>CP141139.1:37931216-42931216 GCA_035236585.1 Warburgia ugandensis
TTCTTATTAACTTGAAATATTCATACTTAGGCCTAGATGAAACCTTACCTATAATAATAGCATCAGACTTAGATAAAGAGTAGGAGGGTAAGCTTTTAGATGTTCTTAAAGAACATAAAACTACTCTAGGGTGGACGATAGTAGAAATAAAAGGGATTAGTCTAGCTGTATGCATGCGTAGGATACATTTAGAAGAAAATGCAAAACCTTCTAGGGAAACCTAAAGATGATTGAACCCCCACATGAAGGACATAGTCAGAGATGAAGTCCTAAATCTCTTAAATGTTGGTGTCATATAACCTATCTCTAATAGTACCTAGGTCAGCCTCATTTAAGTTGTACCTAAGAAATTTGGGGTCACAGTAGTCAAAAATAAGGATACTCACATGACCACAGGGTGGAGAGTTTGTATTGACTATTGAAAGTTGAACACGATCATAAGGAAAGATAATTTTCCTTTACCATTCATTGACCAATGCTAGAGAGGTTGGCCGAACATAGTTATTACTATTTTCTAGATGGATATTCCAGTTACAACCAGATTCCTATAGCACTAGAGGATCAAGAGAAGACCACCTTCATCTGCCCTTTTGGAACCTTTGCCTACAGATGTATGCCTTTTGGGCTTTGTAACATTCCAACTACATTTCAAAGGTATATGTTGAGCATTTTCTCTAACATGGTAGAAAGATTCCTTGAAGTGTTTATTGATAACTTCTCAGTATTTGGGTCATCATTTGATGAGTGCCTACATCACTTAAAGTTAGTTCTTATAAGGTGTTAGGAAACGAATCTTGTCTTAAACTGGGAAAAGTGTCATTTTATGGTACGGAGTGGGACAGTATTAGGCCATATAATATCACCCAATGGGATAGAAGTCCATAAGGCAAAAGTGGATTTAATAGCCAACCTTCCTCCACCAAAGATGGGGAAAGAAATCCGCTCCTTTTTATGACATGTTGACTTTTACAAACGGTTCATTAAGGATTTTAGCAACATTGCCAAGCCCCTATGTAATTTACTTACAAAGGAGGCCACTTTTGATTTTGATGATGATTGTAAGAAAGCATTTGAGTGACTCAAGCTGAGTTGACTTCTACACCTATTATTCGACAACCAGACTGGAACGTACCATTCGAGATAATGTGTGATGTGTCGGACTATGCCATTGGAGATGTTTTGGGGCAATGCATTGATAAAATTCCCCATGTGATATATTACGTTAGTAAAACACTAACTAATATGCAACTCAACTATTCAACCACTGAGTAAGAGTTGTTAGTTATAGTGCTTGCGCTGGATAAGTTTAAATCTTACCTATTAGGGTCTAAAGTTATAATATACTTAAATCATTCAACCTTAAAGTACCTCCTTTCTAAAAAGGATGTAAAACCTAAGCTGATATGTTGGATACTATTGCTACAAAGTTTGACTTAGAAATTAGGGACAAGAAAGGTTTAGAAAATATAGTAGTAGACCACTTATCCAAATTAGTGGTAGAGCACATTAATGATCAAGGGCCTATAATTGAGTCATTCCCAGATGAGCAGCTATTGCATATTTTCCAGTTTCCTTGGTATGGAGATATTGTTAATTATCTTGTTATAAGACAAATGCCTAATCATTGGACTAAACAAGATAAAAAGAGGTTTTTAACCTAGGTTGGATATTTTACTTGGGATGAACCATACTTATAAAAGTACCGCATGACCAAGTAATTAAGGGATGCATACTAGATAGTGAACATCATTAGATCATTCCTTTTGTCATGATCATGCATGTGGGGGGTATTACAGCTCTAGAAAGACCACTATAAAAATTTTGCCGTGTGGATTTTATTGCCCTACCATATTTAAGGATGAACATGCTTACTGCAAAGCATGTGTAAGATGTCAATGATTAGGAAGTTTAGGAAGGAGACATATGTTGCCCTTAAACCCAATCCTTATCATAGAACCTTTTCATGTTTGGGGCATAGATTTTATGGGACCTTTTCCTAATTCTTTTATAAATTTGTACATCCAAGTGGGAGTAGATTACGTGTCCAAGTGGGTGGATGCTATACCCTGCAAAACCAATGATCACAAGGTTGTGGTAAAAAGTTTGAAAGAAAATACTTTTGCATAGTTTGGCACTCCTAAAGCCAAAATAAGTGATGGGGGAAAACACTTTTATAATAAAGTATTTGAGAATTTAATGAAAAAGTATGGTGTCAACCATAGGATAGCTATCCCATACCACCCTCAGACCAGTGGTCAAGTAGTGTCTAATAGGGAGATAAAGCGAATATTAGAAAAGACAGTCAGTCGAAGTAAGAAAGACTGGTCTTTGACACTTAATGACATTTTATGGACTTATCGTATGGCACATAAAACCCCTATAGGAATGTCACCCTACCGCTTGGTCTATGGAAAGGCCTGCCACTTACCAATAGAGTTGGAACACAAAGCATATTGGGCTATCAAAAGCTCAATTTCGACTTAGATTCTACTAGGACCCACAAAAAACTCCAACTTAATGAGTTGGAAGAATTTAGTAAAGATGCATATAATTCTGCATGATTGTACAAAGACCGAATGAAGGTTGTACATGATAAACATATTTTAAGAAAATCCTTTACACCTAGACAAAAGGTCTTATTGTATAACTCTAGCATCTATTCCCAGGAAAACCCAGATCTAGATGGATTGGACCATATATAGTGCACACAATCTATCCTTATGGGGCCATCTAGATTGAAACGGGTGGAGAAATCTAAAAGGTCAATGGTCAAAGGTTAAAACTTTTCATAGAACTGCCTGACCTTGAAATCGAAAAGAAACTTTTAGAGGCACCTCAATATCATGACCCACCTTAGATTACTAATCTAGGAGTCTCACAACATACCATCATCGCACTCATCATTATGTGTAGTTGAAGACATAAAACTTAGCGCTTCCTAGGAGGCAACCGAGATGTTTTTCAAATTTCCATCTTCTACATCCTTCCATTATCATATAGGATCCTATGATTTCCAAACATTGAGGATAATGTTTCATTTAAGTTTGGGGGTGTATATGCATATAGGGATTTTGAATTTTCTTAATTTTTCTTAATTCTTTTTAAAAAATTAAAAAAAAAAAAAGCTTTTAAGGTAGGGTTCCCTTACTGTGATGAGAACTAGTTGTTTAGAATTTAGTCATTTCGCTGTTTTCACCTCTTAATAGGAATGTATATGATTAGTTTTGCATATCATTCATGTGTTGAAGCATTTTATGAAAGTTAATTTTTGGGACCCATTTACACACAGCATATAGTCAAGACTAATAGAGAGGTATTGCTTAGAGACCTTGAGGAAGATTAGTGGAGACTTATGACCCAATGTGATTTTGAGACTATCTTCTTTCAGAGAGTTATAAGTAATTCCACAATTTCTTCAGCATACATAAATTAGTGATCTCGTTATCCTTGTGTTGGTTAAACATTAAGAATAAATAGGAGTGATAGCTTTATTTGTAGAAATTTATTAAATCTAGTAGGCTTTAGGAAACCTAAGAAATGAAATAAGACATCCTTGCTCAGCCAGAGACATAAAGCCTACTCAATATATCATACCACTAGTTAGCCCCTTTGAGCCTATTATTAAGCCTTTTCTTTCCTAATCCCATTTACCTTAACTCAGAACATGTCAGTAAATAAATATCAATTACCCATTGTCAAAATGAGTAGAGTTAGTAGAAAAAGTTCAAAAATAGGGCAAAAAGTCAAAGAAGTGAGAAAAATGAATAGTCTTTCTTCCAAAGAAGCCAAAGGAAAAGAAGTGAAATATATATATATATATATATATATATGAAATTGAAAGAGAAAGATTTATAAGTTAAAACACAACCCAAAAGAAAAGTTGTCCTAATAGATATTCATTCAAGACCTCTACTCAATTTTGAACTTTTGAAATCCTTATACCCTTCTTTTTGTGAGCATGTCCTAAGCCTACATTCCATCCTAGTTAAAGACCTATTGATCTTAGGTGGAACACAGCTTTAAGGAGGAGATAAAAAGAAGGAAGTAAGGTAAAAGACCCCTAATATTCTTGATGATAACATCCACTCTTAAGGAGCACTTTCTTTTGTCTCATGAGCATTTAAAAGAATTTATGTGAACCACTAGCTTGTTGGATTCAGTCATATAATGAGAGAAATATGTTTAACTCCCTATTGAGACTTTCATTTATGAGCATATACTTACAAGGATTTGAAGACAAGACATATTTTCAATGGAATTTAAGCATATCTAATTAGAAGTCAAGATTTATGTGGTTATACATACACAAACATGCACATTGAGAAATAACTCAAATAAAATGTCTTTAATATGTGTATGATGTGTAAAATTATCAAATCTTCTCCATTAAGTTGTGAAAAATTGGTAGATTGCTAATGAATGAGAATTCTCTGAGATAAAATAGGACACTCAACCTTATTGAATTTTGTGGGTATATTCACTACAAACCTTCATGAAGCATAACTCATGTACTAGGGGTAACCTAGGGGTTCAAAGGCTTGTTGCATACGCTAAATGCAACTATGAGTACCTACGAAAGTGGCACTTTGTACCAATTTTTGAAAAATAATTTTTCACATGTTTTCTTTAGGACTAACAAAATGCTAGTTGAGGGTGTGTTAAGTGTTCAAGTTTTGTAAAAATACCCCTAATTTTGCATTCAATTAAATCATCTAATCGATCAAAATTGCAATTTTTAGTTAAATATTTTTTTAACCATAATTGATTATCCAACCATTAATTTGTCAAAATTAATGATCAAATGATCATAATAGCTAATCAGAGGTATAATGTATGATTTAAATGACTCTAATTTGGTCTTTTATTTTGTAGATCAACCAAAAGAGGAATGTGGCGACCCGGGTTTTCCCATACATTTTTAAATGTAATATCTAAATTCCTAAGGCGGGGATGCATACCTATTTGAAAATTATTTTATAAAAACCATGCAATGCAGTAGAAAATCTTTTGATTTAAACTCATTTTGAAAACCCCAAGTGTCATTTTCTTTCACAACAATCAAAGTAGTTTTTGAAAAACTTCAAAAATCATAAATGTTTTTCCCTAGGTCTATCCAGTCATAGCACACAGTCCAACTATAAATAAATACAAATACATGTCCAAAGGGTAGAGAATTTACTCACATGTATAGTTGTCTCCTTTGTCTATTCACTTGCTCGTAGCACTAATATCTCCTGAGACGTCTTCTATTTGTGAGTGGAACTATCCTGAAAAATGTTAAGGATAGGGTGAGTATATACTATACTCAATAGGAGTCTATCACTACTAGTTTTGCAATGCATGCTATGTTTAAAATCATATGCTTTTAAAAACATGTGCATGTTCAAACAATCACGTTCAATATCGATATTAAAAACCACTGTCGAATTGAAATACTGAGACTTAAAGAATAGCATAATCCAAGTCGAAAGTATCATATATCATAAACATAATGATATGCATAAGATGCTCAACTGAATCCAACTCATGGATATCTGGTATGGTCGACCAACCTCATGTCATGCCATATGCAATGCAATTAAATCCTCAAACCATAGGGTCCAACTATGCCCATGACCTCACTGCCATGTAGTCCCCGGGTACTTGAGGACACAACATCATAGCCTCCACGGGGCATATGACACATCGACCCAGTGCCGTGACACTAGTGGGCGTGGTACCCATCCAGCTAATAGTGGCAGAGGCTGGAGGCCAACCCAAACCTCTCGGCATAGTGTCCACGAGCTTATTAGCCCAAATCATATCAGATCAAACAAGCGAAAACCTCTTTTTCAAAACCTGTCCTCTTGAGGTCCCTCACAACTGCCTAGCCCTCACAATTGCCTACCCAACGTCTTTTGGGCACTCCAGCATCTTTTGGTAACCCTCAAGGACATGCAATCTTTCAAAAACTCAATGCTCACAAATCATATATGCAATTGTTTGCAAAACAAATCTATGCATAATTTATATACAATTATTTGCAAAACATATCATAAAGCATTTATCATATGTACTTATACTTAAGTCATGCTAAACAAGTCATATACTTATACTTAAAATGTGCATTCTCAAAACAATCATGGCTCTTTTAAAAAGTCTAGTAGCGATAGAGCACCTACCTCAAAGTCTCTTGGAGTCGCGTCCTTTATCACTTCAACCCATCCTTGGGTCTTATTTATAAACTCCTGGGTATGAATGGATACAAGGAGTCCTTATTAATTTCTATCCATTTATTCATTAGATTGCTAGCTCTGCCTATTGGGTCCAAGGTCCTTGCCTAATTCATTCGTCAGGCTAGATCCTATGGTGTGGATCTACTTTCCAATAGTTAGACTCTGTAATTTATCCTCTAATCCTAACTTTAAGGTCTCATTAGGTCCGCGTGTCCCAGTTCCCAGGACACCCGTGTATCCTGGTTGAACCATGACCGCCTTACATGCATGTGCGCCTAAAGGCCGTGCCAGGGACCTCATTTTGCACGCACACATGCATGCTCAAGTGACGTGCTATGACGTGCATCATCGCACGGACGCACCTTGTAGCATGGCGTGTCTCAGCTCCCAGGGCACCCCGTGCATCCTGATCGAGCCAGGACCCGTGCCCTATGTCACGTGCACACTCGAAGGCCACACCTGGGATAGTGTATGCACAGTCGTACTCCCGGAGCCCATCCGTGGGACCCTGTCCCAGGTGCACATGGAGCAAGGCATCCCTAGGACGCCTGGTTCGTGCAAGGTCGTCTGGACTGGTTTAGGAACGTTTTCCGGCCAGAAATCCGGCTGGAAAATGTCTGAGGACACTAGCTCCAGCATGGATCTAGCCTAAAAGGGGGATGAACCTAATAGAGAGGGAAGAACAAGCTTACTTGGGCAGCTTGGGGACGGCACTCCTCCTGGTAGGTTGCCTGCCTAAACCCTTGGTGCTAGAAAACTCGAAGAAGGTAACTCTCAATGTCGTGCAAGGCCAGAACAATAGAAGAGAGGGGAATGGCCGGCCCGACTTGGCCTGGCCGTTGCCAAAAAAATGCAGGGAACTGGGTTTCCGATTCTAGCCGAAAACCCCAGCCCAAACGACTGGAAAACCACGTTTTTGGAGAGGGGAGATGGTGCCTTTTATAGCCCTGCTATGGCGGTGCTGCCAATGGTGGTGCCATTCTTGGTAGTGGCAAATCCCTCTAGAAAAATTGGGATTTGAGGGTTTCTGGAAAAATCTGGGGAGGAAGACGACGGGGGGTCCCGTTATCAAAATGGCCCCCTGCATTTTTCGTCTTTTTTGTTTTTCTGTTTAAATTCTAGAAATACCTCTATCTTTAAACGGCCGTAACTTCTTCATACGAACTCCGTTTTGGGTGATTTTTGCGGCGTTGGATTTCATTTTTTGAGTAGAATCTAATGGTACCAAGTTTCCCTACAAATTCCTTTGTTTACTATTTTAAATAAAGTGAATCATTTAACTCAGTTCATTTCCTATAGAATGTCCAATTTTTGTTAAAATAGAGTAAATTGCTCAGGCATTACAAGGAATGAATGGCTCAGATCAAATTTCAAAAGCAAAGATTATCTTAAAAAGGCATTGAATGGACCAGATCACTCACAAAGAAAGACAAGATAGTTTCTTAAAAGATAATTGGTCTTAATTAGAAGTCATGGAGGAGATTTTATAACAAGGGAAATAACATCGGAATGGAAAGTTGTAAAATAGGAGTTGGTGAAGAAGTTTCCAAGTAAAGAACTGTAGAAGTTTGAAGGAAAGTAGGGGGTGGGAAAAAAAAAAAAAATTAGAAGGAGACCTAAAGATGAAACCCAAGCACTACTATAAAGGAATAGCTCCCATCTCATGTTCATCTCTTATCTGCATTCTCCACCCCTCCTGGGTAGGCCTATAGGAGAGGAAGCACAACATGCCTTCTATTTTTTGAATTTTCCTTCAATGTTATCACTAGTTATCTTTGCTTTCTATTCTATTTATTCATCATATTCATCGTCTCTTTAGTTTTCCCTGTTTCCCATTCTCTCCATCATGCACTACCCAATCAACCCATCAGCAATTCCTTTGTTCTTCACTGTCTGTCTCTGTTTCCTCTATACCACTTAAATCCATATCACCATTCTACATAGAAATCGGCATCCTTTTCTTCATCTTTTACCACACCTCAACCCATCCTAGCTCCTCCACACTCCCTCTACCTCATCATGCATCCTCCTCCCACACTGTGTTGTTTCACCATCCCTAGCACAAGCATTGGCCATCATCATTCCCTCATTTTTTTTTTCCTCTATCATCTTCAGCTACACCAGACCCTATCCCCATCTTCACTGTCTTGCTCTTTCCCCAATCTGCACCTTCACTGTACTACTCCTCTGTTCACACCCATCACCATCACCTCTGCCCAAGCCAGCATTGCACAGCCCAGCATCGGCATCTTTGTTCACTGGCTAAACCCAACATCCCTCTCTATTTCTCCATTCTGAGAAGCACCACACTGCCTAGCCCCAATCATCGGTCATATGCCTAAAGTAGACAGGTCATCGTCGTTCTCTCTGGCCAACACCCACCTGCTCTTCCCCTTTCTTTTTCATCACCAGCCATCTCAGATGAGGAAACCTAAGACAAGTTTCCTTTGTTTTCTCTCTTCTTCTTGCCCCCTCTCCTATTCTTCTCCTCCATCTTCCTCTAGCTTCCTCTTCCACCTCCATCATATTTCCTTTTTGACTTTCGATTTAAAATAGAAAACTGGATAAATTGCAATTTTACCCATTGACCTTTATTTTAATTCCATTTCAATCCTTTTCTTTAATTCCCTCTACATCCTACTTCTATTCTAGTTTTAATTTATCTTCATTCAGCTTATCCAAGAATTTCCCAATCCAAACCAAAACAGTTAAGGCTTAACCTAACCAATGGGTTAGACTTAAACAACCAAAATTTCTCAATTTCTCCTCTGTTTCTTCTATGATTTTTAATTAACTTTAGATTTCACTCTTATGACATCCTTGAACTTATTTAACATCTCTGATCTCTAATCTAAATTCCAAAAAGTGATCTAGACCATCCAAAGCCCAAAATCCATATTTATTCTAGATCTGCAAGACTTTTGGAAAACATACAAATCCAACTGTTAGATCTTTAATCAAGGACACTTTGAAGACATTGATGAAGGATGATCAACTCCAAGAAGACCAAATTTAATAAAATTGATAGTGATTAAGCTAGGCAAGTAGATTTTTCATGTTATTTGCTTTATTTTCTTTCTTTTTGAACTGGAAATTCTGTAACTTTTGGAAGTTAAATAGATCTGAATCTTTATTCCATTTTTAGTAATTTCTTGTTATCTATTTCTATTTTTTGGAAATTAAATTTTATTTAAACTCACACTTTTTAAGTCGAGTTCTCATAGGATCGACCCATACTTGCACACGCTACATTGCAATAGCCCGTGCACTTGCAAAAAACACAATAGAAACTTAGAAAATGATTTAAGCCATCCTTATTGTTACCCTAGAGACATAAAGCCTACAGTATATATATATATATATATATCACTAGTTAACCAATTTGAGCCTTTTATATAAGCCTTTTCTGTTGTCACCAAAATTACCTTTACCTATATTAGCCCAATACAATATATCCATTACCTATTTTCTTCAAAAGATAAGTTAGAGATGAATGAAGATATACTTTTCAGTTGCAATGAGAGTAGAAAAGTGAATATTAAGAAAAGAAATGTTCTTCAAAGAGATTCAAGTATTGAAAAGAAAGAAAAAGAGAGTTTGAAGAACATAAAAAAAATAAAAAAAAAGGGGGAAGAAGAAATATTCACTTTAGTACAAGTAAAGAAATAATTGCCAACTTTAGAAAACCTCTAATTATTTTTGAAGAACTTTAAATACCCTTTCTTTTGTTCATCGTCCTAAGCTTATGTTTCATACTAATTAAAGACCTATTAATTCTAGGATAAATATAGTCTTGATGAGGATATGAATGAATAGGATTTCAAGAGTTAGAAGACCACTTAGAAATAAAGATTATTCTATATGTAGATTGTACACACACACTCACTTTGAGATCTTAACTTAAGTGGAATTTTTTTAGCATATGAATAGGGTGGTTTTGAATTCTTCATTCATTTTATTAGTTTACTAAAGTTGATAGATTTATTGAAGATAATTCTATGAGAAAAAATGGGAGTTGACTTGAAAATACTTTGGAATTTAGTTTTTTGCATCTTTTGCTCAAGACTAGCAAAACAGTGATTGGGGTTGTGTTAAGTATTTAATTTGTAATACTCCTAGTTTAGCATTTAATTAAATCATCTAACCGATCAATTTTGAAATATATATATATATATATATATAATATGAATTTTAGCTTCAATTGATCATCCAACTATTGATTTGTAAATTTTAATGGTCAGATGATCACCAGAGCTAATCAAAGGTGTAATGTATGGTTTAGATGATTCTAATCTATCCCTTTGTTTTTCAAGTCAACCAGACTGTAGCTTAGATAGCTCAAATCAAAATTCAACAGTGCAAATCATCCTAAATGGCATTAAATGATCAAATCAATGAACTAGAAAACTCATAAGGTAAGAGGGAATAGGAAACCTAAGAAAAGGAAACACCTAAAAGAGGAAGGCTTAGGCTAGGCATTGCCTAACATAAAAGGAGGGAAAGTGAGGGGCAAAAAAAAACTAGAAGGATGAGTTAGGTAAGGGATCAAAAGAGGAAGCCTAGGGATCTTATAAAATTAAAAAAGAGGCCTCTCTAGCGTAGGTAGGTAGCCACAGGAGAGCTACAAGCTGTACCACCCCATCTCTTCTCCTTCTTTCTCTCATTCTTCCTTCTTTGCTAACTCTCTCTCCACTGTCTCTCACTCCACCGTTGATTGGAGAAAACATCCACAAACAACACGGAACCCCCATTTGTCTACACCCTACTTTTAATTGTGGAACCCACAAGAATTGTAGGAGAGACTGCCCCCTTCAACAATCTTCTTTCTCAACCTCAACTCTCCCTTCTTTTCTCTCTCACTCTCCTCCTCTTACTCTCCTCTCTTTCTCACCTGCACTTGTCTTCCTCACCATCAAACCAGCCACATCCCCTCTCAACTTCATTTTCTCACTCTCTATTTCTCTATCTCCCCTAGCTATATCACTACTCTTTCTCAATTACCTGTCATCTCCTTTCTCCAGCAATTCACCATAGTTTTCTTCCTTAAATTTTTATTTTATTTTTTTTATTCATCTTGTTTTGGGAAAAACCCAACTTGGGTTTTCCCAAAAATCCCTTCTTTCCCACTTTTTTATCCCTTCCCTACAGTCATCTTCCTCCATTAGCTAGTTTCCTATTTGTTTCTATTAAAGAGCTAGAAAATTTGAAAATTTTTGTTTTTGCCTTTTAGACTTTAATATAATTCCATCTATGTTCCTAATTTAATTCCATCTATGTCTCTATTCTTATCCCAATTTTTCTTTATCCATTTATTGCATATGCAAGAAATATATAATCCATATTCGGTTCTATTAAAGATTACCCTAATCAATGGTTAGACTTAACAAATAAGATCAATATATTTCATGATCTGTTTCACATCAAAATTCAAATTAATTTCTAAATCTTGTTCTTAACATAATTCCTAGTTAATCTATTGTCACTAATCTTAAATATGAAAATCCAAAAATTGATCGAAGCCATCCAAAACTGAAAATCATTCTCTATTCTAGATCATAAAAAATTTGGGGAATCTGAACAATCTAGCCATTGGATCTTTAATTAATGATATGTTAGAGAGATTGATGAAGGCCAATCAACTTTGATGATAACAAATTTCAAGAATCTTTTCATAATCAAGCTAAGGAAGTAGATTTTATTTTATTTTTAGTCAATTTTCTATCTTTATGAATTTGGAATTTTGTAATTTTCATTGCTTAAATAGATCTAAATTTTGAATTCATTGTTGTCATTTTTAGATAGTAAAATTTTATTTTCAACTCCATCTTTTTAAGTTGAGTCCCTGTGGAATCTGCCCATACTTGCATCAAATACACAAAAATAGCCCATGCACTTGCAAAAAATAATCATCAAGTGTATAAAGGCAAGGAATGAATAATGGTCATAGAGATTTGACTCTAAGTTGCTTCCAATTTTAGAGTAGATACAAGTAGCTAATACCACATTCCAATGGATTAAGAGAAGAACAAATCAGGAAGAGGACTTACCAGCTAAGATAGGGGTCTGTAAATTCAAGCTTAAATTATGAACAATAGTTTTGATCTTGTTCTCGTGTTCTATTTCTTTCTTTGTTATTGGAGGTGGTTCTTTATCACTTCCTAATCCATTATATGTAAGTGTCTCTATTATTCAATAACAACAACCAATTTCAAAATAAAAATAATAATAAATGAGATATATTTGTTTATTTATTGGGGAGAAAATTGGAAAGGAGAGATATATTTATTTATATATCAAAGAGAAAATTAGAAATATGGGAGAAACTTTTAAAATATAGAGGAAAAATAGGAAGCAATAAGGGGAAAAGAGAATTTCAACAAGATAGAGAGAGGGAAAGACATACAAAAAACTAGATGGAGACAAAGAAATATGGTAGTAATTGAAGAGAAAAAAGAAAAATATAGAGAGAAAGTAGAAAGAACTAAATTTTGATAAATTAATAAAGATTATAGTCAACCCATAATATAATATATATTTGAAGAGATTATTTGGTAAAATAAAATCAAGCTAAATCAATAAAGAGCTTGGATCCCAATTTTATTAATTTAAAGGGATTCTACTATCATGAGTAAGTTCTTCAAGATGATGAACTAGTTGTGAAAGATAAAAGATAATAGTAATAAGAAGAGATCCATTTTAACTTATTCCTAACTATGAAATTATAGATTGTTCTACCTTTCTCAAGCATGATATCGCAAATTGTACTCCTCACGTTGCAATCTCATTAGCTCTAACATATTTTTCTTCAGTTATATCACTAGCTCCATCTAATTCAAACCTTTTCAAAAAAATGAAATTGTAGATCCATCTAGCTTTCTCAAGCAATTGTAGTTTCATCTAGCTCTATCACCATTCTAGTCTCATTAGCTTCAACATTCCTTCCTTTAACATGGAATTTGGCCTCTAATATGTCCTATAGAGATCCAACAACTATGTAATTCTAAAGTCGAATGCTAAAGAGACACTCCATATAAGAGCATTAATTCTCCACACATGAGGGGTCCCACTATTGGATGGATTGTACTTTGATAAAAGAAATGAATGCTTAGGTAACTTTGTACAGTAATGGTCTAAATTAAATTCCCAAAAACATAGTTTTTATGTTAGAAGTCTTCAACCATCATAATTCTTTATAAATACCATCAATACATCCACTTTGTTTTTTGAAAAGGTCAAGTACACCATTATCTTTCTACTAATACCAACCAGCCAGCACATCTTTGAAGGTAATGTGGCTTTAGATGGCAAACCCCTTGACAATTGGGTTTTTTTAGAAAAAAGGCTAAAATACCCATCATATTTGAAAAATAGAAAATGAAATGATGGGAACACTCATTTAAAATAGTAAAAATACCATATAGCTATCATTTGATGCTTTTTTAAGTCTCAAAAAAATAACAAATGAGTGTCAAATGGATGTAACCACAATTTGAAATGGGTGTTCCTATCAATCCCCAATAAAAAGTGCTTGTAGTTTTGTCTTTTCTTCTTGCTTTTCTTCACACAAGTTACTAAGACTAAGCTCTCATCTCTATCTTTATCTCCACATAAATCCACATCTCTATCTATAATTTATCTCTAATTTAATAAATATTCCAAATGACAATCCTAGTGCGACAATCAAGTGACATCTATAGTGGATTCCCAACCCTTTCCTGAAAATCCTGAATATAATCTAACCCAAACATATTAAGGGCTTCTTATACGGTAATGTAAAGTTTATTTCATGTTGAATAGTTGTTTCATCCTATGACACCTATCACTAATTTATATTAGATACAATTTTTGTGCAAAAATTGCATCCCATCAAGACATGCAAAAAAAAATTCTTTCTCTTTCCATGTAAAATCAAAGATTTATAAATTAGAACTAAAAATTAGAAATTAGATGTATCTTACATGATGAAAGGAAGGAAAAAACAAAGAAATAAAAGAAAACCCTTCCACCTAAGGTAATTTACTGATTTAAACTTAAAGGAATGTGGTTGATGGGAATTGTCCATCCAAAATCTCAATGACAAGAGGGGATTTAAGCAGTACCCCAAATAATGTGATTGTAATTGGTTTGGTATTGGAAAAAACATTGGTAAGGGGGTGGCATTCACCTTTCCTAAAAATGCAAGTAAATATTTGTAATTTGCCCTTTCCTAAGTATAAGACATTTAATACCAAGCAAAAATAGGTCAAATAATTTAAAGGTGGATGTGATGACCTGGGTTTTAAAACACAATTTTTTTTATAAATTTGTTTTCAAAAGTATGATTGAACCCTACTTTAGAATTTATTTATAAAACAAAGACATCAGGGAGAACCTTCCTTGAAAAATTGGTTTTCTAAAGACCCCAAGTGTCTTTCAAGTAGTAGAAACTAACTCACGTTAAACTCATCATTTTTCATCACATTTCAAATAAAATATAATTTTCTAAGATATGTTATTGACAGCCCAATTGTAATGAAATAATCAAAAGAACATTTTTTAGCACTTGGTGCTTTATTACCTTAAATATTCAACATTACACAAGGAATGAAAACAAAATTGTTTTGTTCTCGCATATGCTTAGCTACAAGGATCCTCAAAACCTATTACTCCTCACTCCTAGCTTTCTCACAATGATTTACATTATCTTTTGTAGGTTGAGTATACACCATACTCAATAGATAAACTTAGACCACAAACTCTAAACCACGACACCTAGCAGATGCATGCTTTGAAAACATATTCTTCAATGCAATAAAATCACATGACTATATTAGCTTAGTCATTCCATGCTATGCATTTATAAACATTCATAAGCATTTGTATATATTCAATTCATCTAAAGAGATAGTCACAATTATGTAATTTAAGTAAATTAATATTAACAAAATGTTAAAATAAAAGCACTTAGTAAAACCACGACATCAACATTCCAACCAACAAAATATTAACAAGTACATACAATTGGTCATGAGTACTCATCTAGCAACCATCTCATGCTCTATCTCAAACCCACAAATCCAACTCCCAAAGGCTAAAAATAAAAATCTCATAAGACAAAACTATGCACATGCCAACTCTACTACAACATGTGCTTGCCAGTATCTTGGGGGACTTCAACCGCATCCTCACAAGGACTATGCCTTGTCTCCAAGGGGAGCCATGAGTTAGCTATTGTGGTCTCTACTACGAATTGAGAAATTTGACAATTTTTGGCCTTGGATACCATTCCACTCTTTAATGGTTGAAGGTTAGGAGGTCAAACCCAAACTACATCTTAGTATAGTTCTAATATACATAAAAATATTACATATAACATCCCTATATTTAGCAGTTTTAACCTAGAATTACATTATCACTAATTGGGGTTTATTTCACATTTTGTAGGATTAGGGTACAATAGGAAAATTCTATTTTTAACAATTAAAACCCTAGAAAAGAGTAATTATGCCATTTGAGAAATGTCATATGACCACATGTCATAAATCATGAAGTCCAAAAGTTTACAATACTATGGGAATGTCATTATCATATTCACTATTAGAAATCCTAAAGCATCGACCAACCTTATCTATACTAAATAGAGTACCTTTATCAAATGTGAGGGTGGCAAACTTCCCATGCATGCATGAAATCATTACACCACCTTGGAGAGCTTCTAAAAGAAGCTAGATTCACATAAAATGGATACACAAATATATGATCCTTTTTTGAAACAAAACAAGTTAGAAATTAGGGCCCATAAGAAGACAACTTCCACTCACCTTCTCTATCTCTTATTCAAGTAAGGACCCACCATATATTACATGATTTTTTCGTATAGGAATGGACATGTTACATCCACTTCAAACAATATTTTGCATGAGAAAATAAAGGAGGAGAACAAATGCTGAAGAGAGATACAATTTACAGGAGATCTTCAACCAACATTCATTTAGACTTTTGAAGCATTTAGTGCCATGATCTACCCTTGTCCATGGCTATCTTAAATTACCCAATGAGAACCCACCTAAACAAGGATGTGCTAATGAGAATGAAGACTACAAAGAAGACCAGAATTGAATGCCATTTGTGTAGATTTTTTGGTGGACTGCCCACCTTTATTTTAGGAGGAAAATGCATTCTCCCAAGAAAGAAAACATGTGCCACTTCTTGAATGCTATTGGTTGGAGATAATAATGGTGGATTGGCAGAAAATCAAGGAGAGAAAGAGATTTGGATAAGATAACCCCAATAGAATCAAAGGCATTCACTCTAAGTATACTTAATCCAACATATGAGGAGAAATGAACTACGAAACATGTTGTTTTGGATAAGGAAACTTCTATGAAATATAAAAAACTTAATGTAAGGTGAAGCATGATCCAATGGTGATGAATGAAGAGGGGAAAATTGTAAAGCCTTGGCCACCATTCTACCCCTCATGCAAAGAAGATTCAATGTGTATTACATATGCAACATAGGAGTACGTCATTTTCAAAAGGAGTTCCATTTGATTTTAAGAGGAAGTTTGGAGAAAACATCCTATGGAATGCCATGCAATGATCTTCATCTTCTCATCTTCAACATTCAAGGAAGAAGGACACTCATCGAACCAACCATCCATACATCATCTCTAACCTTTCCAACTCCATGTGATTCTCACTTATCTCTTTCCATTCCCCCTTTATCTCCTTCATTCTTTCTCCTTATCTCTTTCCATTTCTTACCTTATTTTCTGTCCTCATCTAAACCCCACATCCAAATCTCCTTTCAATTCCCTTCATTTCTTAATCCAACACAACCTCCATCTCACTCCATGTATTCCAGGCCTTCCCCCCTTCCATTCTCCCTTTATCTAGACCACTCCTTATTTCCTTATTCTTATAATATCAACCATTCATTTCTTAGAATTTTCTCTATAGAAGAAGGACAATAATGTGTCTTACTTTCCCTAGAACATTAGACCCAAAACTCTAGAGAAACAAATGGGAGAGATATCAATCCCTCTATCTCTACCCTGGGCCCATACGACCACACCACCTGGAGAAGAGGTAAGAGTCTAGCCCTAAATCCATGGACCAATAATCATTCTTTGTTTAAGGCTTTGTGTGAGAGATAGGAAGGAGGTCCTCCTGTCAAGGTAAATACCACCTCTATTCCGTACCTCCTTTAGTAGAAGAATATGGCATTCCTCTCTCTAGGAACACCGGTCCCCATTTTTCATTGTTTTATCATTCCATTTCATTATTAAAGTGGAATGCCTAACTCTAATAGTCACAATTCAATTTAGTTCAATTACTTCTCCTTCCTCTGCATTCTCATAAAGTTATTCTTTTCTTGGAGTTCTATAAATGGAAAAGCATACATACTGTTTATTCTTTTCTATTCCACATATCTATATACTATCTTCCTTCTTTTCATTCTTTGTGGGATGCTAACTCCTTAGGAAAGGTGTTAGGTGCCTCTTTCTATGGTATCCATAGAACTTCAGTCCTAAGGGTTTGTTTGATAGGGTTGAGCATGATAAAGCATGTGGCATGCTTGGTGATACACTCGCAGTACCTAAACAAGTAAAAGGAATTGAATTGATGATGAAAGCTTCATATAATATAGTTTATGTTGTGTTGAAGTGAGGTGTACAGACCATTATTGATTGACATATCAAGAGAGGCCTACAACAGAAGTTCAAGCCTGGAAATAGGAAGTTTACTTTATTTGCTTTACTTTATTTTATTTTATTTTACTTTCTTCATGTATCAATTTCATTATATGAAGTCAATATTAATGAAATTCATTTCATTTTAAGTTTCTAAGTTTTTTATGTTTATTTTTAAACTGTCTCCTTTGGTTTATTTTCTTTTGAATCATTGACTAGGCTAAAGTGATATAATTTAGCTTTTAACTAAACCCTGTTTATGAAAGAGTCTTCCAGGATCTACCTTTGTTTGCTAAATTTATACTTCATTAGACCCATACACTTGTAAAAAGTGAAATTTAAAATAAGAAGAAGTTTTTGGCATCATCACCAAGGACTCGCAATGAAGTTTTTAGTTAAATCTTGGTTAAAATGCTTTACCACCAATCCTAGTTTTTAGAACTGGATCTACTTTAGTTCCATTTTTGCAATATTTTTCCTTATTGCTAAAGATTTCTTATAGTCTCTCTCCTCTTTTTTTGTGTAAGAATTTGGAAAGGACTTGAAGGAAGACTTAAGATGGTCATAGTTTTTAATTATAATTGAATTATAGTGACGGTGTTCTTGTATTCTTTTTATCCTAATTCATTCATAAGGAAAGTAATAAAATAGGTCAAGGGTGAGCCATCCTAACCTAGAAGAGCAGGAGGTATGTGCATGGACTCACCCTTGTATGAGAAGACTATTTCTACAACCCCAATGCGAGTGTTCTGACTGTCTTTCCAATTCCTAGATTAGGGATGCATTAGTAGTTTAACTTTGCATTATTTGGTTGGTAGATAAAAACATGCAGTTGCATTCATCTATTTATTTGTTGCATAATATGTAAGATTGTTGCATTAGTTGGAACCTACTTCACAAAGAATAAGTTCACAATATTGTGTGTCCTTTGTTTGTGCATGATTTTTCATTTAGATTATATTGTCTAGTTGAGGTTTTCCTAGTATAGCATAAAAAATAAAAAATAAAAATCTTACATTGTATACAATGACTTGTTGTATCTAAACCAAAGTCAACTGAACTATTCATTGGTATATGCATGGCCGTAGATACCTCAATCTAGATCTAGTACTCTTAGACAAGTAGCTCAAACATATTATTAGGCAAGGCCTCAAGAATCAAGTATATCTAAATAACCTTGCCAAAGACATGGCTAGCAAAGCAATAGAGGTCAAGCCATTGAAGGATTATTGTGCTTCTATCCAATACAACTCACCATCCTATAAAGTTTTACATGCAACTAATGTAGACCATTTTGAGTTAAAACCAAGGATTATTCATTTCTTGCCAACTTTTTACAGGCCAGACAAGGAGGACCCATACCACCATGTTAATGAATTCCTTGAAATTCATTCCACATTTTAATACCATAATTTTTTTGGTGATTCTATTAGGCTAAGACTATTCTCCTTCTCTTTGAAGTACAAAGCAAAAGCATGGTTCAACTCTTTAGAAGTAGGGTCCATCACCACATGGGATCAAATATCCAGGAAATTACATAACAAGTTCTTCCCAATCCATAAAACCAATAACCTCAAGAGGGAAATCATCAATTTTCAACAAAAAGAGGGAGAGAATTTCTATGAGTTCCTGGAATCTTGGAAGGTCCCCACACCACGGCTTTGAGAAGTGGCAAAAGTTAAAATACTTCTATAAAGTCTAACACTACAGAACTGACATATGACAGATGACACTGGTGGTGGGGCTTTCATGACTAGAGTCATACGAAGGCTTGAAATTTCTTTGAAACACTTTCTTAGATCTCCTAGCAATAGGATTACTCCAATAAGATGGAGAGAAATCCACTACTTCCAAAGAAAAGTGATCTATGTGAGATTTTATATGAGATAGGGGTCAATCAAATATATACAATAAAATAGAGATTTTAGCCTATAAAGTGGACAAAATAGATGACTAACTCAATGGTTAGATGCATTTATAATAACTAACAAATCTTCTAAGTAACCTCAGTTTGAGGTTTGTTCAATCTGTTCTAGTCCCACACATTCTACTATATCATGTCCATCCAGCTTTACTTTCACAAAATATTTTTCAAAGCAAGTGAATGCTATGAATGCGTTATTTAACTTTAACAATATTCCCTATTCTAAGATACACAATCCTAGATAGGCTAGGCATCCAAATTTTTCATCGTTGAAGAATAATCACCAAAGGGGCCCCATATGGGAGTCTCCCTCAGTAACCTTTTTCCAAAGCTACAATGCCACTCCAGCAACAGCCTCCTCAATAGTTTTTGCAACAATGAAGGAAACAATCATTGGAGGAGACACTTAATTTATTCATGAAAAGTTCAATGCAATCCTAGAATGATACAAAGAAGACTTTGTGAGACAACTCACAGTCCATTAAAAAGTTGGAGTATCAAGTGGGACAACTATCTGCTGCTTCGAGTGAAAGAGAAAAAGTAAAATTCCCCATTGAGCCTATGCCCAACCACAAGGGTCATTTTGAGGTTGGCTCAACATTGACTGATTAAGCCAAGCAATTACTACCCATAGGAGTGGTAAGTAGACAATTAGGTAGGCTAGACTAAGGATTTTCCAATGGCCAAGGTAAAAGAGAAGCATACTACATCACAAAAGGGTAAAGAGAAGGTTCAACCATCTACCTCTTCTTTTAAACCCCTTCTTGAATGTCCATATGTTCCTAAGACTCCTTATCCTCAAAAGATTAAATGTAGCAAAGAAGAAGAATAACATCGATGAGATAATGGACATTTTCAAGCAAGTTAACATATATATTCCATTACTTAGTGCAATTAAGGAATTTCCTCCTTATGCCAAAATCCTAAAGGACCTCTAAACTTGAAAGTGTCCGCAAAATGTACAAAAAAAAAAAAAAGGCTTTCTCACCAAATGCCTGACAATATCATGTGTAATTGGGGAACATAAATTTTATAATGCACTCCTTAATTTAGGACCAAGTGTTATCCTTTTACCATATTCAGTCTATGAGCAACTAGGGTTAGGCAAGTTAAAACCCACCTCTACTACACTCTGACTCGCAGACCGATCTATGAAGATTTGTTGAGATGTGATTGAAGATGTCTTAATATAGGTTGATAAGTTCCTATTTCTAGTAGACTTCATTTCCTCAACATATATCTCCAAATAATGAAATCCCTATCATTTTGGGATAATCATTTCTAGCCACCTCTAATGCGATTATCAAATATCGAGATGGTGCCATGAAATTATCTTTAGAAATATGAAAATAGAGTTAAATATTTTTAATGTGGCACAACAAATGGACTATGTAAATTCATATGCCATAAATGTCATTGAAATTCTACTTCATGATATCTTCCTCACATCCTCCATTTCTAATCCACATATGGCATGTCTATTCCCTGATAGTATAAACATTGAGCTAGAAGATCCATTGAGGTAGTTGATTGATTACTTGAAGCTACAGTGATAATGAACACTTAAAGTAGAAGCCCTTAAACTACCTTCAACTATTTAGGCCTTGCCTAATGTTAAAAAACCCACACTTAATTTAAAAACATTGCCAAATAGTTTGATGTATGCATTTTTAGGTCCATCAAAAACTCTCTCTGTTATCATTGTCTTTGATCTTCATCAAGAACATGAGGGTAAACTACTTGATGTTCTCAAGAAACATAAGACAATAATAAGGTGGTCTATATCGAACATCAATGGTATTAGTCTGACTATTTGCATGCACCATATCCACTAGGAAGAAACTGCAAAAATGTCACAAGAAATGTATTGATGACTAAACCTTAACATGAAGAAGGTTGTATGGATGGAGGTTCTTAATTTGTTAGATGTTGGAATCATTTATCCCATTTCTAATAGTTCTTGGGTTAGCCCAATTCAAGTTGTTCTAAAGAAATCTAGAGTAATATAGTCAAGAATGAATTTCAAATGACCACTAGGTGGACAGTGTGTAGAGACTACTAATTGGTCATGAGAAAAGACCACTTTCCTCTACCCTTCATTGACCAATTGCTAGAAAGGTTAGCCAAACATAAGTATTATTACTTTCTTAATGGGATATTCTAGATATAACCAAATTCATATAGCACCGGAGGCTTAAGAGAAGACCACTTTCATGTGTCCTTTTTTAATTAGCCTTTGGGCTATGCAATGCACCAGTGACTTTTTAATGGTGTATGGTGAGTATTTTCTCTGATATGGTAGACTATTTCCTGGAGGAATTCATAGATGACATTTTGGCATTTGGGTCATCATTTAATGAGTGCTTGGCCCATCTGTCCTTAGTGGTGGGGAGATTCCAAGAGAAATGCCACTTCATTGTAAAAAGTAGAATTATTATAGAATACATCATGCATAGAATGGCATCAAGGTTAATAAGGCTAAAGTAGACCTCATTTCTAATATTCTCCCTCCTAGGACAATGAAGGGCATTTGCTCATTCTTAAGCCATGCTGGATCTTACAAAAGATTCATCAAGGACTTTAGTAAAATTACTAGGGCCCTCTACAATCTACTAAAAAAGGAGGCAAATTTTGACTTTCATGAAGATTACATGCATGCCTTTGAATGCCTTAAGGCTAAACTTACCTTTGCGCCTATCATTCAACAGCCAAATTGGAGTGCACCATTCGAGATAATGTGTGTCGCTTTAGATTACACAATAGGCATTGTATTGGGGTAGCGTATTACCAAACTCCCTCCATGTGATATATTATGCTACTAAAACACTAAATGACACCCAACTCAACTATTCCTTTGTGGTAAAAGAGTTGTTAGTAGTTGTCTTTGCACTAGAGAAGTTTAGATCCTTTCTTCCAGGATTTAAGGTGATAATTTATTCAAACTATGATTCATTGAAGTACCTTCTTTCCTAGAAGGATGCTAAACTGAGACTTACCCAATGGATTTTACTTCATCAAGAATTTGGTATCAAAATTTGGGACAAGAAAGTTTCTAAAAATGTAGTAACAAATCACCTATCTATGGTAATTATTGAGTTTGTTAGTGAACCTGTGCCAATTATTAAGACTTTTTTGGATAAGCATCTGCTATAGGTTTCTCAATTTTGTTGGTTTGTAGACATTGTTAATTATCTTGTTATAGGTCAAATTCCATCACACCAGTCCAAATAAGATATATCTAAGTCTTTATCTATGCTCAAGTACTTTTTCTGGGACAATCCATGCTTATTTAACTACTATCCCGATAAAATCATTAGAGATGTATCCTTGAAAATGAACACAACAATATCATCTCCTTTTGTCATGACCATGCTTTTGGGGACCATTATAGTGCTAAAAAGACTACTACAAAAATCTTGTAGTGCAAATTTTATTAGCCCTTGATTTTTAAACATTCGTGTTCATGCTACAATGCTTGTGATCACCGTCAGAAGGTAGGGAGCATGGGACATAGAAATATGATGCCAATAAACCCTATTTTGATCATCAAAATTTTTTATGTTTAGGGCATCAATTTTATGGTATCCATTTCCTAATTCATTTGGAAATTTATACATCTTAGTGGGAGTGGACTATGTGTCCAATTAGGTAGAGGTGATATCATGCAAATCAATGACCACAATATAGTGGTCAAGTTCTTAAAAGATAACATATTTTCACATTCTGGTACTCCATGTGTTATCATTAGCAATGGTAGTAAACATTTCTACAGCTAGGTTTTTAAAGCCCTAATGAAGAAATATGGTGTTGCCCATAGAGTAGCAATGCCCTATCATGCCCAGACTAGCGGGCAAGTAGAGGTATCTAATAAGGAAATAAAGCAACTTTTGGAGAAAATAGTGAACCCAAATTGGAAAGATTGGTCTTTATGATTTAATGATGTGCTAAATGCTTATCAAACTGCTTTTAAAACCCTTATTGAAATGTCACCATACCACTTAGTTTTTGGAAAAGCTTGTCATCTTCCTATTGAGTTGGAACATAGAGCATATTGGACAATTAAACAACTCAACATTGATCATGGCAAAGCCGGTACCCAAAGGAAGCTTGAACTTTAAGTGATGGAAGAAATCAGGCAAGATGCATAACGTAATGCCAAATGATATAATGATCATATGAAATTGATTCATGATAGGAACACCATGTACAAATATTTTCATTTAGGTCAGAAGGTCCTTTTGTATAAATCTCATTTGCACCTCTTTCTAAGGATGTTACGGCCTCAATGAGCTAGCCCATTTATTGTGCAAAATGTTTTTCCTCATGGGGCTGTTAAGATTATGGACGATGGAGTCATTTTCAATGTTAATGGTCAATGGTTCTAACCATTTCTAGAGCTGAGAAACCTTGATGAGGAAGAGGAACTCTCACTAGAGGAGAATGTTTATTAGGATTAGATCCACTATAGGTCAATTGTATTTGTAGGTCTAGTAAAGTCCATAGATGTCTTACATTTTGTGTCTGCATTGTATATTTTGCATTATTGGCCACATATTGGCTACATCAACAGATTCATGCACCATCTCTAGCATGCAGGTACTATCTTTTTAATCACTCTCTCCACTTAGTTATTTCATTTGTCCATGCTTTTATTTTAAAATATTAGCAACAATGTTAATTTAAGTTTGGGGTAGGGTATTTCAAATTTGATGTTCCCAAAGTCTTTTTAGTTACTTTTTTATTCTTTTGTGTATTCTTTTCAAAAATATTAACATTTTTGACAATTTTATGATAAGTTCCTTTACAAGGATAAGAGTCAAAAAATTTTAAATATTTAGTATACCTTTGAACATCAGCTTATTAATAGATTTGTGTATAATGAGCTCATTATTTTATCATTCTTTTAAAGTTTTCCATAATAAAAATTAAACTTGAAATATTTATTGCACATTAGTTATATATATATAGTTTAAGTTAAAGAGTAAATATTACTTAGAGATCCTAACAAAGATAAGTACAGACTTATAATCTAAGTGAGATTAGAACCATTCTTTCTTTTTTAGGGTTATACATAAATTCTATTTTCTTTTCTATAGAGTACATAACTTCTTAGTTGGTCTCATTAGTCTTTGTTTTGGTCAACTATTAAGAAAAAATATATGAAAGAATATACAATGAATGTCTTGAGATTATGAACATATCTTAAGTCATATGAAACCTAGAAAATGATAGATGCCACCTTTAATTAACCTAGAGATTTTAGCCTTCCCTGTGTTATTTTTTGCTAGCTAGTCATTTTAAGCCTTTATATTATAAGCCTTTCTTTGTTAGCTAGTCAAACTTAACCCTTATTCAACACTATAATATATCCATTTCCCATTGTTTTGGAAATATGTAGAAGAAATATCTTGAGAAAATGGTATAATCAATAGAGTTTAGGAGATGAACATCATAAAATGCTACAAAAGAAACTTTTTAAAGTGAAAAGAAGGGTATATTCAAAGTCAAGAAAAAAAGAGAAAATGAAAAGGTTCTATTTGATCTTAGGAGCAGTATGAATTGGATGTGGTTATGAATAAGTAGGGATTCTTGTAAAAGTAAAATATTTTTAATAGTTGGTATGTCTCCACGAGACCATTATCAGATTTTTTCTAAGTTATCATTTCTTGTTATGAAATATGTGAGAAATTAGCTTTGATAAACATTATTCTACTCATGTAGTTATGAAAGAATTACCCATTTTTTGAGTGATTTCATTTTGAGTGCCAATTATATTCTGTGAGAATTGAAGTTAAAGAATACTTTTTTACATTAATTTAAGTTATAATTTACTTGAAAAGTAATAATTATTTCTATAGTAGCTATATTCGCACACATTCCAAGGTTTGATTGGTAATGGAAGGTCTTTAGCATAAGGGTAAGATTTTGAACTTTTGTTTATTTTTATTAACATGCTAAAGTTAGGAATTTAATGAAATATTGAATAAAAGAAAATTCTCTAGATAAATGAAGGAACTTTCATAATGGTTTTTGAAATGCTTATGGGTATTATTTTTAGAAACCCTTACAAGATTACAGCTCATCCATTAGGGGTTTAAAGGCTTTCTACATATGCTAAATGCAGATGACAACGCCTATAAAAGTGGTTATCAGTCTTAAAATTTTCTATTATGTCTTATTGCTCGAGGACTGAAAAAATGTAAGTCTAAGGGTAGTTGATATACAATGAAATATTACATATGACATCCCTATATTTAGTAGTTTTAATCTTGAAATTACTTTAGAAGGTGAGCCTTGGCGCAATGGTACAATTGTCTTCATGTGACCTTGAGGTCATGGGTTCAAGGCATGGGTTGAGGCTGCCCTTTAATCCTGAAATTACTTTAAATAACACTAATTAGGGTTTATTTCACATTTTGTAGGATTAGGGTACACTAACACAAATGATATTTAAGCAATCAAAACCCTAAAAGAAAGAAATTCCACTATTTGAGCAATATTAGGGGCCCACATGCCATAAACCATGAAGTCTAAAAGTTGGGGTGTCATTATCATATTTAGTATTGTCAAAAATCCTAAAGCATTAACCAACCTGAAACATACTAAAGAGAGTGTCTTTATGGAAAGTGAGGTGACAAACCTCTCATGCATGCATGCAAGCATTTTACCACCTTGTACAGCTTTTAAGAGAAGTTAGATTCACATAGAATGGGCACATAGACACACATGCACATGTATGCAAAACAAGTCAATTGGGCCCTACACAAAGATAACATCCACTCACCTTCTCTCTTTCTCTCTCTCTCTCTCTCTCTCTCTCTCTCTCTCTCTCTCTCTCTCTCTCTCTCTCTCTCTCTCTCTCTCTCTCAAGCAAGGACCAACCATGCATTACACATTTTGTCCATATAGAAATGGGTGTTGTATCTACTTCAAACATAATTTGTATGAGAAAATAAAGGAGCAAAATAAGTGCTGAATAGAGAGACAATTTACAAGAAACATAGCATCAACATTCATCTAGACTTGTGAAGCATTCAGTGCCCAAGATCTACCCTTGCTCATGGATATCCTAAAGCACCCAATGAGAACTCACCTAAACAAGGATGGACCAATGAGAATCAAGACTACAAAGAAGCCTAGAATTGAATGTCATTTGAGGAGATTTTTTGCAATGAGCAGCTCACCTTTATTTTAGGAGGAGAACATGTTTTCCAAAGGAATAAAACATTTTCCATTCCTTGAATGTTATTGGTGGGATTAAAAGTATTGGGCTGGGAGATAATCAATGAGAGAAAGAGATTTGGACAAGAAAAACTCAATGGAATCAAAGCCATTAACTATAGGGTGCACTTAATCAAACAGATGAGAAAAAATTAGCTACAAAACATATTATTTTGGACAAGGAAAATTCTAAGAAATCTCGGACACTTAATCTAGGTTGAAGCATGATCCAATGGTAAGGAATGAAGAGGAGAAAACCATGAATCCCTAGCCACCATCCTACACCTCATGCAAAGTAGACTTAATGTGTTTTACGTATGCTACATGTGAGTGCTTCATCATCAAAGAGACTTCCACAAGATTTTGAGAGGAAGTATGAAGGAACCTTCCTAAAAAATGCCATGCAATGATCTTCATCCTCCCATCTCCATCATTCAAGGAAGAAGGATACTCATCCAACCATTCATCCATATATTGTCTCTAACCTTTCCCAACTCCATGTGATTCTCCCTTATCTGTTTCCATTCCTCTTTAACTCCTTCATTCTTTATCCTTATCTCTTTCCATTTCTTGCCTTCCTTTCTATCCTCATCCAAATCCCATGTCCAAATCTCCTTTCAATTCCCTCCATTCCTTCATCAAATGCAACCTCCATCCCACTCCTTACTTTCTTATTCTTATAATCTCAGCCATTTATTTCTTAGGGATTTCTCTATAAAAGAATGAGAGAATAATGATAATAATGTTTCTTAATTTCCTTAGAACATTAACTCTAGAGAAACTGAGAGAGAGAGAGAGAGAGAGAGAGAGAGAGAGAGAGAGAGAGAGAGAGAGAGAGAGAGAGAGAGAGAGAGAGAGAGAGAGAGAGAGAGAGAGATCACTCTCGTCATCTCTCTACTAGAGACATAGGACCACACCATCTGGAGAAGAGGTAAGAGTCCAGCCCTAAATCCATAAACCAATCTTCATTCTTTGCTTAAGGCTTCCTATAAGAGATAGGAAGAAGGCACACCTCTCAATTTAAGTACCACCTCCATTCCACTTCTCCTTTAGTGGAAGAGTGTGGTGTTCCTATATCTAAGAACACCATATCCATTTTTCCATTGCATTTCATTATTAAAGTGGGATGCTTAACTCCAATAGTCGCATCCCACTTTAATTCACTTCCTTCTTCTTTCTTTGCATTCTCCTAAACCTATTCTCTTCTTAGAGTTCTAGCAAAAGGAGAAGCATAAATTCTCTTTATTATTTTCCATTCCACACATCCTTGCACCATCTTCCTTCTTTCCATTGTATATTGGCTAGTAACTCTTTAGGAAAGGGTTACTCACCTCTTTCTATGGAAGCCAAGAACTTCAGCCTTAGAGGATTCTTGGATAGGGTTGAGCATTATAAGGGATGTGACAAGTTAGGCGATTCCCTCTTTGCTTGTCAACTACACTCGCAATGCCTAAACAAGTAAAAGGAGACAAATTGAAGATGAAAGGATGGCAGAAATTTAGTATATGTTTGGTTGAATTGAAGTGTAGAGATCATTGTTGAGTAGCACACAAGGGAGTACTCCATCAAAAGTTCAAGCCCAGAAATAGGAAGTTTACTCTATTTGTTTTGCTTTGTTGGCTAGGTCAAAGTGGGATAATTTAGATTTTAATTGAACCTTGTTTATTAAAGAGTCCTTGAGGATTGACCTGTCATATATATAGAAATAATATACACATACTTCTATATTGAGTAAGTTTTATCTCCAGAAATAACTTAAACATCACTAGTAATGGTTAATTCTACATTTTGCATGTCACAGTACAAAAGAACAAAATGCATAAATTTGGAAAGGTTAACCCTAAAGAAGAGAAGACTATTTTTCAAGCTACATCATGGGCCCACACATGCCAAACACAAAGTCTGAGCATTCAAAATGAAAAATAGGTGTTGTTATCAAAGTTAGAGTAGTCAAAAATACCCATGCATAGTTCTCATTCAAGAGAGGGTGTTTTTATTAAAAGTGATGGTATAGAGCTTTCCATGCATGCATACAAGTGTTTCACCACCTTGGAAAGCCTCTAAGGGAAGGTCAAATCACATACAATGCAAACTTCTCTAAAATAAAATAAGTCAGAAGATGGGGTCCTACATGAGATACATTCCTTACATTCTCTCTTACTCAACCAAAAGTGGGGACCACTTTGGGGAGTGAATGACTTGTTCATGTAAGCAAGTATGTTTTTCTTTCATCCCACATGATTACATGAGAAGTAAGAAAGATGGAGAAAATAAAGGAGGTGAAGAGAGAGACAATTTATCAGAAAGATATGTTTAGAAAGCATCCATACTTTTGAAGCATTTAAAGGCTAAGATATATCCTTGTTGAAGCATGTTCTAAGTAACCAATGAAAACTCACTCAAACAAGGATGGACCAATGAGAAGATGAACTATAATGAAGACCAAAACCAAGCCACGTTAGTGGAGATTTCTTCAATTAGCTGCCCACCTATTTTTTAGGAGCCAAAACATGTTTTTCAAGGGCAGAGATGTCCCACCTTGCTTAAAGCCTATTGGCTAGAGAAAATAATGGTGGACTGGGAGAAAAGGAAGTAGAAACCAAGACTGCATAAACAAATCTCTAATAAATCTAAGCCATCCACTCTATGGCATTCCAATCCAATGATGGAAAGAAAATGAGCCCTTAAAGAAGATATTTTTTTATTTAAAACTTCAATTAAATCTCATCCACTCTATCTAGGTCAAAGATGATCCAAAGGCTAAAAATGAAGTATAGAGAAGCCACAAACCCTAGCCACCACCCATTCCATGAGAATTTAAGGAAAAACCATAACGAGAAAAGATCTCCACCATCCAATCCAATCCAACAAACCATTTTCAAATTAGACTCTTTGATCTTCAAACACACACATGGAAGCGTTCCATGGTTCTCCCCTTATGCCTTTCAATTTCTCCCTCTTTTCTTGATTTTCCCTTTCCCTCTAACCTATCTTTCTTCCCATCCACCCATATCTCCTTCCCTTCCAACTTATCTCTTTCTATCCTTATCTCCATCTTCCTCTTACACATTCCACAGCCCCACATCTCAACCATTCATTCATTAAGTGTAAGCATAGTTTACACCCTCCATTCCCTAGGGATTCCACTCCAAAAACCTATAAATATTGGTGAACGAGAAGGGAGTTCTATATTTCAAGTTTTCCTAGAGCTCAAAGCCTAAGTAAGAAGAAATAGAGGGAGGAAGATCACTCTTGCCTTCTCTCTCACAAGCTTCACATGTCCAAATCCATGGAGAAGAGGTAAGAGTTCCCAACCATCCCCTATCCCTACTTCTTTTCCCCTTTTTCTTTCTCTCATTCTTGTTCTTGTCTCCTTTGTATTCTAAGGACTACAAGCATCCTTGTGTCCTCACCCTTGCACGTCTCCTCTATTTTAGTCTAGCATCTCTGTTTCATCTTAGATTTACATACACACTTTATATTGTATTTATCATCTCATCCTTGCATTTTTTTTTTAATCCTTCCATGCTTATCTTGCATGCCCCACATTAGATCTTATAAGCATACGCCTTATATTTTTCACAACTCCCTTTCATCCCTTCATCCTTTCATGCATTGCATGCATCTCCTTTTACATTGTTTTACACCCATTAACCCCACTTTGATGCCTTAATCTTGTACACAATAACCATTGCATGCATCTCCATCTATCCTATACACATCTTTCAGTCTAGCATAGCACACATACCCCCTCTCTCACCTTAGCATTACATAGCACATTTCATTACTTCCATGTTTCCACCACCTTAAAGTTACATGCACCAAGCTTCCCCCACCTCTTTTAACTTCCAAAAATCAGCCCATTCCATCTTTCTATTACACACACACAACCTTCACCTTCTATGTTATCTCCGTTCTTCTTTCTATTACACGCACCAACTTCCTTTTCATTTCATTTTTTTTTTTTCCTTTTGGGATTTGGGAATAACAAAGGAAAGGAAGAAGCCTTGTGCCACTTCTATGGAAGCCAATGATTTTTCCAATCCTAAAGCATGGTTGTGGAGAATCAAATCCTTCCATAAAGCTATCATCATTCCTAACTAAAGGCATCATGTTGAAGAGTAGGAAGACTCCAAGTACGTACCCAGTTCCTCTATCATATCTTAAGGCTAGAATTGGTGGCTCCTAAGCTAAGGTCCACTATTTTCATTTTCTTTTTTCATTTTTTCTAGTTTTTCCTTAAGATAAGAACGCCTCTTTCAATGGCCAACCCTTCCTTAAGAATAACAAACCTCTAATCTTCTCTTTGCATTCTAATATGTCTTAATTCTTAAACAAGTGCATGACCCTATTGGAGTATAGAATAGGCAAATATGGGTTGGTCCGATAAGGACTATATGATAAATGGATTTAATTACAACTTAGGCTATATTACTTTAACCTAGCCATGCAAAGGAATTTAAAATTTTTAACTAAGGAGAAGAACTTAAGAAAGGAAAGTAGTAAAGAAACTAAACTAAGGAATTAAGACGTAAAGTAAGGAACATGTAAATCAATAAAGGAAATTAAACTAAAAACTAAAGCTAAATCTACTTAACTAAGAAAGCAATTAAATAAGCAACTAAACAAATAAACTATAAGAAAGCAATTAAATAACCAACTAAACAAATAAACTAAGGTAACAAGATTAACTAAGGAAATAAAGAAAAGAAATAACTTATATTTAATTAAATTGATTATAAGGATTTGTAATATAAGCAAAAGTGTGGCATATCCTAGTATCCTCAATCTCAATGGTCTCATATGGAAAATAAAAATAAAAATTACCAGTATATGAACTAGTCCATCAAGATTTATGCTTTCATAGAAAGAGATGAAGCCTAGAGTTGTAAAAAAGGACTTTCTAGGATGGAGTAAAGGATTTTCTCAAAATGCTTTCAATATAAAAAAAACTTTCATCTTTTCTTTGTAAATCTTATTGCTTTCATAAGCTTCCTTCCTGGTCCTTGCTAATTCATTGATCTAGAGCTTGAGATGCAAGCTTGCTTTATCAATATTCAAACTAAATGTTTCAATAGCATAGTAAGTTATATGTTCCAACTAGATAGGCAAATGGAAAGCTTTACCATATACAATATGATGAGGTAGCATACCAATCTGGGTTTTATGTGTAGTCAAGTATGCCCAAAGTGTATGGTTAGTCGAAGAGACCAATCCTTATGGTATGGATTAACAGTTTTATGAAGAATATGTTAAATGGCCCAATTAGAAACTTCAACTTGTCCACTTGATTTTCGATGATATGATGTTACAACTGTATGTGTTATGTCATAATTTTCAATAAACTTTATTTCTTATGTTAAATTTTCTTGTAGGAGCTGCAAGAGTTCTATTGTCAAAATAAGTACCATTGACACTAATAATAGCTCGAGCTATACCAAATCTTAGAAAGTTGTTTTCTTTTAAAAACTTAATTATTTTGTGATCATCATTCCTTTATGGAATAGCTTCAATTGATTGATGCCCAAATAATCAAATACCTCACCCATAAGAATGGGGTTTTAGAGGTATTATATTCTTCTAAGTTAGTCTACCTAACTTATGACAATGCTCATAAGCTTTGTGGAAGTCACGTGTGCCTTTGAAAAGGGTAGGCCAATAAAAATCGCACTACAAAATTTTGGCAATAGTTTTAATTGCTAAACAATAGTCTCCACATGCTTTAGAATGACAGAAGGAGATGGCAATATTTTGTTCATTGCCAAGTACACACCACCTAATTATTTGATCATGTCAATACTAGAATAAATACAGATCATCCTAGAAATAATTTGCAATGCCAACAAACTAAGGGTGATGAGAGATGGGAAATAGTTAAAAATCTGGGGAATATTCTTTATTAGAAACTCTTCTAAAGGATTAGTTAGGACATGGTGAGAAAGATTGTTAGCTACTATTTTCTGTACTCATTTCTTATCTTTAAGTTCAATGTCAAAATCCTTCTAAGAAGTCTTGGCTTAGCATCATTCTTGAAAAGAAGGTATCTTCATCTCATTCATATATTGTATTTTGTCTTAATTGGGCTTCAAATTGAGCATTTTTCCTCACATGGTTTTGGATGAATTGATGAATGTTATCCTCCATTGGCCTCTTAGGTGGAGGCATGTAGGGTCCAAGAGAAGGTGATCCTTGGTGTGGGGTTTGAGATGAGACATTGGCATTAGGCCCATTCTACCAATTGAAATTAGGACGATTCCTCTAGTTGAGGTTATATGTCTCAAAATATGGAGAAAAAGGTTGCTTGTATGACTTTAAGGAATTTTCCCTATTCGTGAAGCACATTCAAGAATTCTAGAATTATGGGGCATTCTTGAGTAGGAATGTGTGGTACTTTCACAAATATCGCATATACGTTCGACCTTCATAGAAGCAATCTTCCCCATTTCAATGGCCTCTACTTTTCTTGCTAGGGATGCTATCTTAGCATTCATATCACCCTTTTCAGTAATGGCATACATGCCTCCCCTAGAGAATGTGGTGGCGTACATGGGCTTATCTAAATAATCCACTTTTTCTAAACTAGCCTAGGTCTAAGCACTCTCTGCTAGCCAGCCCAAATACAACCTTGTGTACTTGTTTATTTAAGAAGCTTCCATTACACATCATTTCCACAAACTAACAAATTTAAGAGTTAAGTAATTCATAAAAGAAGCTAGGTATATCTCATGGTTCATATCCATGATGTGAACATGTCAACAAAAACTCTTTGAATCTTTCCCAATATTGGTAGAAAGTTTCCTTACCCTTTTAGATAAAATTAATTATCTTCCAATGAAATTATTGATTTTATGCATAAGGAAGAACTTTTTCAAGAACTCTTTTCCTATTGAACCTTGTAGCAATGAATTAAACCACATCTTTCCTTTTATTTAAAAAGAAAGAAAGAAAGAAAGGAGCATGAGTGTTATCGTATCTAAGTTGATGTTTTTTGTATACTGAGTAGTGCACACTTTATCAAAAAAATTTAAATGTAAGTAAGGATTCTCACTATCCAACCCATGAAATTTAAGAAGTAATTAAGTTGCTTTTGTTTTTAATTCAAGTGCACTACCATTTTGAGATAAAACAACACAAGAAGGTGTGCTGGTATAAGTATGCTATAAATAATCTCTTAATGTTCTCCCATGAGAATTTTTGTTATGCCAATTTTCCCCATTTTACTATGTTGCACTCATTCCTTATTATAGTTCTTTCTCTAATCAATTTTTGGTGTATGATTGGTCCTCCATGGTGGAATAAGATCATCATCATCCACAAATGGTGGTGGTTTATCATTTAAGAAAGGTGGATGATCACCATCATCTCTATTATTTCTAGTGCATGAATCACACCATTGATCATCTTGTTGATCTACCATCAAGGGAAACTGATTAGGTTGTATGGTACAATGGATTACTTTGTTTAAACTTCTGATTTTGTTGAGTATGAAAATGTGCATACAACAAAGGTGTTGTTTTAAAACTTTATGTACCTAAAGTAAATGTTGTAACCTACTAACTAAAATAATGCATAATCAAAGGGCACAATCAACTAGTCCTAGAGCTAACAAGCTAAATATTTTGATTATCTTGAACTTCTTCAAGGGGAGTAGCTTTTAAATTATCCTAATCTTGAAAACTCTTTCTCTCTTTTATACTTGTCCTACTACTTAGTAGTTAGGTCCTAAAAAAATTAACTACTTCATGCCCTTCTCAGTTAGCATAGTTAATTTGAGTCATATATTGTTTTCACAAAGCTGGTTGCTTAAAAACCAATGCAATGATTTAACATAGAGCCATTGGAGTGATAATAGATAGCCTCCTTCTAAGAGGGTCCTATGATCTCAAAGGTTAATATATGTCTCTTCTAATTAGTTGCAAATTAAATTTGGAAGGCTAGGGTTCGTGATAATTATTGACTAATCCTATGTAGAGTAAGAGGTGGTAATGAAATCCACCTTTGATCTTGTAAGGTATGGTGCCTTACTAATCAACTTTCATTCACCATGGAAATTTGATCAACATATAATTCACCTTAAAGTATATAAACATATCCTAAAAATGTAAGGAAAATAATAAACTAGTGCAACTACTTATATGCTACTTACTCAAAGGGTCCAAACCTCCATAAATTGGACACTACAAAATAGATACCCTATGTCTTGATGGTTATAGCTGAGGTTAGGCTATCCTTTGTTAAGTGGTTGCTTCTAATGTGAACAATCCTAAAAACTATGTGACAATTAATGTCTTACCCATGGGACAAAAAATATTAGCATAAAATTTTAGTAAGAACCTGTCATAAAAGACCATGAAAACTTAGCCTAAAACTAGCATGAAAATAATGTCCTAAATTAAATTGGAAAACATTACTTAATCCTAACATAAAAAATAGCAACAAACTAGTACCTAAACTGTACAAGAATGAAGCGTGCAAAAACTATAGTAAAATATGAATAAGAGCTTCACTAACAATCCAGAATTTGAACCATAAATCATAACTCTAAGGCATGAAACTTTCCTTGATTGAAGATCTACTCCTAGCAATCCCTTGATATGTCACATACCAACTTACAGCCCATAGGATCTCCACTCCATAATCAAGCAAAGACACATCTTGTCAAGAAAAGAAAAAAACTCTAAGAAGATGACATCTCAAGCAGCCAACCAAAAACTTCCTTAGGCACCTCTAAACAAAACTCCTCCAATGTGAAAGATAGCTCCGTAAACCAATAGCCAAAGAGAGATGCCTTTAACTTAAGAAAAAATTGACCCTCTATCTAACGTCACCTACTTAACTCCTCTAATATGTGTCCTCTCATTAGCAGCCATCTCTATAACAGGATGTTCCAGTCTCCTAAAAAGGAGATTAACTCCTTATTATCCTTTCCTAAGTTAATCCCCTCTTTACAAATGGACCCATTTGTAAACAAATGATAGTAGGCAAGCAACAATGATGATTTCTTTGAAATCTACTTGGGAATAGGAGGTGACCCTTTTCTAACAACATTTTTTAGTGCAATACTAACTACAGAGAAGAGAGAACAATATAAAAACTTCTTGGTGTAGCATAGAGATGTATTCACATAACCATATAAGAAAATTCTAGGGCTTGACCCAAGGGTTGCCACTCACCAATTATCCATTGACCCTTCTAAGAAATTGGTGAAAAAATCACAGTGACACTTTTGGTAAGAGATAGTCCCATGGATAGAAGCTGAAGAAAATAAGCTCATTGAATTGGGTCACATGAAAGTGAAACATCTAAGGAAGATCATTAACATTGTGCCTTTGAGGAACAAAAATGGACACAATGTTGACTTCAAAGATTTCCCTACCCCATGGACCATTTCCAATTACCTATAAAGGGGATTTGAATTGATGCAACTATAGGATATGACTCCCTTTCTTTTATGAATGACTTGTCAAATCCAATTAAATGTAGATGAGCCCCAAAGACAGAGTGTACAACATTTTCCACCCCAAAAGGGATCTTTTATTATAAAGTTATTCCCTTCAATCTAAAAAATGTAGGGTGTCACTTATTAGTTTGCTATGACACAAACATTTGATGGAATGTTGCATGATAAAGTGGAGTGCAGCATGTATGGCCTTGTTATAAAGACTAAGGATTGATAGTTGCATCTAAGAGACCTATTTATGTCTATAAAAGGCTATGTAATAGCTTTAAATGAAGCCACTAAACTATGTGTTCAGAGTCACCTCTAAAGAATTCCTTAGTTTTGTCATGTGACACCAAAGGATTGAGATTAACCCAACTAAAATTGAATATATATAAGAAATGTCACCTCTAAGGAACCTTCATGAGTCAAGGAACTTGCACGAGAAATTGGAACACATCAAGAGCATTATTTCTAATCTATCAAGGTGATGCCAACCTTCAAATGGGATGAAGCATGTAAAAGTTCCTTTGAACGCATTAAACTTATCTCCTCAATCTACTAGTTTTAATGGCATCAACAAAAAGGAAGCCACTAATCTAATATGTCACAATTGTCATAGCTCTCTTGGTGCCCTACTAGCCCAAAACAATGATGTGGTTAATAACAACGTAGTATACTACCTTGGTCAGAATTTGCTAGGGGTAGACACTAGGTATTCTCATATTGAAAGGATATTCCTTCCCCTAGGTTTCGTTGTCTAGAAGATAAGATATTTCCTACTGTCCCACCCTATCACCCTCATTTCCAAAGCTAATATGTTAAAATACCTTATAACGAGACTAACTTTGTATGGGCATTACTAATCGTTGAATTTGAAGTCACATATATACCACAAAAATCCATAAAAAGACAAGCTTTAGCAAAATTTTGGTTACACACCATTTACCCACCTATTCACCATTAGCTTAAGATTTTCTTGATGAGGTTGTAATATCAATAGAACTCTCAAAACTATGCAAGATGTACTTCAACGTGGCTACCCAATGGAAAGTTTAGGAGTCATTGTTGTGTTTCTAATAGCTATAAGGGGCTCATTCCTATGTGTCACAGATTATCTAGACCATGCTCAAATTACAAGGAAGAGTATGAAGCTCTAATTTTGGGCTTGGAAGTTGTCAAAAATAGTGGAATCAAGGTTTTGCAACTTTATGGTAATCCACAATTGGCAATCAAACAAGTATTTGGAGAATATGAAGTTAGAAAACCTGAATCAGGTCCATACTACAAACAGTATTAGGGGGCACATTCCCATCTGAGTAATGATTTATTAGATGCATTAGCAAACTTAACAATGGTTCTCACTACACTTACGATGATGAGACTTGTGCTTATCAATGAATAGGGGGTTCTTTCAATACAGCCCTTGTGTGAATCAATGATGAGGAGGAAACTTCTACTTATGACAATTGTTTGATCATAGAGGAGACATCATACTACCAATAATTGCTGCTTCACTATATCACCAATGAAGGAAAACTATAAAATCCTAAAGAGAATGTTGAAATCCAATAACAAGCACTGTAATTCATTGCAATGAATGATACATTGAACAAGAGATCCTTTGATGGTATCTCATTAAGGTGTTGATGTAATTAAGATGTGATGTAGGCACTCTACAAAGTTCATTCTAGGGTTGCTTGGCACATCAAGGTGGGGCAAAGCTTCAACTATAGATAAAACTTTTTGGATTCTACTAGTTGTCATTTCTAATTGATGCCTTGAATTTTACATGAACCTGTAAAGCCTATCAAATGCATGGTGATTGATGGATGAGCCACCAGGATTGCTTCATCTAACTGTCACATCTTGGCCATTTCATGCTTGAGGCATGGATATTATTGGACCAGTAGCATAGGAGTGCTTTGCAGGACATTCATGTATCTTGGTCACAACATATTATTTCTCCAAGTGTGCTAAGGCTATGGCATTGAAGGTAGTGAAAGCATAAGACAATTTAAACTTTATTAGAAGCCATGTTATTTATTGATTTAGAGTCACATGGCTTATCATTTCAGATAATAGAACTACTTTCAAGAGTGATACCGTAAGGAACTTCTATGCAAAGCATTCAATTGAGCATCATCTCTCCACTGGCAATAGTCCTTGAGTGAATGGTGGACTTGTAGAGAATTTCAACAAAACATTATGTAAGAGAAGATAGTCTCAAAGAGAAAAAGGGACTGGCACAAAAGACTCAGTGAAGCACCATGGGTTTTATATCAAACACCTATATGGGCATCACCATATTCCTCTATATTAGGGACTAAAGTTGTCTTACCCTACAAACACCATCTTTACGAATGGAAATACAATTTTATTTGACCATAGATGAGTAAAAACCCATTCCTATTTTTCCTCTACCCACCCTCTTAGACCATACCTCTCTCTTGTTTTCTTTCTTGCTAAGAAGAGAGTGGGTCCCACCAAAACAACCCCACTCTACTTCTCCTCCTTTTCTCCTACTTTTGTTCTTTCATTCCTTGTATTCTTCTCTCCCTCTTATCCTCTCACATGTCACCCTTCCTTCTTCTTATTTTTCCTCACTCTTGCAATTATACATCTCTCACACTCTATTGCTTTTTGAAAGGAGTGGAGCCCATCAAATAGCCTCAATCCACATATTTTATCTTCACTATTCTTATATTGCCCCAAAACATCTCCTCTCTTTATAAAATGTGTCATACAATCCCCACTTCCTTTAGCTTAGAAAAAGCCCAAAAAAAGCCACTTTCTAGTTCTTTTCGAGGTTGGAAAGTTTAAATATTCTGGAAAGAATTTTGAGAGTGAGAAATTTCTCCAAGAAGGATATTTTGAGATGAAGTTATTTGTGTTCCTAGAAAGATAAAAGGTGGATCTTCATCTTTCTCTTCTCTAACTTCCCTATCTCTATCATTATGCCTATATATTCTCTATTTTAGGGGACATTCAGTGCTTAGGATTGTACATGTATGTTCTCCACCCTAGGGAACATTTAGTACCTAGATTATGTGCAGTACTTAGATTTTATGTTTATCTATTTCTATTCTCAAGAAGGTTTAGTGCCCAGGATTTATGCCTATTTGTTTTCTATTCTCGAGAACATGTAGTGCCTAGGATTATGTCTATCTATTTCCTACTCCCCCAACATTCAATGCTTAGATCTTTGCCAACTTACTACCCATTTTGAAGAGTATCTAGTGCCTTTTTTAGCAAATAGAAGGGTATTCCCCACCAAGGGAGGTGCCTAGTTGTAATGACTCCAATTTTGTAATATTAAAATCCCAAGTTAGCAATGAAAAGTTCAATTTTTGAAGATAAGGGTATTTTGGTCATTTCACTATTCACCTTGACTGAACCCAGAAATTTGGTCCTAAAAATGATACCATTAGGTGCGTCTCAGAAAAAGGAATCCAAAAAGACCAAAATCACCCAAAACGGAGTTAAAATGAGCAAGTTATGGCCCTTTGAAGTTCAGGGGCAAAAATATAATTTTTACTAAAAACGGATTTAGCTTGCAAAACACAGGGGCCCATTTTGATACGGGCACCCTTCATCTTCAGCCCCCTAGAGGGTTCTAGAATGGCGGTGATTGGAGTAGAAATCACGGCCATTCTCGAGGTTTCTCCACCGCCATTCAAGGGTAGTGAGAGCCCCCTCCAGAACCCTCTTATAGCTCTATAAATAGAGCTCTTGGGAGCCTCTAATGGCAGCCCAAAAGCTTGAAGAAAACCCGTTGTGGAGGAGTAACCTAGAGGGGAAACGAGGAGAAAAATCTAGCAACGAACCAGGTATGCCCAAGATCCCTCAAAACCCGTCTTCACAATAGTCCTAGGATCAATTTCCCTAGGTTTTTGCATGAAAAATCATGCAAAATGGAGCCCTGGAGAGCCACCAAGGACCTAGGGATGTTCCCTGGGCTGCACTGGTTCGACAGGGGTGTCCTGAGGACGCCCCGGTCCCCCAAACGACTAGAACGTCCTATCGGGACGAGACGCGTCGACCGCGTCTGAGAAAACCAACAGGAGCGTCCGGGGACGCGCCTGCAAAAGAGAGAGACAGAAGGGAAAATCCGGCGCGTCTACAGATGCGCCCGCTGAGGCGCACGCCACAGATGTGTAGCATGCTAGCGATCCAAGATTTTTCCGCTCTTAAGGAAGCTGGAGCGCATGCCACTGACGCGCAGTGCCCTAGCATTCCCCTTTTCACTCTTAAGGCCCTTATGTACATGTGACATTAAAACGCTTATAACTTGAGATCTAGAGCTCCGATTGAGGTGTCGCAAAAGGCGTTGTGTCTGTGTCGACGACACGAACACATTCAAATTATAAAATCCCTAATCAAGTCTCAATCAAAGGTATGCATGACCCTTAGAATAGGATCATGGCGCGTGGCCGTTAGACCTTTGGAAAACTGATGATACCAAGGCCCAATTAGGACCTTAGGGCACCCATAGGCATAGGGATGGACCCTTAATGCCTAAGTAATAAGACCAACTACTCTAAAACCCATAAAACATAGGCCAAACTAACCCTGATTCCCCAAACCATGTTCAGGAGCGTACGATGACAGAGGGGTTAGCGCAACCTAGCCAGGTAGGTGCTCTATCGCTACTAGATTCTTTTAAAAGAACTATGATTGTTTTGTGAATACATCTTTTAAGTGTATGACTTGTTTAGCATGACTTAATGCAGCATGCATGTGATAAATGCTTTATGCATAAACATGTTTTGTAAATAATTGCATATACATTATGCATATATATGTTTTGCAAACTATTGCATACATTGCATGATTTGTGAGCATTAAGTTCTTGCAAAATTGCATGTCCTTGAGGGTTACCAAAAGACGCTGGAGTGCCGAGGGCCAAGCAGTTGTGAGGGACCCAAAGAGGACAGGTTTTGGAAAAAGAGGTTTTCGCTTGTTTGATTTTATTATGATTTGGGCTGATAAGCTCGTGGGCACTATGCCGAGAGGGTTGGGTTGGCCTCCAGCCTCTACCACTATTAGGTGGATGGGTACCACTCCCAAAAAGGGGCAATGTCCCTACGTCGACTGCATGTGGTACAGGAGACTACCACTGTTGTCACGGCACTGGGTCGACGTGTCATAAGCCCCGTGGAGGCTATGACCGAGTGTCCTCAGGTACCTAGGGAATACACGGCGAGGAGGTCATGGGCATAGCTGGACCCTATGGTTTTGTGGACTTATTTACATTGCATATGGGATGATATGAGGTTGGTCGACCATACCATACTAGATATCCATGAGTTGGATTCAATGAAGCATCTTATGCATATCATAATGTTATGATATATATGTATATCATACTTTCGATTTTGGATTATGTGATCCTTTAAGTCGTTAGTATTTCAGTTTGACAATGGATTTTAATATTGATATTGAACTTGAGTATTCAGACATGCACATGTTTTGAAAGAGCATATGATTTTATAACATCTCATGCATTATAAAACTAGTAGTGATAGACTTCTACTGAGTATAGTATATACTCACCCTATCCTTAACATTTTTTAGGATAGTTCCACTCACAAATAGACGACGCCTCAGGAGATATTGGCGCTACGAGCAAGTGAATTAAAAAGGAGACAGTTATACATGTAAGTAAACTCTCAAACCTTTGGGCATGTCGTTGTATTTAATTACAGTTGGGCTGTGTACTGTGACTGGAAAGACCTGGGAAAAACATTTATGGTTTCTAAAGCTTTTCAAAAACTACCTTGGTTGTTGTGAAAACAAATGACACTAGGGGTTTGACAGGGACGTTCCCTGGGCCGCACTGGTTTGACAGGGTTTGGAGCCCTGGAGAGCCACCAAGGACCCAGGGACGTTCCCTGGGCCGCATTGGTTTGACAGGGTTGAACCAGGGTGTCCTGAGGACGCCCCGGTCCCCCAAACAACCAGAACGTCCCACCGGGATGAGACGCATCGACCACGTCTGAGAAAACCAACGGGCGCATTTGGGGACGAGCCCACGAAAGAGAGAGAAGGGGGGGAAAATTTGACGCGTCTGCAGACGCTCCCGCTGAGGCACACGCTACAGCCGCATATCTCGCTAGCGATCTGAGATTTTTTTGTTCTTAAGGAAGCTGGGGCGCATGCCACTAACGCGCAGCGCCCTAGCATTTCGCCTTTTCACTCTTAAGGCCCTTATGTACATGTGACACTAAAATGCTTCTAACTTGAGATCTAGAGCTCCGATTGAGGCGTCGCAAAAGGTGTTGTGTCCGTGTCAACAACGTGGACACACCCAAGTTATAAAATCCCTGATCAAGGCCCAATAAAAGGTGGCCATGACCCTTAAAATAGGATCATGGCGCGTGGCCGCTAGACCTTTGGAAAATTGATGATACCAAGGCCCAATTAGGACCTTAGGACACCCATAAGCATAAGGATGGACCCTTAATACTTAAGTAATAAGATCAACTACTCTAAAACCCATAAAATAGGCCAAACTAACCCTGATTCCCCAAACCATGTTCAGGAGTGTACGAGGACAGAGGGGTTAGCGCAACCTAGCCAGGTAGGTGCTTTATCGCTAATAAATTCTTTTAAAAGAACTATGATTGTTTTGCGAATACATCTTTTAAGTATATGACTTGTTTAGCATGACTTAATTTAGCATGCATGTGATAAATGCTTTATGCATAGACATGTTTTGTAAATAATTGCATATACATTATGCATAGATATGTTTTGCAAACTGTTGCATACATTGCATGATTTGTGAGCATTAAATTCTTGCAAAAATTGCATGTCCTTGAGGGTTACCAAAAGACGCTGGAGTGCCAAGGGCCAGGCAGTTGTGAAGGACCCGAAGAAGATAGGTTTTGGAAAAAGAGGTTTTTGCTTGTTTGATCTGATTATGATTTGGGCTGATAAGCTCGTGGGCGCTATGCCGAGAGGTTTGGGTTGGCCTCCAGCCTCTACCACTATTAGGCGGATGGGTACCATGCCCAAAAAGGGGCAACGTCCCTACGCCGACTACATGTGGTACAGGGGGCTACCACTGGTGTCACGGCACTGGGTCGACGTGTCATACGCCTCGTGGAGGCTATGACCGAGTGTCCTCAGGTACCCGGGGACCACACGGCGAGGAGGTCGTGGGCATAGTTGGACCCTATGGTTTTGTGGACTTATTTGGATTGCATATGGCATGATATGAGGTTGGTTGACCATACCATACTAGATATCCATGAGTTGGATTCAATGAAGCATCTTATGCATATCATAATGTTATGATATATATGTATATCATACTTTCGATTTTGGATTATGTGATCCTTTAAGTCGTTAGTATTTCAGTTTGACAATGGATTTTAATATCAATATTGAACTTGAGTATTCAGACATGCACATGTTTTGAAAGAGCATATGATTTTAAAACATCTCATGCATTATAAAACTAGTAGTGATAAACTCCTACTGAATATAATATATACTCACCCTATCCTTAACATTTTTCAGGATAGTTCCACTCACAAATAGACGACACCTTAAGAGATATTAGTGCTACGAGAAAGTGAATTAAAAAGGAGACAGTTATACATGTAAGTAAACTCTCAACCCTTTGGACATGTCATTGTATTTAATTACAGTTGGGCTGTGTGCTGTGACTGGAAAGACCTAGGGAAAAACATTTATGGTTTCTAAAGCTTTTCAAAAACTACCTTGGTTGTTGTGAAAACAAATGACACTCGGGGTTTTCAAAATGAGTTTAAAACTAAAAGGTTTTCCGCTACATTGCATGGTTTTTATAAAATAGTTTTCAAATAGGAATGCATCTCGCCTTAGGAATTAGATATTGCATTTAAAACTACAAGGGAAAACTCAGGTCGTCACACTAGTTGTCCTTCACTTTTTGGACTCTAAAACCTATATGACAGATAGACAAAAATAAAGAAAGAAATTAATGGTGAGGGTGCCCCTATTAACTTTTAAAAAAAAAAACCAAAAACAAAACTAATAGAATAAAAGGTAGTGGGCAAGAGATATCCTACACTAAGGAAATCTTCGTAGAGAAACTAGGACTCTATTTTAAGAACATGGCTAAATCTAGATCCAACCCCTTGTTCAAAATCTTAAATCTATCCAAGGATAAAGATTTGATAGTTTAGATCTAGGCCTAACCATGATGTTGTTTAGATCTAGAATAAGACTATAATCCAATAGCTTAGATCTAGCCCATGGCTCAATGAATGCTAGAATCTAGCCTAAATAGAATCTAATAGTTAAGATATGCCTAGAGAATACTAAGATCTAACCTAAGAAATGGTCCATTGTACCATAGAGAATGCTATGATATAGTATAAGATAATGATTCAATGGCTCGGATCTAGTCCTAGCCTAAAGGATGCTAAGATCTAGCCTAAGATAATGCTTCATAACTTAGATCTAACCCTAACCTAATGGACACTTGGATCCAATCTTAAACAAGATCATGGGTTTGAACCAAAGGTCAAGATCAATTCAATGACCCTAATTGATCTAGCTTGATTCAAAAATAAAAATAAAAGCCATGATCCATCTAGCCCGTGTTCAACGCTAATGATTGAGAAAGGATAATAAAGTCATCCAACCAAAATCCAATAGTTCTTATCAATCTAACAAGAGATAACTAATATATTGACAACATGATAGCATGCTACATTATTCATGCATACATGGCAAGCTCCTACATGGATATCTCATGCATTATCCATGCAAAGCTGGTATGCCACACATGAATAGTTCATACAAAAAGCATAATTATTCCATTCAATTTTATGTAAATTATCCATGCACAGCTAGTAAGTCCCTAAGTGGATATTTCATGCATTTTTCATGCTAACATAATATGCCCTATGTGGATAGTTTATGTAAGGATAATAATTATTCTATTCTACATAAAGGAGGCCATGCGAAGTGATATATTTAGAAATATTACTTACATACCTCTACATTTATCACATTTTAACCCCAAAGATTACTTAATTATAATTAATTAGGGTCAATTATACTATTTTGCAGGTCTAAGGTACAAACAAAAATGTACAAAATTATCAATTTTACCTCTAAAAGAGAAATATCACCTTCCAAGCTACATTATGGACCCAAACCTATCAAAAATAAAGGTTCAAAATGATTATTGGGTGTCATTGTCAAAGTCAAAGTGGTCAAAAATACTATGCACAACTCCTATTCAAATGAGGGTGAAAAGGTGCTGAATTCCATATCCATGCATCCATGCATATATTTCATGACCATAAGAAGCTTATGAGAGAAGTTCAATTCACATATAATAAAAACTTCTTAGAAATAAAAGAAGAATGGGACCCACATGAAGACTTTTGACTTATTTTCTCTCTCCTGCTCAACCAATGATTGGATGTCTTATTCATGCAAGGTATTGAAGCACAATTGATCTACATGAAATACATGAAGATATCTTTAAGGAATCAAGGTCATTCATTCTAGGGCAATCCAATCCAATGGTGTAGAGAAAATGAAGCTTAAGGAAGATTACATGTCATAAAGGGATCTCATCCATTCAAGTAAGAGTAAGCTTGGTCCAAGGGCCATGAATGAAGTATTAGAAAGATCAAAACCCTAGCCGCCTTTCATATCTTGAAAAGTCAACCCAAAATCCTAGGAAAGGAAGATCTCAACCACTCATCTTCATCCAATTGTCCATGCCTCCCTTTAGGACTTTCTAATTTTGAAACCCCCCTTGATTCACTTTGCCTACTTTTCTTTTATCTCTTTCCTTTCCCACTTATTCCATTTTCTCCCTTGACCTTTCCTCTTTCTTCATTTTTTTATTTCCATCTTATTCCCACCTACCTTACATTCCACATCCATATATGACAATCACGTCCCATATAGCCATCCATTCCCTTCTAATTAAAGTGGCTTAATCTTAACCATTCAAGCCCCTCCATGAGTTCCACACTAAAAATCTATAAATATAGGTGTTTTGAATGACTCAAGGATCTTTCAACTTTTCCTAGAGTTCAAGGCTAAATCAAAGAAGAAATAAAGGGAGGAAGATTACCCTTGCCCAAGCTCCTTTCAAGCTTTCATGGTTTAAATCCTTTGGAGATAAAGGTAGGGTCTTAAACTAAGTTCTAATTTCTTTCTTTCTTATTTTCTTTTCCTTTCTCTACTATACTCTATATATTTCCTTCACCTTCTTGTCGAATGCATTCATATAGATTTTGCTTACTTGGATTGTTAATGTAGCTATATGCATCCCCCATATAGTTGCATGCATGACTTAAGTTATACCTTTCCTTAGTTTTGCATATTAATGTTCCTTCTTTCCTTGATTCATAGTTCATGTTTGACATAGTTGTTTGCTTCATCTTAGAGTAGTTTAGATACATATCCATATTTCCCTTCAATTTAATTTAATTTAGGACTGCATGCATTAGGACCTATGATTTTCAACACATTGCACCCAATTTTGGATGATGTGACTTTTTCAAGTTTGCATGCATGACATCTTAGCATCATGCTTAGGTTGCATTCATGAAAGTTTTAGGAGTAAAACTTGTTTCCTGGGGTTGTCTTTTACTTTGTAGATCTTGTTTGTAATATAACTTTTCTTTTAGCTCCTTTAGTTTTCATATTTTAAGCACTTTCCTAATTTAGAGGTACGTTAGTTTCTAATTTTAGATTCCATGTTTAGAACTTAGATTGCTGATTTTTAGTTTTAGTAACTTATTAATTCTCTTTTCATTCATCTTAAGAATGGTTTAAGATTAATTTAGGATGATTTTAGAAGCTAGTTGCATGGTAGATTCTTAAATCTAGCACATTCATAGGTTAAAAGTTGCACTTTCCTAATTTAGAAACCCATGTTTGACTTAGTTTGATTTTGTATTTCCCTTTGCATACTTTCTAGGATTAGTTTAGAAACATTATGCATGTTAATTTAATAGATTTAGAAGGTTATGCATATCATTGTAGATTCATGCATCTTAATTGCATATAGTGTAAGCATTCCACCTTCATTCTATAATCACACATACACACCCATGCATGGTTGCACACATGGATTCTTCCATGCTAGGTCTTGCATTCCTCATTTGTTCTCATTCCATTATCTATCATTATTTCACTTTCCTTCACTCACACACCTTCTTACCATGTTTCTAAGTCATCCAATTTCTAATTTCATACAATTTCTATCTTCGTGTCCACCCACCCATGCTCTAATTTCAAAATTCATGCATCTTCCCTTTCTCTTCTTCTAATTACTTTTTTATGGAGTTGGAATAAGAAAAATTAAAGGATTCTTATGTCATTTTAAGACATTAAGGAGACTTTCTAATTTCTTAATTTAAGGTTGAGGAAACATGCAAATCCATCCACAAAGCCAAGCTGGTTCCTAGTTAAGGGTTTCGTGTTGGAGGGTAAAGATACACCATGTATCTATTTCTCACTTCATCTCCTAAAGCTCAAATTGGTTAGTCCCAAAACAAAGGTCATTGTCTCCAATTTGTTTTCTTTTTCTTCTATTTCATCTTTAAAGTAAGAAGCCTCTTCTATGGTTCAATATTTTTAAAGATGAATGACTTATAATCTTCTCTTTATCTAAACTCTCAAAGTTGCCCTCTTTTTAAAGATTCCATTTTGGGAAAAATGTAGTAACCTTTTCTAATTCCTTTTTTCATCATTCTTCTTTCTTTCTAGGTGGTAATTATTTAGGAAAAAGCATTAGGGCTCCTCTTTTCTTGGTTGCATTAATACTTCATTCCTAAGATTCATTGGATGGGATTTGTTGATTTCTGGCATATTGGGATAAGGACATGAGAATAGCTTCATGGTAACTTTAGCGTATTTTTGGTTAAGGAGAAGCGTACAAGCTCCTCTTGAATGACACAATATGTGAGCCTTACAATAAAATTCAAGCCCAGATTTGAAGAACCCTTATTTGTTTCTTTTATTTGCTTTCCTTCCATTACTTATGTAACAAATCCTTATAATTTTTTATTTGCTTATTAATGAAAGAAGTCTTTTTATTTTCTTAGTTACTTCATTCTTTAGTTAGCTATAGTTTTAAAAGTTAATTTAATTCTTAGTTAGTTGTGATTTTAGAAAGTTTCCTTTTCTAGTTAGTGGTAATTTAGAAAGTTTCCTTAATTTTAGTTAGTGTAGTTTTAGAAAGTCTTGTCTTATTTCATTGCTTTATTTTGATAGTTTCCTAGTTTCTTTAATTGATTACTTTCTAATTTAGGATTTACTTTCTAGTTGCTTAGTTAGCTTAGTTGTTTCTTGTTATTAAGTTTGTTTTCCTACTTAGATAGTAGTTTAGTTTAGTTGTTTAATTTAATGGTTACTTCTTAAATTAGTTGTTTCCTTTTTAGTTAGTTCCTTGTTTCTTTATTTTATTCACTTACTTTATTTCTTTACTTTTCTCGTTATTAGTTTTAAATAAAAATTGTCCTTCTCTTAAATGCTTGGATAGGTTACAATACGACAACTTAAATACTATTTAATTCTATTGATTAAAGAATTTTTATGGGATCGACCAATATTTGCCGCTTCTATACCCCAATATAGCCATGCACTTGCAGTAATTATTAAGATGCATCACAAATGTCTTCTATCTTACAAAGATAAAATCATACTAGTGGGTGTTAGCTATGAGAAAGTCCTAATATGATGATAATTCCAACATGACAAGCCATAGTTATGCATAAGTCCTAAGGTGACGATGACTCTAATCATGCAGACCCCATCATGAAAGTCCCAATAAGATAAAGATTTTGGCTAGATATCCTTACTTTTATATCATGATGTGTATGAAAATGACATGCCAAGACTATGATAGAATTAAACCTTAAGCCCTTTTAAAAGTCAACTAGTGAATGGCTAGATGCATGAATTCTCCTCTAACATCAAATAGCTAAATGAATGCAAAATATATACCCTATATTGTTATGCATCTCCTAAAAATGTGTGGAAAAAGGATCTACCTATGCCTAAAAGATAAAAGAGAAAACATGTCAACATTACACTTAGAACCAAACAAAGAGGCTTCAAATGTTATACACTCTTATCAAGTCAAGGTAGCATATTGAAAGATATTTTCTAAATCATTGGTCAACTCATTTTGTAAACTAAATCATCAACAAAATCATGTTGTAGAATTGACTCCTATTAGGTTTTGATCCAAAGTCAAAACTAATGCATACAAAAAAAAACAATGAAGCCATAGATTCACTCTTGGTTATACACTACCAACCTCCAATCAACTACCTTATCTTAGTATGTGTGTTATGAGTGTTCAAAATTGTATAAAAACCACCCAATTAGTTGCCCATGTATTATAACTTATATTGTTAAATTAGAGTTTTGGCTAAAAATTATAACACATACATTTCTAACCTAATAAAATAAATATTTGACAATTTACAGGGCCAAAAGCTAATCCTAAATAAGTATGTGAATAATCATATTTATTTTGGATTTAATTAAATTTTTTGACCTTTTGTAGGAATCGAGACGGTGATCCAATGGTTGAGATCAACAAGATCAAGATCAAAGTAAAGAGTTGGGGCCCATTTCCAAAAGTCCAAGGTGTAATCAAGGGTCAAGATCATCTTTAAGATAAGTAATAGATGCAATTAGATGAGCCAAAGGTTTTTGAAATGGGCTCATGCACAAGCATGCAATTGCCACCACCTTTGCCCAAAGCCACACTAACCACCTTAACCATATTATGCCAAAGGTCATAAGCTATGGAAGCCAACCAAATCAAGCCACCAAAGCCAATGATATGAGTCATGAAGCCAGGCCCTCAAAGTGAGCTATTTGAACCACTCAAGTCAATCCACATGGCAACATACTATCGGAGGAAGAATTTCAAGCAATTTTACGTGTTAATTGGAAGGAAAATAGGATATGCATGCAAAGTGAACCAATGGGAAAGAACCACACCTTTCTCTCTCTCTCTCTCCCTTATCTCTTTATTTCCTTATTTTTCCATTTATTTCCCACTTTCATAGGAGTTTCATGTGGAAACTAAAGAAGGAAGAGCTCCATGCCCTATTCCTACTTTGTAGGAGCTCTCATTCCATTTCCTCTTATCCTTCCACCTCATCCTTTCCTATTTGTTTATTTCTCTTTCTTTCCCTCTCTCTCAATCCATATTTATCTCACTTTCTAAATAATATTAAGCAATTTGCATAAAACTCCAAGAGAGTAGTTCCACACATAACTCCTACTTTGTAGGAGCTCCTCTCTCTATATCTTATATCATCCTACCTATCTCCTTTGCCACCTCACCTCTTTCCTTCCTATTTTGGTAAACTTTTTTATTCTTTGGCCCACTAGAGATTAGATCTATTATAGATTAGCAAGAGATCAAAACAAAAAGGGAATCTCCAAGTGAATTAACTGTAAGAGACATTATAAAGACTGTTTGGTCGATAGTGGCTCACCATGCAGGGGTTGTAAGACTTTGGGATTAAGGTTATATTTGTATTATTTATTTGCTTTAAAAGGAAGCCCATTGTGAAAAAGGCGGAAACGATTTTGGGCGAAGGTTTTCAATGCATAAAACCTTTGCTTCAAAACTCTTCAACACACAATCCTTCAACCCTTTTTAAAAAGCCTCCACTCCTCCCTCCTTAAAAGTCTTGCTTTTCCTTCTTTATTCTAGCTTTAAGCACTATTCATGAAGGTTGTTTTTCCTAGTTTTCCTTCAAGGAGTTTAGGTTAGCATCTTACCTAGTTTTCCTTGCATTTGCTTTCAATTCTTTATCCTTTACTTATTTTCCTTGCTTTTGCTCCAATCCTTGCCTTCATATTGTTAGATGTCCTTGCTCATTCATCAAGGATCCAAGTTCATTCTTCTCTGATAGTGATAGTCAAGAGAAGAGGAAACTTGGATTGTTGATCTCCCTCTTTGATTCACATGTTTTGCTCCTTTAGATCCATCTAGTTTTACGCATTGTTGTGTATTATGTATTATGTGTTGTGATTTTTAAGTAAAACTTACAAGCGCATGAATCAATTATAGTATTCTCATGTGAGGAGGTTGATCTCACAAGGAATAGAATGAATGTGATGCTAGTAGTCCCTACTTTAAACTATCTAAACTAGCCAAAATTAATAAGATTTTTAACCTAAACTAAGAATGAAAATTGACACATGAAAATGGAAATTATTCAAAACTAGAAACATGGTAAATTTAAAAACTTTCCTAAAATACACTTTCTAAAAATAACATTTTTCTTAAATTAAAAAATTTCTAAATTTATGACTTTCCTAAAGTGAAACTTTTCAAAAATTCAATTTTTAACAACTTTCCTAAACATGAAATTAAGAAACTAACCTAAGGAAACTTGCACTAATCAATTACTTTGCAAATCCTAAAGCATGCAATCTTATTTTAACATTAACTAAGCAATCTTAAAATCTAGTTAGGTTCTTAAAAATTCAAGTGAACATAAAAAGCATGGTACTAGAAATTAAACAAAACAAACCATGAAAAGAAATTCCAGCAGCATAGTAGTTGAATCATTCACTGAATAGAAAATGTAAAACATGAAATTAATCAATTCTAATGTAAGTAAGCTATCAAGAATGTAAACTATTAACTGCTAAATACCAACATGAATTGAAAATTCCAATAAACCTTATTGAATTAGATGAAAATCCATTAACATAGAGTTCCAATACATGTAATGCAAATCTGAAGTTAAAATCCTATTACAATGAACTTCACTTGATCTTCATCCACCCACAACTACAAGCTAATCCTTCTTCAATTATTCCAACTATCAATCATTAAGCGTGCTTAAAATCAAAGGAAAATTCTATTAGAAACTCAAGGCAATCTTAAAGAACTCTAAGGAAAGCAAGAAAAGATTTCAATGAAACAAAAAGAGATCTAAAGGCAATGAAAAATAAGGACAATGATTAGATTCAAGGCGACTTCTCTTAGCAGTCACTTCAAGGGAAAATCAACTTGGATCTTAATCAATAAGCAAAGAAGAACAATAGAATAGAAAAGAATGAACTAACAACAATAGAAGTAAAGTTCAAGTAAAGAAAAGAAAAATTAAAAGGGAACCAACCAACCTTTGAAAGAAGAATTAAAAGACCAAAGTTAGGTGTGGAACACTTGAGGTGATGCTCACACACCTTGGGAAAGTGTAGTATCCACCGAAAAGAGAGAAAGACCAAGTAAAACAATGGAAAAAGGAAGCTTAGGAAGAAGACATCCTCCTCCAAGTGTAGGAGGCTTCTTTTTCCTGAGAGAAAAAGAGCCCCTTAAGTCATGTTTATGCTGGCCTTTTATAGTTTTTCTCCTATTTTTCATAGGGTGTCCTTATAATAAGGTGTGGTGGGGATCAAAACATGCAATTTTGGATGGATAAGACAAGTGTGAAGCTAGGGTTTGTAAAAAGGAAATAAGGTGGATTGGTGGCTACCCTTTAAGAAGTGAAGGAGGGGAGGTTCCTACTTTTTAGGAGGAGGCATCCCCCTTAGGAAAAAAGCATGGAAATCCCTTTAAAAATGGAAAGTTAGGTGGGGGGATGAGGTAAGAGAGAGGAGGAGATAATGGGAGAAAATAAAGTGGTGAGAAAGGATAAGAAAGCAAGATAAGGTGAGGATATTTGATTGGCTATGTAGTTTTCGAAGATGTTGGGATTGGTTCGGTGGTTTGAATGGGAGTTTAGGAAGATGGAGGAGTCTTGGAATGGTAGGACTCTTAAATGGAAAGTCAAATTCGCGGTGCTATTTGGTGATGATGTGGAAAGTGATAAAAAGGTGGAAAAAACATGGGTCTCTTCCTATTGGTCCACATGCCAACCTATCCTAATGAATTTTTCCTTAATTTCCTTTAAAATATCTCTTAAAATCTCATGGATAATCCTCTTGATTTTTCTCTAATCCTAGCATTCTATTTAGCTTAGCTTAATGGATTTGATGGTTAACTTTGAGGGCTCAATTAGCTAGGCTTCGTGGCTAGCTTAGATGGCTCTCTTAGCTTGCTTCATGCCTCTATCCCTTGGCTTAAGTGGATTGGTGGCTACCCTTTAGGAAGTGAAGGAGGGGAAGGTGCCCACTTTTTATGAGGCATCCCCCTTAGAAAAAAACATGAAAATCCCTTAAAAAATGGAAAGTTAGGTGGGGTGATGAGGTAAGAGAGAGAAGGAAATAATGGGAGAAAATAAAGTGGCAAGAAAGGATAAGAAAGATGATGTGGGGAAATTTGATTGGGTAGGTAGTTTCCTAAGATGTTGGGATTGGTTGGGTGGTTTAAATGGGAGTTTACGAAGGTGGAAGAGTCTTGGAATGGTAGGACTCTTAAATAGAAAGTCAAATTCGTGATGCTATTTGGTGATGAGGTGGAAAGTGATAAAAAAAAAAAAGGTGAAAAAAAATGGAAAACATGAAAAATAGAAGGGTCTCTTCCTATTAGTCTAGATTCCAACCTGTCGTAATGAATTTTTTTATTAATTTCCTTCAAACTGTCCCTTAGAATCTCATAGATAACCCTCTTGATTTTTATCCAACCCTAGCCTTCTATTTAGCTTAGCTTAATGGCTTTGATGGTTAACTTTAAGGGCTCCATTGGCTAGGCTTCATGGCTAAATTAGATGACTCTCTTAGCTTGACTTCATGACTCCATCCCTTTGCTTGAGTGGCTTGAATTTCTTAGCTAGTCACCTTGTTCATGGCTTGAATTTGGCTAAGGTAGCTTGAATGACTCCCATACAAAGGTGGTGGAAATGCAAGCTTTGCTTTATGGGTCCACTTTGGCCACCTTTAGCTCCTTTGATTGCATCGATTGCTTGTCCTAAGGTTATCTTGACATTTGGATTGATGACTTTTAGACTTTTATTCAATCTTTTGATCTTGATCTTCAATGTTCATTTTAATCTATCTTAATCATTGGATTACCATCTCATTTCTTACAAAAAGTAAAAACTCTAATTAAATTCTAGAAAAATATGACTAATCATATACTTACCTCAGATAAGCTCTAGACCTACAAAATATCAAATTTTTGGGTCATTAGGTAAAAAAATAGGTGTTACGAATTTTGATCAAGAATCCTAATTTACCCCTATAAGTTGTAACACATGAGTAACTAATTGGGCTATTTTTATGAAAAATTAAATACTTATCGTTATGATTTTAAATTTTGGTGTGATTTGGTACTGAGTCAATGAAAATCTTTGAGTATTCTTGTTAATGATTGTTTCTAGTATCATAATACTTTAGATTTGATTGGTTATCTTCCATGAAAGTTGTTGATTCAGTTACTTATTTATGCTTGATTTATTTAATTTTCTTAAATGCTTGACCCTTAACTTTGGTGCCTTGTTTCCAGCCATCTAAACATCTCAATTACTTAAATCTTTAGGAACCCATTTAGTTTACTTGGTTGTTTATTCAATGCATAGCTTAGATTGCATGATTAATTGCATTTAAAGCATCAAATATGACCACTTTTGGACCTTAGAACCATGCATACAGTCCATGGATCATGCACATAGAACTTGGGCTAGTTTTTATTGATTTTGTTTGAACTTATTTGCTTATTCTTATTTTAATAGTTGTTGTTTAGTTTATCTTTATCTTAGTTTAGATTTAGAAAGTCTCTTATTTGAATTTTAGAAAGTTCTATTTTTAGCAAGTTTTAGATTAGGAAAGTTTCTATTTTAAGTAGTTTCCTAAGTTTAGTTACTTAGTTAATTTATTCTAAGTTGTTGTAGTTCCTTGTTTGAATTCTTGTTAGTTAGGTGAGTTTATATTTTCATTATTTAGCTTATTTCTTAGCAAATTTTCATTAGTTACAATTTATAATTTTGTGCATGTTTTACATTATATGTGTTTACATTCCTAGATAAATTAATTCTTTCTTGTTTGGGTAAGATAAACAAGTTAAATAAGATCCATCCAAAATACATTTCCATGAGATTCCTTGTGGGATCGATCTCCCTGGTGTGCTTATACTACAATAGATTTGTGCCTTGGCAAGTTAAAGTAAAACACAAAATAGTGTGTATGTATTCAATAGTCAAAGAATTGTCCATACGCATTCAGCTATTAATGAATGTAATTAACGGCTACAAGTAACTAAGAAATGTAATCATAATACTAGATTTAACTTAATCAATGTACTCATAATCATTTGATATATAGTGAAATATATATTTAAAAAGGTCTTTCTCACTAAGGTAATCAGCCCATATGTTTCATCTTTTGTGGTTGCTTGCATCATGAGGATATGAGTGGCATCCATTGCTATAGTCCTTATTCTTTTAGGAGGCTTCTTGATAGGACCTACATGGTTGGAACCATCTTTATCTTATAGCTTATACACAGCTAAGGCCCATTAGGTTAGAGTTATTCATTACCTTAGGACTTTTTTGCACTAGGTTTGAATCACCAACTTTTCATGAATTATTCATGTACTATAAAACCTTGCATTGCCTTCTTTGCATGAATTTTAAGTATGATTGGGTAGCTATCACTTTTGCATGGAAGTTAGCCCCTTTGCATCGGATAATCACCACCCTTGCATGTATTACTTATATCGGATGGAAGAGCTATCACCTTTTCATGGGATGACCGTCACCTTTGCATGGCCAGCTTTTGAATGGATTACTCACATGGCTATCACCTTTGCATGGATTATGTTGGCTTGGACTATTTGCATGGCTACCACCATTGCATATATTAATTACATGGGTCTAACCACCTTTGGATTTAGGCTAGATCAATCTTGACCCTTAAACTAGACCATGGTCCTTAAGCTAGATCTATCACAAACCTCATGTTGGATCCGCAGCTATTGGATTTGGTTCGGGCTAGATCGATCACAACCCTTATGCTAGATTCGCAACTCTTAGATTGGGTTTAGGCTAGATCAATTTTGACCATTATTCATGATCCTTACTCTAGATCAATCTCCAAACTTGGGTTAAGTTTAGGCTACATCAATTTTAACCCTTAAGCTAGATCGATGACACCACTTTTGATTTGTTTTAGGCTAGATCAATCGTAACCCTCAGACTTTAAGTGACATTTAAGATCCAAGGTCCTTTTATTCTAAAGTGGGTCAAATTGGTTGTTTTAAAAATCTTTCAAAGACTCCTATTTGGCTTGAGATTTTAGAGCTAAAGAATAAAGAAAATGCTAAATATACTCTCCAAAGTGAGAACATTTGGATACCATGTGTTGTGGAGCCCATCTTTGTGTGCTCTAACTCATTTGTATGATTGGTGGAGATTTGGATGAATAATGGATGATAAAATATGTAGATAGGATGATTGTAGCATCACTATTTATTGACAAAGTTTGTAATTAATCTGTTTTGAATTACACCTTTTCAGATGTTAGAATCCTCAAATCCGCATGCTTTTTCATCCATTACACATCCAAAGTACGATCAAATGAATGAATGAGTCAAATCATGCAAATTTGAGCTCCACAAAAATGCTATCCAAACGCTCTCACACGTAGCGTCTAATTAGCATTCCTCGAGAATAAAAGTAGCACCCTTCTCATCTTAAGACTGGGCCCTTCAATTGTTTTATATCTAACATCCTTTAAGAAACCCATGTAATTGGGAACTTCGAGAGTTAGAAAAGGAGGCGGCACCCATTTCAACATGGGATGGGGGCTACTTATTGTCTGCTTATATGAAGTTTCCCTTTTCTCAGGAGTTTTGATTTACAAAAGGAAATCGGGGACTTAAGATTTTTCCGAAGAATTTAAAAAGGTGCACCCTCTTTGTTTTAGAGTGGGGCCCACCACTTACTCGAATTTAATAGAGCACTTAACATCCCAGAGAGGAGAATCAACAGGAAAAAGGGTACCATAGCACTGAGCATCCTAAAGAAGAGATGAATAGATAAAAACAACATGGCACTGAGAATCCTAGAAAGGATGATGAACGTGAAAAAACAACCGTCACAGAGAGGAGGATGAATATGCGACGAAGCATGGACTTTTACTACATTTGTTAAGGAACTTGGGCAGAACAAAAGAATCTAGCACCAAGAAAGAAACTCTCTTCTCCACAAATCCCTCGTGAGCCTGCTTCTTTCCTGTCTCTCTATATTTTCTCTATGTATACACCTTTGGATTTAGGTTAAGGGGAGGGAGATTGTAAATCTTAGTGTGAAGTGGTTTACATGCGACAACCGCCCGGATTTTGTGATACGTCTCATTCTAATTATGTATGCCAGCTCAATAAGGTAATTTACAGCCTTCGACAAGCACCCCAGGCATGGTTTACCAAGTTCACTTCCGATTCTCTATGTATGTATGCACCTTTGGATTTAGGTTAAGGGGAGGGAGATTGTAAATCTTGGTGAAGTGGTTTACATTCGACAACCGCCCGGATTTTGTGATAAGTCTCATCCTAATTATGTATGCCAGCTCAATAAGGTAATTTACAGACTTCGACAAGCACCCCAGGCATGGTTTACCAAGTTCAGTTCGGAACTCGGTTTCAAATGCAGTCCATCTGATTGGTGTATGATGTCAACAGTTGATGGCCTGGTAATCTCATTTGCCACTTGTACGTTAATGGCATTATCCTTACATGACTTTATTTCATCCTCACTTATGAATTCCCTTATCCAGCGGTTGAGTTATCAATTTGCAACGAAGGACCTTGGGCCCCTGCACTATTCTTTAGTCATCTAAGTGTCACGAGATCGGCACCACTTGATCGTAAGTCAATTCAAATATGTTGCAGACTTACTAAAATGCTTTGAATTAGCGGGTGTAAACCATTTTCCGCAACAACTACTTTTGGTGACAAGCTATCTTTCTATGGCGGTGATCTTTTGTCCAATGTCACAGAATATCGACAAATGGTGGGAGCCCTACAATATGCAACTATGACACGTCCTGATATTACATATGCTGTAAATGACTCTGCCAATTCATCCATTCCCGATCAACTTCACGCATGGTGGCCATTAAGCCTGCATTTCGTTATATACTTTAGGCCTTGGCTTAAGCTTCAGTCATGTCTTTTCTCTGTCTCCTACTGTACACTGACTGGGCCAAATGTCCGGGCGATAGGCGATCCACAGCTGGCTCATGTATCATATTGGGTCCGAATTTTATTTCCTAAACAACTGAATGTTTCCACCTCTATTACTTGGTCGAAGTACAAATCTCTTGTAATCGCAGCCGTTGAGATTACTTGGAGTCAACAGCTTTTACGAGATACTGGTGTTTATCTTCGTCAACCTCCTATTCTCTATTGTGATAGTCGTGGGGCTGCATGTCTAGAAGCTAACCCCATTTTCCATGCTCGCACTCATCACATCGACGTGAATTATCATTTTGTGAACGGATCACTGGAGGATCAGGATCAATACAGTGTTCAATTCGTACCATCTGCAAGACAAGCTGCGGATGTGCTTACCAAAGGCCTTTGTACCATTGAAACTCAAGCTAACGTTCGTTGATTGCAGTGCTTAACTTGGGGCGTAGTGGGGGCATTAACATATATCAAGAGTGGGGGCATTAACATATATCAAGAGCATACGGACAAGTTCTCAGAAGCATAAAGATTAAGAAATATTGATGAGATGAGAGATCAAGAGCATAAGGACAGACCATGAGAATCACGGAGCATGCATATCATATCTTCCCATGCCCTCCTATCATCTTATATTCATTCATTTAATTGTATTTTTGTTCATTCTCCCTTTTTGTAAAGGTTACAAGGTCCAACCTTATTGATTGTAAACTACATATACATCTATAGTGAATATGACTAGGGCATCTTGACACCATTTGAAATCGTTCAAATTCGATACTAGCTTTTGTAGAAGATCTAAACTTCGTCCTTCCACCATGGACCCTTTTTCACCCAAACTTATTGGTCGTTTGTGTACTCTTTTTCATGCATTCTTCTCTCCTTTCTTCAAAACTTTCTCTAATTAAATGATGAAAAATGTCCAACTTTATGTGCTCAAATACCAAAAATTAGAGTCTCAGTCTAAATTATATATCTATATCTATATATCTATCTATAAATATGTGTGTGTGTGTGTACATACATACATACATACATATATATATATATATATATATATATATATATATATATAGAGAGAGAGAGAGAGAGAGAGAGAGAGAGAGAGAGAGAGAGAGAGAGAGAGAGAGAGACCATGATAGTGATTCTTCAATAAAGTTTAATAGTTAACATATCATAAGAACTAGAGGTCAAGAGCCACATCCTATTCCTCCTGTGCCCTTAATCCTAGAGTCTAGATTACCTACTTTGGAGCAGCTAAGGGAGACAATTTGAAATAGGCCAAATGCCAAATTACATTACATGGACATAAGTCTACCTCACTAGATCTATGAAGCATGTTCATCACCCTAATGATATAATTACATGGATAGGGATTTATGTAGTGGATTTTATGGTATTCATTTTACTCAAGTTCCTTCTTTGCATGGTTGCACCCATTAGTGTCTCCATTAATCCAAAAAGAATTTTTTCAATCACCTCTTATTATTCATTCACATGGCGAAGCATCCATGCTGGCATAAGGCTGTTTGTTTGAGTAATAGGTCGAGTTCCACCATCTTCCACCTCAATACTTTGTGTCTGATTGTAAGTTCTGTAAAGCAAGAATAACAAATCAAAAAGAAAAAGACAAGGAATATATGAAGACAAGTAATAAATATTTCAACTTAATAACATAATCAAGTATATTGCAATGTCTCCAATTCTTTCTAAACATAATTTACGTCTTTTGGTAGTCTTGCTTGGCTTGTGATGTAGGAAAGTGGGAAGTTTTCATTAAAGGGCATTAAGAGATGTCATGGAAGTGGAAAGAAATCATCAGGTTCTCAATTTGACAAAGAACTTAGTCCATTAGTTGGAGCTTTCCATAAAATATCTTGAGAGTTTGGGAAGGGCTTGAACACTTAAGACTGTTTGCCTCAAGTTGATTTCTGGTTCAACTGGTTTTGGGAATCCACCTCCTTGATATTCACAGCTTTTCTTTTATGGATAACTTTGATAAATGTACCTTTTTTACTTTTGCCAGTTGGTCGTTTACAATTTGTTAGGAATTTGAATGGAAAAAATAGAGGGTCAAATAAGAGGTTTGGAAAAATCACATGTATGAAATTTTTTTTAGAACATTCGAATACAAGAGAGTTGTGCGCACCCCATATTTAACATGGGGAGGGGCCAATGTAGCAAGAAGGAGGACGGTGAGGGTTGAGTTGAGCTTTGTTGCTCCCAATGAGCCTGGTTGGCCAATGCCTTCTCCTTCTTCTTCTCTTGGATCTGTTTTGGCATATGTCAACAACTTCATTCACAAATTAATAATATCAATAGAGTGCATTGCATTCAAGTAATAGAAGTTACCTTCTCCTCCAACATGAGGTTCTGCTCCTGTAGTGTCTTCTCCTATAAACACCACAAAGTCATGATAATACATGTAACTCCAAAAACATGAGATCTTGAGGTACTCTGAATTTGTTTGCATGTGCTTGCAAACAACCCTATATTAAACATAATCAGTGTTTGAAAACTCATATTAGAACTATAATTCAGCTAAGGTTTGTGAAGTTGACTTGGTCAAGTCTGTGTTGAGACAATCAATCTAACATCAAGCCAGAAGAATGGAATGAGTACTTGAGTGACTCAATAGGGGATAAAGCATGACTTGCTTTTCAAGGATTTCAATGGGAGATCAATGAAAGGTTTTAAACTCTCATATGAGATATGTGAATTTAAGGTAACCTAATTGCTTACAATGTCAAAACTATAAACTAAACCTTGCACTATTAAATGATATTGTTGACTCAAAGCAACCTTTGGATCGTATACTTTTGAAATTCTAATAATGGAGGATTTAAGCAAAATTTAGGACAAGAAATGGAGACATTGGAAGATGAAAAATGTCTTGCTTCCTAAAAACCTTTCATTGGGTGTGTGAGTGTGGTGCAGAGGCTCAAGAGTCATCATTAATCATGAATGCCATGAGTTGATGAAAAATGTCTTGCTTTCTAAAAACCTTTCATTGGGTGTGTGAGTGTGGTGTAGAGGCTCAAGAGTCATCATTAATCATGAATGCCATGAGTTCTAAGCTATTCAAGGGGAGGTGTGTGTGGGTGGGTATGAATAACCACCATTTTTTCATTTTTGAAAGGTAAGCATGCTCCCACCATTTCAAAAAGAAAAGGTCAAAGTCTTTTAAAGGGCTTATTATATATTATGTGAGTGAAAGTTCTTCAGTTTTCATGTGCTTATACTTGCTAGTTTATGTGTGCTTGCTTAGGAAAACACAATGCAATAAATTCATGGCAAGTCAAATTAGAAAGTGTAGCCTCTAAAGGGCCTTTTATCTTGATTGTCTACAAGCCTGTTTTAGTGAACCCATCTTTTTTTGTTAGAAGATAAATATAACCATTTTTTGGCATGATTTACATTTAGGAAATAGCTTTCTTCTGGGGAATCTCTTCCTCATCTCGCACCAAGTTGATTTAATTCCAACTTATATATAACATATTTGTTGAGTTACTAAGAAACTGTCCTATAGAAAGGTTGAGTAAATGCATGGTACTCCACCCACAATTCCAAAATGTTTCATCAAATGAGATAGAGATCCATACAACAAAAAGACTAAAAATAAGATATTGAAGGGGAGTCAATTACTGTTTAGTTGAATCAAACTCCAAGTAAAGCACTAGGCTCAATTATTTGTATCAAGCTTTTTGAATAAAAGGCATCAAAGAAGTAGATGGTCAATTTAATCAATGCAAACCTTGGGTGGAAATGTAGTACCATAGGGAAAGTTATTTTGAGGGTAGGCAAGTTGGGTTTCTTTGTATATCTCATAAACCACAAGCACCTTGAACCCTTGATGTGTAAGTGTAGCATATGTCTTTCTAGTGCCACACAGTAAGACCTTACCTTAATAGAGAAATCTCACTCTAAGTAATAATCTTAGGATGAACAACAAGAGAGAGAAAATAACCACTAAAAGAGAGTTCAGTACTAGGATTTTGAATCACAATACTTTGATACAGTTCACTAGTAAAGGTTCCAAATATGATTCTAGACATGACCTAATTAGGATAACTAAGGATAATAAAAATTATCTTGGTGCTCACTGTAGAAGCAAACAAACATCGTGATAGGTAAATAAATTAAAAGGGGTCAAATAACTACTTGTCTTGTCCAAAGACAAGGCAAGAAGAGCTAGTTGTCTTCTCCCGAAGGATTTCTCGCTATTTATGTTCCAATTTCATTCTCAATTTGACAATCCTTTGCTGAGGTTACCACAACTAACCCAAGGTGCTTGTTCAATAAAGAAACCACCCAATGGCTATGTTAAAAATAATTTTAATGGCTCTTGTAGAGATGATATTGGAGTTTGCTAGTCTGATTGAATATAAAGATGCAATTGAAGCGGATATAAAGGCAACCAAGGCAAGTGTTCTTTGAGCTGATCATTATTTGGGTTGACATGTGATTATAGAAGGTGATTCTAGTGTGGTGATTGGATGGCTAAAAATTTGAATTCAATGAGGTGGCCATCTGCATATGTTATTGATGAATTATAGAACTGTTGATTTATAGAGATAAATTGATTTGTCATGTACCAAAATAAGCAAACACTTTGGCTTATCCTCTATCCAAGCATGCTCGTAGTGCACATAATCTTATAGCCGAAACTTCTCATTAAGTGGTTGTTTGATATCATGTAATAACCTTTTTTTCAAACTTTTATGTGGTGCAACATTTTTGGCCTCTTTTTCTAGCCTAGAGATCATCTTGATTGTGAATTTTTTAAATAAAATTGCCTAAATTTTAGAAAAGAAGAAGAAGAAGAAAGTAGTAGGATGAACTTTGATACATGTATGAATGGAGGAGGTTAGAAGTCCTTTTTCTAGCCTATAGATAATCTCGATCGTGGGCTTTAGTAATAAAATTGCCTAATGTTAACAAAAAATAAGTAGTAGGATGAACTTCAATACATGTATGAATGGGTGAAGTCAAAAGTCAAATGGAGACAAAGCTGAAGTGCTTCTTTTGCTTCATGATGATGGTAAATTTAATAAAGAATGTTAGAAATTATACATAAGTTTTCTATTAGTAAAGCATATCTAGATGTATAAAGCCATTGCCATTAACTTTCAGTGAGACAACTTACAAAGCACTCTTAAAGTGTGGGCTTTGATCCATCTAGTCTAAATAATAATTTGCTATCATGAGCAGGCTTAAGTTGTTGTCAGCCTTTGTGTTTACCTTAGTTTCTTTTCAGGGAAATGCTTTACTCTAACGTGGGGTTGTGATGAGTCTTATCTCAATCTATTCCTTGCAAGGCCTATATAAATCTCTCCTAAAACTGATCAATCTAGTCGTGAAAAGATCCTGGCCTTAGTCTCATTGAAAAGTTCTTATTGGCAATGAACATGTTCTCCCATCTTTTTTTTAAAGAAACACACTCTCCTATATATTTCTTTTAAAGAAACACACTCCCCTATCTTTTGATTAAAAAAATCAAATGAGTGTGTCTTTGAGTACAATCTATTCCCACCTCCCTATTGTTCTATATGTGTCTTTGAGTGTGTGACGATGGGTGTGCCTCTATGTGTTTTTAATATACTTAAATTAACAACTGAGTCACTTGCTTGGTAGTATACTAAGTACATCATGATAAATTCATTTTATAGAATATCCAGTATTGGTCATACCTTCCTCTGAAGCTCTGTGATTGAATTGAACATCATTTGATTCTGCAAGGTAAAAGATTTTGTTTATCTTAGTAAGATAAACAATGTCAAATTCTTTTCAAAAAAGAAAAGAATGGCTTCTTTTCCATAACAATTATTAGAGCTATATTTATTGTTGGCCCAAATCCTATCAGTTTAATCTTTTAGGCCAAATGATAAACTAACATGGTATTAGATCTTTATTGGGTGAATGAGCATGACTTTGAATCCTAAGACCTCCCTATCCATCAAATCTACGTGCAAGAGCCCAAAAATGGCCTTCCATGTGAGGTGATGTGGTATAGATACAACTATTGGTTGGCCCACTTCCTATCAAATTAAGCTTTTAGGTTAAATTGTAAACTAACACACATGAATGGTAAGTCTCATGTTCTTTCTGTTTCAATGTAAATTCATGCATATGTTCTTGACTCAATCTGATAAGATAATGAGCACGTATTGGTAATTTACGAATTTTCTATATAGAAATTATTAAGAGCTTCCATATATTGTTTAGGCAGATGTTACATGGATTCCATGTACCTAGCGGGTCATGGTCATCATGGTTAATAAGCTACCATCCCAAATTGATCTCTGTAAATTTTACAATCCTCAGATACGTCAACGTAAATGCATAGGATCAGTCCTTAATTACATAGTTTTGACCTCTAACGATGAGAAATAGTGACAGAAATAACTTACTTTCCTTGTTCTTATATGCCTCAAAGCCGTATCAAGCTGTTGCTCTAGATGTTGCAGCTCCTTCAGACTTAACGAATCAAGGTCTTCTCCCATAAAATGCCTGCAGATACAAAAATGAAGCCACCTTCTTATCCGGTTCCAGGGATGTCAGGTATTCACTGGTTATGATAGCGATACCTGTGATTTCTATTTAAAGCTTCAACCTTGGCCTTTAGTTTGCTATATTCTAGGCACCAACTTCCCTACAAAGAACAAAGTACTTGCATGATGTTCATTAGATTAATAAATAGGGTAAAAGATCACCCCTTTTCACATTTTCTAGGTGCCACTAGTCCGAAAAACTTCGAGCCGCAGAGGCTGTTTATCAATATAAAGGGCTTCTGCCTTACCTTTAACAATAATTTGTCCTTAGTAAACAAGTTCATCAATGCATTAAAATTGCTTGATCCATACATTCGACGAAAACGAGGCTCTTGCTTTTCTCAACAAACTCAATCAAAATAAATTACGAATTCAAGCCCACTATACCGTCTAATATTGACACCTACGTCTAAAGCTGAAAATGCATTCCATAAAAATGCATCTTTGAAGTGATCATGACATCATGTACCTCTGATTCAGGGCCTGTGAGAACAAGATCTCTTTCTGCATACGAGTATCTCTCATATCGTTCTAGAATCCTGGCCATGCTGTTCAAAAGAAAATACAAGTTAGAACTTTCTGGTAGATGAGATTAATCCTTTATTGAAACGAAAATCTTTTATGACATGATCCTATTACTGTGTGCTACATACGAAAAGTTAAGGCTGAAATTCGTTGATGTAAATGTTTATAAAAAATGTTCAAGATTCATTAGGTTTACACATAGGTTAATCACCTGGTCTTGGTAACATGGTAGGTATTGGAGTGTATGTTTGGTATCTTACGTTTCATTTATGTACCTGCCATGTTTATCACCATTTGAGCTTATCTTGTACTCTTTCCACCATTATAAATAAATCACAATGTCTCAAGCAATAGTGTGAGAGATAATTCGTATTTATATAGTAACAGATCATGGTATAGGGATCCTCTTGACAGTCTCTACAAACCGTACCTCTCTTTCTTTTCCTTCCCACCCTATCGTGGCTTCCACCCACTCTGATCTCAATTCATCTTCCTCATGTAGTCATCTTAATGAACATCTCTCACCATGACCCTCAGTTACACAACACACTTTCCATCACTGAAACTTACTCCCAAAAATTATCTCCTTTGGAAACTTCAGTTCACACCCACCCTAAACTCCAGGCCTAATCTGTCTCATAAATAGCTCAGATCTATGACCATCACCCACCATCCATGATTCTATTTCCAATATTTCATCTCCCAACCCAGCCTATCAATCATGGCAGAGGAACGACCAACTGCTATTAAGTTGAATAATCATTTAAGTTTCGGAGGAAATTATGTCGCATCTAGTTGGTTGCAAGACCTCTAGGGATGGGTGGTCACCGTTTGAACAAGCGTTTGGTGCTGTTAATCACACTTGTCTTCTGCAACTTAGGATTCACTTGAACAAACTGAAACAAGGTGACTCTCCTGTGCATACTTATCTTCAGCAAGCAAAGCTTTACACTGACGAACTTAATGCTGGCAGTCAACCAATTTCCTTGGCTGAGTTCAATGTCGTCATTTTCAGCAACTTACATGGTGAGAACCTGTTTCCTATTCTGAACTTCAGTCCTTTACAGAGCCATGAATTCCGAGTCCGTTTAAATCTAGAAGTTGCACCCACAATGGCACGAGCAGCAAACATCGCCAAACGCGCTTCATCAAACATGGGCCTTCGTACTCGTGATTCCGTCCAAAGGCCGGGGTCGTGGCCGTGGTCAACATGGCATGTCTCCGAAAGATAACTCTCGCACCACTTCCCCGTGCCGAAACTGAACCGATGATTGTTTCTACAACTATGGAAATCAATCTAATCAAGGCTCTTCTAGGCTAATGCTGCTTCCTACGCACCACCTCCAACTTAGTTCGGTCATTGGGTACCCAACACGGGCACAACCCACATATAGCTCCTGATCTCAGGAATCTCACCATCTAAAATGAATATCGCGGCAATGATAGGCTCCAAGTTCGAAATGGCACATGTTGCATAATTAAACACACTGCTCTTCTTATTTTTTATATCTCCTTCCAACCTATTCAAATTATCTAGCATCCTTCACGTTCCTCGCATTAAAAATCACTTGCTTTCTGTACACGATTCTGTAAAAACATTGAACAACTATTGTTTTTTCGAGTTTCATACTAATTCTTTCTTTTTAAAGGTTAGCTCAACAACGAAGGTGATCCTTCCAGGCACGAATCACGGGGGGGGGGCATACAAGCTTGCACGCCTCAATGAATCAACAATAGAAATTGAATGTGGTTGCTTATATAGGAGAGAAACTTCCATTGATAGCTAGCGTACACACTTGGGGCATCTACATTTACTCTCTTAATAATGTCATTAAATCGAATAATCTTCCATGTAATTCTTTTAAATCTCAAGTTGAGTCACTTGAGTCTCGTAACAGTAGTAAAATTACCTAGCTTCCCTTGATTGTCACTCTTACTATTAGTATGCATCCGTTGAGTCACGTCTTTAGCGATCTATGGGAGGACCTTTCTCGGTTCCATCAATAAATAGAGAACGTTATTTTGTGATTTATATCGATTAGTTTTATAACTTGGCCATTTCCTATGCGACTTAGGTCTGACATATTCCCACATTTATCAAGTTTCATGTAATGGCTGAAAGACAGTTCAATGCGAAATTAGAATCATTTCAATCTTATCGGGAAGGTGAGTATCGATTCACTGACCTGCTACTGTAAAAAGTGCGGAATTTTGCATCGGAAAGCATGCCACACACTTGTGAATAAAATAGGGCTGCTGAGTGCAAAATTCTGCACATCGTTGAATCTGGACTCTCTTTAATGGCTCATGCGTTAGTAACCAAACATTTTTTGAATCATGCCTTTGATAACGCGGTATATCTTATCAATAGAATGGCAAATTCATCGATAAATCATGTATCTCCATTTGAAAAACTTCTTCAGCTAGCGCACCTCTGATTAGTCATTTTAAGGAATTTTGACTGCCCTATCTATCCATTATGGCGTCCATACAATAGTCACAAGTTTGAGTGTAAGACAACTCGATGTGTTTCCTTAGGTTACAGTTCTGAAAACTTGGGGTATAAATGTTTTGATAGATCATCTCTATTTATCCAAGTCGCTAGAAATGTGCCTTTTAATGATTCACAATTTCCCTTCGCAATGTTGCCAAATGTAGAGGTACCAACTGCAGTGTCATCATCATCGACTACTCCTACTCCTTGGATAGAATTTTCATCTAGACGCATATAATTCAATAGCGCTATACCATCACCATCTTTTTTCAGATAATTTCGTGCACCCTCATCCCTCTCATTCAAATCTTCCACCACCGAATTTGTCAACTTTCAATATCACTCCCAAAGTTTTGCTCCTTCCACTCATCTTATAGCATCCTTATCATCTCCTAATTTTATTCAAAATAACGCCTAAAATTCACCTCCTCAAAATAGGATACAGAATCATCCTCATCATGTCCCCAGCTATCCAAATGCATCATCCTCAAATCATGCTAACAATAATTGGGATCCTCTTTCCTATCTTTCCTAAATCATTTGTTGACTTCCATTAATTCCAATCCATCTATTCCCTTAGACATTGAACCTTCCAATCTTACACTTCATATTCAAAGTTCAAATCCATACTCGTAAATTCTGTTCAACAAGTCTAACCTATCTTCATCTTTCTTTCCATTACAAGAAAACAGCTTACCATCTCTTTCTACTGCCCTAGAAAATTCAAAGCCGTCAAAAAATATGGACCCGCCTTCTCCAAATTGAGTAGCTAACTTCTAGATCCTGGTTCTCAAGGATCTAAAATGATGTTCTCTGTATATCTACAACGAAAATGTTCGAATTTTTTATCTCCTGATTTACGTGGTAAACATCGTCCTCATGGGAAATTCAGTGGATGCGATTGTCAAGGCCCTGTAATCAAATTTAGCAGTCAACAATCTTGGAAATTTTCATTAGTTCCTTGGCATCGAAGTTGATTGTCGATCAACTTGCCTTATTCTATCCCAACGCAAATACATTAATGAACTTCTTCACTGCACGAAGATGGATGGTGCTAGGCCTCAATACACACCCATGGCTTCTTCCACCAGGTTATCTAAGGATCGACGTTCATTACTCACAGATCCCTGCATCTATCGCATTACTATATAACCCCAGTACGTTGCCCTAATACCACCGGTTCTTCCGTTCGCAGTAAATAGGGTGTGTCAATTCATGCAGTCTCCCACTATGGATCGCTCTGCAGTGAAGCGAATTCCTCGGTACCTCAAATACACAGTTTCATATGGCTTAGTTATTAATCAAAACACATCTTCACGTTTACATCTTACTCTGATGTGGAATGGGCTGGTTGCCTAAATGATTGGAAATCAACGAGCGGACATGCATTTATCTTGGTCAGAATCTCATGGCATGGTCCACTGATAAACAATCCACAATTGCATGATCATTCACTGAATCGGAATTTCAAGCTATTACTAATGCCACTGTCAAGTTAAGAAGACTAAGATTGCTTCTTGATGCGCTTGGCGCTTGCAATCTAACTGTCTCAATTCGACGGTGTTACAATCTTGGAGCAACCTATTTTTCCATAAATCTGATTTTTCATGCCAGAATGAAGCATACAGAAGTTGATTTTCACTTTGTGATAGATCAGGTAACCAAGTGACAAAACCATGTTCAATTCTTGTTCACCAAAGATCAAATCATTAATATTTTCACAAAGCCCCTTGCTGAAGATCGTTTTGAAGCATTGAGAGTCAAACTGAAGGTTGTTAATCCAAACCTTTCAACTTGAGGGGGGCGATAAATGTATTTTTATTTTCCTTTTTTCCTTGTATATTTTCATGGACAAGTATGTCATTTCAGTATAAACCTACACATACATTATACTAGCTGATTTTCACTTTGTGAAAGATCAGGTATCCAAGTGACAAATCCATGTTCAATTCTTGTTCACCAAAGATCAAATCACTAATATTTTCACAAAGCCCCTTGCTTAAGATCGTTTTGAATCATTGAGAGTCAAGCTGAAGACTGTTAATCCAAACCCTTCAACTTGAGGGGGCCGATAAATGTATTTTTATTTTCCTTTTTTCCTTGTATATTTTCATGAACAAGTATGTCATTTCAATGTAAACCTACACATACATTATACATACGCATAAACGACAAGTGTGAGAGTGGAATGTTTTCTATTACAATCCATCTCTCTGACGACCGATACGAAAGACAGCCAGCCACCACTTTTAAGCTGTCATTTAAGTTCAGAGGCCTTCATTTTAGATCTCAAACTCAGGAAGTTTAGGCAACGTTCGGAATTATTGACTCAAATTTCTTGCAAATTGAATTCTCTCATCATATCAATTTAGTTATGTAAACAAAAAGAAGAAAAAAACGCATAGATAAGACCTCCAACATGAAGGCAAGATGACGAATGAATTTGCGGCAAGCAAATTAATATCCACCAGAAAAGTAATATCATCATTGAACGTTTTAAATAATTTTCTCATAAAATATAAGTCTTTTAAACTTTCTAGTACCAAGCACTATTCAAATTTACTTTGCACGACGCCTAAGAAAATGTTACTTAATAGAAATGTGTATCAGAAGATCATCCTACACATATTTTCCTTTCTGGAAGGTGGCGAGTTCTATTAAAATGGACTTCGATCATCCTGATTTAATAGTCGTCGGAGTACAGCTATTAAGACCAAATGACAATCATGATCAAAGGAAAGATGATAGGCATTCCCTATTGTAGTGGCAGTAATTCTTAATCCCTTTGCATTGCTTCCTTTTCTAGCGAGAGAATCAGCTTGATCGTTAGCTGACTTGGGCACTTGTGTAGCTGAAAATATCTTTTGTGAGAGTCGTATGATCTTTTCTACTAGAGTACAAAAACTCCATCCCACTGAATTCGGTTTTGTTGATCCAACTAATCATAACATTGGAATCTCCCTCAATCATCAAGTGATAAATTTTAAAACTGTCCGTAATCGAAATCCCTATCTTGGCAGCAATAAACTCTGCTTCAATGCATCCTTATAACCAATCAGACCTGCATATTTGCTTCAAATCTCTCTCTTGTTTTCTTATAACACCTCCGATACCAACTGGAGATTATCACCCTTACCCGAACCATCAGAATATAATTTCATGCACCTTCACAAATGTTTTGGCACTTGATCTTCAGTGGAAAATTTATCATTAAAAATCTAACTTTTCTGTCCTCCATAACGTCCAAATGGTTGTTGGAAGAAATTGTTAGAGATATAACTATTATCAGCCCATTCCTATCAGCTTAAGCTTTTAGGTCAAATGGTAAACTAACATAGACCAACAAGAAAAGAACTCTGGCCACATTCGTCAACATGCACCAGCAAGAAAAGAACTCAGCCACATTCGTCAACAAGCACCATTCAACCTTAAACCTCCAGAAAATAATTGACCATACTTTGACTGCAAAGTGGCAATGGAGAAGAAGATGTTGTCCTTCAATGAAGGGAAGTAGAGATAACATTGATTGTCTAAGATAAAGTCTCTCGTCTATAGAATGTCTAGGGTAGGTCCAGCCAAATAATTGGGCTCTAGGTGGGGTACTCCATGACAAGATTTTAGAGATGGAAATCGAACTTGGGCAACTCCAATGTGTTTTTTTTTATATCCCATGCATTTATTCACCAAAATAAACAACCTTGCACTTGTGGACAATGAAAGGGTCCATAGAAAGCTTGTTACCGTTGTTGTTGTGTTGCCTTTGATCCCATGGCCTTTGGATTTGTTTTTCCCGTTGTTATATGGGTGATTGGAAGAGTGATTAGCAGCGGAAGCATTGGGATTGGAGGAAGAGATCATTTTCTTTTGAAGTATCTTTTCATGAAGAAGCCTACATAAAGTTCACCAAGCATGATGGAAGACTGAATGCGGACAAGCATTATGAACTGTGTGTAAGGATGTCCTAGGTCATGAAAGACACGATCTGTGAGTTCAGATTCATAAATGGCCTGTCCTGCCCATGGAAATGAATCAGGGAGTGATGTTGCATGAATCAAATATTCACCAACTGATTGATCTGAGTCACAACAACGTGAACGAATATGATCATGAAGATTATGGATATGAATCCTAGAAATGGAAAGAGGCATGTATCAAGGACAGATCACGCCTCAGTCGAGATTTTCCAAGGGAGCAAGAGGGTAATGATTGAAGCCGATATGGTGGCCTTAATCTAAATTAAAACCAGCCAATCTATCTTAACCCATGTAGTGGAAGATAGATTGACAATAGTATAATGAAGAAAGTGTGAGAAGGAGAGGGAAACGTACCATCTACATAGGACTTGAAATCATAGAAAACAAGCACATCTTCAAACTGAGATTTCAAGTTGATGCAAACGTAGTGCTCCATTGGCCGTTGGAAATGATGAACATTGTTGAATGAAACAGAGAGCAGGAAGAAGACGAAGAATTGCATTGTAGATTAAAAAAGGCTTGATACCATGTAAGAGATAGAGATGTTGTGTATAATAACTTGATAGTCAATACTATTGATCATGTGTATAAATAAAGTACAGAAGATAATTACAATAATCTAGTGATAATAACAAAAAAATATATCTATCATATACCAATGTAAACAACCAGTGGGATATGCAACTGTAAGGTAAGTAAGAGTAGTCGAAGATATGGACAAGTATAAGCAGTTGAATTGCTACTTCACACGATGAACATTGACACACAATTTGGAATGCTACCTTAGAATCTTGATAATCTCTCAACTTTTCTCAACCAGGCTTTATTATCTTCCTATTCCAATATTTTTTTAAGTGCTAGAATATGTTTTATAGTCTATAATGACTGTAGACCTCTATTTAATTATACCATAAACAGTCCTTTTACATTGTTCCTTAAAGCGAAGCAAGAAATGCAACTTTTGTTGTCTTTGTTATTCACTTCCTATCCTTTAAGAAAAATAGGCTTCTTAAGGAAGAATTTCAAGGTAACATCAAAAGCATATGTTGAAGATACAAGCAATGAAAGAATTGTTAGAAAAATGTTAACTAGTTTGCTTGAAAAGTATAACTACATTATAGCAACAATTGAATGAGTTAATGTTGGAAAATATTTAACTTACATGAAATGAATTCCTTGAACCTAGATTAAAGGCAGGTTACATATGTTGCTTCTCAAAGATAATTGATGTCTCCCAATATGTAAGAGATCTCAGTAGCTCTATCTTCAAGATTCAACCAAAAGCCATACTCAATCTTTTACCTTTATTCATACTTTAGTCCTTAATTTGTGAATTCATTTGGACAAACCAAAAATACTCATATCCCTTTTTTTGCCTATAGTACCCTTAGATCCCAAATAGTATGATGATCTAGAAAGATAATTAGTATTTCTCTCTTATTTTTCATAAGAAATATCTAAGAGATAAGTGCCTTTAGATCTCAAAAGTATGAATAAAAAATAAAATACAATTAGAATTTAGATCACCTTACTAACAAGATCGAAGATTACGAATCTAAAATTTCAATAGCAAACTAAATAATATTGAGAATACCAAGATTATATAAACTTGTATGAACAAGAACTTCATAAGATAAATAATTTTAGAAATAACATTACTAGAAGATTGATACTCTCAGTATCATCTTTCTAGGTTAAACTCTAGAACTAGAGAACTTCACAAGTAAGAAGAACCCTTAGAAGAAAATGCCTCTGACTTAACAAGCTCTTAAACAATAAAGTAGAAAATGCCTCTAACTAGGTAGACTTTGGAGAATAGAAAGCAGAGACTAAAGAGCTCAAAGGAGAGAGAGAATGATTGGTACAAGAATGGCCTTCAAGGGCATCCCCTTTAGATTGTGGTTGAGAGTACTTGACCCCTTAATGCCAAAACACTGTTACACTTATAATAGTTAAGAACATGGAAAAGGAAATGGTCAAAAAAATTAATTAAATTCAATACTTTGACCCATTATTCATTTGTACATATAATAGTTATGCATATAAGGGTTATATTGCATAAACTCTCCAAACAATAAATGAGTAAATCCAAAAAGCGTTTAACTATTTACCTTAAAATAAAATCTAACAATCTCCACTTGTTTTAGGTTAAAACAAGTTAAAGATGTTTTCAAATTTAAAAAAATAAATCAATAAAACTAGGCATTCATTGAGATCGGTGCATAAAAGAAAGTACCTTATGGGCTTGAACTTTCTCCTAATTTATACAATTCAAAAAGTGGAAAAGCATATAGTTAACATGATCGTGAACTACTTTCCTTATAAGCTAGATTTGTAACACACATTTCTCATCAAGGAAGCATGTATAATTTGAGCTCTACACCTAATGTATGCTAAGCTATGCACATAATCCATATTTTGCTAGGTGCTCTAAAGTCTATAGACCAACTGCTAATCTCATAGGAAATATCCCTAGTTCCATACTTGAAATAGGTGAATCTATCAATGTTGGTTTTATATACACTTGTTAAGTGTTCAATTTTGGTCAAAGTACCCCTAGTTTAGCATTTAATTAAATCATCTAACCGATTAATTTTGTAATTTTTAGATAAAATATGAATTTTAGCTTCAATTGATCAACCAACCATTGATTTAAACAGTCAGACGATCATCAGAGCTAATCAAGTGTGTAATGCATGGTTTAGATTACTCTAATTTGGTCGTGTACTTTGCAAATAGACCAAAATAGGCTTGGATAGCTCAGATCAAAATTCAACTGTGTAAATCATCTTAAAGGGCATTGAATAGTTGGGATCAAATCAATGAACCAAATCACTCACAAAGCAAGAGGGAATAATAAGAAATGCAAGAAAAGGTAACACTCAAAGAGGAAGGCATTGCCTAACATAAACTTGAAGGAAAGTGAGGGGAATGAAATTAGAAACTTAAGAAGTTATATAAATGGAGGGGCATCTTAACCATGGATCTGCCCTAGGGATCAGAGGGAGCAACTAGCTATAGCATCCCCTCTCCTCCCCCTTCTCTCTTTCACCTTCTCCCTTGTCCCTCCTCTCTGCTATCTCTCTCTCTCACGCACCCTCTCTTCTCCCTCCTTCTATCTCTTTCACTCTTTCACTCTTCCTTCTCTCCCTCACTTTGTCACACCTGCTCCTCCTCATCTCCTTTGTCTGCCCGACAGTTCTTCCCATATGTTCCTTCTCTCCCTCTCATCTCCCTCTCTGTCTCCTTGTTCATCGCACCACCCTCTCTTTGCTATTTTTCGCACCCCTCTTTCTGTTGCTCGGTTTGACTGCACTCAAACGAGTGAACCAGACCAACATCTCCAATCCCCCTCTCTCTTTTCCTCTTAGCTATATCTCCCCACCACCACACTCTTCGTTCTCTCCCTCACTCTCCTTTCTATGAGGCACTCTTTGTTTCCTTGTCCCTCACTACTGCAACTTCCCTTGTACTATCACTCTCTGCCTCTTTGCCTCTTTGCATCCCACCCCCTCTCTTCATTGTTTTTCTTGTTTCTCTCATTTTCCAATAGGAAACCGAAAACCAACTTCCCTTCTTCCATTGTCTCCCCCTCTTGTCTCTCTTGCTCCAACCGACCACCCCTCTTCTCTTCTCCTCTTCTCTCTCACACTGTCTGTTCTTCATCACTGCACTAGCCCTCTCTCATTTCTTTTCTCTCTTTCATTACACCCATCATCTTCTCCTATTTCACGAAAACCCAGTTCAGGTTTTCCCAAAAGCTACCTAATTCTCTTCTTCCCCATCTCCACTATGAGCTTCATCACCTTCTGCGGGCATTTCATCTATTTTCATTCAAAACTAGAAAAATTTAAAAAATCTAGTTTTACCCTCTAAACTTTAAATATGATTTCATCTATGTCCCTAATTTAATTCCATCTATTCCCCTGTTATTATCCCAAATTTTCCTTATCTTTATTTTGCTATCTAAATTTTTTACTGTTTTCAAATTAATTTTGGAACTTCGTAATCCAAACACTATTTTATTTAAGCTTAACCTAATCAATGGTCAAGCTTTAATAAATAGGGATTCTTTATTTCTTGATCTTTTTTCATGTCAAATTTTCAATTAATTTTTAGGTCTTGTTCTTAGGACATCTCTTAGCTTAGCCAACATCCTTGATCTTCAATCTAAAATCCAAAGATTTGATCTAAGTCGTCCAAAACCCAAAATCTTACCTTAGTTCAAATCATTAAATTTTTGGGAATAAACTTATCCAACAGTTGGATCCTTAATCAAAACTATTAATGAGAGATTGATAAAGGCCAATTGACTTTGATGACATTATATTTGAAGAAATTAGCTATGATCAAGCTAGGAAAGTAGATTTGATTTTCTATTTACTTTAATTTTCTATCTTTTTGAACTAGGAATTATGTAATTTTCATCAATTAAATAGATCTGAATTTTTATTTCACTGTTTATTAATTTTAGTCAATTCTTTTAATTTTTGGACAATTAAATTTTATTTAAACTCCACATTTTTAAATCAAGCCCCCATGGGATTGACCTGTACTTGCATGTGCTACATTATAATAGCCCATGCATTTACTGAAAACAATCAACAAGTTTTAAGCATAGTAGTCAAGGACACGCAACAGAGTTTTCATAAAATTTAATAAAGAATCCAAAAAATAATAAAATAATTTTAGGAATTGTATTGTTTTAGCATCTAGGAATTTTTAGGTGCATTTTTAAATTTTTCTTAGTACAAAATATCTATATTTCTTGAATTTGGTATTTATTGCTTTTTTTATTTTTAGGAAATTAAAAAAGGAGAAAATTAGCAAGTGGATCTTCATCGAATAAATAGAATTTGCTTATGTTCCTAAAATAACACTTTTTCTCTTTTTTTAGTGAATCTTATAGTGAGGCCCCATTGCAACTTACAATTTTAATTTCAATTTTAAAAGGCTTGTATTAAAACTAGGCAAGTGTGGGATAAAGTGGCCCACACTTGATCTTCATCAGAATTCCCACTATAAGTTTTCCTCACTCTTTTTATTTTCTTAATTTAGTTGCATTTAGAATAATTTTGCATTGTTTGGTAGTATAATTACATAGAGATAGCATATTTTATAATTATTGTATTTTTAAGATTTGCATTAATTTATTATTTTTAATTGCATTCTTAGGGCACATTTATCGCTTTAAGATGATTTATATGTTCATCAAACTACCATGGAGTGTGAAAATTAATTAGCAAGGGCACCCCACCCTACAAGATTAAGGAAGGATTTAATTACCACCTCTTAGCCCACCTAGGATAATCACTATAAGTGTGCAACTCAACCTCTCAAATTAATTTAAAATTAATTAGAAGAGACCTACAGAGGCCATCACATGCTTGTAGGATCCTCTTAATAGGGCACAATCTATTATCAGTCCAGTGGCTTTTGAGCACTATGTGAGAGGAGGAGCATTAGATTAAGCTAATCTAAAGGCATCTTCTGCACATAAATTCAAGAAAATCAAAATATATGTACTTGTTAGCCCCAAGGATTATTTGATTGTGCCATTTGTTTGTGCATCATTCTAAGGACTTAGGTTGCATCATGTAAGCTTGTTTTTCCTATTAAAAAATTTTTAAAAAAGAAAATGAAAAGACATGGTTAGTTGCATTCAATGAATAATCTAAACATTGATCAAAATGGTAATTAGTATCCCAACATTAACAGAGAAGATATTTTCCCATGGAGAAACAACCCCCACTTTAATGATGATGAACCACTCTCATCCTGGATAATGACAATGTTTCCTTATGGACGAGCAATCCTCTCTTTGATGTTAATGATCCTCTACCTATATTTAATAATAATATACATCCATGGAAGAATCATTCTTTACCACATGGAAATTAAGAGAAGGAAATGTAACAAGGAATGGGACCAACTTAGAACACATGAGGATAATTGGCATAACCAAATCCTCATGGAAAAACACTAAGAGACTTTATTGCTTAATTATACCAATACACTTTCATGTATACTTTTACCTCCAAATGCTAGTATGATTGAATTAAAGGAGGAAATAATTCAATTACTTCCTAAATTTTATGGGTTGGATAGTGAAAGTCCTTACCTACATTTAAAAGAATTCAATGAAGTGTGCATGACCCAACATACACAAAACATCGTATTAGATATGGTAAGACTCAAACTATTTTCTTTTTCTTTAAGAAATTATTGTTCACTTGTCCACATCATGGATATAAACTTTGGCGTATCATTAGCTTCTTTTATGAATGACTTAAGTCTAATATGAGACAATTTGTTGAAATGATGTGCAATGGCAATATCTTAAATAAACAACCTAAAGAAGTGCAAGAGTATTTCGAATGGCTGTAGAGAGTGCACAAACTCAGGCTAATTCAGAAAAAGTAGGTTACCCAAACAAACCTAAGTCCACCACCACATCTACTAGGAGAGGAATATATGCTATGACTAAAAAAGATGATATGAAGACTAAAATAGCATCCCTAGTTAGAATAGTTGAGGCCATGGAAATGGAAAAAATTTCCTCTAAGAAAATCAAATAGGTGTGTGATTTTTGTGAAAGTAATACACACCCCACTTAGGAATGTCCCATTGCTAATGCATTTTAAGATGTGATTCATAAACAGACACATTCTTATGAGCAACATTTTTCCCCATCGTTAGAGACATATAATTGTCTTTAATTATGAGAAGTAGCTTGGAGATATATTTATCTTGCCCTGTGATAAAATAAAAAATTCAAAATTGCAAGATAAATTCATGCACCATTCCTTTTCAGAGGCTTGTTCCACTCATTTTGTGTGGGACCCAGGGAAGTTTCGAACTCTGGAAATTTTCCATCTGTAATAATGTACCATAGTTTTTCAAAACTTTCCTTTTTTACATCTCCCATTTCTTCATTTCTCAATGAATTACCATCATCCTACTTTTTAAACATTGAGGGCAATGTTTCTTTCAGGTTGGGGTATAAAATTCTAGCAAATTTTAGTTTTTATTTTTCTTAATTTAAAAAAAATAAAATAAATTTGCTAAAAAAATTTTAATTGTGAAAATTTTTAGGTCAATTCATACACTATGATGAGAAATGGATTTTCAGAAGTATAGTCTATATAATTTTAGCTTAGTAATAAAATTGGACATGATTAATTCATCATTTTGCTCATTTTCTAAAGTATTCCATGAAAGCAAAGTCTCAGATCACATCTGTACATGCAATTGCATATACATAGTCTAAATTAATAAGTAGTTATAACTTAGAGATATTGAAAAAATTCATTAGTGACCTATAACCTAAGAGAGTTCTAGAGCCATGCATTCTTTTTTAGAGGTTATAAATGTTCCTAATTTTCTTCAGCGTGCTTAAAGAAAATTTGATCCCATCAACTCTTAAATTTGGTTAAGTACTTGAATCATTAGAGTATTACCTTTAAAATTCTGGAAGTTTATTGAATTTGATAGATTATAGAAAACTTAGAAAATCATTTTTTCCATCCTTATTGTCAAATTAGAGACATAAAGCCTACCTAAAAGTATTTTACCACTAGTTAGCCAATTTGTGCCTTTAATATAAGCCTTTTCTTTTGTCACCAAACTAACCTTTACCCATAGTAATACAGTATAATATATCCATTACGTATTTTCTTTGAAAGATAAGTTAGAGATTAATGGAGATATACTTTTTAATTGCCATAAAAGTAGAAAAGTGAATATCAAGAAAAGAAATGTTCCTCAAAAAGATTCAAAGAGATTGAAAGTGAAAAAGAAAAAGACTAAAGAATGCAAAAAAGTTGAAAAAGAAATATTTACTTCAAGCAAGCAAAGTAAAAAAAGAGTTGTCAACTTTAGAAGACCTCTACTTATTTTTGAAGAAATTTTGAATATCTATTAATACCCTTTCTTTGGTACCCTATCCTAAGCCTACATTTTTTTCGAATTAAAGACCTATTGATTTTAAGATGAATATAGTCTTGATGAGGATATGAATGGATAGGATTTAAAGAATAGTATTTCTAAATGTTCAAAGGTAATGGAATCTTATCATTTATAAAGGGATCAAAATTAAATTCCTTAATGACTCTAGATCCTTCATGAGTATATGTGAGATAAATTTGTTTTTATTGACTTTGCTCACATATTTAAAAGAAAGATATGATTTGAACCCTTAATCTAAGAGATTTTATTTCTGAGTGTATGTCATCAGTGAGAATTGATATCTAAACATATTTCAAATAGAGTTCAAAATCTAGAAGTCTACTTAAAGATAAAGATTATTCTATAAGTAGACAGTATAATACATATCACTTTGAGATATGAATTTAAGTGGAGCGCTTTTAGCATATGAGCAGGGTTATGAATTCTTCATTCATTTTTATTAGTATGCTAAAGTTGATAGATTTATTGAAGATAATTCTCTGAGGAAAAAATGGAGTTGATTTGAAAATAATTTTTGAAATTTTATAAATTGGTTTTTTGCATGTTTTACCCTAGACTAGCAAAATGCTGGTTGGGGTATGTGTGTTAAGTGTTCAATTTTTGTCAAAATACCCCTATTTAGTGTTTAATTAGATCATTTAACTAATCAATTTATAATTTTTAGATAAAATATGAATTTTAGCTTCTATTGATGATCCAACCATTGATTTGTAAAGTTTAATAGCCATATAATCTTTAGAGTTAATCAAATGTGTAATGCACTGTTTAGATGACTCTAATTTGGTTATGTATTTTACAGACCAACCAAAATAAGCTTGGATGACTCAGATCAAAATTCAACATTATAGATCTTCCTAAAAGGCATTGAATGGTTGGGATCAAATCAATGAACCAAATCACTCACAGGGCATGAGGGAGTAATAGGAAACCCAGAAAAAGGAAACACCCAAAGGGAAGGCATTGCCTACATAAACCTGAAGGGAAAGTGGGGGGTGAGGGGGGGTAAATGAAATTAGAAACTTAGGAAGTTATATAAAAGGAGGGGTATCTTAACTGTGGATCTACACTAGGGATCTTAAAGAGGTAGCCAACCACATCATCCCCTCTCCTCCGCATTCTCTCTCTCTCTCTCTCTCTCTCTCTCTCTCTCTCTCTCTCTCTCTCTCTCTCTCTCTCTCTCTCTCTCTCTCTCTCTCTCTCTCACTTTGTCTCACCTCCTCCTCCTCATCTCCTTTATTTGCCCAACAATTCTTCCCATCTATTCCTTCTCTCCCTCTCTATCTCCCTATTCACTGCACCACCTTCTCTCTACTATTTCCCACACCCCTCTTTCTATTGCTCGATCTGACTACACTCAGAAGAGTGAACTAAATCGGCATCACTGATCCCCCTCTCTCTCTTTTCCTCTTAGCTTAGCAGACCGACACTCAGACAAGTGAACCAGACCAGCATCACACTCTTTATTTCCATGTTGCTCACCACTCAACTCCCCTTTTGGTATTATTCTCTACCTCTTTCCCTCTCTGCATTGCACCCCTTCTCTTCCTAGTTTTTTTCTCTCAGTTTCCAATAGGAAATTAGAAACTAGCTTCCCTTCTTCCCTTGTCTCCCACTCTTGTCTCTCTTGTTCCAACCAACCACCGCTCTTCTCTTCTCCTTTTCTCTCTCACTCTGTCTATTCTTCATCATTGCACCAGCCCTCTCTCATCTCCTCTCTCTCACTCCTTTTCTCTCTTTCATTGCATCCGTCGTCTTCTCTTGTTTCAAGAAAATGGAATTTGGGTTTTCCCAAAAGCTCACCTATTTTCTCTTCTTCCCCATCTTCGTTGTCAGCTTCATCGTCTTCCTTAGGCATTTCCTTTGTTTTCGTTTAAAACCAAAAAAACTAGAAAATTTTAGTTTTACCCGTTCGACTTTAAATATAATTCCATCTGTGACCCTAATTTAATTCCATCTATATCTCTGTTCTTATCCTAGTTTTTCCTTATCTCTTTTCTGTTATCTAGGTTTTATACTATTTTTAAATTAATTCAGGAACTATGTAATCTAGACCCTATTTTATTTAAGCATAACCTAATCAATGGTCTGGCTTTAATGAATAAGATTTCTTAATCTTTTTCATGACAGATTTTCAATTTATCTTCAGATCTTGTTCTTAGGACATATCTTAGCTTATCTAACATCTTTGATCTTCAATCTTCAATCTAACGATTCAATCTAAGTGGTCCAAAATCCAAAATCTTACCTTTGTACAAATTATCAAATTTTTGGGGAATTTTCTTAATCCAGCTACTAGATCCTTAATCAAAAATATCAGTGAGAGATTGACTTTGATGACATTAGATTTGAAGAAAATTGGCTATGATCAAGTTAGGGAAGTAGATCTAATTTTCTATTTGGTTTAATTTTCTACCTTTTTGAATTGAGAATTATGTAATTTTCATCAATTAAATAGATCTAAACTTTTATTTCACTGTTATTTAATTTCTTTCAATTATTTTAATTTTTGTACAATTAAATTGTATTTAAACTTTGTCTTTTTAAGTCGAGTCCCTTGTGAGATTGACCTATAGCTGCATATGCTACACTATAATAGCTCATGCACTTGCAAAAAACAATCAACAACAGTATAATATAGAGATCTATAGATTTATTAAGATAGAAAATATCAACTTGACAATGTACAAGACTTCCTGCATACATCATTGTAGTAGGTAATGAAACTTAATTCATCAAATTATAGTACTTCTCACAATTACCAAATCATTAGTTTTTCCCGTTGAACCTGTCAATGACACTTGGTATGGTTGCCACTCTTTTCAATTTGATTATTTGTCTTCAATGTTTAGCAATTTGCTCTTTTCCTAGCACCTTAGAGGGAGGACTAACTTCTCATACTTTGACTTCGCATACTCGTACTATTTAAGTCAAATCTCTTAGAAAATTAAACCATGTACTCTATTGTGCTTTAGTCATGATTGTAAAAGTGTGCACTATAGGCTTCCATGACACCTATGTTATCATCATACCTGTGTCATTAGCTTCACCAGGTATGCCTACTAATAGGTTTCTTTACTGCTCTACTCCTCATCAGGAGCTACTCTTCTCATTAAGAGACAAAGCTATTAACCTTAATCTTATAGAGGATGATGCAAGTTCATTTCTTAAATTGTCACGATCCTTTAACCTCATTGGACAAAATTATATAGTTAGTCGCCCCTTGTTGGGTAAGATTTATGCATTCATCGAATTTGGCTCATTTGGATCTAAGTCCCAATTGCATCATTATAGCTCTCAACTATAGAGGGATGTCTCTCATAATGTGACTTGAGGCGGAAAGTGTTCATAAGATACTACATAATTCTCACCAAAGCTTTCAAGCGCTCATCATTTGGATTGCTTGTATACATAGTTAGCTTCCAATAGTGTATGGATGAGGAGTTTTGTAGTTTAAGAATCTATAGACCTTACTAATCATAGAATAACCACTGATCATAGAATAACTACTAAAAGCTCAATCAATTCCTCAATATCCCATTTTAGAATCTTTTAGTTTCAACTAATGTTATTGACTATAACAACTAATGTTCGATTCCTTCATCCAATAGCAACATTTTACTGAATAAGGAGTATGAGGAGCACTTTGTTCTCTAGCAATATCATTCTCTTCATAATGTAGGAGTGTCCACACCTGCTAGATATGAACTCAACATCTTAACATTTTCATTATGAATATTTCAAACTACTACTTTATAGGCTTTAAATTGATCAAGAGTTTCATCCATAAGACTTGTTTATTTGTAGGAGTTTGTTCATCTTAAGTTTATGTACATGTCATCTCATAGACATCGCTAGTTGAACTCAAGAAAAACTAACTTTCTCTTAATTTAATACTCTCACATATTGGAATTAACTTAAGATTGATAATAGAGAATTACCAAATGCAACACATTTTTCAAGGTCACAACCTTTACATGAATAAATTTTGAGTTTGATATTGCCTTGACCAATCACCACAAGTGAAGATTCCTCATGCGATACTTCAGAAACAACCATCACTATTCTAAACATATTTTAATTTTGTGCATTTTTATACCAGTGCCTATTAGAGATTGGATTAATTTTAGTATTATTGCCTTAAAAGTGATTGGCTTTCTCATATTTCTTACTGGTATCTCAGTATTGATTTATTTCTTAAGTTGAGAACTCCCAGTGTACTATTCTACCTTCGATTATCAAATGAGTCTTGTAATTAGTTCTTCAAAATCCTCAGCATCAGCTTTCTTAGGTTGAATCTTATCATTTGTTTAGAATATCACTATAAGATGAAAGTAGCATTGCAAATTCTCATTAATTGCCAACCCACTCATAGTGATTTGATACTCCAACACTAGAGATTTACAATTCACAAACTTAAAATCATGATAGTTTCCAACTTAGAACTTTTGTTTTGTTGTGTACTCTTCTACACAGATCCTATTCAAAGTATCCTACTACTCTTTTTCTAACATAATGGTTTTCAATTGCTTGGATTTATAGTTTAAGTAAACTAATTTCATTTACCACTAAATTAGTAAAATCCATGGAGGTAATGTCCATATCTTCAAATTGTAGACAATATTTAGCTTGCACAAACTAGATTCTTTGAACCTAGCTTAGAGGTGCATTGCAAATGCTGCTTATTGATGATAATTGATGCATCCTGAATTTGCAAGGGATCTAGACAGCTCTATCTTTGAGATTCAATCAAGAAAGACTTAATGTTTTTCCTTTACTAATTTGCACTATCAACCTAAGGCCAATGCTTTATTCCACAATTTATGAGTGCCTTTTAAATGTGCAAGGGGTTTGGGCCACTCTATCTCTAAGATTCAACCAAGCAAGACTTAAAGTTTTGACTTTACTAATTTGCACTCTCAAATGAAGGCCAATGCTCTAGTCTCTAATTTATGAATGTCTTTAGAAAAACTAAAAGTCTTAAATCTCTATTTTTTTGTCTACATACCTTTAGATCTCAAATGATATGATGTTTAAGAAAATACAACTAGTATTTCTCTCTTTCTTCCATAAAAAATCTCCAAGATAAGTAACTTCATATCTCAAGAGCATCATTATCTGAAAAATAAAATCAAAACTTAAATCATCATAGACCCAAGAACAAAGATCATGAATCTAACGTTTCAATGACAAACTAAATAAATTGAGAATTCCAAGATTAAGTATTTTGATTGTGGGGCTATCTTTTCTTTTAATGGATAAATTTCATTTTGCCAAAAAAAGTACTTGTGTGAAAAAAATTTCACTAGATCAATAACTTTAGAAATTAGAGTGCTAGAAGATAGATACTCTTTGGTGTCATCTTTCTTGTTTGAACTCCAAAATCAGAGAATTTTAAGCAATGAACCTTTCACTAGATCAATAACTTTAGAAATTAGAGTGCTAGAAGATGGATACTCTTTGGCGTCATCTTTCTTGTTTGAACTCCAGAACCAGAGAATTTCAAGCAATGAACCTTTCAAAGAGAATGCCTCTAATTGCATAGACTTTAGAGAACAAAACCAAAGACTATAGCTCTAGGAAGAGAAAAAATAACTTGCTGCAAGAATGTCCTAGGGGTACCCCATTATATAGGCGTTAAGAGTAGTTGGCCCCTTAATGTAAAAAACTGCTTATAACAATTAAAACATTAAGTAAATTTTGAAATAGAAATCATTACTATATAGCGGATAGTGTAATAAAACTATAGTAGTTACAAAGAAAATGGTTTAAAAGATTTAATTAAATTCAATAATTTAATTGTTACGCATTTATACATATAATAACTCTAGATAAAATGGTTGTCTTGCACAATGCTCTAAACAATAATAGCTTCACATGTAATGGTTGTATTGCATAACTCTCTAAACAATAAATGAGTAAATCAAAATAGTCCTTTAGCAATTTAACCTAATACTTGAAGACTTTAGGAATTTACCTACAATAGAATTGATTAGTTCATTATTTTAAAACCATTTGTAACTTTTCTTTCTGATAGAGAAATCACTCACAATTTTTACCCTTGGTTTTAGAAAGTTATGATGTATTATGAGGTATTGTGATCATCACATATTTTCTACATATGTATAGTTATTGCCATACAATGGGGTGATGTAGTTGCTAATGCTTTGAGTTAGAAATCTCATGGAGTGATGTTAATATATTAGTGAGATCATTGTTCATAGATCATGTACTCCAAGCATAGAAGGATTGCAAGGAGACACAAACCTTGGTAGGTAGTAGAGGTTTTAGTAAAGAGGTTGGTGGAATCATTAGATTTTAGGGCAAACTAGTAGCTTATGGATAGTCTGAGACAGGAGTTATTGAAGGAAACACATGCATCAAAGTATGCCATTCATCTTGGTGATACTAAGTTGTGGTAGATTTAAAAAGGAGCTTTTGGTGGAATGGTATGAAGAAGGACATGGGATTATGCTGCAAGATGCCTTACTTGTCAACAAGTGAAAGTAGAGCATCAGAGACCAGCAAGACTTTTGTAGACTTTAGAACTTCCAGAGTGAAAGTGGAATGGCATAATGATGGACTTTATACTAGGATTAGCCAAAACTTCTCGTGGTCATGACATGATTTTTCATTGTGGATAGATTAATCAAATCAGCACGCTTTTTGTCAGTACTACAGGGATAACCCTTAGAGAGTTTGGTTAAACTTTATATTAAAGAGATCATAAGCTTACATGGAATTCCATTGACTATAATCTCTAATAGAGATAGTTGGTTAGCATCACACTTCTAGTAGAATGTACAGGAAGGACTTGGTACGACTACAAGATTTAGTACATCATTGCATCCATAGATAGATAGACAATCTGAGAGGATGATTCAAACCTTTGAAGACATGTTGCATGCGTGTGCTATGGTTTGGAAATAATTAGGATGAACATTTATTACTAATTGAGCTGGTTTATAATAATAACTATCATTCCAATATAGGCATGGTACGATATGAGGCATTGTACGGATCCATGCAAGACACCTTCATGTTGGACTAATGTCAGAGAATGGCAATTTGTGAAATCTAAGTTGATCGAGAAGTGTGCCCAAAAGATTAGACTTGTTAGGAAGAGGTTGTTAATAGCTCATAGTAGATAGAAGAGTTTTTCTGATCAAAGATGTTGAGACCATGAATTTGTAATTGGAGATCATGTATTCCTGAAAGTCTTACCAATGAAAGGAGTCATGAGGGTTGGAGTTAAGGAAAAGCTGAGTATAAGGTTTATTGCATTGTTTAAGATATTGGAGAGAATTGAAAAGGTAGCATATCTCCTAGCATTGCCACCACAACTATCAAATGTACAGAATGTCTTCCATGTGTCAATGCTAAGGAAGTATGCTCTCAACCTGATCCATATACTTGATCAAATTCATGCAGAGTTACAACTAGACTTGACGTGCAAGATAGGACCTCTATATATTTTAGACAGTAAGGAAAGGACCTTAAGAAACATGACTATTCACTTGGTTAAGATTCTATGGCAACATCACTTTGCAGAGGAAGCTACATGGGAAGTCAAAGATGATATGAAGAGTAGTTTCCATTATTTATAGTCTTATGTATAGTAGTAGGGTTTGGAGGATGAAATTCCAAGGAGGAAAATTTTAATGGCCCACATTTTTTTTAAGAAATAAATACTATAAGTTTAATTTTTTTATGAAATTAGATGAGAAATTAATGTATAGAAGCGTACAAGGATAAGTCCAAAGGCAAAAGTTAGCTTAGCTTATCCATTATAATTCATTTATAATAAGCATAGTTCTAACTTATAGTTAATAAAATTTTAATTTGGTGAAAAGAGACAACCTAAGTTAGGTGTACCTAAGTGTTTCCAAAGACAACTTGTTTAAAAGAGATTTATACTTAAGTCACCTCTCTGAATAGCCTTTTTGGAAAAATTTATGTGTTGGTCAAAAAAATTTAATTCAATTTCTACACATGGAAATCCATAAAAGGAAATCCACATGGTTTGGTTTGATTTCCATTTAATGGAAACTTGTCATACCAAGAGAGAGTGAGAAACCACTAATGTTTTGTAACCATTGGATGATGATCCAATAGTTACAAATGAAAGAAAATAGCAATGTATAAGTTGCAAAATTGAGTTATTGGATCATCAACCAATAGCCTGAATTAAATTAAGAAAATGAGTTACCAATGAAATTAAAAAAGATGATGATATCTAGTGGTAAAAATTAAAAAATATATAAAGATAGAAAAAAATTGTTATGGGGGAAGAGAATTATAGCAAAAGAGATGTTGAGATAAGGAATTTTCAAGTTTTTCTTGAAAGTATTGATACAATTTTTTTTAAAAAAACTCAATTGTTTTCAGGGCAATATGACCCTTTTTTTCTTTCATATTAAAAATTGATGGTATAATATAGTCTGAGTAGTTATTTTCTCATGATTTATTAGTTTTTAGATGTATTTCATAGCAGTAGAATCCATATAATTTTTAGTAAGGAGAACCTTATGTTTACTCTATGTTTTCATACTCTATGTTCTAATGCCTGCCTAATTGCCTATTGTTGAGTTCTTGAACATTTTACCATGCTTATTACATGCATCTTGTTGTTTGTGTTCTTAATTTAATGCTTAACATTAGCATAGAGCTGTAATTAAAAATCTAGATGATATAGTGAGAAAATAGTGATTTGGTATTATTGTATTCAGGGGATTTCAGCCTTGTTGATTGGCTAAAAACCCTATGGAAAAAGATGTTACGAGTTTGGGTATCAAAAGGGTGGATTTTTAACATAAAAATTAAACCACATATTCCTAACTTGATAAGAATACTCCATCTAAAATTTGATTAAATGTTGATAAGATTTTGTTGGGAAAAAAATTGTAAAATAGAAAGTTTTGAACTGGGTTTCTATGTACAGGCTAAATGACCTGCATAAAAAGATGTTATTGGTTCAGGTACTAAATGGAGGAATTTTTCTAGAAATATTTAAACACATATTATAATTGATATTAATATTTTATTTAAAATTTGGGAAAATTTTTACCAGATTTGAACTAGGAAAGGATTGAAAGAAAAACAAAGTTATTGACTATAGTCCTTCTGACAAATTGAAAACCATGTGACACATCTATTAATGGTTTGGGTAACAATCATTAGAACTATTAAATGAAACTTTAACTGTAGTTCTTATATCTCATGAGGATCTCTCAATTCAAATTTTTTCAAATTTCAAAGATAATTGACTTAGGAAAAGGGTTGATGTACATGGTTATTGACTCCCTAATGCAAATTTCTGCTAAGAATTAACCAGGAAGTTTTGTGATCTATGTATAAATTAAACTTTAGTTAGGATAAAAAACTATATAGATGCAATGTTTGTTCGATAAGGAACAATATGGGAGAAACCAATTTTAAAAATAATATGCCTCACTCATTGAAGTGACAGTAGAAAGTTAGACTTGTTACTGATAATGAGTTGGACAATGGAGTATAGTAAGTGTTGAACTAAGAACTAAGTGTTTTCTCTACTTGATAAACTTGATTGATGGATTAAATAACTAACCAACCAACTAATTTGATACTATAATAGAATAGAAGAAATTAAATAAGTAATTAACCTTAATGGAGTTATCACACACATAATAATGTATGTAAGTAGTATGAGGCATATATGAATTATATGGACTAAATAGGTTGTAAAGTGTACAGATATTTGATATGAAATTTGAACCAGATGTAACATACATTATTGAGAATTTGAGAAGTTATAAGACTTTTAAAATCAAATTTGATTATATTATAGCAATAAGTGAGAAATTCAAACATTGATTTGAACTTAGGCATCTAGTGGTAGATCCCTGCAACTTAAGTAAAGGAACATATGATAAGATTATAAGAAGATATGAAAATTGTAAATATTGAGATATAAACTCTCATGACTTGAGATTGGATGCTTCTATTGACTTGATTTGCCTTATTCTATGTGATGAGATGATATTTGCATGATCATTCTCATATTATATGATGCTTATTTGTGGACCATGTATGGGTGAGTTATATGCTATATGCTCATCTGTGGACCTTGTGTGAGATATATTACATGACAATAAGGTGCTAGCTTATTGATGACTAGAGTTAATCATGTGAGGGCTATTATGCCCTATGGTACAATACTAGGAGGGTTTAGATTGGCCCCTAACCTCCAAATAGGATATGGCCAAGAGTACAACTTTAGTTAGGAAGTATGTGTCATGGGAAACTACTTCTTGTGTGATTCGTCTTCCCATGAGTGCTAGTGTAGTCTATTGACACACACAAATGAGCATAGATGGGTGATGTTTTCCACTACATGCATAGTAACTATCTTCTGATATTTGAACATAAAATGCATGCCAATCATCCTCGAGGGTTTAGACCATAGCCTATGAGGCTTGTGGTAGGACACTGCCACTCATATTTAAGATCTATTAGCTATTATACATGCGTGAGCATCTTCAATATTACAATTCTTAATTATGTAATTATTCATTGTGGATTTGATAAATAATATGTGTGCTAAATGATATATTCAACACTTATTCAATTCATCATTATCATCATCATTAAGACCTTATCCCAATTAAGGGTGGGCCAAATGAATCTTGTTCCTCCATTCCTCTTAAGTACCATGCCTTCATTCAGTCCCAAAGTTTTTGAGTCTGTTCTTACCACTTTTATCCACGTTCTTTTGGGCCTTCCCCTTACCCTTTTAGAACATTCTACTTGCATTGTGTCACTCCTAATTGGTACTATTTTCAATCTCCTTTGGACATGTCTAAATCATCTAAGTCTAATCTCCCTCATCTTGTTACTATTGGTGCTATCCCTAACTTTCCTCTAATGTTTTTATTCCTAATTCTATCCTTTCTTGTCTTGCCACTCATCCACCTCAATATCCTTATTTCTGCAATGCACATCTTATGAACATGATGTTCCTTAATTTCCCAACACTTTGATCCATAGAGCATGATCAACCTTATGGTGATCCTATGGAATTTTCCTTTTAGTTTGAGTGGCACCCGTCGATCACACAAAACTCCAGATGTACATCTCCATTTGTTCCAACCCGCTTAGATTCTCTATGTATCCTCCCTTTTAATCTCTCCACTCTCATGAATTATTGATCCTAAGTACCGAAAGTGGTATTTTAAGAGGACTTCTTGGTTATCAATCTTAATTGGTGTTCCCCTCCTACTCCTCTCCTTGCTAAAATTGCATTCCATATATTCTGTCTTAGTTCTGCTTATTTTAAATCCTTTAGATTCTAATGCTTCTCTCTACAACTCTAGCTCTCTATTTACACACCCTCTTATCTCATTAAGCAAGACTATATCACCTACAAATAGCATGCACCAAGGAATCTCCTTGCCCAGATGTTTTGTTAACTCATCCATAACCAACATGAAAAGTTATGGGCTCAATGCCGATCATTAGTGCAATCCTACAGTAACAAGAAAATCACCCATCTCGCCATTAGTGGTCTTAACATTTGTTATCGCTCCCTCATACATATCTTTAATTATAACTATATACCACTACAAAACCCCTTTCTTGCCCAACACCCTCCATATTAAGTCTTTAGGGACTCTATCATAAGCTTTCTTTAAGTCAATAAAGACCGTGTGGAGGTTTTTCCTCCTCTCCCTATATTTTCCTATCAATTGTCTTAGTAAGAAAATAGCTTCCATGGTAGACCTCCTAGGCATGAGACCAAATTGGTTCTTTGATACACTTGTTTCATGCTGTAGCCTCTTATCAACCACTCTTTCAAAAAGTTTCATAGTGTGGCTCATAAGTTTGATCCTTCAACAATTAGTGTAGGTGTTATGCCTCTTTTATTCTTATAATTTGGCACAATAGAGCTGTTCGTCTATTCATCTGGCATTTTCTTTGATTTTATAATCTTGTTAAACAATTTAGTCAATCAAACTACTCCAGTATCTCCCATATGCTCCCAAACCTCCATTGGTATACCATCGGGCCACATGGCTTTTCTTAATGTCATCCTTTTCAAAGCCTCTTTCACTTCAGGTATTCTAATCCTAAGTTCATATCTGCAATGTCCAATGTTATTTAGGTTCCCAATTTTTTCAATTCATATATTCTTAGAGCTATTATCATTTAACAATTTTTGAAAGTAAGTTTCCCACTTTTGTTTGATCTCGTTATCTTTGACTTAGTACACTTTGATAATCACTTCTAATGCACCTAACATGATCTAAGTCCTTACCCTTCTATTCTCTTATCTTTGCAAGTTCAAATAGATCTTTCTCACCTTCTCTTAATCCTAGTCTACTCTAGAGGTCATCATATACCTTAAGTTTAGCCTCACTTACTATTTTCTTAGCAACCCTTTTAGCATTCTTATACTATTCATAGTTTTCATTATTTTTAGTCTTCTACCATGCTTTAAAACACACTCGTCCAATGTTCTACCACTTAGTTTTTGGATGCCTATTAAGTCCATTTCCTTTCTTCCTAATATAGATATACATAACCATTAACCTATGTTGTGAGGTTAAACTCTCACTCAGTATCACCTTAAAATCCATGCACATTGATCTTTTAGTATTACTAAGTAGAAAAAATTCTATTTGTCTCTTATAAAGTCCACTTTTAAAGGTTATTAAGTATTCATCCTTCTTAAAGAATGTATTTACAATGGCTAGGTTATATGGCAAAGAAAAATCGAGGATAGTTTCCCCTATCTCATTTCCTTTTCCGATACCATACCCTCCATGTATCCTATCATATCCTTCCTTTTCTTTTCCTACATGGCCATTTAAATCTACTCCTATAAATATCGCCTCAATGTTGGGGATTTCTTGCATGACTCCCACATATCTTCCCAAAACTGTCTCTTGATTATATCTTCTAACTCTACTTGTAGTGTGTATGCACTTATAACATTTATGATCTACTCTCCTAGGACAAGTTTCATATTATAATTCTATTACTAATTCTTTTAACATCCACAACTTTATCCTTTAATTCTTTATCCACTATTTTTCTTATGCCATATTTGTTATTATCCTTTCATATGTATCAGAGTTTATACCTATCGATTTCTCTAATTTTAGCTCCTTTCCACTTGGTTTTTTGGATACAAGTGATGTTGACTCTCTTACATTTCATTGTATCTACTAACTCCAAATCTTACCTGTCAATGTTCCTATATTCCATGTGGCAATATAAATCTTATGCTCTTGAGACATCCTATTTACCTATGCACTTCTTGACCTCAATGGCATGAGCCCATGCCCAATTTTCATTGCACCTAGGTTCTGATGTAGCATGTCACTTTTGAGGGGATGCTTTAGCAACCCTTGCCCATTTTTGACTACACACGTGATCTGACGTAGCACATTGCTTTTGTGGGAACACCCTAACAACTCTTGCTTATTTTTCACCACACCCAAGATCTAATATAGTGTGTCGCTTATGTGGGATGCCCTAACTTGAGGAATTGTCAATTTTTTATTCATATCATGTCAGGATTGTCATACTTTTAAGAAGTTAGAGATGATTTTTATTTCGTACTTACAAACTAATATACAAACACATATTCATTTGCAAGTAGGAAAGAAATAACAAAATCATCTTCAACTTGTTCCTTGCCAACTGGCACCTGACGTAAGACCACCCTCTTTTTTCATCCAGGCTTGAGACCAGATGCCATATGCATGTAAAGGTTTGCAAGCCTAGTTTAGAAAATTTACCATCTATTATATGTACTCACCCTTATAACAATTTTCAATTGAGATTCATAGAGTTGTGCATAGTTTGGACGAGACAAAAGTCATAGAAAATTAGAGACATAGAAAGAAATAAGATCAAGAGACTCTAATATTTCCTTGATTAGTAAAACTTATATAATTGAAGTTTTATTTTATTTCATTGTTAATAGACATATAAAAGGGCAGCCCTAGTGCACGAAGCTCCTTCCTATGCGGGGTCAAGGGGAAGGGGCGGACCACAAAGGCCCATAGTAGACAGCCTTACCTTGCATTTTGTAAGAGGTTGATTCCACGTCTTTAACTCGTAACCTCAAGGTCACATGACAATAACTTTTACCGTTGCACCATGGCCACAGCCAACTAATAAATTTCATAAGTTCTTATCTCAAATAATAATTTTATGTTATTATATGTCTATTAACCTTGCATTGTTAATAGACATATAATAACATAAAATTATTATTTGAGATAAGATCTTATGAAACTTATTAGTTGGCTATGGCCGTGAGTAGTAGGTATTGATAGTGTTAATCATTCAAATTTTATTTTGATACGTTATGGAGATTTGTATGATGTATTCAGGCTTGAAGGAGTTTGAAACTTATTAATATGTGTAGTATTTTTAAATGATTTAAAAATTTTCAAGGATCTATACCGACCATTTTCAAAGAATTTGAGAAAATCCATTTCTAAAAAAACCTGATCATCACATAATTGGAGGTGGTCTTGTGGAAGGATTGGGTAAAGGGTTGAAAACACTAACAACTAGGTCTATTATAGGTTTATTTTTAGTGCATAAGTGACTTGTTAGAGACTTAAGATCACTATTGATTTTTAGGACTATGCAAGTAGAAGTGGAGAGGATAAAACTTAATGAGAACACTATTATCTTTGTTAATAGATACACAAATGACAAGTTTCTATGAAATTTAAAGATACATAAAACATGAATAAGTTTAAGAGAACAATATTTAGACATAAGAGAGGAAGAACCTGCACAGAAAATGATTAACCTGCTTTATCTCTGATGGCAATCTAATCTTGACCATCATATTGTTTGATCAAGGGAATATTTGTAATGTCTAAGATAACATTTTGGATACTACTAAGTTTATTAACCATTTGTTAGAAAACTTGGATGCAAAAAAAGAGTACACATTACCGAAGAAAGCATAGTTGGACTTTTACAGACATAAACTGCCAAATTACCAACGAATGTTGCATATCTAATAGGTTGTGAAAGACTAATTAGTGAAAGGTGTGCATGGTAGATGATTCTTATGATGTTAATGTTGCAAACGTGGGGGAGGATCATAGTAGTTTCTTTCACTACAATTGTTTTGATTGTTACACCATCAGTTGGATCATTGATTGATGTTGCAACTTTGATTTGCCCAAGTAGCATTGTTAAATGCCTATAATTGTAAAGGAGCTTCTTCATGAGACTGATGTAGGAAAGTTTCATGGTCAAGAAGCATTCCATGAATATCATTGACACTGATTAAATTGTGCAAGTGTAAATTCTAGTGCCAAAATCTCTAAACTCACGGCAAAGACCCCTTAGAGTGGCTACAAAATTGATTGCTACTATAGAGTTGGCAATAATTCAAATGTATTTTGCAACCCTTGAGGGACCCTTCTCAAGAGAAGAAAGTGGTTCTTTCAATCTCATGACTTGCACATAAGATGTGTGTGTAAAAATACTACAAAGAGTTATCCATGCTTGTTGTGAGGTTGAGGTATTGATAACATGAGCAACAATCAGTCCAAGATGGAAGAGATAATCCAACTAAGGATAACCTTATCTTGACGAGTTCAAAGAGTGATCTTCAAATCAAAACATATAGGTGGAAGAAGCAAGCCATTTACTTACCTAGTATGTCATACCCAGAAAGCAAGGGTGTGAACTCATCTTACAAAAGCAGTAATTGCTTGAGAGGGCTTTAATGGTAGCAATTGTGCCACATCAAGGGTAATAAGACCATTTGAGTTATAAATTTGATGTAGCTGAGATTGAATCATTAGAGGCCATTGGAAATCAAAGAAAAGAGGAGAGATGACTGAAGAACCAAGATGTGAGGAACTTGTAGCAGTGCAACAAGCTTAATCATGTAGAGTTAACAAGGGATATACAGTGAGATTTGCTACAATGGTTTCACTTGTATATGTATTTATAAATTTTCTGTACTCTTGGGACAAGAACATTTCAGACTGTACAATCTTAGAGTAGAGAGTTAATAGTACCAAAATCTAATCTTAACCAATTAATAAAGTACATTTATATTCAAAATTCAAATATTTGAAGATACATTTTGGAGGGCGATACTAAACCATATCTTTTACATGGGATACGAAACAACAATTATAATAAATCTGACTGTAGATAGAATTGCTTTAATGCATAGTAGGGATTGAGGTGGTTTGCTTTTATCATATGGAAATCTAGTGAAGAGCATAGAACATGACCTAGATTAGTCTTAATTGATAGATTATATGTTCTGTGATTTATGAATACTCTTGTTTGTTAACTAGCAAATGACCTTTACAAAACAAGTTTGGCTTTATGTTCATTAATAGTTACACTAGGTAATTTAACATATAAAGTCTCTAAATCAAAACCAAACAAAAGCAACCCACAAAGACAGTGAACAATTGGAGTGGAAGAGGAGTATGATAGACAAAAGCAAGATATAGAGAGAGTTGTAGATGTCTTATCCATAGTTGTCAATATCTTATCATTTGATTTCAATTTTGGCCAAATCGTTGAAACATGATATTTTGGTTAGAACACCCAATGTTTTTTACATTTTTCTAAAATTTAAGCCAAAGTCTCAAATTTTGGTTCGAGCTAAAACAATGAGTAAAACAAATCTCACAACTATGGACTCTTATATACAATACTAGTAGCAAATTTAGTGATAATGACCTTTATTTATGTATTTATTTTTGAAAGTTAGACACACTTGTCCATGCATATTCTTGAACCTTGGTTTCAAGGTGAGAAGTCAATATGCACTAATACTAAGGCATTTGAAAATATAGGAGCATGTGGAGTTTAAAAGTTCCAAAGGTGAAATAAATAGAAATAAAGATAAATCCATACAAATATTTTATTAGCACCTGGGCTAGTTAGCTACTACAGGCATGTGTTTGCACTTTGACTGATATCTAAAAAAAATTATTTTAGTAATTTTAAATCAAATGTGCATAAATAGAAATGTTACATATGAAAATTACTACTTTGACAAAACATCATAAAGTGATAAAATATAAGAGTAGAAAGTAAATGTGAATCTCTTCAAGTGGCAATCTTATGCCAAGAGAATAATTGTCCAAAAGTTACAAACATGAACAAATTTAAGGAGAAAAAATTAAGTTAGAAAACTATAGATACATAGATGCACACACACACGCACACGCACACACACACACACACACACACACACATATAGGCCAACCCACATAAACATATATACTACATGCACACTTAACAAATGGGAAAGGAAAGCATAATGCTCTTCTTTAGCATTGACAAAAAGGAAAAAATGAAGAAAACTAGTTGAAGAAATTAAAATAGAAGAAAGAAACCACCATAGAGTAGTTAAGTACATTGGAAGGAATGGAATGTTTAAGTACTAATTTGAGTACTTAAAACTATCAAGGGAACTAATTTGAAAACAAGAAGGTAAATAAAACTATCAAGGGAACTAATTTGAAAACAAGACGGTAAATAATTCCTTAAGCTCAAGCTATATAAACTTGTCATCATGTGAATGAAAGAACAACACAAGGATATGGAAGTCAATAAGATGACAATAGAAAATGAGAAGACATCTTGACAAGGATTTTGGAGCTTCACTTCACTGAATTCACGAACCTAACTACTGAAGGCTGGTCCTTCATGGCTGAATAAAGAAAGGGAAGTGAAGATCTAAGTGGTGCAAAATTTTGTCCATGATTTAGATGGGGTACAGCCCAAATTTCTCATCCACTGGATGATACTAGTTGTTGTTTCAATTATATAATAGACAATAGAATTTTTTATTAGTCATTTTACAACTCAAGAAAATAGTGGTTAAAATTATCCAATGAATGATAATTTTGGATCATAGATCATCTAAGTCCAACATTCATAATGAATTAGATCTTCGCAAAACTAGGGTAAGAGGCTAATTATCACAAGTGGGGGGACACTATATCACTTGGCTAAAGAAATAAGGCCTATAATGATTGTCTCATCTAAAAGCTAGGGCATCCTCGTGCACGAAGCTCCCGCATATGCAAGGTCCAAAGAAAGGTAGACCACAAGGATCTATAGTATGTTATAGATCATTAATGACCATTAAATGAAAATGATAAATGACATTGTGTGCTATCCTGACAATACAAAAGCAAAAATGAAACCCAAGTTGGAGATTGATACACTTTTCTACAACTTTTAAACAAGTGGAAGAACTATTATCAAGGTTAGTGCTATAAGGCACACAAATACCATGAAATTTGTGATGACTTCCATTTTATGGTCCATTACACATGCCAAACTAGCTAGGTAATATAGGCAAAAGAATCTATGGAACTTTGTTAGGTTACGTAGAATAGAATCAAAGCTGACCAAGCTACTACCAAATAGAACTTGAAATGAAAAGGAAAAATTAGAATAGCCCCTCGTTTCTCTTTGTGTGCTTGTGAGCTTTGTTTCTTCTACATGTCTAATCCAAGCATGAAATTTGAAAAGAGAAAATATAGGAACAATGAAAAAAAAAAACTTTGAGTACAAAACAACTTTCTTCTACTTGTTAGTGGTTGTGACACATATGATAAGACATAGACAACACTGCATGTTCTCCCATCTCCAATCCTCTGAACACTTGATATGCATGAAGCACCACCAGCTAAGAAAATGCATCATTACTTAATATTCTTCTTTGCTCCTCAAAGTGCAAGGTAAAGAGAAGGAAGGCACCACTACAAATATGAAGCTAGTGAGCACCACCAGATTCCAAAGACTATTGAAGAAAAATTGCTATAAGTAAGACTTCTCTATGAGATCCTTCAGTTCCATAGAGGACAACCTCATGGATAAGAGGCATTTGGCATAGATCATTGAAACTAATTGGATCTAAGTAGGAGCATACGCATGGAGTGATAAAACCTCTAAACTCATGGTCACAAACCCTTTAGATATTAATTCCTAGATCTTCATCTGAGAAAAGGGTAGATTGTTTCTAGAGAGTGAACAATAATTAGAATAAAATTAATGTTTTTATCAATACTTGAGGAGCCCCTTCTTAAGGGAAGGAAGATGATTCTTCAATCTCCATACACGAACATGAAATGTGAGCACCAAAAGATTACAAAGAGTTTTTTATGCATGTTGCGACAACATAAGCAGCAATTAGTTTGGATAGGAAGAAATTATCCAACTAAGGTAATGTTATCCTGACAATGCAAAGAAAGAACTTCAACTTAGGTAGAGGAAACGAGCCATCCACAAATCCCAGTAGGCCATGTCATTGAGTAAGCATGTAAATTGTGATTTCCAAATCAAGTAATTGCTTGAGGATAACTATAATGGTAGCAACTGTGCCAAAGTGATAAGACTATCGGAGTTAGATGCATTTGATCAAATTGAATCATCAGAGGTCAATGAAAATGAGACACAAAAGAAGAGAGGATTGGAGAACGAAGATCTAACTCATCAGAGCACAAGAAGTATAATTTGATACCATTTAAATCTAACGAGGGATATAGAGCAAGATTTCCTATTATGCTTTTACAAAATTTGTGTGACTTGTATATGCATTTATAGATTTTTTATAACTTAGGATAAGAAAAATTCAAAAAAATATAATATGATATTAGAGAGTTATCAGTTACAAACCTGATCTTAATTAACTAATAAGTTCATTTAAATTGTAAATTTGAAAATATGTTTTGGAGGGAGATACTACATCCTTTGCATGGGATCAATAATCATAATTAAGGTGACTTTACATCACTCTACTTTAAGGCATTATAGGAATTGAGGTGGTTGCTTTTGTCAATTGGAAGGCTTGTGAATAGGGTATAAAAGGACCTAGATTAGTATTAGCTGATAGATTGTATTTTATGTGATTTATGAACAATCATGTTTAATGACTTACAATACATGTTTGGCTTTATGTTCATTTATAGTAATACTCAATAATTTAATAGATATAGTCTCTAATTAGAATTGAACAAAAGCACCTGAGAAAGAAAGTGAATCAATAGTTAATAGTGGAAAAGCAAGAATGATAGACAAAATAATGGTATAGTGAGAGTTTCAGCTATCTTATCTATATACAGACACATGTTCAAACATATTCTTACATGTGCACTTGATGAATGGAATAAGAAATCATGAAGCTCTTCTTTAGCATTGAGAAAAATGAAGAAATTAGCTGAAGAAAATAAAAGAAAAGAAAGACAACCAAGTTAGAGTAGTAAAGGAGATTGGAACGAATGGAATGTTTAACTGCTAATAATTATAAAGTAAACTAGCAACGGAAGTAAGTTGAAAATAAGAAAGAAAGTAATTTGTTAGGCCCAAGCTATATAAAGTTGTGACGTGTAAATGAAAGAACAAATTCACAAGGATTTGGAAACCAGTAAGATGATAATAAAAAACAAGAAGACACCTGGAGAAGGATTTTGAGCATTCACTTCATAGAATTCACCAATCTAAATGCTATCCTAGTGCTATAAAAGCAGAAAAGAAACCCAAGATGGAGGCTGGTACACTTTTCTGACTTCAAACAAAATGGAAGAATTATTCTCAAGGTCAATACTCTGGGACGAGTTCCATTTTATGGTCCATTACACATGGTGATAAAGGAGATGGAGCAAAACAATCTAGGGTACTTGTAAGGTTACATGAAGCAGAATCAAATGTACAGGCAAAAGTTGCCTTGAGACAAGATAGGTCTGGTGGCGTAAACGATGATTTGGTGTGCTTCTAGGTTGCCTACCATTTCAAACAGTCAAACATATGCATTAAGTTTTAGTCGCCACACAAAGATCTAGACTATGAGCTGTAAAAGAATCACAAACAGCATAGACATTGAATTGATAAAATCAGTGGTTAAGCATTTCAATTTCTTAGTACATCTACAAAGCAAAAATTGTCCGGTACTAAATAAAGTTGCTAAGTTTCCTACTTAGACACAGATATAAATATACCCTAATAATTAAAATTCCAAGGTTACAAATCTTAAACGGCCAGAACAACCAATAAAAAGGAGTAAAAGTAACAATTCAGGTACAAAAAACCTAAAGAGAGGGCGTGTTTACCAAAACCTTAGGTAGGTGTAAATAAGAGAATGTCAGACTCCTAAACCAGTCCTAAAAGCTGACCAAGCTGCTACCAGTTCGTACAAGGAAAGATTAGAATAGTCCCTCGTTTCTTCTACATGTGTCTAATCCACCCACCTTTCTGGTAAGGACCTGGTATTCGTATTCGATTCTTGGACAGTCTTCGACACAAGGCCAATCTTGTAAGAAAGGCGAAATTGGCGCTGTGTGTCGGATGGTTTTGAGCGTCTCTCTTTGTTTGTTTGGTTTGTGGCTTGATGGTTATCTCGATGGCAATGCAAGTCTCTTTTTTTCTTCAATAAATCTCACCAGCATTCGTAAAAAAAACAAAGAGGATAAATTTCAGAAAACAAAATAAATATAACAACAATAAAAAAGGATAGAAAACCTTGAAAAATAAAATAAAACAGAATAAGAAAGTCCATAGCTTTGAGTAACAAAAATAACTTTCTTCTATTTGTTAATGGTTAATTATCGTAATGCAAATAATGACATAGACAACAACTTCATGCAATATGACTAGCAGCTAGGAAAGCTTCTGCTCGAGCTTATTTGCCAGGCAAATATCCACATATTTTTCTAGAGAAAAAAAAAGAGGCCAAAAGAAAGAGAGAGAGAGAGAGAGTGTTGACAGGATTGGAAACGAATATAACGCGCAGTGTTCACGCTTCTCTGGACGGATACAACACTCCTCATAGTGCAAGGCAGATGAAAGAGAGGGAAACACACACAAAAAGAACTGCACCACTGCTAACACGAAGCCAGCGTGGGCACCAGAGGATTCCGGCTTCTTCAGGAGGAAAACTGTCCAAAAGTAAAGACTTCTGGACGAGATCCTTCAGTTACTACTCACTCTACGGTCATTGTTCGTTATCTTATCTTATCGTATCGAATTCAAGAAGAGTCAACAGCTTCATTGACCAGTAAAGTAGTAAAGAGTAAAAGATTATTTTAAACAAACATTCCAAGATTTCGTGCCAAAAATCTCCATCTCAACCGCAACACAAATGAAAATTCCTCATCGAATCCGAAATCAAACAAAAGGATTGAGACAATACAAATGCCACCAGCAGCAGAATATTTAGAAGTAAAAGAAGCTAGAAACATATCAGAAACTGCACAACGCTTCCAATCCCAGACAGAACGCAAAATAAAGAAAAAAGGATAATTCAGCTAAGATTAATCACTTGGCATTTAAATCGAGACATTTTCAGACGAAAAACGAAGTACCTGCAATCAGTAGAGTACTCGTAGAGCTTTCCTTTGGTGGAGAAGACAATTAAAGCGACTTCTGCATCGCAAAGAACCGAGATTTCGTGCGCTTTCTTGAGTAATCCCGTTCTCCGCTTGGAAAACGTGACTTGCCGATTGATCTTGTTCTCGATCCGCTTCAGCTGAACTCTTCCTCTCCCCATGGCAGAAAACCAATGGAAAATAATACCAGAAGAGCAAATTCTAAGAATAGGGTGAGAGAGAGAGAGGGCTGTAAGAAAGAAAATGGATTTCTTGACCTTCCTATTTATGGGAGAGGGTCTGTAAGAAGGAAAATGGATTTCTTGATCTTCCTATTTATGGGAGAGGGATAAAACCGGACTGGGAAGTGGAAATCGTTTATGATCTCGCGCTGAGTGGGTTTCGCCAAACCACGGTGGTTTCGCAAATTTTGTTGTCGACTCCTGATTGGCTGAGGGCCTACTCAGTCGTTATTGTCCGGCCTTTGAGCCACAGGGTGACAAGTCCGTACTCATTTGGGCAGTCGTCTGTACGGACGAGCATAAGATTTTCTCTATTTTATTTTGTCTCCGTCTAAATATTTTCAGAGTATTTTGTTTTCCTTGCTAGTTGACGGCGGGCGTGTGGGATCAACTAGGCTGCTAATTGACTCTAAGATTAGGCTTGTTTTACTAAATTGCCACAACGTGGACTGAATTTACTATTTGTTTCCCAAATTTCTTATGAGGAGGCCCAGGTGCTTTGTGTTTTCTTTGGGTCCTTCATAGCCGCAAGGCGAAGTGACGTGAGACTGACAGGCATCCCTTCCGAGAATTGTTAAGAATTTACATTTATCTTTTCCTTTTTGAATTAGACCTTGCTAAGATGAGAGTATTTTGCAACAAGACGATACTGCCGGGCTAAAGTACCAGTGCGACCGCAATTCCGACGATCCATAATGGATGAGCAGTGTACAAAAGTTACGATTATTAGCCTTTGATGTACGGTAGTCTTGTTGATGAATAAACCCCCTGGCTTTTTCCTTATCACACCGTCTGTCTGGTTCTGGAACCCATGAATCAAAGGCTATGAAAAATCGGATGGGCTCAGGTTTTGATCTATGGCTGATCTGTAGTTTGTCCCCGGTTATAGTTGGTTTGGATCATCAAAAAGAGTGAATCCTTCTTGTAATTTCACCCACTAATATTTTCCATGTGAAAATAAGGGCATCCCCCAACACACTCCATTTCAAAGAAACAGTACTAAGATACAGGTGATCATATGATTTTAGCATTTGGTCCTTGGATCATCTTCCCATACATTCTAGTATGGTGGATGGTCTTATTCTCTGTGAAAATGTAGCTGCAAGCAAGAGCTAGTTTGGGATGCACTCCTTTCAATGATCCAGACCTGGAACCCAATGAATCATTGAACTCCTCTGATATTCATTCAGCCTCTAAACAGATGGTTAAAAAATCAAGGGCAATGGTGTGTAGTTTTCTCCGCTGCTATTCTCCACGAGTGAAAAGTATGGGCATGCACTGTGTAATGGACTCGTCTTCTAGTAAATGGTAAAGGCGGTCGTCCAAAAGAAGAATGACCAACGGTTGCTGCTTATAAAGCTGTGGGCTTTTCTTACTAAATATGGTTGTCCAATGGCCGCTCTATCGGTACTGGGCCTACCAAATCAAACCCTGGGATTTACCCCGGAAAATTTTTAATTGAATATTAAACCCCCTTGTTTTAATAATGGCACAGCCTATTTTATTAATTATTAAAAAAGTGATATAATAGCCTCTATTTTTTATACTTTAGCTTTCCACTAATGTTTTGAATGACTATAACTCTATGTGGGCCTACTTTTATAAAGATCCAACTCATTCAAAATGCTACGTTAGAGTTAATAGGCCATGCTCTAAAATTCTAACCTATTAAAAATGATATGAAAATACACTCTAAAATATGCATTGGATATGCCCTTTATTTACTATATATAGTAAATAAATAGTAAATAAAGGGCATATCCAATTGGTATTTGAGGCCCTTGTGGTCCGCCATTCCCTAGACCTTGCATAGGCGGGAGGTTCGTGCACTGGGGCTGCCCTATGCCCTATATATATACATATATATATATATATATATATATTTATATATATATGAAGTTTCTTGTACATTGGTTTTGCGCATAAGAGTCTCTTTTGCTCTATAAGTATTCCTAATTTTGATCCTCTGCTTCCCTCTTTGGTATTAGAGCCATTAATGGGTGACTAAGTATATGTAGGTTTGATTATAAAGAATAGTAATGTAATCAGCATGGCCGATTATTACCTTTAATATTCTAAGTATGATTTTATCCTAATCCATTCAAAATGTCTTAAGGATCGACACCCAACTCGCGTATGCCGTTGTTCCCATGGCAGTGATTGCAGAGGGGTTTGCTGTAAAGCATTGACAGTCGAGTAAGACATAAGAATAGGTTACTATAAGATTGTACTGGGACTATTAAAGACAATTCTAGATGATACAATTACATTATGATGTTTTTTTATGACCAACTCAACTCTTAGCATCCATGATGGCTATGAGAAATAATAAGGATAAGTATATAGGAAATACCAATATGGTAGAATACCTGATAGAATCTAAGGTCCTTTACAAATGGATCATCCCTAATATTAAGTCTAAGGAAATTTATAACATAGGTAGATTTGATTTTATATCAACCAAAATCATAAAGAATATGGAGTAGACAATTAGTTTAGATAATACGGAAAAGATAATTAATCCATTTCAAGAAAGAGACTTAAAGCCCTATTTAGATTTTGATAAGTATAAATTTATACATGTTGGTTTGATTCAAATAGGATTTAAGCCTCTTAAATTGAATTGCCTAAATGCTTCAATTCATGAGGTCTTGAGAGATGCGCGATGTCTAAATTGGGCCCCCTCATTAATGGGTGTCTCACAAACTAACCTCTATCATGGCCCTGTTTATATTAATATGTTTCCTAATTTTAGCTTGTCTTTATCTAACACCAATATTTTTTATGCATTGAGTATGTATGTTAAAACTCATGGTTATAATTTTAAGGTAGGATCTAAGACTATAGCTTTGACATATAAAATCAAGGTCCTTCCCACTCTTGTCACGAATGCTAGGTAGAAATAACCTAGGGACAAGACTATTTTAATAATAAAAAAACTTTATTATCATCTAATATAGTAGTCAATAGGACTCTCAAATGGGATGAAATCAACTTCCTTAAGTCTTGCACTTGACAGAAGTCATTCTGCCAAGACAAATGGTTGATCAAAATCTAGATTAGATAATACAAACCTCTTAATAAAGTTCTTAAATGGATACATTACTCAATTCCTAATAAAAGGGACTTACTCAATAGATTACAAGGTGCTCTAATATTCTCTAAGTTCGATTTAAAATTTAGATATTGGCAAATTCAGATTACTGAAATTGATAGGTATAAATTTGCATTTACGATTCCTTTTGGACACTTTGAATGGAATGTTATGCCTTTCAGTTCAAAAATTGCACCTTTTGAATTTCAAAATATTATGAATGATATATTTAATCTATATGTTCAATTTATTATCACATATATTGATAATGTGCTCATATTTTCAAAATCAATTGAGCAGCACTTTAAACACTTAGAAATCTTTAAATGGTTGATTAAAAAGAATGGTCTAGTTTTATCTACCTCAAAGAAAAAATTATTCTAAGAAGAAGTAAGATTTCTAGGATATAATATTTGTCAAGGAAAAATTATTCCGATACAAAGAAGTATTGAATTTGCCTCAAGATTTTTTGATGAGATTACTAATAATAAATAGCTTCAAAGATTTTTAGAATCTTTGAATTATATTTCTAATTAGTACCAAAATCTTCCACAAGATACTGCTATTCTTTTAATAGGTTAAAAAAGAATCAAAAGCCATTGACTTCATATTATAAAAGAGTAGTACAAAGAAGGTCCACAAACTTCCTTACCTTGATTTGGCAAATATTGATTGATTTAAAATTGTAAAAACTGATGCTTCTAATATTGGATTTAAGGGTATTCTTAAGCAAAAGAACCCTAAAACAAATAAGAACTAGTTTGATTCAACTAAGGTAAGTGGAATACTACTCAAGAAAAATATTCTACTATTAAAAAATAAATTCTTTTAATTATCAAATGCATTTCAAAATTTCAAGGTGATCTCTTAAACTAAAAACTTCTTCTCAGAATAAAATGTAGTGCCACCAAACAAATTATTGAAAAAGATGTTAAGAATATAGTTTCAAAATAAATTTTTGCAAACTGGGAGGCACACTTATCTGTTTTTTATTTTGAAATTGAATATATTAAAGGAGAATATGATTCTTTGTCCTCATTCGTGAGTTTTTACAGGGATCATGAATAGAGGTAGAGGAAGATCTAGCCAGGGTAATACCCGAGGTAGAGGTATTGGTCATGGTAATAACAAACACCATAAGGGCAAATAGATAACATCCATGGAAGAATTTCCTGCAATTAAGTTGGAAAATATTCTAAAACAATTTTTTTTGGGTAATATCCCTTCTCAAATGTCTTTGGAAAACAAAATAACAACTTATGCAAAAATAATAAAAGAGGCTATAATATTGATTGAGGAGAATTATCTCCAAAAGAAATATAGGGATAATATCCTGCATATTAATACAGATGATCTTCAATGGTACAAACCAAGAAACCCATGGGATGTTGCGGTCAGACATATACAAGATCATCCCTACACAATAAGGGCAGGAAAAAACCAATATCTGATGGAGAAATTTCTCTAAAAAATAGGGTGTGTCAAAATAAGCCACTTTTATAATAATGATCACACTATTATAAATTTTAGTAAGTGCATGATTAATAAAGTTCTTTTCCCTCAAGAATGGGATATCAATCTAGGCCAATTCAAATGGATTGAGGGAAAACAAGGGGCAAATATCCCTATAAGTGGTTGGCTTATATAGAGTCAATGACTCTCATAATGTATCTTGAAAACAACTAGTTGAAGCACTCCTGGTTTCTCAAAATAAACTCCCAACTTGCTTCTTATGGAGTTCCTGTTTGGTTCTTGCATTTGTAGAGAAAGATTGGACCCATTCTAGAAATATTACTAGAGAATTTAAAAAATCTTTATAATAAATAAGTTGAGTATGAACCCCCAAATCAATAAAATTCCTCTAGAAGAATTAATTGACATGTTAGCTTTATGTAATTAATTAAATCTTTATGTAATTTTCATCTTTGCTTTATGTCACATTGACCAGTCACCTTTATATCTTTATTTTATGCAAATAATTGTAGGTCAATAAATGTAATGGATTCCAAAGACACTTAAGTATGAATCTAAAGTCTATAAATAGGGAGTCAATCAGTCTAATGGGCATTAGTCCTTGGTTGCTTGAGTAGTTCACTTAACTCTACCATTCTAAGCCCAATTTCTTTGTAATCTTTTCCCCTTTTGTAATGCTATCCTGTGAAATATTCTAAAGTTTCTTCTACATTAAGTTTGCCCATGAGAGTCTCTTTTGCTTTGCAAGTATTCCTGATTTTGATCCTCTGCTTCCCTCTTAGCTGGTCATAAAGAAAATCATAATGTAAGTGTATAGTCTAGAATTGTCTTTAATAGTCTAAGTACAATCTTATAATAAGTTATTCTCATGTCTTACTCGACTATTAATGCTTTACGACAAACTCCTCTGAAATCACTACCACAAAAACAAAGGCCTATGCCCCTTAGGTGTCGATCTATAGGACATTTTGAATAGATTAGGATAAAATCATACTTAGAACATTAAAGGTAATAATGGGCTATACTGATTACATTACTATTCTCTATACTTTAGCCCTACATATACTTAGTCACTCATCAATGGATCTAATACCAAAGAGGGTAGTGGAGGATCAAAATCAAGAATACTTACAGAGCAAAAAAGACTCATGTGCAAAACCAATGTATAAGAAAAACCAAGTTTTAGTTCAATAGAAGAACTAAAAATCTCAAATAATAATATCATACATCTAGTTTACAAAAAACCTCAGGACAATACTCCTACTCCATTTGAGATGGACTTTAATATGCGATCTTAATAATTTCATTCCTGGAAGTGATCTCAAAAAATTAATAAGTAAAGAATTATAATTAGAAATTAATAAAGATTTTAGAGACTTGCACTTTAAAATTTTTAAAGACTATCTTCAATTTTGTAAAGATGAATTTTATAAACATCTTGAAAGAACATAGAAGTCAATGATTTTTTTTCCATGGTTTCTAAATTATTTTATAAGTAATGAACTTAATATTGTTACCAGAGAATGGAGTACTCTAAATGGAGAAAAATTTTCTTCTATATATCCTCCTACAAATTCATTAAGATTGCCTATGCAAGATAGGATTCTTGAAACTACGGCATATGCTAGGCCAAGAAACCTTCAATCAATCTCTAATCTTAATGTTATAATCAAACCGACAAATTATACCAATCTTTATCTACAAATTGTAAGTGAATAGGTAATAGAGATTGAAGAAGGAATTAATAAAATCCTTGAATACTTATAGAAGGTTGATTTTACAAAGAAAGAAAATACTTTATAAAAAATAGAGCCTTCAATAAAACCTCCACTTGAAATTAATAATTTCAAGATGGAAGAGGATTCAAGTGACATAATAAAAGCCATCATAGATAGGCTTGATAGTTAAAAACTTAATACTTTGTCCACTCAAGGATCTGAAATTGAGTTAAACAATGAAAGTGACAAAGAAATAAGTTCAGAAGATATGTTTAAAACTGAATTAATGCAAGTTAAAACTCAATTTTCACAAATTAATGGGATAAAAAAGAAACCATGAAGACTTGATAGGTTTTACTATAAAAGACCAACACCAGCCATTGTTCTAATAGAAGAAAATGATGTTCATATTCAAAATGACTACAAAGCTAATTCAATCTATGAATGGAACATAGATGAAATGACAAATAACTAAATATTCCAAATGATGCATAGAATACTTATGTACTCTATTGTATGTAAACAGAGAGGAAATACAAACAGAAACATAGCCAATATGATAATAGCTTCATAGGAGACCTAAAAGGATGGTGGGACAATTGCATCTCACCAATTCAGCAAAATGAAATTCAGTCTACAACAAAAGTTGAACCTCATACGAGTCAATCCAAAGAATACTCAGTCTACACTTTGGTCAATACAATAGTAGAATATTTCACTAGTAATATTAAAAGCTAGTTTGAAAATTCTAGGGCATGTTACAGAATCTTAGGTGTCTTACACTAACCCATTTTAGGTTGTATAAGGATATCTTCCTAGCTTGAATTTTACACTTAAATAATGCAAACCATAGTCATCGAAAGCAAAAATTTATCGAACTTCCATACCTATTTGCATAAAGAGTCATGAGAACTCTTAAAAATAAATTCGAGGATAATATACCTTTTGAACAATTAAATTATGGACAACTAGTTCATTCATGTATAAATGAAGGATTAACTCTTTGTGATGAAAAGAATTAGGAAATCAATTAATAAGAGAAAGAATAATAAAGAAAAATTAATTATGGGAATTCTGCTAGTAGTTTATGGTAGTTATATAGTAACCAAAAACACTTAATAAAGGTAAAACAAACAACCCCATAATAGAAGATATAAAGCTTCTAATAAATCTTCAAGTATAAAAACTAATAAAAATAAAAATACTAAAAAGACAAATAAAAAATTAAATACTACAAATGTGCTAAACCTAGTCATTATGCCAATAAATGTTATACTAAAAGTCAAATTCAAGAGTTGGATATAGATGAATGATTAAAGAAATCATTATGCAAAATCATGCTTAACTCATTAGACTCAGAGCTTTCAGATATCTCTGATTATGAGTCTTCATCACCCTCAGAATCCAAGGATAATGCTAATACTTACTGTAAAGGGCAGTATACACTCAATAAAAATATGTAATACAAGAAAGCAATTATCGAGATGAACAATTTATCCATTAATGTCCGCTTACAATCCCAATAAGATCTACTTGATATAGCAGATCAAGTAGAAGACAAAACCCTCAAGAAAATAATACTTGAGAAAATATTAAAAATACCAACAGACAGTAAAGACAAAGAAAATAAAACTATTGATACAAACAATGTCTACAAAATGTCAAAAATAACAAAAAGGTTAAAAAACAAACCTTTAATGTCTAGTAATATAACTGTCTAAGATCTTAAGAGAGAAATTAATACTCTTAAAGTAGAAATTGCTTCAACAAAAAAGGAAGGCAGTCTCATTAATAGAAGACTAAGTAATCTTGAAAATTAAATGACTATTGAAATAGGAGAAACTTCTAATACAAAAGAAAATACGTTGTCTCCTCAATATTTAGATTCAATAAGAAGCATAAAATTATCAAAAAAGGTACATTAATGTTACAATTGCAATAGGGATAGAATGATATTGTTCAGATTTAATAGCTGATATTAGCTATATACAAGAAGGATTGATTCCTATGAAATATTTTGAAAAACTTCCCAAAGTTTAACTTTAGCAAGTAATAACAAGCTAAAAATAAATTATAAATTGACTAATTTTGTTTTATGCAATGATGATATTTGTATTCCAACTTCATTGTTGTTGGTCAAGGACTTTCATTCACATGTCATTCGAGGAACTCCTTTCCTACATCAATTAATGCTAATTGATAAGATTAATACTTTAGGAATTTAATTTACAAAAGAAGGAAAGAATTTTCTTTTAAATTTATCATAGATCCGAAAAGCACACCTGCTAAATGAAGCAAGGAAAACATTATTGAAAGAACAAGAAATTAATTTTATCCGTGAAGAAATAGCCTACCTTGATATAAAAAATACTCTTCAAAATAATAATTTCAAAAATAATGTGAAAGAACTTCTAAATTTGTTTCCAAATGATTTGTGTAAGGACCTCCCTAGTTCTTTTTGGAATAGGAAAATTTATATGGTCTCACTTCGTTATGAAGAATCTTTTAATGAAAAGAATATTCCAACCAAAGTCAGGCTAGTACAAATGAATGCTACTTACATAGAACTTCGTAAAAATAAAATAAATGATCTAATGAATAGAAATTTAATAAGAAAATCTTTCTCTCCATGAAGTTATTTCGTGTTTTATGTCAATAAAGCAATAGAACAAGAGAGAGGAAAATCCAGGTTGGTCATAAACTACAAACCTTTTAATAAAGTTCTTAAATGGATATGTTATCCAATTCCTAATAAAAGGATTTACTCAATAGATTACAAGTGCTCTAATATTCTCTAAGTTCGAATTAAAATCTGGATATTGGCAAATTCATATTACCAAAACTGATAGGTATAAAATTGCATTTACGGTTCCTTTTGGACACTTTGAATGGAATGTTATGCCTTTTAGTTCAAAAATTGCACCTTTTGAATTTCAAAATATTATGATGACATATTTAATCTATATGTTCAATTTATTATCACATATATTGATAATGTGGTCATATTTTCAAAATCAATTGAGCAGCACATTAAACACTTGGAAATCTTTAAATGGTTGATTAAAAAGAATGTCTAGTTTTATCTTCCTCAAAGAAAAAATTATTCTAAGAAGAAGTAAGATTTCTAAGATATAATATTTGTCAAGGAAAAATTGTTCCAATACAAAGAAGTATTGAATTTGCCTCAAAATTTCCTAATGAAATTGCTGATAATAAACAACTTCAAAGATTTTTAGGATTGTTGAATTATATTTCAGATTGCTACCAGAAACTTGCACAAGATACTACAATTCTTTTTAATAGGTTAAAAAAGAATCTGAAGCCATGGACTTCAAATCATACAAGAGCAGTACAAAAAATAAAATCTAAGGTCTACAAACTTCCTTACCTTAATTTGGAAAATGTTGACTGGTTCAAAATTGTAGAAACTAATGCTTCTAATATTGGATTTGGGGGTATTCTTAAGCAGAAGAACCTTGAAACGGATAAAGAAGAACTAGTTTGGTTCCACTCAGGTAAGTGGAATACCACTCAAGAAAAATATTCTATAGTAAAAAAAATGCTTTCAATTGTCAAATACATTTCAAATTTTCAATATGATCTCTTAAACCAAAAATTTCTTCTTAGTATAGATTGTAGTGTCATCAAACAAATTATTGAAAAAGATGTTATAAATATAGTTTCAAAATAAATTTTTACAAACTGGCAGGCATAATTATCTGTTTTTTTATTTTGAAATTGAACATATTAAAGGAGAATATAACTATCTACCTGACTTCCTATAATGACTTAAAATTTTTAATATTATTATCACTTTTACACCCACGATCAATTATGATGTTTGGTTTGTTTATTTTGGGAATCAATATACGCTTAAATCACCTTAATAGGTGATTGGATGTTTTATTTTAATTAAAATATAAAACCAAGGAACTTTTGAGAAAAATTAGTATCATTAGATTATGCACTTGAAATGGAATCTAACACTTTAAAGAACACTGAAAACGGATTTCGTATGAAGAAGTTATAAGCGTCGAAAGATGGAGGGCATATATGTAATTTGACTGTAAAAAGAAAAAGGCCTGAAAATGTAGGGGGTCGTTTTGATAACGATACCCCTGGTCCTCCCCTACCTCTCACTGACTTCCAGCACCGCCTTTGCAACGTGGTGTTAGAAGAAATGGCAGCACCGCCATTGGGTAGCACTGTCATCACGGGCTATAAAAAGCCCTCTTCCCCTTTTCCCCGATCATCCCGTTTTCCCCTCTTCTCCGGTTGTTTCCCTCTAGGGTTCTGGCAGATTCGGAGAGCACGCCATCTTTAACGATGGGTACTTTCCCAGACCACCTACATAAGCCCCTCACTTCCCTTTCTAGTTTCCCTCTTTCTTCCCCTCTTCTCCTCCAGCATTTTCTTGCGTTTTTTGACGTCTATGTTCCAGAAACAAGGAACGTGATCGCTGGACAAATGATGGTGGATCAAAGAGTAAACAACACCATTGGATTCCTTGTGAAGATAGGATCAAAATTCCTCAAGAAATTTCTGAATCAGAGTTAATTTCACCATTGATCGGGCTGAAATTCAAATTTCGGCAACAATGCATTTTTAGGCCAACCTCTGATGTGAAATTCTTGTTTTCTAGCATCAAATGAACACAGAATGACTCCAAACTTGATAGGAGTAAAGGTAAGATCCTGATATACAAACCCTTTTAATTTGGAGTTAATCAGACTTAGAAATTGTCACCTGCGACAACTATGCTGGTCATCTTCTCCAGCGACGGTCAGTTATGCAAGCGACCTGATCCTATACCCAAGACGCACGCTCGTCGACTGGAATGCATGCTTTGGAGTGTCCTTCAGGCGTGTGTGAGTGTTCAGTGTGGTCGCGGTTTGACTAGGACCCGCATGTGTCCTGGGAACCGTGATGCGTGGGCTCGGTATGGACGAATTTGGTTCGTCCGTGACGTTGCGACACTAAAAATGCAATTAGGGGGCTGTAGGACTCCGATTGATGATCCGAAAGAACCATTACATTTGTATTGACGATGCAGACCTAATGAGACTATAAAAGTTAGAGTTAGAGGCCTATTTAGTATGACTATAGCCTAAACACTATAGGGATCGCATAAATCTACAGGATAAAAAATGATCAACTTCATAGATTGATTTGTTAGGTCTATTAGGAGACCAATATGCCTAGATCCACTCTAAGTTACATACATCTACCTTGAAATTATAGATATGACTGTCCAAATTAAGTACAGAATTGTTCTAGGCATCAGGACAGGCAACATGGGAGGTCTAACTGGGAGATCTGACCGTTCAATTACACGATCTGATGATAGTAGTTTTTAAATGCATCTTAAACTTTGACTTTCCTTTATTACCATATTAAGCATGCTTTTGAGATAATGTTGTTCTTATACTAGTATGCAGACTTGTTTTCATGTTTTATGGCTTTGAATGCGATACTAGCATGAACTGATTTTATGTATCGCTCGCATGGTTTGCAAATAAATACATAAATTGCATGATTGGGATGATTGAGATTTGGATTTATCTATATATGTTTTTTTGGGCTATTGAGCTTGGTGGGCACTATGCTAAGTAGGTAGATCGCCGAATGAGACAACCTACAGTAGAAACAAACTTTGAGTTCCAAGTGAGCAGATCGTAGAATGAGGCAGCCTACGGTGGGAACAAAACATGGAATTCCAAATGGGTAGATCACCGAATGAGGTAGCCTACAGTGGGGACAAAACCCTTAAGTTCCAAGTTGGCAGATTGCTAAATGAGGCAGCTTGCGGAGGAGCATAATTGACCCTATGATTTCAGTGTTATCGATATTCATATAGTATTGAGATGGTCGTATAAGAGTATTCATGACCAGTCGGTTCCAAGTGGGCAGATCACCGAATGAGGCAGCTTGCGGTGGAAACAAAACCGAAAGATCATGCGCATGATACTTATAGTGATGCCAGCATCTGCTTTGAATAATGACTATTTTAAGAGTTTCATGATTATTATAGTTGACTCATTGATTGAATGTAGTTACTGAGATCTTATTACATGATTCTATTGATTTCTATCTTATGATTTTATATATTGACTACTAGATTTCGGTAAAGGATTTTCATGGTTGAAATTGCATTAATGAGCTTACATTTTATGCATAAATTTGCATATTTACACAAACAAAGAAATCACTGATGTTTACATAAAAAGCTTTTTGAATTATGCACGTTGCATGCTGTGTTTTCAAAATAGTAGTATCAGATCACCTATTGGGTATGAAGAATACTCACCCAAATATATCATTTTTACGGATAAGGTTCAAAGGGATTTGAAGAAGCATTAGAAGACATTAGTACGATGATCAAGAGAATAAAGAGAAGATAAGTATCAATGTAAGTATATAATCTCCTCTTTGGACATGTATCTGTAATTATTACAGTTGGGCTGTGCATTGTGACTGGATAGACCTAGAAAGACATTTATGCTTTAAATTGTAAACATTTCCTTGTTTATCTTGAAAGCAAATGACACTTGGGGTTTTCAAAATGAATTTAAAATCAAAAGGAATTTTCGATGCATTGCATTATTTTTCAAAATGTTTTCAAATAGGGATCGATCCCGCCTTAGGAATTAGTTTTGCATTTAAAAATACACGTGAAAACCCGGGTCGTCACACTTCCTCATTCATGAGTTTTTATAAGGATCATGAATAGAGGTAGAGGAAGATCTAGCCAGGGTAATACTCGTGGCAGAGGTATTGGTCATGGTAATAACCAAGACCATAAGGGCAAATAGATAATATCCATGGAAGAATTTCCTACAATTAAGTCAGAAAATATTCCAAAATAATTTTCTCTAGGTAATACCCCTTCTCAAATGTCTTTGGAAAATATTCCAAAACAACAATTTATGCCTTAGAAAACAATAAAAGAGGCTATGATAATGACTGCAGAGAATTATCTCTAGAAGAAATATAAGGATAATATCCTGCATATTAGTACATATGATCTTTAATGGTACAATCAATTAAACCCATGGGATGTTGCGGTCAAACACATGCAAGATCATCCCTTCCAAATAAGGGAAGGGAAAAACCAATATATGATGGAGAAATTGCTCCAAGAAATACGGTATGTGAAATAAGCTACTTTTATAATAATAATTGCACTACTATAAATTTTAGTAAGTGCGTGATTAATAAAATTCTTTTCCCTCAAGAATGGGACATCAATCTAGGCCAATTCAAATAGATTGAGGGAAAACAAGGGGCTAAATATCCTTATAAGTGGTGGGATTATATGGAGTCAATGATTGTCAGAATGTATCTTGAGAACAACCAGAAGAAGCACTCCTGGTTTCTCAAAATGAATGCCCAATTTGCTTCCCATGGAGTTCCTGCTTGGTTCTTCCATTGGTGGAGAAAGATTGGACCCATTCTTGAAATATTACCAGGGAATTTAAAAAATCTTTATAATAAATGGGTTGAATATGAAACCCAAATTAATAAAATTCCTCTAGAAGAATTAATTAACATGTCACATTTATGTAATTAATTAAATCTTGATGTAATTTTCTTCTTTTTTTATGTCACATTGACCAATCACCTTTATGTCTTTACTTTATGCAAATAATTGTGATGGATTCTAGAGACACTTAAGTTTGAATTTGAAGTCTATAAACAGGGAGCTAGTTAGTCTGATGGGCATCAGTCCTTGGTTGCTTGACTAGTTCATATAAGTCTGCCATTCTGAGCCCAGTTTCTCTGTAATCTTTACAACTTTTGTAATTCTATCCTAATCATTAAATATTCTGAAGTTTCTTCTACATTAGTTTTATGCATGAGAGTCTCTTTTGCTTTGCAAGTATTCCTGATTTTGATCCTTTGCTTCCCTCTTAGTTGGTCTTAAAGAACATCGTAATGTAGGTGTAAAGTCTAGAATTGTCTTTAATAGTCTAAGTACAATCTTATAATAAGTTATTCTCATGTCTTACTCGACTGTCAACATTTTACAACAAACCCCTCTGTAATGCCATGCGAACAAAGGCCTACCTGATTAGGGTGTTGATCCATAAGACTTTTTGAATGGATTAGGATAAAATCATACTTAGAACATTAAAGGTAATAATGGGCTATACTAGTAACATTACTATTGTTTATAATTAGCCTTACATATACTTAGCCACTCATTAATGGCTCTAACACCAAAGAGGGAAGTGGAGGATCAAAATTAGGAATACTTACAGAGCGAAAGAGACTCTCATACACAAAACCAATGTACAAGAAAAACCAAGTTCTAGAAGAACTAAAAATCTCAAATAATAATATCATACATCTAGTTTACAGAAAACCTAAAGACAATACTCCTACTCCATATGAGATGGACTTTAATATATGATTTTATGAGTTTCAGTCCTGGAAGTGATCTCAGAAAAATAATAAGCAAAGAATTTCAATTAGAAATTAATAAGGATTTTAGAGACTAGTACTTTATGAATTGTAAAGACCATCTTCAATTCTATAAAGATGAATTTTATAAACATCTTGAAAGAACACAGAAACCAATGTTCTTTATTCTATGGTTTCTAAATTATTTTCTAAGTAATGAACTTAATATTATCACTAAAGAATGGAGTACTCTAAATAGGGAAAAAGTTTCTACTGTGTGTCCTCCTATAGATTCATTAAGACTGTCTATGCAAGAAAGGATTCTTGAAACTATGGTATATACTAGGCCAGGAAACTTCCAATCAATCTTTGATCTTAATGTTATAATCAAATAGATGAATTATACCAATCTTTATCATCAAATTGTTGGTGAACATATAATAAAGATTGAAGAAGGAAATCCTTGAATACTTACAGAAGGTTTACTTTAAAAAGAAAGAAAATACTTCATAAAAATTTGAGCCTTCAATAAAACCTCCACCTGAAATTAATAATTTCAAGATGGAAGAGGATTCAAGTGACATAACAAAAGACATCAGAGATAGGCTTGATAATTTAAAACTTAATACTTTGTCTGCTCAGGAATCTGAAACTGAGTCAAAAAAGTGACAAAGAAATAAGTTCAGAAGTTATGTCTGAAACTAAATTAATGCAAGTTCAAAGTCAATTTTCACAAATTAATGGGATTGAAAAGAAACCAAGAAGACTTGATAGGTTTTACTATAAAAGACCAACACTAGTAGATGTCCTAATAGAAGAAAATGATGCTCATATTAAAAATAACTATCGAGGTAATTCAATCTATGTATGCAACATAGATGGAATGACACACAACTAGATATTCCGAGTGATGCATAGAATACTTATTTTCTCTACTGTATGTAAATAGAGAGGAAATACATATAGAAACATAGTCAGTATGATAATAGCTAATTTCATAGGAAACTTGAAAAGGATGGTGCGACAATTGCATTTCCCCAATTCAACAAAATGAAATTCTGTCTATAGTCAAAATTGAACCTCATACAAGTCAGCCTAAAGAAGACTCAGTCTACACTTAGGTCTGTACAATAGTAGAACATTTCATTAGTAATATTAAAAGCTAGTTTGAAAATTCTAGGGCCTTGTTATAAAATCCTAGGTGTCCTACACTAACCCATTTTAGGTGGTATAAGGATGTCTTCCTAGCTTGTGTTTTACACTTAAATGATACAAACCATAGTCATTGGAAGAAATTTTTTATCAAAGGAGTTCCATACTTGTTTGTAAAAAGAGTCAAGAGATCTCTTAAAAATAAATTCAAGGATTATATACCTTTTGAACAATTAATTTATGGACAATTAGTTCATTCATGTGTAAACAAAGGATTAAATCTTTGTAATAGAAATCAATTAAAAAGAGAAAGAATAATAGAGAAAAAACAATTAGGAGAATTTTGCCAACAGTTTGCATTAGATATACCCAAACTAAAAACACCTAATAAAGGTAAAATAAGACAATCCAATAATAGAAGATATAAATACAAAGATATAAAGATCCTAATAAATATTTAAGCATAAAAACTAATAAAAATAAATATCCTTAAAAAGACAAATAAAAATTAAATGTTATAAATGTGGTAAGCTTGCTCATAATGTCAGTAAATGTTATAATAAAAAGAAAATTCAAGAGTTGGATATAGATGAAGGATTAAAGAAATCATTGTGCAAAATATGCTTAACTCGTTGGAGTCAGAGCTTTCAAATATCTCTAATTATGAGTCTTCTTCATCCTCAGAATTTGAGGATAATGATAATACTTGATGTAAAGGTTAGTGTAATACACTCAATAAAGATATAGAATATTGCAAGGCAATTGTTGAGATGAACAATTTATCCATTAATGTCCTATCGCTATTCCAACAAGATCTACTTGATATAGCAGATCAAGTAGAAGATGAAACCCTTAAGAAAATAATACTTGAGAAAATATTAAAAATAGCAATAGTTAGTAAAGACAAAGAAAATAAACTATTGATATAGACAATGTCTATTAAATGTCAGAAATAAAGAAAAGGTTAAAAAACAAACCTTTAATGTCTAACAATATAACCGTCCAAGATCTTAATATAGATATTAATACTCTTAAAGTAGAAATTACTCCAATTAAAAGTGAAAGTAGTCTCATTAATAGAAGACTAAGTAATCTTGAAAAAAAAAAAAGACTATTGATAGGAGAAGCTTCTAATACATAAGAAAATTCATTGTCTCCTCAATATTTAGATATAATAAGAAGCATAAACTTTGCAAAAATGGTACATTAATGTTACAATTGCAATAGGGACAAAATGGTATTATTTAGATTTAATAGCTCTTGTTGACAGTTGTGCTGATATCAACTATATACAAGAAGGGTTGATTCCTACAAAATGTTTTGAAACAACTTCTCAAATTCTAACTTTAGCAAGTAATAACAAGCTGAAAATAAATTACAAATTGACTAATTCTATTATCTGTAATGATGATATTTGTACTCCGACTTTCATTTTTGTTAGTCAAGGACCTTCATCATCATGCCATTTTAGGAACTCCTTTCTTGTGTCAATTAATGGCAATTAATAAGATTAATACTTCAAGAATTTATTTTACCAAAGAAGGAAAAGATTTTTACTTTAAATTTATCGTAGATCTTAAAACACAGCTTCTAAATGAAGCAAGGAAAATATTGTTAAAAGAACAAGAAATTAATTTTATCCATGAATAAATAGCCTACCTTGATATAGAAAATGCTCTTCAAAATAATAATTTCAAAAATAAAGTTAAAGAACTTCTAAATTCCTTTCTAAATGATTTGTGTAATGACGTCTCTAATGCTTTTTGGAAAAGGAAAACTCATATGGTCTCGCTTCCTTATGAAGAATCTTTTAATGGAAAGAATATTCCAGCCAAAGCTAGGCCAACTTAAAGGAATGCTGCTTGTAGAGAACTTTGTAAAAATGAAATAAATAATCGAATGAAAAAAATTTAATTAGAAAATATTTCTCTCCATGGAGTTGTACTGTGTTTATATCAATAAAGCAGCATAACAAGAGAGGAAAACCCAGATTGATCATAAACTACAAACCTCTTAATAAAGTTCTTAAATGTTCTCTAAGTTTGATTTAAAATCTGGATATTGGCAAATTCATATTCCTGAAATTGATAGGTATGAAATTGCATTTACGGTTCCTTTTGGACACTTTGAATGGAATGTTATGCCTTTTGGTTTGAAGAATGCACTTCTAAATTTCAGAATATTATGAATGATACATTTAATCCATATGTTCAATTTATTATCACATATATTGATGATATGTTAATATTTTCAAAATCATTTGAGTAGCACTTTAAACACTTAGAAATCTTTAAATGGTTTATTAAAAAGAATGGTATAGTTTTATCTGCCTCAAAGAGAAAATTATTCCATGAGTAAGTAAGAGTTCTAAGACATAATATTTTTCAAGGAAAATTTGTTCCGATACAAAGAAGTATTGGATTTACCTCAAAATTTCTTGATAAGATTACTAATAATAAATTACTTCAAAGATTTTTAGAATCTTTGAATTATATTTTGGATTACTACCAGAATATTTGCACAAGATGCTGCTATTCTTTTTAATAGGTTAAAAAAGAATTAGAAACCATGGACTTCAGATCATGCAAGAGCAATACAAAAAACAAAATCTAAGGTCCACAAATTTTCTTGCCTTAATTTGGAAAATATTGACGATGCTTCTAATATTTGATTTGGGGGTATTCTTAAGTAGAAGAACCTTGAAATAGATAAAGAAGAACTAGTTCGGTTCTACTTAGGTAAGTGGAATACCCCTCATGAAAAATATTCTACAATTAAAAAAGAAATGCTTTCAATTGTTAAATGCATTTCAAAATTTCAAGATGATCTCTTAAACTAAAAATTACTTTTCAGAATAGATTCTAGTGCCACCACACAGATTCTAGCAGGCACAATTATCTGTTTTTGAATTTGAAATTGAATATATTAAAGGAGAATATAATTCTTTATCTGACTTCCTCACTCATGAGTTTTTATAGGAATCATGAATAGAGGTAGAGGAAGATTCAACCAGGGTAATATCTGAGGTAGGGGTACTGGTCATGGTAATAACCAAGACCATAAGGGTAAAGAGATAATATCCATGGAAGAATTTTCTGCAATTAAGTTGGAAAATATTCCAAAACAAATTTCTCTAGGTAATAACCCTTCTCAAATGTCTTTGGAAAATATTCCAAAACAACAATTTAAGCCTCATAAAACAATAAAAGAGGCTATGACAATGATTGTGGAGATTTATCTCTTGAAGAAATATAGGGATAATATCCTACATATTAATATAGATGATCTTCAATGGTATGATCCAGCAAACCCATGGGATGTTATGGTTTGATAGTTGCAAGATCATCCCTACCCAATAAGGGTAGGAAAAAACCAATATGTGATGGAGAAATTCCTCCAAGAAATAGGGTGTGTGGAAATATTTTATAATAATGATCGCACTACTATAAATTTTAGTAAGTGTGTGAGTAATAAAGTTCCTTTCCCTTAAGAATGGGATATCAATCCAGGCTAATTCAAATGGATTGTGGGAAAATAAGGGGCCAAATATCCCTTTAGGTGGTGGGATTATACAAAGTCAATGACTTTCATAATGTATCTTGAGAACAATTAGAAGAGCACTCCTAATTTCTCAAAATGAAACTCCAACTTGCTTCCCCTGGAGTTCCTACTTGGATTTTCCATTGGTGGAGAAAGATTAGACCCATTATGGAAATATTACCAGAGAATTTAAAAAATCTTTATAATAAATGGGTTGAATATGAACCTCAAATTAATAAAATTCCTTCAGATGAATTAATTGAAGGATATTGCAATTTCTATATTTTGCCAAATTCAAAATACCATGGATTTGGGAATGGTCAATGACCATAGAAAGGATGAGTCGAATATGCAAACTCTCAAAAGGACATATTTTATTAAATGGTGGACAAAATTTGATTTAGAAGACAAGGCAATGAAATATCCCAAGTTATTGAGGCTAATAAAGCCTTATTGGAAAATATTCCAATTATTAAATCTTCATCATCAATTGAAGAAATCAAGAATATGCTTCAACAAAAATATTCGGTCAACATAGAAAATGAAATATTGGTCAATGTATGGACTACATGAAGGATCAGATCATGACCTCCTTCAATATCTTAGTGAAAAAATTCTCCAAAATGGTAGATTCCTTATCAACAAAATCATTGTCAAGAGATAATATGTCTGAAGATAATATCCTTTAAGATAGCCAAGATTTGAATCAGGATAACATTTTTGAAGACTATTGGGTTGCATTAATGATGATGCTTTCAAAATTCCTATAGCAAACAAATGACAAGAAAAATAGACAAGAAGAAGAAGATAGAAAAAATGCCCTGTCATCAAAACCAAAGTTCACACTATAGGAAGAAGGAATCTTCTTTAATAAAGCAGATGAATCATCAAGAAATAATCTACTTTTGGTCAATATTAGCTAGACTTTAATCAACATCAATACCAATAATGTAGGAGAATATCCTCTATGTAGCTTTCAACTTTACTTTATGTAATTTTCATCTTTGCCTTATGTCACATTGACCTATCACCTTTATGTCTTTTCTTTATGCAAATAATTGTAGGTCAATAATTTTAACAGATTCTAGAGACACTTAAGTCTAAATTCGAAGTCTATAAATAAGGAGTCAATTAATCTATTGGGCATCAGTCCTTGGTTGCTTGAGTAGTTCGCTTAAGTCTACCATTTTGATCCTAGTTTCTCTATAATCTTTTCCCCTTTTATAATTCTATCCTCATCAATAAATATTCTGAAGTTTCTTCTACATTGGTTTGCACATGAGAGCCTCTTTTGCTCTTTAGGTATTTCTGATTTTGATCCTCCATTCCCCTCTTTGTATCAGAGCCATTAATGAGTGGCTAGTTATACATGGGGTTGATTATAAAGAATAGTAATGTAATTGTTAAGTGTTTAATTTAGCATTTAATTAGACCATTTAACTCATCAAATTGATGATTTTTTAGATAATCTATGAAATTTAGTTCAAATTGACTATCCAATCGTAAATTGTCAAAGTTAACGGTCAGATGATCATTTGAGCCAATCGGATGCTTAATGTATGGTTTAGATGACTCTAATCTAGTCTTTGGTCATGCAGATCAACTAAAGGAGGGTTGGATGGCTCAAATTTAATTTCAACGATGCATATCAGTTTGAAGATCAATAAGGCAAGGGATGAAGAATTCCTAAAAGAAAAAGGTTTCTTAATAGAAGAGGAGTCCTAATTTGAAAGAAAAGAAAGTTTTCTAATAGGAAACTAACTCTTTATAATGACCCAAATTTTGAAGACATTTTGTATGAAGAACACATATAATGTTTACCACTTACCACTGATGTTGTAACTTATCTCTTTTTGGGAATTAATATATGTTTACTAGTCTTAAGAGGTAATTGGATGTTTTATTTTAAATTAAATAGGAAACAAAGGAAGTTGTGAGAAAAATCAGTGCCATTAGATTGTACACTCAAAATGGAATCCAACGGCGCAAAGAACGTTGAAAACAGAGTTCGTATGAAGGAGTTATAAGCATGTAAAGATTGAGAGCAATTTTGTAAATTGAACCTAAAAAATAAAAAGGACGAAAAATGCAAGGGGCATTTTGATAATGGCACCCCCCATCATCTTCCTCCAACTGCTTCCAGAACTTTTAGCATTGCCTCTGCAAGGCGGTGCCAGGAGAAATGGTAGCACCACCATAGGACAGCACTGCCTTCCCTCTCCTATAAATTTCTCCCGACTCCCCCTTCTCCAGCATAGCATTTCTGGCTCAAATCCGATTCAATACCATCTCTGGCAAGGAGGATTTTGAGCAAGCATCCCAAGTGTGAGACCAACTCCATCTCGAGTTCCCAGGTAAGCTTCTCTTCTCCTCTCTTTCCTTCTCTTTTTCCCCTACATTTTCCACACAATCGGGCCAGATCTGGCATTTCCCAGCCAGAAAACCCATTAGGGAAGATGGGTTTGTTCTAGAACCCTAGGCATGATGACCAAGGCTTCTGGCAGGGGAGAAGGAGTCGAACCCACCGACAAGGGTGTCGTTTCAGGCTGCCCAAGGTGGTCTTCATTACCCCCTCCTTCCCAACCTAGATCCACACTAGATTTGGGTGCTTTTGGCTGAAAAATCACCAGTTTTCAGTGGAAGGTGCTAGACGGGTGAAAACCCGTCGAAAGGCAGCACCTCCTAGGGGCGCACGGGCCTCCTAGGGGAGCACAAGTGTCCCAGGGGTGCACTAGCGGGCCAGGGGCGCACCGCATAATGTGCGCCTGTGCCGAGCTCCTTGGGGGCTGTCTTCATGCATGCGTCACGTGCAAATAGTTTCTTGCCTCGACCGGGACGCATGGGATGTCTTGGGAGCTGAGGCGCATAGTGGCTGCACTAAAGATGCGTCCGCACAACGCCATCCAGGTCGCACGTCATAGCGCGTCACTTGGGCATGCGTGCGCATGCGAATGCGATCCCTGGTTCGACCAAGGCAAGTGAGCGTCTTGGGAACCATGACGTGTGGGCCCTACGTATGGACGAATATGGTTTGTCCGTGATCATGCAACACTAAAAAATGCAACCTCAGGAGCTATAGGACTCCGATTAACAATCCGAAAGAACCATTGCATCCGTAATTTCGACGCGGACCTAAGGATACAATAAAATTTTAGGATTAAGAGATTAATTTAGGTAACTATCGCCTAAAAGCCATTGAGATCTCATAAATCCATGAGATCAACCGCGATCAAACAACATAATTTGATCTAAGAGAGACCTTAGGACATTCTCAGACTAAGATCAACCCAAGAATGTCATAGAGTAACCCCTAGAAACTGACAAATCATATAGATCTAACCTTTGCCCTATGAACCTAGAAATGACTTCTGGATCTCATGTTTGAACGTCATTCAGGACTGTACCAAGGTATTGACTCGAATTGAAGATAGGCACGAACTAAGTAACGATGCTCGAGGTAGGTAGTCTGATACTACTGTATTTTCAAAATGCATTCCAAATTAAGTTACTTGTTTCTATTGCTGTAATTAGTATGTGTTTTTAAACCATGCTGTTCTTATACGAGGTCACGGATTTATAAAATTAAGTACGGTACTAGCATGAGAATAGTTTATGCCATGCTCGCATACTTTGAAAACAAATCCATAAATTGCATGATTTATGTTGATTTGAGATTTGGACTATGTATGTTTTTGGGCTATTGAGCCTAGCGGGCACTATGCTGAGGGATACGGGTTGGCCTCCTGACCTCTACCACCAAAAAGGTGGATGGTATAGTTGCAAAAATGGCATTATCCCTTCCCTGACTACTGTGGTAAACAAGGACGACTACTGGAGGTGTTCACGGCACCCTTTCGGGGACATATCCATAGTTGTCGTGGAGGCTATGGTGGACTGGTCTCTAGATACCAGAGACACGCGATCCAGAGGGGTTCTGGTTGTGAGCATGGTGACCCTATGATTTCAGCGATATTGATATGCATATAGCATTTAAATGGTCATAAACGAGTACTCATGACCAGTTGACTTGAGACCCTGTGCATGATGCTATTGTTTGCCTCATATGAAACTATTTTAAGTATTTCTTGATCATTATATACGACTCATTGATTTGACGTACTATTAAAATCTCATGACATGGATATATTGATTTCTATTGATTTTGGCTTTCTGAAATTAGACATACTGCTAGTATTTCATATTGAAGTTTAATAAAGAATTTCAATAGATGGTATCGCTTACATTTTATTCATACATATATGCACTTATTTAAAATTAAGCATTCCCGATGTCGTACATGCAAACCCTTTGAACTTTGTATGATGCATTGCTGTGTTTTCAAAAAGGGCAGTGTCACGTTACCTACTGAGTATGATAAAAACTCAACCCAATCCATTACTTTTCAAATCAAACAATGTACAAATAGAAGGAGTATTAGGAGGCGTTAGATCCACAGTCGAGTAGGAAAAGGTAAGACTTAATTAGTGATTCTTTTGGTACCTACTGTAATCTTGGTTGTAAGTATTTGTTTATAGTTGTGGATGTGACTAACAACCCTAGGAGTAATATTTGTTTCGATTTGGTCTATAAATTGCCATGGCACTATGCATTGAGAGTTCATTATGACACTCGGGCTCTTTATACAATGATTTTTGAAAAATAAAAATTTTCCCTACATTCTTTTGCACAAAGTATTTTAAAAATAAAGATCAATCTCCCTGTGATTTTATAAAATTGCATTCTAAAACCTAGGTCATCACAGTTGGTATCAGAGCCCAAGTTTATGTTATTCACAGCCCAGTTATGAAATGGAGACTTATAATCAAGTTACATCAATAGGAAAAACTATTAGGATGGCATGATAAAGTTCCCTAAAAAGGAAGGTACTGGTCTTATAAAAATAGATGCCTCCAAGGAGAAGAGGAGGTGCAGCCCCAAGACCTGATAACCCTCTAGCTGACTCCATTGGATTTGGTAATGGAATTGCTGAAGCCTTTCAGCTATTCATGCAACATATGGGGCAGTTCATGCAGAACCAACCTCAAGCACCCACGGCAAGAGCCTCTTCTCCATAAAGAATTGCTAATAGAATAGAGGCCCAACTTGAATGATTTCAGAAAATGTCCCCATCATTCTTAAGAGAAGATGAGTCTGCAACAGCAGAAAAATGGATCTTTGACGTTGAAAAATTATTCAAGGCTATGAAAATTCCAGAGGATAGGAAGGTTGCCATGGCCAGTTTCGTACTAAAAGGCGAGGCAGGCTTTTGGTGGGAAACGGCTGAGAGAACCTATTTTGAAGACAATAATGTTATACCTTGGGAAGAATTTAAAGTAGTATTTAATGACAAGTACTATCCCCTCCATGTGTGAAAATAGAAAGAGAAAGAATTTATGCACTTAGAACAAAGTAACCTCTCCATGCAACAGTATGAAAATAAGTTCATAAGTCTTCGAAGATTTACACCCAATGCTTGCTCCACAGAGGAAGACGCTGCAGAGAAGTTTGTTGATGGATTACACTCAGGCCTCAGGAACCGAGTGATAGGATTCCAACCAACCACTGTAACAAAGGCGGTGGAAATGGCGTCTCTCTTTGAAAAGGATTTTCAAAGAACACAAGATTCTAGGGATGCAAAGAACAATAATAAGGGGGAAAATGATAAAGCAAAAGACCTCTCTAATCTTTTAGACCTCGACACCCACACAAAAGACCGTTCGATCCTAAAGGAAGGAGGCCAGACATCAAAAGTTGCCTTAGATGCAATAGATATCACCCCGGTAGGCCATTTACCTTACCCCAATTTTTGTGTTACAATTGTGGAGAGACAGGACACATGGCCAGGATTTGCCCTAAAAAGAAGGAAGAGGATCATAAGGAGAATCACATTCCTTGAAGTCAAGGACGAGTATTCGCCATCACCTCAGGACAAGTGCAAGAATCCAACGCCGTAGTGGAAGGTATGCTTCATATCTGTGATAGATCTGCCAAAGTATTATTCGACACTGGTTCCACTCATTCCTTCATATCTTGCAAGTTTGCCTCTTCCATGGATATTATAGTTCAAGACTTAGACTTCTCCTTAGAAGTCATGACACCCATAGGCAAGTCAAATTCCACACAAGCCTACTTCCAGGATGTCTCGATTTTAGTTGAGGGCAATCAGATGAGCATAGACCTCATCCACCTAGATATGACAGATTTTGACATCATCCTTGGGATGGACTGGTTAGCTTCGCATAATGCAATAGTTGATTATCAGTAGAAGAAGATTATTTTTCACCTTCCTGGAGGGAGAGTGATCTCCTTACAAGGGAGGAGAGAGCATGCAGGAGCATGTGTTATTTCTGCTATAAAAGTAGTAAAACACATTGCTCAGGGGTGTCCATTCTTCTTGGCTAAGATAGAAGTCATGGAAGTCGCAAAGCCTAAGTTAGAGGAGGAAGATGTGGTTAGTGAATTCCCAGGTGTTTTTCCTGAAGACTTACCAGGGTTACCACTAAAGAGACAGATAGATTTTACTATTGACTTGATCCCTAGCACAACTCCCATATCGAAGGCACCTTATCGGATGGCCACAGCAGAGTTAAAAGAGTTGAAGACCCAGTTGCAGGAATTGTTTCGTCAGATCTAGTGCATCCCCTTGGGGCGCTCTAGTCCTTTTTGTCACGAAAAGGGATGGGTCAATGAGACTCTGCGTTGACTACCGAATGTTAAATAGGGTTACAGTGAAAAACATGTATCCTTTACCCCATATTGATGACCTGTTCAATTAGCTTCAGTCAGCTCGTGCCTTTTCTAAGATAGACTTATGATCTGGATATCAGCAACTTAGAGTCAAGGAAGAAGACATTCCAAAGACGGCCTTCAGAACTAGATATGGACATTATGTGTGACGACCTGGGTTTTTCCATGCATTTTTAAATGCAATATCTAATTTCTAGGGTGGGATGCATCCCTATTTGAAAACCATTTTTATGAAAACGATGCAAACTAGCAAAAAATCTTTTCTTTTAAACTTATTTTGAAAACCCCGAGTGTCATTTGCTTTCACAACAACCAAAGTAGTTTTTGAAAATTCCAGAAATCATAAATGTCTTCCCAGGTCCATCCAGTCACAGCTCATAGCCCAACTGTAAATAAATACAGATACATGTCCAAAGGATAGAGGGTTTACTTACATTCATGCCTATCTTCTCTTCATTCACTTAGCCGTAGTACTAACATTTTCTGATGCTTCTTCTAATTCTGTGTGAAGCTAATCTGGAAAAATAATATATTAGGGTGAGTATTTCTCATACTCAGTAGGTAATCTAATACTACTATTTTAAAAACACAGTAGGCAATATGCATGATTCCAAGAGCTTTTCATGTAAAACATCAGCGATTCTTTTTGTATAAGCATGCATAGTTATGCACAAAACATAAGCTTATTGATGCAATTTCAATCATGGAATCCTATCTCATAATCTAGTATTCAACAATATAAATATGATTAAAATCATGAAATAGAAATCAATAGATCCATATAACAAGATCTTAGCAAATGCATCAAACCAGCGAGTTAAATATAATAATCATGAAACTCTTAAAATAGTCATCGTTCAAGCATATGCTAGTATCATGCTCATTAGTCTCTTAGCATAGACGTCATGCCAACTGGTCATGAGTACTCGTATACGACCATCTCAATGCTATATGCATATCAATCACACTGAAATCATAGGGCCACCACTCTCACGTCCAGAACCCCTCTGGATCGCATGTCTCTGGTATCTAGAGACCAGTCCACCATAGCCTCCACAGCGATTATAGATATATCCTCGAAAGGGTGCCTGAACACCTCCAGTGGTCGCTCCTGTTTACCATAACAGTCAGGGAAGGGACAATGCCATTTTTGGCAGCGATACCATCCACCTTTTTAGTGGTAGAGACTGGGAGGCTAAACCCATACCCTCAGCAAAGTGCCCACTAGGCTCAATAGCCCGAAAACATACATAGTCCAAATCTCAAATCAACATAAATCATGCAATTTATGCATTTATTTTCAAAGTATGAGAGCATGGCATAAACTCTACTTATGCTAGTACCGTAATTAATGTTATAAATTCATAAACTTGTATAAGAACTGCATGGTTTAAAAACACATACTAATTACAGCAATAGAAACATGTAACTCAATTTGGGATGCATTTTGAAAACAAAGTAGTATCAGACACCTACAAATCAAGTATATTTAGAAATTCATTAAAAACATAGTAGTATCAGACTACCTACAAATCACGTATATTTGGAAATGCATTAAAAACGTAGTAGTATCAAACTACCTACCTCGATGTTCCTTGAATTGCGTTCTTCATTACTCGACACTAACCCATCTTCGTAAAACCATGTATATTGTTTGACAACAAGGATTCAAATATCATTTTCTATCCATTTATAGATCACTATTTAGATTTCTAAATGAACGGATAGATCTGCCCTTTTTGATCATCTTTGATCTGGTAGATCTAGAAGATCTCTATAGTTTTTAGGCTATAGCCATACTAAATAGTTCTCAGATCCTAATGTTTATAGTCTCATTAGGTCTACGCCATTAATATGGACACAATGTTCTTTCAGATGGTCAATCAGAGTCCTACAGCCCCTGTAATTGCAGCTTTAGCATTGCACGATCATAGACGAACCAGATTTGTTTACGCGTAAGGCCTGCGTGTCATGGTTCCCAAGATGCTTGCGTGTCCTGGTCGAACTACAACCCATGCCCGCACATCGTGCGCCCAAAGGCCACGCTAAGGACTGCGTTCGCACGCTCACGCATGCCCAAATGATGTGCGTCCTAGATGGCATCGCACGGACACGTCTTTGGCGCAGCACGGTGTGTCTCAACTCCCAGGGCACCCCATGCATCCTGGTCGAGCCAGGACCCGTGCCTCACATTGGTGCGCCCGAAGGCCATTCCAAGGACCACGTCACATGTTGCGTCCCTAAGAGGGTTGCGTCAGGGTTCTGGAACGAATCCACCTTCTCTGGCATTTTCTAGCAAAAAAAATGCCAAATCCGTTTGGGATGTGGGCTAGGAAGAGAGGGGAACTTGGAGAGGGAGATGGGGACTTACCTAGGCAGCCGGAGATGGTGCCCTCTTGCCGTGATGCGGCTCCCTTCACTTTGACTTGAGTCCTAGGTCTCCAAAAAACCCAAAAAAAAGGAAAGCCCAGTTTTTCGGTGAATCCAAGAAAAATGGGGAGAAAGGAGAACAAAAAATGACCGACCTGAAGGACCTGGCCGTTGCCGGGACTTGCAGGGAACTGGAGGAAGGGTTTTTTTGATGTAAAGCTCAATGAAACCCTAGCTTGAAATAGCCGGATTAGGAGGAGAAGGAGATGATCGGTGAAGAGGGGGGATGGGCTTTTTATAGATGAGGGAGGCGGTGCTGTCCCATGGCGGTGCCACCATCCTTTCCAACACCGCCCTACAAAGGTAGTTCTGGAAAAATCTGGAATGGCGATGGCTGGAGGAGGAAGAAAACGGGGGTGCTGTTATCAAAATGCCCCTGCATTTTTCATCTTTTTCGTTTTAAATTTAAATTATAAAAATGCTCTTAATCTTTAAACACCCATAACTTCTTCATACGAACTCCGTTTTCGACGTTCTTTGAGGCATTTCCAACTACCTCTTAAGACTAGTAAACATATCTTAATTCCCAAAAAGAGATAAATTACAACATCAGTGGTAAGTGGTAAACATTATATTTGTTCTTCATACAAAATGTCTTCAAAATTTGGGTCATTACATTATTGCCCCCTTAAAAGAATTTCGTCTTTGAAATTTCACAAATTCTTACCTTCAAGTCATCTGTCTCTTAGATAACTTCTTGGTGAACGTAACCTTCCTTAGGATTTCCTTAGCACTCAAACTATGAAAATTCCTTTGCTTCATTCCATACTTCTTTTGTCTAATAGTCCATTATTCCATCATCCAATACTCTAATTGGGTTAATAATGTTGTCCTTAAAATTTTGTTCATACTATATTGCAACCGATCTTAGGCACATTCTCAGATTATCATTTTTATAGTTCCCTCTGCTAGACCTTACATATAAAATGTTAGTATACCTTATTTGTTTACTTTATGTAGATAAGGGTTGCTTTCACTGTGTACTCTAATACATAGTCCCATACGTGCCAGTTTAACAATACTGGTGTCTCGCTGTAGTTCATATAGCTACCAATCCTTAGATGCTCATATTCCTCTAATCATGTATAGGATAGTCTCCTTAGATGACCATACTCTCCTACTCATGTATAAATTAGTTCATACTTCTTTGAGATCATATCATATGATTCCTCATATTCCATTTTGAATAGCATGGGATAGTCTCTTTTTACTCTTGTCTTCCCTCTAGTGATCTATTCATCATCAATGTCTCCTTCTAAAGGTTGGCTACATGTCATTCGTAAGATTCTCAAAAAGTGACATTCTTTCTTTATTATGTTTAACTTTGCATCTTAATTTCTTTGCTTTATATTTTCCCCCAAGATGTTTCAATAGCTTATATGGTATCATATGTCCTCCAATTATATCAATGATAAAAGCCAAACCCTTGATTAGCTTCGAATTTCAACTGTTTGTCATTTTCCATGAAAGCCAATCGAGTAGCATCTTCCATCAATGACACTATTATGTACTGAAAGTAAAATGTCCTAATCGTATACCTAGTTTTATAATTATTGAATCCATCAAATGCTTTTCTCCTTGAAGAATTCATCCAAACTCATGTTAGATGTTAAGGGTCGATTCATCATCATAGATTGCTTGTTCTCGTCCAAAGGCTTATCTCACTATTCACATACAATTGTCAAAAGTCTCTTATCCATAACAGAGTACCTGTACTAGGTCATGATTGAATCCTTCGTCATTATCCTCTTTATCCTTTCCCTGCTTGATGATTTTCTTCGTAACCTTTTAGACCAAAATTTCTATACTTGGTCTAGCAAAGGTAGTCCTTAGGAAATCCCTTCAATTGATTTTTCATACTTGGTACTTGCATATAACAACTAACTTTGTGTTTAAAGGCAATTTAACATCAAATATTGCCTTATAATGTGCTGGATTATCAATATCAATATGCCATTCAATCTCCTTTATCAAGGCTTTATCGTCAACCATTCAATCTTAATTTTCAGGTGGTATCATCGAAAATAGTGATTCTCTCAATTCCTCAGATTTTATCTTTCCCGTGTCCCCTCCTACTTAGCTTATAACAATAATTCTCATTCGATAGCTGTTATATCAAATTGTGCTGAAGCTGTTAAATCAACAAGTTTGAACATACTCAAGTAAGCATAAAACATTTTCTTAGACATAGAAAGAGAAGTTATTCGATTACTTCTTGATCTCTTTCCAAACATAAAGGTCATAAGCTCAAGGGTCTATAAAGTGATCGGTGCTTATCTGCCTTTCTTTTCCAATCCAAGTCAGCAGTATCTTTCCAACCCAAACTGATTTCTACACCTTGTCATGGTATCTAGTAAGGGTGGGAAAATCTTTCGCATTGGTTTAGATCTCTTCTTATTTTTGCTTCTGTCACAGTTGCTACTGTATTCATAGTACTCATAGCTCTTCCATAACGTAGTTTAATTAACTAACCTCAGACCCTCAAATGACTTAGTCTAACACGTAACTTTAGGGAAAACTCATATCTAAGTACTTATAACATCCCTCGTAGTACATAACTTAGACTACCGTCTTATGGCTACTAACATATTTGATTAATTAGGGTGGGATACCTTTATTTAGTCAACATTACTCCAAAGGTAATGTCCTTAAGATACTTGCTCTACCAATCTTCCTCTAAGACATCAAATTGATTCTTGATGATACCTTAGTTCTTGAAGAAAAACAAATGGACAAGTTGCTACCCTGGCTTGTTTCCTTTTTCAATAGAACTTTATTTAAGCATATAGTGGCAAGGTAGGATATCATCAACTTTTCCTTTTTATTGACTACATCCACTGGTGTTCCTCATAAGCTAATGGACTCGATAAGATTCTAATTGCAACAATTGATATAGACATCAAACCACTTGTAGAATTTAATTTCTAGTTGGTCACCATTCTTCTTCAAAAATTTCTTGCAACATGATGTCCTTAAATTCGATACTCTACTCAAAGTCTTAAATCCCATCTGCTTTATCTCTATTATACTCTTTTACAATAAAATCACCAACTCAACTAGTATTATTCCTTTGATTGGTTTACCTTCCCATAGGATTCAAGATGAAAGATTTGTATGTATCTTTTCTTTCCTCCATAAAGTCATGATCTTCTTCTTTTGAATATTCAATATTCATCGAATACTTATAGTTGTATCTCTATCTCTTTCTCTCTTTTCTTCTTAATTTAGTCAAAATCCTCCTTTTGTCTACTTAGCTCAATGCCTCCATTTGAGTGGTTGCATATAATCAATCTACACGTCAGACGAGAGAAACTTAATACTTCCAGGAAATGTTGAAGTTTTCTAATATCATCAAAATCCTTACTTGACTGTAACCTTAATAAAATTCATAAAGTGTCTTAATAATGTCATTGATGTTTTGGTCATCCTATACTTCTCTTATAAGTTCATGTTAGGATCAATCTAGTATCATAGATCTATCATCTCTATCTCAGCAAATGCATCAAATGCATCAAACCAGCAAGTTAAATATAATAATCATAAAACTCTTAAAATAGTCATTGTTCAAGCATATGCTAGTATCATGCTCATTAGTCTCTCGGCATACACATCACGCCAATAGGTCACGAGTACTTGTATACGACCATCTCAATGCTATATGCATATCAATCACACTGAAAACATAGGGCCACTATGCTCACGTCCAGAACCCCTCTAGATTGCATGTCTCCGGTATCTAGAGACCAGTCTACCATAGCCTCCACAGTGACTATCGATATGTCCCCGAAAGGGTGCAGTGAACACCTCCAGTGGTCGTCCCTGTTTACCCCAGTAGTCAAGGAAGGGACAATGCCGTTTTTGGCAGCGATATCATCCACCTTTTTAGTGGTAGAGGCCGAGAGGCCAAACCCATACCCCACAGCATAGTGCCTAGTAGGTTCAATAGCCCAAAAACATACATAGTCCAAATCTCAAATCAACATAAATCATGCAATTTATGAATTTATTTTCAAAGTATGCGAGCATGGCATAAACTCTACTCATGCTAGTACCGTAATTACTGTTATAAATTTGTAAACTCGTATAAGAACGGCATGGTTTAAAAACACATACTAATTACAACAATAGAAATAGGTAACTCAATTTGGGATGCATTTTGAAAACAAAGTAGTATCAGACACCTACAAATCAAGTATATTTGGAAATGCATTAAAAATGTAGTAGTATCAGACTACCTACCTCAATGTTCCTTGAATCGCATTCTTCATTACTCGACATTGACCCATCTTCATAAAACCCTATATATTGTTTGACAACAAGGATTCAAATATCATTTTCTATCCATTTATAGATCACTATTTAGATTTCTAAATGAACGGATAGATCTGCCCTTTTTTTTATCATCTTTGATCTAGTAGATCTCTATAGTTTTCAAGCTATAGCCATACTAAATAGTTCTCAGATCCTAATGTTTATAGTCTCATTAGGTTTGTGCCGTTAATACGGACACAACGTTCTTTTGGATGGTTAATCAGAGTCCTACAATCCCTGTAATTGCATCTTTAGCGTTACATGATCACAGACGAACTAGATTTGTCTACGCGTAGGGCCCGCACATCATGGTTACCAAGACACTCGCGTGCCCTGGTTGAACTACAACCCATGCCCGCACATCGTGCGCGCCTGAAGGCCACACCATGGACCACGTTCGCATGCCCAAATGACGCATTATGACGCGCATCCTGGATGGCATCACGTGGACGCATCTTTGGCGCAGCACGACACGTCTCAACTCCTAGGGCACCTCGTGCATCCTGGTCGAGCCAGGGCCCGTGCCCCACATTGGCGCACCCGAAGGCCATGCTAGGGACTGCGTCGCATGCTGCGTCCCTGGGAGGGTTGCGTCGGGTTTCTAGAACGAACCCACCTTCTTCAGCATTTTCCAGCCAAAAAAATGCCAAATCTGGCGGGGATGTGGGCTGGGAAGAGAGGGGAACTTGGAGAGGGAGATGGGGACTTACCTAGGCAGCCGGAGATGGTGCCCTCTTGCCGTGATGTGGCTCCCTCCACTTCTGCTTGAGTCCTAGGTTGCCAAAAAACCTAAAAAAAAGGAAAACCCAGTTTTTAGGTGAATCCAGGAAAAATGGGGAAAAAGGAGAACAGAAAATGGCCAGCCTGAAGGACCTAGCCGTTGCCGGGACTTGCAGGGAACTGGAGGAAGGGTTTTTTTTTATGTAAACCTCAACGAAACCCTAGCTTGAAACAGCCGGATTAGGAGGAGAAGGAGATGATCAGTGAAGAGGGGGGATGGGCTTTTTATAGATGAGGGAGGCGGTGTCGTCCCATGGCGGTGCCACCATCCTTTCCAGCACCGCCCTACAGAGGCGGTTCTGGAAAAATCTGGAATGGCGGTGACTGGAGGAGGAAGAAGATGGGGGTGTCATTATCAAAACAGCCCCCTATGTTTGTTGTCTTTTTCGTTTTAAATTTAAATTATAGAAATGCCCTTAATCTTTAAACACCCATAACTTCTTCATACGAACTCCGTTTTCAATGTTCTTTGAAGCGTTGGATTCCATTTTGAGTGTAGAATCTAATGGCACTAATTTTTATTACAATTTATTATGTTTCCTATTTAATTTAAAATAAAACAGCTAACTACCTCTTAAGACTAGTAAACATATCTTAATTCCCAAAAAGAGATAAATTACAGCATCAGTGGTAAGTGGTAAACATTATATTTGTTCTTCATACAAAATGTCTTCAAAATTTGGGTCATTACATTATGAGTTTAGAGTGATATCTTTTGGACTAACAAATGCACCAGCCGTGTTCATGGATCTTATGAACCGAGTGTTCAAAGCCTATTTAGATAAATTTGTCATAGTATTTGTGGATGATATTTTAGTCTACTCAGAAACCCTTGAAAACCATCAAGAACATTTACAAATGGTGTTGGATACACTTAAGGCACACAAATTATACGCAAAGTTTAGTAAGTGTGAATTTTGGTTAGAAAAAGTAAATTTTCTAGGAGTTGTTATTTCCAAAGATGGCATTGCCATTGACCCAGCAAAGGTTGAGGCTGTGGAGAAATGGAATACGCCTAAAATAGTTACAGAAGGAGTTTTCTAGGGCTTGCAGGATATTATCAGAGATTTATCGAAGGATTTTCACACATTACTTTACCCTTGACTAAATTGACAAGAAAAGACAAGAAGTTCGAGTGGGATAAGGCATGCGAGGAGAGTTTTCAAGAACTAAAGAGGAGGTTAACCACTGCACCAGTACTTACTTTACCATCTGGCAGTGGAGGATTTGAGATATATAGTGATGCCTCTCAACAAGGCCTGGGTTGCGTACTTATACAAAATGGGAAAGTAATTGCCTATGCTTCTAGACAGTTGCAGAAGCATGAGGTCAATTACCCTACCCATGACCTAGAGCTTGTTGCTAGTCTTTGCCTTAAAAAATTTGGAGACACTATCTATATGGGTAAAAGTTTGAGGTTTTTACAGATCACAAAAGTCTCAAGTACATCTTTTCACAACAAGACTTGAACATGCGACAGAGGAGATGGATGGAGTATTTGAAAGATTACGACTTGACCATCTGCTACCATCCAGGGAAAGCAAATGTTGTAGCGGATGCCTTAAGTAGAAAGACACAAGGGATATGTGTGAGTTTACATTTCAGGAGATGGAAGTTACTGCAAGAGGTGATAGAATGCAGACCCGAAATAAGTCATGGGAAATCCATTATAGCAAACCTAACTATGAAGTCCACTATTAATGAGAAAGCTAAACAGATGCAAAAAGATGACACTAACATACAAGCATTAGTTAGAAAACCAGGATTTGTCAAAGCAGTGGATGATAGTGTCTGCTTGCAAGGAAGGTTAGTCATACCAGCCAATGATGAAATAAGATGAGAGATCTTGAGGGAAGCACATCAATCAAAGTACACTATTCATCCTGGTGGAACAAAGATGTATCAAGATTTGAAGTGACATTTCTGGTGGAATGGTATGAAAAGAGATATAGGAGAATTTGTGGCATGGTGTTTGACTTGTCAACAAGTTAAGGCCGAACATCAAAGACCGGCAGGCTTACTACAACCACTTGAGCTGCCAAAATGGAAGTGCGATCATATCACAATGGACTTTATCCTAGGACTATGGAAGACATCTAAGGGACATAATATGATATGGGTAATCGTCGATTGACCAACCAAGACAGTACATTTTCTCCCTATACGACAAAATCAATCCATTGACAGCCTATCTCAGTTGTATCTTAAAGAAATAATTAGTTTGCATGGGATACTACTCAACATTATTTTCGACAGAGACAGTCGTTTGACCTCGCAATTATGGAAGTCAGTACAAAAGTCCTTAGGATCCTCAGTAAATTTTAGCACGGATTTTCACCCTCAGACTGATGGCCAATTTGAGTGTACGATTCATGTATTGGAAGATATGTTAAGAGCGTGTGCAATTGACTGGAAGGAAAGTTGGGATGAAAGTCTACCCTTAGTTGAATTTGCGTATAATAACAGCTTCCATTCAAGCATCGGAATGGCTCCCTACCAAGTGCTCTATGGAAGGCCCTACCGATCACCTGTGTGCTGGAATGAAGTCGGTAAAAATAGAATCATACAGTCAAAGTTAGTGGAACAATGCGCAAACAAGGTAAAGCTTATTAGAAAGCAGCTTCTCGCAGCTCAGAGTCAACAAAAGAGTTACGTGGATAGGCGAAGCAGACAGTTGAAATTTGAAGTTGGAGATCATGTCTTTGTGAAGATACCTCTGACTAAGGGTGTCATGAGATTTGGGATAAAGGGAAAACTTAGTCCTCGATTCATTGGACCATTTGAAATCTTGGAAAAAGTAGGAAAACTGCCTACAGGATAGTGCTACCACCACAATTATCAAAAGTTCACAATGTGTTTCACATATCCATGTTGAGGAGGTATATTCCTGACCCCAAACATGTTCTTGAACAGGTACCCCCCAAGCTACAACAGGATTTAACCTTGGAGACAAAACCAGTACAAATTCTGGACAGAAAGATCAAGATGTTACGGTATAAGGATGTCCCATTAGTCAGAGTTTTGTGGAGAAACGCAACTATCGAAGAAGAAACTTGGGAGGTCAAATTGGACATGATAAAGAATTACCCCGAAATATTTTCCTGTAATGGATTGTAGAATTTCAAGGACAAAATTCTTTTAAGGGGGTAGTGAAATTTTGAAGACATTTTGTATGAAGAACACATATAATGTTTACCACTTACCACTGATGTTGTAACTTATCTTTTTTTGGGAATTAATATATGTTTACTAGTCTTAAGAGGTAATTGGATGTTTTATTTTAAATTAAATAGGGAACAAAGGAAGTTATGAGAAAAATCAGTGCCATTAGATTGTACGCTCAAAATGGAATCTAACACCTCAAAGAATGTCGAAAATGGAGTTCGTATGAAGGAGTTATAAGCATTCAAAGATTGAAGGCATTTTTGTAAATTGAACCTAAAAACAAAAAAGGCTGCAAAATGCAAGGGGCCGTTTTAATAACGGCACCTCCCATCGTCTTCCTCCTCTAGCTGCTTCCAGAACTTTTAGCACCGCCTCTACAAGGCAGTGCTAGGAGAAATGGCGGTACTGCCATAGGATGGCACCGCCTTCCCTCTCCTATAAATTTCTCCCCACTCCCCCTTCTCCAGCATGGCATTTCTGGCTCAAACCCAATTCAATACCGTCTTCGGCAAGGAGGGTTTTGAGCAAGCATCCCAAGTGTGAGACCAACTCCATCTCGAGTTCCCAAGTAAGCTTCTCTTCTCCTCTCTTTCCTTCTCTTTTCCCCCTTCATTTTCCCTACAATCCGGCCGAAAAACCCATTAGGGAAGATGGGTTCGTTCTAGAACCCTAGGCACGATGACCAGGGCTTCCAATAGGGGAGGAGTCGAACCCACCGACAAGGGTGCCGTTTCAAGCTGCCTAGGGTGGTCTCCATTTCCCCCTCCTTCCTAGCTCAAATCCACACTAGATCTTTGGCCGAAAAATCACCGATTTTCTGTGGAAGATGCCAGATGGGTGAAAACCTGTCGAAAGGCAGCGCCTCCCAGGGGCGCACGGGCGTCCTAGGGGTGCACGAGCGGGTCAGGGGCGCATGGCGTAACACGCGCCTGTGCCGAGCTCCCTGGGGCTGTCCTAGCACACGTGTCACATGCGAATAGTTCTTGGCTCGACCGGGACGCATGGGACGTTCTGGGAGCTGAGGTGCACCGCGGCTGCACCAAAGATGCGTCCGCGCAACACCATCCAGGATACGCATCATAGTGCGTCGCTTGGGCATGAGTGCGCATGCAAACGCGGTCCCTAGCGCGGCCTTCGGGCGCACGCATCATATGGGTGCGGGTCCTGGTTCGACCAAGGCACGTGAGCGTCTAGGGAACCATGACATGCGGGCCCTACATATGGACCAATCTGGTTCGTCCATGATTGTGCAACATTAAAAAAATGCAACCTCAAGAGTTGTAGGACTCCGATTAACAATCCGAAAGAACCATTGCGTCCGTAATTTTGACGCGGACCTAAGGATACAATAAAAATTTAGGATCAAGAGATTAATTCAGGTAACTATAACCTAAAAGCCATAAAGATCTCATAGATCCATGAGATCAACTGCGATCAAACCTCATAATTTGATCTAAGAGAGACCTTAGGACATTCTTAGACTAAGATCAACCCAAGAATGTTATAGAGTAACCCCTAGAAACCGACAAATCATATAGATCTAACCTTTGCCCTATGAACCTAGAAATAACGTCTGGATCTTATGTTTGAACGTCATTCAGGACTGTACCAAGGTATTGACTTGAATTGAAGACATGCATGAACTAAGTAACGACGCTCGAGGTAGGTAGTCTGATACTACTCTGTTTTCAAAATGCATTCCAAATTAAGTTACATGTTTCTATTGCTGTAATTAGTATGTGTTTTTGAACCATGCTGTTCTTATACAAGGTTATGGATTTATAACATTAAGTACGGTACTAGCATGAGTAGAGTTTATGCCATACTCCCATACTTTGAAAACAAATGCATAAATTGCATGATTTATGTTGATTTGAAATTTGGACTATGTATGTTTTTGGGCTATTGAGCCTAGTGGGCACTATGCTGAGGGGTACGGGTGGGCCTCTACCACCAAAAAGGTGGATGTTATCATTGCAAAAATGGCATTGTCCCTTTCTTGACTGCTGTGGTAAACAGGGACAACCACTAGAGGTATTCATGGCACCCTTTCGAGGATATATCCATAGTCGCCGTGGAGGCTATGGTGGACTGGTCTCTAGATACCAGAGACACGCGATCCAGAGGGGTTCTGGTTGTGAGCATGGTGACCCTATAATTTCAGTGATATTGATATGCATATATCATTTAAATGGTCATAAACGAGTACTCGTGACCAATTGACTTGAGACCTTATGCATGATGCTATCATTTGCCTCATATGAAGACTATTTTAAGTATTTCCAGATCATTATATACGACTCATTGATTTGACGTATTATTAAAATCTCATGACATGGATATATTGATTTCTATTGATTTCAATTTTCTGAAATTAGACGTACTACTAGTATTGCATACTGAAGTTTAATAAAGAATTTTAATAGATGGCATCGCTTACATTTTATTCATACATATATGCACTTATTTCAAATTAAGCATTCCCAATGTCGTACATGCAAACCCTTTGAACTTTGTATGATGCATTGCTGTGTTTTTAAAAAGGGTAGTATCAGGTTACCTACTGAGTATGATAAATACTCAACCCAATCCATTATTTTTCAGATTAAACAACATACAAATAGAAGGAGTATCAGGAGGCGTTAGACCCATAGTCGAGTAAGAAAAGGTAAGACTTAATTAGTGATTCTTTTGGTACCTGCTGTAATCTTGGTTGTAAGTATTTGTTTATAGCTGTAGCTATGACTAACAATCCTGAGAGTAATATTTGTTTTGATTTGGTCTATAAATTGTCATGGCACTATGCATTGAGAGTTCATTATGGCACTTGGGCTCTTTATGCAATGATTTTTGAAAAAGAAAAATTTTTCCTGCATTCTTTTGCACAAAGTATTTTAAAAATAGAGATCGATCTTGCTGTGCTTTATAAAATTGCATTTTAAAACCTGGGTCGTCACACTCTTAAAGGAAAGAGGCGGAGGAAAATTAGAAAGGGGAAAATTTATAAAGAGGGGGAACCGTAGGGAGTTGAAAAGTTTGGGAAGTTTGAGGAGTTTTGAAAAGTTTAAAGTTTTGGAAGTTTGGAGTTTTGGAGTTTTTACTTTCTTTCCTTAGCTTGTTTGGTAATTTCTTTTCCTCATCGTCTTGTGTTCATCGTTTTCCTTTCTCCATATCTCTTTTCCTTTTCAAGCAGTAGCACTCCTTGTTTGTTTTGAGTTTTCTTTGTCACCACACCTTCCTTGCTCCATCTTCCCTCTTTCCTAGCCCAGCTTCTCTCTTCTCACTTGCTTAACACCTCTTCTCCTCTGCCATTATCATTCTCGTGGTCTACCCCTCTCCTCCACTCTCAAACCCAAATTCCCACGTTCCCTCTTTATCTCCCTTTCTTGTCCCTCTGTTTCACGGGTCACTCGCCCTCTTGCTTTCTCCTCTTTGCCCCCTTGTTTCTCTTATTCCCAATTTTTAGACCTGACACCTTCTCATCCCAAGCCGGCACCGGTCTTTGACCATTGCACAGCACTGCTCGTTTGTTCTTCAATCCCAACATCACAGATCTCTGCTTCAATTTTTTCCAGTCAATTTTTTTTTCTTAACCGGCTTGTAAGACCGATCCAACACTCAAACCAGTTGCCTCTGCTTCCTCTGCCTTTATTGCTCCAGCCAGGCACGAAACCAACTTTCCTATCCATCACCGTTCACTTCCGTCTGCCCTTCTTCACCACCGTCGACATTGTCCACTGCTCCAATCCAGCCAATCAACGATGCCAGCTTCAGGACTCATCAGACTACCCTCCACAGACCCAGATTTTCTTCACCAGCGTCGTGTTTGCTTGCCCTCCATCGGTCGCGCCTAGATCGTCCCGGTCTTCCATCCTATCAGCGCCGGTCGGCAACGCCATGCCCATCTTCTTTGGCAAACCTTTTCTCCCCTCTTTTTATGTTTTACCGGAAATTTTAAGGAACTTTCAAGAAATTAGCCCTTTTTGCCCTTAACAAAAAAATTCTAATTACATTTTTGTCCTTATCTGAGTTCTGTATTATTCTGTTCTGCTTTAAATAAATCAACAATTTTGAATGAATGATAATATCTCTTTAATTTATCATCTGTTTGATGTCTAATTTTCAACTTTCAAGAAGTGTTGTTATGAAAGATCTTAGCTTAGTTATTGCCTCTGATCTTCAATCTGATATTCTAAAAATAGATCTAAGCCATTAATTCATAAATTCCTTACTTAGACTATATCTCTAAAAATTTGACAAATTTGACAAATTCATCCGTCAGATCATCAATCCAGGACATGTTGAATATACTGATGGATTCTAATTGAAGTTTCTAATGTCACAAATGAAGAAATTAGACAGCACTTAAGATAGGGAATTAGATTTTTCTTAATTTTTTCTAGTTTTAGTTAAGGTTTTGTTATTGTTTTTACTTCTTCTTTTCTTTCTGGAATTTCACTGTTAAACTAAATATGAAGTCTGATTTTTTTTGTTAATTTTTGTAAATTAATTTTGATTTTTAAATAATTAAATTTTATTAAAAACTCATACCACAATAGCCTATGCACTTGCGAAAAATGTCAACAGTAATTAGTATAGCCCATTATTACCTTTAATGTTCTAAGTATGATTTTATCCTAATCTATTCAAAATGTCTTGTGGATCAACACCCAAGTAGCGTAGGCCTTCATTCCCATGCCAGTGATTGTAGAGGGGTTTGTTGTAAAGTGTTAAGAGTCTCGTAAGACATAAGAATAATTAACTATAAGATTGTACCTAGACTATTAAAGAAAATTCTTAACTATACACTCACATTACGATGTTCTGTATGACCAACTCTACTCTTAGCATCCATGATGGGTATGAGAAATAATAAACATAAGTATATTAAAAATACCAATATGGTAGAATACCCTATAGACTTCGAGGTCCTTTATAAATGGACCATCCTTAATGTCAAGCCTAAGAAAATTTATAATATAGGTAGATTTGATTTTACATATACCAAAATCATAAAGAATATGGAGTAGACAATTAGTCTGGATAATACAAAAAAGATAATTAATCTATTTCAAGAAAGAGACTTAAAGCCCTATTTAGATTCTAATAAGTTTAAATTTATGCAAGTTGGTTTAATTCAAATAGGATTTAAGCCTCTTACTTTGAATTGCTTGAATGCTTCAATTCTTGCGATCTTAAGAGATGCGCTATGTCTGGATTAAGCTCCCTCATTAATAGATGTCTTACAAACTAGTCTTTGTCATAGCCCTCTTTATATTAATGTGTTTCCTAATTTTAGCTTGTCTTTATCTAACCCTAAAACTCATGGTTAGAATTTAAAGGTAGGATATGAGACAATAGCTATAACATATATAATCTATTTCAAGGTCTTTCCCACTCTTGTCACGAATGCTAGGCAGAAATAGCCAAGGGACAAGACTGTTTTAATAGAAACAAATTTGTTATCATCTGATATAGCAGTCAATAGGATTCTCAAATGGGATGAAATCAACTTTCTTAAGTCTTGCTAGTTAATAAAATCCATTCCATCAAGATAGATGGCTGATCAAAATCTAGATCACATAATCCAATCTGATGATGGTGATGTAGAGATAAGATTTGGTAATAGGAGATCTTTTAGAGTATATATATATATATATACTATACACACACACACACAAAGGGCTTGCGAGTTTTTTGGTGGTGGATTATTACTTTGCTTTTGTTTTGTTAATCAACAAATGATTTCCGGTCACTACTACCTTAGCTAAGCTGCTTGCCCAAAGCTCTGATCCTATCACACAGGAAATAAACATGAATGTGCCAATTTACCTTTTCTTGAAAAAGCAAGTTGCGGACTCCATCATGCCCTCCATATTATGTCGCACTTGGAGTGCTCTATTACTAAGTAGCAGCTACTTGTCATAAAAACCATCTCTTAGTATGTGAATTTGTATTCTAATCTTGTGTGCATTCTAATATGTATTTTTAAAACCATCCAAATTAGAGACATTCTCAACAAAGATCAAGTAAAAATTTAGATACCCCTCATACTCAGTAGAGTTGGCCATCTTAGGATTCTTCTTTCTATCCATTTTTGTAATCCTACAAATATCAACACAAAAAAATTAGGAGAAAAAGAAATAAAATTAAATAATGTAAGAAACATGCATTATTCTTTCTACCCATTTTTGTAATCCTACAAAAAATAACATACAAAAGGGATCATCCTTTGATCAAAGTCATTATCTCAACTATCTTGGGAATTCATGCATATCTCAATAGATTGCATTAAACATGAAACCCAACAAATGAATACAAAAATTTGGAAGAAGCTATGTTTATTTAGACCTTCTCGACTAGATCAAGAAGAAAAAAAGGTATATAAGAAATATTTAGTTTTCTTTGAATCAAATTCATCTTTCTTCCTTTGATCAAGCCCATATGTCATTATCTTCACTACCTTAAGTATTGAGTTAATCTTTGAAGAAGGCACATGAACACTCTCTCTCATATGTAGTATTTAAGGAAGAAAAAGAAGAAGCCAATTTAGAGAGTTGTAGCAATTGGGTGGAGGATCAATATTAAGTTATGGTAGGTTGACAGAAGGTAAGAGTTTGGAACAGTTATAAGAGAATGAAACGTGAGAACATAGGTTCGTTGAAGAGAGAAAGAGGGAGAAAGTTTGCTGAATAAGAATCCACATATTTAATAACAGAAAATATAGCAATAGTATACAGTTTTGGTAAAACTTCAAACCAAAGAGGAAGTAGGTTTATAACTACCTTAAAAATTGAAAAGCATAAATTAAAGGTAAACATACACACTAAGTAGTATTCTATTGTTTGTAAGACCCTTCATCAAATTTTATCAAATATCCTAACCAATGTAGTGGTCTAACTACCCCCTAAAATAGGAGGGGGAATTCTCTTAATAAGTAGCGTGGGTATATATATATTAATTACTTGTGTCAAAAAAATATGTGCGATTGAGATCATGGATGATCCCAACTGCTTATCGTCTGGCTTCCGTCATAAATGGCCATGGACCAAAACTCACCGCCAGAGGGTGATCTAGCTGCCATTTTTCTTAAATGACAAGAAAAGTCCAATAATGATAGGATAATCTTAAATAATTAGGTAATAAACAGCATCAATCCGAGACCGGCTACATAATCTAAGATGCGTCAAAGAAGAGAACAGCTCGGTTCACCAAACATCTGAGACCACTTGCGCTTTTGTCACCGTATGGACCTCATAGTGGAGACATGAGAGGAAATATAATCCATCTTAAAAATAAAAATAAAAATCCGTCTAGGTTATATTGTCGAGACTTAAGACGAATAAATAGATCTTTATTCCTGGGGCCCGCTACAGTATAGTCCTCAGTTTTAGGTGATCCAATCCAAAAACTGGTCTGATGGGTCTCAATTTTTTTTCTTTTCTTGAATGATTATGTATCCATTCAAATAGATCGAGAAGATCCACATGCAAAATCATTCCTAACCCTCTGATTACTCGATAATTTATGGCATTTATTTTAAAATCTTTGAAAGCCATTCGTTTTATGGTAATCAGTGGAGAAGATTTTTGAAGTACAGTCCATTTAAAATGCTGCCGAATAAACATATGCTTTAGAGAGTGTGGTTGTGCCTACGACGTAACTAATACATGCAATTAGAATTAAAGGTGAGTAACTAATACACAATGCTCCCAACGGGCACTAATCGGCTTCCAGATAACAATAAAGGCTAGGATCATCTAATGGAGAATCTTATTGGGGCGCTGATTATCTAAGACAGTGCCTAGCAAATGAATGGTTCAGATAATAAATAACAAGCCCTGCTTATACTTAAACCCAGCAAAGAAAAATTATCCCTTTTTTTCTATCAAGCAGCCAATACAAAAAACTTCCATTTATGGAATTCATAATTCTATCATCCACCACATTAAGAATAAATAAATAAATCCTGTCATCCACTCTATAATTTTATAAATTCAAAACATATGCCTATAGTAAAAAAAGATAGCCCGGTGCACGAAGTTCCCAGCATGGGCGGGATCTGGGAAAGGGGTGGACCACAAAGCGCCAATGGTACACAGCCTATAGTGATGAATAGTATTATTTTGTTGATAATTAGATGCAAAGAGTAATGTGCCCTAGCTAGCTTCATTAGGATAATTAACTAAAGGCTAGGATCATCTGAGTCAAAGATCTGACACGAGGTTTATTGATCTCACCCCTTTGTAACTATTGCCAAAACTTCATTTAGGGGTTTACGGTAAAAGGACAAGTGGGATCCATCTTTTAAAGTGTTAATAATCGTTCACCATGTAAGTTCTTAACCATCTTGCTATAGATCATGCATTCCTTTCCCAAATATCAGATACTTTGGATGATCGTATTTTTTTGAGCAACTTTGGGTTCTAAAATGGAGGGTAGTAAAATTAATGGTAGGCTACAACAGCTCAAGGAAATCAATTCTAGGACCATCCACAGCACTTGATTTTTGGAATGTGACCCATCAATGCTAAATCGTTGATGGGCAAAGAAAGAAAGAAAAAATTAGTTGGAAGCTACAATTAACGCAACAAACAGAAAAGAAAGGGCAGAAGAAAATGCGCTAGCAGATACATTACATAACCCGTGTAAAACAACAATGACTAGTGGCCCTACGGCAGTGTCATAAGAAGAGTCTTTCTTTTTTCTGCGTCGTGGGTTCAAGTAGCTCCTAGAATGCGTCTTTTTCCGCGGCCTGCCAGAAGAACCAGCAAGCTGTCTTTGAAAGCTGGTGAGTGGGCCATGTTGTCGGGTGTTGAACAGAAATCTTCTACTAGATTCCAAATATATGTCGCACATGTGAAAGATTGTACACTTGTGATGTCAAAGGTGCCATATCCGGGTAAAGATATAATGCTGTAAGAGGTCTTCCCTTCTTTCTCGTTTTTCCCTGCAGATCTGCTCGGGCACAGGGAGTCTACTCTTCACCGGCAGAATTGCCTAACAAGGTATAAGTTGCTTGGCGGGCCCATCAATTCATAGTCGTCGTTGCTATTATATAAGTAGTGTACCCGTAAGCGAACACTCCTATTATTTTCGTATATGGTGAAACTATTTTTATGGAGAGGAAGTAGTACATGCCTATTTTTTTATATGTAGTAAAACTATTTTATTAAATCTAATCCACTTATAATGTCAGGAATGACTTAGACTCAAAGTCAAATTTCATGCCCATTATAATATATTTGGCATATGTTTCTTTAGATCAAAATCATGTCAATACATTTGTGTTAAGGTTTCAAACATCTAAAGCAAGTGCCTAGCATTGTCTAGATGCAATGATTTCTCGTGGTTCACCTATTTTTGGTGTTCTAAATATGATGAATAGCTTAGGATTTTAGAAAATATTGTACCATGCATGAAAAAATAGTGTGTACTTCTTCCTTTCTTCTTGAGTGTGTATTCTTATTGGAATTCATATATTATACATCTATGGTATACAAGAAAACTGGTATCCTTTAAGGTGTGTCTGTGTCAACATCTGCCCTCATTTTGAATGAAGGTGCCCTCATGTTTGTATGATCTGATTGTTCATTTGATTGCCGCAGATATCTAGTAACAAAAAATTAGACATAGAGAGAGAATAAACCTAAATAGCATTTCTTTTTTCAAAGGAATGTAATTTATTATGGAGAGAATCATTGTATTTTTGGATAGAAGCAGATTTTCATTTTTCCATAAAGCACATTAACAGTCACCAATAAAGCTCAATATATTAGAGACTTTGAGTTATAAATATTTAGAGCATCGTTGATATAAATTGTATAGTATAATAGATAAGTAATATGACTTTGGAATCAATAAAAATGAGGAGTAGCAAGTTTGTTCTCGTGGCTTTGAGTCTCCTATTAACCTGCAACAGTCTCCATGCAGATGCATTTGTGAATTTAGGTAAAAAACGAACACTTTAGAACTGGACTCTCTCGTAAAAGAAATGACAACGTGAGGGCCTTAGGCATGTTTCCATTCATCTTGATGTCTTTTATCTTTTCTTGTTTAGGTGGCACTTATTTTGACATGAGCAACATTAGAGATACAATTCTATTAGTAATGGTATGATAACAGCATTAAGGTCAACGATGGAGGCTGCCAAAAACCTGCCAGTGGCTATACTTTATGTTTTTTTGAATTATTAACTTACATATCCTATAGGTCTATATCTATATCTTCAATGTGCAAATGCTTTGTCTTACATCCCCTGGAGGGAAGTGATGCACTACTACGAACCAATGGCCATTTTTATGGTTAAGCATATAAATAATGTGGCCCATTTCCTATCAGCTCAAGCTTCCAAATGAATACAATATAGTATCAAAGTTTTATTGAAGGAAAGGTCATGAGTTGGAAAATCTAGACCGCCATTTATTATCCACGTGTAAGAAAGAACAAAAATAAAACCTACAATAACAAAGGGGCCTTCCACGAGAAGTTTTTAGGTGGAGTGGGAATCCAAAATCTACCTACCCTTCGTAAAGAAAAATGTCACGAGATCACTCATTTTTTATAGAAATATGCAAACTTAAATAAATATAAAGTTTGTTCCTAGAAGTGGCAAACATGTCTTGGCCTAGGTCCCAAAGGGGGACCCCGCCTCCACTACGTGAAACAACAAGATCCTGGAAGTTGAATAAACAAATGTACAAAACGAGAAACTTCCCAAGAAATCCAGTAAACCCAGTACTAATTCAGCCCAGGCATGCTTACCAGCAGATTCAAGAGAAGAATATTAAACAACGGATTGAGTACTTTAATACCATTTAGAGCAATTCCTAAGACAGCAGATCAGCCTTAAACGCACATTCAAAATGGGGACCTCGCTCCTACCATGTGAGACTAGCATCTAGTTGAAAGGTCATGGGAATTGAAAAATGAACGATGGAACACGAGGTTCCCCTCACTGCCAAAACACGCTTTGACTGTCAGAGATTTAGTAATATCCAACCAGACTCACGAAGTAGTAGTAAAATATGTCAGAGATTTCATTAGCTTTTGTACTTCAATTAGCATGGGTTCGAGCATTTAGGACATAAAAATATTCATTTATTCTAGATTTACGTTATTCCAAAAATGCACAATATTTACACCGATAAAATAAAAGAGTAAGATTGCCAGAAACAACTCTCTTACTAACTAAACATGTAGTATGGACAACCTTGTTACTTCTCAAGAAAAGAAAAGTTGTGATAAAAATCTTAATACCAGTGACCATTTACTAAAAAAGAATCACCATTTTTCTTCTTTTTCTCCTCCTCCATATCTTTCTTGTGTCCACATTTATCAATTATTTCCCTTCTTTCTTGTTCTATTCACACTTGATTTTGTTATGATACAAAAATAGTGATCTTACGTTGAAAACCTGGGTAGGGACATCCGTATCACATATTTTCATATTGCCACTCCTCTCTTAGATGTCTCCTTACTTGGAGGATTTGTTGTGATGATAGCCTTCTAGGGATTGACTCTAACAAAAGACTAAACTTGAAGTGCCTTATATATCAAAACAAGGCAGTGATTGTATCCGGTTTGAGTAAACATAAGTAGGTAGGGACAGGAATGATGGAACTTATCCTGTTCCTTGGGTTTAAGAAAGTATTACTTTTGCTTAGAAGTTTGCTTTTTAAGATTTGTATGTATTTGTTTCTTAGTGGGCTTTACGAAAGTGATTCTTTTTTACGGTGACTTCTTTTAAGTTGTATTCTTTTAAAAAATCATATACCTAGAACTAAAAGAAGCTCCTTGACAGCTGTATATTTTGTTTCACCAAGTTGTGTTACTTTATATGCTTTTATTTCAATAATAAACTGATGAAAATTTGTGGTACTTGTACCCTTTTCCGGGGAAACTATATTACTATTTCTCTAATTTTGAAATTGACATTCCATGGAAACATTTTCCCTGAAACTAAGATATTGTCACTAAACAAGCAGAAGAATCAAGTATATTTATATAACCTTCTCTCTAGTGCGTGTCTAATTTTTCTTTTTCGAATGGTTCCTTGATAATATACGGCGGACTCAAGCAATGGCCAGAAATAACATAGATCACTCATTAACGTCACGATGCGCGGGTGATCACCCATTCAATAGACAACATAGCCTCGCCGACCTGTGACCGGAGGAAGTGGGCCGAGGAATTCGCTAAAAAGGGAAAGAAAACTGAAGAAAATTCACATTCGCGACAAGAAGGGAGTGGGGAAGGAGTACTGTGGTGGTGGCTAGTGGCATGAAGGGAGACTTATCAAGAAGATAACATTTTCCATGTTTTGTTTGTTAGAAGATAATATAAAGTGTCTTCTGGACCACATTCTAAGTGGTTGATATCTCGAAATCTTCTCCATTGGATGATCATGATTCTCCAATCGCTCAGGATTTTGTGACTGTAGTTTTAAAACTTCCATCATGTAATACAAACAGAAACACCAAGTTTTTGATAAAAATTCGACCGAGAATTCCCTGACACCAATGCCCAGAAATTACTCATTAAGTAAGATCAAATGTTATACAGCAGATACCAGTACTTAATTGCTTGCCGATATTGGATTCGGTAGACCTACAAAAAGGACATGCAAGACAATATGTTTGGTGATCCAAGCTCCTTCAAGGCCATGCATTGAAAGTTGACTCCGAAAATTCAAAAGAAAGGGAGAGGGTGAAAATCTTATCAATGTGAGGTTAAAGTACATCCAACAGAGAGGATTTTATCAATGGTGCTAGTATTTGAGATGTAAACCCACAAGATGAACGTTTTGGATCACTACCCATCTGAAACCCCTGTACTTCTTCATCCCCTATATCCGTCTCCAAATTTTAGTGCTCAAACAGTACGGTACCCCACCCTTGGCGCTTATACTTTTGCATTGAGTAATCAAACTACCTTTTTGTTTACCATGGTTGAAGGACGAGAGTCGTAATAAAACCAGCTTACAAAAATGTCCAAAAGGGTTTAGCCTTCCAGCTTTTATTGGCCCAAGATTGCCCAAATCCGGCATGACAAGGTAAAAGCAAAGTTACCCATGCGTGAAAGCTAATATTCTGTCTTTTATCACCTTATTAGTGGAGTTCCCAAATAGGTGCTAACCAAGCCAATAAACATAAAAAATCAAATAGAAGAATAAAGGCCCAAAAAGGAAAGAAAATTTCATATCTAAGTAACAATAGTTTTGCTGTTCAAGTAAGTCATCTTTTTATGCACTGATATCCAGAAACAGAGTGAAAGAAGGTCATTTTTAATTCCTGTTTGGGTGAGAAAGTAGCGCATTTCTTTATGAGATTTCCTTTGACAATCTCGTCTGATATACTCTATAAAGAAAGCTACGATTTCTAAAATCAGCAACTGGTCAAGTAAACACTAACCCTAGAAAAATCCTTTTTACTTGTTTAGAATCGGGAATCTTCAGTAGGGCAATCATAATATGCAAGTGTTCAAGCTATAGCAAGCTATCTATACTAATTCTAGAAACCATTGAAAATGTGGTGTCACTTTGCCACTTTTATAGCAATGTCCTCACTCCTTCATTATGATAACGGCGCTCACTTTATTTGGATAACTTAGTGTGTGGAGAATATAGTTAGATCTTGATAAATTAATAACGACTTGAGTTTGGACAAAAAATATCTATAAATTTTGCTAAAAAAATCCTCCGTAAACTAATTTGATAGGGCACTTATTATTTGTATCATTTTAGAGAGATTTAGCAGAAACTGCTTATTATTTGTTACTTTAACGGGGTTCCGAGGTACTTCCATCTATCCTATATATATTTTAAAAAGTTCCCTCCTACTTCTGAGGATAGTTAAATAAATGAATTCGCTGTTTTTTTTGTTGTTGAAATTTTTAGGTAGAGGTTTGCTCGAAGTATGTAGTCTTATTGAAATTACTTATATCCACACTCTTTTAAATCTTTTTAACTAATTACATTGTAAATATCAGTACAATGCCCTAAATGTCAACTTGCTTTTATCTCCTTATATTGTTTCTCAGGCTTTTATTATTGTTTAAAGCTAAACAATACTCTCTCTCTCTCTCTCTCTCTCTCTCTCTCTCTCTCTCTCTCTCTCTCTCTCTCTCTCTCTCTCTCTCTCTCTCTCTCTCTCTCTCTCTCTCTCTCTCTCTCTCTCTCTTCCTATTTTGGCTCCTAAAAATCAACTAGGATAATGCTATTTCCTCTAATTCTGGGTTTCTGCATGCCATTTCCCTCTTCTTTTCTCACTTAGTCATGCATACCAAGTGTTCCTTTTCTAGTATTCTCTAAGACATTAGTTTATGTAACTAGTGGACTCGTATGAAAAAATAGTCTAGTGGCTTAGTAAGGTTATTATTTTATCATGGTAACTAAAATTGTGCACAAATTTCTAATAGAGTATTAATTTATAGAGGTTTAATTGCAACTTACAACCAATGTGGTCTCAGATTTTTGATAACCAAAACTATTTATATTTTTGGGCAAAGAGTCTTAACTTGAATTAGTAGAAGTAGACCTTTTAACATGCCAAAACTCAATCTCAACATCATGAAAGTTATGAATTCCCACATGACACAGTGCCCATGTTGATTTCTATTCAAGCCTCCATACCCATACTCCTTTGGATTGCTTATGCAGGCTCCATCAAAGTTCACTTTGAGTAGGGATGGCAATGGAGAAGGGTAGGTTTTCACCTACCTAGCTCTGCCTCATCTCATCATGGATTATTGACATCCTCGATCCATTGCAATGTAGGATAGAATGCATCTTCACCCACCCACCCATCAACTTTGAAGTCACTAAGATAAAAGATAAAGAAGATATAGGTTTCTAATATTTTAAATTGACAAAAATGCCCTTATCTTTTTAATTGTGAAACTAATAATACATAGGCATTGTATCTTTTATATGTATGTGTATGTGTGTGTCTATACATATCGTGGAACAATTTAGTAGGTTTTCCTTATTACTCTGAATGTACTTCGGATCCATCTCATGCCAAGTAGGTGCTAATCGGGGCAAGGCTCCAGTTTAACACCCCCCATTGCCATTCTTAAGTTTGAGAGTGACTAGAGGCAGTGGAATTCATTTATGCTTTGGTTTGACTTGTTAATAGTAGTTAGTCTACTTTCATTCTATTCTCATAGAGTTCTTAGCCATATACCTAAAAAATAGGGATAGCAGTAGCCCAAAAGTTATATTATTCTCATGATATGTCCTTCATTGTCCCTTTATAATGTCAATTATGTAATAGAAAATACTGTTCTATAGTTATATTTACTAATGTTATACTTCTTGGTTAGTCATGAGATGATTGTCAGATTCTTATAACATTATATGGATTCCATGTCAAGTTAACATTGATTTACATGATGAGGAGAAATGAAATTATGGATCTATGTAAACCTAAAAAGCTCATTAAGTGAGAATATGACTAGGAGTCTACACTTGTGGATCACTTAGTAAATGCAATGTTGGCAATAATTGAAGATGATCAATCTTAATCATTTGAATAGAGACTTGAGGTACAACGAACGGTGTAAGTAAGTGCATCTATATATAGAAACATGATCTTGACATGTCAAAACATTCGGTGGACATGATTGTAGGAGTATTTCAAATTGAGGATTTGCTTCTTGTTTTTCCCATATCTTAGTCATACAACATCAATTTTAAGCAATCATTGTGCCTTGGAAAGGTCTTTACAAGCTCTACACTTTGAGCCCTTTACAAACTTCAAAATGATGTCTTGCATTTCTTGAACTCATGGAAATCAAGTAGCGATTTGTATCTTCTTCAGAGTACTTGAAATTTCTCAATAAATAAGTTGTGGAGATCATTTAAACACTTGCATACTCAAGTTAATATATTAGATCACCATACAAAGGTTTTGATACCATCAAAATAAAAAAGACAATGGCTAAATAATCTCTACCTTTTTAATGATGAAAAAATCTCACATAAAATAATTTCCAACAGCAAAGGTGGATGGACCAACCAAGCATTTTTCTTCTTACATGTTTTTGAAGATTGAAATGATATCTTCATGCCTATCAATTTCTTTCTCATGTATTCTTAGATTCAGTAATATTTAGTGGATACTCTCCTAAGCGAGGCATTTCTTGTTCATCCTATGCAATTATACATAGGAAAATTTCTCTATCATATTATTGCTGCACACTATTTTTGTGAATATAATCTTGGCTATCTTAAAAGAAGACTTTGAACACAGCACATTACACAATAGAGAGAAAATAGGACTTCAAAGATCATGATTACCAATTGGTAAGAAAAGAACAATAAGGAAACATTATACGGTGGTATAAACTAACTTTCAAAAATATGAGAAAAAAATTAAATAAACCAGTTCTCATCCAATCAGCTAGAGCTTCCTTTTATGTTTGGATGTTAATTGTTCACTGGTAGTGTAATGTCACCTCTACGATTCACTCTACCTATATAAGTGGCATACTCTCTCTCTCTCTCTCTCTCTCTCTCTCTCTCTCTCTCTCTCTCTCTCTCTCTCTCTCTCTCTCTCTCATAAGCATCACAAAATCAAGGGTTGAAGGCTCATATCCATGACGTACACAAACTTAAAAGCTCTCATAAGTTACCTAAAGAAGTTTAAGAGAATGACTACCAAGCAAGACACTTGCTTTGTGTACAAAGAACAAATTATGGTTGGAGAAAATGATACTCTTTAGGGACTGGGTTGCCCCCTACCATGTTAACAAATTCTTCTGAGGAGGTATCAAAAGAGACCATGGAAATGCTTAATTCTTTCATGACAACATTATGATGTTTGATGCAATGAGCAATCCCAAGATGGAGATTTCAGCATTGGTCTTATTTAGTTGTTAGATAACCTTGTCTTCCTCAGGCACATGTTCGTGTACATTTGGTTCTCATGCATCCCCTTGTGCCAAGGTTAGGTGGTTTGAAATTTCTCCTAGCTTGGGTGTTGAACATAATTTCTTCTTCATCAGTAATATTGTCATATAAGTTGAGCTTTCCAAATTGACTGGTGAGTGAGGTTCTTTCATCATTTTACCCTCCCAAAGATTAGGGATAATTGATGTAAATTCAACTCTCATCAAGACTGCTTTGTAAAGACACCACATTCACTTCCCATATCTCAAGCTTGTGCACTTGATTGCAATATTTAACTATCATTCATGGAGGTAGAGGGTGAGATCCGTAAGATTATTGGGACCATCACAATGGCTATTTCTTCCTTATTCATTCACTGTTTTGACAAAGTCTCCTGATTGCTAGATAGACTATCCCTTCCTCATTCCACTCACTATTCTAGCATTTTAGTAGTTTAAATATCACCACAAATTATTCTAGTTAGTTATTAGGGTTGGTTTTTATTACTTGCATTGTTCTTAGCAGGCAATCTTTCCAATGGGGCCCATCCCATGAGAAATATTTTAGGGACTCACAATCTATCCATGGGCAGGGTTGTCGACTCCCAGGCCATTGTTTTCATAATCAAACTTGAGCTCATAGGTAGTGCAGTGATTTTTAGTGGTTGAACAGATTTTGAACTCAGGCCTAGTTTCGGTCATCCAAACAAAGACATGGCTGGTGGTGGCTACTCCATTATCTAGTAGATGATTGTTAGTGATGTTTGGTCTTTTGTCTAATTCCCTTCTCAATCATTCTCTCAATGGTGTTTGCTAGGGTCCAATAGTCTTCTATGTCATAATCCAAGGCTTTATGGATATTACAATATTTGTTTGGGTTATACCTGTAACACCCTGGGGTTCCAACAGTCACATACGCGAGGAACACGCTACACCCTCTTGCATAAAATCGTGTCGCCTTCATAGCAGAAATGATGCATGTACCTGACTGATCTTTCCTACCTTGGAACACTATTTTTGATTGCTCAGGTATAAGAAAGTGATCCGTTCTTTCGGCAATCTACAGTAGCCCAATAGTTGGCTAACCAATCCATTCCAAAAATAATATCGTAGTCTACCATGTCTAGTAAAATGAAGTTAGAGTCCATCCTCACACCTAATATTTCTATGGTTATCTCTCGAAGATATTCTGTAGTCTCTACTGCCTCTCCCACAGGTGTCATAATATCAAATCCAAATGCTAATTTGTGCACACATACATCAAGGCAAGATGCAAAAATGCATGATATAAAAGAATGAATGGACCCTATGTCAAAAAGGGCTCTAGTATGTCGGTCTGAAACTAGAAGAGTACCCTCAATGACCTAATGTGATGCATGTGCCAGTCCTGATGTGATAGCAAATACTCGTCCCTGACTACGTGGCGTGGTAGCTGTCTCTGCACCCATCTCGGTCTGTCTCTCTCTCTGCCCCTTAGGACAGTCTTTAATGAAATGGCCTACCTCTCCACAATTGAAGCACCTGTACGGCTGTCTCTGGAAAGGTGCATGGTGCTGTCGCTATAGTTGGGGCTACCTCTGATGCTGTGGCCTATCGGATATATTTCACCCTCGCCTAGGGTGCCAACCCTTGCACATATCACATCTTTTCCTCTCTGTATCTCTCTTAAACTTGGCCTGCGGTTGGTGACCTGATGCACCATGTGTTTGCATAGCACCAAATGGTCTCTTACCCTTAGTGGGCTGGTACGCACCCCTCTAGTCCTGAGAGAGTTCTTCTCATGCATGAAATCCATGTCATCTGCATCTCGAATGGAAGTGGGTTGAGAGGTAATCACTCGATCTCTCAACCAAGGTGTCAACCCATCCACAAATCTATCTGTTGCCTCCTTGTCTGAGGCAAGCGCGTTAGGTGCAAACCTCCTCAGTCGGGTAAATCGGTTCAGATATTGTTGAACCATCATGTCTCTCTGCTCCAAGGTGGCAAACTCTTTCTTCAATGATTGTAGTGCATGGGTGGAAAGTACTGAGTGTCGAAAGCCTGTTTAAAGGCTACCCATGTCATTGTCTCAGTAGGATCTGGTTGGGTAAGTGTAAGGTTTGCCACTAAAAGCCTACCTCACCCTTTAGTAGGTAGGCGGTTACTCTAACTTGATCCTCTGGTGCAATCTTCATAGCGTCAAATGTCCTTTCAGCCTCAAATATCCATCACTTGGCCTCCTGAGTGTCACCATCGCCATAAAAGGGTTGCACCATTGCCATAAAAGGGTTGCACCATCTTTTGAAATCTTTCTAATAACTTATCTGTCTTCTTAGGATCACTAGTAGCATTACCCTCAGTGGCCTTAGGTGCTGGTGGATCCTGCATTGGCTGGGAGGAATGACCAAACGAGACCATAGGTGCCACTTGAGGCGGTGGAATAGGGTTAGGGTTCGCAGCGTGAATAGCAGTCCTAACCTGCTGTTGTATGAGTGGTACTAGCCCTAACATTACCCTGTTCACTAACTAGGCATCTCGATCCCCTTGATTAGCGGACTCAGCAGGTGGGGCAACTGGTGTAGCAGGGGTAGACCTTGTCCTTTTTCGAGGAGCCATCTGTCAAAAGTTTAAATATCACTAAGTGTAAGCTCCTCTCTCCCAGTTTCTCTCTCTACTATAATTTATGGACTATTACTCACATATAAATGGACATTTGCAAAGATTATGATGGACTAAACTGGGCTCTGATACCAACTTGTAACACCTTGGGATTTTTATCACAAATTTTTTTCTTTATAATAATAATAATAGCATTTGGGATCCCATGAGAAAAAGTTTTTATTAATTTGTTTACTAAAACATTTCTTGAAAACCTTTGGGTGTTATTTTTTTTTTTTCCAAAACATCGCTATTTAATTCACAACGTAAGTATAATTTCGTGATAATAGAAATAAAATAATACACATGTCCATCAACGTCAAATTGCATCGGCACCTTTATTTTCAAACCAATAAATATCTAAAACACAATAATAATATGGCCCAAGGTCTATCCATCATAACATCCCATTAAATGTCCATCATCTGTATAACTATCTTAATCAAATCCATAAAATAAAAGTATACAGTCCATATAGAAAGTCAAATTGTAGTCCTGTTTATTAACTCACATCAATATCTATAACCCAAAGTAAGGAAATCTCTCACTGCTATCACGGTTTCTCAACGGTCTTGCCTTTCCTGATGTCGCGCTCGAGATCTAAGGCATTGCAAAACAAAGCAATGCCTAAGCAAGCTATTGCTTGTGCAGGTACATAGACAATTAATGTAATACAATAGAATAACATTATTGACAAAATAAAATATCTATCATTTATGACGATAAAATCATTATAACTCATGCCGACATAATATCAATTTATCAAATATGCTAAAACATGCATTCCACAGATTTAAAACATGATATGAATCAATGTAAATGAGCATACAATAATAATGGCACCCTAAGGTAATGGGTCCCACAAGCGTCATATAAATAAATATCACTAATTATGAGTACTCATATTCAATCTCTGAGTGTCGTCACACCGAGGCATATCATTTCATCACCATGCTCATCATGCAAGCACACATAAAAAGAGTATGGGTTGTCATGCCGCAGTGGCAACCCTCCATGGGTCTCAACCACCTCCGCTCCCTATTGACACCATAACGAGAGACTTAGCGTTTGTCCCCATGGAAAGGCTCGGATCGGTAGTGTGAACTATCCATGTTGCCAAACCCCTACCAAATGCCATCTACGGGCATGTGTCTATCATATCACAATCTCATCACATCACAAATCTCTGAGGGTGGGTGGTTAGCCCTCTCCCTCCTAGCATGACGCCCACCAAGTGAGAGCACCCATCATAAAACACAAAAAAATACAGAAATCATATATATGCCAAAACTTAAGAGTATTCGTAGCTTGCAATCCCCAAGGCACGCCCCTCATCCCGGGGTTAGCCTCTAAAAGGACCAGCCACCAAGCCTCTACTTTTCTTTCTCATCCAAATCCATCCATTTCAATAATGTAATAAAGAAAAGAACTTTATATCTATGCATAATTAGATAATATCATGATCATAAAATCATTTGTCGTAGGTTTATTCAATACATGATTACAATTTATAATAATCATAGCGTAACTCTATATTTCATAAAATCCACGATTAAGAATAAATGTAATTTAAATCACAATCACTCATGATGCTAGGATTATGCATGGTTTTAAAATTAAAATAAAACATTAATTGTCCTCACCTACCTCTACGTGAGATCACTCAGTTCGCTCGTAAAATCCCTTTAACTTATATGTTCGGATGCACCTGTCAATGTCACATCACTATTTTAAAGTTTTTCTAAAGTAAAAGTAGGTATTTATAAGTTTTTAGTTAAATCTAGATCTACGTCATCAATATGATCACAACACCTCTTTCAGATTATGATTTGGACTCCTATAGCTCTCAAAAATCAAGTTTAAAGTGGAACTATGCTTCTTTTAGGGCTGATCGACCACCATAAGCTCTTTTACACCAACGACGCAGTTTACACCAGCACCCAGTTTACACTGAGTTACATGGGAGGCCCCGGTTTACACCGGGTTACACCGGCACCTAGTTTACATCGAGTCAGAGAAGATGACGCAGAAATCGGCGCCAGAGAAGATGACTAGCTTTTGGTCATCTCTGGTGACACTATAGGTATCCAAATCACTTTGTTTTTGAGCCATTTTGTTCAAAATTTTGTCTAGTTTTCATTTCTACCATCCTTTTGCATTGATTTTTCCAAAAACTATGGTTTTTATGCCATTTTTTCTATGTTCCTAAAATGTTCCCTAGGTACTGTTTTTCACGTTTTTCGGCGTCTTCCACTGTCGGATTTTCCTAAAACTTAAAGGGTTTGTTTGTGGTTCCCTTATGCACTAGATGAATGGTTAGATCTCCATTTTAACTTGTTTTACCCACCCATTCTCACTCCTACAGTAAGGTACATAGATCCCTAAGGAAACGACGAACTCTTGTCATTTTTTTTATTTCAATTCATGCCACACACACATATGCTATACCTGACAGGGAAAAAAGGGTTGGGACTTAGCTTAACTAGCTGGGTGGTCATTGACACTGCCAAAGCTCCACTTACCAGAAGAACGCGATTTGCAGAGGCTAGGGTTCTAGAGAAGAGATGCGGCGGAGAAGATGATGCGAGGAGGAGTCTAAGAGAGATAGATCTTGCTAGGGATGAGGAAGGGAAGCTTTTCCCTTATACACTCCTATCAGACTATTTCTTCGGTGAATTTACTGGATCTAATAGAGGCGTGTAGAAGAAGGGGATGCCATTATCAATTCAGGCCCCTGTGTTTTTGCTTTGCCAATTTACCAAAATACCCTTATAACTTCAATGACTCATAACTTCTTTATTTGAGCTTTGTTTTTTGCATTTTTTATGGCACTGGAATCCTATCGACGTTTACTTTCTAATTTTTAAGTTTTTAGGACCAAATTCTATATATAAATTTTTAATTTAATTTATTTAATAAATTATTAATTTATACCTAAAATTGAGGATATTACATCCTTCCCTCCTTATAAAAATTTCGTCCTCAAAATTTAGCTACATACCTCTATGTAAATAACTCTAGATGGATCCTTAGCATCTCCTCTTTTGTTTCCCAGGTAGCCTCCTATAATGAATGGTGCTACCAACTAACTTTGATTAATGAAATGGTCTTATTCCTTAACTCCTTGACTTTTGTATCCAGCATGCGCACCGGTCTCTCCTCAAACGTCATATCAGGCTGTAGCTCTCCTGGAATCTGCTCCAACACGTGTGAGGGATCTGGCACGTATTTTCTCAGCATGGACACATGGAAGACATCATGTACATTTGCCAATTGTGATGGTAAGGCTAGTCGGTATGCCACTGACCCAACTTTGCGTAAGATCTCAAAAGGTCCAATATACTAGGGGTTAAGCTTCCCTTTATTTCCAAACCTCAACACTCCTTTCATAGGAGAAACTTTCAAGAATACATGCTCACCTTCAAAGAACTCTAAATCTTTTTGCCTCTTATTTGCATAACTTTTTTGTCTACTATGAGCTATCAATAATCACTTCTGAATGAGCCGGACTTTCTCTGTGCACTCTTCCACTAGCTCGGACTTAACCACGCATCTCTCTCCTATATCACTCCAACATAAGGGTGACCGACAAGGTCTGCTATAAAGTGCCTCGTATGGAGCCATGCCAATACTAGCGTGATGACTATTATTATAGGCAAATTTCACTAATGGTAAATGATCTTCCTAGCTACCCTTCCAATCCATAACACAAGCTCGCAACATATCCTCAATAGTCTGGAAGTTCCTCTCGCTCTGTCCGTCTGTCTGAGGATGGAATGCGGTGCTAAATTTCAATCTCCATCCTAACGCCTCTTGCACACACTTCCAGTATTTTGAGGTAAACCAAGGATCTCAATCTGATGTAATTGTTAAGGGAACTCCATGTAGACTTACAATCCCCTTAACATATAATTTCGCTAAACTATCCACTTTTTGATTCTGTCTGATAGGAAGGAAATGAGCGAACTTGGTCAACCTGTCCACAACAACCCATATCATGTCGTGGTCGCTAACTATCCTCGGGAGATCCACAATAAAGTCCATGGTGATATGATCCCACTTCCACTCAGGAAGGTCCAATGTCTAAAGTAGTCCTGATGGACGTTGATGCTTAGCCTTGACCTGCTGACATGTTAGACACCATGCAACGCACTCTTCAATATCCTTCTTCATATCGTTCCACCAGAAATTTCTCTTAAGATCATGATACATCTTTGGACCTCCAGGATGAATTGTATAAGGGGACTGGTGTGCTTCTTGAAGTAACTCTATATTTCATAAAATCAACGGTTAAGAATAAATGCAATTTAAATCACAATCACTCATGATGCTAGGATTATGCATGATTTTCAAATTAAAATAAAACATTAATTGTCGTCACTTACCTCGACATGAGATTACTCAGTTCGCTAGTAAAATCCCTTTAACTTGTATGTTCGGATGCACCTATCAATGTCACATCACTATTTTAAAATTTTTCTAAAGTAAAAGTGGTTATTTATAAGTTTTTAGTTAAATCTAGGTCTGCATCATCAATACGGTCACAATGCCTCTTTCGGATTGTGATTTGACTCCTATAGCTCTCAACAATTAAGTTTAAAGTGGAATTATGCTTCTTTTAGGGCTAACCGACCACCATAAGCTCTTTTGCACCAGCGGCGCAGTTTACACCGGTTGATACCAGCACCTAATTTACACTGAGTTACACGGGCAGCCCCATTTTACACCGAGTTACATCGGCGCTGCAGAAATCAGCACTGGAGAAGATGACTGACTTTTGATCATCTCAGGTGACCCTACAGGTGTCCAAATCACTTGGTTTTTGAACCATGTTTTTTGAAATTTCGTCTAGTTTCCCTTTCTACCATCCTTTTACATTGATTTTTCCAAAAACTATGTTTTTATGCAATTTTTTGTATGTTCCTAAAATGTTCCCTAGGTACTATTTTTCACGTTTTCTAGCGTTTTCCACCATCGAATTTTCCTAAAACTTAAAGTATTTGTTTGTGGTTCCCTTATGCACTAGATGAATGGTTAGATTTCCATTTTAACTTTGTTTTACCCACCTATTCTCACTCCAACAGTAAGGTACACAGATCCCTAAGAAAACAACAAACTCTTGTCATTTTTTTTATTTTTTTCAATTTCAATTCACGCCACACACACATATGCTATACTTGATAGGGAAAAGAGGTTGGGACTTACCTTAACTGGCTGGGCGGTCGTTGACACTGCCGGAGCTCCACTTACCAAAAGAACGCGATTTGCAAAGGCTAGGGTTCTATAGAAGAGATGCAGCAGAGAAGATGATGCGAGGAGGAGTTTGAGAGAGATAGATCTTGCTAAGGATGAGGAAGGGAAGCTTTTCCCTTATACACTCCTCTCCGACGATTTCTCTAGCGAATTTGTCAGATCTGATAGAGGTGTGTAGAAGAAGAGGGTGCCATTATCAATTCAGGCCTCTGTGTTTTTTGCTCTTCCAATTTACCAAAATGCCCTTATAACTTCAACGGCTCATAACTTCTTCGTTTGAGCTTCGTTTTTTGCATTTTTTATGGCATTGGAATCCTATTGACATGTACTTTCTAATTTTTAACTTTTTAGGACCAAATTATATATATTTTTTAATTTAATGTATTTAATAAATTATTAATTTATACCTAAAATTGAGGATATTACATCCTTCCCTCCTTATAAAAAATTCGTCCTCGAAATTTAGCTACATACCTCTATGTAAATAACTCTAGATGGATCCTTCGCATCTCCTCTTCTATTTCCCAGGTAGCCTCCTGTAATGAATGGTGCTGCCAAAGGACTTTGACTAATGTAATGGTCTTATTCTTTAACTCCTTGACTTTTGTATACAATATGCACACCGATCTCTCCTTAAACGTCATATCAAGCTGTAGCTCTCCTGGAATCTACTCCAACATGTGTGAGGGATTTGGCATGTATTTTCTTAGCATGGACACATGGAAGACGTCATGTACATTTGCCAATTGTGGTGGTAAGGCTAGTCGGTATGCCACTGACCCAACTCTGCGTAAGATCTCAAAAGGTCCAATATACTAGGGGCTAAGCTTCCCTTTATTTGCAAACCTCAACACTCCTTTTATAGGAGAAACTTTCAAGAATACATGCTCACCTTCAAAGAACTCAAATCTTTTTACCTCTTATTTGCATAACTTTTTTGTCTACTGTGAGCTGTCAATAATCACTTCCGAATGAGCCGAACTTTCTCTGTGCACTCTTCTACTAGCTCGGACTTTACCACACATCTCTCTCCTACATCACTCCAACATAAGGGTGACCGACAAGGTCTGCCATAAAGTGCCTCGTATGGAGCCATGCCAATACTAGCGTGATGACTATTATTATAGGCAAATTCCACCAATGGTAAATGATCTTCCCAGCTACCCTTCCAATCCATAACACAAACTCGCAGCATATCCTCAATAGTCTGGATGTTCCTCTCGCTCTGTCCGTCTGTCTGAGGATGGAATGCTGTGCTAAATTTTAATCTCGATCTTAACGCCTCTTGCATGCTCTTCTAGTATTTTAAGGTAAACCGAGGATCTCAATCTGATATAATTGTCAAGGGAACTCCATGTAGACTTACGATCTCCTTAACATATAATTTCGCTAAACTATCCACTTTCTGATTATGTATGATAGGAAGAAAATGAGCGGACTTGGTCAACTTGTCCTCAACAACCCATATCATGTCATGGCCGCTAGCAGTCCTTGGGAGACTCACAATAAAATCCATGGTGGTATGATCCCACTTCCACTCAGGAAGGTCCAATGTCTGAAGTATTCTTGATGGACGCCGATGCTCAGCCTTGACCTGCTGACATGTCAGACACTGTGCAACGCACTCTCCAATATCCTTCTTCATACCGTTCCACCAGAAATGTCTCTTAAGATCATGATACATCTTCGTACCTCCAGGATGAATTGTATACGGGACTGGTGTGCTTCTTGAAGTAACTCTATATTTCATAAAATCAACGATTAAGAATAAATGCAATTTAAATCACAACCACTCATGATGCTAAGATTATGCATGATTTTAAAATTAAATTAAAACATTAATTTTCATCACTTACCTCAATGTGAGATCACTCAGTTCGCTCGTAAAATCCCTTTAACTTATATGTTCGGATGCACCTGTCAATGTCACATCACTATTTTAAAAAATTTCTAAAGTAAAAGTGGTTATTTATAAGTTTTTAGGTTAAATCTAGGTCTGCGTCATCAATACGGTCACAACACCTCTTTCGGATTGTGATTTGGACTCCTATAGCTCTCAAAAATCAAGTTTAAAGTGGAACTATGCTTCTTTTAGGGCTGACCGATCACCATAAGCTCTTTTGCACCGGCGGCACAGTTTACACCGGTTTATACTAGCACCCAGTTTACACTGAGTTACACGGGCAGCCCCGGTTTACATTGAGTTACACTGGCGTCCAGTTTACACCAGGTTACACTGGCAGCCCCAATTTACATCGGCGACGCAGAAATCGGCGTTGGGGAAGATGACCAGCTTCTGGTCATCTCCGGTGACCCTACATGTGTCCAAATCACTTGGTTTTTGAGCCATTTTGTTCGAAATTTCGTCTAGTTTCCATTTCTACCATCCTTTTGCATTGATTTTTCCAAAAACTATGGTTTTTATGCAATTTTTCTATGTTCCTAAAATGTTCCATAGGTACTGTTTTTAATGTTTTTTTTGGCATCTTCCATCGTCGGATTTTCCTAAAACTTAAAGGGTTTGTTTGTGGTTCCCTTATGCATTAGATGAATGGTTGGATATCCATTTTAACTTTGTTTTACCCACTTATTCTCATTCCAATAGTAAGGTACACAGATCCCTGAGAAAACGACAAACTCTTGTCGTTTTTTTTTTTTTTTTTTTTTTTTTTTTTTTCCGATTTCAATTCACGCCACACACACATATATGCTATACCTGATAGGGAAAAGAGGGTTGGGACTTAGCTTAACTGGCTGGACGGTCGTTGACACTGTCGGAGCTCCACTTACCGGAAAAATGCAATTTGCAGAGGCTAGGGTTCTGGAAAAGAGACACGGCGGAGAAGATGATGCGAGGAGGAGTATGAGAGAGATAGATCTTGCTAGGAATGAGGAAGGGAAGCTTTTCCCTTATATACTCCTCTCCAAAAATTTCTGTGACGAATTTACCAAATCTGATAGAGGCGTGTAGAAGAAGGGAGTGCCATTATCAATTCAGGGCCCTGTGTTTTTTACTCTACCAATTTACCAAAATGCCCTTATAACTTCAATGGTTCATAACTTTTTCGTTTGAGCTCCATTTTTTGCCTTTTTAATGGCGTTGGAATCTTATAGACGTGTACTTTCTAATTTTTAAGTTTTTAGGACCAAATTCTATCTATAAATTTTTAATTTAATTTATTTAAAAAATTATTAATTTATACCTATAATTGAGGATATTACAATACCCAAGGGGTGGATTGACAAGAGCTAGCTTAGGATTGGGTAGAGTGATTGTATTTTATTTCAAGAGTCTTTGAAGGGCTTTCTTATAGTTGATGCCAATTGGGGTGTAGGTTTTCTTGGTTCTGAGAATTAAAGTTTGGGTTGGCTCATGTCAATTTTGTGAGAACTTTGAGTTGGGATATTCACTACTATGCAAGAGACTTTTAAAGTAGGTTAAAAACACCAATAGATGTTGGTTAAAAGTCAAGAACTTGAAAGACTTTTAATTTTTAAAGTCATAATTCTAGGAACTTTTAAAATCAGTTTTTGGAATTCTGACTTTAAACGTTTAGAACTTTTTTGGATTAGCAATTTTGACTTTAAAAGTTCTTGTATTTTTTTACATTGATTTCACTACTTACATTTTTGCAAACATTCATTGTATCGCATGCTACATTGTTCTTGTAATCTTTAAACACATGAAAAGGAAACATTCATTCATTTACACATTAGGTATAAAGTATCCAAATTCATAATCTATCCACATCTATCTTGAGAAGACTTGATAAAAAAAAAAAAAAACCACAACACATTCACTACAACCTCCACTTTTACTTCATTTATAGGTACAAGTCCGTACACATATTGTAACTATCCTAATTTTTAAACTTCATTTTAAAGGATTATAAACTAATATTGATAAACATAAATGGGGAGAATCTTCAAATTTAGGTCCCACAGATTTCACCTTTTGAAAGACATCCCAATAGCTTCCTATTTGGATTATACTCGGGAAGATGATTCCAACAACACTAATTTTGCAGAAATCGAAGTTCGAATGGAGGAGATATAAGTATTTGAATATGAGGGGCAATTTTTTAAAAATAAGAAGAAAAAAAGGCCAAAATTGCCTTAAATGAAGGGGGCCAGATTTGATACTAGCACCTTGTCACTTAAAGGAACCCGGCACAACGTCGGGTCTATTCTTGCCAAACCTGAGAGAGCAGGAAAGGGAAAAGAACCTGATGAAGGGAGAAACTAGGGAAGAAGAGAGAAAGGGAAAAGGGGAGAAGAAGAGGAGAGCAAAGAGAGGGAGCTAAGCGGGAGATGGAAGGCCAACCTGCACGTCGAAGAAGTGTAGCCACACCAAAGAAGAAGAGAAGATGGGTTGGGGTTTTTCATTGCCAGAAAAGGAGGAGTTCACTAGTGACAATGGGAGCTCGGACTCCAAACCAAGATTGTTTATTTGGTGTGCCTCGACGTCTAGAGCAAAAACCCTCTAGTTCCATTGCAATCAAAGAAGGAACAATGTTAGATTTGAGGGGGAAAGTGATGCATGATAGGAAATCACTGGAAAACCATCAAATGTCATCTTTTCCAACAATGATCAGAGCTGATGGACATCCACATAGGTGAGTCCTTGAATGATTTCTTCATTTCCTTGTTTAATTTGTTTGTAGAGAAGAAAAACTAAGGTCTTTTTTTTTTTTTTTGCTGTAATGCAAACGATCTAACCCTAATGGCTAGATTAGACGCATGATCATGTCCCTAATCAAAAGACATGCCCATTGGGAAGCTCCGATCACTCATTTAGAGCATGCATAGGGGTGATCTGACTCTTGAAGCCTGATCCACATTGATCCAACCATTCAAATTGTAAATCATGCTTAAAAATAGTTAAACATACACTTTTTGTGGCTCAGATTGGACTAAAATGTCGATATGTGTTGGAAAATAGATTAGACAATCTAGACTGTCCAATCTATTACTATGTAAACAGTGATTAACAACATCTGACCAATGATCATATGCTGTCAGCAAGTTCCCCATCTTTAAAAATGATGAGGATGACTCGAATTGTATGAATTTGAAGTGAAATAGATTGGATGATCTAGGCCATTCGATTTGTCACTATTTAAACAAGAACCCTTTGATGTCTGATTAATGATCAGATGCCACAGATGAATTCATGAACCTTAAATTGTCTTAATTATGATATAAATTGTTGATCTAGGATAAACATACAGATAAAAAATGAGAAATACTATTCATGATGAGTAAATCTAAATTTGATTGTTAAATTTTGGTAAATTATAAATTTAAAAGTTATATATCGAATTAGATATCAGAAATGAAAATTCATGGACTGTAGGGATTATCTGACAAGTGTTGACCATCGGATCATAATCAATTGCAAATGAAAAACTGATGATATTGCTTTTATGCAATTTGATGAAATGTGATTGTAGGATTAGATTGATAATTGAAAGTAATATTACCATCCAATATATATATATATAAAACTTAAAAGTACATATCTGGACAATTATCCATGAAATCAGACCTTGAAATACTAAATCAGATCTCTACGACTTATTAGAGTAAACTTTTAGATTAGATTGTCTATCAAGGGAGTTATTCCAATGGAAAAGGCAAAGCTAAACCGTGGGCCATTAATTGGTGAATGGATGATGGATCTAGGACTTACCTGATCATGTATTCCTCTATGGAATAGATTATCAGTGAAAAACTAAACGGTTTATGGTCACCTAAACAATTAAACTTTGATTAAAACAAAATTTATATGTACTCATTTATATATGATTCAATATTGAAAAGAACTCTATAACATCAACAGAGAAGATTGACTGATAAGTCGAGTTGAAGAAGGCACATATCTTAACAGAGAATTACACCTAAGAGGTAGGTGGTTTAACATCTATTTTCCATCGAGATTTTAAATAATAAAATCTTAGTTTATCATGTTTTCTATTTTAGATTACTTGACTATCATGAAACTTACACTTCACCATGTTAATTTTTTAAAACCTTTTAAAGAATGTAATATTTGCAAATGAGGCATGTGAACTATATTTATATATCTTCATAACCATGATGCATGTTTTTATATGAAAAACGAAAATGATGTTATTCATTACATGTAGTTGAGTGCTTTCGAAATAAATGATGATATTTGAAATGCATCAATCCCATGTTTTGAGATTGAGTTAAAGAAATGCAAGATTTTGCATGAGATATATGTTATATGATTTAAGATCATTTGGGACTGAGATATGTCTTTACTCACACTAATGAGCCTAGTGGGCACTATGTTGAGAGGTTATACAGGTGGCCTCTTGGCCTTTAGCTGGAAAAGGTGGTAGGTATTCATGCCTAAAGTGGTATTGTTTTTCTCAACTGTTGTGGTCGGAATTGTTGGTATATGACAATGCTTGCTTCAATAAGATACCACTAGAAGTGCCATAGTGGTATGACCAACTTAGTGTTGATGAGGTCATTAGAGACCGCAATGGTTACGAGAAGAAATAATGGGGGTTTGGGGGTAGCACTCCCGAGGAGTGGGGCTAGGGCCGGTAGCCCGAGTGGGGATCTAAGGGGGCAATGCCCCATGGCAGTAGGGTTTGGGGTCTCCCAGCTCTTCATTTCTTGCAGCCACCCTTGAGTTGCAGTTCAAAAGTTGTCAAGTGTGAACACAAGAAGCTTCCATGCAGCCACCCTTTGTACGAACATAGGAAGCTTCCAGCAGCCACTCCTTGACCCACTCTACAGCAGCCCATGTGGAAGGTGTGTTGAAAGTCCAATTTGATAGGCTAGTTGGTGATGGGTTGGTGAAGACTCAAAGGCTATAAATAAGCATGCCACAAGCCTCTCAAGGACAGACACAGAAGTTAGTTTTGCTTTTCTATTAATTCTTCTCTATTAGTCTAGAAGCCATTGAAGCTCTGTTAGAAAGCGCACGGTGGGATGATCATTTGTGGTAAGTTATCAGATTGAAAGTCTGAGTAGTATTGTTTTTCCTCTTTATTGGTGTTCAGACATTTTTGGTGTAAGTTCGTTTCTTTATAGGAACAACCATCAGAGGTGGTGACGGCACCCTTTCGAGACATATTCGTAGTCACCGTGGAGGTTGCAGTAGCTATTCTCTAGATACCGAAGAGGCACTATTCAGTGATCTGGTCATGAGCATAGTGTGCCATAGGATTTTTGTTTTGAGACCCACGTAGATGGACATGATGATGGTCTTTAGATGAGTACTCATGACCAATCGGCTAATGTGTTCATTGGGGTGCATATGTGCACTTGATGATGTTGTCGATTTGGGGTTGTCGATGTTCGTGGTTTAACCGATGAATACTTTAATATTTTGAGGATCTTATGGTGTTTGATTTATCAAGTTAGATGTGTATCTTTTACATAGTTCTCAAGTTATACTTATGATTTTGAGATATGTTTTATATTGCAATTTACTTGAGAGTACTATGATAATTTAATCATTTGAAAAAGATGCATTTAAAGTCATACACATTTTATATGCATACTATTTGAAACATTTCAGTATGATACCATAGAACTAAAATTGAAATATGGCATTAATCATGTTTCTTATCCTTCATTTGATTATCATATGCTTTAGAAACTATATGAAAAATGATTTTAGATGCTATTTAGAATTGAATTAAAAACTTGGTAAAATAGATGTGAAATTGCCTACACAAGCACAAGCTTGCTGAGACATTGTAAATTATATACAATGTCTCAAGTTTGAAGAAATAGGATAGAGTAGCAGAAGACGGTGCTAAAGATTTCAAGATGACTAATCAGGTATATCAAATAGGTTGCATGACGGTTAATTGAAATAATAGACTAAAGTAATACTTTGATCTAATATGACTTTACTTTATGGATATATAGACACGACATTTAATTAGAAATCGTGGTTGTGAGGCTGTGACTGGATTGATCCTGGCAGGTATATTTTAAATTGTCGATGTTTCTTTGGTTTTGATTTTATTTTTATTTTTAAAACAACCAGTCATGCATGTGGATGTGATGGGATGGAGGCAGTCTTCCTTATTCTTTTATTTATAAAAATTGTGTTTATCAGGTACTTCACAATGACATGCGTTAAATATCTAATCAGGTATATCAAATAGGTTGCATGACAGTTAATTGAAATACTAGATTGAAGTAATACTTCGATCTAATATGGCTTTTACTTTATGGATATGTAGACATGACATTTAATTTGAAGTCATGGTTGTGTGGCTGTGACTGGATTGATCCTAGCAAGTATATTTTAAATTGTCGATGTTTCTTTGGTTTTGATTTAATTTTTATTTTTAAAACAACCAGTCATGCATGTGGATGTGATGGGATGGAGGCAGAGTATTCCTTATTCTTTTATTTATAAAAATTGTGTTTATCAGGTACTTCGCAATGACATGCGTTAAATGTCTAATCAGGTATATCAAATAGGTTGCATGGCGGTTAATTGAAATACTAGATTGAAGTAATACTTCGATCTAATATGACTTTACTTTATGGATATGTAGACATGACATTTAATTTGAAGTCATGGTTGTGTGACTGTGACTGGATTGATCCTGGCAGGTATATTTTAAATTGTCAATGTTTCTTTGGTTTTGATTTAATTTTTATTTTTAAAACAACCAGTCATGCATGTGGATATGATGGGATGGAGGCAGAGTCTTCCTTATTCTTTTATTTATAAAAATTGTGTTTATCAGGTACTTCACAATGACATGCATTAAATGTCTAATGTCCAAAAAATAGAGAAAACTCCGCCAAATTTTTTATAGAAATGTAGCACTCATTTCACCAATAATCCTTTTTTAGAAAAGAAAAATGATACTCAGGTTTTTTTAAAGGGTATTTTCTTGAAAAAATGTTTTCCCCTGTTTATTTTCTAAATACTTTCGCAAACTAAGGGCCCGACATTTCAAAAAAAATATACAAAAATGTGTTATAAAAACTTGTGTCATTATACATATACCCATTTACTTCCATACTCCAAGTTTCCCTCATTCATCCCATAAAATATATATACTTCAATGAAATAGTAGAAAACTAGAAGAATAATCCATATCAATGAAAAGAAAACCTCCATATTCACTTCATTTACAAGTATAAGTCCATGCACATATACTCATTTACATCAACATTCCAAGTTACCCTCATTCATCTAATAAAATATATATACTTCAATGAAAATAATGAAAACCAAAAGAATATATGCATATCAATGAAAAGAAAACATCCACATTCAGTTTGTTTATAAGTAAAAGTCCATACACACATACTTATTTACTTCTAGACTTCAAGTTCCCCTCATTCATCCTATAAAATATATATTTCAATGAAAATAATGGAAACTAGAAGAATACATGCATATCAATAAAAAGAATATTTTATTAGCAGATAAAGTAATTTACATTCATGTAGTTATACCAATTATTCTAATTGAAATTCATTACATATTCATCCAATTTGCTTCATATTTTGTTAAGGTATGCTTTGAAATAACTTTTCTTGTTCGCCCACTTAGAAAGCACAACAGTTTGCAATACAAAATATTTAATTTAGCTGACACATTCTTTTGAGTTGTAATTCATCCAAATTTATGAAAAAATGTAACATTGTGACCAGTAAGAAGTGTCTTATCCTTTTTAATTGAGAGACACAAACACCATAGAGTACTATGGTCCTCATATATCTCAATATATAGTACTCAAACTCTCACTTAGACTATTGTCTAGGGTACTATGCAACAAAGAAATATGAAAGGATCAATAAATACCATTTGTAATGTTGTAAATATAGTTTATAAAATAGAGTAATTAATTGCTTTCTATACCTTAACTTTCTTCCTAGTGAGTTTTAGTGATTGAATAGTCTCGGTCACATTAGCTCATGTTAACCATGCACTACAAATTTTATCTTTTAAATGCATTAGATACAAATAAAAAATTACTTATCTATACATAATACATGAAAAAATTAAAAGCTTACTTATTTTTAATTTCCACAAGGGAAGGATGAATGTGTGATCCACAATAATCAAAAGAGAAAGCATGCCCATCATGCACATCTAAAACAAGTAGCATCCAATGAGCCCCATAAGCACAATCATATGAATTGCAAATAAAGTTTACAGTCCTTATGTGTAGAATAAGTTGCTAAGAAAACAAAAAGCTTAGGGAGTCATTAAGCCCTACCCCTTGGAGTACTATAAGAACCTTGGTAACATATCATCAACACGCCTCTCCAATGACCATTGCTATACGGCTCAACAAATGATGTTGGGCTCAAGGAATTGGTAAAGTACATCCTTGACCTTAAAAGGACTCATCGCATCATTTAGGAAGCTGCATAATAGAAATAATTATTATCTACCATGAGAAAATAACATGCAATGTCAAGTATTATATAAGTATATATTTGCAGATTATCCATGTAGGAGACAATGTGAGGTGTTCTAGTTGATCTCATTGGCAAACTCATAATAGGTCCTTTGCCATAAGTGGCACTTCAATAATGACATTGACAAGCACTTTGCTCTTAATCCATATGGAGTTGATTACCCTATCTTCATTGATGAGCGCATAGAATAACCTTACAAATTAAGGCATGTTAGGTGAGACTTCCACAAGATTCTTATATAGCTACCATAAAAGTTGCAGAGATTTTAGTTAGTATTGATCAATGAAGACCTTTAATTTTATGATAAAAACTAAACATATATACTAGTATCGATTCCATTGGTATGATGGTAACAGATGGTGAGTAGTGAATGACCTTGATGGTGTTTTCTCCTACTAATTAACCTTATATATATAGTTAATAAATAATTAAATTAAGCTCTCTAGCTAAAAATTATTGTTAAGAAAGGTAGTATGAAAAGATATATACCATAGACTCTATGGGAATGACAAATTCCTCTAGTCAAGCAATGTGATATGCAGCTACTTACCCAATGGTTACAATATTTTCCATTTCTAAAGGAAATAGTAGGTGAACATTCGCATTCAAAGCTATGGGAGTGGGCAAGCGCTTAGTATGTGAAGGCATATTAAGTTCATGTAAAGTAATTAAGCATGATCGAATTGTGACGACATTTTGATTGGAATCCAAGAAATAGGTATTGGCCGACCTATAAATAAGAAATACATCATACATAAGAGTGGTTGAGATAATAAAGTTACAAAAGGACAATGAAAGTTTTGGTGTCTATGTATATAACTCCTTGGCTGAAGTTTCTCTTTTGAATGGCGCATGTTGTCCTTAATGAAATTCTCTAGTAGGAGAATTGAAGCTAGCATTTGATGAAGATATAGGGGGATGTACTAGAATGAGGTACAAGGAACAAGAAAGGATCTCTAAACCTCCTTCACCTAACTACTTAAGTACATCAATTTTTATCTTATCACACATCTCCTCGTGGGCCTCGTCATCTTCAATTGTAGGTAATTTTTAACCAAAGAATTTGAAAGGAAGAATACCATGCACTATGCACCTTACTTAGTGGGGATAGTCCTTCTTTCCTATAATCCTATACAAGATCTCATCGTTGGAAACAATGCTACTTAGAGTTCCTATACTTAGTGCTTTCTTAGGTAAGTATGTGTTGTAAAGTTTAATTGGAATGACATAATCATTATAATTAATTAATTGTATAAAATTAAGGGTAGTCAAGGGTAGAAAGGTGAAACCACTTATAATGTGGGAAGCAACTTTTGCAGTAGCTTTGTCTATGAAGGTTTGGGCATTACAACTCATAGAATGCGCCATCTTCTAGAGGAGGGTGCAGTCAATGGGTTCCACAGTCCCAGCTTCCTTTTGTTGTTAAGTAAGACACTATAGCTAGGTAATGAAACATATATAACCGTAATAAAATTTGAACAGATTAAACTATCACAGATACTTACTTCATGTTTTTCCAAATGGGCACAACCCAACTTAGAGAGATGGTGTTGCATATGGGTTTAATGCACCTTTGTCCCTCTTATACTCTTTGCCTGCACATTCGTATGTATGTAATCAAGTGCCATGAGAGAATATTATATATAATTAATTAAATGAAGCATTATTTTAGCACAGTAAGAAGATAGTGTATGTTATTAATTATATAATGTGTAATATTTTTACATATATTCATTATATGCCATATTGAATCTTTTATTTTTGGTGCACCTATATTCAATCATCAATTGTGATAGGCACCTTGCTTCTTACTATGGAGAAGAGAAATTTGTGGTAAGATGCTGCACTATCACTGTTGATGTTTAACCACAAGTGCACGGGGGAGAAGACAAGAGGTGTTGGGAAGGAGAGATCTGGGAGAGAAGAACAAAAGAGGAATAATAAAAAGGGAGAAAGTGAATGAGAGCAGAACAGGAAGCAAAGGAAAATAAAATGAGAGAGAGAGAGAGAGAGAGAGAGAGAGAGAGAGAGAGAGAGAGAGAGAGAGAGAGAGAGAGAGAGAGAGAGAGAGAGAGAGAGAGAGAGAGAGAGAGAGAGAGAGAGATGAGAATAGGGGTCTGTCTCCCATAGAGAAGAGAGACTAGAGAAGAGAGAAGAGAATGCAAATGGCCAAGGAGAGGGAAAATGAGAGTGTGGAGAAGAGGAGAAGGTGGAGAGAAGAAGGGAGAAAGTCCCTACCCAAGGAGGTTGAAGAAGTGAAAAACGTAGAGAGAAGAGAGAGAGAGAGAGAGAGAGAGAGAGAGAGAGAGAGAGAGAGAGAGAGAGAGAGAGAGAGAGAGAGAGAGAGAGAGAGAGAGATAAGAGAGAGAGAGAGAAAAGAGAAAAGAGAGATAAGAGAGAGGGAAAAGATAGATAAAGAGATAGAGAGGGGTGGGGTCCACTAGCATCCCAGTCTTGCTAGAACTCTGAAGTCTTCAAATTTCTTCTATTTCCAAGAACCTTTGCCATCCTCATCTTGATTTGATTTGGATCATTTGGATCATCAGAGCTGTGTTGTTTGATCTGTAATGCATAGGACCCAATTAGAATAATCTAAACCGTTCATTACTCTTCTAATTAGCTTTGATGATCATCTGACCGTTAATTTTGCAATTCAATGGTTGGATGCCCAATTAAAGCTAAAATAAAATATTTTATGTAAAATCTTGAAATTTATGGCCTAGATGCTCTAATTGAATACTACATTAGGGGTATTTTGACTAAAATTGAACACTTAACAATCACCTATCTCTTGCCCGTTACTATTGAATTGGATAGTTTCTTTTATTCCCCTAGACTTTCTCTTGAATAACTTTTTCCATCATTGTTCACCCTTTGCCATTTCTCTTTTGATTGCTGCTAAGGTTGGCCTCTTTCTTCATGTTCTTCATGTCTTTCATATTCTTCATATTGATGTTGTTCATGTTCTATCTTTACTACAAACATGAACATGATGATATCATAACAATGAAATGAAATAGTCCATATAATGCATTTAAAGAACACAAAGGTAGAACAAACATAAGAAACATGCTTTTTTTAGTACAAAGGTGTCATGAATTTATAGTGGTATTTAAATAAAAAAAATTAGACATTGACTCTTCATTTTGATTTTCTAATCTAACATAAATAGAGAGAGAGAGAGAGAGAGAGAGAGAGAGAGAGAGAGAGAGAGAGAGAGAGAGAGAGAGAGAGAGTGTGTGTGTGTGTGTGTGTAAAGAAGTTACCTATGTATTTATTTATGTAAAGATATAATGGATATGATGCAAAAGCATGCAATAGAATGAAAATTTAGTAACTTTAACTCTTCCATACAAATGAATCAAAATCAAGCTCTAGCTTATTGATGACAAGGATGTGTTCCAATATCATAAAACCTTAATGGAAAATCATGGCCACGATTAAAATAATCCATAATAGAAACTTGACACAAAATAAATAATACAAGAGGATATAAATGCAAAACTCACCAAAGCCTTTAAAAATATCTTAAACCTCTGAGGATTAAATAAAGACCACCTATAATAAAATATTAGTGCTTAACTTAAACATATAAGTATAAGCCATTATTAAGATGATCCTTTCCAATTCAAGATGGATATTCCATTTGATAAAGAAATTTCATGGATCTAACTTTTGTCTCTAAACAATATGATAACACTAAACCACCTGGCACTTAACAGCTTCACCAAAGCATGGGAAGAAGAATAGAAATGGCGTCCATTAGGTGTGCATGCATAGCACTAGGTTTGCATGCATCTTACACTTTTATTTTATCATAGTAAATATCATAGACCATTGTCCTAGTTATCATTTTAGTTTTCTTGTTTTAGAACTTTCCTAATTTAGAAGTGTGCTAGTTTCTAATTTTAGAACCTCATACATAGATATTAGATTCTTTCTTTTAAGCTTTTATTAACTCTCCATCTTTCTTTACATACATCTTACAACCACTTTGGGAACTAAATGTGTGATATATTCTTAGATTTAGTACTTTCCTAAATGAGAAGCATGGTACTTTCTAATTTTAATAACATGTTCAGCTTAGATAGAATTTCTATATTTTTATTCATTCTAGGATCACTTTGGTACTACATACATGTTGGTTTATAGATAAGCATGCCTAATCTACTTAGTTTTCATGCATAGAAATTACATGCATTTCCACCATTGCATGCACCCACCACCCTCGCTTCTTTATCACATTCACACTCATGCTTAGTTACACATCTAGTCTTTTCCATAGCATTACACATCTACATCTCACTCATCTCTCAGTTTTCCATCCCTTCACTTCCATCTACTCACCCTCCTTTTGTCTAGTAGTTAATGAAACTTTCTAATTCCAATATGAGTATGAATCAATATGTTCAATTAAAAAACTAAATGATGATAAGGCTGTTTAAAAGAGTATATTGTACAAATCAAAACCAAACTATATTCATCTTCCATACACTTGGTGAATAGAAAGCTCACATTAATAATATAGGAGAATCTAGCATAACAAGTTCTCATATGCCAATTGCATAACCTCATATAACTCCACCTAGGTGCCAACACCAAATTAGAGAATACAAAAACATTATAACTGGAATGTAAACTACAAAACAAGAACAGATCTCTTACACCAAACAAGAGAAATACTTAACGCAAACCAAGGACCAAATCCCCTACAGTTACCATTACAAGAATCACAGAAAAAAATTATTCATAATAATTCTAAGATGATAAATTTCCAAAGCTAAAACAACATAACAAACCAAGACCAATAGGGATAGAAGGGGGGGGGGGGGGGGGGAGTCATGTGCGGTCGGCGGCAACTGACTGGGATAGAGAGAGGGGGAGAGAGTCATGAGCACCGCCAACTGGTGATTGAGGTAGAGAGGGAGAGTCACACAGGTTGATCGGCAACAGAGGAGGATGGAGAGAGACAGGGCAAGGGGGATAATGTGACATGCACTCTCGGCCAGAGACTAAGAAGGATGAATAAAGAGAGAAGGGGGGTTGGGGATGCACTCAAGGCTAGTCAACGATCGTGGAGGATGGAGAGAGAGGGAATGTTCATGCTTAGGGCTGGCTGGTGACCAAGGAGGATAGAGAAAGAGGTAGGGAGTCATGAGCACAGCCAGCTGGTGACCGAGGTGGAGAGAGGGAGAGTCACACAGGCCGACCAGCGATAGAGGAGGATGCAAAGAGAGAGGGCAAGGGGGATAATGTCACATGCACTATTGGCCAGAGACTAAGAAGGATGAATAAAGAGAGAAGGGAGGTTGGGGATGCACTCAAGGCTAGTCGACGACTATGGAGGATGGAGAGAGAGGGAAGGTTCATGACTAGGGCTGGCTAGTGACCAAGGAGGACAGAGAGAGAGAGGGAGGGGGAGGAAGGGGCTCATTCACAGGGCTACAGGTGACCAAGGAGGATGGAGAGAGAGAAAGAGAGGCCAGAAGTGTACCTGTTGACTGCAAAGATGTGCAAACTTTTTGATGGGGCATAACACCAATTTACAAAAATGATAACAAATGTAAATGATAGAGATTAAAGGGGAAATGGTGAGATGAATGCAATTCGATGTATATATAGTCAAAAATTTAAAGTTAAAAAAAAGGACATTAAAATCATTTTTAAAGTTGGGAAAAAATTACTTTAAAAAAGATCTTTAAAGTTGTTTTTATTTTCTAACTTTAAAAGTTCTTTTTAAATTAATTTTTTCTAACTTTAATATTATATATATATATATGTTTCTTACTTTAAACTCTCTTACTTATGATGACACCGATTTTTTATACAATTTAGTATTGATTCACACATTCTATGCACAAACACATACACACACTAGAACAAGGAATATTAAGTGTTTTTTAGATAATTCATCATTTATCATCCTTTTATTACATATATCAATTGTTATTATATCTCATAAATAAAAGAAAAGCAAATGATCAAAAAGCTAATAAGAAACTATTTTGTCAAGATCTGACATCTTAATATTCAACTCACACCATTCTTTGACAGTGAGAGAGATGGTAAAACTTCAAATTACAACATCCACGACCAACATGATGGAAATATATTTCTTGTCATCAAACGCTAAATTTGGACAGGAACCACAAAGCATGAGGTTCTCCCTTTCACTGATATTGAGGGTTAGATTAAGAAGCTTTCCACATATAGTCTTTTCTCTCAAATGGATATATTATTGAATTCTTAATAAAAGGGATTTACTCAATAGAATACATGGTGCTCTAGTATTCTCTAAGTTTGATTTAAAATCTAGATATTGGAAAATTCACATTACTAAAAATGATAGGAATAAAACTGCATTTATGATTCCTTTTGGACACTTTGAATGGAATGTAATGCCTTTTGGTTTGATGGATGCACCTTCTAAATTTTAGAATATTATGAATGATATATTTGATCCATATGTCAATTTATTATCACATATATTGATGATGTGCTAATATTTTCAAAATCAATTGAACATCACTTTAAACACATAGAAATCTTTAAATGGTTGATTAAAAAGAATGGTCTAGTTTTATCTACCTCAAAGATAAAATTGTTCAAAGAAGAAGTAAGACTTTTAGGATATAATATTTGTCAAAGAAAAATTATTTCAATACAAAGAAGTATTGAATTTGCCTCAAAATTTGCTGATGAGATTACTAATAATAAACAACTTCAAAGATTTTTAGGATCTTTGAATTATATTTTGGATTACTACTCGAATCTTTCACAAGATACTAATATTCTTTTTAATAGATTAAAAAAGAATCCTAATTCATGGACTTTTAGATCATACAAGAGCAATAAAAAAAATAAAATCTAAGGTCCACAGACTTCTTGACCTTTATTTGGAAAATAATGACCAGTTAAAATTATAGAAATTGATGCTTCTAATATTGGTTTTGGGGGTATTCTTAAGTAGCAGAACCCTGAAATAGATAAAGAAGAACTAGTTCAGTTCTGCTCAAGTAAGTGGAATACCATTGAAGATAAATATTCTACAATTAAAAAAGAAATTCTTTCAATTGTCAAATGCATTTCAAAATTTCAAGATGATCTCTTAAGCCCAAAATTTCTTTTTAGAATAGATTGTAGCGCTACCAAACAAATTATTAAAAAGATGTTAAGAATATAATTTCAAAACAAATTTTTGCAAACTGGCAAGGACAATTTTTTCTTTTTATTTTGAAATTGAATTTATTAAAGGAAAATATTTCTCTACTTGACTTCCTCACTCATCAGTTTTTACAAGGATCATGAATTGAGGTAGAGAAAGATCTAGCCAAGGTAATACCTGAGGTAGAGGTACTGGTCATGGTAATAACCAAGCCATAAGGGCAAACAGATAATATCGATGGAAGAATATCCTACAATTAAGTCAAAAAATATTCAGAAAAAAATTTCCCTCAATAAAACCCCTTCTCAAATGTCTTTGGAAAATATTCCAAAATGACAATTTACTCATCAAAAAACAATAAAAGAGGCTATGATAATGATTGAGGAGAATTATCTCTAGAAGAAATATATGGATAATATCTTGCATATTAGTATAGATGATGTTCAATGGTACAATCCAACAAACACATGGGATGTTTCAGTTAGACACATGCGTGATCATCCCTACCCAATAAGGGCAGGAAAAAACCAATATATGATGGAGAAATTTCTCTAAGTAGGGTGTGTGAAAATAAGCTACTTTTATAATAATAATCGCTCTACTTTAAATTTTAGTAAGTGCATGATTAATAAAGTTCTTTTTCCTCAAGAATGGGATATCAATTCAAGCTAATTCAAATGGATTGAGGGAAAACAAGGGACCAAATGTCCCTTTAAGTGGTAGGATTATATAGAGTCAATGACTCTCATGATGTATCTTGAGAACAACCAGAAGAGCACTCTTGGTTTCTCAATATGAACCCCCAACTTGCTTCTTGTGGAGTTCCTACTTTGTTCTTCCATTAGTGGAGAAAGATTGGGCCCACTATGGAAATATTACCAGTGAATTTAAAAAATATTTGTAATAAATGGGTTGAATATCAACCCCAAATTAATAAAATTCTTTTAGAAGAATTAATTGAAGGATATTGTGAATTTCTACATTTTATCAAATTCAAAATACCATGGATTTTAAAATGGTTAATATCAACCCGACTTTAGTCGACATCAACACCAATAATGCAAGAGAATCTCCTTTATGTAGCTTTCAACTTTACTTTATGTAATTTTCATCTTTGCTTTATGTCACATTGACCTGTCATCCTTATGTCTTTACTTTATGCAAATAATTGTAGGTCAATAATTATAATGAATTCTAGTGGCACTTAAGTCTAAATTTGAAGTCTATAAATATGGAATCAGTCAGTCTGTTGGGCATCAGTCCTTAGTTGCTTGAGTAGGTCACTTAAAGCCTAGTTTCTCTATAATCTTTCCCCCTTTTGTAATTCTTTCCACATCAATAAATATTCTGAAGTTTTTTCTACATTGGTTTTGCGCATGAGAGTCTCTTTTGCTCTGTAAGTATTCTTGATTTTGATCCTTCGCTTCCCTCTTTGGTATCAGAGCCATTAATGAGTAGCTAAGTATATGTAGGGTTAATTATAAAGAATAGTAATGTAATTAGTATAGCCTATTATTGCCTTTAATGTTCTAAGTATGATTTTATCCTAATCCATTCAATATGTCTTATGGATTGACACCCAAGTCACATAGGCCTTTGTTCTTGTGGCAATGATAGTAGAGGGGTTCGCCATAAAGTGTTGACAGTCTAGTAAGACATGAGAATAGGTTACTATAAGATTGTACTTAGACTATTAAAGACAATTCTAAGCTATACACTTACATTACAATGTTCTTTATGACTAGCTCTACTCTTAGCATCCGTGATGGCTATGAGAAATAATAAGGATAAGTATATTAAAAATACCAATATGGTAGAATACCCTATAGACTTTGAGGTCCTTTACAAATGGACCATCTCCAATGTTAAGCCCAAGGAAATTTATAATATAGATAGATCTGATTTTACATCTACCAAAATCATAAAGAATATGGAGCAAACAATTAGTCTAGATATTATAGAAAAGATAATTAATTTGTTTCAAGAAAGTGAGTTAAAGTCCTATTTAGATTCTGATAAGTATAAATTTAAACATGTTGGTTTAATTCAAATAGCATTTAAGCTTGTTACTTTGAATTGCCCAAATGCTTGGTCTTGAGAGATGCGCGATATTTGGATTGGGCTCCCTTATTAATGGATGTCTTACAAACTAGCCACTATCACGGCCCTACTTGTGTGTGTGTGTGTGTGTGTGTTTCTTGATTTTTGCTTGTCTTTATCTAACCATAATATCTTTTATGCCTTGAGTTTGTATGCTAAAACTCATAGTTATAATTTTAAGGTAGGATATGAGACAATAGCTCTGACATATATAATCTATTTCAAGGTCCTTCCCACTCTTGTCACAATGCTAGAAAGAAATCACCTAGGAACAAGACTATTTTAATAGAAATAAATCTATTATCATCTGATATAACAATCAATAGGACTCTCAAATGGGATGAAACCAACTTCCTTGAGTCTTGGCAGTTAATAGAAGCCATTCTGCCAAGACAGATGGTTGATCAAAATCAAGATCAGATAATCCAAACCTATGATGGTGATGTAGAGATCAAATTTGGTAATAGGAGATCTTTTAGACTTACTATATTTATAACTCCACCAATGCTAATCTTAAGCCCGAATGAAAAAGGAGGAGGGTCTTATGTCAGATGTCGGCTGACAAGGGAGAAGTTGAAGTTGATTTTGTTATTTCTTTCCTTCTTGCAAATGAATATGCATTTATATATTAATTTGTAAGGAGGAAATGAAAATCATCTCCAACTTCTTAAAAGTGTGGCAACGCTTGCGTTAGGTGTCAGTCGGCAAGGTAGAAGTTGAAGGTGATTTTGTTATTTCTTTCCTCTTGCAAATGGATATTCATTTGTATATTAGTTTGTAAGGAAGAAATGAAAATCATCTCCAACTTCTTAAAAGTATAGCAACACAAACATGACATGAATCGAAAGCTGACATTCCCTCAAGCTAGGGCATTCCCCATAAGTGACGTGCTGCATCGGATCCTAGGTGTAATGAAAAATGGGCAAGGGTTGCTAGGGCATTTCCCCAGAAGCAATGCGCTACATTGGATCCTAAGTGTAGTGAAAAATGGGCAAGGGCTACTAGAGCAACCCCTCATAAGGATGCACTACATCATAACAAGTAGACATGGGTTCATGCCATGGAGGTTGAGAAAGGCACTGGTAAATAGGGCATCTCAAGAGCGGAAGATTCATATCACCACATGGAATATAGAGACATTGACAACTAAGAGTTTAGAGTTAGTAGACATGATGAAACATAGGAGAGTCAACATTGCTTATATTTAAGAAACCAAGTGGAAGGGGGCTAAAACTAGAGAAATTAATGAGTATAAATAATAGTATGTAGGAAAGGATAATGACAAAAATGGCATAAGAATAATAGTGGATAAAGAATTAAAGGATAAAGTTGTGGATGTTAAAAGAATTAGTGATAGAATTAAAATAATAAAACTTGTTCCAGAAGAGCAGAGCATAAATGTTATACGTGCATACACACCACAAGTAGGGTTAGAAGATATAATCAAAAGATAATTTTGGGAAGATATGGAGGGAGTCATGTAAGAAATTATGAACATAGAGGGGAAATTTGTAGGAGCAGACTTAAATGGCCATATAGGAAAAGAAAAGGAAGGACACGATAGAATACATAGAGGGGTATAGTAAGGTGAACGAAATGAGATGAGGGAAACTATGCTCGATTTTGCTTTGTCATATAACTTGGTCATTGTAAATACACTCTTTAAGAAGAGGGATGAACACTTAATAACCTTTAAAAGTGAACTTCATAAAAGCTAAATAGACTTTTTCTAATTAAGAATACTGAACAATCAATGTGTAAGGCTTGTAAGGTGATACCCGGTGAGAGTTTAACCTTATAATATAAGTTAATAGTTATGGATATCTATATCAAAAGATGGAAGAAAGGAAATGAACTTAATAGGTATCCAAAAACTAAGTGGTGGAACTTAAAAGGAGAGAAAATAATCTCATTCACAAATAAGTTGACGGTAGAAGGAAACTGGAACTATGAAATAGAAGTAAACACCATGTAGATTAATATTGCTAAGTCCATTAAGAAAGTGCTAAAAGATTTCTTAGGAGTATCTAAAGGTAAAAGACAATTAGTAAAGAAAACATAGTGGTAGAGTGAAACAGTGCAAAAAGTTATTAAAGAAAAACGGATGTGTTTTAAAGCATAGCAAAAAACTAGAAATAATAAAAACTATGATCAATATAAGAATGCTAAAATGGTTGTTAAGAGAATAGTAAGTGAGGCTAAACTTAAGGCATACGATGAGCTCTATAATAGACTAGGAATAAGAGAAGGTGAGAAAGATGTGTTTAAATTTACAAAAGTAAGAGAATAGAAGGGTAAGGACTTAGATCATGTTAGGTGCATTAGATGTAATGATCAAGGTGTATTAGTCAAAGAAGATGAGATCAAACAAAGGTCAAAAACATACTTTCAAAAATTGTTAAATGATAATGGCTCTGAGAATATAAGGATTGAAAATATTATAAATCTAAATAACATTGGATATTATAGATATGAACATAGGATTAGAATACCTGAAGTGAAAGAGGCCTTGAAAAAGATGAAACTAGGAAAGGCCATGGGGCCTAATGATATACCAATAGAGGTTTGGAAGCATATCGTAGATATGGAGGTAGTTTGGTTGACCAAGTTATTTAACAAGATTATAAAATCAAAGAAAATGTTTGATGAGTGGAGAGAAGCTCTATTGTACCAATTTATAAGAATAAAGAAGACATACAGAGTTGCACTCATTATTGAGGGATCAAAATTTGAGCCACACTATGAAACTTTTTGGAAGAGTGATTGAGAAGAGTTTATGACATGAGACAAGTATATCAGAGAATCAATTTGTTTTTTTGCCTGGGAGGTCTACCATGGAAGCTATTTTCTTACTAAGACAATTGGTAGAGAAATATAGGGAGAGGAGGAAAAACCTCCACATGATCTTTATCGACTTAGAGAAAGCTTATAATAGAGTCCCTGGAGAGTTAATATGGAGGGTGTTGGGCAAGAAAGGGGTTTCGCTGGGGTATATAGACATAATTAAATATATGTATGAGGTAACGGTGACAAATGTTAAGACCACTTGTGGCGAGATCGATGATTTTCCTGTCACTATAGGTTTGCGCCAAGAATCGGCATTGAGCTTATACCTTTTCATGTTGGTTATGGAAGAGTTAACAAAACATCTGCATGAGAAAATTCCCTAGTGCATGCTATTTGCAGATGATATAGTCTTACTTGATGAGACAAGGGAGAGTGTAAACACAAAGTTAGAGTTACGGAGAGAAGCATTAGAATCTAAAGGATATAAAATCAGCCAAACTAAGAATATATGGAATGCAATTTTAGCAAGGAGAAGAGTAGGAGCGGAACACTAGTCAAGATTGATAACCAAGAAGTCCTAGTAAAAGACCACTTTCGATACTTAGGATCAATGATTCATGAGAGTGGAGAGATTGAGAGGGAGGTTGCCTATTAACTCCAAGGGGGTTGGAACAAATGGAGATGTGCATCTGAACTTTTGTGTGATCAGTGGGTGCCACTCAAACTAAAAGGAAAATTCTCTAGGATGGCCATAAGGCCAGCCATCCTTTATGGAATAGAGTGTTGGCCAGCTAAGGAACATCATGCTCATAGGATGAGCCTCGTAGAAATGAGGATGTTGAGATGCATGAGTGGTAAGACAAGAAAGGATATAATTAGGAACGGAAATCTTAAAGGAAATTTAGGGTTAGTACCAATAGGTAACAAGATGAGGGAGATTAGACTTAGATGGCTTAGACATGCCTAAAGGAGATCGAAAATGGCATCAGTTAGAAGGAGCGAGGCAATGCAAGTAGAAGGCTCCAAAAGGGCGAGGGGAAGGCCCAAAAAAAGATAGATAGAAGTGGTGAGGAAAGATTTAAAAACTTTGGGAATAAATTCATAGTACTTAATAGAGAGGAATGGAGGAATAAGATTCATGTGGCTGACCCCTAATTGAGATAAGGTATTTATGATACATACATACATACATACATACATACATACATACATACATACATACATACATACATACATACATACATACATAAGCAGCTTAGCTAAGGTAGCAATGATCAGAAATCATTTGTCATCAAACAAAAGGAAAGCAAAGTAATAGTCCACTGCCCAAAGCTCTGATCATTGCTACCTTTTGTTTGATGACAAATGATTTCTGATCATTGCTACCTTAGCTAAGCTGCTTACCCAAAGCACTGATCCTATCAAAAAAGAAATAAACATGAATGGGGCAATTTACCTTTCCTTGAAAAATCAAGTTGCTGACTCAATCATGCCCTTCATAGTACATCGCACCTGGAGTGCTATGTTACTAAATGGTAGCTACTTGTCATACAAACCATCTCTTAGTGTGTGAATTTGTATTCTAATCTTGTCTGCATTCTAACATGCATTTGTAAAAACATCCAAATTAGAGACATTCTCAAGAAAGATCAAGTAAAAATTTAGATACCCCTCATACTTAGTAGAGTTGGCCGTCTTAGCATTCTTCTTTCTATCCATTTTTGTAATCCTACAAATATCAACATAAAAAAATTAGGAAAAAAATAAATAAAAATAAATAATATAAGAAACATGCATTAGAGACGTTCTAAAAAATGATCAAAACAAAATTTTGGAATGCAAGGATCTAATAGCACATATAAATTAAAAATAGGTTAAAATAAAAAATATAGAACCCCTCAAAGCGGCCCATCTTATGATTATTCTTTGTGCCCATTTTTGTAATCCTACAAAAATTAACATAAAAAAGCGATCATCCTTTGATCAAAGTCATTATCTCGACTATCTTGGGAATTCATGCGTATCTCAGCAGATTGCATTAAACATGAAACCCCAAAAAATCTATACAAAAATTTGGAAGAAATGTCCCGTTCTTTATCGGGCTATGTTTATTTAGACCTTCTCGACTAGATCGAGAAGAAAAAAAGGTATATAAGAAATATTTAGTTTTCTTTGAATCAAATTCATTTCTCTTCCTTTGATCAAGCCCATATGTCATTATCTTCACTTCCTTCAAGTATTGAGTTAATCTTTGAAGAAGGCACATGAACACACTCTCTCATATGGAGTATTTAAGGGAGAGAAAAAAAGGCCAATTTAGATAGTTGTAGCAATTGGGTGGAGGATCAATATTGACGTACGGTAGGTTGACAGAAGGTAAGAGTTTGGAACAGTTATAGGTTCGTTGAAGAGAGAAAGAGGGAGAAAGTTTGCTGAATAAGAATCCACATATTTAATGACAGAAAATATAGCAATAGTATACTGTTTTGGTAAAACTTCAAACCAAAGAGGAAGTAGGTTTATAACTACCTTAAAATTTGGAAAGCATAAATTAAAGGTAAACATACACACTAAGTAGTATTCTATTGTTTGTAAGACTCTTCATCAAACTTTATCAAATATCCTAACCAATGCAGTGGTCTAACTGCCCCTAAAATAGGAGGGGGAATTCTCTTAATAAGTAGCGTGGGTATATATGTTAATTGCTTGTGTCAAAAATACATGTGCGATTGAGATCATTGACGATCCCAACAGCTTATCTTCTGGCTTCCGACATAAATGGCCATGGACCAAAACTCACCGCCAGAGGGTGATCTAGCCGCCATTTTTCTTAAATGACAAGAGGATGGTTTAGAAAGTCCAATAATGACAGGATAATATTAAATAATTAGGTAATAAACAGCATCAATCCGAGAACGGCTACATAATCTAAGATGCGTCAAAGAAGAGAACAGCTCGGTTCACCAAACATCTGAGACCACTTGCGCTTTTGTCACCGTATGGATCACATAGTGGAGACATGAGAGGAAATATAATCCATCTTAAAAATAAAAATAAAAATCCGTCTAGGTTATATTGTCGAGACTTAAGACGAATAAATAGATCTTTATTCCTGGGGCCCGCTACAGTAATAGTCCTCAGTTTTAGGTGATCCAATCCAAAAACTGGTCTGCTGGGTCTCAATTTTTTTTCTGTTCTTGAATGATTATGTATCCATTCAAATAGATCGAGAAGATCCACATGCAAAATCATTCCTAACCCTCTGATCACTCTATAATTTATGTCATTTATTTTCAAATCTTTGAAAGCCATTCATTTTATGATAATCCAGTGGAGAAGATTTTTGAAGGACGGTCCATTTAAAATGCTGCCGAAAAACATATAGTGTAGAGAGTGTGGTTGTGCCTACGACGTAACTAATACATGCAATTAGAATTAAGGGATTGTGCACAAGAAAGATACCAGAAATTACATGTATGACCCGTAATTACATGTATTAGTTTCATCTCTAGGGTGAATAACTAATACACAATGCTCCCAACGGGAACTAATCGGCTTCCAGATAACAATAAAGGCTAGGATCATCTAATGGAGAATCTTATTGGGGCGTTGATTATCTAAGACAGTGCCTAGGAAATGAATGGTTCAGATAATAAATAACAAGCGCTACTCATACTTTAACTCGGGAAAGAAAAATTATGCCTTTTTATTATTATCAAGCAGCCAATACAAAAAGCTTCCATTTATGGAATTCATAATTCTATCATCGACAACATTCAGATTAAATAAATAAATTCTGTCATCCACTCTCAAATTTTACAAATTCAAAACATACATCTACAGTAAAAAAAGGATAGCCCGGTGCACCAAGTTCCCAGCATGGGTGGGGTCTGGGAAAGGGGTGGACCACAAAGCGCCAATGGTACACAGCCTATAGTGATGAATAGTATTATTTTGTTGATAATTAGAAGCAAAGAGTAATGTGCCCTAGCTAGCTTCATTAGGATAATTAACTAAAGGCTAGTATCCTCTGAGTCAAAGATCTTACACGAGGTTTATTGATGTCACCCCTTTGTAACTATTGCCAAAACTTCATTTAGGGGTTTACGGTAAAAGTACAAGTGGGATCCATCTTTTAGAGTGTTATAAATCGTTCACCATGTAATTTCTTAACCATCTTGCTATAGATCATGCATTCCTGTCCCAAATATCAGATACTTTGGATGAACGTACTTTTTTTGAGCAACTTTGGGTTCTAAAATGGAGGGCAGTAAAATTAATGGTAGGCTACAACAGCTCAAGCATATCAATTCTAGGATCATCGACAGCACTTGATTTTTGAAATGTGACCCATCATGCTAAATCGTTGATGGGCAAAGAAAGAAAGAAAAAAAATAAGTTGGAAGTTACACTTAACCCAAAAAACAGAAAATAAAGACCAGAAGAAAGATACACTAAGATATACACTACATAACCCGCATGAAACAACAATGACTAGTGGCCCTACGGCAGTGGCACATGAATAGTCTTTCTTATGCTGCGTCATGGGTTCAAGTAGCTCCTTTGTTTAGGGTAATCCGTATGTTTAGCTTAGATTGTCCTTGCACGAAAATTTATAATCGTTGGATGATGAGAACTGTTTCATTAGTAATTTTAATTAACAATCATTGAAATTTTCAACTAGAAAACTAGTATTTAGAAGCCTCCACTTCCTATGAATTTTTGCTTGTAACCTAAATAGGCCTAGCTGACCAAGATAAATGGTTTCGAACCCTAAACGTGGAGTGCATCTAGGTTCCGTCTTTTTCCGCGTCCGGCCAGAAGAACCAGCAAGCTGTCTTTGAAAACTGGTGAATGGGCCATGTTGTTGGGTGTTGGGCAGAAATCTCCTACCAGATTCCAAAGATTGTTCACTTGTGATATCAAAGGTGCTATATCTTGGTAAAGTTATAATGCTACAAGGGGTGTTCCCTTCTTTCTTGTTTTTCCCTGCAGATCTGCTCGGTCGCAGGGAGTCTACTCTTCACAGGCAGAATTACCTAACAAGGTATAAGTTGCTTGGCGGGCCCATCAATTCATGGTCATCGTTGCTATTATATAGGTAGTGTCCCCGTAAGTGAACACTCTCAAAAGGAGAGTAAGGAGTGCAGGTTTCATTTTTCATATATGGTGAATCTATTTTTATGGAGAGGAAGTAGTACTGTAACAATCTGATGGCTTCACACACAATAATATTGTTCGCTTTGGAGATTGGGGCTCATATCACCTAGCCCTCTCACGTCTTTGTTCTTCCCTTGTAGGAAAAGGCCTTGTTTTCACATGAGAAAAACAAAGCCGTGAGGAGGCTAGGTGATATAGGTTTTAGTCTCCAAAGTGGACAATATTATTGTGTGTAGAGCCATCGGACTATTACAGTAGTATCAGAGCTTGAACTACTCATAGCCAAACATATTAGGAATTCAAATATGTCAAATTTAAGAGAACGAGTCATAAGGACATCTTAACTTAGATGGCTTAGTAAAATTCTCATAAGTATTATATGTTGAAATACAGATGCCACCTCATCGTAGTAGAACTAATACATCTACACCTGTAGAAGAGCATGGTACTATTGGAAACCAGACACGTGTACCTATACTTGCACCTGCACCCATAGAGGTTCAGCAAGATACACCAGAACCATCGATATAGGCACAACGAAGTGTTGGAGCACCTGGGGATTTGGCCAGTGAGGTGATGCAATTGATATTTCAACAACTGAAATAGAAGCTTCAGGCATCATTGGAAGAGGATTCTGTTGCAGGGGGCAAGAGTGACACTTTGATGGAGCAATTAAAAAAGATTGTTCTAAAGTTTTCTGGAATTGAGGGTGTCAAAGCAGTTGAAACCTGGCTCTGATATCATTGTAATAGCCCAATAGCTTCACACACAACAATATTGTTCACTTTTAAAACTGGGGCTCATATCACCCACCCACCTCATGGCTTTGTTCTTCCCTTGTAGAAAAATGCCTTGTTGCATGTAAAGTCACTCCCAACTCTTATCAACAGACCAATCACTTTTCCCTTAGTGATGTAGGACTAACTCTTAGCGTTACTAGCCGCCTGCTTAACGATGCCCGACCCACATTAGGGAACACGTGTCTATACGTGTTGGCGGCAACACGTACTTGAGAACCACGTACCGACTAGCCCACACACTAGGTCAAAGATTGGCTCTAATATCACTGTAATAGCCTGAGAGCCCCACATACAACAATATTGTTCACTTTGATAGTTGGGGCCCATATCACTCAGCCTCCTCACATCTTTGTTCTTCCCTTGCAGGAAAAGGCCTTGTGCATGTAAAGTTCTCCTAACTCTTATCAACAACCCAATCACTTTCGCCTTATATGTAAATGTATTTCCTTTTTCTTTTTCTTTTTTTTTCTGTTTTGAATCGGATGTGAAAACAAGAATATAAACATTCGTTTTGTCATGAATGCCTCACTAAAAACTATGCACACTCCTCTAAGCTAGATCTCTTCTGGTTTCCCATTAAAAAATCCCCTTTCCTCTTTGGATTTTCCTCTTCTAGGGCTTCCACGCAAAAGCCCTTCTTCTTCTACTTTTCATTTTTCTTCTTCTTGGGTGTTTTGTATTTTCTCCTTCTTTTGAGTGTTTTGCATTTTTTTCTCTTTCTTTCAGGTTCCTTTACATAGAAATGAAATAAGGGTATATATTTCCTTATTTCATTTCAGTTATAACCCCCTAGTATTCCCTACATTTTTTACTTACAATAACTTCACTAGGAAGAACAAAGCTATGATAGGGCTGAGTGATATGGACCCCAGTCTCCAAATTGTATAATATTGTTGTGTGTGGAGCCATTGGGCTGTTACAGTAGTATCAGAGCCAACCCCTGACTTAGTGTCTGGGATAGCCAGCACGTGGTTCCCAAGTACATGTGGCTGCCAACACGTGGGGACGCATATTCCCTAAGGTAGGTAGGGCATCGTTAAACGGGCATCTGGTAGCAGTAAGAGTTAGTTCCCTATTGTTAAGGGAAAAGTGATTGAGCTATTGATAAGAGTTGAGAGTGGCTTCACATGCAACAAGGCCTTTCCCCACAAAATGAGAAACAAAGCTGTGAGGGGGTGATATGGGCCCCAATCTCCAAAGTAGACAATATTATTGTGGATGGAGCCTTTGGGTTGTTACAAGTACATGCCCCCTTTTCCCACAAGTGAAAAACAAAGTTGTGAGGGGATGATATGAGCTCCAATCTCCAAAGTTGATAATATTGTTGTGTGTGGAGCCATTGTGCTGTTACAAGTACATGCCCATTTTTCATATGTAATAAAACTATATTATTAAATCTAATCCACTTATAATGCCAGGAATGGCTTAAACTCGAAACCAAATTTCATGCCCATTAGAATGTATTTGGCATACGTATCTTTAAATCAAAATCATGTCAATTCATTTCTGTTAAGGTTTCAAAGATCTGAAGCAAGTGCCTAGGATTGTCTAGATGCATTAATTTCTCATGGTTCACCTATTTTTTATGTTCTAAATATGATGATGGCTTAGGTTTTTAGAAAATATTGTACCATGCATGAAAAAATGGCGTGTACTTTTTTCTTTCTTCTTGAGTGTGTACTCTTATTAGAACTCATATATTATACATTTATGGTGTACAAGAAAACTGGCATGCTTTAAGGTGTGTCAGTGTCAACACCTGCACTAATTTTGAATGAAGTTGTCCCCATGTTTGGATGATCTGATTGCCCTAACGTTAGAGATCTTGTAACAAAAAATTAGGTAGAGAGAGAGAGAGAGATTGTAACACCCTAGATTTTTAAGACATTTTAAAAAAAAATAATAATAATGGTATTTTAAATAAGAGCATTTGGGATCCCATGAGAAAAGATTTATTCAACATTGTACTAAATCTATCTTAAAAACTCCGGGTGTTAGTTTTCCTTTATCAAAATGGCGTACATGTCATTTAAACATAAATAAATAATCCGCGTATAAATCAACGTCAAATAAATAGGCGCCTTTATTTTAAATCAAATAAACGTCCAAAATACAATAATAATATGGCCCAAGGTCTATCCATCATAGCATCCCATATAAATGTCCAACATATGTCCAAAGATCTAAATCACATCCAAATATAAAGTATGCAGTCCATAATAAAATTCAAATGATAATCCACTCTAATGACTCACATTACTGTCTAAAACTATAGGGAAAACTAGTCTTCAGCAGCTCTCAAGGTTTATCAACCGCTTTTCCTTTCCTGGTGTCGCGCTCGAGATCTAAGGCATTGCAAAACAAAGCAATGCCTCAGCAAGCTATCGCTTGTGTAGGTACATAGACAATTAATGTAATAAATGAAAGAAATAATGAATGGCACTGATGAAAAGTCTAACATTTATGAAAATAGTGATATCATAATGTTATGTTCAAATAAACGTCAATTTATTCCATATGCTAAAACATGCAATCATAGAGTTAAAACATGACATGAATCAATAAAATGGAGCATACAACAAGAATAAGGGCACCCTAAGGTAATGGGTCCCACCACATCGCACTAACATCCCTGATCAAAAGTACACTTAATCAACCTTTGAGTGTCGTCACACCCAGGCACATAATCCATAACCATGCTCATCATACATGCACACATAATAAGAATATGGGCTATCATGCTGCAGTGGCAACCCTCCATGGGTATCAACCACCGCCGCTCCCTGTCGACACCATAACGGGAGACTTAGCGTCTGTCCCCATGAAAAGGCTCAGACCGGTAGTGTGGACTATCCATGTTACCAAACCCCTACCGAATCCCATCTATGGGCAGGTGTCTATCATATCACAAACTTATCACATCATAATCTCGGAAGGTGGGTGGCCGGCCCTATCCCTCCTAGCATGACGCCCACCAGGCGAGAGCACCCGTCATCAAATATAAAACACGGAAATCATATGTATATGCTAAAACTCAAGAGCACTTATAGCTTGCAATCCCCAAGACATGCCCCTCATCCTGGGGTTAGCCTATAAAAGGACCAGCTAATAAGCCTCTATTCTCATTTCCATGTAAATCCATACATTTTCTATGTATATAATAAGAATTAAGTCTCTAATTAAGCATAACTAATTAACATCATGCTTGTAAAAGCATTTTAAATAAGTTTATTCAGTAAAAGATTTCAATTTGGAATAACCATCCTGTACGCAATGTCGCATGAAATCCACGGTAAATAATAATTGCATTTTAAAACACAATCACACATGATGCTATGTTTAAACATAATTTAAAAATCAAGGCAAAACATTAGTTGTCGTTACCTACCTCAGTGTGAGACCACTAGCTTGCTAATAACTCCCTTTAATTGGTATATTCAAGTGCACTTGTACATGTCACATCATTATTTTAAAATTTTTCTAAATAAAAAGTGGTCATTTCTAAGTTTTTAAGTTAAAACTAGGTCCGTGTCGTCAATACGGTCACAACGCCTCTTTCGGATCGTGATTTGGACCTCTCTAACTCCCACAAATCAAGTTTTAGTGAAAACTACCCTCAAATGGGGCCTGCCGGACCACCATAAGGTGGTTTATACTGGCGACGCCCTTTTTCCGCCGGTTTACACAGGCGTATACTGGTGCACGAAGACAGTGACGCACGCACGGGACGCGCGCGTGCGTCATGGTCGCCAGGACGCGCTGCGTCCTGGCCCCACCGCGACCGCCAACCAGCGCACTCCCAGCACGCACGCGGCGCCGCGCACGCGTGCGACGACGACGTCGTGTGACGTTGTCCTGGGTGCGTCTCCGAGTGCGTCCTGGTGTCAGCGCCAGGGTGCCGACGCCGTTGACGACGACCGGATTCCGGTCGCCTTCGGCAGAGCTACAGAGCTCCGTTTTTGCGCGATTTTTGTGCCATTTTCTTCAGAATTCTCTCTAGAATCCATTTATGCCCTCCTTTTTCACTGATTTTGCGAAAAACCATGGTTTTTAAACGATTTTTCCCAAGTTCCTAAAATCATCCCTAGGTACTGGTTTTTACGTTTTGTGGAGAAATCCACCGTTGGATCACTCCCAAATTTAAAGGGTATGCTCTTAGTTCTCTTGTGCACTAGTTGGACGGTGCGATTTTCAAACGGACGAGGTTTGATCCGTGAAATCACGCTCCAACAGTAGCATGCACACAGGTTCCTAATAAATACGAAAAAACATAGATTTGAGGCTTACCTTACGCCTAGCCGGAGTTGCTCGTGTTGCCGGGGTTCCCCTCACCGGAAAATCCAAGTTTTGCAGGGCTAGGGTTTTGTGTAAAAACTCAGAGAAAACGCTCAAAGTGGAGCGTTTTGGCTCCTAGAGGAGCATAGATATAGGGTTTTAGAGTCTTGGGGAAGAGAAACTCTTCCCCACACGTCTCTTTCCAAGTCTCTCCGGCGATTTTTCCGGCACTAGTAGAGACGTGTGGAAGACGAGGGTGCCATTATCAATTTGGACCCCTGTCTAACACGTCTCTATCAAATGACCAATTTGCCCTTACAACTTTGACGGCTCATAACTCCCTCGTTTGAGCTCCGTTTTTCGCGTTCTTGGTGGCGTTGGATTCGTATTGACGAGCACTTTCTAATTCTTATGTTTTCAGGAAAAATTTCATCCATAAATTTTTATTTTAATTTATTTAATAATTTCCTATTTTATCCTAAAAATTAAGGATATTACAGAGATAGGATAAACCTAAATAGCGTTTTTCTTTTATCCAAGGAATGTAATCTATTATGGAAGTGAAAGCAGGGACCATGCATTTGTTTATCGACGATGCTTCATCTGCAACGCCACAAGTTGCATACCCTGTGCAACAATAATTTCTCCATTCCGCTGATCATGGCCATATATTATTTGGAGTGCAATTAGATGGCTTAGTAACATTAGAATTGTCGTTAGTAAATATTACCCACTGGATGATTTGGACCCGGACATTACGAGTCTACTGCATACGCGTGTACTGCGTAAACAGCCTCTATATCAAACTTATAACGACACGTGCACATGCAGGTATACCTTGCTTAGCGAGAGAGATGGCTGGGTCTGACCAACAAAAATGGGATCGATAAAAATGAGGAGTGGCACGTTTGTTCTTGTGGCTTTGAGTCTCCTATTAACCTGCAACAGTCTCCATGCACATCCATTTGTGAATTTAGATAAAAAACGAACACTTTAGAACTGGACTCTCTCGTACAAGAAATGACAAAATGAGGGCCTTAGGCATGTTTCCTCTGGACTATGCCATTCATCTTGTTGTCTTTTATCTTTTCTTGTTTAGGTGACACTTATTTTGACATGAACAACATTAGGGATTCAATTCTATTACTAGATGTAGTGGCACGATAACAGCATTAAGATCAACGATAGGGGCTGCCAAAAACCTGCAGTGGCCCTCCCTTGTTTTTTTTGAATTATTAACTTACATATCCTATAGGTTTATATATATATATATATAGATAGGATATGGTCTATATATATATATATATATACTATTTCCTAATATATTCTCAAAATACCTCTTTCAATGTGCAAATGCTTTGTCCTACATCCCTCGGAGGAAAGTGATGCACTACTAAGAACCAATGGCCATTTTTATGATTAGGCATATAAATAATGTGTCCCACTTCCTATCAGCTCAAGCTTTCTAATTAAATGAATCCAATATAGTATCAAAAATTTATTGACGGAGAGGTCATGACTTAGAAAATCTAGACTGCCATTTATCATCCACGTGTAAGAAAAAACAAAAATAAAACCAACAATAACAAAGGGGCCTTCCACGAGAAGCTTTTAGGTGGAGTAGTAATCCAAAATCTACTTACCCTACATAAAGAAAAATGTTACGAGATCACTCATTTCTGATAGAAATATGCAAACTTAAATAAATAGAAAGTTTGCCTAGAAGGGGCAAACATGTCTTGGCCTACTCAGAGGGGGACCGCGCCTCCACTACGTGAAACAACAAGATACTGGAAGTTGAATAAACAAATGTACAAAACGAGAACTTCCCAAGAAATCCAGTCAACCCAGTACTAATTCAGCCTAGGCATGCTTACCTGCAGATTCAAGAGAAGAATATTAAACAACGGATTGACTACTTTAATACCATTTAGAGCAATTCCTAAGCCAGCAGACCATCCTTAAACGCACATTCAAAATGGCGACCCCCCTGCTACCATGTGAGACTAGTGTATCGTTGAAAGGTCATGGGAATTGAAAAATGACTGATGGAACACGAGGTTTCCCTCACTCACTGTCATACAACGCTGCCCAAAACACGTTTTAACTGTCAGATATTTAATAATGTCCAACCAGACTCAAGAAGTAGTATTAAAATATGCCAGAGGATTTCATTAGCTTTTGTACTTCAATTAGCATGGGTTGGAGCATTTAGGACATAAAATTATTCATTTATTCTAGATTTACCTTATTCCAAAAATGCACAATATTTCCACTCATAAAATAAAAGAGTAAGATTGCCAGAAACAACTCTCTTACTAACTAAACATGTAGTATGGACAACCTTGTTACTTCTCAAGAAAAGAAAAGTTGTGATAAAAATCTTAATACCAGTGACCATTTACTAAAAAAGAATCACCATTTTTCTTCTTTTTCTCCTCCTCCATGTCTTTCTTGTGTCCACATATGTCAATTATTTCCCTTCTTTCTTGTTCTATTCACACTTGATTTTGTTATGATACAAAAATAGTGATCTTACGTTGAAAACCTGGGGAGGGACATCCGTATCACATATTTTCATAATGCCACTCCTCTCTTAGACGTCTCCTTACTTGGAGGATTTGTCGTGATGATAGCCTTCTAGGGATTACCTCTAACAAAAGACTAAACTTGAAATGCCTTATATATCAAAACAAGGCAGTGATTATATCCGATTTGAGTAAACATAGGTAGGTAGGGACAGGAATGATGGAACTTAATCCTGTTGCTTGTGTTTAAGAAAGTATTACTTTTGCTTAGAAGTTTGCTTTTTAAGATTTGTAAGTATTTGTTTCTTAGTGGGCTTTACGAAAGTGATTCTTTTTTACGGTGACTTCTTTTAAGTTGTATTCTTTTAAAAAATCATATACCTAGAACTAAAAGAAGCTCCTTGACAGCTGCATATTTTGTTTCACCAAGTTGTGTTACTTTATATGCTTTTATTTCAATAATAAATTGATGAAAATTTGTTGTGCTTGTACCCTTTTCCGGGGAAACTATATTACTATTTCTCTTATTTTGATAGTGACATTCCATGGAAACATTTTCCCTGTAACTAGATATATATTGTCACTAAACAAGCAGAAGAATCAAGTATATTTATATAACCTTCTCTCTAGTGCATGTCTAATTTTTCTTTTTGGAATGGTTCCTTGATAATATACAGCGGATTCAGGCAATGGCCAACAAGGACACATAGATCACTCATTAGCGTCACGATGCGAGGCTGATTACCTGAAAAGACCCATCCAATTGACAATATAGCCTGCCCGACCTGTGACCGGAGGCAGTGGGCCAGGAATTCGTAAAAAAGGGAAAGAAAACAGAAGAAAATTCACATTCGCGACAAGAAGGGAGTGGGGAAGGAGTACTGTGATGGTGGGTGGTGGCATGAAGGTAGACCTATCAAGAAGATAACATTTTCTTTATTTTTTTTGTTAGAAGATAATATAAAGTTTCTTCTGGACCACATTCTAAGTGGTAGATATCTCGAAATCTTCTCCATTGGATGATCATAATTCTCCAATCGCTCAGGATTTTATGACCGTAGTTTTAAAACTTCCATCATATAACACAAACATAGACACCATTAAGTTTTTGATAAAAATTCGACCGAGACCTCCCTGGCACCATTGGCCAGAAATTACTCCTCATGTAAGACCAAATGTGATACAGCAGATACCAGTACTTATTGCTTGTCGATATTGGATTCGGTAGAACTACATAAAGGGCATGCAAGACAATATGTTTGGTGATATAAGCTCCTTCAAAGCCATGCATTAAAAGATGACTCCGAAAATTCAAAAGAAAGGGAGTGGATGAAAACCTTATCAATGTGAGATTAAAGTTCATCCAATAGAGAGGATTTTATCGATGGTGTGAGTATTTAAGATGTAAATCCACAAGATGAATGTTTTGGATCACTACCCTATTGTATTATACTTTATTGATAAATACTTTTATCACACCAAGATTCTCCACGAAAATCATCAAGAATAAAAGACTAGATGCGGAAGCGTACCTGAATTAATGAGACTATATGTGATTCTTGAGTCTTGCGGTTTCTGATCTTCCAAATTGATGGGTATGAACTTCCTAGAGAATGGGGTTCTCTCTTTTTTGATGATGGGATGTTAGAAAAGAATCATACGTAAAATTTGGGGACCATAATCCTTTATAACTGTATCTCTTTTCCTTATTTCTTATTTTAGCCCATCATAAAATAGAAATTAGAGATTAGGTATCTACACATAATAAAACCCATACTTTTTGAGATTACTATGGCCCATTTAACCTTAAAACTTATTATATCACTTTAATTTAGGCCAAACCCATATGATAGTATATAATATACAATATATATATATATATATACACACACACATCCAAAATCTAATAATCTTCGACTTGGATTATATATATATATATATCACTTTATAATTGTATATCACAATATAACCTTATGAGCTAAATTTTTTTTGCTATCATGTTCAAAAAACATCTTCGAACAATCTCGTCTATTAATTATGTTAATATAGGATCAAAGCAATCTTTGTTACATTTATCGTAATTAAATCCATCCATGGTCACGTATATTAACATAGCTAACCGACATAGATCAAGTATGGATGTGTAGCATGGAAATTACATGCAATGTATCTAAGTATGCCTATTTCTAACTGATCCATCTTTATTCCTTATGAGATCATATCAAAACCAAATCAGAGTGAAAAATAGAACTGAATACTTTATTTCTATAGAAAATATCCATAAGCACAAGATGTGTCTAAAACAAAAAAGCATATAAATACAAACTCCCACTAATCTAGTAAATCATCAAATGATACAACACCCATATGAGTAGTATACCCGTGAAAGACCTTGGGTGGTAGCCCCTTAGTAAGCGGATTTGCAATCATGGAGTTTGTGCCAATATACTCTATAGATACCTGACCACTTTGAATTCTTTCTTTAACAACTAGGAACTTGATGTCTATATGCTTTGACTTCGTCGAGCTCCTATTGTTGTTAGAATATAAAACTATTGACTTATTATCACAAAATAACTTAGGTGGCTTTTCAATTCCATCCACAATTCATAGCCCTATGACAAAATTCTGCAACCATATTCCATGATTGGATGCCTCATAACATCCTATAAACTTAGCTGCCATGGTGGAAGAAGCAATGAGTGTCTGCTTAGCACTCTTTCAGGAGATAGCTCCTCTAGCAAGTAGTTATATATAGCCTGAAGTGGATTTATGACTGTCTTGGCATTCAGCTAAGTCGGAATCTGAATACCCAATGATCTCTAACTTATTCGACCTCCTGTTTGTGAGCATGTAATGTTTTATTCTATGAAGATACTGCATGACCCATTTAGCAGCTTTCCAATGATCCATTCCCAGAATGCTCAAAAAATTTGTCTAACATCTCAACAATGTATGCAACATCCGGACGTGTACAAACCTGAGCATACATCAAACTCCCCACTATTGAAGTATAGGGAATCTTCTACATTTCCTTATTTTCAAAATCATTCTTGGGGCACTGGTAGAGACTAAACTTATCTCCCTTAGCAACAGGGTTGTCTCCTAGTTTGCACTCATGCATGCCAAATCTCTTAAGTACCTTTTCAATATAGCTCTTTTGTGATAATCCTAAAATACCCCGAGAATGATCTCGATGTATCTGAATTTCGAATACAAAAGATGCATTCCCAAGATCTTTCATCTCAAATTTCTTTGATAGAAATCTCTTGGTTTCGCATAACAAGCCTATATCATTGCTAGCAAGCAATATGTCATCGACATATAAAAACAAGAATATGTGTTTACTCCCATTGAACTTGTGGTATACACAATCATCAACTGCATTCATTTCAAAATCGAATAAGATAACAACTTGATGGAATATGTAATACCATTGATGAGAAGCTTGCTTAAGCCCGTAGATGGATTTTCTTAATTTGTAAACCATATTCTTTGCATCTCCCAACACAAAGTTTTTTTGCTGCAACATATAAATTGTCTCATCAATGTCACCATTGAGAAATGCAGTCTTTGCATCCATCTGATGTAACTCAAGGTCAAAATGTGCAAATAATGCCATTATTGTCCTAAAAGAGTCTTTTGATGAAATCGAAGAGAAAGTCTCATTATAATCAATGCTTTCTTTTTGAGTGAAGCCCTTGGCAACAAGACACGCCTTATATCTCTCCAAATCACCCTTCAAATCCCTCTAGATTTTAAATATCCATTTGCAACCAATGGGCTTCGCACCTTTAAGTAATGGGACGAGTTCCCAAACGTCATTATGTTTCATGGACTTAATCTCTAAATTCATGACATCAATCCACTTTTGAGAATTACTACTTTGCATGGCTTGATGAAATTTGATCAAATCATCTTCCACCAATCCAATGTTATCCTCATGTTCTTGGAGAAATATGATATAATCATCAGAAACCACACTTCTCCTTTCTCTAGTAGATCTCCTTAATGGCATCTGTTCTTGAGGTTGTTGAGTTTATTCTCCAAGAATAACTTGTTGACCTTGATTAAGGAGAATTTCAACATTATCTTGTGGTTCTAATATTGCTTCTTGAACAACATCAGGAATAGGAGCCTGATCATTTTCAATAACAATCGTAAGAAGAAAATGGATCCCTCTTCACAGATAAAGTCTTTAACCTTATCTCTCCCCCAAACTTAATATCCTCAAAGATCTAGGCATTTCTCGTCCAAAAAAATGACTTAGTAGTGGGATCATAAAATTTGTACCTCAAAGACCATTCAGAGTACCCAACAAAATAGCTACTAACTATTCTTGAATCAAGTTTCTTTTCATTTGGCCTATAAGGTCTTCCCTTAGCTGGACAACCCCAAATGTGTAAATGCTATATACTGGGCTTCTTGCTCGTCCATAATTCATAAGGAGTTTTAGCTGTTGCTATAGTTGGAACTCTATTAAGGTAACCCTGCATAGACACACTTATGTAAGTAGTAGTACTAAAATCTATCCACCAGGATTCTTGCATAAGTGACAGCCAAATTTCTCATTTTGTTTCTTTTGCTATTTCTTTTGAGGTGGACCACTTGCAGCTTCTTTATCCTTATTCCTTTTCTTGTTCTTGTCCTTAGAGATACTTTTCAAGTAAGCACTTTCATTCTTTTCTTACTTCAACCTTTCCTCCTCTTGCACACAATGAGAAATGAGCTCGCTAAGAGACTATTTGTCCTTTTGGTAGTTGTAGCTGACCTTAAATTGAATGAATTGTACAGGAAGAGAAATTAAAACTAAATGCATAAGCATATCCTCAGACAGCTCTAGCTTTAGTGCCTTTAGTTTTGAAGCAAGATGAGACATCTCCATGATATACTCCTTGATATTTCCTTTTCCTTTATACTTCATTGAAATCAAGTTCATACAAAATCGTACTTGTTTTAGCCTTATCGTTTTTAGCAAAATGTTTTTCAATTTCCTTAAGGAACTCCTTGGCAGTAGTTGCCTTTTTGGACATAGTACCGTTGAAAGTTTTTAGAATTCCATGCTTCATGATCATAAGACTCATGTGATTTGAATCATACCACTTCTCAAAGTCCTGATTTTCCTCAATGGAACTTTTATCCATAAGAGCAGTGGGTTGTTCAATCCTTAGAGCAAGGTCCAGATCCATGCAGCCAAGAATGATCATGACGTTCTCTTTTCATTCCTTAAAGTTGGTACCATTCAACATGGGAATAGAACTGATGTTGGCAGATATGATAGAAGCAGATGCATTAGCTGAAAATAGAACAAAACAACATGTTCACATAAGTTCCATATCATACTTAAATTAAATTAAATTCAAATAATAGTAGGGCCCATCACAAGATACCTAGCACAACATTAATATTTAGTCTTTGGACAGAAATATTAACTTATAAGTGGTACTCTTGGTGTGGTAATTAAATATTGACAATAAATCCTGTCAAACAATAAGCCTTTCTTTGGACTAACTTATTGTTTACATGGAGTACCCAATAATTATCACAATTTTACCATAGGTGTGCATGTAATTCGGCCAAATATTGACCTTCCTTTGGACCAGTCAATATCTGCATGAATTACATACCCACAACCATCTTGATGTTCAAACAATAAATTTATTTACACAAAAGGGGCTACTTTGGTAGCATGTTGTTTCAATCAACTTATTTTAAAACATTATACATCCAAAAGAAACTTATACCAACATTTGAATTCAATTATTCCCTTTTTGATTATCAAATATTCCAGTTTTAGGGCCTAATCGCTCTCTGATCAGCTTGATCTAAGAAATTTGGCACTATTTTATGAATTTAACCTAACTAGTGTGATTAGATCAAGGTTTTAGTTCCAAAATCATGTCTGCATCATCAAGACCTTTCCAACAGACTTTGTGGATCTAAAATCGACTTTCTATAACTCCCCAAAATTGGATTTTTCTAATTCAGTTCATTGTTCAATGGCCTGGATCAAAATCCAGGCCAGAACAATAATTTTCGACTAGCGTCACCAAGACGCACACGTCTGGAATGCTTGGCACGGATGCGCTACATGCGTCTTGTCGCCGAGATGCTCTCGTGTGTGTTCCAAATTCTAGGACGCCCGGTGTCTCACGCGAACCGTGATAGCTCACCTCTGTTTTTGTGCAAGCACATGATGGAGACGATGAGCCTGAGCCATTCACTATGTTTTGATCAGATTGGGATTCCTGATGACTCGATTTGTGTTCTGTTTTTTCCGTTTCTAGGGTTTTGAAGGTCCCTAAATCCATCTGTTGGTTCAGATAATTCATTTGAGGTGTCCATATGATGGGTTTTCTATTGTACCATGGTTTTCCAAGATTAAAACCCTAATCTCTTAAAAAATCTCTTATCTAACATCCGAGAGAGAGAGAGAGAGAGAGAGAGAGAGAGAGAGAGAGAGAGAGAGAGAGAGAGAGAGAGAGAGAGAGAGAGAGAGAGAGAGAGAGAGAGAGGAAAACACTTTGTTGTCTTAAGGAACCATTTTAAGCAATCACATAAGAAGAAAAACAAATTAAGAAACTTGTTTCTCAATGATTTAATGTGAAGTTTCTCTAATACCACTTGTTGTATTATACTTTATTGATGAATACTTTCATCACACTAAGATCCTCCATGAAAATCATTAGGAATCAAAGATTAGATGCTAAGCGTACCTGAATCCATGAGACCAAATGTCATTCTTGAGTCTTGCAGTTCCTGATCTTCCAAATTGATGTGTATGAACTTCCTAGAGAATGGTGTTCTCTCTTTTTTGATGATGGGATGTCAAAAAAGAATCACATGTATAGTTTGGGGACCATAAGCCTTTATAACTGTGTCCCCTTTCCTTATTTCTTATTTTAACCCATCATAAAATAGAAATTAGAGATTAGGTATCTACAAATAATAAAACCCATACCTTTTTAGATGACTATGGCCCATTTAACCTTAAAACTTATTAGATCACTTTAATTGAGGCCAAACCCATATGATAGCATATAATATACAATATATATATATACATATAAATATATACGTCCAAAATCTAACATACCCATATGAAACACCTGCACTTCTCCATCCCCTATATCTGTCTCCTAATTTAAGAGCTCAAACAGTATGCTACACGAAACTTGGGGCTTATACTTTTCCATTGAGTAATCAAACTGCCTTTTTATTTGCCATGGTTGAAAGATGAGAGTACGTAATAAAACTAGGTTACAAAAATGTTCAAAAGGGTTTAGTCTTCCAGCCTTTATTAGCCCCAGATTGCCCAAATCTGGCATGATAAGATAAAAGCAAAGTTGCCTATATGTGAAAGGTAATATTCTTTCTTTTATCACCTTATTAGTGGAGTTATCAAATAGATGCTAACCTAGCTAATAAACATAAAAAATCAAATGGAAGAATAAAGGCCCCAAAAGGAAAGAAAATTCCATATCAAAGTAACAATGGTTTTGCTGTTCAAGCAAGTCATCTATTTATGTATTGATATGGAGAAGCAGAGTGAAAGAGTGTCATTTTCATTTCTTGTTTGGGTGAGAAATTAGCCCATTTCTTTACTAGATTTCCTTTGACAATCTCGTCTGATATAGTCTAAAGAAAGCTACGATTTCTAAAATCAACAACTGGTCAAGTAAACCCTAACCTTAGAAAAATCCTTTTACTTGCTTAGAATGGGGAATCTTCAGTAGGGCAATCATAATATGCAAGTGTTCAAGCTATATCAAGCTATCTATACTAATTCTAGAAACCATTGAAAATGTGGTGTCACCTTGCCACTTTTATAGCATTGTCCTCACCCTATTATGATATGACACTCACTTTATTTGGATAACTTAGTTTTTGGAGAATATAGTTAGATCTTGATAAATAATATCAACTAGAGTTTGGACAAAAAATTTCTATAAATTTTGCTAAAAAAATCCTTGATAAACTAATTTGATAGGACACTTATTATTTGTATTATTTTAGAGAGGTTTAGCAGCAACTACTTATTATTTGTTACTTTAATGGGGTTCGGTACAAGGTACTTTCATCAATCCTATATATGCATTTAAAGGTTCCCTCCTACTTCTAAGGATAGTTAAATAAATGAATTCATTTTTTTTGTTGTTGAAATTTTTAGGTAGAGGTTTGCTCAAAGTATGTAGTCTTATTGAAAGTACTTATATCCACAATCTTTTAAATCTTTTTAAGTAATTACTTTGTAAATATCAGTACAATACCCTGAATCTCAACTTGCTTTTATCTCCTCATATTGCTTCTCATGCTTTTATTATTGTTTATAAGCTAAACAATACTCTCTCTCTCTCTCTTGCTTCCCATTTTGGCTCCTAAAAATCAACTAGGATAATGTTATTTCCTCTAATTCTAGGTTTCTAAATGCCATTTCCCTCACTTAGTCACGCATAACAAGTGTACCTTTTCTAGTATTCTTTAAGACATTAGTTTTTGTAACTAGTGGGCTTGTATGAAAAAATAGTTTATTGGCATATTAAGGTTATTATTTTATCATGGTAAGCCAATTTGTGTATAAATTTCTAATGGAGTATTAATTTATAGAGGTTTAATAGTAACTTACACATAGCCAAATGAATGTGTGGTCTTAGATTTTTGATAAACCAAACTATTTATATTTTTGGGCAAAGAGTCTTAACTTGAATTAGTACAAGTAGACATTTTAACATGTTGAAAGTCAATCTCAGCATCATGAAAGTTATGAATTCCCACGAGACCTGCAAAATTCATAATTCAATGCTCATGTAGATTTCTATTCAAGCCTCCTTACCCATATTCCCTTGGATTGCTTATGCAAGGTCCATCAAAGTTCACTTTGAGTAAGGATGGCTATGGAGAAGGGTAGGTTTTCACCTACTTAGCTCTGCCTCATCTCACCATGGATTATTGACATCCTCGATCCATTGCAAGGTAGGATATAATGCAACTTCACTCACCAACCCCAGCAACTTTGAAGTCACCAAGAGAAAAGAGAAAGAAGAGATAGGTTTGCTAATATTTTAAATTGACATAAATGCCCTTATTTTCTTAATTGTGAAACTAACAATACATTGAAATTGTATTTTTTTTATATGTCTATATATATATATCTTGGAACAAATTAGTAGGTTTTCCTTATTACTCTGCATGCTCTCCTAATCCATCTACGGTCACTAAGTTCCTACCCCACTTCACCCCATTCATTTATGCTTTGCTTTGACTTGTTAATCGTAGTGAGTCTACTTTCATTCTATTCTCATGGGGTTCTTAGCCATATACCTAAAAAATAGGGATAGCAGCTGCCCAAAAATCATATTATTCTCATGATATGTCCTTCATTGTCCCTTTATAATGTTGATTATGTAATAGAAAATACTGTTCTATAATTATATTAACTAATGTTATACTTATTGGTAAGTCCTGAGATGATAGTCATATTGTTATAACATTATAGGGATTCCATGTCAAGTTAATGTTGATTTACATGATGAGGAGAAATAAAATTATGGATCTATGTAAACCTAAAAAGTTCATTAAGTGAGAATATGACTAGAAGTGTACACTTGTGGAGCATTTAGGAAATGCAATGCTAGCAATAATTGAAGATGATCAATCTCAATCATTTGAATAGAGACTCGAGGTACAGTGAACGGTGCAGGGAAGCGTATACGTACATATAAACATGATCAAGACATGGTTGTAGCAGTGTTTTAGATTGAGCATTCAACTTAAAAAGTGCTTCTTGTTTTTCCCATATCTTAGTCATACTACGTCAAGTTTAAGCAATCCTTGTGCCTTGGATAGGTCTTTACAAGCTCTAGGCTTTGAACATTTGAAGACCTTCAAAATGATGTCTTGCATTTCTTGAACTCATGGAAAATAAGTAGTGATGTGTATCTTCTTTTCATGCTTGAGAGTAATTGAAATTTCTCAACAAATAAGTTGTGGAGATCATTTAAACACTTGCATACTCAAGTAAATATATTAGATCACCATACAAAGGTTTTGTTACCATCAAAATAAAAAGGACAATGGCTAAATAATTTCTACCTTTTTAATGGTGAAAACATCCCATATAAAATAATTTCCAATAGAGAAGTTGGTTGGACCAACCAACCATTTTTCTTCTTGCATGTATTTGCAGATTGAAATGATATCTTCATGCCTATCAATTTCGTTCTCACATATTCTTAGATTCAGTAATATTCAGTGGATACTTTCCTAAGTGAGGCATTTCTTGTTCATCCTATGCAATTATATAGAGGTAAATTTCTCTATCATATAATTATTGCACACTATTTTTTGTGAATATAATCTTGACCATCTCAAAAGAAGACTTTGAACACAACACATTACACAATAGAGAGAAAATAGGACTTCGAAGATCATGATTACCAATTGGTAAGAAAAGAGCAACAAGGAAACATTAAGAACATGATCTAAAATAATTTTCAAAAAATATGAGAAAAAATTAAATAAAGTAGTGCTCATCTAATCAGCGAGCTTCCTTATATGTTTGGATGTTAATTTTTCACTAATAGTGCAATGTCACCTCTATGATTCACTCTACCAATACAAGTGGCATACAACATTCGACAACATCTCTCTCTCTCTCTCTCTCTCTCTCTCTCTCTCTCTCTCTCTCTCTCTCTCTCTCTCTCTCTCTCTCTCTCTCTCTCTCTCTCTCTCTCACTATCTCATAAGTATCACAAAATCAAGGGTTGAAGGCTCACATCCATGACATGCAACAAACTTAAAAGCATAATTTACTCTGAGAAATTTAAGAGAATGACTACTAAGAAAGAAACTTGCGTTGAGTACAAAGTATGAATTGTGGTTGGAGAAAGTGATCCTCTTCAGGGACTAGGTTGTCCCCTACCATGTTAATAAATTCTTCTAAGGAGGTATCAAAAGAGACTATGGCACTGCTAGTTCTTTCATGACAACATTATGATGCTTGATGCCATGAGCAATCCCTAGATGGAGATTTCAGCCTTGGTCATATTTAGTTGTTAGATAACCTTGTCTTTCTCAGGCACATGTTCTTGTACATTTAGTTCTCCTACATCCCCTTGTGCCAAGGTTAGGTGGTTTGAAATTTCTCCCAGCTCAGGTGTTGAACACAATTTCTTCTTCATTAGCAATACTGTCATATAAGTTGAGCTTTCTAAATTGACTAGTAAGTGAGGTTCTTTCATCATTTGAACCTCCCAAAGAATAGGTATAATTGATGTAAATGCAACTCTCATCAAGACTGCTTTCTAAGGACACCATATTCACTTTCCATATCTCATGCTTATACACTTGACTTCATTCTTGAACTATCATTCATGGAGGTAGAGAAGGGGAGATGGTGAGATCTGTAAGGTTATTGGGACCATCACAATCACTATTTCTACCTCATTCATTTAGTGTTTTGACAAATTCCCTTGACGGCTAGATAGACTATCCCTTCCTCATTCCACTCACTATTCTAGCATACTCATAGTCAAAGCATCACCACAAATTTCTTCTAATTAGTTATGAGGGTTGGTTTTTGTTACTTCCATTGTTCGTAGTAGGCAATTTTTCCAATGGGGGCCCATCACATGATAAATATTTTGGGGATTCATAGTCTATCCATGGGTAGGGTTTTCGACTCTTAGGTCATTGCTTTCATAATCAAACTTAAGCTCATAGGTAGTGTAGTGATTTTCAGTGGTTGAAAGAATTTTGAACTTAGGCCTAGTTTTGGTCACCCCAACAAAGACATGGTTGGTGGAGACTGCTCCATGATCTAGTAGATGATTGTTAATGATGTTTGGTCTTATCATTGACTCCCATATCAATCATTCTCTCAATGGTGTTTGTCAGGGTCCAATAGTCTTCTATGTCATAAGCCAAGGCTTTATGGATATCACAATATTTGCTTGGGTTATACCCTGTGGTGGATTGACAGGAGCTAGCTTAGGATTGGGTAAAGTGATTGTATTTTATTTCAAGAGTCTTTGCAGGCCTTTCTTGTAGATGATGCCAAGTGAGGTGTAGGTTTTCCTGGCTTTGGGAGCTAAAGTTTGGCTGGCTCACTTCAATTTTGTGAGAACTCTGAGTCAGGATATTCACTACTATACAAGAGACTTTAAAAGTAGGTTAAAAACATTAATAGATGTTGGTTAAGAAACCCACTTCTATTGAGCCAACTTGAAAAATTGGTAAGGAAGGAAAAAAGACTAACTTTAAAAGTTTGACTTTTAAAGTCAGCTCATAACCAACTTTAAAAGTTAGGTGTTGATGTTTTCCGCAAGTGCATGGGCTATTATAGTATAGCTATGCAAATATGGGTTGAACCCATAGGGACTCGCTTTAAGTGGAGTTTCTAATAAAATATAATTATTCAAATGATGCACTTTACTTAGCTTTCAATTCCAGAAAACATAAAATAAAACTAATCAAACATCCCTGAATCACACTGTCAAAAGATGGATAGCATTATCCCTCGATAACACTGTTAAAAGATGGATAAAATAAAGCTTAAATGGAATAAGGACACAGATGTAATTAATATGGGGATATAGATGTCATTAAACAAGGGACGCAGATGTAATTAATGGAATTGAACAGAATTGTCATTTCATTTAAAGATGAAGGGCAAAACCGAGATTTATTAAAAATCTGGTTTTTAACCAAAAACTAGCAAAAATCCAACGAGGAAGGAGCCGGAGGATGGGGAAAGGGCAACAACGCGGGAGGAAAACCTAGTTCGGGTTTCCTTCTCCGGACCGTCTGGTGAAGAGAAAAGCTCCGGATCCTGTGGTGATCAATGCCAGAAATGGACAAAATCAACTTTGCCGGATTGGTCGAACTGGCCAGATGGTGATGGGGAGAGAGGGACGACTGGAAGCAGAGGATGAAGGAAAAAAAACGACGCCTGGGCTTCGACTAGTTCTCCGGTTGAAAAAAATTCGATGGAAGCAGACACGATGAAACGATGAGAGAGAGAGAGAGAGAGAGAGAGAGAGAGAGAGAGAGAGAGAGAGAGAGAGAGAGAGAGAGAGAGAGAGAGAGAGAGAGAGAGAGAGAGAATCTGGTGGAAAGAATGAAAAGGCAGATGACGACCTCAGTTTGGGCATCAAGGAAAGATGACGTCCAGGCTTCTGAGCGTTGGGTTAAGATGAGGAAGTGGAAACTTTGGGTGCGTTGGAGCAATGATGATGAATAGAAGTGGGGGTGAAGTTGGTGGAGAAAAGTTGGACTGGGTGACTGGTGATGAGGGAGTTGGAATGATGATGCAATGTTGGCTGATAGGGAAGGTGCGGTAAAAGAGAACGATGATGGAATGAAATTGAAACAAAGATAGGGGGAGGGAGCCGGGCATGTGAATAGTAAGATGGGTAAACAATTGAGACTCCAAGCAGACAAGGAAGAGGAAGTAGTACGAAACAACTAAAAACAAAACTCCCCTTCTCTCCATATGCCTCTCCTATTTATAAAAACTGCTCTTCTCCTTTTCTTCCTCAAACTCTATCCTTAAAGAGTTAGAATCCTTTTTGGAAACTTTCTTCTCCTCCTATTAGAACTCCATCCCTTTTAGGAATCCTCATCCTTTTACAACTCCTCTTCCAACTAGAACTCTTCCAATTAGGACTCCTTGTTGATTAGGACTCTTGCCTTTTTGATCTGCATCGTTGATCATAGAGCTGAGCCATCCAACCTTCCTTCAGTTGATCTACAAAATAAAAGACTAAATTAGAATAATCAAACCGTACATTAATCATCTAATACTCTCTAATAATCATTTAACTATTGATTTTGAAAATTTAAAGTTTAGATGGTCAATTTGAGCCCAATTAAAAAATTAAGCTAAAATTTTCACTTTTGAACGGTTTGATGAACTAATTGAATGCTAAATTAAGGGTCTTTTAGCCAAAATTAAACACTTAACACACCCCCCAACTAGCATTTTGCTAGTCTCGAGCAAAACATGCAGACAACTATTTTACAAAACTGGTACAAGATGCCACTTTTGTAAGTACTCACGATTGTATTTAGCATATGCAACATGCCCTTGAACCTCTAGATTACCCCTAGTGGATGAGTTATGCCTCGTGAGGGTTTATAGTGAATATACCCCCAAAATTCAGTAAAGTTGGCTTCCCTATTTTATCTCAGAGAATCCTCATTCATTAGCAAATTGACTAGTTTTTCACAACTTAATGAAGAGGATTTGACAATTTTACACATCATACACATATTAAAGACATTTTATTTGAGCTATTTCTCAGAGTGCATATGTGTGTGTACAATCACATAAATCTTGACTTCTAATTGGATATGCTTACATTCCATTGGAAATATGCCTTGACCTCAAATCCTCACAGGTCTATGCTCAGAAATAAACTCTCAGATAAGGGGTTTAACATATTCCTCTCATTATGTGACCGAATCCAACAAACTGATAGTTCACATAATTCTTTTTAATGCTCATGAGACAAATGAAAGTGATCCATAGGAGTGGATGTTAACATCAAGAATATGAGGGGTCTTTCACTTTAATTCTTTTCTTTTTATCTCCTCTTTAAGGCTATGTCCACTTAAGATCAATAGGTCTTTACTTCAGATGAAATGTAGGCTTAGGACAGGTTTAGAAAAGAAAGGTATCAAGATTTCAAAGGTTCAAAATTGAGTAGATGACTTCAATGAATATCTTCTAGGATAACTTTTCTTTTGGGTTTGTTCTTGAAGTGAATTTCTCTTTTCAGACTTTGGTCTTTCTTTTTCTTTTCTTTTCTTCTTCTTCTTCTTTTTTTTTTTCTTTGGAAGAAAGATAGCTAATTTTTTTCTCACTTCTTTGAATTTTTTTCCTATTTTTGAACTTTTTCTACTCTACTCATTTTGAACTTGGGTAGTGGTATTTATTTTACTGGGTTATTTTGGGTTAAGGTGAATGAGGTTAAGAAAGAAAAGGCTTAATAACAGGTTCAAAAGCTAACTAGTGGTATATTATATTGGGTAGGCTTTATGTCTCTAGGCTGAGCAAGGATGGCCTATATCATTTCCTAGGTTTCCTAAAGCCTATCAGATTCAATAAATTTCTAGAATTAAAGTTATTACTCCTATTTATTCTTGATGGTTAACTAAAACAAGGATAACTGGATCATACTAATGTATGTACGCTGAAGAATTTATGGAATTACTTATAACTCTCTAAAAGAAGATAGTCTCAAGTCTCACTAGGTTATAGGTCTCCACTGATTTTCCTCAAGGTCTCTAAGTCATACCTCTATATTAGTCTTGATTATGTGCTGTGTGTAAATGGTTTTCGAGAAGTAGCTTTCATAAAATGCTTCAACTTATGAATGACATGCAAAACTAATCATATGCATTCCCATTAAGAGGTGAAAATAGTATATTTACTAAATTCTGACATTCAGTTCTCATCACTGTAAGGGAACTCTATTTTAAAAACTTTTTGTTTTTTTCAAAAATTGTTTTGTTTTTTGTTTTTTTGTTTTTTCAAGAAAACTCAAAATCTCTAGTGCATCTACACCCCTCAACCTGAATGAAACATTGTCCCTAATGTTTGAAAACATAGGATTGTATATGAAAGTTGAGAGATGTAAACTTTAAACCCTTGGGTTGCCTCCTAAAAAGTGCTAAGTTTAACGTCTTTAGCCAAACGTACTGATGAGTGCAATAATTTTATGTTGTAAGGCTCCTGGAGTGGTACTTTAAGGTGGATCGTGATACTCGGGTACCTGTAAAAGTGTCTCATCAATTTCAAGATCAGGCAGTTCGAGGAAAGGTTTTAACCTTTGACCATTGACCTTTTGGATGTCTCCATCCTTTTCAATCTCGATGGCCCCATGAGGATAGATTGTGCGTATTATATATGGTCCAGTCCATCGAGATCGAAGTTTTCCTGGGAACAAATGCAATCTAGAATTATACAGTAAGACCTTTCGACCTGGTGTGAAGGATTTTCTTAGAATGTTTCTATGATGTATAGCCTTCATTCAGTCTTTGTACAAACGAGCAGACTCATATGCATCTTTCCTCAATTCCTCCAACTCATTGAGTTGGAGTTTTCTGTGGGTTTTAGCAAAATCTAAGTCGAAATTTAGCTTTTTGACTGCCCAATATGCCTTGTACTCTAACTTTACTGGTAAGTGGCAGGCCTTTCCATAGACCAAGCGGTAAGGTGACATTCCTATAGGGGTTTTATATGTTGTACGATAGACCCATAAAGTGTCAATAAGTCTCAGAGACCAGTCTTTCCTATTTGGATTGATTGTCTTTTCTAGAATTCGCTTTATTTCCCTATTGGATGCCTCTACTTGACCACTAGTCTCAAACACTTTATTACAAAAGTGTTTTCCCCCATCACTTATTATGGCTCTTGGAGTACCAAACCTTGCAAAAATATTTTCTTTTAAAAACTTTACCACAACCTTGTGGTCATTGGTTTTGCATGGTATAGCCTCCACCCACTTGGATACATAGTCCACTCCCATTAGGATGTACAGATTTTCAAAAGAATTAGGAAAAGGTCCTATAAAATCTATGCCCCAAACATCAAAAGGTTTTATGACAAGGATTGGTTTTAAGGGCACATATGTCTTCTTCCTAAACTTCATAACCTTTGACACCGTGCACATGCTTTGCAGTAAGCATGGGCATCCTTAAATATGGTAGGCCAATAAAATCCATACCGCAAAATTTTTGCAATTGTCTTTTTTAGAGCTGAAATGCCCCCACATGCATGATCATGACAAAAGGAGATGATTTGATTATGTTCACTATCGGGTATGCATCTCCAAATTACTTGGTCAGGACAGTACTTGAATAAGTACGGGTCATCCCAAGTAAAATATCTAACCTTGGTTAAATGCCTCTTTTTATCTTGTGTGGTCCAATGATTAGGCATTTGTCCCGTAACAAGATAATTAACAATATCTCCATACCAAGGTAATTGGGAAACATGCAATAACTGTTCATCTGGGAGTGACTCAGTTATAGGCCCTTGATCGCTAGTGTGCTCCACTACCAATTTGGATAAGTGATTCGCTACGACATTTTCTGAACCCTTCTTGTCTCGAATTTCTAACTCAAATTCTTGTAGCAGTAGTATCCAACGGATCAACCTAGGTTTGGCATACTTTTTAGAAATGAGGTATTTTAAAGCCGCATGATCTGAGTATACTATAACTTTAGACCCTAACAGGTAAGATCTAAACTTATCCAAAGAAAACACTACAGCTAACAACTCTTTCTCAGTGGTGGAATAGTTGAGTTGCACATCATTTAGTGTTTTACTAGCATAATATATCACATGGGGAAGTTTATCAATGTGCTGGCCCAAAATATCTCTAATGGCACAATCCGACGCATCACACATTATTTTAAATGGTGCGTTCCAATTTGGTGGTCGAATAATAGGGGCAGAAGTCAATTCATCCTTGAGTCACCAAATGCCTTCTTACAATCCTCATCAAAGTCAAAAGTGGCCTCCTTTGTAAGTAAATTACAAAGGGGCTTTGCAATTTTGCTAAACTCTTTGATGAATCACCTATAAAAGCCAGCATGTCCTAAAAAGGAGTGAATTTCTTTGACCATCCTTGGTGGAGGAAGGTTGGCTATCAAATCCACTTTTGCCTTATCAACTTTTATCCCATTGGGTGATATTATGTGGCCTAATACTATCCCACTTCGTACCATAAAATGACACTTTTCCCAATTTAAGACCAGATTCTTCTCCTAACACCTTACAAGGACTAACTTCAAGTGGTGCAGGCACTCATCAAATGATGACCCAAATACTGCGAAGTCATCCACAAACACCTCAAGGAATCTTTCTACCATGTCTGAGAAAATTCTCAACATACACCTTTGAAATGTAGTTGGAGCGTTACAAAGCCTAAAAGGCATACGTCTATAGGCAAATGTTCCAAAAGGGCAGGTGAAGGTGGTCTCCTCCTGATCCTCTGGTGCTATAGGAATTTGGTTATAACCAGAATATCCATCCAGAAAATAGTAATAGCTATGTCCGGCTAACCTTTTTAGCATTTGATCAATGAATGGTAGAGGAAAATGATCTTTCCTCGTGACCACGTTCAACTTTCGATAGTCAATACAAACTCTCCACCCAGTGGTCATGCGGGTGGGGACTAGCTCGTTATCCTCATTTTTGACTACCGTGATCCTAGATTTCTTAGGTACAACCTGAATGGGGCTGATCCAAGTACTATCGAGATAGGATATATGACGCCAACGTCTAAGAGTTTTAGGACTTCATCTCTAACCACGTCCTTCATGTGGGGGTTCAGTCGCCTTTGAGTCTCCCTAGAAGGTTTTGCAATTTCTTCTAGATGTATCCTATGCATGCATAAGGCTGGACTTATCCCTTTTATGTTTGCTATTGTCCACCCTAGAGCAGTTTTATGTTCCTTAAGAACATCTTAAAGCTTACCCTCCTGTTCTTTGTCTAAGTCTAATGCTATTATTATTGGTAAGGTTTCATCTGGACCTAAATATGAATATTTCAAGTTATCAGGCAAGGGTTTTAGGTCCAGAGACTGTGGGTGCTCTATTGAGGGTATGGGGATAGATTTAGATGGTGGGAGTGGTTCCACATAAGGACCCCACTTAGAGGTATCCATGAGTGCTGCAGCATCTAAAAGATTGTTCACCTCCTCAATAGACTTGTCTATATCAAATTCTCCATTAAAGTGCATTAGACAAGCCTCTAGTGGGTCTGAGATGGACAGTGGTGAATGACTCTCATTAATTAGACTCTTAATCAAGTTGACATCACAGGGATCATTGAGGTCTAAATGTTGTTGATCGGCATTAAAAATATTAAGCTTAATCTTCATGTTTTTGAATGAGAGTTTCATTACACCATTCCTATAGTTAATAATGGCGTTGGATGTTGCCAAGAATGGACACCCAAGGATGATTGGGATTTGACTATCAGGGTCTGATACAGGTTGGTGTCTAGCACAATGAAATCAACAGGGTAATAAAACTTATCCACCTGTATTAAGACATCTTCAACCAAATCACGAAGTATCTTGATAGATCTATTAGCTAATTGTAGCGTGGTAGTGGTTGGTTTCAACTCACTGAGTTTTAGTTGCTCATAAACAGAGTATGGCAACAAATTAACACTAGCCCCTAAGTCAAGAAGTGCCCTATCTATGACGTGATCTCCAATGACACAAGTGATTATAGGACATCCTAGGTCTCTAAACTTTGGTGGGGTCTTGTGTTGAATCAAAGAGCTCACTTGTTTGGTGAGGAAGGCTTTCTTTTGCGCATTAAGCTTTTGCTTCCTTGTGCAGAGCTCTTTTAAGAATTTGGCATAGGCCGGGATGTCTTTAATTGCATTGAGCAATGGTATATTAATTTGTACATATTTAAACACTTCCATTAACTCATTGAAGTTTGATCCCTTCCTAGCTTTATTCAATAATTGGGGAAAAGGGGCTTTATGCACATAGGGTGCCTCCACTATAGGTTCTACAGGGTTGTTCTGTCTTTTCTCTTTTTCCTATATTTTTGTTGCCTCTTTTTCCTCTACATTTTCCATAGCCTGCCCTTCTTTGTTATTAATTTGACGACCATTCCTAAGGGTGATTATGGACTTGGCATGCTCATGAGGGTTATGGTTTTGAGAATTTGACCCTATCTCGAATTGACCCTTAAGGTTAGGGATGGGTTGACTAGGAAACTGACCCTTTCCTCTATTAAGTAATTCAGCACATAATTGGCTTATTTGCACCTCTAACTTAGCTATGGCTTGAGAGTTGACATTGGTTGACTGTCTACTTTCATTTTGCAATTGGTGTAAGGATTTTTTAGTGTAATCATTATCTTTTGCACATTGGTCCATCCTCGTGTGGATGTTTTCCTCTAAATATGGTTTCTTTTGTTGTTGAGGTTGTTGAAAGCCAAGTGGCAGATGGGGAACTGTAGTTCTAAGAGGAAAGTCTTGAACAGGGGGATTCCGAGATGGGCCCCCTTTTTGGTTATTCTTTGACCAAGACAAATTGGGATGCCCAGGGTTGTAGGTCTCAAAATATGGGTTGTCGCTAGGTTGGCGATATGCATTCAATGCATTCGCTTGGTCTATAAGATATTCAGGGAATGCTTTATTAGATAGACACTCAGAGGTTAAATGGGCTGGACTAAAACAAGTAGCGCATACCTCTTGTGGAGGTTTTCGAGATAATGTAACAGCTATGAAAGATTGAAACATTGTTTCAAGCTTGTCCATTCTTCCATCTAATTTTTGAGAGACAGAGTCGAGCTTATCAGATAGATCAATATGTGCTCCTATCTCGTAGATACCTCCTTTCTTAGTGGGCTGGTTAGTTCTTTCTCTCCTATTTGAATAATCCCATTGCTGAGAATTATCGGCTACAATTTGAAAGAATTCCCAAGCCTCACTTTCATTTTTTAACATGAGGGTCCCTTCACTCACTGCATCTATCATTTGTCTATTTTGAGGTGTTAACGCCTCATAGAAGTATTGAACTTGCTACCATTTCTTAAATCGATGGTGAGGGCATCTCTGCAGCAGTTCAATCCACTGTTCCCAACATTCATAATATTGTTCATCATCTCTTTGTTGGAAATTTATAATTTCACGACGTAGGGCATTTGTTTTGTGAACGGGGAAGAACTTGTTCAGGAACTTCTTAGACAATTGGTCCCATGTATGTTTAAAACCTACCTCCAAGGAATTAAGCCATGACTTAGCTTTGTCCTTAAGTGAGAACGGGAATAACCTTAACCTAATTGAATCATCAAAAATATTTCGGAACCTAAATGTGGCACAAATATCAAGGAATTCCTTAATAAGTAGGTACGGGTCTTCTCGGTCTCGACCATAAAAAGCAGGGAGTAACTGAATTACTCCCGGCTTTAACTCAAAGTGGTCAGCATCAGTTGGAGGTAATGCTATGCAGGAGGGGGTATTAAGTTGGAGCGGCGCATAAAAATCTCTAATAGTCTTGCGCTCAATCTCTATTGGTGGTTCAGCCATTGGGATAGGAACTAGATTTTTTTCCCCTTAGTTTTGGATGCGTTGAATCTCTGGGTTTAACGGTAGTAGCTCAGGGTTCTAAGATCGATGCCCTTGCATGAACTATTCCTAATCTAAAATGTCCTACTTCTAAATGCTAACTTTAACTCTATGTGATGTAAGCAAAAAGGCACAGTCAAATACCTTAGGCTAATAAGCAATATATTGATTTTCTTGAATATGTGTGGGGGCAATGCTTTTAATTAGCCTAATTTAGTGCTCCTCCTCTCCTTTAGACTTGATTATTGTTGACTAGTTAGGTTCTTCATAAGGTGGTTAATACAACCTTCGTGTAAGGAGGCGTTTAGACCTCACAAACGTCAATAAGAGGTGAGGGAAGAGCGAGGCTCTATTAGACAACCCTCAATCACCACAATGCTCCAAAGCCACTAGAGTGACAATAAATCAAGTCTTAGTAAGAGGGTCCTACGAGCATGTGATAGCCCTATAGGTCTCTTCTGATTTATTTTAATTTGAATTGAAGGCTAGAGTAGCGCGCTTGAGGTGATTATCCTAAGTGGGCCAAGGAGTGGTGATAAAATTCACCCTTGATCTTATGGGGGTAGGGTGCCCTTACTAATTAATTCCACACTCCATGGTAGTTCGATCAGCAAATGTATCACCTTAAAGCATTAACCGTGTCCTAAGATGCAAATAAAAGCAATAACTAATGCAAAACCTAAAAATGCAACAATTATAAGAGGATGCTGTCTATATGATTTATACTACCAAACAATGCAAATTTACTCTAAAAGCAAACCCTAATCTAGGAATTTAAATGAGTGAGGAGACTTACAGTAGGGTTTCTAATGAAGATCAAGTGTGGGCCACCTTATCCCACACTTGCCCTGTATTATACAACCCTTTAAAATGAAAATAGAAAGTGCAGTTTACAAGGGTCCTCACTATAAGCTTCACTCAAAAGAAAAGAAAATCCTAATCTAGGAAAGCAAGAAAATTTTCATGTTGATGAAGATTTACTTGCCAATTTCCTCCCCTTTCCTATTTTCTAGAAAAAGAAAAATAGAAATAAGTACCAGTTTCAAGAAATTAGGTGGTCAAGCACTAAAAAAAAATTAAATATGCACCTAAAATGGCCTAAAATGCAACTCCTAATATTTTTTTATTTTTTTGGATTTTTAAATTTTTTTTGGATTTTTTAATTAAATTTTATAAAAACTCCTTTGCAAGTTCCCAGCAACGGTGCCAAAAAATTATTGATGTTTTTTGCAAGTGCACGGGCTATTGTAGTATAGCTATGCAAATACGGGTTGAACCCAGAGGGACTCGCTTTAAGTGGAGTTTTTAATAAAATATAATTATTCAAATGACGCACTTTACTTAACTTTCAAATCCAGGAAACATAAAATGAAACTAATCAAACATCCCTGAATCACACTGTCAAAAGATGGATAGCATTGTCCTTGGATAATACTGTTAAAAGATGGATAAAATAAAGCTTAAATGGAACAGGGACATAGATGTAATTAATATGGGGATACAGATGTCATTAAACAGGGGACGTAGATGTAATTAATGGAATTGAACAGAATTTTCATTTCATTTAAAGATGAAGGGAAAAACCGAGATTTATTAAAAATCTAGTTTTTAACCAAAAACTAGGCAAAATCCAACGAAGAAGGAGCCGGAGGATGGGGAAAGGGCAGCAACGCGGGAGGAAAACCCAGTTCGGGTTTCCTTCTCTGGACCGTTTGGTGAAGAGAAAAACTCCGGATCCTGTGGTGATCAACACCAGAAATGGATGAAATTGACTTTGCCGGACTGGTCGAATTGGCCGGATGGCGATGGGGAGAGAGGGATGACTGGAAGCAGAGGATGAAGGAAAAAAAATGATGCCTAGGCTTCGACTAGTTCTCCAGTGGAAAAAAAGAGAGAGAATTGGGAAAAACTGGTGGAAAGAATGAAAAGGCAAACGGCGATCTCAGTCTGGGCATCAAGGAAAGATGACGTCCAAGCTTCTGGGTGTTGGGTTAAGATGAGGAAGTGGAAACTTTGGGTCAGTTGGAGCAATGATGATGAATAGAAGCAGGGGTGAAGTCGGTGGAGAAAAGTTGGACTGGGTGACTGGTGATGAGGGAGTTGGAATGATGATGCAGTGTTGGCTGATAGGGAGGTGTGGTAAAAGAGAACGATGATGGAATGAAATTGAAACAAAGATAAGGGGAGGGAGCTGGGCGTGTGAATAGTAAGATGGGTAAACAATTGAGACTCTAAGTTGACAAGGAAGAGGAAGTAGTACGAAACAACTAAAAACAGAACTCCCCTTCTCTCCATATGCCTCTCCTATTTATAAAAACTGCTCTTCTCCTTTTCTTCCTCGAACTCTATCCTTAAAGAGTTAGAGTCCTGTTTGGAAACTTTCTTCTCCTCCAATTAGAACTCCATCCCTTTAGGAATCCTCATCCTTTTACAACTCCTCTTCCAACTAGAACTCTTCCAATTAGGACTCCTTGTTGATTAGGACTCTTACCTTTTTGATCTGCACCATTGATCAAAGAGCTGAGCCATCCAACCTTTCTTCAGTTGATCTGCAAAATAAAAGACTAAATTAGAATATCAAACCACACATTAATCATCTAATAGTCTCTAATGATCATCTAATCGTTGATTTTGAAAATTTAAAGTTTAGATGGTCAATTTGAGCCCAATTAAAAAATCAAGCTAAAATTTTCACTTTTGAACGGTTTGATGATCTAATTGAATGCTAAATTAAGGGTCTTTTAGGCAAAATTAAACACTTAACATTAGGAATTTCAAAGACTTTTAAATTTTAAAGTCAGAATTCGGGGAACTTTTAAAGTCAGTTTTTGGAATTCCAACTTTAAACATCTAGAACTTTTTTGGATCAGCAATTTTGACTTTAAAAGTTTTAGTATTTTTTTTCTTTTGTTTATGCTGATTTCACTACTTATATTTCTGCAGACATTTAATGTACCACCTACTACATTGTTCTTGTAATCTTTAAACACATGTTCATTCATTTCCACATTGGGTATAAAGTATCCAAATTTAGAATCCATCCACATCTATCTTGAAAAGACTTGATAAAAAAAACCACAATACATTCACTACAACCTCCACTTTTACTTCATTTACAAGTACAAGTCCATACACATATACCCATTTACTTCCACACTCCAAGTTTCCCTCATTCATCCCATAAAATATATATACTTCAATGAAAATAATGAAAACTAGAAGAATACATGCATATTAGTGAAAAGAAAACCTCATATTCAGTTCATTTACAAATATAAGTGCATGCACAAATATGCATTAACTTTAACATTCCATGTTCCCCTCATTCATCTATTAACACACAACACACACACACACACACACACACACACACACACACACACACACACACACACACACACACACACACACACACACACACACACACACACACACACACACACACACACACACACACACACACACACACACACTTCAATGAAAATAATGAAAAGTAGAAGAACACACGCATATCAATGAAAAGAAAACATCCACGTTCACTTCGTTTACAAGTAAAAGTCCATACACACATACTCAGTTACTTCCAGACTTCAAGTTCCCCTCATTCATCTTATAAATATATATTTCAAAGAAAATAATGAAAACTAGAAGAATACATGCATATCAATGAAAATAATATTTTATTAATAGATAAGGTAATTTACATTCATGTAGTTATACCAATTATTGTAATTGAAATTCATTACATATTCATCCCATTTGCTTCGTATTTTGTTAAGGTTTGCTTTGAAATAACTTTTCTTGTTTGCCCACTTAGAAATCACAATAGCTTGTAATACAACATATTTAATGTAGTTGCACATTCTTGTGAGCTATAATACATCCAAATTTATGAAAAAAAGTAAGGTGGTGACTAGTAAAAAGTGTCTTATCCTTTTTAATGGGGAGACACAAACACCATAGAGTATTATGGTCCTCATGTATCTAAACATATAGTACCCACACTACTAATCAGACTGTTGTTTAGGGCACTGTGCAACAAGGTAAATAGAAAGGATCAATGAATATGATTTGTAATATTGTAAATTTAGTTTATAAAATAGAGTAATTAATTGCTTTCTATACCTTAACATTCTTCCAAGTGAGTTTCAGCGATTGCATAGACTCGGTTACATTTGCTCATATTAACCATGCACTACAAGTTTATATTTTAAATTCATTAGATATGGTGGTAGCTGATGGTGCAATGGTGAATGACCTCGATGGTGCTTTTTGTTACTGATTAACCTTGGATATAGTTAATAAATAATTAAATTGAGCTCTTTAGCCAAAAATTATTGTTGAGAAATGTAGTATGAAAAGATATATACCATGGACTCTATAGGAATGACAAATTCCTCTAGTCAAGCAACGTGATATGTGACTATTGGCACAATGGTTACAATATTTTCCATTCTAAAGAAAATACTAGGCGAGCATTCGCATTCAAAGCTATGGTAATGGGCAAGCACTTAGTATGTGGAAGCATATTAATTTCATGCAAAACGATTGAGCATGAACCAACTATGATGACATTTTGACGGGCATCCAAGGAAAATAGGCATTGACTCACCTATAAACTAGAAATACATCACACATTAGAGAGGTTGAGATAATAGAGTTACAAAAGGATAATGAAAAGTTTTGATGTTTAGGTATATGCCTCCTTAGTTGGAGTTTTTCTTTTGAAGGGCACAGGTTGTCTTTAATGAAATTCTTCAGTTGGTGAATTGAAGCTAGCATTTGATGAAGGTATAGAGGCTATACCAAAATGATGTTCAGGGGAACAAGAAAGGATTTCCAAACCTCCTTAACCTAACTACTTAAGTACATCAATTTTTATCTTATCACACATCTCCTTGTAGGCCTCATTATCTTCAATTATAAGTATGTGTTGTAAAATTTAATTAGAATGACATCATTAGTTTAACTAATTAATTGTATAAAATTGAAGGTAGTCAAGGGTGAAAAGGAGAAACCACTTGCAATACGAGAAGCAACTTTTGCAGTAGCCTTGTCGATGAAGGTTTGGGCATTATAACTCATCGAATGTGCCATCTTCTAGAGGAGGGTGTAGTCAATGGGATCCATAGACCCAGCTTCCTTTTCATGTTAAGTAAGACACTATAGCTAGGTAATGAAACATATATAATCACAATAAAATTTGAAAGGAATAAACTATCATAGATACTTACTTTATGTTTTTCCAAACGGGCACAACCCAACTTAGAGAGATGGTGTTGCATATGGGTTTCATGCACCTTTCTCCCTCTTGTACTCTTTGCCTGCACATTTGTATGTATGTAATCAAGTGCCATGATAGAATATTATATATAATTAATTAAATGAAGCATTATTTAGCACATACCTCAAATTTAGTGGACCAACAAACCTTTACAAATTCATTCCATATGTCCTAGTCAATGATGTTAGAATAAATGGCAAGCAATATGTACAATGTTGGCAAGTTAGTGACATATGGAGCTATGTGATTTTAAGTAAGGTAGTTCTTTCATTTTCTCCATTGCTCACTAGCTTCTTGCAAAGAATGCATAATCTACTCAGGTACATCAAAAATAGTCTATAAAGTACAAGCATGTTACCATATTTGAAAATAAGAAGATAGTGTATGTATTAATTATATAATGTGGAATATTTTTACATACCTTCACTATATCCCATATTGAATCTTTTATTTTTGGTGGCACACGTCTCCAATCATCAATCGTGATAGGCACCATTGTTCTTACTATGAAGTAGAGAAAACTACTATAAGATGCTACACTGTCACCTATCTCTTGCCCCATACTATTGAATTGGATAGTTTCTTTTATTCCCTTTGACTTTCTCTTGATAACCTTTTCCATTGTTGTTCATCTTTTGCCCTTTCCCTTTTGAGTGCTGCTAAGGTTGGCCTCTTGTTCATGTTCTTCATTTTTTTCATATTCTTCATATTGATGTTGTTCAAGTTCCATCTTTACTACAAACATGAACATGATGATATCATAACAATGAAATGAAATAGTCCATATAATGCATTTAAAGAACATAAAGGTAGAACAAAACATAAGAAACATGCTTTTTTTAGTACAAAGGTGTCATTAATTGATAGTAGTATTTAAATAGAAACCATTAGACATCAACTCTTCATTTTGATTTTATAATCTAACATAAATAAAGTATATATGTATATATATTTATTTATGTAAACATTTTATGGATATAATGCAATAGAATGAAAAATTGCGACTTTAATACAAATGAACCAAAATAAAGCTCCAAATGATTGATGACAAGGATGTGTTCCAATATCTTAAAACCTTAAAGAAAAATCATGGACATGATTAAAACAATCCATAATAAAAACTCGACACAAAATAAATAATACAAGAGAATATAAATGTAAAACTCACCAAAGCCTTTAAAAATATCTTAAACCTCTAAGGACTCAACAAAGGCCAACTATTATAAGGTATTGTCTCTTAAATTAAACATATAAGTATAAGCCATTATTGACATGCTCCTTTACAATTCAAGATGAAAATTCCATGGATCTAACTTCTGTCTCTAAACAATATGATAGCACTGAACCACCTGGCACTTAAAAGCTTCACCAAAGCATGGGAAGAAGAATAGAAATGGCATCCATTAGGTTTGCATGCATAACACTATGTTTGCATGCATTTTACACTTTGATTCTAGCATAGTAAGTATCGTAGATCATTGTCCTAGTCATCATTTTAGTTTTTCTTGTTTTAGAACTTTCCTAATTTAGAAGTGTGCTAGTTTCTAATTTTAGAATCTCATACATAGACATTTGATTCTTTCTTTTAAGCTTTTGTTAACTTTCCATCTTTCTTTCCATACATCTTAGGACCACTTTAGGAACTAAATGTATGATAGATTCTTAGATTTAGCACTTTCCTAAATTAGAAGCATGGTACTTTCTTATTTTAATCTCATGCTCAGCTTAGTTAGAATTTCTATCTTCGCATTCATTCTAGGATCACTTTAGTACTTCATACATGTTAGTTTTTTGATAGAGCATACCTAATCTACTTAGTTTTCATGCATAGACATTCCATGCATATCGACCATTGCATGAACTCACCACCCTCCCTTCTTTATCACATGCACACTCATACTTAATTGCACATGCAGTCTTTTCCATACCATTACACATCTATATCTCACTAATCTCTCAGTTTTCCATCCCTTCACTTCCATCTACTCACCCTCCTTTTGTCTTTCTATGGCAATTAATGAAAATTTCTAATTTTGGTATGAGTATGAATTAGTATGTTCAATTAAAAAACTAGATGTTGACAAGGCTTTTTAAAAGAGTATGGTGTCCAAATCAAAACCAAACTATATTCATCATCCATATACTTGGTTAATAGAAAGCTCACAATAATAATATAGGAGAATCTAGCATAATAAGTTCTCATATACCAATTGCATAACCTCATATAACTCCACCTAGGTGTCAACACCAAACAAGAGAGAACAAAAACATTATAACTAGAATGTAAACTACAAAACAAGCATAGACCCCCCACACCAAACAAGAGAAATACTTAATGCAAACCAAGGACCAAATTCCCTGCACTTGCCATTACAAGAATCATAGAAACAAATTATTCACCATAATTCTAGGATGATAAAATTCCAAAGCTAAAATAATATTACAAATCAAGATCAAGAGGGACAGAAATGGGGGGAGAGTCGTGCATGGTCGGTGGTAACTAACTGGTATAGAGAGAGAGAGAGAGAGAGAGAGAGAGAGAGAGAGAGAGAGAGAGAGAGAGAGAGAGAGAGAGAGAGAGAGAGAGAGAGAGAGAGAGAGAGAGAGAGAGAGAGAGAGAGAGAGAGAGAGAGAGAGAGAGAGAGAGAGAGAGAGAGGGAGAGGGTCATGAGCATGGCTAGTTGGCAACCAAGGTAGAGAGAGAGAGAGTCACACAAGCCTACTAGAGAGAGAGAGGGACAAGGTGACATGAACTATCAACCAGAGACTAAGAAGGATGAATAAAGAGAGAAGGGGGGTTGGGGATGCTCTCAAGGCTAGTTGATGACCGTGGAGGATGGAGAGAGAGGTGGGTTTGTGCCCAGGGCTGGCTGGTGACCAAGGAGGATAGAGAAAGAGAGAGGGAGAGGGGGGGGCTCATTCAAAGGGCTACAAGTGAGAGAGAGAGAGAGAGAGAGAGAGAGAGAGAGAGAGAGAGAGAGAGAGAGAGAGAGAGAGAGAGAGAGAGAGAGAGAGAGAGAGAGAGAGGGTCATGAGCATGGCTAGTTGGCAACCGTGGTAGAGAGAGAGAGTCACACAAGCCTACTAGAGAGAGAGGGACAAGGTGACATGAACTATCAACCAGAGAGAGAGAGAGAGAGATGTACCTGTTGACAGCAAAGATGTGCAAACTTTTTGATGGGGTATAGAACCAATTTACAAAAATGATAACAAATGCAAATGATGGAGAAGGAAGGGGAAATGGTGAGATGAATGCAATTCAAAGTATATATAGTCAAATTTTTTATGTAAAAAAAAAGGACCTTAAAAATCTTCTTTAAAGTTGGGAAAAAATTACTTTAAAAAGATTTTTAAAGTTGTTTTTTATTTTCTAACTTTAACTGCTTTTTAAATTAAATTTTTTACTTTAATATTTCTTCTATATATATATTTCTTACTTTAAACTCTCTTACTTACAATGGCATTGATTTTTCATACAATTTCGTATTGATTCTCACATTCTATGCACACACACACACTGGAACAAGGAATATCACGTATTTTTTAGATAACTCATCATTTATCATCCTTTTATTTCATATATTAATTGTTATTATATCTTATAAATATAAGATAGAAAATGATTGAAAAGCTAATATGAAACTATTTCATTAAGATTTGGCCTCTTCATATTCAGCTCACATCATTCTTTGACAGGGAGAGAGAGAGTAAAACTTCAAATTACAACATCCTCGGCCAAGATGATGGAAATATATTTCTTGTCATCAAATCCTAAATTTGGCCAGGAACCACAAAGCATGAGGTTCTCCATTTCTCTGATTATTGAGGGTTAGATTAAGAAGTAGTTGTTTTTTCCACTAAAGCTGTATGTTTTTTACTAGAATCACTATGATCTAACCAATATCTTTACCTCACCATTTGTAACAAAACCTACTTCACCCATAATATTCAATAAGGAGTCAATAACGAGAAAAGTCAAGGATGAAACACAAGAGGGTTTAGTATTCTTACCGTGTTGTTCATGCCACAAATATTCAAAATCTCCAAATAGATGGCAAGAGGGAGGGAGGACAAAGAGAGACAGAATAACTTGTAATGACTCCAATTTTGTAATATTGAAATTCCAAGATAAGCAATGAAAGATCAGTTTTTGAAGATAAGGGCATTTTAGTCATTTCACTATTCACCTTGATTGAACTCAGAAATTTGGTCCTAAAAATGATGCCATTAGGTGCGTCTCGGAGAAAGGAATCCAACAAAACCAAAATCACCCAAACGGACTTAAAATGAGCAAGTTATGGCCCTTTGAAGTTCAGGGGCAAAAATGTAATTTTTACAAAAAAATGGATTTAGCCTGTAAAACACAGGGGCCCATTTTGATACGGGCACCCTTCATCTTCAACCTCCAGAGGGTTCTAGAACGGCGGTGATTGGAGGAGAAATCACCGCCATTCTAGAGGTTTCTCCACCACCATTTAAAGGCGGTGAGAGCCCCCTCCAGAACCCTCTCATAGCTCTATAAATAGAGCTATTGGGCGCCTCTAATGGCAGCCCAAAACATTGAAGAAAACCCGTTGAGGAGGAGTGACCTAGAGGGGAAATAAGGAGAAAAACCCAGCAACGAGCCAGGTATGCCCAAGATCCCTCAAAACCCATCTCCATCATAGTTCTAGGATCAATTTCCCTAGGTTTTTGCATGAAAAACCATGCAAAATGGTGCCCTGGAGAGTCACCAAGGACCCAGGGACGTTCCCTGGGCCTCACTGAACCAGGGTGTCCTGAGGATGCTCTGGTTCCCCAACGAACAGGACGTTCTAGTCGGAACATCACACGTCGACCTAGTTTGAAAAAACCAAACGGGTGTGTCCAGGGACGCGCCCGCAAAAGAGATAGTCGAGCAGGAAAACCCGGCACGTTTGCAGACATGCCGGCTGAGGCGCATGCCGCAGATGCGTAGTGCGCTAGCGCTATGGGATTTCTTCATTCCTTAAGGAAGCTGGGGCGCATGACACAGACGCGCAGCGCCCTAGCATTCTGTCTTTTCATTCTTGAGACCCTTATGTACGTGCGACACTAAAATGCTTATAACTTGAGATCTAAAGCTCCGATTGAGGTACCGCAAAAGGCGTTGTATCCGTGTCGACGATGCAGACACATCCAAACTATAAAATTCCTGATCAAGGCCCAATAAAAGGTGGGCATGACCCTTAGAATAGGATGGTGGAGCATGGTCGCTAGACCTTTGGAAAACTGAGGATACCAAGGCCCAATTAGGTCCTTAGGACACCCATAGGCATAGGGATGGACCCCTAATGCCTAAGTAATAAGACCAACCACTTTAAAACCCATAAAAGATAGGCTAAACTAACCTTGATTCCCCAAACCATGTTCAGGAGCATACAAGGACAAAGGGGTTAGCACGACCTAATCAGGTAGGTGCTCTATCGCTACTAGATTCTTTTAAAAGAACTATGATTGTTTTGCAAATACATGATTTAAGTATATAACTAGTTTAGCATGCATGTGACAAATGCTTTATGCATAGACATGTTTTGTACATACATGATGCATAGATATGTTTTGCAAACTATTGCATACATTGCATGATCTATGGGCATTAAGTTCTTGCGAAGATTGCATGTCCTTGAGGGTTGCCAAAAGATGCTGGAGTACCGAGGGCTAGGCAGTTGTGAGGGACCCAAAGAGGACAGGTTTTGAAAAGAGGTTTTAGCTTGTTTGATCTTATGTGATTTGGGCTAGTAAGCTAGTGGGTGCTATGCTGAGGGGTCTGGGTTGGCCACCCAGCCTCTACCACTATTAGGTGGATGGGTACCACGCCCAAAAAGAGGCAAGTCTCTACGTCGACTGCATGTGGTACTGGGGGCTACCACTAGTGTCACGGCACTGGGTTGACATGTCATAGGCCCCGTGGAGGCTATGATTGAGTGTTCTTAGGTACCCGGGGACCACACGGCGAGAAGGTCATGGGCATAGTTGGACCCTATGGTTTGATGATTTATGTGCATTTCATATGGCATGATATGAGGTTGGTCGACCATACCATACTAGAGATCCATGAGTTGGATTCCATGAAGCATATTATGCATATCATAATGTTATGATATATGTATGTATATGATACTTTCGATTTTGGATTATGTGATCCTTTAAATCGTTAGTATTTTAGTTTGATAACGGATTCTTATATCGATATTGGACTTGAGTATTTAGACATGCACATGTTTTGAAAAAGCATATGATTTTAATACATCTCATGCATTATAAAACTAGTAGTGATAGGCTCCTACTGAGTATAGTATATACTCACCCAATCCTCAACATTTTTCAGACACAAAGTAAATACTTAAGGGCAAGGTACGCTTGTGCTAGGAGACACCCAGACTCAGTACAAGTAAGTAAACCCCTACCTTATCTTTCAATGTTACTTGATTGTAGTTACTCTCTAATAGCTGGGGCTGTGACTAACACTTTCTTGGGAACAATATTGATTTAAACTTTTCCATGGCTAGATAATTTGAGAATGTGTTTTGACACTCGGGGTTTTTATGAAAGCTTGTTTTCCAAACCAAAATGATTTTCATGCATTTCATACTTACAAAATAAGAGATCTCGCCTTTTTATCAAAATTGCATCATATAAAAACCCGGGTCGTCACAGAACTAGATGAGGAGATCATCATTTTAGACACAAGATGAAGAATGTCAATGGGGAATACAAGAAAAAATGAGATGATTTTGGCCTTTTTATAAAGTACAAACAACTTTTAAAGTCGATTTTTGAAAACCGACTTTAACTTTTAAAGTCATTTTTTAAAACCAACTTTAGCTTTTAAAGTCATTTTTCAAAACCAACTATAAAAATTATTTTTAAAGTCAATTTTTAAATGCAAATTTAAAATTAACTTTTAAAGTCATTTTTTAGAAATTTGACTTCATAGGTCCATTTTAAAGTTTTTCTTTCTTGACTTAATAAATAAACAACAAATAATATTCTATACAATTCAGTGTTGATTCACACATTTGAGACATAACAAACACAAGAGCATGCAAACCAAGTTATTTTTTAGATAACTGCTCATTTATCATCCTTTAATTACAATCATATATATGTATGTATATCAATGTTACATAATAATCCATCTCTCTAATACAATGTAGCACATGATAAAAGAGCTAATATGTTTAAAGAAAATCTGGGATATGTCATTTCTTGTTGACAACCTAAGCAGACTCCTGACCATTATCATGCACATAATCCTCATTCACACTAAGTACTTTGATTGATGGAATTATTTTAGTAATATAAGGGTAATCTATTACAGTATCTCCTAGGTCATTTTCATTATAAAAATCCCTTGGATCGGATGATAAAACAGCTAATAATCTCTTATCATGTCTGTCTTATACATAAAATATCTATTTCACTTAAGATGCCAAAATAAATTGGTCATTTTTATAACCAATCTTGTTGAGGTCAACCAATGTCAACCCAAGAGCAACAGCTTTGATGCTGTCTTTGTTGTGTTTCACCTAATTACACTTAAACACAACCATAGGTTTGCAAATATAATCCAAGGTTCATCTCTCTTATAATTCCATAATAAGTATCATTTGCCAATATTGACATTTTAACATTTGAACTAGAAAAGAATGTATCATTTGTAACAAAGCTAACCCCACTATATTGTTGTGCTATTGAGTTATCACAGTCTTTTGTGCAAAATTGATAGCTATTGATGGCATATCTAACATATTTTATTACTCCTAGTCATGGTCCCATCGCCATCCAGCCAAAGGATTTGGATATACCATTGCTTTGAACATCTTGCTGATCTTGAACCTATGTATACATACATATTAAGTGGGATATGACTATTGCAAGTAGGTATAATATATAATGCAATTTATTAGAAGTGCGAATAAATTCATTTTACCTTTTGACAGAGCTAAGTATTGAAAGTGCAATAGTGCTTAAATTGTAGCAATTTAAGTTTCTTTTTGCAACTTGGATTCTTGGCTTTGAGGATGTCCATGTTCTCACTACACATACACACACACACATGTGTATACACCCTCATAAATTAATGGAGAGATAAAAAATATAACCATTAATTAATTTTTATGTCATGTATGATCAGTTTGTGTATAGATGAAGACAACTGGAAATAGAAAATCAAAATTCGATGTAAAAATTTGTATAGTGGAGTAGCACTTCCAATGTGCATTGTAGCAAATCACTTCACAAGAGTGGACTTTTAAAGTTGCTTTCTGGAAATGACTTTAATAAAGTGGAATTTAAAGTTGGTTTTAGAAAACTAACTTTAAAAATCTACTCTTTTAAAGCCAATTTTAGCAAATGACTATAAAGTTTCACTTATTAGAATTGACTTTGAAATTATTTCCTTAAGAAAACAAGCTTTTCTTGCTATAATAAAATAGGGACTTCTAAAATTTTTTTTGAAGCCAACTTTAAAAGTCGAGACTATGAAAACTGACTTTAAAACTATTCTCATGAGAAAAAATGTTTCTCATACACTAAAGAAGTTGGTTCTAGATGGACCAACTTCTTAACTATGATTTTAAAGTTTTTTTTTTTGAAATCAACTTGTATTGTTCTTTCAAAATTGGTTGACTAAAAATCGATTTCTTTATGCCAACTTTAAAAGCCTCATGTATAGTAGTGATTGGCTAGTCTCTTTATCCTATTTCTAGTTCCATCATAAGATAAGAGAATTCTAATTAGGAAATCAATCTCAATCCTATATCTAATGGTTATCAAAGTTTATAAGTTGGCAAAGGCTTAAACATATAGATATTGTTTCTCTAAGTGTCGTTTAGTCTTCTGAGAATAATCTAGAGCTACTTTGGTTCTAGTCGTTTCATCCTCATCTTTACAAATTTCTCCCTGAATTAGATTTGGAATGCAAAGAATGACTCTTTTGATTCCTTGTGATCCAAATGCAAGTTCCTAGTTGTGATTGCATTCTAGATTCTATGCTGCAACTAGTTCACAAAAGCATTGGCTAAATCTTTTCATATTCTAACTATGGCTCAATCTATTATCATAAGCCAAGCATGGCTTTGTTGATGAGAGACTTGTGAAGCAGGTGGGCTAATTGATCATTGATAAACTCATAGTCATCCAGGCTATTCAAGTAAAGACTAAGGCATGTTCTGGTATAACCCTTCCTATCATATTTTTCTATCTTTAACATCTTGAAATCTTTAAGAATCCTTACATGTCTGTATAGACTCAACATCAAACTTGTACTTCCTGGCAGCTTTCAACTAATGTAGCTTTGTCTTCATGTGATCAAATTCACTGAAGTCAATGCCTGGGATGGTCTAGACTATAGAAATCTAAAGGGAGCTAGGCACAATGGTCCCTAGAGTAGCATGTGGAGGGGGCTCTGGATGAGGTTCCTCTTGTAACTCTTCTTCAGCTTCTAGGTTAAACCTATGTGGTTCCTAACATTGTCTTTGAATGGCAACATTTTCTTCTAAGATCCTACTCATGGTGGCTCTTATTGGCCATTTCATTCATCATTTTTATGAGAATTTCTTCAAGGGATAGGTTTCTAGCATATTATAACATGGTTTCGGCTAAGAAGGTGGGTAGTGGATCAATGAAGGTTCCTGGCGAGGGGGAAGGCTCAAGTTGAGTGGCTTATGGGATTGGTGAGACAAATTCGTTGCTCAGTCTTTCTCCCTTCTGAGGTTTCATCCACCTCTTTTACCCTATGCCTATTTCCCCTAAAAGATATTTAGGGAACACAAATTAGTGATGGTCTAACCCTAAGACATGATGTGAGTAATGGATAGACTTTCTCAATTGGTTGCTTCACATTAGAAGAACAATCACCACTCTTACAAATCCCTAACTTGACTCTAACTGGGTGTTATTAAATGGAAATGCATTACCAGACACCATGCAATATAAGGGTTATCTACATGGGATGAAGCTCATGTGTGGTATTCAATAGTCAAGGTTATGGATGTCTCCCTACTTCTAATCACTAGGTCATGTGCTCTCATGTGACCTTTCACAAAGTGTTGAAAGTGTACTAAGACTCAGGGGTAGTAGGTATACAAAGATGATATTAATGTAACAAATGCATGGGTGTGTAAGTACACAAACAAAAAAGTCCATCATTCCTTGATAATGTATTTGTTTAACCTCCATGTAATACCTTAATGATAGCCTTTTGTATTGACTAGTTTAGGTATAATTTGTGGGTTTTCTTTTATTAGATGCATTGCGATGGAACGTGTTATTCTAGAAAAGTAGTAAAGTGCATGAATAAAAGTTATTCTACTATGCAAGATGTATAAGTGAACCATCTTCTAGGCATCCCATGATTTTATAACCAACCCATTTTTCAAGTTATCCCCAGCAATTGCAATTTGTGGGCACCGAAGCAAATCTAAAGGAGGGTTTCCTTCCTCAAATGCCAGAGGCTTCTCATTCATTATCCATATGTTTCTTTTGCTTATGAGGATTAGGGTGGACCAAGGTGGTCCATCTTTCATTAATAAACTTAGAGGGAAAATCTATAGAAAAGGCTTTAAGACTTATGTATCTGGAGATCAAGTTCGTAGCTTGGTTCTAAGGTTGGAAAGTGTTAGGCACTCACCCTACTCTTTTAGAAAACCATTCTTTACTAAATGTGTTGGTCAGGCTATCTTGGGTCTAAGTGAAATGGAGATGATTATGCTGCGTCTTCCTACTTTCTATCCTTGAATATATGCATGAAATCTTTTGATGTTGAAACATGTTGAAATGCAAAATTAAGAAATTATGCATGGGTTATATCACCTTGGAAGGAGTTCCTCTTGATCTTAGAACATGAAAATCCTCTTGAATACGCTATGACTAATTTGATTAATCTAGACTATCAAGGAAATGATCCTTTCTTGCTTTGAGTTTAAAAGACTCCTACTATGGAAGTAGGAAGAATCTACAACCAAGATAAGAAGGGTGCTAGAAATAGGAGAGAGCTTGGCTCCTCTCCTTTCCCTCTCCTTTAGAGGAAGTTCCTACTCTATTGCAAATTATTCTACAAAGATGAAAATCTACTTTAGATAGCATGAAACAATTAAAACCCTTTCCATATGTAAGAGCACATAGATGCAAGAAAGCAAAAAATAAGGAAAAGGAGACAGATTATACCTGACCAGCAAAGGAATAAGAAGACTATAATACTAGTATAGAGAAATCTCAGCTTCAAAATATACTTTGAAGAAGACTCCTCTTTTGAGAAAATATAAATTAAGGCTCCATATGGGTAATGTGACAAGGTATATCACTCTTTCATCCGCCACTAGAGTTTTCTCAACATTTTGGGAACTATGAAAATCTTGAGAGAGATTTTTAAGAATAAAGAAACTTATCAAAAGCATTACCTTTGTTTATGGATGGCATGTTTTATATAGTATTCAATGAGATACTTTCACCCAATTAGATTACAAAATCTATATTTTTTTGCTAGTTGTTTGGGTCATGTGGTCACATGACTTCGAGTCAGTATGGCTGCGTGGACACATCATCATCATTACTTTCATTATCTCCTAGAAGGAAACACTTGTACATGGCTTTTGTGTTGTATGTTCACATGTCAAACTTTAAGATCATGCAGCTGCAACATAGATTGTTCTAGAAGAGATACTTGTCTAGGAGATGTAGCTATAGGATGTGGGTCATGCAGTTGCATGTTGTTATGTCATGCAGCTGTATGACCTCTTTGTCTTTGCTTAATAATTTTTATTCTCTTGATATTGCACGACCTTTTAGATAAATTTTCTTTTGAGTTCTAAATACATGAGATGTCTAAGAGTATTGGGAATTTTTTCTTTCAACTTATGATAATCAAAGTGGAGTCGAAGTCTAATGTTTACAACAGTGGTTCATTGGCGACCTCTATGCTAATTATCTTAGTTTTTGGTTTAGTTAGTTTGATTCAATTTAGTTTAGTTTGTTTTTACTTTTGTTTAATTCATATTAGTTTTGATTTAGTTTGCTTTATGTAGTTTAACCAGTTTAGTTTCAATTCTAGTTTACTTTCAAGTAATTTCTAGTTCCAATTACTTTACTTCTTACATTTTATATATTTGCCTTTTGGGTTTTAGGCCAATACTAGTATTGTGCAATTTTTTAGGAGAGAATTAGCAATGGTCTAATGTATCTAGTTGCCTAAAAGTAACTTTTTCTTAGGAATTCTTAAACTTTAATGTGCAATTTTTAGTTTTTGTTCGGTGCTCATGCCATGGACATAACTAATCCATCATAGATAGAATTATAACTTAGTTATTAAGTTATTTTGTCTTTAATACACTAGGTCTCGTGACTTGATTCACAAGTGGCAACTTAGTTATGATTTCCAACACAAAGCTAAAGGATTCTCACTAAACATAGTGCCTTGACTACTTTTTTGAAATCAATAGCAATCCTTACATAAAATATTAATATGTATGAAGTCTAATATTCTTATTTCTTGAACAAATTCCTATAATACTAAAAAAGGTATTACAGGGCCATATGCACATCTAGATAAAATTGGAATAATAAATTTGAAATATGGGCCAAAAAATGTCAAACATTGATAAGATGGACTCCTACTAGTGAGGGTTATATCTAGCTTTTGATGATGCATCTAAAATAACCCTTGAGTTCTAAACAATGGTGGGGTCTTGAGAGATCAACATTGCCATTTTGTTGTTGCTATTTCTAAATGTATGAGAAGGAAGAGAAATAATGACATAGAGTGGCTGTGCCTTTTGTTGAGTGTTCTTCTTTCCCGTTATCTTTATCTTGTTGATTTTTAGGTGTGTGGTGACTCGATGATCATGCCTAGAGCACTACAGGAGCTTAAGAAGGAAAAGAAGTTAACATGGTTGATTCATCCCATGAGGACATGATGTAAGCAAGTTGCGTCTAAGTTTTAATCAATTTCCTTTTTGCATGCATCATGTTTTTAGGAAGGCTAATAAGGTTGCCATTAAATTAGCAAAATATAATGAGTGTCTAATTTTACATAAAAATACCACACAATTAGTTACCCACATGTTATAACTTATAGGGGTAAAATTGAGTTTTTGACCAAAATCCGTAACACGTGCATTTTTACCTAATGACTCAAAATTTTGATATATGTAGGTTTAGAGGCTCATATGAGATAAGTATGTGACTAATCATATTTTTTTTGGATTTAATTAGGTTTAGGGTTTTGCATTATTTGTTATTTTCATCATATTAACCATTATTGTCTGATTTTTGTGTGAGTAAAATTAGCAAAGAAGCAGTAGTAATCTTGTGAACCACGGCTTCATCAACATAGATTAAGTTTTTATTGCTTTCTTAGATTAGGTTTTGAGTGAAATTGTAGTGAGGTCCATTGTAATTTTAATTTTATTTACTTTTTAAATGGGTTGTAATAATACAAGGCAAGTGTGGGCTATGGGGGCCCACACTTGTTCATGATCGTACCCATCACTATGAGCCATCCTCACCTAAATTTTAATTTTTAGGGCAAAGCACATTTAATGTAATTTTCATTTGTGATGGTAGTTTAAATCATATAGATTAGGGTAATGCATTGATAATTGTTGCATTTGTTCAAGTATTAAATAACACATAAGTAGGCATTAGTTTGATTTTTGTTTGCACCTTTATGGTGGTATGGAACTTAATGCTAGTAAGGGCCTCATAGGAACCCTTATAAGATGAGGACTAGATTTTATTACCAGCTCCTTGGCTCACCTAGGAATCAATCAACATCCTTGTATATTGTGATCCCAATCCTTAAACATTAATTTAAAATCAAGTAGAAAGAGATTTAGGATATCGAGCTCATAGGACCCTTTTAGAAAGACACGATCTATTGCCACTCTAGTGGCTTCCAAGCACTGTGGTTATACTAGGTATCTTAAAATCCAAGTGATTTTCCCATACCTTTCATTGATGTGGATTTAAGGCTAAATGCCTCCTAACACAAGGATTGTATTAACCACTTTAGAGCAAAACCTAATTGGTAAGTATTAGTCAGATCTGGATGAAAGAATGAGCTATTTAGATCTAGGTCTATGAAGCTACCACCTATGCAGTAAGAAAAGATAATCAAGGCATTGCTTAATTAGTAAATACTAGGATTTGATTATGCATCACTTAGAGTTAGAGTTAGCATATAGTTAGGACAATTAGATTAGGATAATTTATGGAAGGGTATCGATCTCAAAACTTAGAGTTAGCACCTTTTGACCTAGAGATTCAATGCAACCTTAAACAAGGGGAATGAAACCAAGTTCATATCCCCATGGGTCAACCACCAGCAAAATTCAAGTAGAAATCTATTTAGATTTATATGCGCCACTCCTACTCAACACCCCATCATGCATAGCTCTACACCTAACAAATGCAGACCACTTCAAATTAAAGCTAAGAGTCATACATTTACTCCCCACTTTTTATGGCTGAGATCAAGAAGACCTCTACCAATATATTAAGGAATTCTTTGATATTTGTCCCACATTTAGGATTCAATTTTTTTTGGACAATGCTATTAAGCTTAGGTTATTCCCATTCTCACTCAAGGATAAAGCCAAGTCATAATTCTTTAGAGGTAGGTTCCATAAATACATGGGACCAATTTTTAGGAAGGTTTTGAACAAATTCTTCCCCCTTCGCAAAACGAATGCCCTTCATTGGAAAATTATCAATTTCCAACAAATGGATGATGAACAATATTATGAAGATTGGGAATAGTGCAATGAACTACTCTAAAAATACCCTCATCATGGATTAGAGAAATGGTATCGGGTTCAATACTTCTATGAGGAATTGATGCCTCAAAATAGACAAATGGTAGATGCCTCAAGTGGAGGGACCCTCATGTTAAAAGATGAGAGAGTGGCTGGGAATTCTTTTAGACAGTGGTAGATAATTCCTAGCAATGGGATTACTCCAATAGAATAGAGAGAAACAACTAGTCTCTAAAGAATAGGGGCATATATGAGATAGGAGTACATATAGATCTATCCTATAAAGTTTGACTTTATACTTGAAAAAATGGATAAGTATGATTGGAGAGTAGACAAACTTGAAACTATGTATCAGTTTCTCATGGCTACCACATCTATTAAACCTCCATAAGAGGTTTATGCTCTCTATTCCAACCTAGCCTATATGACTATATCTTGTCCATCAAATAGAGTGATTAATGACTATCTAGTTGACAAAGCAAATGCATTAAATGCATATTACCAACTTAGCAACAACCCATATTTTAAGACCTATAATCCTGGCCTAGTTAAGTATCAAAACTTTTCCTTGTGGAAGAGTAACTACCAAGGGGGACCACCTATGGACCTCCTAACTAAAACTTTCTTAGAGTTAAAGTTCCTCAGTAGCCACTTAGCTTCTAACAACCTTAGTGACCAAAGAAACCATCTTTTAAAGGAAAACATTCATGCCCTTATTGAAGACCTTCAAAACAAAATGAAGATACTAAAAAAGCTCTAAACCAATTAAAAACTTAGAGATTCAGGTAAGCCTATTGTCAGCTACACTACATGATAGAGGAAAGCGTCAATTTTATAGTCGTGTCCATCCCTAACCCTAAGGGAAAATTTGAGATAGGGTTAAGTTCTCAAAACTATAAACCTCATGAGCATGCTAAGTTTATAACCATGCTTAGGAGAAGTTGTCAAGTAGACAACAAAGTAAGGTAAGCTAAGGAAATTGAAGAGGAAAAGCAGGCAGCCCAAACTCAAGAGAAAGAGAATAGACAAAAATCTCCTATGGAACCTATAATTGACCACCCTATATACCCAAAGTTCCATTTCCTCAATTAATGAATATGGCTAGAAAGGGGGCTAACTTTAACAATCTTATGGATGTATTTAAACACGTCCAAATTAACATTCCATTGCTCAATGCAATAAAAGATGTTCTCGCCTATGCCAAGTTTTTGAAAGAGTTGTGCATTAGAAAGAGAAAGGCAAATCTATAGAAGAAAGCTTTCTTCACTGAGTAAGTGAGCTCTTTGTTACAACACAAGACCCCACTGAAATTTACTTACTCAGGTTGTCTTATAATTTCTTGCATTATTGGAGATCATGTCATAGATAGGGCACTGCTTGACCTAGGGGTGGGTATCAACTTGTTACCATACTCTATCAGTGGCAACTAAGGCTCAGTGAGCTGAAATCAACCACTGCCATGCTACAATTAGTAGATAGATTAGTGAAAATACCTAGTGGTTTGGTTGAAGATGTGTTGATATAGGTGGACTAGTTTTATGACTCAATCGATTTTATTGTACTATACACCCAACCTATATTTGATCTGACAATTAGATTCCAATTATACTTGGGATGTCCATTCTTAGTGATGTCTAACACCATTATTAACTGTAGGAATGTTGTAATGAAATTGTTGTTCAGTAACATGAAAGTGAAGTTTAATGTCTTCAACACTAACGAACAACCTTTAGACCTCGATGATTCTTGTGGTGTGAATTTGATCGAGAGTCTAATTCACAACATTCATCTACGATCTTCAATCTTTGACCCACTAGAAGCTTGCTTATGCATTTTAATAGAGCTTTTGATTTAGACAAGTCTATTGAGGAGGTGAATAACCTTTTGGAGGTTACTCCAATTATGGATACCCCCAAGTGGGGCCTTTATGTAGAGCCACTCCCTACTTTAAAGTTTATTCATAAACCCTCTACAGAGCAACCACCTTCTCTAGTTCTAAAACCCTTTCCTGAAAACTTCAAGTACTCTTATCTAGGACTAAATGAAACCTTACCTATTATAATAGCATCAGATATAGACAAGGAACAAGCAGGAAAATTACTTAACCTTAAGGAACATAAGACTGCTCCTGGGTGGACCATAGTAGACATAAAAAGGATTACTCAAGTTGTATGTCTGCATGGGATACACCTAGAAGAAAATGCGAAACCCTCTAGCGAAACTCAAAGATGACTAAATCCCTATATGAAAGAGGTTGTCAAAGATGAAGTCCTTAAGCTCTTAGATGTTGGCGTCAGATAATCAATCTTAAACAGCACTTTGGTCAGCCTTGTTTAGGTTGTACCTAAGAAATCTAGGGTCACGGTAGTCAAGAATGAGGAAAATGAGTTAGTACCTGCTCGCATGACCACCGGCTAGAGAGTCTGTATTGATTATCAAAAATTGAATGCAGTTAAGAGAAAAGACCACTTTCCTCTACCTTTTATTGACCAAATGCTTGAGAGGTTACAACCAGATTTTTATAGCACTTGAGGATCAGAAGAAGACCACCTTCACCTCTCCTTTTAGAACCATTACTTATCGATGTATGCCTTTTGGACTTTCCAATACTTCTACTACATTTCAAAGGTGTATGTTGAGCATGTTTTCTGATATGGTAGAAAGGTTTTTAGATGTGTTCATGGATGAATTCTCAATATTTGGATCCTCTTTTGACAAGTTTCTGCATCATTTGGAGCTAGTTGTAATAAAGTGTTAGGAGAAGAATTTGGTATTGAACTTGGAAAAGTGCCATTTTTTATGGTACAATGTGGGATAGTTTTAGGCCACATAATATCACACAATGAGATAAAGGTAGATAAAGAAAAAGTGGATTTAATAGCCAACCTTCCTCCACTAAGGACGGTGAAAGGAATCTATTCTTTTCTAAGTCATGCTGAGTTACACAGAATTTGGTATTGAACTGGAAAAGGCCAAGCCCCTCTGCAATTTATTGACAAAGGAGGCTACCTTTGACTTTGATGAGAATAATAAGGGAGCATTTGTGTGGCTAAAGTCTAAGTTGACATCTACATCCATTATCCAACCACCTGATTGGACCGTACCATTCGAGATAATGTGTGACATGTCAGATTATGCTATTTGAACTATTTGGAGCAATGCATTGATAAACTTTCACATGTGAGATATTATGCTAGTAAAACACTAAATACACACAACTCAACTATTTGACTATAGAAAAAAAGTTGTTAACTACAGTGTTTGCTCTAGTTAAGTTTAGATCTTACTTGTTAGGATCTAAAGTCATAGTCTACTTTGATCATGAGACTTTAAAATACCTCCTTTTTAAAAGGGATGCTAAACCTAGGTTGATCTGGTAGATACTAATACTACAATAATTTGACTTAAAATACGAGACAAGAAAGGTTCTAAAAATATCAAGTAGACTACTTATCTAGATTAGTGGTGGAGCACACTAGCAATAATGTGCCTATAGCTGAATCCTTTTTGGACAAATAGTTGTTACACATTTCCCAACTACCCTAGTATGATGATATAATGAATTATCTTTTCACAGGACACATGCCCACTCACTGGACCAAATAAGATAAAAAGAGATTTTTGACTGAGGTTAAACACTTTATATGGAATCATCCATGCTTATTCAAGTACTATCCCAAATCAGGTGATAAGGTGATGCATACCAGATAGTGAGCATAGTAAGATCATCTCCTTCTATCATGATCATGCACGTGGGTGCCATTTTAGCTCTAAAAAGATCATTGCAAAAAAATTTGCAATGTAGTTTTCATTGGCCCACCATTTTTAAAGATTCACATGCTTACTGCATAACATGTGTGTGGTGTCAAATGTTAAGAAGTCTAGGAAGGAGACACATGATGCACTTAAACCTAATCCTTGTTATAGGGCCATTTGATGTTTGGGGTGTAAATTCCATGGGACCTTTACCTAATTCTTTTGGATATTTATACGTCATAATGGGGGTGGACTATGTGTCCAAGTGGGTAGAGGCTATACCATGTAAAACCAATGACCACAAGGTAGTGTCAAGATTTTTAAAGAAATATATCTTTGCAAGGTTTAGTACTCCACAAGCCATACTTGGTAATGGGGGAAAACACTTTTGTAATAAAGTGCTTGAAAATCTAATGAAAAAGTATGGTGTTAACCATAGGATTGCTACCCCATATCATCCTCAGACTAGTGGCCAAGTAGAGGTAGCAAATAGAAAAATTAAGCTTATCCTAGAAAGGATAGTTAATCGAAGTAGGAAAGACTAGTCTGTGAGACTCAATGACACTTTATGGGCCTATTGTATAGCCTATAAAACTCCAATAGGCATGTCATCGCCTACGAAAAGGCGTGCCACTTCCTAGTAGAGAAGAACACAAGGCATATTGGGCTCTCAAAAGTCCAATTTTGAATGAGATGCTGTTGGGACCCACTAACAACTCCAACTCAATGAATTGGAAGAACTGAGAAAGGATGCATATGATTCTGCATGAATATACAAGGACCAGATGAAGATTAATGATCATATTAAAATCTTAAGGAAATCCTTCACACCTAAACAAAAGGTCTTATTGTATAATTTGAGATTGCATCTCTTGCTAGGCAAACTCAGATCTCGATGGACTAGAACTTACATTGTACACAATATATATTCTCATGGGGCTGTCAAGATTGAGAAGGATGGTGAGATCCAAAAAGTCAATGGTCAAAGGTTAAAAACTTTCTTGGAAATGCCTAACCCTGAGAATGAGGAGACACTTTTAGAGGCACCACATTATCATGAGTCATCTTAGACTACTCTAGGAACCTTGCTGTCCATAACCTTTGCACTCATCATTACGTTGCTATCCATAACCTTCGCACTCATCATTACGTCTAGTTAAAGATGTAAAACTTAGTGCTCCCTGGGAGGCAACCTAGATATTTTCCAAATCTCAGTCTTCTTACATATTTCCATTTCATATAGGATCCCATGTTTTCCAACATTAAGGACAATGTTTCATTTAGGTTCGGGGGTGTAGATGTACATAGAGGTTTAGGATTTTCTTTAATTTTTTTTTTTTTTTTAGGTAGAGTCCCCTACTATGATGAGAACTAGATTTTTAGAACTTAGTAATTCTACTATTTTCCCCTCCTAATGGAAGTATATATATAGCTAGTTTTGCATATTATTCATGTGTGAAGCATTTTATGAAGGTTATTTCTCAAAAAATATTTACATACAACACATTGTCAAGACTAATAAAGAGGTATGAGTTAGAGACCTTGAATAAAATTAGTGGGGACCCATAATGCAGTGAGTTTAGAGACTATCTTCTTATAGAGAGTTCTAAGTAATTTCACATTTCTTCAGTGTACATAGTTTAGTGTGATCCTATTATCCTTGCTTTGGTTAACTACCAAGAATAAATAGAAGTAATAGCTTTCTTTTTAAAACATTTATTGAATATTGTAGACTTTGGAAAACCTACAGAATGATATAGGCCATCTTTGTTTAACCCAGAGACATAAAAACTACCTAAAAGTATATCACTAGTTAACCCCTTGAGCTTATTATTCTTAACCTGACTTACCTTAACCTAGAATAAACCAAGAAATAAATATCCATTATCTATTTTCAAAATGAGTAGAGTTAGTAGACAAGATCAAGAAGGAAAAAAAGATAAAGAAGTGAAAAACACAAGATGTCTTTCTCTCACAGAAATAAAAAAGAAAAGAAAAAAGAAATAAATATCAGAAATAGAAGATAAAAATTGATAGACAAGGACATAAAGGAAATTCACTTAAGTATAGTCAAGGATCAATTGTTCAACCATAAAAAATAAGACGTTTATTCAATTTTGAACCTTGAAATCCTTATACCCTTCTTTTATAAACCTATCCCAAGCCTACATTTTGTCTTATTTAAAGACCTGTGGATCTTAGGTGGAACATATGCTTAAAGAGGATATAAAAAGGAATTATGGTAGACTACTCCTACTATTCTTGGTAATGACATCCACTCTTAGGGATCGGTTTTCTTTGTCTCATTAGCACTTAAAAAAATCATTAGTCTTATTGAATTCGGTCACATAATGAGAGAAATATGTTCAACCCCTTCTTTGAGAGCTTCACTTTCTAAGAGTATACCTATAAGGATTTGAGGTCAAAACATATTTCCAATGGAATTTCAGCATATCTAATTAGAAGTTACGACTTATATGGCTGTACACACATGCACTCCAATAAATAACTAGAATAAGATGTTTTTAGTATGTGTATAATTTGTAGAATTGTCAGTCATCTCCATTAAGTTATGAAAAATTATTAGATTGCTAATGAAAGAGGATTCACTAAAATAAAATAAGGGACTCAACCTTAGGAAATTTTGTGAGTATATTCACTATAAACCATCATGACGCATAACTCATCCATTATGGGTAACTTAGGGATTTAAGGGTTGGTTGCATGTTCTAAATGCAATTATGAATACCTACAAAATTGGAACTTTGTATCCTATTTTGTAAAATAATGTTTTGCTTGAGACTAGCAAAATGCTTGTTGGGGGTTGTGATGAGTGCCTAATTTTGCATAAAAAATCACCAAATTATTTACCAATGTGTTATAACTTATAGGGGTAAAATATGATTTTTGACCAAAATTTATAACACATGCATTTTTGACCTAATGACTCAAAAATTTGGTATATTGTTGCTCCAGCGGCTAATCTAAGGTAGGTATGTAATTAATCATATTCTTTTAGGATTTAATTAGAGTTTTTCACTTTTTGTAGGAGTCGAGCTAGTGATCCAACATCCGAGATCAATCAAGACGAAAATTGAAGATTAAGATCAAAAGATTGAGTGAAAGCCTAAAAATCATCAATCCAACATGAGATCAAAGATGAAGATAGTCTTTAGGAGAAGCAATGGATTTAATTAGAGGAGCCAAAGGTGGCCAAAATGGGCCCATGCACAAGTGATGCATAGTCCACCACTTTTGCATGGGTTTCACTTAAGCCACTTAGCCATAATCAAGCAATGAACAAGGTGAAAAGCTAATGACTAAAGCTATGGAATTGAGCCATCAAGCTAAGCTAAGAGAGCCATATAAGCTAGCTTTGAAGCTAAGCCAATAGAGCTCTCAAAGTTAGCCATCAAAGCCACATAAGCTGAGCTAAATGGAAGGTTATGATTGGAGGAAAATCAAAGAATTATCCATGGAATTTATGGAGATATTCTGAAGACAACTAATGGAACATTCATAAGGATAAGGTAGCATGTGGATCAATATGAAGAGAACCCTTCATTTTATATGTTTTTCTATGTTTTTCACTTTCCATTCAAGTCCTACATTTATAAGAATTTTCTACCTTCCTAAACTTCCATTCTAACCACCTAACCAATCCCAACTTCCTAGGAAACCACTTAGCCAATCAATTTTCCCCATCTCACTTCTCTTTCCTCATCTTTTCCTAGAATGTACTGAGAAATACAAATCCAACACCACTAAGTACACTCAAATTCGAGATCATGGGAATAAAACCCAAAATTTTATACATAAATGGCAAAACAGTCTTTTTACACCATGTGGGGCCCACATGGGGCCCATAAGGGACCCAAAAATGAATCTTATGAGCAGCCCACATGAATTCATGGGTCAACAAACACCAGCTAGTCTTGGGGAAGAAAAATAGAGCATGGGGAAGAAATAATGGAGCATGGGAGACCTTCATGCCATTTAATAATAAAAAATTAAATATTATAATCATGAAAAAAGGACCAAAATGCCTATAAATACAACCCCAAAAATCATCCATAAATGCTCATAAAATCCCCACAAAATTTTCTTTACTCTCCCTGAAAAATTAGACCTAGATCCCTCCCCAAAAACCCAAAATTTCCAAGAGATATCTCTCTTTGCAATTTCTTTTTCTTTTTAGATTGGAACAAGAGACCTAAAATAAATTAGGCACTTTGTTCCAGATCTAATTCCATCAATTCCATTGTCCAAAGCTTCCCACCATATCTTATCTACAAAACTCCTAAAGAAATTTCAAGATCCAACAGTTCAAACAACGAAAAATTGCAAGAAAGGTGAATCTTAGACCATATCTTCATCAAAGGGTATTTCTTTTAAATTGGACACATAAACAAAGTTTTTTCTCTAATCAGGTATGTGGGAATAATTTATATATATATGTTTAATACTGGTTTATGTAATTTTTAGTTTACTGTAATTTATTTTGGTAATAAAAAGGTAAAAATAAAGTAAACACCATAACCCTTAATTCAGGATTATGGAGTGCTCAGATGAAAAATTTGACTAAACAATCGATCCAGAAGGGTCCAAAACCCCTAGGGTAGAATTTTCACAAAGATCTGAGAAGGTTTGGTCCCTCAATTGAGAAGGGATTGATTGGACGGTCCAAATGGACTGTCCAATCTCCTGATCGGACGGACGACGTCCTGCGCGGGTCCATGGAGCCCCGTGCGGGTGCTTCTACATTTCATCATAGCGGACGTGCCCAACGAACAGAACGCGTTCTGCCCGGCTTGGTTTACAGCCCAAAAAATCTAGGCCGTCGTTCCTTGGGCCCATATCAAATCCAGGCCCTAAGAATGACTGTGAACTTCCAAAGTACATTCTGGAGTCATCTGAACTCCAAATTGAGATAAGAAAGAAGCTATGGAAAGCTTGAAACCTCTATTTTATGATGAAATGATAAAATGGACATACTATTCAGTAAAAACTTTCTTTATTAAAGAAATTTTTTTTCAATTACCTAGATCTGAGATGATTAGATCTTGAAAATATATTTTAATAATGATATACTATTAAAATAAAGTGATATCTATGGTTTATTTGGACATATATGAGATATATTAAGGGATCTACCCATTATGGTAGAAAAATCCTAAAAATACAAAGGGAGCCACTTGATCAATGAGATCAAGTGTGATCAGATCCTTGGGATGGATAAAATGAATGTTGATATAATGAAATCCAAGGAAATCATGGATGGATTATGACAAAAATAGATCAATATGATCTTTGGACCTTAATAAAGAAAATCCCCTAAATATAACTAATACCCTTAATCAAAGGAAAAGATCTAAGATCAAATGGTTGGATCATAAGTAAAGGTTTCTAACAATGTTAATGTAATTAGTTTCATTTTATATAATAGCATTTTAAATATGATTATGTTATAAAGCATGCTAGTATAACATTTAGACTTTAGCATGATATATGATTTCATTGTTATCATAAGGTGCTAGATTTAATTATCTTAGGGGCACTTTAGTATGATTTCATGCTAGTCTAACTTAGGACCATGCTAGAATTTCATATAAGTTTATACTATAGTATGAGATTATACCTTAAGTCCATGTTAGTTTAAATTGAGTTATTAAGGTATATTAGTTGGAAATCATGTTAGAGTAATTTTAAGTACTTTGTCTCATTATCATTAAGTGTTAAATTATGTAGTTTTATGCTTTGAATTTATAATTCATTTATGGTTAAATGTTATTAGTAGATCTACTTATTATGAGAAAAAGAGCATAAAACATAAAAAATGTAATCTAATGAGAAAGTAGAGTTTCATGGCACAAATAAGAATGGAGTACTTTGGACTTAATTAGTAAGGGCTATAGTTAGTAGGACAGTATAAGGATTATCAAATCCTTGGCCCAAACTAGGAAAAGAATAATAAACCCCCATGAATGACATTATAAATATTCATGGACTTAATTAAAATCCATTAGAAAGAGTATTTAGGGCAAACATGCTTATAGGAACCTTATGAAAGGTTGAGCTATGGTCATTCTAGTGAAGGATGAACATAGTGGTTAAGGGGGTTATCTAATAGAGCCTCGATCTTCCCCTACCTTCCGTTGACATTTGTGAGGTCTAAATGCCTCCTTACATGAGGATTGAAGTAACCACTTTGTGTTCACCCATTCAGCTGGTAAGCCTTAGCCAATTGGAAATAAGAGGAGTAGTCTAGATTTAGGCTTGAATAAGTTACCTTCAACCAGCACATTAACTGGTTGAATAATAATAATAAGAGCATAAAAGGTTAGTAAATTACCTAACCCTAATAAAAAATAGTAAGTAAGATAAGGATGATCAAACAAGATCCATTAGATCTTGGATGATCAAGAACAATAAGAATAAGAATACTATATTGTACTTAGTATGCATGTTTATTATTATGCTTGTTATAGTTCATTAGATTAAATAATCTAAACCCTTGATCAAAGATGATTCAAGGAAGAAAACCAAGATCATCCTCCATAGGGATGATCCAATAACTGAACTTAGATCAAAGAAGAACTAGATGATAGAAGATCTAGGACCTTGATCTTTATCAACATGTGTAGATTGTAAATCAATGGATCTATAAAAGATCAAGATCAAGGAAATGGACACACAAAGACTTAGAGATAGAAAAATACTTAGATATGAATGATCTAAAGATTATTCTAAACATTAGATCTAGTGATCAATAGGATTGTTCATAATTTATATATTGATAATATGCATGGATGTACAGATCACATACATCAATCAGGATCATGGAAGATTTGGGAAAAGAGATCACTCCTTAAAGGTAGGAGGATTTGATGAATACATTTACATGAGATATACATGATTGTACTCATGATCTTATGTTGACAAGAGTAATGTTAATACTTGTATTAGATCTCTTGAAAACCTTATGATCCAACCAAACACATATAAGATGGTTAAGGACTAAATTATAAGTGAATGGGGAACTAGAAATATTTCAGCCCTAAGTAAACAGACATATCGTCTGATATATATAAAATCTATTTTACATACAAGCTTGGAGGCTTGTGAGTTTGTTTTAATAGGCATAAGCCTAGGGGAATGCTATTGCTAGAGGAGTTATAAGGGTTTGGCTACCCGCTCCTTGAAATTTGATGATATGATGATACCTTGCCCAAAGAGGCTAAAAGTCGGGTGGTGGCAATTATGGGAAGGCCACCACTATGAAAGTCTTGCCCCCTCATACAGGCAGTGACATAATATTTTCCACCGTGGTATCAGTGGTGAATAGGGTAGTTATTCGAGTGCTCTAGTACGAATCAGACTGCAGCATAGCAACCTTTCTGATTATTTTGCACTATGATGCATATGAGAATAGGCATAGTGAAATGCCTTATGTTGTAGCATAATGAAATGCTAGGTAATTGTATATTTCCAATATTTCCCAAGAAGGGAAATTCCCAATATAAGATTAGCTATAATACTAAATTCTCAAAATGAAGAGAATTGATCAGCTTAGCTGGGAATGATATTTGACTACTTTCATAAATTTAACTGGTTTACCCATGAAGGGTATGTATGTATATAGATATACATAACTCACAAAGTAAAGAGTATGTTTAAGGATAATGAGGTTATGAAGTATTGGAATTTCCTTGTCAATTATTATGTTTCTTGAATCCCCTACCAAGCATTGCTTGCTGAGATATTATAAATATTGCAATATCTCAGATACAGGGAAGGAGAGTTAAGAGCTGAAGACGATAGAAGACTTGAAGAGAATAATCTTCAAGGTATACCCTTAAAGACATATATTTTTATTTGTTGAGAGTTTTATTGTCGGGTGAGCTTGAGTTTTGGATTATGTAACTTGGACAAGTATTGTACTAAATTTGGCTATACTGTGAACCACTGGATGGATCTTGGAGTTTAATAAAAGTATGTTCCTTCAATGGAATTTTATTTTGTACACAAATTGTACTTATGTTATGTATGAAGTGGTGACTTGGGTTTTCAAAATAAGTTCTAAAGAAAAGAATTTCCGTTGCTTTGTTTTGCAAAAAAATTTTACACTCTTAAGGGCCCTGCCTTTCAAAATACTTTACGAATCATGTTTCAAAAACCCGGGTTGTCACAGTATCTAGTTCTGAAAGTTATTTTTTGGATGTCTTCTTCACTCGATTGTATTTGATGATATTTGGACCATGAATCAATATTTGAAAATACTCTAACTGACTATGGTTGGTTGAACAAATCATGAGTACAAGGCATTAGGCATTGTTTTTCTATAGTAACCATGTTCAGCATACTATAGTCGATACAGAGCCTCATTGACCCATCCTTCTTCTTAATGAAGAGGACTGATTCTCCCCATGGTGACTCACTAGGCCTAATAAACACTTTGTCCAAAAAAATCCTATAGTTGCTCCTTCAACTCTTTTAGTTTAGCTGGAGCCATTATGCAAGGTGCCTTAGACATCAGGACTATACCCAATATTACATCAATAGCAAAGTTTATATCTCTTTTTGAAGAAAATCATATGAACTTCTTGAGAAATACATCTGAGTGTTCCCAAATCACTTCCATAGCTTCAAGCTTAGGCCTTTATACTTCCACAACCTCTAGTTTTGCTAGTAAGGCCTAATATCCTTTGGCAATGTATTTTGCCACCTTAGTAGATGAAATTACATGTCCATGTGTGATTGATCCTATATCCCTCAGAATGATATTTCTGCCTCTTTGAGAATTTCAAACACCACATTATTTTTTTGGCAATCTACTATAGTCCAATAATTAGCTAACCAATCCATTCCTAGAATAATATCAAAATTTGTCATCCTCAAAAGGATTATATTGGCATCCATATGCATGTTCTCTTTCATTGTGGGTATGTTTGGCAAGTATTGATGTGTGATCAAAGAACCTATTGAAGGTGTCATTACTTCTAAACATATTAAAGTTCTGAGAGGGATAGTTTATATAGGATGCAAAATCAATCAAGATAAAAGAGTGGGTAGAGCTACATCAAATAATAATTTTGGAAGTTTGTCATGGATAATTAAGGTACCTTCCACCACATCAATAGAATTAGGTGCCTATCCTCTAGTCATTGTGAAAACTTGCCCTCGACTCTTAGGGAGTTGGGCTCTCTACCCTTCCCCATATTTCTTGCCTTTTTAGACCCTTGCCATACATCTGCCTCACCATAGTTGTAACACCCAAAAATTGCTCATCCACAAGTCCTGCCTAGATGATGTTTGTTGCATTGAGGTCATGGTTGGTGTTCAAGTACTTAAGCCTTGTCATTGTATGGGAACTTCTGAGGAGGATGAGACCCTGTAAACTACGTGGACCTCTTTCCTTTGGCGAATCTCCCTCCATAGTTGGTACCATTTTCCTTTTATTTCTTTTCCTTGTTGGACCTCTTATAATCCTATTCGAACATTGAGGCCATCTTGATTGCTTCTGCCATGGTCTTTGGTTGAACTCCAACGACCTTACTCCTCAGTCCAATATTCAATCCGTTGATGAACTTTTCTACTACCTATTCATCATCCACGTAGGTCTTGGTGCAAAATGTCCGAGTCCAGTGAATTTGTTCTCATATTGTGTGACCATTATATCACCTTGGTGTAAGCTCAGGAACTTCTCCTTCCCCCTTTTGACGTGGAGAGGAAAGTACTTGTTCAAGAACACATCCTTGAATTCAGTCTATGGAACCACTTCAAGTCTATCAAACTAGGTCTACTCTACTATTTCCCACCAAATCGCAACTTCCCCTGCTATGACAAAAGTAGCCATGGCCTAGTACTAATGCACTGGGTCCCATGAGAACTTCCCAGTTAAGCATGCTTGGGTGAGAGTAATACTAAGATGGGTGGCCTTGTCGAAAGTCCTCAGGTTGCACCCATCATTTAGGGAGCCTAGAGGGCAATCCTGAAGGGAGGATATCAAGCTACAGGAAGGGAAGCTTCAGGTAATCCTAAGAGTTTAGTCTCCCATCACTTGGGGAGAAGTAAGCTAGGCGGGTTATAAGGGATTGGGAACCCACTCAATGTGTACATGTTTTCCTTATGGAGAAGAGCACAATTGTGAGGTCATCGTGCCAGAGCAAATAATATACACATTGCTAGAGTGTTGGCTATTACAATTGGTATAAGAGCCATGCCCTCTTCTGATGGTGGGCCCAAACCGGACGTGAACGCTTGATGGACCCAAAGAGTGGTTGCATGCAAGGATGCATGTTCCTTAAGAGGGGAAGAGGGAGCTTGGAGGGATGGTGATATGTAATGCCTCAAGTAGTCCTAAGAGTTTAGTTTCACATTGCTTGGGGAGAAGATGTCTGGCTTGTTATAAGACTTGGGTATCCCTCTCAGTACATGCACGATTTTCCAATAGGGATGCTTCAGTCAAAATATATGTACTATTGGGACCTAGGGTGTAACAATTGGTATCAGAGCGAGATCCCCTCATGATGGTGAGGCTAGGTTGTAGTGGTTGCTAGGTGCACCAAAGAGTGTCTCATGTGTAGATGCATGTTCCCTAAGGGAGAAAGATCACCTAAAGGGCAATCATAAAAGGAGGATGTCAAGATATAGGATGGTAGGCTTAGGGTAATTGTGAGAGTTTAATCCCACATCACCTGGGGAGAAGTAACCTGGGCTGATTATAAGGGATTGGTAACCCACTCAGTGTGTATGCATTTTCCCTATGGGAAAGAGTAAAATTGTGCAGCCAGTGTACTAGTGCCGACAATATACACATTGTAGGAGCCCTAGATGTTAAACTCTCGCATTGATTCAAGGTTGAAATTCATACTATCTTTGTGATTCATTTTGTCTCTTATTCATTTTGTAAGTGTTGTATTTCTTATCTTAAGAGAAGTATTTATTTCTTCATTTCATTCATTCTTTTTCTCTCTAGTGATTTTTCTTTCCAAAAAAGATTGAGACATCATAAGTACTAGTGTTGAGTTACTAAGCATTGTATAAACTTAGGTGTAAAAAAATCTCACAAGGTATAGTGGAGAACTCAAGAGAGGATATCCTAAAGAGAGGAAGTAAGCACCTAGTAAGCTGCTCAAACCTCTATAAATCCTAGTCTCTTTGCCTTGTGATTTACTCTTTTTATGATTGGCTTATTCTTGTTGTGATTACCTCAAAATTTTGTTTGAATCTTATTTGACTTTCATTGTTCTCACTAACTATTTGATAAAAGACTCATGTTCACTCTTTTTGAAAACTTTCATTCTTTTCAAACTCATTCTTTCTCTTGCATCATCTTACGTTTACAAGAAATCTTTTTATTGTTCTTATCCCAATCCACTATTCATTCATATTTTTTATTGTAAAGTATTTTAAAAATTTATCATTGAGTAATTTGTTTTTTTTTTTTTTTTTTTTCCAAATCACTTGAAAATCAACCTTGTTTGAATTTTGATTTGTAGACAAAATTCCTTAGATTTTGTTCTATGGCCCAATTCCCCACCTTGGGACCATCACTTACATTCCATCCTTTTACAATTTTATTAATTAGCTTTCCCAACGTAAGCTTTATGTTAGGAAATTTATGAGACAATTCAATAATAATTTGTTCTTTCCTATGCTACCTCATAATTTTAATGGGTAAGTAAAAACTAGTATTGTGCAAACCACTTACTATCACATAGCTATCTTTTCTAGTCTCCCATTTTTACATTTGTGTTTTCATCCAAGGGTAGGTCCATTTGATATCTTGACCAAATAACTTCTTCATGTAAGAAAACCATCCTTGCCTTTTCATGAAGTTGTGTGGCCATGCATTTTTGTGTAAGCCTTTCAAAGAGGCAACGTTATCCTCTTGGGATGTCACTACACCAAGCTTGTACAGTAACCATACATGTGACAAAAGAAAATAGATACTTTATGACTTAGTTTAAATAGGAAATATACAAAAAGAAGCAAGAAGATACATACATAGAGTAAGATAGGAGATCCTCCCAAATTTCCTTCTACTTTGAAATTGTCTAACCCATCAAAAGTTTCTCACATAATGCTTGGAACATGGTCTTTTTCTTCTTTTATTTGAGAAACCGCATTGAGTAGTAGTAAAATTGGCCCATGCACATCTAGTTCTTAGGAAAAGTTTGGTATAAATGGCTAGCATTAGGGCATTCCTTCTTTGGAGAACAAATTTTTCATCCCTTCTCCAAGAAAGTTGTTGAGACAACCCAAGATTTTTGCTACATTTATAAATAAAAAAATATTTTTTCTAATGTAGAATCAATCCCTATTTTAAAATTTTTTTTATGAAAACAATGCAGTAGAAAAATAAAATTTATTTTTAAATTCATTTTTATAACCTTGAGTGTCTTTTCAATTTCAAAAAATGAAGGATTTAACAATGAAATGAATGCTACATTTCAACCAAAAATATGGTGGCATTTTTTCCATTTTTTGAACATTGTGCATTTAATGCATGCAATGTGAATAACTTGATAAAACAATTTGATTTCATAAATAAAATAACTAGTCTCTACCCCCTTTTTCAATTAAAAAATTAAAATGAAGATACATACATCCCATATCTAACCAATCAAAGCTCATAGTCCAACTATATTAATTAAATATACATGTCTAAAAAAGATAAGTCATATGCTTACATTGTTGGTATAGTCATACACATTTGTCTTCATCCAAAATTGCATTCACCTCAAGCTAATTGTCTCAAGTCAATTTCTTCAAAATCATGAGATATTGTAAACAAATTACAATATATTTGTAAGCTTGCATTCACTTTGACCTACTTGTCTCAAGTCAACCTCAAAATCATGACATATTGTAAACAAATTACAATATATAAGTAAGTTTGCTCTTGTATCAGTAGTTTCTAATCTACTTCACCAACTTTATAAGTCCAATTCTAAAAGAACAGAATGTATAAATCAGTGACCATGATTATATTTTGAAATCTCATATCTACTCAATATTGCAATTTCATGCTAAAACATATTAGCTAATATCAACATGAAAAATGCATAACTTTGAATATATGCTTGTCAAATTATCAAATCCATATAGCAACCTCACATAAATCATAACATGTAATATATTTTGGAATTGGACCTTGTAAAGTTGGTAAAATAGATATGAAACTACCTACACAAGTGCAAGTTTGCTGAGATATTGTTATTTGTTTACAATATCTCAAGATTTTGAAGAATTTGACTTGAGGTAAAGTAGATGGAGAATGGATGCAAACTTGGATGAAGACAATTATGTATTAGATGGCATGAACAATATAAGTATATGAATTATCTTTTTTAGACATCTATATATAATTAATACAGTTGGACTGTGAGTTGTGACTGGCTAGATATGAGATGTATGTATTTTCAATCTTGTAATTGAAAAAAGAGATAGAGTCTCAAGTTATTTTTATTTTTGAAATCAAATTATTTTATCAAGCTATTCGCATTGCATGCATTAAGTACGTGATGTTCAAAAAAAGAGAAAACTTTGCCACATTTTTGGTAGACATGTAGTGCTTATTTCATTGTTAAATTCTTGATTTTTGAAATAAAAATGACATTTGAGGCTTTCAAAATGAATTTAAAAAGAAAAAATAATTTTCTACTACATTGCTTTCATAAATTTATTTTTAAAATAGGGATCGATCTTGCATTAGAAAAATAGTTTTGTATTGAGAAATGCATTAAAAAACTCTAGTCATCACATTAATTCCACAATATAGTGGAGATGGCACTCACCACTAAACACTTGGCATCAATTTCTTGTCTCCACTCATTCAAAGGCATGAACTTTGCCTCTATAAAGTTGCTAAAATTCCATCTAAATGCTGATGGAAATTCCTAGGTTGTACCTACAAGGTTTGGCCTTATATATAAGAAATACTCAATATTCTTTGTTGCTGTAAATAAAAAAATAAAAAAAGTGAGCAAATGATGGGAATTGAAAAATCCCAAACATGTCCAAATTCAAATAAAAAATTTGACTGGTGAATAAATAAATAAGCAAATAAAAAAGGGAGGAAATAAGAACCTTTTACTTTCAGCAAGAAGTATATGCAACAAAAGACATGGATGATCTATTAGATGTCTTGTTGAGTTCATGGATTACGGATGCATATGCTACATCACCCCAAGCATGTTCATTCAACCTATACAATTCACTAATATACTCAACAAAGTCAAAACTAATTGAGTTTTGAGCATTGGCAAATATAACACCCCCATTAAAGCCCATAAGTAATGCTTGGGAAGATACACTACAAGAATTTTTTCTCTTCATCATTCATCATCGTCAAGACCTTATCTCAATTAGGGGATGGCCACAAGAATTTGGTTCCTCCTTTCCCTTCTATTAAGTACCATGGATTCATTTAGTCTCAAAGTTTTTAAATCTTTTCGCACCTTTTCTTTCCATGTTCTTTTGGACCTTCCCCTCGTCCATTTAGGACCTTCTATTTGCATTGCCTCACTCCTTCTAACTGGTGCCATTTTTGACCTTTGTTGGACATGTCCAAACCATTTAAGTCTAATCTCCCTTAACTTGTTACCCATTGGTGCTACCCCTAAGTTTCCTCTAATGTTTTCATTCCTAATTCTATCCTTTCTTGTCTTGCCACTCATCCATCTCAACATCCTCATTTCTACTACACTCATCCTACAAACATGATGTTCTTTAATTGTCCAACACTCTAATCCATAGAGCATGGCCAACATTATAGCCAGCCTATAGAATATTTCTTCTAGTTTGAGTGGCACCTGCAGATCAGATAAAACTCTAGATGCACATCCCCATTTGTTCCAACCCACCTGGATTCTTTAGGTAACCTCCTTCTTAATCTCTCCACTCTCATGAATCATCAATCCAAGTATCAAAGGTGGTCTTTTACAATGACTTCTTGGTTATCAATCTTTACTGGTGCTCCACTCCTTGCTAAAATTGCATTCCATATACTCTGTCTTAGTTCGATTGATTTTAAATTCTTTAAGTTCTAATGATTCTCTCTATAACTCTAGCCTTGTGTTTACGCCCTCCCTTATCTCGTCAATTAAAACTTTATCACCTACAAATAGCATGCACCAGGAAATATCCTCACATAGATGTTTTGCTAACTCATCCATAACCAACATGAAAAGATATGGGTTCAATGCCAATCCTTGGTACAATCCTAATGTGATAGAAAAATCACTGGTCTCTTTGCTAGTGGTCTTAACATTTGTTACCACTCCCTCATACATATCTTTAATTATGTTTATATACCCCTGTGAAACCCCTTTCTCACCCAACACCCTCCATATTAACTCTCTAGAGACCCTATCATAAGGTTGATCTAACTCATTAAAGACCATATAGAGGTCCTTTTTGTATAAATTATCTAAGCAAGAAAATAGCTACCATGGTAGACCTCCTAGGCATGAAACCAAACTGGTTCTCCATTACACTTATCTCATGCAGTAGTCTCATCTCAATCACTCTTTTAAAAAGTTTCTTAGTGTGGCTTATAAGTTTGATCTCCTAATAATTAGTGCAGCTCATATGTCTCCTTTATTCTTATAAATTGGTACAATAGAGTTCTTCCTCCATTCATCCATCATTTTATTTGATGTTATAATCTTCTTAAACAACTTGGTCAACCAAACTACTCTAGTATCTCCTATATGCTTCTGGACCTCTATTGGTATACCATCGGACTCCAGGGCCTTTCCTGATTTCATCTTGTTCAAGGCCGTTTTCACTTCAAGTATTCTAATCCTAAAGTCATATCTATAATGTCCAATGTACAAAATAGTCTTCCACTTCTTCAAAAATGTTTTACTTACCGGCTAGCACCTGATACAAAACCTTCCTCCTCTTTTATCCAGGCTTGGGACTAGCATCAGAGGAGTTTCTCTTCATCAATCAAACATGTTATATATTCTAGATGGGTTTTAAAATAATCCATTTTTGTCTATTTCTGTTTGATTATTTTCTCTTTATTTTTCATTCTCGTTTTGGAGGAAGCTTCTCCTCCTTCTCCTTCAATTTCTCTCTCATTTCCTTCTTCAACTTCCTTATCTTCTTCCTTAGATAAATGTAATCTCATCTAAATCAAGTATCCAATTCATCTTCTTCTTTGTATCTATGCCTAATCAATTATTCCATGAACATGACATAGACACACCCTATCTTGATCATATTCTTGGATGATTTCCCAAAGATGTTACATACTTTAAAAACTTCTTCCACCTTATGTCCATGGATGGGATTCTGTATCTTTACAATTGGTTGACCTCCAAATTAGATCTTACTCAACATGTAGAAATCTAATGGAGTGAGAACATATTCCATATTAACAAGGTTCATTGTCCAAGCCCCTTTCCAAAATCTTTCTCTAAATGCCTAGGCACAAATGCTGTCGGGCTTGTTCAATCCCATTTGAACAAATAAACCAAAATTTATATTCTAAATAAATATTTGGATCCTTCAAGAAGAACTTGATGCATTTGAGATAATATTTGAGGGTAGGACCTGTTGAAGGTCTTCAAACCTTGCAACATGAAAAGCTCAACCATGCTTCAAAATAATTTTGCACATTCAAAGGTGTTTGGTCACACATTTTAGCATCATGCAACTATGCAAAGCATGACACTAATTAGACCAATAGTGCCATGCTATAACATAACACTAAAAATCTCTTTCAAAGTTGTGCAACCTTTCTTGATTGTGAGCAAAATTTCTTAAGTCATCATTTTGAACCCAAATAAAAATTTTACATCGTTTTCAAAGAATAAATTCTGGGATTCAAATTATACCTGGGTACTTCACCTTGCATCTTTTGAATGATGAGGATTGTGTGCTTGAGAAAATGTCAATTCTTCATGCCATAGGACTGATAAGATATGGAGAGGCTTGGTTTGTTGTTTACACTATAAGAAGTCCAAGAGTCCTAGTCTCTTGTTCCTTAGATGCAATTCCATGACCACTTATTTCCATTTCTTTTCCCTTCCTCTGCTTTTTCACAAAATTTCTCTCACTCATTACTACAATTTTTTCTCTTCTGTCTAGCCTTTTCTTTCTTTCAAAATCAAAGAGCTCTCTTCTTAGGGTAAATGATGAAAGGAGAGAATGATTCAACAATTTCTTAGATGAACAAGGAGTTAGTTTTGGAAAGATCTTCAATGGAAAGATGTTTCTCCTCAGTTTTGGGATAACTGATAAAAAAAGACTTTTCAAATTTTCAAATTAAAAAAAAAAATTCTGATTTTGAAAAGTCACAATGTTAAGTTACCAATATGATCTTAGCACCATGCTATTTGTATCCAATAGAAATTTTCTTTTGTAGATGTGTTGAAGAATTGCACTATGCTATACAAAGGTTACCAAAGATGTCTTCATGTTTGTTGTCACCTATTCCTTCAAACAATGCTATTCCAATTAGCATAGTGTCATCATTTACAAAATATAAATGATGCCTTGCATTATTGAATTGTCTCCTAGTGGATTACTTTGTGATTCAACACTGCACTCAATGTCTTTCACAGAAATATTTGTATCATGCAAAGTTTCTTGAGTACATAACGAAGCACTAGTTCACTTATTCGCTATCTTTAATCACTACCAAAAGCAATAGCAATGGGAAAATTGATTTAGCATTGCACTATAAGGGGTTTATAGAATAAAAATATTCATTTCTATATATTTATGTCCATACTATACCCTTTAACATTGTAAAAAGAGATTTATTGATACGCTTTTATTTTATAACAAAAATATTTGCATGTTTTACATATTCTTTAGTGTCTTTCTCACTTGCTAGCTCTCCATTGTTAACAACAACATAGCACTATTAACTTTAACAAAAGAAATTTATGTTTTTGAATTTCTTTGACACCTTGCATTTTAATTTGCCTCTTTCAATACAAAAAGGGAGTGACATCAAGCAAATAAAATGCATTCATCTACATAATAAACTAGTCATTTCATTACATTGATGATCACATTACATTTCATTGGAAAACCACCAGTGCACAAAGCTCCTGCCTATGCAAGGTTCGAGGAAGCGGCAGACCAACAAATTACATATTTCCATTCTTGTTTTACCCTTATTTAGAATGAAAGCTCGATCATCATCTTCATCTTCATTTGCAACCTCATCAAATCTATCTTCATTTGCCTCAAAATCAATCATACTTTTCCCTTCATTCTTTTGAGTTTTCTTAAGAATTTTTCATCTTCTTTCTACAACATTGAATTTTTCACTAATCTCCTCTAACATATTTAATCATTTTGCTCTCATTATTGAATCATTTACCCCCAATTCTAGATCACCTACAAAGGATCTATGAAAGATCAAGATCAAGGAGATGGACATACAAAGACTTAGAGATAGAAAAATACTTAGATATGAATGATCTAAAGATCATTCTAAACATCAGATCTAGTGATAAATAGGATTGTTCATAATTTATATATTGACAATATGTATGGATGTACAGATTACATACATCAGTCAGGATCATGGAAGATTGGGGAAAAGAGATCAATCCTTAAAGGTAGGAGGATTTGATGAATGCATTTACATGAGATATTCATGATTGTACTCATGATCTTATGTTGACAAGAGTAATGATAATACTTGTAGTAAATCTCTTGAAAACCTTATGATCCAACCAAACACCTATAAGATGGTTAAGGACTAAACTATAAGTGAATAGGGAACTAGAAAATATTTCAGCCCTAAGTAAACAGACATATGGTCTGATATATATGAAATCTATTTTACATACAAGCTTGGAGGCTTGTGAGTTTGTTTTAATAGGCATGAGCCTAGGGGATGCTATTGCTAGAGGAGTTATGAGGGTTTGGCCACCCACTCCTTGAAATTTGATGATATGATGATACCTTGCCCAATGAGAGGCTAAAAGTCGGGTGGTGGCAATTATGGGAAGGCCACCACTGTGAAAGTCTTGCCCCCCCATACGGGCAGTGACATAATATTTTCCACCGTGGTATCAGAGGTGAACAGGCGATTATCCAAGCGCGCTAGTACGGATCGAGGATGACATAGCAACCTTTCTGATTATTTTGCACTATGATGCATATGGGAATAGGCATAGTGAAATGCCTTATGTTATAGCATTATGAAATGCTAGGTAATTGTATATTACCAATGTTTCCCAAGAAGGGAAATTCTCAGTATGAGATTAGCTGTAATACTAAATTCTCAAAATGAAGAGAATTGATCAGCTTAGTTGGGAATGATATTTGACTATTTTCACGAATTTAACTGGTTTACCCATGAAGGGTATGTATGTATATAGATATACATAACTTACAAAGTAAAGAGTATGTTTGAGGATAATGAGATTATGAAGTATTGGAATTACATTGTCAATTATTATGTTTCTTGAATCCCCTACCAAGCATTGCTTGCTGAGATATTGTACTTGTTGCAATATCTCAGATCTAGGAAAGAAGACTTAGGAGCTGAAGACTATAGAAGACTTGAAGAGAATAATCTTCAAGGTATACCCTTGAAGACATGTATTTTTATTTGTTGAGAGTTTTATTGTATGCTGAGCTTGAGTTTTGGATTATGTAATTTGGACAAGTATTGTACTAGATTTGGTTGTACTGTGAACCACTGGATGGATCTTGGAGTTTAATAAAAGTATATTCCTTCAATGGAATTTTATTTTGTACACAAATTGTACTTATGTTATGTATGAAGTGGTGACTTGGGTTTTCAAAACAAGTTCTAAAGAAAAGAATTTCCGCTACTTTGTTTTGCGAAAAAATTTTACACTCTTAAGGGCCCTGCCTTTCAAAATACTTTACAAATCATGTTTTCAAAAACCCGGGTCGTCACAGGTTGTGGCTTTGGTAAAGCTTTCTAACATTAAGGCACATGTTGCCAGTCCCCAGTCATACTCTTCAACTTGATTCAAATTGGTCAAATACTCCGACATAATGAGGTTTACAACACTTTCGTGGGAGGAAATTACTCTTACAAGCATTTGCAAAAGAAAAAAATCTCTATTGGTTATTCTTTTGTTTTCTCCTTCTCTTTCATACCTAGTTCTTTCAATTGAGATGGCATCATCACTTTTCCTTTCTTCTTTCAACTCTCCCCAGTGCCTTGCATCTCATGCCATGCTAATTCAATTGTTACTTTCTCAAAATTTTCATTTTTAAATCCATCTGTAATATTAAATTCAAATTTGCATGTCATAGTTCTCCAGCTTCTCCATCTAACCATGCATTTAGAAGTTCTCTAGCCCTAGCAATGTTAAAGTTCATGAAGGAGTGATCTAATCTTTTCCCTTTAATATGAACTCTAGTGAAATTACAAAAATCCAGAGGGGTCACTATCATCTCTCTTTCCAAAACATGAAAACTTTTAGTGATTGGCCACCACCTCTATAGGAAGCCACAAAAAAAGACTTATCAGTGGCATCTAATTTCACTTTATAAGACCCAAAAATCTTGTTTTGCTGTTTACATCATTTTATTTCTAGGGAAATTTATGATACATCTTCCACACCTGATGGGGACTATATCTAGCAAGCCACAAGAAGGTGGTGTAATTAGTGTTGCTCTAAAAATTTTCAAAATAACTAGCAACACACAAAACATCATTTATTCTTAATAGCAATGGTGCTACAAAATATTAGGCTTTCCCTTTTTGGTCAATGCTATTGTATGTTATCATCTATGTTTAATTTGTAGTTAAATAAAACATGATTCTTCTACATGGTTTTACAAAAGCATGCATAATACAAATTAAGATGCTTGCAAACCCAACTTACTTCCCCTTCTCGCACCAAATTTGAAAGATGTGTGCCATGGGTTTTATGTAATATACTTCCCCTATACTAGCATAAAGGGATTACTCATGATAAGGCTTTAGTAGGAGAAAAAAGGTGATAATCTTGTGCTGTTTACCTCTTTTATTGTAATGACCCAAAATTTTGGAGACATTTTGTATAAAGAACAACCATGATGTTGCTATTTGCCAACGATATTGTAGCTTGTCTATTTTGGGAATGAATATAGGTTTATTATATGTTTAATGGTCTTAATAGGTGGTTGAATGTTTTATCTTAATTAAAATAGGAAACTTAGGAATCTATGAAGAAAATCAGTGTCACTAGATTCTACACTCAAAATGGAGTTCGTAGAAGAAGTTATAGGCGTTTGAAGATTGAGAGCATTTTTGTAAATTATACCTAAAAAAGAAAAGATGAAAAACTCAAGGGACCATTTTGATAATGGCACCCCCATCTTCTTCCTCCTCCAGCCCACTCTCCTGATTTTTCCAGAACTTCTAGAACTGCCTCCACAAGGCAGTGCAAGGGGAAATGGTGACACCGCCATAGGGCTAGCACCACCTTAGCACGGCTATAAAACCTGCTCTCCCCCTCTCCTCCAACCTTTGGTTTAGTTTTTCTCTTCCTTCCATGTTTTCTCATATTTGTTATACCTCCCATTGAAAGATTCTAGTGAATAAATTCTTTGGGGACAAATTTTCCTTACTACTCACAAATTTTCCTTTGTTGTCACAAGTTTTTCTTGTTTTCAAAGTTTTCCTCCTCACTCTGGTTTCCTCTCAAACTTTCTTTTTAAAGGTTTTATCTAATTATTTGTAAAAAATGGTTGCTCGCCATTTACTACTTGACCTACCAGATTTAAACTCACTCACTTCAAGTCTTTTCAAACTTGCTAAACTTTTCAAGCCAAAAGACTTGCTGCACTTCAAGTTCTTATAGACTTGCTACACATTTCAAGTCTTTTTAAACTTGCCACACTTCTCAAGCCTTTAGGCTCTCTGCATTTCAAGTGTTTTTAGACTTGTCATACTTTTCAAGCCTTTTATCTCACTACATTTGAAGTCTTTTCAGATTTGCTACACTTTTCAAGCATTTTGACTTGCTACATTTCAAGTCTTTTTAGACTTGCTAAACTTCTCAAGCTTGTTGGGTTGCTACATTTCAAGTCCTTTTAGACTTTATATACTTTTCAAGCATTTTGGTTAGCTACACTTCAAGTAATTTTTAACTTTCTACACTTCTCAAGCTTGTTGGACTTACTACACTATAAGCTTTTGGCCTGCTATACTTCAAGTCCTCTTGGACTTGTGACATTTCAATTCTCTCTAAACTTACTACATTTCTCAAGACTTTTTTCGTACTTCTTTTAAAATTTTTTATTACAATGGTTTTATATCTTCACCCAAACAAGGGGGCATCACATGCCCTCATTTGATTGCTTTTCTAATTTAGGGTCTATTACTTTGGCTATGGCACTTTGTTAGTCCAACACTCAAAATGGGACATTGGTACACTTAAATTTGTGCCATAGACAATCAAATGAGGATAAATATTCTTTTGAAATTTATTTATTTTTTAGTTTTTTACTTTGTTTAAAACTCTTTCCTAATGATGAATGGGCGATTTGCATAATTTCAATCAATGAAAGATTTGAAAAGAAGTAAACTACATTCATAATATAACTCAATCTATCCATTCTACATTTCTGTGAGGCATCAACAATGCCATAAATTTATTAAGATAAATATTGGCCCTACACTATTTCCTCCATTGCTAATGCCAGCAAAACAAATTCTTTCCATACATATGCTTTGCTATCTAGGAAATTTAGTCTGACAGTGATCTAATAAGATTGAACTCCCAAATTTTCCAGCAAGAAACAAGGAACATACTTGATAACAATTACATAATAGGAGGAGCTAATTTGAGGTCAAGTGCTACTCAAGTAAAGTCATCTTAACCACTTGAAGAAAGTATTTAAGTTTTGATTAAAGTGTTTCATTGCCGGCTCCTAATCGGGACAAGGCTTTGATGATGATGATTAAATTATTTCATTGACTGATTTGATAACTAGAATTTCTTTGACTATTTCTTGGAGCTTGGGTAGAAGTTGAAGAGAAATTGAAACTTAGAGCAAGGATTCATTAAAAAAAAAAATCTTTGAGGCAATCATCTCAATTTCAATTTCTTTTAGTTCAATTTAGTTAATTAGTTCACTTTGTCTATAGTTTTAATTGAGTTTAGTTTGGTTTGGAATTCTCTAAGGGGTGACTTGATGTTACATTAATGTATTTAGTTTCCAAAAGTAATTTTCTCTTCGAATTCCTCAAAGTTTTATCATCAAATTTCAATGCTCGTTCTATGACTCTTGTAGTTGAGTGTACCTATCCATTATATAAAGAAGAAATTAGATTTCTAATTATGTTATTCTAGATAAATTAGGTCTAGTGGCCTAATCCACCACTGGCAACTCAGTCATTGGTTCTAACACAGTAGCTAAGGACTTTCAGTGTTTAGACTAATGATTAAGAAGTCACTAATACATGTTCACATAATAATCTTTGTTTCTATGAAATTTAATACTCTTTTCCTATTATAAATCTCTAAAATAGCCAAAAAGGTGCTACAGCTAGCCACTGGTGTTAAGCACGGCATAGATGACCCTGTGTGAGTTAGCTTGAGAAGGTCCAAGATGTATTTTCGTTGGGACTATCATACCACGATCGGAAGAGATGGCACTCGATGCCCAGAAAATAGCTTCAGGGACCCATAAGATTACTCGATCCATCACCACATATTCGTTACCTGTCACAACTATATTATCAACGTATATTGGAGAATAGACAGCTGTACCTTGATGATTGTAGATAAGTAGTGATGCATCGGGTTTTGACCCCTGTGCTGAGCTTGTGAAACCAAGCTCCAGGACCCTGCCTAGGCCATATAACAATTTGCAAAGCATGCATGCTTTACTTGGGCGGTTAGGATCAACGAAACCTTGTGGTTGAGCCATGAAGACTGTTTCTTGAAGATCCCCATGTAAGAGAGTATTAGGGTCTTCCAATTGACGTGCAGTCCAGGCCATGGAAATAGCAAGTGATAGTATTTTTCTTTTGGTGGTTGACTTGATCACTGGGCTAAAAGTTTCACTATATATAGTCAATCTCTTCCTTTTTATTGCATCCTGGGCCTTAAACTTTTTGATCAAGCAATCAGCACTCTTAATTTTTTTAAACTCACTTATTGCCAGTAATATCCATCCATGGTTGGTACGACACTAAGATCCATGTTCCACTCTTGATCGGGCCATTGGTCTCGTTAACCATAGCTTTGCACCACTTATAATTTCGTGACTTGAATATAAGTGGCGGGCTCCTTTAGCAAGATGTAGTGGCCATAGAACTGATTGTCGGACCTAGTTCATTAGATAGGTCGCAGTGGCCATAGCAAAATTCCAATACTTAAACGACATAGATGATTGGGAGAGAAGCCTAAAGGCTGCATCAAATATATGGAGGAATTTTCTCCTTGCCGCACCAATTTGTTCGTGCGTATGCGGCCATGAACGCTGACTGCGAATTCCAGACTGTTTGAAACAAGGAGTAAGGGATATAAATTCCCCTCCCCAGTCAGACGGAAACAATTGAAGTGGCAAATTGAATTTTTTAGAAAATTTGTGGCAGTGGATGAACAAATTGTTTATTTCGTACTTCAATTTAATAGGATAAATCCAAGCAAATTTGGAGAAATCATTGATAAAGATGACAAAAAATCTATGACTATTAACTGAAGATATAGGAGCGGGCCCTAGACATCACCGAAAATTGATTGAAGAGGTCGTGAGCTAACAAAATTTGTCACATATAATGATGATCTACCAGCTTTACCTTATTTACAGTGCTAACATGACTCATAACCTAACCGAAAAAAATCACATTTGACATTATTTTGACCAATAACATTGCTAACTGAATGATGATGGAGGTGACCAAGTCACCTATGCCGGCATTCAAGATCTAATCTCCCAGTATAGAACGATTGTTGAGTGGAGAAGACATGATTAGCACCATAGAGTGGAAGCTTATAAATGCCATCTTTACTTCGGTCTTGAAGAAGTGATACTTTCCAGTCCGATCCTTAATAACAAGCCAAATAAGTAAACTCAAAATGCACATCATTATCTTTGCAGAACTGATTCACAGATAGTAAATTTTGGTGATGGAAGGGACATGGAGGACATTTTTCAAATAAAAGCGACGAGAAGGAGAAGAAAAGTAGAACCAAGGTGTGTAATACGCACGCTGTTCCGTCGCCCATCCTTACCTTATCATTCCCCTTGTGCTCACTAGCCAGACTGAGATTTTCTAAGTCAGGACTCAAGTGATGAGAGGCACCTGTATACAAAAACCAGGCGTCACAATCTAAGCCATTGGATGAGTTCACATCATACTGAACTGATGGAGAAATCCTAGGATTATCATTGGAAAGAGGCATTTGTCCTTGTTATGGTTGTTTTGGTGAACGATTTCGCATGGAATGTTACCATATTTCAGCTTTGGAGAACTATACTTATTGCTTTGCGGTACACTACTCCGAAGATGTGGATTTGTGTATGAGTTAGCCGATCGGTAATTGAAATCAGATTTATTGCCTTTTACTTTGTGAGTATAACGAGCACAGGGAGAGTTATGAGACTTGAGTCAGCTTTGATCCTGAATTCATGACTATGGAGGATTATGAAGCTCTGAAAATGGAATGGAAGTAGTGCAAATCAGCAAAACGGCAATGATGTCACTGAAATCGTGACCAAGATTGCCAAATACGATTAAGTTAAACTCACCACTTGAAACTGGATGCCAGGCTGCACCAAAATCATCTACCAAAACCTTAGATTTTTGCAGGTTGGAAGTCACTGAGAGATATCCTTTTTTTAGTGGGAGAAGTTGCATTCGAAGTTGAATAAGGCATGCTTCTGTTACTACGCCAAATGATTCTTCGAGCGTCTTCCAAGACGAATAGGAACTGTCGCAAGAGTAGACATATAGAAGAACTTCCAAACACGATGGGATAATGTATGTCGTTTTTGTTGCATGCACTAAACTTTGGGTTGGAAACATTTGTATTAGTGGCAAGATCCAATATTTGTTGCCGTGGACAGACATCAGTCCCATAGGCCAATCCATCATGCCATGAACACCGAGAATGGGAAGATATTGAGCGTTCCACAATGAATAGCCTGTCTCAGTCAGTTTGACAGACGAGAAGTGGGTCGTGTTGTTCAACGCATGAAGGGAGTACATTAGCGTTGTGGATGTGGTAGATTGGGAAGAAGCAGCCAAACTGGTGGAGTTGTCAGCAGGTGCAGAAGATGCCGTGATGGAGTGCTTAAGATGAAGAAGGGTTGGAGGTGGGATGAAAGGGGCTTTTGCGATGGGATGGGAGCCAATGGAGTAGATGCCATTCTCCCTCTCTGATACCAAGTTAGTGCAAATGATTCTCTCAATTTATTATGAGAGATCGTATAACATTATATAGGTGAGTTATAACTGCAGTCAACCTTTTTAGGTGGTGTGGGAGGTTTCATATAAAGGGCAGCCTCGGTGCACGAAGCTCCCACCTATGTGGGGTCCGGGGAAGGGCAGACCACAAGGGCCTAAGTAGACAACCTTATCTTGTATTTTGCAAGAGGCTGATTCCACGCCTTGAACCCATGACCTCGGGTCACATGATGACAACTTTTACCATTGTGGGAGCTTTCATATATAGAGAATAAATCTAGGGGATTAGAATAGGTAGTTACGATCACCTCTATCTACATTGGTATATACTTATACTAATCACCTTATAAGGGGACAATTCGGTAACTTTATTTTGTAATAACCCTTCCCTCGTTCAGCAACCTTGCCCTCTATGCTCTCCTTGTTTGTCTGTCCTTTTGCAATGGAGTACATGTCATTCCTCCGCTGTTGTCCTTCCGTTCTCCGTTTAATGAGGATGACAATGCCAAGGTTATGGTATCCAAATTTGAAGTGGGAATTTGGTGACTTCTTAGAACAAGGGAGGATTACAAAAATAATACAAAAGTCTAACATTAATAAAAAAAATTCAAAATTTTCAGCTTTATGAATTGAACCACAAATAGAGAGACTCAAATAATCTCTAGAATTATTTGTAACTAAAATAAAAAAAATTACATCTTAAGAAGTTAAAAGCTACTACTAGAATGGCATCGTAAGAATAATTGAAAAAGTGCCATATTTTAAAGTGATGTGTTCTTTAATATAACTTTGAGATCATCTCACAATTCAACAACACAAATTACATTATCATATAGTTCAACTAACCATATATGATGAATAGAAGTATACTATCAATAGCAAAATAAACTAACACGGTGAGATGAGACCGAAGGACATTCCTAGTTTTCAACGAGAGGGTGATGTTCATGAAGAGCAATAATAAGGAAAAATGGAGTGGGTTAGCTAAAACTTTGGACTAATTAGGATCAACAAAAATAAAAATAGTTTCCAAACTTTTGAAGATTCTCAACTCAAATCAATAATGCATTCTTATTTAGCAATACATCTTAACTATCATTAGCTAATCAAACTTGGAATAATCAAGAAAATGAAAGATATGCTAACCTATTACTGGATAAAAGATAGCTTACCAAAAATGGACAGCTCTACATAAAAGGTAGGTACATGTCGAAAATCAGGACCATTTGGGTGGAATCGAATGAAAGAGAGAGAAAGAGACAAAAGAATGGAAGGAGAAAATTAGGGATCTTACTGTTGAAGCTTTGTTGGTTTAACAACTATTTCTTCTTCTTCTTCAATGATTAGATAGAAAGACTTGTGGGAAAGATGAGGAACTACGCTAAAGGAACATTTGAACCCCTTTTTTTCTTCTTCAATGAATAGATAGAACAAACACAACCTGCGGCCACTTCTTCTTCTTCTTATAGATTTTTAGTCAAGCAATTAAAGAATGAGTGTTCGACTACGTAGCTACTTCCAGGAGGATGATGTTCCAATGCTCCCAAGCTTAACTAGTTTTGCTTTAAAAGAAAAGGAATACAAGAAATGTTTTATAGAAAGATCAATTCATCACTAGAAATGGTTGATAACAATAGGAAAATATATGAATCTTGCATGTGAGGTATGAGACTTGGGAGAAAAGGGTTCACTGGACCAAAGACAGAGAAGAGCAAGAGAGCGAATTGGGTTTTGGATAGAAAAGTAGGGTATATGTGGATTTTAGGCCACTGCTCTTAAAAGTTATGATATTTATGCTTAACCATTATTGGTTCACTCATAAATAATTGAAACATTATGCAGTCTTCTAACATATTAGTAAAAGGAGGGGAAAATAAAATAAAATGAAATGGGGTTCTTATGACAAGAAAAACCCACTTCTTCTTGAAAGAAATCCATCTCCAATTTGTTTGTCTAAAGTTTCCCAATGGCTACAAAAGTGATTTCAATTCACAAATGAGCCAATTTTGGAACATTCAAAAACAAGAATCCAACAACATTTGGAAATGTTCCAAGTCTTCTAGATTCAAGATCCCAAACTTTAGGACATTTTTCAGCAACCTTTTGTCAATCTCTTTATGTAGTTAATGAAAATTTGACTATCATTTCATCAAAATCTCCTCTTGCATATCTAAGGTCAATATATAGTTTGGTTACTTATAAGTTCCCAAGAACTAACAAGTTCTTAAGAACTTATAAGTCACAAAAACACTGACCTCATGAGTTTTGTCACTTATTGAGAACTAATGAGTTCTCAAATTGAGAGTTTATGATTATAAAGTAATTATTATAATGACAATATAGTTACTTTATTTTATTTCAGTATTAAATACTAGTAATATTGCGAGCCATGTTTAAATAGTATAATGGGTCCCACCAAAGAACCTATTTGCACTATTCTTGTTTTTAGTAGCACTTGGGTCCTATTATAAAACCCCATATGGGTCTCACATGAAAAAATAGAGGTGGAAGTAGGAGTAGATAATGAAAAGAAAAGAAGTGTGGTTCCTAATATACAACCTAGATAGGTCTCACATTAGAGAGAGAGAGAGAGAGAGAGAGAGAGAGAGAGAGAGAGTAATTGTATGGACCACATTGAAAGGAGAGAATTGTTGTTTTAGGAACAAATTAGTTCAAGCTTTTAAAATGAACGCAGAAGGAACTCAAATGGCCATTTTTACACTAAAAGTGACAACTTGTAAGTTTTAGTGATGTTTAGAACTTCTAGAGGGGGAGAAATTTGGAAATAAGAGAACTTGTAAATAGCTAAACTCTACCCCCTTTAGTGACAACATATGTATTTGAAGTGGGAGAACTTGATAAGTAACCAAAATCTACACCTATCTAAGTTCAAATATGTTTGTAACTTAAAGAGTTAGTAGTCCCTCCTTTCCCAGAGCTTCCTTCTAATTTTCCTATTTACTCATCTCATTTTGGGGTTGTGCTTGATCATAATAGAATATCTCTGTACATTGATTAGTTTTCGTTGGAACTCTCTTATTCCTATTTACCTAGAGCCTCCACTAACCATTGTTCTTTCTATGTTGATGGCTTTGATATCTTCCTATCTCATTTGTAATTGAGAGAGTTAAGGGATTTGGTACTAATTTCTATGAAAAGGAATCAATTGCTAGAGGGGGTCTTATTGAAACGGAGAATCGTGATGGGTTTTGCAATGGAGTATTTTCTTCCCCTTTGTAGTTGAGAATAATTCCAAATTTTAATAATTATAGTCAATATTAATCATCACTTACAAATTAATTTGCATTTCTTACCATGGAATGAGAAGAGCTTTGATCAAAAGATATTTAGAATTGTTTGGCCATGGTCATTCCCCCATTCTAGAGATAAAAAGTTAGATCTTATGAATCAACTTTTTCCTTATGATATATGTAGCCTCGCAGTCTTATGATATATGTGGCCTCGCAAATTATGATTGGATTGTTGTGGACTCAATAGGAGCTGTAGGGGGTTTATTCATGGCTTGGGATTTTCGTAAACTTATTAAGATGGACCACCATATTGGTCTGTTTTCAACACCAGGTTTACTCAAATCTTTGCATGAAGGAAGTTTAATGACTTTTATAGGGGCATATGGTCTGAATGATAGTACTTCCAGGGCAAGTTTTTGCCAAGAATTAAGACATATAGAACTTGATGTTAATCTTCACGAGTAAAAGCGTGAGATTAACATTACTTGGACGCCCTATGGAAGGAATGTGGAGAACATCAGGAATTCGGGTGAAGCATGGAGAACGTCATTGATTTTGTTGATTGGTGGATCTTCCTTTAGTGTGCAAAGTTTTCATGTGGTCCAGCCATCAGGTTCAACCTTTATTGGCTAGAATTAATAAATTAATAGATTTCTTGTCTCTAAGGATTGGATCTCATCTTTCCCGCATGCTCAATAATTATGGTTGAAGAAGTTTGAAAACACAATAGAAAAAAGAAAAGGAAAGCAATTAACGCGTGTAAAGAGAAGGCAACTTACTTGATTATGTTCCTCACTCTCAGCATGTATTTATTGATGAGAGTGAGCCTTTATTAGGGCCGCGATATCCTCTTGAGGATTACGATCAAATGGTCAGTTATAAAGATATCAAAGAACCATGACAAAAATGACTACAATATTAGTTAACTAAGTAATAAGATCAGTCCCAGTTCCGGATGCCTTGAGTCAACTATGATCACAAGGATACGCAATCATTCTTTTACACTCTCCCCTAAACTAAACAGGCTGAAAGACTTTTGAGTTTGTCTCTAGACTAAGCAATGCGCATAATTGACACACTCTTTATGAAAGCATCCGCCCGTTAATCATGAGGGGCAATGAGTCGAACATTAACCAAGTCTTTTTGTAGCCCTTTCCCTACAAAGTGAACAGGCATAAAATTCGGGATATGCTACCATGTGAATACAACTGATATATGTTATCACAAAGTAATCAAGGAAGATGCAGGTATGTGATATGAAGTTCTCGAAGAAGATACCTGATCCAACATAGATCAGATGCCGTTGATGCAACAGTTCTATGTTCAACTTCAGTGCTAGATCTAGACACTGTTGGATGCTTTCTAGAACACCCCATTATTAGATTATCAGTCAAGAATAAACAATTTCTAATTGTAAAACAACGATCATCAGGTGATTCTTCCCAATCAGGATCACGTTAGGCTCTTAAGTTGAAGTCAGTTAACGAATTAAAACCAAACCGCGCAAAACAGTCCCTTGAACATACTTCAAGATCCATTTTACTACTTTAAGGTGGGTGATAGTAGGTTTGAGCATGAACTGACACACCCGATTGACTGCAAAACTTGAATCAGGGCGTGTCAAGGTGAGGTCCTGGAATGTACCAACAAGTCAATGGTGAGGGGTGTTGTCTGGCAATGGATCTCTATCATAAAGTGATTATTTTGTGCCAGTAGACATGGGTGTCATGACTGGCTTACAGTGAAGGATCTCTGCCTTTTTGAGAAGATCCATGGCATATTAACTTTGAGACAGTGTCAATAAGGTGCGTGTCCTATGAACCTCCATTCCAAGAAAGAAATTTAAGGGATCTGAGCCACACTTTTCAAATTTGATAGACAGATGATGAATAAGATCAGTAGTTCCTTGAGAATCACTCTCAGTAATCACTATGTCATCAGCGTATGGCAGACGAATGTTGCAACCTTTGGTAGAATGACGATAGAAAAGACTTCGAGTTGCTGGGATTTTAGGACATTGGCTAAATAAGAATAGCACTCTCCAAGAGCTTGTTTAAGGCTATAGATCACTGTATGTAGGCTGACAACACGATGAGGTAGTTTAGGATCGACACAACCGGAGGTTGCTGCATATAAACAGCTTCCTAAGAAGTCCCATGAAGAAAGGCGTTGATGTCATTTAATTGTTGCAACGGCCGACTAACATGTGAACAGACAAGTGAGAACATTCGTATAGTTGGCACCTTGACCAGTGGGCCAAAAGTGTCAGCGAAGTCAACACCTTGTTGTTGGTGAAATCCTTTTGCTACAACTCGCTTTGTGAGTTTCGAGACACAATGTTTGCACCGAGGGTTGGTATTTCATAAGAGTAGGTAAAGTTGGGCACTAATCTCTGTATCCATAGCATCGAGCCAAACTGCAAATTTGTGAGCTTGCTGAACGATAATTGGATCATCTGGTACATTAATAACAGCTGTGGCAATGAGGTGAAGTCCTACCGAGTAGCATTTTTGGCCTTCGGATCCAATCCTCGAGTCAGCTCATTATTATTAGGAAAGAAAATATTTAGTATGTATCTTTAATTTTATTATCCATTTTTGTATAGTTGGATGGTCGATTGTTAGGCCATAATTATGGATAGTGTACTAATGGAGAAGTTCCATTCATGTGTATATTCATACTGTATCAATGAAAATATACAAGGGTTTCTTCATCAAGTCTATTCTTTTACCAAACCTTTATCGTGGTATCAGAGCGGATTTGATCTATTATCTTGTCGATTGCCAAATCACCGATTTTCAATCCTTTTTTTTTTTTTTTATCCTCTTCTCCATTGTTGAATCTTCAATCTATCGTTCATTGCTCCATCCAATCACAGCTGATCTCCACAGTTCTAGGCCTAAAAATGGTGAGTCTTCTTCATTGCTGGTTTTTCTTGCCAGTTTATCACTGCTGATCTCCATGGTTCTCGGCCTTAAAACGGTGAGTCTTCTTCATTTTTGGTTTTTCTTGCTAGTTGTTGATATCCCAGTGCAATCATCAGTGATAGAAGTTATGTCATCTTGATCGTCTTCCTCAAGCACTCCAAACCACAACCGTCCCTGCATAAACGTGTGTTTTCCCCTTTCTTTTTCTCTTATTTTGTGCTATTCCTCTCCACTTCCTTTTTTTTTTTTTTTTCTTCTAATGGCTCAAGAAAACTCGTCTACTAGTTACCCAAAAGAAAACGTTTCCAGCAGTAACCAAACCTTTCTTTTTCTCTTATTTTGTGCTATTCCTCTCCACTTCCTTTTTTTTTTCTTCTTCTAATGGCTCAAGAAAACTCGTCTGCTAGTTACCCAAAAGAAAACGTTTCCAGCAGTAACCAAACCTTTCCTTTTCTCTTATTTTGTGCTATTCCTCTCCACTTCCTTTTTTTTTTTTTCTTCTAATGGCTCAAGAAAACTCGTCTACTAGTTACCCAAAAGAAAACGTTTCCAGCAGTAACCAAACCTTTACCATTACCAACCCTCTCTCTCTTGAAAACAATCTCATATCTATCAATGTCACTGCCCAAGTTCCTCTTGAAAACAATCTCATATCTATCAAAATAACCATTGGATATAATCTTTATGGTTATATTGATGGTACCTTTGCATGCCCTCCTGAAATGATCAAGGAAAATAATATTGAAACAGCTAATCTCAATATTCCTTTTGGGTTCGCCAAGGTTTAAACTTGAAACTAATTACGCCAATCCAAACCGTGGCCGTATCGTGGGTATTCGAGAAGCCTTAAGCAAATCTGTGAAAGGAACGAACAGCACATCAACATATATGCAAAAAATAAAAACATTGGTTGATTCAATGGCTATTGCTGGAGTACCATTTGACGATTATGAAGTGGTATTCCATGTCCTCAATGGTCTTGGCAATGAGTACAAGGAGACTGATGCAGCTATTTGTGCCTGTGATAGTGTTGTTTCTTTTGAGAAGCTACACGACAAATTGGCTGATCATTAAGTCTACCTCTAGCATAATACACAAGCTGAAACTGCTCCAATCACAGCCAACTTTGCAAATAAATCTAGTCAAAATCATAAGTATATCAACAATCAAAACAAAGGCAAACTCAGCAGTCAATCAAGCAATCATCAACAACGTCATCAAGGTCAGAATTTCAACACTTATCGCAATAGTAATAAATCCAGCCAACAATCCAACAAGGTTGTTTGTCAAATTTACAATATTCTTGGTCATGTTTCCATGAGATGTCGTCGCCTACAAGCTGCCATGCCATTGATGTTTCAACAACCATTCTCATCATTTGGATCACAACCCACCATGCCACCGCCACGCTATCCACCGTCAAGAGCTCATTTTGCTACTCAACCTTCACAATTTTCCCAAAAATGGCTAGTAGATTCTGGTGCATCACATCATGTGACATCTAATCTGAATAAATTATCTCTTCATTTTGATTATGATGGTTTAGACGATATTATGATAGGTGATGGTAAAGGTATTCAAATTACTCACACTGGCTCTACAAGTGTCCCTTCTACCACTAAACCATTTTTACTTTCCGACGTTCTTTGTGTACCCAATATGAAAAAGGATCTTATTTCAGTTTCTACATTTTGCTCATCCAATAATGTCTCTATTGAATTCTAACCCTCTTCCTTTGTGGTGAAGGATCTTCGTATGGGGCACCTTTGGTAGAAGGGGTGAATAGAGATGAAGTTTATGAATGGCCTACATCACCAATTTCCACTTCCAAGTTGTCTCCATCCATGCTTGCACTTGCATCCATAAAGGCTCCATTTCAAGGTTGGCATAATTGTTTAGGTCATCCCTCTTTGAAAGTTTTAAGACACATTGTTCATTCCTTTAATTTACCAATGTCTTCATTCATCTCCTCCTAGCCAATTTTCTTGTAATTCATGCAAATGCAATAAAATGCATAATTACCTTTTTCAACTTCCACTCTCACTGGCAATTCTCCTCTTGAGCTTATTGATTTGGATGTTTGGGGTCCATCGCCTATTCAATTTCATGATGGATTTAACTATTATCTACTTTTTATTGATCATTACACTAAGTATATGTGGTTATTTCTAATGAAACATAAGTCCTAAGTCTCTTTAATTTTTTTCAAATTTCAAAATGGTTGTAGAAAAAAAAATTCTTCCAACGTTCCATAATTTCCTTTAACTTGAATAATTTGGGTGAATTTCTTAAACTTTGCAATTTTTTTGAAAGCAATGTCATTTCTCTCTTTTGGACATTCAAGATGGAAGATGAAGAAGAATTCAAGTGATTAGCAAGTGAAAGATGTCCCTACAAAGGTCCTATGGTATTTCTCCCCTATTCTAAGGTTTCAAAGAATGTTTTGTATTAAAGAAATAACAAAGAAACTAGTATGGTATGCCAAGGAGAGAGTAGGTGATAACTATTTACTCCACCCAGTAGATAGCTTGATTTAGAAGCTTGTAGGCTTCATGTGGCCCCATCTCAAAGAAGAACCCAGAAACCTATGACTTGTAATATCTAAGCCTCAAGCAGAACCACATTCCTTTTGCGTGCAGATGTAGCTAAGTGTCTGACTCTATTGGTCATAGTTCCCTGCTATTGCGGCTAGTGCTCGTTTGCGCGTGCATGAACCAACCCAACAAACAAGTAGATAGGATAAATTATGATGGTTCTATGAGTAGCAAGTATAGTTGTTGGCCTGTTATAATAGTTTGTTACAACCTTCCATTGTTTTTGTACATGAAGAGGAAGTTCATGATGTCATCTATGTTAAAATTAGGTCTTAAGCAACCTGGGAATGACATTGATAGATACTTGGCTCTATTGATTGATGATCTTAGGACATTGTGGGAAGTAGGGATTGAAGCTTACGATGCATATAAGCAAAAGATATTCAACTTTAAGGTTGTACTACTATGGATAATGAGAGACTTTCTTACATATAATCATTTGGCTGGATGCATAGTGAAGGGATACAATGCTTGTCCTATTTGTAGTGATCAGACATATGACATACTACTTCAACAAGGCAGGAAGATGACATTTCTAAGCCACAGAAGATGGTGACATAAAAACCATCTATACCATATTAAAAAGGGGGAATTTAATGGTAGTTTGGAGATTAGGACACCTATAAATAGGTTGACTGGATGACAAGTATGGAAACAAGTTAAGAACCTTAATGTATCATGAGAGAAGAAGAAAAAGGCAACTCCACATACATATGAAAGCAACTCTACAAGTTGTTGGAAGAAGAAGTCAATATTCTTTGAACTTATATACTTTAAATCCCTACACATGTGGTATATGCTTGATGTTATGCACATTGAGAAGAATGTCTATGAAAGCTTGACTGGTACCTTACTTGACATGCTGAAAAAAAAAGAATAGACTTGTAGCTTGAAGGGATCTCATGACAATGGGTTTGAAGAGAAAGTTGCATCCACAAGATAAGGGTAGCAGAAGAACATACTTGCCTAAAGAAAATTATACACTTGGTAGACAGAAGAGAAGAATAGTGTGTAAAACCCTGCTAGATATCAATGTCCTAGATGGGTAGTCTTCAAGCTTTAGAAACATTATCTCCATGGAAGAGCTAAAACTGTTAGGGATAAAGTCTCATGATTACCATGCATTGATGCAACAACTCATGCCCATAGTAATGTGTTTAGCGCTTCTAGATAAATTTAGAAGATCTATTACTAAATTTTGTTATATCTTTAATACTTTGTGCAAGAACGTGGTGGATACTTCAAAATTATAAGAAATATAAGAGCATTTAGTTACAACCTTATGCAAACTTGAGACAATCTTCTCACCATACTTCTTTGATATCATGGTACACTTAACAATGCATCTCATTGATAAGGTTAGGCTATTTGGACCTGTTTATTTATGATAGATTTACCCATTTGAAAGGTACATGAAGGTGTTAGAAGGGTATGTACAAAATCACAATTGGTCGGAGGGGAGTATAGCCAAATGTTACACAGTAGAAGAAGTGGTAGAGTTTTTCATTGAGTATTTATTAGGAGTGAATGCTATTAGAATCTCAATAAATAAACATTTACGTGAATTAAGTGATCGAAGAGTTGGTGAACCTCTCTTCAGTGGTCCTATATTGACCATTGATCATAAGGAGCAGGACCATGCACACCTTTATCTCTTGCTATATATTAATCACTACTACATAGGGGGCTTTTAAACTCGGGAAAAAGTGATAATCGAAGTCACTTATGAAGCGACTTCTACTAAGGCGACTTGGAAAGTCATCAACTTTTAAAGTTATGTAAGAAAACAACTTTAAAAGTGACATACTTTTAAAGTAGTTTTCACAAAATTGACTTCAAAAGTCATCTACTTTTGAAGTCACTTAAAAAAAAAAAAAAAAAAAAGACTTCTAAAGTCATCAACTTTAGAAGTCACTTTATTATAAGCGACTTCAAAAGCAACCAAATATTAATTGACTTTTGAAGTTACTTAGGAAAAAATGACTTCTAAAGTTGTTGACTTTACAAGTCATTTTTAGATAAGTGACTTCAAGAGAATTTCATTTGGATGAACTTTTGAAGTCACTTATATAAAAATGATTTCAAATGCTTGTAACTATAGGAGTCATTTTTATGTAAGCGACTTCGAAAGTAAAAACATTTAAAAAATTGTATAAAAATTTTTAATAAAAAATTCTAAATTTTTAAAGTTGTTTATTAAAAAATGACTTTAAAAGTAAATTTTTTTGCTCCTTCTCCCTGCATACAATGAATAACAAATACCTGATATTTAGTCATTATTTATAAACATTAAGAACTTGTATACAAACAATGTTCATCCACTTCTTAATACACATACCATGAATACATTAAAATACTTCAATCTTCACACACATGAAAAACCAATAACCACTACATTCCATCCACATCTTAATATTTTGATACATTATCACTTGTGTATACATTGAATAACAAGCATTCTATGTACCTAATACTTCAAATAATCTTTAAAATATTGAAAAATCAAACATCATATACACCTTCCATACACATTCCAAACCACCATCCACTATAATGAATCGTCATCTTTCTTGATACACTACCACCTGTAATTCCATACACTTCATCCATTGTAATGCATTGTCTATGACATCCACATTCACTTCATTTGTAATTCCATATACATTCTAAGTAACCCTCTCATTTTTCATCTTGTAAAGGTTATATAATTCACCCCCCACATATTCACTTCACGTTCAAACTCCAAATTCATTACATCCATACTCCTTTATTACCACACTCCAAATTTTGACTCATTCATTGCTTAAGATGCATATATATATATATATATATATCAAAGAAAATAATAAAATCCAAAGGAACACAAACAAGTCAATGAAAAAAATACTTTATTATGTATTTCAAGTTCAAGTAGTTACTCCAAGTAATTTAATTGAAACTCATTTCATACTCAGCCCATTCATTTCGTATTTCATTGAGATTTATTCTGGAGTAACTCTTCTTGTTTACCCACTCAGTAAGCACAATAGCTAGAAATAAAACATATGTAATAAAGTTAAAATGTTTTAGCTAGATCCATAAAAATTGTAGAAAAATATAAGATTATGGAAAATAAAAAGTGTTCTACCTTTTTTAAATGGGAGACAGGAGTACAATCAAATACTAGGGTCCTCATGTACCTTAGGACATAATACCCACACTCTTAATCTGACTATTATTTAGGGCACTGTATAAGAAGGACAACAAAAGAGAACTCATAAATATTATTTTTAATAAGGTAAGTTTAATCACTAATAACCTAGAGTAATTAATATTTCATATACCTTGAAATTCTTCCATGTGAGCTTTGGTGGTTGTAAAGTCTCGGTCACTATAGCCCATTCCCACCAAGTCCTACAAATTTAAATTTCAAATGCATTATAAATGAATAAAAAATTACTTATCTACACACAACACATGAAAAAAAATAAATGCTTATTTATAATATCCATGAGGGTGCGGTGGATGTGCACTCCACAAGAATAAAAAAAGAAAGCATGATCACCATGCACATCCAAAATGCACATCATCCAATGAGACCTAAATAGATAGTCATATGGATTGTAATGAAAGTTTACAATCCCTAAGTAAAGAATAAATTGGAAAGTAAACAAGAAAATTAAAACTTACTTGCTATTGTAGGGAATCATTAAGCCTTGTCCTTGAGAGCAGCATAAGAAGCCTGGCAAAATATCCTTAATATGCTTCTCATTGGCCATTGCTCTGTCATTCTAGAAATGATGCTAGGATCAAGGAATTGGTAAAGTGTACCCTCACCCTCACCCTAAAAAAGGCAAGTAGCATCATTCAAGAAGTTGCATAAAAAAAATAATTATTACATATACTAGTAAAATATAATATGTAATGAAATACCAAATGATTTACAAGCAAGTATGTGCATATACCCCATGTAGGAGATAATGTGAGGGTGCTTAAGTTGATCCCATAGGCAAACTTATAATAGGCCCTCTGTCATAAGTGGCACTTCAACAGCTTCCTCGACAAGCACTCCCCACTTGATTTGTACAGGATTGATTGTCATATTGTCATTGATGAGACCATAGATTAACCTAAGGGATTGAGGTGTGTTAGGTGGGAGATATATACAAGTACCAGTTCCATTAGTGTAGCAGCTAAAGGTGACACTAGAATGGCGGCCATTCTCGATGCCTCATTTTGTTGTTGATTAATTGTATAGAGTTATTAAACAATTATGTGAGGTCTTTAGCTAAAAAATATTAATGAGAAAGGCATGTAGTATGATAACATACATACCTTGGACTCTATGGGAATGACTAGTGCCTCCGACCAAGTGACATGATATGCAACTGCCTCCCCAACAGTTATAATATTTTCCATTTCTAATGAGAATGGTAGGCATGCATTAGCATTCAAAGCCATGGTAATGGAGACCCACTTAGTATGTGGTGGTCTGTGCAAAATGTTTGATTCATGCTCATAGCATGAACCAATTACCACAATATTTTGATGGGAATCCAAGGCCAACAAGCATTTACCCACTTACAAATCAAATATGCAATAGAGAGGTTGAGATATAGAATTATTACAAATGGACAATGAACATTTATAGTCTTGTCAATGTATATACCTCTTGGCCAGGAGTTTTCTTTTTGAGGGGAGGTAGATGTCCTTCATTATCTTCTTTAGATGGGGAATTGTAGCTCGCATGTGATGGAGGTACAGCAGGGCACAATTGTTAAGTAGAGGGTCAAGAACAATCATCATACCTCCCTCATGCAGCTGTTTAAATAAATCACCCTTTATTTTCTCAATGAGCTCATTGTAGGCCTTCTCATCATCATGAAGTCCAAGTATGCGTCCCCCACCAAAGAAATTAGAAGGAACAACACCTCAACCCATGCCCCTAACTTAACTAGTGTGATCCTACTTATTGCCCATAGCCCTATATAAGATGTCATCCTTGGTAGCAGTGCTGCTTAAATTCATGTGTAGTGGTTTCTTGGGTAAAAATGTCCTGTAAAATTTAATTAGAAGGACATGATCATTTCATCTAATTAATTATAAAAAATTTATAGACAGGTGGAACTACTTACTATGCATGAAGCAATTTGTGTAGTAGTTTCATTTGCAAACTTGGTGTGGCAACCTAGGTTTTTGAAATACATTTTTGTTATTTATTTTCAAATGGTGGTTGATCAATTTTGCAAAAATTTTGAAAAGTTAAGCACTAGAAATATTTTATTTGAAATTCTTTTCAGAAAACCCGAATGCCGTATTTCACTCATATATACATATATAATTTTGTATACAACATATATTTCTAAAGAAACTCATTTTATTAAAATTGCAGGATCAATCTAGTGGTTCACATACATAGCCCCTCTATTACATCTTATGTCCAAAATACACAAATCAAAACACAATTCAATCCTTTCCACAATAGTACATAGTCTTGATCAACAGTATGGTCTTCATCTTCCCATGTCGTATCCCTCCATTCTTTTCTTTCTACATCGGAGATATTATACACATTTAAACATTCACAATATCTCAGCAAGCTATGCTTGGTAGGGGATTCAAGAACATATGGAATAGTATAATTCAAAAGTACAGTATTCATAATCATCATATTCCATATGAATCATATAATTCAATTTTGATGAACCATACCATATATGATCATTCTATCATATAAATTTATCATGTAACATCTACTATGATAATTTCAAACCACTCACCACTATATCGTATGTATATATATATATATATATATGGTAAAAAACCGTGAAAAATAGTCAATATCTCAAACATCAATAATCATACTCAGATATACTAAGTTGATAAATCATCTAAACTTTTGCTGGAAAAATACTCCTTCATTAGGGCAGTATTGGAATCTCATTTTTCCATGCATTATAATGCAAAATACTCAAGGAGTACCATGCAGCAGTTTGATCCATACTAGCATACTTGGATAACTATCCTGTTCACTATTGATACCACGATGGAAAATATTGTGTCACTGCTCGGATGGGGAGACAGGACTTTCACAGTGGGGCCTTCCTATAATTGTCCCACCCAACGTTTAGCTTCTCTTTGGGCAAGGTATCACAATATCATCAAATTTTGGGAAGTGGGCGGCCAAACCCTCATAACTTCCCTAGCATAGCATCCCTAGGCTTATGCCTATTTAAAACAAAACCACAAGGCTCTATGCTTATATCTAAAATACTTCTTGTACATCTCAGATGATCTGTTTGTTTATATTATCATCCTCATATTCAATATCCTCATATTAAGGATACAATTTCATTTCTAGATTTAGAGATCCTCATTTACAATGAATGATACCTATGTTCATATAAGTTTAGGGATTAATCATTTATTGTAAATGATCCCCATTTTCTTTAATTTGGTATTCATATACCAAATGTTATTAATTGTAAGGATACTCATTTGATACAAATGATATCCATTATTATTATGTTCTTATCTAAGTTTAGGGGTAATCATAAATGATACCCAAGTATTTATTATGTATTTCATCTAATTTCAACAGTTATTTCTATCTCATATACATGAATTATGATTCAAATATAACTAAGCATATTATCATCCTTAACCATTATAATGTCTACATATAACAAAAATTCCATAGACCATAGGTCTTGTATTATTAAAGTTCCGCCTACCTTCATGTAGTGATCCATCCCTTGAGATCTTCCATGATTGACATATGTAATCTATAAATACATACATACTATCATTATCTAAACAACTTAGATAATCTCATATTTATATTCCTTATCTAATCTTGTCCTTTGATATAAAGGATCTAGATTTGTCTTATGTTCCTATCATCCATACAATCTATCTTCCTCAGATAGTATTTTATCCTATTGATTAATAGATCTGACTATTAGAATGATCTTCTAATCTTTTAGATCTAAGTATTTTCCATCTCTAAGTCTTTGTGTGTCCATCTCCTTGATCTTAATCTTTCATAGATCCTTTCATCAACAATCTATACTTGTTGATAAAGATCAAGGGCCTAGATCTTCTATCATCTAGTTCTCCTTTGATCTAAGTTCAGTTATTTGATCATCCCTAAGGAGGATGATCCTAGTTCTCTTCCTTGAATCATATTTGATCAAGGGTTTGGATTTTCTAATCTAATGATCTAGATTTGTCTACAACATACATACATGGATACATAATAAAATGCAATATTAGGATTCTTATTATTCTTTATCATCCTTATCTTACTTACAATTTTTATTAGAATTAGATAATTTACTAACCTTTTATGCTCTTATTATTATTATTCAACTAGTTAATATTTTACTAGTGGAAGATATCTTATTTCTTCCTAAGTCTAGATAGCTCCTCTTATTTCCAATTGACCAAGGCTTACTAGTTGAATAGCTGAACACAAAGTGATAATTTCAATCCTCATGTAAAGAGCCGTTTAGACCTCACAAACATCAACGGAAGGTAGGGGAAGAGCGAGGCTCTATTAGAAAATTCCCTTAGCAACAATGTTTATCATTCACTAAAGTGACCTTAGCTCAACCTTTCATAAGATTCCTATGAGCATTTTAACCCTAAGTACTCTTTCTAATTGATTTTAATTAAATCCATGAATATTTAAAATGTCATTCATGAGGTTTATTATTCTCCTAGTTTGTGCCAAGGATTTGATAATCCTTATATTCTCCTACTAACTATAGCTCTTACTATCATTAAGTCTATGTTATTCATTCCATGTAAATGTCCTTCAAGTCTAATTTTCATTTAATTACATTTTCAATGTAATTTACATAACATAAGCATTAAAGCATAAATAAATAAATAAATCTAACAATTAAATCTATTAAGCAATAAAAGGCATTTACAATAACATTAATAATTCAAATAAACACATTTAACATATCATGATCCAATGGTCATCTTTCATTTCTAATCATCTTTCATCCTGTTTAGGGTTTTAGATCTTGATCTTTTATTTTTATTAGATCTACTCATTTTCTCAAAGTGATCTCATCACTAGATCATTGATATCATCTTATCACATGATCTGATCCTTCTTGATCTAACCAATCAAGAAGATCTTATGCCATTTTATCCAATTTAAAGGCATAGATCTTAATCTATCCCAAATTATTATCATCAAGCCCATCAATCCATATGATATTAACTTTATATCATCATCCAAATACATCCACACTGTCCAATAATCCTTGATCAAACTGATCAAGGAGATTACCATTCTTTTACTACTTTTAAGGGTTAAGATCTTAAGATCTGGAAAATAAATTACATCCAACCTTTTAATTATTGTAATTATACATTTAGATCATCATATAAACTATTTTAAAAGGTCTAATCATGCTTGATTAATCAGATCATGAAGATCCATGCTCATTTTTATGATTTTTCTTCTTTTAAGGCTAGATCTCTTAATTAAACATAGATCAACCACTTCTAATAATTGATTCCATATTCTAGAATCATAAGATCATCAGTGGATCAGAATTATAGTCTGATCATTCCAAATTTCATTGATCATAAGAATCCATAGCAACTTTTAGATCTAAAATTGGAGCTAAATTGACTTGTCAATTGAAGAAATAAGATTTCATTACGAATATTGGACGGCTCAAATATAATCTGGGCATATCGGGTATGAGGATGATCAGTGGCCGCTCACGTCTCCATCATGGAGACACAGGTAGCATTGTTCTTGCTCCACCTAGTAGTTCACACATGAGTGCACTCGCTGGGGCATGCCTAGAAGGAGCATCCCTACTTGCATTTGCTTTAGCATTTTGGGATCCGATCTGTTGAGATTGGTTGAGATGGTCCGATCTAGACCGCCATATCAACCTTTCTCCAAATCTCCCAATTTTGAAGACATTAAGAACAAAGATTTTTTGTCATAAAGTTTTTGGGCCCCAAGAACTCATCCAACGGCTCAAAATTTGTATCTGAGCCAAAAAATGAGGAGATCTCAACCCTCCATGCCGGATCCATCATTTTTGATGGATCAACAGCTGGGGAAGATCTCTAGAGGCTAGAAAACATCAGGTAAATGCCGGTATGAAAGGAGAAGAGAGATATGCTACCTACTTGGGCCGGTCGGTGAAGAAAACTTCACTGGAAATTAGAAATATCACCAAAAACCCTAGTTTGGTTGAAAACATATATAGATGGAGCTTTCTCTGTCGCCGTTGCAAGAAAATATTGAGAATCATGGGGCAATTGTAGATCACAATGCTAGGAAGCTATCCAATGGTTTAAGATCAAGATTATTTGGTTCAATTGGCCGAAAATAGATGGAGAACTTGCCAGAGATGGTGATTCACCAGTGCTTGAATTTTATTATAAGTTTCCCAACGATCCAACAATTGGATCATAAAATTTCTCCAAGGATTTTAAGGAGTATCCCAGGCCAAACAGATCTAACGGTCAAGATATGGAACTGATGTCTAGAAATCTATGGCTAATTGAATTAGGGTTTCCTAGGTGGAAACCCTAGTTCATCAAGGATGACACGTCCCTGGTCGCTCTCAATGTAGACACATGGTCGTTTGCCTAGGTGTGTCTGGGGACACTCCCACAGAGAAAGAGAGAGAAAGAAGGAGAAGTTGGGAGAAATTGAGGGGGAGTTTTGAGCCACAATTCTGGGGATGTCTAGGGCACCTCGTTGGGGATTTTTAGAAAAAAAATTTCTAAAAATTTATGGGCTATTTATAGGGATTTTTGAATTTTCCATGATACATGTCATAATTATGTTTCATTTCTTTTTATTATTAAATTGTCATTGGATGCCCACTACCACCTCCTTATCCATTAGCAGGTGGTAGTGGTTTGGCTCATGATGGTGGTCTTCCAAACCGTTGGCCCACCTTGTGGGACCCACATAGTTGTGAAAAGACCAATTTGCCCTTTTAATTCCAAAAATAGAGAAAAATAGGGTTTATTCCTATGAACTTGGAATTGAGTGCACTTAATGTCATTTCAATTGGTTTTTTGAGTATATTCCAAATTTTGATGTCTTAGGTCTCGGTTATGAGTAAAATTACCATTTTACCCTTTTATCCATAAAAATGGAGAAAAATAAAGATTTTTCATCTGGACTCAGAATTTGATGTATTTATAGTCATTTTGATTGATTTGTTGAGTACATTACAAATATCCATGTTTTAAGTCTTGATTTTATTTTTTTTAAAATGAATTCTCTTGGAACTCAAAGTTCTAGTTCCACTTTAAGAATTTCAACTTTTAATTTTTTACAATTCAATTATATTTATAAAAATTGGGGTTATTACACTTGGTGCCAGTATGGCCCACTGAATGTGCCATCTTCTAGAGAATGGAGGGATCAATGGGTTTCGTAGTCCTAGCTTTTTTTCTTGCTGTCAAGCAAAGGCACTATAGTTAGAGAACATGTATATAACTATAGTATCATTAAATTAAATGGGATAAATGAGCGTAGTCCATCCTAGATAGGTGGTGCTACATATTTGTTTCATGAACCTTTCTTCCCTGTGTACTCTTTGCCTGAACATTTTACATGCATGATCAAGTGCAGTAATTGAATGTTACATGTAATTAAAAGAATGAAGCATAGTTTCTGTGCATACCTCAAACTTGGCAGAGGTGCAGTTTTGTACAAATGCATTCCAAGCCTCTTGGTCAATGACATCGGAGTAAATGGAAGGCATTGTGTATAGCCTTGATGGCTCATTAACATTTGGAGCTATGTAATTGCGAACATGGTAGTTCTTCCATTTTCTCTATTGCTCACCTACCCCTTGTAAAGCATGCATCTTCATGTCATTTGGCACGTCAAAGGTAGACTGCAAATTGAACACATCAAATTACTATATTTGAAAAATAAGGAAAGTTATAATGTAAATAATACATGTACTTAATGTTTACATACCTTCACCATTTTCCATATTGAATCTTTAATTGAGGATGGCACATGTCTCCAATCCTCAAATGTGATAGGAACCATGGTTCTTACTGCAGAGTAGAGGTAGCTACTATAAGCAGGGGCACTCTCACCAATCTCTTACCCTCTACTATTGTACTGGATAGTTTCTTTTATTTCCTTCGAATTTCTCTTGGTAACCTTTTCCATTGTTGTTCACCCTTTGCCCTTTCTTTTGGGAGTAGTGCTCATGTTGGCCTCTTGTTCATGCTTTTCAATGTGGCCTAAATATTTAGTTTGATATTCTTCTCGTTCCATCATTACTACAAAGAAACACTCAATGATATTAGAACAAAAAAGGCTATGTAATGAATTTAAAGAAACCAAATTCCATCCAATAATTGAATTGCTAAGTATGTAGGACCTATGGATATCAATCATTAAGTACTGTAGAGAGAACAAGTATATGGCTTAGGAAAATGACACTTGACATAGTACTTAAATAAAGAGAAATGCCACTAGATGATGTACATGGACTATGAATGTAACAGGGAGATGAATATGATATAAGCCATGGAAATTCTATAACAAATTGAATGCAATGAGTATGTCATGGAAATTGACATGTGATAGGCTATGGAAATGCTATCAAAGAAACACGTAACAATGAGATAAGCCATGGCACGATGTGATAATACATAGATTATAAATTAGTGACCAAAGTATTAAACATGAAACATTGTGACAATGACAATCAAAGTGGAAGCTAAATGAACATGGTTGGTTGAAGAATTATCATAAGACATAATCTTGAACTAGTAAGAAAACACATTCATGAAGTACATGGCATGACTAGCTAGGATTGATAGATCCATTATATGAAAACTAAATTGAAACTATACTTCCAAGTAGTTTGGTTATGTTATACATGCCTTAGAAAACAACTACATGAAAGAATATGGAAAATCAAATTTATAAAAGGCAAATGCTTAGAAAACATTGAAAAGAAATGCATGAAAAATTCAAGGAAATGGGAGGATCTAGAATGCACCAGTTTTGGGATGAACATGTTAACTAAGTAAATGGATATATATTAGTACCTTTTTAAGCTTTAAAACCTTAAAATGGACTATACTGTGTCATTAACGACTTCATAAACACCATAAATATGAAGTATACAACTATTGTTGATTAATTCAGTCATGCATTTGATAAGGTTCAAGTAGAATCACAAATATTGGTAGTTAATGCCATTGTTGAACTTTATAAATTCTGCCATGCGATGATTTACATGTTTCATGCTTTTGGTTATGAAGACTTTAGAAATGGAATTGCCATGGCAATTACCATGTTTTCCATCTATGTATGAGATTTCTCTCTCTCTCTCTCTCTTTTTTTTTGCCTAAAGCTGGTCCATGTGTTTCATATTATGAAATAAACAAGAATCTCTTTTGAATGATTGGATTTGACTTAGCTATGAATTTTATTCACCAACTCAGCTAGTAAAAAACTTACCAAAAGATTTCAAACCACTAATAACATTGGTAAATATAGTAATAGATTTCAAAAATAGAATCATTACTTTCCATCATAAAAATATTCATAGTTATGGATTGCCTATAGGTTGCCCCAAAATTCTTTGGCTGATGTGTAGGTTGACATTGGATTGAATTCATTATCTAAAGCACAAACTCATGGCTTTGGTCTTGATTTAACTAGGAAAGCAAATTATAATAAAATGGAAACATGCATTGAAGTTACTAGATGTTATTACTAGAAATGTTAACAAAAGAAAAGAAGAAACAATCGAGTACATCTCTAAGCTCATGCTTGTCAGCTTTGATTTGTTTGAATGAATACCTCCAAAGCTAGGATTTGTACATGAGTTAGTTAATACCCTACAGAAAATAATGCAAACTAGTCATTAAGAATAAATCAATAAACAACAGTAAATGGAGGTACTCCCCCCACTCTCTGCTTGGATCCCCCCTCACCTTCGTTGCACCTATCCCCCTCTCCCCACCCCACCCCACACCTCCCATCTCTCTGATACCCTACCTGAACCCACTCCCTGCCCCCTCTCTGGTCCCACTCGAACCCCCTCACTACCCCCCACCACCTCGCTCTCTAGTCCTCACCTTGCCCCCCACCCCCCTTTGCGGTCCCCACCCGAACCCCCATCCCTGCCACCCACCTCCCCTCTCTCCAAAGATAACTCACTCGAAACCCCTCTTATCCCCACCTCCCCACTCTTTGGTCTCCACCTTGCCCCCCAGCTCCCCCTCTTGGGTATACCACACCCGAACCCCCACCTCCCCCCTCTCCAGTCCCCACCCTACCCCCACCTCCTCACTCTCTAGTTCCCACCCTATCCCCCACCCCTCCCTCTCTACGGTCTTCACCCAAACCCCCACCTCCCCCTCTCCAGGTCCCCACCCTGCTCCCCACACACCCCAACTAGCTAGGTACATACTGGCTTCTCTCTCCTTGATCTTCTTCTTCTTTTCTCAATTTCTTCTCTCTCATTTTTTGTTTATGAAGGGAAGTCTATTTCATGGTTTAAACATGGGTGAATAAAATTTTTTTTTATATAAAAAATGACTTTAAAAGTGTAGACTTTAAAAGTTGTTTGTATATAAAATGACTTTAAAATGATAACTTTTAAAGTCGTTTAGAGAAATATGACTTTAAATGTATACACTTATAAATTTTTTATTTATAATTTTTATTCAAAATATATACACTTTTTATGTTAGTACTTCATATATAACATTTACTTAAATTTAAATGAAAAATAATATATATTTGATTGACACTATAAGTTTTCAAAGTTTACTTATGCCACAAAATATGGTGACAACCAAAATTAAGAAATAAAAATATGTGATAACCAAAGAAGTACAAAAACTGTAGTAATAAAAGAACATAAGAAAAATAAAATGTGGGTGTGTTAGCTTAAATTCTCCTATTCATTTCAAGAGCTATATATATGCATGTGTGTGTGCATGTGTGAGAGAGATCGTGGTTCTTATATATATATATATATATATATACATGTATATATATATATATATAAAAGTTTTCTTGACATTGAAGTCACATACGTTAAACTTTTATAAATTGTTATTCAATGCACATACACTAAAAGTGTACACTTTTAAAGTGAACATAGGTTCATGCATATAATCTTTGTATGCGCACATAGGGTTCAAGGTTAGGGTTCGAGTTCAAAGATTCAAGGTTTATGGCAAAGGGTTAATTAGGTTAGGGTTCTATATACTTAATTTTAAATGAATATATATATATATATGTATGTAAGTAAGTATTTAATTGATACTAAGCTTCCAAAGTTAACTTGCATCACAAAATATTATAGAAAGACTCCTAAAGAAATAAAAATATGTGATAACCAAAGAAGTACAAAAATTATAGTAATAAAAGAACACAAGCAAAATAAGATGGGAAATTAATTTTGAGGTGGGAATGTGGGTGTGTATGTTAGCTTAAATTTTCCTGTCCATTTCATGAGTGATATATATGCATGTGTGTGTGTGAGAGAGAGAGAGAGAGAGAGAGAGACCATGGTTCTTATATATATATATATATATATATATATTAAAGTTTTCTTGACACTAAATTCACATAAGTTAAACTTTTATAAATTGTTATTTGATGTACATACTTTAAAATTATACACTTTTGAAGTCAACATATATTGTAGTTTCATGCATATATTCTTTGTACACACAAATAAATATGGAATTAGGGTTAAATATGTACGTATTTGATTGATAATAAGCTTCCAAAAATTACTTGCATCATAAAATATTGTAGAAAGAATATGTGATAACCAAAGAAGTACAAAAACTATAGTAATAAAAGAACATTAAGCAAAAAGAGAACGGTAATTAATTATGATGTGTGTTATAATTTTAAAGTCATTTTTAGAAAAAAAGACAACTTTAATAGTCTTAACTTCTAAAGTTGTTTTTCTTAAAACGACTTTAAATGTCTTAACTTTTAAAGTCATTTTCAATAAAATGACTTTAAAAGGCTTAACTTTTAAACTCATTTGATTGAAAACGATTTAAAAGTATACAATATTTTGTACTTTTTTATAATTTTTTTAATTCAAAATATATACATCTATTGTGTTAGTACTTAATAATATGTAACAAGTAATATACAAAGAAATGGCCTTTTTATGATAGTGAAAATTGATTCATGCATTCTTTTTATGCACGCACACACACACACACATATATAGCTCACTGTTAATATTGATCCATATAGTTCATGACAAAAGCAGATCTAAAAATTATAAACATGAAATTATATATATATATTACAATTGATTAATATACATATTCCAAGTACCCCAAAATATATATTGTTTTCGAACCTAGGAACCTTCCTCCCCATTGTCACACACATAATCCTCATGCTCACCAAGTAGTGCTTCAATTGATGGGATTGTTTTGGTAATGGAAAGGTAAATGATTTCAGCATCTCCTAGGTCGTCTTCCTCATAAAAATCCCTCGGACAAGATGATGAAATTGTTGATCATCTCTTATCACGTTCATCTTATATGTATAAGCGACAACCATTGATGGCATATCTGGCATATTTTATTACTTCTGGTTGTAGTCCCATTGCCATCCAGCCCAAGGTTTCTGATATATCATTGCCTACCACTTTTCTCTAATCTTGAATCTGTGTATATTAAGTAGGCTTAAGTAAGATTAATACATACATACATACATATATATATATTACAGAATCTACTTTTCTAACTTAAGTGATCTTTCTTTCCTTTTAAAAAGTGCGACAATGCTCAAATTGTAGCCACTTCTATTTCTTTGTGTAACTTGGATTCTTTGCCTTGAGTACATCCATATGTTCACTACGTACACACAAATTAATAGAGTAATCATGGAAAATGTAATTAACCATAAGCAATTAAATTTTACATAAGTGCAAGCATGCATGATGAACTTACTCAATGTAAGGTTGGACTTCATCAACATTTCGTAATGCATAAAGATACGCCTGGTCTCATTCTTTATAGTCAACTATCAATACACGACCACTTGATAGAGGTTTGCCAACCTTTGGATCATGAAATGCAACTGATTATTTCTTTCTTGGGATTCCAATAGCATTCACTCCTGCTAAGTACTCTGTGTAAAACTCCACTACTTCCTCTGCAATATAACATTCACTTATATCTCTAATTAGATGTGATTACATACATACCCTTTTAAAAGTTTCATGTATTTCTCAAACAGATACATCCATCATAAGTAAACTGGCCCATAGAGTTTAACCTCATCAATGAGGTGCACTGTTAAGTGTACCATGATGTCAAAGAAGGATGGTGGGAAGATTGTCTCAAGCTCACATAAAGTTGTCACTAAATGATCTTGAGTTTCTTGTAATTTTGAAACATCAACCATCTTCTTGCATAAAGCATTAAAGAAGTAGCAGAATTTTGTAATAGCACCCTAACTTTGTCTAGTAACACAGAACGTATTGCTATAGGTAGTAGTTGTTGCATCAATGCATGGAAATCATGGAACTTCATCCTAACAATTTTAGCTCTTCCATGGAAAGAATGTTTTTAAAGTTCGAAGAGTAGCCATTTGGGACTTTGAGCTTGAACAAGGTTTTACACATTGTTCTCCTCTCCTCTCTATCGAGAGTATAACTTGCCTTAGGTAGGTATGTTCCTTGATTGCCCCTAACCTCAGGGTGCAACCTCCTCTTCAAACCCATGTTCATAAGATCCATTCGAGTTACAAGCCTAGCCTTTGTTTTTCTTAGGATATTAAGCAAGGTACTAGTCAAGCTTTCGCACACATTCTTCTCAATGTGCATGATATCAAGCACATGGCGCATATGCAATGATTTTCAGTATGGTAGATGAAAAAATATTAATTTCTTCTTCCAACAACTTTTACAATTACTTTCACCTACACCTTTACTTGAATTCTTTGTATTCTTTCCCCACAAGAAATTAATATTTTCAACCTGCTCCAATACCTGATGTCCTGTCAACATCTTTGGAGGTGTCCTTATCTCTACACTCTCGTTAAATTCTCCCTTCTTAGAACGATATGGATGGTCTCTGCACTACCATCTTCTGTGCTTAAGGAATGCCATTTTCCTACCATGTTTAAGTCGTATAGCACATATTTGATCACTACAGATATGACAAGTATTGTAACCCTTCATAGTGCATCTAGACAAATTACAATATGCAGGGAAGTTGCTTATTGTCCACAACAATATAGCCTTCAGGGTGAATGACTCTTTCTTGTATGCATCGTATGCTTCATAGCCTATGTCCCATAATGTCTCAAGATCATTGAGCAAGGGAGACAAGTACACATCAATGTCATTCCCTGGGAGCTTTGGACCCAATATCAACATAGTTAGCATTATGAACTTCCTCTTCATACATAGAGATGGTGGCAAGTTGTAACAAACTAATATAACGGGCCAACATCTATACCTACTACTCATAGAATCATGAGGACTAATCCCGTTTGTAGATAATGTTAAACGTAGGTTTCTAGGTTCTTCACCAAAATTAGGACACATGAAGTCTACAAGTTTCCATGCTAGGCTATCTGCTAGATGGTGTGAAAAGCTATCAACTACTCTGTCATGGGCATGCCACATTAATTTCTTTGCTATTTTTATTATACAAAACATTCTTTTGAACCTTGGAATAGGGGGGAAGTACTATAGAACCTTTGTAAGAACGCTTATAACTGTCTCAATTGAATTTTTCTTTAACTTCCATCTTGGCTGTTCACAAGTTGGGAACTAAGTTTTATCCTAGTGCTCCTTTCTATACAAGATGTGATCATTGGGACACGCATGTATCTTCTCATACTTCAACCCAAGTGCAGCCATGGTTTTCTTTGCCTCCCATGTGGACCTCGCTAATTTATTGTCCTTCGGTAGCATCTTACCCATTACTTTCAATACTTCTATAAAACCTTGATCTGAAAAATCAAATCTTGATTTCACTTTGTAAAGTTCTACCACTGCGGATAGCTTGGTATAATCTTTACACTTAAGGTACAATGGCTAATTAGCTTCCTCTAATGTATCATGACATTGTTCAAGGTCATCCTGGAAGTCATTGTGCATCTCGAAATATTGGTACAGCTGTACTGTTGTCTCCAACACTTCCTATAGTTTCTTGATCATATATTCTAAGCCTTGTTGAGGGCCTATGTGGAAGTTCTTCTCCATGCCAAATCCATGGGTGGTAGCTTTCATCGATTCCATTAAAGCACAAGTATTCTCTCAACACCCTACAATTACTTTTTTCATGTTTCCACATTTTGAGCGTGGACAATGAATGCGATTATGATCAACACCTGCCTTAAGTGCAAACTCTATGAAATTTTCTTTACCCTCATATTCTTTTGATGTCTTTGTCATAGATATCCAAGCATATTTATCCATTATCACAAAAAATCAAAGCAAATTTGCATGGAGACTTGTAAGACATGAAAAAATTAGGTTATGCATTTTAACAAACATTAGAGATTCACAAATTAGAAGTTTTCAAAATAACAACATTTCATGGAAATTTCAATTAACAATAAAAAAAGGAAAATTATGGAAAACACATTCATGAATAAAATCAACTTTCAAAAGAAAAATTTCTAACCCACAACCTTGTAAAAAATCTTCAAATAAGCATAATACTTATGAGACAAACATAGAAATAATAACCAACACTCAAAAATCAATTTTGACCCCGAATTTGTCAATGTAATCCCAATTCACATAGGTAGGATTTGGTTTGGAGCAGGGAAATAGAAGTCTGGTTCAGTTTTTGTGAACAAATAATAAATAGAGAGTGCAATGCAGAAGTCGATGAAATAATTCTTAAAATAAAAGAACAATAGAAGTCATTTAAAAAAAAACGACTTTAAAAGTCAATACCAATAAAGTCATTCTTTTTAAAACAACTTTTAAAATCTATACTTTTAAAGTCATTTTGTTGAAAATGACTTTAATAATTTTTAAATTTTCAATTGCAATTTTTATTTATTTACCTTTTACACATTACTAATTTACATAAATACACAATGAAACTGATTTTACAACACAATCAAATGTATATTTATAAACAAACACATCAACAAGGAAATCAAATTATTTTTTTACTACATCCAATGTTACATATTATTAAATCTTAGCAGCCAAGATCAAATAGCGAATTTTCTCTTTTTCATCAAAATCTGGTCTAGTATTTTGGTGACACCACTCTTTTTCTTCAAAATAGGACATAAGTTGATATTATAACCACCCTCTTCATCAAACCCTAATTTTGGGTGAGAACCACAAATCGTATTGTTCTGTCTTTCTTCAACAGTGACGCTTGAGAGAGAAGTAGTTATCATTTTCAATGAAATCATATGATTTTGGAAAAACTAAGATGATCTAATAGATACTTTAACCCCATGATATGTAGTGTGAAAACCCACATGCTCTACAAAATAAAAATAAAGAAAAGTTAGCATTAAGAAAAGAAATATTCATGTGATTAAAAAAAAAATTATGGTTTACTTATAGTTTTTTCCATGACACAAACTGTCAAAATATAAAAAATGGAAAGTAAGATGGGAAAAAGAAAGTAGCATGAGGACCAAAATGAAGCCATCATGCCAAAATCATGAGAAGAAGATAAAGAAAAAAATGTACTATGAGAGCTATTTATAAATCATCGAAGAGTTTAGAAGTTGTTTAGTGATAAACAACTTTGAAAATATTTAACTTTTGAAGTAGCTTAGAAGTAAATGATTTTCAAAGTGAGGGACTTTTAAAGTCATTTATATATAAATGACTTTAAAAGTCCATTCCACTAAATAAAATATTTCTGCCAAATTTATCGCGATACTTTTCAAGTCACTTCCTTAAAACGACTTCAAAAGTTATGCATTTTTAAAGTCATTTTTTATGAAAATGACTTCAAATAATTTTTAAATTTTCAAATAAAACATATATTCATTTAGCTTTTGTACGTTACAAATTTGCATAAATACACAATGAAACTAACTTTACAACACAATCAGATGTATATATATAAACAAACAAATCAACAAGGAAATCAAATTATTTTTTTATTACATCCAATGTTACATATATGTGAAAATGTTACATATTATTAGATCTTGTCAGCCAAGATCAAACAGAGAATTTGCTCTTTTCATCAAAATCTGGCCTAGTGTTTAGCTGACACCACCACTTTTCATCAAAAAAGGCCAAAAGTTGATATTATAACTACCTCTCTTCATCAAAACCTAATTTTGGATGAGAACCACAAATCGTATTATTGTCTTTTTCTTCAATAGTGAGGCTTGAGAGAGAAGTAGTTGTCATTTTCAATGAAATCATATGATTTTGGCAAATCAGGATGATCAAACAGATACTTTAACCCCATGATATGTAGTGTAAAAACCCCATGATCTATAAAATAAAATAAAATAAAAAAAATTTAGTAACGAGAAAAGAAGTATTTATGTCATTTAAAAGAAGTTGTGATTTACTTATAGTTTTTTCAATGATACAAATAGTGAAAATATAAAAATGAAAGTAGGAAGGGAAAAAGAGAGCAGCATAAGGCCCAAAAATGAAGCCATCATGCCACAACCATGAGAACAAGATAAAAGAAAAAATGTACTTCGACATCTTATTTATAAACCATTAATAGTTGTTTGGTGATAAACAACTTTGAAAATATGTCACTTTTGAAGTCACTTAGCACTAAATGACTTTAAAAGTCCATTCCTGCCAAATTTATTGTGATAATTTTCAAGTCGCTTCCTTAAAATGACTTCAATAGTTATGCATTTTTAAAGTCATTTTTAAAAAATTGACTTCATAAGTTATCAACTTTTGAAATCGTTTTCATAAAAACAACTTTAAAAGTTCTTCCTGTGAAAAATTCTCTCCTCATGCCAATTTTTTAAAGTCACTTAGACTTAAACAACTTCTTAAGTATATATTTTTAGGTCGTTTATTTTCAAACGACTTCTAAAATATTTATAAAGTTGGTAGTTGTATAAGTGACTTCTTTATGCTGACTTTAAAACCCTCGTGTAGTAGTGAACATTGGCATTCCTTCACTACTTGGCTTCATCAAAAGGTATTTAATTACAAGGAAATAATTCTTCCTCCACTTAATTGATTTGTAATAGCATATTCATGTATACATTAATCATCTCAATTAAGTAATATTATAAATAGGTTTTACATTAGTGAGATATTCTAGGTCAAAATATTGTTGAATCCTTAGGTTGAATGGCAATTGGACCTCAACCAAAAATAATAAAGTATGTTCGATATGCCATCAATGGTTATCTTATTCACACAAAATACCTTGATAAGTTAAGAGGACAACATGGTAATGGTGTTAGCTTAGTTGCTAAAGCTACTTTCTTATCTAATTCAAAATATAACAACCTAATTGTAGCCAATAATACTTGTTACGGGGTTATATGTGAGATATGCAAGTTGGATTATACTTGTAGAACTATAGTTGTGTTTAAGTGTGATTGAGTCTAACACAACAAAGATGGCATCAAACCCAATGCCCTTGTTTTGAAATTTGTTGACCTCAATAAGATTGGCTATTAAAATGACTAGATTATTTTGGCATGTCAAGATAAACTTGTGTTTTATGTACCAGATGGACATGATATGGGATGGTCATCTGTTTTATCAGCCACCTCATGAGACATCTATGTTGAAGATGACCTAGGTGACATGACAATTGATTGCCATTCAACCACTACAATAATGCCATCAATTGATCTAATCAGGAAGAATGAGATGGATTACGTGCATGATGTTGGTGAGGAGTGTGCTTGGGTTGAATTAGATTGTATATGCAGGGCCAAATTAAAATGTTTGTAACATCTCAAGTAGCTAATGAATTAATCAATTTTACAAATCATGTGTCATGCTAAACACAAGTTATACATCAAGGAAATGAAGGATGGGGATAACCTTTGCACTTCGTAGGCTACTAAGATTTTGAAGATCCAGAGAACAGGGAAAACTATTTTAATACATATAAGATGATTATTCATAAACTATCTTATACTATTAAAATAAAAATAAGGAGGAGAGATTGGCAAGAAAGACAACCATATAATGTAAGATGGTTTTAAAAAAATTGTCATATATTTACCATAAAATAGAAGATCATTTTTTGAAAACTATCTTATATTTTAAGAAGATAGGATGGTTTTTCAAAAATATCTTATATTATAGAAATATAGGATGGTTTTCTAAAATTGTCTTACATTTAAGAAATGCAGGATGGCTTTTTCAAACATCTTGTATTCCATAAATATAAAATGCTCATATTTTAATGAATATAAGATGGTTTAAAAAAACTATCTTATATTCCTTTACTCATACTAAACCACCAATCCCACCCCCACCCTCCCCACAAAAAAATTTCAAAAAACCCTCTTCATTAATCAATGAAATCTTTCAAATTGATGATGCTCTAAAATCATCTTAATTATATGACTACTAATGATATTTTTAGGATAATTTTTATTACTAATTTCAGGACCTTCTTTAGCACTGTTAGTTAAGAGTTAATATCTAATTCTAGTGTTCCTTTCCTAAGACTTAATTGTTTTAATATGTATCCTATTTATGTACACCAACTATGCATTTAGATGGTGGTTTTTTCTAATTCTGTATGTATGTTGTTGTTTTCTACATGTATTATTTTCACTTATGTAGGAAACATGAAACATGAAGAAAGTGAGCATCACGAAGAACAATCCACCACATGTACACCTATAGAAAGGGTAGAGGCTAAAAAAATTAAAGCATATCACTAAGAGAAAGTCAAAGGGACACTACTAAAATTGATGCTTTTAAAGTAAAAATAAAGAAGTCAGTTTTTTGACCATCGACTTCATAGAATACAAGTTGTTAATAAAAAATGAATTTAAAAACCCTATTTAAGAAGTTTGTTTTAAAAGAACGACTTCTTTAGTCTGGCATGGGAAACATTTTTTCACAAGAATCTTTTACATTGTCATTTTTTGAAAAATGACTTCAAAAGTATGGAATTTTGAAGTCTTTTACTACAAACGACTTTAAAAACCTAGAATTTCAAAGTCATTTTTTAGGAAATGACTTTAAAATTGTTTCCTAATAATGAATTCGCAATCCTCTAGTTTACTTTAGTGGGAATAAATTTTTTTTTGTGGAAAAAGATTTTAGAAGTTGTTTCCAAAAAAATGACTGTAAAAGTGTCCTAGCTTTTGAAGTCATTTTTGTGGAAATGACTTTCAAAAATTTTAAAGTAATTTCTTTTAACAACTTTAGTTGTTAAAGTCATCTTCTAAAACCGACTTTCAAAGTAGTACTTTGTTTTAAGAATTTTGACATCGTCTTATGGTTTTCTACTTTCTAATACTTCATCTATGCACAAACTGAAGCTTATATAGGTTGATTTCATTGTAGTTATCTTCGACCAAATCAATTGTGAATTGGAATTACATATAGATATATTCCCAATCGATATAAATTTGAGTGTTTCTTAGTATCTCTTTGTTTGTCTCATATATATGTATCCTTGATATATTTTACATGCACGGTGAATTTAATTTTTTTTAAAATGTATTTGTCATTATTTGCATCTTTCTTCATTATTAATTGGAAATTTCCACATGTGTATATGTAATTTAGTTTTTTCAAATACTTATAATTCTTGTATACCTATTATTTAGTAAATTACCTTATCAAGCTCAAAATGTGGTGCAGGTGGTGATTGTAATCGCATGCATAGTCCATGCTCAAAATGTGAAAAATTAAAAAAAGTAAGTCTAGGGGTGTTGAGAGAACACTTATGCTTCAAGGGAATCAATGAAAGCCATCACTGATGGATTTGGCATGGAGAAGAACTTCTTGTAATGACTCCAATTTTGCAATATTAAAATCCCAAGTTAGCAATGAAAAGTTTAGTTTTTGGAAATAAGGGTATTTTGGTCATTTCACTAGTCACCTTGACTGAACCCAGAAAATTGGTCCTAAAAATGGTACCATTAGGTGCGTCTTGAAAAAAGGAATCCAACAAGACCAAAATCACCCAAAACGGAGTTAAAATGAGCAAGTTATGGCCCTTTGAAGTTCAGGGGCAAAAATGTAATTTTTACAAAAAACAGATTTAGCCTGCAAAACACTGGAGTGCCGAGGGCCAGGTAGTTGTGAGGGACCCAAAGAGGACAGGTTTTGAAAAAGAGATTTTTTTCTCGTTTGATCTTGTGTGATTTGGGCTAGTAAGCTCGTGGGTGCTATGCCGAGAGGTCTGGGTTGGCCACCCAGCCTCTACCATTATTAGATGGATGGGTACCACGCCCAAAAAGAGGCAACGTCCCTACGTCGACTGCATGTGGTACAGGGGGCTACCACTAGTGTCACGGCACTAGGTCGACGTGTCATAGGCCTCGTGGAGGCTATGACCGAGTGTCCTTAGGTACTCGGGGACCACACGGCGAGGAGGTTGTAGGCATAGTTGGACCCTATGGTTTTGTGGACTTATTTGCATTGCATATGGCATGATATGAGGTTGGTCGACCATACCATACTAGATATCCATGAGTTGGATTCGATGAAGCATCTTATGCATATCATAATGTTATTATATATATGTATATGATACTTTCAATTTTGGATTATGTGATCCTTTAAGTCGTTAGTATTTCAGTTTGACAATGGATTTTGATATCGATATTGAACTTGAGTATTCAGACATGCACATGTTTTGGAAAGAGTATATGATTTTAAAATATCGCATGCATTATAAAACTAGTAGTGATAGGCTCCTACTGAGTATAGTATATACTCACCCTATCCTTAACATTTTTTAGGATAATTCCATCCACGAGTAGAGGACATCTATGTTAGTACTACGAGCAAGTAAATAAAAAAGGAAACAATTATACATGTAAGTAAATTCTCAACCCTTTGGACATGTATTTGTATTTAATTACAGTTGGGCTGTGTGCTGTGACTGGATATATCTAGGGAAGAACACTTATGATTTCTAAAGCTTTTCAAAAACTACCTTGGTTGTTGTGAAAGCAAATGACACTCGGGGTTTTCAAAATGAGTTTAAAACTAAAAGTTTTCCCGCTGCATTGCATGGTTTTTATAAAATGGTTTTCAAATAGGGATGCATCCCGCCTTAGGAAATTAGATATCGCATTTAAAAATGCATGAGAAAACCCGGGTCGTCACAGTTGGTATCAGAGCCCAGGTTTTATCCTTTCACAGCCAGTCCAGCATGTCCAAGGGTCATGGACAATAGAGAAAATAAAAAAGAAGTAGTATAAAAAGGAGTAGTAGAGATGACTACTTCTATTTGAGGATTACAATATTAATGCCCAAGGCAGTTCACCATAAATAAATAGGTGAAACACAGCTTGGTTTAACAAATAATTAGGCAGAGGATAGTGCAACCCTTACCCAAAATCTAATCTAAGACAACTTAAGAATTAAGGATTGTTGTATGGTGCAAATATGAAAACTCAGATATGGATCACATTATGATGAGAATGAATGAATGAAGATGATTAATGGACTTGTTAGTGGATAGTGTTGACCTGCAATAAAGTAATCTTATCAAAGGTGAGAAAATCAAAGAACCTAGATGACTATCTTACCATCATAAAGAATATCAGAATATGAGTACACTATCACAAGGGATATGATATGAGTATGATAAGAGATATAATAGATAGACTTTGAGAAGACTTTTGATGATAATCTAAGAGGGATAAGGATGCAAGATAATATTAAGAGATGACTCGTACTAGATTACAAAGGAATAGATCCTAAAAGACTTAGCTCAATTTTGGATACCTTAATTGAAGTCTCATGAAAAGTGAAGTGATATCAAATAATAACTACTTGAGTATTATGGAGCAAATCAGAAGATGTATACAAGTGACATATCATGTGAATAAGAGAAACATAACACGAATATGATGGGGAAATGAATTCGACCAAGTTATCAAAAGATTTTGATGATAATACTAAGGATGATAATAGATTGATCCTAACATGAACTTGTAAGAAAAATATAAAAACGTCAATGTCATTATTAAAATATTGTATGAATTTTATTGAGGCTATAGGCAATCAAGGATTTCAATGATATTAGAAAACTTCAACATTTCCTGAAAGTATTAAGTTTCTCTTGACTGCCGAGTAGATCAAATATATGAAACCACTTAAATGAAAGCATTGATCTAGGTAGACAAAAATGAGGATTTTGAAGAAAAGAGAGAAAGAGATAGAGATGTAACTATGAGTATTCGATGAATATTGAATATTCAAAAGAAGGAAATCATGACTTTATGAACATACATACAAATCTTTCATCTTGAAGATAAGCAATCAACTTCAAAGGAATAATAATAGTTGAGTTGGCAATGATACGTATAATAGAGAGAGCATATGGGATTTAAGACTTTGAGTATAGTATCGAATTTCAGGAGATTATGTGACAAGAAATTTTCAAAGAAGAATGGCGACCAATTAGAAGTCAAACTTCTACAAATGGTTTGATATCAATTAGATCCTTATCAGATCCATTAGCTTATGAGGAACACTAATGGATATAGTCCATAAAAAAAAGAAAGAAAAATTTGGTGATATCTTACCTTGCCACTACTTGAGTAAATAAAGGAATTAAGCCGGGACAGTAACTTGTCCATTTAGCAATAGGGTGCCATCAAGGATCAAATGAAGGTCTTGCTATCATAAATTGGAAGACCAAATATCTTAAGACCATTATTTAGTCATTACCTTTAGAGCACTATTGACCAAAGCTATCCCACCCTAATTAATCAGGTATGTTAGTGTCTATGAGGTAGTATTGAAGTTATATACTCAGAAGGCTGTTATAAGTCTTTAGACTTGAGTACTTGTTAGGCCACATCATGAAGTTGATTAGGCCACATCATGGAAGAGCTACAAGTACAATAAATATAGTAACAATTGAGATAGAAGCAAAAATAAGAAGTGATCTAAACCAATGTCAAAGATTTTTTAAACCTTAGTGGCTACCATGACAAGGTGAAGAAATTACTTTGAGTCTGAAAAATATTGTCGACTTGGATTAAAAAGGAAGGCAAATAAGTATTGATCACTTTAGAGACCCTTGAGCTTATGACAAAGATATATTTGGAAAAAGATCAATAGGTAATCAAATAAAGTCTTTCTATATGACTACAAAAATGTTCCATGCTTACCTGAGTGTTTTTCAAATTTGATGATTTAATGGCTTCAGCATAACTTGATGAAGTAGTTATTGAACAAGAACTACTATTATAAGCTAAGTATGAGGAGGCACTTGAAGGATAAAATTTAAGGAATTGAGAAAATCACTATTTATACCTCCTGACAATACAGACTGCATGGTTGACAATAAAGCCTTGATGCAAGATTGAACAACATATTGATATAGGGAATGGAAGGAGAAAAGGTGAGATGACTAACACATTATAAGGTGAGATTTGATGTTACGTTGCCTTTAGACAAAAGTTAGTTGTTATAAGCATATACCAAGTACGAAAAATCAATTAAAGGAATTTCTTAAGGACTAACCCTACTGGATTGAGTATAGAACTTTTGAGCTAGAAGGTAACGAAGAAAACCATCAAGCAAAGAAAGGATAAAAAGGATGCTGACAAAGGATTCAACCATGACCTAGCAAGGGTACTCGGATATGAATAAGAGGCTTTTTGCTTTGCATAAATGGGAAGATTATTGAAAATCCTAATGACAAATAGATGAGAATAGTGAGATAGGCCTTTGGACAAGAACATTTGACCCATGATGATGAATCGACTTGAGTTTGCATAAAATCTTAAGCAAAGGAAAGCGTTTAATGAATTCAATAATTATGAAACTGGATATGGAGTTAGGACATTTTACTTTCAGTATATGATAAGGTCCTCGATGGAAGATGCTACTAATTGGCTTTCATTTCCGAATGTAACCTTGGTCAAGGAAATCAAGTAACATATGGAAAACGACAGACAATTGAAATTCAAAGTTAAGTAAGAGTTTGGCTGTAGAGTACATGGTACTATGTCAGTTATTGAAGTGTCTTGGGGACAAATATAAAAGATAAGAAGCAAATTTAGACACAATGGAAAGAAGGTAAAATTTTTTTTTTTTTTTGGACTCTTACTAATGACATATAACCAACCATTAGAAGGAGATATGGATGATGAAGAGATCATTAGATGAAAGATAAAAAGAAAAAGGGATTATCCTATGATATTCAAAATAGGAGAAATAAGGTCATATGATCTCAAAGAAGTATGGAGTAATTTATACATGAATATAGAAGCATGATCTTACGAGGAGACTATCTTATACATGATAAGATAAGTATAGGAATCTAAGGAATTCAAGATAGATGAAGTACCGCTAGAAATCGGTATTGTTAAATTAGCACGTATGAGAGTATGCATTAGAGTAAACAGCGAAAATGACCCTTACAGGTGAGGCCTTATAGGAGGAACAATAGAAATGATAAATTGAGGATGAACCTAGATTTGATTCCAAAGGGGGAGAATGCATTCACCAAGAAGTTATCTAAGAGACAAATACCAGGAAGATGATAATTTATGGAATTTCGAGGACAAAATTCTTTTAAGGGGGCAATAATGTAATGACTCCAATTTTGTAATATTAAAATCCCAAGTTAGCAATGAAAAGTTCAGTTTTTGGAAATAAGGGTATTTTAGTCATTTCACTAGTCACCTTGACTGAACCAAGAAATTTGGTCCTGAAAATGGTACCATTAGGTGCGTCTCGGAAAAAGGAATCCAACAAGACCAAAATCACCCAAAACGGAGTTAAAATGAGCAAGTTATGGCCCTTTGAAGTTCAGGGGCAAAAATATAATTTTTACAAAAAACGGATTTAGCCTGCAAAACACTAGAGTGCCGAGGGCCAGGCAGTTGTGAGAGACCGAAAGAGGATTAGTTTTGAAAAAGAGATTTTTTGCTTGTTTGATCTTGTGTGATTTGGCCTAGTAAGCTCGTGGGTGCTATGCTGAGAGGTCTGGGTTGACCACCCAGCCTCTACCACTATTAGCTGGATGGGTACCATGCCCAAAAAGAGGCAATGTTCCTACGTCGACTGCATGTGGTACAGGGGGCTACCACTGGTGTCACGGCATTGGGTCGACGTGTCATTGGCCTCGTGGAGGCTATGACCAAGTGTCCTCAGGTACCTGGGGACCACACGACGAGGAGGTCATGGGCATAGTTGGACCCTATGGTTTTGTGGATTTATTTGCATTGCATATGGCATGATATGAGGTTGGTCGACCATACTATACTAGATATCCATGAGTTGGATTCGATGAAGCATCTTATGCATATCATAATGTTATTATATATATGTATATGATACTTTCGATTTTGGATTATGTGATCCTTTAAGTCGTTAGTATTTCAGTTTGACAATGGATTTTGATATCGATATTGAACTTAAGTATTCAGACATGCACATGTTTTGGAAAGAGCATATGATTTTAAAACATCGCATGCATTATAAAACTAGTAGTGATAGGCTCTTACTGAGTATAGTATATACTCACCCTATCCTTAACATTTTTTAGGATAATTCCATCCACGAGTAGAGGACATCTATGTTAGTGCTACGAGCAAGTAAATAAAAAAGAAAACAATTATACATGTAAGTAAATTCTCAACCCTTTGGACATGTATTTGTATTTAATTACAATTGGACTGTGTTCTGTGACCAAATAGATCTGGGGAAGAACACTTATGATTTCTAAAGCTTATCAAAAACTACCTTGGTTGTTGTGAAAGCAAATGACACTCGGGGTTTTCAAAATGAGTTTAAAACTAAAAGGTTTCCCGCTGCATTGCATGGTTTTTATAAAATGGTTTTCAAATAAGGATGCATCCCGCCTTAGGAAATTAGATATTGCATTTAAAAATGCATGAGAAAACCCGGGTCGTCACACTTTTAGATGGGCAATCACCAACAATGGAGGGAAGATTCAAAGACACTATAGGAAGTGATATATATAGTGTAGCTGCACTAATGTTTCAAGATACATATGATAACTTTCAGGATGAGCTAAACTATTTTAGACTACATTAGAAGAAGCCAATGAGCCGTGTACTCTTAAGTGTAAAGATTATACCAAATTGTCTTCAGTGGTAGAACTTTACAACATGAAATCAAGGTTTTCTTTTTCAGATCAAGGTTTTGTAGGTCTTAAAAGTAGTGGACAAGATGCTACTAAAGTATAATAAATTAACAAGGTGCACATGCGAGGCAAAGAAAATCCTAGCTGCACTAGGGTTAAAGTATGAGAAGATACATGCATGCCTCAATGATTGCATCTTGTATAGGAAGGAGCACATGCATAAAACTACATGTCCAACTTATTGCAGTCAAGATGAAAGATAAAGAAGAATTCAACTAAGACAGTGATAAACATTACTGCAAAGGTCCTATGGTATTTCTACCCCTATTCTAAGGTTCAAAAGAATGTTCTGTATTATAGAAATAGTAAAGAAATTAGCATGGCATGCTGAGGAGAGAAGAATGTGTTTAAAACCATGTTTAAGGTCAAAGTCTCAAATAGCTACTCTTCAAACTTTAAAAACATTGCCTCCATGGAAGAGCTAAAAGTATTAAGGATGAAGTCCCATGATTCCATGCATTGATGCAATAACTCCTATGTATGGCAATACATTTGATGTTGTGGATAAAGTTAGAAGATCTATTACAAAATTCTGCTACTTCTTCAATGCTCCATGCATGCCTCAATGATTGCATGCATTGATCAGGTTAGACTCTATGGGTCAATTTATTTGTAATGGACGTACCCATTTAAGAGGTACATGAAAATTTTAAATGGGTATGTATGAAATCACAACAAGCCAAAAGGGTGTGTAGCCAAGTGTTATATTGCAAAGGTAGTAGTAGATTTTGTTACACAGTACTTATTAGGAGTGGGTGTAGATGGAATCCTAAGAAAGAAATAATCAGTTGGATTTCATGATCCCAAGGTTGGTGTCTATGAGTGGTCATTTATCAACTGTAGACTACTAAGAATGGGACTAGACTTACCTTTATGTGTTGCAAAATATTAATGGAGTCTAGCCATACATTGAGTAAGTTGATCATGCACTTTATAAAATTAATTATTGATTATTACATTTTTCTTTGATCTCTCAATTAATTTGGTATGTGTTAATTGTTATATTTACTTTGATCTCTCAATTAACTTGGGTTGTGCTTGTGTGTAGTGAGCACATGGACATCCTCAAAGCAAGGAATCCAAATTATGTGAAAAAACAAAAGTGGCTGTAATTTGAGTGTTGTTGCACTTTCATTACTTGGCTCTATCAAAAGGTAAAATGAATGAATTCACACTTCTATATATGTAATCCTACTTGCAACAATCATATCCTACTTAATATGCATAGGTTCAAGATCAACGATAAGTTATAGTCAATAAGATATCAAAATCCTTGGGCTAGATGATGATGGGACCATGAGCAAAAGTAATAAAATATGTTGGATATGCCATTAATGGTTATCGCTTTTGCACAAAAGACTGTAATGACTCAAGAGTGAAATAGAATAATAGGGTCAACTTAGTTGCCAATGCTACATTATTTCTAGTTCAAAGGATAATAGGCCAATAGTGGCGAATGATACTTATTATGGGGTTATAAGAGAGATATGGGCCTTAGATTATACTTGTAGAACTGTGGTTGTATTTAAATGTGATTGGATGGAACACCATGAAGACAACATCAAAATTGATGCTGTTGGATTGACATTGGTTAACCTTAACAAGATTAGTTATAAAAATGATTAATTTATTTTGGCATCTCAAGTGAAACATGTATTTTATGTGCAAGATGGACGTGATAAGAGATGATCAATTATTTTGTCATCCTCTCTAAGGGATTTTTATGATGAAGATGACCTAGGCAATACTGCAATAGATTACCCTTGTATTACTAAAATAATTTCATCAGTTGAAGTACTTGATGAGAATGAGAATTGTGTGTGATAAATGGTGAGGAGGGTGCTTGGTTTGAAAACAATATATGAGGTGGCTATATAGATTGTATTAGTGAGATTAAATAATTCTAGATTAGCTCTTCAATTAACTCCTTTAACAAGTGCTATCTAGATTGTGTTAATGATTAAGAAGTTATTTGTAAAATAACTTCTTTTGTATAAGCTTCTATTTATTATGTACAAGATGTGTGATTCATCATTGATTTATATGAAACATTATTTAGTGTCACATAGTAAAAGGGGCTTTTAAAGTTGGCTTGAAAAAACAACTTTACAAGTTTGAACTTTGAAGTCATTTATTTCAAAACAACTTTAAAAATTTGACTTTTGAAGTAATTTTTTTCAAAATGGCTTTAAAAGTCCATTTTCTTCTATAAAGGGTAGAAGTCGTTTCATTTTTGTTTGTATCACCTGTCCACATTCTTCATCTTATAAGAGGCATGACAACCTCATTTAGTTCTTCTCTCTCCCTCTCTCCTTTTTGTTCCCCTTCTTTCCTTTCTTTTTGGATATTTTGAATGTTTGTTACATGAAAACACAATAAGGATAATAAAATCTCCTTTTTTGTACAATTTCATTGCAAACAACAACTGCATCTCTCTCTAATCCTTAATATTGGAGAAAAGGAGAACATTATTCTTTGTGGTTCTCATCCAAAATTAGGGTTTGATGAAGAGAAATGGTTCCATCAAGTTGGCTGAGAAATTTGCAACTTTAAGCTTTATCATCTCTCTTTCCATTAAAGAGTGGTGTGAGCCGATTACTAAGAGTCCAGATCTTAATGAAATAGTTCCAGATTAGCTCTTTGATCATGATCTTGTATTAATAAGATGTAATCATATGTAAACATATGATAAATGCAATAAAATGATGATAGACAAAAAGTGATTTAAAAAGCATGTGGATTTCCTTATTCTTATGTTTGTTTGTATATGCACTAGAAAGTGTGAATTGATGATGAATTTAATAAAAAAAATCAAGAATTCTTTGCAGATGAAGAGATATCAAAGGTCTTTAGGAATTCCCAAACAAATCCTCCTCCATCTATATGTAAATGCTAGTTCTTCAAGGGAATATATATATATATATACATATTTTATATGTTTTTTAAAGTTGTTATAAAAAGAAAAATTTTTAAAAATAATTTTTTAAATTCATTATGAAGAAAATAGCTTCCAAAAACAAAAAAGTTAATGGGGAAAATGACTTCATAAAAGCATGGTTTTAAAGTCATTATGAAAAAAGTAACTTCAAAAACTAGTTGTTAAAATTGTTTCACAAAAACAACTTCAAAAAATGGTTTCTCAAGTTGTTCTAAAAAATGACTTGAAAAATAGGTCTCTGAAGTCATTGCAAAAAAATGACTTCAATAGCTTGTTCCTAAAGTCATTCCAAAAAAACAACATCAAAATTTTGTTTCTAAAGTTGTTAAAAAAAATGACTTCAAAAACTGGTTTTAATGTCTTTTTTTTTCACGACTTCAAAAGTTCTTATTTATATTATCCAAATTTTGGTTCATTCCACTAATTTCCTTTTCCATGCTATGATCTACAGTTTCACCATGTTATCTCCCTGTCAATCAATGCTACACCCCATTAGAAAGTCTACAATCCTCCCCTTCATACCAATGGTACTTCCTCTCTCCCTCTCTCTCTTTCTCTCACTTCTTACATGGTAGCTAGCTAGGCCTAACCAACTGTGAGTGTAATTTAGCCCGCCATCCATCCCTTCCTCCCTTTACCCTATGCGATTGCTGGCCAGCCCCCACCAGTTGTGTGAGTATTCCCTCCCTCCCTCCATCTTCCCTATGTGGTCACCGCCTACTGTGACCAACTATATGCACATCCCCTCCCTCTCTCCCTTCATCTACCTTGATTGGTAGCTGTCTACCCTGATCGACTACACACACAACCCCTCCCTCCCTCCCACCATTTGCATTATGCAATAATTGCTTGTCCTGACCAACTAAACCCACATCCCCTCCCTCTCTCCATCATCCCTACAAGGTCTCCACATGCCCTGACTGATTGCACATGCATCCTCTCCCTCCCTCCCACCATTTGCACAACATGGCCTCTGCTTGCCCCAACTAACTTGGCACTCATCCCCTCCCTCTCTCCCTCCATCTACACTATGCAGTCTCTTCCTACCTCGACAGACTATGCTTGCATCCCCTCCCTTGCTCCCTCCCTCCATCTGATGTGCGTGGTCGCTACCTACCTTGATTGACTATGCGTGCATACCCTCCCTCTCTCCCTCCACCAGCCATGGGCGGTTGCCGCTTGCCCCAACCCACTACATGCATTCCCTCCCTCTCTCCCTCCATCTATCCTATGTGGTCATTGCCTACCATGACCTACTGGGCCACATCCCCTCCCTCCATCTGTCCTCATAGAAATGTGGAACTTGACTCTATCGTATAAATCTACTATCATATGGTAAATAAATTAGCTACCACATGACTTATGGTTGCTAATGGACTACTATATAAATAGATCAACAGAAAGTTTACTTGGCTATGTTTTTATTCAAAAACACATGATTTATGGACTATCCCTGGATTGTTATATACATTGATCTATAGGAAGTTTACTGGCTATGTTTTTAATGAAAATAGATGGTTTGTGGATTGTTATATACATAGATATATAACATGTTTCCTTGGATAAGTTTTATATGAAAAATATATCGTTTATAGATTGGTCATGAACAGCCATATTGTAATAACCCTAATTTTTAAATTCCATTTCAAATGATTATGAATTAATTTTGATAAATGCAAAAAAAATTCATATTTAGGTTCCATAGAATTGAAATTTTGAAAAACACCCAATTGATGCATGAAACCTTAAAATTTGAATTGTACTCGAAAAAACAATTCTAGCAACATAAAGAATGTTGAAATCAGAGTTAGGATGGTTAAGTTATGACCTTATGAAGGAGAAGGGCATTTTAGTAAAAAAAATGTTCAACTTAAAGGGAGAGGGGAGCCATTTTCATATTGGTAACCCACCCCACTTAAAATAGTTGATTGTCAACTATTAACTAAGAGAACCAAGAAAGGATGAAGAAAAGAGAGAAGAAGAAAAGGTAGAAAGAAGAGGAAGAAGGAGAAGAGAGAGAGGGGGAGAAAGGAGAGAAAAGTGGAGGAGACGGCCCATCTGCCACCATCCATTTGCCTCATTGATGAAAGGAGACGGAGGTCAACAATGGGGAACATGTGGCAATCACTAAGAAAGAGAGTGAATGGTGGCACTAATCGATGATTAGAGCCATTCACCTTCATCTCCTAGCCACCACGAGGAAAGCCCCTCTAATAGCATGTTGATCAGCTAAGAATTGACACAGGGTGGGGGAACGCAGATGGGATGTGTCTGTGACTAGCTGGTGAAGGGAAAATGTGCATCAAATCATCTCTCCAACTATCAATATTGAGCAAAGAATGACTCATAGTAGGATCTATACTTAAAAATCTTCATTTTCTTGTCTCAATCCATGTATGGAATTAGCGATGCTTATAGATCTAAGGGTTTAACAGAGACCCCAAGATGATTTCTGATCTCAATGGTTATTGGAGACTAATAGGAACTTTGATAATCTTTGTTTTAGTTCCAATCATGAATCTAAAACCAAATGCAACAGATCTGAACCCTCATCCATGGTTGAATGTCAACTTGAGAATAATTTTCCTACCTATCATGATGATCGATAGCTGATCAGAGTTGTAGCCACTTCATTAACACTCTGATCATGAATTTTTGTCTTACAAAGACAAGTTTGACAACCTCCAATGCATGATAACCATCAAATCATTTGTGAAATAGAGATCTTACCACTGTAAGGACATTAATCTATAAATTCAACTGCCCATTTTAGTGGATCAATGATTCTAGACACTTGGGTGTTGATTAGACCATAAATTAGAAATCAATGATGCTGATCCTCAAATAATTAGCATACGAGATCCTGATCCATTGGCTGAAAATGTTTAATAACACAATGAGATCAAGATTCGACTAATTTTAGTCATCGCATCACAAATTAGAAAGTGAACAATAGATCATAGAATGATCTGAAACTATTCTCACATATGATCAATGATTAGTCATTGATAAATTAGTGATCAAAACAATAACAGCTTGTGATGAGTTTTGATCATCTATTAGTAACCTAAAAACAAAAATTAGACCACCATTCAATGGTTAGAATTTGAAAATACAAATCTAGATCATTGAATGATAATCAATGACATAGATTTGGTAATCTATGACTTGATAGTAGTCACACAGCAAACCATGGATGGAAACATAGACCAACAAGCTAAAAGGCTGAGATCATCCAATTTTGATGGTATAGTGATGGATTGCTAAAATCTAATGGTTTCATGATTAACAGATGATCTAAACAACTGATCATGATTAAAAGACTCTCTTATAATTATTAGCTTACAATTCGACATTGACAAGAAAAATCTAGAATATCGATAGGTTGACCAATAAGTCGAGTTAAAGAAGGGCCATAGTCGAACTAATAATTTCATCTAAGAGGTAGGTAGTTTTAATTTTGATATGTTTTTGTGAAACATGAAAACTATTGATGACTATTCTATCACGTTTGAAAATAGTTAAAATAGATATTTTTGGATCTAATTTATATAGTGAGTATACTTATATTTCACTCAACCTATTACTTTAGAATGCCATGTTGGTTTATTATTAAATAAAAAATTTATACATGAAAATGTATTTGAAATTACATGGCCTTTGTGATTTATGAAATGATGAGGAGTGAGGAATCCTCATACTCAACCCTTGTGAGGGTTGCTTTTACATGGTAGTATCATATCATGAGATTGATTTGCATGGTTTCACTAGTGCATGGATTTCTATGGTTTTATATGTTATGGTGGCATGTAATGATGCCTAGTATTATTATGTTATGGAGGGCATATGGTGGCCCAATGAATGACATACTAGGAGGGTTTAGGACTGATTATCCCCTGTCTGAGACTTTGTATATATGATACTTGGCTACAAAAGGCCAAATTCAAGTTGATGACATCACAAGTAGGTCATGACCTTGCATACCATGTTTCCCATGGATGATGCAGTGAATCTATCTGTCTTGGTATCAGTGTGATAGCTACAAACTTGATTGGGTCTCGTCAACTACATAGAGGGTCCATTATATTGAGATTCATATGTATATAGTGATAGTGTAGGTTCGTGGCACCTTAGGATTTCAAGTCTATAATGAGTACTCATGATCAAAGGCAAATAACCAAAATTTGAGTGGTACTACACTCGCAAGACCTCGAGGAGGTTCAGATGGTGTTACATATATACATATATATATATATACTTATTGAGATATATTGACTGTATTTAAGCATTTCATGATTTAAATTCTTTTCGTCTACTGATTTTGATAATGATTCATTATTCAGTTTGTATGGGTATGCGTTGAGGTGATGCATGACATGAGTTGTGTTAGCTATTCATATTTTGTAAAACACCTTAAGAAGGTCGTTATTATTATTGCTCTTAAAACAACACGCATGGATATTGAAACTAATAAATTGAATTGGTTTGGCATGACACTCATTTGTAAAGAAAAAGTTAGATTTCTGATGTTACATTTTGGTGCTTATTATGCCTCATATTGTATAGATCTACATAGAATTTCATATTCGAGGGTGAAACTACCTACACAGGCTGATGCTCATTGGGATCTTATTAATTGTTTACAATGTTTTAGGTTTAAAAAATAAGATAGAGGAGCAAAACATTGTGCTAAGGATCTCAACAGAATGATATAAAAGGTATAGTAACCAAGCTTGCAATATAGTTGATGATTTTGGGAACTGATGTAATAATTTGGTGTATTATGACATTGTTTATGGACATGTGAACATGTAAGATTGAATCATGGTTATGTGGCTATGATTGGATTGATTGTGGTCTTGAACTTTTCTTCAGTTTAGTCGAACTTGACTTATATATATATATATATCCTTTTAGATATTGTATGTTTATGTAAATGGAAGGAAATGGAGTCTCCTTTATTATATATTTGAGTTAAACTATGCTTATTAGATACATCACACTTGTATGAGTAAAATACGTAAGTACGAAAAGTAGAGGAGACTCTAAAGAATTTTCAATAGAAATGTAGCACTCATTTCTTTAAAAATCATGATTTTAGAAAAGAAAAATGATGCTTAGGATTTTTAATAGTTTTCTCATGAAATTTTTTTTCCCTGTTGTCTTCCAAATAATTTCTTAAACTTGGGGCCCCACATTTGTAAAAGATTTCTCATAAAGGTATGAGAAAAACTTAGGATGTCATAGTTGGTATCATAGTCCAATTAATTCTTTCACATCTAGTCCAACATGTTCAAAAGTCAACAACACAGTAGGCTTTTAAAGTTGGTAAAAAAATGATAATAGAAGTTGGTTAAAAGAGACTTCTATCGAACCAACTTCAAAATTTAATAACTTTTAATGTCATTTACGTAAACGACTTTAAAAGCAAAGACTTTTAAAGTCATTTTATGTAAACAACTTAAAAAGTAATGACATTTTGAAGTCGTTTAGCCATAAACGACCTCAAAAGTCGACGACAAAAAGTTGACCATACTTCAATGGTGGTCGACTTTTGAAGTCGTTTAGGTCTAAATGACTTCAAAATGTCCAACTTGTAAAGTCATTTATCTCTAAACGACTTTAAAAGGGGTATATTTTTGAAGTTGTTTAGACCTAAATGACTTTAAAAGTAGCCCACTTATGAAGTGGTTTAGCCTTAAACGACTTAAAAAGTAGGCTACTTTTAAAGTCGTTTAGAGCTAAATGACTTCAAAAGTGGGCTACTTTTAAAGTCATTTAGGGCTATACGACTTCAAAAGTCTTTCTTTCTTTTTTTCATTTTTGACATTGCAATCACTACCACTTGTATACAATTCAATATTGTTCTTGATCTTACAATCTTTATACACATGAAAAACAGACATACATTCACTTCCACATTTTGTACAAAACATATAAATTCATCATTAATTATCCATCCACGTCTATAATGAAAAGCCATAAAATGATAAATTAATCACAAGACATGCATTTACTGCAACATCCACTTTCACTTCATTTGTAAGTCTATACACATTTGCATTTACTTTCACATTCACACTAAGTTACCCCTCATTCATCATCCTATAAAAGTTATATAATTCAATGAATATATTGAAAACCAACTCTTGTATTCACTTCACTTACAACTCTCATACCCCACACAAAGTTACCCTCATTCATCATCCCATAAAAGTTATATAATTCAATGAATATATTGAAAACTAACTCCCATATTCACTTAACTTATAACTACATACTCCATACTAAGTTACCCTCATTCATCATTTCATAAAATTTATATAATTCAATGAGTATATTGAAAACCAACTCCCATATTCATTGCAAATACAACTCCCATACTCCGCACTATGTTACCCTCACTCATCATCCAATAAAATTCATATAATTCAATGAGTATATTAAAAACCAACTCCCATAGTCACTTTACTTACAACTTAATCCCATACTCATTTATTCCCATACTCCAAGTTTCCACTCATTCATCGCTTAAAAAATTTAGATTATATTTCAAAGAAAATAATAAAAACTAAAAGAACACATACAAGTGAATGAAAAAGATACTTTATTATATATTTTACAATCATGTAGCTACTCCAAGTGTTCTAATTGAATCTTAGTACATACTCAACCCATTTGCTTAGTATTTCATTGAGCTTTACTTTGGAGTAACTCTTCTTGTTTGCCCACTCAGAAAGTGTAGCTAATTATAATACAACATATTTAATTCAAGTCACATTCTTTAAAATAGATCCATAAAAATCTATGAAAAAAATAAGACTATGAGAAGTAAAAGTGTCTTACCTTTTTTAATTGAGAGACACCAATACCATCGAATATTAGGGTCCTCGTATATCTCAGCACATGGTACTTGCACTCCCATTTAGACTATAACTAGGACATAGTGCAACAAGGACAACAAAAGAATTTATAAATATCATTCATAATCTTGTAAGTTTAATTAGTTATAAAATAGAGTAATTAATTAATTTCTATACCTTGACATTCTTCCAAGTAAGTTTCAGTGGTTGTATAGTCTTGGTCAAATTAGCCCATGTTAACCATGCTCTACAAATTTAAATTTCAAATGCATTATAGATGAATAAAAAATTATTTATCTACACATAATACACGAAAAGAATAAAAGCTTACTTATTTGTAATTTCTACGAGGGCAAGATGGATGCGCAATCCACAAGAATAATTGCCCACCATGCACATTCAAAATGAGCAGCACCCAATGAGCCTTACATAGATAGTCATATGAATTGTAATTAAATTTGAAAATCCCTAAGTAGAGAATAAGTTGGCAAGAAAATAAGAAAATCAAAACTTACCCACTATTGCCAGGAATCATTAAGCCCTATCCCTTAAAGCACCGAAAGAAGCCTGGTAAAATATCATCAACATGCCTCTCTATGTACCATTATTCCACCACTCTACAAATGATGTCAAGGTCAAGGAATTGGTAAAGTATACCCTCAACCTCAAAAAGGCTAGTTGTTTCATTTAGGAAGCTACATAAAAGAAATAATTATTACCTATACCATGAAAATATAACATGTAATATCAAATATTTTATAAGCAAATATGTGCGTATACTCGATGTAGGAGACAATATGAGGGTTCTCTAGTTGATTCTATAGGCAAACTTGTAATAGGTCCTCAATTATAAGTGGCACTTCCACAATGTCATCGTTAGCACTCCCTCGATTTGTATGGGATTGATTGCCCTATCTTTGTTATGAGACTATAGATTAACCTTAGGGATTGAGATGTGTTAGGTGGGACTTCCACATGATCCTTAGATAGCTTTTGTAAAATATATAGAAAATTTTAACTAAATAATATTAATCAAATTAAAAGAACCTAATTTATGATGAAAAAGATAAGCATATATACAAGTACCTATTTCATTGGTGTGGTAATAGGTGATGGTGTAATGACGGGCAACCTTGATGGCTCATGTTGTTACTAGTTAATCTTATGAAATTAATAAACAATTAAATTGAGGCCTCTGATTAAAAATTATTGATGGGGAAGGTAGTATGATAAGATACTTATCATGTACTCTATGGGAATGACTAATGCCTCCAACCATGCGATGTGATATGCAACTATCTGCCCAATGGTTATAATATTTTTCATTTCTAAAGGGAATGACTAGTGATTCCATTTTTATTTTCTCAACCAATTTATTATAAGCCTCCATCAACAACACCAAACACCCTCCTTACCTCCACTAGCTTGAAGCTGATAGATTGGAAGAACCTAGAGATAAGTGTTCATGTTTCTCACATAATTTTATTCAGTTCTTATTTAGAAATTGATGCATGAACAATTTCATGATAAGATTTCCTTTGAAGAACAATTTTGATATTTTTATTTGGTATCAATTTTAACAAGTAGTTTAAATGAGATGTTTATGAAATGGTCTTTAATATCCGAGTGAATGCTTTCTTGGCTGTCTTATGCTAAGATTATATGAGTCATGCCTATAGTTTGTAGATAATTAGTGCTAATTTAGATAGGCCATGCCATTAGAATATTTGTTCCTTCTTTAGAAGAAGTTTTAACTTGTAGCCAAGGCTTTTAATTCATGCATGTTTTCAAGTAATGAGAAACGTTATCATGATTCTTTTGGTGGATTCACAATTCCTAAGTTACTATCTATTATCTTAGATTTAATTTTAAAAAAAAAGAAGAAAAACCCTTAGATTTGGTAGAAATTTATTCCATCCATGTTGTTTGATAACTCTTTATACTTAGCCTATAATAGATCTTATATACTCCCAATGGTTTTGGTTTGAAATAATAAATGTTTGGGCATAGTTTGAAACAAAGAGAGAGAGAGAGAGAGAGAGAGAGAGAGAGAGAGAGAGAGAGAGAGAGAGAGAGAGAGAGAGAGAGAGAGAGAGAGAGAGAGAGAGAGAGAGAGAGTATCCACTTATATGGGTGACAAAGGTTGGAGGTTGCTCATAGGTTGTAAAGGAGATTCCTCCACATGGCTTGAGAACTAAATCCATTCTCAGATGTTTTGAATTGGTGACTAGTCAAAAAATGAATGTAGCTAATCACAAATCTTAGGTGTAAATGCTTATTCACATATTCTTGATAGTGTTGCTACCTATCTTAATTGCAAGGTGGTACAACTCCTATTCACCAATTTAGGTCTCCCTATCTCCTGCAGCAAATTCAAAATATTACTCAGGACCCTTTGCCAAAAGACTACCAAAAAAGCTCTCATCTAGGAAGAGAGCTTATCTCTCCAAGGGTGGCAGAGTCACAAGTTAAATCATCTCTATCGAACATGCAACTTTACTAAATGTCTATATTGAAGTGTCCAACTACTATCATCTTAAAAATCAATCAAATTCAAAGAAGGTTCTTAATAAAGGTGTAGATGATTCCAATAAATTACATCTAGTTGCATGGAAAAAGGTATTGCATACCAAAGAAGAAAGTGGGTTGGGGATCAAAAGGTTAGAGGAAATGAATAGAGCTCTTTTATACAAGTGATTATGAAGATTTTTTGGGAATGATGAAGCTCTTCAGAAAACTCTTATCATATTGACATATTATTACCATAAAATTTAGTAGGTGAAAGCAGTTGTGTTCTATAGGATCAAGCATATGGAAGAAGATAGCCAAAAACAATGACTTTTTGAAGGCTCGCAACAAATTTAAATTATATAGTGGAGACAAAATTAGCTTCTAGTTAGATCCCTAGTTACTTATGCTTAAGATTCCTTAAACTATATAAGGCCTCTAGTTTTCATAATTCTTTTATTATGGATAGTTTCTTATACTCATCTCTTCAAATAGTTTGTGACATCAAACTCAAAAGACTCCTAAGAGGTGCAAAAGATTTACATTACCACCACATGTTGTAATTACTTAATGATACCCTGATAATCAACTTGAAGAAGGATAGAATCATATGAACACTTGACACCTTTGGAAAATACTCTATTAGCTTTGCATACAACTCCTTTGACAACATGATGATCCAAGACCATACGCTGGGCTTATAGGAGGTTGTTCCTAGTGCTCCTTCAACACTCATCTTATAAAAGATCTAGATGTATACTTGAACCATAGGTAGGCTTGAAAATAATATCTAGATGCACGCTTCAACCATAGATACACTTGAACCACTCAAATCAAGATGTAGGTTTTCTCAGATCTTGCCTGTAAGTTAGGCTCTTCATGCTAAGTAAGATGATCAGCTCATATTAGAGATCGGAGCAATTATTTCGTCATTTCCTCCATCATTGTCTTGTGAACTCCAGCACCAAAATCATTCTTCTTCTGCTTGCTAGTGTGACACATCTCTAACTAACAAGGCTACTCTACGACAAGAACAGTTGCTCCTCACTTCTCACTTTCCCCCTTCTTATCCTACTCCTTCTCCATTTTTTCTCGTTAGTTTTTCTCTCCTTGTGTGGGTCGGGTTGGGAAAAATGATAACTTTAGTGCTATACTTTCAAATTCACTTATAGAAAATGACTTTAAAAGTGGGGTACTTTTAAAGTCGCCTACAACAAACAACATTAAAAGTACCCACTTTTAAAGTTATTTTTTGTAAGTGACTTTAGAGTACAATACTTTAAAGTCATTTTTTGTAGCAATTTTAAAAGTACCAGCCTTTAAAGTCATTTTCTATAAGCAACTTTAAAATTACCAACATTTTAAGTTGTTTTCTATAAGTGAGTTTAAAAATACCCCACTTTTAAATTTGACTTCTATAAGTGACCTTAAAAGTACATCACTTATAAAAGTGTCCAAATATACATTGAAGACCTCTACTTAGATTTGAAATTTTTAATCCTTATATACCTCTTTAGAACCCTACCTAAGCCTATGTTTTGTCCTATCTGAAGACCTATTAATTTAAGGTAGAAGATAGCCTTAATGATGATATAAATAAGAATGAATTAAAGTGAAATACCTTTACCAGTCTTGATAATGGCGTCTATTCTTAAAGATCACATTTCTTTGTCTCAATTGTGGCTATAAGATTATGCGAATCATCAGTATCTTTAGATTGGGTCACATAGTGAGAGGATTTTGTTTGAACCTATTTCTCTGGGAGCTTTATTTCTTAGTGTATATTGAGGAGAATTTGTGGTTAAGACTTCTTGCAAGTAATGGAGAAATAAGCATTACTACTTAGAAGTCTTGATTAGTATTACTATTTTATGTATACACACACATGCACCCTGAGATATAAATTGTAACAAAATGGCTTAACTTGTAGAATTTTGCATTTATCTTTCTTAAGTTATTAAAGTCAATAGAGTGCTAATGGATGATAATTCTCTAAGATAAATAAAAAACTTCACCTTATGGAATATTCACTATAAACCCTCATGAGGCTTAACTCATCCTCTAGGGGGTAGCTTAAGGGTTTAAGAGCTTGTTGCATATGCTAAATGTAATTAGGAGTACCTATGAAAATGGTATTCATTTTTATTTTCATGATTTTTTGCATGTTTACTAGAGACTAGCAAAATTCTGGCTACGAGGTGTGATAAGCATTCAATTTTGTATAAAAAGTACCCAATTAGTAGCTGATGTGTTATCAAATATAGTGTTATTTCTAAGGATTTTCCATAAATATGAAATACATGCATATTTGACCTAATAATTCAAAATTTTTATATTTTGTAGGCTTAGGAGCTAATCTATAGTAAGCGTGTGAGTTATCATAAATTTCTAGTTATTAATTGGGGTTTTTAATCTTTTGTATGTGTTGAGAAGATAATCCAAAGGTCGAGATTGATCTAGATGAGAATTGAAGATCAAGACCAAAATATAAAACAAAAGCCTAAATGACATCATTTATAAGTGTGATCAAGGTTCAAAATGATCCTAAGGCAAACAAGAAGGTAATGGGAAGCATAAAAAATGATCCAACTAAAAAGCTATGCAATTTCACCACTTTGCATTAGAATTGGAACCATACATGAGGTTTTTGAGTCTAACTAGGAAACTTAAGGAAGGCCAGCCATTCAAGTTTTAAAGCAAAGGGAGTTAGTCATTCAAGAACCAAGGAATGAACCATTAAGCCACATGGAGTCACATGATTGGAGAATGCAATTATTTCATACTAAAAGTGCTATTTTCACGGGATAATTGTAAGGTTTTAATAGATATTTGTAAAAGGTAAGATGAACATGAATAGGTGGACCAATCAAGGGAGAAATCCCACTTCAAAAGTCCCCCACTTTTAAAGTCGTTTACATCAAACAACTTTAAGAGATTGACTTTTGAAGTCATTTAGTCCTAAGCGACATCAAAAGTCCTTGCCCACATAAAATCCCTATTCGAAAGTCATTTGATACAAACATCTTTAAAAGTTTACATTTTTGACGTCCTTTAGGTCATAATGACTTTAAAATTCAATCACTTTTAAAGTCATTTAGAAATAAAAGACTTTAATGGAATAGGTTTTTGAAGTCGTTTGACTCAAACAACTTTAAAAGTCATTTCCTGCTAAAATATTCATGTTCCTGCTAGACTAAATAAGTCATTTTTTAGTAAACAACTTCTTAAGTTTTTATTTTTAAAGTCATTTTTTAGCAAGCTACTTGTAAAATATTTACGAAGTTGGTAGTCAAAATAACAACTTCTTTATACCGACTTTAAAAGCCTGGTGTGTTGTATTGTTAAACAAGTGAAAATTTAGTTGTGTAGATATGAGTTATATGAATAACTCGTAAGGGCAATGCTGACAAATGCTAAAACAGATGTGACACATGAGGACTGGCAAGTTCTAAGAAAACATGAGATTTATGGTCATTATATGAATAAGAGTACTCAAAACATGAGATTTATAGTCGTTATATGAATAAGAGAACTCTTATGAGATTAGTATAGTTGTCAGAGTATGGAACAGTAGTATAAGAGTATAAAATTAGTACATCTAAATGAAAACTTTGTCAACTGATAAATTTATTCACATGGGCAACCTTCTAAGGATTCAAGTTTTAATTTTGACTATGTATAAACCTGCAAAAATTATGACAACTATTGCATTATAATATTATGATTATATTGAAGAAGGGATTAGAAAATAGTCACAATAGAAGAGTTTTTGGGAAAGTTAAGAGAATTATATCATAGCCTATACACGTAGCAGATATATTAAAAAAAGATTGGTTTTATGAAATTAGTGGAAATATGACCGAATAAAACTTTAATGTAGATGAATTTTTTTATCTATGAGGTGAGAATGAGTTAGTCCTTATATATACAAAGATAATGGCAACCAATCATCATTGAGAAGTGAATGCTAATTTAATATCCTTGTGAGTTCTAATTATGAATTAGATGTGAATAACGTTTGGAAGATATAACAACTATTTTATAAGAATAATTATTAAATAGCAATAAGGAGCAAGAGACGAGTAGAGAATTGAAACATGAATATAGGAAATTTAATGAATAGGCTCATATGATTTCTTATGATATTGGAAGGAAACATAAAGAGGTTTATTTGGATGTTATGCTATATGGAAGCATTTGATATTGTTGTTTATTGGACTGTATACCAATACCTCATGCGTGTGCAGCTAAATCTTTAGATAGGTGGAACTAACTCACTACTAATGAAGTCCGATCAAGCTGAGGTAGCCTATGTTAAATTACAGTTGTAATTCAAGTAGAGAGAGAGAGAGAGAGAGAGAGAGAGAGAGAGAGAGAGAGAGAGAGAGAGAGAGAGAGAGAGAGAGAGAGAGAGAGAGAGAGAGAGAGAGAGACTGATTAAAGTGAATAAGGAGAAAAGATTATATTGTGAGAATAACATAAGATGAAAATAATTATAATTTATAGACATTGAACAAAGAAGACAGTGATGATGCAAGTTTTAGTGATTAAGGAAAAGTAAATTCCAAAGTATTAATTTTATTGGATTAAGTTTGTCAAAATTATAAATGTCTTTTTTAAATGCAATCGCTAAATAAATCATTAGTTAAGGGAAAAAAGTGATTCCATGAGATAAGTATGATTTTTAGCACAAAGAACATGAGTGTAATTTGATAGTAATGATGCCTCTAGTATATGAAATTGACATATGACAGATCTATTAAAATGGTAATTTTGAGGAATTTGGCTCAAACTTGGTTGAAATATATGAAACTTTGTAAGATGTAGTTGCAATTCTACAACAATAGTATGATAATAGTCGGAAAGGATTTGAACATGAACCTAGTAAATATACCCTTATGCAGATAAGAGAATTATAACATGAGGATGAACATGTTGGTGTATTCTAGTGTAAATTTTATGAGAGTATTGATACTAGAAGATTATAATGCTACTCTAGATCAGAATTTTTATCTATGATGATAATTTTATCATTAATTTTAAGCATGATTATGAATGAACTCTTAAAGGAGAGAACTATTTGATGGACTTAGAATCCACAAAATTTGATATATTTTCATGCGACCTTTATGTGTATCAAAATACCTAATATATTAGATGTATAATGTATAGTTCAGATGATTCTAATTTAGTCCCATGTTTTGTAGATCAACTAAATTGAAATTGGATGGACTAGATCAAGGGGTATAGAATTTGGATGAGAGAGAAGACATGGAGTTTGAATCAAAATAAAACTCTTCTAGGACAATCTATATAAAGAAAAAGGCATCAGAGTTGAAAAGGAAGCCAGGAGGTGGGTGGATCTCCCCCTCTGCCATTGCCTTCTCTCTCTCTCTCTCTCTCTCTCTCTCTCTCTCTCTCTCTCTCTCTCTCTCTCTCTCTCTCTCTCTCTCTCTCTCTCTCTCTCTCACCCGCACCTTCTACTTCTTACTCTCCCTCTCCCTCTCTCACCTACTCCTTCTCTTTCTTCTCCCTCTCTATCGTTCACCTTCTTCCTTCATGCACAAACCCCATCTCCCTCTAGTTCTCTCTCTGCCTCGCACTCCCTCTCTATTGGGCGATGATCAATGCCAAACCACCCCAATTCTCACTCTGTCATCCTCTCTTTCCTCATAGCCCTATTTGGTAGATCCTGGCACCGGCAAACCCCCCATAGTGTCTCTATTCTCCCTCTCTATTTTTCTCTTTCCCTCACACTATGTTGCAACCAGCTCCAAACTACGCCTGCCCTTCTCTCTCTTTCCCTTTCCTCTATCGCTCACCCTTCCCTTATACGAGCTACCACCCCCTTCACCATTCTCTCTTTCTTCTCTCTGCTGGCCAGAATCAAAGCCATCCCAAAACGCTCCCCCAATCACAAATCTCTCCTCCTGGCACCTCCTCTCTCATGCTTTCTCCTGTTCCACTAGAGCAGCACCACCTCCTTCCCACTACTCTCTCTCTCTCTCTCTCTCTCTCTCTCTCTCTCTCTCTCTCTCATGGTACTAGCACAATATCACGTAGGACCTACAGCCTCCCCTTTCTCCCTTCTTCCTCACCTCTCTTTCCTTCACCTGCTCTGACGTGCTCAAGAGAAGAAAACCCTACTTGGGTCTTCTCTGTTTTCCATTCCTACCTTCTTCTCCATATCCTCTCTTCTCCCCCTTGTTTCACCGTCTTACCCCTCCATTGGGTTTCCCTATTTTCAGTTAAAAATAATATAAAAAATGAAAATTTTTCATTTTTATCCTTTAGTCTTTAAATAAAATTCTGTATGTCCTTGATTTAATTACATCAGTATCCCAAGTCTTATCACAATTCTACTTTATCCCTATTATGCCTTTCCAAGAACTATTTAATCCATGCCTGCTTTATTAAAGCTTAAACCTAATCGACGGTTTAGCTTTAACAAATCGAATCACTTCAATTCATGATCTGTTTCTCTTCAAAATTCCAATTAATCTTCAAATCTTGTTCTTAGGACATTTCCTACTAGATTCAATAGTTTCGATCATCAATCTAAAATCCAGAGATTAGATCTAAGTCATCCAAAACCCAAATGATTCTTTAGACCAGATCATCTAAATTTTGAGGAATCTGCTCAATCCAGCTGTTGGATCTTTAATCAGAAGTACCAGAGAGATTGATGAAGGCCAATCAGTATTTATGATATCATATTTGAAGAATATTATCATTATCAAGCTAGGGAAGTAGATTTTATTTTTTTAGTTAATTTTCTATCTTTAACAATCAACAAGTTTTTGGCAAAATTTAATAAAAATTTTAAAAATAAAAATAAAAATATTAGGAATTCCATTGTTTTAGCATTTTAGGCTTTTTTTAAGGCATTTTAAATTTTTCTTAGTGCATAATCACTATATTCCTGCATTTTAGTACTTATTGCTATTTTTATTTGATAAAAAATTGCAAAAAGAGGAATTCAAGGACTTCAATTAGAATAGCAAAATTTTTATTTTGAATGAATTGTGGTGAGGACGCATTGTATTTTTTAAAATTATAATTCATTTAAAAAGGATTGTAATAATACAGGTCAAGGGTGGACCATTGTAACCTAAAAGTGGTGGGGGAATGTAAATGGCCCCACCCTTATACGAGAAGATCTTATCCATGACCCCACTATGAGCAATCCTAACTCCTTAAAAATCTTACATTAGGTTTTTCCTTATTAGAGTAATTTTACATTTGTTGGTAGTATAATTGTATAAAGAAAGCATATCTTATAATTGTTGAATTTTAGTGTTTGCATTAGTTTAGTATTTTTAGTTGCATTTTAAGGCACGTTTATTCCTTTAAGGTAATTTATATGTTGATTGAATTTCCATGGAGTGTGAAAATTAATTAGTAAGGGCACCCAACCTCACAAGATCGAGGATGGATTTGAATACCATCTCTTGGACTACCTAGGATAATCACCACAAGCGCGCAACTCAACCACTCAAATTAATTTAAAATTAATTAAAAGAGACCTATAGGGTCATCACATGCTTGTAGGACCTTTTTAATAGGACGAGATGTATTGTCACTCTAGTGGCTTCTAATTATTGTGTTAATGCTAGGGGTCTCAAACTCCAAGTGATTTTCCTATGCCTTTTATTGATGTTTATTGAGGTCTAAATGTCTCCTGACATGAGGAATGTATTAACCACTTTAAAGCAGAACCCAAGTAATAAGCAATAGTCAAATCTGAAAGAGAAGAGTGTTACATTAGGCTAATCTAAAAGCATCGACCCCTCACAAATTCAAGAAAATCAAAATATTGTTGCTTATTAGCCTCGAGTATTATTTGATTGTGCCCTTTATTTGTGCATTATTCTAGAATTCAGGTTGCATTATTTAGGCTAATTCTTATAAATAAATATAAAAAAAAGACAAGGTCAGTTGCATTGATGAAAAATCTACACAATGATCACAAGGTTAATTTACACCCCAGCCTTAATTGAGAAGATATTTTCCCATGGAGAAACAATCTCCTCTTTAGTGATGATGAACCACCTCTCATCCTGGATAATAACGAGGTTTCCTCATGGATGAGTATTCCTCTCTTTGATATTGATGATCCTCCACCTCTATTCAATTATAATATACATCCATGGAGGAATCATTCTTTACCACATGAAAATAGGAGAAGGAAATATAACAGGGAATAGGACCAACTTTGAACGCATGAGGATAATTGGCATAGCCAAAATCCTAATGAGGAAACAATAAGAGACTACTTATAGCCTAATTATACGAGCACACTTTCATGTATCCTTTTACCTCCAAATGCAAATATGATTGAATTAAAGGTGGGAGTAATTAAATTGCTTCCTAAATTTTACAGGTTGGATAGTGAGAGTCCTTACCTGCATTTAAAAAAATTCGATGAAATGTGCATGACTTGACATACACAAAACATCAAATTAGATATGGTAAGACTCAAACTATTTTCTTTTTCTTTAAAGGAAAAAGCTAAGATGAGGTTTCATTCATTGCCCACATGTTCCATAGGAACATGGCAAGAAATGACTACGAAGTTCTTGAATAAGTTCTTTCCTATACATAAGACAAATACTCTCCACCAAATTATAATGAATTTTACCCAGATGTATAAAGATACTTTTTATCAATGCTAAGAAAGATTCAAGAAATTGTTGTTAATTGTCCAGGCATATCACTAGCTCCTTTTGTGAAGGACTTAATTCTGATATGCACCAGTTTGTTGAAATGATGTGTAATGACAATTTCTTAAATAACAACCTGAAGAGGTGTAAGAGTATTTGGAATAACTAGAAGAGAGTGCACAAACTTGGGTTGATTCGAAAAAGTAGGTTACCTAAACAACCCTAAGTCCACCGCTACATCTGCTAGGGGAGAAATATATGCTATGACTGAAATAGATGATATGAATACTAAAATAGCATCCCTAGCTATGATAGTTGATGCTGTGAAAATGGGAAAATTTCCTCTAAGAAAGTCAAACATGTGTGTGATATTTGTGAAAGTAATATACACCCCACTCAGGAATGTCCCATCACTGCTACATTTTAGGAAGTGCTTCATGTGCCGACAGATTCTTATGAGCAACATTTTTTCTCATCTTTAGAGACATATAATTCTAAGTGGAGGATAACTTTAATCAATCCATGAAATACTAGGAGAAGAAAGTGCTCAAATTAACCTAATTATAAGAGAACATAGAATCCATGACTGAATTGAAGGATATGATGTCTCAAATACTATAGGCCATTGATAAAAAGCAATGTCCTATTCTACCAAATGAAAGCCCTAATGATATGGATGTGGTAGATGAGATTAATTATTCAAATACAAACATTGAACAAACAAAAGCAATTACCATTCCTCATAGTGGTAAAATAATTGAGAAATTTGGTCCTAAAAGGGCTGAGATAGTATCAAAACTTAATAGAAAAATAAATAAATTTGTAGATAAGTAAAATGTTTGACCCAGTAATTAGTGTGACTTCCTTGCTTCATTTCCACAAAGGCCGCATCAAGCTCCCACAATTCTCTTTAAATATGAGAAGCAACCTGGAGATATATTTACCTTGCCCTGTGATAAAATGAAAATTTCAAAATTGTAAGATAAATGCATGCATCATTCCTTTTCAAAGGCTTGTCTAACTCATTTTGTATGGAATCCAGGGAAGTTTTGAACTTAGTAAAAAAAAATTCCTCTAAAAATTTTCCATCTTTAATAATTATGTACCTTGGTTTTTTCAAAACTTTTCTTTTCTACATCCCCCATTTCTTCATTTCTCATTGCATTATCATCATCCTACTTTTTAAAAACTGAGGACAATGTTTCTTTTAGGTTCGGGGTGTAGAATTCTAGCAAATTCTAGTTTTTATTAGTTTTTTCCTTAATTTAGAAAAATGAAAATCTTTAGGTCAACTCTTACACCATGACGAGAATTAGATTTTTTAAAGTATAGTATAGATAACTTTAGCTTATTAATGGAATTGTACATGAATAATTCATTATTTTAAACACTATTTAAAGTATTCCATGAAAGCTAAGTCTCAAATCACATTTGTACACGTAGTTTCATATACATAGTCTAAATTTATAAGTAATAACTTAGATCCTGAAGAAATTTAGTGGAGATAGAAAACCTAAGTGAGTTTTAGAGCCATTCAATTCTTTTGAGAGATTATAAATGTTTCTAATTTTCTTCATCACGCTTAAAATAAAATTTGATCCCCTTAATTTTTAAATTTGGCTAATTACTTGCATTATTAGAGTATTATCTTAAAATTCTACAAATTCATTGAATTTGATAAATTATAAGAAACCTAGAAAATGATTTAATGCTTGTTATTATCCTAGAAACATAAAACTACCCCAAAAATATTTTTACCACTAGTTAGCCAAAATTGAGGCTTTCATATAAGCCCTTTCTTTCCTCACACAATTTATCCTTTACCCATATTAACCTAGTATAAAATATCCATTACCTATTTTCTTCAAATTTTAAGTTAGAGATGAATGAAGATATACTTTTTAGTTGCAATAAAAGTAGAAAAGAAAATATAAAAAAAAGAAATGTTCTTCAAAGAGATACAAAAGTGTTGAAAAGAAGAAGAAGAAGAGTTTGAAGAATGCAAAAAAAGTAGAAAAAGAAATGTTCACTTTAGTACAAGTAAAGAAGAATTGTCAACTTTAGTAGAAGACATCTACTTTTTTTTAAGAAACTTTGAATATCCTTTATGCCCTTTGTTTTGTACCATGTCCTAAGCCTATGTTTCATCCCAGTTAATAACCTATTTATTTTAGGATGAGTATAGTATTGATGAGGATATGAATGAATAGGATTTAAAGAGTAGTATTTCTAAATATTCAAAGGCAATGGCATCCATTCTAAAGGGATCAAAATTAATTTCCTTAGTAACTCCCTTTTCTTCATGAATATATGTGAGATAAATTTACTTTTATTTACCCTGCTCACATATTTAAAAGAGACATATGACTTGAACCTTTAATCTAAGAGTTTTATTTTTTAGTGTATGTCATTAGTGAGGATTGAGGTCAAAACATATTTCAAATGGAGTTCAAAAGTTAAAATTCTACTTAGAGAGAAAGATTATTGTATATATAGACTGTACACACACACACACTCTCTGAGATTTGAACTTAAATGGAATGTTTTTAGCATATGAGTAGGGTTTTGAATTCTTCATTCATTTTTATTAGAGCTAATTAGATGTATAATGTATGATTTAGATTATTCTAATTTAATCCTATTTTTTTCAAATCAACCAAATTGAAATTAGATGGTCCAGATCAAGGAGGAAATTACTTGGAAAGAGAGGAAATTGAAGATATTCAGGAAATAAAGTATAGAATTTGGATCAGAGAGAAGAAATAAAGTTTAAATCAAAATCAAATTCTTTTAGGACAATTTATATAAAGAAAAAGGCATCATAATTGTAAAGGAAGCCAGGAAGTGGGTGGATCTCCCTCTCTACCATCTCCATCTCTCCCTTCTTTCTCTCTCTTCTCCCTTCTTTCTATCTATCTATCTCTCTTCTCTTTCTCATGCTCTCTTTCTCTCTCTCTTCTCATTCTTTCATTCCCCATCTCATGCTCCCTCTCTTCTTCTCCTTTATGTTTCACTGTCTCTCTCTCTCTCTCTCTCTCTCTCTCTCTCTCTCTCTCTCTCTCTCTCTCTCTCTCTCTCTCTCTCTCTCTCTCTCTCTCTCTCTCTCTCTCTCTCTCACTCTCTCTCTTCTCCCTCTTACTCTCCCTCACTTGTTCACACCTTCTCCTTCTTACTCTCCCTCTCTCACCTACACCTTCTTCTCCCTCTCTCATTCATCTTCTTCCTTCACAATACCAACCCTGTCTCCCTATCATTGTCTCTCTGCCTCACACTCCCTCTCTACTAGCCAGTGATCGACACCAAATCAGCCCAATTCTCCCTCTGTCATCCTCTCTTTCCTCATTGCCCTATCTGCCAGAGCCCAACACCGTTAAATCCCCCATCTCTATCTATTCCTTCTCCCTCTCTATTTTTCTCATTCCCCCACACTACGTTGCACCTGACGTCAGACCATGCTAGCCATTATCTCTCTCTTTCCCTTTTTTTTTCTATCACTGCACCTCACAACTCTCTTCTCTCTTTGATTCTCCTCTGGTTGTATAACACTGCATAGTATCAGCACCACCCCCCTCTTTCCTTCCTCCTTTTCCCATCTGTCACCCACTCTTCCCCTACAACGACTGACATGCCCTTCACTATTCTCTCTTTGTTCTCTCTGCCATCCAAAACCGAAGCCATCCCAGACAACACCCCTAGTAATTGATCTCTCCTCCTGGCTACAACGACCTCAGGAGGACTTGGGTTTTCTCCATTTTCCCTTCCTACCTTCTTCTCCATCTCCTCTCTTCTCCCCCCTACTTCACCATCTTCTTCCTTCATCGAGTTTCTTTATTTTTCAATTAAAATCAGAAAAATAGAAATTTTCCATTTTTATGCTTTAATCTTTAAATAAAATTTCATTTGTGTCATTGATTTAATTACATCTATATCCCTATTCTTATCCAAGAACTATGTAATCCAAGTCTATTTTATTAAAGCTTAAACCTAATCAATGGTTTAGGTTTAACAAATGGAATCACTTCAATTCTTGATTTATTTCTCATCGAAATTCTAATTAATCTTTAGATATTATTCTTAGGACATTTCCTAGTTGATTCAATAGTTCTAATCTTCAATCTGAAATCCAGAGATTAGATCTAAGCTATCCAAAACCCAAAATCATTCTTTAAACCAAATCATCTAAATTTTGGGGAATCTATTCAATCCAGCCATTGGATCTTTAATAAAAAATACCAATAAGAGATTAATGAAGGGAAATCAAAGTTTATGATATCAAATTTGAAGAATATTGTCATAATTAAGCTAGGAAAGTAGATTTTATTTGTTTTAATTAATTTTTTTGTCTTTTTCAATTTGAATTTGCATAGTTTTCATTGGTTAAATAGATTTTAGTTTATTATTCATTGTTATTTACTTTATATCATTTCTTTTAATTTTTAGACAATTAAATTTTATTTAAACTCCATCTTTTTAAGTCGAGTCCCTATGAGATCAACCCGTACTTGCATTCGCTACACTACAATAGCCCATGCACTTTTGGTAAATGTAATATCCTCAATTTTAGGTATAAATTAATAAATAAATTAAATTAAAATTTTATAGATAGAATTTGGACCTGAAAACTAAAAATTAAAAAGTACATGTCGGTAGGATTCCAACGCCATAAAGAATGTAGAAAACAGAGCTCAAACGAAGAAGTTATGAGCCATTGAAGTTATAGGGGTATTTTGGTAAATTGTCAAAGCACAAATAAGGGGGTAGTTTTGATAATGGCACCCCTATCCACCTTGCATTATTAGATCTGGAAATTTTTCTAGTGAAATCATGGGAGGAAAGGCTTAAAAAGGGAAGAGTTTCGTTCCCCTTTCCCAAACGCAAACTCCTTCCTTAGCCTGATCCTCAATCAACCATTACTCTTCATCGCGCCGTTTCTTTTCCAAAACCCTAGCTCTGCAAAATTCTAAAAATTTTTTATGAGTAGGGCTCCGATAACACTAATAAACACCAAGTAAATCGAGGGAAGCCTTAATCTCTTGATTTTTATATTATATATGTATATTTGTAAAATAGAAATACATGAAAAATTAGGAAAAACTACATTTTTCCTCGGAACCCTGTTTATGCTACTGTTAGAGCGTAAATTTGTTGATAAAACCAGTTTATATTGCAAATCCAACCATTCATCTAGTGCATAAGAGAACCACAAACAAACCCTTTAAGTTTTAGGAAAATCCGACAATGGAAGACCCCGAAAAATGTGAAAAATAGTACCCATGGAACATTTTAAGAACATGGAAAAAATTGCATAAAAACCATTGTCTTTTGGAAAAATCAATGCAAAAGGATGGTAGAAATGGAAACTAGATGAAATTTTGAACAAAATGGCTCAAAAACCAAGTGATTTGGACACCGGTAGGGTCACCGGAGATGACCAGAAGCTAGTTGTCTTCTTAGGTGCTGCTTTCCGCGCCGCCGATGTAACCCGATGTAAACTGGGGCCACCAGTGTAACGCGGTGTAAACTGGGTGCTAGTGTAACCCGGTGCAAACCAGGGTCGCCCGTGTAAGTCAGTGTAAACTGGGTGCTAGTATAAACTGGTGTAAACTATGCCGTCGGTGCAAAAGAGCTTATGGTGGTCGGTCAGCCCTAAAAGAGGCATAGTTCCACTTTAAACTTGATTTTTGAGAGCTATAGGAGTCCAAATCATAATCCGAAAGAGGAGTTGTGACCATATTGATGACACGGACCAAGATTTAACCTAAAAACTTATAAATAACTACTTTTACTTTAGAAAATTTTTAAAATAGTGATGTGACATTAACAGGTGCATCCGAACATATAAGTTGAAGGGATTTTACTAGCGAACTGAGTGATCTCACGTCGAAGTAGGTGACAACAATTGATTTTTTATTTAATTTTAAAATCATACATAATCCTAGCATCATGAGTGGTTGCGATTTAAATTGCATTTATTCTTAACCATTGATTTTATGAGATTTAGAGTTACGCTATGATTATTATAAATTGCAATCATGTATTGAATAAACCTATGACAAATGATTTTATGAGCATGATATTATCTAATTATGCATAGATATCAATTTCTTTTCTCTATTACATTATTGAAATGGATGGATTTGGATGAGAAAGAAAAATAGAGGCTTGGTGGCTAGTCCTTTTAGAGCCTAACCCCGGGATGAGGGGTTTGCCTTGGGGATTGCGAGCTATAAGTACTCTTAAGTTTTAGCATATATATGATTTTTGTGTTTTATGACGGGTGCTCTCACCCAGTGGGCGTCATGCTAGGAGGGAGAGGGCCAGCCACCCACCCTTTGAGATTTGTGATGTTATGAGATTGTGATATGATAAACACCTGCCCGTAGATGACATTCGTTAGGGGTTTGGTAACATGGATAGTCCACACTACTGGTCTAGGCCTTTCCATGGGGACGGACGCTAAGTCTCTCGTTATGGTGTCGACGGGGAGTGGCGGTGGTTCATACCCATGGAGGGTTGCCATTGCAGCATGACAGCCCATACTCTTATTATGTGTGCTTGCATGATGAGCATGGTGATGAGAGGATATGCTTGGGTGTGACGACACTCAAAGGTTGGATATGAGTACTCATGATCAGTGATAATTGTTTATATGACGCTTGTGGGACCCATTACCTTAGGGTGCCATTATTATTATTGTATGCTCATTTACATTGATTCATATCATGCTTTAAATTCGTAGAATGCATGTTTTAGCATACTTGAGAAATTGATACTATGTTGGTATGAGTTATAATGAGTTTATTTCTTTTATTTTGTCGTTACTATTATTTCATTTATTTCATTAATTGTCTATATACCTGCACAAGCAATAGCTTGATGAGGCATTACTTTGTTTTGCAATGCCTTAGATCTCGAGCGCGAGATCAAGAAAGGCAAGACCATTGAGAAACCGTGATAGCAGTGGGAGATTTCCTTACATTGGGTTATAGATATTGATGTGAGTTAATAAACTGGACTATAATTTGACTTTCTATATGGACTGTATACTTTTATTTTATGGATTTGATTAAGATAGTTATAACCTTGGGCCATATTATTATCGTGTTTTGGATATTTATTGGTTTAAAAATAAAGGCGCAGATGCATTTTGACGTTGATTGTCATGTCTATTATTTCAATTCTATTATCACAAAATTATACTTATGTTATAAATTAAAATTGTAATGTTTTGGAAAGAGAAAATAACACCCGAAATATTTTAGGAAATGTTTAGTAAAATAATTAATAAAATTTTTAACATGGGATCTTGAATGTTATTGTTATTATTATAAAAAAAATGTCATAAAATCCTAGGGTGTTACAGTTGGTATCAAAGCCCAGTCTAGTCCATCATCATCTCCGCAAATGTCCATTTATATGTGAGTAACAGTCCATAAATTATAGTAGAGAAAAACTAAGAGAGAGGAACTTATACTTAGTGATATTTAAACTTTTGACAGTTGGCTCCTCGAAGAAGGACAAGGTCTACCCCTGCTACACCAGTTGCCCCACCTGCTGAGTCTGCTAATCATGGGGATCGAGATGTTGAATTAGTGAACAGAGTAATGTTAGGGCTAGTACCACTCATATAGTAGCAGGTTAGGACTGTTATTCATGCTGCGAATCCTAGCCCTATTCCACCGCCTCAAGTGGCACCTATGGTCTTGTTAGTTCATTCCTCCCAACCAGTACAGGAACCACCAGCATCTAAGACCACAGAGAGCGATGCTACTAGTGACCCTAAGAAGACGAATAAGCTATTAGAGAGATTTCAAAAGATGGTGCAACCCTTTTATGGCGATGGTGACACTGAGGAGGCCAAACGATGGCTATTTGAGGCTGAAAGGACATTTTACATTATGAAGATTTCACTAGAGGATCAAGTTAGAAGTAGCCGCCTACCTATTGAAGGGTGAGGCAGGTTTCTGGTGGTAGACCTTTACACTTACCCTACTAGATCCTACTAAGACGATGACGTGGGAAGCCTTTAAACAGGCTTTCGACACTCAGTACTTTCCACCTCATGCACTACAATCATTGAAGAAAGAGTTTGCCACCTTGGAGCATAGAGACATGACGGTTCAGTAGTATCTGAACCGATTTACATGATTGAGGAGATTTGCACCTCACTCGCTTGCCTCAGACAAGGAAGCAACAGATAGATTTATGGATGGGTTGACACCTTGGCTGAGAGATCTGGTGATTTCCTCACGACCCACCTCTATGCGAGATGCAGCTGACATAGCTTCCATGCATGAGAAGAACTCTCTCAAGACTAGAGGGGGTGCATTCCAGCCCACTAAGGGCAAGAGACCATTTGGTGCTATGCAGACACATGGTGATTCGGTCACCAACCGCAGGCCAAGCTTAAGAGAGATACAGAGAGGAAAAGATGTGATAGGTGCAAGGGTTGGCACTATGGGCGACGGTGCAATAGATCCGACAGGCCATGGCATCAGAGGCAGCCCCAACTACAGCAACAGCACCATGCACCTTTTTCAGAGACAGCCATACAGGTGCTTCAATTGTGGAGACGTAGGCCACTTCATTAAGGACTATCCTAAGGGGAAGAGAGAGAGGATGACCGAGGTGGGCACAGAGACAACTACCGCATCACGTAGCTAGGGACGAGTGTTTGCCATCACATCAGGACAGGAGCAGGCATTACACCAGGTCGTTGAAGGTACTCTTCTAGTCTCAGATCAACATGCTAGGGCCCTTTTTAACACAAGATCCACTCATTCTTTTTATATCATGCATTTTTGCATCTTGCCTTGATGTATGTGTGCATAAATTAGCATTTAGATTAGATATTATGACACCTGTGGGAGAGATAGTAGAGACTATCGAATATCTTTGAGAGATACCCATAGAGATATCAGGCGTGAGTATGGACACTGACTTCATCTTACTAGACATGGTAGGCTACAATATTATTTTTGGAATGGATTGATTGGCCAACTATTGGGCTACTGTAGATTACCAAAAGAAGCAGATAACTTTTCTTATACCTGGGCAACCAGAAATTGTGTTCTAGGGTAGGAAAGATCAATCAGGTACATGCATCATTTTTGCTATGAAGGTGGCATGATTTTATTCACGAGGGTGTAGCGTGTTCCTCATGCATGTGACAGTTGAGGACAATAAGCAACCACGGCTGGACAATATTGAGGTTGTTCATGAATTTGCTGATGTCTTTCCCGAGGAGTTACTAGGATTGCCGCCAAGCCGAGAGATTTACTTTACCATTGACTTGGTGCCTAGTACATCACCTATCTCTAAGGTACCATACAAAATGGCTCCAGCAGTGTTAAGAGAGCTTAAGGTGTAGTTGCAAGAGTTATTGGATAAGGGCTTCATCAGGCCGAGTGGATCACCATGGGGAGCACCAGTCCTTTTTGTAAAGAAAAAGGAGGGATCACTGAGACTATGCATTGACTATCGGTTGTTGAACAGTGTTACTATAAAGAACCGATACCCTTTGCCATGCATAGATGATTTATTTGATTAGCTCCAATCGACACGAGTGTTCTCCAAGATAGACCTGAGGTCAAGATATCATCAGCTGAGGGTTAGAGAGGAGGATATCTCCAAGACTGCTTCTAGGAGTCGCTATGGCCATTATGAGTTCTTAGTGATGTCGTTTGGATTGACAAACACACCTGTAGTGTTCATGGATCTAATGAACCGTGTTTTTCGAGCTTATTTGGATAAGTTCGTGATTGTATTCATTGATGACATCTTGATTTATTCTCCTCGTCATGAGGCTCATAGAGAGCATCTTCACAGAGTATTGGACACACTTCGTCGACATCAGTTGTATGCTAAGTTTAATAAGTGTGATTTTTGGTTAGATCAGGTGTAGTTCTTAGGCCACATCATATCTAAAGATGGAGTGGCTGTGGATCCAGCAAAAGTTGAGGCAATACTACATTGGGAAAGGCCTGAGACAGTGACTAAGATACGCAGTTTTCTCGGGTTGGGAGGATATTATCGTCGTTTCATAGAGGGATTCTCTAAGATTGAGTTACCATTGACCACCCTGAACAAGAAAGACACTCAATTTGTATGGACCGAGGCTTGCGAGGAGAGCTTCCAAGAGCTCAAGAGGAGACTTACTACTGCTCTGGTATTGACTTTACCATCAGGTGTAGACGGTTATGTGGTTTATTGCAATGCCTCTGGTAAGGGATTAGGAGCAGTGTTGATGCAACATGGGAAGGTAATTGCCTATGCATCAAGATAGTTGAAGACACATGAGGTAAATTACCCAACACATTATTTGGAGTTAGCAGTGGTGGTATTTGCTTTGAAGTCTCGAAGACATTATCTTTATGGTGAAAATTTTGAGGTATTCACTGATCATAAGAGCCTCAAGTACTTCTTTACTCAGAGTGATTTGAACATGAGGCAGCGCAGATGGATGGAGTATCTCAAGGACTTCGACTTCACCATACAGTACCATCCTGGGAAGGCTAACATCATTGTAGATGCCCTGAGTAGGAAGTCTGGAGTAATGATTGCTAATTTGTTAACTTGGTCTAAGTTCTTCAATAGGATCTTAGAGGCATAGGACAAAGATAAAGAGACACAGGATCTGGCAGATAAGGTAGATTTTACGTGGGGACCAGATGGAGGAGTCAGATTTAAGGGAAGGTTGATAGTACCGGCAAATAATAAATTGAGGCGTGAGTTACTTCAAGAAGCACACCAGGCCCCCTTATACAATTTATCCTGGAGGTACAAAGATGTATCAGGATCGCAAGAGGTATTTCTGGTGGAATGGTATGAAGAAGGATGTTGGAGAGTGCGTTGCACAGTGTCTAACGTGTCAGCAGGTCAAGGATGAGCATCAGCGTCCATCAGGACTACTCTAGACACTGGACCTTCCTGAATGGAAGTGGGATCATATCACTACGGACTTTATTGTGGGTCTTCCGAGGACTATCAGTGGCCACGACATGATATGGGTTGTTGTGGACAGGTTGACCAAGTATGCCCAGTTCCTTCCTATCAGACAGTGGACAGCTTAGCAAAATTATATGTTAAGGCGATCGTAACTCTACATAGAGTTCCCTTGACAATTATATCAGATCGAGATACTCGATTTACCTCAAAATACTAGAAGAGCGTGCAAGAGGCATTAGGATTGAGACTGAAATTTAGCACAGCATTCCATCCTCAGGTAGATGGACAGAGCGAGAGGACCATCCAGACTATTGAGGATATGCTGCGAGCTTGTGTTATGGATTGGAAGGGTAGCTGGGAAGATCATTTACCATTAGTGGATTTGCCTATAATAATAGTCATCATGCAAGTATTAGCATGGCTCCATATGAGGCACTTTATGGAAAACCTTATCGGTCATCCTTATGTTAGAGTGATATAGGAGAAAGACACGTGGTGAGGTCTGAGTTAGTGGAAGAGTGTGCAGAGAAAGTTCAACTCATTCAAAAGAGATTATTAATAGTTCACAGTCGACAGAAAAGTTATGCAGATAAGAGGCAAAAAGACTTAGAGTTCATTGAAGGTGAGCATGTATTCTTGAAGATCTCTCCCATGAAAGGAATGTTGAGGTTTGAAAATAAAGGGAAGCTTAGCTGTAGGTATATTGGACCTTTTGAGATCTTATGCAGAGTTGGGTTAGTAACATACCAGCTAGCCTTGCCATCATAATTGACAAATGTACATGACATCTTCCATATTTCCATCCTGAGAAAATATGTGTCAGATCCCTCACATGTGTTAGAGCAAATCCCAGGAGAGCTAGAGCCTGATATGACATTTGAGGAGAGACCGGTGCGCATACTGGATACAAAAGTCAAGGAGTTAAGAAATAAGACCATTACAATAGTCAAAGTCCTTTGGTAGCATCATTCATTATAGGAGGTTACCTAAGAAACAGACGAGGAGATGCAAAGGATCCATCTAGAGTTATTTACATAGAGGTATGTGGCTAAATTTTGAGGATGAAATTTTTATAAGGAGGGAAGGATATAATATCCTCAATTTTAGGTATAAATTAATAATTTATTAAATAAATTAAGTTAAAAATTTATAGATAGAATTTGGTCCTAAAAACTTAAAAATTAGAAATTACACGTCGATAGGATTCCAATGCCATAAAGAATGCGGAAAACGGAGCTCAAATGAAGAAGTTATGAGCCGTTGAAGTTATAGAGGTATTTTGGTAAATTGTCAAAGCACGAAATAGGGGGCATTTTTTATAATGGCAACCCTATCCACCTTGCATTATCAGATCCGGCAATTTTGCCGATGAAATCATCAGAGGAAAGGCTTAAAAAGGTAAGAGTTTCATTCCCCTTTCCCAAATGCAAACTCCTTCCCTAGCCTGATCCTCAATCAACCCTCATTCCTCTTCATCGCGCTGTTTCTTTTCCAAAGCCCTAGCTCTGCAAAAGTCTGATTTTTTTTGGTGAGTAGGGATCTGGTAACACCAATAAACACCAAGTAAATCAAGGTAAGCCTTAATTTCTTAAATTTTATATTATATATGTATATTTGTAAAATAGAAATACATGAAAAATCAGAAAAAACTACGTTTTTCCTTGGAACCCTGTTAACGCTACTATTAGAGCATAAATTCATTGATAAAACCATGTTATATTGCAAATCCATCCATTCATCTAATGCATAAGGGAACTAAACAAACCCTTTAAGTTTTAGGAAAATCTAACAGTGGAAGACACCGAAAAACATGAAAAAAGTACCCATGGAACATTTTAGGAACATGGAAAAAATTGCATAAAAACCATAGTTTTTAGAAAAATCAATGCAAAAGGATGGTAGAAATGGAAACTAGATGAAATTTAGAACAAAATGGCTCAAAAACCAAGTGATTTGGACACCTGTAGGGTCACCGGAGATGATCGGAAGCCGATCATCTTCTCTGGCACTAGTTTCTGCGTCGCCGATGTAACCTGATGTAAACCGGGGCCATTGGTATAACCCGATGTAAACTGGGGCTGCCTATGTAACTTAGTGTAAACTGGGTACCGGTATAAATTTGTGTAAACTGCGTTGTCGATGCAAAAGAGCTTATGGTGGTCGGTCAGCCCTAAAAGAGGCATAATTCCACTTTAAACTTGATTTTTGAGAGCTATATGAGTCCAAATCACAATCTGAAAGAGGCGTTGCGACCATATTGATTACATGGGCCTAGATTTAACTTAAAAACTTATAAATAACCACTTTTACTTTAGAAAAATTTTAAAATAGTGATGTGACATTGACAAGGGCATCTAAACATATAAGTTAAAGGGATTTTACGAGTGAACTAAGTGATCTCACGTCGAAGTAGGTGACAACAATTAATGTTTTATTTTAATTTTAAAATCATACATAATCCTAGCATCATGAGTGATTGTGATTTAAATTGCATTTATTCTTAATCATTTATTTTATGAGATTTAGAGTTACGCTATGATTATTATAAATTGCAATCATGTATTGAATAAACCTATGACAAATGATTTTATGAGCATGATATTATCTAATTATGCATAGATATCAATTTATTTTCTCTATTACATTATTGAAATGGATGGATTTGGATGAGAAAGAAAAATAGAGGCTTGGTGGCTAGTCCTTTTAGAGGCTAACCCCGGGATGAGGGGTTTGCCTTGGGGATTGCGAGCTATAAGTACTCTTAAGTTTTAGCATATATATGATTTTTTTGTTTTATGACGAGTCCTCTCACCCAGTGGGCGTCATGCTAGGAGGGAGAGGGTCAGCCACCCACCCTTCGAGATTTGTGATGTGATGAGATTGTGATATGATAGACACCTGCCTGTAGATGACATTCGGTAGGGCTTTGGTAACATGGATAGTCCACACTATCGGTCCGGGCCTTTCCATGGGGACGGACACTAAGTCTCCTGTTATGGTGTCAACGGGGAGCGGTGGTGGTTGAGACCCATGGAGGGTTGCCATTGCAGCATGACAGCCCATACTCTTATTATGTGTGCTTGCATGATGAGCATGGCGATGAGAGGATATGCTTGGGTGTGACGACACTCAGAGGTTGGATATGAGTCCTCATGATCAGTGATAATTGTTTATATGACGCTTTTGGGACCCATTACCTTAGGGTGCCATTATTATTATTGTATGCTCATTTACATTGATTCATATCATGTTTTAGATTCATAGAATGCATGTTTTAGCATACTTGAGAAATTGATACTATGTTGGCATGAGTTATTATGATTTTATTTCTTTTATTTTGTTGTTACTATTATTTCATTTATTTCATTAATTGTCTATATACCTACACAAGCAATAGCTTGCTGAGGCCTTACTTTGTTTTGCAATGCCTTAGATCTCGAGCGCGAGATCAAGAAAGGCAAGACCATTGAGAAACCGTGATAGCAGTGGGAGATTTCCTTACATTGGGTTATAGATATTGATGTGAGTTAATAAACTGGACTATAATTTGACTTTCTATATGGACTGTATACTTTTATTTTATGGATTTGATTAAGATAGTTATACATGTGATGTACATTTAATGGGATGTTATGATGGATAGACCCTGGGTCATATTATTATCGTGTTTTGGATATTTATTGGTTTGAAAATAAAGGCACCGATGCATTTTGAGGTTGATTGATATGTCTATTATTTCAATTCTATTATCACAAAATTATAATTATGTTATAAATTAAAATTGCGATGTTTTGGAAAGAGAAAATAACACTTGAAAGATTTTAGGAAATGTTTAGTAAAATAATTAATAAAATTTTTAACATGGGATCCCGAATGCTATTATTATTATTATTATTATTATTATTATTATTATTATTAAAATGTCATAAAATCCCAGGGTGTTACAGTAAAACAATCAAAACTTTCCTAACCTTAGTGTCATATCTATATAGTCCAACATTATTAGGGTTTATGGTTCTTTCAATTTTTATATTCTTAGGGCCATTATCATTTAGCAATTTTAAAAGTAATTTTTCCACCTCTTTTAATTCACTTAACACTATTTAAATCTTTACTCTTCTATTCTCTTATTTTTGCAAGTTTGAGCATATCTTTGTCACCTTCTCTTGACCCTAATCTATTATATAGGTCATCATCTACCTTGACTTTAGCCTTAGTACTCTCTTATCAACCTTTTTAACGTTATTATATTCCTCAAAGTTTTTGTTATTTCTATCATTTTCCATACTTTGAAGCATTCTAATTTTTCTTTAGTAACTTTTTACATTTTTTTACTCTACAACCAAGGTTCATTTACTAGTTTTCTTTTACATTTTAGATACTCATGAAACATCCTTTGCCACTTTCTTAATAGACTCGTCATATTAGTCCATATTGTGCCATCAATTTGTTTATGAACGATGTCATCTTCTCTCCTTTTAAGTCCTACCACTTAGTTTTTGGACACTTATTAAGTTCATTGTCTTTCTTCCATCTTTTACTATAAATATCCACAACCATTAACCTATGTTGTGTGGTTAGGCTGTCATCAGATACTACCTTATACTCGTTACACATTAATATTCTTATATTCCTAATTAGAAAAAAAAAATCTATTTGGCTTTTATATAGTCCACTTTTAAATGTAGGGAAGTGTTCATTGTTTTTTTCAAGATATGTTTTTGCTAGAGTTAGGTTATATGCTAAAGCAAAATCTAGGATAGCTTCCCCAACTCATTTCTTTCTCCAAAACCATGTCCTCCATGTACCCTGACAAGTTTGCTCCTATATATATCCCCTATATATTAAAATTTTCTTACATTACTCTGTCTATATCTTTCTAGACTAGCCCTACCTATGGGGCGTATGCGCTTATAACATTTATTATCTTCTTACCTAGAATAAGATTAGTTAGTAAAATTCTAGCACTGGGTCTTCAGTCAACAACTTTATCTTTTAATTTTTTATCCACCACTTTCCCTTAGGCATTTGTATTATGGTCCTTTCCTATGTACCATAGCTTATACCCTTCAATATCTCTATTTTGAACCTGTTTCCACTTGGTTTATTGGATACAAGCTATGCCAACTCTTTTATGTTTTATTGTATCGACTAACTATATACTCTTACTTGTCAATGAGCATATGCTCAATGTGGTGATATGAATCTTATTTTCATGAGCTAATCTCTTCACGTGGGCATAACTAGAATGGCACAGGAACTCTTGCCTTCTTTCCTCTACACCTTCATTTTGAAGTAGGGCATAGCTTCCAAAGAAATGTTATAGCAACCATTGCTCATTGAATGTCGAAATAAGATTCATATCATAAGGTCTGCTAATACAACCCTCTATCTCCTATATCACTAATATTCAATGGTTGTTAACACATGCATAACATACATGTTTCTTAAGGAAGCATAAATAGAAGTAATCATTCTATGTAATTTTCCCTATTTACCGAAATCCACTAATCTATAAATATGCTAATAACTAAGTGCCATTAATGAGGTCTCTATCAGTAGCTTTATGTTTCTCATCAATTACACGGAGCACAATCATCTGTAATTGATTTTAGCTTAGTATTTCACTAAGATGGTTTTCTCAAAGTGAGAATAACCTGTTTTAGACCAGGACCATTAGGCATGCTTCGTGTATATGTATACACAAAAGATGGTCAGATCCCTTAACTATTCATCATTATGAATAATCCACCAATTTCCTCTTAAAAGATAATAATAAATAATATAATCAAAGCAAGTGTCATGTGTGTGTATATATATATATATATCTACAAGATCAATGGTCTTAATTACACATCCATGTCCTAATCAGATTCCCATCAATTCCATTGAAAAATAATAAAAATAACAAGATCTAGTTCTTTCCTCCTAATTAGATTCATTAATGAACTTGATCAGTGAAAGTAGAAATATAAACAAAAAATAAAGTAATGAAGACATAATGGGAACTCAAAAGATGTATCTCCCTTGTTGGAGGAAGAGGGAAAGAGGGCTTTAAGGAAGATAAAAATCAAAATCAAAATGGGAACTTTGCATACATACCTAGTTAGGGAAGGAGAGACATGGATTTTAAGAAAAGATAATCTATAAAGAGATTTTGGGAAATAGAATGGAAGCAATGTTAGAAGAATTTATAGAATAGTAGGTCCTTAAAGCAAGGTGAGTTGAATGTGGCCCAACTGTCATGTGGCAAAATAATAGAAAGTATGTCAATTGGATATGGGCCAAAGTACCATGTGGCAAAATAATAGAAAGTGCTACGCAAAATAATAGAGAGTTGGCATTGAGTGAAAAACTATATTTCTTTACTATATAGTATATTTTGATTTGTTACAAAGAACCAAGAAAGGAGAGGACATGAAGCCAAAGACATGGAGTTCATTGTAATTTAGAATTTATTAGATGACCTAGAAAGGTGAATTTCCATGAGGAATTGGTGTAAGCAGAATGTTAGTAAGATAGACTGAAGTCTAGAAAGCTTCTAGCCAATAATCTTAAGGTAATTATGATCAATATAGTAGCTAGAGCCTCATCTCAATGATGTGATAGAGCTTGATGTTGTTGTTTTAATTAAAACTTGCAAGTGCACAAATCAATTGTAATATAGCATGCTAGTGTGGTTGATCCCACAAGCAGTTGAACTAATGTGATGCTAGCAATCCCTACTTTAAACTATCTAACCTAGCCAAATTCAAGTGATTTTTAACCTAAACTAAGAATGGAAATTAAAACATAAAAATTGGAAACTATGCAAAATCAGGAAGCATGTTAAATTGAAAACTTTCCTAAAATATGCACTTTCTAAAATTAAACTTTCCTAAATTGAATACTTTCTAATTTGATGTCTTTCCTAAAATAAAAACTATCCTAAAGTGAAAACTTTCCTGAAGTGAAGATTTAACATCTTTCTTAAACTAACTTTCCCAAGCATGAAATTAATCAACTAGTCTATGGAAAACATGCTTTAACACATACTTTCTTAATCATGCATTTGTCTAAGGAATGCAATGGGAATCAAGAGGATGAACTTTAACCACTAAAAACAAACTAAACAAGATCAACTTAATTACTTTGTCCTACTTGAATGAATGCCATAACTTGGAATCTATTCACTCACCAAATCAATCAAAGCTATGCTTTCTGACAATGGCTTACATGCATAGTTCCAACATGTTTTGATAAGGGCATTTTCAAATCATTATATATGTAATATTAAACTATGGATCTACAAGTAAACAAGCACTCAACATGGTTTTTTTCAACTTCATCCCTAAAGCCCCTCTTAATCATGTGTTCTATCCTTGAATTGGATGTGTGGTTTTAGAGGTCTTTTAATTAGATTGCTGGAAATTTCAAAACTAAACAATTATGTCCTTAATGCCCATCATCATAAAGCAAACAATTAAGAAGAAGCATGGTCAATAATCAAGTAAAAAGAATTCCATTAATCATCAAAAGTTTATGGCATACAATGGATTACATGGAAGATTGTTGTCTAGTTTCAAATGAAACACACCACTGTTCCTTCCAACCTTAATCCAAAAACAAATGCTAACAAAGATTCCTCCTCCAACAAAGCTTGATATTCAAAGAAAATCTTAATGGCATATAAGCAAAGATCAATGGAAACTAAAGAAAGACAAAGGTGGAATTTAAAAGAGAACTCAAAAGCTATAAAAGGAAAAGGAAAAACTAGATTCAAGATGATTTTCCTTAGTTGTCACTCCAAGGGAAAACCAGCCTTGAATCTTGTTTCTAAGGCAAGGCACAACAAAAGAGGTCAAGGTAGACCTGGCATGGAAAGAACCAAGGAAAACAAGAAAGGAATCAAGAGAAACTAACCTTGACAGCTGAATCAACCACTCCCAAAACCAAGTGTGGAACACTTCTAGAAGATTTCACACACCTCTAGGAAGACAACAGCACCCAAGGAGTTCACAAAACAAAATCATAAGAGAGGAGAATGGAGAAGAAGGAATAGGACGTCACCTTCTGAGGGAGGAGGCATCTTTTTCCTCTTGTGAAAGTTATCCCCTCTCTTAGGTTTTTAGTGGAGTTTTATACTCTTTCTCTTAATTTCTCTAGGGTACCTTAATATTAAGGTTTGGTGGGGATAAAATTAAGACATTTTGGATGGTTAAGATGCGTGGAAGACTAAGGCTTCCAAGGAGGATAGTGGGGAAAGGTGGCTGCCTTCTTTTGGAGTGGAGTAGGTGGGAGACACCTACTTCTTAGTAAGAGGCATCTCCCCCGTTCCAAAACTGTTGAAACTTAGCCATTTGTGGTGGTAATGAGATGAGAGAGAGAGAGAGAGAGAGAGAGAGAGAGAGAGAGAGAGAGAGAGAGAGAGAGAGAGAGAGAGAGAGAGAGAGAGAGAGAGAGAGAGAGAGAGAGAATGAGGTGGACAAATGTGGTTGGTTGGGGAGAGGAGTTGGGAAGGAAGGTGTGAGGAAAGTGAGGTGTAGGAAAAACATAGAAATAAAGGTCAGATGGAAAATTTTGATTAGTTAATTGGTTTCCTAAGGCTTTGGGATTTGTAGGGTGGTTAGGGTAGGAGTTTAGGAAGGTGAAAGAGTTATATAATGGTAGGACTCTTACATGAAAAGTCAAATTCGTGGTGGTCTTTAAGGGTGAGGTGGAAAGTGATAAAAAAGGTGGGAAAAAGTGGGATGAACACAAAAATTGGAAGGCTCTCATCTTATTAGTCCATATGCCAACTTATGCTAGTAAGATTTCCCTTAATTATCTTCAAAATATCTCTTGAAACCTCATGGATAATTCTCTTGAATTTCATCTAATCCTAGCCTTCCATTTAACTTAGCTTGATGGCTTAGATGGCTCACTTTGAAGGCTCCATTGGCTAGGCTTCATGCTGGCTTTGGAAGCTTTCTTGGCTTGGCTTCTTGGTTCCATCCCTTGGCTTGAGTGGCTTATATGGTTTGGCTTGAATTCCTTAGCTTGCTACCTTCTCTCATGGCTTATATGGCTAAGGTGGCTTAAGTGGTATCCATGCAAAGATGGTGGGAATGGATGGCTCACTTCATGGGCCCACTTTGGCCATCTTTAGCTCCTTTAATTGCATCCATTACTGGTCCACAAGATGATTTTGGATTTTGGTTTCATGTTGAATTAATGATTTTGAGGCTTTGACTTGATCTTTTGATCTTGATCTTCAATTTTATCCTATTCGATCTTGGCCGTCAGATCACCATCTTACTTCCTACAAAAGGTGAAAAACCCTAACTAAATCCTAGAAAAATATGATTAATCACATATTTACCTCGAATTAGCCTCTGGAGCTACAAAATAACAACTTTTGCTTCACTAGGTCAAAAACGTATGTGTTACAAATTTTTGTCTAAAAATCATAATTTACAGATAAAAGTTGTAATACATGGATAACTAATTGGGTGGTTTTTATGCAAAATTAAACACTTATTACTTAAGCTCAGCAAGACCATTGTTTTGTGGTGTACGGACAACATATAGACTATCTAACATCATTGGATTTAAAAATTTGAGTAGTTAGCCTATAAATTTCCCCCACCATCAGTTTGTAAAGCCTTGATTTTCTCAAGCATTTTCTCAATCAACAGTTTGAAACAATATAAACAATTGATTTATCTCTTAGACAAGCTCAGACATGAGTGGAGGCTATTAATGTGATTTAGTACTAATCATTACATCAGAATAATCAAAGGAAGTTCTCTTTATACACCATATTTTGATTACTTCAATTGGATACAATAAAGTATAATCTGATGAAAAAATAAAATAAAATATGAGTGCTAGGAGAACCATAGGCAAAATATAAAAAATCAATAAAAATAAGTGGGTAGAAAAAACTTATTAGAGAACACTTCAGTCTCTAATAAGTTCTACCTACTATTGAATTTGAACAAATCTCCCGCCATATGAAAGCAATACTCTAACCACTAGGTTAAGTAGGTCATTTATCATCATAAAGACAAAAGATAAACTCAACACATTGGGAATTATAGATGGAATCTTCCTTCTAAGAAATACCAAAGGTATCATGTGGAATTACAGAATATTCATCTTGACAAGAAATTGTCTTCATTTCAAGATGTCTATGACAAGGGCTATAGCTAAATTGGCAGAGCACCTCATTTACATGCATGCCAATGCTTTTTCAGAGGAGTCCATTGTGCAATCAATAGAATTGATCTTATTGATTGAGAAATGAATGTCTTACTCCATGTATTCGATTGATCAATAGCCAAACAAATATTTTGTTGTGTTCGATTCAGGCACCAATTTAGGTGCCAAATGGAACCCATCATTGATTTGATAATTGATAAGGTTAATATGCAGTCCACTCAATGCTACACATAATGAGTATAAGGACCTCAAAATAACCTCTTTTCATTCTATGAAATTTAAGGTGTATGAAGTATTATATTTGACTCTTGGAGAGATAGAGACTCCATCTTAGGTTGACCCAGGCTGGAGGTAGACCTACGTCAAGGTAACACTTATTTGAAACACTTTGGAATTGCTCTTAGATCAGAATGCAAATAATGAATCAGAGCACATGGAGCCATATTGTTATCTTCATATTAAGAAAAAATATGGTCAATCAGCTGATCTTTGTATTAGTTGATGAAAGAGAAAAGCCCAATGTAAAAGATAATGCATGTTGGATCTTTGAAATAGTTTGACTCATTTTGATAATAATAACTTTGGTCTATTTTACTAAGAAGGTCTATGGTTCGAGTTCATATGGCCCATTACACTTTTGCATTTTTAGATAGTTTTCATTTTCTCATTCATGCATGCTTGTGAATGGCTGGCTGGTACCTTGAAATGGAATCATTCCCACATTATTCTTTCTAGGGAGGGTCCAGTCGAGATAGTACCAACCAAATCAAATTTGGATATAGGAACCCATGAGTTTTCTATGTAAGGTAAGGGTTCCTCACAATCCAAGAGATTGAATCAAATCAATTGGAAAAACCCTTGATAAAAGAAAGTGATGATGTGTATGAATCACTCACATATTCTTCTAAATTATATGTACCTGCAAGATTAATTTGGAAAACTAGTAGAGATATGCAAGAACAAATTGTATTTGTTGGAAGCATTCCTCTAATGAATTCCATATTGAACCTCTATGGAAAATGGAATATATAGAATTGTGATCAATAAAGTATTGCAAAGACCCAGTAATTATTATCATTCACAATTGGACCATAACGAAAACTTTCCCTATAACAGTACCATAATATCATATTGGGTGGAAGATCAAAGTTAGAAATTGATAGAAAGCAAGGATCTGGGCCTGGATGAGTAGAAAACATTTGAATCTAAGAGAGATTCCTTTTATTTGTAGGTTAAAACCATTTCATAGAAGTTCATTGATATCATCTTTTTATAAAGCAAACATATTTTAATTCTTGAATAATCCACATCACTTCTCATTCTATTGTAATAAAAGATTCCCTTTTTATGTGGAAAACACCTGTATCAATAATTACGATCTTATATATCAACAATTCCTCAATATCTTATTCATTCACAACAAAATATTTTCTTTGTGAATCAGTAATAATAAACATGTTTTTTTTGGAGAGAGATACTATATCACCAATCAAGTCACAAGTATCTGACATATTGACACTTCATAATTTTCTACAAAGTGAAGATTAAACTCTATTGCAGTGAAGATACCGCAAGGAGGTCCTATGAAAAATAGTTCGACTCTAGGATGATAAAAAACTTAACACCTCTTCTTCTAATTACTTATTTATTTAATTGGAAGAGAAAAAAAAAATGAAAAGGTTGTCTTATTCAAAACCCTAATTATGATATCCCTTCGAAATGCATTGTTCTTACAGAGAGAAAGGAATTTTTACATCTTCTTAACCCAAAATAGGTCTAAGGTTCCTTTTTGATGGTACTCCTAGGAACAAATCTAGTGGAGATGAGGTGGGGCCTATAGCTTAAAGGATTAGAGCATGTGGCTACTAACCATAGTGTCGAGCGTTCGAATCCCTCTTTGGTCACAATAGGCCCAAAAGGGAAGGACCTTTCCTTTACCTATGGGGGCAGGAAAATCATGATCCTAGCCATGGATTAGGCATGAATGAAACTTCTATGAGAATCTTTCACAAAATTATCAACTAATATTATCAATTATCAACTAATTAGAATGGTTCATTGTTAGACCATGGTATTTGATTCACCAAATACATCATTATTGTATAGTCTTTCACATGTATGGTGTAACCTAATCCTTGTTTTGCAAGTTTCTAATGAATCCCTTCCTTTTTTAATCTAAATATCTAAATAATATGAAATTCACTCTTGATAATATCACTTTGAATATCTAAATAATATGAAATTCACTCTTGATAATATCACTTTGCTAGTGATTGTGAGGCCCTAATTCTTAATTGAAAGGAACACCAAAGGTCTCTGCCCTTCCATCCCTTGGATCGATAGAGAGGGAGGGTAGAGCTTTTAGGTTTTCATGTTGTCAAATGGTTGAATAATGAAAATAGATGACAAGTACCGAAACAAATTGATCAGTTCATGTAGGAACAAGGTTTAAATCTCTCGATCTATTGGAATGCCTCAGCTACATACACTACTACACTTCTACTTGACACCTATCATAATGATAAATGGCTCATCTCATCGTGACCTTATCTTGGATTCTTAAGACTTCTTTTGTTCCATCCCTGTATGGGTAGGGAACCTGTCACTGTCTCAGTTGTGCTACCAGAGGCTTTGAGGAAGTTGGAAAAGGAGAGCACTCATCTTGGGGTGGGCTTACCACTTAAATGCTTTCAGTAGTTATCTGCTCCGCACTTGGCTACCCAGTGTTCACCATGGACACAACAACTGGTATATCGGAGGTGCATGTTGGAATTTTAGGGGTGCAAACATTTTCTTCAAAATCCAACGATTTACATGTGGTAACTACCCATGGCAGTTATCCTTGATGGAATGATAACTACCATTAGTCATTTATTAGACAATTTAATATAAGGGTCCCTGATTCAAATCAGTAGATCGACATTCCTATTCTCCATCATCATTCATTGCTATTGAATCAGAAGATACCTAGAAGTTATTTCATATATATCTACTATAGAAATAGAAGATTTCTTAAAGGATTACATCAAGTCTATTGCTAGTTGAAGGTAAGTTTCCTATCTATTTTTGTTTTTTGCTTCCACTATGTGTTTCTAATTTGTGTAAACATGAAATAGAAAAGCTTACATGTGGTATTAGAGCATGTCATTCCTTTGCTTAGCAATTTTCTGATATTCTATTTCTGAGAACATTGGAGTTCACTACTATTTATATAGTCTTTGTGTATACAAGCATCATGATTAGTAGAGAGTCTTTTTCAAAACTTCCAAACTCAAGTTCATTCTTCATATGTTGGTTTCACAATGGCTAAGCTCTTCCCCTACTATTTTGAAGTAGAATTTACATGGATATATAGAATGTATGCCAAAGACCAATCTAATCTCCCCATGTAAAACTATTGGAAGTTTTCAAAGTCAATGTATATATGCATTCATTTCAATATGTATGTATGTATGTATGTATGTATGTATGTATGTATGTATGTATGTATGTATGTATGTATGTATGTATGTATGTATGTATGTATGTATGTATGTATGTATGTATGTATGTATGTATGTATGTATGTATGTATGTATGTATGCAATTATGATGGAAAAATCGATGATGATCTAACGAGTTCCCCTAGCATGCAATTCTTGATATTGTGTCTCTTAATACTCTAGTAATTACATTTGACTTTGTGCCCTCAATTGCTCATAGAACATTCTAATGAATTCTTTAGCTTCATCATCAACTTGTAGGCCACCACTATTGATCCCATCCTCTTTGTAGTAATTGGAAACCTAAACAGAGAATGGGGAGACCAAGGGACTCATCTTCTTGCCAACTACTAGATCAGATGGTTCGGACCGTATATTGTATGAACATCTGGGTGAGTATTCAATCATGGGTGAATAATTGACCATGGGTAACACAATCATAGCCCTTGGATCAGGGAACTCATCTAATCGTCATCATCTTGGACATTAATGCAAGGGAAGTGAGGGAAATGATGCATTCACTTCATCACATGGAAAATAAAACCCGGATTAGGGTTGTTATTGCATGCGAATTTGTACTTCTGCAAGCCAAATTCACATGAAGTGCTTCTAGATTGATGGTAGTGGTGGCACATCAAATTCCCTAAGTTCTTCCCTAGAACTTTTCCTCTCTTCATCATCAAAGGCATGTCCATGATCAACTTCTACTTTGAGATGAGGCCCTTTCTCATCATGAAGAAGGCAATTCTTAGGAAGTTCCATGCCCATTTCCCCACTGCAGAATTTACACGAGAATTCACCTCCATAGCCAAAACCCAATCAACAGATACAAGTAATGTGAAACTCTATTCTCCAGTTCTTATCTTAGATGGTTCATGTGAAAGACAACCAGAACAACCAGGTCAAAAATGCATCTTAGTAGTTACTGGATCAATGATCAAATCTAACAACGACCACTAAGTGACTTTATCATTGATCCTAATCGTTAATGGAGGGGCTCTTATGTTGTACTAGAAATGATCATATCTTGTACATAGTATAAAGCCTAGCATAATCAAGATAATTATACATGCCTAAAACTAAAAATGTGTGTGGGCCCAATTGATTTAAATTTTCCATGTGAAAATAAAATTGGGTGTTTGTTTGGAAAAATCTTTCAAATGAATTCATAATTAAAGTTTATTATGATTGATTAAATTAATACATATTAGCATGATAAATTAATTAGTTTTAGTTTATGTCATGCTTTTATGGAATTGTCTTAATTTAAATTAAGGTTTCTTAATGCCATGTGATCAATATGTATTTATTATTTGAGGAATAACCATAGCATCCTTAAATATAAAATTGCATATATTAAGTATTTAATTAAATTATTAATCATGCTAAGTTTTAAATGACATTAAATTCTAATTAATATATTGATATAGTAATTTTACCTCACAAGAAAATTATTATATTATTATGATTAATTAGGATGAAACAGTAAAATTAATTTTTATTTCTTAATTATCCCACAAGCATTAAGAAATATTTATAATTTACTAGTTTCATCATAAATGTCAATGAATCAATTTTGTGTTAAAATCTTGCCCACAGGTAAATTTTAATGATGTGCTGATTCCTATTTATTTGATTTGACTTGCATTAGTAAGTTTATCAATATATTTGATGGATTATACCTCATAATTGTTAGTAAGCATGTTTATTTATTTATAGTTATTCAATTTTTGAAATTATCTTATGAAAAATTTGAAATTCCCTATTTAAGTGGTGATAACTATAAAGTTTGGAAAGAGAAGATTCTTCGTCATTTACGGTGCATGGATCTTGACTATGCTCTTTGAAAGGAAGAACCTCCCAAAATTATAGATACTAGCACCAATGTCTCACATTAGTACTAGCATCTGTGGGTCGATACCTGAATTTGAGAATGTCAAATATCTTATGAAAGTCATTGATGAATAATTTGAATCATCTGATAAAGCACTAGCTAGCACCTTAATGAATAAGTTGTCATCAATGAAACTCATTAGGACTAAAGGAGTGCCCAAGCACATTATGAGGATGAGGGGCATATCTATTCAGTTCAAATCATTACAAATTGAGATTTCCAAGTCCTTTTATCTTGAACTCTCTCCCTTCTTAGTATGGGCCATTCAAAATTTCATACAACACAAATAAGGAGAAATGGTCAATTAATGAACTTTTGACCATGTGTGTTCAAGAAGAAGAGAGATTAGTTCAAGAGATGGGTGAGAGTACACATGTGGTGATCCATAAAAAAGATAAGAGGCAAGCCATTCATAAGAAAACAAAAGGCAAAGCTATAGCCCATACTAATAAGAGGGAGGCTATGAGGTGTTTCTTTTGCAAAAGGAAGGGACACATGAGGAAAGATTTCCATAAAAGGAAGGCTTGGCTAGGTAAGAAAAGTTATCTCAATTCTTTTGTATGTTTCACATACCACATGGTAAATTGATTCTGGTTCTACAATCCATAGTTGTAATACCATGCAAGGTTTTCTAAATCAAAAGAAACCGATGGAAAGTGAACGGAGCAACTATTCAAAAAATAGGATGCATTCACTTGTTAAAGCTATGGGGACATATGGACTAATTTTAAAAGCTAGTTTGTATTAGATTTAGAAAGAAGCTTTTATAGTCCTAGCTTTTCTAGGAATTTGATTTCTGTATCTAAACTTGTGCCACTTAGATTTTCCTTCTACTTTCATGAATCTTACTTTAATTTATATAAAAATTTAGTAGTTATTGGAAATGGCACAATGGATGATGGTTTATTCAAAATTCATTTAAATAATGATGTCTCTAATGAAGTAATGGCTATGTATGGTAATGCTGGCATTAAGCGTAACATCATGGATGAGAAATCCTCTATGTTGTGGCACCGAAGATCAAGACATCTCTCCATTGGTAAAATCAAAAGGTTAGTAAAAGATGGAGTTCTTGAGACTCATAATTTTATAGATTTTGATTCATATGTGGACTACATTAAAGGCAAGCAGACCAATAAGTCGAAAAAGAGTGCTAAGAGGAGTTCTGACATATTAGAAATCATACATACTGACATTTGTTGTCCTGGTATGAGTTTGGATGGTCAAAAATATTTTATTACCTTTATAGATGACTACTCATGATTTATGTATCTCTACTTGCTTCATAACAAGACTAAAGTGTTGGATGTTTTTAAAATATATAAATCAAAGGTAGAGAAACAATGTGGCAAGCAAATTAAAATCATGAGATCTGATAGAAGTGGTGAATATTATGGTAGGTACATAGGGACTAGATAGGTACTTAGTCCATTTGCTAAGTTTCTTCAAGAGCAAGGTATTGTATCTCAAAACACCTTGCCTAGCTCACCAGATCAAAATGTAGTAGTAGAAAGAAGAAACAGAACTTTAATGTACATTGTGAGGAGTATGCTTAACAACTCCAATCTTCCTTTGTCATTATGTGAAGCTATAAAAATAGCAACATATGTATTAAACCGAGTTCCAACCAAGGCTATTACTAAAATACCATTTGAATTATGGAAAGGTTGGAAATCGAGTTTGAGACATATACATATTTGAGGCAGTCTAGCTGAAGTTAGAGTTTACAATCCATATGAAAAGAAGTTGGACCCGAGGACTATTAGTGCATATTTTATTGGATATGACGAAAATTCTAAGGGATATAGATTTTATTGTCCATCTCATAGCAGTAAAATTTTGGAATCAAGAAATGCTAAATTTCTTGAAAATGACATCTTTAGTGGAGTTATCGACCTCAAAAATTAGTTTTTGAGGAAAATCATGTTTCTGATCCAACTCCCACATCAAGTAGTAGAGTGGTTATTATTAATGACACCCATCAAAATATGATGGATATTGGACAACCAATTGTTGAAAATCTAGGTTAGGTTGATAATGTTTTAGTAGATCCTATTGAGCATCTACCACAACAAGTTGATGATCAGGAGCCTCTAGAAGAGGCTAATGGTGTACCTTTGAGGAAGTCTACTAGAGTACGAAAATCAATAATTTCTACTGATTACATTGTCTGCCTATAAGAATCTGACTATGATGTTTGAGCTAAAAATGACCCATGGACGTTTTCACAAGCTATGAATAGTTATAAATCTAAATTATGGCATGATGCTATGAAAGATGAGATGGAATCTATGATAGATAATCAAGTCTGGGATCTGGTAGAGTTGCCTAATGGGACGAAGGCCATTGACTGTAAATGGGTTTTAAAACCAAGAGAAACTCATTAGGAAACATTGAACAGTACAAGGCTACACTTATTATAAAAGGATTCACACAAAAAGAAGGAATTAATTATCGAGAAACATTTTTCCATATTTATTAAAAGGATTCTTTCTGTATCATCATGGCATTGGTTGCACATTTTGACTTAGACTTACATTAGATGAATGTGAAAATGGCATTTCTCAATGGTGATTTATAGGAAGATGTTTATATTTTGTCTCAAGTGATGGTCATCATTTAGTTTGCAAGCTTAAAAAGTCTATATATGGACTAAAACAGGCCTCCTATTAGTGGTATTTAAAATTACATAATATTATCTCTTCATTTGGTTTCGTAGAGAATATTATCGATGAATGTGTATATCATAAAGTTAGTGGGAGCAAGATTATTTTTCTAGTCATGTATGTGGATGGCATATTGCTTGCAACTAATGATATGGGATTGCTATATGAGGTGAAACAGTTTCTCTCTAAAAACTTTGATATGAAATATATGAGCGAGGCATCTTATGTCATTGGCATTAAGATTAATAAAGATAGGTCTCATGGTATCTTGGGCTTGTCTCAAGAAGCCTATATCAATAAAGTTCTTGAGAGATTATGGATGAAAGATTGTTCACCTAGTGTAGCCCCTGTTGTTAAGGGTGACAGATTCACTTGGAATCAATGTTCCAAAAATGACCTTGAAAGGGAACAGATTAAAAAAATTCCTTATGCTTCAACTATTGGCAGCCTAATGTGTGCTCAAGTCTATACCAAACCAGACATTGCATTTGCAGTTAGAATATTAGGAAGATATCAAAGTAACCTAGGGTTGGACCACTGGAGAGCTACAAAGAAGGTCATGAGATACCTTCAAGGGACTAAAGATTTCATGCTTACATATAAAAAAAAACCAATGACTTGGAGGCTGTTGGATATTCAGATTCAGACTTTGCTGGTTGTGTTGATTCTCACAAATCAATATCTGGATATATCTTCTTATTTGTTGGAGGAGCTATATCTTGGAGAAGTGTAAAGCAATCTTTGATTACTACTACTATGGAAGCTAAGTTTATTTCTTCCTTTGAGGCAACAAAATAGGGCATATGGTTAAAAAGTTTTATCTCTGAGCTTTGAGTTGTTGATTCCATCTCTAAGCCACTCAAGATTTATTGTGACAATTCAACTGCTATGTTCTTTGCTAAGAATAATAAGAGTGGAAGTCAAAGTAAGTAGAGTGACATTAAGTTCTTAGCAGTTAGAGATCATGTTAAAAGAAATGAAGTGCTCGTTGAACACATTTGTACTAAGCTGATGATTGTAGATCCTTTGATGAAAGGCATGTCACCAAAGTTGTTTAAGGATCATGTAACATGAATGGGACTTTGTTCTCATTTGTCACTTTCTATTTGAACTATGATCCTATACTTGTAGCATATATTGGTAATGAAACTCTGAATTGAATGTCTTCATTTTTTTTTGTATGCATTTATTAGTGGATGAAAAATATTTATGTTTGGATCTAGAATAAGCATTTAAGGCTTATTCATAAAGATAAAATACCACATAAAAGGCTTTTCAAAGAAGATAATTACATTATAATACATGGAAGGTAATAATTGTTTATAAAGACATTACAGCCATGATTCATGTAATTTATTTCTTTATTTGAGCATGAAGTGATTTTGATTACTACATTAAAATTTCAAATGTTTGGACCAAGTGAGAGAGTGTTGGAATTTTAGTGGTCCAAACATTTTCTTCAAAATCCAATGGTTTAAATGTGGTAATTACCCATGGCAGTTATCCTTGATGGAATGATAACTGCCATTAGTCATCTATTAGACAATTTAATATAAGGGTCCCTGATTCAAGGTAGTAGATCAACATCTTTATTCTCAATAACCATTCATTATTATTGACTTAGAAGATACCTAGAAGTTATTTCAAATATATCATCTATAGAAACTAAAGATCTCTTAAAGGATTACATCAAGTCTACTACTCATGGCTAGAGGTAAGTTTCCTATCTATTTTTTTTCTATTTCTATAATGACTCCAATTTTGTAACATTAAAATCCCAAGTTAGCAATGAAAAGTTCACTTTTCGGAAATAAGGGTATTTTGGTCATTTCACTATTCACCTTGACTAAACCCAGAAATTTGGTCCTGAAAATGGTACCGTTAGGTGCGTATCGGAAAAAGGAATCCAACAAGACCAAAATCACCCAAAACGGAGTTAAAATGAGCAAGTTATGGCCCTTTGAAGTTCAGGAGCAAAAATATAATTTTCACTAAAAAACGGATTTAGCCTGAAAAACACAGGGGCCCATTTTGATACGGGCACCCCCTTTCTTCAACCTCCTAGAGGATTCTAGAATGGCAGTGTTTGGAGGAGAAATCACCGCCATTTTGGAGGTTTCTCCACCACCATTCAAGGGCAGTGAGAGCCCCCTCAAGAACCCTCTTATAGCTCTATAAATAGAGCTCTTGGGTGCCTATAATGGCAGCCCAAAAGCTTGGTAAAAACCCGGTTTGGAGAAGCAACCAAGAGGAGAAACGTGGAGAAAAACCCAGCAATGACCCAGGTATGCCCAAAATCCCTCCAAACCCGTCTTCCCATTAGTCATAGGCTAAGTTTTCCTAAGTTTTTGCATGAAAAATCATGCAAAAACGGGCCCTGGAGAATCACAAAGGACCCAGGGACGATCCCTGGGCTGCAATGGTTCGACAAGGTCGAACCAGGGCGTCCCGAGGACGCCCCAGTCCTCCAACGAACAAAATGCTCCCCACCGCACGAAACACATCGTCTACGTTCGAGAGAAACCAGCAGGCGCGTCCATGGACACGCCCGCAAATGAAAAAGACGAGCGGGAATCTAGCACGTCAACAGACGCGCCCGCTCGGGCGCATGCCGCTGACGCGCAATGCGTTAGCGTTCTGGGATTCCACCTCTTAAAGGCTTTTATGTACATGTGATACTAAAAAGCTTATAACCTGAGATCTAAGGCTCCGATTGAGGTGCCGCAAAAGGCGTTGTGTCCGTGTCGATGACACGGACACACCCAAACTATAAAATCCCTAATCAAGGCCTAATATAAGGTAGGCATGACCCTTAGAATAGGATGGTGGCGTGTGACCTCTAGACCTTTGAAAAACTGATGATACTAAGGCCCAATTAGGACCTTAGGACACCCATAGGCATGGGGATGAACCCTTAATGCCTAAGTAATAAGACCAACCACTCTAAAACCTATAAAAGATAGGCCAAACTAACCTTGATTCCCCAAACCATGTTCAAGAGCGTACAAGGACAAAGGGGTTAGCGCGACCTAGCCAGGTAGGTGCTATATCACTACTAGACTTTTTAAAAGAGCTATGATTGTTTTGAGAATACATGTTTTAATTATATGACTTGTTTAGCATGACTTAATTCAGCATGCATATGATAAATGCTTTATGCATAGATATGTTTTACAAATAATTGCATATACATTATGCATAGATATGTTTTGCAAATAATTGCATACATTGTATGATTTGTGAGCATTGAGTTTTTGAAAGATTGCATGTCCTTGAGGGTTACCAAAAGACGTTGGAGTGACCAAAAGATGCTGGGCAGGCAGTTGTGAGGGACCCAAAGAGGACAGGTTTTGAAAAAGAGGTTTTCACTAGTTTGATCTGATATGATTTGGGCTGATAAGATCATGGGCGCTATGACGAAAGGTTTGGGTTAGCCTCCAGCCTCTACCACTATTAGGTGGATGGGTACCACGCCTAAAAAGGGCAACGTCCCTACGTCGACTGCATACAAGGGGCTACCACCGATGTCACGGCACAGAGTCGACGTGTCATAGGCCCTGTTGAGGTCGTGGGCATAGTTGGACCCTATGGTTTCGTGGACTTATTTGCATTGCATATGGCATGATATGAGGTTAGTCGACCATACCTTACTAGATATCCATGAATTGGATTCAGTTGAGTATCTTATGCACATCATTATGTTATGATATATATATGATACTTTTGATTTGGATTATATGATCCTTTAAGTCGTTAGTATTTCAGTTTGACAATGGATTTTAATTCTGATCTTGAACATGAGTGTTCAACCGTGCACATGTTTTGAAAGAGCATATGATTTTAAACATAGCATGCATTGTAAAACTAGTAGTGATGGACTCCTACTGAGTATAGTATATACTCACCCAATCCTCAACATTTTTCAGACACAAAGTAAACACTTAAGGACAAGGTACGCCTGTGACAGAAGACACCCAGACTAAGTGCAAGTAAGTAAACCCCTACCTTATCTTTCAATGTTACTTGATTGTAGTTACTCTCTATAGCTGAGGCTGTGACTAACACTTTCTTGGAAATAATGTTGATTTAAAACTTTGCCATGGCTAGATAATTGGAAAATGTGTTTCGACACTCGGGGTTTTATACAAAAGCTTGTTTTCCAAAACGAAAAAGATTTTTATGCATTTCATATTTATAAAACAAGAGATCTCGCCTTTTTATCAAATTTGCATCATATAAAACCCAGGTCATCACAGTTGGTATCAGAGCACGGTTTGACATTACTCACAGCCCAGTTATGAGGAGAATAACTTATAATCAAGTTTCATCCATGAAAGAGTAAGGGGTAATAGGATAACAAATACTAAGGTTTGGTATATTACCTTGTGATTACAGATGCCTAAGAAGAAAGGAAGCAATGTTCCAAGTCCTGAAGCCCCACCAGTGGACTCCACTGGGTCGGGCAATGGGATGGCTGAATTGTTCCAGCAATTCCTATAGAATATGGGACAATACATGAATAGTCAAAGCCAAACTCCTACCACATGAGATCCTTCCCCTGATAAAATAAATAGGACTAAGGTTCAGTTAGAAAGGTTTCAGAAATTAGCTCCCTCATTCACAGGAGAAGATGAAGCATCTACAGCTGAAAAATGGTTAATTGATATTGAAAAGATATTTAAAACCATGAACATAGCTGAAGAAAGAAAAGTACCCACGGCCACATTTGTGTTTAGAGGAGAGGCTACCTTTTGGTGGGAAACAGCAGAAAGGACTTATTTTGACCATCGAGAAACAATAGGATGGGAAGAGTTTAAAAAGGTCTTTAATGACAAATATTATCCTAAACACATAAGAAAACAGAAAGAAAAGGAATTTATGGACTTAGAATAAGGAAATATGACTGTCCAACAATATGAAAGTAGATTCATCAACCTCCAAAGATTTGCACCACGTGCTTGTGCTGATGAGGAAGATGTGGCAAAACGATTTGTAGATGGGCTTAACCCAGGACTCAGGAATAGAGTTCTAAGTTTTCAACCTTCCACAGTAGCCAAAGCCATAGAGATGGCCTCCCAATACGAAAAAGATTATCAAAGGAACTAGGCAATAAAGGAAACTAAGAACATCAATGCCATGAAAAATAAAGGAAAGAGACCATTTCAGTCATCTGGACCCAGGCCACCTTTCAAGAACCTGTTTGAAAACAAAGGATGAAGACCAGATTGGAAGGCATGCCCTGGGTGTAATAGAAATCATTCAGGCAAACCATGTCCCACTTTCAACATCACTTGCTATAGTTGTGGAGAATTAGGACATTTTGCTAGTAATTGTCCAAAAAGGAAAGTACAAGAGCGTAAAGAAGATCAAGTTCCCAAAATCCAAGGACGTGTCTTTGCCCTCACTTCCAGTTAAACCCAGGCTTCAAATGTAGTAGTTGAAGGTATTCTTTCTATTTATGATACACCTACTAAAGTTACTATTTGATACAGGCTCCACTCATTCTTTCATATCCCAGGAGTTTGCATCATCCTTGGACATTATACCACAGGACCTAGACTTCACTCTAGAAGTCATGACTCCTATAGGCCAAGCACTTCCCACCTATTCTTATCTCCAGCATGTCCCCATTTTGATCAAGGATCATTTGCTACATGCCAATCTCATTCACTTAGATATGAATGACTTTGACATCATCCTAGGTATGGACTGGCTAGCCTTTCATCAAGCCTTTGTTGATTGCCGCCAGAAACGTGTCACTTTTACCCTACCTAATGGAGACACTTTCACCCTCCAAGGAAGAAAGGATTATTCTGGAGCGTGTGTTATTTCTGCCATGAAAGCAATTAAGCACATTGCTCAGGGGTGCCCCTTCTTCTTAGCCAAGATTGAATCTGTCAAGAGTCCCCAACCAAAGCTAGAGGATGTCGAGATAGTCCAAGAATTTCCTGATGTATTCCCTGAGGACTTACCAGGTCTACCCCCACCAAGGGAAATTGAGTTTATCATTGACCTTATACCCAGTACTTCCCCCATTTCCAAAGCTCCTTACAGAATGGCTCCTGCTGAACTAAAAGAACTGAAGACCCAGTTACAGGAACTACTTGATAAGGGGTTCATACGACCTAACGTATCTCCGTGGGGAGCTCCAGTCCTTTTTGTTAAGAAAAACGATGGCTCCATGAGATTGTGCATAGACTATCGGATGCTAAATAGGGTCACCATTAAGAATAAGTACCCCCTTCCCCGAATTGATGATCTTTTCAATCAACTTCAGTCAGCCAGAGTCTTCTCTAAGATTGATCTACGATCCGGATACCATCAACTTCGAGTTAGAGAAGAAGATATCCCCAAGACAGCCTTCAGGACTCGATACAGCCATTATGAATTCAGAGTGATGTCCTTTGGTTTAACTAATGCTCTAGCCGCGTTTATGGACCTCATGAATAGGGTGTTCAAGGAGTACTTAGATAAATTCATCATAGTGTTTGTGGATGATATCTTAATATATTCTGAAATTCCTGAAGATCATAAGGAACATCTAAGGATAACACTAAGCACCCTACGAGCACACAAGTTATATGCAAAATTCAGTAAGTGTGAGTTTTGGTTGGAAAAGGTTAATTTCTTAGGACACATTATTTCACAGGATGGCATAGCAGTTGACCCCACGAAGGTTGAATCGATCTGAAGCTGGAAAGACCTAAGACAGTCACAGAAATAAGAAGCTTCTTAGGACTTGCCGAATATTACAGGAGATTCATCGAGGGTTTTTCACAAATTGCTTTACCTCTAACTATGCTGACCAGGAAAGACACAAGATTTGAATGGACTGACAAATGTGAGGAAAGCTTCCAGGAACTAAAAAGAAGGTTAACTACAGCACCTGTCCTTACCTTACCTTCAGGAAGTGGTAGATTTGAGATATACAGCGATGCCTCACAACAAGGACTAGGCTGTGTACTTATGCAACATGGGAAGGTAATTGCTTATGCTTCTTGGCAACTCAAGAAGCATGAAGTCAATTATCCGACCCATGACTCGGAATTAGCGGCCATAGTCTTTGCCTTGTGAATCTGGAGACATTATTTATATGGGGAAAAGTTTGAAGTTTTTACAGATCATAAGAGTCTTAAATATATCTTTTCCCAAGAAGACTTAAACATGCGACAAAGAAGATGGATGGAATACTTAAAAGTCTATGACTTCTCCATTCATTATCACCCTAGAAAAGCTAATGTGGTAGTTGATGCATTAAGTAGAAAAACCCAAGGGATGTGTGCAGGTTTATTGACTAAGAGATGGAAGCTATTACAAGAAGTAATAACATGGCAACCAAACATAAGCACAAGATCGTTATGGTAGGTCTAACAATAAAGTCAGCTGTTAATGAAAAGGTTAAGCAAGAATAGAAAGGAGATCCGGATATACAAGCTTTCATAGGAAAACTAGGGTTTACTAAAGGGGAAGATGGTAGCATCTACATGCAAGGAAGATTAGTGGTACCAACTAATGAAGAGTTAAGATAAGAAATCTTAAAAGAGGCTCATCGGTCTAAGTATAATACACACCCAGGAGGAACTAAGATGTACCAAGACTTAAAGAGACAATATTGGTGGGATGGTATGAAAAGAGACATAGGGGAATTTGTGGAAAAATGTCTAACATGTCAACAAGTAAAGGCTGAACATCAAAGACCTGTTGGATTGTTACAACCCCTTGAGTTACCCGAATGGAAATGGGACCATATTACCATGGACTTCATCGTAGGGCTACCCAGGACCTCTAAGGGTCATGACATGATCTGGCTAATTGTTGATAGATTAACTAAAACAGCCCATTTCCTTCCTATACGCCATACCCAATCCACTGATAGCCTATCTCAGCTATACATCAAAGAGATAGTGAGTCTACATGGCATACCCTTAGTATCACTTTAGATAGGGATAGCCACTTCACTTCACAACTCTGGAAGTCCGTCTAAAAATCCTTAGGATCTTCCTTAAACTATAGCACAGCCTTCCATCCACAGACCGATGGACAGTCAGAGTGCACAATCCAGATAGTCGAAGATATGTTGCGAACCTGTGCCCTAGATTGGAAGCAGAGCTGGGATGAAAACCTACTGCTAGTCAAGTTTGCGTACAACAATAGCTTTTAGTCGAGCATTGGCATGGCTCCGTACAAGGTGCTCTATGGGAGACCTTGTCGATCACCCACCAGTTGGAGTGAAGTTGGAGAGTCCAGGGTGCTCCAGTCCGAGCTGGTAGAGCATGTGCCGAGAAGGTCAAACTCGTAAGAAGACACCTCTTCATAGCTCAAAGCCGCCAAAAGAGCTATGCTGATCGAAAGAGGAGACCATTGGAATTCGACATAAGAGAGCACGTTTTCTTGAAGATATCTCCCACTAAAGGAGTTATGCGGTTCGGTATCAAAGGCAAGCTTAGTGCGCGTTACATAGGACCTTTTGAAATCCTAGAGAAAGTGGGAAAAGTGGCCTACAGGATCACCCTACCCCCTCAACTATCTGAAGTGCATAACGTATTCCATATATCTATGCTAAGGAGGTATGTGCCTAACCCTGCTCATGTCATCAACCAGGTACCCATAGAGTTGATGAAGGATTTCAAGCTAGAGACGAGACCAGTTGAGATCTGGGATCGTAAGAGTAAGAAGCTGTGGAACAAGAACATACACTTAGTCAAGGTTTTGTGGAAAAATACACAAATGGAAGAAGAGACTTGGGAACTAGAGTCAGAAATGCGAGAAAAGTACCCCGAGATCTTTTAACTGTATATATAGTAGAATTTGGGGCCAAAATTCCCCTAAGCGGGTAAGAATGTAATGGCTCCAATTTTGTAACATTAAAATCCCAAGTTAGCAATGAAAAGTTCACTTTTCGAAAATAAGGGTATTTTGGTCATTTCACTATTCACCTTGACTAAACCCAGAAATTTGGTCCTGAAAATGGTACCATTAGGTGCGTATCAGAAAAAGGAATCCAATAAGACCAAAATCACCCAAAACAGAGTTAAAATGAGCAAGTTATGGCCCTTTGAAGTCTAGGGGCAAAAATGTAATTTTTACTAAAAAACAGATTTAGCGTGAAAAACACAGCGGCCCGTTTTGATATGGGCACCCCCTTTCTTCAACCTCCTAGAGGGTTCTAGAACGGCAGTTTTCGAAGGAGAAATCACCGCCATTCTGGAGGTTTCTCCATTGCCATTCAAGGGCGGTGAGAGCCCCCTCCAGGACCCTCTTATAGCTCTATAAATAGAGCTCTTGGGCACCTCTAATGGCAGCCCAAAAGCTTGGGAAAAACCCATTTTGGAAAAGCAACCAAGAGGAGAAACGTGGAGAAAAACCCAGCAACGAGCCAGGTATGCCCAAAATCCCTCCAAACCCGTCTTCCCATTAGTCCTAGGCTAAGTTTCCTTAAGTTTTGCATGAAAAATCGTGAAAAAATGGGCCCTGGAAAGTCACAAAGGACCCAGGGACGATCCCTGGGCCACACTGGTTCAACAAGGTCAAACCAGGGCGTCCCAAGGACGCCCCGGTCCCCCAACGAATGAAATGCTCCCCACTACACGAAACATGTCGTCCGCGTTCGAGAGAAACCAGCAGGCTCGTCTGTGGACGCGCCCACAAATGAAAAAGAAGGGTGGGAATCTAGCGCGTCTGCAGACGCACCCGCTCAGGCGCATGCCACTGATGCGCAATGCGTTAGCATTTTGGGATTCCATCTCTTAAAGGCTTTTATGTACATGTGATACTAAAAAGCTTATAACTTGAGATCTAGGGCTCCGATTGAGGCGCCGCGAAAGGCGTTGTGTATGTGTGGACAACGCAGACACACCTAACTTATAAAATCCATAATCAAGACCCAATCTAAGGTGGGCACGACCCTTAGAATAGGATGGTGGCACGTGACCACTAGACCTTTGGAAAACTGATGATACCAAGGCCCAATTAGGACCTTAGGACACCCATAGGCATGGGGATGAACCCTTAATGCCTAAGTAGTAAGACCAACCACTCTAAAACCTATAAAAGATAGGCCAAACTAACCTTGATTCCCCAAACCATGTTTAGGAGTGTACGAGGACAAAGGGGTTAGCGCGACCTAGCCAAGTAGGTGCTCTATCGCTACTAGACTTTTTAAAAGAGCTATGATTGTTTTGAGAATACATGTTTTAATTATATGACTTGTTTAGCATGACTTAATTCAGCATACATATGATAAATGCTTTATGCATAGATATGTTTTACAAATAATTGCATATACATTATGCATAGATATGTTTTGCAAACAATTGCATACATTGTATGATTTGTGAGCATTGAGTTTTTGAAAGATTGCATGTCCTTGAGGGTTACCAAAAGACGTTGTGAGGGACCCGAAGAGGACAGGTTTTGAAAAAGAGGTTTTTGCTTGTTTGATCTGATATGATTTGGGCTGATAAGCTCATGGGCACTATGCCGAGAGGTTTGGGTTGGCCTCCAGCCTCTACCACTATTAGGTGGATGGGTACCACGCCCAAAAGGGGCAACATCCCTACGTCGACTGCATGTGGTACAGGGGACTGCCACTGGTGTCACGGCACTAGGTCGACGTGTCATAGGCCCCGTTGAGGCTATGACAGAGTGTCTTCAGGTACCTGGGGACCACACGGCGGTGAGGTCATGGGCATAGTTGGACCCTATGGTTTCGTGGACTTATTTGCATTGCATATGGCATGATATGAGATTGGTCGACCATACCATACTAGATATCCATGAGTTGGATTCAGTTAAACATCTTATGCACATCAAAATGTTATGATATATATATGATACTTTCGATTTGGATTATGTGATCCTTTAAGTCGTTAGTATTTTCGTTTGACAATGGTTTTTAATTCTGATCTTGAACATGAGTGTTCAACAATGCACATGTTTTAAAAGAGCATATGATTTTAAACATAGCATGCATTGTAAAACTAGTAGTGATGGACTCCTACTGAGTATAGTATATACTCACCCAATCCTCAACATTTTTCAGACACAAAGTAAACACTTAAGGACAAGGTACGCCTGTGACAGAAGACACCCAGACAAAGTGCAAGTAAGTAAACCCCTACCTTATCTTTCAATGTTACTTGATTGTAGTTACTCTCTATAGATGAGGCTGTGACTAACACTTTCTTGGGAATAATGTTGATTTAAAACTTTGCCATGGCTAGATAATTGGAAAATGTGTTTTGACACTCGGGGTTTTATACAAAAGCTTGTTTTCCAAAACAAAAAAGATTTTCATGCATTTCATATGTATAAAATAAGAGATCTCGCCTTTTATCAAATTTGCATCATATAAAACCCAGGTCATCACAATTTCTTCTGCTATATGTTTTTTATTTGTGTAAACATGAGATAGAAAGGTTTACAGTGCATCCTTCCTAGTCCTCTCTACTAAGGAAAGGTCCTCTTAATGATCTAACACCCACAACTAGATATGGACCAAAATGTTTTGCAATGTTCTAAACCTAGCTAATGCATTGCTTTAATGGGTAAAAAACCCAATCCTTGGAACATACTATAGCCTCAGGTGGCAAAGAGTAGACATAGAAGTGTCAAACCTTCTCATCGATGTGAACTTTTGGGAAAAATTAGCATGTTATCTCTAGAGTAACTTTTATCCATTGAGCCATGGCCCTTCCACTCTTCATCATCAAGTCACTAATGCTAACTTTCGTCCCTACTTGATGGGTCATTCTTAATCAAGCTCCCTTCTACTCTACACTTGAGGCCCAATCTCAGTCCAGCCCGAGTTAACTTTGCACACCTCCGTTCCTTTTGGGTTTCCCATGCCCCAAAGAAACTGTCTACCTGAGACTATCCTTTGGCCCATAGGTCATAACACAAGTTTAGAATTCTAACTCTTCCACAGTGGTATCTCACCAATGGCTCCGCGCCGCCCCGCGCCCCCCCCCCCCCCCCTCCACCCCCCACATGGAAGCTATGAAGGAAAGGGCCAAAGTCGACCCCAAGTAACAATAAAGCTTCATAGGGTCTTTCTATTCAGGTGTAGGTAGTCCACATCTTCACAAACATGTCTATTTCACTAAGCCTCTCTTTGATATAGTGCCTATATTGTTACACCTTTTCTAAAGGTTGGAACTTACCTTACAAGGAATTTCACTACCTTAGGATTGTTATAGTTACGACCACTGTTCACCAAGGCTTCAGTCATCAGCTCCCTATCATCAAGTCACCAACTTCCTTAACCTTCCAGCACTAGGCAAGCGTCAGAACCCATACATGGTCTTACAACTTTGTGGTTTGGTAAACAATAGCCCTATAATAACCCCAATTTTTGTAAATTAATTCTGAAAATCAATTTAGTTTGAATTTTTAGAAATTCTAGGCTAGAATATTAGGTTATTGGAAATTCTCTTTTTATATAGATTAAAACATGATTTAAAACTTAGAAATTATGAATGTACTCAAAAAACCAATCAAAATGATACTAAGTACGTTCAATTCTGAGTTAAAATGAAAAATCCTTAATTTTCTTTATTTTTATGAATAAAAGGATAAAATACTAATTTTACCCATAAGTGAGATCTAAGGCATTAATATTTAGAATGTACTCAGAAATACGAATCCAACGCCACTAAGTATGCTCAATTTCGAGTTCGGGACAATAAAATGGATTTTTCTCCATAAAAGGGCAAAATGTCCCTTCACACCCCTGTGGGGCCCACAAAGGAATCCAACGACCAAAAAATATGTAATGAGTGGTCAAACCACTACCAGATACTATTAGAGAAGGAGGTGATAATGGAGGATCCAATGTTAATTTAATACTCAAAAGAATTGAAACATAATTATTACAAGTAACTATGAAAATTTCAAAAACATCTATAAATATACCCCCAAAATTCTCCAAAAATGTCCATTAAATTTCTAAAAAAGTAATCTTACTTACCTTGAAAATCTAGATCTAGATTCCATCCCAAAATTTCAAAACTCCCAAAAATCTCGCTTCTTGCACTTTCTCTCTCCTCTCTCTAGATTGTAACAACAGACTTAAATTCAATTAGGCACTCTATTTTAAATTGAATCTCACAAATCCCATCATCCATATAATCCTAGACTACCTTATCTACAAAAGCCCAGATCAATTTCAACATCTAACGATGCAATCAACAGAAAATCACAAAACAAGTGACTACCGGGCTATCTTATCATCAAAGGGTATTTATTTTAAATTGGGATGCAAATCTATGTTTTTTCTGTAATTAGGTAGATGGAAACACTTCTTATACTTATTTCATGTTATTTTATATAATTTTTATTTTTTTAAATTATTTTTAGGTTAAAATTTATAAAAATAAAGTAAGGACTAGAACCCTTCAATTCTAGATGATGGAGTGCTCATATGGAAAATCTAAGTAGTCCAATTGATCTAGAAGGGTCCAAAAGCCCTAGGGTACAAATTTCAAGCAAACTGAATTGAAGAGGAATTAAAGAGGAATTGATTGGACAATCCAAACAAACTGTCCGATCTTCCAAAGGAGATCGGATCCCAGGATGCGTTATGAAACGCCGCACGAAAATGTGCCCTGTACGAGCGTTTTCACGTGTGCACACCACATGCGACATCGTCCTAATGGAACGACTGCATGACAACACAGGTCCCGAGGGAGAGCGTCACCGCATGCATCCTGGCTATGGGCGCGTGGCAACAATTCCTCATGACCATTCTGCCCAACCATTTCGTCTGACTATTCCGCCTGATTGATCTGATCCATCCATTCCACTAGGCCCAGATCAAATCTAGACCCTTAGAATGACTGTGAACTTCACAATTCAATTGTGGAGCCATTTGAACTCCAAATTGAGATCAGAAAGAAGTTATGGAAACCTTATAACTTCTATTCTCTTCTAAAATCATAACATTTAGAAAATTCTTCATGAAACTTTTTGTATTTAAGAAATAACCTTCCAATTTCCAAGATCTGAGATGATTAGATCTTGGGGATCTATTCTAATGATGATTTAATATTGAAATCAAGTAAATTCCATGATTTATTTTGACACATCTAACATAAAACGAGAAATCCACCCTTTATGGTAGAAAAACCCTAAAAATGCAAAGGGACGCACTTGATCAATAAGATCAAGTATGATGAAACCTTTGGGATGGATTGAATGAATGATATTATGATGGAAACCATTAAGATCATGAATTAAATATGACAAAAACAAAAGGATATGATCTTTGGACCTTAATGGAGTAAAAGCCCTAAAATTAATTAAAACCCTTGATTAAAAGGAAAAGATCTAAGATTTAATGGTTGGATCATAAGTAAAAGTTTCTGATGATCTTAATCTAATTAGTTCATTGTCTTTTATTTGATAATATAATTGTAAATGTGATTTATGTTAGAAATTAGGAAGCATAATAGTGTAATTCTTAATTTTTAGCATGCTATGCTCTAAATGTTATTAGTTTGTTATTAGGTTAATAGATTTAATTATCTTAGGGCCATGTTAGTTTAAATTTGAAGTTTAAGCATGATTCCATTAGATTAGTAGTAAAATTTTATGTATTTTATAACTTAGGATCCATGTTAGTATAAATGCCCTTAGAATGATATAGATGAACAATTTTCTTATGATTTAAAGTGTATGATTATTTAAATTGTCAAAGTACAGTATAAGCATCTTAATTGTCTTTAAGTTAGTAGATATAATTTTTTAATTAGTGGTTATGTCTCAATATTCATAAATCACCAAAAATGAAATCTAATGAAATAGAGAATCATGGACAATTAAGATGAGTAAATGACTTGGACTTAATATTAGTAAGGGTTATAGTTAGTAGGACAATATAAGGATTATCAAATCTTTGGCCCAAACTAGGAGAATAATAAACCCCATGAATAATATTGTAAATGCTCATGGATTTAATTAAAATCAATTAGAAAGAGTACTTAGGGTTAACATGCTCATAGTAACCTTATAAAAGGTTGAGCTAAGGTCACTCCAGTGAATGTTGAACATGGTGGTTAAGGGGGTTTCGTAATAGAGCCTCACTCTTCCCCTACCTTCCATTGACATTTGTGAGGTCTAAACACCTCCTTACATGAGGATTGAAGTAACCACTTTGTGTTTACCAATTCAGCTAGTAAGCCTTAGCCAATTGGAAATAAGAGGAGCAATCAAGACTTAGGCTGAAATAAGTTATCTTCAACTAGTTAAACATTAATTGGTTGAATAATAATAATAAGAGCATAAATGGTTAGTAAATTATCTAATCCTAATAAAAATTATAAGTAAGACAAGGATGATCAAACAAGATCTATAAGATCTTGAATGATTAAGAACAATAAAAAGAAATAAATACTTCCTGATGATGATATATATGTTTATATATATATATATATATATTGCTTGCAACTCAGATCAAATAGAAGATCTCAGATCAAATAGAAGATCTGAACCCTTGATCAAATATGATTTAAGGAAGAGAACTAAGATCATCCTCCTTGGGGATGATCAAACAACTAAACTAATATCAAAGAAGAACTAGATGATAGAAGATCTAAGCCATTGATCTTTATCAACAAGTATAAATTGTTGATCAAAGGATCTATAAAAGATCAAGATCAAAGAAAGGATTACACAAAGACTTAGAATAGAAAATACTTAAGATTAGAAGATAATTCTAACCATCATATCTATTGTTCAATAGGATAAACACTATCTGAGAAAGATAAATCATGATAGGACATAAGATCTAGATCCTTTATATCAAATGACAAGATTAAACAAAGAATATAGATAGGATAAAAAATATAAAATTATAGATATTGTATATAGATTGACATTATGTATGGATTTACAAATTACATGCATCAATCAGGATCATAGAAGATTTGAAGAGATGGATCACTACTTGAAGGTAGGAGGATTTTATGAATGCATTTATATGAGAAGTACATGTTGTATACATGATCTTATGCCTAGAAATGTTGACAAGTATAATGTAAATACTTGTATTAAAACCATTGAAAACCCTTATGATCCAACCAAAACACACATGAAATAGTTAAGTTAGAATTGAGGAAAACCCTAAGTGAATAGGGAATTAAAAGGTATTCCAGCCCTAGATAAACAGACAGATAGTCTAATAAGTATAAAATTAATACATGGGAATCATTCATATAGATGGTGATCCATAAACTTGTATGAATATGGGTATCATTCATTGTAAATGATGATCCCTAAGTTTGAAGTGAAATCCTATCCTCAGTATAAAAATACGAAAATACAAGGATGATTATATAAACAGACAAGACGTCTGATAAGTAAAAAGATTACTTTATATACAAGTATGGAGGCTTGTGGTTTTGTTTTAAAAAGGCATAAGCCTGAGGATGCTATGCTAGGAGAGTTAGTAAGGTTTGGCCACCCACTCTCCGAAATGTGATATATATGATGATATTGTGCCCAAAGAGAGGAAAAATGTTGGGTGGAGCAATTATAGGAAGGCCACCACTGTGATGCTCTGTCTACCCATGTAGATATGACGTAGATAATTTTCCACACTTGGCATCCGTGGAATATGAAAGCAATTATCCAAGTGCACTAGTACGGATCAGACTACAGCTTAGTAGTCCTTTGAGTATTTTTGCATTATGATGCATGGAATAGTGAAATGCCTTATGATATGGCATGATGAGATGCCGAGTAATCGTGGATTACCAATACTACCCAAATGAGGGAGTATTTTCAGCAAAGTCTAGATGATTTATTAACTCAGCATAAGCTGGGTATGATTATGTTTTGAGATATTAACTATTTTTTGCGGTTTTGGCCGTATGTATATATCTATACACAATATACAGTATGTATGTGTAAGGATGTACCTATATGACAAAGTAAAGAGATTGATCCATGAGTATGAATAATAGGATTATGAAGTATTAGGAATATATTGTCAAATTTTTATGCTTCTTATATCCCCTACCAATCATAGCTTGCTAAGATATTGTAAATATTTCAATGTTTACAATATCTCAAATACAAAGAAGGAGAATTAGGAGCTCAAGAGTTAAGAAGACTTGGAAGAATAATCAATCAGGGTATATCCCTTGAAGACATGTATTTTATTTGAGAGCATTGTATTGTATTGAGAGTTTTTATTGTATGGTGAGCATTTGAAATTTGAATTATGTAATTTGGATAAGTATTGTAATGATACCCGAGCTGTACTGCGAACTACTGGATGGATTTTGGAATTTAATAAAAGTATATTCCCTCAATGGAATTTTATCTTGTACAAAAATTCTACTTATGTTATGTATGAAGTGATGACTTGGGTTCTTCAAAACAAGTTTTAAAGAAAAGAATTTCTACTACTTTGTTTTGCAAAAAAAATTTACTACTAAGGGCCCTGCCTTTGAAAAATGTCTTAAAAATGTGTTACAAAAAAACCTGAGTCGTCACATGTGAACTCTGCATCATTAAGTCACTAAAGCCAACTTTTGTCCCTACTTGATGGGTGTTTCTTACATTCAAGCTCCCTTCTAATTTGTACTTGAGGCTTAATCTTCGTCCAACCCTAGTCAACTTTGCACACCTCCGTTCCTTTTGGGTGTCCTATGCCCCAAAGAAATTGTCTACCTGAGACTATCCCTTGGCCAGTAAGTCCTAATAAAAGGTTAGAATTCTAACTCTTCCAGAGTGGTATGTCACCGATGCCCCCCACCACCCCCCACCCTCGACCCCCAACTCCCACATGGAAGCTATGTAGGAACGGCCCAAAGTCGATCCCAAGTAACAATAAAGCTTCATAAGGTCTTTGTATTCAAGTGGAGGTAGTCCACATCTTTACAAACATGTCTATTTCACTGAGCCTCTCTCTGAGATAGTGCTTATATTGTTACACCTTTTTTTTAGGTTAGAACTTACCTAACAAGGTTTTCACTACCTTAGGACTATTATAGTTATGACCATCGTTCACCAGGGCCTTAGTTGCAAACTCCCTATCATTAAGTCACCAACTTCCTTAACCTTCTGGCACTATGTAGGCGCCAAACCCCATACATGGTCTTACGACTTTGCAAGTTGGTAAATAATAGCCCAGGCTTGGTCACTACAACCCCTTTGGAAGGAGGCATCTCTTCTACCAAAGTTGTGGGGCTATTTTGTTGAGTTCCTTAGAGAAAGTTGTCTCGCACCACTAGGTATTATCTACCTACCCACCGTGCTAATTTTGGGTACAAGTACCCTTTTGTTGAAGATCGTTCATGCTTTTTCTGGGAGTATGGCATGGGTCCTTTAGTGTTGTAGCACCTGGTATTCAGACATTGGCTCAAGGCATTTTCTCTACCCCTTTTTACCTTGCCCTAAAAAAGCAAGGTTACCTTACATCCTTGAAACGATAACCATCTTTCGAATAACCTAGCAACACCAACAAGGGGTAATACTAGGAATACTCACCTATTGTCCATCGACTGTGCTTTTTAGCGTAATATTAGGCCCTTACTCATCCTCCATGGATGAACCTTGTGGAGGAATCCTTAAGTTTTTGGGCATTGGATTCTCACCAATGTTTGCAATACTCAAGCAGACATTCTTGCTTTCACTTCATCCACATCCACTATGCGGGAGCTTCCATCGAAGCGGAACGCTCACCTACCGATGCATTTTGACATCCCACATCTTTAGTAGATCGCCTAGCCCCATTCATCTTCGACACAAGAGTGCACAATTAGTGAGTTATTAAGGACTCTTTGAGTGGCTGCTTTTAAGCAAACCTCCTAGATGTTTCTGCTCCCTACCTCCTTTATTACTAAGCAATAATTTAAGGGGCTTAACTGGTGATCCAGACTGTTTCCTTCTCAATGATGAAACTTATCCCCCATCATCCCACTAGCCCACCTTGACCCCTATTATTTTGGGATCATATCTAGTATTCAAAGTTTGCCTTGATTTGGTACCACTCTCGTGGCTCACATTGAAAAAGCACTTTAACCCTAGATGTCCAATCAACTACTGAACCTCAAAACATTTCGAGGAGAACCAGCTAGCTCTAGGTTCTAGTGGAATTTCACACCTAACCACATCTCATCAATTGATTCTTCAACATCAGATGGTTCAAACCTCCACTTAGCTTCACCCAAGCTTCATCTTGGTCATGAATAGATCACCCAGGGTCGAGTCCATAAGCAATGACAATTTCCCTATGAAGACTTGCTTTTGCTACAACTCCAGTGGGTTCCATTAACCAACCCACTGCTTATGAGTCACTGACTCATTCTTTAATTAGCACATGGTTAGAGATCATTCTCCTTTCACTGCTTGGGAGATGATGGTTTCATGTTCTATTTCTCTCCTCGAGGGAGATCTTTTAACCTTTCCCTCATGGTACTACTTTGCTATCAATCAACCAGGAGTATTTAGCCTTACAAGGTGATCCTTGCTAATTCACATAGGCTTCGACATGCCCCATGCTACTTGGGTTAGAGCATAAGCTAGTGATGCTTTAGACTACTCGACTCTAACCATCTAGGGTGCTTCACTCCACCGCTTCTTTGACTAAAAGCATGCCACTTCTATTGCTCTCCCTCAACCCATTTTCACAATTTAGGATGCTCTCATTTCAATAGCTGCTACTATAGGAATCACTTTTGCTTTCTTTTTCTCTAGCTACTAAGATGTCTCAGTTCTCTAGGTTGTCTCTTTCCTGCCTATGGATTCAATAGTAGACCGAAAAGGGTTGACTATTCAAAAATCTTTGGATCTTTTCTCATTTTCAACTCCCCAAAGCATTTCATCATTTACTACGCCCTTCCTCATCTCTGGGTGCCTAGGTATCCATTGTAAGCCTTTCCTCGTTTGAACCTCACCATTAACGCTAAGGTTATGCCATCCTAAGGTGCTATTGAATGGAAGGATCTTATCAATTTCCATGAATGAGAAATCATAGATCAAATGATTGAATCAAAATAATTGGGTGATATCATATACCTTTGTATCAGCTAAGGTCGCAAGCTGGAGATAAGCAAACTTAAGTCGTTGACATCTACTACAGGGTAAACTACCTCCTATCAGGTCTTCCTAACCGATCTACCATAGAGGCCAATGATAGACAATTCCTCTTCCCCCCCAACATATCTTACAACTTTCATCATGTTGTGCTCTCCGAAGAGCAACTCTTCTTAAAATCTCAAAAGTTGTTGAGTTAGAATCCCATTCAAGGATTCTTGCAATTTCAAAGGATCCAACTATAGTATAACAGAGAATAGAGGGCTCTCTCCCTTTTTCCACCAAACTCTTTGGTCTTAAGAATACTATTTTTTAAAATGAGGGATTGCCCTTCTCCAACCCTTACTACCCAATTAAAGAGTAGATAACTAATGTGTTCCACTTATTGAACAGGGCCTATGGTAGGTTCGTGACCCCTGGATGCTGAAGGCATCCTTGGGGTGATCTCGTGCTTCGTACAGGGTGGAGACGATGGGATTGATCCATGGATTTTCCTTCCTTTTGCAACATTTTGTTCAAGATCCACTCGTGTTTAAGCTCATATGATAGTATCATCACCACAAGAGTTTAACAGCTCCAACATCGCTAGAGAAAATATAATAGTATCCCAGGTTTTTACTATTGTTATATGCTCATTCTCCTCTCTTTTTGTCCTTTTCTTTTTCTTCTTCCTCTTCAAAATTTGAAACTTTGAAATTTGAGTTCTTCTCTACCCACCTCCAAAAAAAAAGGGTTCATCCTTCCATAGATTTCAAAAGAAAAAAAATATGTCTTGTCTATTCTATCCAAGAAAAGTAGGGAATACACATTTTCTTGAAACATTTCCCAAGTAATTGCTTTATGGCTTCAAGTGAATATGGATCCTTTGATTAGATGCCAATAAAAATCCAATTTGGTATGATACTTATGAGATCAATGATATCAATGAGATTGATGTTCAAATCTTTCTTATTAGAACATATTGATGTGACCCCATAAGTGGGACCACTACCCAATAACTTGTTGTTGCCACAAGTAGAAATCCATCTTTCTTTTAGAGAATCTCCTAATTGTTCAAGAGCACTAGAAAGAATTTAGTTTAGATGTAGGATAACTATCCAAAAGTTTTTGCAACTCAATCACGTGTGACAGAATCATCAAAGATTTGATCTTTTCTAACTTTATCTATAACATAGAGGCTTGGGAAACAAAGAGAAGATGTGTACAAATGAGATATTCAACAACAATAACAAGGAAAAGTATTGAATAGAGGAACTCATGAGCATTTGGAGATCTCATATATGTCCATATCAATGGAAAGGGTGAGTCATTATTTCAATGAATCATTTCTTCAGACAAAACAAGATTCTATAAACACTTACTCAAAATCTCCCTTATTAGATTCCATTATGGAAGAATTGCCCACAATTGGGATAGCAAACTAAAATGGTAATAATCATTGATGAATAATATTTATGGCCTAAGAAACTAACTTAAGGTTGGCACTAGCTCCTACACATCAAGATGTAACAATTTGAGAGGTGGATGATCTAATAGATGTAGGAGAGAAACAACCTGTAGTGTATGTTGGTCAAATAGCCTGAACATTCTCCTTTTCTTATTCAAAGTCAATCTAAAGGAATGCTTTTATTCTTTACTAATTTTTTCACGATGAAGTTAGATGGATGGCCAAGTCTAATATACTAGATATCGGTTGATGGTTTAGTTGATAGAAATGCTCTAGGACAACCCTCCTTTCTGTATTCCTCGATGGAGAACAGTCCCCTTCTTGTGATCCCCTATGAATTAAAGATGATCAAACAGTCAAGATAGAGTTTCAATTGCACAATGGCTATTTAATTTGATATAATAGAAGGCATACACATAACTTGCTTTGGAATAAGATTTGAATGTTTTTGAGGAATTGTAACTCGACCAAATTAACTAGAAGTGAAGCACCATCACTAACTTTGATTTTAGCATTAACACTAAAGTTACTCTTGTCTTGGATAAGATTTTTTTTTTTACACTAGATGATATATGGCTCTAGGTCAACAATCAATTACCAGTCCAAGTTACTGAGATGCATCATAGATTAAGCCTTCAAGAGTCCTTAGTTATCTAATGTGCACAATAAAAAGGGCTTCATGACCCTTTTATGATAGTTATTACAAGTCACACTAGACTTATCATGCTGGGGTACCAAGAATACTACTAGATTTAGAATTAAAATATTTGAAGGAGGGAATGTTACCAGCAGGACCAAACTTTTGCCTTTGTAATGATTGTTGGGACCTTTACCTTTAAAGGAATGAGCATGAAAAGCTACTACCTACACTTGTTCTTTTAGGAGCTACTTAGTCCTTTAAAGGAAGGACTTAGAGTAGGATGCCAGTTTTCTTATCCCTCAAGTAAATGATCAAATATTATTATAACTTTCACTTAAGTAAAAATAATGAATTAACCTGACCACTACAAAAAAACAATTGTAAATACTTAAAATAGGGTGTACAAACACTAGTACACATGAGTCTTTTAAAGCTAGCACAAAGAAGTTGCATATTTGACTGTGACTTAAAAAATATAGATTTAAGAAATTGTTTAACTATAAACAACTTCAAAAAACTCATGCAAAGAGGAAACTTTTTGCGGGAGGCTTTTAAAATCATTTACAATTAAATGACTTTAGAAATTGATAACTTTTAAAGACATTTTACCCAAGCAACTTTAAAAGTCAACAAATTTTGAAGTTGTTTCGTGTAAGCGACTTCAAAAGTATGCCAATAAATTTGGCGGGAAGATTATATTAGGCTAGACTGGACTTTTAAAATTGTTTATTCATAAACAACTTTAAAAGTCAATTACATTTGAAGTTGCTTGAGTGAAATGACTTTAAAAGTCCAATCCGCGTATACTTTTGAAGATGTTTAGTACTAAACGACTTCAAAAGTATATATTTTTTAAATTCATTTAGTACTAAATGACTTCTAAAGTCATTGTTCATTTATAAATAGTTGACCACATATCATTTTTTCTATTATCCTCTTCTTCTCATAGGTGGTATGATGGCTTCCTCCTTGGTCCTTATGCTTCTCTTTTTCCCTTCTTGCTTTCCATTTTGGATATTTTGAATGTTTATTTCATGAAAAAAACTATAAGTAAACCAGAACTTCTTTTGATCATGAATTGCTTTCTTATTACTAACTTTCTTTGTTTTCATTTTGTAGATCATATGGGTTTTCTCACTACAGATCATGGGGCTAAGAAGTCTATTAGATCATCTTGATTTAGTGAAAATTTTATGATTTCATTGCAAATGACAGTTGCTTCTATCTCTAACCCTCACTATTGAAGAAAGGGAGAACATTATAATTTGTAGTTCTCACCCAAAATTAGGGTTTGATGAAGAGTGGTGGTTATACCATCAACTTTTTGTCGAGAAAATTGAAGCACTCTCTCTCTCTCTCCCCCCCCCCCCAATAGAACGGGTGTCACCTAAATATTAGGCCAGATTTTGATGAAAAATAGCAAATTCATTATTTGATCTTGTATTAACAAGATCCAATAATATGTAACATTCAATATAAGTAACATTGGATGTAATCAAAAAATATTTTGATTTCCTTGTTGGCGTGTTTGTTTGTGTGTGTGTGTGTGTGTGTGTGTGTGTGTGTGTGTGTGTGTGTGTGTGTGTGTGTGTGTGTGTGTATTATGTTTATGTTTGTAAAATGGTTTCATTGTGTATTTATGTAAGGTATTGCAATGTACCAAAAGTAAATAAACATACATAATGTGAAATTTAAAAAAAAATTGTAAACAACTCTAAAAGTTTAGACTTTTAAAGTCATTTATAGCAAATGACTTTAACTGTACCTTTGTTTTAAGAGTTATTACATCAACTTTCGCCATGCCTTTTCGGTTTGTGCTCAGGATCTATGCACAAAAACTAAGCCAGATTTATGTTTCACTACTCTGAACCAAATCCTACCTGTGAATTGCACTACATTCACAAATTTGGGATCAATATCGATTTTTGAGTGTTGGTTAGTATCTCTTTATTTGTCTCATATGTATTATGCATATTTACAGAACTTTTCCATGTTTACGGGTTAGAAATTTTTCTTTTTAAAGTTAATTTCATTCTTGAATGTGTCTATCATATTTTGCTTTTTTTCATTTTTAATTGAAAATTTCCATGAAAGGTAGTTAATTCAAATACTTCTGATTCTTGGATAACTAATGTTTGGTAAAATGTCTAACCTAATGATTGGATGACTATGAAAAGAACATCAAAAGAATATGAGGGAACAAAAAAATTTATAAGAGTTCACACTTAGTGCAGGTGTTGATCGCAATCGCATGAGCATTGTCCATGCTCAAAATATGGAAACTTGAAAAAAGTAATTATAGGGTGTTGAGAGAATACTTGTGTCTTCAATGGAATTGATGAAAGCTACCACTCATGGATTTGGCATGGAGAAGAGCTTTTGCAGAAGCCCTCAATAAGGCCCAAAAGATATGATCAAGTCACTATAGGAAGTATTGGAGATAGTATAGCTGTACCGATGTTTCAAGATGCATATGATGACTTTTAGGATGACCTTGAATAATTTCATACTACATTAAAGGAAGCCAATGAGCCATTGTACCTTAAGTACAAAGATTACACCAAGATGTCAACAGTGGTAGAACCTTACAACATGAAATCGGGATGTTGATTTTTTAGATCAAGGCTTTACAAAAGTCTTGAAAGTAGTGGGTAAGATTCTACCGAAGGATAATAAATTGGAGAGGTCCACATGGGAGGTAAAGAAAATCCTGGCTACACTAGGGTTGAAGTATGAGAAGATACATGTGTGTCCTAATGATTGCATCTTATATAGGGAGCATAAGGATAAAACTATATGCCCAACTTGTTGAAAGCCAAGACAGAAGTTAAAGAAGAATTCAACTGAGATAGTTATAAACATTCCTGCAAAAGTTCTATGGCACTTCGCACCTATTCCAAGGTTCAAAAGAATGTTTCATATAACAGAAACAACAAAGAAATTAGTGTGGCATGCCAAGGACAGTGCATCTTATAGCTTTTCATGCCATCCAACAAATAGCCCAGCATGGAAGCTCGTAGACTTCATGTGTTCTAATTTTGGTGAAGAACGTAGAAATCTATGACATGCAATATCTGCAAATGGGATTAATCTTCATGATTCTATGAGCAGCAAGTATAGTTGTTGACTCATTATATTTGCTTGGTACAACCTCCCACCATCTCTATGCATGAAGAGGAAGTTCATGATGCTAACTATGTTGATATAGGGCCCAAAGTAGCCAGGGAATGACATGGATGTATGCTTGTCTCCATTAATTGATGATCTTGAGACATTTTGGGATACAATGCATATAGGAAAGAGTCATTCACCCTAAAGGCTATACTATTATGGACATTAAGCGACTTCCCTGGGTACAATAATTTGTCTGGATGCACCATGAAGGGATTCAATGCTTGTGCTATCTGTAGTGATCAAATATGAGATGTATGACTTACACATGGTAGAAAAATGGCATTCCTTGGGCATAGAAGATGGTTGTGCAGAGACCATCCATATCATTTGAAGAAGGAAAAATTTAACAGGAGTGCAGAGACAAGGATACCCCCAAAGATGTTGATAGGATGACAAGTATTAGAGTAGGTTGAAAACATTAATGTCTCGTGGGAAAGAAAAAATCAAGTAAATGTGCAGGTGAAAGTAATTGTAGAAGTTGTTGGAAGAAGAAATCAATATTCTTTCATTTGGCATACTAGAAATCACTACATTATTCCATGTGCTTGATGTCATGCACATTAATAAGAATGTGTGTGAAAGATTAACCAATGCCTTGCTTAATATCCTAGGAAAAACAAAGGATGGACTTGTAGCATAAATAGATCTTATGATCATGGGTTTGAAGATAAGATTGCACCCAGAGGATAGGGGTAGTCAAGGAACATACTTGCCTAAGGCAAATTACACATTTGATAGAGAGGAGAAGAGAATAATGTGTACAATACTATTAGAGCTCAAAATCTTAGACATCTCTTCCAACTTTAAAAACATTGTCTCCATTGAAGAACTAAAATTGTAGGGGATGAAGTTTCACGATTTCCATGCATTGATGCAACAATTACTACCCATAGCAATGCATTTGGTGTTATTGGACAAAGTTAGGAAAGATATTACAAAATTTTGCTACTTCCTTAATGCTTTGTACAAGAAGGTGGTAGATGTTTCAAAATTATAAGAAATTCTAGGTCATCTAGTAATGACTTTATGTGAGCTTGAGATAATCTTCCCACCATCCTTCTTTGACATCATGGTACACTTAACAGTGCACCTCACTGATGAGGTCAAACTCTGTGGGCTAGTTTACTTGCGATGGATGTACCCGTTTGAGAGGTACATAAAATTTTTAAAAAGGTATATACACAATCACAACAGGCTAGTTTTGCACAGAGTACTTAACAGAAGTATAAGTGATTAAAATCCCAAGAAAGAAATAATTAGTTGCATTTCATGATCCCAACGTAGATAAACCTCTATTGAGTGGTCGTGTATTGACCATTGCATATAAAGAACAAGACCAAGTGCATCTTTATGTGCAGCAAAATGTTAATGAACTCCAACCATACATTGAGTAAGTTGATCATGCATGCACTTATGTAAAATTTAATTGTTGATAGTTACATTTTCTTTGATTACTCTATTAATTTGTGTGTGTGTGTGTGTGTGTGTGTACACAGTGAACACATGGATGTACTCAAGGCAAATAATCCAAGTTACGCAAGAAAATAGAAGTGGTTAAAATTTGAGCATTGTCGCACTTTCAATAATTGGTTGCGTAAGAATGTAAAATGAAAGAATTCTCACTTAATATTAAGTAAAAAACTACATTCTGTATATATGTATATATATAATCTCACTTAAGCCTACTTAATATGAATATACATAGATTCAAGATCAAAGAGTAGCAGACAACAGTATATCAGAAACATTAGGTTGGACGGCAATGGTACCACAACCAGAAGTAATAAAATAGGCCAGATATGCCATCAATGGTTATTTCCTTTACATGAGAGACTATGATAAGTCAAGAGTGCAACAGAATAGTGGAGTTAGCTTAGTTGCCAATGCTACATTCTTTTGCAGTTCAAAGGATAATAGGCCAATAGTGGCAGATTTTATTTATTACGGGGTTAGAGAGTATGGGCCTTGGATTATACTTTCAGAACTGTTGTTGCGTTTAAGTGTGATTGGGTGGAACACAACAAAGATAGCATCAAAAGTGATGCCCTTAGATTGACATTGGTTGACCTCAACAGGATCGGCTATAAAAGTGATCAATTTATTTTAGAATCTCAAGCAAAGTAAGTATTTTACATGTAAGACAAATGTGATAAGAGATGGTCAACTATTTTATCATCCTATCAAAGAGATTTTTATGATGAAGACAACCTAGGAGATGCTAAAATAAATTACCCTTCTATTACTAAAACAATCCCATGTAGTACTTGGTGAGAATGAGGATTATGTGTGACAATGGTGAGAAGGGTGCTTAGGTTTGAAAACTATATGTAGTTTGGGGTATGTGGAATGTATTAGTGAGTTACAATGTGTGTGTGTGTGTGTGTGTGTGTGTGTGTGTGTGTGTGTGTGTGTGTGTGTGTGTGTGTGTGTGTGTGTGTGTGTGTGTGTGTGTGTGTGTGTGTGTGTGTGTGTGTGTGTGTGTGTCTTCATATTTATAATTAGCTCTTTTGTCATGAGCCATATGGGCTAATAAGTGAGCTATGTGTGTATAAAGAATGCATGAATCAATGTTGCCTATCATAAAAAATTAGTTTCATTGTTTATTAATTGTTAGATATTGTAAGGTATATATATTTGGAATTAAAAATAATTTATAAATTCATTTAGTATAAATGACTTTAAAAGATGTTACTTTTAAATTCTTGTTTATTTAAATGACTTTAAAATTTTATACATTTAAAGTCATTTAGCACTAAACAACTTTAAAATTTGACATTATTAAAGTCATTACACTAAACACCTTCTTTATGTATAATCAAATTTAGCACCAAAAATGATGTACCAAATTTACACTAATCATTATGTAACATCTTTGATTTTTTAAATAACATTTCACAAAAATTTTGAATTATGTGAAATTGGTGTCAAAAGAAAATTATTTTGAAATGCTCAATTTTTTAATTATACAAAGTGAAAATTTTATGGACATCAAATCTGATGTTAATATGTCAACATTGTGATTGTACTAAAAAAATCAATTCCAAGGACACTGAGTTTGCTATAATTAAAATTCAAACGAATATGTTTTGATTTTCTTGAAAAGAGAAATTTAGTAATTTCACATAGTAACCATACTTGAAGGGGATCCTTGGCGCAACGATAAAATTGTCGTTATATGACCTTGAGGTCACGGGTTCAAGGCATGGAAATAGCCTTTTGCAAAATGCAAGGTAAGGCTGTGTACTATAGGAGCTTCGTACACCGGGGCTGCCCTTTTACATAGTAACCATACTTGCAGATTTTGAGAATTGAGTAGCTCTCATCTATTTTTTTATTATAATTATATAACTAAACAATTAAGTAGTAAAAGTATTATAGTTTTCAGGTGTAAAATTTTTCAAAATTATATTTATTAAATAAACTAAAGGAGGGGACAATTTTGATAATGGCACCCCCTCCCTCTTAAAATAAAATTTTTTGTTTGAATTAAAAGAATTTATAAATTTTTTATAAATAAACAACTTTAAAAATAGTAAGATTTTAAAGTCATTTATTTTTAAATGACTTTGATAATGGCACCCCCTCTCTTAATGACCTAAAACCTGATGGAAACCCTTTCTCCTCCTCCCACTAACAACATCCCTTCATTCAGTGACCTCTCCCACAATAAGTTTCCTTTCTCCTAACCACTCCATCCCTCTGATGGCCATAAGGAAACCAGAAAATCCCCTTTCATGATCTCTGATCGTTAGGTTCAAAACCCTCCTCTTCGGCATCTTCTTGGTGACCCACAACCTGCCTCCATGCAAATCCCTCGCCAGCAAGCTTCCCAACTCTAATCTGCTAATGGCAAGCTGCCCTTCACCTTAATCTCCCACCGGCAACATGCACAAAGCCCTGGTCTTCTTCTCTGATCTAGCCAATTGTGCCCAAAAAACCTACGACCCTCTTTCAGTGGGATTCCTTTGTCAATGATCGAAACAACCACCGCCACCTATGCACAACCCACAATCCTTTCCCTCTTTTCTTCTCTCGCTTACATCTCCCTCCTTCATCTTCCTCTATTCAGCACAGCCTGACTAGCACATTAGCCATGTCTCCTCTTTTCTCCCCCTATCATTCTCCCTCCACCAATGTAGCCATGATTGGTATGCACCCCATCCTCCTCTTCCTCCAGCCACTTGCATGCTTGAAAACCCGTCTTCTGCTTCCTCCACCTCTCATCTCCTTCATATTTTCACCATTAACAATAGCTCTATAATCATGAAATAGAGCCATTGGTTCCCACCTAATACAAGGGTTATGGCTGTCAGATCTAAGATCCAAGCCATTCATCTTGTCCATCCTAGCTTCCAAAACAAATCCTCTTAAACCATTCCATGATCAATAAGGATTTGGTAGTGATCTAAACTCTACTATGATGGACAGTCATGATCTAGTCATGGCGCAATGATCCATCACTAATCTAACACGTTTGATGATCTATTGAGCTAGAAATTGTGCTCTCATAGGTAGGATCTTCCACTAAATTCCTTTAAACTTTGAATTCTATTTTATGCACATAGTAAATCAGAATTTTCTTGAAATTTTGTTAATTATTAACCTTAGTTAAGTTATAGAATGTTAGATATAGACTTGTAAAATGTTTAATCAGGAAATTAGGTTACAATAACTATTTATCTTACATTAAATTATGATATTTGAGTTTTTGACGGTTGATAACTATTAGATTTCTATTGAAAACTCATATCCAAAATACGAAGTTACTATTTTTACATAGTAGATAAAATTCGACTTTGAGATTGGTTGAATATGTAGAATTCAACCATTCACACACAAATTAGAGTTGTGAATTTACTTGAAATTGCTAGTACAAATTAAATTCATATATCTAGACCGAATTAGAATAGAAAAATGGCCAAAAACATTAATATATGCAACCTATAGTTTAAGATTAAGATTTAAATGGTAGTATGTGGATCTAGACACTTGAACAAGTGGATTACAGTACAATCATGGGATAGATTGAAAGACTAGTCATAAACTAAATCTTCAATTTAGAAGACTAATTAATAGTATTATATGTATATATCTTAGATAAGCGACCTGTCACAATATAGAGGCACTACTACAAAGATTTAAATCATGGATCAATGCTCAGATCAATCACTGGTAGACATTGGTAGATCAGAATGATTGATATTAGGTAGGTGGATTAAGATTGTTATCTAGGAAAAAATAAATCGTTGCTATGTTTTGATAAGAATGAATTAGTGTGAATGATTATTTACGTGTACTATCTTAAATTTTAAATGGAATCAAAGCATGTGAAACTTAGTTATCATCTTGTGATGCATTTTACTTTATCAAATTGGAAATCAAATGATTGAACTTACACTTAAAATTGCTATCATTGTCTAGTTATAGCACCTGAATAAAAGAGTATGAACTACCACTGTTAGACTAGAACTTATATACATATGCCTATATCTAGTGGCACCTCTAGAAGTGAAGGTGAGTATGTAAACATAGTCTACAATTCAACCAAACTACCAATTTAGGCATTGAGACTGAACCATACATTAAAACCTTATAGTGCTCCCTCTCTTAGTTCAGTAGTGTAGACAAGTTAACTAAATTATTGAATTAGTATATTCGTAATCTTTTCATGTTGTATCATTGTCATCTTTGATTATGTTCACTGAAGATGTGGTTTAACTATTTCTCATGAATGAATAAGAAATGTAATTGAATAACTCAAGGAAATAACTTCATTTCAACCAGTTGTGTTTAAGCACAAAAGATGGGTGCGTGTGTGTGCTTAACAACAATTGGCAGCTGAGTTTTCAAGCATATAGAGGGACTAAAACTAAAATAAATACATGCTTGCTTTTGCAGAAAACGAATGCACTTTCAAGTATGATAAATGAGTAACCAATGAAGCATGTGTATACTAGAACATGTATACTTTAATGCTAGTTGTTTTAGGTTTAAATCAAGAATATGGTAAGCCATCTCAAGAGGTAAAATAAGTGCAAATGTCAGAGAAGTGGAGGGCTATCTTGGAGAACAAATTCCCGCAAATAAAATAGGAATTTGATGCCTAGGATCATGCCCCATTTGGATCATGATTGGCCATGAGAAAATGTAAACAATGGTGACATAACCTAGCTAACTAAGAAATCCTAAGGAAAAGTGACCTAAAGGTAACTTCATGAGGAAAGCTAGGAAATGGCTCTACACCCTTAGGTTAAAAGCATTGCATGCTAAAGAAAATGAGTGAAACAATATTATACCTTAGGGAATATAAACCCAACTAGAAGGGATGTTACACGTGGCCTAGAGTAGACTAAATGTATCTTCCAACCTACTTAAAACTCTCAAAACTAATCAATAGGTGGTCAAGTACATGCTTGATCACCTTGACAAGAATGACTTACAATGCATTTCTAGAAATGAGTATGAACAAGATGCAACAATGCATACATGCAAGTTTATCTTTAGAATGTGTTTAAACTAACGGGATTTGTTTTGGTATGACTAATTGCCCAATTACTTTGGTTTTGTAAATCATGAACTGCATGCCAAAATAACAACCTTTTTCCACCTACACAATCATAAGCTTACTGAGACATTGTAATTGTTTACAATGTCTCATATTTGAATAATTAGAATAGAAGGATGAACAAATTGAGCTGAGGATGTGAAAGCAACTACAAGGTAGTAATTATAGCAGATTGGGATTTTTAGTATTTAAAGAGTGAGCCTCACATCTTGGGATTTAATTTATGAGTTATTAGAGAAGCTATATGTATATTTACTTTGATGTAGTGAAACCATTTTTATTTAGTGGAATGTATGGTGATGTGGTTGTGACTGGAGGTTCTTGGATGTAATAAGTTGTAGGTACTTGTTTTGAAACAATGAAAATTTATTTGTATTGTCTATTAGGTGTTCTGCATGCATGTGTTAAATGCGTATATGTCTGAAAAATAGAGGAAACTTTGCTGAATTTTCAGTAGGAATGAGACACTCATTCTACTGTATAATCCTTGTATTTGTCGTAGAAATGACACTCTGAATTTTCAAAAACACTCTTCAATGAACAAAATCTTATGCTACTCTATTATTTAAAGAAAATTTCAAACAAGAGGCCCCCACATTTCAAAAAGTATTTAAAAAATATTATAAAAACCCAGTGTGTCATAGAAAAACAAAAGAGACTTTGCAAAATTTTTGGTAGAAATGTAGGGATAATTTCTCTAAAAATCTTAATTTTTAGAAAAGAAACATGACACTAGAGATTTTTAAATGCCAATTCACCTAACCATGTTTAAGAAAAAAAGATGGGTGTGTGTATGTGCTTGAGGACAAGTGGTAACTAAATTCTTAAGAATGACAAGTGGTCCTAGTACACTCTTGATCATTTTGATAAGAATGACTTATAACACGTTTTTAGAAATGAGCATGAACAAGATGTGAAAACTTGTACATGCAGGCTTACTAGTAAATGCTTTAAGATGTATCTCTTGATTGTCGAATGGTAGTCTAGTTGCTTACATAAAGCTAAATTTTTTTAGTCACGTTTGTATAAGTGCAAATGAATGTGTATATAGATGTGCTATGTGATGACCAAAATCATGCAAGTTAACATTACTTTACTTATATCCAATATACTTAAAATCATTCAAGTTAACATTGCTTTAATTATAATCATGCAAATTATTTTCTAGGTTTAGTTTTAAGAAAGTTTAAGTTTAGAAATATCTATTCTTTAGAAAGTTTCTATTTTCATAAATATCTTGTCTAATTTGCTTTCAGTTTGTTTGCCACATATGTCATGTTGGTGTGGTTTCTTTAAATAAATTACATAGCCTTTTTTTATGTCATTGTTCTAATATCATTGTGTTTCTTCTTTGTAGTAATGATGGAATGAGAAGAACATCAAACTAAAGATTATGGCCACAATGAAGAGCATGAACAAGAGGCCAGCATGAGCACTACTCCAAAAGGAAAGGGAAATGAGCAAACAATAATGGAAAAGGTTATCAAGAGAAAGTCGAAGGGAATTAAAGAAATTACCTAATACAATAGTAGAGGGCAAGAGATTGGTAAGAGTGTAGCTGTTTATGGTAGTTTTTTCTGCTCTACAGTAAGAAGCATGGTTCCAATCACATTTAAGGATTGGAGACTTGTGTCATCCTAGACAAAAGATTCAATATGGGAAATGATGAAGGTATATAAACATTAAGTACATCTATTATATAAATGACTTACTTATTTTTCAAATATAGTAATTTGATGTGTACAATTTGCAGACTACCTTTGACATGTCAGATGACCAGAAGATGCTTGCTTTATAAGGGGCTGGTGAGCAATGGAGGAAATGGAAGAACTACCTTGTTTGCAATTACATAGCTCCAAATGTCAATGATCAATCAAGACTATACACAGTGCCTTCCATTTACTCTGACATCATTGACTAGGAGGTTTGGAATGCATTTGCACAGAACCACACCTCTACCAAATTTGAGGTATATGCAAAAATGATGTTTTATTTAATTAATTACATGTAACATCTAATTATTGCACTTGATCACACATGTACAAATGTGCAGGAAAAGAGTGCAAGGGGAAGAATGGTGCATGAAACAAATATGCAGCACCACTTGTCCAAGTTGGGCTACACTTGTTAAAAAGAGCATGAAGTAAGCATCTGTGACAATTTATCCCTTTCAATTTACTACGAATATAATTATACACATGTCGTTTTCTAACTATAGTGTCTTTGCTTGACAGCAAAAGAAAGCAGGAACTACAGAACCCATTGATCGCTCCATCCTCTGGAAGATGGCACATTTGGTGGCCTGGACTGGTAACAACTTCTTAGATGAAAGTGCTACGCAAATTGGTTCTCACATAGTAAGTGGTTCCACCTTTTTATAAATTTTATACAATTAATTAGATGAGATAATCATGTCATCTAATTAAATTTTGCAGGACATTCTTACCCAAGAAAGCACTACTATAGGAACTCTGAGCAACACTACTACCAATGAGGATATCCTATATAGGGCTATAGGCAATAAGAAGGACCACACTAATTGAGTTAGGGGTATGGGTTGCGGTGTTGTTCCTTCCAAATTCTTGGGTAAAGGACATTTACCTAAAGTTCAAGATGATGAGGAGGCCTACAATGAGCTTGTTTAAAACATAAAGACTGATATAGTTAGTCAGTTGTATGAGTGAGGTTTGATGATTGTCACTTCATCCCTTCCTCATAATTCTAGCAGAGCCTACGTACCTCCATCAAATGTGAGCTTCAATTCCTCAACTGAAGAAGATAATGAAGGACATCTGACACCCTTCAAAAAGGAAATTCCTACCCAAGAGGTATATATATATATATATATATATATAACTAAAAAAATTCATTGTCCTTCTATAATAGTTCTTTTATCTCAACATCTCTATTGTATATTTGATGTACAAGTGGGTCAATGCCTGTTGGCCTTGGATTCCCGTCAAAACTTCGTAGCAATTAGTTCATGCCATGAGCATGAATCAAACATTTTGCATGGAATTAGTATGCCACCACATACTAAGCAGGTGTCCATTACCATGGCTTTGGATGCTAATGCCTACCTACCATTCCCGTTAGAAATGGAAAATATTATAACAGTTGGGCAGGTCGTTGCATATCATATTGCTTAGCCTGAGGCATTAGTCATTCCTAATAGAGTCCATGGTATGTATCTTATCATATTTCTTATAATAAAGGATAAGTTTTAATTTTCTTATTTTCTAAACAACTTATTCTATACTTAGGGATTGTTAACTTCCATTACAATTCATATGACTATCTATGTAGGTATCACTGGTTGCATGCTTTCTTTTTTATTCTCGTGGAGCACACATCTGTCTTGCCTCATAGAAATTATAAATAAGTAAGCATTTATTTTTTTCATGTGTTATGTGTAGATAAGTAATTTGTTATTCATTTATAATGCATTTCAAATTTAATTTATAGAGTTTGGTTTGAATGGGCTAATATCACCAAGACTAAACAACCACCAAAAGTCACTTGGAAGAATGCCAAGGCATATGAAATAGTTAATTACTCTAATTTACCACTAATTAAACCTACATTATTACAAATGATAATTATGGGTTCTTTTTTGTTGTCCCTATGGAATAGAGCCCTAAACAACAATTTGATTAGGAGTCTAGGTACTATGTCCTAAGATACATGAGGACCCTCATATTCGATAGTATTCCTATATCACATTTAAAAAAGGTTAAACAATTTACTTTTCATAATCTTATATTTTTTCACATTTTTTATGGATCTAGTTAAAAAAGTTTGAGCTTAATTAAATATGATGTATTTGAGGCTAATGTGCTTTCTGAGTTGGAAAATAAGAAGAGTTACTCTAGAGTAACTCTCAATGAAATATGAACTAAATGGGCTAAGTATGCAATGAGTTTCAAATAGACCTATATGAACCTGAAATAAATAATAAAGTATTTGTTTCATTCACTTGTGTGGGTTCTTTTATATTTTATTATTTTCTTTGATATATGTATGTATGTATGTATGTATGTATGTATGTATGTATGTATGTATGTATGTATGTATGTATGTATGTATTTTAAGCAACGAAAGAGTGGAAATTTGGAGTGGGAATAAATGAGTATGGATGAAGTGAATTTGGAGCTTATACATGAAGTGAATATATGGCATTTGGTTTTCAATATATTGATTGAATTATATAACTTTTATGAGATGAAGAATGAGAGGGTTACTTAAAGTGTAAAAGTAAATGTGAATGCATATGGATTTACAAATGAAGTGAATGTAGATGTTATAGAGAACGTATGTGTTGTAGTTTCTTTTATAAATAATTTTCATGATAGATATGGATGGATAATGATGAGTTTGGATGTTTTGTACCCATTATGGATGTATTAGGTGTTATATTGTAAGAACGATTCGATGTATCAAGAAAGATGTGGATGCATTGTAGTGGATGTTGGTTTTTTATGTTTATGGAGATCGAAGTATTAGGTGTATATAATGTTTGGTTTTTTGTGTTCATGAAGATTGTTTGAAGTATTAGGTGTATAGAATGTTTGTTATTCAATGTATATACAGGTGGTAGTGTATCAAGAAAGATGTGGATGCATTGTAGTGGATGTTGGTTTTTCATGTTTGTGAAGATTGAAGTATTAGTTATATATGATGTTTGTTACCCAATGTATATAAGTGGTATTGTATCAAGAAGTGGCTGCATGTTGTATTAGAACAAGTTTTGAATGTTTATAAAGTATGTTTGAGTATCAAGTGTACATAGGATGAGTGTTATGCAATTGTATATAGTTGGTATTGCTTGAATATAAAATTGAAAAAAAAAAACTTTTGAAGTCATTTAGGGCTAAATGACTTCAAAAGCATACACTTTTAAAGTCGTTTAGCCCTAAATGAATTCAAAAAGCATATACTTTTAAAGTCACTTAGGGCTAAAAGACTTCAAAAGTCTAAACTTTTGGAGTCGTTTGGGGCTAAGTGACTTCAAAAGTCCATTAAAATGGTTGGGCTTTTGAAGTCACTTAGGTAAAAATGACTTCAAAAGTCACCAACTTTTGAAGTCATTTTAGGCTAAGCTACTTTAAAAGTCAAATACATTTGAAGTCACTTAGACTAAACAACTTTTAAAGTTTGAGACTTTTAAAGTTGTTTGTTTAAGTGACTTCAAAACTACTTTATTTTTAAAATCATTTACCTAAACGACTTTAAAAATTTTCTACTTTTCAAGTCAGCGTCGCTTACTAGCGACTTTGATTATCCTTTTTAGCTGACTTTAAAGGCCCCTTATCTAGCAATGAAAACTGGACAGCTTTTAATTATAAATAAAGAAACACCAAAACAAGTCTATTCAACTTGAAATTCAACGTTTTACTTACTACTTTCTTATTTTATCATTTATGAGTATGTTAATGAAAGGATGAGATGTGCCTATAACAACTACCCATTTCTCTAAGAGTTTTGACAAATAAGCTTTATCACTTTCTAGTAAAAAGGTAGAGAAGGAAATAGGTGTCAAACATTGTTATGTGGGAAAAAATTTTAAACTAAACACATTAACCATTTAGAATCTGAAAATCTAGTGAGGAATAGAAGTGTAAAGATTTCAATTAGGTGATGGACTAACTATGATAAAATGAAAGTCAGATAGGGGCTTTGCTCCATCACTCTTTATTTTGCACTCTATTAATAATATGTTTTGGGTTGTTAGCATTCCTAAAAGCAACTAGATGCAACTGAAAGTTCAAAATTAAAGACTTATAGCTTACCCAAATATAATTAAGGAATAAAAAATATGAATGAAGAAAAACAAAATCAAAGGTGATTGAAAGTAACTACCCGAATTTTTAAGTCCTATTTTATTTTGAAAAAATTGAATTGAATAGGAGGATGAATGTTTTATCAATTTTGAATTTTATAAGTAAGAATGTATAGAAATCACATTTATTGGAAATACCCTCATAATTAGATTCTACTCATAAAATGAAATATAACGACACAAAGAACACTAAAGACGGAGTTTGGATGAGAAAGTTACAAAACTTTTTAGTATAAGGGTATTTTGGTAAATAAAAAAGGGAGTCAAAAGTAGAGGGGACCGTTTTTTATAACGACACCCCTCTTTGTCTTTGACTTCATTGCCACCGAGGGAGAAAGTCAGTGATAGCACCACCCATGAGGAAAGCAAATCACTAATAATAGAAGCCCTCTTTTCTCTCCCCCATCGCACACTTCTCTTCCATCTTTTCTCTCCCCCATCGAACACTTCTCTTCCCCCTCCAGTGAGTTAGGGTTCTGGCAAGCATAGACCAGTGCCTACACTAACTAGAAAAGCCCCATGAAACCCCCCTTCCGACTATCAGGTAAGATCTCTCCCCTCTCTCCATTCCTCTCCCTTCTCCAACATGTTTCCCTTAGATCCAAGTTGGATCTTATCTCACTGGCCAGCCAATCGCTAATGAAAATAGATCCAGTGGATCTGATGTAGAACCCACTCAAGGATAGCTCAGATGGGATATCTAAGCCATTCAATGAGTTCATGGGACCCATAAACCTCCAAATCTGTAAAAATAGTAAATTTTGGGGTAATCTAGGTCGTTAATCAAGAACCAGATGATCGGATGGTCTGGATCGAACTGTCTCATTCTGATCAATAGATAAGGCAATCAAGATGCCTCTCCGTGACCCACAATGAAGGTGCATTGGCTTAGTGTGTCCCCGTTTGTGGGCACAAGTTCGCACAGTCACAGTTCGATCGGAATGCACCTGCATCCTGGGAACCAAGACGCACCCTCATTTTGGATCCAAAACATCAATCTTGACTGCTAAAATCTCTAATTTTCAGGGCTATGCAAGTTTGATTTATGACTGAAAAGGTCTGTTGTATTCATCTTGATGGTGCAAACCTAATTATACAATAAAATTTAGGATCAGAGGACAATTTTAACTACTCATGGCCTAGAAACCATAAGAATCTCATAGATCTATAAGATCAAAGATGATCCCGATCTAAGAATCGTGATAGGCAATCTGTGAGATCAACCGTTCATTTAGTAGATCTTGATGACATAAATGTTATTAAGGGTAATTAACCATTAAATATTAGATCCTTAAGTAAGATCTTGTTTGGGAACACTCTAATCAATGATTTGTAACCAAAAGAGACGGATCTAACTATTGAATTGTAATGGTTCTCAATTTAATAGACTTGATACACTAATTATTACCAAGGAGGTGCAATTTATGATGGATTAAGGTTCTGTTAGACCTAGTAGAACACTGATCATTGATTGGTAAGCTAATAAGATAAATCCAACCATACACTATTTAGGATCTCTAAGTTATAAGTTTTAAATGTCAATCCAAGGGTGAAGGCCAATTGGTAAGACCTCTAATTGTTGATCTATGGTACGAAGTGGTAGATCCATACATAGATCAATCTTGATCTAAGAGGAGTGACCCATAGGTAACAAATTTAATCATTAATAGATAGTATCGGAGTCTAAATCGATGATCTAGGCCTTTGATTTGTAAATCTAACTAATGATCAATAGAAAATAAGAAATAATACTTAGAATCTTACCCCTAAATTATATCTAGGACCCCACAAAGACCTCAAAGGAGATCTTGGATTTGAATTGAAGAAGAACGCGAACAACACTTAAGTGACATCCTTCAGGTAGGTAGTCTGATGCTACTAAGTTTTCAATTAAATTCTAAACTTAAATGAATTACCCAAAATTATTTTCGTGTTTAGTATGATTTTAAAATGATAGTGTGATATGGTATTCTTATTATGAGCTTGCAAGTTATTCTCATGATTTATGATCTTTATTGAAAATGTTACCACTTATATCTTTCATAACATAGTTTTACTCTTGAATGACAAAACAGTTTTATATATGCTTTACTGCATGTTTTGAAATAGGATTGTATAAATTGCATGATTTAGCATGTGTTAAATGCTTAAAAATTGGAACACACACACACACACATGTGTATCTTTTCAGGCTAGTGAGCTTGGTGAGCACTATGCTAAAAGGTTGTTTGTATATGGGATTGGTCTCCTAACCTCTAACTACCAAAGGTGGTAGGTATCATTGCCCAAAGTGGCACTTGTCCCTTTTCTCGACTACTACCGTAATGGGACAACCACTAAAGGTGTTCATGGCACCCTTTTTGAGAACATATCCACAGTCAACCGTGGAGGCTGTGGTGGGCTGCTCTTTAGATACCGAAGACACGATTTTAGATAGGTCTAGTTGCGAGCTTAGTGGACCCTATGATTTCTGTTTTGCATTGTCATACATGGTGCATTGAGATGGTCTTAAATGAGTACTCGTGACTAGTTGGCTAATGTGTTCTTCGAGATACCCACATGCATAAAAACTACCGTAGGGTTGGGCTATCTAGCATCAAGTTAGTAATGTTTATATTGTTATTGATTGATTGATTTTGTTAGAAATTTTATTACTTGAAATATATGTGCAAAGGATTTATCATGAATACCCATGTTTATCTAAGATGATTGCATGATTTTATTACTTGAAAAACTCTTCTTAAAATTATGTATGTTATAGGCTGTGTTTTCAAATTAGTAGTATCAGATCACCTACTAAGTATGAGAAATACTCAGCCAAATATATTTTTACACATTAGCCCAATCAAAATTAGAAGAAGCATCAGGAATTTTTAATGCTACAATCATGTGAGTGAAGGTAAAGACAAGTGTGAATGTAAGTAGATGACTTATTCCTTTATACATGTATATGTAATTATTATAGTTAGACTGTGAGCTATGACTAGCTAGATCTAAGATGCATATATTTTTGTCTTAGTTTTAAAAATTATTTTACTCTTGGAAGTAAATGAGACTTGAGGTTTTCAAAATGAATTTAAAACAAAAGATGTTTTTGCTACACTACATTGTTTTTATAAAAGTGTTTTAAAATAGGGTCCGACCCCACATTAGGAATTAGTTTTGCATTTAGAAATGCATATGAAATCCTGGGTTGTCATAGTTGGTATTAGAGATCAATTTTATCCTTTCATAGACACTCCTACATGTCCAAAAGTCATAGACAACTAGAACAAGTAGTAAAATACAAATTATAGAGATGACTAGTATAGGAAATGGTATCAAATGAGAAAGAAATACATCACAAGTGAGTTGGTGAAAAAGAGTAGTAGAATAAATAAGGAAACTATTAACTCTTATAGGTATAAAAATAAATGAATGAATAATCCGATGAGATTAATATTATTTTGAGATGAAGAATGGCAGTATAAGATAATACTAGTGATGTCTTTAGTAGATAACTCTAACTTATGCTAGATTGATTGAGGTAATATTCCTGAAGAACTTAGTCCAATTATGGACGAATTACATGGAATTTTGTGAGATGTAATTGCTATCTTCCAATAACAACTTGAGTATAATAGAACATATCATAAAATAATTATAGGAAATGATATTTTATGTGATCAAGAGGAACACGACATGAGTATGAACATGTTAGTAGATGAACAAGATTGAATTCAAGTGTTACTACAAAGAATTTGACTAGAACAATAGTTAATAGAAGATTTTGATGATATTCTACTTGAGGATATTTGATCTGTGATGATAGATGGATCATGGAATTTAAATGTGAAAAGAAATGAACTTGTATGGTAGAGAAGCATCATATGGAGGTAATAGACAAATTTTCAATGGATTCCTTGAGGTATTGCAATGATTCATTGGAAATACGGACATTTGAGGAATTCGATGTTGTTATTAGAGAAGTCTAACATTATCTAAAGGTATTCAATTCATAATATTTGTTGACCAAAAGTGTGGACATGGTATCTATTATATGCAACAAATAAAATGGAGACATTGATCCAAGTGGACAAAAGAAAGAATTTTGTTGCAAGAAAATATGAGATGTAAATAATCATATTTGGTGGACATTGAATAGTTGAAGTAAGAAGATCATGAACTTAAGGAAGATAGACATAGATTAAATCCAGACATCAAAGATCCTTCATCTTGAGCTATCTTGCCAAATTGAAAGATGAATCAATCAAATTCAAAATATTTAATAAGATCCAGCTAGTGATTTTATCTTAGAAGAGTACAATAGGGGTAAAACATATGGATAAGTTGATAATACCTTATATTATTACTACATGATTGAATGGAGTTATAATGAGGAATAAGGGGTATATATATTCAAGAAAAGTGACTCATCAAATCAATCTTCACCAACTAGAGTATCATCAAGGATCAACTTGAGGTCTTGATATCTTAGAGGAGGATTAAAAGAGCAAATATCTTGAGTTCATTACTTAGCAATGGATTTAAGTGTCATTACCTTAAGAATAATGTTGTCACTTGAACTAGGTATTCCAACCATTTCTTAATAAACTCATTAATACATTAGTAAACAACACCCTAAGGGAAACATCACAAGTACTTATACATGAGCTTTTGCTAAAGGAAGTCGACCTATTAGGCTAAGTTGTTTCAAAATTTAAAATCACAATAGATCCAGTGACAGCTAAGGCAAAAGTGAAATGTCAAAAGATCTAAAACAATGACAGAATTACAAATTTTCCCAAACCTTACTAGATGCTATGATAGCATATTGGATGATCTTCTTTTTTTACTATTAATTAAGATAACGATTAAAGACATAAGATGGGCATGAGGTGACATGTGAAAGCAAATTTTTAGAAATTGAAGAAACTAACCATTGCACCAATACTTACACTACCTCCTAATGGTTGAGTCTTAATGGTTGTCGACGATGTCTTTAATAAATGATTGAATAATGTATCAATGCAAGATAAGAAAAGAGAAAATATGCTTCCAAGAAGTGAAAAGAAGTAGCTTGATATAGGCATGGAGGTAACGAGGTAAAGCACTCACTGTAGACCTAGTAGTGACACCTATCATTGAAAACACTTACAAACAGATAATGTTGAGACACAAGCTTTGGTTGGGGAATCAAGTCTCATGTGAAAAGTGAAAGATAGCATTCGAATACATTGATGATTGTAATGCTAACAAATGTAAACAACAACAATAATAATAGTAATATAATCAAATATTAAAGTTGAAAATTATGATTTCTTGAGGAAGATATTAACTAAAGTGTTACTAGATTTGGAATAAAATGAAAGTACAACTAAGATCTCTTAAGTGGAATGTTTGTTCTAAAAACATTTAATTGAAAAAAAAAAAATTAAGTTAAAATTGATGGTAAAATAAGAAAGACACATGCATTATTATTTAGGAATGACATTGAAAAAAAAAATTAGGACGATAATTTCTTTAAAGGGGAAAGGATGTAATAATCAAAAAAAATTTAAAGCTTATTTTATGCAATTTTTACTAGAAAAAGGGATAAAATATAATTTTACGAATGAGCTTTTTATAGAAGCCAAATAAAGTGTTAAAACCTTAATAATTGGAAATGAAGGACAAACATCCTAAACTCTTTAGTGAGTAGTAAATTGCAGAATTTCAAGGATGAAATTCTTTGTAGGGGTAATGATGCAACTACTTGAATTTTTAAGTCTCACTTTATTTTGAAAAAATTGGATTGAACAAGAGGATGAATGTTTTATCAATTTTGAATTTGAGAAGTGAAAATTTATAGAAATAAAATTTGTTGGAAATACCCTCATAATTAGATTATACTCAAAAATGGAATCCAATAACACAAAGAACACCGAAAACAGAGTTCAGATGAGAAAGTTACAGAACTTTTCAATATAAAGGCATTTTATTGAATAAAAAAGGGAGTCAGAAGTAGAAGAGGCCGTTTTTAAAACGACACCCCCCCCCAGTCTCTGACTCCATCGCTGCCAAGGGAGAAAGTCGGTGATTGCACCACCCGCGAGGAAAGTGGATCACTCACAATAAAAAGCCCTCTTTTCTCTTCCCTCTACCTCTTCTTCTCCTCCCCCTCTGACTACCAAAACCCACCGTTCTTTAGTGAGTTAGGGCTCTGGCAAGCACAAACCAAATTCTGCACCCGCTGAAAAAGCCCCACAAAACCGCCCTTCCTGCTGATAGGTAAGATCTCTCCCCTCTCTCTCCATTCCTCTCTCTTCTTTGACTTGTTTCCCTCAAATCCAGGTCGAATTTAATCTTATAGGAGGCAAATCGCCAGTGAAAATAGATCTGGTGGATTTGATGTAAAACCCACTCAAGGACAACTTAGATGGAAGATCTGAGCCATTCGATGAGTTTGTGGGACCCATAACCTCTAAATTGTAAAAACAGTAAAACTTTGGTAATTTAGGACATTAATCAAGGACCAAATGATCGGATGGTCCAGATCCGACAGTCTCATTTTGATTGACTAATAGGGCGATCAGGACGCATGTCCGTGATGCACGATGAAGACACACTAGCTCCATGTGTCCCCGTGCATGTGCATGCATAAAGGCATGGTCACAGTTCAACCAAAATGCACCTGCATCCCAGGAACGGAGACGCACCCTCGTTTTGGATCTAGAACTTCAATATGGACCGTTAAATCGATCTAAAACACAAAATCTCTAATTTCAAGCATACAAGTTTGATTTACAATCGAAAAGGTTTGTTGGATTCATCTTGATGGTGCGGACCTAATTATACAATAAAATTTAGGATTTGAGGATAATTTTCAATGTTCATGGCCTAGAAACCATAGGAATCTTACAGATTTATGAGATCAAAGATGATCAAACTTCATGAAATGATCCATTGGATGATTTAGTATATCAATATAGCTAGATCAACCCTTAATTAAGGACATAACCTTTGAATCATAGATCAACCATTCAAATCAATTACAATCCTGATCTAAGAATTGCCATAGGCGATCTGCGAGATCTGACCATTCATTTGTTAGATCTTGATGACATAAATGTTATTAAGGGTAGTCTAACCATTAAATATTGGATCCTTAAGTAAGAGCTTGTTTGGAAATGTGCTAATCAATTATTTGTAACAAAAAGGGATGGATCTAACCATTGAATTGTAATGGATCTCCATTTAGCAGACTCGATGCACTAATTATCTACAAGGAGGTGCAATCTATGATGGATTAAGGTTTTGTTAGACCTATAGAACATTGATCAGTGATCAGTAAGCTAATAAGATAAATCCAACCATACATTGTTTAGGATCTCTTAAGTTTTAACTTCTAAATGTCAATCTAAGGACGAATGCCTATTGGTATGACCTCTACTTGTTGATCTATGGTATGAAATGGTAGATCCATATACAATTCAATCTTGATGTAAGAGGAGTGACCCATAGGTAATAGATTTGACCATTGATAGATAGTATAGGAGTCTAAATCGATGATCTAAATCTATCTGCTGATCAATAGAGAATGAAAAATAATACTTGGAATCTTACCCTTAAATTATATCCAGGACCCAACAAAGACCTTACAGGAGATCCAATATTTGAATTGAAAAAGAACGTGAACAACACATAAGTAACATCCTTGAGGTAGGTAGTCTGATGCTATTAAGTTTTCAACTAAATTCCAAACTTAAATGAATTACCTGAAATTATTTTCATGTTTAGTATGATTTTGAAATGATATTGTGATTTGGTATTCTTATTATGAGCATGCAAATTATTCTCATGATTTATGATCTTGATTGAAAATGTTACCACCTATATCTTTTGTAGAACAGTTTTACTCTTGAATGACAAAACAATTTTATATATGCTTTACTGCATGTTTTGAAATAGGATTGCATAAATTGCATGATTTAGCATGTGTTAAATGCTTAAAAATTGGAACACACATAGATGTATGTATGTATCTTTTCAGGTTAGTGAGCCTGGTGGGCACTATGCTAAGAGGTTGTTTGCGTATGAGGTTGGCCTCCCGGCCTCTAACCACCAAAAGTAGTAGGTATCATTGTCCAAAGTGGCACTTGTCCCTTTTCTCAACTATTATAGTAATGGGACGACCACTAAAGGTGTTCATGGCACCCTTTTCAAGAACATATCCATAGTCGATTGCGGAGACTGTGGTGGACTAGTCTCTAGATACTAGAGACATGATTTTAAATAGGTCTAGTCATGAGCATAGTGGACCCTATGATTTCTGTTTTGTACTGTCATACATGGTGCATTGAGATCGTCTTAAATGAGTACTTGTGACCAATTGGCTAACATGTTCACTGAGATACTCACGTGTATAAAAACTGCTGTAGGGTTGGGATATTTAGCATCAAGTTTTATTGATTACTACTTTAAGAAGTTAGTAATGTTTATATTGTTAGTGATTGATTAATTTTGTTGAAAATTTTATTACTTGAAATATATATATATATATATATATATATGCAAATGATTTATGCATGAATACTCATGTTTATCCAAGATGATTGCATGATTTTATTACCTGAAAAACTCTTCTTAAAATTATGCATGTGGTGGGTTGTGTTTTCAAATTAATAATATCAGATCACCTATTGGGTATGAGAAATACTCAACCAAATATATTTTTACAGATCAGCCCAATGAAAATTAGAAGAAGCATTAAGAAGTTTTAATGCTATGATCAAGTGAGTTAAGGTAAAGACAAGTGTGAATGTAAGTATATGACTTATTCCTTTGGACATGTATATGTAATTATTATAGTTAGATTGTGAGATGTGACTAGTTGGATCTAAGATGTATGTATTTTCGCCTTAGTTTTAAAAATTATTTTGTTCTCTTGGAAGTAAATGACACTCAGGGTTTTCAAAACTAATTTAAAATAAAAGATTTTTTTACTGCACTGCATTGTTTTTATAAAAGTGTTTTAAAATTAGGCCTGACCTTGCATTAGGAATTAGTTTTGCATTTAAAAATGCATGTGAAATCTTGAGTTGTCACACTGAAGGATTCTGCTATGTCAATAATGAACCCCATAGCTTCATTCTCCACAAGAATTTAGCAAATGTCATTATTGTTCTGATGATTTGAAGTGATTTTATTTAGTCTTTGCACATATTATAAGTAGGTTTCATGGCCTTGCTAAAAGAAAATGTAAAAGGTTTGTTTAGGTTAGAACTCAAAGTTATATTTCATAGTCCTTGATTGATTTCTTGGGTAGGGTGTCTGACTTTTGAATTTTTAAAACCTAGGAGATTTCCCTTTGGTTCTCGGTTCTCCTTTGACCTTGTCCTAATGAAACCTACTATTAGGTAAAGACAAAGGAGATAGCATTTCTAGTTTGCTAGCCAATTTAGAAGACATGAACACCTGTTAAAGTGATGAACTTAAAAAGTCAATCCTAAAATGTATAACTAAAGCAACAACCAAGCATACTTTGGTTGCAAGACAAGAAGGACCATTAATATCATATACTACATTGTAGAGCTCTTGGTAACTACATTAAGAAAGAAATAATTGATACAATTCTCAGTTGTTGAAAGGAAGAGAAAAAAGTGCATGGTGATAGAAGAAAGTTGAAGTTGACTTCCAGTACCTTCCTAGGTTAGGATATTTGTGTAACTAATAGGCTTTGCAAAGAGATGCACTGTCCAAATAAGCTTCCAAGTGACCGTTGTAGTTAATAAAGTGACTCCAAATTTGATGGCGTATTAAAATAAACAAACCAACTAAAGATATGTTGTTGAAGTAAACTCCTGCACCTTGTGGTTAGCAGTGTCTACTAGGTTGTGAAAAAAAGGCAAAGATTTCTCCAATGATTGAAATCAAGCTTTTGAACATAATTCCTAGATCAACACAGTCTAGATTGAGACCCATCATGTAATCCCCATACCATAGACTACAGAAGTGTAACATATAACAACACTAGATGGACTCTAACATCTTTGCGCATGTTCTGTTTGCATTCAGTAGATATTTTCCTGTAAATTAAGAAAGGCAAAGTTTTCTGAACATGGAAGCCAAGAACATAAATGCTTTCCTCTACAAGGTTGACAAAGATTCTATTTGCTTTTGGATTCCTTGGCACATATGATGATTGATGCTTCCCATCATATCCATTTTACCCGATAAATGATAGTATTAAGTAACATGAGTTCATAGATAACTCCAAAGTTTCTTGTATGACAACATTGCAGTTGTCATCCCTGACCCTCCAAAAAGAAGTTCACAAACAAAATGTTAATCACTTCCCATCCCACCCTTCTGACTCATCTACCTCTCGGTCACAGCAGACTTTCCACTTTGAGGAATCCAGGAGCCCTAGAGATCCAAGGACAAAAAATCCAAAGGTAGACAATGTCATCTTTCAAACTTAAACAGTCCACAATTTGTAGAACAGACTTTTTTCCCCCCCGTTTTGCATCAAACTATAACAAACATCAGTTTTTGACAAAGATATATGAAAAAACCATGCACAATACGACTCACAACCACCATATGGTACCTATGAGAATGCACTTTCAAAATCAAAATACCAAAAACAATTTATTGATTTTGACGGCCCCCATATTGTTATGAGACCATTATTTTAAGTTCTTACTGCCTGGTCACAAGATTCTTAATAAGTCAATAGGAAGAAATCCCATTTGGATGAATAAAGAAAATATAAACCTGAAAATTTTCTCTTACTTTTTTTGGTCAATGGTAAAGAATTTAACAAAGGCCTTTTGCTAAATTTGTACATGATGAGAGCTTTATAATATGTAAGAGCAGGTAATGGATACACAATTTGGGACCCAAAATTCCTTCCAAATAATAAACATCTTTCTATTCATCCAGTGTACAAGCAATCAAAGTTCTTAATAGCAATATAATTTTATGTCATACCGATACATTTCATGTATCTCCTGCCAACAATTCTGCTGTCTCAGAGTTCAACAGTGACTTTGATCATTCCTGTCACTATAAATTACTACCACTGGTAGAATTACTTTATTGTTCTTTTATTTTCATTGATATACAAGCCGCAGAGACATATTTATAAAATAAGAAAATTCCTCTACCTGATAGAGTTTTCTTCATGCATATAGATCGCTACATTTAGATCAAATTTATATCATCCACCCAGGAATGAAACCATCGACATTTTGTGTTGGGGCTGCAACTGTCATACCATGTTGACTGACTGGATGGTATCTGCAAGGAACCAAACTGAAGCATTAGTAAAACCATTATTTGAACACATCATCTTGAATTTTCTGAAGGAAAGATCACCCAATTTGCAACCTGGAGTTGCATTCCAATGCTTGAAAGAATTCCTCAGAGTGAGCAGGCTGCCAACTGTAGGGGATGTTCTGCCCACTAGTTTCCCATGCTTGATGAAGAGGATTTGCTATGCTGCTTTCCTCCAACTGTTTAAAATCAAAGATCAAACCAGAATAGCAGAGGTTCAGGCAACTTAGCAAACTCCGGGATTGCATGGCAGAGATATGCGATAAGGATACTGCTGAGGAAAAATACAAAATGACCATAAAGAAAAGTGCAAGAAAATGCAACCCATGCGTTGGAACAGATGAAAAGATGTCAAAGAGAAGTTTTTAAAACAACTAGTAGCAGTTGGAGTGTTAAGTAACTTGGAACTGGTAGTGGCTGTGTCTCTACACAGGGAAGCTTCATTTTGGTGTCTCATGGAGTGTAGGGCACATCTATTTATCAACCAAAAATTATTGCTACAAATATGCTCTTCATGCCTCACCTTGATCCATGTCGTGATTTTCTTCTTGTCAAAAAGTCTTAGATGTGGCAAGCAAACTAGTCCATATGAATTCTTTCTCAGAGGAACCAACCAGCTTCCAGTTAATATTATAGGTCACTTTTTAGAATTTTCAGACTGAAAAGTCTTAAGAGGTATTGGAATTAATATATTTGTACCTTTTTCAAAGAGTTTAACTCAAATATATTAAAGAGCCAGAGCTCTCAACAGGGTGTTTATTTGTCTGTTTGTTAGAAAAGCTGGGTGTGAACATCCGGAGAATAAGTTCGGCAACATTTGGGAGTACATTGTAGACACTCTCCATTGCCTAAGGAAAACATACACAATTCAACAGCATGCACATCACAATGTTTCCGCAAGCAAACATCAATCAAAATCCTTATCAGTTTTGAAAATGACATACAGAAGATTACAATGTAATCGTGCTAAATTTTCCTACTACTTCACAGGGTTATAAGTAAGACAAGGCATTATCATCCTTAGATGGGTCACATGTTGGGTATGGAGAGATCCCTGCTCCACGGTATTTTAACATTTTATGCATCTTTAGGCCTAAAGAAACCTTCTAAAATTTGTGTTGGTATTATCTTTCCACATTTTCAGATTTTATTATAGCTTCCCAATTGGAAAACAAAGAAGAAGAGAATTTCAGGATAGTATTGTCTTTCTCTAACTCCAAGAGATCAACTAACAGAAAACTTCGTGCTTTCTGTCTCCAAGAAAACTGGAATATATTGTGATTAGGGGAAAAGCAGAATAATTATTCTAATGTTGCCAAAGTTGAGCTGTAAGTAAATATTTATTACCTTCATTTTTAACGATTGATTGGCCTCTATCAGCATTTGTTCCTGCAATAAAATCATTGCTATGCATCAGAAATACTGAGAATGGAAAGGATAACAGTAAACCTTTGGGTAGATTTTCATACCTTCCTTTTAAGATCAGAAAGCTGATCAAGCATAAACCGTGTCTGCAAAACAAGTTGGGGCAGCATACTCAGAAACAATTCCATGTCATTTGAAAGCAGTACATAAAAGAGTCCAGTATCTCCTGAACACTTCTTGTACCTTCAGTTTACATAATATGTCGTGATAAATGAGAGTTACCATGATTATGCATGTGCAGCATAGATGAATTCCATATAGTGATATATGAGCATTAAAAGAATGTCACTCGTTTATCAGGACAAAATTAAGTACGTAGAAGATAGATGAATAATTTAAAGAAATTTTATCAGATGTCATCAATGTAATGCTACAACTTATGAAATATTCCCATGAATGAATTACTGAGGAGCATTAAGTTGATATAAAATCACTGGTTGAAGGATTTAGCACACAGTACTGAAAATAATTGCAGGGAATGCTAAAAACTTCTTAATCGTAACATGTAGCACAAAAAGGGAAAGGCATTTCTCAAATCTTGGAAGAGGAAAAAGAAAAGAAAGTGATTTGTACTCCCCAATTACTTTCATCACTTTCATATTTCCAAAGCTCACAAACTAATCAGAGTGCGTTTCTCAAAACCTGATGCCATAAGATGATACTTGCTGTTTATAATAGTTGGAAAGAAGTTTAGACTTCAAAATAGAGTAGCACTTTGATTTTTCAACCATTTAAACTTAGAGATCTAATTTTTAAATAGGCACTTTGCTGTGCTAGGGAGCATCTGCCAAAGTAGCTACCTTTGTCAGAATCCATTTTCAAATTAGATAGAGAGCTTAAATCCCTCCAAACATGTTTTTGATGACTCGATGCAAAAATGGACTGGGCCAGTACTGCAGAGTCATTTTGATTGATGAGCAGAATAATCATATAATTGATTGAAAATTACTGAAGACAACTCATTTGCTTGAAGCAATATAATCTTGCATCAAACAGAATACTGCAGCACAGACTTGTTTAAAAGCAGTATTTGGAACAAGGTCATTGATTGGCATGCTAGTCTGCTGATGTATCCACAATTATGCATTGTTATGTCTTTGGAAGGAAAAATCCATAATTCAGGTTACCGTATGCATGATTTACGAACTCATGGAATCACATGTAAAACTCAATAAATGACTTGAACTGTAAAATTACAAGTAATCTCAACCAATGAAATGAACACAATATCTTGATAGAGTGAGTTCTCTAACAACTAAATCTAGTCATTTTAAGTTTGGCACTGAACATTAAGCAAAAACAGAAAGGCATAATTGACTATTTGGCTATTTTCAAATTCATTTAGAATGTATAAATAACCAATCCCACAGTTTTAGAACACTAAACAAGCCAATAAGAAATGTATTTTGAAACTTCTTACTTTAATAAAACAATAATACAACTCTGAACATTCTTTGACTCTGCACAACAGGGAACTTGATTTGCATAGAACTTTTCTGTGTAAAAATATTACAGGTGACCTTATTAAGCTAGCATTAACTTTGTAGTTTCTGGTTTTATTTTTTAATGTGTCAACTTTATAAATATGGTAGACATTAGGCATTTGATATCAAGACTTAAGAATGAGAAAGCAAGTGAATGCACAAAATAAGATGTACACGATTTTGTTTGTAAAAGCTAACAAATTATCAAAACTAGGAAGCAGAAACGTAATAGAGAAGGGGACAGAGATTGCCCCTCCCACATGCTATATTTCACACCCTCATTTGCCAACATATGAGTAGAATCATTTCCTCCCTGAAAGTGTCAGCCATTGAATTTTTCAATCTCGTCAAGGTCCCTCCCGGTTGCCATGTCAGTTTACCAGCTGAAATACAACCTACAGCATCTACACATCACCAAATGAAAGAGTCTTTACCTCAGCTTAATTTGGACCATTCATATAAAACCTGAATAAGGCATAAAGAATTTTCCCTTGACCATTCCCAAACAACGTCCCACCCACCCTTGTTGGCCCCAATTACCCTAGATTAAACTTACTAGTAAAGCATCTATAAGGTATGATTTATGAAGAAGAGAACAAGTAATTCATGGAGACAGATCACACTCTGTTCTTTGTCAGTGGAAAACCAACAGCAAAGAATTTTGAATTCCAAAATACTGTAAGTCATCGAACTGACTAAAAGAGAGCAATATATCTTATAAATCGATATCATGTATAGAAATTATTTCTTTCATAGAACGAACACAAAAACAGACTTTTCTTCTCATTGTAACATAGATTTCTAAGAAATGAAAGATATGAAATTTCAGACAAAATGCCCATCAAGAAAATATGATCTCCATGTCCTAATTCAACCTCTTTAGTCCCTATATGATCCAGGTTTTCCCCTTGATGTAAATGGGAATACCACCCACAAAGATCAAATTAGAAATCCTAAAAATGTATATCCACCCAGCACCAAAGTAGCTGCAATATTCCCAACATCTGTATACATTCATTTGGTGCTTATTTAAAAAACATAATCAATCAGATCAGCTATTGCTGAAATCTAATGACTGATCTATAACTGATATTCACCTATTTCTGTTACAAACACTTATACTGATCCGTTTGCATGAAATAAACAACAAAAAAGTGGAAGAACATAAAAGTCAAATTCAAGAAACATTGAGCCACTAGGAACTGCTCATTGAAGAAACAAGCAAGAAGCAGAAACTAAAGAACACCATATGATAGAAAGAGGCTCTTCAGCATCTACATTGAGGTGCTAGTGTACTCTAAACCGCTCTTGGTCCTTATTTTTTTTACTGCAGCAGCATCAGTGGATATCGAGAAGCACCGATGTCCCAGTGCAGGCAATTTACGACTAAGTACTTAGCAATGTCTTCTCAAATTCCTCTGGGTTTTAGAGGTTCCTTCATTTGCCACGGTAATTACAAGTTCCCACTTTTGACAACAACTACTATTTACTAGCTCCAGTCCTGGCATACAATTTAAAGATCAAGAAATTTGCATTAGAAACAGTGTGACCACTGTTTTTATATATTGTTCGCACCGCAATTTATACAATTTCTTCCAAAAAGTTGTACACACAAGATATGCGGGGAGATCCAGTGAAAATCTAATAAGTAATAGTGCACTTTGCTTCAAAGGGCTAAACTAGCATTGAAATTAAAAGCAATATAATGTCCTTATTGTTTTCTAATGCACAAGTAACTTCATTTATATTACCTTTGTAGATCTTATTCGCTTCAAGGATACTTCAAGTTGATTCTCAAGTTGCTCAAGCTCCTCTCTACTCAACGGGCCCAAGTCTTCGCCAAGAAGATTTCTGCAGTTTTTCACAGTTTACTGACTCCATACATGAATTGTTTCACAAATCCAAAGAAATAATAATCTTATCTTCAAATGTTGAAGAAAATTCCATAAAATCAGCACTTCAATTCATGTGTCTGCCGAAATGTCTACCTTTGAGAACGTTGTAGAACATCAGCTCTTGCTTTCAACTTCAAATGTTCTTGATAGCTGCTCTGCTTGACAAAGAAAACATTGTTATAAATCATTAAGGCACAAGAAAGCAGGTAATATACCAGAATACAGGCACACAGACACGGCAACATCAGCCACAGCCACCCCAGTGACAGAACAAGAATGTATATGCTAAAGCTCTAGAACCTGTAAAAGCAGTGATCCTAAATGAATGGATCGTCCTTGGAACATTTGCACAATCATAAGATAGAGTTAACTGAAAATTATCATTGCTCCAGGTGCAATCGGGAAAAGGCTCTACTTGCAAAAGGCCAAGGACAATCTCCAAATTATAGAAACATCTGTACATCTGTTTCCATTAATTCCTCCTGGTCAGAGTTCATAGATTATTGATTGAAATAGAGAACAACAAAATCTTCTAACAGTCTTCATTTTTACGATTTCTAAATTTGATCGTCTTGTAGAAAACTTTCCACACATAAAAAATCATTGAAATTACAAGCCCCAACTGCATGAAAAGGAAACAGGATTGGTAAAAGATAGGCAGATCACCATACGGAGATAGTACGCACGTGATCAATATGCATGAAACAGTACAAAACAACAAACATAGTAAGTTGATTCCTGAGTAGATTTGGTTACCTGCGCTTCCCTTGCCGGTGCACTAGCTTCGATCGCCCCATAATTAGATTTTCGGTACCTCTCAACTGTCTTGAGCATGCTGATAAAGACAACATGAAACAGAGGTCACAGAATGGTAAAGTTCATATCTTTAAGGGGCCAAGTTAGAAGTTTTGCATGGAGAAAAGAATTAACTACACTACTATTTATCATCAAAACCAAGTTTGAACTACATGAAACAGAGAGTATTTTTCCCCAGAAGATAAGCTCGGTACAAAAGCCAACTTAACAACACTAAACGGTCCTTATCAACTTCAGTCACATCAAAATGGTGTTGGAAAATTGGAATTGAGCGTGAAATTCTTAGAGAAAGACCATTTCGCAGATGACTACAACATCAAAATGGTATCGGTCCATTAGTGACACGTGGTTTGGTGCTTAGCTCTATTCTGTCAGACTCCAAAGTGACTGAACCTCTCACCCCAACATCAAATAAGGAAAAGGCCAACCCAATTAGATTGTAGAAAGGCAAGGATATATCATCGTTGTGAAGAAAGAAAAAATGCAACTATTATTACCGAAAAGACGAATAGGAAAGAATGAGGCAACGTGGTCATCGCTTGTGAATGAAACACTAGCAACTGCAAACAGGCGTTATAGGAGGACGGCAGACGGTCATGGTAGCTAAAGGAAATTGCGAGAGGGGTGGTCCTTGTAAAAAACTGAGGTTTCTAATTTCAGAAAGAGACCAACTCTGGGAGTCCAAGGGGCACACATGGGCAAAGTTAGCTGTGATACTGAGTTGTTGAAGTGCCTTGTCTCACAACCGAGATGATTCCCATTAAAACAGGAACAATTAAAGCAAGGTAATGGATTTTTACAAGACATAGGCCAAGAATAATCAATGCTTCATTGCTGCTGGGACACCAAAGAGCTCCCTAGATAGGGGTTGCGATCAAGTGTTAGATTAATTAAAAGATTCGGTCATGCCTATGTGACATATACGGGCCTGGAGAAAGTGGCTAGGAGTCTGTGTAGTGCCACAGTGAGTCTCTCACCTGGTGACCAGGGTTCTAGAATGTCTACGTGTGCGTATTTTAACTTTTGAAAAAAGGGTTTTCGATCTGAACAGCCCACATAGAGAGGAGAGAGGAGGGGGCTTCCTTTGAAAAATAGTATATAGTATATTTTGGCTACAACTCGTCCATGATCTGCCATGCACATAGCAACATGATCTATCATGCACATAGCAAAAAGATATAATTGCCTTAGTGTGGTGATATCCACCTTTAGCCTGCAACTAAATAATTAGAGCCACATCTCATTGGTTTTCTCGACAGAGTTTGTAGATTCCATACTTGTATTTTGTCATAATCCAAGCTTGGATATTGATAAGAAATTTAGGTTCAGTCAGTGCCATAAGGTTTCGGGCATTTGGAGCAAGAACTTTGGAAGGGCCCAAAAATCTCGAGTATCTAGAGAATCAAACAATCTACAAGAACAGTTCAATCAACATTTACAAATAATGCAAAACCGGGTAGATAATTATACGTTAGCTCGAGGACTTGAGCAGTTAGCGAAGTTGGTTTTGGTGACTAGTCTCGTGACCAAGAAGTTTTGAGTTCAAGAAGTGGTCTCACCTATCAAATAAAAAAGAGGTTATAGAATGCTCAAAATATTACTAAACTACGATAAATATAAAAGTTAGGAAGGGGATATCCCCAATTTTTTACAAGGACGGAAACCTTTGCGTTTAGTGTGCTTAGTCACATCTGACGTCCCTCAGACTAGTCTTTTAGTATGCTTACTCAAGGAAAAGAAATATATATATATATATATATATATATATATATATATGATAAAAGAATAAGAACATGAACAAGACAACAGAAAGGGATCCCGCAAAAACTTAATACCTTTTTTAGCATAACTAGTAGTTTGCAAGAAATAGTTTGATAAAATCCTAGTTTAACTTGATATCTATGTGGAGAACCAGAACATTAGACAATGTAAATCAACATCAATAAATTACTATTCGTTACGAAGCAGGAAAAAAAAAACCACCCGCTTCTAGCAATTCCTTCACTCATTTTCCACCAAACTTCGAATCGAATTGTGTAGAATTCTCCTTCAAGACGTCAAGAAACCTTCAAACACCCACTCTCATGAAGGGGAAAACCATAACCAAAAAGACGACAAAATTCTCCTTCTCTTAAACAAAACATACTGAGAAAGGTCTCTGCATAAAACAAGCCGGAAAGGAGCTCCAAAGTCAGTCCCGTACCCAAGAGCAAAGCTATATGAAGTGGACTCTCCGTGCACAAATTATGAGTAAGCAAAGGTTTCACAACGAAATACACAGGGTACAAGCTTGCTGTCGTGCCAACATGTTTTCCCATCTGGGTTTTCCAGGAGGTAGTTCATGGCTTCTTTGAAGATATTTGACTGAGGGTGGCAGCGTTAGATTTGTGGAGAAAGTGAGAATTTTAGTTAGCCTTAGATTTGTGGAAAAAGTGAAAATTTTAGTTTTGTAATGAAGCGGACCCAAGATCAAAGCTATATGAAATGAGCCTTCTATGCACAAACCATGACAAAGCAAAGGTTTCACGCAGGCAACGATCCCTCCAACAGCAACATATACAGTGCACAAGCTTGCTGCGGTGCCCAACGTATTTTCCTATCTGGGTCTTTTAGGCGGTAGTTCACGGCTTCTTTGAAGAGATCTGATGGTGGGAAGAAGCCTTGAATTTGTGGAGAAAGTGAGAATTTTAGACCTGTAATGAAAAATCGAAGTTGGCTTTTGGACAACAAAGTAAAGGATGATAGGCAAGAGAGACGTGATTTCTTCTATGGAGAAGTTGAAGACTGAGGAGGTGGTTTTGATTCGTACAAGCTCTCATTTGATCTTGAAAATCTGTCAATATCTTTGACGAGTTTCAGGCCTCTAGTTTGAAGATGACTCCAATTGGAAGGTTTTCCAGGAGAATGAATTAGTTTTTGCAGGGAATAAATCCTCTTTCAATTTTCCCTCTTTCTTTGCGGTTTCCTCTATTTTCATTTTTCGCAAGATATAGGGGCTGAAGTCGGTCAAAGGGTAAGCTAACTAGAAGATAAAAGCATCCGCACGCCTATAAAAAGTAGTGGTGCGGATATCAGCTCCCAAATTATATAGCCAAAACTCGTAGTATGGGTTTGATCTCTTATTACAGTTAGTGAAGGGTCTTATTTCACATCATCGTCATCGTCTATTTGAATGATGAACGCAGGTACCCACGAGCACCTTGAATCCATTACCTACTAGGTATCACGTGAAAGGCCCTTCCTGCCCCTTAGAACGCATATATGCTCAAAAGAGATGCCTTGTCGACTAGCGGTGCTAGGCATTGTTGCCATTCACAAGCTAAAATGTTGAGGGTTCAGGTTCCCTCCCTATGAGAAGAGAAGACAAATGAAAAACAAAACAAGCTCGTAGTCATTCATAAACCTCCAAGCATATCACCAGACCTATATGTATAGACCATTGCAACTGAGCACTTTGGTTTAATAAAATAATTAATAAATGATTAACTAACGTCCGTATCAACAATAAAAACTGTGTTTTTCTTAGACTAGCTTAAAAGTATAACAAGAGGATATTACACATAGCTTATAACAAGAGGATATTACAAATAGCTTTCCAAGTACTCCTAAAATAAACAAGTGAAATTCTACGGACTTCTAAAATTAGACTCCTTGCTACTTGAAACTTCTATGTTTTAATTTGAAGGGTCTATCAAAAATGACAAAACTTGTTTTAGAAATTACATAAGATCACCAGACTTGCCTTTAGATATAACAGTTCAGCACAAGATTTTATGATGAATAGATCAAGATGAGGAAGTGAACAACCTTGACTATTCTAAAAGAATATATCAAGAAGAGACCTAACAAATTCTAAAAGAACAAAATTTAGAGATCTATCTAATCTCAAAAATGTCAGACAATATACTGGAGAATATATATATATATATATATAATCATCAAAGCCTTATCCTGATTAGGGGTCGGTTGTACGAATCTTGTTCCGACATTCATCTCTGTCAAGTGTTATTGTTTCATAAGTCCAAGAGTTTTAAAATCTTTTCTCACCACTTCTAACCACCCTCTTTTGGGTATTTGCCTTGCCATTAAGATCCTTTGACTTGATGGATTGACTCTTATAACTAGTGCCATTTAAAATCTCTATTGGACATGTCCAAATTATCTAAGTCTACCCCTCTCTCATCTTGTTATATATTGTGCTACTTGTAAGTTTCCTCTAACGTTTTTATTCCTAATTCTATCCTTTCTTGTCTTGCCACTCACCCATCTCAAAATCCTCATTTTTGCTACACTCATCCTATGTATATTTTCTTCCTTAATTTCCCGACACTCTAATTCATAGAGCATGATTGACCTCACAGTCATCCTATGAGTGGCATCTGTTGATCACATAAAAATCCAGAGGCACATCTCCATTTGTTACAACCTACCTAGATTCTTTGGGTAATTTCTCTCTCAATTTCTTTGCTGTAGTAAATTATCAATCCCAAATATCGAAAGTAGTTTTTTTGGGATACTTCTTGGTTACCAATCTTTACTAGTGCTTCCCTCCCACTCCTCTCCTTGCTAAATTTCATTTCATATACTTTGTCTTAGTTTGGCTAATTTTAAATCATTAAGACTCTATAGCATCTCTTTGCAACACTAGTTATGTGTTTATATCCTCCCTTGTTTTATCAATTAAAACAATGTCATTTGAAATAAGATGCACCATGGAATTTCCTCATGTAGATATTTCGTTAGCTCATCCATAACCAACTTGAAGAGGTACAGGCTCAATGCTGATCCTTGGTGCAATTCCTATGGTGATGGAGACATCATCGATCTCTCCGCTAGTAGTCCTAACATTTGTTACCACTCCCTCATACATATTCTTAATTATGTCTATGTATCCCTATGAAACTCCTTTCTCACCTAACATTCATCATATTAACTCTCTAAAGACCCTATCATAAGTTTTCTATAAGTCAATAAAGACCATGTGCAGGTCCTGTCTCATTTTCCTATATTTCTTTATCAATTGCCTTGGAAGGAAAATATCTTCTATGATAGACCACCTAGTAGTTTTCCAAGCACTTGTCTCATAATGTAGCCTCTTCTCAATCACTCTTTTCCAAAGTTTCATTGTATGGCTCATAAGTTTAATCCCACAATAATTAGTGCAACTTCATACGTCTCATTTATTCTTATAGATTGGTACAATGAATCTTTTCCTCCTTTCATCTAGCATTTTTATATATTTTAAAATCTTGTAAAACAACTTTGTTAACCAAACTTCTTTAGCATCTCCCATATATCCTCTATTGATATACCCTCATACCCCAGGTCCTTTGTTGATTTTATCTTTTTAAAGGCATCTTTCATTTCATGTATCCTAATCTTAGGTCATACATATACAATTGAATGTTAGATGGGTTTATGGTTCTCCCAATTTCTCTATTCTCATGGCCATTGTCATTTAGAATTTTTTTAAAGTAACCTTCCTAGCTTTGATTGATCTTGTCCTCTTTAACCAGTACCCTTTGGTCATCATTTTTAATGCATTCAACATTATTTAAGTCCATACTCTTTTCTTCTCTCCTAAAACAAGCTTTATTAGCCGAATTCTATTGCTATTGTACTTTGACAACTTTATTTTTAAATCTTTATTCATTAATTCCTATGCTATTTTTGTTATCATCCTTTCCTACTTACTAGAGCTTATACCCATCAATTTCTCTAGTTTTATCCCCCTCCATTTGGTTTCTTGGATACAAGCCATGTTGCCTCTCCTACATCTTATTATATTTAATAACTTCACTCTTACTTATCAATGTACCTACTATTTCATGTGGCGATACGAATCTTATTATCTTGAACTAGTCCCTTCACCTACACATACATAGAATGACATGGGAACTCTTCTCTACTTTTCACTACACCTTGGTTCTGATGTAGCATATCACTTCTAAGGAAACGGTCTAGCGGTCCTTGCCCATTTCTCATGACACCTGGAATTAGCACGTTGCTTATGGAGGAACACCCTAGCAACCCTTGCTCATTTCTCACTATATGCAGGATAAGATGTAACACATTGCTTATGGTGAACACCTTAGCCTTAGGGAAATTCAAAATAAAATTCATATCATATAGAACTTTCCAAGGTATTTTTCATCAGTTGGCATCTGACACTATCCTCCTCCTTTATCTAGGCCTGGAGCTAGTAGTAAAAGGGCAGCCTAGATGCACGAAGCTCCTGTGCATGTGGGGTCTGAGGAAGGGGAGGACCACAAGGTTCAATTGTACGAAGCCTTACCTTGCATTTTGCAAGAGACTGTTTCCACTGGGCTTGGAACTTGTAATGAGATCATAAAATCATATAAAAGTCATATATATATATATATATATTAATCCAATGAACCAATTTTTTAGTAGAATTTTTTAGTTTTAAGTTTGTGAAGAACCCAACATTATTAACTATGCAATTGTTATGATATAGTTTAGAAAATCAAACATTTTAAAATTTTAAAAGATTTCTTTTGAAAAAGCTTAAGAAAATGAATGGTAAAACCCAATGTAATATTTCTTAGATCATGAATAAATTCAAAAAATTAGGTTTTTTAATAAATTTGTAATCAAACCTTAATCAAAGAAAACCTTGACCTTGGTATTAAAGATCTTACAAGAATTAATAAACATGGATCATAGGTCATCATCATCATCATCAAGACCTTATCCCAATTAGGGGTTGGCCACATGAATCTTATTCTTCCATTCCACTCAATTAAATACAATGTCTTCATTTAGTCCCAAAGTTTTTAAATCTTTCCTCACCACTTCTATCCACGTTCTTTTGAGCCTTCCCCTTTCCCTTTTAGAACCTTCTACTTGTATTACATCACTCCTTCTAACTAGTGTTGTTGTTGGTCTCCTTTGGACATGTCCAAACCATCTAAGTCTAATCTCCCTCATCTTGTTACCTATTGGTGCTACCCCTAAATTTCCTCTAATATTTTCATTTCTAATTATATTCTTTCTTGTCTTACCATTCATCCATCTCAACATCCTCATTTATGCGACACTCATCTTATGAGTATAATGTTCCTTAACTACCCAACACTCTGCATCCATAGCGCATGGTCGGCCTTATAGCCATCCTATAAAAATTTTCTTTTAGTTTGAGTGGCACCCATCGATCACATAAAACTCCAAATGCACATCTCCATTTGTTCCAACCCACTTGGATTCTCTGGGTAACCTCACTCTCAATTTCTCCACTCTCATAGATCAATGATCCTAAATACCAAAAGTGGTCTTTCACGGGGACTTCTTGGTTATCAATCTTGATTGTTGTTCCACTCCTACTCTCCATGCTAAAATTACATTCCATATATTCTGTCTTAGTTTGGCTAATTTTAAATCCTTCAAATTCTAATGCTTCTCCCCATAACTCTAGCTTTATGTTTACACCCTCCATTGTCTCATCAAGTAGGACTATATCATCTGCAAATAGCATGCACCAGGGAATCTTCTTGTGCAAATGTTTTGTTAACTCATCCATAACTAATGTGAAGAGGTATGGACTCAATGCCGATCCTTGGTGCAATCCTATAGTGACAAGAAAATCACCAATCACGCTACTAGTGGTCTTAACATTTGTTATCGCTCGCTCATACATATCTTTAATTATGTCTATATACCCCTGAGAAACCCCTTTACCACCCAATACCCTCCATATTAACTCTCTAGGGACTCTATCATAAGCTTTTTCTAAGTCGATAAAAACCATATGTATGTCTTTCCTCCTCTCCCTATATTTCTCTACTAATTGTCTTAGTAAGAAAATAGCTTCCATGGTCGACCTCTTAGGCATGAAACCAAACTAATTCTCCAATAAACTTGTTTCATGTCATGTATCTTCTCAATCACTCTTTCATAAAGTTTCATGGTATGGCTCATAAGTTTGATTCCTTGATAATTAGTGCAACTCTGAATGTCTCCTTTATTCTTATATATTGGTACAATAGAGCTTTTCCTCCACTCATCAGGAATTTTCTTTGATTTTATAATCTTGTTAAACAACTTGATCAACCAAACTACCTCAATATCTCTCATATGCTTCCAAATATTTATTGGTACACCATTAGGCCCCATGGCCTTTCTTGATTTCATCTTTTTCAAGGCCTCTTTTACTTTAGGTATTCTAATCCTACGTTTATATCTATAATATCCAATGTTATTTAGATTTATAGTATTTTCAATCCCTATATTCTCATAGTCATTTAACAATTTTTGAAAGTATGTTTCCTACATTTGTTTGATCTTATCTTCTTTGACTAATACCCTTTGATCATCACTTCTATTACACCTAACATGATCTAAGTTCTTACCCTTCCGTCCTCTTACTTTTGCAAGTTTAAACACATCTTTCTCAGCTTCTCTTGTTCCTAATCTATTATAGAGCTCATCATATGCTTTAAGTTTAGCCTCACTTACTATTCTCTTAGCAGCATTTTTAGCATTCTTATATTGTTCATAGTTTTTATTATTATTTCTAATCTTCTGCCATGCTTTAAAATGCATCCGTTTTTCTTTAATAACTTTTTGCACTGTTTCACTCCACCACCATGTTTCCTTTGCTAATAACCTTTTACCTTTAGATACGCCTAAGACATCTTTTTCCACTTTCTTAATGGACTCAGCCATATTAGTTCACATGGCATTTACTTCTGTTTTATAGTTCCAATTTCCTTCTACCATCAACTTATTTTTGAATGAGGTTATTTTCTCTACTTTTAAGTTCCATCACATAGTTTTAGGATGTGTATTAAGTTCAGTTCTTTTACTCCATCTATTAATATGGATATCCATAACCATTAACCTATATTGTGAGGTTAAACTCTCACTCGGTATCACCTTACAATCCTTACATATAGATTGTTCATTATTCCTAAGTAGAAAAAAGTTCATTTAGCTTTTATAAAGTCCACTTTTAAAGGTTATTAAGTGTTCATCCCTCTTCTTAAAGAGTGTATTTGCAATGGACATGTTATATGACAAAGCAAAATCAAGGATATTCTCCCCCATCTCATTTCGTTCACCTATACCATATCCTCCACGTATTCTATCATATCCTTCCTTATCCTTTCCGACATGGCCATTTAAGTTTGCTCCTATAAATATCCTCTTAGTGTTGGGAATTTCTTGCATGACTCCCTCTATGTCTTCCCAAAACTGTCTCTTGATTATATCTTGTAACCCTACTTGTGGTGTGTATGCACTTATAACATTTATAATTTATTCTCTTAGAACAATTATTATTATTATAATTCTATCACTGATTCTTTTAACATCCACAGCTTTATCCTTTAATTCCTTATCCACTATTATTCCTACGCCATTTCTTTTATTTTTCTTTCCTACGTACCATAATTTATACCCATCTATTTCTCTAGCTCTAGCCCCTTTCCACTTGGTTTCTTAGATATAAGCAATGTTGACTCTCCTACATTTCATCATGTCTACTAACTCCAAACTCTTACCTGTCAGTGTCCATGTAGCGATGCCAATCTTATTTTCTAGAGATACCCTATTTACTATCACCTTTCTCGACTTCCATGGTATGAACTCATGTCCACTTTTCACTGCATCTGGGTTCTCATGCAGAGCATCGCTTCCGAGGGGACACTCTAGCAGGCCTTGCCCACTTTTCACTACACTCAAGATTTGATGTAGCGCGTTGCTTTTGGGAGAATGCCCTAGGTATCAAATCTAAAAGTTTTATAAAAACTTCAACCTCAATATCAAAGATCAAAGATCTAACTCTATTTAATGAAGTTATACCAAAGGGCTTATGGTAAATATGGATCTTCCAATCTTACATTTCTTTGAAGTTTCACTGGTGGCACTTAAATTTCTCTAAGAGATTTCTTGAATCACTCCAAGAAGAGAGTAAGATAGTTATAAATCAAACTGAAGCTACAAGCCAACTTCTTATTATCAATCTTCATGATGAAAGAACAAAGAAAACATTGTTCTCCTACTATAAGTGTAAGGGATGTCAGCCTATTTCCTAGGTAAAATAAGAAAAAAAGAGAGTTACATCCTTGAACTTACTTTTTTGTTAGGTAGATGACAGGGAAAATTAGTTACTCCCCTCACTTTCTTTTTGTTCAGTTAAATAAAAATAGCAAAATTATTCTCAAATTAGTAAAAATAATAAAAACAAAAGAAGTTAACTTCTACACTGTATGCAACTAAGGATGAGAGGAATGATAATTCATTTACCATTTTCAAGTGTACACTATGCATCCACATAAATATGCTTTTCAAGCATTGTAACCACATTTACTGAAATATGACAACTTGGACGCAAAGTGCACACTTGACAAAGTACATTGTTGGCGTACACGAATTCATGATTCCTTCAAACTTAAATATACAACACAACAAAACTTCTTTCAATTGATAACTATATCCTTAATGTGGCACACTATGATCCCAATTAGGTTTTTTGTCAGAAAGCTTCTAATGAAAAAGCTTCTATTAAAAATTAGGTACTTTCTATCACTATCTCCATAGTTTTTTCCATCTTTGGTTGAACAATATGCAAAAGGAAGAAGATTTTTGAAGGAAAACTATTTACTTTCTTGAATGGTGATTTCTTTTGGGAAAATTTCATGCAAAATCTTTGCAAAAAATCATATATTTCCTAGGTAGAAAATTTCTTTTTCAAGCATTTATTTTCTAATTGGATCCAAAGCCTTTCTCCAGCTATAACTAAGCTGAGTGAGCCACATTGTTTGAGATATTCTTTTGAAAATAAATTCTAACAAGCTGTATCTAGCAATTAGAAATGAATTATTTAAGCTTAAATATTATTTTGATGAAATTATTCATTTTATTTCTCTATCCACATCCTTCCAAAATCCCATCTCTAGCAAAAAAATGAATGAATTGATCAAAAGATATCTACACATGAACCTTTACACCCCCACGAGATTGCTTTGATTTGGGATCCAAGCACCCTAATCCGAAATAAGGATGGCAATGGCGTGGGTCATACTGGAACCCCTCTCGCACCTACTTGGGGTGGTGTGGGATAGGAAATTAGTGCCTCACACCCTTAGTATGATAGAAGAATGTGACCTGAGGTGGGTTTGGGGAGGGTGAGAGGTGAAAGTTAACCAATCCAACCTGACATATATAACTCCTAACAAGCAAAGGTGGAAAAAGAGTTGTTCTTACCAAATGATGATGGGGTGGTGGACCCACAAACATCTATATAGACAAGTTGCAGTTGATTTGTTGCTCTTGCTGGTGCCTTCTTTGAGAAACTCCTTCTAAAGTGTTTCCAAGAACACAACACTCACAAAGTTGGTGAGGATGTTTACTTAGAAACTTGCTAGACAAAAGCTTTATCTCATCAAAATTTAAATGACTAAATCTTTTGTGTCAAAGCCATGATCTTGAAAGTTTTGTAAGAACATTCTATCAATAAAAATAAAAAAAAAATTCTCTTAAGAAGAGAGAGAGAGAGAGAGAGAGCTCCCATGAAGTATATCAGAACTAGACTAGTCGTTCCTTGGTCTCCTCTTAATGGTGTCTCATCAGGTTGGCACGCATTGTTGATCTACTTTCTGAAAAGTCCTAGGTTGTCTGATTGTAACACTTTGAACTCATATCTCTCAGGCCAACAAAAAACTAAAATCCATTCACATTGTTTAGAGCAACTCTATATTAGGGTTTTGTTGGTACTCATACAACTATTGTTGGCTTACTTCCTACCAGCTCAAGCTTTTAGGTCGGATGGTATACCGACATGGTATCAGAGCCTTATTGACCAAAAAGCCACGAGTTTGAAACTTAAGAACCCCATATTAATTACAACATGTACGAACTTAGAAAAAAGAAAAAGGATCTTTCATATAAAGAGTTTGCTAGGCATAAAAGTATCTTTGACCCACTTCCTATCAACTTAAGCCGTTAGGTTGACGGGTAAACCAACACTATCGATGCAACAATCAAGAACCCATTGGCTATAATTGCTTCATTGCTTCATCTTCTAAGGAAGCAATGTTCAATCTGGCCTACAAGTGAAACAAAAGGAGAGAAACAGTCAATAGCTACAGAGAAACAGTCAATTACTACAGATTTATATTTGACTAGAAGATGTGTTTACTTCTTTATTATGTAATACTACCCAGCCTATTGGAAAAGGAAAATAAAATAGCTGATCAAGTAGTAACCGAGTTGATGTAGCAGTCCTCACTTTGTTAGCAACGACAACATCAGTCACAAAAACAACAAAGACAAGACAAATTGCACGGTAAGTTTAGAATCAGCCACTCACATACCAAAAGGATAAAGCACTTAAAATTAGAAAATGACAAGAAACCCAGTTGATGGTCCATTTTAGTGTGAAAAATTGACCAACATGAAAAACTTCGTAACTTAAATCACATTGAAAAGCCAAGAGCTAATCTATTTAGACCATGTATTTTCTTTTATGAATGGATCCATGAGGCGAGAAAGGCAAAAGAAAATAAACCTTAATGATCTCCCCCAGTCCTGGATTGGGGACAAATGATCCATCAAAGTTGATCTTACCCAGTTGCACTATAGGGTGTGACATGACTAAACTATTTGGCTTTGAGGCAATCACACCAACAGTGATTTTCTAGTTTTGAGCACCAATGTAATCATGAAAGCTGTCAATCTCCTCAAGGTTCAAGATTTCTTGCTATCCTTCTTCCATTTCATTTTCGTTGTGCTTTTTTCTGAATGGTAAGCTGGGTTTGAACATATGAGCACCTTCTAAGTCAGTATGAACTAAATCCTTTAGTAGACGTCCAGAATATTCTGCACAAAAGTTGCTGCTCCCGAAAAGAAGTATTCTAGGACCACAGTGGATAGGTTTGCCAAGCTATTCTGACTTCAGCGGTCAATCACCAGATCTCTTTCCATCAAGTAACTACAGTATACTAGGAAAGATGAAACAATTCTGAGTCAATAAGGCTAGGCGAAACTCGGTAAGTACGGACTCGATCCGATATGAAAGAACAATGATATGATCCTAGAAAGGATTATGATGAAATGAAGAGTTCACTGTAACTTTCTCCTTCAGAAACGGTAGTCTAGGCAGTCACATCCAAAATAAAGCAAGGAACGCAGCATTCCTTGCTTGAAAATTAAAAACATTTCTATTTTATAAGCTGACTACTATAAACAGTCGATGAACTTCAGAACTCACGTGCACGTTTATTCCTAGAAGCAGCAACTCCTCACAATGGTTCATAAAATAATGCCCCAGTAGTGAAGCAACAGCCAGTGAAACACCCCATCTACGTACTCATTACACATCTACAGCAACACAGCAACATTATGATGCTAAAATCATCCTAGTTCCTATGAGTGCACTCAAGCAACGCCGCCAAACCCAATTACACATAAACCAAATACACCCAGCATAATCGGATAAACCGGGTTATACAAGCAGCTATATGCTTACATGAATCGTGGCTTTACTTCAGACTCACCTCTAAAAAAGAAGAGAAGTTTCATAGATAGCACCTAGAGATTAACGCGGATCATGATCTTACTTCATAAGCAGATCCAGAACAAAAAAAGAAAGGACGACTATATTCATAGCTAACATCTGTAGGCTCAATCACAAGGAAGGAATATTCCATATAATGATACATGGAATAGTCCAGCATAATCTCCCAAACGCGATCACATATATTTTTTTGTTTCGAAAGTAGATAAACACGATTTTATAACTTAACACTGTTCGTGATCTTACTTGATAATCAGCTCCCCGATAAAGAAAAAAAGGGAACGAGGACCGATGCAGCTTGTCAGCATCCACAAGAGAGAAAATCAGACAGAAAACTACTGATCTAGCAAAGGAAGAAAGGAAAAATAAAGCACACCACTATCGTATCAAATTCTCAAAAGAAAAGCTGCCGATCCTGGCCCAAACAGCTCCTTAGCATCAAACAGGAAAAGAAATAACTCTACAGTCCATCACACTGACAGTCAGTGCAATCTCAAGCAAGCAAAAACTACAACCAAGAATCTAGAAAGCCATTAAAATCCCATCTGAAGACTCTTCATTCCAAAAATAGCATTTCATGTTTATAGAAAAGCTTAAACCTCATCAAGCTGCACAAATAATCAGAAAAAGTCTAGAAAAAAGAAAAGCAAGCGTGAGAGAGGGAGTTAGGTTTGCCACTAAATCCCATAAAAATCCTATGTAGCTATCTGTTTCTTTACAAGAGTTACAAGTCCTACTGACGATGATTTCCATGAAAAATCACATTTCATGTTCACTCAGAACTTAAAACCTCATCAAGCAGTAGAAATTATCAGCTTAACAACTCAAGAATCAATATCGAGGACGGATTTTCTTAGAAATTGCAAAAAAAATCACATTTTTCTATTTTTGATTATTAAATCGCATGGAAATCTTAAGTGGATATTTGTTACTCAACCGATTGAGAGTTTCGACGAACAACAAGCTTCGTTTTCATTATCTTTCGTTTTTTTCAAGACTTTTGGCAATTTTGGAGAGGAGATCGTACCTTGAACTGCTACAAAACTCATACATCTTTCCTCTGTTGGAGAAGATAATTAGGGCAACTTCCGCATCACAAAGCACAGAAAGCTCGTAAGCTTTCTTCAGAAGCCCACCTCTCCTCTTCGCAAAGGTTACCTGCCGATTTATCTTGTTCTCGATCCTCTTCAGCTCCACTCTCCCTCTTCCCATTCTCTTTCTCTTCTTCTCTGTCTCTCTACTGGTTATCTCACTTCTTCTTGCAACCACCAGTTCTTCTTTTTCTTCTTGAAGAAGAGAGATTCTGTGAGCAAGAAAAGAGATACGAAGGAATGTAAAATGGAGGACTTTTTGGCTTTTTTAATTCCTTTCTTCTCTCCTTAGTTCTCTCCCGTAGCCATTGCAACACTCAGATTTCAGCACCAAAACAAAATAGAGTTTGTAGGGACCTGTCTGAGAGAGAAGATTTTTATAAAATTTCTCTTTTCAACCGTTTTGCATTATTTTATTTGTTGGTCACTCGACGTCAACATCAACCTTAAACATTCGACTTTAGAGCAAATAACGTGTCGAACTAACAGCGGCCTGTCTGACATCTTGTCTAAATGCTTATCTTAAATTACTGAAATACCCTTTGTCTTGAAAAAATGGTGCTCGTATCTTTTCCTAGTTGTTATAAGGAATTAGAGATTCAACGTTACTAATTATTTTCGCTAAAACTTTCTATTATTAAAATTTTGGAATGGTACTACAAATACAAAGAAAGAGCAAATATTGCAGTGTACTGGAACACTGAAATTATAACTACGTTTGTGATTGTCCAACTAAATGATAAATTGCACCGACATCGGTAGTAAAAAAAGTTATAATTCTTGTGGGCAATATCAAAATGTAGAATATGCCCAATGAATCAATTATTGGGCCTTACAGGATGTCAAAAATGCCAAAACTTACCTTCTTTTGTATGAAGAACGGCTGGATATTGAATAATGAACCTTCAACTACATTGCACTTGTGTAAATCTATGCAATTTACTAATATTTTATTATGGAATTCATTGGACCATGTTCTCCAACTTCAAACATAAGAAAACTGCAAACACTTAAAACGTTCTATAAACTAATGCCAATTAATTTTAGTTGGTATTATTATCTCGAAATACATATAAAGCTAATGTGTGTAATTAAGAAGTTGATATTGCCTCCATTTTCATCATAGTGCTCCTTTCTTTGGTAAAATACATGGTTAATCACTTGATAATTGTTCTTTTGGCAAAATTGTTAAAAGTGAGATTTTTTTTTCCCATATATATACCCTAATTTTATACTAAATTTCACATAACGGCTCCATGTTTAAAACATCTCACGTAAGGCCTCTAAATATATTTAGTATCTCTCTATATCTGAGCATCTAATGTTTTGTTAAAATAAGTTACTGAATAGTCTCATGTGGCATTCCCATGAAAAGTTTTGAGGGTATTATTATCATTTCAAAAAAAAATTTCAACTAGAACAAAAATTTGTTAAGTATCCAATTGGCATTAATTTTCAATCCTTACCATTGGACTATTTAACTAATTTTCACAAGTAGTGTAAATATGGTAGGCCAACCAAGATGAAAGTATCCAATGATCCAAATGTGGGGCCTAGCTAGGATGACTTCCTGTCTTTTTATTTCAAATGGTCATGATTGAAAAATTCAATATGGGACACCAACTAACTAGGCCCTAGATTTAGATGATCAAATCCATTCATCTTAGTTTTTACACAACTCTATTTATGCTACTTGTGAAAATTAATGCCTATTGAATGCCTAAACCTGCTAAATTTTCTAGTTGAAATATTTAATGAAAAATTTAAAAGAGGACAGTATCTAGCTAGTCTCCACATTTAGATAATTAGATCCATCCATCTTATTTGTCCTATCCTAATTAAGCTACTTGTGAAATTAGTATTCATTAGATGCTTCTACCTATTAATTTTTTAGTTAAAATATACAATGGTCATAATTAAAAATTAATAACCACTGCAATTTACTAACTTTTTAATACTTTAAAAACTTGTCATGGCACGTGAAACCGTTTTGTTAATTAATCTAACAGAATATAAGATGCTTCTAACAAAGAGACTTAATGTATTATGAGGCCTTACGTGCGACCTTTTTAATAATGGGGCATTATGTAAGATTTTACTGCCAATAGAGTACAGAATTTAAAAAAAAAAGTTCTGAAAATAATGAACAAATGAAATACCGATGGTACTCTCATTATTAAACTGAAAAGCAAGGGCAACTTAAGAACGACGTATGCCCGACATGAACGCATTAAACTATTTTGAAAACTCGCAAAACTTACTCACACAGAGTCAAACTGCACTGATTCTTTATGACGTGTCGACTTTTTATTGGCTACGAAATGTATCAACGGGGAGAACGATCTTAAATTTCCGTACGAATCGTACGGAATGCCTATTTGGTGGACACGTATCATAACCCCGTAGGCTTATCAGAAACGTGTCGAGTTTTCAGGCACAGAGTGTTCAGCGCCTGAGGCTTCGTCTGTTCATATGCGGAAGCCCATTTTCATTGTATGACGAAAATACCCTTCTTTTTAGGAAATATGATGTATAAGTTCCTATCTTTTGTTTGTTACTGTTCACAGCATTGGCTTTTCTATCACTTCAGTTGTACGAAAGCTGTTTATGAGTCATTGCAACGTGACCTGTTATTTCATTGTTTACGTGGGGGCAGTTCTGGTATTTTAGTTGTACTTCTTCTTTAATAAAAGTCGCTACCACTGGAAGGAAAAACCGTTTTCAGGTCCTCCTCAACCAAGCCCTCCGGTTCACTCTGCACTCAACAAACTGATTTTAGAATCCTACCATAACACCTTACAAACATAAAAGGAAATTCAAGGTTACTTAAAAAAAAAGCAAATTCAGGGGCTTTGAAGACACCAATTTCTTTTCTCCTTACAAAAGAGTAAAGACGTCGAGTTGTAAGCTCTCCAATTTCCATTTTCCTATGAACTCTACAAGTAGTAAGAAGGGTTCTAGCCAAACAATAGCATACGGATCCATGGGCATCAGTTCTATGGACTCTCTTGCACAGTCCAAGAATCAGTATAGATCAAGAATGCCCACAGCACAAGCAAAGTGTTCAAGTCTTGACGAAATGTTATAGTCTATGCTTATGAACTTGAAGTAGCCGTGTCCATTCATTTTACAAGACCCACGTGGCTACAAGCGGATAAGATACCACAAATGTGACATGATTTGGCTTCAAGCCGTTCTGTTTCATCGGTTCAACAGCTTTATAGCTTCACTACCACGCCCATGTTGACAGTAGCATGGCATAATTATACTTGGGTTCCACTATCGGTATATGATATTGTAACTATATTTGTTCATGGGTGTATTCATTCATACATAAATATACAATTATAGTATAAAGCATGCTCATCTATATATGCATAAACCTATAATGGTACATCTGTGGTCCATCTATATATAAACTACTAAAATTGGAGCTCTTAAAATTGACATAAAGAAGTTGGTTTTTATTCAACAGACTTTGTAAAAAAATAATATAAGTTGATTTTAAAAAATTACTTTAGAAATCATACTTAAGAAGCCAGATCGTCACTAATAGACTTCTTTAGTGTGGAAGGAAACAATATTTTTCAAATCGATACTAGAAACCAACTTGAAAAGTGAGGAATTTTTAAGTAGGTTAAACATAACCGACTTTAAAAGTAGGGACTTTTAAAGTCAGTTTCAAAAAAATAACTTTTAAAGTCGTTTCTGAAAAATGGCTTCAAAAGTAGCGATTTTTAAAGTCAGTTTCAAAAAACGACTTCAAAAGTCCCTACTTTAGTGTTGTGGGAAAAACTTTTTTTCCACAAGAAGAGATTTTGGAAGTTGATTTTGAAAAATGACTTTAAAAGTACCAACTTTTAAAGTCATTTTTCAAAAACAAAATTAAAAGTACATATTTTTAAAGTCGATGTTCTGAAGCTGACTTTAAAAGTTCATTCTTTTAAAGTTATTTTTTAGAATCAACTTTAAAAGTACGAATCCAGTTTATGAATTTTTACATCAAATTTTGGTTTTTTGTTTTTTTATTGTCTTTATCTATATACAAACTAAAGCTCATATAGGTGCATTTTCACTCTAGCTAGCTTCAATTAAATTACCACTATTGAAATGGAATTACACACATGCACACACATTCTCTACCAATATTGATTTGAGTGTATCTTCCTTGTTTGTCTCATGCATGTTTTATATATTTTTTGCATCATTATGTTTAAAGAATTCCTTTTCTAAATTTAAATTTTCTTTTGAATGGATCTTTCATTATTTTGCATCAATCATCATTGTTAATTGAAAATTTTCCACATGGAATGCATGTAATTTAGTTTTTTCAAACATTTATTATTCATGTATACCTAGTGTTTGGTAAAATGTCTAATCGAGTTCACTGTACCTTTTTCACATCTAAGAAGTCTTTAGACATAGATTAGGTTTAATTTGTTGAAAATATATATTAATATGCTTGGATGACTGCAACAAGAACATTAAAAGAATAAGAGGAGGGAGAAAAAAGTTCATAGAATTCACACTTAGGGTAGATGGTGATCATAATCTTATGTGTTGCCCATGTTCAAAATATGAAAACATGAAAAAGGTAAATAGCGGATTTGAGGGAACATTTTTGCATCAACAAAGTTGATAAAAGCTATCACCCATGAATTTTTCATAGAGAAGAACTTTCGCATGGGCCCTCAATAAAGGCGGGAAGATTTGAAGATACTGTAGGAAGTGTCTTCAACAGTACAATAGCATTGATCTTTTGAGATGCATATGATGACTTTCGAGACAATGATGAACTATTTTACACTACATTATAGGAAGTCGATGAGCCATTGTACCTTGGGCATAAAGATTATATCAATTTATGTGTAGTGATAGAACTTTAGAATGTGAATTGAGATTTGAATTATCAAATCAAGATTTTAAAGAAGTCTTGAAAGTAGTGGGTAAAATGCTCATGAAGGAGAATAAAATGGCAAGGTCTACATTGGAGGGGAAAAAAACCTGACTATTAAGGTTATAGTATAAGAAGATACATTCTTGTCCCAATGATTGTATCTTGTATAGGAAGGAGCATAATGATAAAACTATATGTGCAACTTGTGAACAATTAAGATGGAAGTTGAAGAAGAATTCAACTGAGACGGTGGTAGGCATTCCTACAAGAGTCCTTTGGTATTTCTCTCCTATTCCAAGTTCAAAAGAATATTCCATATTATAAAAACAATGAAGAAACTAATATGATATGCTAAGGAGAAAGTAAGTGATATTTATTCATGCCATCTAGCAGATTTCCTAGAATGGGAGCTCATAGGCTTCCTGTCACCTCTTCTTCGACAAGAACCTAGAAACCTATTATTGCCTTATCTATAGACAAGATGAATCCTCGTAGTTTTTATGAGTAACAAGTATAGTTGTTGGCTCATTAGAATGGTTTGTTACAACCTCTAACCATTTTTATGCATGAAGAGGAAGTTCATGATGTTAGTTGTATTGATATTTGGTTTGAAGCAGCTAAGGAATGACATTGACATACTTAGCTCCCTTTATCAATTATCTCAAGATGTTATGAGACATAGGTGTTGAAGCTTATGATGCATATGAGAAATAATTGTTTGCCCTAAAGGCTATACTATTGTGGATAATAAGCAAATTCCCTATATATAGTAATTTATGTAAAATGCATCATGTAGGAATACAATGCTTGTCCTATCTGTAGTGACTAAACATACGTTGTATGACTTTACATATGGTAGAAAAATGGTTGTGTGGAGACCATCCATACCATCTTAAGAAGGAAAAATTTAATGGTAGTGTAGAGATAAGGACACCTCCAAAGCTATTAATAGGATGACAAGTATTGGAAGATGGATTAAAAATCTTAATGTCTTATGGGAGGAGAAGAAAGCAACTAAAGGTGCAGGTGAAACTAATTCCATCAGTTGTTGGAAGAAGAAGTTAATATTCTTTCAACTTGCACACTAGAAATCACTAAATCTACACTATGTGCTTGATTTTATGCACATTGAGAAGAAGTGTGCAAAAGTTTGACTGGCACCTTGCTTGACATGTTGGGAAAACACAAAGGATGGACTTGTAGCTTGAATGGATCTTATAAAGATGGGTTTGAAGAGAATGTTGCATCTACATGATAAGGATAGTCAGGGAACATACTTGCCTAAAGCAAATTATACACTCAACAAAGAGAGAGAGAGAGAGAGAGAGAGAGAGAGAGAGAGAGAGAGAGAGAGAGAGAGAGAGAGAGAAGGATAGTGTGTAAAACCTTATCCGAACAACTACTCTTCGAACTTTAGAAACATTATCTCTATTGAAGAGTAGAAACTATTAGGGATGAAGTCACACAATTATCATACATTCCTACCTGTAGCAATATGTTCGATGTTGCTGAACAAAGTTAGAGGATTTATTATTCTGTTACTTCTTCTATTTGTGCAAAAAGGTAGTAGATGTTTCAAAATTATAAGAAATCCAAGAACATTTAGTAACAAATTTCTATGAGTTTGAGACAATCTTCCCATCATCCTTCTTTGACATCATGAGGTCAAACTCTATGGGCTGGTCTACTTGTAATGGGTGTACTCTTTTGAGAGGTATATGAAAATTTTAAAAGGGTATGTACAAAATAACAACCGGCGAAGGGGTGTAGAGTTAAATGTTACATTGTAGAGGAAGCACTAGAGTTGTGTATAGAGTAAATCCCAAAAAAGAAATAATTAGTAGAATTTCATGATTCCAAAGTTCAAGAACCTTTATTGAGTGATCATGTATTAACACTTTGACCATAAAGAATGGGAGTAGGTGCACCTTTATGTGTTGTGAAATGACATTGATGAAGTGTAGCCATCCACTGAGTAAGTTGATCATGCACGGCCAACTTTCTCTCTTTCTCTTATTGCTTTTACTTTTTCATCTGCTTTATATATGTGTAAAGATTAATTGTTGGTTATATTTTCTTTGATCTCTCCATTAATTTGTGTGTGTGTGTGTGTATAGTTAGCACATGGACGTCCTTAAAACAAAGAATCCAACTTACGCAAAGAAGCAGAAGTGCTAAAGTTTGAGCACTATCGCATTTTCAATACTCGGCTTTGTTAAAAGAAAAAAAGAATTATTTTGCACTTCCAATAAATTGCATTTTGTATGTATATATATATATATATATATCTCATACTTGTAAAATATACATGTATACATAGGTTTAAGATCAGTGAGATGCTCCAGGCAATGCTATATCTGAATCCTTGGGTTGGATGGCGATGATACCATGACAAGAAGCAATAAAATATATTGGATATGCCATCAATGTTTATCACTTTTGCACAAAATACTGTGATAACTCAAGAGAGCAATAGAATAGCAGAGTCAACTTAATTATCAATGATACATTCTTTTTCAATTAAAAAATAACAGGCCAATAGTGGTGAATGATACTTATTACATATTTATAAGAGAGATATGGACCTTGGATTATACTTCTAGAACTATGGTTATGTTAGGTATGATTGGGTGGAACACAACAAAAACAACATCAAAATTGATGCCTTTGGATTGATATTGGTTGACCTCAACAAAATTGGTTATAAAAATGATCAGTTTATTTTGACATCTCAAGTAAAACATGTATTTTATGCATAAGACTGATGTGATAAGAGATGATAAACTATTTTATCATCCTGTTTGATGGATTTTTATGATGAAGACTACCTAGGCAATATTGCAATATATTACCATTGTAGTACCAAAATAATTCCATCAATTGAAGTACTTGGTGAGAATGAGGATTATATGCTTGAGTTGTCAACAATATATGGCATGTCCTAGATTTTCATAAAATAATTCCAAATTAGCTCTTTTAACATGTGCTAGTTTATATTAGTGAGATGGAATGCTATGAAACATTAGATATATATATATATATATATCTTAGTATAAAAGGATGATAAATGATGAATTATCTAAAAATACTTGATTTGCATGTTCTTATGTTTGTTATGTTCAGAATGCATTATTCAATGTTGAATTTTATGAAACATTAATTGGTGCCCTGTTGTTTTTAAAGTTGGAAAAAAAAACCGACTTCAAAAAGGACTTTTAAGTTGATTTTTTGAAATTAGACCTTAAAAGTTACTTTTCAAGCCATTTTTTAAAAGTTGAATTTAAAAGTCATTTTAATTACTTTATAAAAGACCAAAGTCAAGTAATTTTTTCCGTATATTACCATTGATGTTCATCATCTTGTAGGTGGAATGACAACCTCCTCTAGTTCTTTTATCTCTCTTTGTCATGTCACCCTCTTGGGTTCGTTTGGGAGATTTTGAATGTTTGTGGCATAAAAAACATGGTATGAATACTAAAACCTTTTGTTGTTATTTAGGACTTTTCTTATTACTAAATCCTTGTAACATATTGTGGATAAAGTAGGTTTTATCACTATAGATGATGGGGTTAGGATCATGGTTAGATCATCATGATTTTGACGAAAATCATATGCTTTTAGTGTAAATAACAATTACTTGTCAATATAATCCTCAATATTAGGGAAAGGGAGAACCTCATGGTTTGCGATTCTTGTCCAAAATTAGGGTTTAATGAAAAGAAATATGTTTTCACCATATTGGTCATGGATTTCAACCTTTGAGGTTGTACCATCTCTCTTCCCATCGAAGAGTGGTGTGAGCTAAATACTAAGAAGCTGGATCTTGATAAAGTGCAACACTATGCAACTCTAATCATTTATGTTGTTTAATGAATAATAGATAATGCTTTTGCAGCCAATTCCTAATCCTACAGAGTTTATTTGAGAACTAGTACCCACGTATTGCTTCTGGCGAAGCTTCTATTTTGCTTGCTTCTCTCGAGCTTGCTTGCACCAAGGCTTAGAGTCCTTTTCGCTAGGTCCAAAAGCTTTTGTCAAAGCGAAAGATCTAATCCAACAGAAATCCCAAATATTTCCAAATTAGCTCTTTGACCATACTCTATCTTGTATTAATGAGATGTTATAATATGTAACATTTCATATACTTAATATAAAGATGATAAATGAGAAGTTATAAAAAAAAATTTCATATCCTTCTTCTTATGTTTGTTTTCACACACACACACACACACACACACACACACACACACACACACACACACACACACACACATATGCATAGAATGAGTGAATCAACATCAATTTGTATTAACCATTAGTGTCATTGTAAGCAAGAGATTTTAAAGTAATATATCTATATATATATATTTAAAGTCAGAAAAATAACTTTAAAATTTATTTTCAAGTAAAAATGACTTAAAATAGTTTTTAAAGTCATATTTTTTACTTTAAAAATGATTTTTATAGTCAATTTTTTTTTAAGTCATTTTTTCTTTCCTAACTTTGAAATGATTTTTAAAGGAAAAAAACAACTTTAAAATCATTTTTAAAGTAATTTTTTTACTTTAAATATTTGACTATAAATACATCAAATTACATACATATTGCCATTTTCTCTTCCATCTCTGTTATCTATAGTTGTTGTCTCTATTAATCAGTGCCATACCTCATAGGGAAACTCATATGTGCTGGCCAATTGTGATGACCTTGGTTTTAGAAAATAGATTTTTGTAAAATAAGCTTTTAAAAATGTCAAGGTACCCTTTATTTTTTTCTTAAAATATTTATGAAAGGATAAAGCATAAAAAACTACTTCAAATTTGGGCATTCTTGTAAAAAACTCATCATACATTCAAAATAATATATAATATAAGCACATTTTTGGATATACTATCACAACCATAAACCAACTAATAATTCCATAATGTTCCACACATAATAATAATTATTATTGCAAGTCCATTAATAATTAAACTTAAATAATTATTCAATGTATTTATTCTACCAATCAAATAAACAATAGAGCAGCTCCATCGTACTTCTCAAATTGTCTAATCTTCTGAAAGTCATGTATCGTATGTTGTATGTAAGGCTCTGCAATCCATGCATGAAAATGTTGTAGGGTGAGTACAAGTACTCAACGGATAAATCCTTAACTACCCAAGTTTGAAAACCTTGGCATTCTAACTGGTATCTCATGATCAAGATATTATATGGAAACTAATATAAACAATAATAATTCTAACAATGGAATATAATTCATAAACCATAATTAAATGCCTCAAAAGTAAATATTAACATCAGATGAGCTCACATATCCAATTAGAATGGTAATGTCCTGCCATAAGCCACATAGACAGTGGTCTAGATCCTCAAGGATGACAGACATGAATATCATGTGCAAAGCTCAGAAGTTGTCTCTATGCACATAGTGGAAAATGTTATCCAATCCACATTCGTCTCCAAATACCAATGGACTACACAACTCTCATGGAGAAGCGAATTAGATCAGAAGTAGTTTTCCCATGACACATACTTCCTTAATGGGGCCATATCTTGGAACGTATCCTATCTAGAGGTTGGGAGCCAATTTGAACCCTCCTAGCATAGGCCACTAAACTTAATAGCCTTCGCCTTACTAACTATAGTTACCAAATAGCTTAATACTTTAGTGCCATATCAAATATCTCACCCACATATGGTCAACACGTGAGCATATATCATAAAATCACACTCACATAGGGTCAATACATGAACATATATCACAATATCTCACTGACATAGGGTCTATGCGCGAGGATATATCATAATATCTCAATCATATATCAATATATCTCACTCACAATACGGTCAAACATCATAAACTTGAGCATGATCATTCAAACATAGTTGTATCACCTAACATAAGGCAATCAAGCCAATAGAAATATCCAGCAACATAAGCTCATTAACGATGCTTTGCTCAACATAAATATATTATGAATGGTTCTCATAACTTAAGTGGTTAAAAGTCAAAGGACTTCATCAACTTCTAAAAATCATATCATATGCCTCATTGCTTAAAACATAGCAGCCTTCTGCTAACAATACAAGTCCAAAACAAATATTCAAAATTATTTACTTAGTATCATAACAAAAATCAAGTTTATTATGAGAGTCTTCGAACCTTCCAAAGGATTCCAAAAAGTAGTTTGGATCTAACTCATCTCCTCCTTAAGTTTTTGTGCAATTCTTTTCAAACTTTTGAACTCTAAATGATACATCTATGTTAAGAATAGTTTATAATTAGTAACATGAGTATAATGACTCCTGTTAGACCAATCACATGTTAAGTGTCTCTATATTATTGGGTTATTTATTCAGTGTAAATGGTTAAATTTTCAATCCCTACAGTTTATCAAGTAAGTAACCAAGTTGCTTCTAGATTTAACACCTATTGTCCACTCATTATTCAGTAGCTAGGAATAATACATAACTTCCTACCAATGGTTCATATCTTAAACTCTTTTATTTTTCAAATTGATTTCCTCTATGCCATTCCTTATCAAATAATCTTCATATCCATCTAATTTTTAAACCAGATGATATCTGAATTATTCCCTTGTAGATAGCTCTCAGCAGGAAACATTGCTTAACAGTCAGTAACCTTCCTTGTATAATGACCATTTTCCTATATCAATGCTTATCCAAATTGTACTACATTTTATTTGAGACATAGTTATCATGTTATGAAACTACATTAAAATTTTTACTCAAAATATCTAAGTTTTAATACCTAAACTTTTGAAAGATGTCCCATAAAGATTTTAGGCAGTCATATAGAACCATAATCAGTATCTTACTCATTTTCCTTTGATCAGTTCTTGTAATGACTCCATTTTTGTAACCTTTAAATCCCATGTTGGTAATGAAAAGTTCACTTTTTGATATAAGGGTATTTTGGTTATTTCACTGTTCATCCTGACTAGACCTAAAAATTTAGTCCTTATAATGGCACCCTTATGTGCGTCTCAGAAAAAGGAATCCAACAAGACTAGAATCACCAAAAACAGAGTTAAAATGAGCAAGTTATGGTCCTTTGAAGTTCAAGGGCCAAATTGTAATTAAATTTAAAACGAATTGGCCTAAGAAAACAGGGACCCGTTTTGATACGGGCACCCCCCCTCTGCCCAAACATACTGCATCACGGACATTCTAGAATGTCAGTGTGCAGGGGGAAAACCACCCCCATTCCATGGCGGTGGAAACCCCCCTCCAGAACCCTCAAGCTCTATAAATAGAGCTCTTGGGCGCCTCCAATGGCAGCCCAAAACCCTGAGAAAAACTAGTCTTGGAGTTGCAGGCAAGAGGAGAAACCGTGAAAAATACCTAGCCATAAACCAGGTATGCCTTAGACAACTCTAAACCCATCTCCCCCTCAGTCTTAGGTTGAATGTCCCAAAGTTTTTGCATGAGAAACCATGCAAAACGCGGCTCTAGGGAACCATAATAGGCCTAAGGCAGGTGCCTGGGGCATTCTGGTTCAACAGGCTCGAACCAAGGCATCCCGAGGATGCCCAGGTCACCACAGAACCAAAACCCACCCAGTGCGTTAGCGTCCCAAGCACCCGCCTCGTGTGGGCCTGCGACGGTGATGCCGCGCATTTCGCATAAGTGGAACGTGTAGCCTGATGACGCCTGGGAGCGTGCGATCGCACGTGTCGGCAGGTCGCTACTTGACCGGGACGCAGGTGCATCCTGAGAGCAGTGACGCAGGGCCCATTTTGGGCATTCTATGTGTTCTTAACACTAAAATACCCATAACTTGAGTTCTAGGACTCCGATTGAGGAGCTGTGAGAGGTGTTGTGTCTATATCGACGATGCGGACACACCCAAACTATAAAATACCTGATCAAGCCCTTATCTAAGGTTGGCATGACCCTTAAACCATGGTAGTGGTGCAGAGCCACTAAACCTTTGCAAACCTGACTATACCAAGGGCCAGTTAGGGACCTTAGGAGGCCCTTAGGCATGAGAATGAACCCTTAATGTCTAAGTAGTGAGGTAAACTATTCTAGAACCTATAGAAATAGGCCAAGCTAACCTTTTTCCTCAAACTATGTCCAGGAACGTACGAGGACAAGGGGACTAATGCTATCAAACTAGGTAGGTGTCCTATCGCTACTAGACTTTTAAAAAGAACCCATGATGCTTTGAGAATGCCTATTTTGAGTCATGGTTGCTTTTGTAATGCATGTTTTAAGTTTTTAAGTTACATGTCCTGTCTTTATGCGTATATCATATAAACTTATGTTACATCCTTATGCACATGACCAGTTTAGCATGAATTGATTTCATAAATGAACTTAGCATGCATATGAAAAATACATTGCACATATATTGCCAAGACATGTGTTACATGCCTAGATATGTTTTGAAAAAGGATTCTTGTTTGCATGATACATGCATAGACATGTTTTCTTAAAAAAAAAGGTTCTTGCCTGCTTGATAGTATATGATTTGGGCTAGTAAGCTCCTGGGCGTTATGCCGAGAGGTTCGAGGTGGCCTCCCAGCCTCTACCACTATAGGTGGAAAGGGTACCATGCCAAAAAGGCTTGTCCTCACTTCGATTGCTGTGGTAAACAAGGAGTACCACTGGAGGTGTCACGGCACCTGTCGAAGTGTCATATGCCCCGTGAAGGCTATGACCGAGAGTCCCTAAGTACCCGGGGACCACACGGCGCTGAGGTTGTGGGCATAGTATGCCGTATGTTTTTGAGGATTTACTTGCATGCATATGGCATGACATGAGTATGGTCGACCATAGATCCATGAGTTGCATTCAGTTGAGCATCTTATGCATATCATAGTATATGTTTATGATATCTATGTTACTTTTGACTTAGATTATGCGATTCTTTAAGTCATCAATATTCGATTTTGACAATGGCTTTTAATATCGATATTGAACATGAGTGTCCAAACATGAACATGGTTTAAAGAACATATGGTTTAAACCATAGCATGCATTGTAAAACTAGTAGTGATAAACTTCTACTGAGTATAATGTATACTCACCCAATCCTTAATATTTTTCAGATACAAGTAAACACCTAAGGACAGGATACACTTGCTAGAGAGAACATCCAAATTAAGTACAAGTAAGTAAACCCCTACTTTATCTTTTAGTGAATGTTACTTGATTGTAGTTACTCTCTGTAACTGAGGCTGTGACTAACACTTTCTTGGGAATAGAGTTGATTTAAAACTATGCCATGGCTATATGATTTGAAAATGTGTTCTGATACTCGAGGTTTTATACGAAAGATTGCTTTCCAAAACAAAAGATTTTCATGCATTTCATATTTCTAAAGCAAGAGATCTCGCCTTTTTATAAAATTTGCATCATATGAAACCCGGGTCGTCATAGTTCCTAGGTCAAATTTTATCAAAATATCAAAAAATATTAAATGAGGTATTAGTGAAAATTCTATATCATGTTTTTAAAATTTTGTGGAAAAATCCACTTTTTAGTGTCTGAACTAAAGACATCCTAATATACAGGTCATTCTATAAGTAAGCAGAATTCAAAAATCTTGAAATCAGTAATGCCTTATTCCATAGAGTTCAGATAGATAACCAGTATAACATAGAACTTGGAATTATGATATAAGCATGAAGCTTTTCCTACTAGAATCCATAAAGATTTCACTAACACAAATATCACTTAAAAACTAATCACCCATGAAAAAATATTAGTCAAATCCTAGCATAAACATCATTAGCATCAAAGGAGAAAATGAAATTGAAATGCATGAAAACAATACATGGTCTTTTTGAAGAAAAACATAAATTTTATGTGAAAACAATTTGAAAACTCTAGCCTAAGGGTTTAGTTATCTCCCTACCTGATTTCTCCTTTTTATTTTCTCCTTCTTCTTCCTTTTTTCCTCCTCTTTTTCTTCTAGTTTTCCCCCTTACTTAACAGCCTCCATTATTTAGTAGTTTTCCTATTTCTCTTTCTCCTTTCCTCTTTCTCTCTATTCTTCTCCTTTCCCTTTCAGCCTTGTGCTTGAAATTTTTTCCCTTTTTAAAATCTAGGTTGGGATGTCCTTTTATAAATTTTCCATCATTGGATATCCTAATTTGTTTAGAAATTAGTCTCATAGCATTCTTATACAAACTTCCTTGTAGGTTGATTGCTTTCCAAGTCTTCGTAGGTTGGTTCTTTCAAAGTTCTTTTCCTAATAATCTTCTAACTGAAGTAGATTTCCTTCCTAATTGGACTTCCTAACTAAGTTTTCATGTGAAACTCCTCCTTCATCACTTCTTTTCATGATTTTGCCTTTCTCCATGCTCTTAAGAATGAGGAGCCTCATCCACCTCCTAAAAATTGGGTGCCTCCCCCTTGTGAGTATGGGTGGGTCCTCTCTAGTATGACTTGTAACCTCTATAGTTTCCTTTAGCATCATATACTCATGTTGCAATGTTTTGTACCCAATCACACTCTCATACTTTGGTTTGCTACAATCTTTCATTCATTTTTCAGTCCATGTTTTTAGATCCACCTATATTTCATTGTCTCACTCTTTAACTCACTTGATATCTGATAGTCATGCTTTTTTTTTTCTTCTCAAATTACCCTTTTTATAGAGGAGTCCTACTTGAGGTAGGACTCTCACCATTTTTTTTTCTACAATGACCATTGAGCAACCCTAATTAGGTCTCTCAACTTGGGTTACCATCTATGTGTTTTATCCTATCTCAACTAGTTCATCCTTAAAGTCTTAGAACCTTTAGGACTCTCATGAGCTCTTAACATATGTACTTGGGCATCCTGTGTGAATCCATATGATTAGAAAGAAACATCCTATGCTAGTGTATGGCTATTGATATGTCTTAAATAATATCACAAGTGCATGGCTCTATTGATGTATAGAATTGGCAAATACATGTCAATCCCATGAAGACTCTTTGATAAATGAGAGCTAATTAGAATATAGGTAATTTTACTTTAACCTAACCAAGCATTCAAGTGAAGGACATTTATATCTAAAATTAAAGATAAATAACTAATTAAAAAGGAACTAGTTACTAAAAAGGAAACATCTAAGCTAAGCAACCAAAAGGTAAATACTCAATTAGAAAGTAATTAACTGAGAAAACAAAGAATCTATCTAAATAAGCAAGGAAATAAATTACAAAACTTTCTAAAACTACAACTAACTAGAAAATAAAACTTTCTAAAATTACCATTAACTAGAAAACAAAACTATCTAAAACAACAATTAACTAAAAATTAAGGAAATTATCTAAACTATAATTAGCTACACATTAAAGTAACTTTCTAAAACTATAATAATTAGAAATTAAATAAGGAACAAATTAAAAAACAAAAAGGAAAGAGAACTATTTCATTAATGGCCAAACTATAAAGAATTGTAATATAAGCAAGGGAAGAAAGCATGTAAATAAATCAAGTAAATGTCCTTCAAATTTGGGTTTGAATTTTGCTATGGGGCCCACATGCTGTGTCACTCAACAAGAGTTAGTTCACTCTTCAACCCAAAATACATTAAACTGCCATTAAGTTTTTCATCATCTGTATCCCAACATGCCACAAGCTAGCAAATTCCATCTAATGATCCTTAGGAATGAAGTATTAGGGCAACCAAGAAAAGTAGAGTCCTAATACTTTTTCCCTAAAAAATTACTACCCAAGAAAGAAAGAAGAATAATGAAAAAGGGAATAGAAAAGGTTGCTGCATTTTCCTTAAGCCAAAAACTCTTAAAAGAAAGAGGAAAACTTTAGAGAGTTTAGATAAAGAGGGGATTAGAGGTGGTAGTCATCTTTATGGAAGATGAACCATAGAGGAGGCTTTCTTCCTTAAACATGAAATAGAAGAAAAGAAACCAAATTGGAGACAATGGCCCTTATTTTAGGACTCACCCATTCCTAGCCTTATTAGATGAAGCAGTAAATAGGTACATGGTGTATCCCTACCTTCCACCATGAAGGCCTTTAGCTAGGAACCTAGGTGGCTTTGGGATGGATTTGCATGCTTCCTCAACCTTAAAAAATTAGAAAGTTGTCTTATTTATAAGAATCCTTTCCTTTTTCTTAGTTCAACTCCACAAAGATAAATTAGAAAGATGAGAAATAGAAATGATGCATGAACTAACTAACATGGATTATGCATGAACCTAAAATTAGAAAGTAGGTGTGTGAAACATCAAAGTAGAAAGTGGATAAAAATAAAAGGTGGATGAAAATATGAAGTGGATGAAAAGAAGAAAGTGATGAAATTAGAACATGGTAAGAGTGTGTGAGTGGATGAAGGAAAGTGTGGAAGATTTGGAAGTGAAAAATGGAAACTATCCTAGCATGAAAAATTCCTTGCATATTTTTATGCATGTGTGTTTGAATTAGAAAGTGATGATACTTACTAAATACAATATGCATGGAGTTTCTAAACTAATCCTAGAAATTAATCAAAGGGAATTAGAAATTCAAACATGGGTCATCCAATCCACAACAAAATGAATGAAACCTGGAGAAAAAGAAGTGAACACGTAGAATGAATGCATAGTCAAACATGGGTTACTAAATTAGGAAATGGTACTTTTAAGAATCTGCCATTCAACTACTTTGTAAAATAGATCTAAACTAATCCTAAAACATTCCTAATGCATATGACAGGAAAATTAACAAGTTTCTAAAATTAAAGAGTAAGGGATCTAAGTTTTAAGGATGAAGTCTAAAATTAGAAACTACCGACTTCTAAAATAGGAAAATGCTTAAAAATATAGAAACTTAACATGCTAAATGGGAAATTATGCTATAAACTAAATCTACAAAGTAAACTAACCTAAGGAAACAAAATTATCATGTAAATCTACCATGAATGCAACTAAGTTATGATACAAAATATACTATGAATAAGAAATAGAAAAAGACGCATCGACTAAAATTTGGTGGAATGAGTTGAAACTCCTGCACCTATATGCATGGAAAGCTTAATAAATTTGAAGGAAACATAGTACAAATCTATACTGCTCTATGATGAATGGATTTACTATGCTAAACATGTACTACAAGCAAAGAAAAGTAACCAACAAACATGCAAAAGCTAAGGGAAAACTACAAAAAGGAATCATGTGTGCAATTCTAAATTACGTGAAAGATGTGTGCAATTATTTTAACAATATAAATATGAAAAATCTACTTGAATGCATGCTAGAAGAAGGTGAATGAAAAATATAGAAAATGATAGAGAAAGAAAAGTAAGATGAGAAAGAGAGAAGTTGGAATTAAGGTTGAGACCCTACCTTTATCTCTAAAGAATTTGATCATGGAAGCTTGAAGGGAGCTTGCATGAGGGTCATCTTCCTCTCTTTATTTCTCCTTTGATTTCTCCTTGAGCTCTAGGGAAAGTCAAAAGATAAAAGCCCTATTCATAACATATATATTTATAGATTTCTTAGCATAAGGTTTAAGATAATTCAAGGGTGGAGATCAAGACATTTAAGTTAGAACCAAACCAAGGGCTAGATGGGGGGCGTGGGATTCAAATATAGGAATGGGAGAAGAGAATGGAAGAAATAAGATGGGAATGGAATGAGAAAGAATAAGAAAGTGTAAAGGAAGAAGGGAATAAGTGGGAAAAAGTAAGAATTAGAAAGGGAGACTAAGAAGGTAGCTTAGGCATGAAGGAAGGAAGTGAAATCAAATAGGAAAGTGGATATTGGGGAGGGGAAGGGGAGGCGTGATTTTCATTATAGTGGAGGTGGAAAATGGGACAAAATAAAAAGGAAAAATAGAGGAAAATGATAAGGAATAAGTGGGAAGAAAAGTGATAGAAATGGAAAGTTGGTGGGAAAATCTAGGGTTTTTCATATTTAAAGTCCTAAGGAGGGTGGGTCATTGAATGCATATGGATGTGTGTGTGAGTGATTTAGAAACCCTGAGATGTATAGACATTTGGATGATATTGGATGGTTGAGATCTTCCTTTCCTTAGCATTTTGGTTTGACTTTTCAATGTAAAAAGGTTGGCTAGGATTTCCTTCTTTGCTTCACTTCAATTCTAGCCCTTAGATCATACTTACCTTTACTTGAATGGATGGGATTCATTTATGGCATGTAAATCTTCTTTAAACTTCATTTCTTCTCCACTTTTGGATTGGATTATCCTAAGATGAATGGCCTTGATTCTTGTAGGTCTTCATATGCTCATATCAACAAATTGTACTTCAATATTTTGTTTGGATAATATATCTTCTCATTGGTTGATTCTTCATCCTTTTGGTTTAGTAGGAGAGAGAAAATAAGTGAAAAGTTCTTCATGTGGTCCCGTTCTTCTTCTCATCTAAAAAGCTTTCATTGTATATAAATTGTGCTTCTTCCATAACCTTCAAGAGGTGATGACATGTGTGCAATTGTGCTTGAATTTAAAAATTGCAACATTTTCAACCTCTTTTGACTTGAAATTGAATATAGGGTTCTTGGCCATTCTGACTTCAATAGTGACACCAAATGATCCTTTTAAACCTCTAGAACTTCATTTATGGCATATGTCATCCTTCATGTAGCTTGAAATATGAAATTACTCTTTCTAGGATAAAATTTGTAACTTTGTGAATTTTTTAAGTTGTACTCTAGACCTACAAAATAGTAGAATTGACCATAATTAATGATAATTAACTAATTTATAAGGCTAAAATATTTTAAATATAGGGATATATATGTAATATATCTATACCTATCAAATACTCTCAAATTTAGATTTTGACAGTCCTTGAGCAAAACTATTGAAAATAGAGTAGAAATAAAAACAAATCCTAACCACTTTCACAGGTGCTATCGTTTACATTTAACATATGTAGAAAGTCTTATATTTATCTTATATTAAACTTTCAATTTCAGCATGCTAATAGGAATTATCAATGGTTCATAATCCTACCCTTATGCTAAAGACATTCCATTAATTCATCAATCCTCAAAAGGTGAGTGTGTGAATAGATAGCCAATATATATACAATTTTATGTCTCCAAGGAAATTATAAACCTAAATTACCACCCAAATGTATGCTTTGACTTCAAATCTCACAAGATACAATTTGACACTCAGAAAGAAGTCACTTAGAAAAGGGTTAAATCTCTCTTTAATATGTGAGTATAATAATGTTCAACAAGTTCAAAATTCTTACGTATTTTAATACAAAAGAACTGTAACCTAGAAAGAATTGATAATGGTCTCAATAAATGATATCAATTACTAGGAATGTATTCTACTAGGATGCCCTACCCATTCATAACATTCTTCTAAGATTAAGTCAGGACTTCTATTAGAATGAAACATAGGCTTAGGACAAGGTTGTTAAAAGAATAAGGATAAATAGAGGTTGTTTTGAAGAATATGTAAAGGTCTTTTACTGATGTAATCACAACCTTCTTTTATAACCATAAGAGTGAACATTTCCTTTTCATTGGCTATAATTTTCTTTTCTTTTCTCATTTTTCTTCAATTTTCCACTTTTAATATATAGCCTTTCTTTTTTAGCCCTTTTAGGATGTTCATCTCTTGACTCGTATTAATCATACTTTGATCAAGATATTTCTCCAACCATCTCTACATATTACTAGAACAATGGGTAATGGATACATTATTGCCTTTAATAGTGTAACGGCCAATGGATTCATAAAGAAAAGGCATATTTTAAAAGGCTCAAAGGGTTAACGAGTGAAAAATAACTTAGGAAAGGCTAAAGGTTCTGGGCTTACCTAGGATGGATGCTATAATTTCCTAGGTTTCATATGAATTAAATACAACCATAAACTTAAGAGATAATAGGTATAATGTTTTAGTTGTTTCCAATAGTTGACCACAATGAAAGATAATGAGACCTACTAAGAAATTAATATCTATTGAAGAAAACTTTGAATTTATATATAACTCTCAAAGGAAAGATTAACTCTAAAACTCACATGGGTTAATAGTCTCCACTTATCTTCTTTAGGATCTCTGAGTTATATTTTATCTTCAACTCTAACTATATATATGGCTAGTTTGTATAGTAATAATTCCAAGGTTAACTTGTTATTGAATAATTAAAAAAAAGTGTAAAAAGATGAACTAATTGTATACAAATCTATACTAAGCTAAAGTTCAAAATATAGTTGAATAATTGAAACATTCAAATCCTCATCCTTATATAGGAAGTTTTCATAAGTTTTAATAATTTTTTTAATTTTTTTAAGAAATAAAAGAAAAAGACTAAAAAAACAAAGATTTTGGACACATAAAATCTGAAAGACCCTACCCCTAGACTTAAATTAAATATTATCCTCAATATTTAGAACTACATACCATGAACAAATGAAATTAATAAACTTGGGATGAAAGGGTGAGAAGGGTGGTACTTGCACTCCTGAGATAGTGCATTGATCTATTGATACACATGTAAAATATACAATGAATGTAAATGCAACTCTATCACCTTAAAGCTAACTAATTAATTCCTAAACTAAACATAAAGAGATTTCTAGAAAACTCATTCCACTTTTGAATCTCATGGTGGTCAATATATATTTTTTACTTAGAAATGTATCGTGGTGATAACAATATAGCCTAATCTACAACCACAGAGAAAAATTTCTTGGGACAAACTTGAGGTTACTTGGCCTAAGTTCTATCAAATTGAGGAAAAATAATGATGACATCAAAGAGTTAATAATATTCTTCCTCCCTTACCTTGTCCTAATGGCAAGGTTAAGGTGGCTCGGTATCATCTCTAATGGATCTTCACATTCCTCTTGATGCAGAGAAATGGTGTGGCTTAAACCCTCAACATCCTTTAATGTATACCCCAAAGCTAGTTGATGTTGGGCCAGAACATCAAGTAACTCTTCTTCCTGTTATGTATTAGAATTTAAGGCATGTGTAATAGTCAAGGGATTAGATAAATTGACATTGTGACAGCATGCACTTTCTAGGACATGTTTCAAGCCCAAATTGGGTGAATTTTCTCTATATGGCTCAAATTGTATCTTAGGCTATGGAAGGGGTCCTAATTGGGATTTCCATTGAGAAGTGGTCATTAATGGCACAATATCCAATAAAATCTTTACTTCATTAATGGAGGTACCTAAATTGAAATGACTGAAGCATGCCTCTAGAGAAGTGTCCATTAATGGCACAATATCCAATAAAATCTTTACTTCATTAATGGAGGTACCTAAATTGAAATGACTGAAGCATGCCTCTAGTGGATTATTGCTAGTAGAGGGTGGGGATGGTGTAGATACTTTAGTCTCTATCTCGAAAGAATCTTTAGAGTAAGATATTATTACTATCCTTGAATAGTTGTTAATGGGCTTCTCACAGTCATCAACTTGTTTTTTTTTTCCTCTCCCATTTCCTTAAAGGCAATAGTTATTTGATCCCTTTGGAATTTTATCTGTGAAGAGATCATTGTTCCCTCTATTGTAGAGGAAATGACTAGTATAAATCATAGTTTTGTGAGACTGGGGTACTTTGAAAGGGTTGAGCAAGGTGGAACCATGATAATCTACCCTGATAATCCTAAGGCCATTTTTGTTTGGGATGCCTAGCCCATCCAAAATAGTCAGTCTTAGCATAGGAATAATTGCTAGGGTTTCTGAATGCATTGAGTATGCTCAATTGCTCTGAATAATAGGCAATGTATGTGGAGCTTGATGGCCATGAAGTAATGGGGTGTGTTGGACTAGAATAAGAGAAACATTCTTCATGGCAAGGTTGTCTTGAGGACTTGCTAGTCAACAGAAAAGCTTCCAATTGATTAATTTGATTAGCTACCCTACTTGCCAATCTATCTAGTGTATGGGATATATTGGGAGTGTTCCCTTTCTCATACATATCTTCATAATCAAGGGGCTATGGAATAAAATAGTAAGAAAGTGGCTTTTTATCTCTTATTTTGTTGGTCATTTCTAAAATAGGGTTAATTATATCCACATAAGTATGTAACCTTTGCTTAAGTTGGTTCAACTTTGCATATAACAAAATATATTCATTATATACAACAAAAGAGCACTCTTTTTCTTTCTTTCTTTCTACCTAGTCTAGGGGAGACCTAAACTAGATAATGCAACCTATATGCAAAATGATGCATAACAAAAGGCACAGACAATATTCTTACCCATATTTCAAACAAGTTGAAAGCTTTCTTTTTCTTGAATTTCTTTATGGAGTGTAGCTTTTAGGTTACATCTAACCTAGATAAGCTCCTCCTCTCTTTCGTACTTGCCCTACCACTTATTAATTAGATCCTACCATGATCCACCACTTCACACATCCTCCTTAATTAGCCATAGTTGATTTGAGTCATCATATTCATTAGCAAAGTTAGTCATTTAAATACTGACCTAGCTAATCAAGTAGGGCCATTGGAGTGGTAATAGGTTGCCTCCTTCTAAGAGGATCTTATGAGCTCGTATGATACTAAGGCCTCTTTTAGATTTATTTTAATTTATTTTTTGAAGCTAGGGTTACACGTAAGGTGATGATTTACCTAGGTGGATGGTGGAATGGTCATCACATCTACCCTTTATCTTGTAGAAATGATTCCTCTTAGTAACTCATTAAAGGACTCCCAAGCAGTTTGATCAACATATGTACACCTTAAAGACGTAAATATTCCCTAATATTCAAGGAAAGTAGTAAATCTAATGTAAACCTAGAATGCAAGAAGTAAGAAAATGCTTTCTATATGCCCTTCACAACCATTCAAGTGCAACTAAGCTAAAAATGCAACTAAACTATGAAGAAGGAAAGAATAGTCTCACAATGGGGCTTGAGAAATAATCTTCTCGTACAAGGGTGGATCTACATACAAGCCACCTCCTCTTCCAGTTTAGGATGACCCATACCTTGACCTATATTATTACAAACCTTAATTTAAATGAATGAAGCACTAATAAAAAAATACATCTGTATACTCACTACAATTCACTCAAATAAAAATATAATTGAAAACCAACATAAAGTCTTCCTCCAAAGATTTTTTCACATTCAAATTCCTACATAAAAGAGATAAGAAGTATCAAATTCCTAGGAATAAGGAAAGTATTCAAAAATGAAAACTATTCCATATGCAATCCTAAGACTATGACTGATGGTAAAACATTACAACCCAAATTTAATTAAACTTTATTGCTTGTCTTTGGCAATGGCACCAAAAACTTCATGTGTCTTAAATGGTATTGCAAGTGCATGATTCCACTGAAGTATTGAATTGGAAAATACGGGTCGATCTCGTGAAGACTCTTTGATAAATGAGAGTTAATTAGAATTTAGGTCATCTTAATTTAACCAAGCCAAGTATTCAAGTGAAGGACATTTATATTTAAAACTAAAGACAAACAACTAATTAAAAGGGAAACAACCACTAAAAAGGAAACACCTAGGCTAAGTAACTAAAAAGTAAATTCTAAATTACAAAGCAAGTAATTAAGGAAACTAAGAAACCATCTAGATATGTAAGGAAATAAACTCGGAAAATTTCTAAAACTACAACTAATTAGAAAAAGAAAACTTCCTAAAATTACCATTCATTAGAAAAGGAAACTATCTAAAACTACAATTAACTATGAATTAAGGAAACTATGTAAACTACAACTTATTGCACATTAAAGTAACTTTCTAAAACTACACTAACTAGAAATTAAAGTAAGGAACATATTAACAAATAAAATGGAAAAAGAACTATTTCATTAATGACCAAATTACAAGGAATTGTTACATAAGCAAGGGAAATAAACCAAGTAAATTTCATTCATATTTGGGCTTAAATTCCACTATAGGGCCCACTTGTTGTGTCACTCAACAGGATCTTGTACACTTTCCTTCAACCCAAAATACACTAAATTACTACCAAGCTTTTCATCCTCTGCATCCCAACATGCCACAAATTGGAAAATCCTATCCATGATCTTTAGGAATGAAGTATTAGGACAACTAAAAAATGAAAAGTCCTAATACTTTTTCCCTAAACAATCACCACCCAAGAAAGAAAGAAGAATGATGAAAAGAGGAGATCAGAGGTCATTCATCTTTAAGAGGGTAACATCATAGAGTTTAGATAAAGAGGGGATCAGAGGTTATTGATCTTTAAGGAAGTTGAACCATAAAGGAGGCTTCCTTCCTTAAACATGAAGTGAGAAATAGGTACATGGTCCTACCCTCCAACATGAAGGCCTTTGGCTTGGAACTTAGGTGGCTTTTGGATGAATTTGAATGTTTCTTCAACCTTACTTAAGAAATTAAAAAGTTTCCTTATTTCTAAGAATCCTTTTCTTTTCCTCAATCCAACTCCATAAAAAATATATAGAAAGAAGTGAAAGAGGAATGATGCATGAACTAACTAACATAGAATATGCATGAACCTAAAATTAGAAAGTGGGTGTGTGAAATATGGAAATAGAAACTGTATGGAACTATAAAGTAGATAAAAATAGAAGGTAGATGGAAATAAAAAGTGGATGAAAATAGAAAGTGATGAAATTAGTACATGGTAAGAGTGTGAGTGGATGAAGGAACATGTGGAAGTGGAAAATGGAAACTATCCTTGAATGGAGAATTTCATGTGTTCTATTATGCACATGTCTGTGAATTAGAAAGGATGATACTTACTAATTGCAAATAAGATGCATGAATTTACATGACTTTCTAAACTAAGGATTCTTTTTAAATTTAATGAACTAACATGAAGTTTCTAAACTAATCCTAGGAAGTGAGCAAAGGGAATTAGAAAGTCAAACATGGGTTTTTAAATTAGGAAAGTGTTCCTTCTAAGAATCTACCATGTAATTACTTTTTAAAATGGATCTAAACTAATCTTAAAATATTCCTAATGTATGTGGAAAGTCAATTAACAAATTTCTAAAACTAAAAAACAAGGGATCTAAGTTTTAAGCATGATGTTTAAAATTAGAAACTACCTACTTCTGAAATAGGAAAATGCTTAAAATATAGAAACCCAACATGCTAAATGAGAAACTATGCTACAAACTAAAACTAAAATGAAAACCTAACCAAAGGAAACAACATTATCATGTAAATCTACCATGAATGTTGTTAAGGTATGATGTAAAATATGCTATGCATAAGAAATAAAATAAAATGCATCCACCAAATTTTGGTGGAATGTGTTGAAACTCCTAAACATATATGTAAGAAAAGCTTAATGGATTTGAAGGGAAATATGGTATGAATCTATACTACTCTATGATGAATGGATTTACTCTTCTAAACATGAACTACAGTCAAGGAAAAGTAAGCAACTAACATTAAAAAGCTATGAGTGCAACCATTTTAATAATCTAAATAAGAAAAATCTACATCAATGCATGCTAGAATAAGGTGAATGGAAAAGATAGAAGATGGTAGAGAAAGAAAGAAGTTGCAACTTAGGTTGACACCCTACCTTTATCTCCAAGGAATTGTATAACGGAAGCTTAGGTGAGGGGTTCCTCTCTCTATTTCTCCTTTAATTTAGCCTTGAGCTCTAGGGAAAGTTAAAAGATGAAAACCCTATTCATATCACCACTATTTATAGATTTCTTAGCATAAGGGTTAAGATAATTCAAGGGCGGAGAACAAGCCATTTAAATTAGAACTAAACCAAGGGCTAGATGGGGAGGTGTGGGATTCAAATATAGGTATGGGAGATGGTAATGGAAAAAATAAGATGGGAATGGACAGAGAAGGGAATAATAAATCCTAAGGGTAGAAGGGAATAAGTGGGAAAAAGAAAGAATTAGAAAGGGAGACTAAAAAGGTAGCTTAGGAATGAAGGAAGTGAAATAAAATAGGAAAGTGGATATTGGAGGGGGGGAGGGGAGGCATGATTTTCATTATAGCAAAGTGGAGGTGGGAAATGGGATAAAATAAAAAGGAAAAATAAAGCAAAAAGATAAGGAATAAGTGGTAAAATAAATTGGTTGGAAGCACAGTGAAAGAAATGGAAAGTTGGTAGCGGAATCTAGGGCTTTTCATATTAGAAAGTCCTAAGGAGGGTGGGGTAGGGAATGCACATGGATGAGTGTGTGATTGATTTAAAAACCCTAAAATATATAGACCTTTGAATGAGATTGAATGATTGAGATCTTCCTTTCCTTAGGGTTTTGGTTTGAATTTTTAACATAAGAAAGGTAACTAGGGTTTCCTTCTTTGTGTTACTTCAATCATAGCCCTTAGATCATACATACCTTTACTCAAATATATGAGATCCATTTATGACATGTAAACCTTCTATAAACTTCATTTCTTCTCCATTGTTGGATTAAATTTCCTTAGGATAAATGCCATTGATTCTTATAGGTCTTATATGTTCATGTGGACCAATTATGCTTCAATATCCCTTTTGTATAAGGCACCTTCTCATTAATTGATTCTTCATCCTTTTCGTTGAGTAGGAGATAGAGTGAAAAAGTATTCATATGGTTCCATTTTTCTTTTTTCTTCGAGGAAGCCTTCATTGTATATGAATTGAGCTTCCTTCATAAGCTTCCAAAAGTGGTGACATGTGTGCAATTGTGCTTGAATTTGAAAATTGCCTTTTCACCTTCATTTGAGTTGGAGTTGAATATGGGGTTTTTGGCCATTCTAACTTCAATAGTCACACCCAATGATCCTTTTGAACCTTCAGACTTCATTTATGGCACATGTAACCCTTCATGTAGCTTGGAATGTGAAATTGCTTTTTCTAGGGTAAAATTTGTAATTTTGTGCATTTTTTACATTTGTACCATGAACTTGCTAAATAGTAGAATTAACCTTAATTAATGATAGTTAAGTGATTTATAAAGCTAAAATATTCTAAATATAGGGATATATATGTAATATAACTATACTCATAAGTTATCTAACTCATAATGCTCCAAAATCTGTACTTTAATATTTGCTCACCTAGACAGCTATAAAGAAAATTTTATATCTTTTTGGCATTTCTTAGTAAGAAAAGTTAAACATAATTTATAAGAAAATTTTGGGATGTCACACTAGCAATAGGTAAATCACTACCCACTCTCTCTCTCTCTCTCCTCCTAAGTCACCAGTTGGGCATGTGCGTGTCCCTGACTGCCTCCCTTCCTCCCTCCCCCCCCCTCTCTCTCCTCAGTCACTGGCTGGCCCTGCATGGACCCTCTCCCCCTCTCTCTCCCCTCCTCCGTCACTGACCAGCCCTATGTGTATCCTTGACCACCTCCCATCCTCTCTATCTCTCTATCTATTTTTATGTCTCTCTCCTCCTTGGTTGTCGGTGTGCCCTGCTTGTGACGTCACCTCTCTCTTTTCCCTCCTCAGTCATCGGCCAGCCATGCACGTGACCCTCTCCCCCTCTCTATTCTAGTCAGTCGCCTGAGGCTATGAGCGACCCTTCCCCCCCCGCCCCCCCTCTCTTTTTGTTCCAACTAGTCTTAGTTTGTTATGATGTTTTAACTCTATAATTTTATCATTCAAGAATGATTATGAATATTTTGTTTCAATGCTTGTTGTAATGGTGGTGTAGGGGATCTAGTCCTTGGTATGTGTTATGTATTTCTCTTATTTGGTGTAGGGGATCTATGCTTATTTCTATAGTTTCCACTCCAATTACATTCTTTTTATCTTCTCTTGTTTGGTGTTGACACGTAATTGAAGTCATCTAAGTTTAAACAATTGGTATTTAATAACTTCTTATGCTAGATTGTCCTAAATTAATAATGTGAGCTTTTCATTCACCAAGAGTATGAATGATGAATATAGTTTGGCTTTGGTTTGGACAACATATTCTTCTAAATAACCATGAGTTAGGATCAATTTGTATGTAGGATTTTGTTTTTCTAATTGTGAATTTTATCAATTCTATTTAGTATAATTTTTGCTCAGTGAACAATTTAACTTCAAAAAGTTAGAGAAAGTGCAATGCAACATTTTTAGTGGGTTAACACATTCTTCTTTTTCCTAAGGTAAATTGCATTTTGACACACATTTTTATGGATGTTTAGGCAGCAAACATTAACAAATTTCTAGAGTAGATGTTATCATCTTGTGTTTTAATTTAACATACTGATCATGCCTTATTTGAACTATTATTACACATAGGTTACTCTTATTTTCCTTTATTTCAAATGTTGATGATTAGTTGTGTTCTATCTTTTGCTTTCTTAGATGATAAAATAATGGATGCCTTTTCTATTCTTCTTCCCATGATTTGGTGAAGTTGTTAAGTGCTCAGTGGTTCAGTGTTATCATATTATTTAGAAACAAGAGTTAGATCCATGAAATTTCTTTGTTGAATGGAATTTTCATCTTGAATTGGATTCTCTTATGTTACTTTATATGGTTAGTCAGTTTGGGTTGGTTTTGATTGATTTGTAGTAGAAACTTTGGATTTTTCAATGATTGGTGTGTATGAAATGGCTAATCTATAAATGCGAGTACTAAAAATATTTGAAGAAATGATAGTAAAAAATCAATTTCAGTCACTTCTTCAAAGAGTTGTTTGAACGCATCACTATCATGATTATCTTCTATAGGGTCATGAACTATCATTACTTCTTAGCATGTTGATATTCATCTATATGTAGAAATACTTGTAATTCCTATCAGTTGAGATTCATGTGTATGCGTAAACACTTGTAATTTCCAAAAAATTGGTAATATGTTGTTTTTACTTCTACTTCCTTGAAGTTTGATGATGTAAACTAGTAGCATATATGTTTGATTACCCTTAACCCGAGTGCTTCATTTTACTTTGTAGAATACTATGAATCGAATATAAGGTTTCTTGAAGTTCTAGTTTTCAATTGAAATTAATGTTTGATATGAAGTAGATATCTTTCAATTGAATGTGACGTTTCCTAAAGTTGTATGTGATTATGAATTGGAAAGAAGCATGTTAATAATGACTTATACTGCTATTTACTTTAGTGTTAATATATTATTGTAGGTGGTCTTTACTAAAGCCTCGAAGGTTTAAGATATTTTAGAGGCTTTGGTGAGTTTTACATTTACACATTCCCATCTATTATTTATTTTGCCTCTAGTTTATGTTATGGGTTATTTTAATCATGTACATGATTTTGCTTTAAGGTTTAAGTTATTAGAACACATCCTTGTCATCAATGATCTAGAGATTGATTTTGATTCATTTGTGTGGAAGAGGTAGAGTCACTAATTTTTTATTCCTTTTCATGCTTTTGCATTATATCCATTAAATGTTTACATAAATAAATACATAGGCAATTTCTTTAAATATATATACTCTATTTGTATTAGATTAGAAAATTAAAATGAATAGTCAATGTCCACATCCTGGTTTTCATTTAAACCAATGTAAATTCATAAGCTAATGCCACCTTTATGATAATAAAAAAAGTATGTTTCTTATGTTTTGTTCTACTTTTGTCTTCTTTAATTGTATTACATGGACTATTTTCATTTCATTTCATTATTTTGATTTCATTATGTTCATGTTTGCAGTAAAGATGGAACATGAACAACACGACCAAGAGGCCAACCTTAGCATTTCTTAAAAGATAAAGGGTAGAGGGTGAACAATGATAGAAAAGATTATCAAGAGAAAGTCAAAGGAAATCAAAGAAATTGAGGAAATCAAAGAAACTTCCCAATACAACACTAAGGGGCTAGAGATAGGTGACAATGCAACATCTTATGGTAGTTTCCTCTGTTCCATATTGAGAAACATATGCTTATCACGATTGTTGATTGGAGATGTCTATCACGAAGAATAAAAGATTCAATAATGGAGATGGTGAAGGTATATAAAAATAAAATACAATAAAATAACATATAACACACCTTATCTTCTCATTTTCAAATATAGAATTGTGTTTGCACTTTGTAGACTTCCTTTGAGGTACCTTAGGAGAAGAAGATGTGTACTTTATAAGGAGTTAGTGATCAATGGAGAAAATAGAAGAATTACCTTATTTGCAATCACACCAATGATCCATTGAGGCTATATACAATGCCTATCATTTATTTTGGCATTGTTGATTAGGATGCGTGAAATGAATTTATAAAGGTCCACACATCCATTGAATTTGAGGTATATGCTAAAACAATGTTTCATTTAATTAATTATATATAACATCTGATTATTGCACTTAATTATGTACATATAAATGTGTGGGCAAAGAGGCAAGAGGGATAAAGGTGCATGAAGCAAATATGCAGCACCACTTCTCCATGTTGAGCTGTGCCTGTTTGGAAGAGGATGGAGTAAGTATATGTGATAGTTTATTCCTTTCAAATTATACTATAGTTATATATGTTTCATTACCCAACTATAGTGTCTTGTTTGAAAACAAAAAAATCTAGGACTATAATCTCATTGATAGTGTCATCCTCTAACTAAATTTTGCAGGACATACTTCCCCAAGAAAGGACAAGTGGAAGAACTCTAAGTAGCACTGATTGATGTGTTCTAAATATTAATTGCAAGCACATGAATCAAAGTAGTATGATGTATGTGAGTGAGGTCTATCCCATGAGGAATCTCACACATTTGTATGCAATTGGATCCTATTTAGGTTAATTATTCAAACTTGGAATTGAAAACAAGCATGAAATTAGAAACTTAAAATAATGAAACTTTTTAAAAATAAAGACTTTCTAAAATTAAAATTAGAAACTAACATTCCTTCAATATAAGAAACTAAATCTAAACTAGAAACATGAATAACTTGAAAACCTAAATCAAGAATGAGTTTCCTAAAATTAAAACTTAGAGCTTCCTAAAAAAACTAAGATCTAAATTAAATAGGCAATTAAAAATAAGAAATGCATAAAACAAAATCTAACCATGATCAAGCTAAACTAACATTCTACTAACATGGGTATTAATTATAAAACTAACATCCAACTAACATGCTTGAAATCTAATCTTGCATACAACTAACATGATCAAAAAGGGCATCCATTAACATGATCAACTAAGATTAACAAAGCATTCCTTATAGAGAGCCAAGACTTAGAAAAGTGTGCATGAAACTTAGAAGAAGGTGCATGGAACAAACTTTGTTATTTGAATGGAATTCATTACAATAATGGTGTGCATAGTTCTAATACATGGAATAAAATAATTGATTTCAATCTTCAACTATCCAACAATCACCCTTCAATGTCATGTGTGAACCCAAGAGAGAATCAAAGCAAGTTGGACATGAATTGTAAAGAGAAGCAAGAAGGTGAAACGCTATGGTAACTAGGAACAATAATAGGTAAACAACTAAAGGAAATAGGAAAAAAAACCCCACTACCTTGATCCAAAGGCTACTCTCTCTTTGCTATCACTACAAGAGATTGAGGGTCTTTGATCATGGACAATAAGATCACTAAATAAAACCAAAATCACATGGAATGAATCTCAAGGATGTGCGTATCAACCAAAGGAAGAAAACTTTGCAAAAAGAGATTCAAAATTGTGTCATCTTGGAAGATGGCATGGAACTTAGCTTGAGATGGTGTGTAGAGAACCCTCTTTCAGATGCTTGAAGATTGGGTACAACCATTGAAAGAGAGGCATGGAAAGCCTTGAAGGAGGCATGGAAGGCTGCTATTGATGTTGCATTGAAATCTATATTTTTATAGATGGTAGAGAGAGTCTTGTTTATACTTGAGTTTCACCCTTCTATGAGATAAGATTTGCTAATCTTTATCTCAAGAAAGATAGGAAAGAGACATAAGATTTGGAAAAGAAGATAAGGTAGGATAACATAAGGATGAGTGAGAGGTAGTTAGATAAGGCAAAGAGACTTAAGATGTGGAGACTAGGAAGGAAATTAGAATGAGAGAGAAAAGGAAAGTCTAAGGAATGTGGTCTTTTCTCTAATGGGTCCACTTAACATGCCTATCAACTCATGTTGATAGAGTCCCATTTCTCTTGCCATTTATCTCTTTAGAACACATCTTCTTAAAGTGGTAAATTGCTTAGAAACTTTCCAAAATGTGTTGTCCTATTGTTGGATGGCTTAAGTGGCTTAGATGGCTTCTAACTTGGTGGCTTCATTGGCTTTCATCTTGGCTGCACGTCTTACATGGCTTAACTTCTCCTAGCCCTTATTTTTTGGCTCATGTGGCTTAGGTGGCTTTTATGGCTTGACATCACATGCAAAGGTGGTGGAATTTTACTATCTTTTACATGGCGCAGCTTTAGTCACCTTAACTTCCATCAAATGTTTTTAAAATCTATCTGCTTGCTCTAGAATGATCCTGACCTTTACTTGAACTTTGAATTGATGGAAAATTTGTCCTGCTCTTTAAGTTAATCCTGATCATTGATTATCATTTGAATCGATCTTAGCCATTGGATTATTCTTTTAACACCTAAAAAAGATAAAAGAACCCTAATTAATTTCTAAAAAATTATGATAGATAATATTCTTACTCTAGATTAGCTTTTGATCATGTAAAATATCAAAATTTTGGTTTATTAGTTAAAAAATGCATGTGTCATGAATTTTGGAAAAACCGCGAATAATGCCCTATGATTTATGACACATGAGCTGCTAATTGGGTACTTTTTATACAGAATTGACTATGTATCACATCCCCAACTAGCATTTTGTTATTCTCAAGCAAAATATGCAAAAAATCATGAAAAGTAAAATGTTTACCATTTTCCAAGGTACTCATGATTGCATTTCGTACATGCAACAAGTCCATAAACTCCTAAGTTACCCTTAGTGGAAGAGTTAGGCCCAGTAAGGGTTTGTAGTGAATATACCCACAAAATTCAAAAGGCTAAGTTCCTTAGTTTTTCTTAGATAATTCTCATCCATTAGTATTCTACTACATTTAACAACTTAATAAATATGAATGAAAAATTCTATAAGTTACCCATATACTGAAGCCATTTTATTATATTTACATCACGTAGTGCAGTTTGTGTGCTGGCAACATAAGTTTGGACTTCTAAACAAAAATGTTTACGCTTTGTTAGAAAAATATCTTTACCTCAAATTCTCACTAGTATACACTCAGAAATGAAGCTCTTAGAGACAAGGGTCAAACTATTTCCTCTCATCATGTGACCTAATCCAATGATATTGAAGCATTGAAATCTAATCCAACATACAACTAATGAGATCAAAAACTAAGATCTAAAAGAGCAGCCACTAGCGTGATCTACTAAGATTAATAAGGTATGTCTGATAGAGTGCAAAGACATAGAAAAGTGCACATGGAACTTAGGAGAAGGTGTAGAACAAATTTTTTTATATGAGTGGAATTCATTACAATAATGGTGTGCATAGTTCCCATACACTAAATAAAATAATTGACTTAGATCTTCTACTATGCAATGACCACTCTTCAATGGCATGTGTGTGAAGAAGAGAGAGAATCAAAGAGACAATGAAAGCAAGTTGGGCATAAATTCTAAATAGAAGCAAGAAGGTGAAACACTATGGTAGCTAGAAATAGTAACAGGCAAGCAACTAAAGGAAATAAAAGAAAACCACTAACTTAATCCAAAGGCTACTCTCTTTCAGCTGTCACTAATAAGAGATTTACGGGCATTGATCAAGGAGAATAAGAACTAAATAGAAGTAAAATCACATGGAAAGGAACTCAAGTACTGTTTGCATCAACCAAAGGAAGAAAATTTTGCAAAAAGAGAAGCAAAATTGCATTGAAAACTAGCTTAGAACATGGCATGGAACTTAGCTTTAGATGGTGTGTAGAGATCCATCTTGAAGATGCTTGGAGATTAGGCTGTAAACATGGAAAAACAAGCATGGAAAAGCTTGAAGAAGGCAAGGAAGGCTACTATAGATATTGTGGTTGAAAGCTATACTTTTATAGATGGTAGAGATAGTCTTATTTGTAAATTAGTTTCACCTTCTAAGAGATAAAATTTACTAATCTTTATCTTAAGGAAGATAGGTTAAAGTGATAAGATTTGGGAAATGAGATAAGATAGGATAGGATAAATAAGCGGGAAAGGTACTTGGATAATGCAGAGAGACTAAAGAAGTGGATACTAGGAATGAAATTAGGAGAGAGAAAAGGTAAGTTTAACAAATGTGGTCTCTCCTCTAATTGGTCCACCTATTGTGCCTAACTACTCATGTTGATAATGTCTCATTTCTCTTGCTATTTATCTCTTTAGAACATGTTTTCTTCAAGTGGCAAATTACCTATAAACTTCCCAAAATGTGTGCTCCCACTATTGGATGGCTTAGGTGGCTTCCTTTGATGGCTTTTGACTTGGTGGTTTCATTGGCTTGCATCTTGGCTTCATGGCTGAGCTTCTTCTAATCCTCATTTGTTAGCTCATGTGGAGTAAGTGGCTTTGGCTTGAAATCACATTCAATGGTGGTGGAATTCTACTACCTTTTGCATGGATTTTGCATGCCCCATCTTTAGTTGCCTTGACTTCTATCAATTGATTCTAAAATCCATCGACTTTCTCTGGAATGGTCCTAAGCTTTACTTGAACTTTCAATTGATGAAAGATGGCTCCCAACTCTCTAAGTTGATCTGGATCATTGAATATCATCTGAAGCTATCTCAGCCATTAGAATTTTCTTTTAACACTTGTAAAAGATAAAAAACCTATGATACATTGCATTCTTACTCTAGATTAGCTTCTAATCCTACAAAATATCAAAAGTTTAGATTATCAATTTAGAAATGCATTTGTCATGAATTTTGAGAAAACCCTAGAATAATGCCCTATGATCTATGAGACATAAGGTTCTAATTAGGTACTTTTTGTGCAAAATTCAGTACTTACCATTGATACTAATAATGACATCTTGTATATGGCTATGGGCAATAAGAAGGACCACTCTAGCAGAGTAAAGGGTTCAGGGTTTAGTATTATTCCTTTCAAATTCTTTGGTTGAAAAATACCCGCACTTGAAGATGAGGATGCCTACAAGGAGATGTTTGAAAAGATAAAAATGGATGTACTTAAGTTGTTGCATGAACGAGGTTTGGAGATAGTTTCTTGTACCCCTAAATCTCATTCTCGTATTGTCTTTGTATCTCAATTAAATGCTAGCTACAATTCTCTTATAGAAGAAGTTCATGAAGGGCAACATGCACCCTTTGAAAGAGAAATTTTGGCCAAGGAGGTATATGCATGGACATCGGAACTTTTTTCGTTGTCCATTTGTAATTATCCTATCTCAACCTTTCTAATTTATGATATATCTTTTATTTATAGGGGGTCAATATCTATTGGACTTGGATACCGATCGAAATGTTGTCAATTGGTTCATGCTATGAGCTTGAATCTACTATTTTGCATAGGATTAGCATACCTCTACAAGTTAAGCAGGCCGTTGCATATTGTGTTGCTTGGTTAGAGGAATTTGTTATTCCTATAGAGTCCACATTATAGATCTTTTCATACTACCATTCTTAACAGTAATTTTTTGCTGCAAACCTCAATTTAATTGTTTATTAACTATATCTAAGGTTAATCAATAGTAGAAAGTGCCATCGAGGTCACCTATCATTGCACCGTCAGCTGCAGTTGTACCAATGGAACTAGTATTTATGTTTATTTTTCATCACAAATTGGATATCTTCAATGATCATTATTGATTTAAAATGTCTACAACTTTTGCAACAACTGTCTGAGGATCATGTGGAAGTCCCATTTAACATGCCTTGATCCTTGAGAAGATACGAAATCAACCTCACATGCATTAAGGTTAGAGTGCTTGTCGATTTCGTTATTGAAGTGCCACTTATGGTACAAGACCTATTACAAGTTTGCCAATGGGATTAACTTGAGCACCCTCATGTTGTCTCCTACATGAGGTATATGCAAATATGTATTTCTATAATACTTGACATTAAATGTTATTTTTTCATGGTAGGTAATTATTATTTCTTTTGCACAACGTCTTGCATGATGCAATGAGTTTTTTGAGGTCGATGATGTACTTTACCAATTCCTTGACCCTAACATCATTGTAAAGTTGTGGAGCAATCGTTGATGGGGAGGTGAGTTGATGATATGTTATTAGGATTCTTTTTCCAAGGAGCAAGTCTTAATGATTATGTACAATAGCAGGTAAGCTTTAATTTTTATTTTTTCTTGCCAACTTATATTCTACACTTAAGGATTGAAAACTTTAATTACAATTCATAAGATTGTGTATATAATTTCATTAGATGCTACTCGTTTTGGATGTGCATGGTGGGTATGCTTTCTTTTTTTATTCATATGCATTGCACATCCATCTTGTCCTCATGGAAATCATAAATAGGTAAGCTTTTAATCTTTTCATGTCTCATGTATAGATAAGTAATTTTTTATCTGTATCTAATGCATTTGAAATATAAATTCATAATGCATTGTTAATATGAGTTAATCTAACTGAGATTGTGCAACCATTAAAACTCACTTGGAAGAATGTCAAGGTGTAGAAAATAGTTAATAACTCTATTTTATAAACTAAACTTACAATATTACAATTGATATTTGTTTTATTCTTTCTACTTTCTTTATTGCAGTGCACCCTAGATAATATTTTGATTTGGAGTGAGGGTACAAGTACTGAGATATATAAGAACCTTAGTAGTTGATGGTGTTAGTGTCTCTCAATTGAAAAGGTTAAGACATGTTTTAGTGGTCATTATCTAAAATTGTTTTCACAATTTTTATGGATTCCATCTCAAAAGAATGGGTCAATTGAATTAAATGTGTTGTATTGTAGGTTGTTGTGCTTTCTAAATGGGCAAACAAGAAGAGATACTCAAAGCAACCCTTAATGAAATACAAAGCAGATGGGTTGAGTATGTAATGAGTTTTGATTAGAACACTTGGAGTAATTACATCAATGTAAATTACCTTATTCTATAATAAAATATTATTTTCATTGAGAAGCATGTGTTCTTCTGATTTTCATTATTTTCATTGAAGTAGATCTATTTTATGGGATGAATAGGGAAAAGTTGGAACTTGGAAGTAAATGGGTATGTGTGCATGAACTTGTACTTATAAATGAAGTGAGTGAAGTAAATGTGTTATGGTTTCTTTTATCAAGTCTTTTCAAGAAAGGGAAAGGCTACATATTTCTTATATAGATGTGGATGGATGATGAATTTGGATATTTTATAAAATGTGAAAGTGAATTTATATTTCTTTTTCATGTGTTTAAAGGTTGCAAGAACCATGTAGCAGGTAATACATTGATTGCATGAAGAAATGCAAGTAGTGATTGTAGTGCAAAGAAAAGAAAAAAATTTGAGGAACTTTTAAAGTTAGATTTTGGAGTTTTGACTTTAGAAGTCACAAATCCAAATTCTAGCTTTAAAAGCAATTTTGACATGAAAAGTCTAGACTTTTAAAGTCAGTTATTAAATTTTGACTTGAAATGGTGTATGCAATTAAGGACTTTTCAAGTCAAAAACTGTAAGCCAACTTTAAAGGTCCAACAATTTTAAAGTTGGTTTCCATTAACGGACTTGAAAAGTTTAATACTTTTAAAGTTAGTTTTTCTTCGACTTCTTTCCTTACTAATTTACCAAGTCGACTTGATAGAAGTCACTTTGATAATCGACTTCATTAGTGTTTTTAATTGATTTAAAAACCCTATTGAGTACTATTGATATATAATTACCCATCTCTCCATAACAAAAATGTAGTTATACCTTACATGGTCCCATCTATACATAAGCTTGTAATTGTACATTGTGTGGGCCCATCTATATTTATATATGAATCGGTACTTGTACCATGTGTGAGCTTATTCATACATACATAAACCCATAATTATATCTGTGTGGGTCATCTACACACATAAACCTGCAATTTTACCTTTTGTGGTCCTATCATATGTACATACACCTATAATATACTTCTGTGGGCTCATGTATGCATAACTTTGTAATTATACCTATATGGGCCCATCTATACATATATAACCTTGTAGTATACCTATGTAGGTCCACCATAACTACATTATTTTGTAACTATTCCATTACACAAAGCCACGAACTAGGCTCACAAGTATGTAGCTTGACAAAAATCAATTGTTCACATGGAGGTTGCTTTGGCCTACATCATGAGAAGTTTACACTAGGAATATGTATCTTATAGCTTGCCAAGCTTCATGTTCTTGAAATGGTTGATAATTGAATAACATATAATTTGAAAGCTATGAGTTTGCTTCTTCCTAACATTCACTATAAAAAATGATGAGGTCAAAAGCTATAAAAATGAAGCTCCCCAACATTTACATCCAATAACGTATATATTTTCAATATGTATGAATTTTGGCAAGCTATAAGGTACATTCACATTGAACAAATGCTTGTAAAACATTACCTACCTCTATCGCCTCATAATATACTTTTATCAACCTCGTATGAATCTACTTGCTTTGTTTTACATCTATCATATAGACAACAATACTAATTTTAGAGCCAACTGGTGAATAAATTAGGTCCATCTTTGAGAAACATAAGCAAACACTACTATAGCGAGTGGTTTTTAAGGCAATTAAAAAACCATCTTATACCAAGCCATCTTATAAAGTGAAAACAAATATAAGATGGTTAAAAAACTGTCTTATAAAGATGGAATTATACAAGATGATTTTTGAAAAGCGATCATATAAAGCTATGTAATATAGGACAGTTTTTCAAAAAACCATATTATAAATCTTAGATAATATAGGATGGTTTTTGAAAAACCATATTATAAAGCTGTGTAATATAGGATGATTTTTAAAAAATTGTCTTATAAATCTTGGATAATATATGATGATTTTTGAAAAACCATCTTATAAATTTGGAATAAAATATGATTTTTCAAAAATTGTCTTATATTTTTTACAGTTTTATAAGATACTTTTAAAAATCATCCTATATTTGTGTATTCTTTTGTTGGTTTCTGCTTTTACATTATTCTTGTAGTTTAAAAATATTTAACATTTCATTTTTATTGGCTACAATCATTCTACAAAATACATTCATTTCCAACATTTTACATTGAACTTCTCTATGCACACTTGTCATTAAAATAAAGAAAATACAAATAGACTTCAATATAAAAGGAAGACATCTAAATGAAGTTCTATTTTGTATTTCATTGATAAAAATGTTTACATTCAATAACATTAGTGATCTACAAATTAAAAGTTAATAGATATTCCGTGCATTCCATTTTGATCTCATTTAGATGTAATTGGGAGTAACTCTTACTTTCCAAATTAGCTTTCAAGATAACAAATATTAAATCAGTTGAGACATTAATTTTTGGAGTCATTGAAGAGATGAAGAAAACTATGAGAATGATAATCTATCAATTAATTATCTTCCCTTTCTCAATGGAGATCGTAAATCCTTCATGAATAAGGGCTCTCATAAATTTGAGAACATAATACCTATACTCCCAATTAGATTGTTGTTAGAGCACTACACAACAAAGTCAATAAAAAAGGTTCAAATATCATGTCTAAATTATACTAAAGAATAAGTAAACTTTACCCTGACCTTTTTCCAAGTCAGTTTTGCTAGGTAGTTAATATTTTCCATCTTAGCCTATTTATATCATGCACTACACATATAAGCAAAAAGTATTAGATATGAATAAAGAAGATATTTATCATTTATCCAACTATTATAATGAATGAAATAAAAGGCCGACTTACTTATTGATGATGTCCATTGGTGACCTTGAATGTCACTCCACAAGAATAAAAAAACATTGCATGCCCACTATGCACATACAAAGCTAGTAGCATCCAATGAGGCTTATATACATAATCAATCATGTGAAATTTATAAAACTTTAACTTATATAAATATTCATGTTTATGGAATGACATAATTTAGTAAGACATGCAATAACTTACCTGCTATTATAGGGAATCAGTAAGGCCTGCCCCTTGTCGTAAGATAAGAACCCTAGTATGATATTTTCTATTTGTTTTTCCGTAGGAAAATGCTCCTTTGATCTAGAGACAACAATGGCGTTAAGGAATTTGTAACCATTCATGGCCTCTATTCTTTGCAAATTATCTGCAAAGACCTATAGAAACTTAAATGTTAAATACTTATCATGTCCTATTAACAAGTAATATCAATTTGATTCTTAATAGAGCAGTTACATGACATACCCAATATAAACGATGATGTGTGTGTATTCCAATTGAGCTATATTACATATGGCTAAGAAGCCCTCTTTCATGACTAGAACTTCAACTATGTTGTGGGCAAGCACACCAACCTCTATCCTTATGGGGCTAATTTCCTTATCTTCATTAATTAGTCTATACAATCCTCTTAGGAATGGTGTTAAGTGAAACCTGCACTTGATCCCTACACTGTGGATGTAATCTTTCAGAAATTAGTAATGAATCTACATAAGAAAAGAGATAAATAAATTCAATTTTATCATAAAATAGACATAAATACCTAGAATGGGACAATTGCTATGCCAAAATTTGTTGTCGAGGAGGGGGTCACTGTCAATGACGCCTTGTGCTTCTTTTGGTTAACATTAGATGCATATAATATTTAAAAAGTTAGTTGAGGCCTTAAAATTGTTGTTGAACATGATGCTATGATACTTATACATACCTTGGATAACATTGCTTTGATATACCTCTCTGACCAAGTTAGATGATATCCAATTGCATCCCCAACACTATGAATATCATCTCCTTCTATAGGAAATGGCAAGAGGGTGCAGTAATGGACACACACTTAGTTTGTGGATGCATCAACCTGTAGTGTGACATGACAAAAAACCTCGTTTAGTGTAGCCATAGTGAAATAGTTCTAAGCTGTATATAGGTGCAGCACGCATTGACCCTCCTACAAATAAAAAATAACATATACACAAGAATGAAGATTACTAAATAATTGAACATTAAAAAGGTAAACATGTCAATACATACCTCCTTGATTGGTATATCTCCTTCAAAGAGCTGATCCTTCACCTCTACTTCAAATGGAGGACTGCAGCTATTATGAGATGGGGGTTGAGGGGCAGCATCTTGACTTGGACCTTTGAAACTCCAAAATACCTTATAGAAATCATTCTTTACCTTCATGTATAACTTATTGATTATATTCTCCTTCCATTCTTATAGAAATCATTCTTTACCTTCATGTATAACTTATTGATTATATTCTCCTTCCATTCTTCCTTGTCCTCTCTTAGAGGATTCTTTAATTTATGGAAGAATTTGGAAGGAACCACACAGCGGCCTTGGGCCCATACTCAGCTAGGGTGCTTATCCTTATTGCTTGTAGCCCTATACAAGATGTCCCTCTTTATAGAAATGGTAATTAGAGCCCTAGTAGTTGCACTTTCTTAGGTCAACTCTTCCCGTGCATGTAATTATTAGAACACAATCAATTCCATATATATAGTATAATTCAAGAGATGCAAATATAGCCATGTAAAACCACTTACAATTTTGAAGCAAGTAAGTGGCATTTTTATTAGTAAAGGTCTAGGAGTTACACCCTTGTGAATGCGCCACTTTTCAAAAAAGGGCACAATGGATGGGCTCCATTGTCCCATCCTTACCAATCTTCTTTTGTTATCAATAGAGACATTAATTCAGAGTTACTGAAATAAAAGTTAGGTATATTTAGGCAGAAATAAACTATCACATTTACTTTGTTCTTCTAACTATTCATAACCAATCCTAGAGAAGTGGTGTTACATATGATTAGTTGCACGCACAATTTGTCCTTTCATATGCTTTTCCCACGCATCAAAGGACAAGTAATTAAGCATAGTCAGCTTTTATAATTAGATAAATGAAACTTTGGGCTAGTTTTAATTACCTCAAAATCAAAAGATAGGTAGGTCTATACAAATTAATTTCATGCATCCCGGTCAATGATGTTGGATTACAACTCAGGGACAGTGTGGAGTCTTGATGGATCATGAACATTTGGAAATCTATACTTTCTCGCAAGCATACTCTTCCATTTCATCCATTGTTGATCAGCCCCATGTAGAGCATTCTTCTTACACTTATCAAAGACGTCAAAGGCAAACTATAAAGTAAAAACAAGCTTGTTAGTCTATCTAAAATAAAACAAGCTTGTAGTTCCATCTATCACCTGGTATAAGAATGTGCACTTCCACCTATCACCTGCCCTATATTGTTAAGCCATACCATCTTTTTTATTCTTTTTGACTTTCCCTTAATGATATGCTCTATTTTTGTTAGCCATCTTCCCTTTCTCTTAATAGTTGTACCTATGGTGGTTTGTTCTTCATGATGCTCACATTCTTCATTTTCCATATTTCCTACACAAGTGAAACAATACATTTAGAAAACAACAACCAAAGTTCATTTCAAAAGATTTTTAGAGCAAAGATTTTAGGTAAATACATAAAATTCAGATGTGGCCAAACTCACTTTTGCTTTTTTTTCTTTACCCTTTCTTTGATTTGATTGTTTCTTTCTATTCATACTCATAGTTAACTTTGAAACTTAACCATCATAAATAAAATATGAAACAAAGTATAAAATTCTCTAGAATAGTATTTAATACAACATTAATAAGCTACACAATAGGGATCAAAATCTAGCTACTTTACGAGAGCATATGGATAGGCTTAGAAAAAACCATCGTCTAAGTGCATAGTTAGTGTACATAAATAAGATAGATATTAAAACAATTAAGTCTAAGGAAAGAAGCACTAGAATTAGATGCAAACTCTTTAATAATAATGTCAAAAAAGGTCCTAAAATTAGTAATAAAAATTGTCCCAAAAGTAGCAAAAGTAGTCATATAATTAATATGATTTCGGAGCTCTATACATGCTCTAATTAAGACTCCACTTTAGATTCTCATGGATGCTATTATCGGAATAACTAACAGTTCAAAATGTGTAACAACCTAGATTTTTCAAGCAAATTTTTCTTTTACTTTTTTATACAGTCTTGTCGTAGAAATGCATTTCAGAAACCCACGTGTTATCATTCCTAATAAAAATTTGATAAAATCTCCCTTATTTTTTGGACTTATGCATTCAATGCATGTGATGCTATTCACCTAACAAACTATTTATTTAAATAACACAATATATTCAAAGATGTCATCACATCACACTCTTATAATTTATCACAATGGGAATAAAATAAAAACTAATATAAAACTCTTCATAGCACAAACTATAACATAATCAATGCTTTGAATCATTCAAAAACATAATAAATTAAATAAAATTCAAGTCTTGAACATAAGCAAAATTTCTTACTGTTGAAGCTAACAACAACAAGTAGCAGACTTTAAGTTAGTAATTGGATTCCTTTTGAATGGAAATTGAAAATCTAAGACTTAGTTCTTCTTATTCCCAATGTTAGCTATCTACCATTGTCAATTTTATATATTTTCATAGGTTAACTATGTAGGAAATCATGCACTAAGTTGTTTAGAACATAAGCAAAATGTTGTTACTATTCTCGTGAACAACAACAAGTATCAGACTTTAAGCTAGTAGTTGGATACCTTTTTGAAATAAAAATAAAAATCTAGGACTTGGGTCATCTTATTCTCAATATCCTCTATCAATCATAATAAATTTTAAAGATTTTCATTGATTAATGAAGCAAAAATTCACACACAAAGTTTTCTAGAACATATGCAAAATGTTGTTACTGTTGACATGAACAACGAGAAGTAGTAAACTTTAAGTTAGTAGTTGAATATCTTTTTGAATGAAAATTGAAAATCTAAGACTTCGGTCTTCTTATTCTCAATGTCCTCTATCTAGCTTGATCAATTATAAAGATTTTCATTGATTAAGGAAACAAAAAATCATGAACAAAGCTATCTAGAACATAAACCAAAATATTGTTATTGTTCATGTGAACAATGATAAGTAATAGGCTTTAAGCTACTAGTTGATGCCTTTTTGAATGAAAATTGAAAATCTAAGAATTGAGTCTTCTTATTCTCAATGTCCTCTACCTAGCATGATCAATTTTAAAGATTTTCATTGATTAACAAAGTAGAAGATCATGCACAAAGTTCTTTAGAACATAAGAAAAATATTATTACTATTCACGTGAACAATGATAAGTAGTAGACTTTAATCTAGTAGTTGGATGCCTTTTTGAATGAAAATTGAAAATCTAAGGCTTGGGTCTTCTTATTTTCAATGTACCCTATCTAGTGTAAGGATACGAGTATGCACTAGGAACATCTAAACAACAATCAAAGAGAAAGACAACACTACTCAAACACTACTGATATTTTAGTTTGATAAGAATATAATACAACAATGGATTGTCCCACCCTTTGCTCTCTAGCAGAGCTTCAATGGCTTCTAGACATACAAGAAGAAAGAACAACGGGAAAGAAGATCTACAAAGCAACGAAAATCTTCAATGCACTTGGGAGGCTTGTGGCATGCCAATTTATAGCATTCTCCACCAATCAGCCCATCTATTTGACCTTTTAATAGACCTCTAACATGATAGCTATAGAATAGACAATAGGGGTTGCTGCTGATCACTTAATGCATTAAGCAAAGAGTAGTTGTAGGTGATTTTTTCATGTTGACAGTCAACCTACCACAAGGGGGCATTGTCCCCTTGGACCCCCATTGGGGTTGCCACCCCAGGCCTCGCTACTTGGGGGCGCTGCCCCCAAACCCCATTTATTCCTTCTTATAACCATTGCAGTCCCTAATGACGTCATCAACACTAAGTTGGTTATACAAATCTCATACCATTGTGGTACTCCTAGTGGTATCTTATTGAGGTAGACATTGTTATGTACCAACATCTAGCATGATCAATTTTATAGATTTTCATTGATTAACAACATTAGAAATCATGCACAAAGTTTAGAACATAAAAAATATACTATTAGTATTCAGGCAAACAACGACAAGTAGTAGATCTTAAAAAATAGAAGCATGCACATAAGAAAATCAAGAGAGAGAGAGAGAGAGAGAGAGAGAGAGAGAGAGAGAGAGAGAGAGAGAGAGAGAGAGAGAGAGAGAGAGAGAGAGAGAGAGAGAGAGAGAGAGAGATTCTACCTAAAGGGAAAAAGGTGATGAGCAGGGGGAGACGTGGTTGTTAAATTAGATGCTTAATATAGGACAATTTGGTAAAACCATCCTATATTCTAATGAATATAGGATAGTTTTCTTCAAACCATCTTATATTCAATGAATATGAGACCATTTTAGAAACCATCCTATATTTATCCTATATTAAAAAAATATAAGATGATTTGAGAAAACCATCCTATATTCATGTAAATATAGTACAACTTTCAAAACCAATCTTATATTCTATGGTAAATATAGGATGGTTTCTATAAAACCATCTTGTGTTATAGTTTTGTTATTAAAGGAAAGTTATAAGACATCTATTAGAGAATAGTCCTATATTTACAAGAATATAGAAATGGGGGGGGAGGGGGGGGGGGTTTGGTTGTTGGAAATTCGGTGACCCAAAACCCTCCCCCCTATGATCTCCTGTTTCCCCTCCTCAGATCCCTTTGTTATTGCTAAGGTTGTTGGCATTGACACGTAAAACCACCCCCTCCCCCTTCCATGGGTTCCCCTCCCTTCGGTGTTGACAAAAACCCAGATCGGGTTTCACCTTCTGGCTAAGCAGGGGTTTTTTCTCCACTATGTTCCCCTTTCCTCGGCCAGATCAACCATCTCGCACAACACCCACCCCCCCCCCCCCCCTCTCTTCTCTCTTTATTGGGTTCTAGCTAGGTAGCCATCTTAGTACACTGGCGTGCACAGGCTACTGTTTTCTTTTACTTCTCGACTTGCCTTCTCCTTCCATCGCATAGCCAAGCTTGTTGATGAGCTTGTGTGCTAGAGATCTGGCCCACTGCTTCTCTCCACTCCCCCCATCTTACACCACCAGCAATTGACACTAGCACTCCGATCATCACTCACTAGTCTCCCCTCTTCCCTGTCTACGTTGACTCTAGCGAGTTAGGGTTGAGTCGACTCACCAAGTCAACTCACCCCAACTCCTTTTAGAAGAGATGAGTTGACTTAGCTAACCCTAGTCAACCCTTGCTATTTGAAATGCAATTCTGACCAATTTAGGAAGAATCTTGGGGATCTGAGGGTACTCTCATGATCCTTGCAATGCGAGAAACAAAACTCATCTTTCCAATTACTAATTAGGGAAGATTCAACCATTGATTTGATTAGATCATTGATCAGAATCCAGTTCATTTAATTTGAGATGATCTGATGTTATTTTCATATATAAATTCCCTATTATGATCCTCTCAAATTTTAGATTAAGATCCATACAAGATATTTTGGATTTGAAATATCTATGGATATGATTTAACCAATCTTTATCAATGGTTGAGATTAACTTAAGATCCAAGTATGAAATTGGATCCAATTTGATGATCCGAACTATTTAGAATTCTTAATTGGATTAATTGGTTAAAATTACTAAATTTTTATGTGACTGGGTGATCAAGTGAGGATCTTTGGTGGGATCAGCATGAATATCTATTGATCGGGCACGGTTGTGGCGATCGGTGGACAATTCGACCAAGCAGACTGCTAAGTGCCATTCAAATTGACTAGTACGAGGTAAGATTATTTTCTTAATCATTTGATGGGTTTATTTGATAGTAATTAAATGTGATTGAACATGAAATTCATATAATAGTGCCCAATTAATTGATTTAAATGATAAATTAACAAAGATTGAGATAATCTGAGCCTAATAGCCATGGAATATGTAATGATACAATTATGAATAAGCATTGAATGGTTATGAGTGGGCTCGATTGAGTATCACCTAAATCATTACATATTTAGGCTGGACCCCACCATGATATTTCATGACTAAAAAACATTGGATTGTCTTAAACATAATGTATTGGGATGCGAAAGCAAAAAGTTGTGTAATTAAGAATCCAAGTTAGATAAATTGAGTTCTAAGTATGACTAGATGTGATATGTATCAAGGTGATGAAAGTATGGTGGACCGCATTAGAGTTGGGTTTGACTAAATTGGGAAGTACAGACAAGTGGTACTTTATTTGAGGTAGGTGATTACATTTAGTAATTTTCCTAATTTCATGGATCATGACATATTACTTGGGAACCTCATTGCATGGATTTTATGCTCCATCATATTTACATGAGAATACCTCCGTCATACATGATTGATATTATGACATCTTACTCCACATGATTTGTAACCTATTTTAATGCATGATTGATGATATATTGGCTTGTCTCTTGACTTAATCTTCTTGAGATGGTTTGCATATGGGAATTTCTATGATTTATCTTATGTTTTTACTATTTTATGATGGGATTTCTGCCCGGTGGGTATCATGCTAGGAGAGTCGTAGGGCTGGCCACTTGCCCTTTAAATTTATGGATAATAGACACTAACCCTGATATGTGGGAAAAATACGAGCAATTTGTGGTAATCATGGGTAGGCCACCCCATGCAAGTCTGACCATTTCCTATGCATGACAGATTGTAGTCTCCCGTTTTGGTGTTGACGGCAAGTGATAGTGGTTGAGACCCTGGAGTGGTTGCTATTGCAATATAGTAGGCCTTACTCTTATTCTATATGCTCATGTGGTATTGGTATATTGGGTGAAACCTATGGGCTGAGCGAGCTACCTGGTGTGCAAGCTATAGGTGAGGAATCTTGGGATCTCATGTGGTATTGATATATTGGGTGAAGCCTATGTGAGTAGGCCTACGGGCTAAGCGAGCTACACAATATGTGAGGTATAGGTGAGGAACCTTGTAATTGGAATGAGTGCTCATTTCTAGTGATATGAATGTAGTGAGACACTCTTAAGGCATAATTATGTATAGCACCGTTTATCATGACATGCATTCATATTTTTTATGATAAAACTAATCTTTACTTGATTCTGACAGATGCATGACCATGCACTATTCACACCTTGCATGCCATGGTGATTGGATATGATAAACTATTCATTGACCGCAATTGATTTGTTCAGACTCATGATCTTTCATGTGCTATTTACTGTGGATGATTGATGATTTGACTTACTAAATAAATGTTTTGCTGCATGGGATTTACCATGACATTGATACCCTTACACCACACTATTACATTGTATTTCTTATTAAATGTGATCATCTACACAAGCAATAGCTTGCTAAGGCATTGCTATTGTTAGCAATGCCTCAGATACAGAGAGTAGTAGAAGGTTTGACATGCTGATAGAGTAGGAAAAAGTGATTGCATTTTCCAGTAAAGTATTGAAGATATTTAAGAAATTATAAGGTTTGTTTAGACCTTACTTCAGTTTTTGCTTATGGACTGTACTTTAGTATGATTTATTTTGTGACCTGGATGTATGCATAAGTATTTATGTTGGATGTGATAGCTGTGTATGGACAAAGCCTGGGTAATGTCATCATATCTTTATTTTCTTATCCATTGTTGGAGTATACATTTTAATTGAATATAGTATTTGATTTGGATGGATGGATGTGGAGACTGAGTTTGAAAAGTATCTGTCATGTATTGTATTTATTAGGTGGTTTATTTATCGCATGTGTGATGTGTAATGGTCCAAAATACAGAGGAGACTTTGTCAAATTTTTGTTAGAAATAGGATATCATTTCACCATTAAATTCATGATTTTGTAGTTGTATGACTCTTTGGATGTTGAAATAAATGTTTTTTATCCAATTTTTTGTTTTTGGTCTATTTAAAAATCAAAATTTTAAAATAGGGAACATGGCACATTTTAAAAATTGTTATTTTATTTTTGTGGAAATCTAGGGTGTCACAATTAGGTATCAAAGCCTAGGTCTACTACATCACAACCATTCTAACAAATCTAAAAGTCACATACAATCCACACGGTGGGGAGATTTCCTAAATATGAGTCACAAAGATAAGTCATATGGAGGATGTTGATGATTGTGAAATAGATGATGCCATGAAGGTTATATGACTCCTGGGATTTTGTGGTTGTATTACTCTTAGAATTTTTAAATAAATGCTTTTTATTTGATTTTTTGTGTTTGGTTTATTTAAAAATCAAAATTTTAAAACAGGGATGTCAAAGTTTAGTATCAGAGCCCAGGTCAACTCCATCATAGCCATTCCAACAAATCTAAAGGTCACGTATTGTCCATAAGGTGAGGTGATTTCCTAAATATGAGTCATAAAGATAACTCATATGGAGGATGTTGATGATTGTGAAATAGATGATGCCATGAAGGTTGGCATATTTTCTTAGATAATTAGATGACTATAAAGAGGTACACTTTTATGCAATGTGCATGATTCTTAGAATCATGAATTAGAATAAAGATTATAAATTAGTTTCTCTTAGTGAGAACCTTATTATGTGATAGAAGATGTATTTCTTGTGGACTGCTTTTGAAAGTCCATGTTTTAACTTGGACAACATGAATAAACATTTGGAAAAGCCTGAAGATTATAGCAATAACAATATTATGATAAGAATGATGAAGGAATGAGAATGATTACAACTATTGAGAACTCGAGAAAGTTGAGAGGAGTATGGTATTAATCTAAACTTGAAGTGGATTTATTTGATAAAAAAAAAAATCATAATATGGTGAAACTTATTAAGAAACTTGATGAAGTAAGATCCTAATGTTTTTAGGGATGAATTACCTGAACTATGAGATGAGAATTGATGAGTTTTTGTGCATATAGAAATATTGATAGCCAGTCATTAATGAGAGGTGAATGCTTATTAATTGTTTTGAGGGTTTTATTTATGATTTTCAAACACATAGCACTTGGAGGATATAACAACTATTTTACAATAATAGTTAAGTAGTAATGATGTAAATGAGATGATGAGTAAGGAATAGTATCAAACAATCTCCTAGTTAGTGGAAGGGATGGTAGAAAAGATTAAATTGAATATCATACCATATATGAGTAATTGATAAGAGCAGTTATTTGATTTCAAATCAGAGACGTCTATCATATGATGTGAATCAATTAGAGAGATACTAATTGAAGTAAATATGGAGACAGAATACTATTGTGAGAATAAGGTGTGATGAAAATCTATGAGCACTTGCGCATACAAAAATATTGATGCCAGATATTAGTGAGGAATGAATGCTTGTAAATTACTCTTGGGTTTTTAATCATAATTTGAGATACATATTGCATGGAGGACACAACAACTATTTTATAAGAATAATTATCAAATAGTGATGATTTTGTGATGAATCAACTAGGAAGAAAATGAAGTGAATAAGGTAAGATGAAATTGATTATAACTGATTGAGATCTAACATTGACAGAGATGATGATGTGGTTTTTAGTGACTAGGGAAGTGTTATAAAGGATCAATTTCATTGACTGTGAGATTGATAGAGTTGTAAGTGATTTTGCTTGATATGACCATGAAATAATTCATTAGCTAAAGGTAATGGAATTGTGGAGAAGAGGACACTGAAAATATAATTATGAGGATCCTTTAGATGGTTATTCGAGAAGACGTGTTCCTCTATCTCTAAGATTTTTACTTGGAGGGCTCTTAAGGAGGCCTGTAATAATTAGTATCTTGGGATACTAAGAGAGTTTGCTACTTTAAAGCAAAGAAATTGGATGGTTCAATGGTATTGAACTGGTATACACAATTGAAGAGACTTGCCTTAACTTCTTCACCATACAAAAGCATATCATGGATATATTGTGATATGTTGACACCTGTATTGGGGAATCAGATGATTTTGTCACATTATACAGTGGTAGCAAGGTTGCAGACATAACCTCTATGTAAAGAGAGATTCTCTTAGGACCAAAGCTGATTGGAGAGACTTGGACACGAATAATTTAAGTCATCCCAGTAAGGTCAAGAGACCCTTTCATCGATACATTTATAGAGGCCACTGAACTAGTGACATTTGAATGGGTAATATTGGGATGCTGATAATAGGTGCATTAGACACAAGGATAGGTACTTGGAAAATTATGCCCTAGAGTTGGTATGCCATTGTAGCATTGGTAATAACATCATTAGCTGCCATTATAGTGGTAATTCTTTTAATGTTTTGACTATGGAGAGTTAAGGCATTTCTCTAAAGATTGTCCCATGAGACAACAAGTTGAATAGATTTACATTGGAGATAGGGCAAAGATGGCCTCACCTTGGCAATGATGGAAAATTTTCCATTTTTTGAGGCAAGTGCAAGCCTCAACCCAAGTTGTGGAAGACACACTCTTAATTGCTAATAGACAAGCCAAAATCCTCCTTGAGCTTGAATCTTGTCATTCTCATATTTAGGTACTGGCACCTTGATGAATGTGCTTGTGTGTATATATATATATATATATATATATATTTGGGCTAGAAGTTTAGAAGCTAATGAGAGAGTTATTGAAACTTTAAGTACCTCTAGAGGGTATTTTTGGAGATGATGAGTGAGAGGATGGATACTAATCTCATCATACTTGATTTGATTGATTATGATATCTACCTTAGGATGGATTCTATTTATTGGAGGATTGTGGATTGCAGTGAGAAGAAAGATAGTTTTAGTATACTTAGATAGCTATTGACCACACTCCTGAGTAAGAAGGGGCATCATCAAGGTTTGTGTTAACTTTGCCTTAAAGACAATATGGTACTCTTCTAATGTACCTAGTCCTCCTTATTGTGTGATCATGAATGACAGAGAGCAACCACAGATTGAGCACACAAATGGTGTGTGAGAATCCATAATCTTTCCTGAGGAGGTTTCAGGAGTTTTTGCCATGGAATGTTGATTTAGCATGAGACATAGTGCAATTTTCTAAGATGCCGAATGGGATGGCCTTAGCTGAGTTGGAAGAGTTCTAGCCACGTAAGCTAATTGAGGAGAGTTTCTTAGACTTGGCGGGTCTTCATGGGATGCATTAGTCCTCTTAATGGAAGAGAGACAGGCCCTTATTATCATGACATATTTATTTGTATGATAAACAATAGTGGAGAACCGATATTCTCTATCGTGTATTAACAATCTATTTCATCCATTGAGGTTGGTGCATGACATTTGTGGAGATTGATTTGAGGTATAATCATCACTAGTTGAGGATTCTGGAGTAAGGCATCCTTAAGATGATTATGAGAACTAGTTATAATTATTACTAGTTCTGGGTGATATCAATTGGTGAAACCAATGCATTTACAATATATATGGGTGAAACCAATGCATTTACAATATATGGGGGTATGACGGACCAAAATTTTTAAAGGTTATTGAGATGAGTTAGGATTATGTTAGTGAATGATGTTTTTGTGCATTCCATAACTAGAGGAGCACGAGAAATCCTTGTACATTATTTTAAGTATCCAAAAGACTCATCTTTTGCTATGAATGTATATGATTATGAATTATAGTTAAAGAAGGTAAGCTTTCTTAACCAAAATACCTCTATTGATAGAAAGATAGTTTATTGAGACTGTGAAGAACTGGGATTAGCCAAATTAGTGACTAAGGTTGGTAGTTTTCTTAGTCTGGTGAACTGTTACTGCTACGTTATAGATTTCTCAAGGGTAGCAGTGACATGGATGTCATTCTATATTACATATATGAGACTGATTTCTCATGAAAATGAGAGGTGTGACAATAAAGCATTTTCTTATGTGGAATCAGCCTTTTTATTATAACTTATACTTGTGAGTAACCAATGAGGGCAACTGATGAGGGCGGGTACAAGAGGCACTGGTAGGCTTCTAGGTGGCGAGATTGTAAGTAGCAGGCTTCTAAGTACTCATAGTATGATCATGCTACAGATTGGATTTTAATTGGCATATGATTACCTGTTAGTAAGCTGGTATGCTTTGACCTTGATGGCATATGATTGGCTGTTAATGAGTTGGTATGCTCTGATTTTGTTTGGCATAGATTGCCTATTGGTAAGCTAATATGCTCTGGTATTGATTAGCATACTTTTACCTATTGATGAGTTAATGTGCTTTGGTATTGACTTGGTGTAGAATTGCATATATATGAGCCAAGATGCTTTGATTGTATTGTTATGGGGATTTACTTGTATTAGCTCTTAGATGAGAGTATAGTTTATACTAATTGCATTATATAGAAGGTTATGATGTGTTCTAAACATAACATGAGTTAATTGATCGGAATGGTTGAAATATATGTTGCATATATATGTGTGAATTGCTATCTGAGGGCATGACATGACATGACATGGAAATTGTTATTGACTTTGACTTTGAAAATTTTTTGTATGATCTGTAGATTTTATGATATGGGGATGTTTTAGATATGGGGATATTTTTAAAATTGTTGAAGGATAACATGGAAAGAATTTCGAGGACGAAATTCCAATAAGGAGAGAAGAATATGTAATGACCATCAATTTTGGGTCATTTTCTATGCATTAGATTATAACTTTAATGGAGATAAAAAATAGAATTTAATTTCATGAAAAATGGTTTTAAAAAATTAACCTCCTTATGAACCCAAAATTTGGATTTGGGATTATCAAAATTGGAATGTACGTGTTGATATGATTTCAATGACACTAATTTTGTATAAAACAAACATTGGAGTAGGAAATTGCTGGGATTTTACTCATTAAGGTGGGGTAAATATTGACATTGACACCACCAGTGGTCCGATACATGACGTGACAACTGCATCACCATGTGTCGCCTATCCCACCTCCCCCTTGCATTGTACGGCCTGAGATGGGGAAGAAAAGATGAGGGTTGTTGGAAAATTTGGCAACCTAAAAACACTCCCCCCTCCCCCTCTGATCTCCCATTTCCCCTCCTCGGATCCCTTTGTTTCCAACGGGGTTGTCGGCACTGGCACGTAAAACCCTCCCTCCCCCCCTCCATGGGTTCCCCTCCCTATGTGGGCGGCTCATGCACTCCCCACACTTTCCCCCTTTCTCTAATCAGATCCTCAATCTCCCTCCCTTCTCTTCTCTCTCTGTTGGGTTCTAGCTAGCATAGTCAACCCAATATGTCGGAGTGCATGAGCCACCCACATAGGCTGCCCTTTTCTTTTTCTCCTCATCTCCCCTCCCCTTCCATGGTATGGCCAGGCTTGTAGGCAAGCTGGTGTGCTTGAGATCAGGTGCTTTACTTCTCTCCATTCTCTCCACTCCCCCCTCTTACACCACTAGTAGGCCAATTTCCAGTCTTAAGTCTCCCCTCTTCCCTATCTCCCTTGACTCTGGCAAGTTAGGGTTGAGTTGATTCATGCAACTCACCCCAACTCCTTTTAGGAGAGATGAGTTGACTCAGCTAACCCTAGTCAACCCTTGCTATTTGACCCGTGATTCTGGCCAATCTAAAAAGAATCTTGGAGATATGAGAGTATCCTCACAATCCTTACAACACAAGAAATAAAACCCATCTTTCCAATTACTGATCGGGGAAGATTCAACCGTTAATTTGACTAGATCATTAATTGCACTCTAGTTCATCTGATCTAAGATGATCTAACATTATTTTTAAATCTAAATAGCCTATTATGACCTTCACATAGTGTAGATTAAGATCCATACAAGATATTTTGGATGTGAAATATCTATGGAGATGATTTAGTTGATCTTGATCAACGATTGAGATCAATTGAAGATCCAGGTATGAAATTGGATCCAATATGATGATCTGAACTATTTATAATTCTTAATTGGATTAATTAGTTAGAATTACTAAATTGTTATGTGATCTGGGGTGATCAGGTGTGGATCTTTGGTGGGATCAGCGTGGATATCTGATGATCGGGCATGGTTGAGGCATTTGGTAGACAATCCGACCAAGCAGACAGTTGATGGGTTGCTTTGACAGTAATTAAATATGATTGAACATGAAATTCATATAATAATTCCTGATTAATTGATTTAAATGATAAATTAACCAAGATTGAGATGATCTGAGCCTAGTAGCCATGGAATATGGAACGATACTATTAAGAATTAGGATTGAAGGGTTATGAGTGGGCTCGATTGAGTAGCATTTGAATCATTAGCTATTTAGGGAGGGCCCCACCTTAAGATTTCATAATTGGAAAACATTGGACTATCTTAAACATAATGTATTAGGATACAAAAGTAAAATGTTGTGTAATTAAGAATCCAAGTTAGATAAATCAGATTCTAAGTACGACTGGATGTGATAAGTATCAAGGTAATGGAACTGTGGTGGACCGTGCTAGAGTTGGGTCCGACTGAAGTGGGAGGTACAGCCTAGTGATACTTGTTTAAGGTAAGTGATTACATTTAGTAATTTTCCTAATTTCATGGATCATGACATATTACTTGGGAACCTTTTTGCATGGATTTTACGCCCTATCATGTTTTCATGAGAATACCTCCGTCATAGATGATTGATATTATGACATCTTACTCCTCATGATTTATAACATGTTTTAATGCATGATTGATAATATATTGGCATGTCTCTTGACTTGATCTTCTTGAGAAGGTTTGCATATGGGATTTTCTATGATTTATCTCATGTTGTCACTATTTTATGACGGGTGTTTCTGCTCGGTGGGGATTATGTTAGGACGATCATAGGGTTGGCCACCCACCCTCTGAATTTATAGATGATAGACACTAGCCTTGATATGTGGGCAAACCATGTGTAGTTTATGGTAATCATGGGCAGGTCACCCATGCAAGTTCGACCATTTTCCATGCATGGTGGACAGTAGTCTCTCGCTTCGGCGTCAACGACGAGCGGTAGTGGCTAAGACCCTAGAGTGGTTGCCACTATAGCATAGTAGCCCATACTCTTATTCTGTATGCTCATGTGGTATTGATATATTGGGTGAAGCCTATGTGTGTGGCCTTCTGGGCTGAGCAAGCTACCTGGTATGTGAGTTACAGGTGAGGAACCCTAGGATCTCATGTGGTATTGATATATTGGTTGAAGCCTATGTGGGTGGCCAGATGTGGATGGGGCTATGGCTGAGTGAGCTACTTAGTGTGCGACTTATAGGTGAGAAACCTTGGAATTAGAATGAGTACTCATTACTAGTGATATGAGTGTAGTGGGACACTCTTAGGGCATAAATATGTATAGCGCTCTGTTTATCATGACATGCATTCATATTTTTTATGATGAAACAGATCTTTACTTAATTCTAATGGATGCATGACCATGCATTATTCATGCCTTGCATGCCATGGTCATTGGATATGATGTCTTCGTGTTTTGGTGTAAACTATGCTATGACAGCAATTGATTTGTTTAGACTCATGATCTTTCATGCTATTTACTATGGATGATTGATGATTTGACTTACTATACAAATGTTTTACTCCATGAGATTTACCATGATATCGATACCCTTACACTACACTATTATATTGAATTTCTTATTAAATGTGATCACCTATACAAGCAATAGCTTGCTGAGGCATTGTTGTGGTTTGTAATGCCTTAGATACATAGAGTAGTAGCAGGTTTGACATCCTAATAGAGCAGGGAAAAGTGACGGAAGTTTCTAGTATAGTATTGAAGATATTTCAGAAACTATAAGGTTTGTTTAGACCGTACTTTGGTTATGGCTTATGGACTGTACTTTCATATGATTTATTTTGTAACTTAGATGCATGCATAAGTATTTGTGTTGGATATGATGGCTGTGTATGGATAGAACCTGGGTAATGTCATTATATCTTGATTTTCTTATCCACTGTTGGAGTATACATTTTTATTGAATATAGTATTTGATTTGGATGGATGGATGTGGAGATTTAGTTTGCCAAGTGTCATGTCATGTATTGTATTTATTAGGTGATTTATGTATTGCACATGTGATATGCAATGGTCCAAAATACAGAGGAGACTCTGTCAAATTTTTTGTAGAAATAGGATATCATTTTACTGTTAAATCCATGATTTCGTAGTTGCATGATTCTCTAGATTTTGAAATAAATGCTTTTTATTTGAGTTTTTTCTTTTGGTCAATTTAAAAATAAAAAAATTTAAATAAGAGAAATTGCAATAGAAAGAAAAAGGGGAGGTTTGTGATGATATCAAAATCTTTTCTACTTGGTAATATATTATCCTTATGTATGAAGATGATAAATTCAATCGCTGTGGTCGGACTCTATTATGGGATTTGAACCTCCAGCTGTATGAAAGAAATACTCTAACCACTGGGTTAAGTAGGTCATTTATCATCATAAAGAGAAAAAAATGGGACCTGACACATTAGGAATTATTGATGGAATCTTACTTCTAAGCAATACCAATCCTTAGTAGGAAACATATCATAGACCTATCATGTGGAATCTCTAAATTCAAAGATCCAAGATTTGAATTGATGTCATTTCATTGATCCCTCCTAAAGGTTTTAATTTCAATTGGAATTTGGTTATTCATGATGTATGATGATCCCTCCCTCTTAAGCATCCATGGCTGAATGGTTAAAGCGCCCAACTCATAATTGGAAAATTCGTAGGTTCAATTCCTACTGGATGCATGCCAGTGGGAACATTCAATAAGTCTTTTAGAATTGGCTCTGTGTCAATGGAATCTCATCATCCATACATAACAAAAAAAAGAAGAAGATATGTTGATAAGAGTTATTCCAATGTAACTATTTCATAACATGGAAAGATGCTTGTGAATGGAAATGAAAATCATTATGATTTGCTTTTATTTCCTAGATATTGTAGAGAATTGACAATTCTAATGTGTTTCAATTTCGGGAATGAGAACATTGTGGATATAAATCCAATGTTTTGCAATAGGAACAACATAAGTAACTATGGACAATTTTTGGATGAGGACAAGTATCTTGCTACAAATAAATTGATTGATCTCAACACATTTAAAAAAAAAATTATTTTATTTTTGTGAAAACCTCAGGTGTCACATCAGGATGGACCTCATGTATTCCATTAGAGAAGAAAAGTGAAACCATCTTTTTGGCTCCAACACATGTGGGCCTTGAATTTGTTTTCATCTTTCCAAGTTTAGAATTTCAAAGGTAATTGCTTCTTAGATTCAATCTTATTGCAGCTCACATTTGAGAAGAAGGGCCGAAATTGCTTTTCTTTCAAATGATGAAACAAATAGCTTTTGTTATCAGGAGCAAAAGATAAATGGTTTTTCCAAATTTAAAGAGCTACTTAGGAATAAAATTGAATCTAAGGTTTGTTGAAATAACCCCAATTTTTTAGAATATATTTTAATTATTGAAAGTGAGAATTTAAAATTTTGAAAATGGAACTAGAAATTAATGTTCTAAGAAAATAAACTTTTTACAGAAATGGAATCAAGAGTTAAGACATGAATATTTGGACTGTACTAGAAAAATAAAGTCCAATGACTATAAGCATGCTAAAATTAGAGTTTGAATGAAAATTTTGTATTTTTCTTAATTTTTGGAATTTAATTTTACCTATAATGGTAAAATGGTAATTTTAGTTTTGTACGGGATCTACAAAAGTTAGGTGAGATGTGAGTTAGTTGGCACAAGCAATCTGAAATAATAAAAGTGGAAATAATGGAGAATCCACTTTCAATTAATTTAGGAAAGTGGCATGAATTTTAAAATAAAAAAAAATAAAAAATTAGGCTATAAATAGCCTCCCAAAATTCCCACGAAATTTGTAGGATTCCCAAGTATCCCCAGCCATTTCCCTTTCCTCTTCCCCTTCTCCTCCTCTCTCTTTTCCTGTCTTTCCTTTTCCTTTTCCTTTTTCCCCTTTCCAGCCATCTGGTGCATCAACACTGCAATGCTTGGACAACTATGAAGCGCGTCCTCAGATACGCCCTCCACCTACCATCCAACTTGATAGCTTCTACCTTTCGGCTATCTTTCTCCCCCAATCTCCTCTAGCATACCATCCTTAGCTCTAGAAAATCATTTTTCCTCTTTCCGTTTCATTCCCTTCTTCCCCAACTCCTTCCCTGATCATTTTCCCCCTTCCAACAATGACCTCTGATGATTGAATCACCAATGAGCATAGACAGTGATCTACACCCTCCAAAATCGAGCCCAAATCTCTCTGACTTGTCTCCTTCAGCCAAGATTAGTAGGCCATCACTGTCCCCCTCCATTTTCCTTTATCTATTGTAGTTTGGTAGGGTTTCCCCAACTAGAGATCTGTAGGAAAGATAGATCTGGTGGCATAGGTTGGGACCTACACCCCAGATGACTCACATGAAAGTTCTGAGCCATCAGATGGAATTGTGGGACCATAAAACCTTAAAAACTATAAAAAGCTTTAGATTGATCTTAGACGTAGATCTGAAACAAGAATGATCTAATGGTTTCGATCAAATTGTCTCATCCCCGTCGATTGAATATGGGATCAAACTGCACCCTAACAATGCGCGATGGAGACATACCAACTTAGAGCATCCCCTTATGTGCGCTGCACGTGCTGAATGGTCTCAAAATGACCGCGATGCCATAGCATCCCAGTCACAAAACGTACTCCTGGTGCATTCTAGAATCTAGGACCAGTTGGAGCATGTTCTACTCTACTGCATCTCCATGACATTGTCTTGACTCGTTTTAGATCCAGAGTTTAATCTAGACCGTTAAAATTATCAAAATATTAGAAAATCAATTCAGAAGTCAATAAAACTCTAAATTTAGACTAAAACATCCATTGAAATCATATTGACAAGTAGAATCTAATGGAATGGTAAAATTTATGATTTGAGGACTGTTTAGGTTGACCAAAAGCTAAAAACCATGCAAATGTCTTAGATTAACTAAATCAAAGATGATTAGATGATCTAAAATGGTTGAATAAGTAATATAGTGATGAGATGAAACAAATCAACTAGTCAAATCTTCCATTCATGTAATAGATCATAATTTGAACCATTAACTTGAATCAAAACTATAGATATGTAATGAAAGATCAAGAGATCAAGATTAGATTTGACCATTAGATCAACACAAAAACTTTAGATATGTAATAAGATCATTGAAAGTATTACATTCTAATATAATTACATCTAATATATTTATAATTGAACAATTAGTCTTAATCAATAGTCAGATTTGCATAGTATGAAATAATTGAGAAGTAACTTAGAAAATAGTCAGAAACCCAAGATCTGATTGATCTAAAGTAAATTTGTATTGCATATTTTTAACTTTATAGTGGAATGAAATTAATGTTAGTAAGGAGCTTCACAGGAACCCTTATAAGATAAGGACTGGATTTCATCGCTAGATCCTTAGCCCACCTAAGAATAAATCTACATCTTTGAATGTCATGATCACAATCTTTGAACATTAATTTAAAATCAAGTAGAAAGAGACTTAGAGTATTGAGCTCATAGGACCTTTTTAGAAGGATGCAATCTATTGTCACTCTAGTGGCTTTTGAGCATTGTGGTTATAATGGGTGTCTTAAAATCCAAGTGATTTTTTCACACCTTCAGTTGATGTTAGTTGAGGTCTAAATGACTCCTAACATGAGTAATTGTAACCACTTTAGTGCAGAACCCAATTGGTAAGTAGTAATCAAATTTAGAAACAAGGAGGAGCTATCTAGATTTAAGAAAGATAATCAAGACATTGCTCAATTAGAAAAATACTAAGATTAGTTGTGCATTATTTAGACTATAAAATACAAGTAGTTAAGATTATGATGTATCCAATGATCTAGACTATAAAATGACAATCAAAGGCTAGAATCTACTAATTAGACAAGCCTTTAAGTAAGATGACTATGATTAAGGAAGATCAAATGTAAGATTGTGATGATCAAGGAAAATTAAAGGTAGATCTAAAGTTAATAAATCAAACCTTGAAAAAAAATGAAATGGATTATAGATCAAACTAAGATCAATGGAAACTAAAAATTAGAAGATCTAGCCATAAATCAAAGGTATCCAAAGTAAAGAGATCCACATAAATCAAGATCATCATATTTAAGGATGTTCAAAGACCAAACAAGATGTATATATAAAATTGTGATTAAGGAATAACATTATATACAATATGACTTGACAGATACACAGATTTATATGCCAATCAATATCGTTGATCATTCTAAGTATTGGGATTATTGCATTCGAGGTAGGTGGAACCTTAAGAATGCATTCTTTTAAATTTCGAGATCTATGTTCTAAATATGATCTTATTTAGTATTATGAAATTATAGAATTGAAATTATTCATCAAGTTGAATGATCATAAATTGGTAGGCCTTAATTATTTAAAAAGTCTAATGATTTAATTAGAATGATATGAAGATCTTATGCTTAGAATTATATGATCATTATCGAAAATTCATGATCTAGAATTATATTATTTAGTTAAATTGAGAAATTTACATGCTTGGTACATGGGTACCATTTACCTATTTATCCATGAACTTAGATGATGAAATTATATCTTCAGTACATGAGTACCCAATTAATGAGGATGATGATGCTAGTATGAATTTTATATATGAATAGATAAATAGCTTGCTAGTATTATCATTATTGTTCATATAGGTCTGGAGGTCATGGATTTTGTTTTCGATAGGCATAGGCCTTGGGATACTAAGCAAGGAGAGTTATGAGGGTTTGGCTACCCGCTCTCCGAAATTGATGATGATATAAATACCATACCCAAAGTGAGGCAAATTGATGCGTGGGACAATTATGGAAAGGCTAGCCACTGCGACAGTTTGTCTCCCAATATTCACATGACGTAGTGTTTTTTTTTCACCATGGTATTAGTGTAGTATATGGAAGTCATCCAGGCGTGCTAGTATGGACTAAGATTGTAGCATACTAGTCCTTTATGTATTTTGCACTATGAGGCATATATGGTGACATGATGAGATGCCCGGTATGAGCTCATCACCAATGTCTCCCATGAAGGGATATTGTTTAGCAAAGGGTAGATGATTATGGACATCGTATGTGAGGGGTATGGATATTGAACCTAGTATAGTCTGGGTGTGGATATTATGTTATTGTTATTGATGACATTAACTATTTTTTTTATGAATTTACCAATTTACATATATATATACATATATGGTACAATTATATATGAATTATTAAAAAACACATTCATAGAAAATTTCGCATGAAAAATTTACTAAGCAGAGTATGGTTCATAAAAATTGAATTACTTTATTCATATGGAATATGATGGATAAGAATATTGGAGTTATTAAAGAATTTTTGGATTATAGATTTTTTTTTTTTTAATTCATATGATTCTTAAATCCCCAACCAAGCATAGCTTGTTAAGATATTATAAATATTTGAATGTTTACAATATCTCAAATACAGATAGACAGGAGTGGATGGATACAATAGGGATCAGCAACCATATTACTGATTAAGGGTACATATTCTTATTAAAATTCTTGTATTGTGTACTTAGTTATTTGGATTGTGAACTTTGGACATTACATGAAATAAATATAAAGGGTTGTGTATGTGAACCACTAGATGGGTCCTATTTTCAAGAAATGAATTTCTATTACTTAATTCAGTAGAAATATATTTTATAAACAAAATATGTATATATGGTAAGAGAGTGAAAGTGACATTTGTACTTTTAGAAATGAATTTGAAAGAAAACATTTTTCATTGTTTGATTTAAAAAAAAATTCAAATTAAGAATATCATCTTTTGAAAATAAACATGAAAAAGTCTTTTAAAAACCCGGGTTGTCATAGTTGCTTATTGAGAAAAGCATATGTAGGAGGCACATGTGAACCAAAGACTTGTTATACATATCAAGGCAAATACGTGGGTATCAGCCAATGTGCTTCTCTACTTGGTATTGTTAGTTGTTGAGGAGACAACAATGAAAACGTAATTTGTTATGTCTTGCATTTTAGGCTTGTCCTTATGTTCTCCATAAAATGCTTGTCATGTGATTTGAAGTTTTGGAAAGTGTTCTGGTGAATTGTGTATCCTATTATTGAGAAGTGATACTAACAAAAGGTCTCTCTCTCTCTCTCTCTCTCTCTCTCTCTCTCTCTCTCTCTCTCTCTCTCTCTCTCTCTCTCTCTCTCTCTCTGTACATACAAACACGTGTTTTTCAGTGTACATTCAAGTGTTATGGTGAATTGTGTATCTTCTCCATATTCCATATTATGTTTGCCTTGTGTTTTATTATTAAGAAGTGATACAAAACAAAAAGTCTCTCTTTTTTCACTCTCTTTGTATGTATACATACAAACACGTGTTTTTCTGTGTATATACAAGCGTTATGGTCAATTGTATATCCTCTCCATATTCTATATAATGTTTGTCTTGTGTTTTATTATTATGAAGTGATACTAAACAAAAAGTCTCTCTCTTTTCTCACTCTCCTTCTATGTGTACGTACAAGCGTTATGATGAATTGGTATCCTCTCTATATTTTGTAATATGTTTGTCTAGTGCATTAGTATTAAAAAGTGATACTCAAAAAGTTTCACTCTCTCTCTCTCTACGTGTGTGTGGGCTTGTACACACAAACACAAGTGCTTTTGTGTCTATAGACAAATACAAACACGTATAGTGAGAAATAATACCACACCGATCTAGTCAAAACATACGCATGTGATTCATGATGGTTCCATTCACTTTATTAAGCGCACCGTTAAATGTTGATAGGTCTGGAGAATTGTAACAAGTACATAACAGCTAACGATATAGTATAAACATATAGGAGTACATCACTACACGAATTGTGGTATCATTTTAGAAATTTTCCGTCAAATTTCTAAATAAATTGCCTTAAAATATCCAGTTGTTTGTTTAACACTTAATGATTCCGACTTACCCTTCTGCTTGATCGGTATCGACCATGACTGTAGCATGGTATACCGCAGGTCTCAACTGGCCAGTTAAGTAACCTCTCACAAGAAAGAAAAGAAAAAGTTCTTTTGTTAAGAGGAAAACACACTCCGTGTTGCGGGCATGCCAAATGCTTCCATTTTAGAGAGTTCCCCACTTTGATACACATGTTGTTATCTGTCTTCATATCATTTTCCAAGTGCAAAATATCCATCCACTGGAGTGGCAGAGGCCTATCCTATTGACTCAAAAGCTAAGCATGTCAATCAGTGCCGATGGAAGGGGAAACACAATTAATCCTCGGGTTCTCAGACTAATGATCTTATCATCTATAAGCATTGTTGTTCGTTAGAATTCTTTCCGAAAATCAGCCCTTTTGTCTTCCAACAGAATATGTCCGAAAGTGACTGGATGGATTGCATAACAAGTGGCATGCTAAGTGTTGTCAATTCCACTGAATGACATTGCTCGATCTGTCTAGTTGCCTTTCAAGAATTTGACATTTGTGATGGCCATTTTTGCTTAATTTACACTTGACCTTGTATTAATTAAGTACCCTGTAGCAGATCATGCAATATGTCGAGGCATGTAACGCACCCTCAAAATCCATATTTTAACTGAATTAACCTCTAATCTGGGGCTACTCATCTGACACATCATGCGGCACAAACTAGATCGAACACATACAGACAATGCCCAATGCAATACCATCAATCATAATGTCGTGTTCACGATGCATGGCATAGGGTTTGACATTACCATATGCTATCGTACTGTCTGTCTCTTTTGGTACATGTAATTTCTTTACTCACGCCACACCTCCTAAACTTACATGCTTCTCACATTCACTTTCCTATTAATGGACTTCTTTATCTCTCTTACTGGGGTGGAGCTTCCTTCAACCCACGCACTACTGCAGGGAAGGTGCCTTTTCCGCCACTCAATTGGAAGACCTTTGCTACTTTCAAAACTACATGCCTCGCTAGTGAACTCAATGGGATCAAGGAAAAATGCAAGGCGGTGCCCCATGTCATATCATGTCCTTCTCTTTGCTCTCACTACAAATTTGTTCGGCACAAGGGCCGTCCTTTTGCCTTTCTAAAAGGAAGAAAAAAAATTCTAGGTTCTCTCCCATCATCCTAGGTACTTGTTATCTTTCAACGACATAAATAAAAAAAAGGGCAGCCTCAGTGCACGATGCTCCCACGTATGCGGGGTTCGGGGAAGTGGCAGATCACAAGGGTCAATAGCACACAACCTTACCTTGTATTCTGCAAGAGGGTGTTTTCATGCCTTGAATCCGACCTAAAGGTCACATAATGACAACTCTACCGTTGTGCCAGGGCTTCCCTTCTTTCAACAACATAAAGGAGATATCATATCATGTTATATATGGTATTTCCGCCTTCAATTACACATGAGATCAAGGGAGGTTTATGTTATTCTCTGTAAATGAAAGGCAAAATTTCCTAAACATGGGCTATTTGAATGGTTTAACATACATTTTAGAGGAAATTGAATTGACTACCAGTTTAGGAAGGAGAAACTAATAGAGGAATGCTTGGCCAAAGGCTCTAAAAGGACCTTCTCTAGCAACCACCCACATTTTCCATGAGGAGGGCCTCGCCTTTGGATGATCCAACCCTTTCATCCTATTCCTCCAACGATAACCAGTAGTTCAAATAGCATGCGTGTTGAATAATTTTACAATATGAAAAAGTGTGTGTGTGTGGGAGCAAAGGCTTTCTAGTGCAATAGCACAAGAAGGGCCCTGCCCAAGGGGTTTGAGGTGCTAATGGATGCTTGAGTTCAACGTCCAAAAGGAAAAAAAGTACATTTTTATTTATTAGAAATAGATGATTAGAAGCTTCATACAAATAATGGTCTAAATTGAACTCATAGAAACATAGTTTTCAGGATACTAAAATCTTTCAATCATCAAAATCTTTGTTTCACTACTTTTCAAAACTAGAGCAATTGACGAATGAGCTGGATCATTGAAATATGGCCCCCCTTCTTGCAAAATAAATTCCTTTTAGGGGTGTTTGGCTAGAATTCCTCAAACTAATATTGTTTTCTGATGGCTAGTAACCTTGACAAAAACAAAACTTCTATTGTTATACGATTATCTTTTGAGGAAATGTAGGATTTTACTAATATGGGGTGAAAAGCCCTTCCCATGGATGTAGAACAACAAGATTGAGATGATCATAGTACAACCAGCAGCAAGAAACAAAAAGAGAAAAACATTAGTCAGCTGTTAACCTTCTAATTCATACAGAAGGGAGAGAAACTCCTTCCCTAGCCAAACAATCCAGTACGTCATATGCATATCGAGGAGTGCGGAAGAATGCCACCTTAGTTGTTATATGGTTATTTCCTAAAAAGATTCAAGAGCAAATTTTTTTATTAGAGATATCCATTCCATTGAAATGGGCCCGAAATCACATAAGGCTTATGTATAGTTGACACAATATACTTTTGTTTCTTTAGGTTGCACCATAATCATTTTCTTATAATAATTCTGAGCCTAATTGATAATCTTTTTTTACCATAATTACCACTCTCTCTCTTTATATATTTTCTTAACTAGTAACTCACACACCATATACGTCTTTATGTAGATACCCTTCCCAAAATTATCCTCAAGATATCCCCTCAACCAACAAACATATTGCTACATCCCCTAAAGGGATTTGATGTAGTACTTCGAACTTGTGACTTATATACAAGAGGTACCCCTCAGCCTAACCATTGGGCTATATTGACTTTGTGCAATTACAATTCTATTTCATACTTTAAAAGACATATCAATCTTGAGATCTATCACAATCTCGAAAAGGCCACTATAGGTGTGATTTTTCTTCTTTATTTTCCTGGTTATTGATATATGCCCTTTGTTTTTCCTCACAAGCCCCTTAATAAAATGATTTGAGCAGCTATAACTATATGTAGGCCTAGATTTTTAAAGATCCAAATAGTTCACAATATTGTGATTGACTTTGTTGGCTATGCTTTGAAATTCTCACCTGTTGGGCAATCCTAGCAACTGCTACTTCTAATTGTAAATAAATAGTGAAATTTTTTATTTTTTATTTTTCAATTTGTAAATAGAGGCTACGATCAAGCAATGAACTAGAATTTTGGAGCATGAATCATATAAGACAAGGGAAACATTGTCAATAATTCAAATCTTTAGACATTTGGAGCCACACAATTAACGTTATTGCCATTTATACAATTTATTAAGTGCATTATGAGGAAAAACAAGAGGCGGATATATGAGTACCTATTTTTAAAGATATACCATTCATAAAATTTGTTTCAATGTTGAAAGGCCATTATAGGTGTGATTCTTTTTCCTTTTTAAATTTTTTATAAGAAAAAATGCAAAATAAAAATAAAAATAAAAATAAAAACTAACGCACACTCTAAATCTAATCCCCAACTAAAGAGAAAGCTAGCAGCTCAAACTTGTGATCAAGCACATTCTAGGGAAGATGCCAAGTTGTTTGTGACCAATCGCACTAGACATGCATTTGCAAATTTTCTGCTTTCTATACATCAGATTCCCTCCTTGGGTATCTTTATTTGAGAAAAATGTAGAAATTTTATTTATGGGGAGAAAACAGCCCCCCAATGGTAGTCTCTAATAGATTGATCTTACCGGTATGTACAAAAACCTCCAAATTTTGTGGGAGAGTACCAAAGATACAACCAATGTATCCCCACACAATAAAATGTAATAGGAAATAATAAAGAACTTATTATCATCTTACTCTTAAGCTAGGCATATTTAATCCCTCTGTAGGTAGACCATCTAAAAGCTCATTTCTAGATTGAACTAAGTGAGACAATGAGACTTCAGCATGACCAATCAAGGAAGTCATACGAACCACAAAGTGTTAAAATCTCTATGGAGGAGAACATTTGGGTTGAGACCATCCAATAAGACTATCACAATGTCCTTCCACTGATGTCCCTCCTTTGAACTTTATTTTTGTAAAAAAAAAAAAATATTCCATTAATACGTAGGAAAAAAAATCCTATGAATATATACATTTAAGAGTATTTTCTATAAGAAATAAAAATAGGACAATGCTATGTGCACCTTTTATTTTTCCTCACAACCCCCCTCACTAAATTCTAAGAATGACTATAATCTAAATGAGCCCATATTTTTGGAGATTTAAACCATTCACAATGTTGTCCTTCACTTAGATGGGCCATGTTGTAGAATTTTCATCCATTGAATGATCTTATCAAGTGTTGTTTTTAGTTGAAAAATGGATGCTGAAACTTCTTACTATCCTATTTTACAACTAAAGGTAGCAGTTGCTAGAATCATCAAATGGATGAGAATCTAAAGCATGGCCTATCTAGGACAATGACAACATCATCAACTATTCAGATCATCAGAGATCTATACTGCTTAGAGTTGTAATCATTCATACCACTTAGTGAGGAGCACATTAATCAAATAAGGGTAGCTATAATACTTTTTTGGGTACTATAGGAGTTTATTAGGGTTAATGTTAAGTGTTTAATTTTGGTCAAAATTCTCCTAATTTAGCATTCAATTAGATCATCTAACCGTTCAATTTTACAAAACTTATCTTGATTTTGAATATAAATCCAATTGACCATCCAAACCTTAATTTGTCAAAATCAATGGTCAAATGATCATTAGAGATCATTAGATGACTAATGTACGGTTTAGATGATTCTAATTTAGTCTTTTCTTTTGCAGATCAACCAAAGGACGCACGGACAGCTATGATTAAAAGATAACGGTGCAGATCATTCTAAAGGGCAATGGATGGACTAGATCACCCATAAAGATGGATGTGGTAGTTTTCTAGAAGACAATGGAGCTAAATTTGGAATCATGGAGAAAAAGGCAACCCTTTCCCCTACTTCTTTCTTTCCTTTCCTTTTTCTTTCTTTCCTTTCTTTTCTTTTTCCTCTTCTTCCTTTTCTCTTTTCTTTCTTTTTCCTTCTCCTTCTCCTTCTCCTTTTCTCCTTTTCCTTCTTTCCTTTTCCTTTTCCTTCTTTCTTTCATTTTTTTTCCTTCCTTATTCTCACGTACCCACTTTCCTTATTGCCTTCTTTCCCAAACCATACCCAACCTCTTTTTCTCCTCTCTTCCACCACACTTCTCTCCTAACGTCTCTCTTATCTCCCCCTCCTTCACCAAAATCTCACACACAGCCCCTTCTCTTTCCCAATCCCTCTTCTCTCCACCCTTCTCCCTCTCTTTTATTCTCTCCTCTCCTCATCTTCCTCTCTTCCCCAACCTCTTCTACTCCTTCCTACTCATCTCTCTCCATTCTACCTTCTCTCTCTCTCTCTCTCTCTCTCTCTCTCTCTCTCTCTCTCTCTCTCTCTCTCTCTCTCTCTCTCTCTCTCTCTCTCTCTCTCTCTCTCTCTCTCTCTCTCTCTCTCTCTCTCTCTCTCTCTCTCTCTCTCTCTCTCTCTCTCTCTCTCTCTCTGCATCATTTTTTTTAAAGTTTTATCACCGTTCTCCTTCTCCTTCTCCCTCTACCCTCTCTCTACTTCATCGACAGGCAACCAACCCGCCAATTTCCCTTTTTGGGTTTCCAATAGGAAACTGTTCAGATCATCCCGTTTTCCACAAAAGCCTTCACCGCTCTTTCCTCTCTCACTTGCCTTCTTTCCCATGCCTCACCGTCCCTCTGTTCACCTTCTTCCTCTCCTCCATCACGTACCAAGTCTTCTTTCCCACACCACACCGAGTCTTTGATTTTTCCCTACTGCTTCTCCACTTCTAGTCCAGTCCAGCACCAACAAACCCGATGTTCCCCATCTCCCTCAACACAATCTCTCTTTCTCGTGTTTCCACTCCCCCTCCTGTCTCTATCTACCTCCAATCCACCATCAGTGAACCAGCACCGCTCCTTTCTCGACACCACACTACCCTCATCTCCAGCCTCTCGTTACACCTCTCTTTCCCATCTCTCTCACTCTTTCCCTGCTACTCCCCACCTCTGATCACTGGCTACTCCAGATGCGACACTGGTGAACTCAAGTCCCCTATTTCCCCTCCCTCTTCACCGTCGTTCCCAGCTCCCTCTACCCTTCTGGACGTTTCGGGGAAGGAAACCCAAGTCGGGTTTCCCTCCTTCTTCCCTCTTTCCCCTCTTTTCCTTTCTTCTTCTTTCCCTTCTCTCTTTCCTCTTCTCCCTCTTCTCCCTCCTCCGGTTTCCTTTCTCCATCGGGTTTCCTGGTTTTTCCTAAAAAACTAGATTTTAACAAAATTCCAGTTTTGCCCCTATCCCTTAAAATTCAATTCCATTTCTGTCCTTTCCCAGAAATTACATCTGTGTCCTACTTTATTCCGGTTTTGTTCTATCTGCGTTTTTCTTATCCAGGAACTGCCTAATCTCTACCAGATCATTTAAGGCTAACCTATCAATGGGTTAGCCTTAATTAAAACCAAATCTTCAATTTCTCCTTTGTTTCTCAACGGATTTCAAATTAATTTTGCAGAGTCATTCTTAGGAGATCCCTAGACATAACCAATGCTTCTGATCTTAGATTTGAAATTCAAAAATCAATCTGAGCTGTCCAAATCTTGAAATCACAATTTAGCCCAGATCTTGACCATTTTGAAGAATCTGTCAAATCTGATCGGTGGATCACTAATCAAGAACGGGTTGAAGATATCTGTAAAGGAGGATAAACTTTTAGAAGACCAGAAGTGAAGATTTTAATGAAAATTGATCTAGTGAGGTAGTTTTTTTCTCATTATTTGATTTGATTTGTTTTATTTCAGAACTAGAAATTCTGTATTTTTGAGAATTTGAGTAAATCTGAACATTGATTCTCATTTCAATAATTCCAGTAATTTTGCATGATTTATTTTTAATTTTACATAATTAAATTTTATTGAAAACTCCATTTTAAATCAAGTTCTCGTGGGATCGACCCGTACTTGCATAAGGTACACTACAATAGCCCGTGCACTTGCGGTTAAACAATCAACAGTTAAACATATTAGATTTCATATAAACTAAGACTATTATATAAGAACTTTTTAACCATTTCATAGCTATTATTCTAGGCGCTAAATTCAATGATAATCCTTTAGCTATTGTATTGGAAATCATGATTGAGTGTTAGACTAACAAAGTTTAAGAATCAAAGTAACATACCTCAAATTAAAAAAACAATCAAATGAGAGTTTGTAATGCTCTTGTTGGGTGAAAATGTTTGGAAAGAAATGTGTTAGACTAAATAAAGAAGGCCCTAAAATTGTTGTGATAAAACTTGGAAAATACATTCTAAAATGCTCAAAGAGTGTGAAGATTGAAATTTATGATGCTTAAAAGGTGTAACAAGTAGAATAAAGACTTGGAAAATGAAGCCAACCAAACAACATATAATTCAACAATTCTAAAAGGACTTGAAGTGTAGTAAGCCATGAGGCTCAAAATATGGAAAATATAAAAAGACTTGAAGTGTGACAAGGAGAAAGGCTTAAAATGCTACAAGCCTAAAGAGACTCAAAGTGTAGCAAGCCAAAAGGATGAAAATAGATGGAAAATCATTTTGGAATGAGAAAGTAGGGCAACACTTTCACTAACTTTGTCCATAGCCAAGAGCAAAAGCATATGCAAGTTGTAAGAATTGAAAGGTAAAGAGTAAATGAAGAGCAAGCTTTATAGAAAACATTGGTTAAAACTTTAAAAAGGGAATTTCAGAGAAAACTAGAGTGATGAGAAAAGAGGATAAAAACATCAAAAAAATTTTAAAAAGAAGAGAAATATATGGAAGAGAAATTGAATTTCTTCATTTGAGAGAATAATTTTGAGATTTCAACAATAGAAAGTACAAAAAGAACTAAAAAAATGAGAACACAAAAGGAAGAGTGACACAAAAATGGATGAAAAATAAGAAGGGAATCCCATGATGTCCTCCAAAATGAATTAAAGAAGACAAGGACATTGATATACTAATGATCTCATCGATTGAAACAATGGAACCACTAGTGCTTTTGTGTTGGTATAAAGGGAGTATGTTATACAAAGCCTATGACATACATCTCTTAAACTTGGCAAGGAAAGGATAGGTAAGCAATTTTACAAACACTTTCTTTTATTAGGCATAAAAATCATGTTTTTATAGAATCCAAGTATTAGAACTAGGGTTTATTTATTTACAAATCAGAGGTAGATGATAATTAATAATAATGCTACACACAAAGGGAAAAATGTTTGAGTTTTTTGGCAACTACATAGTAGTTAGTTGTAATATTATGTAAGGTCGAATCCCTAAGGAGATACAATATGAAATTAAAGAACCAAAGTTGATCCACTCTAATTAAGCTAATGCAAAATTAAAGAAAGATGATAAATTTTCAATTTAATAGATGAGATTGAATGGATTTTTAATCTAAACTTAAATTTCTAGGATTAAAGATCACTTATTTTAAATTAGTCACACCACTTATTATTTTCTTGTATAACTTAAGAATCAAATCAAAACTACAATTATAATCTTAAAAAATATTTTCTTTGAAAAATTAATTTAGAAAATTTTAAACATTAAAAACTAGATATTCATCAAATTGTCAGCATTCTATATAAAACCTAACTATAATGGATCAAAGATCAATTCCACGCATCCATTATGAAAATTAATAACATAAAATCAAAGAATTATACTAAGGATGAAATTATCTATTTTAAATTAATTTTCTAAGAAAATTTAAACATTCAAATTTTATAAACGGTGTTTCTAAACCTACAAATATGACTATTATAATCCTAGCAATAAGAAAACTAGTCTAGCATGATTTCCAAATTAATTCTAAAAAATTAATTAGAAAACTAAAAAATGGAAACATTCTAACTAATTAAGAAAACTAATTTGTAACAATTATACATGAATCAAAATTAACATCTAATAACTTATAATATATCCTAAAACATAACATAAAATAAAGAGCTAAAATATTAAATAATTTTTTTTATTTTACTTTTCACTTTAATACCTAAAAATTACTAAATTAATTAAAATTTGTGATCACTCATAGTCATACTTTAAGGGTCATACATTAGGAGATAACCACATATGTTCACAAAAATTTTCTAAATAAATAACAAGAAACGAAGCAATACACTCTGCCATTGTAAATAGGTGAGTGTGTGACGACCCGGGTTTTTATATGATGCAATTTTGATAAAAAAGGTGAGATCTCTTGTTTTGTAAGTATGAAATGCATGAAAATATTTTTGTTTTGGAAAACAATCTTTCATAAAAACCCCGAGTGTCAAAACACATTCTCAAATTATCTAGCCATGGCAAAGTTTAAATCAATGTTGTTCCAAAGAAAGTGTTAGTCACAGCCCCAGCTATTAGAGAGTAACTACAATCAAGTAACAATGAAAGATAAGGTAGGGGTTTACTTACTTGCACGTAGTCTGGGTGTCTCCTAGCACAAACGTTCCTTGCCCTTAAGTATTTACTTTGTGTCTGAAAAATGTTGAGGATTGGGTGAGTATATACTATACTCAGTAGGAGCCTATCACTACTAGTTTTATAATGCATGAGATGTTTTAAAATCATATGCTCTTTCAAAACATGTGCATGTCTGAATACTCAAGTTCAATATTGATATCAAAATCCATTGTCAAATTGAAATACTAACGACTTAAAGGATCACATAATCCAAAATCGAAAGTATCATATACATATATATCATAACATTATGATGTGCATAAGATGCTTCATTGAATCCAACTCATGGATATCTAGTATGGTATGGTCGACCAACCTCATATCATGCCATATGCAATGCAAATAACTCCACAAAACCATAGGGTCCAACTATGCCCACGACCTCCTTGCCGTGTAGTCCCTGGGTACCTGAGGACACTCGGTCATAGCCTCCACAGGGCCTATGACACGTCGATCCAGTGGCTGACACCAGTGGTAGCCCCCTGTACCACTTGCGGTCGACGTAGGGACATTGCCTCTTTTTGGGCGTGGTACCCATCTACCTAATAGTGGTAGAGGCTGGGTGGCCAACCCAAACCCCTCGGCATAGCACCCAAGAGCTTACTAGCCCAAATCACAGAAGATCAAAAAAGCGAAAAAATCTCTTTTTCAAAACCTGTCCTCTTTGGGTCCCTCACAACTGCTTGGCCCTCGGAACTCAGTGTCTTTTGGTAACCCTCAAGGACATGCAATTTTTGCAAGAACTTAATGCTCACAAATCATGCAATGTATGCAATAGTTTACAAAACATATCTATGCATAATGTATATGCAATTATTTACAAAACATGTCTATGCATAAAGCATTTATCACATGCATGCTGAATTAAGTCATGCTAAACAAGTCATATACTTAAAACATGTATTCTCAAAACAATCATAGTTCTTTTAAAAGAATCTAGTAGCAATAGAGCACCTACTTGACTAGGTTGCGCTAACCCCTTTGTCCTAGGAGGCTCCTGAACATGGTTTGGGGAATCAAGGTTAGTTTAGCCTATCTTTTATGGGTTTTAGAGTGGTTGGTCTTATTACTTAGGTATTAAGGGTCCATCCCTATGCCTATGGGTGTCCTAAGGTCCTAATTGGGCCTTGATATTATCAATTTTCCAAAGGTTTAGCGGCCACGCGCCACCATCCTATTCTAAGGGTCATGTCCACCTTTTATTGGGCCTTGATCAGGGATTTTATAGTTTGGATGTGTCCGAGTTGTTGACACGGACACAATGCCTTTTACAACACCTCAATCGGAGCTCTAAATCTCAAGTTATAAGCATTTTAATGTCACACGTACATAAGGGTCTTAAGAGTGAAAAGGCGGAATGCTAGCGTGCTGCGCGTCAGCGGCATGCGCCCGCCTTTTCTTAAGAAATTGAAAAATCCTGGCTTGCTAGTGCGTTGCACGCTTGTGCCGTGCGCCTCAGCGGGCACATCTGCAGACGAGCCGGGTTTTCCCGCCGTCTCTCTCTTTTGCGGGCGCGTCCGACGCGCCCGTTGGTTTTTCTCAGACGCGTTTGACGCGTCACGTTCCGGCTAGAACATTTCATCGTCTGGGGGACCAGGGCATCCTCAGGACACCCTGGTTCAACCCTGTCAAACCAGTGCGGCCTAGGGAACGTCCTTGGGTCCTTGGTGGCTCTCCCGGGCTCCATTTTGCATGGTTTTTCATGCAAAAACCTAGGGAAATTGATCTTAGAACTACTATGAAGATGGGTTTTGAGGGATCTTGGGCATACTTGGCTCGTTGCTGGGTTTTTCTCCTTGTTTCCCCTCTAGGTCACTCCTCCACAACGGGTTTTCTTCAACCTTTTGGGCTGCTATTAGAGGCCCCAAGAGCTCTATTTATAGAGCTATGAGAGGGTTCTGGAGGGGGCTCTCACCGCCTTTGAATGGCGGTGGAGAAACCTCCAGAATGGCGGTGATTTCTCCTCCAATCACCGCCGTTCTAAAACCCTCTAGGGGGTTGAAGATGAAGGGTGCCCATATCAAAACGGGCCCCTATGTTTTGCAGGCTAAATCCGTTTTTTAATAAAAATTATAATTTTGCCCCCAAACTTCAAAGGGCCATAACTTGATCATTTTAACTCTGTTTTGGGTAATTTTGGTCTTGTTGGATTCCTTTTTCCGAGACACAACTAATGGTATCATTTTTAGGACCAAATTTCTGGGTTTAGTCAAGGTGAATGACTAAAATGCCCTTATCTTCAAAAACTAAACTTTTCATTGCTATCTTGGGATTTTAATATTACAAAATTGGAGTCATTACAGAGTGACACTAGTAGTGTCACAAATTGAAAATTTTGAAACTATACGAATTTAAACATGGATTCTAAAAATATCATTCACAATGGATTCCTTGATTAATTTCATTGAAGATTCATTAATTACACATAAATAAAAAATAAAGATAAACTAAAAGAGATATAAAGTGAAAAAGGAAACTAGGAGAGTGATAGTAGCAATTGAGTACTGTAGAACATAGCTACTATGGACATTAACAGTAACAAGTTGTTGAATTTGATCACTTATTTCAACAATTTATTGACTGAAAATCCAAATCTAAACACAGGTCTTCTTCTACTGAAAGTCTTCTATCTAAGAAAATCAACTTTGAAGATTTTTGTTGAGTAATGAAGCAAAAAATCACAAGCAAAGTCTCCTTATTCACCAACTCATGCAGGCACTGTTCATATCTACAACCTCCATTTTTCCTTCAAATTTTTTATCTTTTCAACTCTTTCTTTGATTTGATACTTATAGCTGAATAAGAGGTTGGTTTTCCACTTTTGTAGTAGTTTTCACCTCTAATTTCTCTCTCCTCAAGAAGTTCTAAATGAAATTGAGTTTTTAAGTTTTGCTTCATTTCCAACTTAGGAAACTATTTTAGAGTAAGAAACTTCCTCTTTCCTTCCCATCAATGCACATTTCTTTCCTTTATCTCTCTTTATCTCCACATTCTAGCCAAGTAAGACAAATGTGTACCTAGGCAGTAATTGATCATCGGAATTGTTCATATTGCGGGCCATACTCAATATGTTAATATTGAAAAAATCTTTTGGATTTTAAAGATCAAGACCATCAATCAATTAAGATTTATCCATCAATGTCTTTCCAATGCTATCTTACCCTCTTGATCTTTCATCTCCCAAGGAATTATGTTAATTCAATCCAAGACATCCAATAAAGTATTTTGATCTTGTCCCAAATCTGATAGTTTCAAATAATCCAAACCATTGATCTTGTCAATCTTGATGATACCTTTACATCAATGACCAATCATTCTAAAAATGACACATTTCATGATAACCGATTTTGACCATTTAAAGCTAGATTATCATCGATTTTCTTCAATTTGCAACTAATCTTGGAATCCTTAGACCATTTGCAATTGAAAAATGTTGGAACTTGAGCCATTCTATCTTGATTCAATTTGGATCATCCATTTCATCTCAAATTGATCATGGTCATCCATTTCATTCTAAACGATCAATGATCTAGAATGTTTATCACCTTCATCTAACCCCTTGGATCTTTCTCTAACACCTAGAAAACATAGAAAAAGTCCTAATTAATACTATATGATATGCAATTTGCACATAATTACCTTGAATCTTCATCTAACCTAGAAAATTGGAATGATTTGAATCAATTATAAACACTTGAACACATTAAAATCACATCGGTAAAAGAGAAAAGAAGAATTGTGGATCATTTTTACTATCCTAAAAGGGTAGTTAGACAAATTGATGATAATGTGGTTCGATTGGTTTAGAAATGTCTCATATATGATTGGGAAAGTGTCCCAAAGTTGGACAAGGAATAGTTAGATGGGATGGGTATTCCTTATGAAATGTATTTAGAGGCTAAAGGAGAGTATGCAAAAGATGCCCAAGGGGAATTGATGGGTCCTCTTGTTGCTCTAGTATGTAACTCAACATAATTGTCTCTTTGTTGGTGGATTTCAAAAACTCTATGAATGTTGCTAACAAATAAAAATGAGTGATTGTGATGGAAGAAAAGATTGTGGATCAAGGCTTGGTAGAGGAACTAATTAGTTGCTAAAAGGAAGGTTCCTTATACTATACTAATGCTATTTAAAATTTTTAAAAATAAATTAGATACTTAGTATCTTATATGTACCAAAACTATGATGTATGGTTGACCCATTTAGATTGAGCTCAAATTTAGGGAGAGAAAAGGACATAAAATATCTTATGCCAAATAATAGTGTAGTGCCATAGGACTAATTGATGCACTGGATAGTATAACTAATCAACATAGTGAAAGGATTAAAGCATTTGACAAATAATAGACAATTTGTTGAGAGGAGAGAATAGCTAGTGAACTTGGATGTTCTAGGTGAACATCTAAAACTTGGCAGACAAGTTTTGATGTGACAAGTGTTTAATTTTATATAAAAAATACCCAATTAGTAGTTCATGTATTATAAATTATATGCAGTATTCTAGGGTTTTTTTGAAAATTCATAACACATGCATTTTTTACCAAATAAATCAAAATTTTAGTATTGTGCAAGTTCAAAAGCTAATCCAGGGTAGGTATATGAATTATCATATCTTTTTAGAATTCAATTAAGAATTTTAATATTTTCTAAGTACTGAGAAGGTAGTCAAACGGTCGAGATTGATCAAGGAGAGAAATGGGGATCAAGATCAAATTAAAAAGCCAAAGACCTACATTCCAAAGCTCAATTAAGGTTTAAGATCATGCAAGGGTGAGTAAGAAAGAAATTGGAAGAAATAAAGGTGACTATAAGGCCCAATGCACAATCCATGCAATTTCACCACCTTTGCATTAAGAAGAGCCATGAGCTATAAAGGAAAAGCTAAGGAAGTCAAGCCATCCAAGCTTGGAAATTAAGGGTCATAGCCAATAAGCAATGAGCCATCAAAGTGAGCTACCAAGCCATGAGAGCCATGCCCCATGGAGTCACATTATTGGACATAATTATTCCATGTTGAAATAGAGAATTCTAAGGGATAATTAGGAGTTTGAGGGAGATTTGTACTTTGTAAGATATGCATACATAGGGGACTAGTCAATAGAGAACCCAACTTTTATTTCTATTTTCATTTCTCTTTCCAACTTCCAAATAGGGATTCCACAACTTTTACTTAAGGGTGAAGGCACTTCCTTAAAAAGTGGTGCCTGCCACCTTAAATCCATATTAGGGATTCCCACTTCTACTTCACTTTCTAACCACCTTCCACTATCTTTCCTCCCTCTTTCATATCTCTTTCCATGTCTCTTTTCCATGTGAATTTATCTACAAGGGAGTTGATGGCAAGAAGTCCTCTATTTGTCCATCCATTGTTTTTTATTTTTTTTCATTCTAGTTACAAGAGATGACTAGAAATCCTTTATTTTTGCAAGCTGGTCACTCTTTTTACCCTAAAAAGGTGACACTTCCCCTCTTTGTACATCATTGGTTTTCCAACTCACCACTTTACTTTCTCCACTCAACCACTTAACTTTGCTATCTTAGAGTCTTAGTTCTAATTCCATTCTTTCTTCTTAGGATAGGATCTCATCAAATTAGAAAGCCAAAAATCTATAAATACCCGAGGGATTCTAAGCATGAGAGTAAATAGAGAAACATGGTTAATGCTCAAGTGATTGTCAAATTAGAAATGCAAATGAGCTAGTTATCAGCTGCACTTAGTGAGAGAGGAAAGGGACAATTTCCCAATTAACCAATTCCAAAACCTAAGTACAATTTGAATTAAGGTCAAGTTTACAAAGACCCCAAGGGCAAGCAAAGTCCATTGCTACACTCAGGAGTGGCTATTAGGTTGACAATAAGCTAGGATAGACTAATAAAAAATTAGAGGAGAATGAACTAGCTAAAAAGGAAGAGAAAGAGAAAATCCAAAAATCTCCTACTCCATTTGAGCCTATAGTGGAGCCACGTTATGTTCCTAAAGCCCCATTCACTTAGTTGTTAAACAAGGCTAAGAAAGGAATTAATTTAAATGAGATAATTGATGTGTTTAAACATGCTCAAATAAATATCCCATTACTAAATGATGTAAAAGATATTCCTACTTATGCAAAATTTCTCAATGAGCTCTACACACAAAAGCAGAAGCTTAATGTGCAAAGAAAGCCTTCATCACTGAGCAGGTGAGCTCTTCAATCTAGCATCAAACCTCTCCTAAGTTTAGAGATCTTGGTTGTCCTACCATTTCTTATGTTATTGGAGATCATGTCATTGATAGGGCACTCTAGATTTAGGGGCTAGTGTAACCCTATTGGCATATTTTGTCTATGAGCAACTTGGGTTCAATGACCTTAAGCCAACCAATACCATGTTGCAGTTAGCAAATAGATCAATAAAGATTCTACATGGTATGGTTGAAGATGTTTTAATATAGCTGGACCAATTTTACTACCTTGTAGATTTTATTGTCCTAGATGCTTAGCATGTGTCAAACCCTGTTAATAAGACCCTAGTATTTCTTGAATGCCCACTTTTTGCAATGTTTGACTCCATTATCAATTGTAGAAGTGGTGTGATAAAGTTATCTTTCAGCAATATGAAAGTCAAACTCAATGTTTTTAATGCCAATCATCACTATTTAAACCTAGATTATTCATGTGTAGTGAATATAATTGAAGGTCTAAATCAAGATGCTAATTTACCATCATCTATTCTAAACCACTTGAGGCATGTCTAGCCCACATTAATTGAGATTTCAATATAAACAAGTCCATTCATGAGGCAAATAATCTTTTATATGTTGCACCAATAATGGATACCTCAAATGGGGACCTCTAATGGAACCTCTTCCTCCTTCAACTTCTATCCTAGTTCCATCAGTAGAAAAACCACCTACCTTGGTCCTTAAGCCACTCCAAAAAAATGTTAAATATTCTTTCTTAGGACTTGAAAATTATTAGCCCTACTGTGTATATGAGTAGAATTCACCTAGAAGAAAATGCTAAAACATAAACGTGAAATACAGAGGAGATTACAGCCTAATATGAAAGAGGTAGTGACATACGAAGTGTTAAAACTCCTAGATATTAGTATCATCTACCCTATATTTGATAGTACTTGGGTCAGCCGAGTTCAGGTTGTACCCAAGAAGTCTAGAGTCATGGTAATCTAAAATGAGAATAATGAGTTAGTTTCCACTCGCATGACCATCAGATGGAGAGTTCATATAGATTACCGAAAACTAAACTCTATCCCAAGGAAAAACCACTTTTCTCTTCCATTTATTGACCAAATGCTAGAAAGGTTAGCCAATCATAGTTATTACTACTTTTTTTATGGATACTTCAGCTATAACCAAATCCCCATACCACCAGAAAACCAAGAAAAGACTACATTCACCTGTCCTTTTGGGACCTTTGCCTATCATCATATGCCTTTTGGACTTTGTAATGATCTAGCTACTTTTCAAAGGTGTACATTGAGCATATTTTCTGATATGGTTAAGAGGTTCTTAGAAGTGTTTATGGATAATTTTTTAGTGTTTGGTTCTTCATTTGATGAATTACTGTATCATTTAAAACTTGTTCTTACTAAGTGTTAGGAAAAGAATTGTGTTAAACTAGAAAAAAAATGTCATTTCATGGTTCAAAATGGCATTGTTCTAAGCTACATCATATCACATAATGACATAGAAGTAGATAAAGCCAAAGTGGATTCAATCTCTAACCTTCCTCCTCCAAGGACGATGAAGGAAATTTACTCATTCTTAGGCCACTCTGATTTCTATAGATGATTCATCTTAATAAAATTGCTAAGCCCCTATATAATTTATTTGTGAAGGAGGCAAATTTTCACTTTGATGATGATTGTATGAAAGTATTTGAGCATCTAAAGGCTGAATTAACTTTTGCTCCTATTATTCAACCACTAGACTAGAGTGCACCAATTGAAATAATGTGTGATGCATCAGCCTACATGATCGGGGTTGTGTATTGACAAACTCCTCCATGAGATATGTTATGCTAGCAAGACACTCCATGATTGCCAACTCTATTATTCCACTCCAAAAAAAGATTTGTTGGCTATTGTTTTTGCTCTGGATAAGTTTAGATCTTACTTGATAGGATCTATGGTCATAGTCTATTCAGATCATGCAGCATTAAAATACATTCTTTCTAAGAAAGATGCCAAACCTAAGTTGATTTGATGGATACTATTGCTACAGGAGTTTGATTTAGAAATTTGGGATAAAAAAGGTTTTGAAATTGTTGTAGCCAACCATTTATTTAGGTCAGTTGTGGTGTCTACTACCAAGAATGTGCATATAATAGAAACATTTCTAAATGAACAGTTATTGGACATTTTTTTAGTTATCCTGGTACACATATTAGTCAATTATCTTATCATAGGTCAAATGCCTAATCACTAGTCTAAATAAGATAGGAAGAGGTTTATTGCCGAGGTCAAACACTTTACAGGGGATGATCCATACTTGTTCAAGTACTAGCCTAATTAGCTTATCAGGAGATACATACTAGATTGTGAATATCATAAAATCATTTCTTTTTTGCCATGGGCATGCATGCATGGGCCATTTTAGTTCTAGAAAGATAGCTGCAAAGATTTTGTAGTGTAGTTTTTATTGGCTCACCATTTTGACTGATTCACATGCTTATTGCATAGCATTTGTTAGATATCAACAGTTAGGGAGCATAGAAAAAGAAATATGATGCCTCTGAACCCCATTCTTATCATTAAGCCTTTTGATGTTTGGGGCATTGATTTTATGAGACCTTTTCCTAACTCTTTTGGTTATCTGTACATCCTTGTGGGAGTGGATTATGTGTCTAAATGGGTGCAAACCCTTTCGTGTGAGACCAATGACCATAGGGTGGCGGTCAAGTTTTGAAAGGAAAATATATTTGCATGATTTCATACCCCAAGGGTAAAGTGAATGAAATTTTAATGATAAAATATGATTTTAACAAGAGGAATACTACCCTCATCCTTAAACTAGTGGACAAGTAGAAGTATTAAATAGGGAGATAAAGTGAATCTTAGAAAAGGCAGTCAATCCAAATAGGAAAGACTAATCTTTAAGGCTTAGTGTTGCTTTATAGGCTTATATTACTGCATACCAGACCCCTATAAGCATGTCAATCTACATGGTCTATGGAAAATCCTCTCATATCCTAGTAAAACTTGAGCATAAAACATATTAGGCTATTAAAAAGCTCAATTTTTGGCCTAGATAGTTTAGGGACCCACAGGAAGCTCCAACTTAATGAGTTGGATTAACTTGGGAAGGATGTATATGAGTCCAACAAGATGTACAAAGATCGCATGAAAAGCCATCATGATAAACATTTTTTGTAAAAGTCCTTCAACTTAGGACAAAAGGTCCTTTGTATAATTCTAGATTGCATCTATTCCCTAGAAAACTTTGATTTCGGTGCACGAGAACCTACATAATATGACATGTCTATCCTCACAGGACCATGAAGATAGAAAAGGATGGAGAGATTTCCAAAGTCAATGGGCAAATGTTTAAATCCTATCTAGAGTTTGTAAACACAAATGTTAAGTGTTCAATTGTGGCCAAAATACTTAATTTAGCATTTACTTAGATCATCTAATTATCAATTTGATAATTTTTAGATAAAATATGAATTTTAGCTTAAACTAACCATCCAACCATTAATTTGTCAAATATAATGTTCAGATGATTATCAAAGCTAATTAGATGCTTAATGAATGATTAAGATGATTCTAAACTAGTCTTTTATTTTGCAGATCAAACTGATCATGGTTTGGACAGCTAATTCTATGGTGCAGATTAGTTGGATTGGATATTAGATGGATCAAATTGTGATGATTAGTGTCAAGTCAAATTTCAATGGTGCACACTGTCCTAAAGGGCATTGAATGGACTATCTCACTCACAAAGAAAGACAGGATAGTTTCTTCAAAGAAAAATTGATTGTGAAGGAAATCATGGAGAAGATTTTTAAGGGAATGGAAAGATGTAAATAGAAGTAGTTTGTGGAGAAGTTTCCAAGTGGAGAAACTATAGAAGTTTGAAGGAAAGTAGGGGTGGAAACAAAAATAGAAGGAGATCCAATGAGGAAACCCAACACACTACTATAAAAGAACTTCTCCCATATCACGTAGCTTCTCTCCCCCCTTGGTCTGTAGGAGGCAACTGCAGGGGAAGACCCGCAACAAACCAAGCCCCTTTGTCTCTTCTGTTTCTTTTCATTCTCTTTCCTATTTCACTATTTTCTTTGCTTTCCATTCCTTTTGTTCATTGTTTTTTTCTTTTTCTTTTTTTTTCCTGTTTTTCCACCATAATTCTCTATTCCTTTTTTTCTCTGTTTTCCTTTCCTTCACCTAGCACCCAACACCCTTATGCTATTCTCTTTTCTCTCTCATTTATCTCTTTCTCCTCTATACACACTCTACTTCACTAACACAGCCTTCTTTCCCACTCCTCTCTTCATTCTCGTCTTCTCTAAGTTCTTTCTCATTTTCTTTTCTCTCCCTCATTCTCTCCTCGCTTCTCCATCTCACTCATCATCTTTCTCTATTCATCAGCAACACCTACCGCATCCTCTCTTCTCCACTCCAATGCACCCAAATCCAAGTTGCCCCTCTGCCAGTTGGCTCCCTCTCCACTGGCCAGTACCTCCCTCCATCTTTTAGTTGTCTGCCCATCGTCTTCTTCACTACAGCAACCCAGCATGCATCAACCAGTATTGGGTCATCGTCTACCCCTGTTCTCCACCCTGAATTGCACAGACCTATCGATGGCATCATCTTTCCCTACTCAGTCAAAATTTTTTGTTTTACAAGAAAAAGAAGGAAATTTTAGTGAAAATTCCAATTTTGCCCATAGTACAATAATTTCAATTACATTTTCATGCTATTACTATTCTTATTCATGTTCTATTTTATTCCCGTTCTATTATCTATGTTCTGTGTTATTCCATGATTAATCTAGGAACTATTTTATCAATCCCTATTATAAATAAAGTCTAAGTGAATCAATGGTTCTACTTTAATATAAAAGATGTCCTCAATTTCACATCTGTTTCACATCCAATTTTCAATTAACTTTCAGATCTTGTTGTTAGGACATTTTATGGCTTGTTTATCATTTTTTATCTTCAATTTGAGATTCAAAAATCAGATCTAAGCTATTAAAACCCAAAATCCTTATCTAAACTAGATCTTTGAAATTTTAGAGAATCTGCTTAATCCATCCATTGAATCATTAATCAGAAGCACCAAGAAGATATTGATGAAGGCCAATTGAGATTAAAAATATCATATTTGAATAAATTGATAATAATCTATCTAGGGAAGTAGATCTTTCTTTTTTTAGGAAATTTCCTGTCTTTTTGAGTTAAACCTCTGTAATTTTCATTGATTAAATATATCTGCAGTCTAACTACACTTTTATTTAATTTTTATCACTTATTTTTAATTTTTGAACAATCAAATTATTTAAACTCCAAACTATTAAGGCGAGTCCCTGTGGGATCGACTTGTACTTGCATACGCTAGACTACAATAGCCCATGCACTTATGGTAAAACAACAAATTTTTGGCACTATTGCTGAGGGCCCGCAATAGAGTTTTCATAAAATTTAATTAAAAATCCAATTTTTTTTTTTAGGAATTACATTGTTTTAGCATTTTAGGCATTTTTTATGTGCATTTTTCAATTTTCTTAGTGCATAATCACTCTATTTCTTGAATTTGGTACTTTTATTTTTCTTTTTTAGAAAATTGGAAAGTGGATCTTCATTAAATAAATAGAATTTCCCTTCTCTCCTAGAATATGATTTTCCCTTTCTATTGAGTGAATCTTGTAGTGAGGATCATTTAACTTACAAATTTTAATTCCAAAGGGTTGTATAAAATAGGACAAGTTGGGATAAGGTGACACACACCCTTTATCTTCATCTGAAACCCCACTATAAGTTTTCCACACTCCTTTTATTTCCAAAATTAGGGTTTACATTTAGAACAATTTTGCACTGTTTAGTAGAATAATTGCATAGAGAAAGCATATTTGATAATTGTTGCATTAGTTTATTATTTTAATTTGCTTTAAGGTGATTTATATGTTGATTGAACTACTGTGGAGTGTCAAAACTAATTAATAAGAGCACCTAATCCCTCAAGATCAAGGGTGAATTTCATCACCATTTCTTGGTCCACCTAGGATAATCACCACAAGCGCACAACCCTACCTTTCAAATTAATTAAAAATCGATTAGAAGAGACCTATAGGGCTATCACATGCTCGTAGGACCCTCTTACTAAGACACAGTCTATTGTCACTCCAGTGGCTTATGAGCATTATGGTTATAGTGGGTGTCTTGAAATCCAAATGATTTTTCCACTCCTTTTTTTGACGTTTGTTGAGGTCTAAATGCTTCCTTACATGAGGATTATATTAACCGCCTTAGCGTAGAACCTAACTAGCATGTAGTAGTCAAATCTAAAAGAGAGAAAGAGTGCTAGATGAGGCTAATCTAAAAGCATTGTCCTCACATAAATTCAAGAAAGTCAAAATATTGTTGCTTTTTAGCCTAAGAATTATTTGATTGTGCCCTTTGTTTATGCATCACATGGTGTTAGAGTCAGCATTTAGATTAGGCTAGTTTATATGGGGTCGTCGATCTTAGAACCTAGAGCTAATACCTTTTAACTTGGAGATTCAACACAAACAAAGACAAGGGGAAAGAAACCTAGTTCCTATCCCCATAGTTGAACCATTAACAAAGGTTGAGAGCAAAACATTTAGAGATTTCTATACACCTCTACAACTTAATACCCCATCCTACATAGCTTTACCTCCCACAAATGATGACCACATTAAATTAAAGCTAAGAGTCTTTCAATTACTCCCTACTTTTTGTGGTCGGGATTGAGAAGACCCTTACCTACATATTAAGGAGGTCCTTAATATTTGTGCCACATTTAGGTTCCAAAATTTTTCTAACAATTCTATTAAGCTTAGGTTATTCTCGTTCTCACATAAGGACATAAACAAGTACATGGGACCAATTATCTAAGAAGTTTTTGAATAAGTTCTTTCATGTTCACAAAATAAATTCCCTTTGTCATGAAATTATCAATTTTTAACAAAGGGATGATGAACAATATTAAGAATGTTGGGAATAGTGGAACGAACTACTAGAGAAATGCCCTCATCATGGATTTAAGAAATGGTAGCAAGTTGAATACTTATATGAGGCAATGATGCCTCAAAGTAGACAAATGATAGATGCAGCGAGTGGAGGGACACTCATGCTAAAGGATGGAAGTGAGGCATGGGAGTTCTTTTAGACATTGGAAAATAATTCTCGGCAATGGGATTATTCAAATAGGAGAGAAAGAGCAAACTAGCCCACTAAGAATGGGGGTCTCTATGAGATAGGAGTGCATATTAATATATCACATAAACTTGACTCTATAGTTGAAAATTTAGGTGGAAGAATGGACAAACTTGAAACCATGTTTGAAACTTTTATGGCTACTACTTTATCCCATAAATCTCCACAAGAGGTTTGTGTTACATGTTTTAGCACAGCCCATATCACCTCGTCTTGTCCATCAAATAGATTGTTGAATGATTACCTTGTTGACCAAGCAAATGCATTGAATGCATATTGCCAACCTAACAACAACCCATATTCTAAGACCTACAACCCCGGATGGGCTAGGCATCCTAATTTGTCTTGGTCAAAGAATAACCAATAAGGGAGACCATTTGTAAATCCCTCTGACCAAAACTTTCCTCTTAGAACTACAGTTCCTCATGGGCCACCTTGCTTTCAACAACCTCAACAACAAAAGAAACCATCTTCAAAGGAAAACATCCATACCATGCTTGAAAAACTTGTAAAAGATAATGATGACACTAAAAAAGCCTTACACCAGTTACAAAATGACAGTGGACATTCAACCAATGTCAGCTCTCAAGCCATAGCCAAGTTGGATATGCAGGTAAGCCAATTATCAACTGAACTACATAATAGAGGGTAGGGTCAGTTCCCTAGTCAAAACCTTAACCCTTGTGAGCATGCCAAGTCTATAACCACCCTTAGGAGCAATCATCAGATCAATAACAAAATAGGGCAAGCTAAGGAAACTGTAAAGGAGAAAGAGAAAACCATTCTAAGCCTATAGTGGAATCACCCTATATGCCCAAAGCCCCATTCCCTCAATTACTCAACAAGGCTAAGAAAGGAACAAATTTTAATGAGATAATGGAGGTATTTAAACATGTACAAATCAATATTTCATTACTCAATGCTTGAAAGGATATTCCTTCTTATGCTAAATTTCTTAAAGAGCTCTACATTACAAAGTAGAAGCTTAATGTACAAAACAAAGCCTTCCTCAATGAGTAGGTGAGCTCTTTAATTCAACACAAGACCCCACCAAAATTTAGAGATCGAGCATGTCCTACAATTTCTTGCATTATAGGAGATCATGTCATAAATAGGATTACTTAAAATAGGGGCTAGAGTTAATCTGTTGCCATATACTATCTATGAGCAACTAAGGCTTGGTAAGCTTAAGCTAGCCAACACCACATTGTAGTTAACCAATAGATCAATTAAGATTCCTTGTGCTATGGTTGAGGATGTATTAATATAGGTGGACTAGTTTTATTTCCTTGTCGATTTCATTGTTCTGGATATCGAGCTTGTAGTAAACACTAATAGTCAGATCCTGATGATTCTTGGACGTCCATTCTTAGCGACATCCAATGCAATCATCAATTGTAGAAATGGTGTATTACAATTATCCTTTGGCAATATGAAAGTTGAGCTTAATATCTTCAATGTCAACCATCAACAATTAGATCTTGGTGACTCTTGCAATATGATTGAAGATTTAATTCCAAAAGTTCTTCCACCAATATCTACCTTCGATCTACTAGAAGCCTGCCTTACACATTGTAAATTCAATTTTTAATGTTTAGCTAAAGATGTTAAATTTAGCACTTATTGGGAGGCAACCTAGGGTTTAGATTGGGGTGTGTGGATGCACATATGGATTTTAAATATGCTTAAGCTTTTTAAAAAAAATATGAGAATAAAATTGGAAGAGTTCCCTTACTGTGATGAGAACTAGATGTTTAGAATTTAGTAATTCCACTATTTTCAACTCTTAATGGAAGCGTATATGATTAGTTTTACATATTATCCATATGTGAAACTTTTTGGAAAAGTTAATTCTTATGAACCATTTACACATAGTACATAGTCAAGACTAATAGAGAGGTATGACTTAAAGAGCTAGAGGAAAATTAGGGGAGACTTATAACCTAGTGAGTTTAGGGACCATCTCCTTTCAAAGAGTCATAAGTAATTCCACAATTTCTTCAGTGTATATAAATTATTATGATCCTATTATCCTTGTTTTGATTAAACATCAAGAATAAATAGGAGTAATAGCTTTATCTTATAGGCTTTAGGAAGCTCAGGAAATGATATAGGCCATCCTTGCTTAGCCTAAAGATATAAAGCCTACCTAGTATATTATACCACTAGTTAGCCCTTTGAACCTATTATTAAGTCTTTTCTTTCTTAACCCCACTCACCTAAACCCAAAATAAACTAGAAAAATAAATAACCATTACCCATTTTCAAAATGAGTAGAGTTATAAGAAAAGTTTAAATCAAGACAAAAAGTCAAAGAAGTATGAAAATTAGTAGTCTTTCTTCCAAAGAAGTAAAAAAAATTGAATGAGAAAGACAAAAATATGAAAAAGATATTCACTTCCAGTACAACCCAAAAGAAAAGTGTCCTGACAGATATTCATTGAAGACCTCTACTCAATTTTGAACCTTTGAAATTCTTATATCCTTCTTTGTTGAACCTATCCTAAGCCTACGTTTTGTCCTGGTTAAAGACCTATTTATCTTAGGTGGAATATAGCCTTAAAGAGGAGATAAAAAGAAGGAATTAAGGTAAAAGACCCCTAATATTCTTGGTGATAACATCCACTCTTAAGGATCACATTCCTTTGTCTCATGAGCATTTAAAAAATTTATTATGTGAACCATTAGCTTGTTAAATTCGGTCACATAATGAGAGAAACATATTTAAACCCTTATATGGGAGTATACCTACGAGGATTTGAGGTCAAGACATATTTCCAATGAAATTTAAGTATATCTGGTTAGAAGTTAAGATTTATGTGGATGTACACACATATGCATTTTGAGCGATAACTCAAATAAAATGTATTTCATGTGTATGATGTGTAAAATGGTCAATCGTCTCTATTAAGTTGTGAAAAACTAAGATATTGCTAACGAATGAGGATTCTCTAAGATAAAATAGGGAACTCAACTTTATTGCATTTTGTGGGTGTGTTCACTGCAGACCCTAACGAGGCATAACTCGTCCACTAGGGGTATAAGGGCTTGTTGCATGTGCTAAATGAAATCATGAGTACCTATGAAAGTGGCACTTTGAACCAATTTTTGTCAAATGATTTTTCACATGTTTTGCTTGGGACTAGCAAAATGCTAGTTGGGAGCTGCGTTAAGTGTTCAATTTTGGCCAAAATACCCTTAATTTAACATTTAATTAGATCATCTAACTCATCAATTTGATATGTTTTAGATAAAATATGAATTTTTGCTTAAATTGACCATCTAATCATTAATTTGTTCAATTTAATGGTCAGATGATCACCAGAGCTAATTAAATGCTTAATGAACAATTTAGATGATTCTAAACTAGTCTTTTATTCTACAGATCAAATAGATCATGGTTTGGATGCTTAATTTAATGGTACAGATTAGTTGGATTGGATATTAGATGGATCAAATTGTGATGACTAGTATCAAATCAAATTTCAATAATGTAAACCGTCCTAAAGGGCATTAAATCGACCAGATCACTCATAAAGAAAGATGGGATAGTTTCTTAAAAGAAAATTTGGTTTTAAAGGAAATCATGGAGAAGCTTTTTAATGGATGGAAAGATGTCAAATAGAAGGAATTGGTGGAAAAGTTTCCAAGTGAAGAAACCATAGAAGTTTGAAGGAAAGTAGGGGGTGGAAAATAGAAGGAGATCCAAAGAGGAAACCCAATGCACTGCTATAAAGGAACAGCTCCCATCTCACATAACTTCTCTCCCCCCTTGGGTCATAGGAGGCAGCCACCAAGGAAGACCTACAACAAACTGAACCCCTTCATCTCTTCTATTTCTTTTTGTTCACCTTTCTTATTTCTCTGTCTCCTTTGCTTTCCATTCCTTTTATTCATCATTTTTTTTTCTTCTGTTTTTCCATTGCAATTCTCTATTTCTTTTTCCCTCTATTCTCCTCTCCTTCAACCAACACCCTTCCTTATGTTGTTCTCTTTTCTCTCTCGAATTCTATCACTTCCAATCTCTCTTTCAGTTATCTCTTTCTCCTCTATTCACACTCTTCTTCACCGACATAGCTATCTTCCCCACTCCTCTCTTCGTTCCCTTCTTCTTCCAATTCTTTCTTGTTTTCTTTTCTCTCTCTCATTCTCTTCTCCCCTCTCCATCCCACTCGTCATCTTTCTCTATTCACTAGCAACCCCTGCCACATCCTCTGTTCTTCACTACATTGCACCCAGCCCCACGTTTCCCCTCTACCAGTCAGTTCCCTCTCTATTGGCCAGTACCTGCCTCCAGCTTTCAATTGTTTTCCATTGTCTTCTTCACTACAGCAACTTGACATGCACTAACCAATACTAGGTTATTGTTGCCCTTGTTCTCCAACCTGACTTTCACAGACCAGCTGGCAGTGTCATCTTCCCTTGTTTAGTTGAAATTTTCTATTTTACAAGAAAAAAGAAGGAACTTTTAGTGCAAATTCTAATTTTGCCCATAGTACAATAATTTCAATTACATTTTCATCTTGTTACTATTCTTATTCATGTTCTACTTTATTCCCATTCTGCTATCTGTGTTCTATATTATTCTATGATTAATCCAGGAACTATTTTATCAATCCTTGTTTTAAATAAAGTTTAACTGAATCAACTATTCTACTTTAATAAATAGGATATCCTCAATTTCTCATATGTTTCACATTTGATTCTCAGTTAACTTTAAGATCTTGTTGTTAGGACATCTTATAGCTTGTTTATAGTTCATGATCTTCAATTTAAGATTCAAAAATCATATCTAAGTCATTAAAACCCAAAATCCCTATCTAGACTAGATCTTTGAAATTTTAGAGAATCTACCTAATCCATCTATTTAATCAAAAGCACTAGAAAGATATTGATGAAGGCTGATCGAGATTGAAGAAACCATATTTGAAAATACTGATAATAATCAATGTAGTGAAGTAGATTTTTCTTGTTTTTATAGTTAATTTCCTGTGTTTTTTATTTAGACCTTTGTAATTTTCATTGATTAGATATATCTAAAGTATAATTGCACTTTCATTTAACTTTTGTTACTTATTTTTAATTTTGGGTAATTAAATTTTATTTAAACTTCAAATTATTAAGGTGAGTCCTTGTGGGATCCCATACTTACATATGCTACACTACAATAGCCCTTGCACTTGCAGTAAAACAACAACTAATATAGAAGAAATCTTGTTAGAGGAACTAGTCTACTAGGACTAACCTTAGCATGTCATGAGACACCTCCATCAATCACAAGATATGCATTCATTGCATTTTATCACAGCATTGTACATCTAGATGATGACATTAAACTTGGTGCTTATTGGAAATCTTTTTCAAAGCGTCTCATTGCTATATGTTTAGTTCATGTTAGGGGGAGGGGGGGTAGATATGCTTGAGATTTCTAAGTTTTCTTGTATTAAAAAAAGAAAGAAAGAGTTTTTAAGTTTTTAAGTTCAAGTTCCTTTACTGTGTTGAGAATTAGATTTTTTGAAGCTTTATATTTCTCCTAATTTAACTTCTTAATAGTTATGTACATTATTAATTCTGCATCTTATTCATGTCCTGAAGTGTTTTATGAAATTTAAATCTCAAAGCACATTTACACATAGTGCATAGTCTAGATAGATAAATGGTTATGACCTAGAGACCCTGAGGAAAATTAGTGGAGACTTATATACCCAGTGAGTATTAGAGACTATCATCTTTCTAAAGGTTATATATATAATTTCATATTTTCTTTAATGTACATAAATTTGAAAGTGTACTAACCTCAATTTTTGTAAATTGATTGAGAAAATCAATAAAGTTTGAGTTTTCAAAAATTCTGAGCTAGAATATTAGGTTATTACAAATTCTCCTTTTTAGGGATTAAACCATGATTTAAAACTTATAAATTATGAATGTACTCAAAAAATTGATTGAAATGACACTAAGTACGATTAATTCCAAGTTAAAATGAAAATTCCCTAATTTTCTCCATTTTTACGAATGAAAGGGTAAAATGGTAATTTTACTCATAATCAAGATCTAAGACTTCAATATTTAGAATGTACATAGAAATACAATTCCAAATCCACTAAGTACGCTTGATTCCGAGTTCAGGGGAATAAAACAAAATTTTCTCCATAAAAGGGCAAAATGGTCTTTTCACATCTCTGTGAGGCCCACAAAGGGCCCACAAATGAATCCAATGGCTAGAAAACATATAATGAGTGGTGAAACCAATATCAGCTAATAGTGTAAAAGGAGGTGGTAGTGGAGGATTCAATGTTAATTTAATATTCAAAAGAATTAAAACATAATTATTATAAGTAATTATGAAAAATACAAAACACCTAAAATACCCCCCAAAAAATCCTCCAAAAATGTTCATAAAATTTGGCATGAAATTATCTTGCTTCCCCTACAAAACCAGATCTAGATTCATTCCCAAATTTCCAAAACTCTAAAAAATCTCTCTTCTTTCATTGTCATAGACTACCTTATCAACAAAACCCCAAAATAAATTTTAAGATCCAACGGTTCAATCAATGGAAAATCACAAAACAAGAGGCTATGGGGCGATCTTATCATCAAGTGGATATTTCTTTTAAATTGGGCTACAAAACCTATGCTTTTCTCCAATCAAGTAGGTGAAAAATCTTTCCACACTTACATCATGTTAGTTTATATAATTTTTATTTTTCTAAAATTAGTTTTAGGTTAAAAATAATAAAAATCAAGTAAGGATAAGGACCCTTCAATTCTGGATGATGGGAGGGCTTAGATGAAAAATCTGAGTGTCTAACAGATCTAGAAGGCTCCAAAACATCTAGGGTAGAATTTTTGAGAAATTTTATAAAGTTTTGAGCCCTTGATTGAAGAGGAATTGATTGGACGGTCCATGGATGCCACACGGAAATGCCCTACAGGAGTGTCTCCGTCCGCAAGCTCCTCATGTGTTACATCCATTGGAACGACTGCACAACAGTGCTGGTCATAGGAAGCACATACAGCATGCATCCTGGTGAAAGGAGCACGGCAATCATTCCACCTGACTAATCCAAGCTATTCGTTCTGTTGGGCCCAGATCAAATCTGGACCATCGGAACAATTGTGAACTTCAATCTTCAATTGTGGAGTCATCTGAACTCCAACTTAAGATCGGAAAGAAGCTATCGATAGCTTGTAAGTTCTATTTTCTTCTGAAATCATAAAATTGATAAAACTATTCAAGAAACTTACTATTTTTAGGAATTTAGCTTCTAATTTTCATGATCTTCAAGATCTGAGATGATTAGATCTTAGGGATCTACTGTAATGATGATATAATGTTAAAATCAAGTAATATCCATGATTTTTTTTTTATACATCTAACATCAAATGAGGGATCTACCCTTCATGGTTGAAAAACCCTAAAAATACAAAGGGACCCACTTGATCAATAAGATCAAGCATGATTAGACCCTTGGGATGGATTGAATGAATGGGATTATGATGGAATCCAATGACATCATGGATTAAATGAGACAAAAACAAATGGATATGATCTTTGGACCTTAATGGAGTAAAAGCCCTAAATATAATTAAAATCTTTGATCTAAAGGAAAAGATCTAAGATCTAATGGTTGGATCATAAGTAAAAGTTTCTAATAATCTTAATCTAAAGTTTAATTGTCTTTTATTTGATAATAGAATTGTAAATGTGATTTATGTTATAAATTAGGAAGCATGGTAGAGTAATTTTAAATTTTAGCATGCTATGCTCTAAATGTTATTAGTTTTTTATTAGATTTAATTATCTTAGGTCCATGTTAGTTTAAATTTGAGATTTTAGCATGATTCCATTATATTAGTAGTAAAATTTCATGTATTTCATAACTTAGGATCATGCTAGATTAAGTATAGTTTTATTCCATTAGGTTAAGTTACATTGATAGGAAGCATGTTAATATAAATAGTTGTTAACCTTATATTGGATTTATGCTTTAAAGTTTGTGATTTAATTGTTGTCAAATTTTATTAGTAGATTCAATTGTTAAGTAGTTATTAAGATATGATGAGCATAAATCACCAAAAATGTAAACTAATGGAATATAGAGATTCATGGACAATTAAGATTAGTGCATGACTTTGACTTAATATTAGTAAGGGCTATAGTTATTAAGATTATATAAGCATTATTAAATCCTTAGCCCAAACTAGGAGAATACTAAACCCCATGAATGACATTTTAAATATTCATGGATTTAATTCAAATAAATTGGAAAGAGTACTTAGGGTTAAAATGCTCATAGGAACTTTATGAAAGGTTGAGTTAAGGTCACTCTAATGAATGCTAAACATGGTGGTTAAGGGGGTTCTCTAATAGAGCCTTGCTCTTCCCCTACCTTCCATTGACGTTTGTGAGGTCAAACACCTCCTTACATGAGGATTGAAGTAACCACTTTGTGTTCAACCATTCAACTAGTAAGCCTTAGTCAATTTGAAACAAGAGGAGCTGTCTGGACTTAGGATGGAATAAGCTATCCTCAATCAGTAAAACATTAACTAGTTGAATAATAATATAATAAGAGCATAAAAGGTTAGTAAATTATATAATCCTAATAAAAATTATAAGTAAGATAAGGATGATCAAACAAGATCCATAGGATCTTGAATGATCAAGAACAATAAGAATCATAATGTTGTATTTTATTATGTATCCATGTATGTAGGTTGTAGGCAAATCTAGATAAAGAATCCAAACCCTTGATCAAATATGATTCAAGGAAGAGAACCAAGATCATCCTCCTTAGGGATGATCAAACAACTGAACTTAGATCAAAGAAGAACTAGATGATAGAAGATCTAGGCTCTTGATCTTTATCAACAAGTATAAATTGTTGATCAAAAGATTTATGAAAGATCATGATCAAAGAAAGGAATACACAAAGATTTAGAATAGAAAATACTTAGATCTAAAAGATTAGAAGATCATTCTAGCCATCAGATCTATTGATCAATAGGATAGACACTATCTAAGAAAGATAGATCATGATAGTACAAAAGATCTAGATCCTTTATATCAAAGGATAAGATTAAACAAAGAATATAGATAGGATCAAAACTATAGGATTATTTAGATTATATAAATATTGACAGTATGCATGGATTTATAGATTACATACATCACTCAGGATCATGGAAGATCTAAAGAGATGTATCACTAGTTGGAGATAGGAGGATTTTATGAATGCATCTACATGGGATGTACATGTTGAATACATGATCTTATGTCTAAAAATGTTGACAAGTGTAGTGTTAATACTTGTATTAAATCCTCTAAAACCCTTATGATCCAACCAAACACATATGAAATGGTCAAGTTAGAATTGAGGAATAGACTCTAAGTGAGTACGGAATTAGAAGATATTCTAGCCTTAAGTAAATAGACAGATCGTCTGATATGTATGAAACTTATTTTACATACAAGCATGGAGGCTTGTGGTTTTGTTTTAAATAAGCATAAGCCTAGGGATGCTATGCTAGGGGAGTTATAAGGGTTTGACCACCCGCTTACTGAAATTTGATGATATGATGATACATTGCCCTATGAGAGGCCAAAAGTCGAGTGGGGCAATTATGGGAAGGCCACCACTGTGAAAGTCTCGTCTCCCCGTATGGGCAATGATACAATATTTTCCACTATGGTATCAGTGGTGAATAGGGTAGTTATTTGAGCCTGTTTGTACGGATTAGACTACAGCATGGTAGTCCTTTGATTATTTTTCACTATTTTGCATATGAGATAGGCACAGTGAAATGCATTATGTTTTGCATAATGAAATGCCAAGTAATTGTATATTACCAGTATTTCTCAAGAAGGAAAATTCCCAGTATTGGACTAGCTAAAATATTGATTTCTCATAGTGAAAAGAGTTTATCAGCTTAGTTCAGAATGTTATTTGACTACTTTCATAAATTTGATGAATTTATCCATATATAGTATATATGTAAAAGGATGTATATATATGATAAAGTAAAGAGATTGATACATGAGTATGTTTATGAATAATAGGATTATGAAGTATTAGAATTATACTGTCAAATTATTATGCTTCTTGAATCCCCTACCAAGCATAGCTTGCTGAGATATTGTAAATGTTTGAATGTTTACAATATCTCAGATACAGAGAAGGAGAGTTAGGAGCTCCAGACTGAAGAAGACTTGGGGAGAGTAATCATTAGGGTATACCCCTTGAAGACATGTATTTTGTTTTGTTTGAGAGTATTGTATTGTAATGAGAGTTTCATTGTATGATGAGCTTTGAGTTTTGGATTATATAATTTGGACAAGTATTGTAATGGAATTGGACTGTATTGTGAACCACTGGATGGATTCTATAATTTAATAAAAGTATATTCCTTCAATGGAATTTTATTCTGTACAAAAATTCTACTTATGTTATGTATGAAGTGATGACTTGGGTTTTTCAAAACAAGTTCTAAAAGAAAGAATTTTCACTGCTTTGTCCTAGTAACTAGGAAATTTCACTGACTTGAGTTTTTCAGATTAATCTAACCGAGTCATCACAGAAAGATCCCAATATCTCTGCTTAGATTAATTTCCAAGAACTAAAAGGGGCTATGAACTTTCTTTCCTAAACATTTATTGAATCTGATAGCTGTTAAGAAACCTAGGAAATGATATAGGCCATTCATATTTTAACCTAGAGACATAAAACCTGTCAAGTATATTAATACAGCTAGTTAGACCCCTTAACCTCTTGGTAAGCCTTTTCTTTTCCAAAGCCCCTTTTACATTGTAATATCCTCAATTTTTAATCTTAAATTAGTGATAAAATAAATAAATAAAATTTAAATTTTATGCATAGAATTTAGTTTTGAAAAATAAAAAACTAGAAAGTATGCTTCGATAGAATTCTAACAACATAAAGAACACAGAAAACAGAGCTCAAATGGAGAAGTTATGAGCTCAAATAGAGAAGTCATCGTCCTTTCATGTTTTGTTTTTCGGCAACCAGAGCTCCAGCAGCGTCAGAGACCGCCCCACTAACCTAGGTAAGTCCTATTCCTCTTTTCCCCCTTCCATTTGGGACATGTACGTTAGACTTTCTCATCTGTAATGCCGAGGAATGGCATGGATGCATAATTTTCTAAGTACTCAGTATAACCTATTGTTGGCATGGAAATAAACCAATGAAACTAGGCTAAAATCATGATCCACACGTTCATCTGGTGCATGACGAACCAGGAACAAATCCTTTAAGTTTGAGGGAGATCCAACAGCAGGTGACCTCGGAAATCATGAAAAATTGTACTTAGGGAAATTTTAGGAACATGAGAAAAATAGAGTCAAAACCTTAGTTTTGGGAAAAATCAAGCCAAAGGAGTGTAAAAAGTGGAAACTACATGAAATTTCGAGTAAAATGGTGCAAAAAAAATAAGAAAAAGGTCACCTGTGGGGTCACTGGTGACGACCGAACTTCGGTCATCTTCCTCGGTGTCGGCGTCGGCTCCCGCGTCAGCGCCTTGGTGATGATGCTGGGATGCTGAGCAGGACGCCCCAGCAAGGACGCACGTGCATGCAGGAGTGCCCTGTGCGCTATCATGCTCGGCTGGGACGACCTGGTGTCCTGGCGACCAAGACGCACACAGGGGGTGCGTCCTAGTAACTAGGACACATGCAGCGAGTCCCACTACACATCCTGTGTAACCCGGTGTAAACTAGTGCAAATGCACCGCCCGACCCCCTTATAAATTAATAATATTAATTTATGAAGTATTTTCACAAAAAACTTGATTTTAAGAGCTACAAAGGTCCAAATCACTATTAGAAACATCTGTTGCGATTGTCTTGGTGATGCGGACCTAGATTTAACTTAAAAAACTTACAATTGACCACTTTTAATTAGGAAAATTATAAAATAGTATTGTGGTATTGATAAGTACATCTAAACGTTTAAGATAAGGGAATTTTATGCTCGAGTTGATTGATCGCACATCAAGGTAGGTGATGACATTTAATACTATATTTGATTTTAAAACCTTACATTATCATATCATCATGATTGATTATGATTTAAATTGCATTAGTTATTAGTCTACAATTTTGTGAGACTTAGAGTTTTATGTCATGTTCAATATTTGATTTTAATAATATATTGAATGGATTTATGATCGATGATTTCATGAGATTGATACTCTGTATTTATGTATAAATAGAAATTATTTTTCTTTATGACATTATTGAAACTGATAGGTTTTCTTGAGAAAGGATAGTGGAGGCTTGGTGGTTGGTCCTTTTAGAGGCTAACCTCGAGATAAGGGGCGTGCCTTGGGGATTGTGAGCCATGAGTGCTCCTGGTTTTTGAGATACGTGTTTTCCATGTTTTGGGTTTTATGACAGGTGCTCTCACTCTGTGGATGTCATGCTAGGAGGGAGTATGGTCAAGCACCTACCCTCTGAGATTTGTGATGTGATTGTGATATGATAGACACCTACCCACAGATGGCTTTTGCTAAGTCTCCAGCTATAGTGTCGACAGGGAGCAACAGTGGTTGAGACCCTAGAGGGTTGCCACTACGGCATGATGAGCATGGAGATATTATTGTATACTTGGGTATGACGACACTCAGAGGAGTGATATGAGTACTCATGATTTGTTTATACGAGTGTATGAGACACTCATGGGACCCATGTACCTTAGGGTGCCCTGTTATTATTGTATGCTCATTTACATTAGCTCATATCATGTTTTAAACCCATAAGATGCATGTTTTATCATATATGATGTTTAGAGATTTTATTTGCATTGCCTAAAATGATTATTGTTTCATAGAAAAGTACCTTACTCATTCTTTCAATATAATTATTTGATTTTGTTCCATAGTTATTACATTAAATGTCTATGTACCTACACAAGCAATAGCTTGCTAAAGCATTGCTTTGTTTTACAATGCCTTAGATCTCGAGCATGAGAACAAGAAAGGCAAGACCGTTGAGTGACCGTGATAGCAGTGGGAGATTCTTTACTTTGATTGATAGACAGTGACGTGAGTTAATAAATGGACTACAATTTGACTTCCTTTATGGACTGTATACTTTTATTTTATGGGATTGATTATGATAGTTATATATATATGATGGACATTGAGGTGGGATGTTATGATGGATAGACCCTGGGCCACATTGTTATTATGTTTTGGATATTTATTGTTTTGAAAATAAAGGCGCTGATGATTTTGGCGTTAGTTTGACATGTGTATTGTCTCAAAGGTATTATCATGAAAGTTTATTTATGTTTTAAATTATAATCGTGATGTTTCCGAAAAAGAAAATAACACCTGAAGGTTTTCAATAAATGTTTTAATAAATAATTAATAGAATCTTTTTATTTTGGGATCCCGACTACTATTATTATTATTATTATATAAAAATTGTTATAAAAAAAAATCCGGGGTGTCACATACATTAACCCAAAACCTGAATAAAAATCCATTGCCTATCTTTCAAAAATGAGTACAAATGATAGAAAAGGTTCAAAAAGGACAGAAGTCTAAGTAATGAAAAATATCAAAGTGCTTACAAAGAAAAGGCCTTTCTCTTAAAGAAATACAAAATAAATCAAAAAGAAATAACAAGAAAATGAAAAGTGTGAAGAGGGAAAGGAAAAATAGAAAGATATTCACTTTAGTACAATCAAAAGGAAAGTTGCCCAACATTTAGTGAAGACCCCTACTCAGATTTGAAACTTTGAATCCTTTTTACCCTTTCTTTTAGAACCACTCCCAAGCCTACATTTCATCCTATCCAAAGACCTATTGATCTTAAGGTAAAAAGATAACCTTAATAAGGAATATGAAGAACTTAAGGTGAACTACCCCTACTGGTCTTGATAATGTCATCCATTCTTAATGATCACATTTATTAGTCTCATTTATGCTTAAACTTATGTGAACCACTAGTGCCTTTGGATCCGGTCACATAGTGAGGGAATTTTGTTGGACCCATTTTCTCTAAGAGCTTTAGCTTTGAATGTATACTAGTGAGAGTTTGGGGTGAAGACATCTTTCCAACATAGTATAAGCATATCTATTTAGAAGTCCTAACTCATGTAGTTTGTACACACACTACACCCCAAGACATAACTATAGCAAAATGGATTTGGCATGTGGGTTACGTGTAGAATTTCTCATTCATCATTATTAAGTAATAAAATTTAGTGGAGTATTAATGGATGAGAGTTCTCAGAGATAAACTAACGAACTTAACCTTATTGAATTTTGGGGGTATATACACTAGAAACTCTTATGACACCTAACTTGTCCACTAGGGGTAACCTATGTGTTTAGGAGCTTGTTGCATATGCTAAATGCAATCATTAGTACTTGTGAAAATAGTAATCATTTTTATTTTTAGGATTTTTCACATGGTTAGCTCAGGACTAACAAACTGTTATTTGGGGATGTGATAAGTATTCAATTTTGTATAAAAAGAAGCCAATTAGTAGTCCATATTGTTATAAATTAATTATAAGCATTATTCTAGGACTTTTCCAAAACTTCTTAACACATGCATTTTTGAGCTAATAATTTAAAAGTTTGATATTTTGCATGTCTCATCCATAACAAGTATGTGAATTATCAAAATTTTCTAAGATTTAGTTAGGTTTTTTACCTTTTTTAGGTATTGAGATGATGATCCAACAATCAATATTGATCAAGATAAACTTAGAGAGTTGGGGCCTATTTCTAACATTTCCAAGCTCAATCAAGGGTTAAGATTACTCTAAGGCAAGCAATTCAGTTCAAGAAATCGATTGAAAGAGTTCAAAATAACTAGCCTTAGACCCATGCAATTCCACCACCTTTGCATGAGAATCTAAGCCATGAAGACAAGGAACTAAGCCACTCAAGCCACCAACCAAGAAGCCATCAAAATAAGCTACCAAGTAACTTAAACCAATGCTATATGGAGCCACGTGATTGGAGGAATTTTCAAGCATTTATCCTATGAAACAATCATGAATTTCAAGGGATAATTAGTAAGTAAATGACGGTCATTATCACACGGGATGATATGCATACAAGGTGGACCAATGAGAGGAGTTTACATTCTAATTTTTCTCTTTTCTATCTCTCCAAAGTATAAGTGTTAGAGAGAGGAATAATGCATGATCCATGTGTGATTCCCTTCTAAGAACTCCATACCCTCTACTTATTATTTCCATGGTTCTTCACATTCTATTCATTAAGCAATTTACACCCCACTTTTCTTTCCATGATCCAACCTTCTATTTCCCATCTGAGGCTGCTCATGATCCATCTTTATCTCCTGCTAGAATCCCATGTCAAATTCATATAGAAGAATTAACAAATTTCTCCTCTTTGGGTGTCAACAAATTTCAACTTTCTAAAGATAAGCTCTACTTCTAAAATTCCATGGTTATTCTACATCAAATCTTATCTTGGATTCCCTTTCTCCTTAACATCACATCTCATCAAAATTAGAAGCACCAAACACCTACAAAGGATGCTAGTTCCACGTCAAACACATAGAGAAGGTGGAGATGCCTCCTCCTAAAAAAATGGCACCTCCAACCCAGCCTCCTTCCTTAAAGTTTCCATGTTTCACCTCTTTCCACCTTTTAATTCTACATCCTTATCTTTCCCAATCTTTCCCTATCTTCCATTCTCCATTAGGTCAATTTAGGAGTTGAAATCACTTATAAAACACCTAGGGAATTCCACATAAAGGAGAGAAGGATTGGAGATGCCTCTTTCCTAAGAAAGTGGCACCTCCATTTGAGGGGAATTCTTACAGTTTTGCACTTCCAACTTCTTTGGCTGATGCTTCTTGTCTCCCACTTATCCTTCAAGCTCCTTGTTCTTTGGTTTCTGAGTTTCTTTTCTAGGCTATTTTATTTTTTGCGCATATTTAAGTGCGTAGTTCTAGCCTAGATTTCCATTTAATTTTGAATTCATGTTACTTAGTTTTCTTACTTAGATTTCCTTGATCCAAGGCCTTGTCTCTTCTATAGTGATAGCCAAGAGAAAAGTAGCATTGAATTAATCTTGTTCCCTCTCCATTGTCTTCTTACTCATTGTTTAGATTTAGATCTATCTCTTGTTGATTTTTTTTCCTATCATTTGTACATTTTTCTCTTGATTTCTATTTTGGGTTTCAATGAATGATATCTTAAATTAGTTTAAGATAATTGGATGGTGTTGAAGTAGATTAAAATATTGGTTTTAAATTGAGCTTTTGTTTATGAAAAGTGTGCATATTTCCTTCCACGTACATGCGCCACTTTCTCATGTAATTTTTCACTTCAATAAATTCAATTGGATTATGAGTAATCTTTTGTTTGATTCTAGTGTTAAACTACTCTTAATCTTGATTGTTATCTTTCATGAATAGTGTTCACCATGTCTCTTTCCATGCCTTTGTTTGATTTATGGTGTACGTGTACTATGCTATTATAGATTTTACTTTAGTTTCATGTGCATCTTTTCTATGTTCATGCAACTTATTTGTTTGATTTCTTTGGAACCTATTTATTTTTTAAAGTTATTTGGTTAATGTTATATTTAGATTGATGTGCAAAACCTTTTGTTTCATGCATTCTAGCCTTGTTTCCCACTTCATGGACCATGTGCACTGTGATGACCCGGGCTTTTAAAACACATTTTCATAAATATTTGCATAGGTAGGGCCCTGATTTGAAAAATTTTAAGATACAAACAGTGGAAAAATATTTTCTTTGAAATTAATTTGTCAAAAACCTGAGTGCCACCTCAAATTACTTACATACATAGATTTTTGTATAAAATAAAATTTCCATTAAATAACAGTAGAAATACTTTTATTAAAATCAGGATTAATCTAGTGGTTTACATACATAGCCCTAGTAGTCATTACATACCTTGTCCAAATATTACAATCCAAATTAGAAAACAATCAATACAATATTCCTCAAAGTAAATAACCTGAGTAGTAGTTCGATGATGATAATCCTCAAGTCTTAAGCTTTCAATCTTCCTTAATTGCATCTCAGATATTGTAAACATTCAAACATTTACAATATCTCAGCAAGCTATGCTTGGTAAGGGATTTAAGAAATATAATCAATATATCTCAAAATCAATAGTTCTTTATATCCATGATATAAATCAATTTATACAATTGGATAACCATTTCATTCTTCACTCATTATATGAATTATATATATATTACATATAAATAAAACCACTAAAAATCGTAAATATAGTTAATATCATTAATAATATCTCATTTTCAAACTGATTTCAATATTAACACTAGGTGTTAATATATAATCATACTATATTGGGAATCATCCTCCAATACAACATCGGTAATAACTTTTACCAAGCATCTCATCATGCCATAACACAAGGCGTCTCATCATGCAATAATCAATTGCATCATAATGAAAAATAATCTCAAGGACTACCATGCTTGCAGTCTCAATCCTTATAGCGCTTGGATAACTGCTTAATACTCCAATGATACTACAGTGGAAAATACATATCCATCTTTATATGGGGGGAACCATGGCTGTCAGAGTGGTGGCCTTCCCATAATTGCCCCACCTAACATTTTGCCTCTCTTTGAGCAAGATATCATCATCATAATTAGTTTCGGAGAGCGAGTAGTCAAACCCTCATAACTCTCCTAGCATTGGCATCCCTAAGCATATGCTTATCTTAAAACAAAACCACAAGCCTCCATGCTTGTATGGAAAATAATATTTCATACTTACAGAATGTGTGTTTGGTTATAATAGGACATGCCTATAACTTCTTTCCTTAAGCTTTGGGGGTCCAACATTCAAGTCTTCTCATTCTACCCATTAAGTAATTTCATAATTACTTAATCAATCACTTTGTATTCATTTCACCATCATTTGTTGATTCATAAACAATTATAAGGCAATTATAATCAATCTATAGTTACCAGGATAAGATCATGTGTAAAATACATCTATCTTTTATATTGAATATATTCTTAAGGTCCACCTACCTTTACTTTCAACAATCCATCTTCTCATTGATCTTGATCATCATATCGTTCATGTATCTATCAAATCATATATATACAGTCATTCCTCAACTCATTTATACTTCCTAGTTGTTCTCCTGATCATGCTTACATAGGATGATTTTGATCTTTTTCCTTGGATCACATTGATCAAGGGTCTAATCTACTGATCTACATTTGAATCTAATATTTATACTACTTCAAAACATACATACAATATTATGATTCTTATTATTCTTGATCATTCAAGATCTCCTTATGGATCTTGTTTGATCTTTGATTATCTTAGTTACCATTTTTATTAGGATTAGATAGTTTATTGTCCTTTTATGATATTATTATTATTATTCAACCATTTAATGTTTTACTGGTCGAAGATCGTTTACTAGACAAATCCTCCTTATTTCAGAATTGGCTAAGGCTTACCAGTTAAAAGCTACTCGCAGAGTGATTAATTCAATCCTCATGTAAGAAGGTGTTTAGACCTCACAAATGTCGCCAAAAGGTGGGGAAAAATCGAGGATCTATTAGAGAACCCCCTTAGTAACCATGTTCACCATTTACTGGAGTGACCTTAGTTCAACCTTTTATAAGGTTCCTATGAGCTTGTATACCCTAAGTTCCATTTCTACTTGATTTTAACTTATGTCCATGAAAATAAATATTATCATTTATCGATGTTTATTATTCTCCTAAATTGGGCCAAGGAAATGATATTTCTTATATTGTCCTACTAATTATAGCCCTTACTATCATTAAGTCCATGCCCATATATATTGTAAATGTTCATCAATATCTATTTTTATTAATTACATTTTTTTATGTAATTACATAACATGAACATTAAAGCGTAAATAAGTAAATTTAATAATTAAATCTACTAAGAAACTAAAAGAACATTTACAATAGAATATAACAATTCACATGCTCATTTGAATATATCACATTTGTCCATTTTGATCCAATGATCATATTTTGATTTCTATTCATTTTTCATCCCATTAAGGGTTTTGATCTTGATCTTTCATTTTTATTCAGGTCTATCACATTATCTTAATGTGATATTATCACTAGATCATTAATACATCTCATCATATGATCTGATCTTTCTTAATCAAACCGATCAATAAGATCTTTAGTCATTTTATCAAAATCAAGGGCATAGATCTAAATATATCCCAAATTAGCTACATCAGGCCATTCATTTCTCATGATCTTATCATTAGATCATCATCCATACTAATTCATAGTTTCTGATCATCCTTGATCAATTTGAACAAGGAGAATATTATGTATTTTCAAGGATTTTGTTACTTTTAATGGTTAAGATCTAAAGATTTGCAAAATCAATTACATCCAATCCATTTATTTAATTTATCACATCCTTAGGTTACTAATGGGTAGAATTCTCAGGTCTGATCATGTTAGATTTGACTGATCTTGGGAATTAGTAGCACTTTTTGTGATTTACAAAAATTTACAGTGAATAAAACTTAAATTTTATGTTTCGACTAGATTATAATCTTCATCAGGAATTCAAAGCTTCTTTTTGATCTTGATTTGGAGTTAAAATGGGCTTTGGATTAAGATTTTAAGTTTCAGATAACATTTAACAATCCATATTTGATCTGGATAGTGAGGAAGCGAAAAAATGGGGTGTCGCGCATCATCGTCACTGGGACACGGCGCGCCTCATCTCACAGTAATGACCACTTCACACGCATGGCGTACACATGAAGATGCACCCATGTGGAGCATCTCTGTGTGCATCTGCGTTGTGTGTCTTTGGAGCAGATCACCGGGGATCTGTTGAGACGGTCCGATCTGGACCGTCCAATCAACAACCCCTAGATCAACTTCCAGATGACCCCAAAATTTTTCTATGAAATCATACTTGGGGGTTTTGGGACCCTCTGAATCAATTAACGGTTTGGACTTTCAATTTAAGGTCGATTTGGAGGTGTTCTTCTTTGAGTCACCAGATCTAGTTTACTATTGAATCATCGGCTGGTGAACTAGATTGGGGTTGAATCTGGGATGAAAATCATGAGGTTTTTGAAGAATAACCTACTTGGATCCATCTATAGTAGAGAAGAGAGCCAAAGATAGAGATTTTGGCCAGATTCTAGTGGGCGTAGACCACTGACTGTGCTCACTGGTGAGTCTTTCACCATTGATGCTTTTTTTTGGAGTTAGAGAAAAGAAATAGGATAGGGGAAATGGAGAGGGAAGTGAGGGGAATGATTTTCAAGGTTTCTGGGCTGGTGCCATCATCAGAATGGGTGAGATTGATGATGATTTTGGTGGCATGAGGAAAACCTTAGCTGGTGAAGTCTTCAGGTGGCTTGGGTGGAAGGTGGGTCTAGGGATGCGCCAACCTGGGACAGGCTGCTTCCTATGCCAAGCACGTGTGGGGACCATTGTTTCGACTGGAAAGTGAGGAGAGAGAAAAGACAAGAAAAAAGAAAGAAAAAGGAAAGAAGGGAGAGAAAGAGAGGGAGAGTCCAAGGAGTTTGTACAATTTTGTGCAGCCTATTGGATGGCTATTTATAAGCTTATTTTTACATTATTTTAATTACATTTTTAATTATTTTTATTTTAAATTATTTTTCCACTTTTCTTATTAAATTCAAAAGAGATTCCTTATCATGTTTATTCTTCATCATTGATATTCCTTGAGCTGGCTATCCACCAGCTCACCTAACTTTTGTGGGACCTACAAAAAAAGTAAAATGACCAATTTACCCCTATGGGTAAATATAAATTCACAAAAGTTACAAAAACTAAGGAATTTTCACCTGAACTCAGATTTTAGTGTGCCTAAGTCATTCTGACTAGTTTTCCAAGTATGATTCCAAATATCTATGTTTCAAGACTTGATTCTTTTTCTGAAAAATAATATTATATTAAATATAATATTCCACGATTTTCATAAAAATTTCAATTAATTCTAAATACTTCCAAAAATTTTGGAGTTTTCACATTCTTCCCCCCTTATATAAATTTCATCCTTGAAATTTAATATAACAACTCACTCATGAGTTATCATCATCTCATTTATAATTTTTCTCCAATAGCTTGTTCTGTGAAATATGGACACTTAAGGAAATCTTTTATTTTCCTTTTGATTCATCAATCATATTACCTTTTCCTTAAAGGTAGAATTTATCAAAGTTATAAAACTTATTGGATAATTTATCCATCCAGGCTAAATCATAAACTACTTGATATTTTCTAATATTTCAAAATGACTAATTTCTTTGAGTAATCCTTCTATTCAAATTTCACATTTCCATTGACTGGTGTCATCAATATTTACTTTACCAATCAGTAATTCTCATCATATTGTTACTCCACATTTCATTCAAATAGAAATACTCCTTAACATAACCTCCAAGGAATGGATAATTCTTTGACTATCAACCAAGGGTAAAATGTTAAATCTTAATTGAAGTAATTTATGTTCTTAGTATAACCTTCCAACCTTTGAAAGTAAATATTTTATCTCAATTATAAATATTCATACTTCTATATCATTTTCTTCAAAAAAAATTCCTTCTGATGATATTTCTTTCCTCAAATTTTCACTATCATCTTGTCATAACTTTTGTAAAATCTATTCTTTTAATATCACTGAGTCACATCAATATTCTCGAGGTTCTCATAATCAGTGATTTGCCTTTTCACTGTATAGGTAATACTAGTGTTACAAATTCTAAATTGTATACTTGAAATTGTTATGAAACATCCAAAATGACTTTTTTATATCCTTTCTAAGTCTTATATGAAATAGTAACTCTCTTTACTCCAATTTAGAATCAACAACAATATTATTCTCATATGTCATAGAAATTTACTTTCTCTAGCTAGTCTTTACACTTACCAAATTTGGTAAACATTTTAATTCATGATGTTTCAAAGTAAATCCATATATATTCAATACATACTATTTCTCATTTATCCAAGAAAAATTTCCTTCATCAAATTCATAAATATCATTTATCCCAAAAGTATAACTTAAATTTTATATTGAGTTTTGAATGATGTCTTTCATTTCTAACTCACATTTTATGAGAATTGAGGTTACTTAACCTCCTCAATATCATTATTCATCATTTTAATTAATGCGTAATCACAATAATCCATCCTTTTTCTAATAGTACTTGTGTTTTCCAAAATAACTTATTTGTCAAATAAGTCCTTTGTCCAATAGTCCTTGACTTTTCAACTTATTCAGATCAATTGATGCCATCATCTAAAATATAATGAAGAATTAAGTTGTAATAAGTAATAATTCAATAATAACTCAATCTCATATTAGATTGAAAATCTTTAAAACTCCTCAATATATCTTAAAATTTTCTAAATATATCATTCTCCATAATTTTGAATTATTCCTCCTCTATAATCACCACATTTATCTAGATTACTTGACTTTCAAAATAATGTGTTTAGCTTCATGCAGTTGTTTATAGGGTCTGATTTCTCATATACTATGATTGTTTCCTCATCAATGTAAAAAATGTGCTTCTTTTTTTTTTTTTCTATAATCCATAACTATTCCAATATACCAAAATCACTCATATTAGTAGTACAAGATCAATATCCATCTTAATTTTGATGAACTCTTGTGCTGACTCATCCAATGAGTTATCTTAGTAAATTCATATTTGATGTACAAGATGTATGGAGTATGATCTCATTGTGAGACATATATTATCATGCTTAACTTGTTTTTCTAAAATTTTGGGATTTTAATTTCCCACTTTCACTATTCTTCCTCTTCTAATTTATCTCCAAATTTTTCTCAAGTTTAAAAACCATTCCTTCTTACTCCAAAAATTAATTATCTATTTATCAAAATTCTTCTCCTTTACTGATTTTGGATAGAAATACTCACTATTTCCTTAAATTATTCTCAAGTAATATCTATTCTTTAGAAATTTTGGTTTTACCTTTCCTATAAAGGTTGGGATTTTTTCTTATCCTTGTTAACTCACTGATTGGAGTTATCACATCTAAGTTATACCACAAATCTTTCAATGGTAGATTCATAATTGATGCAAATTAACAAGAGATAAAAGAGTGTAGATCCAGAATTAGACAATACTTTTGTATAGTTATCAAATATAAGCAAAGTACCTTTAATCACTGCATTTGAGGTTTGGGCTTGACCGTCAATAATAGCAAATACCCTTCCTTACTGTCGAGGGATATTCTCTGGTTTCACCTCTTTGATTACCAATTGTTTGTTGTAGTTATTTTCCATGTGTCCCAGTTCCCCACATTATAACACTTGAGTGGAGGTCGTTGTTGTATTGGATTAGGGCATATATTCCTAGGGTGGAATCTTCTACACTTGGGACAACTCCTTTGATTTTGTCCAAAAGTAGGATATCCTTGATTTCTTGGTGGCCTAAAATTATTCATGGGCCCTTTGCTTTTCTTAAAAGGTCTTGGATTAAAGTTTCCCATCGCTACTCTTTTTCCATTTTGGTTTTTCTTAAAATCCTCCTCAAATCTGGAAGCCATTTCTATGCATTCTGCCAAAGTCGTGGGTTTGTACCCAACACCTTAGTTCTTAATCCTGGTTGAAGTCCTTCTAGGAATCTACTAGTAGTCTATCTATCCATACCACATATATGAGGTGCAAACCACCTTAATTGTATGAATTTATTTTCATATTCTACAACAGACATATTCCCTTGTTGTAAATCCAGAAATTCTTTTTCCTTTCTTGCTTGAACATGAAGAGGAAAGTATTGGTTGTTAAAGACGTCTTTAAATTCTTCCCAAGAGCTATATTCTAGATTTGAAAAGAAATTGCTCTTTGCAGATATCCACCAGAAGGCAGCTTCTTGTTTCAGAATATAGGTGGTCATCTTGAGTTTTACTTTTCCAGGGGTTCATAAAACATCAAAAGTTTTCTCAAACTCATATATCCATTCTTACGCTTTTTCAGCATCACCCCTTTCCATTATAACCTCTCACCATTTTCTAGAATCTTTCCATCATTTTGTCTAACTTCTTCGGTGTAATTTGAGAATTTCTAGTTACTCCAGTAGGTGTAGGTGAAGAATTATCCTTTACTGGTGTTGGAATTAATCTTCACAAATCCTTCCATCATCTTTTCCAATTTATCACTTATTCCTTTTGAACTTCTCACTATTACGCTTAGCAAAATGATTATAGACTGGTGTTAGGATATTTTATCTCTAAACAAATATATTGGTTAAGACTTCAAGTTAAACATTACACCATTATATGTTGTAATGCTATTTTATTACTTGATTCCATAGTTTACTATTTATTATATTGGAATTAGTAATTTATTGAACTGCCTACTTAGGAATATGCTCATATTTAACTATTCCTATATGAGTTAATTACATTAAATCATTCTATCATAATACTTTAACTAATGCTATCCTACTCTATATTAACTTACTATATCCTAACATATATTAACTTATGATATACTTAACCTATATTTGGATTGTCATCTTTATATTGGACATATTGGGGCTATGAGTGATTGGATGAACCACTTTGATACCAACTGTGACTATGACAACTTGTGTTTTTATAACACTTTTTTTTTTCAAAGGCAGTGCCCTTAGTAGTAAAAAAATTTCACAAAACAAAGTAGCAGAAATTCTTTTATTTAGAACTTATTTTGTAAAACCCAAGTCATCACTTCATACATAACATAAGTAGAATTTTGTATAAGATAAAACTCCATTGAAGGAATATACTTTTATTAAATTATAGGATTCATCTAGTGGCTCACAGTACACAGCCCATGGTATCATTACAATACTTGTTTGAATTATATAAGCCAAATTTCAAAGCTCACCATTCAATGAAGACTCTCAATACAATAGAATCCACTAAAATAAAATACAAGTCTTTAAGGGATATATCCTGATCAATTATTCTTTCAAATCTTCTCAAGTCTTGAGTTCCTAATTCTCATTCTCTGTATCTAAGATATAGTAAACATTCAAACATTTACAATATCTTAGTAAGCTATGCTTGGTAGGGGATTTAAGAAGCATAATAATTTGACAGTATAATCCTAATACTTCATAATCCCATTATTCATAAACATACTCATGGATCAAGCTCTTTACTTTGTCATATATGTACATCCTTATACATAAATACTATACATGGATAAATCCATTAAAATCATAAAAATAGTCAAGTCAAGTAACATTCCCTAAACTAAGCTGATCAACTCTTTCCACTATAGGAAATTCATACTTCAGCTAGTCCTATACTGGGAATTTTCCTTCTTAGGAAATACTGGTAATATACAATTTTCTAGCATTTCATCATGCCAAAGCATAAGGCATTTCACTATGCCATCTCATATGCATCATAGTGCAAAATACATCAAGAACTATCATGCTTGTAGCCTAATCGGTACAGTGCGCCCGGATAACTACTCCATGCTCCACTGATACCATGGTGGATAAATTATGTCACTGCCCATATGAAGAGACAGGACTTTCATAGTGGTGGACTTCCCATAATTGCCCCACCCGATTTTTAGCCTCTCTTTGGGCTTGGTATCTATCATATCATAATTTCGGGAAGCAGGTGGCCAGACCCTCATAACTCCCCTAGCATAGCATCCCTAGGCTCATGCATGTTAAAACAAAACCACAAGCCTCTATGCTTGTATGTAAAATATTTCTCATATGTATCAAACAATCTATCTGTTTACATAGGGCTACAATATTTCCTATTTTTGTATTTACTTAGGATTTTCCCTTAACTCAACACTTAACCATTTCATATATATATGTTCTCACCATAATGGTTGGATCATATGGATTTCAAAGGGATTTATTACAAGTACTTACATTATACTTGTCAACATGTCTAGACGTAATATCATGTATTCAACATGTATTTCTCATGTAGATGCATTCATAAAATCCTCCTACCTCAATAAGGTATTGCTACTCCTTGAAGTCTACCAGTCTTTGATCAACATGTATTTATCAAACCATACGTATAATGTCATCTTCTACCCAAGGGTAAATACTACATAGTCTTTTGATCATCCTTAAGTAGGATGTTTTGAATCTTTTCTCCTTGAATCATATATGATCAAGGGTTCAGATCTTCTAATCTAATAACTCTATATTATAAGTATAATCATACAACATCAATTTAATCTACATTTGTATTTCTTTTCTTTTATTGTTTTTGATCATTCAAGATCTCTCTTAGATCTTGTTTGATCATTCTTATCTTATTTACAATTTTTATTAGGATTAGATAATTTGCTAACCTTTTATATTCATATTATTATTTCTTAGTCAGTTAGTATTTTACTGGTTTGAGGATAATTTATTCATTCCTAATTCTAGACAACCCCTCTTATTTCCAATTGACTAAGGCTTACCAACTACAGTCTGCTCAAAAAGTAGTTACTTCAATCCTCATGTAAGGAGGCGTTTAGACCTCAACAAACATCATTAGAAGGTAGGAGAAGAGCAAGGCTTTATTAGAAAATCCCTTTAACAACAATGTTCAGCGTCCACTAAAGTGACCTTAGCTCAACCTTTCATAAGGTTCCTATGAGGTCGTATACCCTAAATTTATCACTACTTGATTTTTATTAATTCCCATGAATTTCCATAATGTCATTCAAGGAGGTTTATTATTCTCTTACTTTGGGCTAAGGAGATGGTGAACCATTCCTTATATATTTTCTACTAACTGTAGCCCTTACTAATTAAGTCCAAGTAAAGTCATTCCTTCTTATTTGTGTCATGAAACTCTAATTTCTCATTAAGATACATTTTTGGTGCTTTATGCTCTTTATATCATAACTAATTAATAATTAAATCTACTAAGGCTTACCAATTAAAAGCTGCTCACAAAGTGATTAATTCAATCCTCATGTAAGGAGGCATTTAGACCTCACAAACATCACCAAAAGGTAGGGGAAGAGCAAGGCTCTATTAGAGAACCCCCTAACCAACATGTTCAGCTTTTATTGGAGTGACCTCAGTTCAACCTTTTATAAGACTCCTATGAGGTTGTATACCCTAAGTTCCATTTCTACTTGATTTTAACTTATGTCCATGAACATAAATAATGTCATTCATAGATGTTTATTATTCTCCTAAATTGGGCCAAGGAAATGATATTCCTTATATTGTCCTACTAATTATAGCCCTTACTATTATTAAGTCCATGTCCATATACATTGTAAATGTTCATCATTATCTATTTTCATTTAATTACATTTTCTATGTAATTTACATAACATGAACATTAAAGCGTAAATAAGTAAATCTAATAATTAAATCTACTAAGCAATTAAAAGAACATTTACAATAGAATATAATAATTCACATGCTCATTTGAATATATCACATTTGTCCATTTTGATCCAATGATCATATTTTGATTTCTATTCATTTTTCATCACATTAAGGGGTTTTGATCATGATCTTTGATTTTTATTCAGATCTATCACATTATCTTAATGTGATATCATAACTAGATCATTGATGCATCTCATCATATGATCTAATCTTTCTTGATCCAACTGATCAATAAGATCTTTAGTCATGTTATCAAAATCAAGGGCATAGATCTAAATCTATCACAAATTAGCCACATCAGGCCATTCATTTCTCATGATCTTATCATTAGATCATCATCCACACTAATTCATAGTTTTTAATCATCATTGATCAATCTAAACCAGGAGATTATTATGTATTTTCAAGGATTTTGTTACTTTTAATGGTCAAGATCTATAGATTTGCAAAATCAATTACATCCAATCCATTTATTTAATTTATCACATCATTAGGTCACTAATGGATCAGAATTCTAAGGTCTGATCACGTCAAATTTGACTTCTCTTGGGAATTAGTACCACTTTTTGTGATTTACAAAAATTTACAGTGAATAAAACTTAAATTTTATATTTCCATTAGATTCTAATCTTCACCAGGAATTCAAAGCTTCTTTCTGATCTTGATTTGGAGTTAAAATGGGCTATGAATTAAGATTTTAATTTTCAAATAACATTTAACAGTTCAGATTTGATCTGGACGATTTGGATGCGAAAAAACAAGGCGTCGCGCGCCTCGTCTCATGGCAACAACTGCACCCCATGCCTAGTGCGCCCGTAGAGATGCACCCACATGGAACATCTTTGTATTCATCTGTGTCATATGTCTTTGAAGCAGATCTCCGAAGATCTATTGAGACAATCTGATCTGGACCATCTGATCAACAGCCACTAGATCAATGTCCAGATGACGTCAATATTTTTCTGTGAAATCATACCTGGAGATTTTGGGACCCTCTAAATCAATTTAACAGTTCAAAATTTCAATTTGAGGTCAATTTTGAGGTGTTCTTCTCTGAGATCATTGAATCTGGTTTACCATTGAATCATCGGCCGGTGAACCAGATCTAGGTTGAATCTAGGCCAAAAATCATGGGGTTTTTGAAGAGCAACCTACCTGGATCCATTTGAAGTAGAGAAGAGAGTTGGAGATAGAGATTTTGGCCAGGTTTTGGAAGGTGGAGACCGTTGGCTGTGCTCACTAGTGAGTCCTTCGCTCGTTGATGCTTTTTGCCGGAGACAGAGAAGAGAAATAGGATAGTGGAAATAGAGAGGGAAGTGAGGGGAATGATTTTTAGGGTTTTTGGGCTAGTGCCATCGCTGAAATGGGTGAGATCGACGATGATTTTTTTAGCATGGGAAAAACCCTAGTTGGCAAAGTCTTCCAGTGATTTAGGTGGAAGGCGGCTCCGGGGATGCACTAGCCTAGGACAAGTTGGTTCCTATGCCATGCGCATGTGGGGACCGCCATTCTGCCTGGAAAGAGAGGAGAGAAAAAGGAAAGAAAAAGGGAAGAAGAGAGAAGGAGAAGGAAAGAGGGAGAGTCCAGGGGGTTTGTGCAATTTCATGCAGCTTATTGGAGGGCTATTTATTGGCTTATTTTTGCATTATTTTATTTTAAATGATTTTCAACTTTTCTTATTAAATTCAAAAGAGATTCCTCATCATGTTTATTCTTCATCATTGATATTCCCTAAGCTAGCTATTCACCAACTCACTTAACTTTTGTGGGACCCCACACAAAAGTGAAATGACCAATTTACCCCTATGGGTAAATATAAATTCACAAAAATTACAAAAAATAGGGATTTTTCACCCGAGCTTAGATTTCAGCATGCATACAGTCATTCTGATTAGTTTTCTAGGTATGATTCCAAATATCTATGCTTGAAGACTTGGTTCTTTTTCTAAAAAATAATATTATATTAAATATAATATTCCACCTTGATTTTCATAAAAGTTCCAATTAATTCCAATTAATTCTAGAAAAATTGTGGTTTTCACACGCAGAACTCCATGGTGATTGAGTTAGGTTTTCTTAGTTAGTTGGTTGTTCCATTGATTAATCCTAGTTTAGATTTCTTTGATTAATTTCTTTGCTTCTTAGGTTAGATTTAGATAGTTTCTAAGCTTTGTTTTGATAAAGTGTTATTTTTAGTAAGTTTTCTTATTTGTAGTTTCCATTTTCATGTATGTTTCCTTTTTCTTTTGTTATTTACATTCTTAGGTAAATCAAATAAGAGTTCTCTTTGCTAGGCTAAGTAATCTAAGTAAAATCCAATTTCTTGAAAATGCATGAGATTCCTCATGAGATCAACCTCACCTACATACATCAACTACAATTGATTTGTGCACTTACAAGTAATTTAAAGCTGCATCTGAGTCAACGAGATCAATAAAAACAATTGTGGGACATGATTTGTTATAAACTTAGACTGAGCACAGACTAGTTTAAGACTCCAAATTTTAAGTTGTTGAGAAATAGATTAGGTGACAGGGGATTGAATTTCAACATCTATTGAAATCATAGCAGGCAAAGAATTTGTTTCTATAAATGTGGCGACTTGGCTTTTTCTTACACTTTTAAATACAAAAGACATTGACATAACGAGATCAATCTCTAATAAAAATCAATTTTAAAAGAGTAAACAATAGTAGAAGAATCTTTTCTTTTAAAATTCACTTTGAAAAACCCCGAGTGTCATTTTTTTCTCAAAAACAAGGATTCTCGATGAAATGAGTGCTCATTTCTACCAAAAATTTAACAGAGTTTCCTTTATTTTTTGAACATCTAACATTTAACGCATGTCATTGCCAAGTACCTGATAAGCATTCAAACATTTTTCAAACATAATTGGAGACTCTATTTCCTTTTCATACATCTAATAAAAATAAAAACAAATTACATCAAACAAAACATACCTAGGACCTCCACGTCACAATACAGTCACATAAGTTAGTAAAACTCCACAAACTCACAAAGAGTATAATCTCTTTCTCATTTTTGATACAATAACTTCAATTCAAGTACCCATTCTTACCTATCTTCATCAAAAGCTTCTGTTGGCACACTTCTGTAGGTATGCCACTTCTATTTCTTGGAAATCCTCTGCTATGAGATATTGTAAACAATTATAATACCTCAACAAGCTTGCGCTTGTGTAAGTGGAATAAGATATAGTTGTATATAAAAAAAATCATGATATTTCTATATAAATTAATTTTCCCATGCTGAATTATGAAACTACCATTCTATTATCATTTAACTTGAAATAATTCAACATTCATCAAAATCATGAATTCATGCCAAAATGGAAGAAATACCAATGCATCAGTATAAAACGCATTCTTTGAAATGTAAAGTATGCAGTCACATGTCAAACTTACAATTCATTTTCATTTAGTAATATTAGTCTTTGCTCTTATGAGCTATTTCTCATTACCAAATACCAATGCATGGTTGTGTTTATTAAGTACATAGCAGACAAATTTTATCCTCTTGGGGTAATGAGTCGACGTAGTAGGTTAAACCCAAAGACACACCTCAAGGCATTATTTTTAATTATCCTCTGTTAACATAGTGAGTCGGCACAGTGGGTAGACCTAAAGACACACCTCAAGGCATTATTTCTGATTATCCTCTTTTGACGCAATGAGTCGGCATAGTGAGTCAGCGTAGTGAGTAAATCCAATGACACACAATACCCAAAGACACACCTCAAGGATTAGTTCATGATATCAATCTTATATTTCTCACATGGTTCACAATAATTGTGACAACCCGGGTTTTTGTAACACATTTTGTAATGTATTTTGAAAGGCAGGGCCCTTAAGAGTGTAAAAAAATTTTGCAAAACAAAGCAGCGGAATTTCTTTTCTTTAGAACTTGTTTTGTAAAACCCAAGTCATCACTTCATACATAACATAAGTGGAAATTTTGTACAAGATAAAATTCCATTGAAGGAATATACTTTTATTAAATTCCAAAATCCATCCAGTGGTTCCCAGTACAGCCAAATCTATTACAATACTTGTCTAAATTACATAATCCAAAACTCAAGCTCACCATATAATAAAACTTTCAACAAAGAAAAATACATGTCTTCAAGGGTATACCTTGAAGATTATTCTCTTCAAGTCTTCTATCGTCTTCAGCTCCTAACTCTCCTTGCCTGTATTTGAGATATTGCAACAATTACAATATCTCAGCAAGCAATGCTTGGTAAGGGATTCAAGAAGCATAATAATTGACAAGGTAATTCCAATACTTCATAATATCATTATCCCTAAACATAGTCTTTACTTTGTAAGTTATGTATATTTATATATATACATACTCTACATGGGTAAACCAGTTAAATTTATGAAAGTAGTCAAATATCATTCCCAACTAAGCTAATCAATTCTCTCTATTATGAGAATTTAGTATTTCAGCTAATCTTACACTGGGAATTTTTCTTCTTGGGAAATATTGGTAATATACAATTACCTAGCATTTCATTATGCTAAAACGTAAGGCATTTCACTATGCCTATTCTCATATTAATTATAGTGCAAAATAATCAAAAGGGATACCATGATGCAATCTGATCCGTACTAGCACGCTCAGATAACTTTCCTGTTCACCACTGATACCACGGTGGAAAATATTATATCACTGTCCATATGGGGGGACAGGACTTTCACAGTGGTGACCTTCCCATAATTGTCCCACCCGACTTTTAGCCTCTCATAGGGCAAGGTATCAACAAATCATCAAATTTCAAGGAGCGGGTAGCCAAACCCTTATAACTCCTCTAGCATAGCATCCCCCTAGGCTTATGCTTATTAAAACAAACTCACAAGCCTCTAAGCTTGCATGTAAAATAGATTTCATATATATTAGACCATTTGTCTGTTTAAAGGCTGAAATATTTTCTAGTTCCCTATTCACTTATAGTCTAGTCCTTAACCATCTTATATGTGTTTGGTTGGATCATAAGGTTTTCAAGGGATTTAATACAAGTATTAACATTACTCTTGTCAACATAAGGTCATGAGTTCAATCATGTATATCCCATGTAAATGCATTCATCAAATCCTCCTACCTTCAAGGAGTGATCTCTTTTCCCAAATCTTCCATGATCCTGACTGATGTATATAATCTATACATCCATACATATTGTCAATATATAAATTTGAACAATCCTATTGATCACTAGATCTAATGTTTAGAATGATCTTTAGATCATTCACATCTAAGTATTTTTCTATCTCTAAGTCTTTGTGTGTCCATCTCCTTGATCTTGATCTTTCATAGATCCATTGATACACTTGTTGATAAAGATCAAGGTCCTAGATCTTTTATCATCTAGTTCTTCTTTGATCTAAGTTCAGTTATTGGATCATCCCTAAGGAGGATGATCTTGGTTTTCTTCCTTGAATCATCTTTGATCAAGGGTTTAGATTATCCAATCTAATGAACTAGAACATGCCTATTAATAAACATGCATACTATGTACAATATAATATTCTTATTCTTATTGTTCTTGATCATCCAAGATCTATTGGATCTTGTTTGATCATCCTTATCTTACTTACAGTTTTTATTAGGGTTAGGTAATTTACTAACCTTTTATGCTCTTACTATTATTATTCAACCAGTTAATGTTTTGCTGGTTGAAGGTAACTTATTTAAGCCTAAGTCTAGACTACTCCTCTTATTTCCAATTGGTTAAGGCTTACTAGCTAAATGGGTGAACACAAAGTGGTTACTTCAATCCTCATATAAGGAGGTGTTTAGACCTCACAAACGTCAATGGAAGGTAGGGGAAGAGCAAGGATCTATTAGATAACCCCCTTAATCACTATGTTCAAATTCACTAGAGTGACCATAGCTCAACCTTTTGCAAGGTTCCTATAAGCATGTTGACCCTAAGTACTCTTTCTAATAAATTTTAATTAAGTCCATGAATATTTACAATGTCATTCATGGGGTTTATTATTCTCCTAGTTTGGGCCAAGGATTTGATAATCCTTATATTGTCCTACTAACTAGAGCCCTTACTAATTAAGTCCAAAGTACTCCATTCTTATTTGTGTCATGAAACTCTAATTTCCAATTAGATTACATTTTGGTGATTTGTGCTCATTATATCTGAACAACTACTTACATTTGAATCTACTAATAAGATTTGACCACAATTAAATTATAAACTTTAAAGCATGGTTCCAATATAAATTAAACAAACATTTATACTAACATGCTCCTTATGAATGTAACTTAACCTAATGAAATAAAACTATACTTAAACTAGCATGATCTTAAGTTACAATGGCATGAAATCATACTAACTTGGTCCTAAGTTATACCTGCATAAAATCACACTATCATGCCCCTAAAATAATTAAATCTAGAAACCTATGATAACAATTACATGTCATGCTAAAGTCTAAAAGTTACACTATCATGCTTTATAACATAAATCATATTTAAAATGCTATTTTCAATTAGTATAAAATGAAATTAATTACATTAACAATTTTAGAAACCTTCACTTATGATCCTACCATTAGATCTTAGATCTTTTCCTTTGATTAAGGGTTTTAGTTATATTTAGGGGTTTTCTTTATTAAGGTCCAAAGATCATATTGATCCATTTTTGTCATAATCCATCTATGATTTCCTTCGATTTCATCATATCAACATCCATTCCATCCATCTTAAGGATATGATCACACTTGATCTTATTGACCAAGTGGGTCCCTTTGAAATTTTTGGGGTTTTTCCTTCCATAGTGGGTAAATCCCTAAATATCTCTTAGATCTATCCAAATAAACCATTTAGATAACTTCATTTGAATATTATATCATTATTAAAACCTATCTCCAAGATCTGATCACTTAGATCTTGAAGATCTTGGCAATTGGAAACTTGATTCCTAAATACATAAATTTGTATTACATATTTTCTCCATTTTATCATTTCATAAGAAAATAAAGGTTGTAATATTTCCATAGCCTCTTTTCGATCTTGATTTGGAGTTCATATGACTCCAGAATCAGATCTAGAAGTTCACAGTCATTCCTAGGGCCTAGATTTGATCTGGGCCCAACAGAATGGACGGCCCAGGTTTTTTGGGCGGAAACAAGCCGAGCGGGTTCGTTGTGGAGGCAAAATGGACGCTCCCACTTTGGACCTCCATGGACAAGCGCAGGATGAGCGGAACGCTCATCGTCACACGCCCGTAAACGGGACGCGAGGCAGGGCGCATCTGCTCATTGTTTTTATGGAAGTGCCATTGTCCCGCTTGGGACGATGTCGGACGCGCAGCGCAAGTAAAAATGTTTCCGTGTACGGCATTTCCATGGTGCGTTGCGTCCGACGTCCTGGGCCACATTTGATTGGGAGATCGGACAGTCCATTCTGGACTGTCCAATCAATCCCCTATAAATTGAGGGCCCAAAACTTATCCGATCTTTGTGAAATTTCTATCCTAGAGGTTTTGGACCCTTTTGGATTGATTGGTATTGTCAGAATTTTCATCTGAGTACTCAATCATCCTGAATTAAAGGTTCTGTTGTTTACTTTATTTTTACCATTTTATTACCAAAATGAAATTAAAAAAAAAAATTTCAAAAAACATTAGCAAACATGTCCAAGAAGCATTTCCACCTACTTGATTGGAGAAAAAACATTGGTTATGCTTCCAATTTAAAAGAATACCCTGTTGATGATGATATGGCCCAAGATCGACCTTTCTTGCGATTTTCGTTGTTTGAACCGTTGGATCTCAAAATTTCTTTGGGAGTTTTATAGCTAAGGTATGGTGGGAAGTTTTGGATGGTGGAATTTTTTATATTAGATCTATAACAGAGTGCCTAATTGATTTTAGGTATCTTGTTCCAATTTAGAAAGAAAAAGAAAATGAAAAGAGAGAGATTTCTTGGGAGTTTTGGGTTTTTGGGGATGAATCTAGGTCTAAAATTTCAGGAAAAGTGAAGAAAATTTCGTGGAAATTTTTATGAGACTTTTTGGAGGATTTTTGGGGTTGTGTTTATAGGCATTTTAGGTCTTTTTTAATGATGAAATGTAATAATAATATTTAATATTTTATTATTAAATTGGCATGGAAGTCTCTCATGCTCCATTTTTCTTCCCCAAGACCAGCTGGTGTTGTTTGACCCATGACTTCAAGTGGGCTGCCCATAGAATTCGTTTTTGGGTCTCTTGTGGGCCCCACATGGTGTAAAAAGACCATTTTGCCCTTTATGTATAAAAATTAGGGTTTTAGTCCCATGATCTCGGATTTGAGTGTACTTAGTGGCGTTTGATTCATATTTCTCAGTACATTCTAAATTTTGATGTCTGAGATTTTTATTTTTGGGTAAAATTACTATTTTACCCTTTTGTCCAAGAAATGAAGAAAATTAAGGATTTTTCATCCGAATTCAAAATCTGTCATGCTTACAGTCATTCTGAAGGGTTTGCTAAGTTTAATTTCAATTGTACATGTCTTATTCTTTGATTATACTTTTATAAGAAGTATATTCTAAATAACCCTAATATTTCAGCCCAAAATTTCTAAAACTCAAACTTTATTGATTTTCTTAATCAATTACAAAAATTGGGGTTATTACAATAATGCATAGTTTATGCATAAATAGTTTAATCATGATTCAATTTTCAACATGCACATTCATTTTATCTTTTGTATACACTGAAAAGACTTATTTTAATGCTTAAAATTCATATACAAATGCATATATAGTGAAAATGTTATCAATCTTAATTCTACATACCTCAAATGGAGATCTTTAGGTTCTCTGCTCCTGATCAATCACACCTCTATAACAATACAAACATATATTTAGTTATACAATTCTAGGACTTAGCTTAGCTTCTCTAGCATGGAAGTTTTTTCAAAGTTAGCTCCTGGCACTATTCGGCACAATGCAAAGTGGCCTTGTTTATTAGTGTGCTAAGGGCGTTTCATTAGCTATTGGTTGATAGCTAATTGAATGACAACAGTTACTAGATTTTCAATCCACGCCATTAGCCCTAAATTGGCTATCCATCATTCTTCTTAAGCAATGGAATTTTACTTTCACTATTCAGTGGCCTTGTCTTAAATTTTTCAGAGTACCTTATTAAAAGTCAGGGTACACAATGATCGCATCTAACTGCCAATTAGAAATTGCTAGGTCCTTATTCTTCTACTGTCTGATCGAATGGTTTAGATTTTTTGATCAATTTCAATCTAAAATTTTAAATTTGTGCCATATCCTAACAATTCCATACTCTAGGATTTATTTGTGATGTCTGATCATCGATCAAACATTGCAAAAATTATTGTGTGAACAATACTTGATTAGACGACTGAGATTCTCTTATTGATTTTTAGGCTAGATTTAGAGTTTTTTTGTGTGATCTGAGCTAAATCATGCCCTAAATTACCTATCCCTAAGTTTAGATTAGGAATTAGATGGTTGGATCATTCATAAAACTAGATCTAGGGTGGAAACATGCGGATTTAGCAAAATAGCACAAATCAATAGTTGGGTTTTTGTAAATCTCACCTTCTAGGCATATTTTTGTGCTTTTCCTTATTTGGAATGAGCTAGATTGGGTTTTTGTAAATATCACCTTCTAGGCATATTTTTGTGCTTTTCCTTATTTGGAATGAGCTAGATTGCGTCCAATTCATCGTAAAACCCTCTAGCCTTGGCGCACAACACTCTCCCCTCCAATCTGGTCTTCAACAATGCACAGATCATTCCAAAACCTTGGGGTTTTGGTTCATCCTTGTGCCCTAAGAAAATCTATTGGATCAGATCCAAGATCCACTCTATCGTCTTCTTTAGTAGCACCTACAAAGTCTAACACCGAAAAAACCCTAAGTCCTCTTCTTCTCTAACATAGGTGGGTTTCCCAGCATGCAATCCAGCCCTGCCTCTCTTCTCTCCTTCTCTTCTCCCCTCTTCCTTCTCTCCTCTCTTCTTCTTCTTCCCTTCTCTCCTTCGTTAGGGTGCTTTTGCTTTTCATTTTTTCTTCTGTCTATTGGATGTGGAAGGAAACACATCTAACATTGGCGTCGAGTTCCTTAAGTGAGGGGGGTGCCAGTATCAAATCTAGCATTCTTCATTTAAGCAGTTTTTTCTTTTTTTTTAATGTTTGGAAACCCATATCTTCTTTATTTGGACTCCCATTTTGATGTTTTTAGTGTCATTGAATTTTCTTTTTTTTAGTACTACTCAAATTTTGAGGTTTGATAATCAATTTTTAAACAATAAAATTAGTTCAAAAGAATTTAAAATTATGGGTTATTACATTCTATCCCCCTTAAAGAAAATTTCGTCCTCGAAATTACCTTTATATCATTTGTCAAACAGCTCTAGGTATGTTTTCCTCATCTCGTCCTCGGTTACCCAAGTGGCCTCCTCCAACGAATGATGTTGCCAAAGTACTTTGACCAATGGAATTGTCTTTGTTCTTAACTTTTGCTCCTTCTTGTCTAATATTCATATTGCATGCTCTTGAAGCATTAAATTGGGTTGTAACTCGATTAGCACCAATTCAAGAACATGTGTGGGATCTAAAACATAGTTCCTCAACATTGATACATGGAAAACATTGTGAACCTTTGATAGCTAAGGAGGCAAAGCAAGTCTGTAGGCAACTCGGCCCACCCTCTCCAATATCTCAAAGGGTCCCACATACCTTGGACTCAATTTACCTTTCAATCCGAACCTCATAACTCCTTTTGTGGGTGAGACTTTTAGGAAACATGATGACCAACTTGACCTCAAGGTCCCTAAGCCTTTGGTTTGCATAGTTCTTCTATCTACTGTGTGCTGCCACCAGTCATTTTTGAATCAATCTAACCTTTTTAGCATATTGCTCAATTAGTTCTGATTTGACAAACTATCATTCTCCTACATCACACTGGCAAGTAGGTGTGTTACATGGTCTACCATACAATGCCTCATAAGGTTTCATCCCAATGCTAGAATGATAATTGTTATTGTATGCAAACTCCATTAAAGGAAGGTGCTCATCCCAACTACACTTCCACTCGAGTGTACAAGCCCTTAATAGATCCTCAAGGGTTTGGATGGTCCTCTCTGATTCTTCATCTGTCAAAGGATGGAATGCTGTGCTAAAACATAGAGAAGTACCTAATCCTTTCTATACACTCTGCCAAAACAGAGATGTGAATGTGGTGTCTCTATCTAATATGATCAAAATTAGCACGCTATGCAGAATCACTATTTCCTTGATGTATAATTTGGCCAAGATCTTTAATGACTGCTTTTGCCGTGTTGGTAGAAAATGAGTATACTTGGTCAACCGATCCACAATAATCCACATCATATCACGCCCACTGGAAGTTCTGGGCAACCCAACCATAAAATCCATGGTTATGTGATCCCATTTCCATTATAGAAGCTCTAGAGTTTGTTGCAAACCTACTGGCCTATGGTGTTTTGCTTTCACTTTCTAACAAGTGAGGCATCTCACAACACACTCTCCAATATCCCACTTCATTCCTGGTCACTAGAAGTTTCTTTTTAGGTCTTGGTACATCTATGTACCACTTGGGTGTATTGGTAAACTTGGAATCATACACTTCCTTCAACAATTCCTATTTCAACTCTAGGTTTGCTAGTACAATAAGTCTCTGATGAAATCTCACACTACCATTAGATTCCTTATGAAACCCTTTTCCTTTCACTTAAGATTTGAGTTTGAAAGGTGTTAGATCTAAGTTCTAAGATTGATGCCCTGGCATAAACTATCCTATATTAAATATTTTAATCTAAATGCTAACTCGTAGAGTTAGAGCTAGGTTTTGCTTGAAAGTCATTAATACAATCCTCATGTTAGGAGGTGTTTAGACCTCAACTAACATCAATGAAAGCCGTAGGAAAATTACTTGAATTTTAAGACACTCACTATAACCACAATGCTAAGAAGCCACCAGAGTGATAATCACGTCCTTCTAAAAGGGTCCTGTGAGTTTGATACCCTAAGTCTCTTTCTACTTGATTTCAAATCAATATTTAAGGGTTGAGATCATGGCATGGAAGGATATTGATTGATTTCTAAGTGGGCCAAGCATTTGGTAATGAAATCCAGTCCTTATAAGGGTTCTTGTGGGGCCCTTACTAACATTAATTTTATTCACTATAAAGCTGTAAATATGCAATGCAAATCAAAAGCAAACTAATGCAACTTATATGCTATCCAACCAAGGTTAGATAGGTGCTCCAATGAAACAATCTTAAGTAAAGATGTAATAATTATCAATGAATGACCCTGATCTATATGAATTATACTAACTTCCAAATGCAAATTATATTAAACACAAATTATGCTAAAAATTGAGTGAGAGATACTCATACTAAGGGGCCCCATGACTATCAAGTTTGGGCCACCATACCCCACACTTGTCTTGTTTTATTTGAACCCATTTAAAATTAAATAATAAAGAAATTACAATTTACAATGGGCCTCACAACTAGTTTCACTCAAATCCTAATCTAGAAAGTAATAAAAACTAATCTAAGATGAGGAAGCCGTGGCCCATAGGATCCCTGTAGCTCCTTTGCCAATTTCCCTCACACAAAAATCAAAGAAATATGGTCAATATGAGGAAAATAGCAATAAATGCAAAAAGTACACAAAAACCTTAACCTAATGCACCCTAAATTTGGATTAGAGGAAAATAACCTAAAGTATGGAACATTACACAATGGTTGCAACTCCCTAATAATAACACCAAAAACTTATTGTTGTTTTAAATACACTAACAAGTACACGAATCGTTTGCAATATAGTATGCTAGTGAGGTCGATCCCATGAGGAGTGAACTATTGTGGTGTTAGGGGTCCCTACTTTAAACAATCTAACCTAGCCAAAAATCAAGTGATTTTTGTCCTAAATTAAGAATGAAAATTAAAACATGTAATTGGAAACTAAGAAAAATAAGAAACATGCTAAATAGAAAACTTTCCTGAAACATGCACTTTCTAAAATTAAAACTTTCCTAAATTAAAAGCTTCTAATTTTATGACTTTCCTAAACTGAAACTTTCCTAAAATGCTATATAGCAACTTTCCTAAACATGAAATTAACAACTAATCTAATAGAAACATGCTTTAACAACTACTTTCCTAATCATGCAAAACTATGAAAAGTAAGTAAACAAATAAACTATTTTAACAAGTATGAAAATTTGATTGCTTTCCAACTAACTAAGATGCAAATAAAGGAATCTAACTACAACCAAACTAGAAAAAGAAATGAAAGCAATTACTAACAACAATGAAAGGAAAACTACCCAATTAACATACATATAACCATGGAATAGTATGCATGATTCATTGGATAAGAGTGGATTTAATCAACTACTTTGGAAACCTAAGCATGCAATCTATTTTTAACATTGACTAAGCTATCTAACAATCTAATTGGGCTATTGAAACATTAGGTGAACATGACTGTATAGTGCTAGAAATTAACATACACCATTCATGCAAAGAAAATCCAGTGGTAAGGTAATTGAAACATTCAATGAGTATAACATGTAAAACATGAAATTAATCACTTCTACTGCATTCAAACATTCAAGAACAAAGCTCATTTACTGTTGGATACAATCATGAATTAAATTTTGAACTAATCTCATTGAATCACATCCAAAAAGTCATCAACATAGCACTCTGTACATGTAGTCCAAATCTGAAACTTAAATGCTATTACAATGATGTTCACTTAATCTCAATCAATCCTTAATTACAAGCCAAATTATTTTTCAATTGTTCCAACATTCACTCATGAACAAGTATGCTTGAAATCAAAGGAAATTCCTATGGAAAACTAAAGCAACAATCCAAAGGAACTTAAGCAACCAAATCTAGAAAATCAAGAGTGCTGAAAGAGAATAAAGATGCAATGAAAGATGAGGAACAAAAATAGATTCAAGATGACTTACCTTGGCTGTTGCTCCAATGGAAAACCATACTTGAATCTTAGATTAAAAGCAAGGAAAGTGAAAGGGAAAATAAGGGAAACTAACATGAAGAGAAGTAAATTCCAGCAAAGGCTAACCAACCTTCAGAGATGAATCGAAACCCCACAAATCCTAGGTTGAACATTTGAGGAAGAAGCATGAACCTTGGATGTTTGCAGCAGCACCCAAAGGCTTCAAAAAAAACAAGCAAAAGAAGAAAAATGGGTTGGAAGGAAGTGGGAGTCTCCTTCCTATGGAGTAGACGTCTTGTCCTATGGTGAAAAGTGGTAGTTTTGCTTGGGTTTTGTGCTGGTTTTATATGACTTGTCCTATTTTTCCTAAGGTAACCTAGTACTAACATGTGGTGGTGATTAAAGAGTGTAAATTTGAATGGATAGGATAGGTGAAAAGGGTGGACATCAAATAGGAAAGTGGAGGGAGTAAGTTGGCTGTCTCAAGAAGGGGGGTAGGTGGGAGATGCCACCTTTTTAAGAAGGGGTGTCTACCCCTTCCAAAACCGTTGAAGGCTTATTGTTTTAGGAAAGTGAGTGTGGATAGGTTAGGAAAGTGGTGGAAGATGTTAGGTGGAGAGATTTTGTTGGTTGAAAAGTTTCCTAAGAGGTGGAGTGAGATAGAGTTTTGGAAATTCGTAGTGCATCTTAAGGGTGAGGTGAAAATTAAGAAAAAAGTAGGGAAAAAGTGAGAAAAACACTAAAAATTAGTTGCTCTTATCCCATTGGTCGACATGCCATTTTATTATAATATATTTTAACTTAATTATCTTCAAAATAACTCATGGATAACTCTCTTGAATCTCCTCCAATCTTAGGCTTCCATTTAGCTTAACTTGATGGCTTGATGGCTAACTTTGAAGTCTCCATTTGCTAAACTTCATGGCTGGATTAGGAAGCTTCCTTGGATTTTTTTTCTTAGCTTCAACCTTTGGCTTGAATGGCTTGTATTGTTTGGCCTGGATTCCTTAGCTTCCACCTTCTTTCATGGCTTATATGGCTAAGGTGGCTTAAGTGGTTTCCATGCAAAGGTTGTGGGAATGCATGGCTTACTTCATGTGCCCACTTTGGCCATCTTTAGCTCCTTTAATCACATCCATTACTGGTCCACAAGATGATCTGGGCCTTTTGTTTATGTTGAAGTAATGATTTAAAGGCTTTGACTTGATCTTTTGATCTTGATCTTCAATTTCATCCCTATTAATCTCAGTAGTTGGATCACCATCTTACTTGGTACTAAAAGTAAAAACCCTAATTAAAACTTAGAAAAATATGATTAATCACATACTTAACTTGGACTGGCTTCTAGACCTACAAAATAACAAATTTTGCTTCATTAGCTCAAAAAATGCATGTGTTATGAAGTTTAGTCTAAAGACTCTAATGTACCCCTATAAGTTGTAACACATGGGTACTAATTGGGTGATTTTTATGCAAAATTGAATACTTATTAGGATGTCATAGAATGGTATTCTCTTCATCCATAGATTGAGCAACAATTGACTACTTCTTAGCAACCTAAAAATTGCAATTGGGGCCAAGAGAAACATAATACCTCTTTGTGCTATGATGTGTGAGGAGACAACATGCATTTAAGAAAATTGAGGTAACTTTTTTCATTGATTCAAAGGTCGAAGTTAGGCGTACGTTTAGGATAAGAAACAATTTATTTAATTGCTCAAAAAATGGCCAAAAGTTGGAGTCAACATTTAACTATGTTAGAAGTCGATTAATAAATCTACTTCTATCGAGCTAACTTAGAAAATTGGTATGAAAAGAAGTTGGTTACAAAATGATTTTATAAGTCATGACTTTTAAATTTGTTTTCAAACAACTTTAAAAATAGTTGTTTTCAAAGTCATTTTCAAAACAACTTTAAAAATAGTTGTCTTTAAAGTTGGTTTTTTTCAAAGCATCTTTAAAAGTTCCATTTTTTTTCATTTGTCTACATTGCAATCACTACCTATGCATACATTCAATGTACCATATACCACATTGTTCTTGCAATCTTTATAGAGATGAAAAAGAAACATACATTCACTTCCATGGTTCCATCCACATCTATCTTGAAAAGACTTGATAAAAGAAACCACAGCACATTCACTGCAACAAGTCCATTTACATACCCATTTACTTTCACAATCCAAGTTCCCCTCATTCGTCAATCCCATAAATGTATATACTTCAATGAAAATAATCAAAACTAGAAGAACACATGATTATTAAGAAAATGCAACCTCCACATTCACTTCATTGTCAAGCCCATACACACATACCCCTTTACTTCCACACTCCATGGTTTCCTCATTCATCAATCCCATGAAGTATATATATTTCAATTAAAATTAATAATGAAAACTAGAAGAAGAAATACATATCCATGAAAATGAAACCTCCACATTCACTTTATTTACAATTCCATACACACATGCCCCTCACTTATCCCATAATATATATATATATATATATAATTCAATGAAAAGAACGAAAACTAGGAGAACATATGCACATTTTTGTTAATTTTAAGTTAAACATACAAGCACATGGATCAGTTGTAATAATTCACATGATGGAGGTTGATCCCATGAGGAATCAAACAAATTTATGATATTAATGGGTCCTTCCTTAAATTACTTAACCTAACCAAAGATAGTGAGATCTTAACTTAAACTAAAAATGAAAACATAACATGAATGTAACACATAGAAATATGAAAATGAACCAAACAATCAAACTAATGTAGAAATCTTCCTAAATAAAACCTTCTAAAAATAAGAATTTCATAAATTATGCATAACAAACTAAGGAAATAGAGGTATGGAGACATGCACAATTAAATAAGGTAAGCAAGGACAAACTATGCACAATTCCTAAGAATGGTGCGCATAGCCCATCATGAAAAATGCAAAGTCTAAACCTAACAATCAATGATTCCACTTACTCATAAACACCTATCTAAATGAAATAAGCAAAAATGAGTAATTCTAATCTTCATGTAAAAAGACTTCGAGCCATGCATCTTACTCCTAAATGAAAACCCCCTTATAAACTAAAATGCAAGGCATGGAAGATAGTTAAAAGGGAAAGAATTGCATGAAACAAAGATAAACATGTAATGAGAAATTAGTTCAAAAGACTAGCATCAAGCACCATGCGCATGGCACCTAGGGTGTTGCGCATGGTTCTAAAATGCTAAAATGTAATTCCTATGTACAAGCTCAACTAAATGAAGCAAATAAGCATAAAATTAATTATTAACCAGAACTTCAAAATATGACTATTTCCCTTCATCAATCACTCAACAAAACCTATCCAACCCTCTTTAAGACCATGCAAATAAAACAAGTGTTATGCACATGAAACTAAAGTGATTATGGATGGGTTTTGTTCATGGATTGAGAGGTATTTAGATTAGTAACTTACTAGAATGATGAACTAATAGAAAGATAACTCAAGAACATTCCTCAACAAGATTGAATCAATACTCAAAAATATGTTTCATTCATTCAAGGGAAAAGGCTAAAAGGATGGTGTGCAACATTCATGGAGTTTGCACACCATGCTTATCGTCTTAACTTCAAACCAAATCTTCAATACAACCTATAATCCCTCCTAACCCAATAAGCATGAAGATAAAGGGAAAATCCAATGGAAAGCAAGGTAAATATAGAAAATCATGCTAGAACTCAATTGAACCAAAGGCTAAGCAAACAATAATAACTAATAAAGGAAAGGAGCCTACCTTGTATTGAAGAAAAAAAAACAACCAAGTACAAAACCACAAAGACCTTGAGGAAATAGAACTCCAAAGAAGAAGATTGTGGAGGACTTTTCAAAGGAAGAGGGCTACCCAAAAGAAGAAAGTCATAGGAGACTTTCAAGGGGTGAGAGAAGAGCCACTTTTTAAGAGCCTCCTTTTCTCCCCCAAAAGCTACTCTACATAGGAGTCCTAAGTGGGTTTTTATAAGTTGGCTGCCTTATCCTCTATCTAGGATATAATTCTATGATGAGGATTAATAGGAATAAGATGTAAGGTTGGGATTATCTAGGATTTTCAAGAGGATAAGATAGCAAAGTAGGAAGAATACGTATGAATCTAGGTAGTTAGGAAAGAAAGAAAGAAGTTGGGAAGAAGATAGAATGTGAGAGTGGAAAGATAGATCAAAGGGTGTCGGTGGCATGCAAAGATAGGCCACTAAGAGGAATTGAATGGTAAGGGGTTCCGACCTTTTATCATCTAGTTGTGGAGCTCATTTTCTTGAAGATTTTCACATGGAGAAATAAGGTATGAAAAGGAGAAAATCGTTGGAAAGATTTGGAGTGCGAGGAGGAATGAAATGAGGGATGAGAAAGAGGGAGGAATGATGCAACATGGGATTGGTCTAACCAATGGTGTTAAGTGCCTTTTTCCTAGGAGAGAGGAATCTACCCCTTTGGTTTTCACATGGAAGTCCTATGGGAGCGAGAGAAAAAAAGAAAGAAAGAATGGAAGCCCTTGGATGAAAATTGGATGGTGAGGATAGGGTGATGAGGTGGAGTGAGGTGGTTTCCTAAGAAGTTCAGGATTGGTTGGATAGGTTAGGTGGAACTCTATAATTGGTTGCCTAGTTGAAATGAGAGTTTATGAAGGTTGAGGAGTTTTAGAAAGGTAGGACTCTTTAAGTAGAAAGTAAAATTCGTAATGCTCATTATAGTGAGGTGGAAAGTGAGAAAACAATAAGAAAAACAAGAAAAATGAAGTGGTATCTTCCTATTGGTAAATGTGCTATCTTAACCAATTAGATTTTACCTCAATTATCTTCAAAATAATCCTTAGAATCCCATGGATATTTCTTTGAATATTCCTCTAATCATAGCCTTCCATGTAGCTTGGCTCATGTGGCTTAATGGTTAGCTTTGAGAGCTCATTTGGCTTGATTCATGGCTAGATTCAGGGTCTCTTTTGGGTTGTCTTTATGGATCAACACCTTAGCTTTTATAGCTGGCTAGGCTCCTTAGCTTGTCACCTTCTTCATGGTTTGTACATGGCTTGGTGGCTTGAGTGAATCCCATGTAAAGGTGGACTTTGTAAGCTTGTGCATGGGCTCGCTTTATTCACCTTTGACTTCTCTAATTCCATATTTTTCACACCTTAAGGTCATCTTAATCCTTGATCTCATCTAGGATTGATGACATTTGGGCCTTAACTCCATCTTTTGATCATGATCTTCAACTTTCATCTTGATCAATCTCGGCCGTTGGATCATCATCTCGCTTCCTACAAAAAGTAAAAAAATCTAATTAAATCCTAAAAAATTATGATTATTCTCATACTTGCCTTAGATTAGCCTCAAACCTACAAATGATCAAATATTTGGTTTATTATATTAGAAATTCATGTGTTATAATTTTTTCCAAATGCCTTAATATGCCCCTATAAGTTATAACCCATGGGCAACTAATTGGGTGGTTTTTATATAATTTGGAACACTTATCACACCCCCAACCAACATTTTGTTAGTCTTGAGAAAAACATGAAAAAAAACATGAAAAAAAAAATGGTTTCCTTTTTTGCGGGTACTCACAATTGTATTTAGCACATGCACCAAGCCCTTAAACCCTTAGGTTACCTAGTGGACAAGTTAGGCCTCGTGAGGATTTGTAGTGAATATACTTACAAAATTCCAAAGAGTTGAGTCCTTTATTTTATCTCAAAAAACCACATCCATTAGTACTCTACTAATTTGTTACAACTTAATAAGATGATGACAATTCTACAAATTATCCACATACTAAAGTCATTTTATTATAGTTATGTCTCAAAGTGCATGTGTGTGTATATTACACAAGCCAGGACTTATAATTGGATAAGCTTATATTCCATTGGAAATATGCTTTGTCCTCAAATCCTCACATTCGTACTCTAAAAAAGTGAAGCTCTCAAAGAAAGGGCTAAACATATTTCTCACATTTTGAGACTAGATCCAACAAAGCTAATGGTTCACATAGATTTAAAGCATTAAAGAGGCAAAGAAAAATGATCCCCCTAAAAATAGATGTTATTACCAAGAATAGTAAGAGTAGTTTACCTTAATTCCTTCTTTTTATATCCTCGATAAGGCTAATTTCCACTGAAGATCCATGTCTTTAAATACGATGAAATGTAGGCTTGGGACAAGTTTAGAAAAGAAGGGTATATGGATTCAAAGCTTCAACATTTGAGTAAAGGTCTTCATTTATTTACTAGACAATTGAATTTTGAATATACTTAAGTGAATATCTATTGTATTCTTTCCTTTTTCTAATATTTCTTTCTTTTTTCTTTTCTTTCAAACTCTTTCAAAGAAAGACCTTGTCCTTGTAGGACTGATATTTTTCACTTCTCTAACTTTTTTTCCTTTTTGAACATTTTCACTAACCAACTTTACACATTTTGAAAATAGGTAATGGGTATTTATTTTACAGGGTTTTTCTAGATTAAAATAGTGGAGGTGAGAAAGAAAAGGCTTAATAAAAGGCTTAAGGAGATAACTAGTGGTATTATGTATTGTGTAGGTTTTACGTGTCTGGGTTGAACAAGGATGGCCTATATCATTCCCTAGGTTTTTTAAAGCCTATCTATTTCAATAATTTTTTTGGAAAGGCATTTACTACTCCTATTAATTCTTGGTAATTAACCAACACAAGGATACTAAAATCACACTAAAATTATGTATGCTAAAGAAAATGTGGAATTAATTATAACTCTCTGAAAGAAGATAGTCTCTAAAACTCACTTGGTTATGGGTCACTATTGATTTTTCTTAAGGTCTTTAAGTTATATCTTTCTATTAGTCTGGACTATGTGTTGTGAGTAAATATTTTCAAGAATTAACTTTCATAAAATGCTTTAACACATGAACAACTTACAAAACTAGCCATATGCACTTCCATTAAGTGGTTTAAATAGTGGAATTACTAAGTTTCTGAGAATCCAGTTCCCATTAAAGTAAAGGAACTCTACCTAAAATCATTTTTAAAAAAATCATTAGACTCTTTATATACATCTACAACCCCCAATCTAAACTAAACATTGTCCTTAATGTTTGGAAAAATAGGTCCCTATATGCTAATGGCATGATGTAGAATACTGAGATTTGAAAAACTTCTGGGTTGCCTCTTAGGGAGCACTAAGTTTTATGTCTTCAGTCAGACATGACGATAAGTGCATAGAATGTGATCTATAATGTGCTCTAAATAATTCTAAGGTGGATCATGGTATTTTTGTTCCTTTAACAATGTATCTTTGACCTCATGGTTAATTAGCTCCAGAAAAGGTTTAAGCCTTTGTCCATTAACTTCGAGGATTTAGCCATCCTTCTCTATTTCAATGGTCCCATGAGGATATATGGTGTGTACTACATAAGATCCAATCCATTGAGACTTGAGCTTTCTAGGAAATAGATGCAATCTAGAATTATACAACAAGACCTTTTGTCCAGGTGTAAAGGACATTCTTAATATTTGTCTATCATGGTTAACCATCATCTGGTCTTTGTATAAATGTGTATATTTGTATGCATCTTTTCTCAACTCATTTAACACATTGAGTTGGAGTTTTTAGTGGGTTCTAGCAACATCTAACTCAAAATTGAGATTTTTGATAGCCTAATATGCCTTGTGCTCTAATTTTATTGATAAGTTGCAGGCCTTTCAACTAACCAGGCAGTAGGGTGACATGCCTATAGGAGTCTTATAGACATTACGATAATCCCATAGTGTCATTAAGATTAACAAACCAGTCTTTCCTACTTGGATTAACTATCTTATCTAGAATATGCTTGATTTCTCTACTCGACACCTCTACTTGTCTACAAGTTTGAGGGTGGTATAAGGTGGCTATGCTATGGTGGATGCCATACTTCTTCATTAAATTTTCAAACACTTTATTACAAAAGTGTTTGCCCCCATTGCTAACAATGGCATGTGGAGTACCAAACCTTGCAAATATATTTTCCTTTAAAAATTTTGACCACTACCCTATGGTCATTAGTCTTGTAGGGTATGGCCTCCAGCCATGGACACGTAGTCCACTCCCACTAAGATGTACAAATACCCAAAGAATTAGTAAAGGGCCTTATGAAATCTATGCCACAAACATCCAAAGGTTCTACCACAAGGATGGGGTTTAAGGGCATCATATTTTTTCTCCATATACTTCCTAACCTTTGGCACCTAACACATGTTGTGTAGTAAACACGTGAATTTTTAAAGATTGTTAGCTAGTAAAAACAACACTGTAAAAAAATTTAGGATGTCTTTCTAGAGCTAAAGTGGCTCCCACATGGATGATCATGATTGAAGGAGATGATTTCATTATTCTACTATCTAGTATGCATCTCCTTATCACCTGATTGGGACAATATTTGAATAAATATGAGCTATCCTAAGTAAAATATTTAACCCCAATCATAAATCTTTTTTCTATCTTATTTTGTCCAATGATTAAGCATTGGTCTTGTAACAAGATAGTTCATTATATCTCCATACCAAGGTAACTAGGAAATGTCCATTAACTATTCATCCAAAAAGGACTTAATTATAGGCACATTGTCATTACTATGCTCCACCACTAACCTAAATAAGTGGTCTACTGCAGTAGTATCCAATGGATCAGCTTGGGTTTTGCATCCTTTTTAGAAAGGAGATATTTCAAAGCTGCGTGATCTAAGTATACTATGACTTTAAACCCTAACAACTTATCTAAGCAAACACAACCACCAAAAACCCTTTTTCTATGGTAGAATAGTTGAGTTGTGCACCATTAAGTGTTTTACTAGTGTAATATATCACATGGGGAAGTTTGTCAATGCACTATCCCAAAATAGCTCTGACCGTGTAGTTCAAAGCATCACACATTATCTCAAATGTTGCACTCCAATTAGGTAGTCTAATGATAATCACAAAGGTCAATTTGGCCTTTGAATGCTTGAAGGCCTTTCTAAAGTCCTGATAAAAAATTAAAACAAGCATCCTTTGTAAGTAAATTATAAAGGGGCTTGGCAATCTTACTGAAATCCTTTATGAATCTATTGGAGAATCTAGCATGACTTAGAAAAGAGTGGATTTCTTTCACCATCTTTGGTGGAGGAAAGTTGGATATTAAATCCACTTTCGCCTTATCTACCTTTACACCATTATGTGATACTATATGGCCTAAAATGATACCATTTGGTACCACAAAATGGCACTTTTCCAAGTTTTTCTGCTGAGACCTTACAAGAACTAATTTCAAATGGTGTGGATACTTATCAAAGGAAGACCTGAATATCGAGAAGTCATCTATGAACACCTCTAAAAACCTTTCTATCATGTTAGAAAATACGCTCAACATACACCTATGGAAAGTGACTAGAGCATTGCATAGTCCGAAAGGTATACAATGGTAAGCAAAGGTCCCAGAAAGGTAGGTGAAGGTGGTCTTCTCCTAATCCTCAGGTGCTATAGAAATCTAGTTATAGCTAGAATAGTCATTTATTAAATAGTAACAACTATGGCTGACTAACCTCTCAAGCATTTGCCCAAAAAAGGAAGAGGAAAGTGGATTTTCCTCATGATCACATTCAATTTTCTGTAACCAATGTAGACTCTCCACCCGTTGGTCATGCAAGTGGGTACTAACTCATTGTCCTCATTCTTAATTATTTGTTACACCAGATATCTTAGGCACAATGTGAATGGGGGTGACCCAAGTGTTGTTAGAGATGGGGTATATGATGCCAACATCTAAAAGCATAAGGACTTCACTCTGATCACATCCTTCATGTGGGTATGTAATCTTCTTTGGGTTTCCCTAGAGGATTTAGCATTTTCTTCTAGGTGGGTCTTATGCATACACATAGCTGGTCCAATCCCCTTGATGTTCACTATAGTCCACCCTAGAGCAATATTAAGTTCCTTACGAACATAAAGTAATTTTCCTTTCTGTTCTTGGTCTAAATTTGATGCTATTATTACAAGTGAGGATTCATCTGGTCTTAGATAAGAGTATTTGATATTATCAACCAAGGGCTTTAGGACTAGAGAAGGTGGTTGCTCTATAGAGGCTAAGGAAATAGACTTTGATGAAGGGAGTGGTTCCACATAAGGGCCCTAGTTGGAGATATCCATAATTGTAGCTACATCTAAAAGGTTATTCACCTCCGCAATGGACTTGTCTAAATCAAAACCACTAATAAAGGGAATTAGACAGGCCTCAAGTGGGTTAGAGATGGATGATGGTGGATGAATGTCTTGAATTAGATTCTTGATCAATTTCACTTCACAAGAATCATCAAGGTCTAAATGTTTATGATTAGCATTAAAGACATTGAGTTTAACTTACATGTTGTGGAATGACAATTTCATCACACTATTCCTACAATTTATAATGGAGTTGGATGTCGCTGGGAATGGATATCCAATTATAAGTATTAGATTACAAGTTGTTAGGAGGATTGTGATATGCAATTGAAGCATTTGATTGTTCTAATATTCATTTAGTTTTCTATTTGATGGACAAGTTGTAATTATATGGACTAGACTTGAACAAATAGCACAAAACTCTTGTGGAGGCTTAATAGATGTAGTAGCCATGAGGGACTGAAACATAGTTTCAAGTTTGTTCACTCTCCCATTATACTTGTCTATTCTTTCTGATATAGAGTTGAGCTTGTATGCAAGATTTGTATGTATTCCAATCTCATATAGGCCCCCTTTCTTTAGAGGATGATTGTTTCTCTCTCACATATTAGAATTATGACACCTCGGGTTTTTATAATAAATTTTTTATATTAATAATAATAGTTCTACTCGGGATCCCAAAATAAAAGGATTCTATTATTATTTATTAAAACATTTATTGAAAACCTTTGAGTGTTGTTTTCTTTTTCCAAAACATCATGACCATGATTGAAATTTTAATTATAAATACACAATAAACAAAACACATTTCAATTTCAACGTCAAAATCATTGGCACCTTTATTTTCAAAACAATAATTGTCCAAATCATAATAATAATGTGGCCCAGGGTCTATCCATCATAATATCCCACCTCAATATCTATCATATATATAATTATCATAATCAATCCCATCAATAAAAGTATACAGTCCATAAAGAAAGTCAAATGGTAGTCCATTTATTAAATCACGTCACTGTTTATCAGTCAAAGTAAAGAAATCTCCCACTGCTATTATGGTCCCTCAATGATCTCACCTTTCCTACTATCACGCTCGAGACCTAAGGTATTGTAAAACAAAGCAATGCCTCAGCAAGCTATTACTTGTGTAGGTACATAGACAATTAATGTAATAGCATGAGTAAAGCAATTTCCTACTAAGCTATAATTATTTTAAGCAATGCAATTAAAATCTCAAAACATTAGATATGATAAAACATGCATCTCATGGATTAAAACATGATATAATCTAATGTAAATGAGCATACAATAATAACAGGGCACCCTATGGCATGTGGATCCCATGAGTGTCCCATACACTCCTATAAATAGATCATGAGTACTTATATCACTCGTCTGAGTGTCATCACACCTAGGTACACAACAATATCTCCATGCTCATCATGCAAGCATAGAGAATAAGAGTATGGATTGTCATGCTGCAATGGCAACCCTCCAGGGTCTCAACCACCATCACTCTCCATAGAAAGGCCCGGACTAGTAGTGTGGACTATCAATGTTACCAAACCCCTACCAAAAGCCATCTATGAGCAAGTGTCTATCATATCACAATCACATCACAAATCTTGGAGGGTGGGTGGCCTTTTGTCATGACCCCATAATCCCCGAGACCGTGATTTAACTTAATCAAGCCTAGTGATTGGCTGTGCTAGGCCTACGTGGCCTTACTTCTTTTCTTTTTTTTCATAATATATATCACAACAGAAGTATTGAGAGAGCTAAGTGCTCTTATCCTATGCACTTATACGTTTAATTGATAAAATCTTCTACTCTTATTAACTATTGAGTTCTACCAAAATTTCGGCAGAGTCTCCCCTATTTTTCTAACTTATGCATTTAACGAATGCAGTGCGGTTTACCTGATAAACAATATGATAGTTATAAAACCTTAAAGGAGACTCAGTCTCCATACTATTCATCACAACACATCATTAACACTTGCTTAATAATTAGGAGTTCAAGTAAGCCTCATACATGCCCTATCAAAATAAAACATATAGGAAGCATAAGGCTAATTGTCAAAAATGAGATATAACTCATACTCGGCATCAATACATAAATTTATAGAATACAAAATTTTGCACAATCAGGTTTTCTTCATTTCATTCAACCACCTTTCTCTTCTTGGCTTGACTGGTACCTGCAAAATAATAAGGTGAGCTACGAAGCCCAATAAGCAAAAAGAACTAAACCCATGTATATCTAATCATTCTTGTTGAGCTATGCTCAAAAGAACATTCAAACCCAACACTAGAACATACATTTCCATTTTAACTGATTATCTACATAATAGTTAGCATGTAATGTCAAGTAAGGCCTATGGGTATTAGAGCAGAATTTCGGTTTATTCCAAATTCAAATATGACACAATAGCCATAGAATGCAAACAAGCACACCCCATAAGAAGGTCCCATTCATGTCCAACTATAAGACATTCAATAGATGAGTCACTAAGTTATGGACCTCATTCTAAAGTTAAAATCCAAACCATAAGCATAAGATTCAACAAGGTTACATACTCGTTTAATGGTTTCCTCAACAATATTAAAGAGGCATAACATCACCACCATGATCCAATAGTCATCTCCCTCAAGGTTTACTATCTTGGACAGCCCACTGTGAGTATCATCAACAAGGCAGCCAGACCCTCAGGGTTTACCATCTTAGGCAGCGCCAAAGTCAGGTTCCCTCAGGATTTATTGTCTTGGGCAGTTCCACCTTAGTTGAAATCAACCAGGCAGCCCTTTCCCTTAGGCTTTACCCTCTTGAGTAATTCAAATCTACCAGCACATCCCTCAGGGTTTACCATCTTGGGCGACTCTACCATGATCCCAAAAGACCAGGTAACCCTTTCCCTCAAGATTTACCATCTTGGGAGGCTCAATACCTAACAGCTCATCCCTCAAGGTTTACCATCTTGGGAGACTCCACCATGATTCCAAGGAACCAGGCAACCCTTTCCCTCAGGGTTTACCATCTTGGGAGGGTCAATACCTGATAGTTCATTCCTCAAGAATTACCATCTTGGGCGGCTTCACCTTAGTTGCAATCAACTAGATAGCCCTTTCCCTCAGGGTTTACCATCTTGGAAAGCATCATCATAGCTTACTGGGAGGCCCTCAGGGCTTTCTATCATGGGCTTGACTATTGTATAACAGTTTGCATCATCATGATAGTTAAGAGTAGTAAATCAGACAATTACATGACAATTACAATAAGAAATTACAATTCCAATCATCCATTCAACCAAGGTGATAACATATTCATTCTACACATTTATAATGTTAATTTCAAGAGAACAGATCAACAAGAATTTAAGGAATAGAAGGGTTTAGGGTCCTTACCCGCTCTCAGGGTACAACTCAAGGTTCAACTATCAGAACCATTCACACTGCTCTCAAGCCTCTACAATGAATACAAGTCCTAAGTAAATTTCTTAATTCCATGCAATTTTTCTATAATCACTCCTAGCTCTTCATTCACAATGTGCTTGATCTGACCTCATATATCAAGATCAAGGATTTGTACACCAATTGGTCGCTATACAATTAGATCAGCACCATTAGTCTTACATCAATGGTTTAGATCAAGTGCATACATTTAGAAGTTTCAACTTCCAACCTTTTAGGTAAGTTATTCCACAATTCAATGCTTTTAGCCATAATTCATGGTCTGATCTCCTTTCTTGACCTTCAATATTTGCTGATCGAGTATTGGATGGTCAGATGGGATCTCCCATCAATTTATCCATAAGTGGTTAGTCATTTTTGCAATAATTCATTACTGAAGGATAATTGGAGTTATATTTGATCTAGATTTACCTTCCGATCATATTTTTAATGGTCGGATGTTAAGGTCTCAAATTTTCCCTATGCACAAACAAGTTTCTAATCACAATTTCGTAGACCAATTGATTCCTGATCCATGATCTATCTTAACGGATGAAAAGATTGTGCATGATTTGTCCATATCTGAAAAGTTTTCATTTTTCACATTTTTTAGGGGTCGCCAAAAAATGTCACTGTCGCCGGAGAAGGTGATCGAATTTCGGTCATCACTGGCGACACAGGTGTGCTTTTTTTTTTGCAAAATTTCACCAAAATGCTCAAAATTTCCTAAATTTTTGTTTTCCAGTGTTTCCCCTTTTGATTTCCACTCAAACTATCAGTTTTTACTGGATTTTTCAACAATTTTTGGAACTAACCCTCGTTGCTAGTTTTTTGCAGATTTCAGTGTCGTTTCTTGATGGATCTTCATGAAACTAAAGGCATTTCACTCAAAAACATCTATGGAACAATATGAATGGTTGGATTTTTTATCCAATCTCGTTCCTCTCCCTGTATACCTTGAATTCGACTCGTTTTAAATGTGTTCGACATTCGTCGAAGAACAAGCATAAGCCTGGAAAGCAAGTGAGGAAAGAATAAGGGGAGTGGAGGAGAAGACTTAACCGTGACCTCTGTTGGTGTGCGAGTTGTCAATGGAGAGGAGATTCGGCGGAAGGAGGGAAATCGTAGGGGAGGTGGTTCCGTTTTGCTTGAGAAACAAGAACGACATGGTTCCTAGGTGGGTGGGGCCTGATTGGAAGAGGGGGAGAACCAGGGGAATGGGGGAATGGGAGGATTGCCGGCTTTGGCATCCTCCTTCCCATTTGCAGATGCGTGGGATTAGAGCTCCACGCAGTGAGTTCCACTCCCGCGTGTAGAGTAGCTCCCACGTGGCTCTTTGGGTCATGCTCATTAGAGGGGGAGGTGCCATTATCAATTTGGACATCCTCTACCTCAATAGTAAAATTCTTTGGTCTTTCACTTCCAATCTCTATTTCGTGCGTTCTTAGTGTCGTTGGAAAGCTCTCTCCAAGTATAGTCTAATGAATGACCTTTCATCATTAATTTTCAATGTTCTTGATTTTTACATTTTAATTACTTGAATTTTCACACAATTTTCATTGTTGTCCTATTTCACCATAATTGTGAAGATCTGAGTGTCAATTCACATTTTAATCCACTATTTAAGGTAGGTGTGTGACACCAGCCCTACTCCCTCCTAGCATGACATCCACCAAGTGAGAGCACCCATCATAAAATCCAAAACATAAAAAATACTTATCTTAAAAACCAGGAGCACTCGTGGCTCGCAATCCCCAAGGCACGCCCCTCATCCTGGGGTTAGCCTCTAAAAGGACCAACCACCATGCCTCCACTGTTCTTTCTCAGGAAAACCTATCAGTTTTAGCAATGCAATAAAGAAAGATAATTTCTAATTATACATAAATACGGAGTATCAATCTCATGAAATCATCAATCATAATTTCATTCAATATATTATTGAATTCTAGTATTGATCATATCATAAAACAGGGAGTCACATAAAATGGTAGACTAAAAGAACAAGTGTCAATTAAATCACAATCAATCATGATGCTATGATAATGCAAGGTTTAAAATCAAAACATAACATTAAATGTCGTCACCTACCTTGATGTGTGATCACTCAACTCGAACGTATAATTCCCTTATCTTAAACGTTCGAATGTACTTGTCAATATGACAATACTATTTTATAATTTTTCTAAATTAAAAGTGATCAATTGTAAGTTTTTAAGTTAAATCTAGGTTCGCATAATCAAGACGATCGCAATGGATGTTTCCGATTGTGATTTGGACCTCTGAAGCTGTCAAAATCAAGTTTTTTGTGAAAATAGGGGGTCAGGCGGACCGTTTGCACTAGTTTACACCGGCAGCCTGGTTTACACTGGCGGCCAGGGTACTAATGCGGGAACCGACATTGGGGGCGACGACAGGACTGACCCCACAGGTGCCCAAATTTAGTGATTTTACACCCTTTTGCTCGAAATTTCATGTAGTTTCCATTTTTAACACTCCTTTTTATTGATTTTGACAAAAGCTAAGGTTTTTTCTCAATTTTTCTCACGTTCCTAAATTTCTCCTACGAGTTGTTCTTCGTGATTTTTGACTTCGTCCACTATCGGATTTCCCTCAAACTTAAGGGGTTCATTCTTGGGTTCCTTATGCACTAGATGGACAGTCCGATCCCTATTTTAAGGTTGTTTTATTAACCTATTTTTACATCAATAGTAAGGCACACAGAGTTGCCTAAAAACTATAAACCCATGTTGTTTTCTAGCATTAACTGATGCGAAATTCCATCTTATACATTATAAATGGGAGGGGAACAAGGGGGTAAGACTTACCTGGGTCAATTGACGGCCGTTGACGCTGTCGAAGCCCTAGTTGTTGGTAAACAAACTTGTAGACATTAAGGTTTGTGGAAAGAATTTTGCGATGGAAAGGACAATGAGGGGAGAAGGTCTGAGGGTGAGAGAGATCGTGCTGGGGAGGAAGGGAAGCTTTTCCCTTAAACTCTACCCCCAAAGATTTCTTCGGTGAAGTTGCTGGATCTGATAGAGTCATGTAGAAGGGTGGAAGGGGGTTTTGTGATCAAAACAACCGCCTATATTTCGTGCCCCTCAAAATTATCAAACTGCCCTTCTAACTTCAACGGCTCATAACTTCTTCGTTTGAGCTCTGTCTTTTGCGTTCTTTATGTCGTTAGAATTCTATCGATGTGTACTTTCTAATTTTTGAGTTTTAGAATAAAATTCTATGCATAAATTTTTTAATTTAATTTATTTAGTTTATCACTAATTTAAGATTAAAAATTAAGGATATTGCAAGAATAATTCCATTGTTGGGGAATTATCTGCTAATATTTGGAAAAAATCTTAGTCCTCTCTCTCTCTCTCTCTCTCTCTCTCTCTCTCTCACACACACACACACACACACACACACACATATTTTAGCATAAGGGACCCTCTACTCACTCCATTTATCTATTTTGAGGCTTCGATGGTTCATTGAAATATTGAACCTGCTTCCATTTTTCAAATCCATGATGTGGGATTTTCTACAGTAGTTTCTTCCATCGTTCCCAACATTCATAATATTGTTCATCATCCCTCTAATGGAAATTTATAATTTTCCTATGAAGGTCATTCATCTTGTTAACGAGGAAGAATTTGTTCAAATACTTCCTAGATAATTGGGCCCATATATTTATGGAACCTACCTCTAAGGAATTTAGCAATGACTTACTCTACACTTGAGTGAGAAAAGGAGTAACCTAAGCCTAATTGAGTCATCCAAATTTTTTTGAAACTTGAATTTGGCATGAATATCAAGGATCTCCTTGATATGTAGGTATGTGTCCTCTTGCTCTCGACCATAAAAAGTGAGGAGTAAATATTTGACTCCCAATTTTAATTCAATGTGAATTGCTTTTATTGGAGTTAAAGCTATAGAGGATAGGGTGTTAAGCTGGAGTGGTGGATATAAATTTCTAATAGATTTGTGCTCAACTTCTACTAGTGGTGTCAATATGGGGATGGGAACTTAGTTTCTTACCCCTTGCGTAAGGTTGTATTCAATCTTTAGGTCAAAAGATACTAGCTCTAGGTATTGAGATCAATGACCTTACATAAACTATCATCATTCCCAACTAAATGTCCTAACTATATGCTGACTCTAACTCTATGTGATGCATAATAAATCCTAGCAATTGCTAATGGAGTAGTATTTTGATTATCGTTTGTTACTGCATAAGTAGTAACTTCTGAAACCTGGATCGAGATAGCTCATTCTTTTATCTAGATTTGACCACTACTTACTAGTTTGATTTTGCATTAAAGTGATTAATACAATCCTCATGTCAGGAGGCATTTAGACTTCAACTGATGTTAACGAAAGGTGTGGAAAATCACTTGGATTTTAAGACACCCACTATAAGTATAGTGCTTAGAAGCCATAGGGGTATCAATAGATCGCATCCTAATAGCTGATACCCAAGTGTCTTACTACTTGATTTTAAATTACTATTTAAGGATTAGGATTGTGACACATAAGGATGTTGATTGAGTCATAGGTGAGCCAAGGGTCTGGCGATGAAATCTAGTCCTTATCTTATAAGGGTTCTCGTGGGGTCCTTACTAGCATTAATTTTCATTCCACCATAAAGCTATAGATGTGCAATGTAGAACAAAAATCAAACTAATTCCTACCTATATGCTATTTAACAAAGGGTCAAGCACCTCAATAGATGGGAAACTAAAACCATATAGCATATGCCATGGTTATAGCCGGGTTTAGGCTGACCTTTGTTAAATAATTGCTTACTAATGTAGCAATCCTAAATATTACGCAATATATATATCAATGGATGATCCTAATCTATGTGATTTATACTACCATTACAAATGCAATTTTATACTAAATACAATTTATAAAAGAAATTTAAAATATGGGTGATGATTTCTCATAGTGAGGGTTCTGATGATGATCAAGTGTGGGTCACCATTCCCCATACTTGCCCTGTATTATTAAAATCCAGCAAAAAATTAATAAAATTATAATTACAATGAGCCCTACTACAATTTAACTCAAATCCTAATCTAGGAAAGCAATAAAAACCTAATCTATGTTGATGAAACCATGGTCCACAAGATTGCTCCCTCTCCTTTGTAGATTTTTCTTGCATAAAAATCAATCAATTATGGTCAATAAGGAAAATTGGCAAAAAAATAATGAAAATTCAAAACCAATGCACCTTAAATATAAAATAAAGGCAAATAGTCTAAGTTATATTCCACTACACAAACCATTGTGATTCCTGGATAACAACATCAAAAACTTGTTATTTTTAAGTTAAACTCACGAGCACACGTATTAGTTGTTCACGAAATGGAGGTCGATCGCATGAGGAATCGAACTTGATATTTGTTAGTCGGTCCTTAAATTACTTAACCAATACAAAGATATTGAGATTTTTACCTAAACTAAAAATGAAAACTTGACATAAATGTAAGACATGGAAATATGGAAATTAACTAAACAACCTAACTAAGGTAGAAATTTTCCTAAAAAGAAACCTTCTGACAATAGAAATTTCATAAATTAAAAACTTTCTAAAAATGAAAATTAGAAATTTCTAAGTAATGCAGAACAAACTAAGGAAACTAAAGATATGGACACATTTACAATTAAGGAAAGCAAGGACAAACTACATACAAAATTCCTAAGAATGGTGCGCATACTTCATCATGAAAAATGCAAAGCCTAAACCTAATGATCAAGGATTCCACTTATAAGTAAGCACCTATCTAAATGAAATAAACAAAAATGAGTACTTCTAATCTTCATGCAAAACAACTTAGAGCCATAAGCATGATTCAAGATCCATGACACCTAGAGTGATGCATATGGTCCTATAATACTAAATGTAATTCCTATGTACTCACTTAACTAAATGAAGCAAATAAGACTAAAATAAACTATTAACTAGAACTTTAAGATCTGATTATACCTCTTCGTCTATCATTCAGCAAAACCCCTCCAACCTGCTTCAATACCATGTGCATAGAACAAGTGTTATGTGCATTGAACTAAAGTGATTATGAATGGCTTTTGCGATTGGATTGAGAGGTATTTAGTTTAATAGCATATGTGGACGATGAACTAATACAAAAATAACTCAAGAACATTCATCAACAAGATTGAATCAATACTAAAAAATATGCTTCATTCATTCAAGGGAAAAGACTAAAAGTATGGTGTGCAACATTCATGGAGGGTGCGCATCATGCTTACATCATATTAACTTCAAAATAAATCTTCAATACAACCTATAATCCCTCCTAACCCAATAATCATGGAGATAGTGGGAAAAACCAATGTAAAGCAAGGCAAATCTAAGGAAATCAATGGAACCAAAGGCTACGCAAACACTTGCAACTAACAAAGGAAAGGAGCCTACCTTGAATTGAAGAAAAGAACAACCAAGTACAAAACCATAGAGACCTTGATGCAATGGAATTCTAAAGAAGAACATTGTGGAGGACTTTTCAAAGGAAGAGGGCTACTCAAAAGAAGAAAATCATAGGAGACTTTCAAGGGTGAGGGAGATGCCACGTTTTTAGGAGCCTCTTTCCATCCCCCAAAAGATACTCTACGTGGGAGCCCTAAGTGAGGTTTTATAAGTTGGCTTCCTTATCCTCTTTTTTAGGATATGATCCTAAGGTAGATATTATTAGAATAAGTTATAAGGGTTGGGATTAGATCTAAGATAGCCAAGGGTATAAGATAGCGAAGCATGAAGAATATGTATGGATTCAAGTGCTTAGGAAAGAAACAAAGAAGTGGGAAAGGAGATAGAATGTGAGAGTGGAATGATAGATCAAAGGGTGTAGGTGGCATGCAAAGATTGGCCACTGAGAGGAATGGAATGGGAAGGGATTCCTGGCTTTTAGGATCTTGTTGTGGAGCACCTTTCCTTGAGGATTTTCACATGGAGAAATAAGGTATGGAAAGGAGAAATTTGTTGGAAATATTTGGAGTGTGAGGAGGAAAGAAATAAGGGATGAGATGGAGGGAGAATGTTGCAACATGGGGTTTGTCCAACCAATGGTGGGAGGTGCCATTTTCCTAGGACAGAGGCAAGTCCCCCTTTGGTTTGCACTTGGAATTCCTATGGGAGTGAAAGAAGAAAAAAAATAAAAAAAACAAGAATGGCTACCCTTGGATGAAAAGTGGATGGTGAGGATAGTGTAATGAGGTAGAGTGAGGTGGTTTCCTAAGAAGGTGGGGATTGGTTAGATAGATTAGGTGGCACTCTAGGATTGGTTGGCTAGTTGAAATGGAGTTTAATAAGGTTGGAGAGTTTTAGAAAGGTAGGACACTTTGGTGGAAAGTGAAATTCGTGGTGCTCGTTTATGGTGAGGTGAAAAGTAAGAAAAATATGAAAAGAAAAAAAAAAGGGGGGTGGTATCTTCCTATTGGTTCATGTGCTATCTTAACCAATTAGATTTTCCCTCAATTATCTTCAAAACAATCCTTAGAATTCCATGGTTATTTCTTTGAATTTTTCTCCAATCATAGCCTTCCATGTGGATTAGCTCATGTGGCCTAATGACTAGCTTTGAGGGATCATTTGGCTTAGCTTCATGGAAGGCTTTAGGGGGTCTTTTGGCTTGGCTTGGTGGCTCAACCCCTCAGCTTTGATGGCTAGCTAGACTCCTTAGCTTGCCACGTTCTTCGTGGCTTCTATATGGCTAGGTGGCTCGAGTGAATCCCATGTAAAGGTGGACTTTGTGTGGCATATACATGGGCCCACTTTAGTCCCATTTGACTTCTCTAATTTTGTATTTTGTATGACTTAAGGTGATCTTGGTCTTTGATCTTATGTTGGATTGATGACATTTGTGCCTTGACTCAATCCTTCGATCTTGATATTCAATTTTCATCTTGATTGATCTCAGTCGTTGGATAATCATCTCGCCTCCTACAAAAATTAGAAAAATCTATTTAAATACTAGAAATTATGATTATTCACATATTTATCTTGGATTAGCCTCTAAACTTATAAATTATCAAATATTTGGTTTATTAGGTTATAAATGTTTGTGTTATACTTTTTTGCTAAAAACCCTATTTTAACCCTATAAGTTATAGTACATAGGCAACTAATTGGTTGATCTTTATACAATTTTGAACACTTATTACATCTCAATGAAAAGAATACTTTATCATGACTATGGTAATTTACATTCATGTAGTTACTCCACTTATTGTAATTGAAACTCATTACATACAAAGCCCATATGCTTCTTATTTTGTTAAGGTTTACTTTGGGGTAACTCTTCTTATTTGCTCACTTAGTAACCACAATAGTCTCCATTACAACATATTTAATTTAGTTGGAACACTCTTTTGAGCTATAATGCATAAAAAATTGTGAAAAAATATAAGATTATGACCAGTAAAAAGTGTCTTACCTTTCTTAATTGGGAGACATCAACACCATTGAGTACTAGGGTCCTCATGTATCTCAACACATAGTACCCACACTTTGAATAATACTATTATCAACAGCACTGTGTATTAAGGAAAATAATGAGGATTAATAAATATCATTTGTAATACTATAAGTTTAATTAGTTATAAATTAGAGTAATTAACAACTTTTTTTACCTTGACATTAGTCAAAATGAGTTTTAGTGGTTGTACAGTCTCAGTCATATTAGCCCATGTTAACCATGATCTACAAATTTATACTTCAAATGCATTAAATATAGATAAAATTTTACTTATATATATATATACATAATACATGAAAAGATTAAAAGTTTAGTTATTTATGATTTCTACAAGGGTGAGACAAAAGTGCTATCCATAAGAACAAAAAAAGAAAGCATAGCCAACTTGCACATCCAAAATGAGTAGCATCCAAAGAGCCCTATATACACAATCATATGAATTGTAATTAAAACTTACAATCCTTAAGTATATCATACATTGGCAAGAAAACAAAAATACTAGAACTTACCTTCTATTGTAGGGAATCCTTAAGCCCTACCCATTGGAGCACTAGAAGAACCTTGGTAACAAATCATCGGTAGGCCTCTCTATCAGCCATTGCTTCGTTGCTCCATAAATGAAAATGGGGGAAATTGGTGAAGTACATCCTTGACATCAAAGAGGCTCATTTCATCATTTAGAAAGCTGTATAAAAGAAATAATTATTATCTAGCATGAAAAAAAAAAAATGTAATGCTGAGTATTTTAGTACTTAATATTTGAATAGACCCCATGTAGAGACAATTTGAGGGTGCTCATGTAGATCCCATTGGAAAACTCATAATAGTTTCTCTACCATAAGTTGTACTTCAATAATGACATTGACAAGCACTCCTTCCTTGATCAATATGAGGATTTGCCCCTATCTTCATTGATGAGTCAATAAAACAACCTTAGGACCAAGGCATGTTAGGTGGGACTTTCTTGCAATCCTTAAATACTACTGTAAAAGTTACAAAGATTTTTAGTTAATTAATATTGACCAATGAAGGCATTCATTTTTATGATGAAAAAGAAACATATATATTAGTATCGATTCCATTAGTGCGATGGTAGCTAATGGTGCAACGGTGGGTGGCCTTGATGGCATTTTTTGCTACTAATTCACCTTAGATATAATTAATAAATAATTAAACTAAGGTCTCTTGTTAAAATTTATTATTGAGGAAGGTAGTATGAAAAGATATATACCATGGAATCTATGGGAATGATGAATTCCTCTTGCCAAGCATCATGATATACAAGTATCTATCCAAGAGTTATAATATTTTCCATTTCTGAAGGAAGTGGAAGGTAGATAGTCACAATCAAAGCCATGGTAATGGACATGCACTTAGTTTGTGGAAGCGTACTAATCCCATGTTCATGCTGGTAACATGATCCAACTATGATGATTTTTTTACAAGTATCCAAGGCCAACAACCATTGACCCGCTTATAAATCATAAATATATCATACATGAGAGAAGTTGAGAGAGGAAAATTATAGAAGGACAATAAAAAAGTTCCAGTGTCTATTTGTATACCTTGGCTGAAATTTCTCTTTCGAAGGGGGCAAGCTGTCCTACATGAAATTCATCAATAAGAGAATTCCTGCTAGCATCTAATGGAGGTACAGAGGTGGTATGAGAATTAGGTACGTGGGATTGAGAAACTATCTCCAAACCTTCTTCACACAACTAGTTAATTATATCATTCTTTACCTTCTCACATAACTCATTTTAGGCCTCTAAATCCTCAAATGTAGGTATTATTTTACGAAAGAATTTGGAAGGAACAATACGGGACCGTATGCACCTTGCTCCACTAGGCTGATCCTATTTGCCCATAACCCTATACAAAATGTCATCGCTATTAGCAGTGCTGCTTAGAGTTCCTATATTCATGATTTCTTAGGTAAGTAGATCTTGCAAAATGTAATTAGAAGGACATGATCACTTCATTTATTTAATTGTATAAAATTGAAGGTAGTCAAGGGGAAATAGGTGGAACCACTTACAATGCAAGAAGCAACTTGTGTAGTTGTTTCATCTATGAATATTTAGGAATTATGGTCCATCAATTGCACAATCTTCTAGAGGATGATGATGTTAATAGGATTCATAGTCCCAGCTTTTCTTTTGCTGTCAATTAGACACTATAGTTAGATAATAAAACATAGATACTGATAGTTGGTCATAGATACATATTTCATGATGTTCCAAAAAGGCATAGTCCAACCTAGAGAAATGGTGCTGCATATTAGTTTCATGAACCTTCACACATGTACGTACATAATCAAGTGCAATAATTGGATGTTAGATATCATTGGTTAAATAAATTATTGTTTTAGCACATACCTCAAATACAAAGGATGTGTGGTCCTTTACAAATGCATTCTAGGTCAATGATGCCAAAATGAATAGCAGGAAGCATGTATAGCTTCAAAGGAAAATTGACATATGGAGCTATGTAATTACATATAAGGTAGTTCTTCCATTTTCTCCAATGCTTACTAGCTTCTTGTGAAGCACGTGTCTTCCTATACTCAGGTACCTCAGAAAGGTAGTCTACAAAGTACAAAGCACATTACTATATTTGAAAATAAGAAGATAAGATATGCTGTAAATTATACACTACATAACATTTTTACATACCTTCACCATCTCCGATATTGAATCTTTTACTATTGGTTGCACACATCTCCAATCTTCAAACATGATGGGCACCATGTTTCTTATTGTAAAGAATAGAAAACTATTATAAGACATTGCACTCTCACCTATCTCTTATCCCTTACAATTGTATTTTATAGTTTCTTCAAGTACCTTCAACTTTCTCTTAACAACCTTTACCATCATTATTCGCCCCTCTACCATTTCTTCTCCGAGCACTGCCAAGGTTGGCCTCTTATTCATGCTCTTGATATTGTTCACATTCTTCATTTTGATGTTTTTTAGGTTCCATCTTTATTGTAAACAAGACTATAATGATATTAGAACAATGAAATAAAATAGTTCATGTAATGCGTTTAAAGAAAACAAAAGTAGACCAGAGCATAAGAAACTTACTTTTTTTAATACAAAGGTGGCATTAGCTAATGACTTTATGGAAGTATTTAAATGGAAACTATGAAATAGACATCAACTATTAACTTTGATTTTCTAATCTAATAGAAATAGAGTATACTTATTTAAGGAAAGCAACTATGTATTTAGTTATGTAAATATTTTATGTATATACTCCATTTGAGAAGTGCGTAGTTAAATAATCCAGGTTAAGAGCACAATATTTGTATTAGTATATGGAATATAGGCACATAGACATATAAGAGTCTAGAGTTAGTGGATACTATGAAACATAGGATAGTCTCCATCACTTATATCCAAGAAACCAATTGGAAATGGGATAAAACAATAGAAATAAATGGGTATAAGCTTTGGTACATAGGAAAGGAAAATAATAAAAATGGCATAGGGATAGTGGTAGATAAGGAATTCAAAGATGAAGTTGTAAACGCTAAAAGAACCAATCATAGAATTATATTAATAAAACTTGTTCTACCAGAGAAGATCATAAATGTTATAAGTGCATGCGCCCCACAAGTAGGGTTAGAAGATAGAATCAAAAGATAGTTTTGGGCAAATATGAAGGGAATCATATGAGAAATTCCCAACACAAAGGGGAATTTTATAGGAGTAGATTTTAATGGTAATGTAGGAAAAGAATAGGAAGGATATGATCAAGTACATGGAGGGTATGGCATTGGATAAAGAAATGAGATGGAGGAAGCTACACTTGATTTTGCCTTAGCATATAACCTAGATATAGCAAACACATACACTGAGAAGAGGGATAAACACTTAATAACCTTTAAAAGTGTACCATATAAAAGCTAAATAGACTTTTATTTACTTAGGAATACCAAAATATCAATGTGTGAATGCTATAAGGTCATACCTAGTGAGAGTTTAACCTTACAACATAGATTAATGGTTATGGATATCTAGATTAAAATATGGAAGAAAGGAAATTAACATAATAGAGGTCCAAAAACAAAGTGGCAAAACTTAAAAGGAGAGAAGATAACATCATTTACAAACAAGTTGATAGCAGAAGGAAATTGGAATAATGAAATAGAAGTAAACACCATGTGGACTAATATGGCCATGTCCATTAAGAAAGTTTCAAAAGATGTCCTAGGAGTATCTAAAGGTAAAAGGCAACTAACAAAGGCAATTTGGTGGTGGTGTAAAAAAGTGCAAAAAGTTATTAGAGAGAAACACATGTGTTTTAAAGCATGGAAAAGGACTAAAACCAATGAAAACTTTAAGCAAAATAAGAGTGCTAAATAGGTCATTAAGAGAGTATTTAGTGAGGCTAAACTCAAGGCATATGATGATCTTTATAGTAGATTATGATCAAGAGAAGGTGAGAAGGATGGGTTTAAACTTCAACATTAAGGGAAAATAAGAGTAAGGAATTAGACCACATTAAGAGTATTGGAAGAGATAACCAAAGGGCATTAGTCAAAGATGATGAGATCAAACAAAGATGGGAAAGGTATTTTCAAAAATTGCTAAATGACAATTAGCATGAGAATATGGGGATTGAAAGTACCATTAACCCAAATACCAGCGGACATTGTAAGTATGATCATACGATTAGAATACATGAAGTGAAAGAGGCATTGAGAAAGATGATTTCAAGTAAGGCCCGTAGCATACCAATAGAGGTTTGGATATATGGGAGATACTGAAGTAGTTTGGTTGATAATTTATAAGAATAAAGGAGACATATAGAGGTCAATAATTATCAAGGCATCAAATTAATGAGCCATACCATGAAACTTTTCAAAAGAGTGATCATGAAGAGGCTATGACATGAGACGAGTGTGTCCAAGAACTAGTTTGGTTTTATGCCTGGGAGGTCTACCATGGAAGCTATTTTATTGATTAGACAATTAACAGAGAAATATGAGGAAGGACCTCCACATGGTCTTTATTGACTTAGAAAAAGCTTATGATAAGGTCTCAAGAGATTTAATATGGTGGGTGTTAGGTGAGAAAGGGGTTTCACAGGGTTACATAGATACAATTAAGGCTATGTTTGAGGGAGTAGTGACAAATGTTAGGACAACTAATGGTGAAACTGATGATTTTTCCATCACTATAGGATTGCACCAAGGATTAGCATTGAGCTCGTACCTTTTTATGTTGGTTATAGATGAGTTAATAAAACATTTGCATGAGGAGATTCCATTGTACATGTTATTTACATATGAAATAGTTTTGATTGACAAGATAATGGAGGGCATAGACACAAAGATAGAGTTATGAAGAGATGCATTAGAATCTAAAGGATTTAAAATTAGTAAAACCAAGACAAAGTATATGGAATGCAATATTAGCAAGGTGAGGAGCAAGAGTAGAGCATTAGTAAATATTGAGAACCAAGAAGTCCCCCTAAAAGAACACTTCAGATGCATGGAATCAATAATTCATGAGAGTGTTGAGAGAGTGAGAGGTTACCTAGAGAATCCAAGAGGGTTAGAACAAATCAACATGTGCCTCTAGAGTTTTGTGTGATTGAAGTATGCCACTTAAACTAAAAGGAAAATTCTATAAGATGGCTATAAGGCCGGCCATGCTCTATGGATCAAAGTGTTGGGCAGTAAGGAACAACATATACATAGGATAAGTGTCACCAAAATGCAGATGTTGAGATGGATGAGTGGCAAGATGAGAAATGATAGAATTAGAAATGGAAACATTAGAGGAAACTTAGGGGTAGCACCAATAGGTAACGAGATGAGGGAGATTAGATGGTTTGGACATGTCCAACGGAGACCAAAAATGGCAATGGTTAAAAGGAGTGAGGCAATCAAAGTCGAAGGTGGCAAAAGGGCAAGGGGAAGGCCCAAAAGAAATGGATAGAAGTGGTGAGAAAATATTTTAAAACTTTAAGACTAAATGAATCCATGACACTTATAGAGGGGAATGGAGGAACATGATTCATGTGACCGACCCCTAATGAGAATAAGGTCTTGATAATGATGATCATGAAACATTTTATGTATACAATGCATAAACATGCAACATAAAGAAAAAGTAGTGACCTTATTTCTTCCACACAAATGAATTAAAATCAAGCTCTACATGATTGATGACAAGGATGTGTTCCAATATCTTAAAACCTTAAAGCAAAATTATGAACATGATTAAAATATTCCATAACAAAAACTCAAGATAAAATCCATGTATAAGATAATGTGAAGGCCTACTAAGGCCTCTAAGAATATCTTAAACCTTTGAAGATTCAATTAAGACCACCTACAAGAAGATATTATTGCTTATAGTAAACAGAGGTATAAGGCATTATTAAAATGCTTCTTTCCAATTCAAAATGGAAATTCCATTCAACAAGGTAATACTAAGGATCTAACTTCTTATATTTAGTACTTTCTAAATTAGAAGCATGGCACTTTTTTTTTTTTAATCTTATGTTTAGCATGGTTAGAATTCTATCTTTCCATGCACTAATCATTCTAGGATTAGTTTAGGACAACATACATGTTGGTAATTAGATAGAGCATGCATCATCTACTTATTTTTCACACATTGTCATTCCATGCACATCTGCCATTGCACTCACCCACCCCCCTTCCAAATTTATTACACACATGCTACATACACACTTTTTCATAGCATTAAACATCCATATCTCACTCATCTCTCAGTTTTCCACTACTTCACTTCCATCTACTCACCCTCCTTTTATCTTTTTGTGCAATTAAGGAAATTTTATAATTCTAATAAGGATATGAATCAGTATGTTAAATCCCCTGTACACACACACACACACAAATAAACAAATGCAAGAATAAGAAAATCGAAGTATTTTTTCAATAACTCCTCATTTATCATCTTTTTATTACATATATCATATGTTACATATTATTACATCTCATTAATACAAGATAGCACATGACCAAAGAGCTAATCTAGAGCTATTTCAACTAGATTTGGCCTCCTAGTGTTTAGGTTACACCACTCTCTAACAGGGAGCTAGATGGTGAAGCTTCAAGTTCTAACTTCCTCGACCAAGATGATGGAATTATTTCTCTTCTTTAAACCCTAAATTTAGCTGAACTGCAAAGCATAAGGTTCTCCTTTTGATCCATAGTGAGGATTAGAGAGAGGAGCTATTGTTTACAAAGAAATTTTATGATTTTTGTCAAAATCACAATGATCTAACCAAATTCTTAGCCCCATCATCTGTAGTAATAAAACCTTCTTCATCTACAACATGCAAATAGAGAGTTAGTAATAAGAAAGTCATGGATACTAATAAGAGGTTCTTAGTATCCTTACCATATGTTTTTATGCACAAACATTCAAAATATCCAAAATAGAATGCAAGAATGGGAACAAGGAAGAGAGAGACAGAAGAACCATAGGAGAAGATTGACATGCCACCCATAAGATGAAGAACTTGGATAAGGAATATATGAAAATATGAGACAACTTCAACCTTTTTATAGAAGAAAATGGACTTTTAAAGTTATTTTTTGAAAATTACTTCAAAGGTTGGGACTTTTAAAGTTGTTTTTTGGAAACAATTTTAAAAGTTCTTCTTATAATCCTGACTTTGAATTCACTAATTAATGTGACACCAAATAATTTTTCATGCAAAATAGTGGTGAATCACTCATTTTGTCATAATAAACACAAGAATATGCAAGAGAAGTGATTTTTCAAATAAATTTTCATTTAGCATCCTTTTATTACAATTATATATATATATATATATATCCAATGTCACATAATATTCCATCTCACCAATACAATCCATATTAGCACATTATAAACGTGTTAATATGAAATTATTTCATCTCACTAATAAAATCCATATAATTGCCTCATATATTGTTTTCAACCCAAGTACCCTCCTCACCATTATCATGTAGAAGGGTATCATTGTAATATCACTTAGGTCATCTTCATCATAAAAATCCCTTGAACGGGATGTTAAAAATAGTTGATCATCTCCACATCCATCTTATACATAAAATTCCAATTTCCCTTATGATGCCAAAATTAACTGATCATCTTTATAACTGATCTTGTTGAGATCAACCAATGTCAACCTAAGGACATCAGTTTTGATGTTGTCTTTGTTGTGTTCCACCCAATCACACTTAAACACAACTACAATTTTGCAATTATAATCCAAGGCCCATATCTCCCTTATAACCCTATAAAAAGTATCATTTGTCACTAACCTATTATCCTTTGGAATAGCATTAGAAACTAAGATGACCCTATTATTCTAGAGTACTCTTGTGTAAAAGTGATAACCATTGATGGCATATCAAAAATATTTTATTACTTCTAGTCATGGTTCTATCACCATCCAACCCTAGGATTCAAATATACCACTACCTGCAACTTCTGAATGAACTTGAACCTATGTATATACATATTAAGTAAGATATGATTGTTGCAATTAAGTACAATATTATATATATAATAAAATTTATTACAAGTCTGAATTTATTCATTTTACTTTTTGACGGAGCCAAGTAATGAAAATGCAACAGTGTTCATATTATAGCCACTTCTATTTCTTTGGGTGACTTGGATTTTTTACTTTGAGGATGTTCATGTGCTCACTATACACACACACAAATTAATGGAGAGATCAAAGAAAATATAACCATTAATAATTAATCTTTACAGTGTGCATGATCAACTTACTTAATGTATGGCTAGACTTCATCAACATTTTGCAACCCATAAAGTACTCTAGCTCTCATTCTTTATAGGCAAACGACCACTTGATAGAAGTTTGCAAACCTTGGGATCATGAAATCCAACTAATTGTTTCTTTCTTGGAATTCCTATAGCATTCACTCATGATAAGTACTCTACGCAAAACTCCAGTCTCCCTGTAATATAACACTTAGCTATATTCCCCTCTAGCCAGTTGTGCTTTTGTACATACCCTTTTAAAAAATTTATGTCCCTTTTAAACAGGTACATCCATCAATGATAGACTAGCCCATAGAGTCTAACCTCATTTATGAGGTGCACTATAAAGTGTACAATAATGTCAAAGAAGGATGGTGCAGAGGTTGTCTCAAGCTCATATAAAGTTGTCACTAAATGTTCTTGGATTTCTTATAATTTTGAAACATCCACCACCTTTTGCAGAAAGCATTAAAGAAGTGGTAGAGTTTGAAATAACTCCTTTAACTTTGTTTGACAAAACCAAAGGTATTGTTACAAGTAAGAGTTGTAGCATCAAAGCATGGAAATTAGTAGACTTCATTCCTAACACTTTTAGTGCTTCCATGCAGACAATGTTTCTAAAGTTTGAAGAGTAGTCATCTAAGACTTTGAGCTCGGATAGGATTTTATGCACTATTCTTCTCTCCTCTCTATTGAACATGTAATTTGATTTAGATAGGCATGTTCCTCCACTACCCCTATGTTGTGGAGCAAGTCCATCCTTTATTTTAACTAAGATGTTAAGCAAGGTACTGGTCAAGCTTTTGCACAAATTCTTCACAATGTGTATGACATCAATCACATGATGCAGATGCAATTATTCCCAGTATGTGAGCTGAAAGAATATTGACTTCTTCTTCCAACAACTTCTAGAGTTGCTTTCACCTCCATGTTTACTTTCTTTCTTCTTTCCTCATAAGACATTAAAGTCTTCAACCTATTCCAATACTTGTCCTCACATCTTTGGAGGTTCCCTTGTCTTTACCCTACCGTTAAATTCCCCCTTCTTAAAATGGTATGGATGGTCTATGTGCAACCATCTTTTGTGGGCAAGTAATGTCATTTTCTTGCAATGTTTAAGTTGTATGATACATATTTGATCACTATAGATAGGGCAAGCATTGTATCCATTCACAGTACATCCTAACAAATTACCATAGGGAAGTCTCTTGTTGTTCACAACAGTATAGACTTTAGGGTGAATGAATCATTCATATGTGTGTTGTAAGCTTCAACACCTACATCTCATAATGTCTCAAGATTATCACTCAAGGGAGCCAAGCATACATCAATGTCATTCCTTGGTTGCTTTGTACTTGATATCAATATAGTGAACATCATGAACTTCCTCTTCATGCATAAAAATGATGGGAGGTTGTAACAAACCAATATAACAAGCCAACAATTATACTTGCTACTCATAAAACCATGAGAATTAATTTCATCTACATATAATGCAAGTTGTAGTAAGTTCTTGTTCAAAATTGGACCATGTGAAGTCGACAAGCTTCCACGCTTGGCTATCTGCTAGATGGCCTGCAAAGCAATTAGTTACTTACTTCTCGGCGTGCCATACAAATTTCTTCATTGTTTCTATAATACAAAACATTATTTTGAACCTTGGAATACAGAAGAAATACCATAGCACATTTTCAAGAATGTCTATCATTGTCTGAGTTGAATTCTTCTTTAACTTCCATCTTAACTGTACATAAGTTGGACGCGTAGTTTTATCCTTGTTCTCCTTCCTATACAAGATGCAATCATTGGGACACACATGTATCTTCTCACACTATAACCCTAGTGCAGCCAAGGTTTTCATTGCCACCCATGTGGACCACATCAATGTAGTTGTACTATCTATGGCACTTCCTATAGTGTCCTTAAATATTTATGCCCTTGTTGAGAGCCCATGTGGAAGTTCTTCCCTTTGCTAAGTCCATAGGTGATAACTTTCATTGATTCCATTGAAGCAAAAGTGTTCTGTCAATACCCCTATAGTTTTCTAGCATGGACAACACATGCAATTATGATCACCACCTGCTCATGCGAACATTATAAACTTTTCTTTTCCCTAATCATATTCTTTTGATGTTCTTGTCACTATTATCTAAGAATATTTGTCCATTTTTCAATAAAATGAAGCTAATAAGTGTGTGAAGACTTATTAGACATGAAAAGATCATAGCAAACTCAGTTAGGCATTTAATTAAGCACAAAGTATACAAGAATTATATGTTTGAATAAACTAAATTATATGCACATAACCATGTGAAAATTTCCAATTAATCATGAAGAATGTTGCACAACATGAAAGATCCATTTAAAAGAAATTTAACTTTAAAAAGGGAAGCTTCTAATAATAATCATGCATGCAAAATATGCCAAACATGCATATATAAGAGACAAATAGGGAGATACTAACCAACACTCAAATCAATATTGACTGAGAACATGTGTGTGTGTGTGTGTGTGTGTGTGTGTGTGTGTGTGTGTGTGTGTGTGTGTGTGTGTGTGTGTGTGTGTGTGTGTGTGTGTGTGTGTGTGTGTAATTCCAGTTCATAATTAGGATTTGGTTGAAGATAGGCACAACAAAAATCAACCTATATGATCTTTAGTTTGTGTATAGATGAAGATAGTTTGAAACAAAAACTAAAAGTCAATATAAAAATTCTTATAATAGAGTACTACTTTTAAAGTTAGTTTTAGAAAACAACTTTAAAAGTGTAAACTTTTAAAGCCTTTTCCAAAAAACCAACTTTAAAGTGGAACTTTTAAACTCATTTACTTACACTAACTTTAAAAATGCCCCCTTTTAAAAGTTAGTTTTCCAAAAAACTGACTTCTTTATGTCAACTTCAAAGCCTCTTGCATAGTAGTGATATCTTGTCTTATAAATTTTAAGTATTGTAGTAAGCCTATAATTCTCATGTAAAGTTTTGAAGCACACAATAATTAGCAGGGTCTAGGATATCTAATCTTGTAAACATTCACACAATAATTAGCGGGGTCTAGGATATTCGCTCTTGTAAATGTTAAGTATTGTAATGAGCCTACAATACTCCTATGAAATTTTTTATCATAGAATAATTGATTGCATGATTGGCTTGTATCTTTGATTGCAAGTGGTGTATGATGGAAAATGTTTCTGACATATATAGCTGTCTTCTATAGGAGCTCTCTAGTATATTTGGCTTATGAAAGCATAAGTCCTACAAAATAAGATACTCCCACTCCTAGGAAAGTAATGCAAAATACTAAGATATCTAAGAGTGAATTCTAAACTCAACTAGTGAATGTGCTACTCCAAAAGGGAATTGTTATTGCTAGTAAGAATGATATCGTTGATGCAAAATATGATCCACTTCATGATGTCTATGAATGAACAAGGAGGAGTTCGAATGGCGGCAAACAACTCTAAGACTAGCACATAAAAAACTAATCAGACTAGGCTCAAGGTGATTGTTTGAGGCCAAAAATGGCTTTACAGAACTTGCAAACATGATTTGGACATAGGGGATTACAAAAACTAAGGGTTGCTCAATGCAAATTATCTCCTTTAGATCATGACAAAAAAAAAACATTCTTCACCATCAAGTTGACAAATTTTTATTTTAAAGTTGTAGCAAATAAAAGATCTTGCCTGATAGTAATTGACTTGATGAACAGACTATAGGTCTCATAAAAATTAACACCTAGAACTTGTATATCCCTGAGCAACAATTCTAGCTTTTTGCTTATCTAAGTTCCCATCAAATCATAGTTTTGTTTTGAATACCTATCTTGATTTGATTACATGCATATGTTATTGTCGAGGAACTAAATCTCAAGTAAGCTAAAGTTCATGGGGAGGCTCATTCATCTTGCATTGCCTTCTTAAAAGAATGAAACTTGAGTGCATTACAAACCAATCCAGCTTCTTTAAGATCAAAAGATCTCATTAAGGAAAAGTTTCAAAGCTAGTGATGAACTTTATAGAAGTTTAGCTAGCGTCACCATGGGATGGACATTGTTACTTGAAGTAGAGGAGAATTGTTCTACAGGATGCAGTAGAGAAGAACTATGACCACAAAATAAATCAACAACTATCTTGCCTTATAAACCCTAAGGATTAGTAACTTGAAGAAGATGATACTAATATGAAGTAGACATGCTAGCAATTGGACTACATAATATCTGTCTAGGTAGATCACTTGCATGTTTGAGTTAGACACTTGCAGTTGAGTATGTGAAGAAGCATGTATAACGATCCTTCCCATGAAGTGACATGTCACCAACATAACTAGTGGAGTGCATGAGTTTGGCTCTTCATGAGGTAGCACACTTACCTTAGAATTCGATTCAGGATCCGTCGAAGGCGCTTGAGTATCTAGCCATTCATTCGTGGTTGGAAAAGTTGAAACATGGACATGGACTTGCAAAGGCATATATAGATTACTGGGTTAGAGAATGAAAAATCCATTTCATCATAAAAAATGACATGTCATGATATATAACCCAATTGGTGGATGGATGGAGACGAGACGATATCTTGTAGATAAGATTCTGCCTGATGAAAACACCAGGGTGTGAAGCTTAGTCTCCTAAGTAGGTAACACACTTGTAGCCAAAACCTTGAAGTCTAGAGTAATTAGGGGTTTTTTTTAGAGTTTAAAGCAAGGAGTCTCCATATTAAGTAACACGCTAGGAAGCTGATTAAGTAAATGGATGTAGAAAATACATCTACCCAAAACTTGAAAAGTGTGTGGGTATGTAATAGCATGGTAAGGCTAGTCTCAACAATATGACAAGGTTTCCTCTTAGGGATACCATTTTGCTCCGGAATTTCAGGACATGAAACTTGTTTGTTAATGCCACGAGTCTAAATGAGAAAGGAAGGCATTAGAGCTAAATTTTCCTTCATCACTTTGAAATTTTTTAATTTTTCTATCGAATTCATTCTTAATCAAATGTGGAAATTGTAAGAAACAGCCAAAGAAACCAGATTTGTGCTATAGCGGATAAAACCATGAAATTGTGTTGCATTATTCACAAATATCAAATAATAAACAACTCTTTTAGAAAGTACGGGCGATGTTCCTACACCTTTTGAAGAGGATATTCTAAAATTTCATTTCTTAAAGTTAATAGCAAACGACAACTTTTTCCCATTTGACAGGTAGTACAAGTGGGAAGATTTTATTCCAACTTGAAACTCTAAAAGCTTGTTTAGAACAAAGAATTTGTAGGGATCTAGAATTAGGGGTTCTAATCCATTGATGCCAAATAGAATTAGATGCCATTGTCACTTTTAGTCATCAAAGCTCCATCAATGCTCAACTTCCAGATGTACAAATCACCTTACCTACTCCCTTGTGTCATAATCTTGTGAATGCAATGGTCCTTAATAGCAAAACTTGAAGATGGAAATTTTAAAAAACGCAAACTATCATCAATACATTTTGCTGATCGAAAAGAGACTTTTAGCGATTTTAGAATCAACAATTACTCTATTGAGCTTAAGTTCACCCCGTTTAGCATGCGCAATACAAAAGAAATATGAAATTATCCACATTTCCAACATTTGTAACATTATTCCCTTCGTAAGGTACAACATAATGAAGGCTACCTTGATTATTAGTAATATGCAACGTAACTCCAGAATCAATGTATGCAGTAGATGAAGATCCACAATTGCTAAAGCTTGGATGTATCATGTCCTTGGAAAGAATAGCCAAGCTGATGCCAACATTTAAAGGCATCATGTGTTGTGTTGGTAGATTTAATAATCAGGATCATAGATCTGGTTTCTTATCCTTGCTTGATTTTTATTATTTTTAACCTAAAACTAATTTTTTAAAAAAATAAAAATTCTATAAAATTACATTAAATTAGTGTGGGAAGAGTTTTCACCTACCTGATTGGAGAAAAATGCCAGTTTTGTAGTTCAATTTAAAAGAATACTCACTTGACAATAAGATCGCCCAAGAACCGCGTGTTTTGTGATTTTCTGTTGATTGTGCCATTGGATCTTGAAATTTTTTTTGGGGTTTTGTTGATAAGGTAGTCTAGGACAATCTGAATGGTGAGATTTATGAGATTTTATTTGGAATAGAGTGCCTAATTGAATTTAGGTCTCTTGTTCCAATTAGAGAGAGGAGAGAGAAAATGAAAGAAAAGAGATTTTTGGGAGTTTTGGAAATTTGGGAATGAATCTAGATCTGGTTTTGTAGGGAAAGCAAGATAATTTTGTGGTAAATTTTATGAACATTTTTGGAGGATTTTTGGGAGTGTATTTATAGGTGTTTTACATTTTTCATAATTACTTGCAATAATTATGTTTTAATTCTTTTGAATATTAAATTAACATTGGATCATCCACTACCACCTCCTTCTCCACTATCAACTGGTAATGGTTTGACTACTCATTACATGGTTTTTGGCCATTGGATTCATTTGTGGGCCCCATAGAGGTGTGGAAAGATCATTTTGCCCTTTTATGGAGAAAAATTTGTTTTATTCCCCCGAACTTGGAATCAAGCGTACTTAGTGGCATTGAAATTGTATTTCTGAGTACATTCTAAATATTGAAGTCTTAGATTTGGTTATGGGTAAAATTACCATTTTACCCTTTTATTCATAAAAATGGAGAAAATTAGGGATTTTTCATTTTAACTTGGAATTAAACGTATGTAAAGTCGTTTCAATCAAATTTTCAAGTACATTCATAATTTCTAGTTTTAAATAATAGTTTTAATCCTAAGAAAATAGAATTTCTAATAACCTAATATTCTAGCCTGGAATCTCTGAAAACTCAAACTTTATTGATTTTCTCAATCAATTTACAAAAATTGCGGTTATTACAGAGAGTCATTGGGGTGAAATTCAGAGGAGGGAGATCAGATTTAAATGATGATCTTTTCCCCTTTTCTCCATTAATTATTACTCATCATAAATGTGATAATCATTTATTTAATTTTTTGAAGTTTAAACCTTGCATTTATTGCTAACTATTTTGTGTCATGATTGTGTGTCATTTTATGTAGGTCCCACTTAAGTCAATTTACTATATTATCCATATTTAATTATAATTAAAATAATTACTAGCTTTTCATTTGGACTTCGATTTTAGCATACTTAGTGTCATTGGATTTGTCTTCTCAAGTAGATTACAAATATTGATATTCCAATGGTCAATTTCATATCTTTCATTAGTTTTCTTTATAATTTAAATATTGGAAATTGAATCCCACATTTCTCCCTTTTGATTTAATCCATTTACCTAAAATAATAAAATTAGTGGTGTTACATATATAAACAGTAATATGAATTGTAATTAAAATTGACAATCCCCATGTAAGTTGGCATGAAAATCAAAACTTGCACACTATTGTAGGGAATCATTATGCCCTATCCTTTAGAGCACCAGAAGAAGTTTTGTAAATTATCATCAAGACGCCTCTCCATTACCTATTGTTTCGCCACTCCACAAATGATGCCAGGGTCAAGGAATTGGCAAAGTGTACCTTCACCCTCAAAAAGGATAGTTGCATAGAAAAAATAATTATTACATATATGATGAAAATATAATATGTAATGTCAAATATTTTATAAGCAAATATGTGAGGGTGCTTGAATTGATCCCATAGGCAAACTATTATAGATCCTATGCCATTTGTGTGTGTGTGTGTGTGTGTGTGTGTGTGTGTGTGTGTGTGTGTGTGTGTGTGTGTGTGTGTGTGTGAGTACCTAAATCTGCATAACTCTATACAAAATGAAAAAACCATGTGAAAAGTAAGGTTCATGGTATTTTTATAGTAATGACAAACTACACTATGTTTCAATCCTATATTAGTGGTTTTGATCCAAATCGGCTTATACATATAGTAGATGAGTTGTTAGACTAATGGATCAATATTTTAACTGGTACAAATGGATGTGCTTCCCTATTTTATGAGCATAATACAAATCAATATAATGTACGTGGACATTTTGGCCTTACTCTACATCTTATATCATGCATACATTATTGATTGAAACATAAACCATGAGCAATAAAATTTTACTGCATCAATAAATCAAGTGAATGGTTCTTTTGACTGGAGCATTGTTGCATTGCTATTCAATATCTATTGAAAAGCAAATGCTATTTGGAGAACTATTGAATATAGAAATAGATGTAAGTTTGTCAGGGGAATAAATTCCCATCTTTGTTCTCAAACTACTGCAACCCAATTTCTCTTTGATCACAATGTTAACATAGGACTTGTTTTATGATGCCTGACTTACCATGCCGTTAGACTGTACAATCATGAGTGTGGAAATTTAGCATATATAACTGGTCTTAGTTCTAAGAACCTTCACGAACTCTCCATTTCATATTGTTGCTCCAGTTTCTTACATTTATTTAGTGCAATTTCATAGAGAAATCTTAACATAGTTAAATTTAATGGCTACAATGTAGCATGGATTTTGTTGTAATAAGGAGATATTTAAAATATGATATATTTATTTTATTCATCAAAATAACCAAGGGCCTACCTAATGTAACACACTAAGCATAAGAAAATTTCTTCTTTTTGTAGGGTATCATGTATTATACTATAAAATTGGTATGTGATACATGTTACATGGTCTGGTCTTGATTTAAAACTTTCGAATTGTGGAAAGGAATATCCCAAGGTTGCAATGGTTGCAATAGCAAAAGGAACCACTCCTAAGAACATGGCCCTTTTTGCACCAAGTGATGATGATGCCCTTCACATTATGGGAGTGTTAAAAGCTAAGGACAAAAGCTGTCTTGAACTATCCTAACAATTGATCGGTTGTAAGAGATTCAAGCTGGGTTCTGTGTCAGCTATGTGTAATGCACTGAATGGAGAATCTAAGATGAGGACATCAGTAAACCCTATTTGAGTCTATCCTCCAAATCCTAGCATCTTTGTTGAACACACGCATACCAGAAAACAAGCCCAACATAGTCCATGAACTTACATGTTTTATTCTATTCAACAAGTGTCTTCATTCATCTTCCCCTCATTGAAGGTGAATGATGGTAGGCTTATAAGAGGTTGTTCCTAGTGCTCCTTAAACAATCATCTTGCAAAAGATTTATATGTACCCTTGAACCATGGGTAGGCTTGAAAGGAATATCTAAATGTATGCTTGAACCACTCAAATTAAGCTCTAGGTTTTCTCAGATCTTACCTGTAAGTTAAGATCATCATGCTTAATGAGATGATTGGCTAGAATCATTGATCCGAGTAGTCGTCTTCTCCATAGATGACCTACCAATGCTGGCACCAAAACCCTTCTTCTTCTCCTCGCTAGCGTGATGCGTCTTCTCTGACGAGCAAGGCTACTCTTCCCTAAGATTGGCTACTCTCCCACTTCTCTCTTTCCTCCTTCTCCTTCTCCTTCTCCTTCTTCTTCCCCTTCTTTGGTTTTTCCCGTCAAGTTTCCTCTTTAAAGTGTGTGTCAAGTTGGGGAAGAAGATCACTTAAGTAGGAGGGGGTGACTTTTAAAGTTGTTTACAACAAACAACTTTAAAAGTATCTAACTTTTAAAGTTGTTAAAAACAAATGACTTTAAAGGTCACCTACTTTTAAGTTAATATATTTTCAATTCAAATACACACACACACACACACACACACACACACACATTTGATTTTAGTACTTTACAATATCTTATATAAATACACAATGAAACTAATTTTTTATGATACTCAATCTTGATTCGTGCATTCTTTACAAATGCATACATATATAAATAAACACGTGAACAAGGAAATCAAAGTACTTTTGTTAGATACAATGTTACATATTATTATATCTTATTAATATAATATCGTGATCAAATAGCTAATCTAATATATTGCATCAAAGTCAAGCCTGCTACTATTTGGTTGACACTATACAACTTTCTCAGCCAATGATAGTATAACCACCACTCTTCATTAATTCCTAATTTTGAATGAGAACCACAAATCATAATATTCTCCCTTTCTCCAATAGTGAGGGTTAGAGAGAGAAGAAGTTGTTGTTTGCAATAAAATCATATGATTTTGTTTAAATCATGACAATCTAACATATTTCCTAAACCCATCATCTATGGTGATAAAACCCACTTGATTTACAAAATGCAAACAAAGAGAGTGTTGGTAACAAGAAAGCAATGCGTGATAAAAAGAGGTTATGATTTACTTACAGTATTTTTCATGCCACAAACTATCAAAATATCTAAAATGCAAAGTAAGAAGGGAAAAAGGACAAAGACAGACACAAGGACTTGAGGAGGAGGCTATCATGCCACCTGTGAGAAGAAGAGCATGAACATGAGCTACATGAAAAAATGAGATGACTTCAGCATTTTATAGACGAACAAGGATTTTTGAAGTCATTTAGTCATAAACTATTTTAAAATTATAAACTTTTGAAGTCATTTGAGTCAAACAACTTCAAAAGTATACACTTATTTTGGCACTAAGAGGAATTTTAGGCTGAAAAGGAGTTTTAAAGCCATTTATATATAAACGACTTCAAAAGTATTAAATGACTTCAAAAGTCAATGACTTTTAAAGTCGATTTAAATCCTTTCCCGTGTAAAATTCCTCTTTGCGCCAAAAAAGTCTATACTTTTTAAGTGGTTTGATTCAACAACTTCAAAAGTAAATCACTTTTAAAGTCATTTAGATATAAACAACTTTAAAAATATATACTTGTAAAGTTGTTTGAGTCAAACGACTTTAAAAGTCCTTTTCTTGAAAAAATTTCTCTTCGTGCCAGACAAAAGGATTCATTTTTTTATCAAACAACTTCTTAAATCTTTACTTTTAAAGTCATTTTTTCCTAAACGATTTGTAAAATATTTGCAAAGTTAGTGGTCAAAACAACAACTTCTTTATACCAACTTTAAAAGCCTCATGTGTAGTAGTGCACACTAACATTCAAAGTAAAAGCTGAAGCTGATAAGAAGTTGGCCAACAATATTTATTTGTCTAACAACCTTTAACTTCACATTAGAAGCTTTTAAGTGTAGTATCAAGAAGGGAGTCAAAAGATGTTTAATATTCCTTCTGTTGTCTATATGCATTTGTTCATGGGCGGCCAGAAAGTTTTCCAACTTTCTGAAGTTATTCTCACTATCTCTTAACTAAAATTCTATGTTGGATAAGTTTTGTCGATTTACCATGCCCTATTCTTCTTATCTCTCATCATCTGGCGAAGAATGATTATTAAAATCTCTTTTACTGGTTTAGATTTTTTATGTCAACCAATATAGCTTATGGTGAATGTGATGTATTGTAATGATCAAAACCATTGATCTAGTAAACACTAACATGTAGCTTAAGTACTCTTGATTCTAGCTAGGTGGATTACGATCAGATGATACCAAGTCATAAGAAAGAACTTGGTATAAAAATGCATCTTTTTGGGACATTTAAGGTTTTCCCTCTCATTTCTTTTGTCACGATCACTTGTTCAAGTTCGAAAGTGCGTTACCTTCGAACTTGTAACTTCACTTGTTTAAAGTTGGCACTCACTCTTGGGGGGTTCACATCCAAAATGATTATGAGCATTTGGAAATTTTATCTAAAGGGGTTGGAAATGCGTGAGCATAGTGCAGTGGCATAAGAGTTCTAGTCGTGAAAGTTACAAGTTTGACACTCCACAAGGGTGACTACATCTGATTACCATTCAAAAAGAAAAAAATGGCAATTATTTCTTAAGGAATTGAATACTTGGAACAGGATATCAACACTTACAATCACTTAAAACTGAATATCTTGGATGGGAATTCAATTCTGATCTCACAAATAGCAAAGTTCCAAATAATGTGGATTAGATTCTGATTATCACCACATTAGATTAAAATTCAATTCGCATCCGTGCTAACACTTTTTAATTTGCCACGACCACAGGTAAGCTATAGGTGAGTTGGTTGATCTATTATTGTTGCTTTTCGAAAAAAAAAAGAAAGAAATTGCCACGACCAGTTTAATTACTTTCTTGCAGAAAGGTACTCTTTAGGATTGACTTACAATAATTAGATTCCAAGTGCACAAACGGTTCTCTAGTTTGACAAGATCATCAACCTGTACATTATTTACAGTATATTATTTTGTTATACGCATCATTTCATTTTTCTTTAGTCAAAACTAAAACCATGAGCTTGTAATAGTTCATTAAGAGAGTTGCAAATTGAATGTAAACTAATAGCCACCTGCATTTTCTAACTATCCGATCAACCGAAGTGAACTCATAAAATTGCTGTGATCATCAATCGATGATACTTCTCTTGATATATCCGTTCACACTGGAACCTCACATCCCACCAGCAGTTTCAATCATGGCACACACTTGTTCATGGGGAAGTCGTTCAGAGAAGTTTGTCGCCTGGGACCCAGTATTTCAGTGATCCTACCAATGACCTGGACCGTCTGGTAGGAAGTGAAATGCATGTCAAGCATGAAGTCTCCAACATTAATGGATGGACTCTCATCCTTTGACTTTGTAATGCACCGAAGCATGCTTGTATAGCTTCTCAAGCTTCAAACGTCCATTTAAAGACCACCAATCAGAGACTAACAGTCAGATTGCTAAGAATCATTTGATGCATGCTCAGCCATAGCACAACCTTTAGCCAGATGGTTTGGATCATTGAACGGAGTGGGTCCCACTTGTTCATTTGCCTCGTGGTAGTTTCCAAGCGAATATATCCCCATCCGTGATATAACTGCTCACTAAAGATCTCTTACAACTTTACTATATCCAATGCATCTGGATATGTTTTGGCAGACAAATACAAGGGGAAGATTGAGAAACACCTAAACCACAAGTAACATCTTTCACGCTGAAGAATGGAATCAAATAACACATGACCTTGACTCGAGGTAAGAATCGCTATGCCTTTCCGTGCATATATTCCTGGATCATCTAAGGGCTGTTTTCACACTTTGAGACCGTGATTTCAAGGTCACACCACAACAACTTAACCGTTGTGCCAAATCTGCCCTTTCACTACAGCTCAACATTTCTATCACTAAAAACATTAGTCAACAGAAAATAGATTTATAATTGGTCATCATCAGAATCACAAATCTCGAGTCAGAAGAATGCTAAACATACTGTCATATGAGACGACTCACAAATCACTTTCAAATTGCTATGCATGATGGGTCCCCATTGATTGGAACATGCTAGCATCTTAAAAACTGTGTTTTGGGAGTCGAATTTATACCATTTTGTTGCAAAGTTTCTAACTCATTTGTTTACTGCGAATGAAGTACAACATTTTAGATGATATAATCTTTCAATTAACCATGCGTTCTGAACTACAAGATATCCAAAACAGGAGCAATCAAATGAACTAATCAGATCCACTAAAGGGGAGCCCATCATTTGTGGTTAATTGACGCTCTTACATGGAGTATTTGTTTAGCGTTCATCTCTTGCTTATACTTATTTCTTTCTCGGTAAGAAGCTTCCTCGTTATTATCAATCAACCGACGTGCACCTCTTCCATTTCTTCTTCTGATAAATAGTCTGATGACTTAATGTGCAATTGGGTATATTGCTTGTCCTAGCTGTGAAGGGTTTTCATTCATTTGAAACCTGGATATTCTTATCATGTAAACATAAGTGAAGAACATATGAACTTAATTGATTCGTCGAGGTTAGACATCTGTGTCCTTGAACTTAAAGCAATTCGCCAAGCCCTCATTTTCCTTTTTAAATGGTGGACTCACGCACTCAGTCGCACATCTCCTTTGAGGAGCCTCGAACTTATGACCTTTACTGTAAAGAGGTCACTCGTGCACTACTGTGCCATGCTCACACATCTGCCAAAGCGCTCGTTATTGCATTGGACAAATATATAAAAGAGGTATTCATAGAGTTAGACTCAAAAGGTGTTGTCGATGTAGTAAATCGTTTAACATATTTGCCTTGGAGAGCGACACAACTAGAAAAGATTTCGAAAGCTTCTTGATTCATCTACTACAAGACCATGTATACTTGGAGAGTGTCCAACGTAATTGCTGATTTCTTGTCAAAAAATTGTTGTATATGCAAAGATTTAGACATTCTCTTTTCAACAATACCTGGCTGACATTGTATTATTAAAGATGATAAGTGTTGGAAATATTGAAAACTTACACAAAATCAATCTAATGAACCTTAGTGTAGAGGCATGCACCAAATTGCACTTCTTGAAGACCATTGAAGTCTCCTAATAAGTGCAGGGATATGATAGCTCTATCTTCCACTTCAAGGTTTACTAACTCTAAGTAGGGTTTCAACTTTTGCTCATTCAGTTTGGAGATCTATTTATCCTTTTCTATCTCGATGACCCTATAAGAATATAAAGTATGTACCATGTAGGGTCTAGTCCATTGAGATCTAAGTTTTCCTTGAAATAGATGTAATCTCAAATTATACAAAAGGACTTTTTGTCTTTGTGCAAAGGACTTACTTAAGATATGTCTATCATGAATACTCTTCATGTGGCCTTTGTATCGCTTTGCAGACTCGTATGCATCTTTCCTTAACTCATCCAACTCATTGAGTTGGAGCTTTCTGTGTCTTCCAACAGTATCTAGGCCAAAATTGAGCTTTTTAAATATGTTTTATGTTCAAGTTCTATTGGGAAATGATAGTCCTTTCCATAGACTAGTAAGTAGGGTGACATGCCTATTGGGGTCTTAAATGTAGTGTGGTATGCCTATAAAGTGTCACTAAGCCTCAAAGACCAGTCCTTCTTATTTGAATTTAATATCTTTTCAAAAATTTGCTTTATCTCCCTATTAAACACTTTTACCTACCTACTAGTCTGACGATGGTAAGGAGTAGCAATCCTATGTATAACACAAAATTCCTTCATTAGATTTTCAAACACTATTACAAAAATGGTTACCCCCATTACTAATTATAGCCTTAGGAGTACCAAAGTAGGAAAATATATTTTCTTTTAAGAACTTCCCCACCACCCTATGTCATTGGTCTTACACGGTATGGCTTCAACCATTTTGACACATAATTCATCCCTACAAGGATGTATAGATAACAAAATGGGTTAGGAAAAGGTCCCATAAAATCAATACCCCAAACATCAAATGGCTTAATGATGAAAATAAGATTCAATGGCATCATATTTCTTTGTCCTATGCTCCTTAATTGTTGACATCTGGCACATGCTATGAAATAAGCATGAGAATCCCTAAAAATTATAGGCTAATAAAATCTACAGTACAAAATCTTTGCAGCTATCTTTTTAGAACTAAAATGGCTCCCGCACGCATACTCATGGTAGAAGGAAATGATCCATGATGCACATTGTTAAGTACGCATCTCCTAATGACCTGATTAGGATAGTACTTAAACAAGTACATATCATCCCAAGTAAAGTGTTTGACCTTGGTAATAAACATTTTCCTATCTTATTTAAACTAGTGAGTAGGCATTTGACCCATGACAAGACAAGTAACTACATCTAGTTTTTTCAAAATTTTGTAACACATGCATTTTTTACCTAATAATACAAAAGTTTGCTATTTTGTAGGATAATAAGGTAATCAAGGGTAAGTATGTAAATAATCATAATATTCTATGATTTTAATTAGGATTTTTCATCTTTTGTAGGTATTGAGAAGGTGATCCAAAGGTCAACATTGATCGAATCAAAAACCTAAAATTCATCTATCAAAAGTGTGATCGAGGTTCAAGTCCATCTTAAGCAAAAAAAAGAAGGCAATGGGAAGATCAAAGGTGACTAAAATGGTCCATGCAAAAAGCCATGCAATTCAACCCCCTTTGAATGAGAATTAGAACCATGAATGAGGATTCCTAGTCTAACTAGGAAACCTAAGGAAGCTAAGCCATTCAAGCTTTGAAGCCAAAGGACTTAGCCATTTAAGACATTAAGAAATGAGCCATCAAAGTGAGCCATAAAGACACATGGAGCCGTGCCAAATGGAGTGACACTATTGAAGGAGACTTTTGAAACAATTATCCTATGTTAAAAGTGTGATTTTCAAGGGATGATTAGAAGGTTTTGAGTAATATTTGTAAAATATAAGATAATCATGCATAGGTTGATCAATCAAGAAAAAAAAACCCACCTTCCACTTTTTATTTTCCATCCTTTCCACCTAGGGTTTCCACAATTTTTGCTTAGGGAGAGAGGTGCCTTCCTAAAAATGTGGCCCCTCCTCTTGTTTAGTTGTCATTTTAGGTAGTTTCCTAATTAGGAAACCCTTAGATCTACTTCAAATCAAATCACATCAAAACACTAGATTCTTTCCTCTCTCTCTCTCTCTCTCTCTCTCTCTCTCTGTAAACAACAAAATATCATGTAATTAGGAGTGGAGAAACTCACTCCCTTTCTAGATACCTCACATTCCACTTAACTTTCCTTATTCAAAACCTAGTTTTAAATCTGTCTTCCCTTCTAAAAATAAACTTCATTAAATTGGAAACCTAGCACTCTATAAAGCCCATGGAATTCCTTTTTTTTCTTTTTCTTTTCAAGTAGTGGTTTTGTGAGAAAACCTTGAAGTTTGCACTCTAGCTTGGAGATCATTGGAGTTTGGACTTTGGGTTTCTTTTGGACTGTTCTTTCTTTAGATTCTTAAGTATTTTCTCTTGCTTCGAACATTAATACTAGGTTAGTAGTTTGTTTTACATTCTTGCTTTCATAGGTCATTTTTTTGCTTAAGTTTCACACTCATAGATCTTCCTTATTTTCCCTTAGTTCTTTGCTTCAATTTTCTTAGTTTTTTTTTCTTATCCATAAAAGATCCAAGTTAGTTCTCCTCTGTTGGTGATAGCCAAGAGAAGGAAAAGCTTAAATCCTTGAATTCCATTTTTGAATTCCACAATTTTTTCCCTTGAAATTGAGAACTAGTTCTAGGTGTCTTTTTGCCTTAGCTAGTTCCATCATTCTATCCATCCATTCTCTTGATTCTCTCTTAGGTTTTATTTTACAAGTTATCTTAGTTTAGATTGATGTCATTGGAATGTGTTGGGTGTTTGATTTGAATCAAGTTTCAAGTGTGAGAAGAGTGTGCACTTTGCATGTTCTATTCTATGTGCAATGAGCACTATTTTGGATGTAATTTGTTATTCAATCAATAAAGCTATTTGAGGATTATTGTTCAAGCTTAAATTCTAGTAGATAGTACTTTAGTTTTGAATGTTATTTTCCATAAAAATTTCTAGTTCAATTGCTCTCCATGCTTGGTTTGTTTTGAGTTTCTTAAGTGTTTGAAATCTGAAAATTTTCCATTCAATTTTCATGCTCAAGTTCCATCACCTTATTCAAATTATTTGCCTAATTCCTTAGGAACCCATTTAGCTGTTTAGGATGTTTATTAAGTTCTTTGGTCATATTGCATGTTAGTTAGCTTTTCTTTGTTGAATTCATATTGGTTTTCATCCTACAAACTATGCACACCATCCCATGGATCATGCACATGGTACTAGGGAGATTTCTCTTTAGACTTGGCCTTGTTTAGCTGTTTAATCTTAGTTTTAGAAATTTTTAGTTAGTTGTTTGCATGTTATTTTAGTTTTAGAAAGTTTCATTTTTTAGAAAGTTTTAGGATTAGGAAAGTGTTAAATTAGGAAAGTTTTCTTTTTAATAAGTTTCCTTGAGTTAAGTTGCTTAGTTTCATTCATTCTATTTTTGCATTAGTTTATTTATTCAATGCATGTTAGTTATGTTAGTTTCTAATTCCATTGCATAGCTTTAAGTTTAGCAAGTTTCTTTTAATTGTAGTTTCTAGTTTCATGCATATTTTCTTTCCTTTGTCATGCACTTTCCTAGTTTAAATTCAATTCAAAGTTAATCTCTCTCTTTGGCTGAAGTTAAGTAGTTTGAATAAGATCCATCCAACATACAAATTTGTAGGATTTCTCATGGGATTGACCTCTCTAGGGTGCAATACTACTATGATTTGTTTGTTTGTGAGTAATATTAAAGCTACACCACACCTCACTTTGGTTTTCCTCTTTTTCTTTTATTTTACTCCTTAAGGCCACCCTCTACTTGGAGTCTCTTGCATAATGGAGTCTTTCCCTAGCTCTCTCCTAAGAAGGGTACCTCTTCTTAGAGTTTCTAGCAAAAGAGAAGCATAAACCTCACTCCCCTTACTTCTTTCCTTTTTAAATAGTTGGGTTTTCCTTTTAGGATAAGTGCTAGACAACCCGTTCTATGGCTACTTAAGTAACTTGTTCCTAAAGGATTTCATTGCTTATGGTTGTGGGCTACAAACAGAGAGTGCTATGTTGGAAGACAATCCTCTTTACTTACCGCCAACAAGTCATGTGCCTAAACAAGTAAATGGAGTCAATTAGATGATGACAATTTGGATGCAATTTGGCATAATTCTTTTTGAAAAGAAGTGTACATGCTCTTATTGAGTGACACAACAAGAGAATCCTCTAGCAAAATTCAAGCCCAAGAGAAGTTCTACTTGCTTTCTTTTCTTTTATGTAATCAATTCCTCATAGACATTCTAACTAATGGAAATAGTTTCTTTTTATTCTTAGTTAGTTTTCTTTAATTCTTTGTCTTGTTTCCTTAAATGTAAATGCTTTATTTAGTAATTTTTCTTAATTGATTAGCTACATTAAAGTAAGATAGCTTGACTTTTAATTGAAATTCCTTTAAGAGTCACTGTGGGATCAACCCGCATTTGTTAAATCTATGCTACAATAGGCTTCTCCACTTGAAATTAAATTAAAATTTTCATCAATTAGATCATTTGATTATTAAGTTTAACAAAATCACATTCACCTTCACCTTTATGAAGAGGACCAACAACAGTTTTGTAGATGCTCTACCTACCATGGCCATTGTCATAGATTCAATTGAGGAGCAAAGACAAAGCCCATTCAACTAGAGGAAAGGATAGAACCGGTTAATGGTTGCTTTATGTTTTTAGATGGGTATAGCGTACATATAGCATACAATTGGCAAAAAGAATGGTACTAAGGCATCTAGTATTACATTCTACATAAAAACTTCCTAGAACAAGTGAGTTGGCAACAAAGAAACTTGACTGAAAGAAAGGCCTTAAGCTATGTAGAGAGTGCTAGAGTTTTACAAAATGTTTTGATGACATCCTACTTAGATGTGTTGACATACAAGAACCTCAAAAACTACCGCAACAAATTAATGAACATGTTGACCACACATGGGAGCCAGAAACATACTCCACTAAGGATAATATTGGTTGCCCTTGTACAAAGAGAGTGCTGAAAGTGTTAGGAGCATGCAAATATCAATTATTTACCTTCCTCATAGCTTAGTATGATGTCTTCTTCCTAACCGTTTACCACTTGGGGAATGGATGTCATAGGAAAAATCATCCTAGCATCTTCTACTAAACACAAGTTCATACTAGTCATCATCAACTACTTTTTCCAAGTGGGTTGAAGTGGAATCATTCAATGAACTCACAACTGCACATATAGCGTAGTTCATTTGAATGAATTTCATCTACCATTATGGAGTTCCTCATGAGATTACCATAGAAAACATATCTGATTTTAAGAAGGTCACTACCTTGTGCGTAGAATTCAAGATTAGAAAGATATTAGTCCTAACTATATCAAGCTTAGATGAATGGAGCAATAGAGGTGACAGCCAATAAAAATCTAAAGAACATCCTGATCAAGATAATCACAAGGGACAAAGACTGGTCATACAAACTACCGCATGCACTATGGTCTTACTGCACCATAGCTATAACCTGAATAGGAACCATCCCATTCTCTCTTATTTATGGAGTAAAGGTAGTTCTTCCTATACAATGGGAAATCATGTCTTTGGTAAACTTTCTAGAGGAATTGATTAAGGAAGACAAGATCAAACTCTAACAAGAAGATTTACTTTTCATAAATGAAATAAGGACCTATGCTGTGCATCACATATAGGGTACCAACATCAAATATCCAAGGCTTTTAATAAGCAAGTCCAATGTCAGTCCCTACTAGAGAGAGACCTAGTGCTTAGAGAGAAGAAACCATGCATTGATGATGGCAAGGGCAAGCTCCATGGGAAATGGCTGGGACCATTCCAAGTCAAGCAAATCCTAACTAGAGGAGCGATCAAACAACAAAGAATGGATGATATTGAGTTAGCATAACCCATTAATCTTGACAAGTTAAAAAACTCCTCTGTGTAACTAGAGCCATGCATTCTAGAAGTACATAAGACTTGGCCCTCTTGAAATGGATATGTAGACAACTTGTGTTTCACATGTGGTCTCAAAAGAAAGGAGAGAGGGGGGGGGGGGGGTGTTGGAGATGGGGGGGAGGAGAGAGGAGAGAGAAAATGAAAGGGTGGCATGCACTGAAGGAAAGGCTAATTGAAAATTTTTACCTCTACCACTTATTACTTATTGAACAAAACATTTAGTGAAATGAAAAAGGTTTACTTAGATACCTAATCCTTTCATTCAAAAGGAAAGCCATAAAAATAAGATAGGTCATACTTCAAGGATGATGATGATAAAGGGAGAAAAGCTAGTCCAAGTAATCATCTAGACTTAGCATATGAGAAGTCACCATTTTCACTCATCTTCAACATTTCATGATCCATCTAAGCCTTTGACAAGCTAGTCATGTAAGCATTAGTCAAATGACAAGTCACTTGGACATCAAAATCATTACGAACTGCTTGAGATGTCATCATATGAGGTAGCAGTCGATTGGGATAGTAAAAAGAAGTGTAGTATAGACCATAGAAGCAAGTGGGAGATGTCCATCTGAAAGAATAACAAAAGGTTACATGGCCATCATGGTTCACATGGGACTAATAGGATGAAAATTACCTTATCTTGTTCAAGAAAAGAAAAAATAAATTGTCTACATGAGGAAGAAATATATAGATTAAGAAAAACTATCCATCATCCACAAACCAAAAATAATGAAAAGGAAAGAGCTGCAAAATTTTTAAAAATGGAGTCCCTACATAGCTAGTAAACAAAGTCCTCATCTTTCTATTGGTCAGCCTCCTCTTGAGAACATCTTTTCGCCTCAGCTAGAAACACCTCCTACGCTAGCAAAAGATCTCCCACATCTTAGTCAAAATCACGTGCTAAAATTCCCTAAGATGCCCTCTAGATCATCTTTACAATAGCAAAACTTCTGTAGATAACTTTGCTCAAGCATTTATCTCACCTTCCCCACAGGGCATATTTTTAGAGATAAAAATGGCATTCAAAAAAGGTCTCTAGAATATCACACCTCTTTGAAATCGCCCTCTAGTGGCAAAGGAGTTTGACATTGTTTCCTAGGTTTCGATGTCCCTATTGCAATTTTAACTCAAAACCCTACCTTAATTCCATGTCTTGGGGTCCTTCCTCTCCATGTTCACTAGATTGGATGGTAGAATCATCTTTCCTATCTAGCCTTGCTTGTTTCTAAGAGTCGACGGTTGCAAAAAAGAGAAAAATTAAAAAGGTGAAGAGCATAAGAAAAAGGAAGATGGCTCAAGGGATTTTTCCAAATAGATGAGACAGAAAGATTGATAACCGTCTTCCCTCTCTCCCCAGGCTTCAAATTTGAATGGTTACATAGTTGTGTGACCTCACAAAGAATTGTCCTTTGATTGCATGACTCATGGTCTTCTCCATTTGATGACCCACTGAGAAAAAGACAAAAGTTTAAAACTACCGTTTTGAAGTTAAGAAGTTACACAAAAACAAAGTTGTGTATCAAAATCAAGGTTCATGTGACAATAGCCGATTGTGCAACAAAGAGACCTACTTTTGGCCAATCAAGAATTTGTATCAAGGATCATATCATAGAGGAGATATGTTCAAATCCCAAAATCAAGGATGATAACTCACATGAGATATAATCAAATCCAAGATCAAGGATCATATCTCAGAGGAGGTTTGATCAAATCAAGGATCAAATTTCAAAGGAGATCTGATCAAATCCATATTCAAGGATTATGTCTATGCTGACCCGAGTTCTTAAATGATAGTTTTCTCAAAAATTTATTTTCCAAAGTTAGGATACAAGTATCCATGCATTTGCTCACATAAAGGGCCTAATCCCCCGTTCTGTATTTGTACTTATCTAGTGTAGAATAGATTTGTTTCTTTTTGTTTCTACGAACAAAATTGCATTCTACCCTTTCTGATTGATAATAGTATCTGTGGCTACTGCTGTTTTCTCAAAAAAATACCACTCTTTTTGGTTTTTGATATTCCAAATCATTCTCGTAGGAGATCTAGACTAATTAGAGTGATGCAAAAGCACAAGCCTATGGGGTAGCTTCTATAGCTAAACAACCAGCACTAAAAACTGTCTTTATGTTGGATGCTTTATTGTTTTAATGATCACTATCTCATTGAAAGGTTCTATAATCTGCATTTTCTCAATGTATTTCCTTAGATAAAACTTTGTTTTTCCTTTTTCTGGATACTAAGATCAATTAAAACATGATGAGATCCAAAAGGAATTATTGAATAACTTAGTGGAATTGATATTACTGCTATGGATGGCTCAATACTGAATAAACAAAGCAAAAGAAATAGACAAAAAAAGGAGAAAAAAGAAGAGAATGATCATATAACAATAATAGAAACCTGGGATACTATTATATTTGCTCAAGTGATAATAGGTTCTATGTTAGTAACCCAATTGACTCTTAGAAAACACATTGTGATCATTTTTCCTTATTTTATTTGATTGGGTCATAAAGAAACTTTGGGATTGATGAATCACAAACAAGAGAAATATATAAAGCAACAGAACCATCATAATATTTTTTTGACTCCTTCAAAAGGAAGGATGGTAAATGGATCATTAAATGATCTAGGTCTGATGGATTCCATTTGTCTCTTTCTTCAATGGAAGGAAAAGGAAATTCCATTGTGGATAGAGAGGTTTGGTATTGCTCCATCAATGTTCATTATACATTAAAACCAAATCAAAGTATTATCTACTTTTAGATGGAGCTTTAGCATAGCCCTTTTTCAGTGAAAGATTGATTAGCAATAACTACAACATTACTAGTAATCTTTGTAATTTTCACTATCATCCAGATCCATGTGGGTACCAAATGTGTAGTAAATATTCGTATCTTTTTAGTGTTGCTCTTCATGGTGCTTTTGGACCAATAGTCTAAACTTACTTGATCTATTAAGTTGCAACCTTATAATGCAATCTCATTCTCTGGTCCAATTGATGTTTCAATTTCTTTTCCTCTCTTTTCTTTTTTTTATTCCTTCCATGATTTCTTAAGTCACATAGGATTGATCTTATAGAATCTAGTCCATATTTTGAGTTGCATAAGAATCCTAGATCTAACTTTAAACTTTTCCCTTGATTCTTTCAAGCAAAGAAAGGATTTTCTATAAAAAAAATAAAATCCCTATTTTTAAAATCTCATTTAGAAACACAAAATGTTATGGGTATTTTCTCTTCAAAAATCTATTTTCTAACAACCCCAAGCACTTTTCTTTCAAACATACTTGTTATTTTGAAAACAGACTCGTGCCTAAGCCATTTGAGTTTTATCACATATTTAAATAATAATATTTCCCAAGATGCATCATTCACAAGCCACATTGCTACTATAATCATCAATATAAAATAAAGTTTTGGTATCTCATCCCTTATTACATTAATAATCTACTAAAACTTAAAGAAAATCACTCTAACTAATCATCTTACATTTTGTTCTCAATGAGTAGATGAGATCCTCTACTCCTAGCTCCTGAGCTTCCCACATTGATCTACATGTTTATTCTATGTTTAGTATGCACCATACCTATTACATAAACATAGACCACAAACTTGAAAACCATGGCATCTAACACTCACATGCTTTTAAATCATGTTTTCCAATGCAATAAAATCACACAACTATCTTACCTTCGTTATTCTATGCTATGCATTTACAAGCTTTCACATGCATTACCATATTACAAATTTATAAAAATACATTTTCACATTTGATAAGTCAAGGAAATTAAGATTATCAAATTCTTAAAGTAACTGCTCACTAAATTCACAACATTGGCACTCTAGCCAAAAAATAACTCACACCTTTTGGCATCATGGAAATTACACTTGCCAATTGGATATGAGTACTCATGTAGTGACCATCTCAAGCGATTGATCCCATGACACTAGTCAAGAAAAAATCAATACCACTTTAGGTGTAATTCCTTACCACCTTTAATAATTGGAGGCCTAGAGGCCAAACAAGCACTACCACCTAGCATAGTTCCTACAAGTCATTTTAACCTATCTAAAACACATATCTAGGGTATTACTACACCTAGTATCTCATATCTCAAAATCACATCTTCAAGCATGCATCTTGGCTATGGTAAACAATATTTAGGTGCACTATTTTACTTTAACAACCCATGATATCCAATCTTGATTTCTATGAAATTTTGGTAACGTAGGAAAATTTTTCCTCTCAAATCAAGTTTAACATGTAGAAACAATCTTCAGTTCATCTTTTGGAAAGCTAAAACATCACTTTTATGAAAATGATGAAGTTTCAAACTCACATCATTCTTTTGAAGGAAATGAAATCTTATGCTAAAACCATTGGAAATCATGCAAAGCTTTTGAAATTATTAAAATCACTCTCTTTTGGCAGTTCTCATATTAGAAAGTGCAACCCCCACCCCCCCCCCCCCCCCCACCATCACAGAGAGATTTCAATCATCAAAGGAACCAATGCCCATGATCCTCGTTAACCCATTACGTACAAGTGTAAATCAACTCTAAAAGCTCCACACTCGTGGTCTATTATTTGGCAAGCCAACTTGATCTTTTGATCCATTTTTAAATGTGTCAATTTTAGCTGTCCATTTCAAATATTACAGCATGTCAAATGAAGCATTCCAGTTGTTAGCTGTGTTTGCCATTTGCCTAAATGACTTACAATAATCATCAAAATTATGAAGTTTTGTAGGTTGTAATGATGTGCACCATCTCATGTTTCTTATTGAGATAAAAAAATGTGCACATAGTTGCATTTTGAATAATTAAATAAAGAAAATTTCCATAAAAAAGAAACATGCGCATGATTCAGTCCATGTGATTTAGTTTTTTATGCTTTAACTAAAATGTGGTATGTGCATAATTTCTAAGGTCAATAACATGTTTAGGATAGGCGCAACAACAATTAAACTACATCATATTGAAGTACTATAATAGATCTAAATTTTCATTATTTTATGTAATTTAGTATATGTGCACATACAATAACATGAACCAAGTACAAACACGTTAACATTAGAGTCACCAAAATCAATTGTTCTCAAGCATACAAAACACCTAAATGCAAGTACCTTATCAAGTTGTGTTATCACATTTTTCATAGCCTAATTCATGTGCCCAATCCATAGTAGAAAATCAAGAGTGTATAAAATTATTCATGTTTCAAAACATGATATGAAAACAACTTATTGGGCATTGAAAATAGAATGCTACAATCATCCCAACATATGAGTTCAATAATGATGATTTTGTAATAACCCCAATTTTTGTAAATTGATTAAGAAATTCAATAAAGTTTGAGTTTTCAGAAATTTCGGGCTAGAATTTATTAGAAATTATCTTTCTATATATATTAAAACATGATTTAAAACTTATAAATTATGAATTTTCTCAAAAAATTGATTGAAATTACATTAAGTATGTTCAATTCCGAGTTAAAATAAAAAATTCCTAATTTTCTTCATTTTTTATGAATAAAAGGGTAAAATGATAATTTTACACATAATTAAGATCTAAGACATCAATATCTAGAATTTTCTTGGAAATATGATGCCAACTCCACTAAGTATGCTCAATTCCAAGTTCAGGGGAATAAAATAGATTTTTCTCCACAAAAGGGCAAAATGGTCCTTTCACAACCTCATGGGGCCCACAAACGAATCCAACAACTAGAAAACATGTAATGAGTAGTCAACCACTACCAACTATTACTGCAGAAGGAGGTGGTAGTGGAGGATCCAATGTTAATTTAATATTCAAAAGAATTAAAACATAATTATTACAAGTAATTATGCAAAATGCAAAACACCTATAAATACCCCTCCAAAAGTCCTCCAAAAATGTTCATTAAAATTTTCATGAAATCATCTTGCTTACCTTGAAAAACTAGATCTAGATTCCTTCCCAAATTTCCAAAACTCCCAAAAATCTCTCTTGTTTCACTTTCTCTCTCCTCTGTCTAGATTGGAACGAGAGACCTAAATTCAATTAGGCACTTTGTTCCAAATCAAAACTCACAAATCCCACCATCCATACGACCCTAGACTATCTTATCTACAAAACCCCCAAGTCAATTTCAAGATCCAATGGTTCAAACAACGGGAAATCATAAGACAAGCGGTTCTTGTGCTATCTTATCATCAAGTGGGTATTCTTTTAATTTGACCCATAAAACTGAAGTTTTTCTCCAATCAGGTAGTTGGAAATCCTTTCCACACTTGTTTCATGTTATTTTATGTAATTTTTAATTTCTAAAATTAAGTTTAGGTTAAAAATAATAAAAATCAAGTAAGGGTAAGAATGATTCAATTCTAGATGATGGAGGCCTCAGATGGAAAATCTGAGCCATTCAATCAATCTGAAAGGGTCCAAAACCCCTAGGGTATAAATTTCAAGAATTTTTATCAAGTTTTGAGCCTGTAATTGAAGAGGAATTGATTGAACGGTCCAAAATAGACTGTTCGATCTTCCTAAGAAGATCGGGATCCCAGGATGCCACATGGAAACGTGCCCTACGGAAGTGTCTTAGTGCACCCACTCTGCGTGCGACACCATCCCAATGGGACGGTCGTGCACCAGTGCTGGTCCCAAGGAGCGAGTTACCGCATGTGTCCTGGTGACAAGAGCGCAACGATAGTTCCGCCTGACCAGATCAGCCCGACTGATCTGAGCCGTCTATTCCGCTAGGCCCATATCAAATCTGGACCCTAGGAATGGCTGTCAAATTCAGTCATCAATTGTGGCGTTATCTGAGCTCTAAATTGAGATCGGAAAGAAGCTATGGAAAGCTTGTAATGTGTATTTTCTTCTAAAATCATAACATTTATAAAAATCTTCATAAAACATTTTGTATTTAGGAAATAAGCTTCTAATTTCCAAGATCTTCAAGATTTGATATGATCAGATCTTGTGGATCTCTCTTAATGATGATATAATGTTGAAATCAAGTAATATCCATTATTTATTTTAATTGATATAACATAAAATAAGGAATCTACCCTTTATGGTAGAAAAACCCTAAAAATGCAAAGGGACTCATTTGATAATAAGATCAAGTATGATTAGACCCTTTAGATGGATTGAGTGAATGGGATTATGATGGAATCCATTGGGATCATGGATTAAATATGACAAAAACAAAGGGATATGATCTTTGGACCTTAATGGAGTAAAATCCCTAAAATTAATTAAAATCCTTGATTAAAAGGAAAAGATCCAAGATCTAATGGTTGGATCATAAGTAAAAGTTTTTAATAATATTAACATAATTAGTTTAATTGTCTTTTATTTGATAATAGAATTTTAAATGTTCTTTATGTTGTAAATTAAGAAGCATGATAGTGTAATTCTTAAATGTTAGCATGCTATATTCTATATGTTATTAGTTTGTTATTAGGTTGGATTATCTTAGGGCCATTTTAGTTTAAATTTGAGATTTTAGCATGATTTCATTCGATTAGTATTAAAATTTCATGTATTTCATAACTTAGGATCATGCTAGTTTAAGTATAGTTTTGTTCCATTAGGTTAAGATACATTCATAGGAAGCATGCTAGTATAGGATTGTTAAACTTATATTTTATTTATGCTTAAAGTTTATGATTTAATTATTGTCAAACTTTATTAGTAGATTCAATTGTGAAGTAGTTGTTAAGATATGATGAGCATAAATCACCAAAAATGTAAACTAATGGAATATAGAGATTCATGGACAATTAAGATGAGTGAATGACTTTGACTTAATATTAGTAAGGGCTATAGTTAGTAAGACAACATAAGGATTATCAAATCCTTAGCCCAAACTAGGAAAATAATAAACACCATGAATGGCATTTTAAATGCTCATGGATTTAATTAAAATCAATTAGAAAGAGTACTTAGGGTTAAAATGCCCATAGGAACCTTATGAAAGGTTGAGCTAAGGTCACTTTAGTGAATGTTGAACATAGAGCCTTGATCTTCCCCTACCTTCCGTTGATGTTTGTGAGGTCTAAATGCCTCCTTACATGAGGATTGAAGTAACCACTTTGTGTTCAACCATTTAGCTAGTAAGCCTTGGCCAATTGGAAATATGAGGAACAGTTTAGACTTAGGCTGAAATAAGTTATCTTCAACCAGTATAACATTAACTAGTTGAATAATAATAATAAGAGCATAAAAGGTTAGTAAATTATCTAATCCTAATAAAAATTGTTAGTAAGATAAGGATGATCAAACAAGATCCATGGGATCTTGAATGATCAAGAACAATAAAAAGAAATAAATACTTCTTGATGATGATAAATATATATTGCATGCAATTTAGATCAAATAAAATAGAAGATCTAAACCCTTGATCAAATATAATTCAAGGAAGAGAATCAAGATCATCCTCCTTAGGGATGATTAAACAACTGAACTTAGATCTAAGAAAAATTAGAAGATAGAAGATCTAAGCCCTTGATCTTTATCAACAAGTATAAATCGTTGATCAAAGGATCTATGAAAGATCAAGATCAAAGAAAGGAATACACAAAGACTTAGGATAGAAAATACTTAGATATGAAAGATTGGAAGATTGTTCTAACCATTAGATCTATTGATCAATATGATAGACACTATCTGAGGAAGATAGATCATGATAGGACAAAAGGTCTAGATCCTTTATACCAAAGGACATGATTAGACTAAGAATATAGATAGGATTATTCAGATTGTATAAATATTGACGGTATGTATAGATTTACATATTACAATCGTTAGTCAGGATCATGGAAGGTCAGAAGAGATGGATCACTACTTGAAGTTAAGAGGATTTTATGAATGCATCTACATGGGATGTACATGTTGAATACATAATCTTATGCCTAGAAATGTTGACAATTATAATGTTAATAATTATTAAATCCCCTAAAACCCTTATGATCCAACCAAACACATATGAAATGGTTATGTTAGACTTGAGGAAAAGACTATAAGTAAATATGGAACTAGACGATATTCCATCCCTAAGAAAATAGACAGATTTTTTGATACATATGAAACCTAGTTTATATACAAGCATGGAGGCTTGTGGTTTTGTTTTAAACAGGCATAAGCTTGGGGTTGCTATGCTAGATGAGTTATGAGGGTTTGGCCACCCGCTTCCCAAAATTTGATGATTTGATAATACCTTGCCCTATGAGAGGCTAAAAGTCGGGTGGGGCAATTATGGGAAGGCCACCACTATGAAAGTCATGTCTCATATGGGCAGTGACACAATATTTTTCACCATGGTATCATTGGTGAATAGGGTAGTTATCCAAGCGCTCTAGTACGAATCATACTGCAACATGGTAGTCCTTTGATTATTTTGCACTATGATGCATATGAGATAGGCATAGTGAAATGCCAGGTAATTGTATATTACCAGTATTTTCCAAGAAGGGAAATTCACAGTATAGGAGAAATATTGATTTTTCATAGTGGAAAGAATTGATTGGCTTAGTTGGGAATGTTATTTGACTACTTTCATAAATTTGATGGATTTATCCATGTACAGTATGTATGTATGTATGTATGTATGTATGTATGTATGTATGTATGTATGTATGTATGTATGTATGTATGTATGTATGTATGTATGTACATATATTACAAAGTAAAGAGTTTGATAAATGAGTATGTTTATGAATAACAAGATTATGAAATATTAGAATTATACTATCAAATTATTATGCTTCTTGAATCTCCTACCAAGCATAACTTGTTAAGATATTGTAAATGTTTGAATGTTTACAATATCTCAGATATAGAGAAGGAGAGTTAGGATCTCAAGATTGAAGAAGACTTGGGAGAATAATCATCAGGGTATACCCCTTGAAGATATGTATTTTTTGTTTGTTTGAGAGTATTGTATTGTAATGAGAGTTTCATTGTATGGTGAGCTTTGAGTTTTGGATTATGTAATTTGGACAAGTATTGTAATGGAATTGGGCTGTACTGTGAACCACTGGATGGATTTAGGAATTTAATAAAAGTATATTCCTTTAATGGAATTTTATCTTGCACAAAAATTCTAGTTATGTTATGTATGAAGTGATGACTTGGGTTTTTCAAAACAAGTTCTAAAGAAAAGAATTTTAACTACTTTGTTTTGTGAAATTTTTTTACTGCTAAGGGCCCTACCTTTGAAAATTGTAGTACAAAATGTGTTACAAAAACTTGGTCGCCATTGATTCAACTTTAAAGGTCAATGGTATTTACAAATTTTAGAACATGATTTAAGAGTGCATCATTAAGTTTCAAAAATTTTGAAAACTTCATAACCAGATCAAACTACCTCATTTAGAGATTTGCTGAACTTCCTCTCAAGCTTTTCCCTTGTTTCTTACCATGCTTTTTAACATCTTAGATCACTCATCTAAGCAGTAAAAGGAGAGAGGTAGCTTCTCTTCTCTCCTTCTCCCTATCTCTTTCTCTCTTCCTCACTTTCTTTCTTCCTCTCTTTCTCTCATGATTTCCAAACCCAAGATGTTCCACTTGCATGAGGCATCTTTGTCTATTTCCCATTTGATTTAGGTTTTCTTTTCATTTTGTTTTGTTAGAGATAAGTTAAGATTTCCAAGATTATGTTATGTCTGATTCCAATTATTTCCCGGTTCTATTGTATTTTATTTTCTAAATGCACTTACTAATTTTACTATTTGTTTATCTCCCAATATTCCAATCCATCTAAAATTGTCTCCTTGTATGGTTCAGTGAATTAGACATTTAGTTGACTTGGTTGCTAAAATTTGGCAGTTAAGTCGTCCACCTTTTAGACATTTTTGGATCTAGATTTAGAAAGGGGTGTTATTATCAATGTAAAAGCTTACTTTGCTCATAACTTAAATCTCCACTCTTAGACCTTAACTATCTTATTGTCATTGGATAGCTCTCTCAAAGCTCTATCCACAAGTAAAGATGTCATCGTTAAATTATTTAGTTTCTAAAATCTTAACTTTTGAATTCTAAATAAATTCTATATTTTTATTTATCATAAAAATATTACAAATTTTTGGAATATTACACTCTCACCTCCTTTAAAAAATTTTGTCTTCAAAAATCTACTCAACCTCTATTATTAAATGGTCCAAGATATTTTGCTCTCAATCTTTAATCATTTATGTTTAGAATATGGATCGACTTTGTCTCAAAAGTTAGGTATGGTTGTAGCTCTATCAGCACCTTTTTTAGTATATGTGAAGGATTAAGAATATACTCCCATAGCATGGAAAATGAAAGGCATTATGGACTTTTGATAGCTACGGTGGTAAGGCCAATCTGTATGCTACCACACTAATCCTATCTAAGATCTCAATGGGGCTAATAAAACAAGGACTCAACTTTCCTTCAATTTGAATCTCATGAATCCCTTGGTTGGTCAAACTTTCAGAAATAAACCAACCTCAAACTCCAGATCTCTATATCTCTTGTTAGCATTACTTTTCTACCTACTATGAACTGCATGGAGTCTTTTCCTAATAAGTCTCAATTTTTTAATAGACTATTCCACTAACTCGGAGTAGATAGTTCTTGCTAACCACATTCCAGCATGTTGATGAATGGTAGGGTCCTTGATATAGTATGGTGTAGCTTTAAAATTACTCACAAGGATGTGAATCAAATTAGCATTACATGTGACAGAGGTCGAACCCACTCACAATTTTGTATGTTGGATGGATCTCATTTAAAGTGCTTAACTTCAACCAAACAGGGAGAGATTGAGTTGATTTGAATTTAAACTAGAAAGTAAATGCATGAAATTAGAAACTACAACTAATAGAAACTTGATAAAATTAAACGAAACTTACCTAACTAATATGCAATTAACAAAAGAAACTAATGTAAAACTAGGATGAATTAAAATAAGCAATTAGTCTTGAACAAAACTACTAAAATGGAAACCTTCCTAATTTACACTTTCCTAACCTAAAACTTGCTAAAGATGGAACTTGCCAAAACTCAAAAAGGATACTTTATAAACCAAAAATAGGATGCAAATAACTAAATAGAAACTTCTAAAACAATATTAAGAAATTAAATTAGCCAAGGAATCAACTTAGTACCATGTGCATGATCCATGAATTGTGCACGTGTTTCATAGGTTGAAAAATGGCTAGATTTAGTGCTTTTAATGCAAACAAACCTGCAACCTAAGCTATGAACTCAATAAACAACCTAAAACTCTAAATGGGTTCCTAAGAATTCAAAAGATTAAGTTGTTTTGATGGCTAGAAACAAAGTGTAAGATTGAAAGAGAATTTCTTTTAGATTTTAGCACTAAGAAGTTTAAATCAAATCAAGCATATAAAGTAACTGAAACAATAACTTCTGTGCAAGATAATAACCCAATTCTAAGTACTTTGATAATAGAAACATTCAATAATAAGAATATTCAAAGAAGTTTATTAAATAAATGTCAAATTACATCAAAATTATGCTTATAAAACAAGTGTACAAATTTAGAAATTGAGTAGAAAACTAAGCCTTAAAACCTAATCTAAACAACAGAAAAAAACTCAATCTAAACCTTCTAATCTAAAGTATGATGACATGCAAAGAAACCCAAAAACAAATTTAAGAGAAAAGAAGGATAATTGGATAACTTACAGAAAGGAAAGTGCACCTAAATTAAAATGAGTCTAAAGTAGAAAATGTGCAAAACTAAGTGAAGAAACGAAGGCCCTAGGACATCTCTTCTCTTGGCTGTAACTACTAGAGAAGAGTTAACATAGATTTTGATTGAATAAGAAAAGGAAACTAGAGAATTGAAGCAATAAACAAATGATTTAAGGACTGGAATTATGCTTTTTGAATTCAAGAACAAAATAAGAGCAATTTAGGACAATAAAATTAATGCAAAGAAAGAAAAACCATGAGTATTTAGAAATGTTTCAAGGTGGTATCACCCAACCTCTACTTGGTAAAAAAAAAGGAATCCAAGAGTATTTAGAAATGAATTATTTCCACTTTGGTGAAGGATCATTCTAGGAAAGAGAGTTGGGTCTAGATCTAGGAATTCAATTAGGAAAGGTAGAGAGTGAGGGAGGAAAGTTAGGTAGAGATGCTGTAAGCAAGATGACATAAGAGAGTGATATGTTTGGTTTCCAACTTAAGTAAGGGGGGGAAGGCATCTTTTTCTTAGGAAGGTGGGTGGAATTCCAGCCCCCATAATTAAGTGGTTAATTGAGATTAGAATGGAGAGAGAAAAAGAAAAAAATGTTAGAAAAAAGATGAGGAAAACTTAGGGTTTTCATATGCTTTGAATGAAGATAGATGTAGGGGTTTCTTATATAGGAAGCCACCTTAATAAGCATCCAAATTAGTCGGAGGTGTCACTTTCTAAGAAGGTGGCTCCCTCTCTAGGGTAAAATTATGGAACCTAAAGATGGTCGGGGGAAAAAGAATGGGAATTGGAATTGGAAAGTGGGATTTTCTCTCTTAAGGGCTCCATCAATGCATGATTATCTTACCTTCTATGAGTTTCTCTCAAATTCCTTTGAAAAGTCACACTTTTAAGATAGTATAGTTACTTGAATTGGTGCTCCAATCATGTAACTCCATGTTGGATTCATCCATGGCTTGATGGATCACTTTGATGACCCTTTCTTTAGTAGCTTAAGTGGCTTCGATGCTTAGCTTCAAGACTTGACTACCTTAGCTTCCTTAGGTTTCCTAGTTGGACTTGGAAACCACATGTATTGCTCCAATTCTCATGCAAATAATGGAAATTTATGGCTTTTTACCCAGACCATTTTAATCACCTTTGATTTCTTCCAGTTACTTTCTTGCTTCCCTTAGGATAATTTTTAGAATGGGTGCTCCATCCTCTATTAGAAAACCCCCTTAACCACCATGTTCAGCATTCACTAGAGTGGCCTTAGCTCAACCTTTCATAAGGTTTGCTATGAGCATTTTAACCCTAAGTACTATTTCTATTAGATTTTAATTGAATCCATGAACATTTAAAATGTCATTCATGAGGTTTATTATTTTTCTGGTTTGGGCAATGGATTCGATAATCCTTATATTGTCCTACTAACTATAGCCCTTACTAATATTAAGTCAAAGTCATTCACTCATCTGAATTGTCCATGAATCTCTATATTCCATTATTTTACACTTTTGGTGACTTACGCTCATCATATCTTAACAACTACTTAACAATTTAGTCTACTAATAAATTTTGACAACAATTAAATCATAAACTTTAAGCATAAATCAAATATAAGTGTAACAACCATATGCTAACATGCTTCTATGAATGTAACTTAACCTAATGGAATAAAATTAGACTTAAACTAGCATGATCCTAAGTTACGAAATACATAAAATTTTACTACTAATCTATTGGAATCATTCTAAAATCTCAAATTTAAACTAAAATGGCCCTAAGGTAATCCAACATAATAACAAACTTATAATATATAGAACAAAGCATGCTAATATTTAAGAATTATACTATCATGCTTCCTAATTTAGAAAATAAAGCACATTTACAATTATATTATCAAATAAAAGACAATTAAACTAATTAGATTAAGATTATTCGAAACTTTTACTTATACGACAACCATTAGATCATAGATCTTTTCCTTTTAATCAAGGGTTTTAATTAATTTTAGGGCTTTTACTCCATTAAGGTCCAAGGATCATATCCCTTTGTTTTTGTCATATTTAATCCATGATCTTGATGGATTCCATCATAATCCCATATACTCCATCTATCCCAAGGGTCTGATCATACTTGATCTTATTGATCAAGTGGGTCCCTTTGCATTTTTAGGAATTTTCTACCATAAAGGATAGATCATTCAATTTATCTTAGATTTGTACAACTAAATTATGGATATTACTTTATTTCAACATTATATCATCAATAAATCAGATCCCCAAGATCTGATCATTTCAGATCTTGAAGATCATAAAAATTAGAAGCTTAATTCTTAAAAATAGAAAGTTTTTAGAATTGTTTTATCAATATTATGATTTCAAAAGAAAATAGACATTATAAGATTTTCATAGCTTCTTTCTGATCTCAATTTGGAGTTCAGATGACTCCGCAATTGATGACTGAAGTTTACAGTCATTCCTAGGGTCTAGATTTGATCTAAGCCTAGCAGAATTGATGGCTGGGATTAGTCAAGTAGCATGCTAGGTTAGGTAGAACAATCATCGTGCTCTCGTCACCAGGACGCATGCGGTAATGCGTATCCTAGACCAGCACTATCTCGCAGTCATTCCGTCAGGACATTGTTGCAAGTAGAGCTGTGTACGGAGATGCTCCCTCAGGGCATGTTTTTGTGCAACGTCCCAGGATTTCGATCCTTTAAAGAAGATCGGACAGTCCATTTTGGACCGTCTAATCAATTCTTCTTTAATTAAGGGCTAAAAACTTAGTTAATTTTCTTAAAACTTCTACCCTAGGGTTTTTGGACCCTTCTGGATTGATTGAATGGCTCAGATTTTCCATCTGAGCCCACCATCATCTAGAATTGAAGGGTTATGGTCCTTACTTGATTTTTATAAATTTTAACCTAAAACTAATTTCAAAAAATTAAAAATTACATGAAATTACATGAAACAAGTGCGGAAAGGGTTTCCACCTACCTGATTGGAGAAAAACTTCAGTTTTGTAATCCAAATTAAAAGACTACCCACTTGATGATAAGATAGCCCAAGAACCTCTTGTCTTGTGATTTCTCGTTATTTGAACCATTGGATCGTGAAATTGATTTGAGGATTTTGTAGATAAGGTAGTCTAAGGTCTTATGGATGGTGGGATTTGTGAGGTTTGATTTGAAAAAGAGTGCCTAATTGAATTTAGGTCTCTTGTTCCAATCTAGAGAGAAGAGAGAGAAAGTCAAAGAAGAAAGATTTTGGGGAGTTTTGAAAATTCAGGAAGTAATCTATAACTGGTTTTTAAGGTAAGCAAGATGATTTCATGAGAATTTTAATGAACTTTTTTGGAGGATTGTTGGAGAGGTATTTATAGGTGTTTTACATTTTTCATAATTACTTGTAATAATTATGTTTTAATTCTTTTAAATATTAAATTAACATTAGATCCTACACTGCCACCTCCTTCTCCACTAGCATCTGGTAGTGGTTTGACCACTCATTACATATTTTCTGGCCATTGGATACCTTTGTGGGCCCCACGGGGGTGTGAAAGGACCATTTTGCCCTTTTGTGGAGAAAAATCCATTTTATTCTCCCAAACTCGGAATTGAGCGTACTTAGTGGCGTTGGAATCATATTTTTTATTACATTCTAAATATTGATGTCTTAGATCTCAGTATGGGTAAAATTACTATTTTACCCTTTTATTCATAAAAATAAAGAAACTTAGGGATTTTTTATTTTAACTCGGAATTGAATGTACTTAGTGTCATTTTGATCAGCTTTTTTTGCACATTCATAATTTCTAAGTTTTAAATCATATTTTAATATTTGTAAAAGAAAACTTTCCATTAACCTAATATTCTAGCCTAGAATTTTTGAAAACTCAAACATTATTGATTTTCTCAATCAATTTATAAAAATTAGGGTTATTATACTAAGATAGCAATGGCTTTACAACCGCATGACACAAACTTACATCTAATAGGTATCCTTTCTAGATCATTCCATGATGCTGTAATAACCCTATTTTTTGTAAATTGATTGAGAAAATCAATAAAGCTTGAGTTTTCAGAAATTTCAGGCTGGAATATTAGGGTTATTAAAAATACACTTCTCATAGAAGTACAAGCAAACTATAAGGCATATATAATTGAAAACATACTCGATGAAACCTTCAGAATGACGGTAAGCATGACAAATTCTAAATTCGAGTAAAAATCCTTATTTTTCTCCATTTTTATGAATAAAAGGGTAAAATGATAATTTTACCCATAACCAAGAACTAAGACCTCAATATTTAGAATGTACTCAGAAATATGATTCCAATGCCACTAAGTACACTTGATTCCAAGTTTGGGGGAGTAAAACAGATTTTTCTCCATAAAAGGACAAAATGGTCCTTTCACAACCCGTGGGGCCCACAAGGTGTCCCCAAAGGAATCCAATGGCCAGAAAATGTGCAATCATCAGTCAAACCATTACCACTTTCTAGTGGAGAAGGAGGTGGTAGTGGGAATCCAGGGACCATTTAGTAATAAAAAGAATTAAAACATAATTATTACATGTAATTATGAAAAATGCAAAACACCTATAAATACCCCTCCAAAAATGCTCCAAAATTGTTCATTAAAATTCCCAAAAAATCATATTTCTTATTCTAAAAAAAAGATCCAGATTCCATCCCAAAATTCCAAATTTTCAAAACTCACAAAAATCTCCCTTCTTGCACTTTCCCTCTCCTCTCTCTAATTGGAACAAGAGACCTAAATTCAATTAGGTACACTGTTCCAAATGAATCTCACAAATCCCACCATCCATAACATCCTATACTCCCTTATCTACAAAACCCCCAAATCAATTACAAGATCCAATGGTACAATCAACAAAAAATCATAAAACAAGGGATTATCAAGCTATATCATCATCAATGGGTATTTATTTCAAGTTAGGCTTCAAATCTAAGTTGTTTTCTCCAATCAAGTAGGTGGAACCACTTCTTATAATTATTTCAAGTTGTGTTTATGTAATTTTTATTTTTTTGTAATTAGTTTTAGGTTAAAATTTATAAAAATAAAATAAGGACCAAAGCCCTTCAATTCAGATGATGGAGGGCTCAGATGAAAATTTTGAGCCACCAATTGATCCAGAAGGGTCCAAAACCCCTACGGTAGAATTTTTAAGAAATTTTAAGTGTCTTGAGCCCTTAATTGTAAAGGGATTGATTGGACGGTCCAAACAGACTGTCCATTCTCTCAATTAGATCAGGTTCCAAGAATGCCATGTGAAATGCTACATGGAAACATGCCACACGGTGTGCGCGCATGCGATGTTGTCCCGATGGGACAACCGCGTGACAACGCCTGTCCCAGGCGGATCGTGTCACATGGGCGTCTTGGTGACGGGAATGTGAACCTCATAGTCTAATTGTGGAGTCATTTGAACTCCAAATTGAAATCGGAAAGAAGCTATGAAAAGCTTATAATGTCTATTTTCTTCTAATTTTCATGATCTTCAAGATCTAAGATAATCAGATCTTGGGGATCTAATTTACTGATAATATAATGTTGAAATAAAGTGATAATCATGACTTATTTGGACAGATTTAAGATAAAATGAGGGATCTACCCTTTATGGTATAAAAACCTTAAAAATACAATGGGACCCACTTGATCAATAAGATCAAGTATGATCAGATCCTTGGGATGGATTGAATGAAGTATATTATGATGGAATCCATTAAGATCATGAATTGAATATGATAAAAACAAAGGGATATGATCTTTGGACCTTAATGGAGTAAAAGCCTTAAAATTAATTAAAACCCTTGATTAAAAGGAAAAGATCTAAGATCTAATGGTTGGACCGTAAGTAAATGTTTCTAATAATCTTAATATAATTAGTTTCATTGTATTTTAATTGATAACAACATTTTAAATGTGAATTATGTTATAAAGCATGATAGTGTAATTTTGAGATTTTAGCATGTTATGTTCTATATGTGATCAGATTATTATATTAGGTTGATAGATTTAATTATCTTAGAGCCATGTTTGTTTACATTTGAAGTTTAAGCATGATTCCATTAGATTAGTAGTAAAATTTTATGTTAGATGTAATTGTTAAAATTATATTAGATTTATGCTTTAAAGTTTATGATTTAAATTTTATTAGTAAATATAATTGTTTAATTAGTGGTTATATCTTCATATTCATAAATCACCAAAAATAAAATCTAATTACAAAGTAGAGTTTCATGACACAAATAAAAGTAAATTATTTGATTTGGACTTAATTAGTAAGGGCTATAGTTAGAAGGACAATATAAGGATTATCAAATCCTTGGCCCAAACTAGGAGAATAATAAACCCCATGAATGACATTTTAAATGTTGATGGACTTAATTAAACTCAATTAGAAAGAATATTTAGGATTAACATGCTCATAATAACCTTATAAAAGGTTGAGCTAAGGTCACTTTAGTGAATGTTGAAGATAGTAGTTAAGGGGGTTTTCTAATAGAGCCTCACTCTTCCCCTATCTTTCGTTGACATTTGTGAGATCTAAATGTCTCATTACATGAGGATTGAAGTAATCACTTTATGTTCACCCATTCAACTAGTAAACCTTAGCCAATTGAAAATAAGAGGAGCAGTCTAGACTTCGACTGAAATAAGTTATCTTCAATTAGTAAAACATTAACTAGTTGAATAATAATAATAATAGCATAAAAGGTTAGTAAATTATTTAACCCTAATAAAAATTGTAAGTAAGATAAGGATGATCAAACAAGATCCATTGGATCTTGAATGATCAAGAACAATAAGAATAATAACATTATATTGTACTTAGTATGCATGTTTATTAGTATGTATGCTATAGATCAAATCTAGATCATTAGATTAGATAATCCAAACCCTTGAACAAATATGATTCAAGGAAAAGAACCAGGATCATCCTCTTGAGGGATGATCAAATAACTAAACTTAGATCAAAGAAGAACTAGATGATAGAAGATCTAGACCCTTGATCTTTATCAACAAGAATAGATTGTTGATCAAAGGATCTATGAAAGATCAAGATCAAAGAGATGGATACACAAAGACTTAGAATAGAAAATACTTAGATGTGAAAGATTAGAAGATCATTCTAACCATCAGATCTATTGATCAATTGGATTATTCAGATTGTGTATATATTGACAGTATGTATGAATGTACAGATTACATACATCAGTCAGGATCATGGAAGATCTAGAGAGATGGATGACTACTTGAAGGTAGGAGGATTTGATGAATGCATTTACATGGGAAGTACATGTTAAACCCATGACCTTATGTTGACAAGTGTAATGTTAATACTTGTATTAAATCCTCTGAAACCCTTATGATCCAACCAAACACATATGAAATGGTTAAGTTAGAATTGAGGACTAGAATCTAAGTGAATATGGAATTAGAAGATATTCCAGCCTTACGTAAACATACAGATTGTCTAATACGTATGAAACCTATTTTACATACAAGCATGGAGGCTTGTGGTTTTGTTGTAAACAAGCATAAGCCTAGGGGATGCTATGCTAGGGGAGTTATGAGGGTTTGACTGCCCGCTTCCCAAAATTTGATGATTTGATGATACCTTGCCCTATAAGAGGCTAAAAGTCGAGTGGGGCAATTATGGGAAGGCCACCACTGTGAAAGTCCTGTCTCCCCATATGGGCAGGGACACAATATTTTCCATCGTGGTATTAGTGGTGAACAGAGTAGTTATCTGAGTGCCCTAGTACGAATCAGATTGCAGCATAGTAGTCCTTTGATTATTTGACATTATAATGCATATGAGATAGGCATAGTGAAATGCCTTATGTTTTGGCATGATGAAATACCAGGTAATTGTATATTACCAGTATTTTCCAAGAAGGGAAATTCCCAGTGTAGGACTAGCTAAAATACTAATTTCTCATAGTGGAGAGAATTGATCAGTTTAGTTGGGAATGATATTTGACTACTTTCATAAATTTTTATAGATTTATCCATGTATGGTATATATGTATAAGGATGTATATATATTACATAGTAAAGAGTTAGATACATGAGTATTTTTATGAATAATGGGATTATAAAGTATTAGAATTATACTATCAATTATTATGATTCTTGAATCCCCTACAAAGCATAGATTGCCGAGATATAGTAAATGTTTCAATGTTTACAATATCTCAGATGCAGAGAAGGAGAGTTAGGAACTCAAGACCATAGAAAACTTGAAGAGAATAATCATCAGGGTATACCCCTCGAAGACATGTATTTTGTTTTGTTTGAGAGTATTATATTGTAATGAGTGTTTCATTGTATGGTGAGCTTTGATTTTTGGATTATGTAATTTGGACAAGTATTGTAATGGATTTGACTATACTGTGAACCACTGGATGGATTCTAAACTTTAATAAAAATATATTCCTTAAATGAAATTTTATCTTGTATAAAAATTCTAGTTATGTTATGTATGAAGTGATGACTTGTGTTTTTTAAAATAAGTTCTAAAGAAAATAATTTTTGTTGCTTTGTTTTGTGAATTTTTTTTACTACTAAGGGCCCTGCCTTTGAAGATGTATTACAAAATGTGCTACAAAAACATGGGTCGTCATAGATGCAATCCCATAATCCCAAAAGTAGACATACAACCACAAAACCCAAAACCCATGTGCATGTGAAACCTTTTAGAAATTAGATAATGACGGGTCCATGCAACCACATAACTCGAGTCATGTGACATGTCAAAAATCACGTGACACGACCAAGTTTTATGTGATTGTGTGACCTAGATAACCAAATATATATATATATGTTCAATCTAATTGGATAAGGTAAGCTTAGAAGCCTATATAAAAGGGCACGTTTCAAGAGCAAAGGCAAACATTCATCATGAGTAAGGTGCTTTGCTCTAGAAAATTTCTCTCTAGTTTTTCATAGACCTAGAAGTTTGGAAAAACTTTATTAGAAAGTGAGAGACTGATTATCTTACTTGGGTAATACCTCAGGGGAGCTAATTCATGTTTTCTTAAGGAGGAGCCTCTAGAGCAAGAGTTCACTATGTTGGTTTTCTCGTGTTCTTGTTTTATTATTTCTTCTACAAAGTTAGGCATAATTTATTTCCTTCTCTATTTAAGTTTCTGACTTCTCATTTATAATAGTTCATATAGAGTAGGAATTCAGCTTTCTTCCTCCTTTCTAGCATAGCATAGCTCTCGTGCTTTGTAGTATGGAATAGCCTTTTTCTAGTTTATAGTATCATAGAGTTGAGTTTACCCTTAGTTGAAAGGGGAAGGAATAAAACCAAGCTCCCTCCTCTCTCTAGGATCCTCTAAGCTTGGTTGGGTGCTCTCCATACTCAATAGTAGGAGAGAGTTTCACCACATAAAGGCTATATGGCCTCTACTCCTAGTTAAGTAGAAATGCCCATCCAAGAAGGCTTACTTGATTTACATAACAAGAAGGATAGTTATAGTGCAATATATATCATAAGTAGGTGTTTCTAGCATTTCTCCTAAGAACATAACCCTCTCCTTACACATCTAAATGTTTTATGTATCCATTCTATTGCAGAAAGCAAGAAATAGTTAGGATATTCATCTTTTGTGATTTGTAACCTAAGATAACTTAATCAACTCATTTAGTAGGGATTGGTTTGTGAATAGAGTAGGATTGATGCCTAACAACTTCCAACCCCATAGCCAAACCAAGAACCCTATCTTTAGAATACCTGTAAGTCCTAAAGCCTTTTCTCTTGATGGTGTATAAGAGGTAGAACTTTGAATTCCACCTCTAGTCCCCCAATAAATGACTTCCCCACTTTCCTAAACTTCCATTCCAACCATCCAACCAATCCCCACTTCATAGGAAACTACTTAGCCGATCACATTTCCCCACCTCACCTCACCTCTTTTTCTTATCTTTTCCTATCCCTCTCTTTCCTCTCATCTTCCCCTTTCTTTTACCTCATCCTAAACCAACCAACCTTCCACATTCAAGGTCATTCAACGTCCTTTGTGAGGGAAAGATGCCTCCTCCTAAGAAAGTGGCATATCCCACTTAATGCATCCCAACATTGCCCCATTGTTTCCTCTTTGATGAAAATCCTATGTACACTCCTATATCTTATTCCTAGCCATCCAATTCCCTTCATTTTTTATCCCCACCATACCTTTACCTTCAATCACCCTAGAAAACTTAGGAAACAAACTGTAAAAGAGCATAGGAAGATGACAAATAGGAGAACAACATTTTGGAGTAAGAAAAGAATGCATATAGCAAGAGAGGAGGTGTCCTTTTCCTCACCTCATTCTCTTACCTTGTTTCCTAAAATGATATTCTACTTGGTTGATTGCCATCTTCTCATAGGGTTCCACTCATGATTTCAAGCATTGGTTCCTTAGTTCTTCAAGTAAATGTTAGTTGGTTTCTTTTTTATCATCTTCTACTTGTTCGTTCTTAAACTTGCATTGTTGCTTAGTTGAATTTTTTTTCCAATTCATTAGTTCCTTCTTGCTTGTTGATTCAAGATCCAAGGTTGGTTTTCCCTTGAAGTGACAGCCAATGGAAAGTCATCTTGAATCTATTCTTTTCCTTGATTTTCATTGCCTATAGATCTCATTTTCTTTTCATTGAAATCCCTTCTTACTTTCCTTTGGTGTGTCTCAAGTTTGCCTTTACTTTCTAGTGTATTTTCTCTTGATTTCAATACATGCTTATTCATGATTGATGTTGGAACATTGAAAAGTTTTAGCTTCTAGTTTTGGGTTGATTAAGATCAAGTAGCATTCATTGTAGTAGGACACAATTTTCAGATTTGGATTACATGTATTGTGGGCATTATGTTGATGGATATTAATGTGATTCAATGAAGCCAATTGGAGGTTTTAGTTCATAATTTTTTTCTAGAAGGTAATAATCTTCTTTCTTAAATGTTTTCTTGAATGATAAGTGTTTAATTCCATGTTTTCCATGTTACATTAAGTGAATGATCAAAATAGAATGCTGCTAAAAAATTTCTTTATGGATTATTATGTTTAATTTCCAACACCATATACTTCACATTTACTTGATTTTTCAAGAACCCAATTAGATTATTAGATTACTTAGTTAATGCTTGAGTTGGATTGCATGTTCTAGGTTTTTAAAGTAGTTAAGCAGATCCATTCCTACCCCATGAATCATGTGTACCATTCCATGGTCACACACATGATACTTGGGTAGTTCTCCTTTGATTGTTCAATCAGTGAATGTTTTCCTTTAGTTCCCTTGTTTAATTGTAATTTTTTTAGATTCCATTGTTTACTTGTTTAGATCTTTGTTAGTTTCTAATTCTTACTTTAGAAAACTAATTGATTTTGTTATAGTTACTAAATTTCATGTTTAGAAAGTTAAATTTAAGAAAGTAATAAATTTATTACTTAGTTTTCTTATTATTGCAATATTTAGGAAAGTTGCTAAATTTCAAAAATTTTAGGATGTTTTCAAATTAGAAAAATCATGAATTTAGAAAGTTTTTATTTAGGATATTTTTATTTTTAGAAAGTGTGTTTTAGGAAAGTTGTTAAGTTTAGCATGTTTTGATTTTGGCATAATTCTATATTTCATGTGTAAACTTTTTATTTTTTGTTTAGGAAAGATCTCCTTAATTTGTCTAGGTTGGATAATTTATGTAAGGACCACTAATATCACATCCGTTCAATTCCTCATGGGATAGACCACCTCGTGGGAATTATTACAATTGATTTGTGCACTTGCGAGTTTTAACATAAAGTCACAACAAGGCTTTTGCGCCATTGTTGGCGAATCATAATTGTTTATCTTATGGGCCATACCTTAGATTATTTACTGCTAGTCTAGATTTAGGGTGCATTAGTTTAGGATTTTCATCATTTTTCATATTTTATTGCCATATTTCCTTTATTGACCATAATTGTTTGATTTTTGTGTGAGGGAAATTGACAAAGGAGCAACAGTGATCTTATGGCCCATGTCTTCATGAACATAAGTTAGGCTTTTATTGCTTTGCTAGATTAGGATTTGAGTGAAATTGTAGTGAGGCCCATTGTAATATGTAATTCCCTTATTAAATTTTTAAATGTGTTGTAATAATATAAGGCAAGTGTGGAGGGATATGGTGGCCCACACTTGATCATCATCGGAATCCTCACGTAAGCTTCACTTTCCTTTATTTTTCTATTATAAAATGCATATAGTATAATTTGGCTTATTGTTGTAATTTTAAATTAACTCGCAAGTGCATGAATCTATTGTAGTATTTTCACACGAGGAGGTCAATCCCATGAGGAATCGAATGAATGTGATGTTAGTGGTCCCCACTTTAAACTATTTAACCTTGCCAAAATTCAAGAGATTTTTCTTCTAAACGAAGTATGGAAATCAACACATGGAAATGAAAATTATTCAAAAATTATAAAAATGAAAAAATTAAGAACTTTCCTAAAACACACTTTCCAAAAATGAAACTTTCCTAAATGAAACTTTCTAAATCTACGACTTTCCTAAACTAGGAACTTTTCTAAAATGCAATTTTAACAACTTTCCTAAAATAATTTTCCTAAGCATGAAATTAAGCAACTAATCTAAGGAAACATGCATTAAGCAACAACTTTCCTAATCATGCTACTTCTAAATAAAGAAATTAAACATATGGAATGGAAACATTAATAATTAACAATAGTTCAACAACATGCTAACAAAATAATGAAGATAAAAAAACAGCCACTAACTAGATTACTCTCCCTGTCTGGATGAATTCAACAATAAATGTCAACAATCATTCAAAACCATGGTTGATTGAATGAACTATGAAGGAATAATCAAGTTCATAAAATCATTCAAGCTTCAACCTTTAAAGCTTTCAAAACCATGTGTGCCACTTTTTTATGGGACACATGGTTTCATAAGTCATTTGATTGGCTTGATTAGAAAGTTGCAACAATATTCTTATGTTAACCATCAAACCATGGAAGTAACATGTAAATGAAACAACCTAGCTAGCATTCATCAATTAAATTTATTCATCAATTATCAGGAATGTTGCATACAATTGATTACATGAAGGATGTGTTCCACTTTTGATGAGAATGCACCACTCTTTCTCCCAACTTAAATTCAAAATCAAATCCTAACAATGATTCCTCCTCTAATAGGCTTGAGATTTAAGAGAAATTCTTATGGAATATAATGACAACACTCAAGGAAAACTAAGGAAAAAAATGCTGGAATTCAAGGAAACTAAAAGAGAAATAGAAGGCAATGAAAAGCAAAGTGAAAGACTAGATTCAAGGGGACTTCCCTTGGCTGTCACTTCAAGGAAAAAATCAGCCTTGGATCTTGATCTTTAGTCAAAGAGAAACAAAGGATAGAAAAGCAACCACTAGCATGAAAGTAACAAGATTAAATAAGAGAAGAAGTAGTATGAACCAACCTTTGAAAGGATGATAAAATAACTTAAGAGCTGGGCATTGAATAGCTTGGTGGAGAGTAACTAACCTAGGAAGAAGTAACAATCACTATTCAAACAGTGATTTTTTTTATGTCGAATCGACGATCAAACCCCACAGATGAGTTCGATTGTCAACATAAAGCTGGAAGTGGTCTATTCGACCAATGTACACCCTTAAATTAGTTAAATCTGACCATGTAATCTAATGAAAAACACAATTTAGATGTCTACATAGATCCAACTATAGATCTCAACCCTAAACTAAGGACAAACATCCATAGAAGCCCTAATTAACTCACGTGAGTCTTGATCATCCATGTAAAGATCCGATAATGATGATCTAGGCCTTGGATTCTTAAAATTATGATCATAATTAAATCTAAATATCTTTGTGTGTGTGAATGTATTAAGAAAAGAGTTTTTATGCATTGTATATATTGAAGCGCGCGGGGTCGATTGTGAAGAAGAGGGCAATTAAAGTTAATGGAATCTAGTGAATGCGTCACACGAGGTACATGGGTATGACTTGTACATCATGTATGTGAATTTTGAAATTATGTTTATGGTATATCAGTACCATGTTAGTATTGATGATGTATGAGTCTAAGTTTATATGATGATGTATGAGTCTAAGTTTATAGGATACATCCTTGGTGGATTATCACCAAATAAGTGAGGATGTTATTCTTGTTATGAAATATATGAATAGGCAAATCGCCTTTTATTATGATTACTTTACATTTAGGCATGGAGGCCTAAGAGTTTTGTTTTATACAGGTGTATGCCTGAGGATGCTATGCTAGGAGGGTTATGAGGGTTTGGCCACCCACTCTCCAAAATGTGATATATGAATTTACCATGCCCAAAGAGAGGCAAAAGGTTGGGTGGGGCAATTATGGGAAGGCCACCATTGTGATGGTTTGTCTCCCCATTTAGACATGACAGAGATGATTTTCCACATTTGGTATCCATGGAGTATGAAAGCAGTTATTTGGGCGAATTGTATGGATCAGACTGCATGCATAGTAGTCCTTATATTTGATGCACTGGGGTTCTTATATGATGGCATTATGAGATACCTTATATGATGTGGCATGATGATATGCCTTATATTGTTCTCCTAATGATGATTGGAGGATTGTGGACCCTGTATAGTGAGGCACATGAGGATTATATTGATATACGAGCAGAGGTTGGATGATTATGAACCCCACATGATGAGGGGTATGATTCTGAAACCCAGTATAATCTGAGAACGTAAATTAGATGATATTTATTATATTCATAATTTTGTATGTCTTTTAACAATTTGCATATATGTGGATTAATCCTATATGTATATGATAGAGGGCATAGTTTCATATAAGTTTCATAAGGGTATATGCATAGGTAGAACTATTATGTAGAGTATGGTTTATGGAATTAGATTATCTTATTTAATGATAAGGATAATGGTAAATACTTTATTTATTAATGGATTATTGATATTTATGAAACATGCTACTATTTGATTATCAATTGATTATTAGATTATAAAACATGTTAATACTTGGTTTAAGAAGGAAGTAATGAATATTTCGAATAATGAAAATTATTTAATTTATAATTAAATTTAGCATGCTTCTTAAACTCCCCTACTAAGCATAGCTTGCTGAGATATTGTAAATGTTTTATGTTTACAATATCTTAGATACAGATAGATAGAAAATATGTACACAAGAAGAGGAATCCAGCAACCATACTTCTGCGTTCAGGTATACATTTTATTAAAGCTTTTGTATTGTGTAGTTAGTCATTTGAATTGTGATATTGGACATTTAATATAATGTTATAGGGGCTGTACAAGTGAACCATTGGATGGGTCCTGTTTTAAGAAATGAATTTTTATCTTCTAGAAAACTATATATATATATATATGTATAGTGTGAGTATAAAAGTGACATCCAAGTTTTTGGGAAAATGAATTTGTAAGAAAAATCTTTCGCCATTTTTGTATTTTAAAATTTAGAGGCGCGCCACCTTTCGAAAGTCAGTGCAAAATTTTTTCACGAAAACCCGGTGTGTCACAAGTTTATACTAAATTCTTAACTTTAGCATGCTAATACAAATGACTGACAATCCAAAATCCTAATCATATGCTAAAGATATTTCATTGTAGTGAAAATATATTAGGTTTTGAAGTTGTTTGCTATAAATGACTTTAAACGTCCCAGACTAAAGAAGTCATTTATAGAAAATGACTTTAAAAGTTATAGTTTTTAAAGTTGTTTACATTATATGACTTTAAAAATGGTGAATTTTATAGTCGTTTGTTATAAACAAATTTTAAAGTCATTTACATCAAGCAACTTCAAAATTACAACTTTGAATTGAAGTAATCCTCAACCATTTTTCTTCTATGAATTGGAATGACATTGACATTATTGTTGTCGATATCAATTTTTGAGTGTTGGTTAGTATCTCTTTGTTTGTCTTATATATATATATATATGTATATATGCATATTTGCATGGTTATGGTTAAAAACTTGCCTTTTTAAAGTTAAATTTCTTTTTGAATGTATCTATCATATTTTTCTTCTGTTTTCATTGTCAATTGGAAATTTTCACATGTGTACATGCATATAATTTAGTTATTTTAAATACTTGTAATTCTTGTATACTTAGTGTTTGGTAAAATACCTAACCTAATCTTTTCATGTCTAACAAGTCTCTATCAGATTCGACTGAGACTGTTGATCTAGGCTTAAAGGTAATTGGACAATATTAGCCATTGGATCTATTATTGTGTAAACAATATCCAATAATGCCTAATTGATGATCTGATGTTACTAGTAGATTCCCCATTTCAAAGATCTAGACTAAGAAAATTTGACAGGCTATATGAGGATCATTGATCTGTAACTATGCTTATATACTAATTTGTCAATGTTTAGAACTTGAACAACCTTGCTAGAGTTTTGATCACTAAGTTTTAACCATGAATAAGAAATCTTATTACTCAAAATCAAAATGTTTAGTAAATTATCAAATCAAAATGTTTGATTATCTAAACACTTTGAGTATATATAAAATCAGACTCCAAAATACTAAGTTGGACTACTATAAACTGTTGGATATGACTCTTTAGACCAAGATTATCTACCAAAAGATCTATCTAATTTTTAATATAAATCTAAACCATTAGATCGCTTACTTGGAGAATGGATGACATATTTGAGATGGAACTTTCTCTGACTAAGGGAATGTAGATGGTTTGTGATTGATTTGGACAGTTGTAATTGAGTTGTGTTGCCATGATCTAGTGACAATCCAACACTTTTGGGCAGTCTATTTAACATCAAATTGGGAAAAACTATTTTGTGCACATAATAAGTAAAAAATTTCTATGAAATTTTGTTAATTATTAACCTTAATTAAGTTATAGAATGTTAGATATATACTAGTAAAATGTTTAAATAGGAAGTTAGGTTACAACAACCATTGATGTTACATTAAATTGTGAGATCAAAGTTTTTGTCAGTATAAATGTAATTCATATATCTACACCGAATTAGATTAAATCATCATCATCATCATCATCATCATCATCATCATCATCAAGACCTTATCCCAATTAGGGGTCGGCCACATGCATCTTATTCCTCCATTCCTCTCTATTAAGTACCATGCTTCAATTAGTCCTAAAGTTTTTAAATCCGTCCTCACAACTTCTATCTATGTTCTTTTAGGCCTTCCCCTTGCCCTTTTAGAACCTTCTACTTGTATTATCTCACTCCTAACCAGTGCTATTGTTGGTCTCCTTTGAATAAGTCCAAACCATCTAAGTCTAATCTCTCTCATCTTATTACCTATTAGTGTTATCCTAAATTTCCTCTAATATTTTGATTTCTAATTCTATTCTTTCTTGTCTTACCACTCATCCATCTCAACATCCTCATCTCTGTGATGCTCATCCTATGGGCACGATGTTCCTTAATTTCCCATCACTCTGATCCATAGAGCATGGCTAGCCTCATGGCAATCTTATAGAATTTTCCTTTTAGTTTGAGTGACACCCACTGATCACACAAAACTCCAGCTGTACATCTCCATTTGTTCCAACCTGCTTGGATTCTCTAGGTAACCTCCCTCTCAGTCTCTCCACTCTCATGAATCATTGATCCCAAGTACCAAAAGTGGTCTTTTATGGGGACTTCTTGGTTATCACTCTTGACTAGTGTTCCACTCCTACTCCTCTCCTTACTAAAATTGCATTCCATATATTCTGTCTTAGTTTGGATAATTTTAAATCCTTTAGATTCTAATGCTTCTCTCCATAACTCTAGCTTTATATTTTCACCCTCCCTTATCTCATCAAGTAAGACTATATCATCTACAAATAACATGCACTAGGGAATCTCCTTGTGCAAATGTTTTATTAACTCATCCATAACCAATGTGAAAAGGTATGGGCTCAATGCTGATCCTTAGTGCAATCCTACAGTGATAGGAAAATCATCAGTCTTACCACTAGTGGTCTTAACATTTGTTGCTACTCCCACATACATTTCTTTAATTATGTTTATATACCCCTACGAAACCCCTTTACCACCCAACACCCTCCATATTAACTCTCTAGGGACTCTATCATAAGCTTTCTCTATGTTGATAACGACCATGTGGAGGTCTTTCCTCCTCTCCCTATATTTCTCTACTAATTGCCTTAGTAAGAAAATAGCTTCCATGGTAGATCTCCTAGGTATGAAACCAAACTGATTCTTTGATATGCTTATTTTATGTTGTAACCTCTTCTCAATCACTCTTTCAAAAAGTTTCATAGTGTGGCTCATAAGTTTGGTCCCTTGATAATTAGTGCAGCTTTGTATGTCTCCTTTATTCTTATAAATTGGTACAATAGAGCTTTTCCTCCACTCATTATGCATTTTCTTTGATTTTATAATCTTGTAAAACAACTTGGTCAACCAAACTACCCCAATATCTCCCATATGCTTCCAAACCTCTATTAGTATACCATTGGGCTCCATGGCCTTTCTTGATTTCATCTTTTTCAAGGCCTCTTTCACTTCAGGTATTCTAATCCTATGTTCATATCCATAATATCTAATGTTATTTAGATTTATAGTATTTTCAATCCCTATATTCTCAGAGCCATTGTCATTTAACAATTTTTAAAAGTATGTTTCCACCTTTGTTTAATCTCATCATCTTTGACTAATACCCTTTGATTATCACTTCTAATGCACCTAACATACTATAAGTCCTTACCCTTCTGTTCTCTTACTTTTGCAAGTTTATACACATCTTTCTCAACTTCTCTTGTTCCTAGTCAATTATGGAGCTCATCATATGCGCCTTACTTACTATTCTCTTAGTAACCTTTTAGCATTCTTATATTATTCATAGTTTTCATTATTTTTAGTCTACTACCATGCTTTAAAACACATTTGTTTTTCTTTAATAACTTTTTGCAATGTTTCACTCCACCACCATGTTTTCATTACTAATTGCCTTTTACCTTTAGATACTCTTAAGATATCTTTTGCCACTTTTTTAATGGACTAAGCAATATTAATCCACATGGTATTTACTTTTGTTTCATAGTTCCAATTTCCTTCTACCATCAACTTATTTGTGAATGAGGTTATTTTCTCTCCTTTTAAGTTCCACCACTTAATGTTTGGATACCTATTAAGTTCATTTCCTTTCTTCATCTTTTAATATGGATATCCATAACAATTAACCTATATTGTGAGGTTAAACTCTCACGGGGTATAACCTTTCAATCCTTACACATAAATCGTTCATTGTTCCGAAGTAGAAAAAAGTCTATTTGGCTTTTATGAAGCCCACTTTTAAAGGTTATTAAGTGTTCATACCTCTTCTTAAAGAGTGCATTCGCAATGGCTAGGTTATATGACAAAGCAAAATCGAGGACATTCTCCCCAATCTCATTTCATTTAGCTATACCATACCCTCCTTGTATTCTATCATATCCTTCTTTTTCTTTTCCTACATAGCCATTTAAGTCTGCTCCAATAAATATCCCCTCAGTGTTGGGAATTTCTTGCATGACTCCCTCCATATTTTCTCAAAACTATCTCTTAATTATATTACCACTTGCTTTCCAGGAGGAAGCTTAACCAAGTCCCAAGATTCTGCTGTAAGGCATTGATTTCCTCTTGCATGGCTAGTTGCTAATACTTCCGGGAGTAACCCTACTTGTGATGCATATGCACTTATAACATTTATAATCTGTTCTCCTAGAACAAGTTTTATTATTATAATTCTATCACTTATTCTTTTAACGTTTACAACTTTATCCGTTAATTCCTTATACCTATTATTCCTACACCATTTCTGTTATTATCCTTTCCTACATACCATAATTTATACCCATATATTTTCTAGCTTTAGCCCCTTTCAACTTGGTTTCTTAGACACAAGTGATGTTGACTCTCCTACATTTCATCGCATATACTATCTCCAAACTCTTACCTATCAATGTCCTTATATTCCATGTGGCAATACAAATCTTATGTTCTGGAGATATCCTATTTACTATTGCCTTTCTCAACCACAATGGCATGAACTCATGTCCACTTTTCACTACACCTGGTTGCTGATGCAACACATTGCTTTTGAGGGGATGCTCTAGTATCCCTTGCCTATTTTTCACTACACCCAGGATCCAATGTAGCGCGTCGCTTCTAGGAGAATGCCCTAGCAACCCTTGCATATTTTTCACCACACTTGGGATCCGATGCAGCATGTCACTTATGGGGAACACCCTAGCTTGAGGGAATGTCAGTTTTCAATTCATGTCATCTTAGGGTTGGCATAGTTATAAGAAGCTGAAGATGATTTTCATTTCTTCCTTACAAACTAATATACAAATTCATATTCATTTGTAGTAGAAAATAAATAACAAAATTATCTTTAGCTTCACCCTTGTTGGCTGGCACCTGACACAAGGGTTGGCACATTTTAAGAAGTTGGAGATGATTTTCATTTCTTCCTCATAAGCTAATATACAATTGCATATTCATTTGTAAGAAAGAAATAACAAAATCATCTTCAACTTCTCCCTTGTCAACTAGCACCTGATGCAAGACCCTCCTTTTTCATCTGGGCTTGGGACCGACATTGGCGGAGTTACCAAATCAGATTAAATCAATGGTTAATAAACATTGATATGTTAACCTATAGTTTAAGAATAAGATTTAAATTGACAATCTATGGATCCAAACACATTAACAAGTGGATTCCAGTATGATCTTAGGATAGATTAAAAGACTAGTTGGTCATAAACTAAACGTTCAATTTAGAAGATTGGTTAATATATAATTGGTATGTTTTGATAAGAATCAATTAATGCAAAAGATGATTTACATGTATTATCTTAAATTTTAAGTATAATCAAAGCATGTGAAACTTAGTTATTGTAATAACCCTAATTTTTGAATTCCAATTCAAATGATTATGAATTAATTTTGATGAATGCAAATTGGAAATTTTTCATGTTTATGTTCCACACAATTGACCTTTTGAAAGACACCTAATTGAACCTCAAAACCTTATAATTTAAATTGTACACTGAAAAATGAATCCAACAACATAAAGAACACTAAAATATGCGATTAGATGGAGAGTTTATGGAGCTATGAATAAGGAGGACATTTATTTTTAAAAAAACAAATTTTCTTAAGGAGGGGGCCGAATTGATATTGGAAACCCTCCCACTTAAGTGAGAATGATAAAAAAGAGTAGATCTTCCCCAACTCAACACACATGTAGAAACTCGACGTGAAAGAAAACACAGAAGAAGAGGAAGAAGGGGAAGAAAAGGGAGAGAGGAAAAGAGGGAGGAAAGTGAGAAGTGAAGAGAAGAGGTGCTCACTAGAGAGAAGCCTTACTCGCCAGAGAAGACACATCACCCTAGAAAGGAGAAGAAGAAGGGTTTTGGGTGCTGAAGTTTGTAAGCCATCATTGGAGAAGATGACAGCTTGGATTTGAGATCTGAGCCACTCATCTCACTCATCACAAACAACCTAACTAAAGCCCTTTGTTCATTGGGTGATTGGCAAGAAGTAGATGCTAGATTTTGGAAGAAATAGAATGTATGGTGACTCTACATTTTGGTGTGCAATCTATGAAAACAACCATCATCTACAATGATGTTAAGGAGTTAGAATTCATGTTACCGGTAAGATCTGTGAAAGCACAGTTCTTGATTTTGAAATGATGTTCTAGTCACCATATTATAGTGGGATTTGATAGAAAATTTAACAGTAGTTGGTGGTTTCCATATTCTTAATTATTAACTTTTTCTATATTCCTACAAATTAATTAGGAGCTAGGCTCACCATTTTAGGTCATGTAAAAATGTTCTAGCATCATGATGCAACTTCATTGCCCATTATATTTTGGTGTGATTTCTTGGGAAACTTTGTGGCAACATATAAAGGCACCATTGTGTTTGTGGTACTTCTTAAGAAAGCATATAGATGATAGTTAGAATCAGTGTGTATGTTAAAATAAAGCACATATTACTTCTTCACTTGCTCTACAGTTTGTGACTCCTAACCCCTTCTTGTATGTAGAAGACCAAGGCGTTATTGGGAACTAATGTAATATTTTGACTTAATATGACCTTTGCTTTATGGACATGTAAATTAAAATTATGATGGTGTGGCTGACTGGATTGATCCTAGTCTTGAACTCATCTTTCAGTTAAGTTAAAATTTAATTTCTTATACACCTTTCAATAGTGTATGCTTATGTTAATGGATGGAGCTAGAGTCTCCTTTAGTTTTATTTGACTTAAACTATGTTTATCAAGGGCATCACATTTGCATGAGTAAAAAGCGTAAGTTTGTAAAATAGAGGAGACTTTGCCTGATTTTTTGATAAAAATGTAGCATTGATTTCTCTGAAAATCATAATTTTTATAAAAGAAACATGACACAAGATTTTTAAAAGTATTCTTATGAGAAATGTTTTCTATCATTTGTTTTCTAAATAGTTTTCCAAACTCAACACCCCACAATCATTAAAGTTTAGTGACAAAGTGTTAGAAAAACCCTGGATGTCACAGCAATCATCTTGTGTTGCTTTTTACTTCATCAAATTGGAAATCAAATGATTGAACTTACACTTGAAATTACTATTATTACCTATTTATATCACTCAAATAAACTAGTATGAACTACCCTATTAGACTGAAACTTATACGCATATGCCTATATCTAGTGGCACATTTAAAAGTTAAAGTCATTATGTAAACATAGCCTACTATTCAACCAAACAACCAATTTAGGCATCGAGAATGAACCATTCATTAAAAACTTGTAACCCTCTCCCTCAGCTGAGTAGTGTAGACAAGTTAACTGAATTTGTAAAATTGGATTAGTATATTCATAATTTATTCATATTGTAATGTTGTCACCATTGATTATCTTCACTACATACGTATTTAAACTCTTTCTACAAAATGATGGGTGTGTGTGTGTGCTTGAGGACAAGTGATAACCAAGTTCTCAAAAATATAGAGGGACTAAAACTGAAGCAAATACATTCTTGTTTTTGTAGAAAATTGATGCAATTTCAAATATGAAAAGTGACTAGATAATGATGCATATGTATGCTAGAACATGGAGACTTTAATGCTAGTTGCTTTAAGTGTAAGCTATCTTTCAAAAGGTAAAATACTTGCAAATGTCAACAAAGTGGGGGACTATCTTAGAGAACAAATTCCCACAAGGAAAATAGGAATTTGATGCTTAGGATCATGCTTGTGTGAATGGTACATAAATGATAGCTCTTTTATATTATTCATTGAACTTCAAAATTACTTGAGATTTATCATTTTCTATGATACAAGCATCTTGTGCATTCTTCTTAAGTTTTAATTACATGTTTTATCTGTATTGTTAGTCCATACTTAGAGGTTTCCCTTCATTGATAAGTTTAATTGCATGCTATTTTAGGTTTAGGTTTCATTGCTTAAAGTTGTTGTATATTTAGAATAATTTAGTTTTAGGAAAGTTTAATTTTAAAAATATCTAAACTTAGAAAGTTTCTATTTTCATGCATGTTTTATTTGATTTGCTTTCGGTTTGTTTTCCACATGTATCATGTAGGTTTGTTTTCTTTAAATGGATTACATGGCCTTTTTTTTATTTCATTGTTCTAATATCATTGTGTTTTGCTTTGTAGTAACAATGACACATGAACAAGATCAAAATGAAGAATACGGGCACAATGAAGAGCATGAACAAGAGGCCAACATGGGCACTACTCAAAAGAGAAAGGCCAGAGGGTGAACAACAATGGAAAAAGTTATCAAGAGAAAGTCCAAAGGAATTAAAGAAACTATCCAATACAATAGTAGGGGGCAAGAGATAGGTGAGAATGTTGCCTCTTATAGCACTTTTCTCTACTCCATCATAAGAAGCATGGTTTCTATCACATTTGTGGACTGGATACTTGTGCAATGCTCAACAAAAGATTCAGTAGGGGAAATGATGAAGTCAAGTCAACATTAATAGCATGTATTATATAATTTATAATATAGGTTATTTTCAAATATAGTGATTTGCTTTGTACTTTGTAGACTACTTTTGACGTGCTTGAGCAGAAGAAGATGCATACTTTATAAGGAGCTAGTGAGCAATGGAGAAAATGGAAGAATTACTTTTTTCACAATTACATAGCTCCATATGTCTATGATTCGTCAAGGTTTAGACAGTGCTTGCCATTTTACTCTGACATCATTGCCTCGGATGTGTGGAATGCATTTCTATAGAAAAGCATATTCGTTGAATTTGTGGTATGTGTAGAAATGATGCTTCATTTAATTAATTACATGTATCATCCAATTATTACACTTGATTATGTATGCACAAATGTGCAGGCAAAGTGTGAAAGAGGAAAATGGGTGCATGAAACTAATATGTAGCACCACTTCTCTAGGTTGGGCTAGGCTCATTTACAGGGGGCAGAGTAAGCATTTGTGACAATTTATCTCTTTCAAATTAATGCTACTATATTTATATACATTTTTTTCTCTTATTATAGTGTCTTGTTTGGAAGCAAAAGAAAGCTAAGACTATGGAAACCATTGATTGCTCCATCCTTTAGAAGATGGTACATTTTGTGGATCGTACTAGCCAAACAATCTTAAATGAAACTACTACACAAATTGCTTCTTGCATTTTAAGCAGTTCCACCTATATATCAATTTTATACAATTAATTTTATTACATGATCAAATTTTCTAATTGAATTTTGAAGGACATTCTTACCTAAGAAAGCTCAAGTACAGGAATTCTAAGCAGCAATATTACCAGTGAGGACATCCTGTATAGGAACTGAAATTCATAAAAATAAGTAGGACACAATTCTGGAGGATCAATGAAAGTCTCTTAATCAAATTCATAAAAATAAGTAGGACACGATATGTATCTTATCATACTACTTGCCTCAACAATAATTTTTAGCTAGAGACTTCAATTTAATTATTTATTAACTTTATATGATTAATTAAAACAACATGCACCATCAAGGTCACCCACCATTGCACCATCACCTATTGTCACACCAATAGAATAGATACTTGCATATATGATTGTTACAATTCCATCATAAATTAGGCCCTCTTCATTGATTGATATTATTTAGCTAAATTTTTTTACAACTTTTACAACAATCATCTAAGGATTGTGTGGAAGTCCCACCTAACATTCCTTGATCCCTACAGTTAATGTACGATCTCATCAACAAGGATAGGGAAATCAACCCCATATGAATCAAGGAGAAAGTGCTTGTTGAGGACATTATTGAAGTGCCACTTATGGTAGAGGACCTATCAGGAGTTTGCCTACAGGATCAACTCGAGCATCCACATTGTCTCCTACATGGGGTATATGCACATATTTTCTTATAATATATTTGACATTATGTGTTATATTTTCATGGTATATGTAATAATTTTTTCTTTTATGTAGATTCTTGAATGATGCAACTAGCCTTTTTGAGGGTGAGGGTACACTTTACTAGTTCCTTGACCCCAGCATTATTTTTAGAGCAACGAAGCAATGGCTAATAACGAGGCGTGCTCATGATATTTTACCAGGCTTCTTTTTGAGGGTGAGGGTACACTTTACTAGTTCCTTAACCCCAACATCATTTCTAAAGTTGGAGAACAATGGCCAATAGAGAGGCGTGTTCATGATATTTTACCAAGCTTCTTCTAGTGATCTAAATTGGGCTTAATGATTCCCTACAATAGGGAGTAAGTTTTAATTTTCTTTTTTTCATGCCAATTTATTCCATACTTAGAGATTATCATCTTTAATTACAATTCATATGACTATCTATATAGGACTCATTGGATGCTGCTCATTTTGGATGTGCATAGTGGGCATGCTTTCTTTATTTATTCTTGTGCATCATACATCTATCCTATCCTTGTAGAAATTATAAATAATTAAGCTTTCATTCTTTTCATGTATTATGTGTGGATAAATAATTTGTTATTCATCTATAATGCATTTGAAATTTAAATTTATAGAGTATAGTTTGAATGGACTAATCTGACTAAGAATGTACAACCTCTGAAACTCACTTGGAAGAATGGCAAGGTATAGAAAATAGTAATTACTCTATTTTACCACTAATTAAACTTACAATATTACAAATGATATTTAAGGATTCTTTTTGTTGTGCTTATTGCACAATGCCCTAGACAATAGTCTAATTGTGAGTGCAAGTACTATGTGTTGAGATACATAAAGACCCTAATATTCAATGGTGTTGATGTCTCCTAATTAAGCAAGGTAAGCCACTTTTAACTTTTCATAATCTTATATTTTTTCATAGATTCTTATGGAGCTAATTAAAAGAACGTGACTTGAATTAAACATGTTGTATTACACGCTATTTGCTTTTTGAATGGGCAAATAAGAAGAGTTATCCAAAGTAAACCTCGATGAAATATGAAGCGAATGGCTTGAGTATATACTAAGTTCGAATTAGAATAGTTGGAGTAACTACATGAATGTAGAATACATAATACAATATTTTATTCATTCACTTGTATGTGTTCTTTTAGTTTTGATTATTTTCTTTGAAATATATATATATATATATATATAAGCTATGAATGAATGGAAACTTGGAGTGTGGGAGTAAATGAGTAAGTATGGATGAAGTGAATTTTGAGCAAGTAATTGAAGTGAATATGGGGGTTGGTTTTCAATATATTCATTAAATTATATAACTTTTATGGGATGATAAATGAGGGTAACTTAGAGTGTGAAAGTAAATGAGAATGTGTATAAATTTACAAATGAAGTGAATGTGGATGTTGTAGTGAATGCATGTATTCTGGTCTCTTTTATGAAGTATTTTCAAAATATATGTGGATGGATAATAATGAATTTGGATGTTTTGTACCCAATGTGGAAGTGAATGTGTGTTTGTTTTTCATGTGTATAAAGATTGTAAGAAAATTGTATGAGATGTTATATTGAATGTATATAGGAAGCAGTGCTTGGAATGTAAAAAAAACAAAATCACTTTTGAAGTCATTTAGATCTCAAAACTTCAAAAGTGCTTCACTTTTAAAGTCATTTATCTAAACAACTTTAAAAAATTTTGACTTTTGAAGTCGACTCAATAGAAGTCATTTTTTAACCAACTTCTATTATCATTTTTTACCAACTTTAAAATCCCCTTGTGTAGTAGTGTGTGAAAAATAATATATGAAATTAGAAAGTGGAAAGATAAGAAAACTTGGAAAGAGTGTGTCAATGAAGGAAATTGAGAATGGAATAGGAAATAATGTGAGGTGCATGCAAATTTAGCATGGAAGGATCCATGTGTGCAACTTAGACAATGGAAAGTGTGTGTGTGTGTGTTTCTAAATGGAAAGTAGAATTCTTACACTACATGCAACTATGATGACTAATTCTAGAATGATATGCATGAATTTCTTAAAATAAGAATACTTTCTAAATCAAATGGACTACTATGCATGAAGTTTCTAAACTTTCCTAGAAAATAAGCAATGAGAAATAGGAAGTCAAACATGGGTTTCTAAATTACAAAAGTCCTACTTCTAAGCTAGGAAAGTGCTAGATCTAAGAATTTACCATGCAAATACTTTCTAAAATGGATCTAAAGAATCCTAAAATATTTTTAATGTATATTTAAAGAAAATTAACAACTTTTTTAAACTAAAAAGCAAGGGATCCAGGTCTTAAGGATGAACACTAAAATTAGAAACTACCTATTTCTAAATTTGGGAACTTCTTGAAAATATGAAAACTAAACATGCTAAATGGGAAACTATGTTGCAAACTAAATCTATGAAGTAAATAAAACCAAGGAAACAAAGTTATCATGTAAATCTATCAAGAATGCAATGTAAGCATGCTACTAAAGATGTCATGAAAGTGATCATGAAAAAGACACATCCACTAAAACTTACTAAGATTTCTTGAAACCCTTATGCTTGTATGCTTGTAAAGCCTAATGGTATGCATCTATACTACTCTATGATGAAAGGAATTACCATGCAAAACATGAATTATAAAGCATGTAAAGATTAGAAACTACCGTGCAAAACTAAGGACACACTATAAGTAATCCATGCATGCAAATCTAACTACCATGAAGGATGATGCATGCAACTACATTAGCAATATAAATAAGAAAAATCTAGATGAATGGATGCTTGAAGAAGGTGAATGGAAAAGATATAATATTGTAGCAAAAGAAAAAAGAAAAAATAGCAAGAAAAGGAATTGGACTTAAGTTGAGACCCTACCTTTATCTCCAAGGAATATGATCACGGAAGCTTGAAGGGAGCTTGTGTCAGGGTGATCTTCCTGCCTCTATTTGTCCTTTGATTTGGCTATGCACTTAAGGGAAAGTTGAGAGATGGGTTTTCCTTCTATTTAACCTTTTATTTAAAGAGTTTTAGAAGAAGGAAGACCTAGTAATGGAAGGTTAGCATTTAAAGGAAGAAAGAATGGATGGTTGAGATAGTTTGGATGATGAGGAGAGGAGGAGAGAGATAGGAAGGCATGGAAATCAAGTGGAAGGTGGTATTTTACTTAAAATCAAAGTGCAAAGTTAATTGGACTTGGAAAGTGGGGAAGGGAAAGGAATAAGGGTGGTTAGGAAGGTAGTTTTGGTGGGATAGGAAACTAGCTAGCTTAGGAGGGAAGGAATGGAGTAAGATTAGGAGGAAAACTAGGAAGTTAGATGAGATTAGAGATTGGATAAGGTGAGAAGAATGGAAACCATGGGAATGTGTTGGAGTTTCTAATTTTTGAAGTGAATGTGATCCATTAGATTTTAATCAATGGTGGAGATCCTAGAACTTTGATTTGACTTATCAACAAGTGCTAAGTGGTTAGGGTTTTTTTTTTATCTTTTTAGTGTTTCTTTCTTGGTCCTTAGGTCATCATTATCCTATATTGTATGGCTGAAATTTGTTTGGAGTAATCTTATCCAAATAGATCTTCTTTTAAGGCTTATTTACTCTCTACCATTGGATTGGACTACCCTAAAGTATTTGACCTAAATTCCCTAAAGATTTCCTCATTCACTCTAAGTTTTTCAGGTTTTTATTCTAGCTAATAGCATTCTACATAGGTGGGATGTTTTTTTCCATATTTTTAGGGATCTCCTTTCCTTGAATTTAGGTCAGCAGCTCTATGAAAACTCTTACACCAATAGACTTCCACTTTGATCTTTATTGCAATCTAGCTTCTTATTGGTCCATCATTGTTTGAAAATGCCTTACTTGGCTGCTTAGGACATGTATCTACAAGGGTAGATTTTGACCTTTAAGTACTTAAATTGTAAGATGACTTTCAACAATAGATTTGTCATAAATAGTCTCTCTCTTCTTTTCATTATTTTCTCCACCAATCAATTTATTTATTTATATTTTCCGCTTGTAATTGCTTAGTAATAACCACATTTTTATGTAAATTTCATGCTTCCCCTTAAGTGGTCCATTCCTTTGGTTGAGTAGGAGAGAGAAAGTAAGAAATAAGTCTCCCATGGGCCTAGTCTTCTGCTTGTTTCTATTTCAAAAGCTTCTATTGTATATGGTCTCATTGTATGTGATTTGAGCTTTCTTTAGAAGCTTTCTAAGGTGGTGGTAGGCTTGAATGTTTGCTTAGGAAGTTCTGTCACCTTACTTTAATACGAACACCCTATTTTGATTCGAATGGGCTCAATATTCCATTTGGGCTTTCTAATTGCTCTAACTTTAATTTTGGCATGCAATGATCATTTTGAACTCTCTAAATTCATGAATGGAATATATGAGTCAACAATATAGTTTGGTTAGTGAAGTTGCTCTTTTAAGGGTAAAATGGTTAATTTTCTTTTTTCATTTCTACCGTAGACCTGTGAAAATGTAGAATTCACCCTAATTAGTGATAGTTAAGTGATTTATGTAATAACCCAATTTTTATGAACATAATTGAATTATTAAAAATTAAAAGTGGAACTAGAACTTTGAGTTCTAGGAAAATTATTCTTTTATAAAAATAAAATCAAGATTTTAAACTTGAATATTTGTAATGTACTCCAAAAACTAATCAAAATACTTGAGTACATCAAATTCTAAGTTCAAATGAAAATTTCTTATTTTTCTTTATTTTTATAAATAAAAGGGTAAAATAGTGATTTCACTCATAACCGATACCTAAGGCGTCAAATTTTGGAATGTACTCAGAAAACCAATCAAAACGATGCTAAGTACGCTCAGTTCTGAGTTCATAGGAATAAACCCTATTTTTCTCTATTTTTAGAATTAAAAGGGCAAAATAATATTTTCACAACTATGTGGGGCCACAAGGTGGTCCAATGGTCTGGAAGACCAACATCGTGAGTCAAACCACTACCATCTAGTAGTGAAGAAGGAGGTGGTAGTAGGAATCCAATGCCAATTTAATAATAAAAAAATGAAACATAATTATGACATGTAATCATAAAAAAATTAAAAAATCCCTTTAAATAGCACATAAAATTTCCCAAAAGAATTTTCTAATGTTCTTCACAAGGTCCCCTACAATGTTCCAAAATCATAGCTCAAAACTCCCCCTCCATATTCCTCATTTCTCTCTTTTTTCCTCTCTTTCTCTTCTTTCTTAGGGGGCGTGTCTCCAAACGCACCCTGGGTAGACAATTCATGTCTGTTTGAAAGAGCGTCTAAGGATAAGTCATCCCAAACAAACTAGGTTTTTTCTTGAGAAACCCTAATCCAATTAGCCATGGATTTCCACCTGTTACAATCAAATCTCCACCATTAGATCAGTTTGAACTGAGGTGATCTACAGAAGCCCTTTGATTCCATGATGATCCAACAGCTGGATCATTGGAATATCCAAAACGAAAAAGGAACATTGGATTGGTACCATCTCTAGCAGATTTTACGGTTTAATTCAGTCAATGTAGCTGGTGAAAAATGATCATGGACTATTGGATCTCTTCAATACATGGAGATCTACAAAAGCCCCAAGGTCTCACTCCATCTCCAACAATGGTGAAGGAGGAATATACTCTGTATACTTCATCGGCAACTGGGTTTTCTTTCACCAATATTTTTCTCCTTCGGTGAATTTCCCTTCACCGAACTGCCCACCACTTCACCCCCTTTCATTTCTGGCATCCCCTGGGTGATTTCTTGCCATCCCTAATCTCCTTCGGCCACTGCTCCATTGGAAACAATGTATCTGACAATGGATGGCGAGATCTCCATCTTTGATAGCTCAGAAGTAAATTCTAAGCCATTGGATGGAATCCTACGGCCCAAAAACTCCAAGAGGTGAAATCTTAGCTCTTGATTGTAAGGATTAGAGGGTGATCCAAGGTTAGGTGATCCACTAGTCCAGATTGGACCATCTTGCCCATAGCTGATCACTGTTTTCTGTTGGAATGATCTCAGCCGTTCAATTTTTGAACTGAAATCTTGTTTCTTCAATTAAGAGCTCAATTTAGCTCTGATTTTAGATCTAAAAGTTTTTATAGATTCCTTGTTACTTGTATAAGGTATTGAACTCAAAAAAGTTATGTTTTGATGCATGTAAAATTTTGTTAATAAAGAAAAGTATTACTAATTCCTATGATCAGTGAAATTTGGAATGATCAGACTTTATAATTCTGATCTACTGATGATCTTATGATTTTAGAACATGGAATCAATGGTTAGAAGTAACAGATCTATGTTTAATTAAGAAACCTAGCCTTAAAAGAAGAAAAATCATAAAAATGAGCATGGATCTTTGTGATCTGATTAATCAAGCATGATCAAACCTTTTAAAATAGTTTATATGATGATCTAAATGTATAATTACAATAATTAAATGGTTGGATGTAATTTATTTTCCAAATCTTAACCCTTAAAAGTAGTAAAATCCATAAAAGTGAATGGTAATCTCCTTGATTAGTTTCACCAAGGATGATTGAACAATGTGGATGTATTTGGATGAGGATATAAAGTTAATATCATATGGATTGATGGTCTTGATGATGATAATTTGGGATAGATTAAGATCTATACCCTTAAATTGGATAAAATGGCTTAAGTTCTTCTTGATCAATTGGATTGAGAAGGATCAGATGCATCAATGATCTAGTAATAAAATCACATTAATAAAATGTATTAGATCTAAAGGAAAATGAAAGATCAATATCTAAACCTTAAATGGGATGAAAAATGAATAGAAATCAAATATGACTGTTGGATCATGATGAACAGTTATGGCATGTTAAATTTTCATTTGAATTATAGAATGATATTGTAAATTTCTTTTATTGCTTAGTAGATTTAATTTTTAGATTTACGTATTTATTTATTTATTTATTTACGCATTAATGCTTATGTTATGTAAATTACATTGAAAATGTAATTAAATGAAAATTAGAGTTGAAGGACATTTACATGGAATGAATGACATGGACTTAATGATAGTAAGGGCTATAGTTAGTAGCACAATATAAGGATTATCAAATCCTTGGCCCAAACTAGGAGAATAATAATCCCCGTGAATGACATTTTAAATGTTCATGGACTTAATTAAAATCAATTAGAAAGAGTACTTAGGGTTAAATTGTTCATAGGAACCTTATGAAAAGTTAAGCTAAGGTCACTCTTGTGAATGTTGAACATGGTAGTTAAGGGGGTTTTCTAATAGAGCCTCTCTCTTCCCCTACCTTCTATTGACGTTTGTGAGGTCTAAATGCCTCCTTATGAAGTAACCACTTTGTATTCAGCCATTCAACTAGTAAGCCTTAATCAATTGGAAATAAGATGAGTTGTCTAGACTTAGGATGAAATAAGCTATCTTCCACTAATAAAACATTAACTAGTTGAATAATAATAATAAGAGCATAAAAGGTTAGTAAATTATTTAATTTTAATAAAAATTGTAAGTAAGATAAGGATGATCAAACAAGATCCGTAGGATCTTGAATGATCAAGAACAATAAGAATCCTAAAGTTGTATTTTATTATGTATCCATGTATGTATGTTGTAGACAAATCTAGATCATTAGATTTGATAATCCAAACCCTTGATCAAATATGATTCAAGGAAGAGAACCAGGATCATCCTCCTTAGGGATGATCAAATAATTGAACTTAGATCAAAGGAGAACTAGATGATAGAAGATCTAGTCCCTTGATCTTTATCAACAAGTATAAATTGTTGATCAAAGGATCTATGAAAGATCAAGATCAAGATCAAGGAGATGGACACACAAAGACTTAGAGATAAAAAAATACTTAGATCTGAAAGATTAGAAGATCATTCTAACTGTCAAATCTATTGGTCAATAGGATAAAATACTATCCGAGGAAGATAGATGGTATGGATGATAGGAACATAAGATAGATCTAGATCCTTTATATTGAAGGAGAATATTAGATAAGGAATATAGATAGGAGATTATCCAAAATTGTACAGATAATGACAATATGTATGTATTTACAAATTACATACATCAATCATGGAAGATCTGAAAGGATGAATCACTACATGAAGGTAGGTGGAACTTTAAGAATACAAGACCTATGGTCTATGGAATTGTTGTTATACATAGACATTATAATGCTTAAGAATGATAATATGCTTAGTTACATTTGAATCATAATTCATGTATATGAGATAGAAATAACTATTGAAATTAGATGGAATACATAATAAATACTTGGGTATCATTTATGATTACCCCTAAACTTAGATATGAGCATAATAATAATGGATATCATTTATATCAAATGAGTATCCTTACACTTAATAACATTTGGTATATGAATACCAAATTAAAGGAAATAGGGGTCATTTATAATAAATGATTAATCCCTAAACTTATATGAACATGGGTATCATTCATTATAAATGAGGATCCCTAAATTTAGAAATGAAATTATATCCTTAGTATGAGGATATTGAATAAGATGATGATAATATAAACAGACAGATCATCTGAGATGTACAAGAAGTATTTTAGATCCAAGCATGAAGGCTTGTGGTTTTGTTTTAAACAAGCATAAGCTAGGGGATGCTATGCTCGATAAGTTATGAAGGTTTGGCCAAAGAGAGACTAAAAGTAGGGTGGGGCAATTATGGGAAGGCCCCACTATGAAAATTCTGTCTCCCTATATGGGCAGTGACACAATATTTTCCACTGTGGTATCAGTGGTGAACAAGGTAGTTATCTGAGCACTCTAGTATGGATTAGACTGTAGCATGGTAGTCCTTTAGTATTTTGCATTATGATGCATGGCATAGTGAGATGCCAATACTGCCCTAATGAGGGAATATTTTTCCAGCAAAAATCTGGATGATTTATCAGCTCAATATATTTGAGTATGATTATTGATGTTTGATATATTGACTATTTTTCAACGATTTTGACCATATATATACATACGATATAGTGGTGAGTGGTTTAGAATTATCATAGTAGATGTTACATGATAAATTATATGATAGAATGATCATATATGGTATGGTTCATGGAAATTGAATTATGTGATTCATATGGAATATTATGATTATGAATATTGTACTTTTGAATCATATGATTCTATATGTTCTTGAATCCCCTACCAAGCATAGCTTGTTGAGATATTGTAAATGTTTGAATGTTTACAAGGTTGCAGATACAAAAAGAAAAGAATGGAGGGATACGACATGGGAAGACGAAGACCATACTGTTGATCAAGACTATGTCTTATTGTGGAAAGGATTGGATTGTATTTTGATTTGTGTATTCTGGACGTAAGATGTAAGAAAGGGGCTGTGTATGTGAACCACTGAATTGATCTTGCAATTTTAATAAAATGAGTTTCTTTGGAAACATATGTTGTATGCAAAATTATGTATGTATATGTGAGTGAAATGTGACATTAGAGTTTATGAAAAGAATTTCAAAAGAAAAAAAAAAATCATTGCTTAAGTTTTCAAAATGTTTACAAAATTGGTCTACCACCATTTGAAAATAGATAATGAAAATGTATTTCAAAACCCAGGTTGCCACAATTTATGTGGGTAAAACATGCTAAATATTTAGGTATATATGTAATATCTATATATAAATATATCAAATTGAATGTAATTTATTTTCCAGATCTTAAGATCTTGACCCTTAAAAGTATTAAAATCCATAAAAGTGAATGGTAATCTCCTTGATCAGTTTGATCAAGGATGATTAGACAGTGTGGATGTATTTGGATGATGATATAAAGTTAATATCATATGGATTGATGGGCTTGATGATGATAGTTTAGGATAGATTAAGATCTATAACCTTAAATTGGATAAAATGGCTTAAGATCTTCTTGATTGGTTAGATCAAGAAGGATCAGATCATGTGAAAAGATGATATTAATGATCTAGTGATGAGATCACTTTGAGAAAATGAGTAGATTTGATAAAAATAAAAGATCAAGATCTAGACCCTAAATGGGATGAAAAATGAATAGAAATGAAAGATGACCATTGGATCGTGATGATATGTTAAATATTTTTATTTGAATTATTAATGTTATTGTAAATGACTTTTATTGCTTCATAGATTTAATTATTAGATTTAATTATTTATTTATTTATTTATGATTTAATTCTTATGTTATGTAAATTACATTGAAAATGTAATTAAATGAAAAATAGAGTTGATGGACATTTACTATAACCAAGATCTAAGACTTCAATATTTAGAATGTAATTAGAAATATGATTCCAAGCCACTAAGTATGCTCGATTCTGAGTATGGGAAAATAAAATAGATTTTTCTCCATAAAAGGGCAAAATGGTCTTTTCACACCTCTGTGTCACCCACAAGGGGCCCACAAATGAATCCAACAGCCAGAAAACATGTAACAAGTGGTCAAACCACTACTATCTAATAGTGGAGAAGGAGATGGTAGTGGAGGATCCAATGTTAATTTAATATTCAAAAGAATTAAAACATAATTATTACAAGTAACTATGAAAAATACAAAACACCTATAAATACCCCCCCAAAAATCTTTATTAAAATTCCCACAAAATTATCTTACTTCCCCTAAAAAACCAGATCTAGATTCATTCCCAAATTGCTAAAATTGTCAAAAATCTCTCTTCTTTCACTTTCTCTCTCCTCTGTCTAGATTGGAAAAGAGACCTAAATTCAATTAGGCACTCTATTTCAAATCAAACCTCACAAATCCCATCATTCTTATTGTCCTAGACTACCTTATCTATGCAATCAATGGGAAATCACAAAACCAGCTGTTATTGGGCGATCTTATCTGTAATAACCCCCATTTTTTTGTAAATTGATTGAGAAAAATCAATAAAGTTTGAGTTTTAGATATTTAGAAATTTGAAATATTAGGGTTATTTAAAATATACTTTTTATAAAAGTATAATCAAATCATAAGACATGTAAAATTGAAATTAAACTTAGCAAACCCTTCAAAATGACTGTAAGCACGACAAATTTCGAATTCGGATGAGAAATCCTTAAGTTTTTCATTTTTTGGACAAAAAGGGTAAAATAGTAATTTTACCCAAAAATCAAAATATTCCAAAAATCAAAATATGAAACATCAAAATTTAGAATGTACTGAGAAATACGAATCCAACGCCACTAAGTACACTCAAATCCGAGATCATGGGAATAAAACCCAAAGTTTTATGCATAAAGGGCAAAACGGACTTTTACACCATGTGGGGCCCACATGGGGCCCACATGGGGACCACCACGTCCCCAACAACCACTTTGATCAGCAGCCCATGTGAAACATGGGTCAACAAAGATCAGCTAGTCATGGGTTAGGTATGGGAGCATTAAAGACTTTCATGCCATTTTATATTAAAAAATACATATTATAATCATGAAAAAAGACCCAAAATGCCTATAAATACAACCCCAAAAATCTTCCAAAAATCCTCATACAATCCCCACGAAATTATCTTCAATCCCCTTGAAAAATTAGATCTAGGATCCCTCTCAAAACCCCAAAATTTCCAAGAGCTAAATCTTTTTCCAATTTGTTTTTTTTTTAGATTAGAACAAGAGACCTAAATTCAATTAGGCACTCTGTTCTAGATCTAATTTCATCAATTTCACCGTCCAAAACATCCCAACACATCTATTCTACAAAACCCCCAAAGAAATTTCAAGATCCAACGGTTCAAACAACGGTATTTACGCGAAAGGTGGATTTTAGGCTATATCGTCATCAACGAGGTATTTCTTTTATTGGGCATGTAAATCAAGTTTTCTCCTCAATCAAGTAAGTGGAAATCCTTTTCCTATATTTTTAGTAATGTTTTATGTAATTTTTATTTTACTGTAATTAATTTTGATAATAAAAAGATAAAAATAAAGTAAACAACAGAACCCTTAATTAGGGATGATGGAGTGCTCAGATGAGAAATCTGACTGTACCAATCGATCCAGAAGGGTCAAAAACCCCTAGGGTAGAAGTTTCATCAAAATCAGAGACCTTTTGGGCCCTCAATTGCAAGAGGATTGATTGGACGGTCCAGAATGGACTGTCCGATCTCCAGATCAGACGACGCCCACGTGACGCACCGTCGGAACGGCGCGTGCGATACGCGTGGAGCGTCTGTTCAAGCGCACGGAAGGCGCGTCCGTCCAAAGGACGAGCGGACGCGCCCAGCGACAGCCCGGTTTGCGGGCGCGCGGACGACGGGCGTTCCGCTCGTCCCGTCCGCGTCTGTGGACGTCCCGCAGGCGCGCGTTGGGATTTCGTCCCAGCGGACGCGCCCGACGACGCCTGGTTCGTTCCGCCGGTTCGTTCCGCCTGTCGTTCCGCCCGACTAATCTGGGCCGTCCTTTCCTTGGGCCCAGATCAAATCTAGGCCCTAGGAAGGACTGTGAACTTCCAGGATCAATTCTGGAGTCATCTGAACTCCAAATTGAGATCGGAAAGAAGCTATGGAAAGCTTAAAACCTCTATTTTCTTATGGAATAATAAAAATGACATGTTATTCAATAAAAACTTTCTGTATTTAAGAATTAAGTTTCCAATTACATTGATTTTCAAGATCTGAGATGATCAGATCTTAGAAACATGTTTTAATAATGATCTAATACTGAAATAAAGTTATATCTATGTTTAAATTGGATATATATGAGATATATTAAGGGATCTACCCTTTATGATTGAAAAACCCAAAAAAAAATACAAAGGGACCCACTTGATCAATGAGATCAAGTGTGATCAGATCCTTGGGATGGAAAGAATAACTGTTTATATGATGAAATCCAAGGAAATCAGGGATGGATTATGATAAAAATAGATCAATGTGATCTTTTGACCTTAATAGAGAAAATTCTCTAAATATAACTAAAGTCCTTAATCAAAGGCAAATATCTAAGATCAAATGGTTGGATCATAAGGAAAGGTTTCTAAAAATGTAAATCTAATTAGTTTCATTTTATGTTATTACGTTATAAAGCATGCTAGTATAACATTTAGAGTTTATGTGTTCATTCTTATCATAAGTTGCTAGAGTAAATTTAAGTACCTTGTCTCATTTTCATTTAATGTTAAATTAAGTAGTTTTATGCTTTAAATTTATAATTCATTTATAGTTGAATGTTAGTAGTAGATTTACTTGTTATGAGATAAAGAGCATAAAACATCAAAAATGCATTCTAATGAGAAAGTAGAGTTTCATGACACAAATAAGAATGGAGTACTTTGGACTTAATTAGTAAGGGCTATAGTTAGTAGGACAATATAAGGATTATCAAATCCTTGGCCCAAATTAGGAAAAGAATAATAAACCCCATGAATGACATTATAAATATTCATGGACTTAATTAAAATCCATTAGAAAGAGTACTTAGGGTAAACATGCTTATAGGAACCTTATGAAAGGTTGAGTTATGGTCATTCTAGTGAATGATGAACATAGTGGTTAATGGGGTTATCTAATAGAGCCTCGCTCTTCCCCTACCTTGTTGACGTTTGTGAGGTCTAAACGCCTCCTTACATGAGGATTGAAGTAACCACTTTGTGTTCACCCATTCAACTAGTAAGCCTTAGCCAATTGGAAATAAGAGGAGCAGTCTAGATTTAGGCTTGAATAAGCTACCTTCAACCATGCACATTAACTGGTTGAATAATAATCATAAGAGCATAAAAGGTTAGTAAATTACCTAACCCTAATAAAAACAGTAAGTAAGATAAGAATGATCAAACAAGATCCATTAGATCTTGGATGATCAAGAATAATAAGAATAAGAACACTATATTGTACTTAGTATGTATGTTTAGTAGTATACTTGTTATAGTTCATTAGATTAGATAATCCAAACCCTTGATCAAAGGTGATTCAAGGAAGAAAACCAAGATCATCCTCCATAGGGATGATCCAAGAACTGAACTTAGATCAAAGAAGAACTAGATGATAGAAGATCTAGGACCTTGATCTTTATCAACATGAGTAGATTGTCAATCAAAGGATCTATGAAAGATCAAGATCAAGGAGATGAACATACAAAGACTTAGAGATAGAAAAATACTTAGATATGAATGATCTAAAGATCATTCTAAACATCAGATCTAGTGATCAATAGGATTGTTCATAATTTATATATTGACAATATGTATGGATGTACAGATTACATACATCGGTCAAGATCATGGAAGATTGGGGAAAAGAGATCAATCCTTAAAGGTAGGAGGATTTGATGAATGCATTTACATGAGATATTCATGATTGTACTCATGATCTTATGTTGACAAGAGTAATGATAATACTTGTAGTAAATCTCTTGAAAACCTTATGATCCAACCAAACACCTATAAGATGGTTAAGGACTAAACTATAAGTGAATAGGGAACTAGAAAATATTTCAGCCCTAAGTAAACAGACGTATGGTCTGATATATATGAAATCTATTTTTACATACAAGCTTGGAGGCTTGTGAGTTTGTTTTAATAGGCATGAGCCTAGGGGATGCTATTGCTAGAGGAGTTATGAGGGTTTGGCCACCCGCTCCTTGAAATTTGACGATATGATGATACCTTGCCCAATGAGAGGCTAAAAGTCGGGTGGTGGCAATTATGGGAAGGCCACCACTGTGAAAGTCTTGCCCCCCCATACGGGCAGTGACATAATATTTTCCACCGTGGTATCAGTGGTGAAGCAGGCGGTTATCCGAGCGCGCTAGTACGGATCGAGGCATGACATAGCAACCTTTCGATTATTTTGCACTATGATGCATATGGGAACAGGCATAGTGAAATGCCTTATGTTATAGCATAATGAAATGCTAGGTAATTGTATATTACCAATGTTTCCCATGAAGGGAAATTCCCAGTATGAGATTAGCTGTAATACTAAATTCTCAACATAAAGAGAATTGATCAGCTTAGTTGGGAATGATATTTCACTATTTTCACAAATTTAATTGGTTTACCCATGAAGGGTATGTATGTATATAGATATACATAACTTACAAAATAAAGAGTATGTTTGAGGATAACGAGATTATGAAGGATTGGAATTACATTGTCAATTATTATGTTTCTTGAATCCCCTACCAAGCATTGCTTCTTTGAGATATTGTACTTGTTGCAATATCTCAGATCCGAGAAGGAGACTTAGGAGCCGAAGACTATAGAAGACTTGAAGAGAATAATCTTCAAGGTATACCCTTGAAGACATGTATTTTTATTTGTTGAGAGTTTTATTGTATGGTGAGCTTGAGTTTTGGATTATGTAATTTGGACAAGTATTGTACTAGATTTGGTATCTTGTGAACCCTTTGGATGGATCCCTTGAGTTTAATAAAAGTATATTCCTTCAATGGAATTTTATTTTGTACACAAATTGTACTTATGTTATGTATGAAGTGGTGACTTGGGTTTTCAAAACAAGTTCTAAAGAAAAGAATTTCCGCTGCTTTGTTTTGCGAAAAATTTTACACTCTTAAGGGCCCCGCTTTCAAAATACTTTACAAATCATGTTTTCAAAAACCCGGGTCGTCACACAGTTGGTATCGAGCGATTCATCCAGTCACAAGACAAGACAAATATGTCCAAAAGAGAGATTATAATCCATGTCTAGATTAAGATAGAAATAGTTGTATAGAGGATTGATAGAAATTTTGAACATATGCCACCAAAGAGAATCACAAGATAGGCAACTCAAAATACTCCAGTTGACAATATGGAAAGAGTAACAATGAGCAATGTGGAAGAGATGATAACAAGAGATGATGACAGGGTGTTGAAGAACCTTCTTCCTCACCTATAGCAAACCCAAGGTTCATCATCTTCTGTAGAAATACCAAGTAAGCAGGCTCAGGTTCAACCTAAAGTGAGTGAATAAGAGATAAGTTATCAGTTGATGAGAAGGAGTTATGTGATAAACTCATTAGTTAAGAGATAAGTATAAAAGGAGGTAACTCATTAGTAAAGGATAAGTCTTGAAAGAGTAGCCTCATTTGTTGAAGAGGATGTAAAGAGTTGACTCATTAGTGAGGAAAGAGTTAAACTCATTATTTGAGGAATATGGAAAGAGTAGACTCATTTGTGAAGAAAGAGTAACTCATTTGTGAAGGATGAGTATAGAAAGAGTTAAACTCATTAATTAAGAATAAATATAGAAAGAGTTAGTGTAATGACGGAATAGTATAGTATAAGTCGATATTACTTAGTGAAAGGAAAGTCGATATACTTAGTGAAAGGACTCGAAATACTACTTAGCAAATAAGAATTCCAATAAAGGGAATAATAAGATATAGAAATCCATAGGAAAAACATTACAATAGATGTAAGGTATGATGTTCAGGTCTAACCTAAAGTCCTGAGTAAACATACAAAGTACGTTAATACAAGTATGTATATAACCATTATTAAGTAAAGTATGTATATAACCATTACTAAGTGAAGAAATGGAGATAAAGAGAAAAAACGATAAATTGGAAAAGAAGATGAAAAAAAAAAAAAGAAGAAAAAATTTAACCTTATAGAAAAGATGAAATGGAGATTTATGAGAAATAGGTGTTAAAGATGAAAACATTAGAAGTATTGTAAAATTCAAAGTTAACATTACATATATAAAGAAATATAAATGTAGGAATTAGAATTGCTACATGCATAGTATTATGAAAATTAGTTAAATGAAATTAATCATCAAAATAGAGAGGATATGGCTTGAAAGAAATTTAAGGAGATAGGTAAGAAAGTGCAAAATTTGTAAATGAGAATAGTTTGAAATAAATATGAGTAAGGAGTGAAGCAAGTATTTTTCTCCAAAATTAGTGAGGCAAAGGAATTAGTGGAGAAATGATAAAATTTTAGAACATGAAGAGATGATCTTTGATATTAGAATAAAATGAAAAGGAAAAAGAGAGTTAGATATGTTAAAGGGACAAAAATAAGTATTAAGAAAGACAATTAAACCATGAGAATATATGGTTAAAAAAAAAAAAAAAATTATAGCTCTATATATGGTACAACAATTATGAAATCACCGAGTTAGAAATTATAAAGGTATGACAAATCATTGTGGAAATTAGCACTAGAGGATTTTCAAGGATTAAATAATTATTGATATAATAACTTTGGTGCTATTGAAAATAATTTTGGGACTATCATTGATTAGCATTGATTAAGTCATTGATTATCATGGTCATGGATCATGAAAACAAAGAGAAATATTGATTAGCATTGATTAAGTCATTGATTATCATGGTCATGGAACATGAAAACAAACAGAAATATTTATTAGAAAAATATAGTCATTGAATATCATGAATAGGAGTACATCTTATTGATCAAGGCAAATGAAGAGCTAACTATGAATAAAGATATTACTTCCAATTACATGATGGAGTTGGTGATATTGAAAGATTTAAGAAATATAGTAAGGGGAAATATAATTTTTTGAAGGAAAGGTGAAATAAAACATGAGAAATGAAAACAAATATTGGTTGTTAAATTTAAGTTTAAAGATGATTGTGAATGAGATATAAATCCAAATTGTTGGAGAAATAAGTGGCTAGAAATTTTAAGATAGTTTGAAGATTTTCAATCTTACATGAGATTGAATGAGAAAATATCTATAATAGTTGAGGAAAAGAACATCAAATTATATGAATGAGTTGAAAGAACAACTTTTTAAGGATATGGAGTGATTATAGCAATTTACATTATGAGAGTAACAAATTTCTTTTAGGAAAATAAAAAGGAGGAATCAATATAAGGATGCATAAATGATGTTGAGGAAATTAAGTATCCTTTTTCTCTATAAGGATGATCATTTTTAATTGGGAATTGGAAATGCAACATCAAAGTATAAAATGAAAACAAAATTTAAAAGTTCTATGAGTTAGATAACAGATGTTCATGAATTTGAGAAGAATGAAATATATTGAATGAAGTGGTAATGATATATGGAAAGAGATTTCAAGAAATCAAGAGCATTCAGGGCATGACACTTACAAAACTTGTCTTGTAAGTGTACATGTGATTAAAGGAAGCAAAGTTTAGGTTATATAAATTTTAAGGATAGTATGGAATTTGACCCAACAAAGGTGGAATATGAGATCAAAATATGAAATGACAATGACAATTAGAGAAATATATCTCTTATTGATTTTATAACATAAGGACATTCTTTTGGTGAAGTTTTGCCATTGGTTACATAAATCCTAAATGAGTTGATAATAAATTGTTGAGAATTAAAGACTAGTTGATAAATTATGGTGTTTGTAAAGATTTGAGAAGGGATGATTACAAAGTCAATATGGACTCTTTTAATTGAAATTATCAAGACTATCGCAAATAAAGAGTTAGTATGATATGATAAAGGCTATGAGGTATGCTTTGAAAGAAGCATGAGGAAATGCAAAATCAAGAAATTTTGAAGCCTATGACATATAAATATATATATAAGAGGAAAAGAGATAAATATTATCATAGATTGTGAATAAATATGAGAAAGAAATAACAAAAGAGGATCAGGAATATATATGCAGAGTTAAACGACACTATCTTGGATTGAAAAATGTAAAAATTCAAGTATTATGAATAAAATGGTACTCAAAGGGTGTTACAAAAATAATGGACGGAAATGAGGAAAGATTCATTACAAGGAAACTATTATTGAAGGACAGAATTTGACAAGAAGTTGTCAATAGAAGGAAATAGTAAAGAAGTATGAACTGTAAAGAAGAAATAAAGTATATCCTTCCAAATAATGGAAGAATAAGAAAAGAGAAAATTACTTCCAAAGATTGGAAGGTTGTTACAAAGAACAATAGTTGAAGTTATAGAATCTTATCAATATGTATTATAGGAAGTCTAAGGACTATACATAGTAGGAAAGCTATGTCCAAACTTTATATGTTAATACATAGTATGAAAGCTATGTCAAAACTTTATAAGTTGAAAAAGAATGAGGAATAGAAGGCATAATGGAAAATTGTGAAGTATGGAAAGATTGGTGAAAATTACCAATCAAGTGAAATGGAAGGTTTTGAAACAAAAGGGATAACTCAATAAGAGTTATTAATCATCTTTTGGGAAATTCTAGCAATAACCAGCTTTATTATATAGAGCATTATTAAGGTTAGTCATGGAGGAGCATTTTAACCTTTGAGAAAAGATAGTATAAAAAAAGGGATGAAAGGAAATAGAATTTCCATAAGTGGCAAGGCCACATGTGTAAGGATATGAAAGAATTGTGAAAACTCCTAAGTGAGTTGTATTACAAATTTCGAGGACGAAATTATTGTAAGGGGGGAAGATTGTAATAACCCCCATTTTTTTGTAAATTGATTGAGAAAAATCAATAAAGTTTGAGTTTTAGATATTTCAGGCTGAAATATTAGGGTTATTTAAAATATACTTTTTATAAAAGTATAATCAAATCATAAGACATGTAAAATTGAAATTAAACTTAGCAAACCCTTCAAAATGACTGTAAGCACGACAAATTTCGAATTCGGATGAGAAATCCTTAAGTTTTTCATTTTTTTGGACAAAAAGGGTAAAATAGTAATTTTACCCAAAAATCAAAATATTCCAAAAATCAAAATATGAAACATCAAAATTTAGAATGTACTGAGAAATACGAATCCAACGCCACTAAGTACACTCAAATCCGAGATCATGGGAATAAAACCCAAAGTTTTATGCATAAAGGGCAAAACGGACTTTTTACACCATGTGGGGCCCACATGGGGCCCACATGGGGACCACCACGTCCCCAACAACCACTTTGATCAGCAGCCCATGTGAAACATGGGTCAACAAAGATCAGCTAGTCATGGGTTAGGTATGGGAGCATTAAAGACTTTCATGCCATTTTATATTAAAAAAATACATATTATAATCATGAAAAAAGACCCAAAATGCCTATAAATACAACCCCAAAAATCTTCCAAAAATCCTCATACAATCCCCACGAAATTATCTTCAATCCCCTTGAAAAATTAGATCTAGGATCCCTCTCAAAACCCCAAAATTTCCAAGAGCTAAATCTTTTTCCAATTTGTTTTTTTTTTAGATTAGAACAAGAGACCTAAATTCAATTAGGCACTCTGTTCTAGATCTAATTTCATCAATTTCACCGTCCAAAACATCCCAACACATCTATTCTACAAAACCCCAAAGAAATTTCAAGATCCAACGGTTCAAACAACGGTATTTACGCGAAAGGTGGATTTTAGGCTATATCGTCATCAACGAGGTATTTCTTTTATTGGGCATGTAAATCAAGTTTTCTCCTCAATCAAGTAAGTGGAAATCCTTTTCCTATATTTTTAGTAATGTTTTATGTAATTTTTATTTTACTGTAATTAATTTTGATAATAAAAAGATAAAAATAAAGTAAACAACAGAACCCTTAATTAGGGATGATGGAGTGCTCAGATGAGAAATCTGACTGTACCAATCGATCCAGAAGGGTCAAAAACCCCTAGGGTAGAAGTTTCATCAAAATCAGAGACCTTTTGGGCCCTCAATTGCAAGAGGATTGATTGGACGGTCCAGAATGGACTGTCCGATCTCCAGATCAGACGACGCCCACGTGACGCACCGTCGGAACGGCGCGTGCGATACGCGTGGAGCGTCTGTTCAAGCGCACGGAAGGCGCGTCCGTCCAAAGGACGAGCGGACGCGCCCAGCGACAGCCCGGTTTGCGGGCGCGCGGACGACGGGCGTTCCGCTCGTCCCGTCCGCGTCTGTGGACGTCCCGCAGGCGCGCGTTGGGATTTCGTCCCAGCGGACGCGCCCGACGACGCCTGGTTCGTTCCGCCGGTTCGTTCCGCCTGTCGTTCCGCCCGACTAATCTGGGCCGTCCTTTCCTTGGGCCCAGATCAAATCTAGGCCCTAGGAAGGACTGTGAACTTCCAGGATCAATTCTGGAGTCATCTGAACTCCAAATTGAGATCGGAAAGAAGCTATGGAAAGCTTAAAACCTCTATTTTCTTATGGAATAATAAAAATGACATGTTATTCAATAAAAACTTTCTGTATTTAAGAATTAAGTTTCCAATTACATTGATTTTCAAGATCTGAGATGATCAGATCTTAGAAACATGTTTTAATAATGATCTAATACTGAAATAAAGTTATATCTATGTTTAAATTGGATATATATGAGATATATTAAGGGATCTACCCTTTATGATTGAAAAACCCAAAAAAAAAATACAAAGGGACCCACTTGATCAATGAGATCAAGTGTGATCAGATCCTTGGGATGGAAAGAATAACTGTTTATATGATGAAATCCAAGGAAATCAGGGATGGATTATGATAAAAATAGATCAATGTGATCTTTTGACCTTAATAGAGAAAATTCTCTAAATATAACTAAAGTCCTTAATCAAAGGCAAAGATCTAAGATCAAATGGTTGGATCATAAGGAAAGGTTTCTAAAAATGTAAATCTAATTAGTTTCATTTTATGTTATTACGTTATAAAGCATGCTAGTATAACATTTAGAGTTTATGTGTTCATTCTTATCATAAGTTGCTAGAGTAAATTTAAGTACCTTGTCTCATTTTCATTTAATGTTAAATTAAGTAGTTTTATGCTTTAAATTTATAATTCATTTATAGTTGAATGTTAGTAGTAGATTTACTTGTTATGAGATAAAGAGCATAAAACATCAAAAATGCATTCTAATGAGAAAGTAGAGTTTCATGACACAAATAAGAATGGAGTACTTTGGACTTAATTAGTAAGGGCTATAGTTAGTAGGACAATATAAGGATTATCAAATCCTTGGCCCAAATTAGGAAAAGAATAATAAACCCCATGAATGACATTATAAATATTCATGGACTTAATTAAAATCCATTAGAAAGAGTACTTAGGGTAAACATGCTTATAGGAACCTTATGAAAGGTTGAGTTATGGTCATTCTAGTGAATGATGAACATAGTGGTTAAGGGGGTTATCTAATAGAGCCTCGCTCTTCCCCTACCTTCTGTTGACGTTTGTGAGGTCTAAACGCCTCCTTACATGAGGATTGAAGTAACCACTTTGTGTTCACCCATTCAACTAGTAAGCCTTAGCCAATTGGAAATAAGAGGAGCAATCTAGATTTAGGCTTGAATAAGCTACCTTCAACCATGCACATTAACTGGTTGAATAATAATCATAAGAGCATAAAAGGTTAGTAAATTACCTAACCCTAATAAAAACAGTAAGTAAGATAAGAATGATCAAACAAGATCCATTAGATCTTGGATGATCAAGAATAATAAGAATAAGAACACTATATTGTACTTAGTATGTATGTTTAGTAGTATACTTGTTATAGTTCATTAGATTAGATAATCCAAACCCTTGATCAAAGGTGATTCAAGGAAGAAAACCAAGATCATCCTCCATAGGGATGATCCAAGAACTGAACTTAGATCAAAGAAGAACTAGATGATAGAAGATCTAGGACCTTGATCTTTATCAACATGAGTAGATTGTCAATCAAAGGATCTATGAAAGATCAAGATCAAGGAGATGAACATACAAAGACTTAGAGATAGAAAAATACTTAGATATGAATGATCTAAAGATCATTCTAAACATCAGATCTAGTGATCAATAGGATTGTTCATAATTTATATATTGACAATATGTATGGATGTACGGATTACATACATCGGTCAAGATCATGGAAGATTGGGGAAAAGAGATCAATCCTTAAAGGTAGGAGGATTTGATGAATGCATTTACATGAGATATTCATGATTGTACTCATGATCTTATGTTGACAAGAGTAATGATAATACTTGTAGTAAATCTCTTGAAAACCTTATGATCCAACCAAACACCTATAAGATGGTTAAGGACTAAACTATAAGTGAATAGGGAACTAGAAAATATTTCAGCCCTAAGTAAACAGACGTATGGTCCGATATATATGAAATCTATTTTACATACAAGCTTGGAGGCTTGTGAGTTTGTTTTAATAGGCATGAGCCTAGGGGATGCTATTGCTAGAGGAGTTATGAGGGTTTGGCCACCCGCTCCTTGAAATTTGACGATATGATGATACCTTGCCCAATGAGAGGCTAAAAGTCGGGTGGTGGCAATTATGGGAAGGCCACCACGTGAAAGTCTTGCCCCCCATACGGGCGGTGACATAATATTTTCCACCGTGGTATCGGTGGTGAACAGGCGGTTATCCGAGCGCGCTAGTACGGATCGAGGCTGACATAGCAACCTTCTCGATTATTTTGCACTATGATGCATATGGGAACAGGCATAGTGAAATGCCTTATGTTATAGCATAATGAAATGCTAGGTAATTGTATATTACCAATGTTTCCCATGAAGGGAAATTCCCGGTATGAGATTAGTTTGTAATACTAAATTCTCAACATAAAGAGAATTGATCTTAGTTGGGAATGATATTTCACTATTTTCACAAATTTAATTGGTTTACCCATGAAGGGTATGTATGTATATAGATATACATAACTTACAAAATAAAGAGTATGTTTGAGGATAACGAGATTATGAAGGATTGGAATTACATTGTCAATTATTATGTTTCTTGAATCCCCTACCAAGCAGTGCTTGCTGAGATATTGTACTTGTTGCAATATCTCGGATCCGAGGAAGGAGACTTAGGAGTCAAGACTATAGAAGACTTGAAGAGAATAATCTTCAAGGTATACCCTTGAAGACATGTATTTTTATTTGTTGAGAGTTTTATTGTATGGTGAGCTTGAGTTTTGGATTATGTAATTTGGACAAGTATTGTACTAGATTTGGTATCTTGTGAACCACTGGATGGATCCTGGAGTTTAATAAAAGTATATTCCTTCAATGGAATTTTATTTTGTACACAAATTGTACTTATGTTATGTATGAAGTGGTGACTTGGGTTTTCAAAACAAGTTCTAAAGAAAAGAATTTCCGCTGCTTTGTTTTGCGAAAAAATTTTACACTCTTAAGGGCCCTGCCTTTCAAAATACTTTACAAATCATGTTTTCAAAAACCCGGGTCGTCACATTATCATCAATGGATATTTCTTTAAAATTGGGTTTCAAAACCTAAAGTTTTCTCTAATCAGGTAGGTGGAAACTCTTCGATACTTATTTAATGTTAGTTTATATAATTTTTATTTTTTTGAAATTAAGTTTAGGTTAAAAATTATAAAAATCAAGTAAGGATAAGAACCCTCAATTCTATATGATGAAGGGCTTAGATGGAAAATCTAAGCCATCCAATTGATCCAGAAGGGTCCAAAACCCCTAGGGTAGAATTTTTAAGAAATTTTATCATGTTTTGAGCCCTTGATTGAAGAAGAATTGATTGGACAGTTTAAAACGGACTGTCCGATCTTCTTTATAAGATTGGGATCCCAGACACTGCTATAGGATGCCACATGGAAACATGCCTTGTGGTAGCGTCTCCGTGCGTGCTTTGTGTGTGATGCCGTCTCGATGGAAAGACTGTGCGACAACGTAGGTTCCAAGAAGCGCGTTACCACGTGCGTCCCAGTGATGGGAGCACGACGACCGCTCTGCCCGCACAATATGGGCCATTCATTCGGTTGGGCCTACATCAAATCTAGGCCCTCAAAATCACAGTGAACTTCAAAGTTCAATAACAGAGTCATCTGAACTCCAAATTAAGATCGAAAATAAGCTATGGAAAGCTTGTAAGGTTTATTTTCTTCTTAAATCATAAAATTGATATATAAAAAAAAATATTGAAGAAACTTTCTGCTTTTAGGAATTAAGCTTCTAATTTTCATGATCTTCAGATATAATGTTGAAATAAAGTAATATCCATGATTTATTTTTATAGATCTAACATAAAATGAGGAATTTACCCTTTATAGTAGAAATAACCTAAAAATACAAAGAGACCCACTTGATCAATGAGAACAAGCATGATCAGACCCTTTGGATGGATTGAATGAATAGGATTATGATGGAATCCAATGAGATCACAGATTAAATGTGACAAAAACAAATGCATATGATCTTTAGGCCTTAATGAAGTAAAATCCCTAAATGTAATTAAAACCCTTGATCTAAAGGATAAGATCTAAAATCTAATGGTTGGATCATAAATAAAGTTTCTAATAATATTAATCTAATTAGTTTACTTGTATTTTATTTGATAATAGAATTGTAAATGTTATTTATGTTATAAATTAGGAAACATGATAGTTTAATTCTTAAATTTTAGCATGCTATGCTCTATATGTTATTGGATTGTTATAATAGGTTGGTAGATTTAATTATTTGAGGGCCATGTTAGTTTAAATTTGAGATTTTAGCATGATTCCATTAGATTAGTAGTAAAATTTCATGTATTTCATAACTTAGGATCATGCTAGTTTAAGTATAGTTTTATTCCATTAGGTTAAGTAGTTGTTAAGATATAATGAGCATAAATCACCAAAAATGTAAACTAATGAAATATAAAGATTCATGGACAATTAAGATGAGTGAATGACTTGACTTAATATTAGTAAGGGCTATAGTTAGTAGGACAATATAAGAATTATCAAATCCTTGGCCCGAATTAAGAGAATAATAAACCCCATGAATGACATTTTAAATGTTCATGGATTTAATTAAAATTAATTAGAAAGAGTACATAAGGTTAAAATTCTCATAGGAACCTTATGAAAGGTTGAGTTAAGGTCACCCTAGTGAATACTGAACATGGTGGTTAAGGGGTTTTTTTAATAGAGCCTTGCTCTTCCCTTACCTTTCATTGATGTTTGTGAGGTCTAAATGCCTCCTTACATGAGGATTGAATTAACCACTTTGTGTTCAACCATTCAGCTAGTAAGCCTTAGCCAATTGGAAATAAGAGGAGCAATCTAGACATAGGATGAAATAAGTTATCTTCAACTATTAAAACATTAACTGGTTGAATAATAAAAGGTTAGTAAATTATCTAACGTTAATAAAAATTGTAAGTAAGATAAGGATGATCAAACAAGATCCATGGGATCTTGAATGATCAAGAACAATAAAAAGAAATAAATACTTCTTGATGATTGTATATATATATATATATATATATTGCTTGCAATTTAGATCAAATGGAATAGAAGATCTTAGATCAAATAGAAGATTTGAACCCTTAATCAAATATGATTCAAGGAAGAGAACAAGGATCATCCTCCTTAGGGATGATCAAATAACTAAACTTAGATCAAAGAAGAACTAGATGATAGAAGATCTAAGACATTGATCTTTATCAACAAGTATAAATTATTGATAAAAGGATCTATGAAAGATCAAGATCAAAGAAGGGAATACACAAAGACTTAGAATAGAAAATACTTAGATCTGAAAAATTAGAAGATCATTCTAACAATTAGATCCATTGATCAATAGAATAAACACTATTTGAGGAAGATAGATCATGATAGGACACAAGATTTAATCCTTTATATCAAAGGACAAGATTAGACAAGGAATATAGATAGGATAAAAAATATAGGATTGTTCAAATTGTATAAATATATTGACAATATGTATAGATTTACAAATTACATATGTTAGTCAGGATCAGGGAAGATCTAGAGTGATGAATCACTACTTGAAGGTAGGAGGATTTTATGAATGCATCTACATGGGATGTACATGTTGAATACATGATCTTATGTCTAGAAATGTTGACAAGTGTAATGTTAATACTTGTATTAAATCCGCTAAAACCCTTATGATCCAACCAAACACATATGAAGTGGTTAAGTTAGAATTGAGGAAAAGACTCTAAGTGAATATGGAACTAGAAGATATTGCAGCCCTAAGTAAATAGACAGATTGTTTGATAGAAATGAAACCTATTTTACATACAAGCATGGAGGCTTGTGGTTTTGTTTTAAATAGGCATAAGCATGTGGATACTATGCTAGGGGAGTTATGAGGGTTTGGCCACCTGTTTCTCGAATTTGATGATATGATGATACCTTGCCCTATGAGAGGCTAAAAGTCGGGTGGGGCAATTATAGGAAGGCCACCACTGCGAAAGTCCTGTCTCCCCATATGGGCAATGACATAATATTTTCCACTGTGGTATCAGTTGTGAATAGGGCAATTATCCGAGCGTGCTAGTACGGATCAGATTGCAGCATGGTAGTCCTTTGATTATTTTGCACTATGATGCATATGAGATAAACATAGTGAAATGTCTTATGTCTTGGCATGAAGAAATGCTAGGTAATGTATATTACCAGTATTTCTTAAGAAGGGAAATTCCCATAGTGGAAAAAAATTGATCAGCTTAGTTGGGAATGTTTTTTGACTACTTTCATACATTTGATGGATTTATCCCTATACAATATGTATGTATGTATAAGGATGTATATATATGAAAAAGTAAAGAGATTGATACATGAGTATGTTTATGAATAACGAGATTATGAAGTATTAGAATTATACTGTCAAATTATTATGCTTCTTGAATCCCCTACCAAGCATAGCTTACTTAGATATTGTAAATGTTTGAATGTTTACGATATCTCAGATACAGAGAAGGAGAGTTAGGAGCTCAAGACTAAAGAAGACTTGGGAGAATAATCATTAGGGTATACCCCTTGAAGACATGTATTTTGTTTTGTTTAAGAGTATTATATTGTAATGAGAGTTTCATTGTATGGTGAGCTTTGAGTTTTGGATTATGTAATTTGGACAAGTATATTCCTTCAATGGAATTTTATCTTGCACAAAAATTCTACTTATATTATGTATGAAGTGATGATTTGAGTTTTGTAAAACAAGTTCTAAAGAAAAGAATTTTCACTGCTTTATAGAAACAATATAAGGATTATCAAATCCTTGGCCCAAACTAGGAGAATAATAAACCACCTGAATGACATTTTAAATGTTCATGGATTTAATTAAAATCAATTAGAAAGAGTACTTAGGGTTAAAATGCTCATAACAACCTTATGAAAGGTTGAGCTAAGGTTACTCTAGTGAAGCTTGAGCATGGTGGTTAAGGGGGTTTTCTAATAGAGCCTCACTCTTCCCCTACCTTCCATTGATGTTGGTGAGGTCTAAACACCTCCTTATATGAGGATTGAAGTAACCACTTTGTGTTCAGTCATTCAACTAGTAAGCCTTAGTCAATTGAAAATAAGAGTTGTCTAGACTCAGGATGAAATAAGCTATCTTCCACTAGTAAAACATTAACTAGTTGAATAATAATAATAATAATAATAATAATAATAATAATAATAATAGTAAGATCATAAAAGGTTAGTAAATTATCTAATCCTAATAAAAATTGTAAGTAAGATAAGGATGATCAAACAAGATCCATTAGGATCTTGAATGATCAAGAATAGTAAGAATCCTAATGTTGTATTTTATTATGTATCTATGTATGTATGTTGTAGACAAACCTAGATCATTAGATTATATAATCCAAACCCTTGATCAAATATGACTCAAGGAAAAGAACCAAGATCATCCTCCTTAGGGATGATCAAATAACTAAACTTAGATCAAAGAAGAACTAGATGATAGAAGATCTAGGCCCTTGATCTTTATCAACAAGTATAAATTGTTGATCAAAGGATCTATGAAAGATCAAGATCAAAGAGATGGATACAAAAAGACTTAGAGATAGAAAATACTTAGATCTGAAAGATTAGAAGATCATTCTAACCATCAGATATATTGATTAATAGGATAAACACTATCTATGCAAGATAAATTTTATGAATTATAGGAACACAAGACAAATCTAGATCCTTTATATTAAAAGACAAGGTTAGATAAGGAATATAGATAGGAGATTATCCAAAATTGTACATGTAATCACAGTATGTATGTATTTACAGATTACATATGTCAATCATGGAAGATCTAAAGGGATGAATCACTACATGAAGGTAGGTGGAACTTTAATAATACAAGACCTATGGTCTATGGTATTGTTGTTATACATAGACATTATAAAGCTTAAGAATGATAATATGCTTTGTTCCATTTGAATCATAACTCATGTATATGAGATAGAAATAGCTATTGAAAATAGATGGAATATATAATAAATACCTGGGTATCATTTATGATTACCCCTAAATTTAGATAAGAACATAATAATAATGGATATCAATTGTATCAAATGAGTATCCTTACACTCAATAACATTTGATATATGAGTACCAAATTAAAGGAAATGAGAATCATTTCCAATAAATGATTTATCCGTAAATTTATATGAACATGGGTATCATTCATTGTAAATGAGGATCACTAAATCTAGAAATAAGATTATATTCTTAATATGAGGACATTAAATATGATGATGATAATATAAACAAACAGATCGTCTAAGATGTATAAGAAGTATTTTAGATATAAAGCATAGAGTCTTGTGGTTTTGTTTTAAATAGGCATAGGCCTAGGGATGCTATGCTAGGAAAGTTATGAGGGTTTGGCCATCCGCTTCCCGAAATTTGATGATATTATGATACCTTGACCAAAGAAAGGTTAAAAGTCAGGTGAGGCAATTATGGGAAGGGTGAAAGTCCTGTCTCCCCATACAGGCAGTGACACAATATTTTCCACCCTCGGTATCAGTGGTGAATAGGGCAGTTATCCGAGCACGCTATTACAGATCAAACTGCAGCATGGTAGTGCTTGAGTATTTTTCATTATGATGAATGGCATAGTGAGCTGCCAATACTACCCTAATGAGGAAGTATGTTTCCAGCAAAAGTCTGGATGATTTATCAACTCAGTATATTTGAGTGCGATTATTGATGTTTGAGATATTGACTATTTTTCATAGTTTTTGATCGTATGTATATACATACAATATAGTGGTGAATGGTTTTGAATTATCATAATAAATGATACATGATAAATTATATGATTGAACATATATGGTATGGTTCATGGAAATTGAATGATGTTACTCATATCAAATATGATGAACTTGAATACTATACTTTTGAATTATACAATTCCATATGTTCTTGAATCCCCTACCAAGCATAGCTTGCTAAGATATTGTAAATGTTTGAATGTTTACAATATCTCAGATATAGAAAGGAATGACTGAAGAGATATGACAAGGGAATACAAAGACCATATTGTTGATCAAGACTATGTACATTTGTGAAAATATTGGATTGTATTTTGATTTGTGTATTTTGGACAGAGGATGTAATAAAGAGGCTGTGTATGTGAACCACTTGATCGATCTTGAAATTTTAATGAAATGAGTTTCTTTGGAAACACATGTTGTATACAAAATTATGTATGTATATGTGAGTGAAATGTGGCATTTGGGTTTTCTGAAAAGAATTTCAAAGAAAATATTTTCGCCGCTTAAGTTTTCAAAATTTTTACAAAATTGGTTGACTACCATTTGAAAATAAATAACGAAAATGTATTTCAAAAACTTGAGTTGCCATAGTTGGTATCAAAGCAGGTTCATCCAGTCACTTGTAGACCTTTATGTCCAATATGATTATGACAATCCAAGTTGAAGATGAGAAATAGTGAGTGAATTGAGAAATAGGAGAGTCTCAGTTGAGAATGAGTATAGAAAGAGTTTGCTCATTAGTTAAGTATGAGTATAGAAAATGTTAACTCATTCATTGAGGATGATTATAGAAAGACTTAATGTAATGAACTCATGAAGGAATAGTATAGTACAAGTAGATTACTCAGTGAAAGGACTAGGAATACTGCTTAGTAAGTAAGAATCCTAATAGATGGAATAGTAAGTTATAGAAATCAATAAGGAAAACATTATAATAGATAGAGATGTAATGTATGATATTCAGGTCTATCCTGAAGTCTTAAGTAAACATATATATATATATATATAGAAATAAAATACACCAATACTAGTATGTATATAACCATTATTAAGTGAAAGAATGGAGATTATGAGAAAGAAGTAATAAATTGGAAAAATATGATGGAAATAGTGTAGAGGGAAAAACTTTAACCTTTATAGGAAATGTGAAATAGAAATTTATGAGAAATTGGTGCTAAAGATGAAACCTTAGAATTATTATAAAATTCAAAAAAATAAAAATAAATACAAATGTAAGAGTTACAATTGCTACATATATAGTATTATGACAATCAGTAAATGAATTTAATCATCAAAATAGAGATGGTATTACTTGAAAGGAATTCAAGGAGATAAGTGAGAATTTTGAAATTTTGAAAATGAGAATAGTTTAAAGCATATGAAATTTTGAAAATGAAAATGAGGAAAAGGGTTTAATAAAGAGATAATAAAATTTTAAAGCATGAATAAGTGATATTTAAAATTTGAATAAAATGATAAGGAAGAAGAGAGCTAGATATGTTGGAAAAAAAAAATCCAAACTTATTAAGAAAGATAATTAAACCATGACAATATATGGTTAACAAAGAAATTTTAGTCCATACATATGGTACAACAAATATGAAATCACTAAGATAGAAATTATATTGGTATGATAAATCAATTGTTGAAATTTGCACCAAAGGATTATCAAGAATTATTTTAATATCTGTTATTTTTAAATTCTAGAATATTTAATTTTATGAAATTATGAAAATTTGGGAATTTGACAAATTTTGAGATAGAATCTTGAGTTAAAACCTCAATATTTGAAATGTGCTTGAAACATAGAATCTAACACCACTAAAAACACTACAATCAGAGATTGGAGTAAAAATAGCTAATTATTTTAATTTTTATATTTTTAAGCAAAATTAACACAAGGGGCAGAATAGTCTTTTAACATGTGGGCCCCAGAAATCAAGCCCTAAAACCTATGAAAGGACAGGCATTAAATGGGTAAGGTGATGATTACCAACAATAAATGCTGGTAATCATATCACCATAAATGCAAATTCAAAATTAGATTAATGGGGAGGGGGGGGGGGGGGGCGCGCTTCAAATGCGCCTTTCCCATCTCATTTCCTAGAACTCGATTCTCGCATCATCAGCGATAGACCACCGGCAATGACGATCCATGGCGAAGACACCGTTGTCTTTCTCCCCTCCCACACGCGAACTTGTGACGGAGAACGACTGGGATTGGCCAACTCGACTAATGTAGGCCATCCTCCACTCTCGTTCCCCCTCTTTTTCCATCAATTTTCAATGCTTTTAATGTCAAAAAATGGCATGATTGCCATTTTCCGGTGAAGTGATATGCATTACCATTTGTTTCAAAATAAATCTATGAAACGGTATCAGATGCATGATCTGAACCGTTCATCTTGTACATGATGACACAAAGAACAAACCATGAATTTTCATGGTGATCGAACGGCTAGGGACACTGAAAAACTCAAAAAATCATAATAGGGGATTTAGAAACATCGTAAAATTTGTATAAAAACATGAAAAAATCTCTTAATGGGAAGCTTAAAAATGAAATGTATGTGAAAAACTAAGCAAAATGGTACAAAAATCACAAGATTTGGGCACTTGGGGGTCGTCGATGGCGATTAGAGTCTGGCCTTCATCTTTGGTGATGGCAGACCAATCCAGTCATCATCCTCGATGACAGCGATAGAGGTAGTTACTCACGAGATGTAGCGGAGACGCGCGCCAGGCGACACAGTCTCGTAGTTTGCTCGCAGGAGGCATACGCAAATGACATGCGGCATGACACACAAGTGACATGCACCTACGCGTGTGTTACACACGTGCAAGCATCATGTGTGCTCCTCACATGCATCATGTGTGGTGTAATAAAAATCTATTTTTTATTATTTTTGGATTTTTTGAATCGTTCATTCACAAAAAAATGTGATTTTTGAAGCTATAGAGGTCCAAATCACGATCTGAAAGAGGCGTTACGATCGTCTAGATAGCACAAACTTAGATTTAACTTAAAAATCTAGATTTGATCACCTTTTAAATGGTGAAACCACTAAATACCATTAGATAACCTAAATCAGGGCGATCAATGGATGATCAGGCCTTATACCTTAATTATATGCATCAAATATAAGATGATCTAGGGATTAACAAGGCAGAGTTCACATGATTGTCAAGAAAAGTGACCTTGACCATTGATCTGATCAAGTGCCATGGGGTTGGTTGATCAAAGAGCGATCTAATCATTAGATCGAGGTATAATTATAGATACATGTTTAAATTACTAAATAAACACTAAACTTAGAGGGATCATGAGAAGAATAGTTAGAATTGATGATTAGATGTCAATTATAAATGTTATGGAGCAATCCAACAGTCAAATCATCTCCAAATTTCATAAGATGTTAGGGACTAACACTTCATTGATTAAGGGGCATAAATTAAGTGGATCATGACCTAGATTGATGATCAAAGACCACAAATAATTGTCTAGAGGTTAGAAAATCCTACATCTAGTACAGGATTGACCCAATAAGAGGTTAATCAGATGATCTGGGCTGTTGATCTGCGATTAACGGCCAGATCAATGAAGTTATCACTTAGATTTGTTTACCTTTAGATGTGAGAAAGCTAAGTGATAGATGACTTATATGATGTGACAGATACATTAGAGCACATGATGTGACATTGTCCACATGCCTGATTGGAGTATTGCATTTATCGAGGTAGCTGATTTCATTCAAAACTTCTTCATGATTTCAGTGACCATTACAAGTTCCCTAAAGTTCTTGAGGCATGCATTTTTGCGTCTTATGATGTTCACATAAATATCTTCTTACTTCTTGTTAATAGCATGACATTCAATTTTTGCCAAGAACCATGTTTTACATGTGATGGACTATGTTTATCATGGGCTTTGATTGTACTTATTGAGGTTATTTTATAGAGCTTTTTCATGACTTATGACAGGCGCTTCCACTCGGTGGGTACTATGCTAGGAGGGTTATAAGGTTGGCTGCTCACCCTATGACTTTGTGGTGATGATGATTAGACACCACCCTTGAGTGGTATAGGGCCAAGTACATAGGTGGTGATATCATGTATAGTCCCCCCTATGGGTTCGTTCCTCCCCATGGGTACAAAAAAAGTCTCCTGTTTAGGTGTTGACAAGGAGCGGCAGTGGTTCAGATCTTGGTAGGGTTGCCACTGCAGCATAGTAGCCATACTGTTATTCTATATGCTCATGTGGATTTATATGTGGGGTGAAATGAGACAAGCCAAGCCTAGGCCGTGAGTGACTCCAGGGGCTAATGTAGGATGCATAGGAGGGACCCAGGGTTGGTATGAGTATTCATCATTAGTGATTGAGTGTCGTGGGACACTCTTGGGGTTTGTTTTTGGTAGTGTCCTATTTATCATGACTTGCATGCATATTATTCTGTGGACATGGACTTGTTTTGATGGATGCACATTCACTTTGATCATGCCTTGCATGTTATCATGATTTGACTAGTAATCTATTCATGCAAATGTATGATTTTCATATGCTATTTCATTATGGGCGTCCGATTATTGACGTGCCTTATACATGCTTATTTTATGAGATTCACCATGATATTGATACTTGCACCATGTGATTTTATTAAGTTTTAATTGAATGTGATCACCTACACAAGCATAGCTTGTTAAGGCATTCCTTTATTTTGCAATGCCTCAGATTTCATGCATGATAGTTTGAAAGGAAAGCGAGTGGAGTAGCATTGATTTGGGTGAGGACCTAAGGCCCATCTACTTTTTTATTTGGAGACAAATTAGTGTACGTCTCTTAGACTTGTATTAGCCTTTTAGGACTCTACTTGGATGTTTGTATATTTGGATAGATTGGACCCATACCATTGTATAGTGTGCATATACTTACACGTGGATGATGTGGTGATCATGGATGGAACATGAGGCTTTTGGACTTGTATCATTATTGCCTTTTTATAGCTTGTGTAATTTATCGTGGTTTTAAATTTGAGCATGCTCAGAGTATCTGAATTTGATTTTGTTTATCGTCGTACTTTTTAGATGTGGATGACCCTCGGGGTTTTCCTTTTTTGCTTATTTGTCCTTGACACTGTGTAAAATTTATAAATTTCAAGTTTTATTCTCAAAGATCCTACCTATTTTATAAAACAAATTATTTCTATTATTATATGTATTATAAAAAGATTTAGAAAACCTAGGGTGTCAAAGTTGGTATCATAGCCTAGATTCATTCCATCATCACCACTTTAAGGGTCCAATTAGGGTTATAGCAAATGAGTTCTTGACTAAGATGGAGATAGAAGGAATACTTACACGATGTGATATTGAAACATTAATAGATGGATCCTCAATGGAAGACGAGGTCCACCTCTACTCCACTAGTTGCTACCCTTGTCGCTACACCAGGATAAGGGGATCAGGAGGTGGATATAGTGGCCTGCGAAGTTCAGGATCTTGTGCCATATTTCACTCAATAGATTACACAACAGGTTCAGGCAGCAATGCAGGCTATTCACTCTACCCACCCAACGATTGACTATAGTAGCCCAGGGGGACACATTAGTGCAGTCATCCCACCAGGTATCAACATCTCCTATGCTAGGAGCTACAGACGAAGGATCCTTGTGCACGCATGATCCATTAGCAAAGAAGCTCGAGAGGTTCCAAAGGATGGTACCCTCCTTCCGTGGGGAAGGAGATACATCAGTGGTGGAGAGATGGTTATTTGAGGTTGAGAAGGCCTTTGAGGGGATGAGAGTCCTACTGGAGGATGACCTACTTATTGACTATTGAATGGAGAGGCTGGGTTTTAGTGGAAGACTCAGCAGTAGACATGCTCCCCATCCTCGACACCACTATCGTGGGAGGACTTTCAGAGGATCTTCGACGAGCAATACTTCCCTCCTCATGCCTTGCTATGAAGAGGGAGTTCACCATGTTAGTATAGAGGAGTATGACGGTTCAGCAATATCTAAACTGATTCATTAGACTACAGAGATTCACGTCTGCCCCTTTTGCCTCAAATTAGGAGGTGACGGATAGATTTGTTGATGGGCTAGTGCACAATTATGGCATGAGGTACTTATTGCACACTCGACCACAGTGAGGTAGGTTGCAGACATAGCTTTCATGCTCAAGAGAGACCTGGTATAGAGCAGAGGAGAGTTGGTCAGCCCTTTAAGGCCAAGAGGCCCTTCGCATCCACACAACCTCAAGGGGGCCCAAACCAGAAGTACCCTCCTAGACAGAGAAGAGATCAAGGCAAGAGAGTGTGCCCTCATTGTAAGGGCCGACATGTGGGGTGAGCATGCACAGGACAAGGCCGTCAGCATTAGGACCCACTACAATTCCACCAACAGTAGCAGCGACAATAGCCTTTCCAACCAAGACAACCATTTAGATGTTACGGCTATGGTGAGATAGGGCATGCAATGAGAGACTGCTCAAGAGGTCAAAGAGACAGGCCAGTGAGGACAGATGCCACTACAGAGGTAGCACCACATTGTCAAGGATGTGTCTTCACCATTACCTCAAGGCAAGCATAGGCCTTGAACCAGGTGGTGGAAGGTACTTTCTTAGTAGCTGATAGACATGCTAGAGTTCTTTTTGACTTGGGGTCTACACATTCATTTATTTCCCATACATTTGCATCATGCCTCGACTTACGCACGCATGAGTTAACATTTGGGTTAGATGTATTGATGCCAGTAGGAGAGATAGTGGAGGCTACAAAGTACCTGGAGAGGGTACTAGTAGAGATATCAGGGGTTAGGATGGATACTAACCTCATTCTCTTAGATATGGTGGATTTTGATGTTATCTTAGCGATGGACTGGTTAGCGACATTTTGGGTTACCATAGACTGCCATAAGAAGCAGATTATATGTAGTGTACCAGATCGACCAGTGGTCGTAGTCTAGGGCAGGAGGAGTGTTAGTGGCCCTTGTGTTATCTCAGCCATGAGAGCAGCTTGATGTTATGCTTGAGGTTGTCGAGTGTTTTTTGCTTGCATCATGATGATTAACAGTGAGCAGCCACAGATTGAGGAGATAGATGCGGTGTAAGATTTCACTGATGTATTTCCATACGAGCTTCCAGGACTACCCCCATGCAGGGAGATCAATTTTACCATAGACTTGGTGTTAGGTACAACGCCTATATCTAAGACACCCTATAGGATGGCCCCTGCAGAGTTGAGAGAGCTCCAGGTATAGTTGTAGGAGCTTCTGGATAAGGGTTTCATTAGGCCGAGTGGATCTCCTTGGGGAGCACCAGTCCTCTTCATTAAGAAGAAGGATGGGTTTGTGAGGCTATGCATAGACTACAAGTTACTGAACAATGTTATTGGGAAGAACTAGTATGCCTTGTCTCATATTGATGACTTGTTTGACCAGTTGCAGTTGGCACAGGAATTCTCTAAGATTGACTTGAGATCAGGCTACTAGTAGTTGAGGATTGGGGAGGAGGATATCCCGAGTCGGTATGGCCATTATGAGTTTTTGGTGATGCCCTTCGGATTAACAAATGCACTAGTAGTGTTCATGGACTTGATGAACATGGTATTTCGAGCTTATTTAGATAAGTTTGTGATCATCTTCATAACTGATATCCTGATATACTCTCCTAGCCATGAGGCCCACAGGGAGCATCTTCGCATAGTGTTAGACATGCTTCGTTGTCATCGCTTATATGCGAAGCTCAGTAAGTGCAACTTTTGGTCAGGACAGGTGCTATTTTTGGGGCACATGGTATCCAAGGATGGTGTGGATGTGGACTCGGCCAAGGTGGAGGTAGTTTTGCATTGGGAGAGGCCTACAATAGTGATAAAGAATCACAGTTTCCTCGGTTTAGCTAGTTACTGCCAACGATTCATGGAAGGGTTCTCGAGGATCTCCTTGCCCATGATCACCTTGACAAGGAAGGACACCAGGTTCATTTGGAATGATGCTTGTGAGAAGAGCTTTCAGGAGCTCAAGAGGAGGTTGACTACGGCACTAATACTAACCTTACCTTCAGGTTCAGGTGGCTACATGGTGTTTTGTGATGCATCAGGTAGAGGTTTAGGAGCAATGTTGATGCAACATGAGAGGGTTATCGCCTATGCGTCGAGATAGCTGAAGACGAATGAGGTGAACTACCTGACCCATGATTTAGAGTTGGTAGCAATGGTGTTTATGTTGAAGTCCTGGAGACATTATTTATACGGCGAGAAATTTGAGATATACACTAACCACAAGAGCCTTAAGTATTTCTTCATGTAGAGCAATCTGAACATGAGGTAACGGAGATGGATGGAGTACCTCAAGGACTTCTACTTTATCATATAGTACCACCCAGGGAAGGCCAATGTTGTAGCTGATGCTTTGAGCAAAAAGTCGAGGGCGATGATTGCTAACCTCTCAACTCGATCTAGATTCCTTGATAGGATCCTAGTGATGTTGAGATATAGGACATGCCTGACAAGGTCGATTTTTCTAAAGGGCTAGATGAGGGTGTAAGGTATAGGGGCAGATTGGTGGTGCCTATAGATGATTAGTTAAGACACAACTTGCTCTAGGAGGTGCACCAGTCCCCATATTCTATTTATCCTGGAGGTACAAAGATGTGTCAGGATCATAGACGACGCTTTTGGTGGAATGGGATGAAGAGGGATATTGGTGAGTGCGTGGGACGATGTTTGAGCTGTCAGCAGGTCAAGGTAGAGCATCAGTGACTAGCTGGGTTATTGCAAACATTACACCTTCCAGAGTGGAAGTGGGACCACCTCACTATGGATTTTATAGTGGGCCTGCCAAGGACTGTTAGTAGGAATGACATGATATGGGTTGTAGTCGACAGATTGATGAAGTCCACACATTTCCTCCCCATTAGACAGATTGAGGCCGTGGACAGCTTGGCGAAGTTGTATGTCAGGGAGATCGTGAGCCTACATGGGGTGTCATTGACGATTATCTCATATTGAGACACACAATTCATCTCAAAGTATTGGCAAAGTGTACATTAGGCTCCAGGATCAAGGTTGAGATTTAGTACTGCATTCCACCCCCAAAAAGTGGAGGACATGTTGAGGGCCTGCATCATAGATTGAAGAGGTAGCTAGGACGAACATTTTCCTCTCGTAGAGTTTGCATATAATAACAGCTACCATGCAAGTATCGGCATGGCACCTTATGAGGCTCTTTATGGTAGGCCCTACCGGTCTCCCTTGCACTGGAGTGACATGGGTCATGAGGTCAGAATTGATTGAGCAGTGTGTGGAGAAAGTCCAACTCATTTGGAGATGGAAGGACTTGGAGTTCGAGGTTGGAGAGCATGCATTTTTTAGAGTTTCCCCTATGAATGGCGTGATGAGATTTGGTGTCAAGGGAAAACTTAATCCCAGATATATTGGTCCTTTTGAGATCCTATGCAGAGTCGGACCAATCGCATATCAGTTAACCTTACCCTCGGAGTTGCCTAGAGTGCATGAGGTTTTCCACCTTTCCATGTTGAGGAAGTATGTGCCAGATCCATCCCACATACTATAGCAGATCCCATGAGAGGTAGGCCATCCTGCACTCTCATTCCCCCTCTTTTTTTGTCAATTTTCAATGCTTTTAACATCAAAAAATGGCATGGATTGCCGTTTTCTGGTGAAGTGATATGCATTAGCATTTTTTTCAAAATAAATCGATGAAATGGTATCAAATGCATGATTTAAGATGTTCATCTTGTACATGATAAAGACCAAACCCATGAATTTTCATGGTGATCAAATGGCTAAGGATGCCGAAAAAATTAGAAAATCATAATAGGGAGATTTTTAGAAACATGGTAAAAATCATCTAAAAACATGACAAAATCTCTTAATGGGAAGCTTAAAAATGGCATGTATGTGAAAAACAGAGGAAAATGGTGCAAAAATCACAAGATTTGGGCACTTGGGGGTCACCGGCAGCTACTGGAGTCCAGCTGTCATCTCCGACAATGGTAGACCAGTCTGGTTGTTGTCCCCAATGGCGCAACACAGGCGGCTGCTCTCGGGCCACTGCAAAGATGCGTGCCAGGCAACATGCATGTGCAATGCATTAGCAAGGTGGCACACATAGATGATAGGCGACATGACACGCAAACTATGCGCGCTTTCACGTTGGCTACACACACATGAGCATCACGTGCAGCGCGATTAAAATCTATTTTTTTTTTGGATTTTCTAAGTCGTTCATTCACAAAAAATGTGACTTTTGGAGCTACAAAGGTCCAAATCGTGATCCAAAAGAGGCGTTGCAATTGTCTCAATGGCGCAGACCTAGATTTGACTTAAAAATCTAGATTTGATCACCTTTTCAATGGTTAAACCACTAAATACCATTAGATAACCTATATCAAGTCGATCAATGATGATTAGGCCCTAGACTTTGATTATATGCATCAAATATATGATGATCTAAGGGATTAGCAAGGCAAATTTCACATGATTGTCAAGAAAAGTGATCTTGACCATTGATCTGATCAGGTGCCTTGGGTTGGCTGATTAGAGAATGATCCAATAGTCATATTGATGTATAATTATAGAGACATGTTTAAATTACTAAATAAACACTGAAATTAGAGGGATAATGATAAGAATAGTTAGAATTGATGATCAGAGGTCAATTATTAATGTTATGGAGTGATCCAATGGTTAGATTGTCTCTAAATTTCATGAGATGTGAGAGACTAACCCTTCATTGATTAAGGGGCATAAATTAAGTGGATCATGACCTAATTGATGATCAAAGATGACAAATAATTGTCTAGAGGTTAGAAAAACCTAGATCTAGTATAGGATTGACCCAATAGGGGGTTAATCAGATGATTTAGGCAATTGATATGGTATTAATGGCCAGATCAATGAAGTTGTCACTTAGATTTGTTTACCTTTAGATGTGAGAACGCCAAGTGATAGATAACTTATGATGTGACAGGTATGTCAAAACACACGACGTGATATTGCCCACGTGCCTGATTGGAGTATCGCATTTATTGAGGTAGGTGATTTCATTCAGAATTTCTCCGTGATTTCAATGACCATGACTTGTTCCCTAAAGTTCTTGAGGTATGCATTTTTGCATCTTATCATGTTCACATAAATATGTTCCTACTTCTTGTTGGTAGCATGACATTTGATTTTTGCGAATAACCATGTTTTATATGTGATGGACTGTGTTTATCATGGGCTTTGATCATACTTATTGAGGTTATTTTATAGAGTTTTTTCATGATTTATGACGGGTGCTTCCACGCGGTGGGTACCATGCTAGGACAGATGTGGGGTTGGCCACCCACCATTTGACTTTGTGATGATGATGATGATTAGACACCGCCCTTGAGTGGTATAGGGCTAGTCATGTAGGTGGTGGTATCATGGGTAGACCCCCCTACGGGTCTATTCCTCCCCATGTGCATGGAGAAAGTCTCCCATTTAGGTGTCGATGAGGAGTGGCAGTGGTTTAGATCCTGATGGGGTTGGCACTGTAGCATACTAGCCCATACTGTTATTCTATATGCTCATATAGATTTATATGTGAGGTGAGCCAAGGCAAGTAGGGCCTAGGCCATTAGTGACTCTGGGGGCTGATGTAGGATACAAGGGAGGAACCCAGGGTTGGTATGAGTACTCATCACCAGTGATTGAATGTTGTGGGACACTCTTGGGGTGTGCTTTTGGTATAGTGTCCTATTTATCATGACTTGCATGCATATTATTTTGTGGACATGGACTCGTACTGTTTTGATGGACACATCCATACTTTGATCATGCCTTGCATGTTATCATGATTTGACTTATTATCTATTCGTGCAGATTTATAATTTTCATATGCTATTTCATTATGGGCATTCAATTATTGACGTGCCTTATACATGTTTATTTTATGAGATTCACTATGATGTTGATACTTCACACCACATGATTTTATTAAGTTTTAATTGAATGTGATCACTTACAAAAGCATAGCTTGCTGAGGCATTGCTTTGTTTTGCAATGCCTCAGATTTTGAGTGTGAAAGCCTAAAAGGAAAGCGGGTGGAGTAGCATTGATTTGGGTGAGGACCATCTACTTTTTGTATTCAGAGACAGATTAGTGTACGTCTCTTAGACTTGTATTAGCCTTTTGGGACTGTACTTGGATTTTTGTATATTTGGATAGATTGGACCCATACCATTGTATAGTGTGCATATGCCTACACGTGGATGATGTGGTGATCATGGATGGAACCTAAGGCTTTTGGACTTGTATCATCATTGTCTTTTTATAGCCTGTGTAATTTATTGTGGTTTTAAATTTAAGCATGCTCAGAGTATCTAAATTTGATTTTGTTCATTGTCGTACTTTTTTGGATGTGGATGACCCTCGGGGTTTTCTTTTTTTGGGTATTTCTCCTTGAGGCTACATAAAGTTTATAAATTTCAAGTTTTATTCTCAGAGATCCCACCTTTTTTATAAAAATAAAATAAAATATTTCTATTATTATATGTATTGAAAAAGATTTACAAAACTCGGGGTGTCACAATTAGAGGGATATTGATATGATAACTTAGGTGATATTGAAAATAATTTTGGGACTATAGTAAAGTGAAGTACATTTGGTATGGATGGTGAAATGATCATGGAAAATAAAAATAAAGAGAAATATTGATATGATGATTTGGGAAAATATAGTTATTGATCATGGTAAATAAAGTGCTATATACATAAATAGAGATATTGATTCCACTTATATGATAGATTTGGTGATATTGAAAGATTTAAGAAATATAGTAAGGAGAAATATATTTTGAAGGAATGGTGAAATAAACATGATGAATGAAGACCTATAAACAAATATAGGCAACTAAACTTATGTAAATTTTGGATAAATGAGATGACTATGAATGAGGTATGAATCCAGATTTTGCAGAAATAAGTGGTTATAAATTTCAAGATATTTTGGAGATTTTTAATCTAACATAAGATTGAATGAGGAAATATCTATAGTAGTTGAGGAAAATGACATCAACTAATCTGAATGAGTTGAAAGAACAAATTTTAAGGATTAGTAAACAAAGGAGTGAATATAGAAATTTACATTAGGAAAGCAACAAATTTCCTTGAAAAAAGAAAAAGGAAGGATCAATGTGAGGATGCATTGAACATAAATGATATTATTGAGGAAATTAAGTACTCTTTACTCTATAAGGATGAGTAATTCCCAAATTTATTATCATCAATTGGGAATTTGAAATGAAACATAATAATATGAAATCAAAACAATATTTTGAGTTGTATGAGATGGATAAATGATATTCATGAATTTGAGGAGAATGAAATATATTAGATAAATTGGTAATGATATATGGAATTGATATAAGAAAATGAGGAGCATTTATAGAGTATATGTTAAACACTTCAAAAAAAATTCAATTATATGGTAAGTGTAAATATTGGCCAAAAGGAGTAAAGTTTAGGGCCATATAAATTTTAAGGATGATATGGAATTTGACCCAACTAAGGTGGAAGATGATAATAAAATATGAAATGACTATGACAATTAGAGAAATTTATCTCTTACTGATTGTATAACATACCATAAGGACATTCTTTTAGTATAATCTTGACATTGATTACATAAACCCTAAAGAGTTTATGGTAGATTGTTGAGAATTGAAGAATATATGGTAAATTATGGAGTTTTTAAAGTCTTGAGAGTGAATGACTACAACACCAATATGGACTCTTTTAATAGGAATTATCATGAATATTTCATATAAAGGGTTAGTATGATATGAAAAAGTTATGAGGTATGCTTGAAAGGAGCATGAGGAATACATAATCTAGAAAATTTGAAACCAATGATATATATATATATATATATATATGAAAGGGAAAGAGATAAATATTATCATGGATTGTAAGAATTTAAAAAAATATTGTTCTGAATATGAGAAAGAGATACCAAAAGAGGATAAGGAATATATGTGAAGATTTAAATGACACTATCTTGGTAGGAAAAAGGTAGAAAGTCAAGTATTATGAATAAAATGGCACACAAAGAGTGTTACAAAAACAATAGATTGGATGAGAATGAGGAAAGAATCATTACAAGGAAACTATTATTCAATGACAGAATTTGAAAAGAAATTGTCAATAGAAAGATTGTTACAAAGAACAATAGTTGAAATTATAGAATCCAATCAAAATGTCATTTTGGTAGATAGTCCAAGGACTACACATATTAGAAAAGATATGTCAAAACTTGTTTAAGTTGAAGAGGAGTAAGGATGAGCGATAGAAGTTAGAATGAAAAAATATGAAGTATTGAAAGATTGGTGAAAATGAGGAGTATAAATTTAGTATACTAGTCAAGTGAAATAGAAGATTTTGAAACAAAAGGATAACTCAATTAAGAGTTATTAATCCTTTTGGAAAGTCTAGCAAGAATTAGCTTAAGTGAATAATGCATTAGCAAGGTTAGTCATGTGTGAGCATTTTAATATGTCAATAGATGAACCAACCATGTGATTTATACCATTGAGGAGAAGGTAGTATGAGAAATGAATGAAAGGAAATAGAGATTTCCTTAAGTGGAAAAGCCACATGTGTAAAGCTATGAAAGATCTATGAAAACTCTTGAGTGAGATGACATGCAAATTTCAAGGACAAAATTATTATAAGGGGGGAAGATTGTAATAACCCCAATTTTTATGAATATAGTTGAATTATTAAAAATTAAAAGTTAAAATTCTAAAAGGGGAGCTGGAACTTTGAGTTTTAGGAAAATTATTTTTATAAAAATAAAATCAAGACTTAAAACTTGGATATTTGTAATGTACTCGAAAAATCGATCAGAATGACTATGCCAAATTCTAAGTCTGGATGAAAAATCCTTATTTTTCTCCATTTTTATGAATAAAAGGATAAAATAGTAATTTTATTCATTACCGAGACCTAAGACTTCAAAATTTGGAATGTATTTAGAAAACCTAAGTATGCTCAATTTTGAGTTCATAGGAATAAACCCTGTTTTTCTCCACTTTTGGAATTAAAAGGGCAAAATGGTCTTTTCACAACTAGTGGGGCCCACAAGGTGGATTAACTATTTGGAAGACCACTATCATGAGTCAAACCACTACCAGTTTCTAGTGGAGAAGGAGGTGGTAGTGGGAATCCAATGACAATTTAATAATAAAAAGAAATGAAACATAATTATGACATGTAATCATGGAAAATTAAAAAATCTCTATAAATAGCCCATAAAATTTTCCAAAATTTTTCCTAAAAATCTCCGACGAGGTGTCCTAGAATTCCCTAAAATCCCAGCTCCAAAATCCTTCCTCATCTCTTTCAATTCTCTCTTCTTTCTCCTCTTATTTTTTTTTTTTTAATGTACGAGCATCTGCAGACTCACCCAACACTCCAAGCTCATTGGAGATGTCGGGCGTGTCAATTGACACGTCGTCCCAGATGAACCAGGGTTTTATCCTAGCAAAACCCTAATTCAATTAGCCATAGATTTCTAGACATCAGTTCCATATCTTGACCGTCAGATATGTTCAGCATGGGATACTCCTTAAAATCCCTAAATAAATTTTATGATCCAATGGTTAGATCGTTGGGAAACTTATAACGAAATTCAAGCACTGATGAATCACTGTCTTTGGCAAGTTCTCCATCTATTTCCAGCCAATTGAACTATATATTCTTGATCTTAAACCGTTGGATAACTTGCTAGCATTGAGATCTACAATTGCCCCATGATTCCTAATATTTTTTGGCAATGGAGACGGAGAAAGCTCTGTCTATATTTGTTTCCAACCAAGCTAGGGTTTTCGGTGATATTTCTAATCTCTGGTGAAGAAAACTTCATCAGCCAACCCAGGTAGGTGGCATATCCTCTTCTCCTTTCATACCAACATTTACCTGAGGTTTTCCAGCCTTTAGAGGTCTCCCCAGCCATTGATTCATCAAAAATGATGGATCTAGCATGGAGGGTTGAGATCTCCCCATTTTTTGGCTTAGATACAAATTCTAAGCCGTTGGATGAGTTCTTGGGGCCCAAAAACTTTAGGATAAGAAATCTTAGTTCTTGATATCTTCATAATTGGGAGATCAAGAAAAAGGTTGATCTGACGGTCGAAATTGGATTGTCTCAATAGATCGGATCCCAAAATGCTGAAGCAGAACACAAGTAGGGACACCCCCCATGGGCACACCCCAACGCGTCCACTCACGAGGAGCTACCAAGTGGTGTAAGAACAATACCGCTTGCATCTCTGTGACGGAGATGCGGGCCGCTGGTACTAAACTTAGAAAATTTATGTTTTGATGCATGTAAAATTTTGTTAATAAAGAAAAGTATTACTAATTCCTATGATCAGTGAAATTTGGAATGATCAAACTTTATAATTCTGATCCACTGATGATCTTGTGAATTTGGAACATGGAATCAAGGGTTAGAAGTGATTGATCTGTGTTTAATTAAGAAACCTAGCCATAAAAGAAGAAAAATCATAAAAATGAGCATGGATCTTCATGATCTGATTAATCAAGCATGATTATAGCTTTTAAAATAGTTTAAATGATGATTTAAATGTATAATTATAATAATTAAATGGTTGGATGTAATTTATTTTCCAGATCTTAAGATCATGACCCTTAAAAGTAGTAAAATCCATAAAAGTAAATGGTAATCTCCTTTATCAGTTTGATCAAGGATGATTGAACAGTGTGGATGTATTTGAATGATGATATAAAGTTAAGATCATATGGATTGATGGGCTTGATGATGATAATTTGGGATAGATTAAGATCTATGCCCTTAAATTGGATAAAATGGCTAAAGATCTTCTTGATCAATTAGATCAAGAAGGATCAGATCATGTGATAAAATGATATCAATGATCTAGCGATGAGATCACTTTGAGAAAATGAGTAGATCTGATAAAAATAAAAGATCAAGATCTAAATCCTAAATGGGATGAAAAATGAATAGAAATAAAAGATGACCATTGGATCATGATGATATGTTAAATGTGTTTATTTGAATTATTAATGTTATTGTAAATGTGTTTTATTGCTTAGTAGATTTAATTATTAGATTTACTTACTTATTTATGCTTTAATGCTTATGTTAAGTAAATTACATTGAAAATGTAATTAAATGAAGAATAGAGTTGAAGGACATTTACATGGAATGAATGACATGGACTTAATGATAGTAAGGGCTATAGTTAGTAGGACAATATTAGGATTATCAAATCCTTGGCCCAAACTAGGAGAATAATGAACCCTATGAATGATATTTTAAATATTCATGGATTTAATTAAAATCAATTAGAAAGAGTACTTAGGGTTAAAATGCTCATAGGAACCTTATGAAAGGTTGAGTTAAGGTCACTCTAGTGAATGTTGAACATGGTGGTTAAAGGGTTTTTTTAATAGAACTTCGCTCTTTTCCAACCTTCCGTTGACATTTAGTTAGGTCTAAATGTCTCCTTACATGTGAATTGAAGTGACTACTTTGTGTTCAGTCATTCAACTAGTAAGCCTTAGTCAATTAGAAATAAGAGGAGCTATCTAAACTTAGGATGAAATAAACTATCTTCCACCAATAAAACATTAACTGGTTGAATAATAATAATAAGAGCATAAAAGGTTAGTAAATTATCTAATCCTAATAAAAATTGTAAGTAAGATAAGGATGATCAAACAAGATCCATAGGATCTTGAATGATCAAGAACAATAAAAATCCTAATATTGTATTTTATTATGTATCTATGTATGTATTTTGTAGACAAATCTAGGTCATTAGATTAGAAAATCCAAACCCTTGATCAAATATTATTCAAGGAAAAGAACCAGGATCATCCTCCTTAGGGTTGATCAAATAACTAAACTAAGTTCAAAGAAGAACTAGATGATAGAAGATCTAGACCCTTGATCTTTATCAACAAGTATAAATTGTTGATCAAAGGATCTATGAAAGATCAGCATCAAAGAGATGGACACACAAAAACTTAGAGATAGAAAATACTTAGATCTGAAAGATTAGAAGATCATTCTAACCATCATATCTATTGATTAATAGGATAAACACTGCTTGAGGAAGATAGATTGTATGAATTATAGGAACACAAGACAGATATGGATCCTTTTTATCAAAGGACAATATTAGATAAGGAATATTGATAGGAGATTATCCAAAATTATTCAGATAATGACAGTATATATGAATTTACAAATTACATACGTCAATCATGGAAGATCTGAAGGGATGAATCACTACATGAAGGTAGGTGGAACTTTAAGAATACAAGACCTATGGTCTATGGAATTATTGTTATAAATATACATTATAATGCTTAAAAATGATAATATGCTTAGTTACATTTGAATCATAATCCATGTATATGAGATAGAAATAATTGTTGAAATTAGGTGGAATACATAATAAATACCTGGGTATCATTTATGATTACCCCTAAATTTAGATAAGAACATAACAATAATGGATATCAATTGTATCAAATGAGTATCCTTACACTTAATAACATTCCGTATATGGATACCAAATTAAGGGAAATAGGAATCATTTACAATAAATGATTGATCCCTAAACTTATATGAACATGTGTATCATTCATTGTAAACAAGGATCCCTAAATCTAGAAATGAGATTATATCCTTAATATGAGGACATTGTATGAGAATGATAATATAAATAGACAAACCATCTGAGATGTACAAGAAGTATTTTAGATACAAGCATGGAGGCTTAGGGTTTTGTTTTAAATAGGCATAAGCTTGGAAATGCTATGCTAGGGAAATTATGAGGGTTTGGCCACCCTCTTCCCAAAATTTGATGACATTATGATACCTTGCCCAAGAAGAAGCTTAAAGTTGGGTTGGGCAATTATAGGAAGGCCCCATTGTGAAAGTTCTGTCTCTCCATATAGGCAGTGACACAATATTTTCCATTGTGGTATCAATGGTGAACAGGGCATTTATTTGAGCACGCTAGTACGGATCAGACTGCAGCATGGTAGTCCTTGAGTATTTTTCATTATGATGCATGGTATAGTGAGATTCCAATACTACCCTAATGAGGAAGTATTTTCCCAACAAAAGTCTGGATGATTTATCAACTTATATTTGAGTATGATTATTAATGTTTGAGATATTGACTATTTTTCATGATTTTTTACTGTATGTATATACACACAATATAGTGGTGACTGGTTTGGAATTATCATAATAGATGATACATGATAAATTATATGATAGATCATAGATGGTATGGTTCATGAAAACTAAATGATGTTACTCATATGGAATATGATGAACTTGAATACTGTACTTTTGAATTATATGATTCCATATGTTCTTGAATCCCCTACCAAGCATAGCTTGCTGAGATATTGTAAATATTTGAATGTTTACAATATCTCAGATACAAAAAGGAAGGATTGAAGTGATACAACAAGGGAATACAAAGACCATATTGTTGATTAAGACTATGTACATTTGTGAAAGGATTGGATTGTATTTTGATTTGTGTATTTTGGACATAAGATGTGATAAAGGGGTTGTGTACGTGAACCACAATATCGATCCTGAAATTTTAATAAAATGAGTTTCTTTGGAAACATATGTTGTATACAAAATTATGTATGTATATGTGAATAAAATGTGGCATTTGGTTTTCCTGAAAAGAATTTCAAAGAAAATATTTCAGCTGCTTAAGTTTTCAAATCTTTTGCAAAATGGGTCAAACACCATTTTAAAATAAATAACAAGAATGTATTTCAAAAACCTGGGTCGCCATAGGAACTCCATGCCACCTTCCTAAAAATGTGGCACTTTCCCTTTTCTTAAGTTAGAAACCAGCCATGTTATCTTGCTTACATCATTTGTTTACCTCATCTTCCACCTAACTTTCCTCCTTCGTTCTCCACTTTAGCCCTTGATGTAGATCCCCTTTACTTTCCCAAATTAATCCTTAACCAAATTTGGAAGCTAGCCATCTATAAAGATCTGAGGCATTCAATGTTTTTTACCTAAGTATAGGTTAGTGACAAACCTTAACAGATATTCTTTAGAGTTCTTTGGAGCTTGGTCTTTGGACTTCTTTGGGCTATTCTTCCTTTCGATTGTCTTTTATTTTCTTAAAATTTTACACTTCAATTCTATGGTTAGTTGATTAATTTCATTGCTTTTTCTTTGCCTTGTTTTGTTCTCTAATTCCACACGCATAGTTCTCTTCTTACTTCCCTTTGATTCTTGCTTCCATCTCACTAGATTTGCTTATATTCATTGAGTTTTTAGGCGTCATTTTCCTTTGTTTAGTTCATCACCTTAGCCATCTTCTCCTTTGAATTCCTTCCTGGGCTTATTTGCATGTTATCTTACTCTAGTTTACAAGCATTATATTGCATTGAAGTGGTTGTTTAGATCTTGTTTTTAGTCACTTGAATTGTGTGCAATTTCTATATTTATATACATGTAATATGTGCACAAATTTAGGTGTAATATGACAATGATTCAACAAATTTCATTAAGAAATCTTGTCTTAGTTGTTTCGTATATCAAAGTACTTTAGATATGGGTTATTATTTTGTACAAAAATTACTTGTTCAGTTTCTTTATGTGCTTGATTTAATTTGAAGTCCTAAGTGCTTAAAATCTAGAATTTCTCCCTCAATTTTTATGCTTTGTTTGTAGCCATTAAAACATATTATTTTTTAATCCTTAGGAACCAATTTAATGTCTTAAGTTTTTTATTAAGTCCATTTCTTATTTTGCATGTTATTTTACTTTTGAATCATTAAATTTGACCGTCATTGAACCTATGAACTATGTGTGCCACTCATGGATTACTCGCATGGAACATGGATTAATTTCCTTTAATTTTTAATTAATTTAGTTTTTTAATATTTTTTAGTAATTATTTTTTTTTTTTCATCTTAGTTTAGTTTTAGAAAGCTTCTTAATTTGGTTTTAAAAAATTTTATTTTTAGAAAGTTTCTAATTCTAATTTAGGAAAGTCTCATTTTTACCAAGTTTCCTTAGTTTATGTTTTCTTAATTCATTCATGCTAGTTTTGCATTAGTTTTCCTATTGAATGCCTATTAGTTTCTAATTCCATTGCATACTCTTAATTTTAGAAAGTTTCTTTTAGTTGTAGTTTCTAATTTAGTGCATGTTTCTGATTTCATGTTGCTTACTTTCCTAGCTTAAATCCAAATGCAATTCAATCTCTATCTTTGGCTCAAGTTAAGAACTTAAAATAAGATCCATCCAAGCCACAAATTTGTGAGATTCTTTGTGAAATCAACCTCTTTTGCTCGTAACACTACATTGATTCTTGTGCTTGCAAGTAAAATTAAAACATACACCAAGTTTTTGGCACTATTGTCAGGGAATTGCTACAGATTTGTGGTTGTATCTTTATTTAGACTAATTATCTTTAATAGTATTTTTAGATCATATTAGATTATGATTTTTGCATCATTCTTGCATATTTCACTAATTTCTCAAAAATGGTCACATCTTACTTATTTTGTATGAGGGGAATTTGGCAAAGGAGCGACTACGATCCTGTGGACCAAAGCTTTATCAAATTTTCTTGCTTTCCTAGATTAGGGTTTTTAATTGTTAAGTTTGCTTGTAATGAGGCCCCATTGTAACTTGTAATTTCTTTATTTCATTTTAAATGAGTTGTATTAATATAGGCAAGTGTGGGGAATGGAGGCCCACACTTGATCTTTACCAAAGCACCACTATAAGCCTTCTTCACTCTCTTTTAATTTTCTAGTGTAGTTGCATTTAGTGTAATTTCCTTTTTGGTTAGTAGTGTAATTCATATAGTTTATGGTCATTTATCTTATTTGTTGCATCTTACTTATGGTTGTTGCATTAGATTGCACCTATCTAACCCTTGGTTGTATAGCATGTAGGTTGCATTAGTTTGCTTTCTTGATCTTGCATTGCACATTTACTGCTTTATGGTGGATTGAACATAATGTTAGCAAGGGCCCCATAGGAACCCTCATAAGATAAGGATCATATTTCACCACCAGATCCTTGGCCCACCTAAGAAATCAAATCAATTTCTTGTATGCATGCGATTCCAACTATTAATCTTAAATTAAAATCAAGTAGCAAGAGATCTAGGGTTTTGAGCTCATAGGACCCTTTAGAAGAGGTGATTGTCATTTCAGTCATTCTTGAATGTTGTCGTTATACTGGGTATCAAAATCCATGCGATTTTTCCTCTACTTTTATTGACGGTTGTTGAGGTCTTTGATGAGAATTGTATTGACCACCTTGGATAGGACCTAACTGGTAAGCAATAGTCAAGTCAGGATTGAAGGTGACTCTATCTAGCTTTAGGTTTAAAATCTATAACCTCACAAATTAACAAAGATCATCAAATCAAGCTCGCTAGCAATAAGGATTATTTATTTGCATATAAGATAGAGTTAGGAGTCATATTTAGAGCTAGGTTGCATCATTTAGATATGTTTGCAGTATAGTGCATGAAAGGTAATCAATCTCAAAACATAGGTAGTGCTAAGAAACCAACTTCTAACCCCATGGTTGAACCACCAGAAGAAGTTGAGCGCAAGGCTATTAGAGGTTTCTATGCACCACTCTAGTTAAATACCCCATCATGCATTACATTTCCACCCACAACTACATACCACTTTGAACTTAAACCTAGAATCATACAGTTACACCCAACATTTTATGGTTAAGAGAGAGAGAGAGAGAGAGAGAGAGAGAGAGAGAGAGAGAGAGAGAGAGAGAGAGAGAGAGAGAGAGAGAGAGAGAGAGAGAGAGGATTCATACCGACATATCAAGGAATTCCTTGATATTTGTCCTACATTCAAATATCATAATGTTACAGATGATTCTATTGGGCTTGAGTTATTCCTTTTCTCATTAAAGGACAAGAACAAATAATGGATCAATTCTTTAGAGGTAGATTCCATTGTCACATGGGACCAATTGTTTAAGAAATTCCTAAATAAATTTTCCCACCCCATAAGACTAATGCTCTCCGTAGGGAGATCATTAATTTTGAATAGAGAGATGATGAGAAATAATGTGATTGTCAATAGTGATGGAATGAATTACTAAAGAAGTGCCCTCATCATGGATTTGAAAAATGGCAACAGGTTCAGTATTTTTATGAGGCATTAATACCTTAAAATAAAAGCTAGTGGAGGAGCCCTCATGTTGAAAAATGAGATAGAGGCCTAGGAAATTTTCCAAACTCTAGCATACAATTCCTATGAATGGGATTATTCTAGTAGGAAACAACGAAATACATAGCCACAAAAGAAAGGATTTCACCTAAAAAACAACACATAGGCTGGACTCGTTGGATGGCAAAAATTGACAAGCTCGAAAATATATGCTAGACAATGAGTGTTGACATAAATGCTTTCATGGTCTTTAATGCAAAACCTCCACAAGAGGTATGAACTATTTGTTCTAGTCTAGCCCATTTAACTACAACTTGGCCATCCAAAAGAGTGCTTAATGAATATCTTTTAAAAATGATCTTGGGGCGTATCACAATCATAGCAAAAATAATCCATAATGGGAGACCTATAATCTAAAATGAGTTAGGAATTGTAATTTGTCATGGTCTAAGAATAATTACTAGAGAGGTACATCTATGAAGACCCCTGTTCAGAACTTTCCTAGAATTTCAACTTCCCAGCAGCCACCTAGTTTTTAGCTTCCTAACAATCAAAGAAACCATCAAATGAGAAAGTATTCAATTTCTTATGAAATAAAATCAAGAGACTAATAAGGCTTTGCATCAACTCCAAAATGAGAGTCCACAAAATATTGCCAGGATAGAGATGTGTTGTAGTGTTAAAATTACTCATGAGTACACAAAATAATTGTAGTAGATGTATGTGAATGAGGTTGATCTGATGAGGAATCTCAAATATTTGCAATGGATTGTATCTTATTTAAATTGATTGACTTCAGCCAAAGAGATAGAGATGTGATTAAACTAGGAAAACAACTTAAGAAGGAAATATGCACATAATTAGAAACTAGAATTAAAAGAAACTTTCTAAAAGTAAAGATAAGTAATTAGAATGGAAACTTACTAAATAAGATGCAAGAAATTAAAGGAAACTAATGCTAAAATATAATAAATCAAAATATGCAACAATCTCTAGGAAACTACTAAAATTAGAAACTTTCCTAAATTAACACTTACCTAACCTAAATAGAACTTGCTAAAATTCAAAAAGGGAAATTTTTAAATATAAAATAGTATGGAAATGTCTAAATTAATAATAACTAAACAATGTTATGCAACTAAATTAAACTAGAATCAAAAGGTAATCCAACCTAGTACCATGTGCATGGTTCTAGGGTCCCAAAACTTGCAAAATTGATGAATTTAAAGTAAAATATCATGCAAAATAATCAATGGATCTAATAAATAACAAAAAAATCTAAATGGGTTCTCAAGGATTCAATAAAAAACAATGTTTAGATGGCTAGAAACAAAGTACAAAGTTAAGGATAGAAAATTTCCAAATTTCAACTACTTAAGAATATCAAACAATTCAAGCATAAGAAAGTAATTGAAACTACAATTTTTATGCAAGGAAACATCCTAGATCGAAATTAATTTGATGAAAGATTATTCCATAAGAAGCCTCAAATAACTTTATTAACTCAAAATCAAATTACGCGTAAAATTGTGAGCATAATATATGTTCAAAATCTGAAAATTTTGCAAAATTTCTAACATAAAATCCTATCTAAACAACACAAACAATGAGATCTGATGCTCCCAATTTAAAGTATGATAACATGCAAAGAAATAATTGTGAAGGAATTCAAGAGACAAGAAGGCTAAATGGGTCATCTAATTATGCAAAGTGGACCTAAAACTAAGGGCAAATAGAAGAAAGAAACATGAACTTCAAGGGAGGAATTCAAGGTTTCAAGCTAGATCTTCCCTTGGCTGTCACTCTAAGGGAAGAATTAACTCAAATCTTGAGTGAATAACAAAGAAAAACTATTGGAATTGAGGTAAAGAAAAAAGGAAAAGATGGGTGGAAATAAGAGTGTAAACTAGAAAGGAAAACAAAGGAAAAATAAGACAAGGAAACTAAAACAATGAAACCAAAGTACTAACCTGAATATGAGAGCAAATAAAAATAAGAATAACTACAAATCTAAAGGAATAAAATGATCAAAGAAGTCCTAAAAGTCCAGCAGCAGCTAAGCACCAAAGGAGAGCTTGATTTCAAAGTTGTCTCACACAACTTCTACTTAAAAAATTCACTAGAACCATGGGAGATTTATAGATGCTTTGGTTTCTAACTTAGGCAAGGGTTGAATCAAGGTGGAAAGTAGATCTAGAACTAGGATTTTGAATGAGGAAGGTTAGGTGAAGACTGAGGTGAGCATGGTCAGGTAAGAAAGAGAGGTAGGTTGGCTGATTTCTAAATTAGGAAAGGGGGGAGCCACTTATTTAGGAGGTGGCACGAAGTTCCATCCCCCTACTTAGGTGCAACTTGAATGCTGGGAAAGAGAGGGAGATGCAAAGGAAATTTAGATAGAAAATTTAAGGAAAATTTAAGGGTGTTTTTGCATGTTTGAATGGACTTGAAACTTAGAGTTTCCATCTTAGGAAACCATATAGATGAGCATTCAAATTAAGGGGGAGGTGCCACTTTTTTAGGAGGTGCCTCCCTCCCTAAGTAGAGTTTCATGTAGCTCTAAGATGGAGGTTGAATGAAGGGTGGGAAACATATTAGAAATTGCGGCTTTCTCTTTGGATGCATCCCTTAATGCATGATCATCTTACCTTTTACATTAATCTCTCAAAATCCCTTAAAAATCACTCTTTAATATAAGGTAAGTGTTAAGTTTGATGCTCCAATCATGTGGCTCCATATGGCACTCCTTCATGACTTAATGACTCACTTTGATGGTTCATTCCTTGGTAGCTTAAGTGGCTTCAATGATTGATTAGTTCATTTGGTTCATCACCCTTTTCTCATGACTTTAATGGCCAAGTGGCTTGAATGGCTCCCATGCAAAGGGGGTGCAAATGCATGGCTTGCCTTGGGTCTATTTTAGTCACCTTTGTCTCCAATTGCTTCATTTATCGCTGTAGGAAGAAGTGATCCTTGATTAAGCTTTGGATGATGTCAATTGCGCTTTATCTTGATCTTTACTTTTCATCCTGATCAATCTCAACCTTTGGATAACCTCTTCAATACCTACAAAAGATGAAAAATCCCACTTAAATCCTATAAAAATATGATCATTTATATACTTACTATAAATTAGCTGCTAAACCTATAAATATCACATTTTATAATTATTAGGCCAAAACTGAATATGTATAAATTTTGGCCAAAAAACCCTAAAATAATACTATAAGTTATAACACATGGGAAACTAATTGGGCATTATTCATACAAAATTGAACACTTCTCAAGATGCAAATAAGCTAGTTCTCTGCTTCCTTAAGTGAGAGGGAGAAAGGAAAGATTTTTAGTTAGGCTATTCCAAACCCTAAGGGCCAGTTAGAAATATGGTCTAGTTCCCATAAATATAGACCCCATGAGCAAGCAAAGTCTATCACTACCCTTAGGAGTGGCTATCAGGTTGATAACAAAGTAGGCTAGACTAAGGAAAGTTTAGAGGAGAATGAACTGACTAAATATAGGGAAAAGAGAAATCTCCTACTCCATCTAAGCTTATAGTGGAAGCACCTTATGTGCCTAAAGCCCCATTTTCTTAACTCAATAAGGCTAAGAAAGGAAGAAATTTCAATGAGATAATAGAAGTATTTAAACATGTACAAATTAATATCCCATTACTTAATGCTATTAAAGATATTCTTACTTATGCGAAGTTTCTTCAAGAGTTCTGCACACTAATAAGCATTTAATTTTGTATAAAAACCACCCAATTAATTATCCACATTTTACAACTTATAAGGGTAAATTAGGGTTTTAGACCAAAATTCATAACACGTGCATTTTTTGTCCTAATAAAGCAAAAGTTTGATATTTTGTAGGTCTAGAAGCTAATGTAAGGTAAATATGCAATTAATCATATTTTTCTAGGACTTAATTAGTTTTTTTACTCTTTTGTAGGAAGTGGAATGAATGCCCAATGACCTATATTGCTCTTCATATAGGTTTTTTGTGGGTCTTGGAGAGATGATCCGACAACCAAGATTGATTGAGATGGACATTGAAGATCAAGATCAATAGATTGAGTCAAAGCCTAAGAATAATCAATCCATCATGAATTCAAAGGTCAAGATCATCTCTTGGACCAATAATGGATGTGATTAAAGGAGCTAAAGGTGGCCAAAGTGGGCCCATGAAGTAAGCTATGCACTTTCACGACCTTTGCACGGGTTGCATGTACGCCACCTTAACCATATAAGCCATGCGAGAAGGTAACAAGATAAGGAATCCAAGCCAAACCATTCAAGCCACTCAAGCCAAGGGATGGAGCTATGAAGCCAAGCTAAGAGAGGCCCCTAAGCCAGCCATGAAGCATAGCCAATAGAGCCTTTAAAGTTAACCATCAAAGCTATTAAGCTAAGCTAAATGGAAGGCTAGGATTGAAGGAAAATCAAGAGCATTATCCATGAGATTTTAAGTAATATTTTGAAGATAATTAAGGAGAATTTTATTAGGATAAGTTGGCATATGGATCAATAGGATGACAGCCTTCCAATTTTGATGTTTTTCCCACTTCTTCTCACCCCACCTCACAACCAACTACCACCATGAATTTGACTTTCCATTCAAGAGTCCTACCATTCCATAACTATGCCACCTTCCTAAACTCCCATACCAACCACCCAACCAATCCCAAGTCATTACAAAATCAATTAACCTATCAAAATTTTCAATCTCAGCTCACTTTCCTAAGTTTTTCCTACACCACACTTTCCTCCCACGTTCTTTTCTTCTTCCCATCTCTTTCATAACTTATCACCTCATCCACCTTCCTAATTTGGAGGAGCCTCCAACACTTTTTGAAGGGGGATACACTCTTTTCTAAAAAGTTGGCATCTCCCACCTACTCCACCCCAACATGGCCGCCACCTCCCATCCCTTGTTTACTAATTGAAAACCTTAGCATTTCCCCTATTGTAGCCATCTGAAATAACTTGATATCATCCCCACCAGACCTTCGTGTTAGGATACCCTAGGAAAATTAGGAGAAAAACTATGAAAACAGCACCAAACTAAAGGAGAGGAAACCTTTTACAATAGGAAAAAGACACCACCACAGAAGCATATGTCCTCTTGCTAAGCCCCTTCTCTCAACCCTTTTGCTTGTTTCATTAGATCTCCTTTGGGTGCTATTCTTTTCCTAAGGTGTGAAGCAGCTCTCCACGCTATTCAACACTTGAACCTTAGGGTGGTTGTTTGTCCTTTCAAGGTTGATTCATCTCACCTTTTCTTTTGTTTGAACTTAGGCTTTTCATGCTAACTTTTGCCTTACTTTCCTTTAAAATTCAAGGCTGGTTTTTCCTTGGAGTGATAGCCAAGGGAAGTCATTTTGAATCTAGTTTCACTCTTTGCCTTTCATTATCTTGAGTTCTCTTTTTAGTTTTCTTGAATTCCAGCCTTTTTCTCTTAGTTTCCCTTGAGTTTTTCCATTATAATTTCCCTTGAATTTCAAGCATGGTTACTCATGATCAATAATTGGAGCAATTGAAAAAGGATTAACTTTTAGTTGTGGGTGGATTAAGAACAAGTGGACTTCATCGTAATAGGATTTTATTTTCAGATTTGAATTGCATGTATTAGAGCTTTTATGTTAATGGATGTAAATGTACAATGAAGTTTATTGGAGTTTTCAATTCATGGTAGTGTCCAGCAGTTAATAGTTTACATTCTTGAATGTTTTCTTACATTAGAGTTGATTAGTTCCATGTTTCATGCTTTCTATTGAGTGAATGATTTGGCTACTATGCCACTGGAGTTTCTTTTCATGGTTGGTTTTGTTTAATTTCCAGCACCAAGCACTTTATATTCACTTGAATTTTCAAGCACCCAATTAGTTCTTTAAATTGCTTAGTTAATGTTACAATAGGATTGTATACTTTAAGATTTGCAAAGTAATTCAAGTTTTTACCTTCATTCATGATAGGAAAGAGTTCAGTAGTGTTGATGTTAATTAGTTTGTTTGCATGTTGTGCTTAGAGTGTAGTTTTTGAAGTTTCCTTTTCCATAAGTTTATGTGCTTTATTTAGGAGATGGAATGGTTAGGAATTTAATGCATGTTTCCTTAGGTTAGTTGTTAATTTCATGCTTAGGAAAGTTAAGTTAACAAAGTTGTTAAAATTGCACTTTAGGAAAGTTGCTTGTTTGCATTTTTAGAAAGTTCTTACTTTAGGAAAGTCTTTAATATAGGAAAGTCATAGATTTAGAAAATCTCATTTAGGCAAGTTTTACTTATGGAAAGTGCATGTTTTAGGAAAATTTTCAATTTTAGCATGTTTTTGCATAGTTTCCATTTCCATGTTTGATTTCCATACTTAGATGAAAAGAAATATTTCTTGAATTTTGGCTAGGTTAGATAGTGTAAAGTAGAGACCACTAACATCACATTAGTTCAACTCCTTCTAGAATTAACCTCACTAACTTGCGATAATGCAAATGATTCATGCACTTGAAAGTTTAATTTAAAATAGCAACACACACAAAAGCGAAAGCTTGATGTGCAAAAGAAATCCTTCCTCTTCGTGCAAGTGAGCTCTTTAATCAGCACTAGACCACACCTAAGTTTAGAGATCCAGGGTTTCCTATGATTTCATGTGGTTGAAAATTATGTCATAAATAAGGCACTATTTGATAAAGGGTTAGTGTAAATTTGTTACCATTTTCTGTCTATGAGCAACTAGGGCTCGGTGACCTTAAGCCAACTAATACCATTTTATAGTTAGTAGATAAATTAGTTAAGATTACATGTGGTATGATTGAAGATGTGCTAATATAGATGGACTATTTTATTTTCCTATAGATTTCATTGTACTTGATACCCAGATTATATTAGGCCCCAAAAGTTAGATCCAAGTGATTCTTGGACGTCCATTTTTGGCTACATCCAATGCCATAATAAGTTATATAAATGGTGTGATGAAATTATATTTTAGCAATATGAAAATTGAGCTTAATATTTTTAATGCCAACCATCAACATTTAGACCTAGATGAATCATCTATAGTCAATTTAATTGAAGGTTTAATACATAATACACCATCATCTATCTTAGATCCACTTAAGCATGTTTAGTGCACTTTGAATATGTCTTTAATATAAAACAAGTCCATTGAGGAGGTAAATAATCTCTTAAATGCTACACCTATTATGGATACCTCCAAATGGAGACCTCATGTGCAACCACTTCCTCAATAAGATTCTATCCCTATACCTTCTATAGAAAAACCACTTACCTTGGTCATAAAGCTTTTACTTGAAAATCTAAAATACTCTAATCTAGGCCCAGATGAAACCTTTCATTTAATCATAGTCATAGATCTAGATTAAGAATAGGACGAAAACATTCTTGATTTTCTCAAAGAACATAAGACTACTCTAGGTGGACCATAGAAGATATCAAAGGGATAAACCCTACATTGTGTATGCGTAGCATCCATTTGGAGGAAAATGCTAAACCATCTAGGAAAATACAAAGGAGACTTAACCTAGCATGGCGGTAGTGAGAGATGAAGTTCTTGACCTCCTAAATGATGGTGTCATCTACCTTATATCTAACAGTACATGGGTCAACCCTATTTAGGTTGTCCCTGAGAAATTGGGAGTCATGGTAATCTAAAATGAGGATAATGAGTTAATCCCCACTTGCACGATCATCAGGTGGAGAGTTCATATAGTTTATCAAAAATTGAACTCGGTCATGAAGAAAGACCACTTTTCTCTTCCATTCATAGACCAAATGCTAGAAAGGTTAGCCGGACATAGTACTTCTTTCTTGATGGATACTCTAGCTAGAACCAAATCCCTATAGCACTTTATTACTACAAGAGGACTACCTTCATCTAACCCTTTAGGACCATCGCCCACTGTCGTATGCCTTTTGGACTTTGTAATGCTCCAGCTACTTTCCAAAGGTGTATGTTGAGCATATTTTCTAATATAGTGGGGAGATTCTTAGAGGTGTTTATGGATAATTTTTCAATATTTGGATCTTCTTTTGATGAATGCCTACACCATTTAAAGTTAGTCCTTGCTAGGGGTCAGGAAAACAACTCAATGCTAAACTAGGAAAAATGACATTTCATGGTACATAATAGCATTGTTTTAGGTCACATTTGTGACGACTTGGGTTTTTTATTTGTAACACATTTTGTAATACATTTTTTAAAGACAGGGTGCCCTTAGTAGTAAAAAAATTTCTCAAAACAAAGCAGCAAAAATTCTTTTCTTTAGAACTTGTTTTGAAAAGCCCAAGTCATCACTTCATACATAACATAAGTAGAATTTTGTACAAGATAAAATTCCATTGAAGGAATATACTTTTATTAAATTCCACAATCTATCAAGTGGTTAACATTATAGCCTGAGTATCAGTACAATACTTGTCCAAATTACATAATCTAAATTTCAATCCTCACCATACATTAAAAGCTCTCAATATAATATAATGCTCTCAAATAAAAATACATGTCTTCAAGGGATATACCCTGATTGATTATTCTTCCAAATCTTCTTAAGTCTTGAGTTCCTAATTCTCCTTCTTTGTATTGAGATATTGTAAACATTCAAATATTTACAATATCTCAGTAAGCTATGCTTGGTAGAGGATTCAAGAAGCATAATAATTTGATAATATAATCCTAATACTTCATAATCCCATTATTCATACTCATGGATCAATCTCTTTACTTGGTCATATATGTACATCCTCATACATACTGTATACTTTGTATAAATATATATACATACGATCAAAACTAGGAAAAATAGTTAATATTTCAAAACATAATCACACCCAGTTTATGCTGAGTTAATAGATCATCCAGACTTTGCTAGACATACTCCCTCATTTGGGCAGTATCGGTAATCTACAATTACCCAGCATTTCATCATGCCATATCAAAAGGCATTTCATTATGCCATGTGTTATAATGCAAAAATACTCAAAGGACTACTATGCATGTAGTCAGAATCCATACTAGTGCACCCAGATAATTGCCCAATAAGCCACCTATACCATCCTTGGTGGAAATCACAATATCCATGTCAGTATGGGAAGGAACATGGCTGTCACAATGATGGCCTTCCTATAATTGCCCCACCTAACTTTTAGCCTCATTTAGGCTTGGTATTCATATAATAATAAGTTTCAAAGAGTGGGTGGCCAAACCCTACTAACTCTCCTAACATAGCATCCCCAGGCCTATGCCTGTTTAAAACAAGACCACAAGCCTCCATGCTTGTATGTAAAGTAATTCTCATACATGTAAGAAAATTTGTCTATTTACTTAGGGCTGGAATATCTTCTAATTCCATATTCACTTAGAGTCTATTCCTAAATTCTAACTTAACCATTTCATATGTGTTTGGTCGGATCATAAGGGTTTCAGGGGATTTAATACAAGTACTAACATTACATTTGTCAACATTTCTAGACATAAGATCATGTATTCAACATGTACATCCTATGTAAATGCATTCATAAAATCTTCCTACCTTCAAGTAGTGATCCATCTCTTTAGATCTTCCATGATCCCAACTAACGTATGTAATTTGTAAATCCATACATACTATCAATATTTATACAATCTGAATAATCCTATAGTTTTGATTATATATATATATTCTTTGTTTAATCTTGCCCTTTGATATAAAGTATCTAGATCTTTTGTCCTATCATGATCTATCTTCCTCAGATAATGTCTATCCTATTGATTAATAGGTCAAATGGTTAGAATGATCTTCTAATCTTTCAGATCTAAGTATTTTCTATTCTAAGTCTTTGTGTATTCCTTTCTTTGATCTTGATCTCTCATAGATCCTTTGATCAACAATTTATACTTGTTAATAAAGATCAAGGGCTTAGATCTTCTATCATCTAATTCTTCTTTTATCTAAGTTCAATTGTTTGATCATCCCTAGGGAGGATGATCTTAGTTCTCTTCCTTGAATCATATTTGATCAAGGGTTTGGATTCTCTATCTAGATTTGTCTACAACATATATACATAGATACATAATAAAATAGGACATTAGGATTCTTATTGTTCTTGATCATTCAAGATCTTATGGATCTTCTTTGATCATCCTTATCTTACTTACAAATTTTATTAGGATTAGATAATTTACTAACATTTTATACTCTTATTATTATTATTCAACAAGTTAATGTTTTACTAGTTGAAGATAGCTTATTCCATCCTAAGTCTAGACAGCTTCTCTTATTTCAAATTAACTAAGGCTTATTAGGTGCATGGCTAAACACAAAGTGGTTACTTCAATCCTCATGTAAGGAGGTGTTTAAAGCTCACAAACGTCAATGGAAGGTAGGGGAAGAGTGAGGCTTTATTACAGAACGCTCTTAACCACCGTGTCCAGCATTCACTAGAGTGACCTTAACAAGTAGGAAGAGAATTAGGTTTTTGAGCTTATAGGACCCCTTTTGATGAAGTGGATCTACTGTTACTTTATAAGCTTTTAAGCATTGTGGATACAGTGGGAATGCAAAATCCAAGTGATTTTTCTACACCTTTTGTTGACTTCTATTGAGGTTTAAATGCCTGCTTGCATGAGAATTGTATTAACCACTCTATGCAAGGCCTAACTAGCAAGCAGTAATCAGGCCTGGATAAAAGGAAGAGCTATCTAGATTTAGGTCTAAAATCTACTCCTTATAGATTAACATAGAATAAAAAATAGCTTGTTATTGGACCATTAGGGATTGGTTGTGAATCATCTAGAGTTAGGAGTCGCATTTAGTTAGGACTACATCATAGTGCATGCACAATTCATCGATCTTAGAACACGAAATTAGCATTATTTGATTCTGAGATTGAAGTACCCTCAAACAAGTGGTAAGAGAAAGAATACATAACCCCATGGCACACCTAGTAGTTGATGCCAAGACTACAAAAGACTTATGTGTCATTGCAATTAAACACTCCCTCATGCATAGTATTACCACTTAGCAATGCAAACCATTTCAAGCTAAAACCTGGAGTCATTCATTACTCCCATCTTATTATGGTCTAGAGAGAGAGAGGATCCATACCTTCACATTAAGGAATTCCTTCATATATTTGCCACATTCAAGTTCAAAATTTTTTCAAAAGATTCCATTAGACATAGATTATTTTCATTCTCCTTAAAAGATAAGGCCAAATCATGGTTGAATTCGTTAGAGGTCGGTTCCATTACCACATGGGACTAATTATTGAAAAAAAAAATTTAATAAGTTCTTAGTCGTACACAAAACCAATTCCCTCCATCAGGAAATCATAAATTTCTAGCAATGAAAAGATGAACAATATGATGAGTGCTGGGAATGATGGAATGAATTGCTACAAAGCTTTCACCACCATGGATTTGAGAAATGGCAACATGTTTAGTACTTTTATGAAACACTTACACCTCAAAATAAAAGAATGGTAGATGCCACTAGTGGAGGAGCCCTCATGACGAACAATGAAATAAAGACCTAGAAATTCTTCAAAACTTTAGTGGAGAATTCCCAGCAATGGGAATATTCAAATTGACGAGATCAAAATTCCCAGCCTCTAAGGAAAGGAGGCCTCCATGAAATAGGAGTAACCCTGGATGTGTCACATAAACTAGACTCCTTAGCTCAACAAATGGATAAGTTCGATACCATGTCCCAGAGAATTGATGCCTTCATGGTTGGAAGTTCATCCATGAAACCTCCATTGGAGGTTTCCTCTACTTGTTCCAGCCTGGCACACTTATCATTAGCTTGTCCATCAAATTATGTGTACTTTGAATATCAATTCGAGTAAGTGAATGCTATGATATCACAATCCTAGCAACAATGATACTCTAAGACCTATAATCTAGTATGGGCTAGGCATTGTAATTTTTTAAGGTCAAAGAACACTCATCAAGGAGATCCATCTATGAACCCTGGTTCTCAAAATTTTCCTAGAACTTCAGCTCCCCAACAACCTCCTAATTTTCAACAGTTCCCTAAGTAACCTAAGAAACCAACATTTGAAGAAACTAGGTAGTTATTTATAGAGAAAACTTTTAAACGCCAAGATGAGACTAGATAAGCCATAACCCATCTCTAAAATGAGAGTTAGTGGAACTCCAATGTCAATTCCCAAGCTATTGCTAAACTAAAGATGCAAATGAGTCAGTTGTTTGCTTCCCTTAATGATAGAGATAAGGACTATCCCTTAGTCAACCAATCCCAAAACCTAGTGGACAATTTGTAAAAGGAACCATCTCATCTCAGCAAGTGAAATACATAACTATCCTTAGGAGTGGACGTCATATAGACAACAAAGTAGGGAAGACTAAAAATAAATTAGAGGACAGTGACCTAGCTACAGCCAAGGAGAAGGAGTAGGGACAGAAATCTCCAACTCCCTTTGAACCCATAATAGAAGCACCTTTATGTGCCAAAGGCTCCATTCCCTCACCTTCTAAACAAGGTAAATAAAGGGACCAAATTTCATGAGATGATGGACGTATTCAAACATGTTCCAAATCAATATTCCATTTCTCAACACAATCAAGGAAATCCCTATGCCAAAGTCCTTAAAAAGCTCTGCACACAAAAGTGCAAGGGAATTGTGCAAAAGAGAGCCTTCCTCACCAAGCGAGCTATTTGCTTTAGCATAATACCTCTTTCAAGTTTTGAGATCCAAATTGTCCTACTATCTCATCTGTCACTAGAGACCACATCATTGATAGTGCAATGTTAGATTTAAGGGCTATGGTGAACCTATTATTGTACTCTGTATACATGTAACTAGGGTTTAGTGAAATAAATCCAACTAACACCACATTACAGCTTACAAAGAGATCAATTTAAATTCTCTGTGTTATGGTTGAAGATGTCCTAGTATAGGTCAACCAGTTTTGTTTCCCCATTGATTTCATTGTCTTGGACACCCAATCTGTATCAGACCCCAATTATTCTTGGACATCCTTTCTTAGAAGCATTAGTGTTGCTTTAATATTAATTGCAAGTGCACAAATCAATGTAGTATTGCATGCTAGAGAGGTCAATCCCACGAGGAATCCCAATAATTTGTATGTTGAATGATCCTTATTTAACGTGCTTAACTTTAGCCTGCTTAACTTCAGCCAAAGAGAGATTGAATTGGATTTGAATTTTATCTAGGAAAGTAAGCACATGATATTGGAAACATAGTAAATTAGAAACTAAAAATAGAAGAAACTTTCTAAAATCAAGGCTGTGCAATGGAACTAGAAACTAACATGCATTCAATTAAAGGAACTAATGCAAAACTAGAACGAATTAAACTAAGCAACTTAACTTAAGGAAACTTGCTAAAAGGGAGACTTTACTAAACTAGAATTAGGAACTTTCTAAAACTAAAATGACACATGAAAATAAGTAACCAATGAAACCTAACTAGATTTAATAAGAATTTAGCAACATGCATGTAAATGGAAAGTAGAGTTAAGGAAACTTTCCAAATTTAACACTTCCTACTCCTAAAACATTATAAAGATGGAACTTTCCAAAACTTGATTAGGAAGCTTCCCAAAACAAAACTAAGATGTAAATAATGGATTAAATACTACTAAACTTAGATTAACAAACTAAACAAAGCAATAATCAAAGAGGCTTCACCATAGTACCATGTGAATGATCCATGGGATGATGAAATTCAAGGGAAATTAAAGGATTCAAGGATGAAATTAGTTCCATTAGTCCAAATTCAAGCAAGAAAATGTGAAATTCAAGGATGGAATTCAAGGATTCAAGCCCCATCCCCTCTTGGTTGTCACTACCAGTGAAGAATTAACTTGGATAATTGATGAAATTAAGGGAAACTAAGAATATGGAAGCAAATATTCAAGGGAAAATAAGGAAGCTCTATGATCTAGAGCTAAAGAAACAAATCAAGAACACCTAAGAAATTAAAACAAGGAATTTAAAGAAAAGTACTAACCTGGAAGTGAAGTGCAAAGGCAAAGGAAAATACTTAAGAATCCAAAGGAATAATAACCCAAAATAAATACAAAGTCAAATGCTCCAAAAGATTCTTAGAAAAACCTCTAGTTGGTAAAAATGTGGAATCCATGGGAATTAATAGAGTTTTGGGTTTCCACTTTGATGAGGGCTTAGTTGAGAAGGGAAAGTGGATCTAGATCTAGGGTTTCAATGAGCGAAAGTTAGGTGGAGAGTTAGGCAAGTAAGGCATATGATGACATCATGGCTGGCTTCCATGTATTTAGAAAAGGGGGAGGCATCCTCTTCTTAGGAAGGTGGCATGTAGCTCCTTCCCTTCTAAATATAAAAGAGAAAAATAGTAAGGAAAATGGTAGGAAAGATTGGAAAATATCTAAGGTCTTTTACTTTTTTTGAGTTAAAGTAGATCTAAGGTTTTTCTAATTGGGAAACCACTTAAATTGTCGCATTAATTTTTTAGGAAGGTGCCCCCCTCCTGAAGCAAAAAATCATGGAACCATAATTGAGGTGGGTGAAAAGGATGGAATGTGGAAATGGAAAGTGGAATTTCTCTCTTGATTGGTTCACCATAGCATGATTATCTTACTTTTTACAAATATCTCTTAGAACCTTCCAATTACCCCTAGAAAATCACACTTTTAGTCAATGATAATTGCTTGAATTGGTGTTCCAATCGTGTTACTCCATGTGGCTTGATGGCTCACTTTGATGGATCATTCTATGATGGCTTGAGTGGCTAACTCTTTTGGCTTCAAAGCTTGAATGGCTTTGCTTCCATATGTTTCATTGTTAGATTAAGAAACCTCATACATGACTCCAAAACCCATGCAAAGGTGATGTAAATGTATGGCTTTTTTCATGGACAGTTTTAGTCACATTTAATGCTTACCATTGCCTTCTTGCTTTCCTTGAGATGATCTTGAACTTTGATTTAGCTTTGAAATGATGAATTTTAAGTATTTGGCCTCCTTTTCATCTTCATCTAAAAATCTTATCTTACTTTATCTTGGCTATTGGATCATCTTTTCAACACCTACAAATGATAAAACACCATAATTAAATCCTAAAAAATTATGACCATTCACATACTTACTCTTGATTAGATTTTGAACCTACAAAATATTAAACTTTGATTTATTAGGTCAGAAATTCATGTGTTATGAAATTTTGGGGAAAAAAAACCTAGAAATAATACTATATTTTATAATACATGGGCTACTAATTGAGCACCTTTTAGACAAAATTGAACACTCATCAAACTTTCAACTCCATCATCAACTATTGTGATGATATGATGAAACATTCTTTTGAAAACATGAAAGTGAAACTCAATGAATTTAATGTTGATCATCAGCATCTAGACCTTGCTAACTCCTTCATAATCAACATGATTAAAGGTCTAATTCCATATGCTTTTCCACCGTCCTCTACCTTAATTCCTCTTAAGGCCTATCTTGCACATTTTAATCTAGATTTTTACATAGATAGATCCATAGATAAAGTGAATGTCCTCCTAGATGCTGCACCAATCATGAATATCTTTAAATGAGGACTTCTAGTGGAACCTCTTCACCTGTTAAAATATGTTCCTATACTTCAGTTGACAAGCCACCCACTCTGGTTCTAAAACCATTGCTTAACATCTAAAATACTCTTACTTAGGACCTAATGATTCCTTGCCTATCATTAATGCCTCCGATTGTAATCAAGAACAACAAGGAAAGATACTTAATGTTCTAGATGAACATAAGAAAGCCTTAGGGAAGACTATAAATGTGATAACCCAGGTTTTTGTAACACATTTTGTAATACATTTTTCAAAGGTGGGCCCTTAGTAGTTAAAAAATTTCGCAAAACAAAGCAGCGAAAATTCTTTTCTTTAGAACTTGTTTTGAAAAATCCAAGTCATCACTTCATACATAACATAAGTAGAATTTTTGTATAAGATAAAATTCCATTGAAGGAATATACTTTTATTAAATTCCAAAATCCATCCAATGGTTCACAATATAGCTTAGGTATTAGTACAATACTTGGCCAAATTACATAATCCAAATTTCAAAGCTCACCATACAATAAAAACTCTCAATACAATACAATGCTCTCAAATAAAATATATGTTTTCAAGGGATATACCTTGATTGATTATTCTTCCAAGTCTTCTTAAGTCTTGAGCTCCTAATTCTCCTTCTCAATATCCTAATACTTCATAATCCCATTATTCATAAATACATTCATGATTCAATCTATTTACTTTGTCATATATATACATCCTTATACATACATACTGTATATGTTGTATAGATATATATAGTTAAAACTATGAAAAATAGTTAATATCTCAAAACATAATCATACCCAGCTTATACTAAGTTGATTAATCATCTAGACTCTGTTGAAAATACTACCTCATTTGAGCAGTATTGATAATCCACGATTACCTGACATCTCATCATGCCATATTATAAGGCATTTCACTATGCCATGCATCATAATGCAAAAATACTCAAAGGACTACTATGCATGCAGTTAGAATCTGTACCAGTACACTCAGATAACTGCCTAATAATCCACGTATACCATCCTTGGCAAAAATCACAATATCCATGTCTATATTGGGGAGACTATGGCTGTCACAATGGTAGCCTTCCCATAATTTTCCTACTTGACTTATAGCCTCACTTAGGCTTGGTATCCATATCGTAACAAGTTTTAGAGAGCGAGAGGCCAAACCCTACTAACTCTCCTAGGATAGCATCCCCATGCATACTCCTGTTTAAAACAAAACCACAGGCCTCCATGCTTGTATGTAAAGTAATTCTCATACGTATCAAACAATCTGTGTGTCTACTTAGGGCTGGAATATCTTCTAGTTCCCTATTCACTTAGAATTTTTTCCTCAATTCTATTGTAACCATTTCATATGTGTTTTGGTTGGATCATAAGGACTTTCAAGGGCTTTAATACATGTAATTAGACTACAATTGTCAACATTTCTAGATGTAAGATCATGTATTCAACATGTATATCTCATGTGGATGCATTCATAAAATCCTCCTACCTTTAAGTAGTGATCCATCTCTTTTGATCAAGGGTTCAGATCTTCTATTCTATTTGATCTAAATTCTTCTATTCTATTTTATCTAAATTGCAAGCAATATATATATATATATATAATCATCAAGAAGTACTTATTTCTTTTATTGTTCTTACTCATTCAAGATCCCATGGATCTTGTTTGATCATCCTTATCTTACTTACAATTTTTATTAGGGTTAGATAATTTACTAACCTTTTATACTCTTATTATTATTATTCAACCAATTAATGTTTTACTGGTTGAAGATAGCTTATTTCATCCTAAGTCTAGGCAAATCCTCTTATTTCAAATTGACTAAGGCTTACTAATTGAATGGCTAAACACAAAGTGGTTATTTCAATCCTTATGTAAGGAGGCATTTAGACATCACAAACATCAATGAAAGGTAGGGGAAGGGCAAGGCACTATTAGTTTACATTTTTGGTGATTGATGCTCATTAGATCTCAACAAATACTTAACATTTGAATCTACTAATAAAATTAGACAACAATTAAATCATACATTTTAAAGCATAAATCCAATATAAATTTAACAACCATTTATACTAACATGCTTCTTATGAATGTAAGTTAACCTAATAGAATAAAACTATACTTAAACTAGCATGATCCTAAGTTATGAAATACCCAAAATTTTACTAGTAATCTAATGGAATCATGCTAAAAACTTAATTTCAAACTAACATGACCATAAGATAATTAAATTACCAACCTATTATAACAATCTCATAACATATAGAGCATAGCATGCTAAAATTTAAGAATTACACTATCATGCTACCTACTTTATAACATAAATCACATTTACAATTCTATTCTCAATTAAAAGACAATTAAAAAAATTATATTAAGATTATTTGAAACTTTTACTTATGATCTAACCATTAGATTTTAGATCTTTTCATTTAAATCAAGGGTTTTAATTACATTTATGGCTTTTACTTCATTGAGGTCCAAAGATCCATTTGTTTTTGTCATATTTAATCCATGTTCTAACTAGATTCCATCATAATCCCATCTATTCAATCAATCCCAAGGGTCTGATCATGCTTGATCTCATTAATTAAGTGGGCCCCTTTATATTTTTAGGTTATTTCTACCATAAAGGGTAGATTCCTCAATTTATGTTAGATCTGTCAACATAAATCATAGATATCACTTTATTTCAACATTATTTCATCATTATATTAGATCCCCAAGATCGGATCATCTTAGATCTTAAATATCATGAAAATTAGAATCTTAATTCCTCAAAACAAAAAGTTTCTTGAAGAGTTTTATCAATTTTATGATTTCAAAAGAAAATAGACATTAGAAGCTTTCCATAACTTTCTTTCGATCTTAATTTAGAGTTCAGATGACTCCACAATTGAAGATTGAAGTTCATAGTCATGCTGAGGGTCCAAATTTGATCTGGGCCCATTAGAATGGACAACTTGGATTGTTCAGGCATAGTGGGTCTGATCGGGTGGATCAGTCACTGTGCTCCCATCACCAGGACACACGAGGTAATGTGCTGCCTATGACCTGTGCAGTCGCATGATCGGGATGGTGTCGCACCCAAAGTGCACACCCAAAGATGCTCCTTCATGGCACGTTTCCATGCAGCGTCCCAGGAGCAAGATCTTATTAGGAAGATTGGACAGTCCATTTTGGACTGTCCAATCAATTCCTCTTGAATCAAAGGCTCAAAACCTGATGAAATTTCTTAAAAATTCTACCCTAGGGGTTTTGGATCCATCTGAATCGATTAAATGGCTCAGATTTTCCATCTAAGCCCTCCATCATACAGAAATGAAGGGTTCTTATCCTTACTTGATTTTTATAATTTTTAACTTAAAACTAATTTTAGAAAAATAAAAATTACATAAACTAACATGAAATAAGTATGGGAAGAGTTTCCACCTACCTGATTGGAGAAAACTTAGGTTTTGAAGCCCAATCTTAAAGAAATATCCCGTTGATGATAAGATCACCCTATAATTACTTGTTTTGTGATTTCCTGTTGATTTCACAGTTGGATTTTGAAATTTCTTGGGGGTTTTGTAGATATGATATTTTAAGATTGTATGGATGGTGGGATTGGTGATATTTGATTTGGAATAGAGTGCCTAATTGAATTTAGTTCTCTTGTTCTAATCTAGAGAGAGGAGAGAGAAAGTGAAAGAAGAAAGATTTTTGAGAATTTGGGAAATTTGGGAATGAATCTAGACCTGGATTTTTGGAGAAAGCAAGATAATTTTGTGGTAATTTTTATCAACATTTTTGAAGGATTTTTGGGAGTGTATTTATATATGTTTTTTACCACTCATTAAATGTTTTTGGGCTATTGGATTCATTTGTGGGCCCCTTGTGCGCCCCACGGAGGTGTGCAAGGACCATTTTGCCCTTTTATGGAGAAAAATTCGTTTTATTCTCTTGAACTCAAAATTAAGTGTACTTAGTTGCCATGGAATCATATTTCCAAGTACATTCTAAATATTGAAGTCTTAGATCTCTGTTATGGGTAAAATTATCATCTTATCCTTTTATTCATAAAAATGGAGAAAGTTAGGGGTTTTTCATTTTAACTCAAAATTAATCATACTTAGTGTCATTTTGATTGATTTTTTGAGTAAATTCATAATTTGTAAGTTTTAAATCATGTTTTAATCTCTATAAAAGACAATTTCCAATAACCTAATATTCCAGCTCAAAATTTATGAAAATTCAAACTAAATTGAATTTCTCAATCAATTTACAAAAATTGGGGTTATTATAATAACAGACATCAAAGGGATTAGCCCCGCTATGTGTATGCATCAAATTCATCTTGAAGAGAATTCTAAACCAACTAGAGAAACATAGAGAAGCCTTAACCCTAACATGAAAGAGGTTGTTAGAGACGAAATGCTTAAACTGCTAGATGCTAGAAAATATACCCTATATTTGACAACAAAAGTTAGTCCAGTTTAGGTTGTACCCAAGAAATCTAGGGTCACATGTATTCTGCAATGAGAATAATGAATTAATCGCCACTCCCATGACCACCAGGTGGAGAGTCCATATTGATTACCATAAAGTAAGCATGGTCATGAGAAAAGATCATTTTTCTCTTCCTTTCATTGAACAGATGCTAGAAAGGTTAGCTGACCATAAATATTAGTACTTTCATGAAGGATATTTTGATTATAACCAAATCCCCATAGCACATGAGGACTAGGAGAAAACTACTTTCACCTGCCCTTTTAGGACCTTCGCGTACCCTCGTATGCCCTTTGGATTGTGAAATGCTCTGACTAGTTTACAAAGTTGTATGTTAAGCATTTTTTGGATATGGTGGAGATGTTCTTAGAAGTATTCATGCATGATTTTTTAGTATTTGGATCATCTTTCAATGAATACTTCCACTATCTAAAGTTAGTTCTTACTAGATGTTACAAGAAAATTTTAGTGCTTGATTGGGGGAGAAATGCCACTTTATGATGTCAAATGGCTTTTTTTAGGGCATGTGATCTCAATTAATGGGATAGAGATAGATATAGCCAAGGTAGATTTGATTGCTAACCTTCCACCTCCTAGGATGTTAAAGGAAATTTTCTCTTTCCTCGGCCACACTAGGTTTTACTGATGCTTCATTAAAGATTTTAGCAAAATCTCCAAGCCCTTCTACCTACTAGTTAAAGAGGCTACATTTGACTTTAATGAAGACTGCTTATGATCTTTTGAGTGGCACAAAGTAGAATTAACTCTCCTTCCATTACTCGACCATGATAAGTGCTCAATTTTGTATAAAATCTACCCAATTAGTAGTGCATGTGTTATGAATTAGAGGCATTATTCTATGGTTTTTTTAAAATTTCATGACACATGCATTTCTCACCTAATAATTCAAAAGCTTGATATTTTGCAAGTTCAAGAGCTAATTTAGAGTAAGTATGTGAATTTTCATAATTTTTTAACATTTAATTAGGATTTTTACTCTTTTGAAGCTGTTGAAAAGATGAACCAATGATTGAGATAAAGAAAAATAAGATTTGAAGTTTAAGATTAAAAATAGGCCAAAGACCTAAATTTCAACATTCCAAAGCTAAATCAAGTGTAAGATCATCTTAAGGCAAGTAAATGAAGTCCAAAGAAGTAATTGGAAGTATTAAAGGTGATTAAAAGAGCCCATAAAAGCTGTGCAATTCCACCACCTTTGTATTAGAAATGGAGCCATGAATGAGGTTTCCTAGTCTAGTAAGAAAACCTAAATAAGGCAAGACATTCAAGCCTTGAAGCCAAAGGACTTAGCCAATAAAGCCATCAAAGTGAGCCATTAAGCCTTGTGACAAGATAATTTACTTATGAAGGAGGAAACTTTTGACTCTGATGATGATTGTTTGAGAGCATTTGTGTCCCTAAAGTTTGATTTAGCTTCTATGCCTATTATTTAATAGCCAAATTGGAGTGCACCATTTGAAATAATGTGTGATTCTTCAAACTATGCTATTGGGACTGCTTTGGGCAGTGTATTGACAAACTCCCCCATGTAATATATTATGCTAGCAAGATAGTCAATGATGCCCAACTCAATTATTCCACTATAGAAAAGATTTTTTGGCAATTGTTTTTGCATTGGATAAGTTTAGATCTTTCTTGCTAAGATCTATGGTCATTGTTTATTCGAACCATGTAAAATTAAAATATCTTCTTTCAAAGAAGGATGCTACACCTAGGCTGATCCAATGGATAATTTTTCTATAGGAATTTGATTTGGAAATTCGGGATAAGGAAAGTTCCAAAAATGTTGTAGCAAACCACTTGGACAAGTTACTTGTGGAGTTTACTAGTGAGAATGTGCATGTAATAAAAATATTTCCAGATGAACAAAGCTGTACATTTCCTAGTTGCCATGATATGTTGATAATTAATATGTTGATATAATTAATTATCTTGTCACAAGTCAAATGCCTAATCATTGGACAAAACAAGATAGAAAAAGATTCATTGCTAAGGTTAAGGACTTTACATGGGACAATCTATACTTGTTCAAGTACTATCCTAATTAGGTCATTAGGAGATGTATACTAGATAATGAACATCATAAAATCAATTCCTTTTATCATGACAATGCATGCGAGGGCCATTTCAGTTTTAGAAAGACAAATACAAAGATTTTGCAGTGTGATTTTTATTGGCCCACTATTTCCAAGGATTCACATGATTGCTAATGTCAACAATTATGGAGCATAGGAAAAAGAAATGATACCTCTAAACCACATTCTTGTCAATGAGCCTTTTGATGTTTGGGGCATTGATTTTATGGAACCTTTTCCTAAATCCTTTGGTTATTTGTACATCCTTGTGGGAGTGACTATGCATTCAAATGGGTGGAAGCTATACCATGCAAGACCAATGACCACAAGATGGTAGTCAACTTTTTAAAAGAAATACATTTGCATGCTTTGGTACCCCAAGAGCCATAATTAGTGATGAGGACAAACACTTTTGCAATATAGAGTTTGAGAACTTAATGAAGAAATATGGTGTTACCCATAAGATTGCTACCCTCCTCAAACTAGTGCGTAGGTAGAAGCGTCAAATAGAAAGATAAGATGTCTAAGTTTTCTTATATTTAAAACAAATTTTAAAAAAAATAGCCTTTTGAGTTTTTGAGATTTTAAGGTTAAAGTTTATTGTGATGAGAGCCTTTTGATGTTTGGGGCATTGATTTTATGGAACCTTTTCCTAAATCCTTTGGTTATTTGTACATCCTTGTGGGAGTGACTATGCATTCAAATGGGTGGAAGCTATACCATGCAAGACCAATGACCACAAGATGGTAGTCAACTTTTTAAAAGAAATACATTTGCATGCATTGGTACCCCAAGAGCCGTAATTAGTGATGAGGACAAACACTTTTGCAATATAGAGTTTGAGAACTTAATGAAGAAATATGGTGTTACCCATAAGATTGCTACCCTCCTCAAACTAGTGCATAGGCAGAAGCGTCAAATAGAAAGATAAGATGTCTAAGTTTTCTTATATTTAAAACAAAATAGCCTTTTGAGTTTTTGAGATTTTAAGGTTAAAGTTTATTGTGATGAGAATTGGATTTTCGCAATCTTAGTATTTCTTCTACTTTAACTTCTTAATAGAAATGCATGTGGTTTATTCTACATTTTATTCATGTCGTAAAGTATTTTGTGAAAGTTAAATCTCAGAACACACTTACACAATGTATAGTCTAGACTAATATATAGGTTTAGCTTAGAGACCCTATAGAAAATCAATGGAAACCTATACCTAGTGAGTTTTAGAGACCGCCATCTTTTCTATGGTTATATATATATATTCATATTTTCTTTAGTGCGCACAAATTTTAAAGATCCTAGTGTTCTTTGTTTTTGTCAAATTGCCAAGAATCACAATAAAAGTACAAACATTCTTTCCTAAATATTTATTAAATTTGATAGGCTTCTACGAAATCTTGGAAATGATATAGGACATTGTTTTAGCCTAGACACATAAAGCTTACCTAGTAATGTATACCACTAGCTAGACCTTTTGAACCTCTTAATAAGCCTTTTCCTTTTAAAACCCATCTACTTCATCCCAGAAACCTAAATATAAAATATCCATTACCTATCTTTCAAAAATGATTAGAGATGGTAGAAAACTAGAAAAGGGGCAAAACTCAAAAAGTGAAAAATATCAAAGTTAATACATAGAAAAGCCTTTCCTTGAAAGAAAAAGTAAATACAAAGAAAAGCTAGAAAAAAGAATTATCATAAAAAGAAAAGTTGTGAAGAGACAAAGGAAAAGTAGAAAAGATATTCACTTCAGTACATTCAAATCAAAAGAAAAGTTGTCTAAACAATACTTATAGAAGACCACTATTTAGATTTGAAACTTTGAACCATTTGTTCCCTTTCCTTCATAACCATTTCCAAGCCTACATTTCATTCTATATAAAGACCTATTGATCTTAAGGTGGAAGATAGCCTGAACGAGGATACATATAGGAAGGAATTAAGGTGAAATATTTCTATTGGCCTTAGTAATGACATCCTTTCTTAGGGATCATAATTCCTTTGTCTTATCTATGCTTAAAAGAAATTATGTGAATCATTAATATCTTTAGATCCTGTTAAATATAGAGATAATTTTGTTTTACCCATTTTCTCTAAGAGCTTTATTTCTGAGTGTATACTAGTGAGAATTTGAGGTCAAGACATCTTTCCAATGGAGTATAAGCATATCTATTTATAAGTCTTGACTTGTATAGATAAACGCACTACACCACCAAGATGTAATTATAATAAAATGGCTTTGGTATGCGGATAACTTGTGGAACTTTTCATTCATCATTTTTAAGCTATTAAAGTCTATAGAGCATTAATGGATGATAATTCTCTGAGATAAAATAACAACTTAGCCTTATTGAATTTTGTGAGTATATTTACTACTAACCCTCACGAGGCTTAACTCATCCACTATGGGTAATCTAGGAGTTTAAGGGCATATTGAATATGCCAAATGCAATCGTGAGTACCGACGAAAAATGGTAACCATTTTTTTCAAATTTTTTATATGATTTTCTCTAAACTAGAAAATTTCTGGTTGGTGTGTGGTAAGTGTCCAAATTTGTATAAAAATAGTCAATTAGTAGTCCTTGTGTTAAAAATTATAAGCATTATTCTAGGGTTTTTCCAGAATTTCATAACACATGCATTTCTAACCTAATTATTCAAAAGTTTTATAATTTTGTAGGTTCAAAAGCTAATCCAAGGTAAGTATGTGAATAATCATAATTTTTTAGTATTTAATTAGGAATTTTACTCTCTTATACGTGTTGAGAAGATGATCCAATTGCCAAGATCGAGAATGATAAGATTTGAAGGACAAGATCAAGAGAGGACCAAAGACCTAAAATTTGTCATTTCAAAGCTAAATCAAGGGTTATGATAATATTAAGGCAAGCAAATGAAGTCCAAGGAAGCAACTGGAAGCATCAAATGTGACTAAGATGGGCCCATGCAAAAATCCATGCAATTCCACCACATTTTCATGGGAATTGGAGCCATAAATGAGGTTTTCTAGTCTAACAAGGAAACCTAAGGAAGCCAATCCATTCAATCCTTGAAGCCAAAGGACAAATCCAATCAAGCCGTCAAAGTAAGTCCCCAAGCTACATGAGATCCATAACACATGGAATCACAATATTGGATGAGACTTTTAAAAAAATTACCCATGCTTAAATTGGACTATTCAAGTTATAATTAGAAAGGAATGTGGCTGATAATCAACATGGTAAGATATAAATGCATAGATGGACCAATCAAGGGAGACCAAATCAAATTTCCTTATTTTTTCCACCACATTTTCATGGGAATTGGAGCCATAAATGAGGTTTTCTAGTCTAACAAGGAAACCTAAGGAAGCCAATCCATTCAATCCTTGAAGCCAAAGGACAAATCCAATCAAGCCATCAAAGTAAGCCCCAAGCTACATGAGATCCATGCCACATGGAATCACACTATTGGATGAGACTTTTCAAAAAATTACCCATGCTTAAATTGTACAATTCAAGTTATAATTAGAAAGGAATGTGGCCGATAATCAACATGGTAAGATATACATGCATAGATGGACCAATCAAGGGAGACCAAATCAAATTTCCTTATTTTTTTCCACCACATTTTCGTGGGAATTGGAGCCATAAATGAGGTTTTCTAGTCTAACAAGGAAACCTAAGGAAGCCAATCCATTCAATCCTTGAAGCCAAAGGACAAATCCAATCAAGCTGTCAAAGTAAGTCCCCAAGCTACATGAGATCCATGCCACATGGAATCACAATATTGGATGAGACATTTAAAAAAACTACCCATGCTTAAATTGGACCAATTCAAGTTATAATTAGAAAGGAATGTGGCTGATAATCAACATGGTAAGATATACATGCATAGATGGACCAATCAAGGGAGACCAAATCAAATTTCCTTATTTTTTCCACCACATTTTCATGGGAATTGGAGCCATAAATGAGGTTTTCTAGTCTAACAAGGAAACCTAAGGAAGCCAATCCATTCAATCCTTGAAGCCAAAGGACAAATCCAATCAAGCCGTCAAAGTAAGTCCCCAAGCTACATGAGATCCATGCCACATGGAATCACACTATTGGATGAGACTTTTCAAAAAATTACCCATGCTTAAATTGGACTATTCAAGTTATAATTAGAAAGGAATGTGGCTAATAATCAACATGGTAAGATATACATGCATAGATGGACCAATCAAGGGAGACCAAATCAAATTTCCTTATTTTTTTCCACCACATTTTCATGGGAATTGGAGCCATAAATGAGGTTTTCTAGTCTAACAAGGAAACCTAAGGAAGCCAATCCATTCAATCCTTGAAGCCAAAGGACAAATCCAATCAAGCCGTCAAAGTAAGTCCCCAAGCTACATGAGATCCATGCCACATGGAATCACAATATTGGATGAGACTTTTAAAAAAATTACCCATGCTTAAATTGGACTATTCAAGTTATAATTAGAAAGGAATGTGGCTGATAATCAACATGGTAAGATATACATGCATAGATGGACCAATCAAGGGAGACCAAATCAAATTTCCTTATTTTTTCCACCACATTTTCATGGGAATTGGAGCCATAAATGAGGTTTTCTAGTCTAACAAGGAAACCTAAGGAAGCCAATCCATTCAATCCTTGAAGCCAAAGGACAAATCCAATCAAGCCGTCAAAGTAAGTCCCCAAGCTACATGAGATCCATGCCACATGGAATCACACTATTGGATGAGACTTTTCAAAAAATTACCCATGCTTAAATTGGACTATTCAAGTTATAATTAGAAAGGAATGTGGCTAATAATCAACATGGTAAGATATACATGCATAGATGGACCAATCAAGGGAGACCAAATCAAATTTCCTTATTTTTTTCCACCACATTTTCATGGGAATTGGAGCCATAAATGAGGTTTTCTAGTCTAACAAGGAAACCTAAGGAAGCCAATCCATTCAATCCTTGAAGCCAAAGGACAAATCCAATCAAGCTATCAAAGTAAGTCCCCAAGCTACATGAGATCCATGCCACATGGAATCACAATATTGGATGAGACTTTTAAAAAAATTACCCATGCTTAAATTGGACTATTCAAGTTATAATTAGAAAGGAATGTGGCTGATAATCAACATGGTAAGATATACATGCATAGATGGACCAATCAAGGGAGACCAAATCAAATTTCCTTATTTTTTCCACCACATTTTCATGGGAATTGGAGCCATAAATGAGGTTTTCTAGTCTAACAAGGAAACCTAAGGAAGCCAATCCATTCAATCCTTGAAGCCAAAGGACAAATCCAATCAAGCCGTCAAAGTAAGTCCCCAAGCTACATGAGATCCATGCCACATGGAATCACACTATTGGATGAGACTTTTAAAAAAATTACCCATTCTTAAATTGGACTATTCAAGTTATAATTAGAAAGGAATGTGGCTGATAATCAACATGGTAAGATATACATGCATAGATGGACCAATCAAGGGAGACCAAATCAAATTTCCTTATTTTTTCCACCACATTTTCATGGGAATTGGAGCCATAAATGAGGTTTTCTAGTCTAACAAGGAAACCTAAGGAAGCCAATCCATTCAATCCTTGAAGCCAAAGGACAAATCCAATCAAGCCGTCAAAGTAAGTCCCCAAGCTACATGAGATCCATGCCACATGGAATCACACTATTGGATGAGACTTTTCAAAAAATTACCCATGCTTAAATTGGACTATTCAAGTTATAATTAGAAAGGAATGTGGCTCATAATCAACATGGTAAGATATACATGCATAGATGGACCAATCAAGGGAGACCAAATCAAATTTCCTTATTTTTTTCCACCACATTTTCATGGGAATTGGAGCCATAAATGAGGTTTTCTAGTCTAACAAGGAAACCTAAGGAAGCCAATCCATTCAATCCTTGAAGCCAAAGGACAAATCCAATCAAGCTGTCAAAGTAAGTCCCCAAACTACATGAGATCCATGCCACATGGAATCACAATATTGGATGAGACTTTTAAAAAAATTACCCATGCTTAAATTGGACTATTCAAGTTATAATTAGAAAGGAATGTGGCTGATAATCAACATGGTAAGATATACATGCATAGATGGACCAATCAAGGGAGACCAAATCAAATTTCCTTATTTTTTCCACCACATTTTCATGGGAATTGGAGCCATAAATGAGGTTTTCTAGTCTAACAAGGAAACCTAAGGAAGCCAATCCATTCAATCCTTGAAGCCAAAGGACAAATCCAATCAAGCCGTCAAAGTAAGTCCCCAAGCTACATGAGATCCATGCCACATGGAATCACACTATTGGATGAGACTTTTCAAAAAATTACCCATGCTTAAATTGGACTATTCAAGTTATAATTAGAAAGGAATGTGGCTGATAATCAACATGGTAAGATATACATGCATAGATGGACCAATCAAGGGAGACCAAATCAAATTTCCTTATTTTTTTCCACCACATTTTCATGGGAATTGGAGCCATAAATGAGGTTTTCTAGTCTAACAAGGAAACCTAAGGAAGCCAATCCATTCAATCCTTGAAGCCAAAGGACAAATCCAATCAAGCCGTCAAAGTAAGTCCCCAAGCTACATGAGATCCATGCCACATGGAATCACAATATTGGATGAGACTTTTAAAAAAATTACCCATGCTTAAATTGGACTATTCAAGTTATAATTAGAAAGGAATGTGGCTGATAATCAACATGGTAAGATATACATGCATAGATGGACCAATCAAGGGAGACCAAATCAAATTTCCTTATTTTTTCCACCACATTTTCATGGGAATTGGAGCCATAAATGAGGTTTTCTAGTCTAACAAGGAAACCTAAGGAAGCCAATCCATTCAATCCTTGAAGCCAAAGGACAAATCCAATCAAGCCGTCAAAGTAAGTCCCCAAGCTACATGAGATCCATGCCACATGGAATCACACTATTGGATGAGACTTTTCAAAAAATTACCCATGCTTAAATTGGACTATTCAAGTTATAATTAGAAAGGAATGTGGCTGATAATCAACATGGTAAGATATACATGCATAGATGGACCAATCAAGGGAGACCAAATCAAATTTCCTTATTTTTTCCACCACATTTTCATGGGAATTGGAGCCATAAATGAGGTTTTCTAGTCTAACAAGGAAACCTAAGGAAGCCAATCCATTCAATCCTTGAAGCCAAAGGACAAATCCAATCAAGCCGTCAAAGTAAGTCCCCAAGCTACATGAGATCCATGCCACATGGAATCACAATATTGGATGAGACTTTTAAAAAATTACCCATGCTTAAATTGGACTATTCAAGTTATAATTAGAAAGGAATGTGGCTGATAATCAACATGGTAAGATATACATGCATAGATGGACCAATCAAGGGAGACCAAATCAAATTTCCTTATTTTTTTCCACCACATTTTCATGGGAATTGGAGCCATAAATGAGGTTTTCTAGTCTAACAAGGAAACCTAAGGAAGCCAATCCATTCAATCCTTGAAGCCAAAGGACAAATCCAATCAAGCCGTCAAAGTAAGTCCCCAAGCTACATGAGATCCATGCCACATGGAATCACACTATTGGATGAGACTTTTCAAAAAATTACCCATGCTTAAATTGGACTATTCAAGTTATAATTAGAAAGGAATGTGGCTGATAATCAACATGGTAAGATATACATGCATAGATGGACCAATCAAGGGAGACCAAATCAAATTTCCTTATTTTTTTCCACCACATTTTCATGGGAATTGGAGCCATAAATGAGGTTTTCTAGTCTAACAAGGAAACCTAAGGAAGCCAATCCATTCAATCCTTGAAGCCAAAGGACAAATCCAATCAAGCCGTCAAAGTAAGTCCCCAAGCTACATGAGATCCATGCCACATGGAATCACACTATTGGATGAGACTTTTCAAAAAATTACCCATGCTTAAATTGGACTATTCAAGTTATAATTAGAAAGGAATGTGGCTAATAATCAACATGGTAAGATATACATGCATAGATGGACCAATCAAGGGAGACCAAATCAAATTTCCTTATTTTTTCCACCACATTTTCATGGGAATTGGAGCCATAAATGAGGTTTTCTAGTCTAACAAGGAAACCTAAGGAAGCCAATCCATTCAATCCTTGAAGCCAAAGGACAAATCCAATCAAGCCGTCAAAGTAAGTCCCCAAGCTACATGAGATCCATGCCACATGGAATCACAATATTGGATGAGACTTTTCAAAAATTACCCATGCTTAAATTGGACTATTCAAGTTATAATTAGAAAGGAATGTGGCTGATAATCAACATGGTAAGATATACATGCATAGATGGACCAATCAAGGGAGACCAAATCAAATTTCCTTATTTTTTTCCACCACATTTTCATGGGAATTGGAGCCATAAATGAGGTTTTCTAGTCTAACAAGGAAACCTAAGGAAGCCAATCCATTCAATCCTTGAAGCCAAAGGACAAATCCAATCAAGCCATCAAAGTAAGTCCCCAAGCTACATGAGATCCATGCCACATGGAATCACAATATTGGATGAGACTTTTAAAAAATTACCCATGATTAAATTGGAACAATCAAGTTAAAATTAGAAAGGAATGTGGCTGATAATCAACATGGTAAGATATACATGCATAGATGGACCAATCAAGGGAGACCAAATCAAATTTCCTTATTTTTTCCACCACATTTTCATGGGAATTGGAGCCATAAATGAGGTTTTCTAGTCTAACAAGGAAACCTAAGGAAGCCAATCCATTCAATCCTTGAAGCCAAAGGACAAATCCAATCAAGCCGTCAAAGTAAGTCCCCAAGCTACATGAGATCCATGCCACATGGAATCACACTATTGGATGAGACTTTTCAAACAATTACCCATGCTTAAATTGGACTATTCAAGTTATAATTAGAAAGGAATGTGGCTGATAATCAACATGGTAAGATATACATGCATAGATGGACCAATCAAGGGAGACCAAATCAAATTTCCTTATTTTTTTCCACCACATTTTCATGGGAATTGGAGCCATAAATGAGGTTTTCTAGTCTAACAAGGAAACCTAAGGAAGCCAATCCATTCAATCATTGAAGCCAAAGGACAAATCCAATCAAGCCGTCAAAGTAAGTCCCTAAGTTACATGAGATCCATGCCACATGGAATCACACTATTGGATGAGACTTTTCAAAAAATTACCCATGCTTAAATTGGACTATTCAAGTTATAATTAGAAAGGAATGTGGCTGATAATCAACATGGTAAGATATACATGCATAGATGGACCAATCAAGGGAGACCAAATCAAATTTCCTTATTTTTTCCACCACATTTTCATGGGAATTGGAGCCATAAATGAGGTTTTCTAGTCTAACAAGGAAACCTAAGGAAGCCAATCCATTCAATCCTTGAAGCCAAAGGACAAATCCAATCAAGCCGTCAAAGTAAGTCCCCAAGCTACATGAGATCCATGCCACATGGAATCACAATATTGGATGAGACTTTTAAAAAAATTACCCATGCTTAAATTGGACTATTCAAGTTATAATTAGAAAGGAATGTGGCTGATAATCAACATGGTAAGATATACATGCATAGATGGACCAATCAAGGGAGACCAAATCAAATTTCCTTATTTTTTCCACCACATTTTCATGGGAATTGGAGCCATAAATGAGGTTTTCTAGTCTAACAAGGAAACCTAAGGAAGCCAATCCATTCAATCCTTGAAGCCAAAGGACAAATCCAATCAAGCCGTCAAAGTAAGTCCCCAAGCTACATGAGATCCATGCCACATGGAATCACAATATTGGATGAGACTTTTCAAAAAATTACCCATGCTTAAATTGGACTATTCAAGTTATAATTAGAAAGGAATGTGGCTGATAATCAACATGGTAAGATATACATGCATAGATGGACCAATCAAGGGAGACCAAATCAAATTTCCTTATTTTTTTCCACCACATTTTCATGGGAATTGGAGCCATAAATGAGGTTTTCTAGTCTAACAAGGAAACCTAAGGAAGCCAATCCATTCAATCCTTGAAGCCAAAGGACAAATCCAATCAAGCCGTCAAAGTAAGTCCCCAAGCTACATGAGATCCATGCCACATGGAATCACAATATTGGATGAGACTTTTAAAAAAATTACCCATGCTTAAATTGGACTATTCAAGTTATAATTAGAAAGGAATGTGGCTGATAATCAACATGGTAAGATATACATGCATAGATGGACCAATCAAGGGAGACCAAATCAAATTTCCTTATTTTTTCCACCACATTTTCATGGGAATTGGAGCCATAAATGAGGTTTTCTAGTCTAACAAGGAAACCTAAGGAAGCCAATCCATTCAATCCTTGAAGCCAAAGGACAAATCCAATCAAGCCGTCAAAGTAAGTCCCCAAGCTACATGAGATCCATGCCACATGGAATCACACTATTGGATGAGACTTTTCAAACAATTACCCATGCTTAAATTGGACTATTCAAGTTATAATTAGAAAGGAATGTGGCTGATAATCAACATGGTAAGATATACATGCATAGATGGACCAATCAAGGGAGACCAAATCAAATTTCCTTATTTTTTTCCACCACATTTTCATGGGAATTGGAGCCATAAATGAGGTTTTCTAGTCTAACAAGGAAACCTAAGGAAGCCAATCCATTCAATCCTTGAAGCCAAAGGACAAATCCAATCAAGCCGTCAAAGTAAGTCCCCAAGCTACATGAGATCCATGCCACATGGAATCACACTATTGGATGAGACTTTTCAAAAAATTACCCATGCTTAAATTGGACTATTCAAGTTATAATTAGAAAGGAATGTGGCTGATAATCAACATGGTAAGATATACATGCATAGATGGACCAATCAAGGGAGACCAAATCAAATTTCCTTATTTTTTTCCACCACATTTTCATGGGAATTGGAGCCATAAATGAGGTTTTCTAGTCTAACAAGGAAACCTAAGGAAGCCAATCCATTCAATCATTGAAGCCAAAGGACAAATCCAATCAAGCCGTCAAAGTAAGTCCCCAAGCTACATGAGATCCATGCCACATGGAATCACACTATTGGATGAGACTTTTAAAAAAATTACCCATTCTTAAATTGGACTATTCAAGTTATAATTAGAAAGGAATGTGGCTGATAATCAACATGGTAAGATATACATGCATAGATGGACCAATCAAGGGAGACCAAATCAAATTTCCTTATTTTTTTCCACCACATTTTCATGGGAATTGGAGCCATAAATGAGGTTTTCTAGTCTAACAAGGAAACCTAAGGAAGCCAATCCATTCAATCCTTGAAGCCAAAGGACAAATCCAATCAAGCCGTCAAAGTAAGTCCCCAAGCTACATGAGATCCATGCCACATGGAATCACACTATTGGATGAGACTTTTCAAAAAATTACCCATGCTTAAATTGGACTATTCAAGTTATAATTAGAAAGGAATGTGGCTAATAATCAACATGGTAAGATATACATGCATAGATGGACCAATCAAGGGAGACCAAATCAAATTTCCTTATTTTTTTCCACCACATTTTCATGGGAATTGGAGCCATAAATGAGGTTTTCTAGTCTAACAAGGAAACCTAAGGAAGCCAATCCATTCAATCCTTGAAGCCAAAGGACAAATCCAATCAAGCCGTCAAAGTAAGTCCCCAAGCTACATGAGATCCATGCCACATGGAATCACACTATTGGATGAGACTTTTCAGAAAATTACCCATGCTTAAATTGGACTATTCAAGTTATAATTAGAAAGGAATGTGGCTGATAATCAACATGGTAAGATATACATGCATAGATGGACCAATCAAGGGAGACCAAATCAAATTTCCTTATTTTTTCCACCACATTTTCATGGGAATTGGAGCCATAAATGAGGTTTTCTAGTCTAACAAGGAAACCTAAGGAAGCCAATCCATTCAATCCTTGAAGCCAAAGGACAAATCCAATCAAGCCATCAAAGTAAGTCCCCAAGCTACATGAGATCCATGCCACATGGAATCACAATATTGGATGAGACTTTTAAAAAAATTACCCATGCTTAAATTGGACTATTCAAGTTATAATTAGAAAGGAATGTGGCTGATAATCAACATGGTAAGATATACATGCATAGATGGACCAATCAAGGGAGACCAAATCAAATTTCCTTATTTTTTCCACCACATTTTCATGGGAATTGGAGCCATAAATGAGGTTTTCTAGTCTAACAAGGAAACCTAAGGAAGCCAATCCATTCAATCCTTGAAGCCAAAGGACAAATCCAATCAAGCCGTCAAAGTAAGTCCCCAAGCTACATGAGATCCATGCCACATGGAATCACACTATTGGATGAGACTTTTCAAAAAATTACCCATGCTTAAATTGGACTATTCAAGTTATAATTAGAAAGGAATGTGGCTGATAATCAACATGGTAAGATATACATGCATAGATGGACCAATCAAGGGAGACCAAATCAAATTTCCTTATTTTTTCCACCACATTTTCATGGGAATTGGAGCCATAAATGAGGTTTTCTAGTCTAACAAGGAAACCTAAGGAAGCCAATCCATTCAATCCTTGAAGCCAAAGGACAAATCCAATCAAGCCGTCAAAGTAAGTCCCTAAGCTACATGAGATCCATGCCACATGGAATCACACTATTGGATGAGACTTTTCAAAAAATTACCCATGCTTAAATTGGACTATTCAAGTTATAATTAGAAAGGAATGTGGCTGATAATCAACATGGTAAGATATACATGCATAGATGGACCAATCAAGGGAGACCAAATCAAATTTCCTTATTTTTTTCCACCACATTTTCATGGGAATTGGAGCCATAAATGAGGTTTTCTAGTCTAACAAGGAAACCTAAGGAAGCCAATCCATTCAATCCTTGAAGCCAAAGGACAAATCCAATCAAGCCGTCAAAGTAAGTCCCCAAGCTACATGAGATCCATGCCACATGGAATCACAATATTGGATGAGACTTTTAAAAAAATTACCCATGCTTAAATTGGACTATTCAAGTTATAATTAGAAAGGAATGTGGCTGATAATCAACATGGTAAGATATACATGCATAGATGGACCAATCAAGGGAGACCAAATCAAATTTCCTTATTTTTTCCACCACATTTTCATGGGAATTGGAGCCATAAATGAGGTTTTCTAGTCTAACAAGGAAACCTAAGGAAGCCAATCCATTCAATCCTTGAAGCCAAAGGACAAATCCAATCAAGCCGTCAAAGTAAGTCCCCAAGCTACATGAGATCCATGCCACATGGAATCACACTATTGGATGAGACTTTTCAGAAAATTACCCATGCTTAAATTGGACTATTCAAGTTATAATTAGAAAGGAATGTGGCTGATAATCAACATGGTAAGATATACATGCATAGATGGACCAATCAAGGGAGACCAAATCAAATTTCCTTATTTTTTTCCACCACATTTTCATGGGAATTGGAGCCATAAATGAGGTTTTCTAGTCTAACAAGGAAACCTAAGGAAGCCAATCCATTCAATCCTTGAAGCCAAAGGACAAATCCAATCAAGCCATCAAAGTAAGTCCCCAAGCTACATGAGATCCATGCCACATGGAATCACACTATTGGATGAGACTTTTCAAAAAATTACCCATGCTTAAATTGGACTATTCAAGTTATAATTAGAAAGGAATGTGGCTGATAATCAACATGGTAAGATATACATGCATAGATGGACCAATCAAGGGAGACCAAATCAAATTTCCTTATTTTTTCCACCACATTTTCATGGGAATTGGAGCCATAAATGAGGTTTTCTAGTCTAACAAGGAAACCTAAGGAAGCCAATCCATTCAATCCTTGAAGCCAAAGGACAAATCCAATCAAGCCGTCAAAGTAAGTCCCCAAGCTACATGAGATCCATGCCACATGGAATCACAATATTGGATGAGACTTTTAAAAAAATTACCCATGCTTAAATTGGACTATTCAAGTTATAATTAGAAAGGAATGTGGCTGATAATCAACATGGTAAGATATACATGCATAGATGGACCAATCAAGGGAGACCAAATCAAATTTCCTTATTTTTTCCACCACATTTTCATGGGAATTGGAGCCATAAATGAGGTTTTCTAGTCTAACAAGGAAACCTAAGGAAGCCAATCCATTCAATCCTTGAAGCCAAAGGACAAATCCAATCAAGCCGTCAAAGTAAGTCCCCAAGCTACATGAGATCCATGCCACATGGAATCACACTATTGGATGAGACTTTTCAGAAAATTACCCATGCTTAAATTGGACTATTCAAGTTATAATTAGAAAGGAATGTGGCTGATAATCAACATGGTAAGATATACATGCATAGATGGACCAATCAAGGGAGACCAAATCAAATTTCCTTATTTTTTCCACCACATTTTCATGGGAATTGGAGCCATAAATGAGGTTTTCTAGTCTAACAAGGAAACCTAAGGAAGCCAATCCATTCAATCCTTGAAGCCAAAGGACAAATCCAATCAAGCCGTCAAAGTAAGTCCCCAAGCTACATGAGATCCATGCCACATGGAATCACACTATTGGATGAGACTTTTCAAAAAATTACCCATGCTTAAATTGGACTATTCAAGTTATAATTAGAAAGGAATGTGGCTAATAATCAACATGGTAAGATATACATGCATAGATGGACCAATCAAGGGAGACCAAATCAAATTTCCTTATTTTTTTCCACCACATTTTCATGGGAATTGGAGCCATAAATGAGGTTTTCTAGTCTAACAAGGAAACCTAAGGAAGCCAATCCATTCAATCCTTGAAGCCAAAGGACAAATCCAATCAAGCCGTCAAAGTAAGTCCCCAAGCTACATGAGATCCATGCCACATGGAATCACAATATTGGATGAGACTTTTCAAACAATTACCCATGCTTAAATTGGACTATTCAAGTTATAATTAGAAAGGAATGTGGCTGATAATCAACATGGTAAGATATACATGCATAGATGGACCAATCAAGGGAGACCAAATCAAATTTCCTTATTTTTTTCCACCACATTTTCATGGGAATTGGAGCCATAAATGAGGTTTTCTAGTCTAACAAGGAAACCTAAGGAAGCCAATCCATTCAATCCTTGAAGCCAAAGGACAAATCCAATCAAGCCGTCAAAGTAAGTCCCCAAGCTACATGAGATCCATGCCACATGGAATCACACTATTGGATGAGACTTTTCAAAAAATTACCCATGCTTAAATTGGACTATTCAAGTTATAATTAGAAAGGAATGTGGCTAATAATCAACATGGTAAGATATACATGCATAGATGGACCAATCAAGGGAGACCAAATCAAATTTCCTTATTTTTTCCACCACATTTTCATGGGAATTGGAGCCATAAATGAGGTTTTCTAGTCTAACAAGGAAACCTAAGGAAGCCAATCCATTCAATCCTTGAAGCCAAAGGACAAATCCAATCAAGCTGTCAAAGTAAGTCCCCAAGCTACATGAGATCCATTTCACATGGAATCACACTATTGGATGAGACTTTTCAAACAATTACCCATGCTTAAATTGGACTATTCAAGTTATAATTAGAAAGGAATGTGGCTGATAATCAACATGGTAAGATATACATGCATAGATGGACCAATCAAGGGAGACCAAATCAAATTTCCTTATTTTTTTCCACCACATTTTCATGGGAATTGGAGCCATAAATGAGGTTTTCTAGTCTAACAAGGAAACCTAAGGAAGCCAATCCATTCAATCCTTGAAGCCAAAGGACAAATCCAATCAAGCCGTCAAAGTAAGTCCCCAAGCTACATGAGATCCATGCCACATGGAATCACACTATTGGATGAGACTTTTCAAAAAATTACCCATGCTTAAATTGGACTATTCAAGTTATAATTAGAAAGGAATGTGGCTGATAATCAACATGGTAAGATATACATGCATAGATGGACCAATCAAGGGAGACCAAATCAAATTTCCTTATTCTTTTCCACCACATTTTCATGGGAATTGGAGCCATAAATGAGGTTTTCTAGTCTAACAAGGAAACCTAAGGAAGCCAATCCATTCAATCCTTGAAGCCAAAGGACAAATCCAATCAAGCCGTCAAAGTAAGTCCCCAAGCTACATGAGATCCATGCCACATGGAATCACACTATTGGATGAGACTTTTCAAACAATTACCCATGCTTAAATTGGACTATTCAAGTTATAATTAGAAAGGAATGTGGCTAATAATCAACATGGTAAGATATACATGCATAGATGGACCAATCAAGGGAGACCAAATCAAATTTCCTTATTTTTTTCCACCACATTTTCATGGGAATTGGAGCCATAAATGAGGTTTTCTAGTCTAACAAGGAAACCTAAGGAAGCCAATCCATTCAATCCTTGAAGCCAAAGGACAAATCCAATCAAGCCATCAAAGTAAGTCCCCAAGCTACATGAGATCCATGCCACATGGAATCACACTATTGGATGAGACTTTTCAGAAAATTACCCATGCTTAAATTGGACTATTCAAGTTATAATTAGAAAGGAATGTGGCTGATAATCAACATGGTAAGATATACATGCATAGATGGACCAATCAAGGGAGACCAAATCAAATTTCCTTATTTTTTCCACCACATTTTCATGGGAATTGGAGCCATAAATGAGGTTTTCTAGTCTAACAAGGAAACCTAAGGAAGCCAATCCATTCAATCCTTGAAGCCAAAGGACAAATCCAATCAAGCTGTCAAAGTAAGTCCCCAAGCTACATGAGATCCATGCCACATGGAATCACACTATTGGATGAGACTTTTCAAACAATTACCCATGCTTAAATTGGACTATTCAAGTTATAATTAGAAAGCAATGTGGCTTATAATCAACATGGTAAGATATACATGCATAGATGGACCAATCAAGGGAGACCAAATCAAATTTCCTTATTTTTTCCACCACATTTTCATGGGAATTGGAGCCATAAATGAGGTTTTCTAGTCTAACAAGGAAACCTAAGGAAGCCAATCCATTCAATCCTTGAAGCCAAAGGACAAATCCAATCAAGCCGTCAAAGTAAGTCCCCAAGCTACATGAGATCCATGCCACATGGAATCACACTATTGGATGAGACTTTTCAAACAATTACCCATGCTTAAATTGGACTATTCAAGTTATAATTAGAAAGGAATGTGGCTGATAATCAACATGGTAAGATATACATGCATAGATGGACCAATCAAGGGAGACCAAATCAAATTTCCTTATTTTTTCCACCACATTTTCATGGGAATTGGAGCCATAAATGAGGTTTTCTAATCTAACAAGGAAACCTAAGGAAGCCAATCCATTCAATCCTTGAAGCCAAAGGACAAATCCAATCAAGCCGTCAAAGTAAGTCCCCAAGCTACATGAGATCCATGCCACATGGAATCACAATATTGGATGAGACTTTTCAAACAATTACCCATGCTTAAATTGGACTATTCAAGTTATAATTAGAAAGGAATGTGGCTGATAATCAACATGGTAAGATATACATGCATAGATGGACCAATCAAGGGAGACCAAATCAAATTTCCTTATTTTTTCCACCACATTTTCATGGGAATTGGAGCCATAAATGAGGTTTTCTAGTCTAACAAGGAAACCTAAGGAAGCCAATCCATTCAATCCTTGAAGCCAAAGGACAAATCCAATCAAGCTGTCAAAGTAAGTCCCCAAGCTACATGAGATCCATGCCACATGGAATCACACTATTGGATGAGACTTTTAAAAAAATTACCCATGCTTAAATTGGACTATTCAAGTTATAATTAGAAAGGAATGTGGCTGATAATCAACATGGTAAGATATTCATGCATAGATGGACCAATCAAGGGAGACCAAATCAAATTTCCTTATTTTTTCCACCACATTTTCATGGGAATTGGAGCCATAAATGAGGTTTTCTAGTCTAACAAGGAAACCTAAGGAAGCCAATCCATTCAATCCTTGAAGCCAAAGGACAAATCCAATCTAGCTGTCAAAGTAAGTCCCCAAGCTACATGAGATCCATGTCACATGGAATCACACTATTGGATGAGACTTTTCAAACAATTACCCATGCTTAAATTGGACTATTCAAGTTATAATTAGAAAGGAATGTGGCTGATAATCAACATGGTAAGATATACATGCATAGATGGACCAATCAAGGGAGACCAAATCAAATTTCCTTACTTTTTTCCACCACATTTTCATGGGAATTGGAGCCATAAATGAGGTTTTCTAGTCTAACAAGGAAACCTAAGGAAGCCAATCCATTCAATCCTTGAAGCCAAAGGACAAATCCAATCAAGCCGTCAAAGTAAGTCCCCAAGCTACATGAGATCCATGCCACATGGAATCACACTATTGGATGAGACTTTTCAAAAAATTACCCATGCTTAAATTGGACTATTCAAGTTATAATTAGAAAGGAATGTGGCTGATAATCAACATGGTAAGATATACATGCATAGATGGACCAATCAAGGGAGACCAAATCAAATTTCCTTATTTTTTCCACCACATTTTCATGGGAATTGGAGCCATAAATGAGGTTTTCTAGTCTAACAAGGAAACCTAAGGAAGCCAATCCATTCAATCCTTGAAGCCAAAGGACAAATCCAATCAAGCCGTCAAAGTAAGTCCCCAAGCTACATGAGATCCATGCCACATGGAATCACACTATTGGATGAGACTTTTCAAACAATTACCCATGCTTAAATTGGACTATTCAAGTTATAATTAGAAAGGAATGTGGCTGATAATCAACATGGTAAGATATACATGCATAGATGGACCAATCAAGGGAGACCAAATCAAATTTCCTTATTTTTTTCCACCACATTTTCATGGGAATTGGAGCCATAAATGAGGTTTTCTAATCTAACAAGGAAACCTAAGGAAGCCAATCCATTCAATCCTTGAAGCCAAAGGACAAATCCAATCAAGCCGTCAAAGTAAGTCCCCAAGCTACATGAGATCCATAACACATGGAATCACAATATTGGATGAGACTTTTCAAACAATTACCCATGCTTAAATTGGACTATTCAAGTTATAATTAGAAAGGAATGTGGCTGATAATCAACATGGTAAGATATACATGCATAGATGGACCAATCAAGGGAGACCAAATCAAATTTCCTTATTTTTTCCACCACATTTTCATGGGAATTGGAGCCATAAATGAGGTTTTCTAGTCTAACAAGGAAACCTAAGGAAGCCAATCCATTCAATCCTTGAAGCCAAAGGACAAATCCAATCAAGCTGTCAAAGTAAGTCCCCAAGCTACATGAGATCCATGCCACATGGAATCACACTATTGGATGAGACTTTTCAAACAATTACCCATGCTTAAATTGGACTATTCAAGTTATAATTAGAAAGGAATGTGGCTGATAATCAACATGGTAAGATATACATGCATAGATGGACCAATCAAGGGAGACCAAATCAAATTTCCTTATTTTTTTCCACCACATTTTCATGGGAATTGGAGCCATAAATGAGGTTTTCTAATCTAACAAGGAACCCTAAGGAAGCCAATCCATTCAATCCTTGAAGCCAAAGGACAAATCCAATCAAGCCGTCAAAGTAAGTCCCCAAGCTACATGAGATCCATAACACATGGAATCACAATATTGGATGAGACTTTTAAAAAAATTACCCATGCTTAAATTGGACTATTCAAGTTATAATTAGAAAGGAATGTGGCTGATAATCAACATGGTAAGATATACATGCATAGATGGACCAATCAAGGGAGACCAAATCAAATTTCCTTATTTTTTCCACCACATTTTCATGGGAATTGGAGCCATAAATGAGGTTTTCTAGTCTAACAAGGAAACCTAAGGAAGCCAATCCATTCAATCCTTGAAGCCAAAGGACAAATCCAATCAAGCTGTCAAAGTAAGTCCCCAAGCTACATGAGATCCATGCCACATGGAATCACACTATTGGATGAGACTTTTCAAACAATTACCCATGCTTAAATTGGACTATTCAAGTTATAATTAGAAAGCAATGTGGCTGATAATCAACATGGTAAGATATACATGCATAGATGGACCAATCAAGGGAGACCAAATCAAATTTCCTTATTTTTTTCCACCACATTTTCATGGGAATTGGAGCCATAAATGAGGTTTTCTAGTCTAACAAGGAAACCTAAGGAAGCCAATCCATTCAATCCTTGAAGCCAAAGGACAAATCCAATCAAGCCATCAAAGTAAGTCCCCAAGCTACATGAGATCCATGCCACATGGAATCACACTATTGGATGAGACTTTTCAGAAAATTACCCATGCTTAAATTGGACTATTCAAGTTATAATTAGAAAGGAATGTGGCTGATAATCAACATGGTAAGATATACATGCATAGATGGACCAATCAAGGGAGACCAAATCAAATTTCCTTATTTTTTTCCACCACATTTTCATGGGAATTGGAGCCATAAATGAGGTTTTCTAGTCTAATAAGGAAACCTAAGGAAGCCAATCCATTCAATCCTTGAAGCCAAAGGACAAATCCAATCAAGCTGTCAAAGTAAGTCCCCAAGCTACATGAGATCCATGCCACATGGAATCACACTATTGGATGAGACTTTTAAAAAAATTACCCATGCTTAAATTGGACTATTCAAGTTATAATTAGAAAGGAATGTGGCTGATAATCAACATGGTAAGATATACATGCATAGATGGACCAATCAAGGGAGACCAAATCAAATTTCCTTATTTTTTTCCTTTCTCCCCCCTTCTTTTCTTGCTCTCCTATTCATCATGTTACATAATTAGAAGGGAGGAATTCCATCCCACCTTCCTTGAAAGGTGATGCCTTCCCTCCTAATTGCACCCAGTCACCTACTCCTCTTTCTAAATCTATATCCCACTCAACTACCTCCACTTGCTACCTCATTCCTCCATTTTTTCACCTTATTTATATCCCAACATATGATATATGTTATGGAAAGGGATTCCATGCCCCATACTAATTTGAATTCAATGCCTCCCACCTTCCTTGAATCACATTTAGAAATTCCACCTCATCAAACCTTCTAGTTCCCCACCTTCCAATCCAACTTCTTACCTTCCTTCCTATTCCATTCCTCCATATTTCCTATCTCATTCCTCTCTTTTTCCACCTCCTTTCCTAGTGAAATATCAAGTGAGGAGTGCATGAACCACCCTAAAAAGTGGTGCCTCCCTCTTGCATGCATTCTAGGGTTTCCACTTAAGTCAACTTCTAATCTTCTATATCCACCTAACTTCCCTATCTAGAGTCTTATTTATAATTCTCTTATATATTCCTAGAATAGGATCTCATCAAATTGGAAACCAAACTCTCCATATATACCCCAATGAATTTCAATGCAAGTTTCAAGTAAGGGGTTACTCTAACTCCTTGAAAGAAGCACTTCAATTTGGGGATATTTGGGAGCTTTGGACTTTGGGCTTCTTTTGGGTGTTCTTCATTGTCTTCCACAACCTTCTTCTTGTTTCTTTTTTTGTTTTTGTACACTCTAATTCATGTCAGTACCATGCTTTAGTTTCATTGATTTCATTATTTGTTTATTTCTTTCCTTGTTACTGAAGTTCCATAACATAATTCCTCTTCGATCTATTTTCACTCTTGCTTCTTCTTCTCTTGTTTATCTTGCTTAATTTTTCAAGATCCAAGTTACATTTTCTTTGGTAGTGAAAGCCAAGAGAAGTAGTATCTTGAATCTCTTTTTGTTTCTCTTGCTTAATGTTCTTTGTTTCTTCCTTTAATCACCTTTGCTTCTTTCCTACATCTTTCTCTTTAATTTTCTCTCCTAAATTCACATGCATGATATCTGAGTTTATATTGGAATAATTAGAGTATATTTAATATTTAATTTGGAGTTGAGATCTTGCTTACAAAAAATATGCAATTTTTAGCTTTGCTTTCAACATACATGGACACCACTTTTTTTATATAATTTCAAGTCAATGAATCAACTTCCTTCAAGAGTGTTGTTATTATTTAATTATAGTGGTAAAGTAGTTCAATTATTGAGTATTACATTCCATGGGAAGTGCATGCTAATTTGCTTTCTATGCCTTACTTTTTTGAGTTTCATATACACCATGTTGGAATTTTTTCATCTCATGATTAGTTGTTTAGTGATTACTTTGATTATTTTTCATGTTAGTTATCTTTCAATTCATAATTTCTAGCCATCTTACTCCATGAACCATGCACATACTTTCATGGTCATGTCCATGGTGATTGAAGTTCATGTCTAACTTGTTGGTTGATTCTTTGCTTTGGTTGAGTTTAGATTTCAGTAGTTGTAGTTTTGCTTCTTAGGTTAGTTGAGTAAGTTTCTAATTTATTTTTAGAAATTTTTAGGTTTAGGAGTGTTAGTTTAGGAAAGCTCATTTTTAGCAAGTTCCATAATGTAAGTTTCCTAGATTCATTCATTCTAGTTTTGCATTAATTTCTTTTATTGAATGCATGTTAGTTAGGAAAGTTTCTAATTTCATTGAATATCTTTATTTTTAGAAAGTTTCCTTTAATTGTAGTTTCTAATTTGATGTATGTTGTTTAAATTTATAGTTTTCAAAACCCTCTTCCATTGGCTAAGATAAGCAACTTAAATAAGATCCAATCAATTGAAAATTCTATGATATTCCTCATTGGATCGACCTCTCTCATATGTCAATTACTACTTTAATTTGTGCACTTGTGAGTAATTTTAAAGCTACACTAGACTTCTTGATTGGAGTGCACCATTCGAGATTATGTGTGATGCCTCTGATTATGCAATCGATGCTATCTTGGGATAGTGTATAAATGAACTTCCCCATGTGATTTACTATGCAAGTAGATCATTGAATGACAATCTACTTAATTATTCCAATATGGAGAAAGAGTTGTTAGCAGTTGTGTTTGATTTAGACAAATTTAGATCCTACCTCTTAGGGTCTAAAGTTATCATCTATCCTGACTATGCCACCTTGAAGTAACTTCATTTCAAGAAGGATGCTAAACCTAGGCTCATTTGATGGATTCTATTGCTACAAGAGTTTGACATTGAGCTCCAAAAAAGTAGTAGCATATCATTTGTCTAGGTTAGTCATTCAATCTAATAATGAATCCAGCCCTATCACTAAGTCATTTTTGGATTAACAATTGATGAATATCTCCAAGTTACCTTAGTATGCCAACATTGTAAACTATCTTGCCACTCATCAAATGCCAGATTATTGGTCCAAACAAGATAGGCATAGATTTCTTGCCCAAGTAAAACACCTTTCTTGGGACGATCCTACTTGTTCAAGTATTGTCCCAATCAAGTAATTAGCATATGCATACCAAATAGCAAGCATTAGCAAATCATATATTATTACCATGACCATGCATACAAGGGACACTTTAGGGCGAAAAAGATAGCTATAAAAATTTTACAATGTGGCTTCTACTAGTCCACCTATTTACATGCTTACCACATAGTATGTGCAAGATGACACTAGTTAGAGAGGATTGGTAAAAGAGATATGATACCCCTAGACACCATTTTGATTATTAAGCCTTTTGATGGTTACTACATCAACTCTATGGGACCTCTTCCCAATTCCTTTTGGTACCTTTACATCCTTGTGGGAGAGGACTATGTGTTCAAATAGGTGAAGGCCATAGCATGTAAGACCAATGACCACAAAGTGGTGATCAAATTTTTGAAGGGAAATTATTTTTGTATGCTTTGGTACTCCATGGGGCCATTATTGGTGATGAGGGAAAACACTTCTATAATAGAGTGTTTGAAATCTAATGAAGAAATATTGCGTCAACTATAAAATTGCTACCCCAAACCATCCTTAGACTAGTGGATAAGTAGAAGTGTCCAATCGAAAAATTAAGTAGATTTTAGAAAAGATAGCTAATCCTAGTCAGAAAGACTAGCCACTAGGACTTAGTGATGCATTATAGGTGTACCGTATTGCATTCAAAACCCCTATAGGTATGTCACCCTTCTATTTGGTCATCTCCTAGTTGAGCTCGAGCATAAAGCATATTGGGCTGTTAAAAAACTTAGTTTTGACTTAAACAGTGCTTGAACCCACAAAAAGATACAACTCAATGAGTTGAATGAACTTATGAAAGATGCATATGAGATTGCTAGGATAGACAAGGACCATATGAGAATTCATCATGATAAGTACATTCTACATAAGTACTTCACACCAAGACAAAAAGTCCTCTGGTAATACTCCACACTACATCTCTTTACTAGCAAGTTTTTTTCTTAATGTATTGGATCCTACATTGTCCGCACTATTTATCCTCATGGAGCCTTCAAGATAAAAAAGGAAGGGAAGATTTTCAAAGTGAATGCTCAAAGGTTAAACACTTTCTTGAATTGAATCCTAAAGTGGAGGAGATTCTTCTTGAGGATCCTGTTTATCAGGACCCACCACTATATGATCCATGAAAACTACATTCATTATGAGACCTACATGCCTTCATTATGGTACTAACATTGTAAGTTTGGCTGAAGATGTTAAACTTAGCACTCATTGAGAAGCAAAACAGCATTTTTATAGTCTCATTTTTATACATTACACAATAAACACATAGGAGTCTTATGTTTCAAAACATTGGGGACAATGTTCAATCTATGTTGGGGGTGTAGAAATGCATGAGAATTTTGAGTTGTCCTTGTCTCTAGTTCAAAAAAGTTAAAAATTAAAATAATTTTTGAGATTTTAAGTTTTTTAGGTCATGTTCCTTTAGTGTGATGAGAATCATATTTTTTGAATCTTAGTATTTCTCCTATTTTAACTTATTAATAGACATGCATATTGTTAATTCTACTTTTTATTCATGTCTAAAGTGTTTATGAAGTTAAATCTTGAAACACACTTAGACAAAGTGCATAGTCTACATAGATAGATGATTATGACATAGAGACCTTGAGGAAAATTAGTGGAGACCTATACTTGGTGTGTATTAGAGACTATCATCTTTCTAAAGTGAACATCAAAATTGAAAGATCTCAATATCTTTGTTTTGGTCAATTGTTAAGAATCACTAATAGGAGTACTAACTTTCCTAAACTTATATTGAATCTAATAGACTTTAAGAAACCTAGGAAATGATATAGGCCATCCTTGTTTAACCCCAGATACATAAAGCCTACCTAGTATATTATGCCACTAGCTAGAACCTTTGAGCCTCTTAGTAAGCCTTTTCTTTTTCAAACCTATCTACCTTAACCAAAAACCCAGTTAAATATCTATTACCTATCATTCAAAAATGAGTAGAGATTGTAGAAAAAGTTCAAAATTGATTAAAGTCTAAGAAGTGAAAAACATCAAAGTATTTACAAATAAAAAGGTTTCCTTCAAATAGATACAAAGAAAGTCAAAGAAAAGAAAAGTAATGGATGGAGAGAGAGAGAAAGGAAATCAGAAAAGATATTCACTTAAATGCGCTCAAAAGGGAAGTTGTCCAACATTCATTGAAGACTTCTACTCAAATTGGCAACCTTTGGATCCTTTTACCTTTTCTTTTAAAACCTATCCTAAACCTAAGTTTCATCCCATCTGAAGTTTTGTTGATCTTAAGGTGGAATATAATCTAAATGAGGATATAAAATTAAGGAATTAAGGTGAACTACTCCTAGTCTAGGGAATGGAATCAATTCTTAGGGATCATAGTTCTTTGTATCATCTATGCCCATAAGCTTATGTGAATCATTAGTGTCATTGGATTTGGTCACACATTGACTATATGCATTTCTATCTAGAAGTCTAGACTTATTAGCTTGTAAACACATTGCACTGAGAAGCATAATTACAATAAAATGGCTTTGACATGTGGATAACTTTTAGAATTTTCGTATTCATCTTTATTAATATGTTAAAGCTAGTAGAGTACTAATAGATGAGAATTCTTTGAGATAAACCAAGGAAATTAACCTTATTGAATTTTGTGGGTATATTCTCTACAATACCTCACGAGGCCTAACTCATCCACTAAGGGTAACTTAGGAGTTTAAGGGCTTGTTGCATATAATAAATTTCTGTTTTCATGATCTTTTGCATATTTTGCTTAGGATAAGCAAAATGCTGGTTGGGGGTTGTGATGGGTAGTCAATTTTGGATAAAAAGTACCGAATTAGCAGCGCATGTGTCATAGACTATAGGGAATTATTCTAGGGTTTTTTCAAAATTCATGACATATGCATTTTTGAACTAATGATCCAAACATATGATATTTTTGCAATTGTAGAATCTAGTCCATAGTAAGTATGTGATTTATCATAAATTTTTAAATACTAAATATTATTTTAAATCTTTTGTAAAGAATGATTTAATGTTCCAAATTGCTTTAGATGATAACCAATGATTTAGATCAAATTAGAGGGCCGGGACTCGTTTTCTATCATTTTAAATTTCAATTAAAGATCAGGATCATTCCAAAGCAAGCAGATGGATTCCAAAAACAATTGATATAATTCAAGATAATTAAAAATGAGCCCATGCAAGTCACCTAAGAGCCACATGTGCCATGAAATAATGCCTATGAGAAGTCAAGCCATGTGAGCCATGAAGCTAGGATGCAAGCCACTAAAGCCATCAAGTTAGAGCCATAAAAGATGAGGCAATCAAGCCATCTAAGTCATCCAATAAGGTGCACACATTTTGAGGAGAAAATACAATTCTCCTACTTGCAAAAACCATGTTTTAAAGTGGAAAAATAGGAAACAAGTGGATGTTATCAACATGGGTAGGTGGCATGCTATGTGGACCATTCATAGAAGCCTTAAATTTTCCTTTTCTCTCTCCTTCTTTTTCCCTCCATCGTAAAGTACTTAGAAAAAAGGAAACATGCAAAAAGTTGGTGTGATTTCCACTTCGTAAGTTCTCTTCCTTATCCAACCATTTTCCTCAATTCGTATCAATCTTTCCTTTCTTCCTCAGGCTCAGGATTAGTAAGGGATCTACCTCTAAATATAGAGTGAAAATCATAGTGAAAAGGATGTTTTGTGTACGCAAATTCCTTTCCACACAATTTTCCTGGAAGAGTTTCTTTTCTATGCATCTTTTATTTGGAGGTGTTACATGCAAGATTACTTGGAGTTTCCATGCATCTTAATTCCTCGTGTTGAAACCCTTCTCCCTTTGGTTCATGTGCACTTTTCCTTCTCTCTCTTCAATGGTGTTTTGGTTATTATAGTGCTGTAGTTTGTTGCATCCAAAGAACATCAATCTCTTATAGTGACAGCCAAGAGAAAGTGGTCATTGGGTCATCTTTTCAAGAATTCAATCAAGGTTAATGGTTCTTGTTTTTCTTTAGTTGTTAACTTTAGATTTCTCCTTATTCTTTTCTAGTAATCATTGTTCATCATCTTCTTTTTAGCCTTTAGAACTCATTTCCCATCTTTTTGTTTCTATTTTTCATTCTCTCTTTGGGTCTCTTTTATGGTTCACATGCATGCTATCCTATGGAACTCCTTGATGATTGATACATGGAAGCCATTAGATCTTGAATATTTAAGTCATCATCATACTACTTTCATGCGAGTGAATGTTGAGCACACTTCTTAAAAGGTTTTACAATCCATAAACAATTTAGTTCATTGCTTCTCTATCATGTTAAATTTTGTTAATATTCACTATGCTAGTTCTATGTTAGATTAGGTCTTAATCACATTTGTAGAATGTTTAGTTGCATGTTTAGATTAGATATTAGTTTTTTGGAAATTTCTAATTTCAGGTTTTTAGAGTTTTATTTTTAGGAAGTTCTAATTTCTACTTTTAAAAAGCATTCAACTTTAGAAAGTAATAATCTTTAGGAATCTTTATGTTAGAAAGTTGATATTTAGGAACTTTCATGTTTAGAGAGTTTCTAAGTTCTAACTTTAGAAATTTCATTCTAGATTTAAGTTATAAGTTTATTCATGTTTCCAGGTTTATTCTTATTTTTAGTCTTGCATTAGTTTCCTCTCTTGAATATGTTTTAGTTATAGAAAGTTTCTAATTCCATTTTTATTAGTTTTTAATATATTTTTAGAAAGTTTCCTTTTATTTTAAGTTTCTAATTTTATGCATGTTTCTAATTCCTTGTTCTTTTAATTTCTAAAATAAATTTAAATATAGTATTTCTTTTCACTAGGATAATTAATCTAAATATATTCCAAATGCATATAAATCTATTACATTCCCCATCGGATTGACCTCACTTGTGTGTCCTCATATTACTTTGATTTGTACACTAGCAAATACTTATTAGAAGACATCATTATGTGCAATTCCCTTGGAAGAATTATGTAAGCACTCTTTCATGTGTCTAGACATGATCTACAATATCATGCATAGAGTTTTGGAGCAATAGTCTTAGAAAATGAAAAATTGAAAATCTAGAAGAACCAATCAAGCATATACACAAATCAGAAAAGTATGCCAAAGGAATGGCTTATCAATAGCAAAGAAACCCATCTCCTTAGAAGTTCACATGAGAATACTATGGAGTACATTATCTCCAAATTCCCTTGAGCCTGGCTACAACTACAAGTAGAGTTCCTCTACAAATTGGGCCCTAAATGAAGAAGATGTGCAACCACAAATTTCCTTCTTTTCTAGAATGAAAAATTATATGAAAGGACCAACACTTTTTACCATTTCTCAATTCCAAATTTTAATTTGATGCAATTGAACCCCAAATTTTAGCAATTGTCTAAATAGCACCCTAGCTATTACTTGTCATTAGGAAGGTAACCTCGCTGTCTAGAAGCAACGCCATTCGTATTACATAAAATAAGCCCAAAACCATGGGCATAGTAGCCATGAATTTGGCATTGCTTCTATCCTTGAAATATAAATGAGAAGAAAAGTAGAAGGAGAAAGGGAAGATTTATACCTAGGTTAGTCTGAACTCAATCCCTAAGAGAGTCTCTTCAATGGAGAGATTCTATGGGAATTTCTTATAATTGGGATAAAAAACCACAAAGCAAAATGAAACTAGTGTTTTGGAATAGTAGAGAGAGAGAGAGAGAGAGAGAGAGAGAGAGAGAGAGAGATGGCCAACTTATGAGACAAAAGTGAACTTTTTGGTCTTCTTACCTTCTTCATCACCTAACAGTGGAGGAATGGTTGTAATGGCTGGGGTATCAATGTAGTTTATGCACAGAACTAGTTGAGGACGATCAACTCCCTGATGGGGTAGAGGGAGTGGTGACACAATTAATGGAGCGAACAAGTGAACAAAGAGAGAGAGAGAGAGAGAGAGAGAGAGAGAGAGAGAGAGAGAGAGAGAGAGAGAGAGAGAGAGAGAGAGAGAGAGAGAGAGAGAGAGAGAGATTTCACTATGCTCATATTATATACTAATAGAGAATATAGGATGGTTTTTGAAAAACCATCTTATATTTGAAGACATATAGGATGGTTTACAGTAAACTATCTTATGTATTGTAACAAAATAAGATGTTACAAGAAGAGTTGTCTTATCTAGTGGAACAAAAAAAGATAGTTTTGGGGAATAGTCTCATAAAACTTATTTGATTTTTCCTGCAAGTGTCTAGTAGTTAGTTGTAATTTTATGCAGGGTCGAATCCACAGTAGTCAATTCTAATGTTATTGAATACAAATTGAAAATCTAAAACATGGATTTTGTTCTCTTCAATGTCTTCTATCTAAGGAAACCAACTTCAAAGAGTTTCCTTGAGTAATGAAATAGCAAATCATGTGCAAAGTCATCTATTCACCATCTTTAAGCTCCATTTTTCCTCTAATATCTATTAGAAAAAAAAGAGGAAGTTTTATAGAACCATCTTATCTATTGTAATAAAAATAAGATGATATATGTGAACACATCTAATTTATTTGAACAAAATAAAATGGTTTATTCAAATTGTCTTATTTATTTGAATAAAATAAGATCATTTTCTCTTAGCCATCTTATTTTTTTACATTAAATCTGCCATATTAATCTATTCCACAAATGGTTGCAAATCTTAGTAACCTATTCAGCATAGATGGGGCCTATTGTAATCCCTAATTTCCCTAGCAATGACACAAAATCTTCCAAGACATGAATAAATTCTATTCTTGGCATGATATATAACCTAATTAATTATATAACCATCAGCCAATTACATACATTAGATGTTACCTACATTCTAATGTCCTCTCATATTAATTGTTTTCCACCCAAGAACCCTTATCACTAGCATCACGCACAAAATCCATCTCATTCTCCCATAATAGATAAACTGATGGCATTGTTGTAGTGATATAAGGTAACCAACTATAGTGTCACCTATGTTGTCTTCATTGTAAAAGTCCCTTGGGGAGGCTAATAAAATAGTTGACCTTCTCATATCATGTCCTTCTTGTACATAAGATACATGTTTTGCTTAGATGTCAAAATAAATTGATTATTTTGATAGCTAATCTTATTGAAGTCAACCAATGTCAATCTGAGATTACCGCTTTTAATGTTATCTTAGTTGTGTTCCACCCAATTGCACTCAAACACAACCATAGTTTTTCAAGTATAATCCAATACCCATATCTTGCATATAACCTAGTAATAAGTACCATTTGCTACAAATGGGTTGTTGACCTTCGAACTAGGAAAAAAAAAAAAAAAAGAGTAGTATGAGCAACTAAGCTAACATTGATATGTTGTGCTCTTGATTTATCCTGGTCTTTTATGTAAAATAAATAAGCATTGATCATGTATCCAACATACTTTATTACTTCAAGACGAGGTCCCATCACCATCCATACCATGGATTTAGAAATGCAATGACCCGGAACATCTCATTCATCTAAAACCTATGTATATTACTTAAGTGAGATGATTAATGTATATGTGCATATGCAATTTAACAACAATAAGTGAATGAAGTGTTAATTCATTGTAATTACCTTCTGAAGAATCCAAATTGTAAAGGAGCAAAAGTTCTCATAATGTAGCCACTTCTGTTTCTTTATATCTCTTGAATACCTCGCTTTTAGAAAGTCCATGTGCTCACTACATTGAAGAGATGAAAACTATATATAACATACATGCCAATGTGAAACATATATAGGAAAATGTAAAACAAACCTCAGAGAGAGAGAGCATGAATTACTTAATATATGGATAAACTTCATCAACATTAATGTTTTGTAAGACATAAAGGTATGTATTGTCTCATTATTTACTATCAACAGTCAATATGTGACCACTAGAAAGAGGTTCTTTTGCAATATAACATTTGGTGATACACCCTTAGTTGATTGTATTTCATACATAACCTTTTAACAGTCATGTACCTCTCAAATAGGTTCATCTATCACAAATAAATCAGTCCACAAAAGTTGACCTCTTCAATGAGGTTCACTATGAAGTGTACCATGATATTGAAGAAGGAAGGTGGGAAGATTGTCTCATGCGCACATAACGTTGTTAATAGATGCTCTTAGATTTCTTGTAATTTCAAAATATCCACCACCTTCTCTCACAAAGCATTAAAGAAGTGCAGAATTTTATAATCGATCATCTAACTTTATCTAGCAACACTGAATATCTTGCTATAGACAAGAGTTGTTGCATTAATGCATGGCAATCGTGTGACATTATCCTTAACAGTATTAGCTCTTCTATGGAGATAATGTTTCTAAAGCTTGAAGAGAATTGTATAGGACTTTGATGTTCGACAAGATTTTACAAACTATTCTTCTTTTGATTTAGGTAAGTATGTTCCTCAACTACCCCTATTATGTGGAAGCAAACTTCTCTTCAAACCTATTATCATAAGATCCATTCAAGCTATAAGTCCATCATTTGTTTTTCCTAGCTGTTGAGTAAGGTACCAATCAAGATTTCACAGACAAACTTCTCATTGTGCATGACATCACACACACTGTACATGCAAGGATTTTAGTACACAAGTTCAAACAATATTGATTTCTTCTTCCAAAGCTTTTAAAGTTGCTAGTATCTATATGCTTAGTTGCCTTCTTCTCTGCCCATGAGACATTAATGTTTTCAACATGTTCCAATACTTGTCATTTAGTCAACCACTTTAGAGGTGTCCTAGTCTCCACACCACCATTAAATTCTGCCTTTATAAAATGGTATGGATGGTTTCTATGCAACCATCTTCAATGGCCTAGATATGCCATCTTTCTACCATGTTAACACCATATGGCATACATTTGGTCACCAAAAATAGGACAGGCATTATGTCCCTTCACTGTGCATCTTGCCAAATTATCGTACATAGGAAAGTTGTTTATCATCTATAATAGTACATCCTTAAGGGTGAATGTCAGTTTCTTATATGTATCAAAAGCTTCAACCTCTACCTCCCACAATGTCCTAAGATCATTGAGCAATAGATCCAAGTACAAGCCAATTCCATTCTCAGGTTTCTAGGGACCCAATACTAACATAGTTAACATCATGATCTTTCTCTTCAAGCAAAACAATGATGGAAGGTTGTAACAAATTATTATAACAGGCCAACAAATATACATGCTACTTATAGAGCCACAAATATTAATCCCATATGCAAATATTGCAAGATGAATGTTTCTCGGTTCTTCACCAAAATTAGGCCACATGAAATCTACAAGCTTTCACATCAAGCTGCTGGATGGCATAATAGTTATCACCTACTCTTTTCTTAGCATGCCATGCTAATTTCTTTGTTGTTTATGTGATACGAAACATTTTTTAAAATTTACAATAGGGGAAATTAACATAGGACCTTTGTAGGAACATCTTTCACTTGTTGATCAATTAAATGCTTATTTAGTTTCCATCTAGAATGTCCATAACTTGGCATTCAGTTTTATCATTGCACTCCTTCCTATATAAGATACAACCATTGCGATAGGAAAGTATCATGTCATATTTCAACTGTAGTGCAACCAAGGTTTCTTTGCCTAACATTTTGACCTAGCCAATTTGTTCTCCTTTAGTAACATTTTACTGATCACTTTCAACAAATGTTTGACAAAATGACATCCTAAATGAATTGAACGAATCATTAGATGTGTACTCTAATTGGATAGATAGGCTTCTCAATATTATTTTTCTACATAATAAGAGGAAAACTTTCTTTTTTGATGCACTAGGTATCTTAAAAACCAAATCTCAATTTTATGTTGTAAAGTTATACCATTGTAAACAACTTCATATAAATCTTAGACAAATCCTTTCATAGTTTGATGATAAAAGATCAAATCCATGATCAATTTATCAGATCAAAGAGAAATCAACTGTAATCAATGATTACAGTCATCTCCTTCAACCAGGGGACTACACATAGTGCATCAATGGCATTGTTCAGCCTTGAGTGAACACGTTGAAGAACACAAACATGAATTTTAATGATTTGCTCTCAAATCCGTGTTAGATTAGAAAAATACGAACTGTTTGTTTTGCATTCAAATAATTTTCACTCGTAATTTTTTCCCTACTAAAAATTATTTGCTTCCCTCTTGTTTACCGACCTGGATCGTATAGCCACTTGTCAAAAATCCAAGCCCCAAAAATTCCTTAAAATATTTTTCCCTGGGATTGATGACTGTCTCGAAATTTGACTCTATAATAGTGTACTGATCCGATCAACATCTCTTCAATAAAAGTATAGGAGTGACAAGTTAAATTGGATTTTAGAGCTCTACACACTATTATTGCTTAATCTGAAACTGTTTGATTTTCAAGATAAGTGTACTTTCATCTGAAACTTCTATTTATGATATTAATTAGAATCATAGTAAGTGTAATCTCAATAAAATATCTATTTATGATATGAATTAGAATTAGAATTAGAATAAGTGTATTCTCCTATGAAATTATGTTTATGACATGAATTAGAATCACCGTATTATCCTCTGAAATTTTGTTTATGACATGGATTTGAATTAGAATTAGTGTATTCTCATCTCAAATTCTGTTTAGGCATGAATTTGAATTAGAGTAAGTGTATTCTCATATGAAATTATGTTTATAACATGAATTAGAATTAGAATCAATGTATTCTCATATGAAATTCTATTATTGACATAAATTTGAATTAGAGTAAGTGTATTCTCATCTAAATTCCATTTATAACATGAATTAGAATTAGAATTAATGCATTCTCATCTAAAATTCTGTTTATGACATAAATTTGAATTAGAGTAAGTGTATTCTCATTTGAAATTCTATTTATAACATGAATTAGAATTAGAGTAAGTGTACTCTCATTGAAATTTCTATTTATGATATTAATCAGAATTATTGTAAGAGTATTTTCAATTATGACCGAATGCTACTTAAGATCCATATTAAATGTTATTTGAGGATCCATATTGAAGTTAATAGATCGACTATGTATTAAATGTTATACTCTATATTTTGGATGATTAGATATGCTTTGTTATTCAATTTTGTGTATTGAATAATCAAATTTGAGAGTTTAATAATCTTATATGTTATACAGACAAAACTATGTCTTGAGATTGATTTCCTAAAGTTGAAATAATTGACGTTGTGTGTTGAAATCAAAATTGGAGTTTGAAATACACAAATTTGAATTCAATTTTTTATTATGTATAAGATTTCTGATTTCAATGTCAATTATGAAATTTATATTGGAATTTATATTTGAGGCACTTGTATCCGTATCTAGGTCTTGTTATAAATCAGTTGATGATAACAAGATAAAATTCTAAGTTATTCTATTTTGATAATCAGATTTGTAACATTACAATTTGAATCTATATTTGATAATCAGCCTATACTTGGAGTATTCAAACTTACTTTCTGATATGAGTTTTAGTGATTGGTGATATGGCTATGGTTTGGATTTTTTTATTAATTTGAGAGAGATTCTTGAATTATTTATTCTAAAAGATCAGCTTTGAAATTTGAATTTGTATCCGAATTTGAGATGTATTCCATTGGTTATTTGATTTTCCAAACTTCTAGTTTATTTGACTAGCGAATATTTAACAATATGATTTGGACTCTCCTGATGAGGAGTATTTGTTTATACCTCTGCAATTAGGTGAACTAAACCTCATCTGATCAATGAGGTAGTAGACTATGTCAACGATATAACTTCTGAACTAAATCTTTATATCTTTTGGCCAACAACTGATCAATGTTGGATATCTGATATTTGAACTCTTTAGATAAGAGTATTTGTGTAGCTCCTGCAGTTAAGTATTCTAAACCTTATTTGATCAATAAGGTGGGTGAACTTGTTTGGATCATAAACCAGCAGGGATCATTCCAACTATCAAAAAAGCTAAATTGGTTCTTAAGAAATCAAGTAAATAAAGTGTATGGACTGCACGAAATTATGTATGACTCATGAAAGGTAAAATTCCAAAAGTAAGATACTCATGAAACTTAAATCAAACAAGGCATGAGATGACATGGTGCATGTGATCCAAGACATGAAACATGATCATAAAACTAAAATTTTAATGAACTTCAAGCATGCAAATAACCAAGAGAAACTTGCATGAATCATAAACTTTATTGGATGGAGTTTGGTACATGAATTGTGCACATGTACATATATGAACATCTAGCATAAGTAAAGCTTATCATTACTTGTGAATAACTACACCCACTAAGAGATGTTGTCTTATTGCATAGTGCCCTAGACAACAGTCTGACTAGGAGTGTGGATATTATGTCCTAAGGTACATGAGAACCCTCGTATTCAATAGTACTCATGTCTCCTATTTAAGAAAGGTAGAACACTTTTATTTTTGCATAATCTTATATGCTTCTATAGTTTTTATGGATCTAGCTAAAAAAATTTAGCTTAATTAAATATGTTGAATTTCAAGATGTTGTGATTTCTAAGTGGGCAAACAAGAAGAGTTACTCCAGAGTAAATCTTAATGAAATACGAATTGAATAGTCTAAGTACGTAATGAGTTTCAATTAGATTACTTGGAGTAATTACATGAACCTAAAATACATAATAAAGTATTTTTTTCATTAACTTGTGTGTGTTCCTTTAGATTTTATTACCTTCTTTGAAGTATATATATATATATATATATATATTTGTATTTTAAGCAATGAATGAGTGGAAACTTGGAGTGTGGGAATAAATGAGTATGGATGAAGTGAATTTGGAGTTTGAACATGAATTGAATATGTGGTGGTTGAAGTATATAACTTTTATGAGGTGAAGAATGAGTGAGTTACTTAGAGTGTGAAAGTAAATGTGAATGTATATGGATTTACAAATGAAGTGAATGTGGAAGTTATAGACAATGCATATGTTGTAGTTTCTTATAAAAATTATTTTCAAGATAGATGTGGATGGATAATGATGAGTATGAATGTTATGTACCCATTACAGATGTATTAGGTGTTATATTTTAAGAACGATTCAGGGTATCAACAAAGAAGTGGATGCATGTCGTATTGGATGTTTGGTTTTTCATGTTTATAAATATTGTTTGTATTAGGTGTATATCATGTTTTTTATTCAATGTATACATAGGTAGTAGTGTATCAGGAAAGATGTTGATGCATAGTAGTGGATGGTGGTTTGGAATGTGTATGAACATTGAAGAATTAGGTGTATATATATGATGTTTGGTTTTTCATGTTTATAAAGATTGCTTAAAGTATTAGTTGCATCGAATGTTTGTTATTAAATATATACACAGGTGGTAATGTATCAATAAATAAAGATGTGGATGCATTGTAGTGTTTGTTTATTTTTCATGTTTGTGGAGATTGAAGTATCCAGGTGTATATGATGTTTATTATTTAATTAATGTATATAAGTGGTATTGTATCAAGAAGTGGATGAATGTTGTATATTAATAGGTTTTTAATGTTTATAAATATTGCTTGAGTATCAAGTTTTCAAATTGTATATAAGTAGTGGATCCAGAAAATAAAATTAAAAAAAAAAATTTTAAGTTGTTTTTCCCAAAGGACTTTAAAAGTCAAGAATTTTTAAAATCTTTTTGCAAAAAACGACTTTAAAAGTCCATCAAGTGAGCTTTTGAAGTTACTTAGATGAAAATGACTTCTAAAGTCACCAACTTTAGAAGTCATTTTTACATAAGCAACTTCAAAAGTTCACCAAAATGTTATACTTTTGAAGTCATTTATATAAACATGTCAATCAATGTCAAAATGCATCGGCGCCTATATTTTCAAACCAATAAATATCCAAAACACAATAATAATATGGCCCAGGGTCTATCCATCATATGTTTAACTGTCTTAATCAAATTCATAGAATAAAGTATACAGTCCATAAAGAAAATTAAATGATAATCTTGTTTATTAACTCACATTACTGTCCATCAATCAAGCAAAGCAATCCCCCACTGCTATCACTATTTCTTAACGGTCTTGCCCTTCTTGATGCCGCGCTCGAGATCTGAGGCATTGCAAAACAAAGCAATGCCTCAGTAAGCTATTGCCTATGTAGGTACATAGACAATTAATGCAATAAAGATGAAATAACAGTAATGACAAAATAAAATATCTATCATTTATGCCAATAAAATTATTATAACTCATGCCGACATAATATCCATTTATCAAGTATGCCTAAACATGCATCCCACGGATTTAAAATATGATATAAATCAATGTAAATGGGCATACAATAATAATAATGACACCCTAAGGTAATGGGTCCCACAAGTGTCATATAAATAAAGACCACTGATAATGAGTACTCATATCCAACCTTTGAGTGTCGTCACACCCAGGCATATCATCTCATCACCATGCTCATCATGCAAGCATACATAATAAGAGTATGGACTGTCATGCCGCAGTGGCAACCCTCCATGGGTCTCAACCACTACCCCTCCCCATCAACACCATAACGGGAGACTTAGCATCCATCCCCATGGAAATGTGACGACTCGAGTTTTTGAAACATGATTTGTAAAGTATTTTGAAAGGCAGGGCCCTTAAGAGTGTAAAAAAATTTCACAAAACAAAGCAGCGAAAATTCTTTTCTTTAGAACTTGTTTTGAAAACCCAAGTCACCACTTCATACATAACATAAGTACAATTTGTGTACAAAATAAAATTCCATTAAAGGAATATACTCTTATTAAATTCCAGGATCCATCCAGTGGTTCACAGTACAGCCAAATCTAGTACAATACTTGTCCAAATTACATAATCCAAAACCTAAGCTCACCATACAATAAAACTCTCAACAAAGAAAAATACATGTCTTCAAGGGTATACCTTGAAGATTATTCTCTTCAAGTCTTCTATAGTCTTCAGCTCCTAACTCTCCTTCCTTGTATCTGAGATATTGCAACAATTACAATATCTCAGCAAGCAATGCTTGGTAGGGGATTCAAGAAACATAACATTGACAATGTAATTCCAATACTTTATAATCCCATTATCCTTAAACATACTCTTTACTTTGTAAGTTATGTATATCTATATACATACATACCCTTCATGGGTAAACTAGTTAAATATGTGAAAGTAGTCAAATATTATTCCCAACTAAGATGATCAATTCTCTTCATTTTGAGAATTTAATATTACAGCTAATCTTATATTGGGAATTTCCCTTCTTGGGAAATATTGGTAATATACAATTACCTAGCATTTTATTATGCTATAACATAAGGCATTTCACTATGCCTATTCTCATATGCATCATAATGCAAAATAATCAGAAAGGTTGCTATGCTACAGTCTGATCCGTACTAGCGTGCTCGGATAATTGCCTTGTTCACCACTGATACCACGGTGGAAAATATTATGTCACTACCCGTATAGGGGGGCAAGACTTTCACAGTGGTGGCCTTCCCATAATTGCCGCCACCCAACTTTTAGCCTCTCTTAGGGCATGGTATAATCACATCATCAAATTTCAAGGAGCGGGTGGCCAAACCCTCATAACTCCTCTAGCAATAGTATTGCCCTAGGCTTATGCCTATTAAAACAAACTCACAAACCTCCAAGCATGTATGTAAAATAGATTTCATATATATCAGACCATATGTCTGTTTACTTAGGGCTGAAATATTTCCTAGTTCCCTATTCACTTATAGTTTAGCCCTTAACCATCTTATATGTGTTTGGTTGGATCATAAGGTTTTCAAGAAATTTAATACAAGTATTATCATTACTCTTGTCAACATAAGATCATGAGTACAATCATGTATGCATTCATCAAATCCTCCTACCTTTAAGGATTAATCTGTTTTCCCCAATCTTCCATGATCCTGACTGATGTATGTAATCTGTACATCCATACATATTGTCAATATATAAATTATAAACAATCCTATTGATTATTAGATCTGATGTTTAGAATGATCTTTAGATCATTCATATATAAGTATTTTTCTATCTCTAAGTCTTTGTATGTCCATCTCCTTGATCTTGATCTTTCATAGATCCATTGATTGACAATCTACACATGTTGATAAAGATCAAGGTCCTAGATCTTTTATCATCTAGTTCTTCTTTTATCTAAGTTCAATTATTAGATCGTCCCTATGGAGGATGATCTTGGTTTTCTTCCTTGAATCATCTTTGATCAAGGGTTTGGATTATCTAATCTAATGAACTATAACAAGTATACTAATAAGCATGCACACTAAGTACAAAATAGTATTCTTATTCTTATTGTTCTTGATCATCCAAGATCTAATGGATCTTGTTTGATCATCCTTATCTTACTTACTGTTTTTATTAGGGTTAGGTAATTTACTAACCTTTTATGCTCTTATTATTATTATTCAACCAGTTAAAGTGATGGTTGATGGTAGCTTATTCAAGCCTAAATCTAGACTGCTCCTCTTATTTTCAATTGGCTAAGGCTTACTAGCTGAATGGGTGAACACAAAGTGGTTACTTCAATCCTCATGTAAGGAGGCGTTTAGACCTCACAAACGTCAATGGAAGGTAGGGGAAGAGCGAGGCTCTATTAGATAACCCCCTTAACTACTATATTCATCATTCACTAGAATGACCATAGCTCAACCTTTCATAAGGTTCCTATAAGCATATTTACCCTAAGTACTCTTTCTAATAGATTTTAAATAAGTCCATGAATATTTATAATGTCATTCATGGGGTTTATTATTCTTTTCCTAATTTGGGCCAAGGACTTGATAATCCTTATATTGTCCTACTAACTATAGCCCTTACTAATTAAGTCTAAAGTATTCCATTCTTATTTGTGTCATGAAACTCTACTTTCTCATTAGAATACATTTTTTATGTTTTATGCTCTTTATCTCATAACAAGTAAATCTACTAATAACATTTAACCATAAATGGATTATAAATTCAAGGCATAAAACTGCATAATTTAACATTTAATGATAATAAGGCAAGGTACTTAAAATAATTAAATCTAGCATCTTATGATAACAATGAAATCACATATCATGCTAAAGTCTAAATGTTATACTAGCATGCTTTATAACATAATCATATTTAAAATGCTATTATATAAAATGAAACTAATTACATTAACATTTCTAGAAACCTTTACTTATGATCCAACCATTTGATCTTAGATCTTTTCCTTTGATTAAGGATTTTAGTTATATTTAGGGAATTTTCTTTATTAAGGTCAAAAGATCATATTGATCTATTTTTGTCATAATTCATCCATGATTTCCTTGGATTTCATCATATCAACATTTATTCTTTCCATCCCAAGGATCTGATCACACTTGATCTCATTGATCAAGTGGGTCCCTTTGTATTTTTAGGATTTCTCTACCATAATGGTTAGATCCCTTAATATATCTCATATATATCCAATTAAACCATAGATCTCACTTTATTTTAATATTATATCATTATTAAAACATATTTTTAAGATTTGATCATCTCAAATCTTGAAGATCTAGGTAATTAGAAACTTATTTCTTTAATACAAAATTTTTTTACTTACTAGTATGTCCATTTTATCATTTCATCAGAAAATAGAGATTTCAAGCTTTTCATAGCTTCTTTCCGATCTCAATTTGGAGTTCAGATGACTTCGAAATTGGATCTGGAAGTTCACAGTCTTTCCTAGGGCCTGGATTTGATCTAGGCCCAAGGAACGGATGGCCCAGATTTTTCGGGCAGAAAACCAAAGTGGGTAGAATGAGTCGGTTCATCGAGCGCATCCGCTGGGAGGAATGGACGAAGCACCCTTGCGCCCCACGCACAAACGTAGACGGGACGAGCGGAACGCTCGTCGTCCACGCGCCCATAAGCTTGGTTGTCGCCTGGCGTGTCCGCTCGTGGATTTGACGGACGTGTCATCATATCACTTGAAATGATGCCCCACGTGCAGCGTACGCGCAGTTTCCGACGGTGCATCACGTGTGCGTTTTGGGCATCGTTAGATCCGGAGATCGGATAGTCCATTCTAGACCGTCCAATCAATCCTCTCTCAATTAAAGGCCCAAAACATCTCTGATCTTTGTGAAAATTCTACCATAAGGGTTTTGGACCCTTCTGGATCGATTGGTGCAGTTAGAATTTTCATCTGAGCACTCTATCATCCAGAATTAAGGGTTCTAGTGTTTACTTTAATTTTTACCCTTTTATTACCAAAATAAATTACAGTAAAGTAAAAATTACATAAAACAGTATTAAACATCTATGGAAAGTATTTCCACCTACCTGATTGGAGAAAAAACCTCGGTTATATGCCCAATTTAAAAAAATACCTTGTTGATGAAGATATGGTCAAAGATCTACCTTTCTTGCAAATTTTCGTTGTTTGGACCGTTGGATCTTGAAATTTCTTTGGGGGTTTTGTAGAATAGATATGTTGGAAAGTTTTGGACAGTGAAATTGATCAAATTAGATCTGGAACAGAGTGCCTAATTGATTTTAGGTCTCTTGTTCCAATCTAAAAAGAAAAACAAATTGAAAAGAGAGATGTCTCTTGGAAATTTTGGGTTTTTGAGGAGGGATCTAAGTCTAATTTTTCAGGGAGAGTGAAGAAAATTTCGTGGGGATTTTATGAGGATTTTTTTAGAGGATTTTTGGGGTTGTATTTATAGGCATTTTGGGTCTTTTTTCATGATTATAATATTTTATTTTTTATTATTAAATGGCATGAAAGTCTTACACGCTCCATTTTTTCTTCCCCATGCCCCATTTTTCTTCCCCAAGACCAGCTGATGTTTGTTGACCCATGACTTCACGTGGGCTGCTGATAAGATTGGTTTGTGGGTCCCTTGTGGGCCCCATGTGGGCTGCACATGGTGTAAAAAGACCATTTTGCCATTTATGCATAAAATTTTGGGTTTTATTCCTATGATCTTGGATTTGAGTGTACTTAGTGGCGTTGGATTTGTATTTCTTAGTACATTCTAAATTTTGATGTCTCATATTTTGATTTTTGGGAGATTTTGATTTTTGGGTAAAATTACTATTTTACCCCTTTTGTCCAAGAAATGAAGAAACTTAAGGATTTCTCATCCGAATTCAGAATTTGTTGTGCTTACAGTCATTTTGAAGGGTTTGCTAAGTTTAATTTCAATTTTACATGTCTTTATGATTTGATTATACTTTTATAAAAAGTATATTCTAAATAACCCTAATATTTCAGCCCGAAATATCTGAAACTCAAACTTTATTGATTTTCTCAATCAATTACAAAAATTGGGGTTATTACAGGAAAGGCCCAGACCGGTAGTGTGGACTATCCATGTTACCAACCCCTACCAAATGCCATCTACGGGCAGGTGTCTATCATATCAAAATCTCATCACATCACGAATCTCGAAGGGTGGTTGGCTGGCCCCCTCCCTCCTAACATGACGCCCACTGGGTGAGAACACCCATCATAAAACATAAAAACACGAAAATCATATATATGATAAAACTCAAGAGTACTCATAGCTCGCAATCCCCAAGGCACACCCCTCATCCTGGGGTTAGCCTCTAAAAGGACCAGCCACCAAGCCCCTATTTTTCTTTCTCATCCAAATCCATCAATTTCCATGATCTAATAAAGAAAAGAACTTGATATCTGTGCATAATTAGATAATATAATGCTCATAAAATCATTTATCATAGGTTTACTCAATACATGATTGAAATTTATAATACTCATACCGTAACTCTAAATCCCATAAAATCAACGGTTAAGAATAAATGCAATTTAAATCACAACCACTCATGATGCTACAATTATGCATGGTTTCAAAATTTAAAGTAAAACATTAATTATCATCACCTACCTCGATGTAAGATCACTTAGTTCGCTCGAAAAATCCCTTTAACTTATATGTTCGAATGCACCTGTTAGTGTCACATCACTATTTTAAAATTCTTCCAAAGTAAAAGTGGTTATTTATAAATTTTTAAGTTAAATCTAGGTCTGCGTCGTCAATACAGTCGCAACACCTCTTTCGAATCGTAATTTGGACTCTATAGCTCTCAGAAATCAAATTTTAAGTGAAGGACCACTACAGCCCATTTGCATCGGCGGACAGGTTTACACCAGGTTACACCAACGCCCAATTTACATTGGATTACACCGGGTTACACCGATGCCCAGTTTACACCGAGTTACACAGGTGACGCAGAAACCGGAATCGGATAAGATGATCGGCTTCCGGTCATCTCCGGTAACCCTACAGGTGTCCAAATCACTTGGTTTTTGAGCCATTTTGTTCAAAATTTCATCTAGTTTCCATTTCTACCATCCTTTTGCATTAATTTCTCCAAAAACTAAGGTTTTTATGCATTTTTTTCCATGTTCCTAAAATGTTTTCTAGGTACTGTTCTTCACGTTTTTCGGCAATACCAGCCGTTGGATCTCTCCCAAATTTAAAGGGTTTGATCTTAGGTCTATTATACACTATATGGATGGTCCAATTTGAAATCTAACAGGGTTTTCTCAGTGGATTTACGTGCCAACAGTAGCGCACCTAAAGTTCCATGTATTTTCTATTTTTTAATATACTTATTTAATATAGAAATCAAGGGTTTAAAACTTACCTCATTTTGCTGGGCGTTGGTGGACGTTGCCAGAGCTCTACTCAAAGAAAAACTTGAAATTTTCAAAGCTAGGATTTTGATGAAAAACTCAGTGAAAACGAAAAAAGTAGTGTGATTTGGCGATTAAGGAGGGAGATATAGGCTGTATAGTTTAAGAGAAAGGGAAACTCTTCCCTTTCATGTCTTCTTCTGACATTTTCTTTGGAAAAATCACCAGATCTGGTAGAGACGTGTAGAAGAAGGGGGTGCTATTATCAATTTAGGCCCCTGTGTTTTATGTCTCTGCCAGTTTACCAAAATACCCCTATAACTTCAACGGCTCATAACTCCTTCGTTTGAGCTCCATTTTTTGCATTATTTATGGCGTTGGAATCCTATCGAAGAGCACTTTCTAATTTTTTAATTTTTCAAGATCAAACTCCATCTATAAATTTTTATCCAATTTATTAAATAAATTCTTAATTTATACCAAAAATTAAGGATATTACATCCTTCCCTCCTTATAAAAATTTCGTCCCCGAAATTCAGCTACATACCTTTATGTAAATAACTCTGGGTTGATCCTTCGTATCTCCTCTTCTATTTTCCAAGTAGCCTCCTGTAATGAATGATGCTGCCAAAAGATTTTGACTAATGTAATAGTCTTATTCCTTAACTCCTTGACTTTCATATCTAGTATGCGCACCGGTCTCTCCTCAAACATCATATTAGGCTGTAGCTCTCCTGGGATCTGCTCCAACACTTGTGAGGGATCTGGCACATATTTTCTTAGCATGGACACGTGGAAGATGTCATGTACATTTGCCAATTGTGGTGGTAAGGCTAGCTGGTATGTCACTGACCCAACTCTGCATAAGATCTCAAAAGGTCCAATATACCTGGGGCTAAGCTTTCCTCTATTTCCAAACCTCAACACTCCTTTCATGGGAGAGATCTTCAAGAATACATGCTCACCTTCAAGGAACTCTAAGTCTTTTCGCCTCTTATCTGCATAACTTTTCTGCCGGTTGTGAGCTGTCAATAATTTCTTTCGGTTGAGTCAGACTTTCTCTGCACACTCTTCCACTAACTCAGACCTCACCACATGTCTTTCTCCTACATCACTCCAACATAAGGGTGACCGACAAGGTCTACCATAAAGTTCCTCATATGGAGCCATGCCAATACTAGCGTGATGACTATTATTATAGGCAAATTCCCCCAATGGTAAATGATCTTCCCAGCTACCCTTCCAATCCATAACACAAGCTCGCAGCATATCCTCTATAGTCTGGATGGTCCTCTCACTCTGTCTATCTGTCTGAGGATGGAATGCTATGCTAAATTTCAATCTTGATCCTAACGCCTCTTACAGGCTCTTCCAATATTTTGAGGTAAACTGAGTATCTTGATCTGATATAATTGTCAAGGGAACTCCATGTAGACTTAAGATCTCCTTAACATATAATTTTGCTAAACTATCCACTGTCTGATAGGAAGGAAATGAGCGGAATTGGTCAAACTGTCCACAACAACCCATATCATGTCGTGGCCGCTAGCAGTCCTCGGAAGACCTAGAACAAAGTCCATGGTAATATGATCCCACTTCCACTCTAGAAGGTCCAATGTCTGAAGTAGCCCTGATGGATGCTGATGCTCAGCCTTGACTTGTTGACAGGTCAAACATCGTGCAACACACTCTCCAACATCTTTCTTCATACCATTCTACTAGACATACTTCTTAAGATCCTGATACATCTTCGTACCTCCAGGATGAATCGTATACGAGGACTGGTGTGCTTCTTGAAGTAACTCACACCTCAATTTGTCATCTGCCAATACTACCAACCTTCCCTTAAATCTGACTCCTCCATCTGGTCCCCTCAAAAAATCTGCCTTATCTGTCAGATCCTGTGTCTCTTTATCTTTGTCCTGTGCCTCTAAGATCCTATCGAAGAACTTAGACTGAGTCAACAAATTGGAAATCATTACTCCAGATTTCCTATTCAAGGCATCTGCAATGACGTTAGCCTTCCCAAGATGGTACTATATGGTGAAGTCGAAGTCCTTGAGATACTCCATCCATCTACGCTGCCTCATATTCAAATCACTCTGAGTAAAGAAGTACCTGAGGCTCTTATGATCAGTGAATACCTCAAATCTCTCACCATAAAGATAATGTCTCCAAGACTTCAATGTAAATACCATCGCTGCTAACTCCAAATCATGTGTTAGGTAATTTACCTCATGTGTCTTCAGCCATCTAAACGCCTAGGCAATTACCTTCCCATGTTACATCAACACTACTCCTAATCCCGTGCCAGAGGTGTCGCAATAAACTACATAACCACCAGTACCTGATGGTAAAGTCAATACTGGGGTAGTAGTAAGTCTCCTCTTGAGCTCTTGGAAGCTCTCCTCGTAAGCCTCGGTCCATACAAGTTGAGTGTCTTTCTTGGTCAGGGTGGTCAATGGTAACGCAATCCTAGAGAATCCCTCTATGAAACGACAGTAATATTCTACCAAACCAAGAAAACTGCGTATCTCAGTCACTGTCTTAGGCCTTTCCCAATGTAGTACTGCCTCAACTTTTGCTGGATCCATAGCCACCCCATCTTTAGATACGACGTGGCCTAAGCACTGCACCTGGTCTAACCAAAAATCACACTTACTAAACTTAGCATACAACTGATGTCAACGAAGTGTGTCCAATACCATGTGGAGGTGCTCCCTGTGTGCCTCCTAACTAGGCGAATAAATCAAGATGTCATCAACGAATACTATCACGAACTTATCCAAGTAAGCTCGGAAGACACGGTTCATTAGATCCATGAATACTGCAGGTGCGTTCGTCAATCCAAACAGCATCACTAAGAACTCATAATGACCATAGCGACTACTAAAAGTAGTCTTCGAGATATCCTGTTCTCTTACCCTCAACTAATGATATCTTAACCTCAGGTCTATCTTGGAGAACACTTGTGCCGATTGGAGCTGATCAAATAAATCATCTATGCATGGCAAAGGGTATCGGTTCTTTATAGTAACACTATTTAACAACCGATAGTCAATGCATAATCTTAGTGATCCATCCTTTTTCTTCATGAAAAGGACTGGTGCTCCCCATGGTGATCCACTCGGCCTGATGAAGCCCTTATCCAATACTCTTGCAACTGCACTTTAAGCTCTCTCAACTCTGCTAGAGCCATTCTGTATGGTGCCTTAGAGATAGGTGATGTACTCGATACCAAGTCAATGGTAAAGTCAATCTCCCTACTTGGCGACAATCCTAACAACTCCTCAGGAAAGACATTAGCAAATTCACGAACAACATCAATCTCATCAAGCCGTGGTTGCTCCTTGTCCTCAACCGTCATATACGCAAGGAATGTGCTACAACCTCATGCATAAAATCGTGCTGCCTTCATAGCAGAAATGATACATGTACTTTATTGATCTTTCCTACCCTGGAACACTATTTCTGGTTGCCCAGGTATACGAAAAGTGACCCGCTTCTTTCAGCAGTCTACCATAGCCCAATAGTTGGCTAACCAATCCATTATAAGAATAATATCATAGTCTACCATGTCTAGTAAGATGCATTCAGTGTCCATACTCACGCCTGATATCTCTACAGGTATCTCTCGAAGATATTCAGTAGTCTCTACTATTTCTCCCATAGGTGTCATAATATCTAATCCCAATGCTAATTTGTACACACATACATCAAGGCAAGATGTAAAAATGCATGATATAAAAGAATGTGTAGACCTTGTGTCAAAAAGAGCCCTAGCATGTCAATCTAAGACTAGAAAAGTACCTTCAATGACCTGGTGTGATGCCTGTGCCTGCCCTGATGTGATAACAAATACTCGCCCCTAACTACGTGGCACGGTAGCTATCTCTGTACCCACCTCGATCTACCTCTCTCTCTCTGCCCCTTAGGATAGTCCTTAATGAAGTCGCCTACGTCTCCACAGTTGAAACACCTGTATAGCTGTCTCTGGAAAGGTGCATGGTGTCTCGCTGTGGTTGAGGCTGCCTCTGATGCTATGGCCTGTCGGATCTATTGCACCTTCGCCCGCCTATCACATCTCTTCCTCTCTGTATCTCTCTTAAACTTGGCCTGCGGTGGATGACCTTATGCACCATGTGTATGCATAGCACCAAACGGTCTCTTACCCTTAAAGGGCTGGTACGCACCCCCTCTAGTCCTGAGAGAGTTCTTCTCATGCATAGAAGCCATGTCAGTAACATCTCGCACAGAAGTGGGTCGCAAAGAAATTACCTGATCTCTCAGCCAAGGTGTCAACCCATCCACAAATCTGTCTGTTGCCTCTATGTTTGAGGCAAGCACGTGAGGTGCAAATCTCCTCAATCGTGTAAATCGGTTCAGATACTGCTGAACCATCATGTCTCTCTGCTCCAAGGTGGCAAAATCCTTCTTCAATGATTGTAGTGCATGGGGTGGAAAGTACTGAGTGTCGAAAGCCTATTTAAAGGCTGCCCATGTCATCATCTCAGTAGGATCTGGTCGGGTAAGTGTAAAGGTCTGCCACCAGAAGCCTGCCTCACCCTTCAATAGGTAGGTGACTACTCTAACTTGATCCTCTAGTGCAATCTTCATAGTGTCAAATGTCCTTTCAGCCTCAAATAGCCATCATTTAGCCTCCTCAGTGTCACCATCGCCAAAAAGGGTTGCACCATCTTTTGAAATCTCTCTAATAGCTTATCCGTCTTCTTAGGGTCACTAGTAGCATTGCCCTCAATGGTCTTAGGTGCTGGTGATTCCTGCATTGGTTGGGAGGAATGAACTGATGAGACCATAGGTGCCACTTGAGGTGGTGGAATAAGGCCAGGGTTTGCAGTGTGAACAGCAGTCCTAACCTGCTGTTGTATGAGTGGTACTAGCCCTGGCATTAATCGATTCAATAACTCGACACCTCGATCCCCTTGATCAGACGACTCAGCAAGTGGGGCAACTAGTGTAGCAGGGGTAGACCTTGTCCTTCTTCTAGGAGTCATCTGTTAAAATTTAAATACCACTAAGTGTAAGTTCCTCTCAATGGTCTTGCCCTTCCTAATGTCGCGCTCGAGATCTGAGGCATTGCAAAATCAAACAATGCCTCAGCAAGCTATTGCTTGTGTAGGTACATAGACAATTAATTCAATAAAGATGAAATAACAATAATGACAAAATAAAATATCTATCATTTATGCCGATAAAATCATTATAACTCATGACGACATAATATCCATTTATCAAGTATGCCTAAACATGCATCCCACGAATTTAAAACATGATATAAATCAATGTAAATGAGCATACAATAATAATAATGGCACCCTAAGGTAATGGGTCCCACAAGCGTCATATAAATAAAGATCACTGATCATGAGTACTCATATCCAACCTCTGAGTGTCGTCACACCCAGGCATATCATCTCATCACCATGCTCATCATGCAAGCACACATAATAAGAGTATGGACCGTCATGCCGTAGTGGCAACCCTCCATGGGTCTCAACCACTACCGCTCCTCGTCGACACCATAACGGGAGACTTAGCATCCATCCCCATGGAAAGGCCCGGACAGGTAGTGTGGACTATCCATGTTACTAACCCCTACCAAATGCCTTCTACGGGCAGGTGTCTATCATATCAAAATCTCATCATATCACGAATCTAGGAGGGTTGGTGGCCAGCCCTCTCCCTCCTAGCATGACACCCACTTGGTGAGAACACCCGTCATAAAACATAAAAACACAAAAATCATATATATGATAAAACTCAAGAGTACTCATAGCTCGCAATCCCCAAGGCACGCCCCTCATCCCAAGGCTAGCCTCTAAAAGGACCAGCCACCAAGCCCCTATTTTTCTTTCTCATCCAAATCCATCAATTTCCATAATGTAATAAAGAAAAGAACTTGATATCTGTGCATAATTAGATAATATAATGCTCATAAAATCATTTATCATAGGTTTACTCAAATGCAAGATTGCAATTTGTAATACTCATACCGTAACTCTAAATCCCATAAAATCAAGAGTTAAGAATAAATGCAATTTAAATCACAACTACTCATGATGCTACAATTATGCATGGTTTCAAAATTTAAAGTAAAACATTAATTGTCATCACCTACCTTGACATGAGATCACTCAGTTCGCTCAAAAAATCCCTTTAACTTATATATTCGAATGCACCTGTCAATGTCACATCACTATTTTAAAATTCTTCTAAAGTAAAAGTGGTTATTTATAATTTTTTAATTTAAATCTAGGTTCGCATCGTCAATACGATCGCAACACCTCTTTCGGATCACGATTTGGACTCCTATAGCTCTCAGAAATCAAATTTTAAGTGAAAATACTCAAAAAATAGGGCTAACCGACCACTACAGCCCATTTGCACCGACGGCACAGGTTCACACCGGGTTACATATTGTGAAGCCTTGGCCGATGAGGGTGGGCTGATGAGGGCGGGCTAAGAGGGCTAGCAGGCTTCTAGGTAAGGTAAAGGACTGAGAGTTAGTCCTACATCGTTAGGGGGAAAGTTACTGGGCTCTTAATAAGAGTGCTGACGACTTCCCTTGCAATGAGGCCTTTTCCCTAGGTAACTGGGGAAGAACAAAACCGTGCGGGGTATATGGGCACTCTAGCACAAACAATATAATTGCATGGTGTGGGCCCTTAGGCTATTACAAGTGGTATCAGAGCTAAACCCCGACCTGGTGTGGGTGGCTAGCCACACGTGGACACTCGTGTGTGATAAGACACGCGGGGACGCATGTCCCCTAAGGGGGAGAGGTTGTGAAGCCTTGGCCAATGAGGGTGGGCCAAGAGGGCTACTAGGCTTCTAGGTTGGCAGGCTTCTAGGCAAGGTAAAGGATTGAGAATTAGTCCCACATCATTAGGAGAAAGTTATGATAAGAGTGCTGAGGACTTCCCTTGCAACGAGGCCTTTTCCTTGGGTAACTGGGGAAGAACAAAATCATGCGGGGTATATGGGCACTCCGACACGGACAATATCATTGCATGTGTGGGCCCTCGGGCTGTTACAAAAAATTTTGCAGTGTGGATTTTATTGGCCTACCATATTTAACGATGCACATGCTTACTACAAAGCATCTGTAAGGTGTCAATGGTTAGGAAGTTTAGGAAGGAGACATATAATGCCCTTAAACCCAATCATTGTCATAAAACCTATTAACATTCTGGGCATATATTTTATGAGACCCTTTCCTAATTCTTTTGGAAATCTATAAATCCTAATGGGAGTGGACTATGTGTCCAAGTGGGTGGAGGCTATACTCTACAAAATCAATGATCACAAGGTTGTAGTACATTTTTTAAAAGAAAATATTTTTGCACGATTTGGTACTCCAAGGGCAGTAATAAAGAAAACACTTTTGTAATAAAGTGTTTGAGAATTTAATGAAAAAGTATGGTGTCAACCACAGGATAGCTACCCCTTACCACCCTCAAACCAGTAGTCAAGTAGAGGTATCCAATAGGGATATAAAGTGGATTTTAGAAAAGACAATCAATCCAAGTAGAAAAGACTGGTCTATTAGACTTAATGATGATTTATGGGCTTATTGTACAACATATAAAATCCGTATAGGAATGTCACCTTATTGCCTAGTCTATGGAAAGGCCTACCAATTACCAGTAGTGTTAGAACAAAAAGCATATTGGGCTATGAAAGGCTCAATTTTGACTTAAATTCTACTAAAACCCATTGAAAACTCTAGCTCAATGAGTTGGAAAAATTGAGAAAAGATGCATATGATTTTGCATTATTATACAAAGACCAGAGAAGGTTGCACATGATCACCAAATCTTAAAGAAACCCTTCACACCTAGTCAAAAGGTTTTATTGTATGAATCTACATTACATCTATTTCCAGAAAAACTTAGATCTAGAAGCACAGGACATTATATAGTACACAGAATCTATCCTCATGGGGCCATCGAGATTAAAAGGGATGGAGAAATCCAAAAAGTCAATGGTCAAAGATTAAAACAATTCCTAGAAATGCTTGACCCTAAAATTGAAGAGACACTTTTAGAGACACGTGATTATCATTACTTACCTTAGACTTTTTCAGGAACCTATGCAGCATACCATCTTGCACACATCATTATTTCTGGATGAAGATGTACAACTTAGTGCTTCCTAGTAGGCAACCCAAATATTTTTCTTAAAATTTCCAACCACTACATCCTTCCATTATCATATAGATCCTATGTTTTCCAAAATTGGGGACAATGTTTCATTCGGGTTTGGGGGTATAGATACCTATAAGGATTTTTAATTTTCTTGAGCTACTTTAGTATACATAATTCCAAAGTTTTATTTAGTGTACATAATTTAATGTGATCCCATTATCCTTGTTTTGGTTAACTATCAAGAATACATAGGACTAATAGCTTTATTTTCATAAAATTTATTAAATCTAATAGGCTGTAGGAAACCTAAGGAATGATATAGGCCACCCTTGTTTAGCCCAGAGACATAAAGCCAACCCAATATATTGCATACCACTAGCTAGCCCTTTGAGACTTATTAAAGCCTTTCTTTCTTAACCCCACTCACATTAACCCAAAATAAACCAAAAAAATAAATAACCATTACCCATTTTCAAAATGAATAGAGTTAGTAGAAAAGTTCAAAAGAGGACAAAAAGCTAAAGAAGTGAGAAAATTAGCTATCTTTCTTCTAAAGAGGCCAAAGAAAAAGAAAAGCAAAAAGAAAGAAGAATCAGAAATAGAATAAGAGGAGAAAATTTGAAAGAGAAAGACAAAAATACAAAGAAATATTCACTTCAAGTACAACCAAAAGTTGCCCTAACAGTTATTCATTGAAGATCTCTACTGCCTTTTGAATCTTTGAAATCCTTATACCCTTCTTTTCTGAACCTATCCTAAGCTTACATTTCTTCCTATTTAAAGACTTGTAGATTTTAGGTGGAACATAGCCTTAAAGAGGTGATAAAAAGAAGGAATTAATGTAAATTACCCTAATATTCTTGGTAATAATGTTCACTCTTCAAGATCACTTCCCTTTGTCTCATTAGCAATTAAAGAATTATGTGAGCCATTAGCTTGTTGGATTCGGTCACATAATGAGAGAAATATGTTTAAACCATTATTTGAGAGTTTTATTTTTTAGAGTATAACTGTGAGGATTTGAGGTCAAGACATATTTCTAATGGAATTTAAGCATATCCAGTTAGAAGTCAAAACTTATGTGACTGTACATGCACATGCACTCCGAGAAATAACCAAAATGAAATGTCTTTAGTATGTGTATGATTTGTAAAATGGTCAATCTTCTCCATTAAGTTCTGAAGAACTAGTAGATTGCTAATGAATGGGGACACTCTGAGATAAAATAGGGACTCAAGCTTAGTGAATTTTGTGGGTATAGTCACTACAAACCCTCACGAGACATAACTCATCCACTAGGGGTAACTTACGGGTTCAAGGGCTTGTTGCATATGCTAAATGCAATTGTGAGTACCTATGAAAGTGGCACCTTATATCAGTTTTTTAAAAATTATTTTTCACATGTTTTGCTCAAGACTAGAAAAATGCTGGTTGGGGGGTGTGAAAAGTGTTTAATTTTGCATAAAAACCACCCAATTAGTACCCATGTGTTACACTTATAGTGTTAAATTAGGACTTTTAGATCCAAATTCATAACACATGCATTTTGACCTAATGAAGTAAGAGTTTATTAATTTGTAGGCCCAAAAGCTAATCCAATGTAAGTATGTGATTAATCAAGATTTTTTAGGATTTAATTAAGATTTTTTACTTTTTTGTAGGAAGTAAGATGTTCATCCAATGGCGGAGATTGATCGGGATGAAATTGAAGATCAAAATCAAAAGATTGAGTCAAAGCCTCAAATTTATTATTCAATGTAAACCAAAGGCCAAGATCATCTTATGGACTAGCAAGGAATTAGATTAAAGTAACTAAAGATGGCCAAAGCTGGCCCATGAAATACTCCATGTATTTTCACCACCTTTGCATGGAAGCCACTTAAGCCACCGTAGCCATATAAGCCATGAAAGAAGGTGGAAAGCTAAGGAATTCAAGCCAAATCATACAAGCCATTCAAGCTAAGGGTTGAAACTAATAAAACAAGCCAAGGAAGCCTCATAAACCAACAATGAAGCTTAGCCAATGAAGCTTTCAAAGTTAGCCATCAAGCTAAGCTAAATGGAAGGTTAGGATTGGAGGAGATTCAAGAGAGTTATCCATGAGATAATTAACAAAATAAGAGAGCATGTGGACCACTGGGACAAGAGCAAATCATTTTTGGTGTTTTTCTACTTTTTTTCATTTTTTCTTCAATTTCCACCTCACCACCAAAGACCACCACGAATTTAACTTTCCATCCAAGAGTCCCACCATTCCATAACTCTTCCACCTTCTTAAACTCCTATCCTAACCACCCAACCAATCCCAAGTCTTTAAGAAATTAACCATTCAACTAATCAAAAAATTCCAAATCACTTCACTTTCCTAAGTTTTCCTACACCCCTCTTTCCTGCCACTTTCCTTTCTTCTTCCCACCACCACACTTTCTTAACTTTTAGCCCCTTCAATAATTTTTGAAGGGGGTGACATCCTCGTCCTAAAAAGTAGGTGTCTCCCACCTACTCCAACCCAACATGGTAGGCACCTCTTATTCAATTTCCTCTTTTGAAAACCGCCTTTTTACCTATCCTACCCATCCAAATTGACCAGATTTCATCTCGACCACACCTTGTTATTAGAGTAACCCGTAAAAAAAAATAGGAAAACAAGTATAAAAATCCACAAAAACCTAAGGAGAGGAGACAATTCTTGACTTAGAAAAAAGACGCCTCCTTCATTGGAAGGAGACATCCTCTCCCTAATTCATCACTTTCCATTCTTTTGCTTTGTTTTGTGGATCTCTTTTGGGTACTACTTCTTTCCTAGGGTGTGAGGGATCTCTCCAAGCCATTCCACATCTGGTTTTAAGGTGTTTGATCTTCTTTGAAGGTTGGTTCTATTCCCTTGTTCTCTCTTGCATGATCTTGAACTTTCACGCTAGCTTTTACTTACTTTGCATTGATCTTTCCCTGCCTTAAAAACTTGAATTCAAGGATGATTTTTCTTTGAAGTGACAGCCAAGGGCAGTCATCTTGGATCTAGTTTTACTCTTTACCTTTCATTGTCATTTGATTCACCTTGATCTTCCATCGAAGTCTAGCTTTATCTTCTTTAGTTTCCATTGGTTGTTGCTCATGTGCTATATGTTTTTTCCTTGAGTATCAAGATGGTAAAACAAGGATAAGTGATTCTTTTCTGATCTTGTATGGTGAGCATAACTCCTTTTGAGGGTGCACATCCAAATTGTACTTTGAAACCTTCAATCAATGCAATCTTACTTCTATATTCATGGTGAAAAGTTTCCATTATGTTATTTGAATGAAATCTTATGTTCATGGCTGCTTAAAATAGATCTTTCAAGTTCAATTCCATCATTGTCTATTAATTTGCATCAAAGAAGCACCTTTAATATTTATGTGCACAATCCATTGGATTACACGCATGGGTTTTAATGGTGATTTCCTTACGAAGTAGATTGTTGATTAAGGTTGCATTGCTGTAATTTCATATAGCATATGATAGTTTAGTTCATTCATAAGTTTATGATCCTTTTCCATGTTTCATACATGCAATTCTCCATAGGATATCAATGCACAAAGTTCAATCTCCATACACAACATGTTGTCCATGTTTTGCATGTTTCAATTAGTTTGTTTACTTCATGTTAAGTTTAGTGCTCCATGTGTTAAGATTAGTTGCATATTAGGATAAATTAGTTGATTCTAATTTTATCTTAGATAATAATTTAGGAAAGTTGTTAAAATTGGAATTTAGCAAAGCTTCACTTAGGAAAGTTTTAGTTTAGGAAATTCATAGTTTTAGAAAGTTTCATTTTAGGAAAGTATTAATTAGGAAAGTCATAAAATTAGGAGTTTTAAATTTAAGAAAGTTTTAATTTTAGAAAGTTCATGTTTTATGAAAGTTTTTAATTTAGCATATTTCTTATTTTTACTTAGTTTATAATTTCATGTTTTAAATTTTATTCTTAATTTAGGTTAACAAGATCAATTGAAATTTGGCAAGATTAGATAATAAGTAGGAATCACTAGCATCACAATAGTTCACTCCTTGTGGGATCAACCTCACTAAGTGTACTATATTGCAAACGAATCGTGCACTACAAGTTTTAAATACAACAACAACAACAACAACAACAAATTGATTAAATTTAACTACTTGCTACTATTCACATAAACAATAATAGTGAGTAACTTAAAGTTTTATACCTTTAGTTTAGTCTATCTGATGAATTTTTTAATGATCTAATCCTTTACTTATATGTTAATATGAGTTAGAAAGAGTTTCATATAAATTTTTTTGAAATTTAATTGTTGAATTTATTTTATTTTATGAAATAATCTTGAAAGGTGTTGTTGTGTAGGTTGGTGAACAGCCTATGTTTGTGATTAAATAAATATCTTATTTTTTGTTATCTTAATTTGAAATATAGTTATACAATTGAATTTATTGATATCAAATTGTTCTAAGTAACCAATTTCATTCAAAATTCTATTAGAAAGTAGATGAAATCAGTGGCCAAAGTTAGTGAAATCTTTGTAAATTCTAATTGTTCCTAGATTGTAAACAGAGACTAAATTAATCATAGATTGTGAACAATGATAAGATAACTACTTAGCTAGTGTATGCGCATGATCACATATGACTCTCTTAGTTACCTTCTTCTTTTCTTGTAACACTCTCTCACTTGCAGACACAATAAGAGGTGTTGCTCTAGTATTTTAATTTGAAAAATAAATTAGGAAAATCCATGAATAGGATCTGATGCATGATACATCAGAGAATGTTATAGGTGATCTTAATTTTTGACTAGTTAAATTTTATTTAAACTCCATAAGCTGTACTACAACAAGTCATGCACTTACATAAAACAATCAACACAATGTCAAGAAATTTCTTACTATTTGTGTAACATTCAAATAGTACAATTTTTCAAATGAGTCTATTAGATTTTTTTTATATATAAATATTTATGTTCTCTTTAAAGGATAAAGAAAATGCATGTCTTAACTTTTTAGAGGTGGGTTCCAACACTTTTTAGGAACAATTATGTAATGACTCAAATTTTTCAGTATAATTATATTACTTTTATAACCACGATCAATCATGATGGTTTCCATGTGCTAATTAGTTATAACTTGTTTATTTTGGAAACTTTTGGAGATTAATAGATATTTAATCATATTAATAGGTGGTTGGATGTTTTATTTTAATTTACCTATGAAACAAAGGAAATTATGAGAAATATCCACATCATTAATTCTACGCTCAAAATGGAATCCAACGCCTCAAAGAACATTGAAAACGGAGTTCGTATGAAGAAGTTATATGCGTTGAAAGGTGGAGGGCAGTTTGGTAATTTGAACTCAAAAACAAGAAAGACTAAAAACCATAGGGGGTCTTTTTGATAATGACACCCCTTCTTCCATCATCGCCTTCCTCCTCCAATTGTCACACCTGCACCGCCTTTGCAGTGTGGCATCGAAAAAGATGGCAGCACTACCTTCACGAGCTATAAAAAGCCCTCTCCCCTCTCACTCTGATCATCATTTTTCCCCTCTTCTCCGGCTGTTTCAGCCTAGGTTTCCAGCAAGCATGGAGGAACCGCACCCACCAACGATGGGCACCCTCTCAGGCTGCCAGGTAAGACCCTTTTCTCCCCTCTCTAGTTTTCCCTCTCTTCCGAACCAGGTCCATGCCAGATCTAGTATTTCCCAGTCAAAAATTGCCAGGGAAAGCTAGGTTCAGATCTACCTCCATTCAAACCAGACACCCCGGTCCCCGTTCAACTGGGACACACAAGCCCCCCGGGAGCCATGACACAAGTGCGCCCACATCGAAGACACATCTGCGTGACGCCATCCAAGACGCGCACCCTGGCACGTCATTTGGGTGTGTACAAGTGTGCAAGCACAGTCTCAATACAACCGGGACGCGCACGCATCCTGGGAATCGTGACGCGCATACCTAGTATGGACGAATCTGGTTTGTCATTTGATTAATGACACTAAAAATGCAATTAAGGAGACTATATAACTCTAATTGATGATCCGAAAGAACCATTGCATTTGTATTAAAGACGTGGACCTAATGATACTATAAAAGTTAGGATTAGAGGACTATTTTATATGACTATAGCTTAAAAACTATAGAAATCTCATAGATTTACATTATCAAATATGATCAGATCTCATGAATGGATCCATTAGAGGCGTTAGAAGATTAGTAGCCCAAGATCAACCCAAAAATCACATTAATAGACCACTAGGGACCCACAAATAGTATAGATCTAGCTGTTAATCTGTGAATCTAGAAATAATACTTGGATTTTATGTCCAAATAACATCTAGGACCTCACAAAGGTGCTCTAAGACTCAAAGACTCAAATTGAAGAGAAACATGATCTAAGTAACGATGATCGAGGTAGGTAGTCTGATACTGCTAAGTTTTCAAATGCATTTCCAAACTCTAATTGATTTATTTAATCATGATGATCATGTTTAGTATGCTTTATGCAATTTGATATTCTCATAATGAGTATGCAGATTTTCCTTATGATCTTGCATGCAATTGCTCATTTGGTAAATAGTTTTACATAAGCACTGCATACATGTTTTGTAACTAGTTGCATAAATTGCACAATTTGTGATTATTGAGATTCGAAATATTTGCATTGTTCGCATGTATTGAAAATAATTACAGAAATTACCTAATTACAATGATTAATATTTGGATTATTCATATATGCTTTTTGGGCTATTGAGCCTGGTGGGTACTATGCTAAGAGGTTGTTTAGGTACGAGGTTGGCCTCCTGGCCTCTACCACAAAAACTGCATGGTATCGCTGCCAAAATGGCATTGTCCCTTCCTCACCTGCTGTGGTAAATAGGGACGACTATTGGAGGTGTTCCCCACACCATTTTCGAGGACAGCCATAGTCACTGAGGAGGCTATGGTGGGTTGGTCTCCACATACCAGAGCCACACAATTCCATCTGTGTGCTGATCGTGAGCATGTTGACTATGATTTTAGTTTTATCAATATGCATATAACATTGACATGGTCATATACGAGTACTCGTGACCAGTTCGCTTGATGTGTTTGCCGAGAGACCCATGTGCATGATATCTATAGTGATGCTATGATCTGCTTTGACCGATCACTATTTTAAGAATTCCATAATTATGATTAGTTTAGGATTCATTATGTGATTACTACTCTATGATTTTCGTGATAGTTATATAGTTGATTTCTAGATTTCGATAAAAGCTTCCATGATTGAAAATGTGCAAACAAGCTTATGATTTATGCATAGAAATGTATGTTTACACAAAGAGAAATTGCATGATGTTCCACATGGAAAGCCTCTTTTGAAACAATGTATATTGGATTCCGTGTTTTCAAAATAGTAGTATTAGATCACCTACTGAGTATGAGTAATACTCACCCAAATATATTATTTTTACAGACTAGCTCCACTCAAGATTAGACGAAGCATCAGAAAATGTTAGTGCTACGATGAAGAGAATCAAGAGAAGACAAGTATAAATGTAAGTATATGATCTACTTTTTGGACAAGTATCTGTAATTATTACAATTGGGCTATGAGCTGTAACTGGATAGACCTGGGGTTTATATACGATTGTCTTACTTTTTCAAAATTACTCTGTTCATCTTGAAAGCAAATGACACTCGGGGTTTTCAAAATGAATTTAAAATAAAATATTTTTCACCACATTGCATTGATTTTCTAAAAGTGTTTTCAAATAGGGATTGATCCTGCATTAGGAATTAGTGTTGTATTTAAAAATGCATGTGAAAACTCAGATCATCACAGTTGGTATCAGAGCCTAGTTTTATCCTTTCACAGCCAGTCCTACATGTCCAAAAGTCATATACGACAAGAATAATTAAGAAAAAGTAGTCTAAATATAAGTAGTAGAGATGACTAGAATAAGAAATAATGTTAGATCACAAAGAAATACACCATAAATAAATAGGTGCAAAGGAGATAGATCTAGCAAATACTTAGATATTGGATGGCTCAAATCCTATCAAAACTCTAGTCTAACATACTTAAGGGTTAAGGATAGTGCAGTAGTGCAAACAAGGAAACTAGCATATGAGAATAAGATTATGATGAGAATGAGGAATGAGGAATGAGAATGCAAGATGATACTAGTGGAATCCTTAAGAGATAAATTTGACTTGTACTAGATCGATCAAAGTAAGAATCCTGAAGAACTTACCTCAATTCTGGATGACTTAATTAGAACTTTATGACAAGCACATGGCTATCTTATAATGACAACTTGAGTATAATGGAGCAGATTAGAAGATGAGCACAATAATTGGTATATTATGTGATCAAGAGGAATATAACATAAATATGACAATGGATATAAAAGACAGAATCTGATAAGAATGACAAAGAATTTGATTATAACAGGGTTACTAGAAGATTTTGACCTAAAGAAAGGATGAAGAATCTGTGATAATAGATTGATCATGACATGAACTTCTAAGAGTAGTATAGTATGAACAAAATGTCAATGTAATTGTTGAGACATTGCATGGTTTTATTGAGAATATAGACAATTAAGGATTTTGATGATATTAGAAGAGTTTAACAGTTCTTGGAAGTATTCAGTTTATCATATATGTTGATCAAAGTATGGATGTAGTATTGATTATATGCGACCAATCAAATGGAGACATTGATCTAAGTAGACAAAAGGCGGATGCTAACTAAGGAATAATAATGAGAGAGAGAGAGAGAGAGAGAGAGAGAGAGAGAGAGAGAGAGAGAGAGAGAGAGAGAGAGAGAGAGAGAGAGAGAGAGAGAGAGATGTAACTACAAGTATTTGATAAAGGTTGAACAGTGAGAATAAGAAGATCATGATTTATGGAGGATAGGAAGGAGAAGTATAGAATCAAAGATCTTTCATCTTAAGTCATATTGCCAAATTGAAAGGTGAATCATTCCAATTTGAGGGAATAAGAGTAATTGAGTTGGTGATATTATGGTAACTGAGTATAATAAAGATAAAGTAGCTGAAAATACAGTCTTTCATTAGAGTGTAAACATTAAGGACAGTGTGTTGCAAGAAATTCTCAAAGAAGGATAGTGACCAACTAGGAATTTAATTTTACAATAAGTTTGATGCTTATATCCATTGGTGATATTAGAATTTTATCAGATCCATTAGTTTATGAGGAAACACCAGTGGTTGTAGTCCACAATAAGGAGAAGTTGATAATTCCCTACATTGCCATTATATGATTGAGTGAAGTTATAGTGAGAAGTAAAGAGCAAGGATAAGGACTTGTCCAATCAATCTTCATCAACGAGAGTATCATCAAGGATCAACTTGAGGCCCTGATAGTATAAAGACAAATTGGAAGAGCAAATAGAATTAAGTGTCATTATCTTTAGAATGATGTTGATTGAACTAAGGTATTCAAATCATATCTAATTAACCATGATAGCATCTAGTAGATAGTAGCCTAAGTTATGAGGAATGTTATGGGTACTTAGACATGAGTTTTTCCCAAAGGAAGTAATTGATTAGACTAAGTCATTTGAGGATCTAAAAGTACAATAGAAGTAGTAACAACCAAGACAGAAGTAAAATGAGAAATACTCTAGAACAATGACAAAGATTGTGGATAATTCTAGACCTTGATCGATGCTATGACAAGTGGTAGAGGTCACTTTGGTTCTAGAACGTATTCTACTGATTTGGATTGAAAAAAAAAGGCAGGTAAGCACTGATTTCTTGTAAACTATAAATCTGGGAAAGGGATATATAGGTAATCACATAGATTCTTTTTCTATGTCTAAGAAGATGCTCTATGCTTACCTATGTGCTCCTTAAAAATTGTTGCTCCGAAAGTTTCACCACAAATTAGCTATTGGATGATTATTCTTGTTGTAAGATAAGTATGAGGTGGCACTTGAAAGATAGAATTTGATGAATTGAGAGAATCGCTACTTATGATGATACCTCCTGATAATTAAGACTTAATGGTTGATAACAAAGCCTTGATAAATGATTGAACAATATATCGATATAGGAAATGGAAGAAGAAGAGTTAAGATAGTTGTCACCCTATATAGTAACATCTGATGTTTAATTGCCTTTAAACAAAAAGGGTATTTGTTATATGTACACATCAAGTACGGAGACCAACTATAGAAACTAAATAGAAGTAATTTTTAGGGTTAACTTTGCTGGATTGAGATGACAATTATATGTATAGAACTTTTGGTCTGAGAGATCATGGAGAAAATCATCAAGCAAGGACAATTTAAGGAGGATAATGGCAATGGATTCAACCATGAACATAGTAAGTGGACTCTGTTAGAGATAAGAGACTTTTGACATGAGTATGAATATTGCTAGAATTCCTAATGACAATTTTATGTGAATTAAGCCTCTAAAACTAGGACATTCGATCTATGATGATAGATTCATCATAAACATTTGACATGATTTTGAATAAATTCTTCAAGGAGAAAATTTATTTGATAGAATGCAATAATAGTTAGGAGATGTCATTTGCAATATGTGATAGTGTCATTGATGGAAGATGCTACTTGATTTGTTTTCATGGTTCTCTTATGAATGTAAACATTGGTTGAGGAATCAAGTCACATATAAAAAGTGAAAGACAATTGGAACTCAAAGTTTGGAGACTAGTATTGAAATGCCTTTCCAACTAAAGGATTTGGTATGGAGGAAAGAGTTGAGGAGTGATACTATATCAATTATAGAAGTTTCATGAAGAAAATATGAAGCAAAGTGAGACATAATGGAAAGAGTGTAACCTTTTGGGACTCTTACTAGTAAGGTGCAATCAACCTTAAGGAGGAGACTTTAATAATTAAAAGATTACTAGATAAAGAACAAGAGGAAAAGGAGACTATCTTATACTATTCAAAATGATATGGTATCAATGGAAATGTGGAGTAATGATTTGGGGAGTGTGGTCATCTAAGGATTTGTAGATATTAATTATATAACTTCAATAGTAATTATATACAATTATAAACTAGTATTGACAAGGGAGCAAGTAAAGAACTTAGTATCAAAGTATGCAGTATCAAAGTATGTAGTGGAAGCGGCTCTTGAGTACATAAAGCAAACTGAAATGCAGTTATATTTAAGGCTTTTATGGAAGGCATTATGAGGAAGGAATTATGAGGATGATAAATTGAGGCTGTGCCTAGATTTGATTGCAAGGTAACATGAAGAGAATTTCAAGGACAAAATTTCTTTACTTATTGACCCAATTGAGGTATTGGATGAGAGATATATGGGATGAAGCAAAGAAATTTTCTTAGTCAGAGTCCTAAGGGAGAATGCATTCATCAAGAGGTTGTCTAAGAGACAAATAACTTGAAGATAATAATTTGTGGAATTTCGAAGACAAAATTCTTTGAAGGGGGTAATGATGTAATGACTCAAAATTTTCAATATTATTATATCACTTTTATAACCACGATCAATCATGATGGTTTCCATGTGCTAATTAGTTATAGCTTGTTTATTTTGGAAAATTTTAGAGATTAATATATATTTAATCATATTAATAGGTGGTTGGATGTTTTATTTTAATTTACCTATGAAACAAAGGAAATTGTGAGAAATATCTATATCATTAAATTCTATGCTCAAAATGGAATCCAATGCCTTAAAGAACACTAAAAACGGAGTTCGTATGAAGAAGTTATAAGCACTGAAAGGTGGAGGGTAGTTTGGTAATTTGAACTCAGAAACAAGAAAGACCGAAAACGCAAGGGGTCATTTTGATAACAAAACTCCCCTTCCATCTTTATCTTCCTCTCCAGCTGTTGCACCTGCATCACCTTTGCAGTGCGGTGCCGGAAAAGATGGAAGCACTGCCTTCACGAGCTATAAAATGCCCTCTCCCCTCTCACTCTGATCATTGTTTTTCCCCTCTTTTCTTGCTATTTCAGCCTGGGTTTCCGACAGGCATGGAGGAAGCACACCCACCGGCAATGGCCACCCTCTTAGGCTACCAGGTAAGACCCTTTTCTGCCCTCTCTGGTTTTCCCTCTCTTCCATACTAGATCCATGCAGGATCTGGTATTTCCCGGCCAAAAATCGCCGAAGAAAGCCAGGTTCAAATCCGACTCCATTCAAACTGACACCCTGGGGATGCCAAGCATAACGCACGCTTGAAATGGGCTCCCTGGATAGACCTAGGGTTTATATACGATTGTCTTAATTTTTCAAAATTACTCTATTCGTCTTGAAAGCAAATGACACTTGGGGTTTTCAAAATGAATTTAAAATAAAAGATTTTCCCCCTACATTGCATTGATTTTCTAAAAGCGTTTTCAAATAGGGATCAATCCCGCATTAGAAATTAATGTTACATTTAAAAATGCATGTGAAAACCCGGGTTGTCACAAATTATCCAAGAAGTTCCTGAATAAATTTTTCCCTATCCATATAACAACACCCTGAGAGGGGAATAATAAATTTTCAACAAAAAAGAGTGAATAGTTTTATGAATGTAAAGAAAGATGAAAAGATCTATTGCTCAAATGCATCCATCATGGCTTTGAGAAGTTGCAATAGGTGTAGTATTTCTATGAAGATTTAACACCACAAAACTCCCAACAATGGGATTGATCTACATGAATAGAAAGAAACTTACTACCCCATAAGAAAGGTGGTTTGTATGAGACAGGGGCTATTCTAGACTTATATAGTAAGATAGACACATTGGCCCACAAAGTTGATAGGATAGATAGTTAATGAAAAGGATATATGCATTTATGTTGGTTAGTGGATCTGCTATGCGAACTCAACCTGAGGCTTGTTTCATATGTTCTAGTCTAGTGCATCCTATTACATTGTGTTCTTGTCCAATACATCTCTTTCTATGAAAATTGAGATCTCAATAGACAGGATCTTTCATAGTCTATATTGTTTATCCTCATGGAGTGATCAAGATTGAGAAATATGGAGTCATTCCAAGGTCAATGGTTGGCATCTAAAAGCCTTTCTAGAGCTTAGGAACCTTGATGAGGAGGAGGTTCCCCTCAAAGATCCTATTTATCAAGATTGATTACATCACATGACTATTGTCAATTATTTGTGTAGGTTTATAGTCTAGTAGAGTCATTAGTGAGTCTTGCATTTGTATCTGCATTAGCATCATTATACTTCCTTTTGCTTCAAAATGTTCACAACAAAAATTTGTACACTATCGTCAGCATGCAGGTACACTTCTTCCTGACCTCATATCTTATCCATGTTATTTTATTTGTCTATGGTATTTAGTTTTAAACATTAATGATAATGTTTAATTTAAGTCAAGGGGTGGGGTATTTCATAGTTTGATGTGTTCATTTTAAGTTTCTGAGTTTTTTTTTGTTAATTTTTTAGGCACAAATTATTTCAAAAAAAGAAAATGAAAATTATTTTTCTTTTGATTTTTGTGGTGAGTTCCTCTACAAGGATGAAAATATTTGATTTTTTGAAAAGTTAATTTTATCTTTGGATTTTAACTTATTAATAGATTTGCATACAATTAGTTCATCTTATTATCCTTCTTCTAGAGTTTTCCATGAAAATTGAACTCAAAATATTCATTGCATTATAACCACATATACGTAGTTTAGGTTGAAGAATAAGTATAACTTAGTGATCCTAAAGAAAATTAGTAGAAACTTATAACCCCTGAGATATTAGAGCCATTCTTTCTTTGTGTGGGTTATAAATAAATTCATATTTTTCTTTAGCCAACATTTATTATTAGTTGGTCTCATTATTCTTTGTTTGGTAAACTATTGAGAAATCATACTAAAAACTACATCATATATCTCTTGAGTTTATGGACACCTTCAAGCCACATGAAACTTAGGAAATGATAGAGGCCTTTTTAGTTTAACCTAGAGCCTTTAGCTTAACTTAAGTTATTTTTTGCTAGTTAACATTTTTGAGCCTTTATACTATATCCTTTATTTTTAACCAGTTAACCATTAGCAATTAGCCATATTTAACCCCTCATTATATCCATTACTCATTATGTTTTGGAAATATGTAGAGATGGTTGGAGAAATATCTTGATGAATTAGTATGAGCAATATATTTCAAGAGATGAACTTCAAATTGCCTCAAATAATAAATATTTCAAAACTAGAAAAAAGGCTATATTCAAAGTCAAGTGAAAAAGAGAAAGGAAAGAATAGCCAATGGAAAAGGAAAATGTTTACTCTCATGTGTAAAAAAAAATGTGAATACTTTAGAACACTTTTACATATTATTCAAGAAATTTTGCCTTCCTTTATAGTAATTTCTTTAATAACCTTGTCCTAAACTGTATGTTTTGTCCTAGTAAAAGTCCTATTTGATCTTAAGAGTAATATAGCTTGGATGTGGTTATGACTGACTAGGGATTTTGGTAAAGTGTAACATTCTTAATAGTTGGTATCCTTTCCATGTACCCATTTACTAGTTTTTTATAAGTTATCATTATTATGTATGAAATATGTGAGATAATTTGGCTTTGATAGATTCCACTCAATTATTGATGAGAGTTTTTATGCATTTCTGAGTGACTTCTTTCTAAGTGTTAATTATACCTTGTGAGATTTGAAAAAGAGCACTTTGGACAATAATTTAGGTTATAGTTTACTTATATACTAATAATTATGTATACTATATGCACTCATATTCTAAGGTTTGATTAGTAATGGAATGTCTTTATAATGTGGGTAGAGTTTTGAACCATTAGTCATTTTTATTAACATGCTAAAGTTAGTTACTTTAGGAGTGTTGAATGGAAGAAAATTCTCTAAGTAAAATGAAGGAACTTCCATATGTGTTTTAAAATGTTTATAGAGAACATTTTTGGAAACCCTTACAAGACTATAACTCGTCCACTAGGGGTAATTTTACATATGCTAAGTGTAGACGATAGCACTTGCAAAAGTGGTTAGGATTTTTATATTTTCTCTTTTATAGTTTTATTTGAGGACTAGAAAAATTTAAGTGTTTGGGAATTTGATATACACATAAATATTGTATTTAATATTCCTAAAATTAGCATTTTTTATCTTAGATTTACTTGATTTATCATTAGTTAAGGCTTATTTTGCATTTCTATAGGAATAGGGTAGAATTGAGAAAAGTGCACATTTTTTGTTAACTTGAAATCTTAAAAGAGAGCTATCCCACCATTCGAGCATTGTTAAGACCCACATGCCAAGAACCATGAAGTGAAGAAATTCAAAATGCTATGCGGATGTCTTTATGAAATTCAATATAGTCAGAAACTCTAAAGCATTTGATTAACCTTATCCATGCAAAAGAGTGTCACTACCATAAGCTAACTTGACTAACTTGTCATGTGTGCAAAGCCACCACCTTAAGCTTCTAAGTGAAGTTAGAATTGCATATAACGGAATCATACACATGACATTATCCAAAGTGAAACTACCAAGAAAGCAGGGCCCGCATTCAAAGAATTCTCCTAATCACTCACTCACTCAACCAGGAAAGGGACCCACATGTTTTACAAGGTAAGGGATGGGTGTTTTGTCATGGGGAAAAACCATGTTTACATGAAAAAAATTAGGAGAAATTATAGGGTGAAAAATGTGTCATTTGTTAAGGAGAATTAATGAAAAATATACGCCTATCAATCATCCATATTTTAAGGGATTAAAGGTCGAGATCCATTCTAAATTAGGGCTCTAATAAGACTCCTAATGGGACATGCTTAACATGATGGAAATAAGGAGAAATCTAAGAAGTGGAGCAATGCAATTCAATGCATAAGAAGAAGAGGAAGCTTTGAATGTGATATCAAGGAGCTTTTTAACATGATTTACTTGAGGGATTGAGAAAGATGGTTGAAGGTGATTGGATGAGAGATTTTCATTGGGCTGTGCATGACCTCTTGATGGAGCATGAAAGGTTATTGGAAGAGAAAAAAATGAGGGGCTTCCATGAACTATTGGTGGAGAGTTTATAGGGAAAAAACATGATTTACAATGGGAGCTTTGGAAAGAGTTCTAAAAGAGCTATGCATGATTTCCTTGGAGGAAAGAGATCTTGTCCATCCATCCTATGGTTATGTATGATATTAAGGGGAAAAGATGGAAGGTGAGAAACACATCATCTAAGGTGTATGCATGAAATATAAGGAGAGAAAAAAAAAGTCTATGCATTGGACATCCCTTGGGAAATTCAAATGTGATCTTAAAGAGAAGAAAAAGGAGGAGCTAGGCTGATCTTTTGGAAAGGGATAAGAAGAGAACGTGTGTGCATAGAATTAATCTAAGAGAGGATTAGGAGAGGACATCAAAAGGAGATATTAAGAGGAGGCTGGGGATAGCATGTGATTCAAAAAGAGGAAAAGAATGGGAGTTTGTAAAGGGAGACTATTTTTTGACATGAAAAGGAGGGGGAGAGCATCAATGCATACAACAGAGAAAGCTGCTTGGTAGGTGGAACATTGTTTGTTTTCTTTTAGGTGCCCAATGTTTTTATCTTATTTAGCTCCTCAACTTGTTTGTCTTCTTCAAGATCCTCATAGTTTATCTCTTTAAGCAAGCAGCTCTCTATCACTCTCTTGGATTTACTTCACATCACATTTTTTGGGATCACAAAATGTTTTTCAGAAAAAGTGGGTTGGTGTAACCTTAATATTACTTGCAACCACAAGAATCCATGTAGTAATTGTATGCAAATAAGGATGATCCCATGAGGAATCTCACAGATTTGTATGTTGATTGGATTTTATTTAAATCACTTAACCTAGCCAAAGAGAGATTTTAATTGATTGAATCTAGAATGTAAATAACAATGAAAAGGGTACATGCATGGATTTAGAAACATGGACTGAAAAAACCTTTCTTAAAACAAAACTTTCTAAAAGTAAACTTAGAAACTTTCCAAAACTATCTAAGATGTTAAACAAGTAAGCAATGAAATCTAAACTAGTGCTAAACAAAGAAACCATCAGCTAATTAAGGAAATCTAACTCAAACACCACACACATGACCCATGGAGTTGTGCACATCGTTCATGTAATGAGAAATAGGGCTGGTTTGCATGATTTTTAAGCTTGTACACATGAGATCTAAATCAAGCATTAAGTAAACAAACTAAAGAGAAAAATGGGTTTGTAAGAAACTAAACAAGAGATGTGCATAAAAGTATGGAAAATGCGCATGAAACTAAGATTTGATAACTAGCCTAAAGTGGTACATATGATGCTAAGTGGACTTGAAGCATGGAAATAAGCATGATATGCATGATAATAAAATTCAACGGAACTTAAAGCATTAGAAACAATTAAAAAGAAGTGGTCTTGAACCAAATTAAGGGGGGCTTGGCATGGAGGAAGAGCCTAATGGGGAAGGTGTGGAACTCCTCTCTCTTATCTATGGTCTGTGGGATCCTTCATGCTTTTATAGATGTGGTTGCTTTTTTAATTTACTAGAATTCTATCCTAAGTAAAGGGGAAAGATGAAATAAGGTTGAAGGGGAAGTAGTACTCTAGGATAGGAAAGTAAGGTAGTTGAGTGGGGAAGTAATGTAGAAAGTGGAATGACATGGAAAATAAAGGTGGAAAGAGAGAGGAAAAGATGGAGTGATAGAGAGAGAAGAAAGAAAAGAATAAGAAATATAAAATTCAAGGACTCTTCTCCCATTGGTTCACCTTAGCATGCATATCTTCTATGTGATAATTTCCTATCTTTTCCTTGCTATTTATCCCCTTGAATTTCACAATTTTTTTCATATGATAAGTGCTTGAAACTCTTCCAATCGTGTAGTTCCATGTGGCATGGCTTAGATGGCTTCAATGGCTTGACTCTTGACCTTACATCTTTGGCTTCTCTTAGCTTTTCTTGATGGCTTAAGTGGCTCTTATGGCTCCACTTCATGCGAAGGTGATGAAATTGCATGGATTTTTATATGGGCCCATTTATAGTCACCTTTTATTCTTTTCATTGCTCCCTTGAACTTCATATGCTTGCCTTAGGATGATCTTAAACCCTTTCTTGACCTTTATAATGATGAAATTTAGGCCCTGACTCTTTAATTTTACCTTGAACCTCAATTCACATCTTAAGCAATCTCAGCCATTGGATAATCATCTCAATACCTACAAAAGATTAAAAACCCTAATTAAATTCTAGAAAATTATCCTAATTCATGTACTTACACTAGATCAGCTTTTGAACCTGCAAACTATCAAATTTTTGAATCATTTTCTTAGAAATGTATGTGTTATGATTTTTTTTTTTAAATCCTATAATAATGCCCTATAATTTATAATACACGAACTACTAATTGGGTACTTTTTATTCAAAATTAATTACTTATCACACCCCACACCAACATTTTGCTAATACTAAGTAAAACATGCAAAAAATCATGGAAAAAAGTGGTTGTGATTTTCATAGGTACTCACGATTGCATTTAGCATATACAACGAGCCCTTAAACCCCTAGGTTACCATAGTGAATGAGTTAGACTTCATGATGGTTTGTAGTGAATATAACGACAAAGTTCTATAAGGTTAAGGCCTTTATTTTATCTCAAAGAATTCTTATCCATTAGTACTCTACTAGCTTTAACAACTTAATAATGATGAATGAAAATTTCTACAAGTTACCCACATACAAAGTTATTTATTACAATTATATCTGGAGTGCATTATATGTACAGGCTACATAATCTAGATTTCTAAACAGCTAAGCTTGTACTCCATTATAAAGATGTCTTGACCTCAATTCTCATTGGCACACACTCATTAATGAAGCTATCAAAGAAAAGGGTAAAAAAAAATCCTCTCATTATGTGATCGTATCCAACGATTTGATGGTCCATATAATCTTATGAGCACAAATGAGACAAAGAAATGTGTTCCCTAAGAATAGTTGCCATTACAAAGACTAGTAAGAATAGTTCACTTTTAATTCCTTCATATTTATATTCTCATTAAGGCTATGTTCCACCTTAATATTAGTAGGTCTTTAAATAAGACAAACTGTAGGCTTGTAAATGGTTTAAGGAAAGATAAAAAGGATATAGAGTTTCAAATCTGAGTAGAGGTCTTCAATGAATGTTGGACAATTTTGCTTTTAAGTGCACTGAAGTAAATATTTTTTCTATTTTTCCTTTCTCTTCACTCACAACTTGTCTTTTTCTAATATTTCTTTTTTCTTTTTCTTTTGTATTTCTTTGAAGAAAGGCTTTTTCTATGTAAATACTTTTGATATTTTCAATTCTTAAACTTTTGTCCTTTTTTTACAATATATACTCATTTTTTAAAGATAGGTAATGGATACTTTAACTGGATTTTTGGGTTAAGGTAAATAAGATTTTGTAAAGTAAAGGCTTACCAAGAGGCTCAAAGAGTCTAGTTAGTTGTATACTACTAAGTAGGCTCTCTGGATTAAAACCTAAATGATCTATATCATTTTTCAGATTTCTTAAAGCCTATTAGATTCAATAAATGTTTCAAAAAGAAATTTAGAATTTCCATCTTGATTCTTAGCAATTGACCAAAACAAGGATACTAGGACCTTTCAAAATTATTGTTTGATGAAGAAAGTATGGAATTTTGTATAACATTTTGAAAGATGATAGCTCTAATACTCACTAGGTATAGGTCTCCACTAATTTTTTCTAGGGTCTCTAAGTCATAACTATCTATCTATCTAGGCTAGGCATTGTGTATAAGGGTGTTCCAAGATTTAACTCTCATAAAATACTTTAGGACATGAATAAAATGCTAAATTAATCAATATGCATTTTATTAAGAAGTTAAAGTAGTGGAAAACTTAGCTTCTAAAAATCCAATTCTCATCACAGCGAAGGAACCTTAAAACTCGAAACTCGAAAAAAAACTATTTAAAAAATTTATAAGAAAACTCAGATCTCATGCAAACCTACACCCCACCAACTTAAACTAAACATTGTCCCCAATGCTTGAAAACATAGGACTCTATATGATAAATGGGTAAGATAAAACAATGAAACTCTTTAAAAAAATCCTAGTTTGCCTCTCAGTAAGTGCTAAGTTTAATGTCTTTAGCCAAACATACAATGTTGTGATAAATGTAGATCTTATGATGGATGTAGGTGTCATGGAACATGCTAAGGTGGGTCTTGATAGAGTGGTTCCTCTATCAAGATTTCTTCTACTCCAGGGTTTACCAACTTATATATGGTTTTAACCTTTGCCCATTTACTTTGGAAATCACCCCATCCTTTTTAATCATGACAACCCCATGAGGATGAACATTATGTACTATATAGGTCCTAGTCCATTGAGAACAAAGTTTGCTCGGAAATATATGCAATCTAGAATTATACAAAAGGACCTTTTATCCTGGGGTGAAGGACTTTAGAAAATATTTTTATCATGATGTTTTTATATGTTGTCTTTGTATGTCCTAGCAGACTCATATGTATCTTTCCTATGTTCATCCAACTCATTGAGTTGGAGGTTTTTGTGGGTCCTAGCTTTATTCAAATCAAAATTGAGCTTTTTAATGGCCTAAAATGCTTTATACTCCAAAGTTCTACTAGAAGATGATAGGCCTTTCCGTAGACTATATGGTAAGGTGACATGGCTATAGGGTTCTTGAATGCAATACAGTAGGCCCATAAAAACATCACTAAGTATTAAAGACCAGTCTTTACAACTAAGATTAACTGTCTTTTCTAGTATCCTCTTTATAATCCTATTTGACATTTCTACATGCCCACTAGTCTGAGAATGGTATGGGGTAGCAATCCTATGGGTAACACCATATTTCTTCATTAATTTTTCAAATACTTTGCTACAAAAATGTTTTCGCCCATCACTAATTATGGCTTGGGTTGTACCAAAGCATGTAAATCTATTTTTCTTTAAAAACTTGACAACCACCTAGTGGTCATTAGTCTTACACAGTATGAATTTTACCCCTTTGGACACATAGTCCACTCCCACAAGGATGTACAAATAACCAAAGGAGCTAAGAATAGGTCCCATAAAATCAATGCCCCAAACATTGAAAGGCTCAATGATCAGAATAGGGTTCAAGGGCATCGTATTATTTTCCTGCACTTCCTAACTATCGACATCTAGCACATGCTATGCAGTAAGCATGTGAATCCTTGAAATGGTGGTTCAATAAAAATCACATAGCAAAATCTTTGTAGCTATCTTTCTAGAATTACAGTGGCCCCTACATACATGGTCATGACATAAGGAAATGATTTTATGATATTCATTATCTGGTATACATCTCCTAATGACCTAATCAGGATAGTACTTAAACAACTATGGATCATCCCATGTAAAGTACTTGAATTTGGAAATAAATCTTTCTCTATCTTGTTTAAACCAGTGAATAAGCATTTGACCCGTGATAAGATAATTGATTATATTAGCATACCAAGGTAACTGGAAAATGTGTAAGAGCTATTTATCTAGGAATGTTTCTATTATAGGCTCATTCTCACTAGTAGGTTGTAATGACTCTAATTTTGTAACATTAAAATCCCAAGTTAGCAATGAAAAGTTCACTTTTTGAAAATAAGGGTATTTTGGTCATTTCACTATTCACCCTGACTAGACCCAGAAATTTGGTCTTGAAAATGGTACCATTAGGTGCATCTCAGAAAAAGGAATCCAACAAGACCAAAATCACCCAAAACGGAGCTAAAATAAGCAAGTTATGGCCCTTTGAAGTTCAGGGGCAAAAATATAATTTTCATTAAAAAACGAATTTAGCCTAAGAAACGCAGGGACCCGTTTTGATACGGGCACCCCTCTTCTTCAACCTCCTAGAGGGTTCTAGAATGGCGGTGTTTGGAGGAGAAACCACTACCATTCTAGAGGTTTCTCCACCTCCATTCAATGGCGGTGAGAGCCCCATCTAGAACCCTCTTATAGCTCTATAAATAGAGCTCTTAGGTGCCTCTAATGGTAGCCCAAAAGCATGGGAAAAACCTGTCATGGAGAAGCAACCAAGAGGAGAAAACGTGGAGAAAAACCCGGCCATGAACCAGGTATGCCCAAAATCCCTCCAAACCCATCTCCCCCTTAGTCCTAGGCTAAGTTTCCCCAAGTTTTTGCATGAAAAATCATGCAAAACAGAGCTCTAAAGAGACAAACAGGACCCAGGGACATCTCGACGACGCCCCGGTCCCCCACTGAATGAAACGCATCAACCGCATTCGAGAGAAACCAGCAAGCGCGTCCGTGGATGTACCCGCAAATGAAAAAGTCAGGCGGAAGCCCAGGTGCGTTTGCAGACACGCCCGCTGGGGCGCACGCCGCTGACGCGGAGTGCGTTAGCGTTCTAGGCTTCCACCTCTTAAGGGCCTTTTATGTACATGTGATACTAAAAAGCTTATAACTTGAGATCTAAGGCTCTGATTGAGGCACCGTGAAAGGCGTTGTGTCCGTGTCGATGATGCAGACACACCTAAACCATAAAATATCTTATCAATGCCCAATCTAAGGTGGGCACGACCCTTAGACTATGATAGTGGCGCAGGGCCACTAAACCTTTGTAAACCTGATGATACTAAGGCCCAGTTAGGACCTTAGGACACCCATAGGCATGGGGATGAACCCTTAATGCCTAAGTAGTGAGATCAACCACTCTAAAACCAATAGAAATAGGCCAAACTAAACTTGTTTCCCTAAACCATGTTCAGGAGCCTACGAGGACAAAGAGGCTTGCGTGACCAAACCAGGTAGGTGCTCTATCGCTACTAGACTTTTTAAAAGAACCCATGATTGTTTTGAGAATGCATGTTTTAAGTTTAAGTTATATGACTTGTTTAGCGTGACTTAATCTTATAAACGAATTCAGCATGCATATGACAAATACATTATGCATACACATGTTTTGCAAACAATTGCATATATTGCATGATTTGTGAGCATTAAGTTCTTGAAAAATTGCATGTCCTTGAGGGTTACCAATAGATGCTAGAGCGCCCAAAAGACGCTAGGTAGGCAGTTGTGAGGGCCAGGCAGTTGTGAGGGACCCAAAGAGGACAGGTTTTGAAAAAGAGGTTTTTGCTTGTTTGATCGTATATGATTTGGGCTAGTAAGCTCGTGAGCACTATGCCGAGAGGTCTGGGGTGGCCTCCTAGCCTCTACCACTATTAGGTGGAATGGGTACCATGCCCAAAAAGGGCATGTCCCTACGTTGACTACATGTGGTACAGGGGGCTGCCACTAGTGTCACGGCACTAGGTCGATGTGTCATATGCCCCGTGGAGGCTATGACACTGTGTCCTTAGGTACCCAAGGACCACACAGCGGCGAGATCGTGGGCATAGTTGGGCCCTATGGTTTGAGGATTTACTTGCACTGCATATGGCATGACATGAGGTTGGTCGACCATATCATATATCCATGAGTTGGATTCAGTGGAGCATCTTATGCATATCATTATGTTATGATATATATATATATATGATACTTTCGATTTGGATTATGTGATTCTTTAAGTCATCAGTATTCCAATTCGACAATGGTTTTTAATCTCGATATTGAACTTGAGTATTCAAACATGCACATGTTTTGAAAAAGCATATGATTTTAAACATAGCATGCATTGTAAAACTAGTAGTGATGGACTCCTACTAAGTATAGTATATACTCACCCAATCCTCAACATTTTTCAGACACAAAGTAAACACTTAAGGACAGAGTACACCTGTGACAGAAGACACCCAAATTAAGTACAAGTAAGTAAACCCCTACCTTATCTTTCAATGTTACTTGATTGTAGTTACTCTCTATAGCTGAGGCTGTGACTAACACTTTCTTGGGAATAGAGTCAATTTAAAACTATGCCATGGCTAGATAATTTGAAAATGTGTTTTTGACACTCGGGGTTTTTATACGAAATATTGTTTTTCCAAAACAAAAATATTTTCATGCATTTCATATTTATAAAACAAGAGATCTCGCCTTTTCATCAAATTTGCATCATATAAAACTCGGGTCGTCACAGTTGGTATCAAAGCACGGTTTGACATTACTCACAGCCCAGTTATGAGGAGAATAACTTATAATCAAGTTTCATCCATTAAAGTGTAAGGGGTAATAGGATAACACATACTAAGGTCTGGTAAATTACCTTGTGATTACAAATGCCTAAGAAGAAAGGAAGCAATCTTCCAAGACCTAAAGCCCCACCAGTGGATTCCACTGGGTCGAGCAATGGGATGGCTGAATTATTCCAGCAATTTCTACAACATATGGGGCAATACATGAGTAGTCAAAGCCAAACTCCTACCACCGGAGATCCTTCCCCTGATAAAGTAATAGATAGGACTGAGGTTCAATTAGAAAGGTTTCAAAAATTAGCTCCCTCATTCACACGAGAAGATGAAGCATCTACAACTGAAAAATGGTTAATTGATATTGAGAAGATATTTAAAGCCATGAACATAACTGAAGAAAGAAAAGTACCCATGGCCACATTTGTGTTTAGGGGAGAGGCTACCTTTTGGTGGAAAATAGCAAAAAGGACTTATTTTGACCAACGAGAAACAATAGGATGGGAAGAGTTTAAAAAGGTCTTTAATGACAAATATTATCCTAACCACATAAGGAAACAAAAGGAAAAGGAATTTATGGACTTAGAACAAGGGAATATGACTGTCCAACAGTATGAAAATAGATTCATTAGCCTCCGAAGATTTGCACCACGTGCTTGTGCTGATGAGGAAGATGTGGCAGAAAGATTTGTAGATGGGCTCAACCCAGGACTTGGGAACAGAGTTCTAGGTTTCCAACCTTCTACAGTAGCCAAAGCCGTAGAGATGGCCTCCCTATACAAAAAAGATTAACAAAGGGACCAGGCAATGAAGGCAACTAAGAACATCAACACCATGAGAAATAAAGGAAAGAGATCATTTCAGTCATCCGGACCCAAGCCACCTTTCAAGAAACCGTTTGAAAACAAAGGAAGAAGACTAGACTGGAAAACATGCCCTAAGTGTAACAGGAATCATTTAGGAAAAACATGTCCCATTTTCAACATCACTTGCTATCTTTGTGGAGAATTAGGACATTTTGCTAAGGATTGTCCTAAAAAGAAAGTTGAAGAGCGTAAAGGAGATCAAGTTCCAAAAGTCCAACGACGTGTCTTTGCCCTCACTTCCAGTCAAGCCCAGTCTTCAAATGCAGTAGTTGAAGGTATTCTTTCTATCTATGATACACCTACTAAAGTTCTATTCGATACAGGCTCCACTCATTCTTTCATATCCCGGGAGTTTGCATCATCCTTGGACATTATACCACAGGACCTGGACTTCACTCTAGAAGTCATGACTCCTGTAGGCCAGGCACTTCCCACCTATTCTTATCTCCAAGATGTCCCCATTTTGATCAAGGACCATTTGCTACATGCCAATCTTATTCACTTAGATATGAATGACTTCGACATCATCCTAGGTATGGACTGGCTAGCCTTTCGTCAAGCCTTTGTTGATTGCCGCCAGAAACATGTCACTTTTACCCTACCTAATGGAGACACTTTCACCCTCCAAGGAAGAAAGGATTATTATGGAGCGTGTGTTATTTCTGCCATGAAAGCAGTTAAGCACATTGCTCAGGGATGCCCTTTCTTCTTAGCCAAGATTGAATCTGTCGAGAGTCCCCAACCAAAGCTAGAGGATGTGGAGGTAGTCCGAGAATTTCATGACGTATTCCCTGAGGACCTACCAGGTCTACCTCTGCCAAGAGAAATTGAGTTTATCATTGACCTTATACCCGGTACTTCCCCCATTTCCAAAGCTCCTTACCGAATGGCTCTTGCAGAACTAAAAGAACTGAAGACCCAGTTACAGGAACTACTTGACAAAGGTTTCATATGACCTAGCGTATCTCCATGGAGAGCTCTAGTCCTTTTTGTTAAGAAAAAGGATGGCTCCATGAGATTGTGCGTAGACTATCGGATGCTAAATAGGGTCACCATTAAGAATAAGTACCCCCTTCCCCGAATTGATGATCTTTTCAATCAACTTTAGTCAGCCAGAGTCTTCTCTAAGATTGATCTACAATCCAAATACCATCAACTTCGAGTTAGAAGAAGATATTCCCAAGATAGCCTTCAGGACTCGATACGGCCATTATGAATTCAGAGTGATGTCCTTTGGTTTAACTAATGCTCTAGCCGCGTTTTTGGACCTCATGAATAGGGTGTTTAAGGAGTACTTAGATAAATTCATCATAGTGTTTGTGGATGATATCTTGATATATTCAGAAACTCCTGAAGACCATAAGGAACATCTAAGGATAACATTAATCACCCTACAAGCACACAAGTTATATGCAAAATTCAGTAAGTGCGAGTTTTGGCTGGAAAAGGTTAATTTCTTAGGACACATTATTTCTCAAGATGGCATAGTAGTCGACCCCGCTGAGGTTGAATCAGTACAGAAATGGGAAAGACCTAAGACAGTCACAGAAATAAGAAGCTTCTTAGGACTTGCCGGATATTACAGGAGATTCATCGAGAGTTTTTCACAAATTGCTTTACCTCTAACTAAGCTGACCAGGAAAGACACAAGATTTGAATGGACTATAAATGTGAGGAAAGCTTCTAGGAACTAAAAAGAAGGTTAACTACAGCACCTATCCTTACCTTACCTTCAGGAAGTGGCAGATTTGAGATATACAATGATGCCTCGCAACAAGGACTAGGCTGCATACTTATGCAACATGGGAAGGTAATTGCTTATGCTTCTTGGCAACTCAAGAAGCATGAAGTCAATTACCTGACCCATGACTTGGAATTAGTGGCCATAGTCTTTGCCTTGCGAATCTGGAGACATTATTTATATGGGGAAAAGTTTGAAGCTTTTACAAATCATAAGTCTTAAATACATCTTTTCCCAACAAGACTTAAACATGCAACAAAAAAGATGGATGGAATACTTAAAAGACTATGACTTCTCCATTCATTATCACCCTGAAAAAGCTAATGTGGTAGTTAATGCATTAAGTAGAAAAACCCAAGGGATGTGTGCAAGTTTATTAACTAAGAGATGGAAGCTATTACAAGAAGTAATCACATGGAAACCAGACATAAGTAAGCACAAGATCATTATGGCAGGTCTAACAATAAAGTCGGCTGTTAATGAAAAGGTTAAGTAAGAATAGAAAGGAGATCTAAATATACAAGCTTTCATAGGAAAACCAGGGTTTACTAAAGGGGAAGATGGTAGCATCTACATGCAAGGAAGATTAGTGGTACCGACTAATGAAGAGTTAAAACAAGAAATCTTAAAAGAGGCTCATCAGTCTAAGTATACTATACATGTAATGACTCCAATTTTGTAATATTGAAATTCCAAGTTTAGCAATGAAAAGTTCAATTTTTGAAGATAAGGGCATTTTAGTCATTTCACTATTCACCTTGACTGAACCTAGAAATTTGGTCCTAAAAATAGTTCCATTAGATGCATCTCGGAAAAAGGAATCCAACGAGACCAAAATCACCCAAAACAGAGTTAAAATGAGCAAGTTATGGCCCTTTGAAGTTCAGGGGCAAAAATGTAATTTTATTAAAAAACAAATTTACCCTGCAAAAACATAGGGGCCCGTTTTGATACGGGCACCCCTTCATCTTCAACCTCTAGAAGGTTCTAGAACAGCGGTGATTGGAGGAGAAATCACCGCCATTCTGGAGGTTTCTCCACCGCCATTCAAAGGCGGTGAGAGCCCCCTCCAGAACCCTCTCTTAACTCTATAAATAGAGCTCTTGGGCACCTCTAATGGAAGCCCAAAACATTGAAGAAAACCTGTTGAGGAGCAGTGACCTAGAGGAGAAAACAAGGAGAAAAACCCAACAACGAGCCAAGTACGCCCAAGATCCCTCAAAATCCATCTCCACCATAGTTCCAAGATCAAATTCCCTAGGTTTTTGCATGAAAACCCATGCAAAATGGAGCCTTGGAGACTCACCAAGGACCCAGGGACGTTCCCTGGGCCACACTGGTTTGATAGGGTCAAACCAGGGTGTCCTGAGGATGCCCCGGTTCCCCAACAAGCAGGACGTTCCAGTCGGAACGTCCCACGTGGACCCCGTTTGAAAAACCAAAGGACGCGCCCGCTGAGGTGCACGCCACAGACATGCAGTGTGCTAGCACTGCGGGTTTTTTTTTGTTCCTTAAGGAAGCCGGGGAGCACGACGCAGACGCGCAGCACCCTAGCATTCCGTTTTTTTATTCTTAAGACGCCTATGTACGTGCGACACTAAAACGCTTATAACTTGAGATCTAGAGCTCCGATTAAGGTGCCGCAAAAGGTGTTGTGTCCGTGTCGATGACACGGACATATCTAAACTATAAAACCCCTAATCAAGGCCCAATCAAAGGTGGGCATGACTCTTGGAATAGGATGGTGGCGCGTGACCACTAGACCTTTGGAAAACTGAGGATACCAAGGCCCAATTAGGACCTTAGGACACCCATAGGCATAGGGATGGACCCCTAATGCCTATGTAATAAGATCAATTACTCTAAAATCCATAAAAGATAGGCCAAACTAACCTTGATTCCCTAAACCATGTTCAGGAGCATCCAAGGACAAAGTGGTTAGCGCAACCTAGTCAGGTAGGTGCTCTATCACTATTAGATTCTTTTAAAAGAACTATTATTATTTTGAGAACATATGTTTTAAGTATATGACTTGTTTAGCATGAATTAATTTAGCATGCATGTGATAAATGCTTTGTACATAGACATGTTTTGTAAATGATTGCATATACATTATGCACATATATGTTTTGCAAACAAGTGCATACATTGCATGATTTAAGTACTTGCAAAGATTGCATGTCCTTGAGGATTGCCAAAAGATCTTTGAGTCTTGAGGGCCGAGGGCAGTTGTGAGGGACCCAAAGAGGACAGGTTTTAAAACGAGGTTTTGGCTTATTTGATCTTATGTGATTTGGGCTATAAGCCCGTGGGTGCTATGCCGAGGGGTCTGGGTTGGCCACCCAACCTCTACCACTATTAGGTGGATGGGTACCACGCCCAAAAAGAGGCAAGTCCCTACGTCAAATGCATGTGGTACAGGGGGCTACCACTGATGTCACAGCACTGGGTCGACGTGTCATAGGCCCCGTGGAGGCTATGACAGAGTGTCCTCAGGTACATGGGGACCACACAGCGAGGAGGTCGTGGGCATAGTAGACCCTATGGTTTGATGATTTATGTGCATTGCATATGGCATGATATGAGGTTGGTCAACCATACCATACTAGAGATCCATGAGTTGGATTCCATGAAGCATCTTATGCATATCATGATGTTATGATATATATGTATATGATACTTTTGATTTTGGATTATATAAGTCATTAGTATTCTAGTTTAACAATGGATTTTAATATCGATGTTGCACTTGAGTATTCAAACATACACATGTTTTGAATGAGCATATGATTTTAAAACATCTCATGCATTATAAAACTAGTAGTTATAGGCTCCTACTGAGTGTAGTATATACTCACCCAATCCTCAACATTTTTCAGACACCAAGTAAATACTTAAGGGCAAGGAACACTTGTGCTAGGAAGACACCCAGACTAAGTACAAGTAAGTAAACCACTACCTTATCTTTCAATGTTACTTGATTGTAGTTACTCTCTAATAGCTGGGGGTGTGACTAACACTTTCTCGGGAACAATATTGATTTAAACTTTGCCATGGCTAGATAATTTGATAATGTGTTTTGACACTCGGGGTTTTTATGAAAGATTGTTTTCCAAAAGAAAAAGATTTTCATGCATTTCATACTTATAAAACAAGAGATCTCTCCTTTTATCAAAATTGCATCATATAAAAACCCGGGTCGTGACAATACACCCATGAGGAACTAAGATGTATCAAGACTTAAAGAGACAATATTGGTGGGATGGTATGAAAAGAGACATAGGGAAATTTGTGGCAAAGGGTCTAACATGTCAACAAGTAAAGGCTGAACATCAAAGACCTATGGGATTGTTACAACCCCTTGAGTTACCCAAATGGAAATGGGACCATATTACCATGGACTTCATCGTAGGGTTACCCAGGACCTCTAAGGGTCATGACATGATCTGGGTAATTGTTGATAGATTGACTAAGATAGCCCATTTCCTTCCTATACACCATACCCAATCCACTGACAACCTATCTTAGCTATACATCAAAGAGATAATGAGTTTACATGGCATACCCCTTAGTATCACTTTAGATAGGGATAGCTGCTTCACTTCACAACTCTGGAAGTCTGTCCAAAAACCCTTAGGATCTTCCTTGAATTATGGCATAGCCTTCCATCCACAGACCGATGGACAGTCAGAGCGCACGATCCAGATAGTCGAAGATATGTTGCGAACCTGTGCCCTCGATTGGAAGTAGAGTTGGGATGAAAACCTACCGCTAGTAGAGTTCGCGTACAACAACAGCTTTCAGTCGAGCATTGGCATGGCTTCGTACGAGGCACTCTATGGGAGACCTTGTCGATCACCCACCAATTGGAGTGAAGTTGGAGAGTCCAGGGTGCTCCAGTCCGAACTGATGGAGCAATGCACCGAGAAGGTCAAACTCATAAGAAGACGCCTCCGCACAGCTCAAAGCCGGCAAAAGAGCTATGCTGATCAAAGGAGGAGACCATTAGAATTCGACATAGGAGAGCACATTTTCATGAAGATATCTCCCACTAAAGGAGTTATGCGGTTCAGTATCAAAGGCAAGCTTAGTCCACGTTACATAGGACCTTTTGAAATCCTGGAGAAAGTGGGAAAAGTGTCGTACGGGATCGCTCTACCCCCTCAGCTATCTGAAGTGCATAACATATTCCATATATCTATGCTAAGGAGGTACGTGCCTGACCCTGCTCATGTCATCAACCAGGTACCCATGGAGTTGACGAAGGATCTCAAGCTAGAGATGAGACCAGTTGAGATCCTGGATCATAAGAGTAAGAAGATGCGGAACAAGGAGATACACTTAGTCAAAGTTTTGTCGAGAAACGCGCACATGGAAGAAGAGACTTGGGAACCGGAGTCAGAAATGCGAGAAAAGTACCCCAAGATCTTTTGACTGTATATATAGTAGAATTTCAGGGGGGAAATTCCCCTAAGGGGGTAAGAATGTAATGACTCCAATTTTGTAACATTAAAATCCTAAGTTAGCAATGAAAAGTTCACTTTTTGGAAATAAGGGTATTTTGGTCATTTCACTATTTACCCTAACTAGACCCAGAAATTTGGTCCTGGAAATGGTACCATTAGGTGCATCTTAGAAAAAGGAATCCAACAAGACCAAAATCACCCAAAACGGAGTTAAAATGAGCAAGTTATGACCCTTTGAAGTTCAAGGGCAAAAATATAATTTTATTAAAAAACGGATTTAGCCTGAGAAACCAGAGGCTAGTTTTGATACAGGCACCTCTCTTCTTCAACCTCCTAGAGAGTTCTAGAACGGCGGTGTTTAGAGGAGAAACCACCGCCATTCAATGGCGATGAGAGCCCCCTCCAGAACCCTCTTATAGCTCTATAAATAGAGCTCTTGGGCGCCTCTAATGGCAGCCCAAAAGCTTGGGAAAAACCCGTCGTGGAGAAGCAACCAAGAGGAGAAAAAGTGGAGAAAAACTCGGCCACAAACCAGGTATGCCCAAAATCCCTCCAAACCTGTCTCCCCCTTAGTCCTAGGCTAAGTTTCCCCAAGTTTTTGCATGAAAAATCATGCAAAACGGAGCTCTAGAGAGCCAAACAGGACCCAGGGACGGTCCCCGGGGCGCACTAGTTTGACAGGGTTGAACCAGGGCATCCCGAGGACGCCTCGGTCCCCCACTGAACGAAACGCGTTGACCGAATTCGAGAGAAACCAGACGCCCCCGCAAATGAAAAAGTCAGGCGAAAGCCCGGGTGCATCTGCAGACACGCCCGCTGGGGCGCATGCCGCTGACGCAGAACACGTTAGTGTTCTGGGCTTCCACCTCTTAAGGGCCTTTTATGTACATGTGATATTAAAAAGCTTATAACTTGAGATCTAAGGCTCCGATTGAGGCGCCGCAAAAGGCATTGTGTCCGTGTCAATGACACGGACATACCTAAACCATAAAATATTTGATCAAGGCCTAATCTATGGTAGGCACGACCCTTAGACTATGATAGTGGCGCAGGGCCACTAAACCTTTGTAAACCTGATGATACCAAGGCCCAATTAGGACCTTAGGACACCCATAGGCATGGGGATGAACCCTTAATGCCTAAGTAGTGAGATCAACCACTCTAAAACCTATAAAAATAAGCCAAACTAACCTTGTTTCCCTAAACCATGTTCAGGAGCATACGAGGACAAAGGGGCTTGCGTGACCAAACCAGGTAGGTGCTCTATTGCTACTAGACTTTTTAAAAGAACCCATGATTGTTTTGAGAATGCATGTTTTAAGTTTAAGTTATATGACTTGTTTAACATGACTTAATCTTATAAACGAATTCAGCATGCATATGACAAATACATTATGCATACACATGTTTTGCAAACAATTGCATATATTGCATGATTTGTGAGCATTGAGTTCTTGAAAAATTGCATGTCCTTAAGGGTTACCAAAAGACGCTGGAGTGCCCAAAAGACGCTAGGTAGGCAGTTGTGAGGGCCAAGCAGTTGTGAGGGACCCAAAGAGGATAGGTTTTGAAAAAGAGGTTTTTGCTTATTTGATCGTATATGATTTGGGCTAGTAAGCTTGTGGGCGCTATGCCGAGAGCTCTGGGGTGGCCTCCCAGCCTCTACCACTATTAGGTGGAATGGGTACCACGCCCAAAAAGGGCATGTCCCTACGTCGACTGCATGTGGTACAGGGGGCTACCACTTGTGTCACAGCACTGGGTCGATGTGTCATATGCCCCGTGGAGGCTATGACATTGTGTCCCTAGGTACCCGGGGACCACACGGCGGCAAGGTCATGGGCATAGTTGGGCCCTATGGTTTGAGGATTTACTTGCACTGCATATGGCATGACATGAGGTTGGTCGACCATACCATATATCCATGAGTTGGATTCAGTGGAGCATCTTATGCATATCATTATGTTATGATATATATATATGATACTTTCGATTTGGATTATGTGATTCTTTAAGTCATCAGTATTCCAATTCGACAATAGTTTTTAATCTCGATATTGAACTTGAGTATTCAAACATGCACATGTTTTGAAAAAGCATATGATTTTAAACATAGCATGCATTGTAAAACTAGTAGTGATGGACTCCTACTGAGTATAGTATATACTCACCCAATCCTCAACATTTTTCAGACACAAAGTAAACACTTAAGGACAGAGTACACCTGTGACAGAAGACACCCAGATTAATTTCAAGTAAGTAAATCCCTACCTTATCTTTCAATGTTACTTGATTGTAGTTACTCTCTATAACTGAGGCTGTGACTAAGACTTTCTTGGGAATATAGTCAATTTAAAACTATGCCATGGCTAGATAATTTGAAAATGTGTTTTTGACACTCGGGGTTTTTATACGAAAGATTGTTTTTCCAAAACAAAAAGATTTTCATGCATTCCATATTTATAAAACAAAAGATCTCGCCTTTTCATCAAATTTGCATCATATAAAACTCGGGTCGTCACATAGGTTCCACAACTAACGTGGATAAGTAGTTGGTTATAACATTTTAAGAACATTTCTTATCTTGAATTTCTAAGTCAAACTCTTATAGCATTAATATCCATCGAATTAGTTTGAGTTTAAAATCCTTCTTAAAAGGAAGGTATTATAATGTTGCATAGTCTGATACAACACAACCTCAAACGCATAGTCTGATGCATCCCACCTTATTTCAAATGGGGAACTCCAATCTGGCAGTCAAATAATAGGTTGAAGAGTTCAACTTTTATGTTCTTAAATGCTTTCATGAAATTATTATCAAAGGCAAAAGTTGCCTTCTTCATAAGTAAATTACATATGGGCTTGGATATTTTACTAAAATCTTTGATAAATCTCCTATAAAAATTAGCATGACCTAAAAATAAGTGAATTTCTTTTACCATCCTCGAAGGATAAAGGTTAGATATTAAATTCACTTTGGCCTTATTAACTTCTATGCCATTATGTGATATAATGTGGCCTAAAAGAAAACCATTTTGTACCATGAAATGACATTTCTCCCAGTTTTACACTAAATTCTTTTCCTAACACCTAACAAGGACATAAGTGGTGTAGGGATTCATCAAATGAGGACCCCAATATTGAAAAATTATCCATAAGCACCTCCAAAAACCTCTCCACCATATCAGAAAACATGCTCAACATACACCTTTGAAAAATAGGTGGTGCATTACAAAGTCCAAAAGGCATATGATGGTAGGCGAAGGTCCCAAAAGAGCAGGTAAGGGTAGTCTTTTCCTAATCTTCAAGTGCTACTAGATTTGGCTATAGCCAAAGTATCTATCAAGAAAGCAACAATATCTATGCCCAACTAACCTTTCCAACAGTTGGTCAATGAAGGGAAGAGGAATGTGGTCTTTCCTCATAATCGAGTTCAATTTTGGTGATCTATACAAATTATCCACCCAGTGGTCATGCGAGTGGGAACTAACTCATTGTGCTCATTATAGATTACCATAACTTTAGACTTCTTGGGGACAACCTGACCTAGTCTAACCCAAGTTCTATTAAAAAAAAATAGGATAGATAACATCAACATCTAAGAGTTTAAGTACTTTGTCTCTGGCAAACTCTTTCATACTAGGATTTAGTCTCTCTCTGTTTCCTTAGATAGTTTAACATCTTCTTATAGGTGAATTCTATCATGTACACAGCAAGGCTAGTCCCTTTAATGTCTACTATGGTCTACCCTAAAGCTATCTCATGTTCTCTCAAAACATCAAAGAGTTTCCCTTCATATTCTTGATCTAGACCAGAGGCTATAATTACATGCAAGGTTTTATTTGGTCCTAAGTAAGAATATTTTAAATTTTTAAGTAATAGCATAAGGACCAAAGTGGGTGGTTTTTCAACTAAAGGTATAGGAACAGAATTGGAAGGAGGAAGAGGTTCCACTTGAGGTCTCCATTTAGAGGTATCCATGATGGTTGTAGCAAATAAAAGATTATTTGCCTCCTATATGGACTTGTCTATATCAAAATCACAATTAAAGTGCACTAAACATGCCTCAAGTGGGTCAATAATAGGCGATAATGGATTAACATCTTGAATTAGGCCTTCAATTAAATTAATTACACATGAGTAATCAAGGTCTAAATGTTGATGGTCAAAATTAAAAATATTGACCTTGTCTTCCATATTGCTGAATGATAATTTTATCACACCATTTTTCCAATTGTTGATGGCATTGGACATTACCAAAAATGGACATCCAAGAATTACAAGGATTTAACTACTAAGGTCTAATAGGATGGGTATTCTAGACAATAAAATCTACAGGGAAGTAAAACTAGTCCACTTGTACTAAAACATCATCAACCATACCACGTGAAATTTTTTACTAATCTATGTACTAACCGCAAAGTGGTATTGGTTGGCTTAATGTCACTGAGCCCAAGTTGCTCGTGGACAAAGTATGGAAACATGTTTACACTAACCCTTAAATCCAGTAAGCCCTGTCTATGACATGGTCTTCAATAACACAAGAGATAGTAGGACAACTTGGATCTCTAAACTTGGGAGGGGTCTAGTGCTGGATCAAAGAGCTCACCAGCTAGATGAGGATGGCTTTCTTTTGCACATTAAGTTTTTGCTTTGTGAGCAAAGATCTTTGAGAAATTTGGCATAAGTAGGAATGTCTTTAATAGAATTGAGTAATGGGATATTAATTTGCACATGTTTAAATACATCCATTATCTCAGGAAAATTAGTTCTTTGCCTTGTTTAACATCTGAGGGAATGGAGCTTTATGCACATAAGGTGCCTCTACTATGGGTTCAGATGGAGTTGGGAGATTTCTATATGTTCTCTTTCTCCTTAATTATAACTGGTTCATTCTCCTTTAAGTTTTCATTAATCAGCCCTACATTATTATCAACTTGACAACCACTCCTAACTGTAGTTGATTACTTTACTTAGTCATGTGGTCTATGTGAATTTGAACTCGACCCTATTTCAAATGTCCCTTAGGGTTTAGAATTGGCTGACTGGGAAATTGTCCTTTTCCTTTATCACTAAGTGCAGCAGATAACTAGCTCATTTGTACATCTAGTTTGGAAATAGCTTGAGAATTGACGTTGGTAGAATGTGTTACTCTTATTTTGATAATTGTGTAGGGCCTATTTAGTTCCTCATTTTATTTTTTGAGTATCTATATATTGTCCTCTAATGATGGTTTCTTTGGTTGCTACGGAAGCTAAAAACTAGGTGGCTACTAGGGAACTAAAGTTCTAAGAAAGTTTTGCATAGGGGGTTCATAGATTGACTTCCCTAGTGATTGTTTTGAGACTATAAAAAGTTAGGATGCCTAGCCTATCTTGGATTATGGGTCCTAGAATATGAATGACTGATAGGGTTGCGATATGCATTCATTGCATTTGATTTTCTAAAAGGTATTCAGTGTACACCTTATTAGATGGACAATATGAGGTTATGTGTGTCGGGCTAGAACAAATGAACAAACATCCTATGGAGGTTTCATGGATGCATTACTAGCCATGTAGGCTTCAATCCTTTGGAACATACTTTCAAACTTGTCCATTCATCTCTCCAAAGAGTGAAGCCTATAAGATACATTTGTGGTCACTCCTATTTCATAAAGGCCTCCTCTCTTTTGAGGCTAGGAGCTTTTGTCTCTTCTATTTGAATAGTCCCACTATTGAGAATTTTTAGCTAATGTCTCAAAAAATTCCTAGGTCTCTGTCTCATTTTTCATCATGAGAGCCCCTTTAGTGTCTCACAAAAGTACTGAGCTTACTACCATTTTTCAAAACCATGATGGGGACACTTTTGCAACAATTTATTCTATCTTTCTCACACTCATAATATTTTTCATCTTCTCTTTGCTAGAAGTTTATGCTCACCCTACGAAGGGCAATAGTTTTATGTACAAGGAAAAATTTGCTCAAAAATTTTTTAGACAACTGATTCCATGTGGCGATGGAACCAACCTCTAAAGAATTCAGTCATGATTTGGCCTTTTCTTTCAACAAGAAGGCAACAACCTAATTCTAATAAAATCATCGAAGACATTTTGGAACTTGAATGTAGCACAAATTTTAAGGAATTCCTTAATATGTAGGTATGGAACCTCTCTCTCTATACCATAATATGACTCCAAGTTTAAGCTCAAAATGGTCAAAATTAGTAGGTGGTAATGTGATGCATGATAGAGTATTTAGTTGAATTGGCATATAGAAGTCTCCAATAGCCTTATGCTCAACTATAGCCCATGGGTCTATCATGGGGTTGGGAATTTGATTTCTCATCCCTTGTCTATGGGTAAGTTCAATCTCAAGATCATATGATACTAATTTCATGTTTTAAGCTCGACATATGTGCATGCACTACAATGAAATCCTTACTAAATGATGCACAATCAATCCCAATGGTCCATTAACGAGATGTTTGATGATCTTTATTAATGTGTAGGATGGTAGCTTTTAGACCTATATCCAAATCGCTCCTTTTATCTAGACTCAACTACTACTTACCGGTCAAGCTATGCTCTATATTTGTTAATACAATTCTCATGTAAGGGGGTGTTTAGACCTCAACAAACATCTATAAAAGGCATGTGAAAATCACATAGATTTTTGCATACCCATTATAACCACGATGCTTAAAAGCCATTGAAGCAACAGTATTTCTACTCCTTCAAAAAGGCACCTACAAGTTTGAAACACTAAATCTCTCACTACTTGATTTTAAATTAGGCTTTAAGGGATGGATCGTGAACATACAAGGAATTGAATTGATTACCTAGGTAGGCCAAGGATCTGGTGATGAAATCTAGTTCTTATCTTATAAGGGTTTCAGTGGGGCCCATACTATCAATGTGAACATCCACCATAAAGCAATCAATGTGTAATGCAATACAAGGAAAAGCAAACTAATGCATACCTCTATGCTATCTAACAAAGGGTCCATACATTAACAAACAAGACACTATAATTAGATAGACTATGCCTTAGTTATAGTATAGCTCAGGCTAACCTTTGTTAAATAGGTACAAACTAATGCAACAACCCTAAGTGATATGCAACAATTTATAATGAATGACCCTAAACTATATGAATTACACTAGCATCTAAAATGCAATTTATACTAAATGCAACTACACTAGGAAAGTAAAAAGTGAGAGAAAAGCTTATAGTGAGATTTCTAATGAAGTTTGAGTGTGGGACACCATATCCCACACCTGGCATGTAATATTACAACACATTTAAAATAAATAATTGAAATTAAAATTACAATTAGACCTCGCTACAAGTCCTATAAAAAATATATATATATAAACCTTAATATATGAAAGCAATAAAATCCTAACTAATCTGATGTAGCTTTGGCCCACAACATTGCTGCCACTCCTTTTTGCCAAATTTTTCTCACACAAAACAAAGAAATATGTCAATTTTTAAGGAATTAGCAAAATATTCAAAAAATGAATGCAAAATCCTAATCTAATGCAATATAAAACTATGACTAGAGATTAAAAAAAAAAAAAATCTAATGTAAAATCCAACCACAAATCTATCGTAATTCCCTGGCAATCGTGCCAAAAACTTGGTATGGCTATAATATTACCCATAAGCACATGAATTCATGTAGTAATTGTATGCAAGTGAAGTTGATCCCATGAGAAATCTCATATATTTGTGTGTTGATGAAACTAAAAGGTAAGAAAGGCAACAAATCAAGGAAATAATCAATGAAAAACTAACTTGGAAGAGCTTAGAAACCAAAGGAAAAATGCTAGAATGGAGGCATGGAACACCAAGAGAAGTAGCCATGGTGATGAGGCATTGAAAGCTTGAAGAGGTTTATAGATGTGGTTGCTCTTTCTAATTTACTAGAATTCTATCCTAAGTAAAGGAGAAAGATGAGATAATGTTGAAGGGGAATTAGAAGTAGAACTCTAAGATAGGAAAGTGAGGTAGTTGAGTGGGAAAGGAATTTATAAAGTGGAATGAGGTGGAAACACTAGAATGCAAAAGTTGGGGGAGGGGGGAGAAGGCGCCACTTTTTTAAGAATATGCATGTGACTCCTGTTGATGTTTTCTGCAAGTGCACGGGCTATTGTAGTATAGCTATGCAAATATGGATCGAACCCATAGGGACTCGCTTTAGAATTTTGGAGTTTTTAATAAAATTTAATTATTTAAAATTCAATCAATTGATAAATTTGCAACAACAAAAAAAATCTCAAACTTCAGATATAATTTATCAATGAGAATTACAGGAGTTCAACACAAGAATAACGGAAATTAAATAAAGAAACAAGAAAATTCCACTTCCCTAAACTAGTTATTGTCAATTTCTTCAGGTCTGAGTGTATAAACTTCGATCAAACTCCATCATAATCTTTCTAGTACTCCTAATTGATGATCCACCAGGTGGATTAGGCAGATTTGCTAAATTCTAAGAGATCTGATCTAAATAAGAATTTTGGACATTGGATGGTTTAGATCACTTTTTGGGGTTCAGATTAAAGATCAGAGATAGTAATCATGACAATGGATGTCCTCAACTTGAATATGTAAAATTAATTTGAAATCAGAAGATAAACAGATGAGGAATTGAATATTTTGATTGGTTAAGGCTAACTCGTTGATTGGGTTAGACCTTAATTGATCTGTCTTGATTAATCTGTTCCTGGATAAGTAGAATAAAGATAAACCAGAACCGGAATAGTCAGGGACACAGATGTAATTAAATTGGGGACCTAGATGTAATTAACTAGAAAGGACATAATTGTAATTTCTTCGAAAGGAGAGCAAAAATGGAATTTCATTGAAAATCTGGTTTTAAAGAGAAAAACCAGACCCGACGAAGAAGGGAGATGGGGAAGAAGGAGGAAGGAGGAGGGGGCCAGCGACGCCAGAGGAAACCCAGTTCGAGTTTCCTTCTTCGGAACGTCCGGAAGCGATAAACCCACCGGAAGACACAGAGATGCCGTAGAAGATTGGAAAGCCTTTTGGATTGGGGCTGCCGAAGAAGAAGTTCTATGATGCCGGAGGAGATGAATAACCCAAAGATGGTGTTGCACGGTCATGCTGGAATAGCCTGGTCTTGCTCCTGGCAGGTGATCTACGTCTCTGGGCGTAGTTCACTTTCTGGGTTCGTGCCTATGCTGGTCCGGTGGAGAGCTAGAAGCCAAGTTGGGTTCAAGGCTGGCCGGTGATGGAGCAGAGGAGCCTAGCTAACTAGGGTGGTCGAGCAGGGGAGAGGATGGCAGTGGAAAAGGAGGTGTGATGAAGGTGGCTAGTGCTAATTTAGGCCACCCAGATGAGTCTGTGCGGTAATGAGTTTTGCAGGAAAACTGGGAAGAAAAGGAAACTCAAGATATATATATATATATAGAGAGAGAGAGAGAGAGAGAGAGAGACGCAGGAGAAGAAGAAAATGGGAGTTGGGGATGATGCTAGGCCAGTTGGTGTGTCACTCACCTATGGCCGGCCAGTGGGGAAAAGAGAGTGAGAGATAAGGGAGAGTGTGGTGAAAAATAAAGAGATAGATTGGGAGAGTCAGAGGTGAGGGAGAGCGAACCAACCAGCTCCCAAAAAAAGAAAAAACGTCCTCCTCTAGGAAGAGGAGAAATGCCCATATAAGATGAGGGAGAGACGTGAAAGAGTGGGAGGTGGAGGGAGACGTGTAGGAGAGAGAGAGAGAGAGAGAGAGAGAGAGAGAGAGAGAGAGAGAGAGAGAGAGAGAGAGAGAGAGAGAGAGAGAGAGATATAAGTGAAAAGAAAGAGAAGATAGAGGGGACCAATTAGAATCATCTGAACCTTTCAGTATTCCTCTGATTAGCTTTAATGATCATCTGACCACTAAATCTTTCAATTCAATGGTTGATAACCAATTAAAGCTAAAATGAAATATTTTATGTAAAATCTTGAAATTAATAGCCTAGATGCTCTAATTGAACACTAAATTAGGAGTATTTTAGCCAAAAATGAACACTTAACACACCCTCCAACCAGTATTTTGCTAGTCCCAAGCAAAACATGGAGACAACTATTTTACAAAACTGGTACAAGATGCCACTTTCGTAGATACTCATTATTGCATTTAGCACATGCAACAACCCCTTGAACGCCTAGGTTACCCGTAGTGTACGAGTTAGGCCTAGTGAGGGTTTGTAGTGAATATACCCACAAAATTCAGTAAAGTTAAGATCCTTATTTTATCTCAGAGAATCCTCATTCATTAACAAATTGACTAGTTTTTTCACAACTTAATGAAGAGGATATGACAATTTTACATACCATACACAGTAAAGACATTTTATTTGAGCTATTTCTCAGAGTGGATATGTGTGTGTACAGCCACATAAATCTTGACTTTTATTTGGATATGCTTACATTCCATTGGAAATATGCTTTAACCTCAAATCCTCGCATGTATACACTTAGAAATAAAACTCTCAGATAAGGTGTTAAACATATTTCACTCATTATGTGACCGAATCCAACAAACTGATCATTCACATAATTCTTTTTAACGCTCATGAAGGGAAGTGATCCCTAAGAGTGGATGTTAACACCAAGAATATTAGCGGTTTACCTTAATTCTTTCTTTTTATCTCATCTTTAAGCTATGTCCACCTAAGATCAATAAGTCTTTAACTAGGACGAAATGTAGGCTTAGGACAGATTTAGAAAAGAAAGGTATAAAGATTTCAAAGGTTCAAAATTGAGTAGATGACTTCAATGAATATCTTCTAAGACAACTTTTCTTTTGGGTTTGTTCTTGAAGTGAATTTCTCTTTTCAGACTTTGGTCTTTCTTTTTCTTTTCTTTTCTTCTTCTTTTTTTTCTTTAGAAGAAAGACAACAAATTTTTCTCACTTCTTTAACTTTTTGTCCTATTTTTAACATTTTTCTACTCTACTCATTTTGAAGATGGGTAGTGGTATTTATTTTACTGGGTTATTTTGGGTTAGGGTGAATGGGGTTAAGAAAGAAAAGGCTTAATAACAGGCTCAAAAAGGCTAACTAGTGGTATATTATATTGGGTAAGCTTTATGTCTCTAGGCTGAGCAACGATGGCCTATATTATTTCCTAGGTTTCCTAAAGCCTATCAGATTAAATAAATTTATAGAATCAAAGCTATTACTCCTATTTATTCTTGATGTTTAACCAAAACAAGGATAACCAAATCACACTAATGTATGTACGCTGAAGTAATCAGGGAATTACTTATAACTCCCTAAAAGAAGATAGTCTCAAGTCTCACTAGGTTATAGGTCTCCACTGATTTTCCTCAGGGTCTCTAAGCCATACCTCTATATTAGTCTTGATTATGTGCTGTGTGTAAATGGTTTCCGAGAAGTAGCTTTCATAAAATGCTTCAACTCATGAATGACATGCAAAACTAATCATATGCATTCTCATTAAGAGGTGAAAATAGTATATTTACTAAATTCTGAACATTCAGTTCTCATCACAGTAGGGGAACTCTACTTTAAAAACTTTTTGTTTTTTTTTAATTTTCAAAAAAAAAAAATTTCAAGAAAACTCAAAATCTCTAGTGCATCTACACCCGCCAACCTAAATGAAACATTGTCCCTAATGTTTGAAAATATGGGATTCTATATGAAAGTTGAGAGATGTAAACTCTAAACCCTTGGGTTGCCTCCCAATAAGTGCTAAGTTTAATGTCTTCAACCAGACATTACCTAACCTAACTTCCTAAACCTAGAGCTAACTGGGTCAGCTTATGTGCACCAATCCTAACCCAAAGATGAAATGGTGAGATTTCTCACGCCACTTCATAATTTCGTGATAATTTATATATGGCCTCCACCTTGAATTTTTAGGTGGTGATATGAATATAATACAATAGATCACCGCAATTGTAAGAGTGGTGGAACCATATTGATGATCCCCCATCTTTAATATTTCACGATAGTCAATATAATTGCTCCACCTCAAAAATTTAGGTGAGGGTAACTTAATGACTGCATGAACTACCGTGTATTTCCTTGGACCATATGGTGACCCTCACTAGGGTAATAACCTAACTCTGCCCTTCTCTAATAGATTGTTCTTGTATTACTAGAGGCAGGGACAAGGTTTGGCTTAAACCCTGCTTATCTTCTAATGTGTACCCTATAGTAGGTTGATACATATCAACTGACTCTGCTACATCCTGTTTGATAAGCATAGGTATGGTATCAATTGGGCCTATATTATCATCTGATGTATGTTCAAATAAGGTTGCTAGGTCCCAATCAGGTACATCTTCTACATTAAAAGGCGCAGTTTGAATTTCATGCTTAGAATGATCTACTCTGGCTTGCCATCTAGAAGTGTCCATTAGAGGCATAGTATCCAACAACTCAGGCATCTCCTCAATAGATGTGTCTTCATCAAAGTCATACAAATAGGTGGGACACGCATCTAGAGGATTAGGGTTGGATTTTTCTAAAGTGTTAAGCTCTTCATCAATGGAAGTGGAAGTCTCTTCATAATCATAATTAAGACTTGACTCAAGTATATCGAAGTTGGAGATGTCTAAGGATGGTTGTAGACTTTGTGACTCATAAGGATCATAAGAAATTTCCATCCTAGTGTCAAGAATACATTGCTCTTTATCCTCTCTAATTTGTTTCAATAACTCCTTAAATTCCTCCCTCCCTCGTTTTATTTTCTCAGTGAACTCTTCCATCATTTGTTTTAATTTCTTATTCCTAGCAGCCATGTATTCTTGTTCTCTTATTTCACACCTATGTTGCATATTTTCTTCTAATAATAGTTCTTCCAGTAGAGGAAATGACTCATAGGGTTGGTATTGTTGTAGCATTGGGGTATTGAAAAAGGATTGATCAGGTTGAACACATGATGGTTGACCCTAATATTTGGAATAATCATGGTAGTACTGATCAGGGTGAGACCATTGTGGTTCTTCCTGATATTGGTAATCCTGAGACCATGGTTGTTCATTATGCCTAGCCCATCCATTGGAGTATGGATAATTTGTCTCAAAATAAAAATTGTTAGGGTATGTGAATGCATCAGGTGCACCCACTGGCTCCTGATAGTATTCATTGTATGTGGAGCTTGATGGGGGCCAGGAAGGGGTGGAATATGGATGCTTAGAATAGGTATAATCATTATGGTATTGAGATTGTGGTGCACTTTGCCTAGAAGCTATTAGCCTAAGCAATTGACTTTCCATAAGATCTAACTGATCCATCTACGCATTTAATCTGTGAAATATATCCCCTTCTTGATAGGCTCCCTTTTTTTTCTTTTTCTTTTTTTAAAGAGAAAAACTAACCTACATGATGCAACCTAACTTCCTAGAATGATGACCAAACAAAGGACATAATATAATCCTTGAGGCTAATAAGCAACATATTGATTTTCTTAAAATTGTGTGGGGACAATGCTTTTAATTAGCCTAATTTAGCACTCCAACTCTCCTTCAGACTTGATTATTGCTTACCAGTTAGGTTATTCGCAAGGTGGTTAATACAACCCTCATGTAAGGAGGCATTTAGACCTCACAAACGTCAACATGAGGTGAGGGAAGAGCGAGTCTCTATTAGACAACTCTCAATAACCACAGTGCTCAAAAGCCATGGAGTGACAATAAATCGAGTCTTAGTAAGAGGGTCCTACAAGCATGTGATAGCCCTATAGGTATCTTATGATTGATTTTGATTTGATTTGAAGGCTAGGGTAGCACGCTTGAGGTGATTATCCTAGGTGGGCCAAGGAGTGCTAATGAAATCTACCCTTGATCTTATAGGGGTAGGGTGCCCTTACTAATTAATTCTACACTCCATGGCAATTCGATCAACAAATATATCACCTTAAAGCATTAACCGTGTCCTAAGATGCAAATAAAAGCAATAAACTAATGCAAAACCTAAAAACGCAACAATTATAAGAGGATGTTGTCTATATGATTTATACTACCAAACAATGCAAATTTACTCTAAATGCAAACCCTAATCTAGGAATTTAACTGAGTGCGGAGACTTACAGTGGGGTTTCTGATGAAGATCAAGTGTGGGCCACCTTATCCCACACTTGCCCTGTATTATACAACCCTTTCAAATGAAAATACAAAATGCAATTTACAGGGATCCTCATTACAAGCTTCACTCAAAAGAAAAAAAAAAATCCTAATCTAGGAAAGTAGGAAAAATTTCATGTTGATGAAGATTTTCTTGCCAAATTTCTCCGCTTTCCTGTTTCCCTAAAAAAGAAAATTAGAAATAAGTATCAATTTTAGGAAATTAGGTGGTTATGCATAATATATATATATATATACACCTAAAAATGCAATTCCTAATCTTTTTTATTTTTTTGGATTTTTTTATTTTTTGGATTTTTTAATTAAATTTTATAAAAACTCCTTTGCAAGTCCCCGACAATGGCACCAAAAACTTGTTGATGTTTTTCGCAAGTGCACGAGCTATTGTAGTATAGCTATACAAATACGGGTCGAACCCACAAGGACTCGCTTTAGAATTTTGGAGTTTTTAATAAAATTTAATTATTTAAAATTCAATCAATTGATAAAATTGGACAAAAAAATCTCAGACTTCAGATATAATTTATCAATGAGAATTACAGAAGTTCAACACAAGAATAACAGAAATTAACTAAAGAAACAAGAAAATTCCACTTCCGTAAACTGGTTATTGTCAATTTCTTTAGGTCTAAGTGTATGAACTTTGATCAAACTCCATCAGAATCTTTTTGGTACTCCTGATTGATGATCCACCGGATGGATTAGGCAGATTTCCTAAATTCTAAGAGATCTGGCCTAAATAAGAATTTGGACATTGGATGGTTTAGATCACTCTCTGGGGTTTAGATTAAAGATCAGAGACATTAATCATGACAATGCATGTCCTCAACTTGAATATGTAAAATTAATTTGAAATCAAAAGATAAACAAATGAGGAATTGAAGATTTTAATTGGTTAAGGCTAACTCGTTGATTGGGTTAGACCTTAATTGATTTGTCTTGATTAACCTGTTCCTGGATAAGCAGAATAAAGATAAGCCAGAACCAGAATAGTCAGGGACACAGATGTAATTAAATTGGGTACCCAGATGTAATTAACCAGAAAGGACAAAATTGTAATTACTTTTAAAGAAGGCGGGCAAAAATGGAATTTCGTTGAAAATCTAGTTTTAAAGAGAAAAACCAGACCTAACGAAGAAGGGAGATGGGGAAGAAGGAGGAGAAGGGAGAAGAAGGAAAGAGGAAGGAGGAGAGGGCAGCGACGCCGGAGGAAACCCAGTTCGGGTTTCCTTCTTCGGGACGTCCGGAAGCGATAAACCCACCGGATGACACAGAGATGCCATAGAAGATTGGAAAGCCTTCTGGATTGGGGCTGCGGGAGAAGAAGTTATGTGACACCGGAGGAGATGAATAACCCGAAGATGGTGTTGCGTGGTCGGGCTGGAATAGCCTGGTCTTGCTCCTGGCAGGTGATCTACGTCTCGGGGCGTAGTTCACTTTCTAGGTTCGTGCCTATGTTGGTTCGGTGGAGAGCTGGAAGCCGAGTTGGGTTCAATGCTGGCCAGTGATGGAGCAAAGGAGCCTGGCTGACTGGGGTGGTCGAGGAGGGGAGAGGATGGCAGTGGAAAAGGAGGTGTGATGAAGGTGGTTGGTGCTAATTTAGGCCGCCCAGATGAGTCTATGCGGTAATGAGTTTTGCCGGAAAACTGGGAAGAAAAGGAAATGAGAGAGAGAGAGAGAGAGAGAGAGAGAGAGAGAGAGAGAGAGAGAGAGAGAGAGAGAGAGAGAGAGAGAGAGAGAGAGAGAGAGAGAGAGAGAGAGAGAGAGAGAGAGAGAGAGGTGCAGGAGAAGAAGAAAATGGGGATGATGCTAGGCCAGTTGATGTGTCACTCACCAATGGCCGCCAGTGGGGAAAAGAGAGTGAGATATAAGGTAGAGTGATAGATTGGGAGAGTTAGAGGTGAGGGACAGTGAACCAGCTAGCCCCCAAAAAAAGAAAAAACGTCCTCCTCTAGGAAGAGGAGAAACGCCCATATAAGAAGAGGGAGAGACGTGAAAGAGTGGGAGGTGGAGGGAGACGTGTAGGAGATAGGGGGATAAGAGAGAGAGAGAGAGATACGTGAAAAGAAAGAGAAGATAGAGGGAAAAAAATTAAGAGAGAGAGTGGGGTCCACTAGAATTCTAGACTTGCTAGAACTCTGCAAGTCTTCAAAGTCTTCAGTCTTCTCTTTCCATACAACTTCATCGTCCTCATCTGATATCCTTGATTCGATCTAAAGCGTCCACGCCTGAGTTGATTAATCTACAATGCACAAGACCCAATTAAAATCATCTGAACCTTTCAGTATTCCTCTAATTAGCTTTAATGATCATCTAACCACTAAATATTTCAATTCAATGGTTGATAGCCAATTAAAGCTAAAATGAAATATTTTATGTAAACTCTTGAAATTAATGGCCTAGATGTTCTAATTGAACACTAAATTAGAGGTATTTTAGCCAAAAATGAACACTTAACAACTCCCCTCCTTTTAATTCACATGGAAAAGAAAGGTGGAAAGAGAGAGGAAAGAGGAGGAAAGAGAGGGAAAGATGGAGAGATAGAGAGAGTAGAAAGAAAAGAAAGAAAAGAAAAAGAAAGATAAAATTCAAGGACTTTTCTCCCAATTGTTCACCTTAGCATGCATATCTTCTATGTGGTAATTTCCAATCTTTTCCTTGCTAATTATCCTCTTGAATTTCCCAACTTTTTCATAGGATAAGTGCTTGAAAACTCCTCCAATTGTGTGGTTCCATGTGGCATTGCTTAGATGGTTTCAATAGCTTGGCTCTTGGCCTTACATCTTGGTTGCTCCTAGCTTTTCTTGATGGCTTATGTGGCTCTCATCGCTTTACTTCATGCAAAGGTGATAGAAATGCTTGGATTTTTACATGGGCCCATTTCTAGTCACCTTTTATTCTTTCCATTGCTTCCTTGATCTTCATATGCTTACCTTAGAATAATCTTAACCCTTACTTAATCTTTGAAATGTTGAAATTTAGGCCCCCAACTCTTTGATTTGATCTTGATCCTCAATTCACATCTTAAGTAACCTCGGCAATTGGATCATCATCTTAATATCTACAAAAGATTAAAAATCCTACTTAAATTCTAGAAAATTATCATAATCATGTACTTACATTGGATCAGCTTCTGAACCTACAAAATATCAAATTTTTGAATCATTAGCTCAGTAGTGCGTGTGTTATAAATTTTTGAAAAAAATCCTATAATAATGCATTATAATTTATAACACATGGACTAGTAATTGGGCATTTTTATACAAAATTAATTACTTAACATGGGTGGGGTCCTGCGATTTATTCAAAGGGGGTGTGAGGAATGAATGAGAGTATAGAGAAGAGATTGGTGGTGGTGAGTGCTATCTTAGCAAACAAAGACGCCTTGCGCATGGTATAATCCTAGTAGCAAAATGTCTCAGTTGTTCTTGCTAAATTGTTCAGTTGCTAAGGTGAATGGTAATGAAGGGTTCTGTTGGCATGTTTCTCCCTTAGGGTTTGGCTTGTTGGGTGATGCTAGTCTCCTTGATGAGTGACACATCAAGTAAGAGTACATCACACGGTAGTTGATCGAAGGCGGTATTTGTAGTAGTGTATTTACTTGGAGCGGACTCAGAAATGATCATCATTGTGTGACACTGCGAATGATTTCTATAGCATGCACTCCATTCCATGGGAGAGTTTAGTTTGCTTTATTTAAATTTATGCATTTGAATTCCTATAGAACTTTAAATTTTAGCTTCATGGAAGTTCATTGTTTATTAGTTGGTTAATGTTATTAGTTGCTTATTTGTGCTTTAGTTGTATGTTTAATTTTTTCTACTTTACATTAGCTTTCCATTATTGCTAGCTTTTGATATGTGCCAAAATTTTGCTTAAGTTAAATTATATGTTTTAACTTCAATAAAGAAAGTTACATAGTAATAGTTTTATGTTCATAGAATTATATCTCCATATAGTGTTAAAGTTAAATATGTGTAGCTAGGTTTTAACCTAGGTTTAGGATGAAACCACATAGTTTTAGGTATATTCATGTTAAGTATATTTTAGATTTAAAATACCAAAATATCAATTTTGGGATTAGCAACCTAATTTACATGTTTAGTATTTCTCATAGGAAATATCATGTATCTCCTATAGTTTAGAAACCAAATATGATAGATTAGCTAATTTATTATATAAAATTATTAGATACTTTGTGCCCTAAAAAGACAAGTTACGCTTTGAAAAATATACTAAATTAGGCAAAATCCTAGGATTGAGAAAATCTACAAGTTAGGGCTTTTGAAGATCATATATTACGTGTTTTTAATTCATTACAATTTTATTTACATGAGTAGTATGAATCTAATAAGCTTGATTCTTTAGTATATGTAATTTTAGTTTACTAGATTTCAAAACCCTATTTTTATTATAAATTTGAGTAATTTAATTCTCTTTGAGTATCTTTTAGATTTGTTTGATTATTTGTTTCTTATGCATTGGCTAGGTTAAGGTAATTTAAAGTAGATTTTAGTTAAAATTTCAAGTTCAAAAATTGAGTCCTCGTGGGATCATCCCGTACTTGTGCGTTCTATATTACAAGATTTTGTGTTTTTTACTTTTTGATAGTCTTTTGGTGGTTCTATATGAGAGGAACCTGATGTGGTTGACTGAAGAGTACTCATGACCAATTGGTAGAAAGGTTGCCAAGGTACCATAGGGTAGCAGGTTTTGCTAGCTGACATTGTTGATGCCATTGTTTTATTGATATGAGTATTTTATGAATGATGATGTCATTCATGGATATTTATTTCAAGATATATGAAATGTTAAGAATGCCTGAGAGTGCATAGCATGAATGAGTAAGGTAAGTTGGTAGTAGGATTTCATTACATTGAAAATATGATTTCAAAGCATGTGCATGTTGGATACCGTAATTTCAATTTTGTGGTATGTGTTTTTCTACTGAGTATAGTATTTACTCAAATCAAACATTAACAATATGCAGATCCTTCTCATAATGCGTAGGAGTAAAAGCTGGAATACCTAGTTCTACATTTGAAGAGAGAGAGAGAGAGAGAGAGAGAGAGAGAGAGAGAGAGAGAGAGAGAGGTTTACAAATGTTGGACTATGACTAACTATTCTAGGCAACTTTGTTATTTAGAGTAGAAATAGATTAAAAACGGATCAGATGTGAGCTAGCATTTCAAAAAAGAAGTAAATGAAAAGGAGGACTTGGGGTTGTAGAAATTAATGTTTTTATTTTTTAAAAGTGTTATCAAAATATAAGGATATCCTGCATTTGAAAAAAGTAGAAGAAAAGAATTGAGTAAAAACATTATTTTAAAAACCTTGGGTCACCACAAAATTGGTTAAGGAGGTTCATGGTGTTTGAAGACCCTCCCAAGTGCACGACTCTACAACTAGTAAAAGAAGCTATTCAAATGCACCATACCATCATTTTGTCAAAAGGAACAATAAATACTTTTTCTCTATGGAAGAGCAAAGCCAGAGGTGCGCTAAGCGCAATCACTTTAAGTGGATATACAATAGATCATTCACCTATGTGGAAGTAGGGATGGAACTACTTCAAAGTAGGCCATGGGCCCTCCAACAAATTTTGTATGTTTTTCCAATAAATATTGAATTAATTTTTTTCATATATATTTGTCTATAGCCCCACCTCATTTGTATACATATCTTACTTTTGTCTCTCCCTCCCTCCTGAAATTTAATCTCCACTCTCTGGATTTAATATGGCCTCTCCCTAAATTTAGTCCTAGCTATGTCGCTATGTGGAATAGCTCAGGTGACTAATCACTATACTGCCCTTGAATTGTCCTCTTCCAAACATGCAGGGGACCAGACACAAACAAAATTAGGCTAAGTTCTGTGGCCTCTTTTGCTTCCTTTTTTCATTTTGGTCTTGTTAGGTGGCATAGTACCTTAGCTGTAATCCTTTCATTCGTTCTGTTTATTGCAGAAAGAATGCTACACTAACCATAAAGAAGGTGTGTCTAGTAACCGCAATTTTTTGTAGCTTACCTTTGCATGGCATAGCCTGTTCATCTCCTTCCTCCACCTTTAGATATCTAATGGATCAAAAAGCACGGCGATTAATTGATAAACAACATTCTAGATTTTACACAATAGAATTAATCAATCTACGTGCTTTTTTATTTATTAAATATCTAGAGCATAATGAGGAATGTGTAGTATCAGCAAAGGTAGGCTCTAAAAGATATGGTGATTCACTTTAGCATTCCTCTCATCGTACTTAGAATGATCTTCCGATACAGCTAAGCCTAACTTGAAATAGATCAAGGAAATGAGGGTTTCCTGCCACAAACAGAAGCTACCAATTAAATTGGTTTAGAGGTGGTCACTTAGGAATGAAAACGGACATGTAGGCAGTTCAAATAGACATTTGGGTAAACATCACTTCTTATAGAAGTATATCGTATTGTGGCTGTTTGTGCTTCACCGATACGTGCGGGCCTTCCGTTGCTTTAATATCCCTCTTGTTATGGTGGGTTGTAATTTGTATCTTTTAGCTGATCATCTCTTTCAGATATCTGTACTAGCTTCTCTCCAAGTTAATACTATCTCCACCGTTCAAACGGAAAATTTGTCATTTCTCAGACAAAGTTCAAGTACAAACAACAGACTAGGGTTTTGGGCTGCCATGTAGTGGTCTATGACATGGCCAGGCAACCCAACAACAGAATTTTCCACTGAGTTTTTAGACAATATTCAGCCGAGCAGAATGTATAAAATTACTCTGGCAGCCAAAGGTGCAAGTGGCGGGGACATAATCCTAATCCAAAATCCATTTTGTTTAAGGCCCAGTATTGATAAGTAATCCAACTCTGTCTAGGATCATCCAATGGAGAAGCAATTTTCGTGCGTGGCCTATCAATATTATGAGATCGAGAAGATGAATGGCTCTGATCATATAATCATGGGATCCGCTTCTACTTCGACGGCCTGAGCAACCTTTTACTCTTTGGTCGGTGGAACACCTTCCATTAATTTTCTTTCTTCTAGTAAGTTTGTCATTTTTCGGTGCTTAGCCGATTAAGAAAGATCAAGCACACAACTGGAATCTCTATTATCTCTCTCTCTCTCGAAGTTATATAATGCAACCTGTCATCGTAGAGGTCCTTAAAAAGTGAGTGGGTAGCCCTTTTTTTCTTTTTCTTTTTTTTTGACTTAAACCGTTTATTTGATTATTTTCATTTTATAGTGCCTAGGTTTAAAAAAAATTGTCTCTTATATATTCTAAGTTCTTCGTTTTTAGACATTTTAAAGAAAAAAATAAATGATCCCTAAAAGAAATATATTGTCTATTTTCTTTACTTCAAAATAAATAATTTAGATATATGCAATAGGTAAAAAATTTCATACCTAGGGCATCTAGGATGAAGCAAATGAGATGAACGATCTGGATAATAGAAAAATTAAAAAATGAGCCTGTCGACCATCTTCAAGGGCACCTATGATGCAATCATGATATGATGTAACCAGTTTCATCAAGATTATAACACTTACATCATATCCATCCTTAAAAGTGGAATGCAAATGGGGAGACGTGTATTGAAATTTATTTTCAATTGTTAATAATTTATATATGCGTCTAAAAGGTCTACTTTTTTCAATTTTTTCCATGATAAAAACTGTTTATCTAATTTACCTCATCCTAAATGTCCTAGGTATAAAATCTTTTATCTTTTGCATATCTCTAAGTACATTTTTTTTGACAATTTAAAGCAAATAAATGGATGATGAAATACAAAAAGGCCTTCGAAACATCCAAAATGAATAACTTAACGATATGTAATATATAAATTTTTTCATACCTTGTCTATCTAGGATAGGTGAATCAAAACAGTTTGAATTATTGACAAAAATTTTAAAAAGGGCCCACCATCCACTTTTAAGGACACCTATGATTAACAGTTGCATCATATAATTCTCTCTCTAATTATATGACAGTTATTTCATAGGCATCCTGAAAAGTGAATAATAAGCCTTCTTGTTTTAATTTTTCGATGATCAAAATTGTTCATCTGATTCACCTTATCCTAGATGATTTAGGTATGATAAACTTTATCTGCTGGATATATGTAAGTTCTTCATTTTGTATGTTCTAAAGAAAAAAAATAAAATAAAATGGCATACTTCTTTTGGTGCCTTTTTGTGTTCCACCATCCCTTTTTATTTTAAATATTTAAAAGCAAAGAACTTAGAAATATGCAACATACAAAATTTTCTACACCTACGCACACCATCAACTATAAGACGCCTACGATACAACCGGTCACAATTCCTCCCCCTCTCCGTGTTATCTGTTATCTCTTACTCCATCAAAAGCCGTGTTGGTATTTCTCCTAACACTTTAATTAGCTTACTTCCGCATTATCATTTTCATTCCCTTTATCAAACTCTCAAAATTGCTAAAGTTGCATGATCCCCTTTGCATATCCATCACAAATCTAAGCTTCTCTTGAGACCCAATTGAATGGCTAAATGTTTTCAGACTTCTTTTTCACCCACTTTCCTACATCCTTCATTCATACACGGAAAACACTTCTCAAAGAGATTACTTCTTCCAAGAAGGAGAACTAACAACTCGCTTTCTCAAATCCTTGCAAGTGACCATCTTAGAAGCCAATTTCAAATTAAATCCTCAAATGGGTACCCACTAAATGCTGTTTCTTTCCAACATGGTAAGTCATTCTAAACCCTTAAATTGTCAATTCCATTTCTTCTTTCGAGCTATTTATATTTTCTTTCTAAATGTGCATAATTTATTGCCTGATTTGGATAGTTTTGATGCATATATTTACTTCTCAAATGGGTGTTTCGCTGTCTGCTTGTTTTGCACACTCTGAGTGTCTAGATTCTAAATGGATTTTCTGCTGTAATGGGTATTGGTGGAGCACGTCTAAAAGAACCTTTTGAGAATCCAGTGAAAGACAGGACAATTGCCAATGAATCAGAGAAAACTGAATCTACTATTAGCATTACTGTTGTTGGAGCTTCCGGGGACCTTGCCAGGAAGAAGATATTTCCTGCTCTTTTTGCCCTTTATTATGAAGATCATCTGCCCAAGGTCTGTATAATTCCTTCACTTTTTGGTGGCAAGTTGATAGAGTGAGTTGAGAATCCTATGGATACGTGGAGTAAGTTTGGTTAAAGTGCTTTTTGTGTTGACTTTCTGTTTTGTCTGTGCAGCATTTTACTATTTTTGGTTATGCTCGTAGTAAATTGAGTGACGAAGAGCTAAGGAACACGATTAGCAAAACACTGACATGCAGAATTGACCAGAGGTATTCTTCTTAAGTTAGTTTCACACTATCAGTTTTTTTAGTAGATGAATCCTTGATTTTGTTACAGATTATAGAATTTGCTTTGTTTTTCCTTGTCTTTTTGTAGTTTTTCCTTGTGCTCAAACGATGGTATTTATCTTTGGAAATCAGCATATTGGTCCTCCTCTATTTGAATACCCTTGTTGATTGGTGATGTTATTTAATTGGATAGCTTATGCTTATGTAGCATGATGATTTTATCGATTTATTTCTGGTCTGGTTTGCAGGGAAAATTGCAGCGATAAGATGGAACAGTTTTTGCAGAGATGCTTCTACCATTCGGGTCAGTACAATTCTGACGAAAACTTCAAGGAATTAGATGGAAAATTGAAACAAAAGGAGGTAACCATTCTGACTGTGCTATCATGCATTGAGTAATACTGCTGATACTTGGGACTCATCTTATGTAGGAAGTGAAATTTGGTTATAGTTGCATTGGCCTGCAGGTGTTGGGTTTGATGGTCACAATATGTAGTTCATGTTATCTTGGCAAATGTAAATTACATCACGTGTAAGAACATGTACACAACTGGAAAAATGGCGTCATTATGTAAAACTGACAACGTACTTAAGGGTGTAGATCCAGATAGTAATTTGACTGCATTTGTACTGTTTAGATTATGGTTTTACTAGTTTCTCTCTCTCTAGGTTGGGGATTAGCAGACTTGAACCTGCAAGATTTAGTTGGGAGCAAGCACAACCTTAACAACAAGGTGGTGCCTTTTGCTCAAAATTGGAAAAATTATAATCATGGATCTAATTTCAATTTGATTGAAATCTGTTTCTTGCTTTTTGTCCAACTTGATCTTATGAAAAGCCATATTGCTTACCATAGATAATGCCTCTATAAATTATAACATCAGAATTAATATGACTAACCATAGATAACATCTCACTAAATTATAACATCAGAATGACATCCAACATACCAGACAGTATAATATGTCATTCCAGTTACATAATCTGGTTTATGTGCTAGTATAGTCTTATGAAAGACTTGTTTGTTTGATTGCCTCTACTATTGAATTGTTGTGGAATCTCATTTCAGCAATTTTATTTATTACATATTCTCTTTTCATGATAAAATATTATAATTTAGACCAGGCAGAAATTCCACCGGCTCATTATCATTAACAATGTCACACCAATGCAGCAACTGACAATTGGTCACTAAACACTGGCTACCAATCTCATTAAGCTTTTTGTATCCTTCTTAACTTCTCAAATGCAGCAGTTGGCAGTCTGGTCCATTCTACAAGAGTCCTGAATGGAAGTGTAGTTTCAACTTGGAAACCTTCTATCCTTTAACTAGAACTTGGGTTCTGGACCTTCTGGCTAGTGTTGCAGATACTAGTTATAGAACGAATGCATGATGAAGAATTCAGCTGTACTCCCTGAGTAATGGTAGTACTCACATCCACAATTCCAGCCTGTTGAATGATGGAGTTGCAACTTTGTGGAATTCCTAAAAAGTGGTAATAGTGGTTGATTCCTCCTATTGGTTTTGAAGGCAGTGGTAAATGAGTTGCACCTGGTCTTGCTAGCCTAGTAATTGACTCTTTCTTAGCTGTTGAACATTTAACTCTTGCATCCTTTGGCTTTTAACTTATTAACAGCCTACTTCTGGTGCAATTTTGGATTTGGCAATCAATCAATCATCTGATTTATTTAATTATAGTTAAGGCTATTTATTGACTGCAGCTTAAAAGACACAGCTTGTTATTGGAGGGAAGTTGCACGGAGACCTCGGGAAACTAGGCCAAAAGTCCATTTTCTAATGACAGAATATTTGGCAGTAATTTATGATTTCACTGGCAGTCTCAGCATTAGTTAGGAACAAACATGAAAGGGTAAGCTTAACTTTTAGCATTGGTATCCAACATTCCAAATATCACCTATTTTTGGCTTCACTTGTACAGCTCTTCAGCTTGTATCTTCTTTCAACTAGTCTGCTAGATCAACTTAGTCTATGTTTTTCTAATAAATCAATCTTAAAAAGCTCATCTAGATTCAGTGGACCCTAACTGCTCTTGAGCATGTATCAGAAACTTTGTTTCAGCTATTCTAGATTTTAGTGATTTTCTAATCTTTCAAATCCTCCTCAGGTGTTACCCTCATTATGTTCTGTTGCTTATGTACTTCCACTCTGTTTCTTGCTATTGCTTTCATCACATATTTAAAGTCTTGGAGATTCCAAAGGCTTTGAAATTGAATATTCAGATTTTCATCCAAGTTTTTCATCTGCCATCTGTGTCCAATATCACACGTTCAGAAGAATTAATCTCTGAGAGTGCATCGTGGATGGGTCATAGATAGCACTAGAAGTTCAAACCAATATTCGAATTGCTTAAACGAGAAGCAAGTTTTCTGCAATCCAAGTACTTGCACACGATCTATTTTCAAGTGTTTGTTTCTTGGTACTGAATGAATTGTATTCAAATTTCAGATAGAAAAGAACAGTATGAAGCACTGATGTAGTAACTAATGCCAACAGGTTGAAAGCTGCAGAATTAGTGAGTTACGGCCCTTGTCAGAGGCAATTCTGCAAGCCGCCTTCAGTATGTGACTTCAGTCCCTGGTGTTGGCTTATAGTTTCATATTTATTAAGAAGTTAAAAGCCTCTGAGGACACCCTGCCTGCTGAGAGAACCATGTGTGACTCCTAGAATGAAACTGAATAGGAACAGCAGGTACAACCAGAACATCTAATAGGGGTTTCAGATGCTCTTGGCAAGAGCTTGTTTGAAGTAACTCTTTCTATATTGGGCAATCTCTTCCCAGTTTGTTTGTGATTCTCACTTCTTAGAAATTCTCTACCATTTAACAGGAAAACTTAAAATAAAAGAAAGTACTGAAAGCTGATTTTGTAGCAATTGCCTTTTTTAAGTACCCTACAGAACTCATAGTTCAGTATCCTAACTTTTACTATGACTTTCCTATGATGAATACTTTGGAGATCTGAAAAGTGACACCTCATAAACAATAAATTGTTTCAGAATTACTATGAAGTTCAAAATAATATGCAAGCTCCTAACCTTTAGATCCATTTTTGATCCCATCTATTTTTCTATTAATAAGAGCGAGAAGTGAGTAACTGTAAAGGCTTAAAAATTTATACTGTATAAATGTATTTAATTGCAAATCCTGGATAGGAAAAAGAAGATTTTGAGTAACAAGACCATTCCATTGGTCAAAGTTCTATGGCAATGCCACTCGATAGACGAAGCCACATGGGAACCAGAGCTAACATGAAACAGAATTTCTTGAATTATTCATGGAATTGACAATTCATCATCATCATCATCATCATCATCATCATCATCATCATCAAGGCATTATCCCAATTAGGGTTCGGCCACATGAATCTTATTCCTCCATTCCACTCTATTAAATACCATGGCTTCATTTAGTCCCAACGTTCTTTTGGGCCTTCCCCTTGCCCTTTTAGAACCTTCAACTTGTATTGCCTCACTTCTTCTAACCGGTGCCGTTGTTGGTCTCCTATGAACATGTCCAAACCATCTAAGTCTAGTCTCCCTCATCTTGTTACCTAATGGTGTTATTCCTAAATTTCTTCAAATATTTTCATTTTTAATTCTATCCTTTCTTGTCTTACCACTCATCTATCTCAACATCCTCGTTTCTACGACGCTCATCCTATGAGTATGATGTTCCTTAACTGCCCAACACTCTGATCCATAGAGCATGGTTGGCCTTATGGTCATCTTATAGAATATTCCTTTTAGTTTGAGTGGCACCCGTCAATCATACAAAACTCCAGATGCACATCTCCATTTGTTCCAACCCGCTTGGATTATCTAGGTAACCTCCCTGTCAATCTCTCCACTCTCATGAATCATTGATCCTAAGTATTGAAAGTGGTCTTTAACGGGGACTTCTTGGTTATCAATCTTGACTGATGTTCTACTCCTACTCTCCTTGCTAAAATTACATTCCACATATTCTGTCTTAGTTCGGCTAATTTTAAATCCTTCAGATTCTAATGCTTCTCTCCATAACTCTAGCTTTATGTTTACACCCTCCCTTCTCTCATCAAGTAAGACTATATCATCTGCAGATAGCATGCACCAGGGAATCTCCTCGTGCAAATTTTTTGTTAACTCATCCATAACCAATGTGAAAAGGTATGGACTCAATACCAATCCTTGGTGGAATCCTATAGTGATAGGAAAATCACCAGTCACGCCACTAGTGGTCTTAACATTTATTACCGCTTCCTCATACATATCTTTAATTATGTCTATATATCCCTGAGGAACCCCTTTACCACCCAACACCTTCCATATTAACTCTCTAGGGACTCTATCATAAGCTTTCTCTAAGTCAATAAAGACCATGTGCAGGTCTTTTCTCGTCTCCCTATATTTCTCTACTAATTGTCTTAGTAAGAAACTGATTCTCCGATACACTTGTTTCATGTTGTAGCCTCTTTTCAATCACTCTTTCAAAAAGTTTCATAGTGTGGCTCATAAGTTTGATCCTTCAATAATTAGTGCAGCTCTGTCTATCTCCTTTATTCTTATAGATTGGTACAATAGAGCTTTTCCTCCACTCATTAGGCATTTTCTTTGATTTTATAATCTTGTTAAACAACCTGGTCAACCAAACTACCCCAATATCTTCCATATGCTTCCAAACCTCTATTGGTATATCATCAGGCCCCATGACCTTTCCTGATTTCATCTTTTTCAAGGCCTCTTTTACTTCAAGTATTCTAATCCTTTGTTCATATGTATAATATCTCATGTTATTTAGATTTATAGTATTTTGAATCCCTATATTCTCAGAGCCATTGTCATTTAACAATTTTTGAAAGTATGTTTCTCACCTTTGTTTGATCTCATCATCTTTGACTAATACCCTTTGATCATCGCTTCTAATACACCTAACATGATCTAAGTCCTTACACTTCTATTCTGTTACTTTTGCCAGTTTAAACCCATCTTTCTCACCTTCTCTTGTTCCTAGTCTATTGTAGAGCTCATCATATGCTTTAAGTTTAGCCTCACTTACTATTCTCTTAGCAACCATTTTAGCATTCTTATGTTGTTCATAGTTTTCATTATTTCTAATCTTCTACCATGCTTTAAAATACATCCGTTTTTCTTTAATAACTTTTTGCACTATTTCACTCCACCACCATATTTCCTTTGCTAATAGCCTTTTACCTTTAGATACTCCTAAGACATCTTTTGCCACTTTCTTAATGGACTCAGCCATATTAATCCACATGGTATTTAGTTCTATTTCATAGTTCCAATTTCCTTCTACCATCAACTTATTTTTGAATGAGGTTATTTTCTCTCTTTATAAGTTCCACCACTTAGTTTTTGGATGTGTATTAAGTTCAGTTCTTTTTCTCCATCTTTTGATATGAATATCCATAACCATAACCTATGTTGTGAGGTTAAACTCTCACTGGGTATCACCTTACAATCCTTACATATAGATCATTCATTATTCTTAAGTAGAAAAAAGTCTATTTGACTTTTATGAAGTCCACTTTTAAAAGTTATTAAGTGTTCATCCCTCTTCTTAAAGAGTGTATTTGCAATGGACAAGTTATATGACAAAGCAAAATCGAGGATATTCTCCCCCATCTCATTTTGTTCACCTATACTATACCCTCTGTGTATTATATCATATCCTTCCTTATCTTTTCGTACATGGTCATTTAAGTCTGCTCTTATAAATATCCCCTCAGTGTTGGGAATTTCTTGCATGACTCCCTCCATATCTGCCCAAAACTGTCTCTTAATTATATCTTGTAACCCTACGTGTGGTGCATATGCACTTATAACATTAATAATCTACTCTCCTAGAACAAGTTTTATTATTACAATTCTATCACTAATTCTTTTAACGTCCACAACTTTATCCTTTAATTCCTTATCCACTATTATTCCTACATCATTTCTGTTATTTTCCTTTCCTACGTACCATAATTTATACCCATCTATTTTTCTAGCTTTAGTCCCTTTCCACTTGGTTTCCTGGATACAAGTGATGTTGACTCTCCTACGTTTCATCGCGTTTACGAACTCCAAACTCTTACCTATCAGTGTCCCTATATTCTATGTGGCGATACAAATGATATTTTTTGGAGATGCCCTATTTACTATCACCTTTCTCGACCTCCATGGTATGAACCCATGTCCACTTTTTGTTGCACCTGGGTTTTGATGTAGCGCATCGCTTCTAAGGGGACACTCTAGCAACCCTTACCCATTTTTCACTACACTTAGGATTCAATGTAGCATGTCGCTTCTGGGAGAACGCCCTGGCAACCCTTGCCTATTTTTCACCGCACCTGGGATCCGATGCAGCGCGTTGCTTATGGGGAACGCCCTAGCTTGAGGGAATGTCTGTTTTCGATTCATGTCATAATTGGGGTTGCCGTAGTTTTAAAAAGCTAAAGATGATTTTCATTTCTTCCTTACAAACTAATATACAAATGCATATTCATTTGCAAGCGGAAAAGAAATAACAAAACCATCTTCAGCTTCACCCTTGCCAACTAACTACCTAATGCAAGGTTTGTCATATTTTAAGAAGCTGGAGATTATTTTCATTTCTTCCTCACAAACTAATATACAAATGCATATTCATTTGTAAGAAAGAAATAACAAAATCATCCTCAACTTCTCCCTTACTGGCTGGCACCTGATGCAAGACCCTCCTCCTTTTTCATCTGGGCTTGGGACCAGCATTGGCGGAGTTGAGAATTTCAAGGAAAATTTTTTTCAAGGAGGGACAATTGCTGGCTTGAAATTTTATACTATATAAATGTTTTTAATTGCAAATTTTGGATACGAAAGAGAAGATTTTGAGGAACAAGACCATTCCATTAATCAAAGTTCTATGGAAACACCACTCAACGGAGGAAGCCACATTGGGAACCAAAGGCTGACATCATCATCAAGACCTTATCCCAATTAGGGGTCGGCCACATGAATCTTATTCCTCCATTCCACTCTATTAAATACCATGACTTCATTTAGTCCCAAAGTTTTTAAGTCTTTCCTCACCACTTCTATCCACGTTCTTTTGGGCCTTCCCCTTTCCCTTTTAGAACCTTCAACTTGTATTGCCTCACTCCTTCTAACTGGTGCCGTTGTTGGTCTCCTTTAAACATGTCCAAACCATCTAAGTCTAATCTCCCTCATCTTGTTACCTATTAGTGCTATCCCTAAATTTCCTCTAATATTTTCATTTCTAATTCTAACCTTTTTTGTCTTACCACTCATCCATCTTAGCATCCTCATTTCTGTGACACTCATCCTATGAGCATGATGTTCCTTAACTACCCAACACTCTGATCCATAGAGCATGACCGGCCTTATAGCCATCCTATAGAATTTTCCCTTTAGTTTGAGTGGCACCCGCCGATCACATAAAACAGCCGATGCACATCTCCATTTGTTCCAACCCGCTTGGATTCTCTGGGTAACCTCCCTCTCAATCTCTCCACTCTCATGGATCAATGATCCTAAGTATTGAAAGTGGTCTTTCATGGGGACCTCTTGGTTATCAATCTTGACTGGTGTTCCACTCCTACCCTCCTTGCTAAAATTACATTCCATATATTCTGTCTTAATTAGGCTAATTTTAAATCCTTCTGATTCTAATGCTTCTCTCCATAAATCTATCTTTATGTTTACACCCTCCCTTGTCTCATCAAGTAGGACTATATCATCTGCAAATAGCATGCACCAGGGAATCTCCTCATGCAGATGTTTTGTTAACTCATCCATAACTAATGTGAAAAGTTATGGACTCAATGCCGATCCTTGGTGCAATCCGACAGTGACAAGAAAATCACCAGTCACGCCACTAGTAGTCTTAACATTTGTTACTGCTTCCTCATACATATCTTTAATTATGTTTATATACCCCTGAGAAACCCCTTTACCACCCAACACCCTCCATATTAACTCTCTAGGAACTCTATCATAAGCTTTCTCTAAGTCAATAAAGACCATGTGCAGGTCTTTTCTCGTCTCCCTATATTTCTCTACTAATTGTCTTAATAAGAAAATAGCTTCCATGGTAGACCTCTCAGGCATGAAACCAAACTGATTCTTCGATACACTTGTTTCATGTCGTAGCCTCTTCTCAATCACTCTTTCAAAAAGTTTAATGGTGTGACTCATAAGTTTGATCCCTCGATAATTAGTGCAGCTCTGAATGTCTCCTTTATTCATATAGACTAGTACAATAGAGCTTTTCCTCCACTCATCAGGCATTTTCTTTGATTTTATGATCTTGTTAAACAACTTGGTCAACCAAACTACCCCAATATCTCCCATATGCTTCCAAACCTCTATTGGTATACCATCAGGCCCCATGGCCTTTCCTGATTTCATCTTTCTCAAGGCCTCTTGTACTTCAAGTATTCTAATCCTACGTTCATATCTATAATATCCAGTGTTATTTAGATTTAAAGTATTTTCAATCCCTATATTCTCAGGGCCATTGTCATTTAACAATTTTTGAAAGTATATTTCCCACCTTTGTTTGATCTCATCATCTTTGACTAATACCCTTTGATCATTGCTTCTAATGCACCTAACATGCTCTAAGTCCTTACCCTTCTATTCTCTTACTTTTGCAAGTTTAAACACATCTTTCTCACCTTCTCTTGTTCCTAGTCTATTATAGAGCTCATCATATGCTTTAAGTTTAGCCTCACTTACTATTCTCTTAGCAACGTTTTTAGCATTCTTATATTGTTCATAGTTTTCATTATTTCTAATCTTCTGTCATGCTTTAAAACGCATTCGTTTTTCTTTAATAGCTTTTTCTTTAAAACCAAAGGCTGACATGAAACAAAAATTTCCTAAATTATTCATGGAATTGCCATGACAATTTCGAGGATAGTGTTACGACCCAAGTTCTTAGAAATAGTTTTTCATAAATTCTTTTGGAAAACATCAGGGATCTTGGGAAATTTAAAAAAAAAGAAAGCATTTAGAAAACATACCATAAGTAATAGATTCCAAAACTGCTTCCTCAAGCCCAGGTGTTTGATGGGGACCATCATCCCTCTCTCTCTTTCTCTTTTTTTTTTTTTTAATGTTATGTTATAGTTTAGTTTGCTTGGGATATTTATCACTAAGGTTATTGGGTTTATTAGAAGGGGAGCCTTGGCACAATAGTAAAAGTTGTCGTCATGTGACCTTGAGGTCACGTGTTTAAGGCGTGGAATCAGCCTCTTGCAAAATGCAAGGTAAGGCTGCCTACTATAGGCCCTTATGGTCCGCCCCTTCCCCAGACCCTACATTGGCGGGAGCTTCGTGCATTGGGGTTGCCCTTAAAGTTATTGGGTTTATTAGTGTTGTGACTTAATTAGGGGCAATTTTTCCTTTTTCTAGATTAGGGTTGGATTTCCTCCTACTTTAGATGTTTTCTCTTTCATGTAAGTAGTTTTTGATGAATAATGAATGAAATTTTCGTTAGTCCTGGTGGATTCCTCCTTTTAGCTTCCTTCCCGTCAGGGTGAAGCCGTGTTTGGCACAAGGCCGAATCACTTTTGTTTCATCTATTATGTGGGTCGGTACTTTTTTTTATCTTGTCTTTTAAAGGATGATCTTTGAGCTGTGTGTGGTTACGTGATTTGCAATAGTAATAACCTAGAATTCTTACCCTGCATAAAAATCCTAAATCCTGGATCCGAAGCTTAATCAGGACCGTTCATCAATTAGAGAGACAATCCGGATTGAAACTTCAACCTTACCTTAATCGGTAAAGATCTGGGGCAGTTTGTAGATCCTGTAACTTATTGTAGGCTATGCATGCTAATTAAGACTGGTTTTCTGCATGTTGAAGTGTTCGTCGTAGTTTAATTTATGTTTTCTTATTTAAGTTAATTCTTATCTAGTCTCAACATATTTATTAGGTCATTTTGCATGCCGTGCTACATCAAATTTGGTATTATAGCATAAGGTTACTTGGGATCCTGGGAAATTTTTTTAAAAAAACATTTAGAAAACATACCATAAGTAATAGATTCCAAAACTGCTTCCTCAAGCCCAGGTGTTTGATGGGGACCATCATCCCTCATAGTACAAACCACAAAATTCAAACACTAGATGCACATTAAGGGTTTAGACCTCATCTTGACTTACTGACATGTATGAGCCGAGTCAATGATCTACAACCAAATTGCTCTTGGAGGTATCTTCACTCATCCTCATTTAAGGTACGATTAAATCTTGCATGCTCCAGTTGGATCAAGATGAGAAAAAAGAGTAGCATCTTTTTGGAAGTCCTTTCTACACTGACAAACAAATCTCAAGAGACAATTGTGGAATCTAAAAGATAAACAAATGCCATATCTTCTTCAGCTTCTAGTTGAGAATTTGGGACAGATAGCCTGTTTCTCTCTATAGTTAACAAAATAGCATTAGACAACCTCTCTATAAAAAGTGAAGTCAAGGTTCTCTGCTTATAATTTGGTTTTCCTCCCGGTTCTCTTCCTGAGAATCTAGTTAAGAGTGCAGATGAAGTTGCTTGTAATGACTTCAGAACCTATCTCTCAATCACTCCAAAGTCCACAACATATGTTTCAATCTCTTTGAAAAGGTGAACTCAATCTTTGACCTTGTATTATTTGTCAGTGTCACTGTGCATTATCTCTCCATCTCATCCTATTTCTCTATTTGAAGTACCTTGTAGCTCTGATGAGGATATTCAGAACTCCCTTATCCATCCCAGCTTATGAATACCTACAATCTACAAAGTACTGCCTCTTTACATGGTAGTGACTTGAGTTCATCTTATAACCAAAAATCTCAGGTCTCTGTAGTTGACTTCACATAGGAGTTAATGCAAACAGAGAGTTGGGAACAGTACAGCTCAAGATTCACAATCAATAGAAGAAGACCACGTCGCTAGGATTATCTTATTTGGGGATATTATCCAGCATGCTGATGGAGTTCACAGAAGCACGAGTTACCAAATGATTGTCCCACCTATACAACTGCCAGCAAGAGCTCTGATTTTTTATGAACCAAGCTTTCTCATTTTGTCATGCATTTACACTGAGGGATTCACCACTGTGATCTGCACTCTTTGATGATTTTCAATGTGGAACATATCTTCATTTTGTTCAGTTAGCTATTTTAAACTGCATCAAAGTTGGTCCTAATTTTGTGGAAATATGGTGGTTAGTGGTTGAAGCTGATGAGTGAAAGCACACTCTCAACAGTAGAAAATTTTTATTTGCCTTTTATAGACTTGAGCATGGGGCACAATGATTGAGGAGCTCCCACATTCTGAGTTGCTGTTTTTGTCAAGTAGACTGAATGATATCTTGGGACATAAACCTTGGTATCCCTTCTAATTGTGTTGGGTGTTTGGTGAGCCCCAAACAAGTAATCAGGAATTTTCTCTCTCTAAGATGAAAACCCTCCCCCCACCACTAGCTGTTGGTGAGAGATGATGAAGCCATTTAATAATTACCTGCATCATGTCTGGAGTATTAGCAAGAATGTCTTACAGTGATATAGGTATGTACCATAATATGACGATAAACATTGTGCTAATAACATTGATACTATAGGAAAAGTGGGACTAATATTGCTACATGATCTGAAGTCCCTCATCAATGTCAAATAAGTTTAATATTTTTAGGAATTGGTGGTATTAAAAGACTCTCACATTTTAGCCTGGTGTATTTGTATTTGTCTATTTTCACCTTAATTGGGAGTTCCATGAACTTAAAAGCTCAGCTAGGTAAACTGGATTAACTACTCTGTGCTTCTTTAAATCCCTTTGCTTTGCTACATTTGGCACTTTGCTGAATGTTGTTTATATCCTTTCAGGCTGGGAGACTGCCAAATAGGCTTTTTTACTTGTCAATTCCTCCAAATATATTTGTGGATGTGGTAAGATGTACTAGTCATTGTGCTGCTGCTGCAACTGGATGGACTAGGGTCATTGTTGAAAAGCCATTTGGTCGGGACTTAGAGTCATCTGCAGAACTTACAAGATGTCTGAAGCAGTACTTAACTGAAGAACAAATTTTCAGGTATACATTATATAATGCCTGGGAACATTGATATATATCTTCTCCATCCATTCCACATTATTTTTGTTTCTATAATGACATAAGAGGAAGCATTATACTTCTTGTTTTCATTTGTGATGGCATTAATTGCTGCAGCTTCTGTTCTTGTGTAGGATTGACCATTACTTGGGCAAGGAACTCGTTGAAAATCTCTCAGTGCTTCGCTTCTCCAACCTTGTTTTCGAACCACTATGGTGTAGACAGTATATAAGGAATGTTCAATTTATATTCTCGGAAGATTTTGGAACAGAAGGTCGAGGCGGGTTAGTTTAGTATTTTCTCTCGTCTGATAGTTTAGATTAATTTGTGATGAAGAGTACCTTAAAGAGGCTTCTACTTCATGTCAGATATTTCGATAGTTATGGAATCATCAGAGATATAATGCAGAACCATCTCCTTCAGATGCTGGCTTTGTTCGCAATGGAAACACCTGTTAGCTTGGATGCAGAGGATGTTAGGAATGAGAAGGTTCTTGAACCAAAACCTATAGAAACTACATAAAATTATCCATTTTTCCTGATACTGGATATTGTCTTCATCCAGGTTAAAGTTTTGCGGTCAATGACGCATCTGCGGCTTGATGATGTAGTAGTTGGGCAATATAAGGCCCATTCAAAAGGGGGAAAAACTTATCCTGCATATACAGATGACCCAACTATACCCAAAAATAGCCTTACTCCAACTTTTGCAGCTGCAGCACTTTTCATCGATAATGCACGATGGGATGGAGTGCCTTTCTTGATGAAAGCGGGCAAAGCACTGCATACGAAAAGGTTTCATTCTGTTTGTTCCTTTTCTTGTTGCTTTACAATCTTGTTTTATTCTCAGTGTTTTGTTTCATTCTGATTATTTGATCTGTGAACTGAATGTGGATGTTGTTGCATTGAGAGTTCAGGGCAGAAATTCGAGTTCAGTTTAGGCATGTACCTGGTAACTTGTTCAAGCGGACATTTGGAACAGATTTAGATAAAGCGACAAATGAGCTTGTGATCCGAGTGCAGCCTGACGAAGCCATATATCTGAAGATCAATAATAAAATTCCTGGATTGGACATGAGACTAGACCATAGTAATCTCAATCTACTTTATGCATCAAGGTAAGAAAGAGTTGGAAATATATGGATGGTTACAAATGTTCCTCTGCATTCCCTTTTTGTTTCTCTTTATGGTAGCCTCCCTCATTTGGCACTGTCTTAGATCTTATTCAAGATGAGCATAACATGTTTAATCAAACAGTCATCATAACTCTAATACAGCCAAAGAATTTTTTAAGTAATACCACACTTCATTATAAATGTTGCCACAGCTTATTCAAAACCTGCTATCCATTTTAGTTGCTAAACCATTTATTCCTAAAAGCAATCAAGTCGGATGAAACGCAGAAAGCAGTCTATTTCCTTGATTATCCCTCGTCACTACATTGCAAAGTTACTATTACCTGCTTTTGGAGTCTTCCCTTGAAGTGCTCCACTGAATCAAAAGTCGATCACATTTCTGAGAACACTTCAGCCTACACCATTGTGACTCTTTTCCTTTTTGATTAATAGTGTGACATTGTGGATTCGCCAGTCTAGTAGTATTTATGCCTTGTTACTGAGCTGCTCCAGCATCAGATTGCTGTCCCTACATTGCTACTGTTTGTTAGATTATGAAAGCCACTCCTAAATTTCTCCCATCGTGGAGATTAAAGAGTTGCATCTTGTGCAATGTATTTCCATAAATCCCTTCAATTGTTAATTTAAAACATACTGAAACTATTGAAGTGCAAAATTTTGAAACTTCATTGATACAATCCATTTCTAAAGAGTTCTGGCCTGCTGGTCCCTATATAATCTTTAGATCAAGTACATCTATTTTGATATTTCTCTTACCCATTTCAATGCAAATTTGCAACCCATGGTCCATATATGATCTTATTGCAGATTGACAGCACCAATTATCCCACTATGCATACCATTGCAGTTAAATTGCATGTGCATCTCACAGATGCATCATTCGACAGAGGAAAATAATTGTCTGAGACATCCATGTAAAAGAGTTCGTTTTGTTAAGTCTTTGTACTATTCTGAAGTTGCTGGAAGTAATCCTGCCAATATGTGAGCCGCTTAGATATTCAACCCTGGATACCAATGGCCAGTCTCACGCTTCTGCCAAAATATGCAACATAGCCGATGAAGTATCTGTCCTTACTACCACTTCTGGAAGTATTGTCTAATTATAATTCCTCATCATCCACTAAATAGTCTCCCTACTATTTTTCACGGGTCTAAACACAACTGACTGTCAAATTAAGTGTTACATTATCCTCAAAATTCTATAGAGTATCTCTCATAAGATTTCCAGTATGGTATCTACGGAGTAAGTTACATTTTCTGTATTAGCTAGTTTGCAAAAATGACTAAAGTCTTAAGCTATAATACCACATACTAGTAGTGGATATGCATTCTCTGACACCGTTTGCTAAATTAATTGCCATGCTTCAAATGTGTTACAATCTGCCTAAGTCGTGCCAATTGTTGTATTTTGCAATTGTAATCATAAGAACATTATATTTATTATGGTAAAAGATATCCACGCTCTCATGTTTAAATAAACTGGCTGCACACACATTCCTAACAGAGGCGTTAGAAACCCTGTGTTAGAGATATAAATATGTTGGCCCACTTCCTATTTACTTAAGCTTTTAGGTCGGTGGTTATCCAAAATGGTATTAGAGCTGTATTGACTGAGGGCTATGAGTTTGAATTCTGAGACCTCTCATTTATTGTCTGCCTTGATCCTTAGCAAAATAACAAAGAAATGTTATTCTGAGATCTGAAGACCGTTGTCATCTATCTTTTGAAAGGTATCCAAGGGAAATCCCTGATGCGTACGAGAGGCTGCTCCTTGATGCCATGGACGGTGAACGCCGACTTTTCATTCGAAGTGATGAACTCGATGCTGCTTGGGCTCTTTTCACACCGCTCTTGAAGGAACTGGAAGAGAAGAAGATTGCACCGGAACTGTATCCCTACGGTAGCAGAGGACCCGTGGGTGCACATTATCTTGCTGCTAAACATAATGTACGTTGGGGAGATCTTAGCGACGAAAACTTTTAGAAAATTAATTTCCATGGCAGAATTAATTCTGCACAATATGGTAATGCTCTTTCGGCTTCGCTGTCATTGAAATGGTGTGATTGATTCTCTGGGAATTTCCGTATATGTTTGTCCTCTGATTCTTTGAACTGCATGATCTGCATGTATATAGAGTTGACGACAACTTTCTCGTAAAAAGAAATGATATTCAAACTCCATCTCCTTTTACTAGTGACATTGTCTTGTGAAGCACAATAATACAATGAGGCGGGCCGACCTCAGCACAGCGGGCTCCATATATACCGTTGAAATTATGCCATTGGGACAATCCTACCACTAGCTAAATATGTTTTCGATCGATCAATGTGAATCCGTATCTAATAGCGAAACATAGCGCGATTTAGGTATAGTAACCCAGTAGCATCACTCCTAGTAATGATCATATTATCAACATACAGTAATAGAAAGACATCATTATGCTCGCTGTGACCAGAAACAAGACTGATTTGTTATGACTATCAGAACCCAAAATGAGTGATAGTAGAGGCGAATTTTTTGAACCATGCTCAATGTGCTTGCTTGAATCCATAGAGAGCATGGCGAAGATGACAGACTTGGCCCTGTTTGTGAGGAAGACCAAGCGGTGGCTCCATATAGACTTTCTCATTAAGGTCTCCATGAAGAAATACATTCTTGACATCCATATGATGAAGTATGTAAGACTGAATGAAAGGGACAGCAACTAGGGGTTGAATAGTGGTCATACATGCTACAGAAGCAAATGTTTTTTCATAATCTAGTTCATATTCTTGAGTAAAGCCTTTAACCATAAGTCATGCCTTATATTGCTCAATCGAACTATTAGCCTTATTTTTTATTTTGTAGATCCACCTATAACTAATAACTTATTTGTCTGATGGCAAGGAGATAAGATCCAAAGTATTGGTCTTAACAAAAACCTGCAATTTAGTATGCATGTCCTGAACCTAGTTAGGTTGCGTGCTCCCTTTCCTGTAGATTCCAGGCTCATGAAGGTCAAAAATATTAGTTGCCTAGCAGTAGTAATCATTAGATTTTGTTTGAGGGCTAATAGATGTGAGGAGGATAGCTGGGTATGTCTCTATAAGAGCCACAAACTAAGAAGTTGTAGGAGTGGGAGACAATGATGGTGGCGAGGGTAAAGGATTGGAAGGAGCACAAGAGGATGTGGTGGATAGGTTTTGGGAAAGGGATCAATGAAGGTAATATGAGGACTGGAAGAGTTTTGAGGAAGTGTTATAAAAGGAATTTGTTCTTAAAAGATGACATTTAGTAATATTCAAATACAACAAGTGTTGGGGTCATAGTACCTGTATCTCTTTTGTTCAATGACATAACCTACAAAAATACATGAGTGATTGAGTAGAAAGCTCAGTATGCTCATTGTGAGGTAAAAGTACAAAACATGTTGATCCAAAAATTTTAAGATGATGATATGATGGTGGCCATTCATGCAGAAGTTCATAGGGTGTTTTATGTTGTAATAAGGGATTAGGTGTCTAGTTGATGAGGTACATAGAGGTTAAGGCATCTTCTCCCTCAAATATTGGTGGAAGTTGAGAGGAGAGAAGAAGTGTGCGAATGGTTTTAGCAATATGCCTGTGTTTGCATTTAGAGACTCTATTTTGTTGTGGTGTATTAGGATGTTAAAGATGATGCATGGTATCACGAGATACAATAAGTTTTAAAAATTATTGTGAAGGAAATTTACCACCAGAATCAGATCTAAATATTTTGATTCTTTTTTAATATTGTGTGTAGATCATGTTGGTGAAGTTCACATATTTTTGTAAACCTCATATTTAGAGTGCATGATATAGACCCATGTGAAACTCAAAAAATTATCAATGAATAGAACATAATAGCGGACACCTTACAAACTTTTAATAAAGGAAGACTGCACACCACTAAGCATCATATAAAAAGGAGTAACAGTTTTAATAGCACTACTAGAAGATGGAGAACATGTTGTTTGCAAAACATGTATATAATGTTCACAATGTAGATATTGAATATTAGGTGCTGTGCCTAAAGATCTGTTAGATATATAGTTTAAGAAGACAAGGTAAAGAAGGATGACCCAAGCGATCATGTTGGTGAAGTTCACATATTTTTGTAAACCTCATATTTAGAGTGCATGATATAGACCCATGTGAAACTCAAAAAATTATCAATGAATAGAACATAATAGCGGACACCTTACAAACTTTTAATAAAGGAAGACTGCACACCACTAAGCATCATATAAAAAGGAGTAACAGTTTTAATAGCACTACTAGAAGATGGAGAACATGTTGTTTGCAAAACATGTATATAATGTTCACAATGTAGATATTGAATATTAGGTGCTGTGCCTAAAGATCTGTTAGATATATAGTTTAAGAAGACAAGGTAAAGAAGGATGACCCAAGCGATCATGCTGTAACTCAATGCGAGTAGAGGCAATAGTGTGAGATAGAATAGGTAGGTGAAAGGATTGAAGGCAGTAAAGTCATCCACTCCTAATTCCAGTCTCACATATCTTCTTGGTTTGTGGGTCCTGCACAACACATTTATCGTCACTAAAAATGACAGGATATTCATGATCACATAACTAGCTGATAGATATCAAATTCATGGCGAAATGAGGAACGAGTAAAATATTGTGTAAGGTTTAAGTTACAAGTTTTGACTGTTCTGATGTGTGGGATAGATAATGAAGTGTTATTGGCAGTGTGAATGGATTTATTGTTCTTTAATGAAAAAGATATGAAAATGCATGTGGAGTATGAACCATATGATTTGACGATCTTGAGTTCAAAAATCAAGTAGGGTCACGAGACATTCCCCGTGAGATAGAGGCAAAGACAGCAGAATGATTACCGGTGCTGGAAAGACCATCACCGGATGCAATCTAACTGAAGAGAGCGTAAAAAAAAACTTCACGAGTGAAAGTCTAGAGGAGACAGGGTGCATCTTTAATCCAAGAGACGTAAGCAATTATTCGACCCTTCTTTCGACAGTACGTGCAAAGGATTCTTGTCACTAGTAGCATATTTGTTTGCGTTAGATGAAGAAGGCGACGGGGACGTTGTTCACTGGAACTGATGGAGGCGTTGGACAGCAGAGTCAGTGATCTGTTCTTTGCCAGAGTGACCGAGGCGAAGACGATAGATCTTCCTCTGTTTCTGTGAAGAAAGCTTTGGATAGAATCGGTGCTCATAGTTGCTGCTTACAGGTGGGAAAAATGGTGACTTTTGAAAAACAGGTGGAGTCGGCGCGCAAGCTTAAAGGGATTTTGCTCAGTGGATCAGCCAAGGCAGATCATTTTTTCGTTTTTTTAATTGAATGTTGCAATCATTGGCCTGGCGTGACAATCGTTTTGAATCAGACCTAATTGTCTCAACAATGGATGTTGGTAACGATGCTCGGCCAATGACGAAATTGGCGGTGAATGATGTTACCGGTGATCTGTTGCTCGCCTGAAAGGAGAAATCTGTTGTTCGTTGGAAATCAGCATTAACCGAGGCTGAATACGTGAGATCGATGGAGGGATCGTGCAGGATCAGAACGATGCTGTTGGCAGAGTAATAGTAGTGGTGTCTGCAAGGAAAAAGACAATAGAGGAAAAGTGCAAGATTTGAGATTGGTGATTGAAAATGTGATCCACAAGATCAAAGATCAAATAGGCTCTAATACAATGAGAAAACTTGAAATAGTTCAAATTGTTTTCCTTCATGCAGTGTAATACATGGTGTTTATAGAGAAAAAAATATTTCTAATTGTTAGGAAATGAATTCTTGTAATACCTATAAATTACCTCGGTAATCTCCTTGTATATTCTTGTAATCTCCTATAATCTCTCTAACAGCTCAAAGTGATAAGATCAGTGTGAGTGTAAGATTTTGGCCTCGTAGAGATCCAATGTGGAAGCTGTCACATGAACGGTGGGGATCAACTGCACTATGAGCGTTCTTATGTTGTTACAACTTCTCTGGTAGTGCAAAATTATATAGAGCTCATGAAGTGGGTCCACTGTTAATATTTTTGCTGGTCCCACCGAAATCCGGCTCAATCTACCGCCCAGCTTGCCTAATAATATCGGCTCGAAAAAGGATATGGGAGGCAGAGTATTCAATAAGTGGTTCATCATTGGATCTGGTGGGGCCAAATAGGTGAATTGCTGCAGTTTCCGAGGGAAATTAATGTAGATATTAATAATGTATTATCCAAACAATTTATTTGGTGGTCCTACTACTAAAATCTGGTCCCTTATTATTGCAGATTGCCTATAAGCGGCCTTACTACGAAAAAAATATATTGGCGGGGACCAAACAGATAAACTGCCTGGATTGCAGACTAAGTTATGCTCATTAATCAATCTTAATCGTCTGCTTTTTGAGCAAAGATCTAATACTTTTTGAAATTATAGCATGATCTATATATGTATAGCGCTGTCTGAGCCGTTCATCTCTCAATTCCACCATGGACCTCACATCGCGCTTCTACAGTGGGAATCATGCGGACAAATCACACCCCTTTTTCTTGTCTCTTTTGGAAAGGCGACAAATCAATCCTATTATTTTGATCATTCCAACGGTGGCGATCAAACCTTATGTCCCACGTAAACATCCACATGTCCCAGCAGTAGAATCAGTATTCAAGGCTGGTTGATATGGAACCAGTATGGAATTCGATTCGGTCTCGAATCACTAACCCAATAAATGTCCACTTTGTGAAAGACACCTAACAATGTTCTGGGATAGCTGGAAAATCCAGTATAAGTGGAATCTAGTATGCCGGATTTGCCTATACAAACATTCAATGGTGCAATTCATAACAGAATTCAATTTCATCTTGGTTAAGGCCTCTAGATCAGCTCCGCAATTTTTTTAGTCTCTGCAGGTCAGGGACGTAGGAGCTTTATTTTCCCTCGGTTAACGTTGGCTAGTTACCATGGCGGGAGACTTAAATGCACGGGGGGTGGGGGGACATATTAGTAAATGCAGCCGCTTTGGAAAGAAAAGCCAGCGTGCTACTTCTGGGGGCTAATCCTGCACCTGCTATTTTCTCCATCGAATTTCGGAAACCACCATCCAACATTCAATTCTGTGTCGTTCCAAATGACCATTTTGCCCTTCACTTCCGGATTTCTTCTGTGATCGTAGATATCAACAGTCTATATTTCGATACTCAAAAACTGACATCCATATTCAATCGGATTACATTTTGGCCCCGATCGATTATATTCATGTGCAATCGCGTATCAACTATTCACCCTGCCAAACAATTCCTTCCTTTAGGTGGCGCGCAGCAAATAGACATCCATTTTCTGTTCACATCCACTAAATCTATCATGACCCATCATCAAATTTACAGCTGATCCCACATAGTCACATAATTCTTATCTAGAGATCTACCTCAGTAAATGTTCTAGTTGTTGATGTGATCAAGGGCAATTAAGTAATCAAATCAAGGGAAAAGCTAGCTTCTTTGACTTTAGGGTTTGAGATTTGGGGCTTTTTAGCACCGCCGAATGGAGAGTTGAGGTCTTACCATAAATACATTCCATCAGGAAACTAAATGATTCATCAAGAATGTTTTCTCCCACCGGACTGACTCTAACCGCATGGTTCCTTGGGTATGCCACTCGTGACTCGACGTGACCATCTTCTTAAATGACATAAATATATGACACCAAATTGATATTCACAACACCTTTTCTTCGACGGGCACAGTAACGGAGGGTTGAATTATCCATGGAAAGTTGTCTTCACCCTCCTGTAGCTGTTTGCCACAGTGATTAAGTGGCATGAAACCTTGCCCCCATGTCCTTAAATTTCTCTCCACGTCCAAGAATGGATAATTCAATCGGTGGTTTGTTATCCTCTTGCCAAACAACCTGTTTTAGTTTAGCATTTCTCTTCTTTGATTATCGTTTGTGCATTCAAAGAAGGGTGTTCTTATCAAGACGAGCATTTTGAATGCGAAAAGAATATTACATCCTACCAGTAGAGTGTAGATAGGGAACCACCTGCCCTCGGATTATAATTGCGCGCTTTTAATTTCTCTTCAACGAGGTAACGTTCAAACTCCACGACTGAAATGACGGAAGTATCCCTATGTCACGTTTGCTCTAATACCACTAGCAATTTCACTGTAGTCCATTAATTATTTATCAATATTCACATGTGTTTATTTATTGATATTATTTTAGCATTAATTATTAGAGATTGCAAGGTGTCTAGAAGTAAAAGATTCCGACTAATAAGCAAGGCACTTCTGCAAAGCCTTTACAAGGAGTCTCTCTGTTTCGTTGAGGTGAGCAGGGTTGGGGACAAGTCTGTATGTGTTTGCCTCTGAAAAAAAGGGAGAAGAAAACTTAAGGCATTGCTTTTTTGAACAAGGCTCATCACATCTACTAGATTAACGGATTGGATCATGTTCGTATGCCACATGTGAGTCTTAAAAGTGTACCTCCTTGAGCACTTCACCAAAGCATGTTTCTAAATATAATGAGCAGTTTGAACACTTTCTTCAATTATCTGAATCATTTATTTTGTTCTTATTCAAACCATTCTTATTCATTGGAAGTTGCTAAGTGGTACCTAAAATAAAAATTGGGGCTCACTCATTTGTGGACGGGATTGCACAAATTCTGTCCATACCTAAATTGGCATTACGATAAATCTTCTTCTTAGACTGATCTACTGTTGTTGTTTGGAAAATGAATTGGTTCTATGGCCGTAAGTAGAGGAGATAAACTTTTAGCAAATGAAAAGGTTAGGATCATTTGATCAACAATCCGATCAACGACGTGTCTCAGGATATAATTACAATAAGGATCGCCAAACATCTGAGCCCAGCGGGTATACCTTCTGTTGGTGCTAATGCTTAATACGCCAAACATTAGAAATGCGATATGGCATGTAATGTTTCTACGATTAGAGCGTCAAAATTGTAAAACAGGAATTCAACCTATGTCTATTGATGACCCACAAGTGGTCCCCAACTTGGGACTTTCAGTATACCAGTAGGGTCCACTTCTGGCCTCTTGCTTACCATTAACCCCGATGATAAAATATTATATAGTCTATGGTCCACTCAAGACAGGAATTTATTAAGGAGATGAAGACATGGACCCTTCACGTCTATAAATCGCGGGCCCCACCTACTGTAGTATAATTTAGCTCTTACAAAGCTACACGTGGTGGCACTTCCGTAGTTTATTAGAAACAAGAAACCCTTTTAAATTCCAGCAAACTCGAGTGTAAACTCCACTTATTTTCTTCCCTGCCTCCACACACGAACACACGTCCATCGGCAAAAGAAAGAAAAGACAGGAAAAAGGCATCCCGGAAAAATTACATTTCCGGCACAAAATCCCGCCAGACATTCATTCTCCGTCAGTACTTCTTCCATTAATCTTTGTTATCTACCTTACCTTTTAGCTTTTCGATTCTCCGATGTGCATGTTATTCTGAGGATCGATTTCAAGACGGTCAGATTGCAACTGATCTCCGGAGATTTGTCGTTTTTTCACCTTGCAGCTACGTGATGAAAGGTTTGGACAAAGTAATCGGTTCTCCAACACTTCGTTACACTTCGGTGTGTTTGAGCTTGTGTTTCGTCTTGGTTTTTTGCGGTAAATCTTTATCTTTTATCTTGTTTCTTCTCCCCTTCGTATATCGAGTAGCAGAAAGATTTTAGGATTAAAAAGGAGTATGCAATTGCCTCCTTTTTTTATGCTTGATATAAGAGCCGATTACATAATTAATTCTTTATTTTGTTTCATCTTTCCGTTCTTTATGTCAAGAATTACAGAACGAGTTATGATCAAACGAGAAACGCAATTAAATACCGTTAACTCTCAGTGGCAATTTCGTAGTTCTGGATGATGCACCTCAGATAACATTTAAACAAAGAAAAATGATGACAAGCAAAGAAAGATTGTAGACCTAGAGAAAGCCTTACGATCAAACGAGAAGGCAAACAAATACCGTTAACTCTGCTTTGATCTAATGGCAATTTCATTATTTTTGTGAACATCTGGACATCAGATGACAATGACATGCATGCCTGCATGTAGTTGTGTATGTTGAGGAGTATTTCATATTTCATTAGTTGTTGAAAACGGAGTAGCCAAACAGGAATTAGGAGCTCTGATTCTGATCTTCCCCTACGCTTTCCTGGCACAAACTAACGTGCGGGTGCACTGACTTAATTGTATCTCTAACATTTTGGGTAAAAGCGCAGAGAAACCCTCTACCCCACAGCACATATATGTTTAGGATCTTTTGCTTACCAAGCTAGATTCTTTTAATGGTGATATATATGTACATGCAGAATTTTTTGGTAGTGCGGAGATGATTTTCAACTGCGTTGGCGGCCTGGAGAGATCAAAGAAGAATCCGACGGTTGTGCGCAAACTTCTGGCTGCAGGTAAGAAGCCTCGCCAATCAGGCCCACAGGACTCGTAATGGGGTCCTTGGAGATTGCCTGTTTCACCATTACTAGCTTATTACCGCTTCATTTTCGCGTGCATGCTATCTCGTACGCAAATGCAAATAGCCAATACTATTATCCGCAAACGCTATGGGTCTTGGCAGTATTCTCCATAGTACTGTATTATTGCTTGTGGTGTAAAGTAAGTCGCTTCTAACAATATCCGTTCAGACTAACGAATTCTGTGGACTTGGCGATTTCCACTCTTTTCGGGATGAGGAACACAGTCCTGCGAGCAGCACATAATTAAGGGTGCTGCCCCCACTTTACCATGCTGGCCCCTTCATCTGAGGTTCATGCCCAACGTCTCAGGCCATTTATCCAAACTGTTCAACTGGCTTCTTCAATACTAGACATCTAGTAAACCTACAGTTGGACCAATTGGACAATTTTGATATCTGAGCAAATATTCTTTTGGTCATGAATGTGGACTTTGCTAGCTTGTACAAAGTTTCTAATAATCTGATGGTCAAATGTATATTTGATTGGAGGCTAGAATAGTCCAATTGGAGCGAATCTTTCGGTTACTAGATATATAATGCTGGTGGAATCAGTTCAACGGTCTGGATCCATCGCAGGTGGGGGCCTACGAGATAAAAGTGGGTTGGTTGACGCTGGCTTATACCATGAGCTGAACGCAAGGACCAAAGGAATCTGATATTATTGACCTAAACTAAAGGTCTTGAACATGGTATGACTTGAACATGGTATGATATAATCCGAAATCAAAATGGTGCACTGCATTAAACAAAAACTCTGCCGCCAATCAAGGGCTTCGAAGCATCCAGTGGTGGGGAACCGTTATGATGACTCTGTAGAGCAAGTTCGAACTGATAAATGGTTTTGGAATGGTTGTACTTTTCCTGCTCGTATTTCCCAACTGAAATAGGCGCATGTACCATAGGTAAAGTGTGAACTCATATACCATACAAATTTCTGTCTCGTGCCCTTTCTCCCTTTTTCTGAATAATTAGTTTCCTGATATGGGAGAACGTAAAAATAAAGCTGACTAAGTTGCTTTTTTAGATTGATAGAACCTTTCCAAAAGTAAGATACTATGGAAATTTCCAGCAGTGCTCATTTGGGGACTGGTTTTGGGATTCAGCCTAGTTAGGCACTACCTTTGGATGATCTAACCCATCCTTTTCTCCTTTCTCGGATTTAGCCTACTTACAAAACTTCATGACAATTTGAGGTTTCTAGCTAATATCTTCAGTTGAAAAGTCTAATCAATGGTAATCATCTGAAAATACAAAATAACATACCTCAATCAATCCAATGATCATGAATTTTGGTGTCTAGCCAATGGAAGGCACTCCAAACAAGATGAATGGGTCCAATCATCTGAAGTTAGAGCCTAGGTAGATTAAGTCCCAAATGTACACCCAGCCAGAACAAAAACTAAGTGCAAATTAAAAAGAAAGAAAAATAGGGAGGCACTAAAGCTCTAGATGGCAATCGAACAACGTCTAATGGCATTTTCTTAATCTTTCCGCAGTATAACATTGAGATGTATATTTTTACTACTTGCAGGGGAAGGGGAGGTTGCAGATCGACTCGGCGAACCATGCTCGAAGGATGATATTGTGGTCTACCAAGGAGCAACCACACCACTTCCAAATGGAATTCCCACTTACACAGTTCAAATCCTCAACGTTTGCATCTCCGGCTGCACAATATCGGACATCCATGTAAGCTGCGGTTGGTTCAGCTCTGCTCGGATGATCAACCCCAAAATCTTCCAAAGACTCGCTTACGATGACTGCCTTGTCAACGATGGAGAACCTCTAGGCCCTGGCGGGAGCCTATCCTTCCAATATGCTAACAGCTTCCAATATCCACTGAATGTGGCCTACGTGAGGTGCTACTGACGATGTAGTCCAATCGGCCTTGTTTGCCCGGTTTAAAAGAATAAGTAACTTAAACATTTTGCCAATGTAAAATAATCCTCTAGCTAACAAACATTTAGTTTGCTTCAATTTGGACTTATGAAAGTAGGAATTGACCAGAATCAGAGGAAGGGCTATCAATGTGTTCGGATTATCCAAAAATCTGATCCGACCGAACTTGAATTTGTAATTATTTGGATGTCAAATTACAATCGGATGGTTAATTTAGATATCCAAAAAAATTTGGGTAGGATAGGGTTTTACGGATTAGAAATGTGGATATCTGAAATCCCAATGTTTCTTTCATATAGACAAACATATGCTGCCAATAGGATGATAACATTAATTGACTTCAGTATGTAAAAGGTTAAAATGGTAAATTCAAGTTTCTTTTATTTTAGAGTTTTTTTCAAAAATGCCAACAAGTAAGTCCAATGTTTTTTGAATTTTGCAATTTTGCCATTAAGTTTTCGTGCACTTTACAAAATTGTCATTTTATTAGGTTTCCATCATCCTTCCTTGTTAGTTCTTTTGAAATTATGATATTACCTTTCTCTTGATGGACGACGATGAACAAGAGGACCTTGCTCATGATTTTTTGCTTTATTAATATATTGAAATATCTAAAAGCAAGTGTGCTAGATAGAAGTTAATGAGAAGTCATTGAACTTAGTGGCCAAAGTTGGCAACTTAATTACTTTTGCATATGCTCACGAAAACCTAATGGCAAATTTATAAAACTTAAAAAATACTGGACACATTTGCAAATATGCCAAAATATATTGGCATTTTTGTAAAAAACATTTTATTTTAAGGGTTGAATATTGCGACTCAAGACCTCTTTGTCTCTCTCCTATAGAGAAAACGTCCAAGACCCATTCCCACACCCTTGCACTGGCTGGCACCGCACTGGACGTGGCACTTCCGGTTGGTAGTCCGGAAAATCTGTCACCAAATTTTACGGGCCCGTAGATTTGGTGCCTTTTAATTTCACAATCCAACAGATTCGCCCCTTTTAGTTTCATGCATATAGGATAATCTTCTTCTTCTTGTTAAACATGGATAAAATAGCCATAATATCGTGGGACGCTTGTTCTCACATACTGCCATGATGTTTGAGGGCTGCTAATAACAGAAATTGTTACTCCCGCTCATATTTGCGGGGTGCAAATAACAGAGATTGAGTCAGAAGTTCAGAATCTTTGTCTCCGATGAACCTATTGGATCAATCGATGGTGGGGTAATACATCGTAGCTTATCACATGGTTGTGCTAGCATATATATATAAAGGAGACACTAGAGACGCCATTATATCATCAAAGTCTCTAGAGTTCCAAGAGACTACTTTGTTCTTTCCATATGTTTCTTTTTCTACTAACCAGACCGCCTGTATCTGTTCTGTAAGCTTTTCGCTAGTCTATTCATTATTCAAAAGAAAAGTTGACGGCAAGCATCTAAAGGGGAGAACTAGCTAGGAAGAGGTGCAAAGAGATATCGTCCAGTCTGCCAAATCTCTCTGTCTCTTCATTTCCTTTTAGGATGATAAAATTTTGGTGTCTTCGTTAATGATAATTCTTCACCTATTTGAACGAAGTTTGGCAAACCAAAGTCTTACTTAAAATTTTTTAAACCTTGATTGGACCCACATCCCATGTTAGAAAAAGGCTTCGAATTTGGTGGAAGTTGGAGTAATTACATGGATTTTATGATGAAAAATATGTAAATATACATTATATACCAAGATACTTTACCAGTAAAGGGTTTTTTTTCATTTCATGCATTTTATAGTTTGTTAATTACGTTCAAAAAATAATCAAATTGCATTATTAGGTTTTGGATATTGAGAATAAGATCCAAAAGAAAATTTGAACCAAAACGGAATACAGAGAAATCAGAATGGTCAAGGTATAGTTTTGGTACAATCTGACCTAACCCTACCAATTGAAGGCCCAAATCAGAGCATATGGCAGGTGCTGCCTAGAAAGCCAACACTAGCATCAGTCAGACGGGTCTAATCCATACAAAGTTGGCGATTGTACGTAGCATCATTATCAGAATACCTGTACGGGTAAAGAGTATGGGGGCCTATTCTTCTTATTAATCCAAACTATCTATTTGGAAGGCAAGTGCTAGATAAGCATGCAACAAAAGTCAGACCAATATTTTAACTCGTAACTCTTGAATTTTTAGAAAATAAAAATTATGACAACCTATATTCATCATTAAAATTTTGATGAATCACAGGATTTGATTGCAAGATAATACCAGAACTTCTATTTACACTTGTCTACTGTCCAACCTACTAGATGAATGGTGTAGATCATTGAATTAGTGGGCCCACTTTTACGTTTTTACTCAGTATTTTCGTATCAGATATATGCAAGTCCTTATACTTAACAGGTATATGAGCGGCAAGAGTACAAGGTGGCGACATATGCGAGCAAAGACCTTCCAATGTAGTGGCATGAGAAAGAGTCTCTAATCCGATGTGTTGATCATTCGAGGCTACTCATCCATGTGTGATATGCACAACAAAAAATTAAAAACTTGTGCACGTGTGTACATAGGCTAAGGTTGCATCTCGGAAAGGGATTCTGTCGACGTCTTCCCATAGAAGGATGTAGAAGGTGAAATAGTGTTCAAGCTTAACCTTGAGAAGGCGTATGATAGAGTAGAGTAAGGTTTTCTCTACTGTATGCTACGAAAGGATGAATTTCGAGAATTAGTGAAGATTATGGATTAGCAATTGTGTCCCCTCGGCATATGTCTCTATTATGCTCAATAGAAATCGTGAAGACTCTTTTCCAAGCTTTATGTCACGGACTTACATTGCAAGGCCCATAACCAAGGTTCACAGACTCCAAGGGAGGCTTGCATAGCTTATGGAGTTGCTTGAGGGACAGGCCCATTGTTGAAGATCCATGGAACAAGGCTTGATTCTAGAAGGCTTGGTTTCTAGAAGAGTCCATATAAATATTTAGAAAGAGGTAAAGCTTAGATATTTATATAGAGAGTTCTAGAGAGAGAATTCTAGAATGGTAGTTGACACATATAATAAACCTAGCTATCCATTGAGGAGGTGGATGGAGGAGAGCAAGTATAAACAGGGTTTAGAGATAATAGGTTCTCTTGAGTAAGTCTCATTTCTAAGTTCCTCTCATTGCTTTAGTTGATGAGTAAGTGTAGCCCTAGCAAGTAAAAGTCAGAGTTAAAGACTGACTTGCTCTTTACAAGGAGTTGCATAAAAGTGCTACACGAGTTGCGCCCTTGTGATAATTGGTATTAGAACAGGTCAAAGTGGGCATTGCTTAACAAGTATTGGAGAAATCTCTTGGCAACATCATAACAAGTAAGTCAAGAATGACCAACATGCCAATGGAGGTTCAACAGAAGTCAAGGTGAGAGAAGTCCAAAGACCCATCGTGGAACTTGGTTTCGGACACTCAGCTTTCTACTTTGGATACTCGGTTGGGTAAGTTCGAACAAACTTTGTTTGATTGTTTGAACAAATCTAATGCCTCCATAGATGCCTTGCAAAGCCTCAAAGATGGCATGTAAAGAACAACTAAGGCATTTAATTTTATGGATGCTAAGACCACTGAAAGAGTAGAGTGCATGTTTGATTTCTTTGAGTCCTTGAAAGGTGAGATGATCAGTCTACATGAGGAAGTAGCTGGTTCGAAGCTAGCAAGGGAATCCACAATGAGTGTGGAGAAGGCATAGCTAGGCTTACGACACTTAGGTGGTATGAGGTTGCTTAGATTTGATGAGTCTTAGGAGAAAATGGTAATCAGCAAGGGTGTTAACATAATGGTTGGCAAAAAGGAGAATATGCCATAATAGGAGGACTTCAGAAAGAAGGAGCCCAAGCAAAGACATGCAAGCAGCCCGGTGAGTTTTAGCTACCACACTGAGGCGTAAGAGGCACATCAGTCAAGGTATAAGAGGAGCGACAATTGACAGATCTTCAATGGTGCACAAGTGTGCAGCGATGCACGCATTATGGAGAAAACAAGGAAGGTCCCTATGGATATACAAGAATGATAGGGTGCTAATGTGCAAGGGGAGCAATAAGGCAGGGTGTTTCATACAAATCACGAGACAACATGGGATGTGCCAAAGTTTGAAGTTCGTGACACTGATGGAAATGTGTTAACGAGGTGTCATATTATCAAGTGGGAGAGAATGTCACGCACTTGCATTGCAAGGCCCGTAACCAAAGCCCACAAACTCCAAGAGTGGCCTTCTTAGCTTATGGAGTTGGCATGAGGGACTTAGGTCCATTTTTGAAGATCCATGGAACAAGGTCTGATTATAGAAGGCCCACTTTATGGAAGAGTCCTTGTAAATATCTAGAAAGAGGTAAACTTAGATATTTATATAGAGATTTCTAGAGAGAGAATTCTATAATGACCCTAAATTATTAGATAGTTGACACATGTAATAATCCTAGTTATCTATTGAGGAGGTGGATGGAGGAGAGTAAGTATAAATAGGGTTAGCTTCTCATTTTTAATGAGATTACTTAATTGAGTTCAAGGAAGGGATAACAAGTTCTCTTTGAGTAAGTGTAACGACCCTCAATTTTGGGTTATTTTTTGTATATTATATTATATTAATGAAAAAAATTAATAATTTAATTATGTGAAAATTGAATTATATGAAAATGAACGCCCTGAAAACTCAGAAATTGGGCTTGGAATTATCAAATTTAGAATGTACACGTCGGTACGATTCCAACAGTACTAATTTTGTGAGAAAAGGAGATCATGGCTGAAAAGTTTAAAAGTTTTACTAATTTATAGGGGATCAAAATTGATAATGGCACCCCCAGTTTGGGTCTATTGTGGGATGCAAAGCATGAAAGCAGGACTAGACAAAGTGGGAAATATCCTAGCGACTCACACTGTTCTCCCCTACTAATGATGGGCAGAGATCTCCGACCACCCTGGCTCTGGTGTGTAGATCCTTTCCCCCCCATTTCCCCACCTCTGATTCCCCCTTTTTTTCAGCAATGAGCAGCAGGGGATTCCTATTTCTTCTTCTCCGGTGATGCACGGAGATCTCAGATCGTCTTGGCTTTGGCACACAGCCCGCTTTGATTAGATTTTTCTAGCACCACAATGGACCCCCCATTTTAGCCGAGTTTTTCTCATGTAGTGTGGTCATAATCCCCCCTGCCCCCCCCTTTTGTTCCTCTTCTTGGACCGGCATGCATCCTCCCTTTCATCACTGGTGCACGAAACCCCTTCCCGGAGCAGACTCCCTGTTTCTCCACCAGCGACAGGGGAGATTTCAGATCATCTCGACTCTAGCATGACGCTCCACCTACGATGCACCTAATAGAAACCCTTGTCGGGTTTTCCTTTAGTGAAGTGGTAGGAACCCCACCCATGGTTTCTCCTCTCAAACCAACATATAACCCCCTTCTTTCCCCCATCTGATCTTCTCTCACCAGCATTTCATCCCCTCCTATTTGATCTCCCTCTTTCCCAGCTCCCCAGTCTCCCATTTCCTTCGAGGATGATTTTTGCCAGATTGGGGGTGCATGTGAGCCCCACGCCCCACTATCTTATTTTGGACATCGACATGGTAAGGCCATTAGGTAAGCTGGCATGCTAGGATTTCCACCATCGATCATTAATCCCCTATCTTCCTTGTTTCTAGCGAGTCAAGTCGAGTAGACTCGCCAAGTCAACTTGCTTCCGATTCGGTTTGGAAGAGTTGAGTTGACTCAGTAAAGCATCTTAAACCCTGGAACTTTGATCCTCCATTCTAACCAATCTGGGAAGGATCTCATAGATCTGAGATAATACTCTCAATCCTTGTAATGCAAGAGATGGTGCCTATCTTTGTTTCATTAATCAGGGAAGATCCAACCATTGATTTTGATCAGACCTTCAATCGAACTTTAGATCATCTGATCTATGATGAGCTGACGATTTTTCCTATCTAAGTAGTCCATTGTGATCCTCATGAAGCGTAAATAAAGATCCATAGGAGATATCTTGGATCTGAAGCATTTATTGAGATGATTTAGCTTACCTTGATTAACAGTGGAGATTAATAGAGGATTCAGGTATGAAATATCCAATTCTATGATCCATACCATTTAGATTATTTAATCAGATTATTTGGTTAGAATTACTAATTTGTTAATTGATCTGAATTCGGTGGAGAATTGTAACTAGATAAGTATAGATATCTGAGATCAGGCGCATTTGAGGTGATCAGTTGAAGATCTGGCCAAGCAGGCAACTAGATGTTCTTCAAATTGACTTGTCCAGGGTAATATTACCATCCTAATCATTTGATTTGGTTGTTTTGGTAGTAATTAGATAAGATTATACATGTAATAGTACTTAATTGGTTAATTAAACGACCAATTACCTGAGATTGACATGATCTGAGCATGATAGTTCTGAAATATGTAATGACATAATTAACAAGAGGAGTTAGATGGTTATTAGTGGGCCTAATTTAGTATGATTTGAATTATTATCCAAATAGGGCAAGCCTTACCTTGAAATCTCATAGCTGGGAACCATTGGATTGTATTGAAATACGATATATTGAGATAGATGGTTTTACAATTACGAATCAAACTTAAACAAATTAGATTTTTAAGTGTGACCTAAATGTGATTTGTATCTAGGTGGTGGGATTGGAGAGGACTGAATTAGCGTGGAGTTCAACTGATTTGAGAGCTACAGACAAATGGTTCTTTGTCTGAGGTAGTTGACTACATTTAGTATTCCTATGATTTTATAAATCATGATTATTTACTAGACAACGTTATTCTCATGGACAGTTTGATACATGGATATGTAAACGAACCCCATGACTTCCCTGAGATTATCATTCAGCATGTGTTGCCAATGCTTATACTATCTTCTCGTTTTACATGATTTGTGCACTGTTCTTAATACATTATATACTTCATTGATTGGATTATTTGATGATGTTATACACAGATTTTCAATGCATGATTATCGATACATTAAAATACCTTATCGATATGATTTTATCGAGAATAATTATGCATGGATTTTTTATACTTGGTTTTGTGTTTTAGCTAATTTATGAATGGTTTTTTTGCCCGATGGATGCTATGCTAGGAGGGTTGTGGGGTTGGCCACCTGCCCCTCTAAGTTTGTAGATTATAGACACTGCCCTGATATTGGGCAACTCCGTGCAGTTTTTGGTAATCATCGGCAAACCACACATGCACGTTCGATCATCCCCCATGCATGGTGGACACTAGTCTTCTGTCTTAGTATTAACGGTGAACGATAATGGTTTATACCCTGGAGTGATTGCTACTACAGTGAAGCAATCCATACACTTATTTTGTGTGCACATGTAGCTATAAGTATTCTCAGATGGTTACATCATAGTTTGCCCACGGAGTGATGACGTGTCCTGAGGGGTGATTGTGCTACATGCAGCCCTAAAAGGAACAAGCATGGGGGAAATGGTATGAGTACTCTTGGCCAGTTATGTGAGGGACGTAGTTAGTTGTGTGCCCTATTATTCATGATGTGCATTTATGATTTGATATGATGGACTTGACTATATTTGGCTCTACCAGTTTTATAAGCAGACATATATTCATGTTATGCATGCCATGGTATTTGGTTTATGATACTTCTACATTTTATGAGCAAAATTATATCACACATTGGTTATTGTATTTGATTCGTTCTTCTTATTATTCACACATCATTTCATTCTTAATATATGATGATTCAGCTTCTTACATGAATGTTTCACATCCATTACATTTATCATAAACCCTGATTTTTATACGTCATGCTACCTATTATTTATTTGATATTAAATGTGGTCACCTACACAAGCATAGCTTACTGAGGCATTGTGATGTTTTTACAATGCCTCAAATATAGGGAGATGTAGTAGGTATAACATGATGACAGAGAGGGCAAAGTCGTTGGTGGCCTTCAGCGATGTATAGGGGAAATTTCAAAAATGGATAAGGTATGTTTAGAGCCTTACCTCAGTTATTATTTATAGATTGTATATGTGTATAAGTTACATTATGACTTGAATGTATACATATAACCACGTTGGATGTGATGACTATGCACGGATAGAGCCTGGGAAATATTGTTATTCCTTTTTATTTTTTACTCTACTATTGAGGTTATGGTTTTATTGAAACTTGTAATTGATCCACATGGATGTGTGTGGAGACTGAGTCTCCTATGTGGTGTATTTATGTTTTTTGTATTTTATCAGTTATGATTGTATCGCATGGGTTATATGCGATGGGCCAAAATGCAGAGGAGACTCTATCGGATTTTTGACCGAAATGGGAACATCATTTCACCGTTAAATATGTGATTTTGTGGTTGTATGTCTCCCAAGATTTTTTATGAATGCTTTTTATTCAAGTTTTATTTTTAGTCAATTTTAAAATTGAAGTGTTTTTTAAAAAGCAGGGATCCTAACTTTTTAAAAATTAGTATTATATTGTTGTGTAAAACCTTAGGTGTCATGGTTTGGTCTCAAAGCCTAGTCTACTCCATCACAGCCATTCCAACGAATCCAAAAGTCATATACAGTCCATTGAGTAAGGTAATTTCCTAAATATGAGTTATAGAGATAACTCATATGGGGGATGTTGATAAATGTAAAACAAATGCCGACATGAAGGTTGGAAGGGTTTCTTTAGAAAAGATGAGATTTTAATCCTTGTATGAGTACAAGGAAATGCACTTTCAGGGAAAGTGTATGATTCTTACAATATAGAATTTAAATGGAGAGTATAAATTGGTAATTTTTAGTGAGAACTTTATTATATGATAGAAGATATGTTCATACGGATTACTTTTGAGAGTTCAAGTTCTAATTTGGATGGTATGTAAAGACATGGGAAAAGGAATGACGACTATTGCACAACAATAGTGAGATAATAATGAAAAAGGATTAGGAATGATGACAATCAAAGAAAACTAGGTAAATTCAAAGAATTAAAGTGTTAGTCAATTTATGGTCTAAGGAATTGACGAACAAAATTATAGTATGGAGAAAATCATTAGAAGTTTGACAGAATAAGATTTTAAATGTTCTATGGGTGAAATCTTTGATTATGAGATGAAAACTAATGAGTTTTTGTATATATAGAAATACAGATAACTAGTCATTAGTAGGAACTGAGTGCTTATTAATTCTTTTTAGAATTCTATTTATGGTCGGGAGATGCATAGCACTTGGAGAATATGCCAACAATTTTACAATAATAGTTAGTAGTAATGATATAAATCAGACGATAAGTAAGGAATGGTATCCAACAATCTCCTAGATAGTAGAAGGGATGGTAGAAAAGTTAATTTGGATATCATACTACATATGCGTATTTGATAAGATTGCTTATTTAATTTTAAATTAGAAGCGTCTATTATATGATGTGAATCAACTAGAGAGAGATATTGATTGAAGTAGATATCAAGAAAAGATATTGTTGTGAGAATAAGGTGAGATGAAAATTAATGAGTTCTTGCACATGCAAAAATATTGATGCCAGACATTAGTGAGGAGTGAACTGTATATTGCTTGGAGGACATGACAACTATTTTATAAGAATAATTATTCAATAGTGATGATTTAGTAATGAATTAACTAGGAAGGAAGACGGATGAAGTGAATGAGGTAAGATGAAATTGATTATAATTGGCCTACATCCAACATTGATAGATATGATAATGTGGTTTCTAATGACTAAGGAAGTATTATGAAAGATCAATTTCATTGGATGTGAGATTGATAAAGTTCCAAATGATTTTGATTGATATGACCATGAAATAATTCATTAATTAAAGGTAATGGAATGGTGGAGATGAAGACACTGAAAATATAATTATGATGACTCTAATGATGGTCATTTGAGAGGACGTGTTCCTCCTTTACTGAGACTTTTATCTAGATGGCTCTTAGAAAGGCTTGTAATGATTAGTATCTTTGCCTTATGAGCAACTAGTGATACAGAGAGAGTTTGCTACTTTAGAACAAAGCAATTAGACAGTTCAACGGTATTGAACTAGTTTACACAATTGAGGAGAATTGCCGTTAACTCCTTCACCTTGAAGAAGGAGACCATAGATAGATTGTGATATGTTGATGCTTGTATTGGGGAATCAGGTGATTGTGGCACTTCTACATTGGTAGCAAGGTTGCATGCATAGCCTTTATGTAAAGAGGGATTCTCTTAAAACCAGGGCTGACAGAAGAGACTCGGACATGGGTAGTCTGAGTCATCTAGTAAGGGCAGGAGAACCTTTTCATTGATACAGTTATAGAGGCCACTAAGCCAATGATATTTGAACGAGTAGTGTTGGGATGTAGATAAGAGGTGCATTAGGTGCAAGGGCAGGCACGTGGACAATTATGTCTTAGAGTTGGTAGACCACTTCAGCAGAGGTAATAGCATTGGTAGCAACCATTCCAATGGCAATTCTTTTAATGTTTTGACTATGGAGAGTTAGGGCATTTCAATTGAGATTGTCCTAGAGGACAATGAGCCAAACATACTGATATTGGATACAGGATAGAGATGGCCCCACATTAACAGTGATGAGTTTCTGCCATTTTTTGGAGACAAGCATAGGCCTCAAACCAGGTCGTGGAAGGTACTCTCTTGATTGCTGGTAGATATATCAGGGTCCTCGTTAATCTAGAATTTAGTTATTCTTGTATTTTATGTATTGGCATCTTGATGAATATGCCTGTATATATACGACAGTCTCTGGGTTGGATGTTATAATGCTAATGAATAGAGTTGTTAAATATTATAAGTAGTTCCAGTGGGTGTTAGTGGAGATAATGAGTGAGAGGATGGATATTGATCTCATCCTACTTGATATGATTGATTATGTTAACATCCATGGATGGATTCTAATTATTGGGGGATAGTTGATTACTGTGAAAAGAAGACTACTTCTAGTATACTGGGACAACTATTGACCTCACTTTTGTAAGAAGGGGCATCAATGAGGTTGTGTTATTTCTGCCTTGAAGGCAATGTAGTACTTTCCTGAGGCATTGAGTCCTCCTTATTAGTGTGAAAGTGGATGATAGAGAGTAGCCAAAGATTGAGCACACAGATGGTGTGCGAGAATTCACAGTCTTCCCCAATGAGCTCTTAAGATTTTTTCTTTTCCACAGGAGATAGATTTTTTTATTATATTTAATTGGCATAAGCTATAATGTCATTTTCTAAGGTGCCATACAGGATGGCCCCAACTGAGCTGGAGAGGTCCAACTATAGGAGTTATTTGATGAGGGATTTAATAGACCTAGGGGGTTCTCACAAAGTGCACTAGTCCTTTTCATGAGAAGAGACAGATAGATCTTGATTATGATGCACATATTATCATTTATTAGATAGCACCATTGTAGAGAACTTATATTCTCTGTCGTGTATTGATGATCCACTTGATCAACTTTGGATGGTGCATGGTATTTGTGGAGATTGATTAGAGGTCTAGTTATCACCAACTGAGGATGGTGAGTAAGACATCTTTAAGACAATTTTTAGAACTTGTTATGATTACTACGAGTTCTGGATGATATTAATTGATGGAACTAATGCACTGACAGTATTTATGGATATGATGGGCTGAATTTTCAAATGTTACTTGGATGAGTCATGATCATATTAATGGATGATACTCTTATATACTCCATGGTGCACTACTAGTGAATAAGGTTGATAGTTTTCCTAGTATGGTGGACTACTAGTGCTGGGTTATTGAGTTCTCCATGATAGCAGTGATATGGAAGTTGTTTTTATCTTACATATATAAACTTGATTTCTCACTAGATGATATGTATGATAGAGATGTGTGTTTTATACAAGATTATTTTCTTATGTGTAATCAGAATTTGATTTATGACTCATACTTGTTAGTAGCCAATGAGGGAGACCTAAGAGGGCCATCGACGAGGGTGGGGCAAGAGGCACTGGTAGGTTTGTACGTACTCACAGTATGATCGCATTGTGGACTGGATTTGATTGGCATAGACTGCCTGTTGATGAGTTGATATGCTCTCATTTGTTTAGCATAGATGGCCTATTAGTGAGCATATATGCTTTGATATTGATTGGTATACATTACCTATTGGTGAGATAATGTGCTTTGGAATAGAATTGGCGTAGATTTGCCTATATGTGAGCTGAGATGCTTCGATTTTTATTGATATGCTGATTTTACTTGTACTAAAGTTGTACACAAATAACTAATTCTTGGATGGAAGTTTGGTTTATGCTAATTACATTATGTGGATATGATGCACCCTAATTAAATTATGAGCTGTTTAATTTGAGATGGTTAGACATATATCAATTTATAGATGAGTTGGTATTTGAGGCGATGACATGACGTGGATTTGTGTATCAATGTTGACTCTAGACTTATTGGCATGATCAGTATACATTATGAGATGGGATGCTTCTAGAATTGTTAAAAGATAATGTGGAAAGAATTTTGGGGATGAAATTCCTATAAGGAGGGAAGAATGTAATAACCCTTAATTTTGGGTCATTTTCTGTGTATTATATTATGTTTTAATGAAAATAGAATCAAGGATTTAATTCTGTGGAAATTGAATTCAATGAAAATGAACTCTCCAAAAACTCAAAAATTGGACTTGGAACTATCATATTTGAAATGTACTCGTCGGTATGATTTCAACAACACTAATTTTGCATGAAACAGAGATCAGGATTGAAAAGTCCAAAAGTTTTACTAAATTAGAGGGGACTGAAATCAATAATGGCACCCCCTATTCTAGTCTGTTATGGGATGCAAAGCATGAAAATGGGACTAGATGCAGGGGAAAAACCCTAGCGACTCACATTGTTCTCCCCCTCCATCCGATCTCCCCTACCGATGATGGACAGAGATCTCCGACCACCCCTGGTCTAGTGCGTAGATTCTTTTCCCCCATTTTCCCCACCTCTAATTCCCCCTTTTTTGAGCAATGCACAGTGAGAGATCCCTATTTCTTCTTCTCTAACGATGCGCAGAGATCCCAAATTGTCTTAGCTTCAACACACATCTCGTTCTGATTAGATTTTTTTGGCACCACACTACACCAGACCCCCATCCCCCTCCGTCATTTTAGCCAAGTTTTTCTATGGTGATGTGGCCATGATCCCCCCTCTAGTTCCTCTTGTTGGATCGACATGCAATCCCCCTTTCATCATTGGTGTGCGAAGCCCTTCCCTAAGCAGACTCCCCATTTCTCCACCACCAATGCAGGAGATTCCTAATCATCCTGACTTAGGCATAGTGCTCCACCTGTGATGCACCTAGTAGAAACCCTTGTTGGGTTTTCCTCTGGTGAAGTGGTCGGAACCCCACCCCTTGTTTCTCCTCTCAGACCAGCATGTAACCCCCTTCTTTTTCCCCCATCCAATCTCCTCCCGCCAATATTTTACCCCCTCCTGTTTGTTCTCCCTCTTCATTAGTGATAAATGTTTAATTTTTCATAAAAACCACCCAATTAGTGCTCATGTGTTACAACTTATAGCACTAAATTAGGACATTTAGATCAAAATTCATAACACATGCATTTTTTACCTACATTTTTGACCTACTAAAACAAATTTTGGTTATTTTGTAGGTCCAGAAGTTGATCCAAGGTAAGTGTGTGATTAATTAAGTTTTTTTAGGATTTAATTAGGATTTTTGACTTTTTGTAGGAAGTAAGATGTTGATCAAGTGGCCGAGAATGATTGAGATAAAATTAAAGATCAAGATCAAAAGATCGAGTCAAAACCTCAAATTTATCACTTCAATGTAAACCAAAGGCCAAGATCATCTTATGGGCTAGTAATGGATGAGATTAAAGTAGCTAAAGATGGGCAAATCGGGCTTATGACGTAAGCCATGTACTTCCACCACCTTTGCATGCAAGCCACTTAAGCTACCTTAGCCATATAAGCCATGAAAGAAGGTGGCAAGCTAAGGAATTCAAGCCACATCATACAAGCCATTCAAGTCAATGGTTGAAGTAGAGAAAACAAGCCAAGGAAGCCTCCTAAACCAATCATGAAGCTTAGCTAATGAAGCTTTTAGAGTAAGCCATCTAAGCCATCAAGCTAAGCTAAATGGAAGGCTAGGATTGGAGCAGATTTAAGAGAATTAACCATGAGATTTTAAGGGATTTTATGAAGATAATTAAGGAAAATCTTATTAGGATAAGTTACCATACAGACCAATCAAGTTTTGATATTTTCCCCACTTTTTTTCACCTTTTTATCACTTCTCACCTCATCATAAAATCCACCACGAGTTTGACTTTCAAAGAGTCTTACCATTCCATAAAACTTCTACCTTCCGAAACTCCCTTCCTAACCATCCAATCAATCCCACTTCCTAGAAAACCACTTAGCCAATCAATTTTTTCCATGTCGCCCCACTTTCCTTCAAAAAGAAAAGACACTTATATCCTTTTCAAAATTAGAAACCAGCTAGCTCATACTTCTCATCTCTCCCCTATGTCATGTTTATGATATAATCTTGCTAATTTATCTTTCACCTAACCTTCCTCATTCAATACCTTATCCCTAAGGACACTTTTATTATGTTTTCTCTCCTTCCTAAGTTAAGGAAACCACTCATCTATATATAGTTCCTTTGTTTATACGAATTTTCTAAGTAGAGGTGGGTGACACACCTTGAAATTAAGCTTCCTTTGATTTTATTTGCTGCTGGACTTTAGAATATTGTTGGTGGTGTTATTCTTTTTCTCTTCTTGTTATTCTCTTGCTTATTTTCTCCCCAATTCAGGTTAGTAACTTAGATGTTTTACTTTTGTTCCATTGCTTTAAGTTTTCATTGTTTTGCTCCTTAGAATTCATGCTACTTTGCAGCCTTTAATCTCTTTCTTCTCCACTCCATTCCATAAGTTTTTCTTTGTTATTCCATCAATATTCAAGTTATTTATTCTCTGGTAGTGACAACCAAGAGAAGAGCTAGCTTAAATCCTTGCTTTCCCCACTTGAATTCCATGTTTTTTACTTTCTTTTTCTCTTAGTTTTAGGATTTCACCCACTTAGCCTCTATTTTTCTCAAATTCTTTTCTAGGTTTTATTTATATGTGATTATACTTTAGAGTGTGAGAATTATATTGGAATTTTATTGTTGTTTAGATAGGATTTTAGGCTTTAGAAAAGTGCACAAATTCTAGAAAATTTGGAACGTTTATGCGCATAAATTTGATGTAAATTTATATGATTAAATAAAGTTCTTTGGGAATTATTGTTATGAATTGTTTTTTTCATCAAATTAATTAAGATTTGAGTTTTTTTCTAGCATAAAATTTGTGGTTTTAGTAGCTTTCTAATTCAAGATTTATTGACTATTTTTAAGTACCAAAATTTTAAAATTGGTTTTTCCTTAATTTTGTGCTTTAATTCTAGCCATCAAAACATGTTATTTTCTTGAATCCTTAGATACCCATTTAGATTTTCATGTTGTTTATAGATCCCATGATTAGTTTGCATAGTAACTCATTGTAGGTGTATTAAATTTTACCATCTTTAGGGCTCCAAAATCATGCACAAAGTCCATAAACCTTGCACAATAGTCTAAATCCCATTCCTTCTAGATTCTTGGTTAATTTAGTTGCTTAATTTAGTTTTATCAATTGTTAATTCATTTTTTGAATCTTATTTTAGGTTGGGAAAGTTTTTTTTTTGTTTTTGAATTTTAGATAGTTCCATCTTTAGGAAGTTTTAGGATTTAATAAGTGAAAATATTTTTAATTATAGTTTTCAGTCACATGCATGTTTCTAATTTCTTATTAAAGTTAGCTAGATCTCATCATTTATTTATTTTTTCATGTCTTTTTAGATTTAGAAAGTTTCTTAAATTGGTTTAGAAAGTTTCTAATTCTAGTTTAGGAAAGTTTTAATTTTAGAAGGTGCATGTTTTACGAAAGTTTTTTATTTTGCATGTTTCTTGTTTTTTCTTAGTTTTCATTTCTTATTTTTGTTTAGTTTTCATTTCTCATGGGATCGACCTCGCTTGCGTGAGAATATTACATTGATTATTGCACTTGCAATTTTAATTAAAACAACAACAATTGGCTCCCCGGTCTCCCATTTTCTTCAGGCAATGATTTCTACTGGATTGGGGGTGCATGCGAGGAGGGTACCTGAAAACACCCCACCCCCTCTGTCTTCTTTCGGACACAGACATGGCTAAGGCATTGGGTAGGCTGGTGTGCCAGGATTTCCACCATCTCTCCCCTCTCTGTTGGGTCTAGGCTGATGACGACTTGATAGTCACCCCGATCATTAGTCCCCTATCTTCCCTATTTATGGAGAGTTAAGTCTAGTTGACTCACTTAGTCAACTCACTTGCGACTCAATTTGGAGGAGTTGAGTTGACTCAGTAATGCCTCTTAAATTCTAGAACTTTGATCCTCCATTTTGACTACTACAGGAAGGATCTTGGAGATCTGAGATAACCCTTGCAATCCTTGAAACACGAGGGACAATGCCCATCTTCCCTTTCATTGATTAGGGAAGATCCAATAGTTGATTTTGATAAGACTTTTGATCGAACTTCAGATCACCTTATCTGTGATGATCTAACATTATTTTCCTATCTAAGTAGTCCATTATGATTGTCATGAAGCATAGATCAAGATCCATAAGAGATATCTTAGATCTAAAGCATTTATTGAGATGCTTTAGTCGATCATTATCAATGAGTGAGATTAATCAAGGATTCAGGTATGAAAATGGATCCAATTCTATGATCCATACTGTTCTGATACTTTAATTAGATTACTTGGTTAGGATTACTAATTTGTTAATTGATCTAGGGTAATCAGGAGGAGAATTGTGACTAGATCAGCATAGATATATGAGATCAGGCACATTTGAGGCGATCAATTGAAGATTCAGCTAAGCAAGCAATCAAATGTTCTTTAGGTTGACTTATACAGGGTAAAATTACCATCCTAATCATTTGACATGTTGTTTTGGTGGTAATTAGATAAGATTATACATGAATAGCATGTAATAGTGCCTGATTGGTTAATTAAATGATAAATTACCTAAGATTAATATGATCTAAGCATGGTAGCTCTGAAATATATAATGAAATAATTAAGAAGAGGAACCAGATGGTTATTGGTGGGCCCAATTCAGTATGATTTGAACTATTAGCCAAATAGGCCAGGCCTACCTTGAGATCCCATGGCTAGGAACCATTGGATTGCATTGAAACACTATATATTGAGATATAATGGTTTTACAATTAAGAATCCAACTTAGACAAATTGGATTCTAAATGTGACCTGGATGTGATGTGTATCTAAGTGGTGGGACTAAAGAGGACTAATTCAGTGTGGTGTCCAACTAATTTGAGAGGTACAAACAAATGGTTCTTCGTTTAAGGTAGGTAATCCCCATGAGGTCAGCTGAGTTGAGGTCATACAGTTTCTATAAACCCACTTAGAGGTTTCCATAATCTCCAGTAGGCGACGAAAGGGTCCTATGAGTATCAGAGTCTATGTTTAGTTTGACATGTTCGAAATGCCAGTCACTCTCAAGAGTCTAGACCATGATGTCCTTGATGGTAGGACTGTATGCCATTGTTGTTTTCTAAGCGATCAGTTTTTCCCTTGATGGTATGAGTTTGGACTTTTCTTTATGAACTAAGGGCTTTGCACCTTGATTTTTCATCATCATTTAGAGCTAACATCAATTCAATGGTTTACCAATTTCTAGATTTTGCATGTAACTTGGGCTACAAATTTTTCACAAGACTTTTCATCTCTAATGTCATGTCATCCCATTCAACATGATATTTAAGGAAATTGTGAAAACATGATCTAAGTCCTACCCATTTGGGGCCAATGTATTACATCTTCCTATATATATATATATATAGTATTGGACACCCTATTATTGGTGGGCCAACTTATATTAGTTTTCTTCCTATCTTGTCTTGCTCTCCCCCTACAACCAACATTTTAGGTGACACTTTAGGGAGTTCAAGCACAAGGGATATTGAGAAGGAAAAAGTACCCGGTTCTATTTAGATGTATGATGAAAATACTTTTATGCGTTTCTTAACTACATTCCTTGTATAGGGATTCATTTTGTGTTGTATGTAACTTATTTTGTTGACGCATGGGATGGATGTAGAACTTTAATTGTGGACTATTTACTTATTTCAATACCACACGTGACTTTATTTGTGACCAGTGATGATCCCATGGCATGTACTTCTAACCATATTTAGGTTGCAAAATTATTATTTTACATATATGAAGAGTTTTGATAGTAACACCCAGTATGGAGTTGAAGTACTTTATAGAATTACTTATACATTATCACTATAATCATTTTTCAAAAACTAGGAAATTTTTGTTGCTTTCTAAATTAAAAATTGATAAAATCAAGGTGCAAAGCCCTTAGTTCATAAATATTTTAGGATTAATGTGTCAACACTTAGGAGGCTAAGTCCTAGACTTAGCTAGGGATCTTAGTTACAATGGCTAGTAAAGAAGTCTCATTGGTATCTTAGTTGTTTTCAAATGCCTCCACGGAGACGTAGGGTGGGCTTGCCATCTCCATTGGATAGGGTTGACGGCAGGAGTAGAGCCTGGGGTGATGCAGCCAATGAGGTTGTCAACCTCTTACTGCAGAGAATGACTTAGAGATTATGGGCCTCAGCTAGTACCTCTAGTGTAAATGTGGGCATTAGAACCAAAGGGAGATGGCGTCCCCTAGCGGACAACTTTCTTGAGAGGTTTAAGAGGATCATTCCTAAGTTCTCTGGTAGATACAGTCGGAGCCAATTGATATGTGGTGATTTGATATGAAGAGGACTTTTGAGTTGATGGCAGTGCCGGAGGACCCCCGTGTTGCAATGGCCTCACTTGTACTGCAGCTAAGGAGCCCAGTGGTGGCCTACTACTCAGAGGTGTTTCTTTGAGGGAGGTGATGTTATTTGTTGATAGGTTCTTTCTCCCCACATCTTCAGGAAAAGACGGAGCTTGATTTTATGACCTTTGTGTAGGGTACAAGGATAGTGGTGTAGTATGAGGTGGACTTCGCCCGACTATGGAGGTTCCACTAGAGGTATGTCCTACAAAGCAAAGGGCCACCTAGAAGTTTGTTCGAGGGCTGAACTTTGATCAGAAGTACCAGATTTTGACTTCACACCTCACCACCGTAGCCCGAGCTATGGAGCTTGCATCTATATTGGAGCATGAGTTGAGGGATCCTAGTAAAAATAGAGGCAGATTCAGTGGCCCTAAGCCGGTGACTAGAGGGGTTAAGAAGACAAAGTTTACTTCTAAGAGAACATTTACATGCCCTACATGACTAGCACTAGCTTAGGCTAGAGGCAGGGAGAGCTAGCAAGGGGTATGACATGGATATCGACAATGCCATCCAGGCCAACCTTATGCAAGACTGGGTTATACATGTTTTACTTGTGGCTAATAGGGCCTCGTTGCATGGGAGTGTCCCGAAGTCAGTAGAGTGGGACCACCTCAATGAGATTAGGTAACTCAATAGGAATAGGTGGCCAAGAGTCAGGGATGCGTCTTTACCCTTACTATTGATTAGGTTGGCATATCTAGCGCTATCTTAAAAGGCACTCTTCTAGTTGTAGATAGATATATTCATATACTTATCAATCCATAATCCACTCACTCTTTTATATCTAGTAGTTGTGATGCATACTTGGATGTTCCTTTGAGTAGGCTGGGATGTTTGTTAGAGGTTAGCATGCTGGTAGGTGAACTGGTGGTAGTGTGGGAGTTTGTCTAGGACATACCTATAATTATCATGAACAAAAGGCCGAGTGTAGACCTCATTACACTGGACATGATATACTTTGAATATTGCATGTACAAGTATCATCTTAGAGAATAGAGTTACATGTCTTGTATTTAGTGGTTGTTAAGCTTATTTGGCCTATATGGAGGCGCATGAGGAGAAAATCCTCTACATTGAGGAGATTGATGTTGCCCGTGAGTATAGGATGTATTTTTAGAGGAGTTACTTGGTTTGCCACCTAGGACAGAGATAGAGTTCTCCATTGAGTTGTTGCATGGAGTGACTCCTATCTCCAAGGCTCCTTATTGCATGGCTTTTGTAGAACTTAAGGAGCTAAACATACAATTACAGGAGCTTACAAATTAGGGCTTTATACACCCTAGTGTTTCATTGTAGGGAGCTCCAGTCCTATTTGTCAAGAAGAAGGATGTATCTTTGAGGTTGTGTGTGGACTACAGAGCATTGAAAAGGTCACTATGAGAAATAAATACTCGTTACTCTGTATCCATGATATGTTTGACCAGTTATAGTACGCTAGGGTCTTCTGTAAGGTTGACTTGAGAACTAGATATTATCAATTGAGGATTTAGGATGAGGACATCCATAAGACTGTACTCAGGACTCGATATGGCCACTATGAGTTTCTTGTGATGCCATTTAGGTTGACGAATGCACCAGCAACATTCATGGACTTGATGAATAAGGTGCTTAGAGACTATTTGGATAAGTTCATGATTGCATTTGTTGATGATATTCTCATCTACTCAAGCAGTGTTGAGAAGCACAAAGAGAACTTGAAGACTATCTTGAGCACACTATGGGCACATCAGTTGTATTCTAATTTCTCAAAGTGCAAATTCTAGTTGGATTAGGTGCCCTTCCTTGGACACATCATATACAAGTATGTGGTTGAGGTGGATCCATAGGTGGAGGCAGTGGCTAGTTGGGAGCTACCCAAGACTGTGAAAGAGGTATGCAATTTTTTGGGTCTAGCAGGCTACTATAGATGATTCATTTAGGAAAAGTCATACATCACTAAATCATATGAAAGTACTACTTTGGAGGTGTATATCATCAAGTAAGTGACTATGATCTTAAGCTAAAGAAACCTAGTACCTTAGAGCCATAATTAAGTACATACATTAAATACTAAAGGAGGAACTCCTATAACCTTTCATAAAAATAAGGAATGGTCCAAAAACCTTAAATTCGAGATCAAAGTACGTGAGCCACTATTCAAGAATGTTTCACTAGTGTACTAAATGCCTTAACCTTGGAGATGAGAATAGAAATATGCTCACATTTTAAAAGAATACCCAACCTTCAATTTTTTGATAAAGATTATAATAGCAACCAACCTTAGAATTGTACTATGATAAGTCCATGGGATTCAAATGACTACAAACCTCATAAACACAAAAAGGATAAATGGTTTCGTAGAGGATGCCAAATTATTTTCTCCTTCTTCACATTATCATTATAACACCTAAAGTTTTTAGGCATGTGGATATATGAATTTTCGTCAATGTCTTAGGAGGCCACTCTATAAGTGGCCAAAGGCCTGGGACACTAATTCCATCGCTAGTTTAGGTGAGTGCTTTACAAGTCATTGATGTTTTTCACAAGCACTCTTTGAATAGTTGTAAGTCTAAGAGATGCGGCTTTGATCACTATTTTGGTGGTCTCACTACGCATATCATCAAACTGAGGCTTGCATGCTATGTGTCATTGTAAGTCCTGAATGCCATATGCTAGGAGGTGCAGTTGGCCATTGACCTTTGAGATGATATTAATGCCATCCTTGAGATGGAGACAATGTGCAATAGAAGTGGCTTCTCATGGGGAAGAAAGGGCCACTAGTAGGTGATGGATGAGCGCTATGAGCACAGGATAGTGTGTTTGGTTTGGCATATTGGACATGTCAATCACTCTCAAGAGTCTAGACCATGATGTCCCTCTTGGTAGGACTATATGCCATTATTATTTCCTCGTTGATCAGTTTTTCCCACAAAGGTGCGTGTTTGGCTTTTTCAATACAGATTGAGGGCTATGCACATTAATTTTTCATCATCATTTAGAGCTTTTATTAAGCCAATGGTCTACCAATTTTCAAATTTTGCACATGACTTAGGCTACAAGTTTTTTTGTGAGATTTTTTATCTCACATGTCATGTTATCCCCATTCAACATGATATTTAGGGAAATTGTGAAAATAAGATCTAAGACCTGCCCTTCTGGGGCCTATGTATTACATCTTCCTTATGAAAGCCTATATATATAAATATATATAGTATTGGATGCCCTATTTTTGGTGGATGAGCTTATAGTAGGTTTCTTCCTATCTTGAATTATTGTCTTGCTCACCCCCTACAACCAACCTTTTAGGTGATACTTTAGGTGTGACACCCTAGGTTTTTCATGAAAATTTTTTGCGTTTATTTTCGAAAGGTGGCATGCCTCTAATTTTAGAATTCAAAAATAGCAGAAGATAGTTTTCTTTGAAATTCATTTTTCCAAAAACCTGGATGTCACCTCAACTCCCATACTATACATAATATAGTTTCTTATAGAAGATAGACAGGCATTTTATGAAACAACAGGATCCATCTAGTGGTTCACATACACAGCCCCTATAATCATTATATTAAATGTCTAAGCAACATAATACAAATAACTAACTACACAATACAAAAACTTTAACAACATATATACCTAAGAGCGGAAGTATGGCTATTGAACTCCTCATGTTTGTGTATGTCTTCTCCTGTCTGTTTGTATTTGAGATATTGTAAACATAAAACATTTACAATATCTCAGCAAGCTATGCTTGGTAGGGGAGATATAAGAAAATATGTTAATTATATATGAATTAAGCATTTTACATCAATTAAATATTCAAGTTCATCATGATGATAATAATAACTCTTTAGAGATTACCCTTTACATGATATGTGTAATTCACTAGTATTTTATATATTTATCATTATCATTTTTCATATGATATCATACTCCAATTTTACGAACCATACTTTGCATAATATATCTACCCATTCACTTTCCCCATACAAAAACCTTTATAAAACTACACCCTCCAAATATATATATATATAGGACTATATCATATATATTGAAATTGTTAAGAGTCATACAAAGTTATGAACATAGTCCATAGGTTTTATAACTTCCGTTCTCAAACTATACTTCTTGTACATATACCCCTTACCATACAGGGTTCATAGAACTCCAGCTACTATTGGTAACATCATAAAAGGCATCTCATTATGCCATCGCATAAGGCATCTCATCATGCCATCGTCACATAAGGCATCTTATCATGCCATCATCATATAAGGCATCTCATCATGCCATGGCATTATACTATGCCTATCACATGTGCATAGTAATGCAAAATACACAAGGACTACTGTGTCGCAGTCTAAATCCGTACAGCGCGTCCAGATAATTGCATAATAATCCACCGATACCAACTATGAAAATAACAAAATCCATGTCCGCATCGGGGGGGGCATGGTTGTCACATTGGTGGCCTTCCCATGATTACGCCACCTGACGTTTAGCCTCTCATTGGGCTTGGTATCCATCATATAAATTTTAGGAAGCGGGTGGCCAAACCCTCATAACTTCCCTAACATAGCATTCCCAATCATAGGGCTGTGGAAAACAAAATCACAAGCCAACATGCTTGTATGCAAAATACTAATATACAGACATCTTGCCTGTCCATAATATGTGTGTGTGTGTGTGTGTGTGTGTGTGTGTGTGTGTGTGTGTGTGTGTGTGTGTGTGTGAATATCTCATTATAATCATAACATCCTCACTCATTAGGTGATCGGCCACCAAAGATGTACTATAAAATCCTAGACTCATATATCACATATGATGTAATGGTACCCATGTACCATAAATATCTTTTTATCACAATAACAGCTATGATATTTTTAAGAACAAATCATGTGTATCCATTAATATCATTCAATATACTTCAATTATAAGCATATCATTCATGTAGCATTTCAAATCACAAATTTTCATCATTCACAAGTAAACATTTTTCATCATCATATATCATATGAAATGCAGAATGTAAATGATATAATATCTATCATAAGAATAAAATCATGTTTGAAAAAAACATGCATCTTACTATTAAGACATGCTTTCTTAATTCTCCACCTACCTCATGTAGCGAGTTCATCCATTTCCCACTAGCCGATTGACAATGCTTGCAAAGTCTTACATATCCATATCGATCTAGTCCTTGTTCTTGACCTAAATTTGTTAAATCAAGTAATCAATCAGTAACTTTTAACTGAATGGTCTAATTGAATAGGCAGAATTAACTAGGATCATAGAGCTTGATCAATTTCCATACCTAAATCCTTGATTGATCTCGACCGTTGATCAAGATCCACAAAATCTTCTCTAATTGAGCTTTTAATCCTAAATCTCTCATCAGATTCTTGATCTACACTTTCTAATGGTCATGATAGCCTATTTGGATTTGAAAAATGGAGTCAAATCATCACAAATAGATGATCTGACCCTCAATCAATGGTCGAGTAAATTCAATGGTTAGATCTTCTAGGATCACAAATGGGAAAGGCAGGTTTTGTTCCTCGCATCACAAGGATCGTGAGGGTACTCTCGAATTTCCAATACTCCTCCTAGATTGCTTAGAATCCAGGTTTGAAGGTCAAGGGATAAATTGGGTCCTGTCCAGTAGGTCATTAAGAACATCAGGTCACTGTTAGATGACCATGGATCTGCCTGATCTTGGCCGTATAGTATTGTTGCTTTTGGATCTGCATCAAATCAACCTTGATCAATGAATTGGTTGAGGGGTTTTGTCCATGATGTCGAGAGGAACGCAATGAGTGGCTGGGAACACCAATCCGAGTCCTTTCCACCTCTGTGCGCATTGTTCCCTAGAGCTGTTCACCGTGGCCAGGGTTCTATCACCAGTGAAGGAATGGCGTAGCCACGGTGAGGCTTGCAGGGAATCACTGGTGAAGCAAGAGAGATGGGAGATAGGAGGTGGTGGTGGTTAGTGGCCAGACTAGGTGCAGTCCGATCCTGGCCAAGCCTTCCCAGGCCTAGTTGTGCCCTATAGTGGAGAGCTAAGGGAAGAAGGGACCGAGACTAGCGCAACCTGCTAGTCGAGCTGTGCTAGTCCCCAATGGGTTGAGTTAGGGGAGAAACTATCACACCCATGCCCTAAATAGTGGAGTAAAACGTAAAAATCAAGAACATTAGAAATTAATGATGCAAAGTCACTCATCAGACTGTGCTCGGAGAGAGCTTTCCAACGACACTAAGAACGAGTGAAACAGAGATTGGGACCGAAATACCCAAGGATTTTACCATCGAGGTAGAGGGAGTCCAAATTGATAATGGCACCCCCCCTCTAATGCGTGTGAGCCAAGGGACCACGTGGGAGGAGCTCTACACGCGGGAGTGGAACTCACCGCGTGGAGCTCTACTCCCATGCGTCTACAACACAAGAGAGAGGGAGCCAAAGCCGGCAACCCTTTCCCCTCTCCCTTCATTCCCGGCAACCCTCTCACCCCCATTTCCCTAGTTCTCCCTCTCTTTTGGTCAACCCTGCATAGCTCTCACACCCCTCCCCATCCCTCTTTTCCTCCACCTCCATCCTTGCCTACCAGACACGACCTAAGTTTCACCGGCGACAAGGAGTTGGGTTACCATCTTCAGGTCACGCTAGCTGCAAGCTGGACCTAGGTAAGCCTCCAACCCTTTCTATTCTTCTCCATTTCCTCTTCTTCTTCAACACGAATACAGCATTTTCTGAAGAACTAGACGGTGAAAAAAATACCGTCTGATTCAAGGTATACAGGGAACATAACGGGATTAGATTGAAATCCTAACCGTTCATAATGTTCTTTAGATGTTTCTGAGTGAAACCCCTTTGGTTTCATGAAGATCCAGCAAGAAACGATACCAAAAATTTCAAAAATCAGCACCTAGGGTAAGTTCAAAAACCCTTGAAAAATTAAGAAAAAATGATAGTTTTAGCAAAAATCAAAAGAGGAAAACATTAGAAAACAAAAATTTGGAAAATTTTGAGCATTCCTATGAAATTTTGCTAAAAAATGAGGTTACCTGTGTTGCCGGTGATGACCGAAATCCGGTCACCTTCTCTGGTGACGGCAACATTTTCTGGCGACCCCTAAAAAAGTGTGAAAAATAGAAAATTTTCAGATATGGACAAATCACGCATGATCTTTTCATCCGAGAAGACGGATCGTCGATTAGGAATCGATTGGTCCATGAAATTATAATCACAATCTTGTTAATGCATAGGGAAAATTTGAGACCTTAACATTCGACCGTTAAAAATGTGATCGGGAGGTAATTTTAGGTCAAATATAACTCCAAGTAACCATTGGTGATGAATTATCACAGAAATGACCTCCCAATTATGGATAAATTGATGGGAGATCCTATCTGACCTTCCAATACTAGATCAGTGAATATCAGAGGTCAGGAAAGGAGATCAGGCTATGAATTAGGGCTAAAAGCATTGAATGGTGAAAGAACTTACCTAAAATGTTGGAAATTGAAACTTCTAGAGGTACGTGCTTAATCTAGACCATCGATCTAAGACCAATGGTGCTGATCCTATTGGATAGCGACCAATTGGTGTGCAAATCCTTAATCTAGATATATGATGTTAGATCAAGAACATGGTAAATATAGAGCTAGAAGTGATTATAGAAAATGGCATGAAATTCTGAAATTTACTAAGAACTTGTATTCGTTGTAGAGGTTTGAGAGCAGTGTGAACGGTTCTAGTAGTAGAACTTTGAGTCGTACTTTGAGAGCAGGTAAAGACCCTTAACCCTTTCATTCCTTAAATTCTTGATGATCTGTTCTCTTGAAATTAACTTTATACATGTGTAAAATGAATATATTTTCACCTTGGTTCAATGGATGATAGAAATTGTAATTTCTTATTAAAAGGGTCATGTTATAGTATGATTTACTATGCTTAACTGTTGTGATTATGCAAACTGTTATAAAATGGTCAAGCCCAAGATAGTAAGCCCTGAGGGCTGCCCGGTAAGCTATGATGACGCTTTCTAAGATGGTAAACCCTGAGGGAAAGGGCTACATGGTTGCTTGCAACTAAGGTGAAGCCGCCCAAGACGGTAAATCCTGAGGATTGGATTGTCTGGTATTGAGTCTCTCGAGATGGTAATTCCTGAGGGAAAAGGCTGCCTAGTTCTTTGGGATCATGGTGGAGCCACCCAAGATGGTAAATCCTGAGGAACCTGACCCTGGCGCTGCCCAAGATGGTAAATCCTGAGGATCTGGCTGCCTTGATGATGATACTCATAGTGGGCCGCCCAAGATGGTAATCCTTGAGGGAGATGACTATTGGATCCTGGTGTAATGCTAGGCATATTTAATATTACTAAGGGAATCATTAATGAGTATGCAGCTTTGTTGGATGTAACGCTTATGGTTTGCATTTAACTATAAAATGAGGTCCACAACTTAGTCACTCATCTATTGAATGTCTTATGGTTGGACACGAATGGGAAAATTCTTATGGGGTGTGCTTGTTTGCATGCGATGACTGTTGCGTCATATTTGAATTTGGGAAAAAAATGTAATTCTGCTCTAGTACCCATACGCTCTACTTGATAGCACATGTTAACTATGTTGTATATGACTAGTTAAAATGGAAATGAATGCTCATGTCGTATTGAATGTGCTTTTAAGCGTAGCAATGAGAATGTTTGGATATGCATGGGTTTAGTTCTTTTCCCTTACTGGGCTTCGTAGCTCACCTTATTATTTTGCAGGTACCAATCAAGTAGAGAAGAGAAAGGTCGTTGAGTGAATTGAAGAAAGCTTGCTTGAAGATGTTAAATTTTGAGTTGTATATATATACATGTATATATGTGCTAATGCTGTAAACAAGTTATATCTTATTTTTGACACTGATCCTTATGCATCATATATGTTTTATTATGATAGATAGTATGGAGACTGAGTCTCCCTTTAGGAATTTATAATTGCTATATTGTCTATTTAGTGAACCGCAAAGCATGCGTTAAATGCATAAGTCCAAAAAACAGGGGAGACTCTACCGAAATTTCCGTAGGACTCGGTTGTTAAAGGCAAAAAATGTTTTACTAGTAAATGGTGACTTACACAGGACAAGAGCACCTAGCTCTCTCAGTACTTCCGCTGCCATAGAAAAAAAAAAGAAAAGAAGAAGCAAGGCTACGTAGGCTTATCTCGCCCAATCGTTACGCTTGATTAAGCCTAATCGCGGCCCCGGGGATTGGGGTAGCAACAGCTTGGTATCAAAGCACGGCAGTAGATCACTGGTGGTGAACATCTTTTATTATTGCTTGTGATCATTAAAATTTGAATGTTTTGTTGCTTCTGAAAGTAACCTTGTTGATTGTTGACTACTTTCAGCATGGTTAATAAGTGACTAAACCATATTGTTGATGTTGTGAAGGGCATAGTCATGGTGGAGACTAGGAGTGATGATTTGAGTTCTGGAAGGCCAGCATTGCATGCGAGTGATCCAATCCAGGATGCCATAGGATAGATGGCCCAGGCAATTGCTAATGCTATTGGCATGGGAGCATGAGGTCAGCCCTCAACTGCACTAGTCCCTAGAGCTCTTAGAGAGAGCATAAACAGGGAAACACTTGCCTTACAAGAGTTTAGGAAGTTGGGGCCACCCAAGTTTGATGGGATGTCAGATCCCATCGAAGCAGAGGATTGGTTAGAGTAGATACAAAGGATCTTCGAGGCATAGAAAATCGACGAAGATCTAAAGGTACGGGTGGCTACATTTCAGTTCACTGGTAAGGCTATTCACTGGTGGCGAGTGGCAAGAAGTGTTAGAGCCGATGAGGAGTGGACTTGGGAGCTTTTCAGAGAGGCCTATTTAGCAAAGTGCTTTCCCAGTGCTCAGAGAGATGCTAAAGTGGCTGAGTTTTTGAGGCTCACGTAACGTGACATGACTGTAGGACAGTACGCTGCCAAATTTGATCAGTTGGCACGATATGCATCATTGATGATCCCCACTGCTAAGGATAAGGCCTATCGCTTCATCCAGGGCCTAAGATCCTCTATCCGATAGTGCTTGGTACCTTTCAAGTTGGAAGACTATGCTGAGGCTGTAGATAGGAGGGTTTTAAGCACACAAGTGGTCAGCAGCCCTAGTTCCAATTTCTGCTTAGGGCTGCCTGGATCTGAACATGAGAGGAGGAGGATGGTTCCCACGGTGGCCGACTAGAGGATGAGAGTGTGAGAGAGAGAAGTGGTACTAGTGAAGTGGGCTTGGCGATGGGGCTATGGCCGGCAAAATGAGCGAGGAAACGGGGAAGAGGGTTTTCTATCAGTGCTGAAAATCTGAGCAGAGGGGGTTTTCTAGTGTTGGGGAAGGAGAATAGGGGAGGAAGTTCCACGGTTAAGTGTCATTGGTGAGCTGTGCTCCATTGGGTGTGAAATCTGGAGAGGGAAGGAGTGGGACACAGGCAGTCCCGATCGCGCTAGGAGATCGGAGATCTACTGGGGAAGGGTTTGCCGGCCATGGGGAAAGAGATCGAATGGAAGGGTGTGGCTAGTGACCTCTGTCAACGTTAGTCTAAACCTGACCAAGAGAGAGAGGATAACGCCCAAAATAGTATTTACAAAATTCGGGGTTGTTACACCAGGGAGTTTGAGCGCGAGGGATATCTGGACGGTGAAAGTACCATGTTCTATTTTAGATGTATGATTAAGATACTTTTGTGTTTCTTAGATAGATTCCTTGTATAGGGTTTCATTTTAAGTTGTATATAACTTATTTTGTTGATTGATGGGATGGATGTGGAACTTTAATTGTGGATTGTTTACTTATTCCAATGGCATGCATGACTCTATTTGTGACCAGTGATGATATTGTGGCATGTAATTCTAGCCATATTTAGGTTGCAAAATTATTATTTTACTTATATGAGGATTTTGAATAGTAACACACAATATGAAGTTGAAGTATTTTACAAAATTACTTATCTACTATCACTCTAATCCTTTTTCAAAAACCAAAAAACTTCTACTTTCTTAACTAAAAATTGATAAATAGTTCCACAAAAGGGGATGTTAAAATTTCCAAGCTTAAGGTGCACTTACTTAGGCTATGAGCCTTTTTTTTTTGGACTGAAAATTTGTACTGTATATTTATTTTTTTATAGGGGGGGGTGTGTTGTGTTGATTCTCTAACAAAAAAAACACCCTTATATTTCACCAAATTGAATGATTGGTTTTATGGGATTTTGAGATGGGTTGATGAACATTGTAATGTAGTCATTTGATGCTTAAAATTGTGATGATTAGCATTAATTTGGGGGTGCATACATAGCTAACTGAGCACAATTTTCTTGTAGTAATTGTAGTAGGAAACTATAGGAAAATGGTGTCATTTTCCCCATCACTTTTGAAAAAGTTAATAGTAAAATGTTGATCATATTGTTCATGGGATTTGGTAATTGATAATATACTAACTTGTCAATATGAGAATCCTATATATGGTGGCTTAAAATGGAAAAGAAACAACCACTGTTGGAACAAGATGAACTAGTAGTTGTACGTGAATGTGTTTTGGGACAATGAATGTATTTTGGGAGAAAATGGTGACTAAATGAGATCAAATTATTCAACTAGTATTACATGTCTAAAACAACAAAATTTGGTGAAGTTGGAGTGGAAACAAAGTGGGCATGTTGTATTGTCCTACTGGAATTCCTAGCATCGTGGTGTTTTAATCTATGGCCTTTTGCCTTTAGTAATGGAGGTTTATGGCTAGGGAATTTTTGAATGATCCACCCTCATAACAAATATTTGTGATGTTGGGAAAATTTTGATGATTTGGGTAGGATTTAACTCATGCTAATGGGCTTTAGAGCCTGTGTAAAATAGCCAAATCGAAGGTAAACCTATGGGAAAGTGTTTGTAATCTGTTAAAAATTCATTCCAAGTCAAAACATAAAAATTTGAGCTCATCTAAGTGGGCCACTGCCTAATAAAGAGGGACGAAGGAAGATTTGCTCTCGCTAGGAGTGTTGAATAATCTATAGTTTACTGGGGTCTATCTACTTGAATTTTCAAGAAAGACATATAAAACTTGATACTTGATGTTGTTTCTATCAGTTAGCTAACCAACAAATTTGGAATGGAAGGATTTGGTTAAGAAATAGGAGAGATAAATGAATTTTGGTGGAGCATCCTTGCAGAAATTTCCAGCAGGAATACATTTCAATGTTGGTATTACCTACCTATGTTTCAAATGGTTGAAATTGACTAAACATTGAAAAAATGAGATACTTTAACTATTATGATGTCAAATGATAAAATCCTACTCAAACTAGTGACAAATGCTAAGCTAAGTCTCACTAGGAAGGGTGAACATCTAGGTGGACTTAAAAACGTTTATGACACTATTCTTAAAGGAAGACTTAACTACATTTTCATTGATATAGAAATGAACATAAAAAATCTCTATGGTGAAATGAAATCTTAAATAAACAAGTTATAATGGGTTCACCTTGCATAAATGACTAAAGGTTAGGGCTTGAAGTGAGAAAAGAGATGACAAAGCAAAACAATGCACTATAAATTTTCAAATGGGAATAAGGGAACCTACACCTACTTAGCATACAAATTGGATTTAAATGATGTTAAGACTTAGCATGAATGATGAAAAGTAATATAACAACTTGTTAACATGCACATTATCAAGGATAGTGAAAAGATACATGGATTTGATGGACTAAAAGATCATCCAAGGGTAGTATAAATGATACTAGTTCCTTAGCTAGGGAAGATTTCTAAGTGAAAGAACATTCACACTTTACTAAAGGATTGAACCTCAAGATATAACATGGGTTATGACATAAACCCCCATAAGCTATAAAAAATTAATTCCTTGAAATTTAAAAGACTAATGGATCTCACACATGGCATCGACCTACTTTGTATTTAGTCCTGTGATTTAGTAATCATCATTGTTTTAAACATGCACTCCATCAGTCACTGTAAGCCCTGGATTATATGAATTTTCATTGATGTATTAGGTAGGAACTCTAGGAGTAGTCATAAGCCTTGGTGGACATGGTTTTGTTTATGCTTTAGAAAGGTGCTCTATGAGCAGCTGTAAGCCTTAGGGATACAACTTCCATTGATGCTTTAGGCAAGCACTATATGAGTAGCTAAAATCCTTGATGGATATGGATTTCATAGATGTTTTTGGCAAGCACTTTTTGAGTAGTTGTAAGTCCTAGAGATGTTGTTTTGATTACTAATTTGGTATGTGTTCCATGAGTATTGTAAGACCTCGAGGCATGCACAACAAGGGCAACACTAAGACCTTGAGGCAGGCATGTCTCAGACGGCCATACGACCAAGGCATGCGGGCTATGTGCCACTACAAGTCTTAGAGACCTATGTTAGGAGGTGTAGTTGGTCATTGACCTCTGAGATGATATTGATGCTAGCCCAATGATGGAGATGGTGGGCAGTAGGAGTAGCTCCTCATGGGGAACTGTTTTGATGTAGTTGGGTGCCCCGTTGAGGTCTGGTGAGGGTTAGGCTATGACATATCCACAATTGACCTAAAGGCCACAGTTGTCACTAGGGGTGATGGTAGGGCCCTATGAGCATAGGAATTTGAGTTTTCTTTAACATGTTGGACGTGTTGGTCACTCTTGTGAGTCTAGATTATAGTGTCCCTGATAGTAGAACTATGTCCAATAATGGTTTTCAATCAACTAGTTTTCCCATGATGATGTGGGCTAGAATTTCTCATGGATGGAGGATTGTGCACATTGATTTACTCAGTTACATAAATTTTTACCAAGTCTATGATTTATCAATTTGTGGATTTATGCATGGCTTGGGTTTAGTAGTTTTTCCATGTGATATACATCTCACATGATATCATACCTCATTTTGACATAATATTTGGGGTTCTTGTGAAAATGAAACCTAATTTATGCCTAGCATGGGCTTATGTATCACATTTACTTATGGATACCTAAATATTTACTTAGTACTAGATGCCCTATTTTTGGTGGGCCAGCTTATATTATTTTTCTTCCAAATCATGAGTTGTTGAAATGCCCACCTCCCTCCCCCCAAATAGCATTTTGAGGTGACACTTCGGGAGTTCAAGTGTGAGGGATGCAAGGATGGTGAAAGTATGGGTTTGATTATGATGTGTGGTTGTAATACTTTTTGTGTGTTTATTTAATAGATTTTATGTAAAGGAATTCATTTTGGGTTGTACATAACTTATTTTGGTGACATATGAGATTATTATAGAACCCTAATTATGGAATATTTACTTATTCAAATAGATGTGTGACTCTAGTTGTGACTAGTAATGATCCTGTGGCATGCACTTCTAACCATCTTTAGGTTAGAATTTTATTTTATATATATGTGGAAGTTTTGATTGTAACACTTAGTATGAAGTTGAAGTATCTCACAAAATACTTATATATTATCATTCTAATCATTTTTCAAAACCAAGAAATTTTTACTACCCTAAATTAAAAGTCAATAAATATTTTAGAAAACTAAGATGTTATAGTTTTTGGATTAGTGTACATGCCATACTATTCACAACTAGAGTCATTGAAGGAGCAAATTGTCAATACTTAGGAAAGCTAAGTTAGATACTTTGATAAAGGTCTTAGTTAGAATCATTAGTAAAGAATCTTATGCGATCTTGTTGATTTCAAATGCCTTCCTAGAAATGTAGCATGGATGTACCATCAACACTGGATGAATGGACAACTAATAGAGCTAGGGGTAGTAGTACAGCCCAAGGTGATGCAGCCGATGAGTTCATTGACCTTCTTGTGTAGAGGATGATGTAAAGATAGTGAACTTAGCTAGTACATCGATTACAGATAGGGTAATGGATCTAGTTCCATAGTTAATAACTTACTAGAGAGATTTAGAAGGATTGCTCCTAAGTTCTCTAGTAGAGAAGGACCGGAGCTAGCTGACACTTGGCGATTTGACATATGGAGGATATTTGAGGTGATGGTTGTGCCAGAAGATTGTTAAATTATAGTGGACATATTTGTATTGACGGGTGAGTCAGCCTAGTGGTGGCAACTTCTCTGAGGAGCTTCTTCAAGAGTGGTGAAGTTATTTCTTGGGATGACTTCAAGGTCATCTTCACAGATAGGCTCCTTCCTCCACATCTTCAAGGAAAATGGAGCAAGATTTCATGACTCTCATGCTGGGCACGAGGACTATGGTGCAATACGAGGTGGGGTTTGCTCAATTGTGAATATTTGTTCTGGAGGTATGTTCTTCAGAGCGGAGGGTGGTCTAGAAGTTTGTTTGTGGGATGAACTTTAATCTGAAATTCTAGATTTTGACTTTCCAGCCCACATTTGTAGTTTGGCTGTAGGGCTTGCTTCTATATTAGAGTGGGAGTTGAGGGACCCCAGTAGAGACGAGGGTAGATTTAGTAGCCCTAAGCCAGCGTTTGGAGGGATCAAGAAGAAGAAGTTTGCTATTAGAAGAACACATACACGGCCGACTAGACCAGCACCAGGTCAGGCTTGAGGCAGAGAGGGTGACCACAAGATGTGTTAAAGATGTAAGCAACGTCATTAATAGACCACAAAAGCCTCAAGTACTTGTTCATACAAAGCATCTCAATATGAGGTAGAGATGTTAGTTAGAGTACTTGAAGGACTTTGACTTTACTAAACAATACCATCCTCGCAAAGCTAAATTAGTTTTAGATGCCATCAATAGGAAGTCAGGTGGCGTGATTGCCAACATCACCATATAATCAACTCTCTTACATCAGATATTACAAGCATAGCACTTATATGGTGAGACACATCATTGTGTGGCAAAGAGGGTTTTGAGAAGGAGACAGATGGTGGAGTCAAATTTTGTGGTAGATTGGTTGTGCTGGCCATCTTAGATCTTAGATAGGAGCCATTGAAGATAGGTCGTCATTCCAAGCTCACTATGCATCCAATGGGTACAAAGATTTACTATGATCTAAGGAAACAATTTTAGTGGCATGGAATGAAGGACATTGGGGAGTGTGTAATGCAATGTATCATGTGTTAGTGGGTCAAGGAAGAGCATCAAAAGCCCATGAGATTGCTATAGACTCTAGAGCTTCCAATTTGAAAGTGGGACCATGTTACGATGGATTTAGTGGTTGATTTTCCCAAGACATGTAGTGGACATAATGCAATTTGGATTGTGATGGATTGACTTACCAAGTTGGCACACTTCCTACCTATGAGATAGAGATAGTCCTTAGACAGCCTTGCCAAGCTCTAAATTCAAGAGATAGTCAGCCTGCATGGAGTTCCACTAGTCATTATTTCAGACAAGGATCATAGGTTTACATTATATTTTTTGCAAAGTGTACAGGAGGGGTTTTTGAAAAATCATCATATAAACCATGCATATTACAAGATAGTTTTTGAAAAATTGTCTTATAAAGCTGTTTATATAGGATGGTTTTTCATAAACCATCTTGTTTTTTGGCTATTTTATGGGACGATTTTTGCAAACCGTCCTATATTACATACATTTTCCGAGATAATGAGTATTCATTTGTTGGTTTTTGTTTATGCATTGTTCCTACTATTTCTATATTTATAATTACAATCAACACTTCATTTCTGTAGGCTACAATAATTTTACAAAATATATTCATACACATTCAACACTTCTAGAATTTGACATTGAACTTCTCCATACAAACTTCTCAATGAAATAAAGCAAACATGCACAGGCTTCATTAAAAAAGGACCATATCCATATAAATGAAGTTCTATTTTGTATTTCAATGATAAAAATGTCATATGTTGAATAACATTAGTGGTCTATAAATTAAAAGAGAAAAGATATTTAGTTCATTCCATTCTAATGTCATCTAGATCTAATTGGGAGTAACTCTTGGTAGCCAAATCAGCCTACAAGACAACAAATATTAAATAAATTGAGACATTGTTGGAATCATTTAAGAGATGTAGAAAACTATAAGGATGATGATTGGTAAATTAATTGAACCTTTCTCAATTAGAAGATTGTAAATCCTTCTCAAATGAGAGTTCTCATATATTTGAGAACCTAAACCCATAGTCCCAATTAGGTTCAAATATCACGTGTAATTATAAGTTTAGGTTATAGGGTTATACCAAATAACTAGTAAACCTTACCTTGACCTTTTTCCAAGTTAGTTTTGCTAGATGGTTAATATTTTCCATTTCAATACATTTATACCATGCACTACACATATATAAGTAAAAACATTAGATATAAGTAAAGAGAATAGTTATTAGTTATCCAACTACTATAATGAATGAAATAAAAGGCATATTTATTTATTAATGATTTCCATCAATGGGCCTCAAATGTGAGCTTCATAAGAATAAAAAAGCATTGCATGCCCACCGTGCACATCCAAAGCTAGTAGCATCTAATGGGACTTATATACATAATTAATCAATTGAAATTTAAAAAAATTAACTTATATACATATTCATGCTTATGTAATTGCATAATTTATCAAGATATGCAATAACTTATCCACTATTGTAGGCAATTAGTAAGGCCTACCCCTTATCACAACACAAGAAAATTTAGGTATGATATCTTCTATTTGTTTCTCCTTGGGCAAATGCTTCTTTGATTCAAAGATGATAGCAGGGTCAAGGAATTTGTAAATGTTCTTGACCTTTAATCTTTGCAAATTATCATGCAAAGGCCCACAAAAACTTAATGTCAAATACTTATTATGTCCTATTAACAAGTAATGTTAATATGATTCTTAATAGAGCAATTACACCACTTATTTGATATAAACGATGATGTGCGTGTAATCCAGCTCAGCCATATTATATATGGCTTAGAGGTCCTCTTTCATAACTAGAACCTCAACTTTAGTCTCTGCAATTTATCATTCAGAGACCCGTAAAAACTTAATGTCAAATACTTATCATATCCTATTAACAAGTAATGTTAGTTTGATTCTTAATAGAGCAGTTACACCACTTACCCAATATAAATGATGATGTGCATGTATTCCAACTCAACCATATTACATATGGCTAAGGGGTCCTCTTTCATAACTAGAACCTCAACTACATCGTGGGTAAGCACACCAGCCTCTATCATTATAGGGCTAATTTCCTTATCTTCATTGATTAGTCTATACAGTCCTCTTAGGACTAGCGGCGTGTTAGGTGGAACTTGCACTTGATCCTTACACCGTGAATGTAATTTTCTAGAAATCAGTAATGAATATATGTAAGAAGAGTAAAAGAGAAGCAACTTTATCATAAATTAGACATAAATACCTGGGATGGAGCAATCGATACGCCAGGATTTGTTGCAAGGGAGGGGGTCACCCTCAATGGTGCCTTGTGCTTCTTCTGATTAACATTAGATGCAAATAGTATTTAAAAAATTAGCTCAAGCCTTAAAGTTGTTGTTGAACATGATGCTGTGAAAACATACACATACCTTGGAAATCATTGCTTTGATATACTTCTCTGGCCAAGCTACATGATATCTAATCGCATCCCCAATAATATAAATACCATCCGCTTCTTTAGGAAATGGTAAGAGGACATTGGAGGGCAGTAGTATTACACACTTGCTTAGTGTGTGGACGCATCAACTTGTCATATAGCATAACAGAAAAACCTCATCCAGTGTACCCACAGCGACGTAGTTCTCAGCTGTATATAGCTGCAACATGCATTGACCCACTTGCAAATCAGAAATCACCTATACATAAGACTGATTGAAGAGTACTAAGAAATAGAACATTGAAAAGGTAAGCATGGCAATACATACCTCCTTGATTGGGACATCTCCTTCAAAGATCTACTCCTCCATCTCTTCTTCAAATGGAGGACTACATCTATTGTGAAAGGGTGGTTGAGGGGCAACATCTTGATTTGGATCTTTTAAACTCCAAAGTTCCTTATAGAAATCATTCTTTAACTTCGCATATGACTAATTTACCATATTCTCCTTCCATGTCCTCTGCTAGAGGATTCTTTGATTTATGGAAGAATTTGGAAGGAACCACACAACAATCTTGCACCCTAACTTGGCTAGGGTGCTCATCCTTGTTTCCCATTACCCTATATAGGATGTCCTCCTTGGCATGGGGGTTTTAAGTGGAATTGAATATAGGACGGTTTTTTCAAACCATCTTATGTTAAACTGAATATAAGAATTTTTTTTTTTAAATTGTCCTATATTCTATGTATAAAAGACATTTTTGTTTAAATATCCTATATTCAATAAAATATAAGACAGTTTTGAAAAAATCATCCTATATTTTAAACTATGAAATTCACATAATATAAGATGATTTTTATAAAACCACAATATATTATTAAAATAGATGATAATTTTCAAAAAATCATCTTATATTATATGATTGTCTTTCCCATCAATTCCTCTATGCATGTTAATTTTATTTTAATAATATAAGATGGTTTATGAATAACCGTCTTATATGTATTGAAGTAGTTTCTCATGTTGTTTGGATATGAAACATCTTAAAAATCTACGAAGTACAAAGGTTACCCCAACCCTTATTTTCTAAATATGTAACTAGTGTTTGGCATGAAAAATGATGTATAGACTTAATTGATTAATTAATTCATTTTCATACATCAAATGTTACAAACTCTTTAATTTGAACCTCATATACAATCTGATTCAATCCAAGCACTAGCATCATGCACATAATCCATCTCATTCTCCTCAATTAGATTGATTAATGATATTGTTGTAGTGATTGATGGGTTATCAATTGCCATGTCGCATATGTCGTCTTCATCATCGAAGTCCTTTGCAAAGGCTAATAAAATAGTTGATCATCTCATATCATGTCCATCTTGTACATAAAATACCTATTTTGCTTGACATGTCAAAATAAACTGGTCATTTTGATAGCCAATCTTATTAAGGTCAACCAATGTCAAACCAAGGGCATTAATTCTAATGCTAACTTTGTTGTGTTCAACCCAATCACACTTAAACACAACCACAGTTCTACAAGCAAAATCCAGTTCCCATAGTTCCTGTATAACCCTATAATAAGTATTGTTGGCTACAATTAGGTTGTTGTCCTTTGAATTGGAAAGAAAGAAGAAAGTAGCTTTAAAATCTAAGCTAACATCGCTAACTTGCTATACTCTTAACTTCTCACCATCTTTTATGTGAAAGTGATAACCATTGATGGTATATTCAGCATACTTTATTTCTTCTAGTTGAGGTCCTATTGCCATCCAACCTAAGCATTCAAAAATACTATGATCTAGAACATCTGTGGTTGGATATGCACAGTTAGAAAAATAAGAAGTATATGTGATAGTTTATTTTTGTCTAAATATACCTGACTTTTATTTCATAAACTCTAATTTAGTGTCTCTCTTGATAGCAAAAAAAAGGCTAGGACCACAAAGCCCATCAACCACGCCCTTCTCTAGAAAATAGTGCATTCAAATGGGTTTAACTCCCAAAGCTTCATTGATGAAAATGCTATCTTAGTTGCTTCATGAATTGTAAGTAGTTTAATGTGTCTACCTTCATATCTCTCGAATTACGTTATACATATGGAATTGATCGTGTTCTGATAATTACATGTATAGGAGAGGTTGACCTAAGAAAGCGCTACTACAGGGCCTCTTAGTAATGCTATCATAAAGGGAGACATCCTGTATAAGGCTATGGACAACAAGGGCTAGCACCCTAGTCGAGTAAGGGCCCAAGGTTGTGGTGTGATTTCTTCTAGTTTCTTCCCTAAATAAGAATCCTCCAGAAGGGGACTTGGAATAATGGAAGGAGAAAATGCTCAATGAGTTATATAAGAAGGTAAAGAATAATTTATATAAGGTCTTTTGGAGTTTCAGAAGGATGTTGTCCCTCAAACCCCTTCTCATAACAACTCCAATGCTTCATCTGAAGAAGAGGTTGGAGTAGCAACTTTTAGAGTTGATATCTCAATCAAGGAGGTATGTATTGAGATGTTTACTTTTTCAATGTTCAATAATTAGTAATCTTCATTTATTCTTATGTATATGTTATTTTTTATTTGCAGGTAGGTCAGTGCATGGTGTAGCTGCATACAGCTGAGAACCATGTCATTGTGGCTACACCATTGAGCTTCTTTCTATCACATTGCATGATAGATTGATGCATCCACACATTACGCATGTGTGCATTACTATCACCTTCCAACCAGATGCCCCTACCATTTTCGATAGAAGCAGATGATATTCATATTGTTGGGGATGTCAAGGAATATCATGTAGCTTGGCCTAAGAAGTATATCAAAGCAATATTATACAAGGTACGTATATGGTGCTATAACATCATTCTCAACAACAATTTTGAGACCTCAGCTAATTTTTTTAATATTATTTGCATCTAATGTTAACCAAAAGCAGCATTTGAATAGTCTATGGGCCTTGAATTTGCATCTAATGTTAACCAGAAGCAATATTATACAATAGTGGGTAAGTTAAGTTTTGTAAATTTTATTTGAATGATGGTGTATATAGGTTTCATTGGATGTTGCTGGCTTTGGATGTGCATGGTAGGCATGCATTGTTTTTTATTGTTGTAAAGCGCACATTCAAGGCCCCTTATTAAAAATTATCAACAAGTTAAGTCTTTATTATTTCATTCATTAAGTAGCTAGATAACTGATAGCCATTCCTATTATTGATATCTAAAGCTTTTTACTTATATATGTGTAGTGCATTTATAAATGGGCTAAGTTGGAAGATATAAACCACCCAGCAAAACTCTCTTGAAAAAGGTCAAGGTAAGGTTTACTAGTTCTTTAGTATAATTTATAATCTAAAATTACAATTAGACTTAAGATTTGAACTTTTTTGTTGGCTTTGTTGTGTAGTGCCCTATAGAACAATCCAATTGGGAGTGTGGGTATTATGTTCTAAGATATACAAGAACCCTCATTTGTGAAGGATTTATGATCTCACAGTTGAGAAAGGTAAGACAATTTATTGATCTTCATTTTTACAGTTTTCTATATTTCATGAATGACTCCAGATTGAATGCATCAACTAATTTAATATATGTTGTCTTACAAGATGATTTTGGAAGTAGGTGTTACTCCTAGATAGATTTAGATAACATTAGAATAGAATGGATTGAATATCTTTTGACTTTTAATTTACAAATCACTGATGTTATTGAATGTAAAGTTTTTATTAATGAAATATAAAACATAACTTCATTTATATGGATGTCTTCCTTTTTACTTTTGAAGTTTATATGGTTTCTTTATTTCAATGAGGTGTGTATGGAGAAGTGTGTAGGGTAAAGTTTAATGTGGAATGTTGGAAGTGAATTTATGTTGTAAAATGATTGTAGCCTATAGGAATTAATTGAATGCACTCATTAATGTATTTTGAGCTACAGAAACTACAGGAACATTGCATGAATACAAACTAAAAAAAGAACATATAAATTGTGTATAAAGTATGTAGGAAATAAGATGGTTTTAAAATAATCACCTTATATCAATATATTAAATAGGATAGTTTTTTCAAAACCATCTTGTATAAATATAATATAAGATGGTTTTAAAAAAATGTCTTATAAAAGTCAGATAATATAATATGGTTTTTAGAAACCTCTTATATATCATTCTAAATATAAAATGATTTTTCAAAAAACTATCTTATAAAACTCAAATAATATAAGACAATTTTTACAAACCGTCTTATATATTACTATAAATATAAGGTGATTTGTAAAGTCTTATATTTATAGTAATATATAAGGTTATTTTTGAAAACCATCTTATATTATCAAGTTTTATAAGATGGTTTTAAAAACCATCTTATATTTATAATAATATAAGATAATTTTTGAAACCGTCTTATATTAATAGTATTATAAGATAGCTTTAAAAAGTATCTTATATTTTGTCTTTATTTTACAAGAAGCCTAGAATAAGATAGTTTTTGAACAGTCTTGTGTATATATTTTTAATTGCCTTAAAAATCACTCATTGTAGTAGTGATTTTTCAACTAGCATGCCCTATCAGCTAACCATCAAGCCCAATTCACTAAGATGAAACTGGTAGGAGATGTTGGGATCTTATAGACTAGGGTTGAGCATGGTTTTGAAGGACGTCGAGAACCCCTAGTTTCAGACTAGGAAGAAATGCAAGATATCCTCTAGCAAGAACAAATCATTATATACAATGAAAGAGTACTTTTTTCTCTATCTAGTCTAGGGAAACCTAAAGTAGATAATGTAAACTATATATTGAATGACAAAAAAAAAAAAAAAAACAAGGACACACAATATTTCAAACTATAAGAAAACTAGTTGAAAGGTTTCTTTTTCTTAAATTTCTTTATGGGAGTGTAGCTTTTAGTTTATGTCTAATCTAAGTAGCTCCTCCTCTCTTTCAGACTTGGCCTACTGTTTACTAGTTAGACCCCGATCATTGTCAACCACTTCATGCCCTCTTTAGTCATCCGCAAGTTATTCAAGACATTGAATATGTTCACAGAGCTAGTCATTTAAATACTAATGTAGTTGATTAGATAGAGTTACTGGAGTGGCAATAAGTCACCTCATTCCAAGAGAGTCTTATTAGCTCATATGCCACTATAGGTCTCTTCTAAGTTGATTTTAATTAATTGGTTAAGGTTAGAGTTGTACATAAGATGATGTTTAACCTATATGGGGCAAGTGATGGTGATGAAATTCACTCTTGATCTTGTAGGAGTAAGTGGCCTTACTAATTCATTAAAGCATTCTCATGCAGTTTGATCAATATATATTTGCCTCAAAGCATGTAAATGCACCCTACTATGCAAGGAAAGAAATAAATCCAATGCAAATCTTAGAATTCAATAAATACAAGTGAATAAAATTATATGCTTTTGAATTGCCTAGGAATTAAGCAAAAAGGGGCAGCCACATTGCACAAAGCTCCCACGTATGTGGCATGTGGGGAAGGGGTGGACCACAAGGATCAATAGTACTATTGATCCATGAAATTAAAAAAATTAGCTAAAAGTGCAACCTACTATAGGAAATGGAAAGAAATTAGAATAGCTCATAGTAGGGTCCTAGAATTAGTCTTCAAGTACAAGGGTAGGTCCATTTACATGCCACCTCCTCTTCCAAGTTATGGGCATAACTTGACATGCCTCGAGAGTCAAATAAAATATGGCCTACCCTCCATGAAGATATGACTATCCTGTTAAAGGATCTAGAGTCAAACTATAATTATGAGTTTGAAGAAGACAATGAAATTCTAACCTACGACTGGCAGTACCCACAAACTATTGCTAGAAATAAGTTTCTTCAAGTAGCAATTGAATGCAAGAAACAAAATGTCATTCATTGTGCATAGTAGTGCAAAAGAGTCCAAACATTAGTCACTTACCATGAAACCTGATTACATAGGGCTCAAATTCCAAATCAAATAGAGAAAATGAGAGATTAGTATGTCTCTTAAATGAGAGATTGCATAACAACATAGACATTGACCTTACACCTTCTTCAGGGCCACTTACCCCAAGGCTTTCTCCAAAATCTAACATAAGTGGTAGTTGGTAGATTGTCACAAATACAAAAATAAAAGGAGAACTTGTGTGGGTGGCTCTTTCCATCCAGCTCACAAGGGTCATGACATGGCAGCACTCTAATCCAAGTGATGATGGCTTACAACTCAACAATATTGACAAAATCTGCAAAGGTAGCTATCACTTTAATTTCCTTGAAATACACTCCTACTTTCCTTGAATACTCTCCAGTCTCTAATTTGCATGCCATTCAAGCCACATCGAGGTATATCATAATCTTATACGAGACCACAAAGCCAATGTTCATAGCAATCTTCCATCCTACCTCAGTTACTGGAGAAGGCTTTTGAGCATATGATGCTTATAGAGTTTGAGAATGGTAAGTGTATCATTGAGTCCATATATGATATATGTAGATATTCAACTCTATTCAATATAGTTTACCCGGATGCTTTCACACTGTGGGCAATAATGCATCCTATTTTATGACTCAAATTCTTAATGCTAACACCTTTCAAGAATATCAAGTCAAGTTGATGTTAGAATAACAACCATTAACTAGAGTGACATCTCTACCAAGATACCAGTCACAATGTTAACAATAGTTAGCTCAGAGCAATGTGCCACAAGAAGTAAATGTGAGTACCATATCCCATCAATATAATATTGTAGCACATTTAAAAAAAGTATCCACTTCTCTAACCATATATGATGCACTTACAATGTCACATGAGTTGTGACATACACTTATTAGTAACCTAAGTGGTCTTAATTTGCATATTGATAAAGTTCACCAAGTGTACATGGGAGAATACCTAAATACATTTGCATCAATCACTTTCAATGATAGTGATCTCCATTCAAGCATGAAATCTTTTAATAAGTGCTGATTAAAGGACCTCTTATAGATGGGTGGGACAACAAGTCCTCTCAATTTGTCATAGTACAATTTAGACAATTTATTAGGTTTAAAGACTCCTTGGATGAAGGGAAGAAATTGATGTGATTAGTATGCTAGATAAAGAAAATGGTAAATTGCCTCTCTTCTTTCAAGTTGAATTATATGTGCAAGAGAATAAGTTTGAGCAATGGCTAAAAGCAAATGTGCAAGCAATTTGACCAAGTTGAGGATCTTGATTTGCATGCAAAGGTAGTCAAAGAGGTAAACCATCCCAAAGGCTAACATAGGGACTTTATTTTTTAATAAAGCATAAATGTATTGTGAAACTGGATCTTCATCTTCATTTGATAAGGAGAAAACCAAATTTTCAAAAAAATGAAGGTACCTATCTTTCCTACCCTCAAGTTTTGAAGGTAGGCATAAGACTAATTTGTCAACAACTAACCCCTAATAAGAATTTGCTTTCGAGGCCTTCAAGTGCTAAAGAAAATAGAAATACCCATAAATATTTTACATTGTTCAAAGTTATGGATTTCATTTTAGGGGCAAGAAGATGAAACCTATAAATATTTTACATTGTTCAAAATGCAGTCATCATCTTGCTTCTCATCTGAGATGCTACGCCTGTATGATGGAGATGCAAGGTCTAGTGAAGATGAAGTTCCCTTGTGAAGCTCCTCTCCTAGAACCCTTGGGGCACAAATTGCCAAAAAAGGACGCCTATCAAAAGTATGGTTTACTTGGTCAAGCCAAAGGTGGTGATGATGCAAAAAGTGATGATTTCTTTAGATAATCCAATTATTTGGATGTGGGGTTGACAAATCCTATCAGATGGAAGTTAAATTATCTAATGGGGCTTTGGAGGTATATTGCTAGCTTGGAGAGGGTTTGTTTGATGTGGAGCAAAATGAAGTTGGGGAATTGTTGGTGGCAGCTACATTCACTTTCAGAGATACAAGATTTCAATCAATACTTCCTTCAATTTATGAATCAAGCAAGGACAATGAGAGGTAAAGATGTGGAATGAGTTTATTCACAAATATTGATCTATGAATATGCCTATTTTCCTTGCAAGAGAATTTAATGAAGTGAGTTTTGCTTAGGAGATATATTTAGCAACTACTTTTACTAGAGAAATGAGACATATCCTATGGTTTATTAAGGAAGGAGAGCTTGTAGATTCACCCATAACAGAACTAGTAGGTTTTTATTTATTGGAGACTACATTACTCAACTCCCATGGATTTTATCTTGTTGCCTAGTTTTAGACCATATGCAACTAATACTTGACTTAGAAACCAAAAAGTTAGGGACCATATCCTTTTTGGTTTGAAGTGAGATGGCTTAAAGAAGAGGTTTTGTTGAGAAACTAGCTAAATAGTGGGTTCTTACTCCTTAACCGAATTGAAAAGAAAGCATTTTACAAAACAAATTGTGATTTCTTAAAAACAAGATTATTGAGTGGAAGAGAGTTCAAAGTCTCAAGGATATAGAAAAAACCAATGGTCTACTATGAGACTTCTCTCTACTTAAGACCAAAGAAGAAGAAGATAGCCTAATAGAAGAAATTGAAAAAAGGTTTGCCCTCAAAGAGGAGATCCTTAATGAACAATTTCTATAGGTTGCTAGGAAGCAGTATGCATGGTTGAGATGGCTCAAGGAGGAGAATTGTAATTATACATTCTTCCATCAAACAACAAATTTCATGTCTAATTGAAATTAAATTTATTCTTTGTTGGTTCAAGGTGAGATTACTGATGACCATGAAGCCATTTGCAAAGAGCTAGTTGCTCGCTTTATCAAGTTCTACTAGAAAGATCACAGTTTTCACCCCATCCATTCAAGTATTGAATTCGATTCTGTCTTCTCATGATGCTTCTTTTCTTGAAGCTATGTTTTTGCTTGAACAAATTGAGTTAACTCTATTCCAATGTTAGGAAGACAAAGCTTAAGAGCTTGATGAATTTTGTCTCTCATTCTTCCTATCCTACTGGGATATTATTAAACATAACATATTTGAAATCTTTTGTTGTCTTCTTCTAGTCTTATAGAGTTGACCATAAAGTGGGATCTTCTTTCATTAGTTCTTATCACCAAAAAGATGATACATCTAATATTCTAGATTTTAGACATCTCTCTCTTATTTCATGTTGTCCAAACTCATTTCTAATGTTCTTGCAAATCATATGAGCAAAGTGGTCCACAATGTCACTGTTAGTTCTCAAATATGCTTTTTGTTAAAGTTTATACAAATTATTGATGGGTACTTGTGGCTTTGGATGTGGTTGTTTCTTTTAAAATATTAAAAATAAGAGGATTTTTTGTTAAATTTGAGAGCAGGTTGATGGGAGAGTTTTAAATTATTTTCTCGATAGGATGGGCTTTGGGAAAAGATAACATGGTTGGATCAAGGCTATCTAGTCTTCTTCTGGAATTTCTTAGCTTTTAAATGGCTCCCCAAACGATTTCTTTCAAAGGGAAGAATGACTGAAACAAGGTGACTCCCTCCTCTTTTCTTTATTCACCATTATTGGAGATTTATTTTCTAAGTTGATTAACAAAGCCACTCACAATCATCTCTTTGAGGGAGTCAAGTTTAGAAATTCATTGTTAGTCTCTCACCTTTGTATGCTCACCATACCCTCTTATTTGGCCACCATCTATCCCACAAATTTGGAACCTTAGAAAGATTCTTTTTGTTTATGAAAAAAAAAACATGTCTTGAGTATGCTACCCATCTAGGATGTAAACAAGCTCACTTTCCTTTCTTGTATCTGGGTCTTCCTATCTCTTTTGGAGCTATAAAAAAGCTCATTGGTCAAGTATCATAGACAGAATTCAACTCAAACTTGCAAATTGGAAGAAGAAATATCTTTCTTTTAGGGGAGAATCACTTTATCAAGTCCTCCTTAGCTAGCTTGCTAATCTACTACCTCTCACTTTTCAAAGTCCCCCCATTCGTTATAGATGAAATTGAAAGACTTCAGCTTTAGCTTTTGTGGGATGACTATTTCAAAAGGAAAATAATTGACTTGGTTAAATGGCAAACTGTTTGTAATTCAACAAAGTTTGGGGGGTTGGGTATTAGGAGAGTAGATGATATAAATAAAGCTTTATAGGGGAAAAGGCTTTATTGATAAGGTGACAACAAGCATAATCTTTAGAGAAGAGTTGATCTATCAAAAGTATGGATTTTGTCACAAAGATCAGTTCCTTCTAGGGTTTGAAAAAGAATAATTTTGTACTCTAATGAGATTTCTAAAAAGTGCAAGTTTTTTCTTAGAAGTGGACAGCTCATTAGATTTTGGCAATGATGATTGATGTCCACATAGTCCAAATAAAGGAATCTTTTAATAAAGTTCATGCCCTAGCTAATAGTACTGAAGCTCTAATTTGTGATTACTATCAAATCACTAATCATGGTTTGGTCTAGAATATGCCTTTAAGAAGAAATTATTCTGTTTATGAAGAAGATCAACTAAGCAGTTGATGACTTTGACTTTGGTCTATGTATATCCCAACAAAAAAGATATTAGTCCCTGAACTCCACGTTCTTCCAGCCAATTTTCAGTCAAGTCTCTTTTCCTTGCGTCTCAATCTCATTAGTCGTAGGTTTGGCATCTACCTTCTATTTGGTTGTTGTTGGCTTCCAAAGAGTCCTTTTATTTGTTTGGACTATGGGCCATAACAAATTCCTTACGGTGAAAATTACTAGCTGGAGTTACTTATGCCCATTGCCTTTATGTCATCTAAACACTTGATTCACCGTCCATTTGCATTCCAGGTTTGGTTACGTTTCCTCAAAAGTTTCAATGTCTTTTATGTCTTTCTTGATAGTATTATGGATCTTCTTAGTCATTGGTCCTATATTCCTAGATCAAAACTTAAGGAGCTTTGGATATTTACGCTTCCTATGGTTCTCCAAGCTTTGTGGAAGGGGGGAAACAGTAAGTGCTTTTCGCAATCTCAAAGATCTGTCCTTAGTATGTCTCTTAAGCCACAAATCATCTGGTGTGTTAAGGCCCATAATATTGGCTCATATTATTCTATTCTCAACTTTCAGACATTGGTCCCTCATCTCCGATTTTAATTCTGTCCAACCCAAAGCTTCCCCTCAATGGACTCCTTTCCTTAGTCCAAAATCAACTTTGATAGTTCTAGGCTTAGTAATCCTAGACCTATTGGAATTGGCTCGATTTATAGGAATCTCTCTGGTCATTCGATCTTTGAACTGGCAGGGAATGTTGGAGGAACTGATTCTACTGAGGCTTCGTTTTGGCTGTGTACCATGGCCTCAAGTTTTGGCTGTGTACCATAGCATTAACACTTGGAGGAATCTATAGCTCCTTTCTCTCATTGTTTAAGGGTGATTCTGCCAATGTTATTAAGTGGTTCAACAAGAAGAAAGCCCCGCCCTGGCTATTCATAAATGTGATTGAGAAAATTCACGACTGGATGGATCTCAAGAATATCAAGTTTGTTCATGTTCTATTAATGGCTAACAATGCAACAGATGCTTTGGCCAAAGAAGCGATGAATACGACAGGTCTGGGAACCACCAGCAACAAACCGTGGATGATAACACTGGTCTTTCATCCAGGTTGAGTTTTATTTCTGCTATTTGGTTTCTCGTGGACCTTTTGTTATTTGGCCAGCAGACTTGTGTTTTTGACTGCTCTATTTCAATCCCTGCAAGCCCCCTTGTTTGAGTTTCTTGTTTCAGTTCTGCAATTGTGATATCTACTTTCCTGCTTTTGTTTATTGCTCTCTGCTTTGATCACCTTGATCAACGCTCTTGTGTTAATCCTATTTATTAATACATTGCAACTTTTCAATAAAAAGACTTCTACAAATGATCAAACCTTCTGTAATAGATATACATTTAAAACTAGAGACAGAGAAGGGGAGCCTTGGGGCAACGGTAAAAGTTGTCGTCATGTGACCTTGAGGTCACGGGTTCAAGGCGTGAAATCAGCCTCTTGCAAAATGCAAGGGAAGGCTGCCTACTATAGCCCCTTATGTTCCGCCCCTTCCCTGGACCCAGCATAGGCAGGAGCTTCTTGCACCAGGGCTGCCCCCTTTTTATTTAAAACTGGAGAGATCCCCTTAACTGTGATATTAAACTATAGAATCACATTTGAAATCGGAGGATTCTCAATTCTGATATTCAACTTTGATACTTGCAGCTTTAAAGGGAATGCCTGACCTTTTCAAGACCAACCCCAAACCTCTCTCTGTAAATGATAGACCCTAATCAATACATGAGATACACTAATGAGATCAAACTTGACAACCCCAAGAATGCTTGCCTAAGGATCTTCCTAAGCATTCCCCTTTGCGACTAGTCAATTAGCAAGAAATGGATGGAAATTTTAAATTCAGTTCCGGCAAATTTAGTTTTCCTTGTTTGGTTAAACATGGAAACCCAAATACAGCTGAAAATTTAGATCCCGACTGAAATCAATTACCATTCTCTTAATTATCAAGAAAGCAATTCTCGTACCAAGTTATCTTGCCAAATGATTTTGCAAACATAGAAATCAATTAACTGACAAATATTTCAAATAGACACATTTTGGTATTTGCTTAAGCTTCTTTTTCTTTTTTTCTTTTTTCAAGTTTAATGAATTATTAAATTATATTCCCACTCCCTCCATTAACATACTCCAGGTCCCTATATTTTTCTGGGCATTTACAGTTTCTTTTTAATTTCATGATATTGAAGTGAGCAGGCTGTGAACCTCACAACCACTAACCATCAAACTACGCTTAGAAACACAGTACAGAAAATTTATAAACATAATTAATTTTTAGAAGCTAGAATCATCCGTACCATATAATTTTTGGCCTACGAGAAATCTAAAGTTGGAGCAATGAGATGAATATTCTTGTAAAGTTGGATTGATGATATGAACAATTCCAATTACGCAGATGGAAATGTGGTCACTAGACCACCTCAGTGCGATCAGTTAGCATTCCTATACTTAAAAACTAGTAGCACTTGATAATTTTAGGAATTGATTTCATGACACCACCCCAAAGTTGACTAAAAATCTCACTCGAGGACCCTATGTTACAGAAGTCTCACATAAGATGCTGGCTTAGCATGATAAGTTGCTACATTAAAACAATAAAAAGGCAGCGTTTAAAGATAAGATGTTGTATTAGCATTTGAAAATGCCAACACTCTTGATTTATTCACTGGCTAACATAAAGGTGATGCAAGAAATAAAAGAACTCTGAGATAAAACGGTCATTGAGTAAACTTAAAGCATGCATTAGTAAGTGCAGTAGCTCCATAAACTCGTGTTTCTGTATTCTCTCTGCCCTAATTCGCCAGTTGTCTGCATAACGCATCACAGCTATAATGTATACAAATTAACAAGGAACACGTACTCAGAAGTACGAACAATTCATGAGTATAACTCTACATGTCATTCACAGAAACCAACTTACTAACAGGCATTTACCTCTGCAGGGATTTGTAGAGAACGACAGTGACATACCTAGCTAGAAACCTGTGTGTTGTAGCCAGTGCTACCAAAGACTGCCCGCTCTTCCCTTTCTGTACGTATAGATGATTAAGCACTACATGTGGTGGCCTCGATAATGCAGTGGGGCGGTCCATATATGATGGCATGTTTAGCATGGTGAAGTTTAGGTGTGGTGGGATAATAGGTGGCTCTTTTGCAAAATCCTCTGAACCTAGGTTCAAGTTGTTATAGCTTGAATCTGGTGACTGAGGAGGTTCAAGACCAGCAATGCTTTCCAGGTCCTCGGGGACATAATCCTGCATAATAAATTAGTTGATTTTGCATAATTTGGCAGCTTTAGGTCCAATTCATAAAGTTTTGAAGTTTCAACCATGGGCTAGTATAATGAAATGATTCGCATGTGTGGTTGCATACAGCTTAGAGACGACCAGAATTTGGCATGATATGTAGGAGTACGGAGCACATATTATGTATAGCATAGATGGTATCAACATTTGCTCATGACTAGAGCATTGCATTTAGGAATGCCCTGAGATTGCGGATATGTTTTAAGAGTTAAATTAAGTTTAACAGGAACTGGAATCAAGAGTAATAAACACAGAAACTGGAATCAGCAACTCCTGCTAATCAATCTTTTCAGAATAAAATATAACTATCGCAATCATTAATAGCAACTCTCTCTCTCTCTCTTTGACACACACATATATGGGATGATATATTCACGAATGATTTTAATGTTGGCAAGAATTTTGAGGGCAAAATGAGTAAGAATTGAAATAAGACAAATACCCTTTTTAAAGATGGCCGACCCCTAATTGGGATAAGGTCTTCATGATGATGATGACCCTTTTTAAAGATACAGATTTTCAAACAGATGCCTATTTTCAACAGTACTGTTAAGGCTGTTTCCTAGACAAAAACTAGTTTCACCTGTATTCTGCCTAACTGTTTCATAGCACGAACCTCATTAACATCCACATCACACTGCAAATAATACAATTTGAATAATGAAGAACGACAAATGTTACATATTAATGGGGATTTTAAGCATTGTTGTTAATTGAAATCACTTGATGATGCAGTGCGTTCAGCTCATCTTGTTACCGAAATAACACTAAAAAATACAGAATCAGCAAGAAGATAAACAAAAAATCAGAACACAACCTCTACCACCCACGAACAAATCAGAAGGCAAAAGAAACTCCCATAACAATTAACTCCCAAATGAGAAATAACATAAAAACCCTAGCAAGTTATGATCGAAGATACCCAATTCTTTTCAGAAGAAAAAATGACATTAAAACAGCTCTAATCTTACCTCTATCCACCATGTATAAACCCCAAATCCTCATTACTATATTTTTCACTAGAAATCTGTCTCATTTCATCATCCATGAGTAAATGAAAGATGCTTCATTCTCAGGACCTGTCCCTTAAAAGTTGATTTCAGTCAACTTATATAAGAGGGATGATTTTGTTTTGGAGCAACTGAACATCCATAACTTTGGATTTATTTTTCTCTTTTTTATGACATTGAGAAAACAAAACCAAATTAAGAGTGGATTACTTCTTCATGTGTTCATTTTCCTCTTCTTCAAACCTCCTTGAATGCACAAAATCATATGAGAGAAGACATGAAAATTATCTGCATAAATTTTCCCATTTTCTCTCTCTCTCTCTCTCTCTAAAATGGCAACAGGAAGAGGTGTAAAAGAAAAGCCCGGCATACATGTGCCTTTCTACTACGATTTTTTGTTTTCTCCATTTTATCGTTGGAATTCTTGCCAGTATAAGACATCTGTGCCAATAACAGTGCCCTATGTATATTTGTGTCTGTGTGTATCTTTTTTCGTAGGTAAAAAGGATTAAGTTGGAGAATAACTTAATCAACTCTTCTGACAAACACACATGTCAACTGTCCTATGCTCTTCTGACAGAACTCCAAAGTTGGATACCTAGGACTCCTCTGTTAATCTCACAAGATCACCCTCTCTACCATCTTCCACATGCCTCACACTCCATCCCATTTCGCCATCTAATCCAGAATTCACTCCCATTTGACCAATGACAAAATCTGGGTGAAGTTATTCAACTGATGGAACCAACTAACATATATCACTTCAAATGAGAATTTATGAATTTGGATCTCTATAAGTGTGCCCAGAAACTCCTTTTTTTGGTTCTAGTGTGTCTGTATGTTCTGGAACACAAAGAACATCAGCGCAACAGTTCCTGTGAGAACAGATCAGATGATACACCTGTTTGGATACTAGAGTCTTGAACCGTTTTTTCTCAGTTCTGGGACGAAATTGCATTTTGATACACCTATTGGAACTTATTTCATCCTAACTTTATATAAGCATGGTCCTTACATGCATCCAAATATCCTTTCCAGAAAAACATGCATCCAAATATAACATAATTGATGGTTAGAGAAAAATGTGCGGATAACATAAATATGATTTCTTCAAAATGGGTCAGGTGCAGAAATTTAGCCGAAGACCATGAACATGAGAGAAAACGGATTTGAATTTTGCAGAAATCACCAACAGTATCACAGTTTTCATTCTTTTTGCAAAATGGCATTGTCATAGTATACTACTAACAAAAGGCATAACTTCCACCAAACAAGGATATATTTTAGTGAAAACATCACACAAACAAAATAAATCGCCAACTTACATATTGTTATTTATTAAAAAAGGAATGGCCTCAGCATTTAGCCAAAGGAAACTTTCACAAAGTTAATTCAAGATCACATGCAAGAATAAGGCATCTGCAGCACTCCCAAAATACTACTATGTTAATAGAGGATTGGAAGAATTTGATGGGTAACAGAGAGATGGTAGCAAAAGTTGGGTTTTGGACTGTCTCAGAGGAGGAAGAAATGGTAGAGAACAAATTGGAATCCATACAGTGTCAAATGAGGTAAAACTAACTGGAATGCTAGCCGGTTCTTGACGACATTAAGTGGAAGCCGGAGAATAAAATAGGTACATATATATATATATATATATATATATATATATATATATATATATATATGTTTGTGTGTGTGTGTGTGTGTGTGTGTGTGTGTGTGTGTGTGTGTGACAACTATAGATTGATGATAGGTATTACTAAATGGGCAACTCTTTTTGATGATCTAAACTGTCTATCTGTCATTGATTATATGGATCACCGTAGCAATTACAAATCAAATTGTAAGTGTCTCTTGATAATAGTAACATACCGCAATTACCTATGAAAAATGCCAAATTCAGGTGCGAATGTAGAAAAGATATTAGTTACCTCTGTACATGTTGAACTTCAAGGTTACTTACCTTCTTCAGGTCATCTTACCAAATTATCCCTTGATCCTGCCCTGCAGTTGCTGTCACCATAAACATTTCAAATTCACTGAGAAAGTCAGGCGATTATGTTGCTACCTCATCATAAGTTGACACGGAAGGGAATTTACCTTTCATGGGCCCCACACGTGATGCCATTATCTCCAAGAGACCCAACTATTCCTCAATCTAATTCCTGGGGAAATCCAGTAACACATACACATGATCAAATCTTTAATAGCTCATCTTCTTCAAATTCTACACAAGGGATGTCACCTTCTTCTAGTGATCCATTTGATTCTCAGTTTCCTCCATTAAACCATGGGAAAAATCAAGTGTTCCTAATTCTAATGGTAATATATTTCACAAAGGACAAAGTGGATAAAATGTGTGGGCCAAACTGTTTTCAACTATAAAAGAGAATGGTGAGGATCCAAAACCTGATTATACTCAGTCCATTCAAGAACCTAGAGGAAGAAATTTGTTAGAATTCCAAAGAAGTGATTGATAGATGTAAAGATAAGTGGAAGAATTACTTGCTTGGTTATTTCTTGGGAAGAAGGGCATTTTTTTAGATCTTTGATAACTGCATTAGAACAGAAATGGAGCATAGAAGGATCTTTTGACATGTTTGGGGCTCAAAAACAAGTGTTTCCATTTTAGGTTCTCAGATGAAGAGGATTGTGCACATTGTCTAGAGCAAACTAATAACTTCTACTATGGTAAAGCTCTTGTAACAAAAAGGTGAAAAAATATGCTAATCAACCATCAAATGATAAGTCATGTTTATCTTTGAAGAAAAAGTATGGGACCACATCTGAAGCTTGAGAAGCTAAATCTGACCTCGTCCCTACTTGGGTTCAATGTCCTGGACTTGATATCAAGTACTAATCTGAAGAAGCATTATGACTGATTGCTAGTTCTTCACAGACCTTTATTCATGGACTCCCAACCGGTTAATCTTGTCAAGGCTTGCATATGCCAGGATATGCATAGGGATGAAGATGCAACACATTTTCCCTAATACAGTGGAAATGGAAACAGAAGATGGAGTGGACATACAACAGATAGAATATGAGTGGAGACCAGCTAGTTGCAAAAGGAAAATTGATGCTGAAACAAGGAACAGAAAAAAGACAGTTGTTGATCCTAAAACAGCTCCATCACCAGGACCACAAGTTACTACTTCAAACCATTTTGAAGATTTTGATACAGAAGACAATGCTGCTGATATATATACCCAGGTAAAGAAAATGTAGCCACTATAACTAGGAACAGAGTCCCTGCAGCTAACGAGGGTGAGAAACCTGCAACTTAAGATTTATCTGTTCATACAGCTGGTGAAGATGGAAAAGTATAGAAGAAGTGGAAAATTTTGATAATATTGATAATGAAGTATCTAATTCTGATATTGAAAAACATCTGCTGGGGATCAATTTTGACCAGAAGTCAACACCATCCAATGCAAATTCATAACTGTTAGAAAAAGACACTTCCAACATTCTCCACAAGCCTTGAGCAACTCAAATCTTGCTAGACAAACTGCGTTTTCTTCAGCAGCATTAACCAGGATCTAGTGATGATAATGATGAGTGTGATAGGGTGCTGGAATGTTGGGGGTCTCTATTCTCCTGAAAGACAAAATGAGGTTCGTAGGATTATCATGAAAAATAACCTTTCGATTATTTTTCTTTCTGAAGCTCATGCTGTAAGCAAAAAATGCAAACAATGTTCCAATGATTGCAGTAATGAAATATCAAATATACTTGGGGACTTCACTTCTATCGATTCTCATCTAAAAAATTGGAGGTGACCCAAAGATTAGAGAAATGGCAGATTGCAATGAACGCATTAACAATCTAGGTCTTACTGATAATAGTGTTGATGTAAATTTTCTTGCTGAAACCAAAAAGAAGGTGATGGTAGAATATATACAAAAATTGAAAGAGCTATGGTAATTTGTCTACAATTACAGGGTGTCCCTCTACAATTGTTGACTTTCAGGCCCATAGTGATTCTAATCATTATCATCATCATCATCAAGACCTTATCCCAATTAGGGGTTGGTCACATGAATCTTGTTCCTCCATTCTCCTCTATTATGTATCATGACTTAATTTAATCCTAAAGTTTTTAAATCTTTCCTCACCACTTCTATCCACATTCTTTTGAGCCTTCGACTTACATTGCCTCACTCCTAACCGGTGCCGTTTCGATCTCCGTTAGACATGTCCAAACCATCTAAGTCTAATCTCCCTCATCTTGTTACCTATTAGTGCTACTCCTAAATTTCCTCTCATGTTTTTATTCCTAATTCTATCCCTTCTTGTCTTGCAACTCATCCATCTCAGCGTCCTCATTTCGGCTATGTTCATCCTATTTACATGATGTTCCTTAACTGCTCAACACTCTAATCCATAGAGCATGGCCAGCCTTATAGCCATCCTATAGAATTTTCCTTGCAGTTTGAGTGCACCTAACAATTACACAAAACTCCAAAAGCGCATCTCCATTTGTTCCAACCCGCTTGGATTCTCTAGGTAACCTTCCTCTCAATCTCTCTACTCTAGTGAGTCATAGATCCTAAGTACCGAAAGTGGTCTTTTAAGGAGACTTCTTGCATATCAATCTTTATTGGTACTCCACTCCTGCTCCTCTCCTTACTAAAATTTCATTCTATATACTCTATCTTAGTTTGGCTGATTTTAAATCTTTACTGGTGATTCTAATTATAGCCCCCATTATTATCTTTATTGGGCAGCACTATACTCATGGGCCTAACCCATAACATGTGGCTGAGAGGTATATCTGTGCATGAAGTAGCTGAAAGAGCATGGCATGTTAAAGCTTGGGGCAATCCATTGTTCAAACTTATTAAAAAACTGAAAGAACTGAAGAGGTGCTTAAAGCAATGGAATCACAACATCTTCAGCCAAAACAACAATGAAGCACCCATTATTAGACAAATGCTAGAAATGTTCAAAAGTTTCTTCAATCCACATCTTAGGATTGCTTCTTTTATTGAGAAAAAGGAAAAAACTAGATCATCCTTTCATCATGTTGTAGCTCAAGAGCAGAATCTATATTAAAAATCTTGTCAAAAGTGGTTGCAATTGGTTCGTTGTAATTATAAGTTCTTTTAGCCTCTATTGCAGAAAGGAGAAGTTCTAACATGATGCAAAGCATGCAGGTTTCAACAGACATCTACCAGGAGGATACCAATGAGATTCACTCCATTTGCAGAAGTTTCGAAAAGACCTCTTAGCCCCAGTGGTCCATGAAGCCCCTTTACTTTCCCAATCCTATGTGCACGCTCACCTTAAGAGAAGCTGACTCACTAGGAGTCGATGAAGAAATTATTAATCTCATCCTTCAATCTAACCAAAATAAAGCCCCAAAGACCTGATGGCTTAAATGGTGCATTTTCAAGCCTCTTTGGTACCTTATTAAGGGAGACGATATCGTTGCACCAAATTTTTTTAGAAGGGAAGATGACAAAGGAGCTCAACAACACCTTTTTGACTCTTGTTCCTAAAGGTATTAGTGCCTCCTCCCCTAATAAATTTCACCCCATCTCTTGCAACTTTATCTACAAAGTAGTGACTAAGATCATGCCAAATATATTGAAAATGATGATGGGTTCTCTCATTAGTACAGTGCAATCAGCCTTCATGAAGGGACAACTTATTTCTGATAACATTTTGTTATCTCATTACCTGATGCATAACTTCCATCACAAGGACTATAGTGAATCTACGTTCATCAAAGTTGGCAAAAAGGACGCTTTTATAGTGTAAACAGTTCTTTGGTTGCTTTCATGAAGAAACGAAAACTTAATGATACTTGGGCATTTTGGATGAGTAAATACATTAATACAGCCACTTCTCTATATTGGCAAACGGCACTTCTCATACGGTATTTTCAAAGCACCAACAGGATAAAGCACGGGTTTCCTATTTTGCCTTATCTACTTTGCTTAATTTTTGAAATGCTAACAGTGACTTTAGATGATACAGTTGCTGCTGAAAAAATCTCCTCTGCATTCAAGAGAGGAAATGTCACTATTAGCCATCTACTTTTTGCTAATGATCTCATGTCATTCAAGTATATCAAAATGTGAGATCTTTTTTTGAATGTTCACGAAGATACTCAAAGGAGAATTATATCCATACCAAATATGCAGCAAGGGTAACTACCTATATGCCAAGGTTCCTTACTTCGATAGTGTGCACATATCTAAATTTCAACCTGCTAGACAGTCTGTTGATACCAAGTAGCAGTAAAAAAAAAAAATTCTATCCATTTTTCATGATATTATGCATGCATCAGATATATCATGGCCAATTCCTCAATATATATATATATATAGTGGATGACTCTCATAATGGAATCAGATAAATGAGATTTCAAGTAAGTGTTTACAGAATATAAGGTATGTTGGACAGCACTCTTCTCTCCAAGACATATGTGAATGCATACCTCTCACTAAAAGGATCCACCAAAGAATATCTCAATTGAAATCTATATTTCTCTTACATGCAGGAATACTGAAACTCATCAAAATAGTTTTATATAGCTTTAGGTAACTGGACTCAGTATTTCAACAACCTCAAGCCACCATACATGATATTGAAAAATCATTCTATGACTTCTTTGGGCAGGCTTAGACATTAAAATGAAACATCATGTTGTTATTTGGGATATGGATCATAGACCAAAGGAGGAAGGAGGCTTAAGGATAAGGATTTGCAAGGTCGATGATGTAAATAAGGAGCAATTGTGAGACATGTCTAGCATAGAGCGGGTGATAGACAGTTCCTTTGAAACTCTTCCGTGCATTAGAAATACATAAATAAATCATCATCATCATGAAGACCTTATCCCGTTTAGGGATCGGCCACATGAATCTTATTCTTCCATTCCTCTCTATTAAGTACTATGGCTTCATTTAGTCCCAAAATTTTTAAATCTTTTCTCACCACTTCTATCACGTTCTTTTGGGCCTTCTCCTTGCCCTTTTAGAACCTTCTACTTGCATTGCCTCTTTCCTTCTAACCGATGCCATTTTCGGTCTCCTTTGGACATGTCCAAACCATCTAAGTCTAATCTCCCTCATCTTGTTAACTATTGGTGCTGCCCCTAAGTTTCCTCTAATATTTCCATTCATAATTCTATCCTTTATTGTCTTGCCACTCATCCATCTCAACATCCTCATTTTCGCGACACTCATCCTATAAACATGATGTTCCTTAACTAGTCAACACTTTGATCCATAAAGTATGGCAAGCCTTATGGCCATCTTATAGAATTTTCCATTTAGTTTGAGTGGCACTTGCCTATCACATAAAACTTCAAATGCACATCTCCATTTGTTCCAACCCGCTTAGATTCTCTGGGTAATCTCCCTCTCAATCTCTCCACTCTCATTTATCATTAATCCTAAGTACCAAAAGTAGTCTTTTACAGGGACTTCTTGGTTATCAATCTTAACTAGCATTCCACTCCTACTCCCCTTCTTGCTAAAATTGCACTCCATATATTCTGTCTTAGTTTGACTGATTTTAAATCCTTTAGATTCTAATCTTGCCTCCATAACTCTAATTTTGTGTTTATGCCCTCTCTTGTCCCATCAAGACTATATCATCTACAAATAGCATGCACAATAGAATATCGTCGTACAGATGTTTTGTTAACTCATTCATAACCAACGTGAAAAGGTATGAGCTCAATGCCGATCCTTGGTGCAATCCTACAGTGACAGGAAAATCACCGATCTCGCACTAGTGGTCTTAAAATTTGTTACCGCTCCCTCATACATATCTTTAATTATGTCTATATACCACCACGAAACCCCTTTCTCGCCCAACATCCTCCATATTAACTCTCTAGGGACTCTATCATAAGCTTTCTCTAAGTCGATAAAGAACATGTGGAGGTCTTTCTTCCTCTCCCTATATTTCCCTATCAATTGTCTTAGTATGAAAATAACTTCCATGGTAGACCTCCCAGGCATGAAACCAAATTGGTTCTTCGATACACTTGTTTCATGCCTTAACCTCTTCTCAACCACTCTTTCAAAATGTTTCATAATGTGGCTCATAAGTTTGATCCCCCGATAATTAGTGTAGCTCTGTATCTCCTTTATTCTTATAAATTGGTACAATAAATCTTTTCCTCCATTCATTTGGCATTTTTATTTTATTTTATAATCTTGTTAAACAACTTAGTCAACCAAACTACTCTAGTATCTCACATATGCTTCTAAACCTCTATTGGTATACCATCGAGCCCCATGGCCTTTCCTAATCATCCTTTTCAAGGCCTCTTTCACTTCAAGTATTCTAATCCTACATTCATATCTATAATGTCCAATGTTATTTAGGCTTACAGTATTTTTAATCCCTATATTCTCAGAGCCATTGTCATTTAACAATTTTTGGAACTAAGTTTCCCACCTTTGTTGATCATGTCATCTTCGAACAGTACCCTTTGAACTTTTTGCACAATTTCACTCCACTACCATGTTTCCTTTACTAATTGCATTTTACCTTTAGATGCTCCGCAGACATCTTTTGCCACTTTGTTAATGGACTCGGCCATATTAGTCTACATGGTGTTTACTTCTGTTTTGTAGTTCCAGTTTCCTTCTACAAGCAACTTATTTGTGAATAAGGTTATTTTTTCTCCTCTTAAGCTCTACCACTTAGTTTTTAGACATCTATTAAGTTCATTTCCATTATTCTATCTTTTAATATAGATATCCCTAACCATTTTCCTATGTTGTGAGGTTAAACTCTCACCGAGTATCACCTTACAATCCTTACACATTAATCTTTTAGTATCCTAAGGAGAAAAAAGTCTATTTGGCTTTTACGAAGTCCACTTTTAAAGGTTGTTAAGTGTTCATCCCTCTTCTTAAAGAATGTATTTGCAATCGCCAGTTTATATGACAAAGCAAAATTGATAATCGTTTTCCTCATCTCATTTCATTCTCCTATACCATACCCTCCATGTATCCTATCATATCCTTCCTTTTCTTTTCCTACATGACCATTTAAGTCTGCTCCTATAGATACCACTTCAATGTTGGGAATTTCTTGCATGACTTCCCCCATATCTTCCCAAAACTGTCTCTTGATTATATGTTTTAACCCTACTTGTGGTGCGTATGCACTTATAGCATTTATGACCTGCTCTCCTAGAACAAGTTTTATTATTATAATTCTATCACTGATTCTTTTAACGTCTACAACTTTATCCTTTAATTCTTTATTCACTATTATTCCTACGTCATTTCTATTATTATCCTTTCCTACGTACCAAGATTTATACCTATCGATTTCTCTAGTTTTAGCTCCTTTTCACTTGGTTTCTTGGATACAAGCTATGTTGACTCTCCTACATTTCATCGTATCTACCAACTCCAAACCCTTACCTGTCAATGTCCTTATATTCCATGTGGCAATACAAATCTTATGCTCTTGAGATATCCTATTTACCCGGGCATTTCTCAACCTCCATGGCATGAACCCATTCTCACTTTTCACTGTACCTAGGAGACGCTCTAATAGCCCTTTCCCATTTTCCACTACACTCAGGATTCGATGTAGCATGTCGCTTCTGAGGGAAGGCCTAGCAACCCTTGCCCATTTTTCACCACACCTGGGATCCGATACAATATGTCGCTTATGAGGGACGCCCTAGCTTGAGGGAATGTTAGTTTTCGATTCATGTCATGTTAGGTTTGCCATATTTTTAAGAAGCTGGAAATGATTTTCATTTCTTACTTACAAACTAATATAAAAGGGCAACCCCAGTGCACTAAGATCTGTGTTATGCGGGATTCGAGGAAGGGGTCTATAGCTATGTAGTTAAAGGCATGAGGCGCACCGAGGCACAAAGGGGTGCGCCTGGAGCCTGGGGTGCCTAGGCGCACACTTGGAGCCTGAGGCACAAAATTATATTTTTCATAATTAAAAATTAGCTAAAATACAAAAAAAAAAAAAAAAAAAAAAGCATGAAAAATACAGCATACATGAAGACACAAGCATGGGAAAGCTATATATGTGTATAAGAATAGGTATTAACTAATAAATATAAATAAAACAATTTTTTTCAAATTTTCATAAGTTTTATTTTCAGAAAAATTGAACAAAATAACACTACAATACAAAAAAAGCATGAAAAGTACATCATACATGAAGATACAAGCATGAGTAAGCTATATATGTGGATAAGAATAGGTATTAACTAATAAATATAAAAAAGAACAATTTTTTCCTAATTTTCGTAACTTTTGTTTTCAAAAAAATTTAAAAAATAACCTTAAATTACAAAAAAAAGATGAAAAATTTATCATACATGAAGACACAAGCATGGGAAAGCTATATATATGTGGATAGAAATACGTTTCAATGAAGAAATACGAAAAAACAATGACTCTTTTTTTTCCGTAACTGATTTTTTCGGAAAAACAATAAAAAACCTGAAAACAAACTCAAATCTAGAGCAAAGAAGTATAAAACTCAAATGGAATGTTTTCTTATACATATAGAACTAAAACCCATCAAGATCTATGGAAAATAGTTAACAAAAAACAAAAAATTTGAAAAAACGGTACTGGTTTTTACGTTTTTTATAGAAACTGTATACAAATGCTAAAATTCGTAAATTCATACCTTTTTTTGCTTAGATCTCTGAAAGATCAAAGAGGAATGGTCGTTTTCACCTTCTCAGTAAGTTGGAAGATTGAAATTAGGGTTGGAAGGTGAAAAAAAAAAAAAAACAAGGTTTATACGTTACCGAGTAAGTGGTCTGCGCCTCGAGTCAGGGGTGCACCCAAGCGCGTGCCTGGGCGACCGCACCTCATTTCCTCTACTCCTGGCACTCTCCCAGGCACTTACCTGTCAACTTGCGCCTATGCATGCCTTTAACTACATAGGTCTATAGTACGCAACCTTACCTTGCATTTTTGCAAGAGACTGTTTCCAAGCCTTAAACTTGTAACCTCAAAGTCACACAACAACAACTTTACTAATGCACCAAGGCTCCCCTTCTACTTACAAACCGATATACAAATGCATATTCATTTATAAGTAGGAAAGAAATAACAAAATCATCTTCAACTTCTTCCTTGCCGGCTAGCACCTGACACAAAACTCTTCTCCTTTTTCATCCAGGCTTGGGACCGGCATCAGTGGAGTTAAATACATAAATAAATAAATAAGAGAATTTGGGATCTGAAAATTCCAAATGAGTGCCCTTTGGGGGTGGAGACAAAACAGTCTACTCTGAAGGTCATTGGGAATGGCAGTAGAAGTCATTTTTGGAAGGACCCGTGGCACGTTAACAGGAGCTTATAAATCTGGCTCCTTCATTTCAGTTATACTTCTTTCCTCACTGATGTTAACATCAGTCATTATTACTAATGGGGGCTGGAAAATGGAAATTTTTCTCAGGAACAGCATATCAGTTTGACCGCTACTCAGGGTTGCAATATTTTCAGATGAAACAGGTGATATAGGAGTGTCGAAACCAGATGCAGAAGGTGGATTGGCACTCACCTCTACATGGAACATAGTTAGAACAAAGAGTAGATCAAAGGAATTGACATAGGCTGTTTGGTTTAAGGAGCATACAGCAAGGTATTTGTTACAAACTGCAGTAATCACAGGAAACCAAACAGAAGATAACTCAGCAAAATAGCAATTGATGGGAATGAAATAAAACAGAATTGATTATATGCAATTACAATCCAATCAATAACAATCCAAATAGCAAGAAAATGAAGTGGTACAGTAATTCAAGGGGCTGCAGCCTCCAGATGATTTCACCAATTACCTATCCTCAATCCCCATACCATCCTCTCCTCTTATTCAGGAATTCCCTTCTAGAACAGCACTAGGCTACTGCCACATGTACTGCTTCCTTCTCTTCACTTACCACCTGCTGACCTTCACCCCCTTGTGCCCCTTCTAGAGACTGCACCTTCTTCCAAGTATAAACCTTCATGACCACAGACATATTCTTTCATAACTTGACAAGCTGTTTAAGGGAAGCTTTCTACAATCAATGTCATTAGCAAATAGGGAAAGGACATTGATCCTGTATGTCGCCTTTGAAAGTAATAATCTGAAACTGTTGATCACTTATTCATTGGATGCTCAAGCACAGCATGTATATGGCAATCTGTGTTATGACAATTTGGAACTAGGAGAAGAGCTTTCAGATCCCCTTGTAGGGAGACCTTATGGATTCTTTCACTCTTTAAAGGTAGTCAACACATTACCGCAACCATTAAACTTACATTCTTTTCCACCATTTATCATATCTAGAGGGAAAGAAATCTGAAGATTTCTGAACATGTCAAGACAAAGGATCTCTCATGCATAACATTCTCCATGACATGAGAGAAAAGAGCAGATACCTTGATTTCAACGACGTAGACAATGAAAGGAAGAGGAAGATAAAGAGCTTGCTGGCAATTAAGATTAATCCCCCATCTAGGTAAGTAAGAATTGCTCCTCAAAAAATCTGGGAGAAGATATCTCAAAGCTTAATTCAGATGCATTTTTGACTGATGATCAGGAATCAATTGGTGGTTTGGTTAGAGATTCGAAAGGCAAATTTATCACAGCTTACTAAATGTTCCAAAGAATGAGATCTATCTTTTAGAATTGGTGCCATGCTGACCGGAATTGCAGGAGCCTACCAGAATGGAATCCGTGATATGGGTGGAATCAGATTCATATGTTGCAGTTGATCTGGTCAATTCAGATGCCTAATATGAAAGGCTTGGATCAGTTTGTCTACTAGAAGGAGACGACAATTGGAGAGAAGCAAATGCAGCAGTGGATATCTTTCAAAACCCACTTTCCCATATAAAGGTCTTTCTACGTCATATTCTTCACTCAGCCATATTTACAATGCATCATCTTGGATGACTATAGTGGCGAGGAATATGTACTGCAATACTTTCCATCTTTACTAATAAGAAATGGTTAGTGGTAGTCACCGAGACAACCCTGTTAACTATCAGAAAAACTGATACAGATAATTGTCACATTCTACAAGGAATGTTCTTTCAACATTTACTCATGCCTTCAGCATTCTTGAAGTTCTAGTTTCAGAAGTTATGACCATGCACCATACTGGCTTCTAATGCCGAGGGATTGCAAACATTTAATCACTGGGATAGGAATTCCCAAATCAGTATGTTTCTCCACTACCAAAGTGGCAGGCACGGGTTCCAAACCCCCTATAAGTGCTGAGTAACAAAGAAGGCGCTCATCCATCATAATTTGGTATAGACCTCTAAGTGGTTTTCTGCAACAATAACTAATAAGGTTTGCATGTATATATACAGGTAAAGATGTCCATTTCCTCTTATCTCAGATTATGGAGTGTCTATCACAACCATGGCTTTGTGGTTCCATTTCCAGCTTACCTACCAAAAGGTGAAAGAAGAAGAAAAAAAAACCATACGGTATAGCACCTACAATTTTACGCAAGCACAAATGCCAGCCCACAGAGGTAGCACGATCAATAGAGTGTAATTGCTAAATGTCTTCTGTATAAGAGAATTCATATGGTGACTGTTCTCATTCTAAATTAACTTATGTTTTACATAGAGAGGAATCCAGGGGTTACCTAAAAAACTTGAAATTTGTTATTAAAAAATCCAGGTATGGCCCAACCAGGTACCTAGCATGGTTAAAACATAGATTAAGTACAGATTAAGTTGGCAGCTATTGAGTTGTGGACTTCTACTGCAGTGGTGCAATAAGGGGCTTTCCTATGGTAGGTCATGGGTTCAAGTCACTCATGGGTTAAAGTCATAAATTAAGATCCATCCTCTTACCCAAAAAAACAAAGTTGGCAGCTATGTCAATCTAAAATCAGCAACTGACAGAACCAGTCAACTTTAGTCAAGCATTTTCCATCACATTCATTTGGGAGAGACATTAATCATTTATGATAGTTCTGACAATTTATTTCTCACTTTCAAGTTCAAAGAACTTCATAGATAATTATCAACTATCAAGTCACGACATAACTAGGTGAAACAGCAAATAGAAGTAATGCCTGGGAAGCAGAGGTGAGTTTACTCCAGAATGAAGCATAAAAGAAGCAAGGGAAGTTGAATTAAGAATGACTGGCAAAAGATGGCCATTAAACTGGCATGTGATGGGGGTGGTAGGAGTGCTTCAGTATCTTTTGGGAGACAATGTTATAGAAAGATTATCAAGAAAACTAGTAAAATAAAGCTATTAATGAAATGTTGCTCAGTAAGACATACGATAAACACAGGATTTTTGGACCACAATTCTGCTTGTTAAGTTGGCTATTCAGCGAATTCTGATCCAGTACATTCAAGTATCAATGAATACATCTAAACTGAAGTAATTGTGCAGTATCCATAAGACGCACATCTAATCTAGTCGTTGGTCTTGCCAAAGGTCTACCAACAACTGCTGTAAAGAAGGAATAATTCTTTACAAGACAAAACTACCTGACACAAAAGGAACAGCTTAAGTAACGCAACCAGTACAATGTCCCACTTACCTAAAACGCCCATCTCTGTAATGACTACTTTCTTTTAACTAGATATACAGCTGATAAAAACTGCGTAGAGACAACCATAGCTGATCCCTCACAGTCCCTAAGTCTCAAGCCTAATTCTCCTTTAGAATCAAGAGTGTTCATTTATTTCATTCAACAGATAAAGCATAGAGACTCAGAAATTGAAACCTCACAGAAAATGATAATCTTCATTCCTATTCATCAGCACATACTCATTACAACCATGACAGTGTAAACAGAAACAACTAGTTAGCCATTTCATTACCCTACCTGGGGAACAATAACACAAGGATCATGAAGATGAATATGCATCCCAATGCTTAAATGGCCTCATTTCCAACATACATGAAACTTCCTACTAAAAATAAGGCCAGGGATTAATTTACATTAAGCCTTCATCTTTGTGGAAGATGCAGAATACAAGGGTATCCATGAAGGTGATCCATATATGTTGACTACCAGCAACTCTAGGACAACAGCCTTGTTTTAGAGGATGACAAGACCATCATGCCCAATTGGTTCTTAATCAGATAATAAATAAGGTAGATGCAGGTTCCATCAGAGAACAAGAAAAGATGCACCACTTCAGTAACTCTTTGAACATAGCCATAACTCAAGTGACTTGAGAAGGACTGTTCTCTGCCCTTCTTCCATGAACTCCATACAGACTACTGTTGTATGCTACTAATTGTTGATAATGCAACTGATTTACCACTCACATCCTTCCTCTTCATAAGAATCAGCTTCTTGCCTAGAGTTTACATTGCACCAAAGCAGGTCAAATCTCAAGACCATTGTATTCCCTCTTTCTCCTTCTTTGTTTCCATTCAAAAAGAAGATTCAAACCCCAGCCTTCTCTTTCTCAATCTTCCTCTCTTTGATGCTCTTAAAGTTGCTATTGATATATCGCATGCAATCCTAGATCCTTACTATTTATATTTCCTCTCTTTGAATGCTGAGCAGAATTGAAGCCACAACCTAGTGTTTGTGAAAGCAAGCATCTCCCACGAAAATGGATCAAATCCATCAGAGAGCCTTACTTCCATTCCTTCTTATACATTTTATTTTTCTCATTTCTCCGACAACAGGACAAGTGGGGCATGAGGTTCAGTATGGGAAACAAGGGCGACAGTATTTTGTTGAGAATCTCTGGATATAGTCTCTGTCATGCTTCCAATACCATGTTACAGAAAAAAAAAAAAAAAAAACATCTAATCAATTGCATCAACGAAATGGTCAAGGCATGCTGGCTATTAGGAAATTTCCATCAATACCTATAACATGAAATATGAGTTATTGTAACCCTAATTGTCCTGCATATGTAATAGATAATATATACGCCATAAATCTAAAATCCACTGTTTTCCCAAACAAAACCTGCTTGAGACTGACCATTGATATGGAAACACCCTAAATATCTTTAAGAGCCTATTAAGCTCCAAGCTTGAGTTACAAGCATTTCCTTATCTTCAAGATGAAACATAATCTGGTGAACGAAATGTACTGTGCAAGCACCAATGGCAAAAAAAAAAAAATAATAAGTTTTCCTATTATGAAGGTGTACAAACAATTCCTTGTAAGTACCCATACATGAACAAAATAAACTTTAAAATATTTGGTCCATCTGTGCCACATTAATATCACACAATCTGACAAAATAGTTAATGAAACATAAAAGTTACAATTAAAGTATTCAAAAATGTCGAGCTAGCCCATTTTCTGCATAATTTTTTTAAGTATAAACATAGATAGGAATACCATACAGATGAGATCTAGTGCCCTGAGAAGCATAGTTTACATCTTAACCTCAAGTATGTGGTTGGTAACAATATTGTTCCCAAATTCTAGGTAGTGGTGTATAATATACAATATATCCATATGTGATGGCATGTAAAGACGCAATAGACAAAAAGAGAAAAGCAACTTGCATGTACTGTATTTTTCTCTGTAATAAATTTGAAAAAGACAAAGAATCAAGGATCAACACGTATCCTTCCATGTGAGAACAATTATTTTGATGTAAACTTCTGTACATTTTACAGAAAAGAACCAATCAATTCTTCAATTAGTTCCAAAGTCCTGCACAATTTTCTATGCCAGTCCATCAGTTGCATGAAAAAGGAAAGAAGATTTTCATAGGCAACATTGCTAGAATGATCGATGTGAAATAAAACATCCATGAATAATGAGAAAAGGATAGTAAAGGAGACCATCTCATGTGTCATGTGTATAAAACTTGGGAACAAGTAGGAGTTCATTTTTTACCTGCAAGTCTAAAATGTTGTAAGCATTCCCCAAATCATCATGCATCCAAGGAATGTCTGGGGCATATCTCCACTCTCCATCAACAATGAATCTGTACTGGTATACCCCTGATGGCAGCACTTTCATAATACTAAAGTCTTTGCCTGATCTCTGCATGGGCTTTCTGCCACAGAGAGTTCACCTTGTTATAAAATTGCAGGACTCCTAAAAGCTTATATACAACTTCAAAATCTTAGATAATAAGCACTAACAAGAATTTCATGGTACATTGAGAAAATGGCTGGAAAAAATAATAGGTTCCCTATTTAAGCATGGATTTGAAGTAGAAGGTGAAAGATAAAACAATTTAATAGCTCCATGGTACTTTGCTTTCCAGTTATCCCATGATCCTTCCACAGCTACTTCCGTGCCACCATAGCTCCATGTGATCATAGTTGGAATCCCTTGCTCAAAGAACAAATCCTCATACTCATTAGTGTTTTGTGTCCATGCATGACTGGGAATATGGAGCTCTCCAGGTCTCTGCAAGGGAACCATAGGAACCTGGGAAAGAAATTTATTTCAGTATCTTTCAACTAGGACAGGCACCATCTTCTAGATATTACTTCTTACACAAAGAAAGTTTTGTCAAAGGAAATCGATCCTGAACTGTAAACAAAAGAACTGCAGGAATACATAATCTGTGTTTGAAGTACTTGTACGCTAAGTTAAATGCAGATATTTTCTTCTCAAATCGTTGGAAAACGGATCTGCTAATCTTCAGAAGCAAAGATAAGAGTGCTTGAAGAAAAGCATTAAAATGTCCTAGCTAGAATCATACAAGGTGAATCAACTATTGTTTTCCCCTATCAGCCATGTTAAAAGTCACATTACAGCTCTATCAATAAGAGAAGCTAAAGGACCCAACTGTTAAAGGTATCCAGAATTGTTTCAACAGCTCTGCAACATGGCAAATGTAGTGAGTGTCCTCCTTAACCAGTTGAACATTATAGAAAGAATTGCACCCAATAGCTCAACCGGATAAACACCACAAATCTAGTTATCAAAGACCTGAATGAAGTGCTTCAACCTTGATCACCATAGCCATTATAAACCCAGGAGCCAGCATATGCAGTATAAATGTTCTTCATATCAAGATTGTCAGAAGAATGTGGTTTGCAAATATGCCAGAGAAAAGAGCAGATGTCATGCTCAATAATCAAGCTCCGAAACCCAGTGGGATTCTTTAAAATATGTTAGAAGAAGGGGACAAACATTTGGACCCAAGGGAGATATGTGTTATTGTAACAGCAGCAAAAGAAAAAAAAAAAACCACTCAAACGAAGGGGGGCCAGAATTGATACTGGCACACCCCATGTAAGAGGATCCGTTGGGTCTGTCTCCTCCCAAACCCAAAGGACAGATCAAAGAAAAGAAAAAAAAAAGGGAAAGAAAGAAAACCCGACGAAGGAGGGAAGAGGAGAAGAAGGAAGAAGAAGATGAAGGAGAAAAAGAAGAAAGGGAAAAGGAAGGAGAAGGAGAGAGAGAGAGAGAGAGAGAGAGAGAGAGAGAGAGAGAGAGAGAGAGAGAGAGAGAGAGAGAGTGAGAACCCATACCCCAGCAATCCTAAATCGTGCCAGTGAAGGAGGATTTGACAGTCACCAGAGAAACTGAGTTCGCCGGTGACAATGGCAGCTCCGATCGGAGATCCCACCGTTTAATCAAACCTCCAGGAGCTGGGGAACAAAACCCCTCTGGTTCCATCGCTATTGGAGGAGGAACGACGCCAGATTGGAGGGGAAAAGTGATGCACTGAAGATAGTTGCCAGAAAACCCTCAACCGGCATCTTCACTGGCAACGACTGGAGATCGTGGACGCCTATAGAGGTGAGGCCCTGCATGATTTCTCCAATTTATTGTTCAATTTGTTTGTAGAGAGTAGAAAAACTAGGTTTTGGCTGCAATGTAAACAATCCAGCCCTAAAGGCTGTTTAAGATGGTTGATCATGTCCTAGATTGAAGGACAAAATCGTCAAGAGCGTTGATCCACCTGTCTGAGGCACTGATCGTCTAATTGGAGCTCAGACAGGGATGATCCGATTCTTGAGCCCCGATCTGCTTAATCCAACAGTACAAAATCGTAGTTTATGCCTAAAAATAGTTGAATACATGCCTACTGTGGTTGGGATTTGATAAATTAGTGATCCGTGCTACAAACAGATCGGGCAATCTCAACCATCCGATCTATTACTATGTCAATAGTAAGGTTAAACGTCTAATCAATGATCAAACGCTACCAATACATTTTCCAACCCTCAAATTTATAGGAAACTTGAAAAGAATGGGTGACATGAACTATTCATGATGTTTCTAATACCAATCAGATCAAAGAATATAACTATGAAATGTATTAAGGACTGTATTAGGAAAATACTATCTAACTTCAAACCAAGATTTGATCCAGTTAAGGAGCAAGAGTTTAAGGCCAATGAACAGTGAGAGTAACTTACAACCACTTAAGAAAAGTGGTGAATAGCCAGTCTAGAACCAATGGTGTAGATTTGCAATCCAGTAACCATGGGTCATTCAACTAGCTATCAATCAATAGCTAATGAAACACCCTTAGCATGGAAATAAGCACTGTCACTTCACCTTATAATGACTAGTGTCAGGGACTAACTTAGAGAGAGCTTTCATACTGGAAAAGCTAAGAGAAGCCCCAAAGTTGTATATTTGAATATGTTTTCTTGTATTTTACAAAGGCGTGATTGATTAGTAGCTCATACGCAAACTGAGTAAAGTATTCGTGTCAGTGAACTAGAAGAGCACCATTTGAGGTAGGTGAAATTAAGATTGCTAAGATTTTTGCTATATAAGCATTTGTATATGAATTTCGAGTATTGAACCAAGTCTTTTCAATTTATATGAAAGGCAAGATGAATGTGCATATTGAAATTTAACCATTATTAAACTGTTCACGCAAAAGCTATACATTATTGTGAATTATGTGAGAAAATATAAAACTGATACTAGAAAATTGTGAGTTGACTTATATGAGTGAAAGGGGTCGTTATGATGTGGGCGGGCCACAGAGTCGTTATGATGTGGGCGGGCTTCGAGCTGGACAAGCTACCGCTTCCTGATTGGACAAGCTACCGGTCCCTAAGATTTAGCCCCATTGTTTGGAGAGTTTGACGAGTTATGAGGGGTCATTATGATGTGGGAGAGCCTTTGGGTTGGACAAGCTACCAATCTCTCAAGACCCTTGAGATGTGTCTTTGGGTTTGGTGAGTCTTTAGTTTAACCCGCTGCGCTGACTCACTGCGCCAAAGAGGATAATATTGTCTGCTGTGTATTTGATACACACGACAATGCGTTGGTATTTGGAAATGTGAAATGGCTCGTATGAGCAAAGACTAGCATCAGGAAAGGAAAATGACTTGTAAGTTTGACATGTGATTACATACTTGCATTTCAAGAATATGTTTTAATACTGATGCATTGATGTTTCTTCCATTTTTGGCATGAATTCATGAGTTTGATGAATGTTGAATTATTTCAAGCTAAATGATAATTGAATGTTAGTTGTATGTTTCGGCATGGACAAATTAATTTATATAAAATATCATGATTTTGTTTATATACAATTGCTTCTTATTCCACCTACACAAGCGCAAGTTTGCTAAGATATTGTATTTGTTTACAATGTCTCAGAGCGGAGGATTCCCAAGAAATAGGAGCTTACTAACAGGAGTGCACCAACTTAGACAGGTAATAATTGGTTTATGTTTGAAGTTATTTTACTAGAAAAGGGAAAGAGACTGCTATACATGTAATTTTGGAGAGTTTGGATAACATATGTGATTGGGTTGTAACATGGAGTTTCTGGGTGTGTTTTGTTGGATTTGATTTGTCATTATTTGGTTAGATGTATGAAAAGGAGACAGTCTCCATTTATGTTTTAAAATTTCAATGAATGTTTATCAGGTACTTCGCAATGACATGAATTAAATGTCATATGTTCGAAAAATAGAGGAAACTCTGCGGGATCTTCGGGAGAAATGAGCGCTCATTTCACCGAGAATCCTTGCTTTTGAGAAAGGGAAAATTAACACTCAGGGTTTTACAAAGTGAATTTAAAAGAAAAGATTCTTCCGCTGCTGTTTACACTTTAAAAACGATTTTATTAGAAATCGAGCTCACTAAGTCAATGTCTTTTGTATTTAAAAAGTGTTATGAAAACCCGGGTCGTCATAGTTACGTCTGTAACGCATGACCTGATGTCAGCAGGGTTTCTACCATGCTGATTCTTTTCTAATAATGCTTTATGGTCATATGTTAGGTAAAGGCTTGGAAATTATTTAATAGCCTTGGATGGATTCTGAAACTCAGGTGTATGATATATCTAATGAGACAAGTGGTTTCTAGAAATCCTTCCTAAGATAAATCAAAGAAAATTGCTAGAGTCCAAGTCTAATCATAAGTCCATAAAGAGTGTCTAGGAGGATTTGAAGTCAAAGAGAAAGTTCAGAGTTTAATTTTTTATGTTCTTTTGTGTAAACTGCTAGTAAATGTCTGATGTTTCAGAAACATCTAAAATAATCAAAATTAACATTGATCCAAAGTTAAATCTTTGAACCGTAGAGGAACTGGGATTACTTACAATCAGGTCTGAATACCACTTAGAAGAAGCCGACTACTTATTAATAAATGTACAGAAATTGCTGTGAATACAGTTTCACTAGAGTTTATTTCAGAGATTATTACAGCATTTTTCTCAGCTATTCCCTTCTTTTCCTCAAGCTCTTATTTACTCTAGCCAGATTCTTGTTTAGCTGATCAAGATACTGTTACTAGTTGTACATACCTCAGCATGTTAGAACACCTTTTAAGCGCTAAATTGACAACTGATCTCATCAATGAGCAAGAAAAATGTAACCTCATTAGAGCAAAGCACACAACAATATCCAGATCACCTGGATTCATTATGCACATTAAACAAAATTTAGCATGATTTAATCTGCAGAGGAGGGGGAGCAAGAATGACTCTTTTTCTTAGATTTTGAAAGAGAGCATAAAGAATGACTAAGACCAGCAGAATGTATCTGCAAATGCTAAAATGAGAAAGTGTGTGTTGAGAAGTTCTCTTTGCCACCTGTCATACAAGATCCATGGCCAAACTACAAAGGTTTAGAAGCTATGGTGTTTCTCTCAAGCCACATCCTCCAAATACTTGAGAAGTAATTAGATACTCAAACTGTCACCATTGCTATTGAGAAGTTCTCTTTGCTACCTGCCATACAAGATCCAAAGCCAAACAACAAAGGTTTAGACTCTGAGGTGTTTCTCTCAAGCTACATCCTCCAAATACTTGAGAAGCAATCAGATACTCAAACCGTCAGCGCAGCAATCTCAATTAAGATATCCAACCGCACTAATGAACAACCATACTTGCTGAGAGATTGAACTACAGACAAGAAAGTAAGTCCTATATGATGCTTCTTAAGGAGATAGGATTAAGAATATTCTGCCTTGAGCAACAATGCAAGGTGACAACCACAAAACATGATTCTGGACCATCAACATGACTATGTTATGCCTTTTATCCATGTGCAGGTGCTACAGGATCCAAACAAAATGCAGCTCAAGACTACAGCATCCACACTAGTTTCAGAGATAGGAGGGCCTAGTACAGTCTTGGTTTCTGCAATAATCATTTTTATCAATAGGAAGAGAAGTGAGCTTGTTTAAGAATGCCACAATGACCTATATATAACCGCTATCTTTATGATGCCAAGTAGAGCTGCCTGATTCTTAAGGTACAATCTAGAACTGCAATCTCTTTCACCAGAAATTATATTTTAAGTTGTTCATATTTTCAAATGTCAGTACACTTAAAATAAAAGTAACTACCATAACAAAGCATATAAAGGAATTAACAGCAAAGTCAAGACTCAACTTTGAAAGTAAATCAGTGTGTTGCATGTTTCACTCATTTAAGATAGTCAATTCACCATCCAACCAAAATGATCTAACATATGGAGGGAGAAATCTTGACGATCGTCCATACCTATCAACAAGTGGTGTCTCATATTGAGATTAATGAGAAGGTCAGAGAACCTTATGCTGATACATCTAAATAAATCAAAACCCAGCTGCCCAATGAACCTAATGGTCCCAGTTGCTATTGTTGCCCGAATGTGACATGTTTAAGTCCTAATGCACATCGAAAGATTCATTTCAAGGGCTAGACACCTCGGTAAACTGAGAGCTACAGGTTTCAGAGGAATTGGGACTTCGATTTTCTTTACATTAGTATGTTTATGAGTACACTTATTAATACATCAGCATTGCCACATGTATGTGACAAATTGAAATCCAGTCAACATAGCTCTGTTATTTTTAATACCTTTTATTTGAATAGTGTAGTCAACTACACTTGCAGAACTCCACATTCCTTCTTAAAAATCTACCAAACAACCAGTGTTCATTAAGAAAGGTTGTGCAAATAAAACAACTCCATTCACAAAATAACCATAAAACCATATGTAGAATTCACTACCGATATTGCTAGATTCAATAAACTTTTTCTGGACTTTCTATGAACCACATCTGTCTCAAAAGGAAAAAGTGGATGCCGTACAGCACTCTTTGAATAATTCCAATAGATGAAGCTTGATAGTTCAACTGGACTACTTAACAAGAGAACAAGCAGTTGGTGTGCTTACACAACTTACAGTTCATATCAGGTACCCATGAAAAATTAGTTTCCTAGCAAGTGCTAATACATGTTACATTCACCCCATAGTCGAACAATTTCCAGTAAACCAATGAGCAGTCATGGCTGGAAACTAACTATCAGGACAAGGGCACAATGAATGCTGATGACCAAATTGCAAAAGAATAAAACATCAAAATTCAATGCTAATAAACATTAAACCTCCAAAGCCCACAAGTATCATACTACACTTCCCTGAACCACAAATAACATTAGAAGAAAAAAAAAGGAGAAACAATTACCAACAAAAAGGAAAAAATTCAAACACCCATTACAACATACAAATACCACCGAAATTGAGAAAATAGTCTGGGGTTGAACAAGAAAATGAAAAGAAGAGAGCAAGATGACTAACCTGAGGTGTGAACATCAAAGGTGATCTAGCAGCCATGGGGCTATGTGGAGGACTCTGGCCCATCATCCCAGGGGACCCCCCATGCGCATGATAATTAACGTTCGATTCTACACTTTGTTGTCCATGCTGGAACTGCCCTTCCTCAAGTCCAGTTCCAGATGGATTTTCCCCTTCCTCTCTAACACTAACATTACCCATTAAATATACAAACAAAAAATAATAATAAATAATTATAACGAAAACGAAAACGAAAAGAAAGAAAAATCCCTCGAAAGAGCCCAAAAATCACAAACTTCTTTCTGATGCCGACATTACGCATGCAAACCAAAAGAAAACCACAAAAATTTGAACATAGTTTACAAACATCCTTTAGAAAACTCTACATAAGAAAGAAAAATACATTTTTATGAACAAAATTCAAGGAAAAAGTTACTCCTCCAACATAATTCTATGAGAACCAAAACCCGTCTAACCAAACAATTTCATGGTTTCAGAGTCCTAAAGAGAAAGTTTGGGGAAATTTTGGGAAAAAAAGGGGGGAATCTACATGGGCAAGATGAAAGAAAAACAACAGATACCAGCAGGAAAAATCACGCCAACTAGTGAAACGCTTCACACCTTATATGATTTTTTTACTGAAAACAGAGAGAGAGAGAGAGAGAGAGAGAGAGAGAGAGAGAGTCAGTAATAATTCATGAACAGCTTAAATTAATTTTGCAGTTTGCATTGATGAAGACAAGAAATAAAAAAAAGGGTCAAATATTTTTATTATCATTTTTATTACCGTTTTTGCTTTTGGAAGACCACATAAGAGAAAAAGTGATTTTATTCTCCAATGAGTTTGGAAGATCCCACTCCAGACTAATGATGTTATTTTAAAAGGAGAATGTCGCCATGCCCATCATTTGATAAATTCAACTCACCTCAATCTATCGGAAATTTATCGTCCAACGTGTGGTTTCCAACCGAATAGGTGGCCCCACTTTGAGTTTGGGATGATCTCCACGCACACCCATCGTCACCCGATTGACATGTGTAACCAACACTTTGATAGTCATTGATAAATGGTTAAGATTTCTGAGTCATGTTAATTCCAAACGCCTAAAATAGCATGTGTGCTGCAAAACATCCTGATTTTAGGCATGATTTTGGAACATACTCCTCATTCGTGCCTACTAAAAATCACGTCTGGCGGACGGTCTTAGTCCACGTTTCTTTTTTTTCCATCGCCACTATTGATTGTTGAAAACTTGATGAATTCAAATTTGCGTGACTTTCACTATGCATAAAATAAAGAAAAATGGAAAAACAGTAAGCTTAGATGGGAGAGGAGGTTAAGGAGTGAATATTGGAAATATATTTAATATATAATATAGGGAGGCAGTAATTGCAGCAAATTTCTATAGCTACGAAATGCAGCTGTCTCCTGATTGGTGGAGAATAAACTGAATTAAATAATTCAAAGGTGTAGACGAAATGGCAGCAGTTTAAAGTTACTGTTGGCGGCCTTAATAAAAAATAAAATATTCGAATGAAAGGGGGCAGCCACGTCACTATCTATCTCTCTGTCCCTTCATCTCTCATCTATCCTCTCTCCCAGTAACATATTCTCTCTCTCTCTCTCTCTCTCTCTCTCTCTCTCTCTCTCTCTCTTGGCCAGTAGATGCCTCCCAACGACTCTCATCACTGCTTCACGATCTCATCTCTTCTCTCTCCACTAAGACCCTCATCACCAATCTACTAGTTGCTAGTGTTCCTAATCTCTGCTTGGTGCTTGTCCTCCTCCCTCTCCTCTCTGGTATGACCCTCATCACCAATCTCTCTCTCTCTCTCTCTAGACTGCCATGACCCAATTCACGATGACACTATCTTCTCTATCAGGATGTGTCCTCATTACCAGAACCTTGCTACTACTAAGGAGGTTCATCCATGTCTTCTCACTCTTCTGTTATGGTTTCTATCCTTGTTATATTGCTTGTTGTTACAATGGAATGTGATTGTAGTTGCATAATTTTAATTGAAAATTGTCACCATATCACTGATTTGAGTAAACCATTGACCACAAGCAGTTACAGTCATGCAGCATCATAAGGTTGTAGAAGATAAATGGAATAATTGCTAGTAAAACGTCTGTTATTAGGGCAACCAACCTAGCTGTAAATCATTCAGTAGTAAATTATCTACTATAGAAAAACCAACAGCTGAAATTGTTATCTATTGACAGTTCTCCCACTTGTAAATCAGTAATTACCAAATTAACTAGATACCCTACTTCTAATGCCATAACACTACTTCTGCAACCTAATTGGAAATCATGCGATATTTTTAATTGGAAAATCTGCTGCCATGTTTTTAATAACACTTATAGTCATGTCATTGAGATATTTTTGAAAAACCTTCAATTGATAAGCATGATATAAAATAAAATCAGCCCCTACTTTGTTTATTGCTACTTCTATTGGACTCCTACTTTGTTTACTCTATTATACTATAGTGTTGAGTTTTTCGCAAGCGGGCGACTGTTGTAAAATAGCTAGTGCAAGTCCGGGTCGATTTTCATAGGGACTCGACTTAAACGTGGGAGCTTACATAAACTTTAATTATCTAGAGTTAAAAAGAAATAACATTTCATAAATAAACTAACAGCAATATAAAAACACCGATTTAATGAGATGTTGCAAATTACAAAATTTTGAGTTCCAAAAGTTAGAATATTATACTAATTAAATAGTCTTGGATTACATTGTCCTCAAATAAACCAGACATGGATAAAATAGAACTGAAATAAGAACGGGATACAACTATCACTACATTAGGGATACAAATGGACTTATCTTTAAAGAGTAAAGGTTAAAAGTGGAATCTTTCCAATTTTCTATTTTTAACCAAAGAAAGAGAAGTGCAATGGAGAAATCAATGTAGAGAAGAGACGAGGGAGAAGAAGAAGAAGAAGAAGAAGAAGAAGAAGAAGAAAAAGATGAGGGAGAAGAGGAAGAAGATGGGGGGAGATGGAGAAGTCAAGGTGGAAGCCCAAGTCGGGCTCTCTTTAGAATGATGTAGGAGATGCCAGAGATGGTGGTGCAGAGGGAAGGATGAAGAAGGGACTGTCATATGGGGATCTAGGCAGTCCAGAGAGAGAGAGAGAGAGAGAGAGAGAGAGAGAGAGAGAGAGAGAGAGAGAGAGAGAGAGAGAGAGAGAGAGAGAGAGAGACTGGTACTGGGAGCTTTGGTGATGGAGCAAAGAGTACGACGTCGACAGGAGGAGCTAGGGAGAAATCTAGGGTGGAATGGCGTTCGGGTAGAAGCAACCTAACAAATGCGTAGAGAGAAAAAAAGGGGCAACAGGTTTTGTGCATGGAGGATGAAAATCCTGTTGAGATGTGCACTGGTTGCTGATGACGAAGGGGAGATTGGGAGATGAGATAAGGAGAAACACTGAATAATAAGTAGAAATAGAGGGGAGGAATCCGAGAGAAGGGAGGAATCAGAGAGAAGGGAGGAGGAGCTGGAAGGTAATCTGCGATTAGCCCTCATGCTCGCAACAGAGAGGGAAAACGGTATGAGGTGCTATTGCAGAGAAAAAAGAAAAGAATAGAGAGAGGGGGAGCGGTGATGGACTAGTGGAGCAGGAGAGAGAAAACGAGATGAAGACGGAGACTAAGATCTGGAGGAGAAGAAAGAGAACTAAGGATTGGGTTTTCTTCAATAGTGGAGAACGCACAGTTGAGGAAGAAAGAAGGGGAGCTGTGGTTGGGTTATGGTGTCTAACAGAGAGATGAGAGGTCTAGGCAATGGAGGAGAAAATTGGGAAAGGAGTTGAGGAGGAGAATTGTGACTTGGGTTTTATCTGAAGTCAAAAAAGTGGCAAAAGAAAAGAAAACTAACCAGAGAAAGAAAAACTTTGGAAACATGAGAAAACAAATGATCGGAACAGAGGATGGGGAAGGGAAAGTGAAAAAGAGAACAAGAGAGAAACAGAGACACGAAGACAGGGACAAACAGTGAGAATGAAGAAGCAAACTTTGGGTGGTGAAGGTGTGTCATGCACCCGTGTGGCCAAAGAGGGGAGGAAATACAAGAGGGAACAAGAGAGGTGGAGAGGCTAAAAGGAGAAACTGAGAGTAGAGGGAGAAAAGAGATGTAGGAGGAGGAGAGCACGAGACAGGTGGAGAGGAGAGGAACTGTCCTTCCTCTCTCTGCTAGAAGGGAGAACTAAAAGGAGTAGAAGAAAGAAAGCCTGGCCAACCTCTTCTCTGTTAATTTGCCTGTTACATATAGGAGATGGACTAATTTTTTAGTCAATAGTGCAGCTTGCCCATTCCCTGCCCATCAACTTGTGCAGCTTGCCCATGTGGTGGTGGCATGTGATGGTGCCATGCAATGGTGACATGTGATGGTGCCATGTGGTGGTTGCATGCATTGAAGATCTTTATCTCCACCGTATATCATTGGGCTCTTACTTGATTTACATCATCCTAGTTAATTTGAAAAATAAGAGACTATTTTATAATCATTTAAATTACATATGTATTTAGTTCTAATGATCATCTAATCATTAACTTTTCAAATCAACGATTAGATCATCGATTAAAGCTAAAATTAATTTAAAATTATAAAATTATTCAATTAAATGACCTAATTAAATGCTGATTATGGGTTATTTTATGCAAAATTGGACACTTAACATACAGTTGTATAAACCTGCTTCAACTGATACTAGACTCTTAGGTAGTTTTCCCAATTAGATGACAGTTGCATGATTATCCTCTTCCATTACCATTGCAGGCATTAAAACCTTGTCATGGATACGTATGAAACTAAAATTATAGGAGCTAATATGGATGGTACTAAAGTGGAAAATGTTGGAGTAAATCGTAGTATGCCTTTAGATGAAATTGGAGTAGATTATATTATACTTGCTAACAAAGTTGGAGTAGATCCTACTATACCTTTAGAGCTAGTACCAAAGTTAGGAATGCAATTTCAGAGTCTAGATGTTGGTTATTCATTCTACAATTCGTATTCCATTGCCAAGGACTCATTATATAAGCTAAGGTAGATAGGAAACCCATGACATGCATAATTAACTGTTCTAAACAAGGAAAAAGCAGGCCCAGTGAATCAATTAGAAACCCAAGGGTAAAAATAAAGTGTGATTGTCATGCCTTTGTGAAATTGAGAAGAGACTTAATTACCCAAGAGTGGTCTATACATGAGTTGCATTTAGGGCACAACCATAACCTTCAACCTGAATCATCTCAATTTTTTAGGTCTCACATACATATATCAGATGCTGAGATACAAAGAAATGTACAATTGTCTCACTATGGTCTTAATGCTCAACAAATTCATCATATAAGAGCAATTGAAAGTCAAGGTGTAAGGAATGTGCCATATACAACACAAGTGTGTCGTAATGATATCAACCAAAAAAGAAGATTAGCAAAAATGGGATTAGGAAATGCGAATGCTACATACAAATATTTTATGGAGATACAAAAGAAAGATTTACAATTCTTCTTTTCGATTGATTATGACTATGACCATAGGCTAAAATCTGTCTTTTGGGCTAACTCAAAGTGTAGGATTGACTACTTATACTTTGGAGATGTAATCTCATTCAATAGTACTTATGTTACAAATGCATATCACATGCCCTTTGCCCCCTTTGTTGTAGTAAATCAACATGGTCAAACATGTATGCTAGGGTGTGGCCTTATTTTAGATGAAAAGAACGAATCTTATGTTTGGCTGTTTAAGACGTGGTTGACCTGTATGGGTTCAAATCAATCATTTGCAATTATAATAGACCAAGATCTGGCTATGAAGGCAGCCATCAGTGAAGTCTTTCCCAACACCACCCATCCATTTTGTGTTTAGCACACCCTACAGAAACTAGCGCTTAGGCTTTCATAGTTTGATTTGAATGTCCAATTTGTAAGTAAGTCTAAGTCATGTATCTACTCTCCTTTTACAATTGAAGAGTTTGAGGAGAAATGGCATCAAATAGTACATGAGTATAATCTAGGGAGTAATAGGTGGATTAATAGTGTTTATGAAGACAGTAAACAATAGGTCCCTATTTTCTTAAGGAATACCTGCACAAAGCCAAGAAAGCCTTAGGTGATTTAATGAGGTACAACCCCTTAAGACAAGAAGCCTATTCAAGTTACAGGTATGTGATGTGTTCACGAAGAACAAGTTTTGGAAGTTTCAAGATGAAGTTGCTAGGATGGGTGGATGTCTAGTTGATGAACAAAGTTGTAATGAACAGATTATGATATATACTATCAAAGAATTTGTATATGATGAGGATAAGAAAAGAGAAATCTTGAGGTTTTTTAAAGTTACATGGGATGCAATTAAGACAGAAGTATCATGTATATGTCAATGCTTTGAGCTTAGAGGATACCTTTACAGGCATGCCATGTTCGTTCTTCAGCTTGATGGTTGTTCAGCCATCCCATCAATGTATGTCTTGAAGCATTGGTCAAAGGACTTGAAGATGAGACATGATTTGAACCGCAATAACAAGGATAAAGAGAGTATGTTTGAAGATCCAACAAATAGGCTAAACTTCCTTTACTATAGAGCTCTTCCCATATTTGGGAAAGCTGCATCATCTAAGGAAGGAGTGAATTTGTTATGTTAGGCTTTGGATGCTGTTGACAAAAAGTTAGATGATAGTAGCAAAGGGTCTTGAGGATATAGCACTTGTAGGAAATCATTATGAGGATGTAGCCCACAGCTTGGACATAGGCAATGTGATGTACACAGAGTCTCTTTTAGAAGTAGAAGAATTTGTAAGTCTAGAGGGCCATTCTGTAGTATTGCAGGACCCATTGTTAGTCTCCACAAAAGGAAATTATTGTAAGAGATGCAAAGGTCCATTGCAAACATGTAAAAGACAGCAACGCACATATAGTGCCTATGGGAAACAATGTCATAACACTAGATCATGCTGTAGGGAAGGAGATCCGATCATGCATGTAGCTAAGGTGACAACGATAGACTAAGTTGAATAGGAACAAGTAATAAAAGTTATCATGGATAAGCGAAATAAGAAGAAGTGATAGAGTGGTAATTGTAGCAACTTGGGACACAATAACAGACCATGTCTAAACAAGGCATGCCATTTACTTTTTAACCTGCTTATGAGCCACTTCTTTTAGTTATCTTAGATGTGCATATGTTTTAATGGCTATTTTTCAATTATGTATCTATTTCATAAAGATAAGTTGGAACATAGCAATAAAATTCTGGGTGTGACTTAAGAGATCCAAAATGATTAATTTGGTAGCTTGTCTTTATCTCATAACAACAGATGTTGCATTATGAAGAAGATAAGTATACACTCACTAATTTTTGGGATTTACTTACACTTGTCTTTTCTTTAGCTATTAATTTGGCAGTTTATCTTTGTAGGAGGAGATAATTTATTCAAAGGAATACAAGGGATTGAAATTCCTAAGAGGACTTATGGTGGCTAATTCTACTCTTGTGGTGGCTTGTACTACTCTATGCGTATATCAGAAGGAATGAGGTCCCTGTTTCCTTTGTTTTCCTTTGGTGAACATACAAGTGACACTTTATTGCAAGTCTTACAATTTATCTTGTGCCAAAAGAAAAGAAGCATGGTCTTGTCCATTGTACGCATGGGCATAACCGTACCAGTTTCATGATCATTCATTGATATTTGTGAATGTCACTTTCCTTAGTTAATGGTACCTCTAACATTTGATTTCTGCAACAATGTGATTGTCAAAGGGTATCACCATTCTTGCACTAGCTCACTGACCAAACACTGATGCAACTGATTGAGGTTTGTCTACTCCCTCAATTTCTAACTCTTCATGCATGTGCTCAAATGAAGCTGCTGAAACAGATTTTCTTTTTTGTTTGTGTTCAAACTCCTGCACCAACATCCAAATTGAGGAATGTTACATTGTTTCCAATAGTGACTGTATTTCCATAAAAAGTGGTTGGAACTTTGATTTCCTATGATGTAGTTACAATGTTGGTCATGTTTTCTATTTATCTCAATTGGTTGGAGCTTCAATAGCCTATGATTCAGCAAGCATGAATGAACTAAGGAAATGGAATGAGCTCAATGGAGAAAGTGGCAGTAGGAGACGATCAACATTTGGATTTGGGTGAGCATGGAGGTTGCATCCAAGCCAATAGTTTGATATTCATTTCTTCAGCAATATAAACATAGATTGAATGTTGTCTTCTACATATGTATGTTTTCAATTGAGGCGATGCCTACTTGGAATAGAAATAGGACAAGCTTTCCTTGTTTATGAGAGAGAGAGAGAGAGAGAGAGAGAGAGAGAGAGAGAGAGAGAGAGAGAGAGAGAGAGAGAGAGAGAGAGAGAGAGAGAGAGAGAGAGAGAGAGAGAGAGAGAGAGAGAGAGTGTGTGTGTGTGTGTGTGTGTGTGTGTGTGTGTGTGTGTGTGTGTGTGTGTGTGTGTGTGTGTGTGTGTGTGTAAAACAAGTGTAATCTATCCAATGAGCATATTTGTTGTTTTCAAGCTATGTGAATAAACACAACAACTTAATAACACAATTTATGAGTCTATGGCAATCTATCAAATTTATGCGCCTCTTTTTTGGTTTATGCTTTGATGGAAATTTTACTTGAATGAGAAGAAGAAAAAATAATATATTCAACCACTCCAATATGCAAAAAGTTAAGCAAGTGAGATATCAGACGTGGTGCAGAGCCACATTAATATTAGCTAAATGTGTAGGAAACCAACAGATAGGAAAACCTAGGAAATAAAGGAAAGAAATTTTATCTTGTGTTCTCTATAATCTATTTTATTTGGGCCTAAAAAGCCAGCTTTCTGTTGATAACTCAAAAGACCAACTTTATGCTTCATTGTTAGATGAATTATAGGTACAAAGACAGAAACATGGTTTAAGACAACAAGTAGACATGATATGCTTCACTCATGCTCACAAATAGATGGTTAGATAAGACACTCATGCTGTCTGGTAAGAAGAATAACATTGGGACTTATTTCCAGAAATTAGATTAAGTGCCACTCTTGTTTTTAGGTCTACATAGGACATAAGGTCCATATTATGATTCTCAATTTGCACAATGCACATCATGTGGTATTCCAAGACAAAGGTTCACTCCTACTAACTATAAACCATACAACCTTCTCACTAAAAAGGTTTTATATTTATGACTGAGATCCCAAGATCAATTGCTGGCAATAGCTTGACAAACTTAGTTACATCTATGACCAATAAATTTCAACATTAATTTATTTAGGAGGTTCTGATATGTATACATGTCCAATTTTTTTAATCATATGACAAACTTAGTTACATTTATTTAGATGTTTGAACTTTGCTTGAGTTCCACTAGGCCTTGCAACTCACCAACTAATTGGAATGAAGTTGGAGAAGATAAAATCATATAGTCAAAATGGGTAGAACACTGAGCTAGTAAAGTGAAGCTTATTAGAAAACCACTCATTGTAGCATAGAGCACACCGAAGAGCTACATTGACAAGAGGTGAGACTTAGTGTTTGATGTTAGAGACTATATTTTTTAAGATTCCCCTAACTAAAATAATGATGAGATTTTGAGTGAAAAGAAAATAGAGTCCATTACACATTGGACCTTTGAGATTTTGGAATGAATTGATGCAATGACATACTAATTGGCATTACGCCCGTAGTTGTCTGAAGATCACAATGGCTTCCATGTGTCCATGGTATGGAGATACATACTAGATCCTTCACAAGTGCTAGTCCAAGTACCCATAGAGTTACTGCTTGACTTGACTTTTGGGACGCAGTTAGTTTTATTATGAATAGGAAAAATCAAAAGTTGAGAAACAAGGAGATGTTTTTGGGCAAAGGTTTTTGGCAACAACATTCACTTGACAAAGCCACATGGGAAGTATAGTATGAGATGAGAGAGTATCTAGAATTATTTGTAAACTAATAATTAGTAGAAATTCTAGGATAAAATTTCATGAAGAGGATATAATGTAATACCTCTAAATTTTGTAATTATCTAATCATGAATGAAATGAGAATTGTTCTCCCAAAGAATGAAAATGTATTAAGTGGCTAATAAAATGGAAATGTATGGTTTGTAATGCCTAGGAGGTAAAAAGGAATGGCAAAATTTTAGAGCTAGAGTAAACATTCTCTATGAATGTAGGAATGTATAAGCTTAGACCCTCCATAATAGATGGAAGTCAAGTTGAAATTGACAAAGAAATTAGGAGGCCCAAATGGTGTACAAGACATCTTCATCATGGGTTTAAAGCCTACTTTGGACAACTATTGGTGGACATCATGGGCTAGAAAAAATTAAATTACAAAAGCCCACATGAGTTGGGACATTTTGGAATGAAAGTTAGATGTTGACTAGGAAACATTCCACTTGGACAAGGACATTTTGCAAGATTATCACTAATTTTCCTACTAATTTTGCAAAAATTTTCATTATAGAAAACTTAAAGCATGATTAGATGACTAATTTTAGTGTTTATCTATCATGGAAGCTTGTTAATAAAACATTTGAATTTCATAAGTTTTATCAGGAAAAAACCTAATTGTTAACATGTTTGTGGACTATTTTGAGCAAGTTTTTCTGAAGGTATGCATGTAGTTTTTGAAGTGACTTCACTATTATCTTAATCATCACTACTACAGAATATGTTTCATGAAAATTTCTAATCAAAAAGTGGTTGCAGAAAGATGTTTTTATGAGTGAGACTGTAGCATATTTAAACTGAGGCTTAAATTGTTGTGATATGTTGACTGTTGTGCAAGTTTTCCTGAGGATTTCAAATTGGGATTTCAACTTAATATTTTAACATGTGAAATATGCTTCTTTTGATTTGGTTTTTCTTAACTTAAAATTTCAAGAAACTTAAGTATTCACAAAGGTTTTATGTGCATGAAAGTAGCAGTCTAAACATGATCTTTAAAAAGTAGTTCAATATTTTGTTTGGACTATTTTTAGATGAAATTTCCTATCATGTTTCTTATTTTTTTGGCTTGAAAGTAATACTTGATAATCATATATGTTAGACTTTAAAGTTGAGTCATGAAAAGTGGAACATTAGCAAGTTTGCTAAGTTACTTAAAATATGGCCTTTAAGAATTTATTTTGTGCCTATTTTGAGCATGTTTCCTACCTACAAAAGGGTAAAGTTTAGAACAAGATTTGAACTTATATCATGTCCAATTTTAGCATAAAGTATGCTAGAGACTTGAAGTTTGAGAGTGGTTTAAAACAATGGAATTTGAAGCTAAACAATGGCCTAAGTTGTGCCATTAAACTATTTTATCTTAAAGTAATTTTGAAAACCAGATTTTGATACTTATTTTAGCTCAAGAATGAGCTATGATTAATCACTTGAGTAATTTCTTAGTAAAGGTATTTTCATTATATGATTTGATAAGTGCACAGATGGATTTGTTTAATGTTTTGCAAAATATATGAGGGTATAGTAAACCCTATATTTTTTATAGATTGGGTACCTGTTCTCAAACCACTGGATGTGGTAGGGTATCCCAAAGAGTGGCACCATTTTTCTTGACTACTATGGAAAGTACAATTAATAGAGGTGATCACGTCATCCTTTCAAGACATATCCATACGCTTCCATGAAGATATAGTGGTAATCCCTTTAGGATACCGAAAGGCACACATTGTAGCAAAGCTAATGTTAGTGTAAATAAGCCCGTGAGGTTTTTGTTTTTTATGCTCATAAGTAGTGTGATTAGGGTTCACTAGATGAACCTAGATGAGTACCCATGATGGTATTGGCAGATGTGCAAATAAGAGTTTAGTAAAAGTATAGGCACTGGAGTGTGCCCAAATGATTACTTTGATATCATACTTTTAGGGTTTTGATGCATCATGATATTACCTGAGTTGTCAAGTTATTATACTTGTTCTCTATGGATACATAGATATATTGAACAACAGATGCACCATGATGTTTTATAAATCAACTAATAAAAATGTAGTTGTAAGATTTTATTATGTACAAACTTGATTTGAAGCTCATCTGAGTGCTTGTTTGCTATTGTGCAATATTTTTTAAATCTAGTTTTTGCTTTGTCAATTGGGATTTTTGTTTGTTGAATGCACAACTGTTGATTTTTTTATTTTTTATTTTACAAAAACCCTAACTTTTGCAATGTTTTTGTGCATTTGATCATCCATTTTCACATTAATAGGATAGAAGGAGAAGGGTGGCCAAAAAATATTTTCACATATAATAGGGTGTTTGCATGGGCTGGATTTTGGAGAGAATTGCTCTTGAATCTTATGGAGAGTTATTGAAAATGTTTCCCAAGTTGGTGTAAAAGTCTTGGACGGTTTTGAGAAGTCTCTTTACTACTGGACAATTCACACAAGACTAGCCACAAGTTTTCAAGAAAAGCTGCAGCGATGTGTTTTTAAGAGAAACTATTAGCTACACCTACTAGTAGAAGACAAAGAAGCTAGCTAATTGCTTGACATTTTTACAAAGAAGGAAGTACTACTACTACTGTAAGAAGAAAGCACCTAGAAGCATTCCATTTCTTCTATTGGGTGAACTGTATGTAGGTTTTGTAGTCACTGCAAAAAATGACATGTGATTAGTTAAGAAATCTAATGAGATAGAGTAGCTTCAATAGGAGCTATTCCCCACACTCTATAAAAGGGTGAAAGCTTGGATGTCCAAAGAAGGCAACTGGAGTAGAGGAGAAGCTCTCATTCCTTACGAAAGCAAATTTGTTAGAGTATTGGCATGTTATTTCTTCCAAATTACTGATCTTATAACATCCCGGTGTTTCCTACTTTTTAATCTCTTGCTATCATTTAACTGAATGAAGTTCATCTTTAAAAGTCTCTCTATCTCTCTCTTTCTTGCTTTGCTTTGTAGTTCTTCTTGTAGCAGACCTTGCAATCTTAATGATTTAGCTAGGCTTTTGCTACTACCATTGTAGCCTATAGATGTTATTAATGGTCGTAGGTGATTGGTTATATCTTGAAATTGAGTTAGCTAACTATAAGAGTGGCAACAACTATTTTGCTTGACTCTCCTTGAAAAGGTTCCCTTGGCAAAGAACAAGAAATCATAAGGATATCTACAATTCTTTTCATGTTTCTTCTCAATTCATTGCTATAGTTTTCTAATGGTCACGGATGGTGGCTTTGGTTCTATCCTCTATATGTTGTTCTTGTCATAGTTTGTCATTGATTTAAAGAACTTATAAGACTCTTATCTATCATAGGAAGAAGCTCACATTGAGTTATCCTGAGGAGAAGATGTAGAAAGGCCAAAAAATAGTCCTTTGTTTCCTCTTGTTCTCTGTTACAATTTACTATAGGTGATAGAGTTCATCGATTTTATCCTCTTTGAGTCTTTTTTCTTTAGTTTTTCATTGATCCAAATCATTGTGAAGGTTCTCTTATGCCTTAAGAAGAATTTGATATCTATTTTCCATAGTTTTACATAGGATTGGTCATTGTTTTTTGGTAAAGAATAGTGACACATACTACTATGATTACAACATAACCTATCAATGTTTTCTTCTTTGTAGCTTATTTTTCATGAAATTTTGCTTCTATTTTAGCTTGCTATCAGTTCATCATCTAGGGAATCAATCTCTTCAAGTTTCTTCCACTTCAGTTTATCTATTTTTTCCAATTTTATATCTCTCAAGTTCATCAGGTTTTAGTTCACAATATTGGTTTTCTTCATGAAAACTATAACTTTCACTAAATTTTCTCATTGCTACCATCACTTCCACAATTGATGTTATCTCCTTGTATCTTCTACAATTCATTCCTATTTTTAGTATTTGATAGGTAGTTTCCCTAGGAAATTAGTCAAGATCTTTGTCATCATATGGATTTCTAGTAGTTAGTTTTAGTTTCATCTTATTATTTCAAATCTTTCATTGTGTTTTTACTATTTTAGAGCTATACTTGTGTCACTCTCTTGCTACTATTTCATGATTTTAAACATTGATTTTTCTTTAATTTAGTGGAAGATGGACTGGAGATTCTTGGATACGAGATGACACATGACACATCAAGGATTGTTAAGGAATTATTTGATTTTAAGAAGTTTTAATGTTATTTGTAATTTATTTCTTTTTAACTCTTTTAATGATCAATCAAGTGAAAGTTAGTCTAAATTTAGCTACTATTCTAGCATAGTTTTTAGGAGTGTTCTTCTATTTAGCTTCAGGTTAGTTTAAGTCATTGAAATCTCATTGTTTCATTATAGTAGATTTGAATAATCCATGATTAGTTTAATAAGCATGCTAGGCTAGTTTTCTTTTGCCTAGGATTAGAGTGGGCCTAGTTTGTCATTAGGAAACATCACTTATTAATTTTCAATGGATTTTAAACATCTTGGAAAATCCATTTTCAATTCATCTTAATTTGAAAAAGATATAATTATCTATAGTATATTTCTTTGATTCAATGTCATTACCTTTCATAATAAATACTTGGAATTAGTTCTTGATTTATTGTAGTTAGGTTTTGCATAGAATTCTTAGGAATTGATAATCTATCTATCTTTCAATATTTAATGATTTCTAAATTGGAGTTTTGAAGAAATCACCTTCCAAGAGAATCATCACAACTTTGACTTACTTCTTGAGTTATAAAGAGACACAATTGGTGGTGATCCTAACCTTAGTCTAGGTAATCTTTAATCCTAGCCATCCTTCAAAATTAATCTTCTTAATTCCATTCTCATCCACTTATCTTGTTTACACCTTACCTTGTACTTCTTTTAATATAATTCCATCAGGATCATTATACTAGAATAATTTGGTGACTTAAATTCACACTAAATTCTCCCTATGGATTCAACCTTGCAAATATTATAATTGATTAACTTTCCACTTTAGGAAAACTTACAAACAAGCTTTTGGTGCCATTGCTAGGGAGGTGATCATGTAGCCAAAGCACCATTGGATTAGGATAGTTTTTTATCTTTCTTATTTTTATTTTGAGTGGAATTATAGTGAGGATGACCTATATTGATTTTCAATTACAATTAAAGGGTTGTAAATAATACAGGTCAAGGGTAAACCATACTTGCTTGGAAGTGGAGTGGAGTGGAGTGGAGGTGGTTTGTAAATCATTTACCCATGTATGAAAAAACTTGAATCTAGGACCCCACTATATGGTCTACCTCACTCAATTTTCTTTTCTAGTTATGATTTTGCAATAATAACTTAGTTTTGCATATTCATTTGGGAGTATAATTGCATATTGATTGCATTCATATGTGCTAGACTTTAATCATGGTAAATCCTTACACTATTATTTGTGTTGTGCATGATAATTCATTAGAGTGTGTTCAAATTAAATATTGTGTGTGGGATGCAGACGTGAGTCTTTTATTTTCATACCTGGGTTTGACCCTCAAGTGTTTTGAAAAGAACTATGTTTTTGATGAATAAATTTTCAAATAGGGATATTTTAACTTTCAAAATGTATTTATTCTTTTCAAAATTAATTTTTAAAAACCCAAGGTATCACATTAACCATTACAAAACCTAGGCCGCCAAATTTCTTTGACTGGCAAACCTAATTCTAGTTTATGAGGCATATTCTTGAATGCTCTTTTGATTCATTCCATAAAAAAGCACATTGAGTTCTTTCTAGTTCATCTTTTAGCCCTACAAACACTTCAAAGAGAGAGATATAGTAGATTGTCATATTAGTAGGGGATTACTTGATGAGTGTGATTCTACCTCCCAAAGATAAAAAGCTCTTTTTCTAAGTGTCCAATCTCAACTATAGCTTTTCAATGACAGAAGGTCACTAATCCTTTTTGCAATAGCCTTAAGAAATTGGAAGCCCTAGATTTTGGAACGGAAGCTTATAAGTAGTGCAACCAAGAACTTAACCCAACTTTCAAGTGAGCCAGTCTCCACCTTAGTTCCCAAAATGAACGATTTAACCCTTTCATAACCAAATGAGCTTCTTTAGATTCATGTGCCAAGACAAGTGAAGTCAACAAATAAGATAGTATCATCAACATACAACAAATGACTAATAAATTAAGACACTTTAGATATTTGGATGCCTCCAAATTAGTCAAGTTTGATGCCCTATTATAGATCCTAGCCTTTGATATTTATTAAAATAAATTAGAAGAGAACTATAGAAGCTTTCAATCTCATAGGATCCTCTTAGGAGGCAAACTAGTAGATCTAAGGAATTAGAGATCGAAAGCATATGCAAAAGTGAGACACCAATTTCCAAAAAACTATCTTTATTATTCATTCTATTTTGGACTATTGATGTAAATAAAGCACTATTTTCTAGATTTTAATCATGATGAATCCTTACATTATTATTTGTTCTATGGATGATAATGTCTCAAAGTGTTTTTAAATTAAATGTTGTGTGTGGGAATTAGACATGAGTCTTGATTTTTGTAATTGGGTTTGACCCTCAGTGTTTTGAAAACAATTTTTGAAAAGAATTATGGTTTTGAAAAATAAATTTGCAAATAATGATATTTTAACTTTCAAAATATATTTATTCTTTTCAAAATTAAGTTCTAACAAAACAAAATGTCAAATTAACCATGCTAATACCTAGTCCCCCAAATTTCTTTGATTGGCAAACTTGATTCTAGTTTATGAGGCATATTCTCAAATGCTCTTTTGATTCATTCAATTCAAAGGCACATTGAATTCTTTCTAGTTCATCTTTTACCCCTATTGACACATCAAAGAGAGTGATGGTATATTGACATATTAGTAAGGGATTCCTTGGTGAGTGTGATTCTACCTCCTAAGGATAAAAACCTCTTTTTCTAAGTGTCTAGTCTCAACTTTAGTCTTTCGATGACAGAAGGTCACTAATACTTTTTAGCATAGCCTCAAAAAATTGGAAGATCTAGATTTTGGAAAGGCAACTTATAAGTAGTGGAGCCAAAAACTTAACCCAACTTTCAAGCAAGCAAGTCTCCACCTTAATTCCCAAAATGAATGATTTAACCACCCTTTCATAAAACTAGATGAGCTTCTTTAGATTCACAATCTAAGACAAGTGAGGTTGACAAATAAGATAGTTTAATCAATATATAACAAATGATAGATAGATTGAGACTCTTAAGATATTTGGATTCCTCTAAACAAGTCATTTTTGCTGCCCTATTATTAATATTAAAAAAAAAAAATCCCCTTACCCCCACCAATGAGAGTGAAAAGAAGAGGTGAGATGGCACATCCTTGTTTAAGACCCCTCACCAACTTAAAGAACTTCTAAATTGATGCATTGATCACTAAAGTAAGCAAGGAAGAATTAGGATTTCATTTATCACATTTTTTACCAAAACCAAATAGCACCATCATCATGTTAAGCAGTTTCTAGTCCACCTTATTATTGGCTTTTTGTAAGCCATGACTATTGAAGCTATAGATAGGTGGAGGAGATCTAACGATGGTAGTGCATTTGCATGAAAGCTCAATGCATGAAGCTCTAGTGTATGTGGGGTTTGAGGAAGGGGCGGACCACAAAGGGTCTATAGTACATAACCTTACCTTTCATTGCCAGTGCTATTTCAAGGTCACATGACAACTACTCTTCTTTTATGACGACCCCGTCAAGTATCTACCTATTGTTGAGAAAAGTTGACTGAGAGGCAGTGATGATAAACTCAAGTACTTTAGCAAGCCCATTGGCAAGTACATTCGACATGAGTTTTGAGATACATGTGAGAAAAGAGATGGGTATCAAATCATTCATGTATGACATCCTTCTTCTTAGGAATAAGAACCAAAAAGCTAGCCTAACTCTTCTATCAATCTTTTCATTCTTGTAAGAGTCCTTAAAATGAGTCACGACATCATGTTTAACTAGATGCCAAAATTATTGGAACAAGGACAAACAAAAGCCATTAGGAGCCTAAGTTTTATCCTCTTACATCGGAGTAATGCCTCTTTAATTTCCTCCACTAAAAATCGAGATTCAAGGTAGCTGAGAGAGAAGGGATGTTGTAGCTAGAGAAGTAAGGTTTGAAGGTGGGATCCTTCTTATAGAACATGGTACAATGTTTTAATAGATCCTGGAAAATAGTTTTGGGGTCACATGACATCTCTCCATTGACTTCAAGATTAGCAATTTTATTGGTCTTATGTGTGAAGATGGCAATGCAATGAAAATTCTTTGTATTATGGTCATCCTCCTTAAGCCATTTTAATCTTCATTTTTGCCTGATGATACTTCTTTCCTAAAGTTGAAGTTGAGCATATCCTATTTCACTTAGCTTTAGTATTCCAATCATGGTGGTTGAGCTATGCTTCTTATGTCTCCTCAATCTAAGTATGTCGATTATCTATTCTAGAAATTTCTTGGATTGTGATTCTTTCCTGTATATACTTATAGTAGTAAAAATGGTCATTCCATACATCTACAAAAAATGAAAAGGAAAAAGAAAATAGTACAAAAGAAAATTTTCTTGTTGGTTTATTTTTAATAATCTAACAAAGGTTAGTACATATCTCTAACCCTTGGGTTGTTAATTAATAAAAAGACAAAGCCCTTGATTATCCATCAAATTCTTTGATTACATGCCATAGGGCTAAAACTAGATTGAGCCTTGTATAGTATTATGGGCTATGGGTTGATTAGAGACCATAGGCATGATATGACTAGCCATAAAAAGGTCTAAGAGTATGCCACAAGGTTCCTAGGATGACTAAGCCACAAGCCTATGTATGTAGATCAACATGTACCCTAATCACAGATGGCTTAGGGTGCCATGGATTATACCTTATAAAATACAAAGGCTTGGTCATAAACCTGGTTATGTGGACATTTAGTCAACATGAGACATGTCTTAGTGTCTAGTTGATGGTCAACATAGACTTCAACAGAGTAGACTTGGCTGGTCAATCACTTAGGTAACAACATCATGAATAAGACTAGGTAGTCAAAGGCTCATCAGGGTTAGCCATTGGCTTAACCAATAGTAGACAAGGACCAAGATGGTCCAAGCCAAGGTCTTGGCGAGCATAGAAATTAGTAATCATAGTCTAGTCCCTAAAAGACCAAAGCCAAGTCCATGTGTTAAACTAGGGAGCTTAGACAATAGTGGTCATAGTTGAGAACACTAAGAAATAGCACAAGGCTAAACCCAGTCTCATATTTCTCCTAAACACCTTGAAATAGAAAGAAAATTGAAGAGTTTCACACCTTATGGTAGAGATATATATATATATATATATAAACTTCTTGAAGTAAGAGCTTGCAAAAAATTCATGGATAGAGGAATATTACATACATACCTTCATATTTAGAAGGTTTTAGCCCCAAAAATTACTTATTTATTAGTAATTAGGCATAATTCTAATGTTTTGTAGGTTCAGGATACATCATCATCATCATCAAGATCTTATCCCAATTAGGGGTCAGCCACATGAATCTTGTTCATCCATTCCCCTCTATTAAGTACCATGGTTTCATTTAATCAGAAAGTTTTTAAATCTTTTCTCACCACTTCTATCCATGTTCTTTTGGGCCTTCGTCTTATCCTTTTAGAACCTCCTACTTGCATTGCCTCACTCCTTCTAGCTGGTGCTGTTTTGGCTCTCCTTTGGACATGTCCAAACCATTTAAGTCTAATCTCCCTCATCTTGTTACTTATTTGTGCTACCCTAAGTATCCTCTAATGTTTTCATTTCTAATTCCATCCTTTCTTATCTTGCCACTCATACATCTCAACATCCTCATTTCCACAACACTCATCCCATGAACATGATGTTCCTTAACTACCCAACACTCTAATCCATGGAGCATGGCCAGCCTTATGGCCATCCTATAGAATTTACCTTTTAGTTTGAGTGGCACATGCTGATCACACAAATCTCTATATGCACATCTCCATTTGTTCCAACTCGCTTGGATTCTCTAAGTAACCTCCCTCTCAATATCTCCACTCTCTTAAATCATTGATCTTAAGTACCGAAAGTAGTCTTTTACAGGGACTTCTTCATTATCAATCTTAACTAGTGTTCCACTTCTACCCTCTTTGCTAAAATTGCATTTCATATATTCTGTCTTAGTTCAGTTAATTTTAAATCCTTCATATTATAATGCTTCTCTCCATAACTCTAACTTTGTATTTACGCCCTCCCTCGTCTCATCAATTAAGACTACATCATTTGTAAATAGCATGCACCATAGAATCTCCTCTGTGTAGATGTTTTGTTAGCTCATCAGCAACAAACGTGAAAAGGTATGGGCTCAATGCTAATCCTCGGTGCAATCCCACAGTGAGTGGAAAATTACTAGTCTAGCCATTAGTTGTTTTAACATTTATTACCGCTCCCTAACACATATCTTTAATTATGTCTATATAACCCTACGAAACCCCTTTCTCGCCTAACATCCTCCATATTAACTCTCTAAGTACTCTATCATAAGCTTTCTCTAAGTCAACAAAGACCATGCAGAGGTCTTTCCTCTTCTTCCCATATTTCTCTATCAATTGTCATAGTAAGAAAATAGCTTCCATGCACGACCTCCCAAGCATGAAACCAAACTGGTTCTCTGATACACTTGTCTCATGCTCTTCTCAATAACTCTTTCAAAAAGTTTCATAATGTGGCCATAAATTTGATCCCCCGATAATTAATGTAGCTCCGTATTTCTCCTTTATTCTTATAAATTGGTACAATAGAGTTTTTCCTCTATTCATCCACCATTTTCTTTGATTTTATAATCATGCTAAACAACTTGGTCAACCAAACTACTCCAATATCTCCCACATGCTTCCACACCTCTATTGGTATACCATCAGACCCCATGACCTTTCCTGATTTCTTCTTTTTCAAGCCTCTTTCACTTCAGATATTCTAATAATACATTCATATCTCTAATGTCTAATGTTATTTAAGTTTATAATATTTTCAATCCCTATATTCTTATATCCATTGTCATTTAACAATTTTTGAAAGTAAGTTTTCCACCTTTGTTTGATCTTGTCATTTTTGACTAGTACCATTTTATCACCACTTCTAATGCACCTAACATGGTTTAAGTCCTTACCCTTCTGTTCTCTTATTTTTGCAAGTTTAAACACATATTTCTCACCTTCTCTTGCTCCTAGTCTACTATAGAGGTTGTCATATGTCTTAAGTTAAGCCTTACTTACTATTCTCTTAACAACCTTTTTAGCATTTTATATTGTTCATAGTTTTCATTATTTCTAGACTTCTACCATGCTTTAAAGCACACCCATTTTTCTTTAATAACTTTTTGCACTATTTCACTCCACCACCATGTTTTCTTTACTAATTGTCTTTTACCTTTAGATACTCCTAAGACATCTTTCGTAACTTTCTTAATAGACTCAGCCATATTAGTCCACATGACGTTTACTTCTGTTGCATAGTTCCAGTTTCCTTCTACCACCAACTTATATGTGAATGAGGTTATTTTCTCTCCTTTTAAGTTCCACCACTTAGTTTTTAGATACATATTAAGTTAATTTCCTTTCTCCCATCTTTTAATATAGATATTCATAATCATTAGCCTATGTTGTGAGGTTAAAATATCACAAGGTATCACCTTACAATCCTTATACATTGATCTATTGGTATTCCTAAGTAGAAAAAAGTCTATTTGGCTTTTGTGGAGTCCAATTTTAAAGGTTATTAAGTGTTCATTCCTCTTCTTAAAGAATGTATTTGCAATGGCTAAGTTATATGCTAAAGAAAAATTGAGGATAGTTTTCCCCATCTCATTTCGTTCTCCCATACCATACCCTCCATGTATCCTATCATATCCTTCCTTTTCTTTTCCTACATGGCCATTTAAGTCTGGTCCTATAACTACCTCCTTAGTGTTGGAAATTTCTTGCATAACTCCCTCCATATCTACCCAAAACTGTCTCTTGATTTTATATTGTAACCCTACTTGTGGTGTGTATGCACTTATAGCATTTATGATATGTTCTCCTAGAACAAGTTTTATTATTATAATTCTATCACTAATTCTTTTAACATCCACAACTTAATCCTTTAATTCTTATCCACTATTATTCTTATGTCATTTCTGTTACTATCATTTCCTACGTACTGGATTTATACCCATCAATTTCTCTAGTTTTAGCCCCTTTCCACTTGGTTTCTTGGATATAAGCAATGTTGACTCTCCTATGTTTCATCATATGTATTAACTCTAGACTCTTACCTATCAATGTTCCTATATTCCATGTGGCGATAAGAATATTATGCTCTTGAGATAGCATATTTACTTGCGCACTTCTCGACCTCCATGGCATGAAGCCATGCCCACTTTTCACTACACCTAAATCCTGATGTAGCACATCGCATCCTAGGAGATGCTCTAGCAACCCTTGCCCATTTTCCACTTCACCTAGGATTTGATGTAGCATGTCACTTCTGGGTGAATGACCTAGCAACCTTGGCCCATTTTTCACTACACCTGGGATCCAATGTAGTGCATCGCTTATGGGGGATGCCTTACCTTGAGGGAATGTCAATTTTTGATTCATGTTATATTAGGGTTGCCATACTTTAAAGAAGCTGGAGGTGATTTTCGTTGTCTTCTCTTCTTACTTATAAACTAATATACAAATGCATATTCATTTGCAAGTAGAAAAATAATAATTAAATCAAAATCATCTGCAACTTCTTTCTTGTTGGATAGCACCTAATGCAAGACCCTCCTCCTTTTTCATCTCTGCTTAGGACCGGCATCACTAAAGTTAGTAGGTTCAGGATACAAATGTAAAAAAAAAAATACACAAAATTACTAATTTTATCTGAAAAATAGGAATTCCACATTCCAAGCTACATGATGGGTCATAGATGTCATAAATGAAGTCATGGGGTTTCAAAAGAATCATTTGGTATCACTGTTGAAGTCAGAAAGCTAAAAAACCCTATAGTCAACTCTAACTCAAATAAGCTAGAAAAGGTAGCAATTTTCAAATTCAAGCACAATTGCAGATATTCACTACCTTGGAAGCTTATGGAAGAATCTCAATTCATATACAATACATCATATACAATGAAAGCTTCTTAGAAGAAAAAGAAGAATGGGACCACATAAAGACTTCTCACTTATTTTCTCTCTCCTACACAACTAAAAGGATGAAGAATCAACCAATGAGAATATGTCTTATCCAAATAAGATATTGAAGTATAATTGGTCCACATGAGCATATGAAGATTTTCAAGAATCAAGGCCATTAATTCTAGGGTAATCTAATCCAATGTTGGAGAAGGAATGATGTTAAAAGAAGGTTCACATGCCATATAAAAATCCCATCCGTTCAAGAAAAGTTGGTGTGATCTATGCGCTAGAATTAAAATGAAGAAAATAAGGAAACCCTAACCACCTTCCCCCATTTTCCACCTCCACTTTCCTATAATGAAAATCATGCCTCCCCCCTCCAATAGCCACTTTCATATTTAATTTCACTTTCTTCCTTCATTCCTAAGCTACCTCCTTAGTCTCCCTGTCTGATTCTTTCCTTTTGCCACCTATTCCCTTCTTGCCTTAGGCTTTCTTATTCCTTTCTCTTTCCCTTCCTACCTTATTTCTTCTATTCTCAATTCCATTCCTATATTTGAAACATGCACGTCCCATCTAACCCTTAGTTTGGTTCTAATTAAAATGGCTTGATCTCCACCCTTGAATTCTCTTAACCCTTATGCTAGAAATATATATAAATAAAGGTGCTATGAATAGAGTTTTCAACTTTCAACTTTCCCTTGAGTGCATAGCTGAATCAAAGGCAAAACAAAGGAAGGAAGATCACCCTCACCTAAGCACCCTTCAAGCTTCCATGATCAAATTCTTTAAAGATAAAGGTAGGGTCTCAACATTGTCCAATTCCTTTTCTTCCTTTTTTTTTTTTTTTTTTTTTTTCTCCACCATCTTCTATCTTTTCTATTCACCTTTTTCAAGCATGCATTCTTCTATGTTTTTATTATTTAGATTGATAATGTAGTTGCAAGCATCATCCTTCATGTTACTTAGATTTTCAATGTAGTTGTAGTTTTTCCTTAGTTTGCATAATATAATCTCATCTTTCCTTGGTCATAGTTCATGTTTAGCATTGTAATTGAATTTATCTTAGAGTAATTTAGATGCATATCATGTTTCTTTTCCATTCAATTAGGTTTTGCCTGCATATAGGAATAGGATTTTCAACTCATTCCACCAATTTTTGGTGGATGCATCTTTTTCAATCTCACATGCATGGTAGATTTAACAACAAGTTTAGGTTGCATTCACTATAGTATGATGAGTTAATTTGTTTCTTTAAGCTAGGTTTAATTTGTAGATCTAGGTTGTATCATAGCTTCCTATTTTTCTTGCTTAATTTCCATGTTTGTAAGCACTTTCCTATTTTAGAAGTGGGGTAGTTTCTAATTTTGAAATCTTTATTTAGATCTTAGATTTTTTTTACTTTGTTGTTTTAGAAACTTGTTAATTTTTTTTCCATAGATCTTAGGAATGTTTTAGCATTAGCTTAGTTCCATTTTAGAAAGTAGTTACATGGTAGATTCTTAGATCTAGGACTTTCTTAGCTTAGAAGAAGCACTTTCCTAGTTTAGAAACCCATGTTTGACTACCTAATTTTCATTGCCTATTTTTTAAGTAAGTTTAGAAACTTCATGCATAACAATCGATTAGATTTAGAAAGCATTATTAGTTTAAAAAATTCATGCATATCATGGTAGAATTAGGCATCTTAGTTGTATGTAATATAAGCATATTACTTTCCATTTAGAAACACACATTTTCCCTTTTTTAAGTTGCATCCATGAACTGTTCCATGCTAGATTTGCATTTATCTCACATTATTATCTATTTCATTTTCACTTTCCTTCATTCACACACTCTTTACACATTTATTTATCTTTCCACTTTGTAATTTCATCCATATTCTAATTCCATACACTTTCTATTTCCATATTTAACACCACCACTTTCTAATTTTTGAATTCATACATAGTCCATGTTAATTAACTCATTCATCATTCCTCTTTCTTTATTTCTAATTTCTTTTTATGGAGTTGGACTAACAGAAGGTAAAGGATTCTTAGAAATATGGAAACATTCTAATTTATTAATTAAGGTTAAGGAAAATAAGCAAATCCATTTATAATCTACATAGGTTCCTAGCTAAAGGCCTTCACATTGGGGGGTAGGGATACACCATGTACCTACTTATCATTTTATCTCCTAAGGCTAGGAATGGGTGAGTCCTAAAACAAGGACCATTATCCCCAATTCATTTTCTTTTCTTCTAATTCATGTTTAATAAAGGAAGCCTCCTACGTGGTTCAACTTCCTTAAATACGAATGAACTCTAACTCCCTCTTTATATAAATTCTCTAAATTATCGTCTTTCTTTTAAGAGTTTCTAGCTTAGGGAAAATGCAGTAACTTTTTTTTATTTCCTTTTCCATCATTCTTATCTCTTTCTTGGGTGGTGATTGTTTAGGAAAAAGTGTCAAGACTCCTCTTTCCTTGGTTGCACTAATATTGAATAATATTAGTTGGGATACAAAGGATGAAAAGCTTGGTGGTAATTTACTGTATTTTGGGTTGAAGAGAAGTGTACAAGCTCCTATTGAGTGGCACAATATGTGGACTCTACAACAGAATTTAGGCCAGGATTTGAAGGATCTTTATGTACTTTCTTTAATTGCTTTCTTTTTATGACTTATTTAACAATTCCTTACAATTTAGCAATTAATGAAATAGTTCTTTTTCATTTTCTTAGTTAATTTGTTCCTTTCCTTTTCTAGTTAATGTAGTTTTAGAAAGTTACTTTAATGTGTAGTTAGTTGTAGGTTTAGATAGATTCTTAACACTACTACATAGGGGACTTTTAAATTCGATTAAAAGTGATAATAGAAGTCACTTAAGAAGCGACTCCTACTAAGCTAACTTGGAAAGTCATCAATTTTAAAGTTGCTTACATAAACCACTTTAAAGTCACCAACTTTTAAAGTTTTTTTTTTTTTTTTGTATGCGACTTCAAGAGTCAGACACTTTTGATGTTGCTTATATAAAAACTACGTCTAAAGTTGATGATTTTAGAAGTCATTTTTGTATAAGTGACTTCAAAAGAACCTCATTTGGATGAACTTTTGAAGTCGCTTATATAAAAATGACGTCAAAAGTTGGTGACTTTAGAAGTCATTTTCATATAAGCAACTTCAAAAGATCAATGCTTTTTATTATCTTTAAAAGTTGCTTACACTAAACGACTTCAAAAGTTTGTAACTTTTAAAGTTGTTTCTTTATAAGCGACTTCAAAAGTTAATGTTTTGATGGACTTTTAAATAATTTTTTATTGAACAACTTCAAAATATCTTGCCCTTTAAAGTCATTTTTCCATAAAAGACTTTAAAAATTCCCAAGTTTGAAAGCCGTTTAATGAAAAATGACTTTAAAAGTAATTTTTTTAAATTTATTTTCATGCTCCACCACCTGTATACAATTGAATAACAAACATCCAATGTACATCTAATACTCAAACAATGTTTATAAATATTAAAAACTCATTAATATACAACATTCATCCACTTGTTAATATAATACCACCTGTATACCTTAAAATACTTCAATCTCCACAAACATGAAAACCCAACAATCACTACAATGCATCCACATTTTAATTTATTGATACATCACCACCTGTGTATACATTGAATAACAAACATTCTATGCATCTAATACTTCAAACAATCTTTGTAAACATGAAAACCAAACATCATATACACATAATACTTCAATCTCCATACACATTCCAAACCACCATTTTCTACAATGCATTAACATCTTTCTTAATACACTACTACCTATGTATAAATTGAATAACAAACATTCTATACACTTGATATAAACAATCTTTATAAACATGAAAAACCAATCATCTAATACAACATGCATCCACTTCTTTCTTGACAACCTGAATCATTCTTAAAATGTAACACCTAATACATCCATAATGGCTACAAAACATCCATACTCATCATTATCCATCCTCATATATCTTGAAAATAATTTATATAAGAAACTTCAACATATGCATTGTCTATAACATCCATATTCACTTTATTTGTAAATCCATACACATTCACATTTACTTTCATACTCTAAGTAAGCCTCTCATTCTTCATCTCATCAAGGTTATATAATTCAACAGCCACATATTCACTTCATGTTCAAACTCCAAATTTACTTCATCCATACTCATTTATTCCCACACTCCAAATTTTCACTCATTCATTGTTTAAAATACAAATATATATATATATATATATTTCAAAGAAAATAATAACATCTAAAGGAACACACACAAATCAATGAAAAAAATACTTTATTATGTATTTCAGGTTCATGTAGTAACTCCAAGTAATCTAATTGAAACTTATTACATACTCAGCCCATTTAGCTCACATTTCATTGAGATTTACTCTAGAGTAACTCTTCTTGTTTGCCCACTCAGAAAGCACACAACCTATAATACAACATATTTAATAAGTTAAATTTTTTTGGCTAGATCCATAAAAACTATAGAATAATACAAGATTATGCAAAATAAAAAGTGTTTTACCTTTTTAAAATGGGAGACAGGAGTACTATTGAATATGAGGGTCCTCATGTACCTCAGGACATAATACCCACACTCCTTATTAGATTGTTGTCTAGGGCACTGTGCAACAAGGACAACAAAAAAGAACTCATAAATATCATTTGTAATAATGTTGGTTTAATTAATGATAACTTAGAGTTATTAACTATTTCATATACTTGACATTCTTTCAAGTGAGGTTTGGTGGTTGTACAGTCTCGATCATAGTAGCCCATTTAAACCAAACCCTACAATTTTAAATTTCAAATGCATTATAAATGAATGACAAATTACTTATCTATATATAACACATGAAAAAAATAAATTCTTACTTATTTATAATATCTGTGAGGGCGTGACAGATGTGCGCTCCACAAGGATCAACAAAGAAAGCATGGCCACCATGCACATCCAAAATAAGCATCCAATGAGACCTACATATACAGTCATATGGATAGTAATGAAAGTTGGTAACCTCTTAGGGATAGGGCTTAATGATTCCCTACATTAGTGGGTTAGTTTTGATCTGCCAATGCTCCACCACTCCAGAAATGACGCCAAGGTCAAGGAATTGGTAAATTGTACCCTCACCCTCAAAAAGGCTAGTAACATCATTCAAGAATCTCCATAAAAGAAATAATTATTACATATACCATTAAAATATAACGTGTAATTAAATATCAAATGATTTATAAGCAATTATGTGCATATACCCCTCGTAGGAGACAATATGAGGGTGCTCGAGTTGATCCTATAGACAAACTTGTAATAGGTCCTCTACCATAAGTGACACTTCAACAACATCCTCGGCAAGCACTCCCCGCTTAATTTGTACAAGATTGATTGCCATATTGTTGTTGATGAGACCATAGATTAACCTTAGGGATCAAGGTATGTTAAGTGGGACTTCCACACACTCTTGGGTCAGTTGCTGTAAAAGATGTAAAAATTTCCAGCCAAATAATATTAATCTATAAAGAGGGCCTAATTTATGATGAAAGAAAATCTAAAGATATATACAAGTATTTGTTCCATTCGTGTAGTAGCCATAGGTGACATTGGAATGGTGGCTGATCTCGGTGCCACATTTTGTTGTTGATTAAAGTGAGGTCATTAGCTAAAAAATATTAATAAAGAAGGTAATATGATAAGATACATAGCGTGGACTCTATGGGAATGACTAGTGGCTCTAGCCAAGAGACGTGATATGCAACTATCTGCCCAATGGTTATAATATTTTCCATTTCTAATAGGAATGGTATGTAGCCATTAGCATTCAAAGCCATGGTAATGGGCACCTGCTTAGTATGTGGAGGCATACAAATTCCATACAAAACGTTTGAGCATTATGAGCAAGGGGTGGTGTAGCAATCATCAAACCTCCCTAATGCATCTGACTAAATATATCAAACTTTATTTTCTCAATGAGCTCATTGTAGGCCTCCTCATCATCTTGAATTTTAGGTACAAGTCCTCTACCAAAGAATTTAGAAAGAACAACACCATGACCCATTCCCCTAACTCAACTAAGGTGGTCCTTCTTATTGCCCATAGCCCCATATAGGGTGTCATCCTTGGCAAAAATGCTGCTTAAAGTTACTTTAGTAGCGCTTTCTTGGGTAGGAATGTTCTACAAAATTTAATTAGAAAGACATGATCATTTGATCCAATTAATTGTAAAAAATTTATAGTTAGTTGGAACCACTTACTATGTACGAAGCAATTTGCACAGTAGTTTCATCTACAAACTTGTTGCCAGTACGGCCCACCGAATGCGCTATCTTCTAGAGGATGGAGCAATCAATGAGTTCCTTTTTCCCATCTTTTTTTTGCTGTCAAGCAAAGGCACTATAGTTAGAGAATATGTATATAACTATAGTTGCATTAATTGAATGGGATAAATTATCATAGATTCTTACCTTGCGCTCTTCTAAATGAGCATAACCCATCCTAGATAGGTAGTGCTGCATATTTGTTTCATGCACCTTTCTTCCTCTTGCACTCTTCGGCTGAACAATCAGTGATCAAGAGCAATAATTGAACATTACATGTAATTAAAAGAATGAAGCATCATTTTTGCAAATACCTCAAACTCGGTAGAGGTGCAATTTTGTACAAATGCATTTCAAGCCTCCTAGTCAATGACAACAGAGTAATGGCACTGTGTACAACCTTGATGGATTGTTGACATTTGGAGTTATGTAATTGTGAACAAGGTAGTTCTTCCATTTTCTCCATTGCTCACCAACCCCTTGTGAAGCATGCATCTTCTTATCATCTAGCACATCAAAGGAAGATAACAAATTGAACACATCAAATTACTATATTTGAAAATTAAGGAAAGTTATAATGTAAATAATACATGTACTTAATGTTTACATACCTTCACCATTTCACATATTGAATCTTTTATCAAGGATAGCACATGTCTCCAATCCTCAAATGTGATAGGAACTATGCTTCCTACTGTAGAGCAAAGGAAACTACTATAAGTAGGTGTACTCTCACCAATCTCTTGCCCTCTACTATTTTATTAGACAATTTCTTTAATTCCCTTCAACTTTCTCTTAAGAACCTTTTCCATTGTTGTTCGCCCTCTGCCCTTTCTTTTTGGAGTAGTTCTCATGTTGGCCTCTTTTTCTTGCTCTTCATTGTGGCTATAATCTTTAGTTTGATGTTCTTCTCGTTCCATCGTTACTACAAAGAAATACTCAGTGATATTAGAACAATGACATAAAAAAAGGCTATGTAATTCATTTAAAGTAACCAAACCGATGTACCTAATAAACATAATTTAAGTAAAAAAATAATTAAAGGAGACTCCGTCTCCATCCATTCATATAAACATACAATATCTAACATATGTGACAAACTAACCTCAAGGAAAATAGAAAAAGGATGCATGAAAAGTATTTACCTACTTAGTGTAGATATTTGTCAATGGGATACAAATCCCATAGACCTTCCACTAGTCTTTAACTCCATTGCTTTGAGTTCACATCTCTTAGTGGGTGCAGGTATTCACAAGTAGTGATGAGCTTAACTTATGCTGGATGTTCATCTATGTACATGTGCACAATTCATGCACCAAATTCCATCCAATAAAGTTTGTGCTTCATATAAGTTACTCTTGGTTATTTGCATGCTTGAAGTTCATTAAAATTTTAATTTTATGATCATGTTTCCTGACTTGAATCACATTCACCTTATCATTTCATGCCTTGTTTGATTTAAGTTTCATGAGTATCTCACTTTTGAATTTTTACTTTTCATGAGTCACACTTAGTTTTGAGCAGTCCATACACTTTATTTACTTAATTTCTTAAGAACCACTTTAGTTTTCTAGATAGTTTAGATACTATTTTGGTTAGATCCCATGTTAGCAAACTTGTATTCCACACATTTCAACCATTTTCTTACTCATGAACCATGTGCACAACTACATGGGTCATGCAGATCGTGATCTTTAAGTGGTTTATTGTTCCCTTGTTTGATGATAGCTTAGCATTACTTGTTTAGTTATTTAGATCATAATTTAGCTTTAGAACATTTATTTGTTTAGTTTTAGAATGTTTTATTTTTAGAAATTTTTAGAATTAGAAAAGTGTTAGTTTAAGAAATTTTTATTTTTAGCAAGTTTCCTTACTTAAAGCTTCCTAGAATCATTCATTTTAGTTTAGCATTATTTTTTTAATTTAATGCATGCTAGTTAGGAAAGTTTCTAATTCCATTGGAAATCTTTATTTTTAGAAAGTTTCCTTTAGCTCATGTGTCTAATTTTATGCATGTTTCTCATTCCATGTTGGTTAAATTTCATGTTTATCAAACCAATCTTTCTTTAACTAAGCTAAGCAACTTAAATAAGATCAAATAAACCGAAAATTCCTTAAGATTCCTCATGGGATAAACCTCTCTCACATGTAATTATTACTTTGATTTGTGCACTTGCGAGTAATTTTAAAGCTACACCACCTAGCCTAAGAGAGATTGGTTTTGATTCAACTAGAAAGCGAATAACATGAAAATGGACACATGCATTAGAGTTACTAGATGTTATTACCAGACATGTTAAGAAATAAAAGAAAGAGGAAGCAATCAAGCGCCTATAAGATCGCACTTGTCAGCTTTGATTCCTCTAAATGAATACCTCCAATGCTGGGGTTAGCACACAAATAACTTAATTTGTATAAAACAATGAAAATTGGTCATAAAAATCAATCAATAAATAGCAGTAAACCCCACCTCCCCACCCCACCCCCACTGGAACCTTGTTCCCCACCCCTGCCCACCACCACATTGGAACCTAGCTCCTCCAACCTGCCCCTCATCGGAACCCAACTCCCCATGCCCCCTCCCAAACCCAGCTCCCTTCCTCCCCTGCCCCAACGAAACCCATCCCCACCCCCTTGCCCAAACCGATCTCCCCTCCTCCCCCCTTGGGCCCACCCAAACCCAACTCTCACCCCTCCCTCGCCGTAACGTAGCTCCCCTCCTCCCCCGCCCGCCCAAACCCAACTCCCGTCATCTCCCTCTACGAAACCCATCACCCCTCCCCACCTCCTCGCCCGACCGAACCCAGCTCCCCTTCTCCTCCCCCACTCGACCAAACCCATCTCCCTTCCTCCCCCACCCACCCCTCCTCACCGAACCCAGCTCCCCTCCTCTAACACTCACCCCCCCTCCCGTCGACCAACACAATATGTACTGTCCCTCTTCTCCTCTCCTTCCTTGTTCCTCTTCTTTCTTCTCCCTATATTTTTGTCTGAGTAAGTCAGGGATGGCTAGAAGTTTATTTTGTGGTTTAAGTAGGGTTACATAAAGAAGTCATTTATATGTAAAACAACTTTAAAAGTGTATACCTTTAAAGTCATTTTTCTATAAATGACTTTAAAAGTAAACAATTTTTTATAATTTTTTATTCAAAATATATACACCTTATATGTTAGTACTTCACAATATCTAACAAGTAATACACAATGAAACAGACTTTTTATGATAGTCAACATTGATTCATGGTTTCAGGGTAAGGGTTCAAGGTACATACATAAGTGTTCAGGGTTCAGGGTTTAAGTGTTCAAGGAACAAGGTGGGGCTAGGTTAAGGGCTTAGGGTTAAGGTTCAAGGTACTATGTAAGTGTTTAGGGTTCAAGTGATCAAGGAATAGGGTTCGAGTTTAGAGTTAAGGGCTCAGGGTTAAGGTTCATGGTTGATCTACAGTTCATTAATTTTTAATGAATATGTGCATTTGATTGACACTAAGCTTCCAAAGTTTACTTATGCCATAAAATATTATAGAAACACTCCTAAAGAATTAAAAATATGTGATAACCAAAGAAGTACAAAAACTGTACTAATAAAAGAAAATTACGCAAAATATGATGATAAATTAATTATGAAGTGGGAATGTGGGTGTGCTAGCTTAAATTTTCTTGTCCATTTTCTAACTTATGTGTGGGAGAGTGGTTCTTATATAACATTTTCTTGACACTATATTCGTATTATTCAAACATTTGTAAATTATTATTTAAGAATCAAAGATGTTAAATAATTAATATAGTAAATTTAATTAGGAAGTTGATTGCTTTTGTTGCTAAATTTGATATATATAAGAAGTCATTTATATGATAAACAACTTTAAAAGTATACACTTTTAAAGTCATTCACAGTTAAAATGACTTTAAAAGTATATAATTTTTTATTCAAAATATATACACCTTTTATGTTAATACATCACAATATCTAACAATTAATACACAATGAAATGGATTTTTTTATGATAGTAGACAACATTCATTTATGGGTTCAGACATCAAGGTTCAGGGCAAGGGTTCAGGGTTTAGGGTTCAAGTGTTCAGGGAACAATGTTCAGGATTAGGTTAAGGGCTCAAGGTTAAGGTTAAGAGTAAGGTTTCAATTTTTTTGACCAAAAGTTTTAACTATGACACCCATTTTATGGAGAGAAAAAGAGTGTGTTTTAATTTTTTTTGCCAAAAGTTGACGGTATAACCACCATTCTTTGCCAAACCCTAATTTTGGGTGAGAATCACAAATTGTAATATTCTCCTTTTCTTCAATAATGAAGCTGGGAGAGAGAAGCAATTGTCATTTTCAATGAAATCATACAATTTTTTTCAAAAGAAGGACGATCTACCAGACTTTTAAACCTCATAATTTGTAGTGAGAAAACCAACATGATCTACAAAATGAAAACAAAGAGAGTTAGCTAGTAACAAGAAAGGAGTTTGTGATTTAAAAGAAGTTATGGTTTACTTACAATTTTTTTCATTACATAATCAGTCAAACTATAAAAATAGAAAGCAAGAATGGAAAAAGAGAGAATCATAAGGGCCAAAGAGGAAGCCATCATGCCAGCCATGAGAAGAAAAGGTCACAGGAAAAAATGCAATGTTGACAACTATTTATATATGAATGATGACTTTAGAAGTCATTTAATAATAAATGACTTTAAAAATGATAAGCTTTTGAAGTTGGTTAGCACAAAACAACTTTAAAAGTTATATGAGAATTGACTTTTAAAGTCTCTTCAGTAAAGTGAATTCAAAAGTGAGAGACTTTTAAAGTCGCTTATAATTAAACGACTTCAAAAGTTATTGAGTTTTGAAGTCACTTTGTGTCAAATGACTTTAAAAGACCATTCTCGCAGAATATTTATTAATCATCTAGCAAAATTTCTTCTTATACTTTTAAAGCGCTTAGAATAAATGACTTTAAAAAAGGGTCACTTTTCAAGTGATTTTGTATTAAACAACTTTAAAATTTGGTCACTTTTAAAGTCATTTTTTATTAAACGAGTTTAAAAGTCTGTTCCCGTCAAATTTTTTGTGATACTTTTGAAGTCGCTTATATAAAATGACTTCGAAAGTTGTTGATTTTTAAAGTCATTTTCTACTAAATGACTTCAAAAGTGTATAACTTTTGAGGTCATTTAATGTTAAATGACTTTAAAAGTGCTTTTTGTGAAAAATTCCCCCTTTGTGTCAGTTTTTTAAAGTAGTTTATAGTTAAACGACTTCTTAAGTCTATATATTTAAAGTAATTTATTTTAAACTGACTTATAAAATATTTATGAAGTCAGTAGTCAAATAAGCAACTTCTTTATGCCGACTTTAAAACCCTCATGTATAGTAGTGTTAGATGTAATTTGAAAAGTTTCATTTTCTAGCTAGTTGTAATTTTAGATAGTTTCTTAGTTTATTTCCTTATATAGATACTTTCTTTGTTTCCTTAATTACTTGCTTTCCAATTTAAGATTTAATTTTAGTTGTTTAGTGTTAGATATAAATTTCATTTACTTGAATGCTTGGCTAGGTTGCGGTAAGATGACCTAAATACTAATTAACCCCATTTATCAAAGAGTCTTCATGGGATTAACCTGTATTTGCCCATTCTATACTCTAATAGAGCCATGCACTTGTGGTATTATTTAAGACACATTGAGTTTAATTAACTTTAAGTTCTAATGCTTTACGATTAATCGTAGATTTTGGATCGCATATAAGATAGTTTTGATTTTAGCATACTTCCCATTTTTTGCATAAGTTCCTTTATGCCTGTGAATTTGATGCTTCTTATTTCTTTTATGTAGGAACTTGGACAGGAATAAACCTTTGGAGGAAGACCTTATGATAATTTCCAATTATATTTTTTATTTGAGTGATTATCATGAGGACGAAGTTGTATTTTTTTCTACATGATTCATTTATTTAAATTAAGGGTCGCAATAATATAGGTCAAGGGTAGGCCATCCTAACTTGGAAACGGAGGTAGCCTATACATGGACCCACCCTTGTACAAGATGATTATTTTTAGGACCCACTGTGAGACTTTTCTTCCCTTCTTTCCAATTCCTAGTTTAGGTTGTGTTGTTAACTTAGTTGCATTTGAATGGTAGTCTAGAGCGTTTAGAAAGCATTTCCTTAATTTGTTGCATTCTAGGGTTTGCATTAGATTTACTATTTTCCTTGCATAAATAAGGACATGTTAGAATGCTTTAATGAATTAGTAAGGGCACTCAACTCTGATAAGATCAAGATGGATTTCATTACCACTCCTTGGCCCACATAGGTTAAATAGCACTTGACTTAACCCAACCTTCTAGCTTTTAATTTAAAATCAATCTAGAAGAGACCTTAATAGCCATTCAAGCACATAGGACCCTCTTAGAAGGTAACAACCTATTGCCACTCCAGCAGCCCCTATATAATAAATTGTGTTGGTACTTAAATAACTAGCTCTTTCAGCAAATTTCATAACTCAAATCAACTACAACTAACTAAGGAGGGTGTGAAGTGGTTAGTTTAGAATAGGATCTAACTAGTAAGTAGTAGGATTAATTTGAAAGAGAGGGGGAGCTACCTAAAAGCTTCTTTTATAAAGAAATTCAAGATAATAAGCCTTTTACATTGTTGCTTAGGGTTAAGAATATGGGTTGTCCTTGTTTGTTTATTTGTTTCAGCATTTAGGTTGGATATTCTAGTTTAGGTCTCCTCTATACTAGAGGAAACAAAAAGGTCTTTAGTTGTATACAACAACTTAGTTATGTTGTATACAAGTGCACCATCTCTTGGTGTATGCATGGTCATTGATCACTTAATCCTCATCTAGTACCTTTATAGAATGATCTGTGAGGCAAGGCCAAAGTATTCTAATAGATCAAGAGATCCTTGCTGTAGAAATGGCCAATGAGGAAGTAGAGTTAAAAGCATTGAAGGATTACTCTACACTAGTTCAATTTAACTCACCTTCATGCATAGCAATACCTGCAACAAATGCAAATCACTTTGATTTGAAATTTTAGGTTATTCAACTCCTACCTACTTTTTATGGGTTGGACAAGGAAGACCATACCATCATGTCAAGGAATTTCTTGACATTTGTGCAATTTTCAAATTTAGCAAGTTTAACTCTATTAGGTTGAGGCTATTCCCATTTTCCCTTAAGGATAAAACCAAGGCATGGGTCAACTCTTTAGAACTAGGATCTATAGCCACATGGGATCAACTATCGAGGAAATTCTTAAATAAGTTTTTTCTAGTCCATAAAATAAACACCCTTGGATGCGAAATTATAAATTTCCAACAAAAGAAGGGAGAGCATTTCTATGAATGGTGGGTACATTAGATAGAATTGCTTTTGAAATGTCTCCACCATGGTTTTGAGAAGTGGCAGTAAGTTCAATTTTTTTTACAAAGGTTTGACACTATAAAACCAATGTATGATAGACTCCACTAATGGAGGGCCTTTCATGACTAAAAGTGAAGTGAAGCTTGGAATTTCTTTGAAACACTTGTTGATAATTCCCAATAATGGGATTACTCTACCCACATGGAAAGAAATTCACAGTCTCAAAGGAAAGGCAGAATATATGAAGTAGGGGTCACCTCCATATTTGTATAGCAAAATTGATATGTCGACCTAGAAGTAGGAAAAATAGATGATCTAACACAAGGGTTTGATGTCTTCATAATGAACAGACCATCTATGCAACCTCAAATTGAGGTTTGGTCAATCTGTTCTAATCTATTCACTCTAATCTTTCATGTCCTTCTAGCTTCAGTTTCCTTGAGTTTTTTTTTAGAGCAGATGAATGCTATGAATGCATATCATCAACCTAGGAACAATAACCCATATTTTGAAACCTACAACCCTGGATGAGGTTAGCATCCAAACTTTTAATGATCTAAGAATAATTACTAAGGGGGTCCATCAGGTAATTCCCCTTAGCAACCTTTTCCTAGGAATAATATGCCTCCGAAATAATCGCCTCCACAATTTCCACCCCAACCAAGGAAACAGTCACTAGAGGAAACTTTGAACATAGTCATGCAAGTGAATGTTAATTTTCAAACAATGCAATGCAATTTTAGAACCAAACAAGATAGACCTTGCAAGACAACTCACAATCTATTGCAAAATTGGGATACCAGATGTATCAGCTCCCTACTGCACTTCAAGAAAGGGAAAAGGGAAAGTTTCCTAGTCAGCTAGTACTAGACCCTAAAGGTCAGTATGAGATTTGTTCTACTCCATTTGATCATGTCAAATCCATCACAACCCTTAAGAGTGGAAAACAAGTAGATAATTAGATAGGTCAAACTAGGGATACCCCACAAACCTGAGGAGAAAGAAAAGTCTAACCAACTTAAAAAAGGGAAAGAAAAAGTATAGATGCATCCTCTTCATCTAAACCGCTTCCTGATACACCTAATATCATAAAGGCTCCCTTTTCTAAGAGACTGAATAATGCTAAGAAGGAGAACACTTAATGAGAGAATGGAAAAATTCAAACAAGTTAATATCAATATCCCATTACTCCATGCCATTAATAATTTCCTCATTATGCTAAGTTCCTAAAGAACCTGTGTACACAAAAATGTCACCTTAATGTGCATAAAAAGACCTTTCTTGCCGGTCAAGCCAATTCTATTCTACAAACCTAGACCCTCCAAAATACAAAGATCTTGGATGCCCTACAATCTCATGTGTTATTGGAGAACAACAATTTGATAAGGCACTCTTAGATTTAGGGTCTAGTACTAACTTATGGCCTTACTAAAATTAGCAAACCGATCTATTAAAATTCTTAGAAGGGTAGTAGAAGATGTTCTAATATAGATGGACTAGTTTCTCTTTCCATTGGAATTTTTAGTCCTAGATAAAGAATTTATATCCAATCTAGATGCTAAAATCTCTATCATCTTGGGCCATCTAATTTTTAGCCACATTTAATGCAATAATCAATTGTAGGAATGGTGTTACAAAACTATCATTTGGTAATATAAAACTCAAATTCAACATTTTTAATGCTACACAGTAGATGGACTCTAAAGATTCTTTTGCTATAAATGTCATAGAAAGCATAATTCATGACACTTTCCTTTCATCATATGAGTACGATCAAGTCAGTCTCATTTAGGAAGTAGACCCATTACTTGAAGCTACAACAGTAGTGGATACTCTTAAGTGGAGACCAAAAAGAGAACCCTTAATACCACCTTCAACTCAAGAAAACCCACTTGAGAAAACACTCACATTAGACCTAAAATCATTACCAAAAGCTTAAAGAATTCTTTTTAAGTCCTTTTGAAACCTTGCTTATTTTCATAACCTCATATCTAAATCAAGAACATGAAGGAAAGCTGCTTAATATAATCTGGAGACATAAGATAGCTATAAAGTGGTCCATCTCAAATATTAAAGGAATTAGCCCCACCTTTCGCATGCACCAAATTCATTTAGAGGAGAATGCTAAAATATTTTGGGAATCACAAAGGTGGCTAAACCCTCACATGAAGGAGCTAGTTAGGGTAGAGGTCCTTAGGCTATTAGATGTAGGTACCATACACCCCATCTCTGATAGCGCATGGGTCAATCTTGTTCAGATTGTCCTTAAGAAATCTAGAGTAACATTAGTTTGTAATGATGACAATGAATTAGTCTCCACCTAACCACTAGGTAGTGAGTCTGTATCAACTACCATAAGCTAAACTCAGCCATAAGACCATTTTCTTCTTCCTTTTATAGACTAAATGGTAGAAAGGTTACCCAGTCATGAATATTATTGTCTATTAGATGGATATTATGGTTATAACCAAATTTCAATAACACTAGAGAATCAAGAGAAGACTAACTTCACTTATCCCTTTGGAACCCACACCTATAGACACATGCCTTTTGGGCTATGCAACGCACCAGCAACTTTCAATAGTGTATGATGAGTATCTTTTCTAATACGGTGGAAAGATTCCTTGAGGTGTTTATGGATGATTTCTCAGTGTTTGGGTCTACTTTTCATGGGTGCTTGGACCACCTGGCTTTATTGTTAGGGAGGTGTCAAGAAAAAATTTTGATTCAAAACTAGAAAAAATGTCATTTTATGGTGAAAAGTGGAATAGTGCTAGGGCATATAATGTCATATTATAGAATAGAGGTTGACAAGACAAAAGTAGATCTCATCTCCAATCTTCCCCCTCTAAGGACAATGAAGGAAGTTTTCTTGTTCCTAGGCCATGCTAGATTTTATAGAAGATTTATCAAAGATTTTAGCAAAATGTCTAGGCCCCCATGTAATGTGCTAGCAAAGAGGCAATTTTTAATTTTGATGAAAACTACATGAAAGCCTTTGAACGCCTTAAAGCCAAGCTCACCTCAACACACATCATACAACTGCTGATTGGAATGCTCCATTTGAGATTATATGTGATGCTTCTGATTACGTGATCAACGCATTTTTGGGGCAATGAATTCCTAGACTTCCTTGTGTGATTTATTATCCTAGTATGACTCTTAATGATGCCCAACTAGATGAAGAGGAGGAACTCCTACTAGAGGAGCTAGTTTATCATGGCTAGTTCCATAGCAGGTCATATGTATCATCATCTGAGTTGTTGGTTGCATTTTCACTTTATCTGGTCACATTCACATATCAATGCACCATCTCTAGAGAGTAGGTAACACCATTCTAACCATTATCTCTTTACTTAGTCATTTCATTTGTCCATGTTTTTATTTGGAAACTTAAGGGTCTGGGGATAGAGTATTCAAAATTTTGATGTATCCAAAGTTTTTCTTAGTTATTTTTTAGTTCTTTTGAAAAAAAATTAAAAAATTCTGGAATTTTTTTATAAAAGCTTATGAAAAGTTCATCTACAAGGATAAGAATTCGAATTTTTTAGCTATTCAAGATATCTTTTAAAAAATAGCTTATTAATAGATTTGCATACAATTACTTCATCCCTTTACTCATTTTTAAAAGTATTCCATGAAAATTTAAACTTGGAATATTCATTGCACAAAATAGACATATATATATATATAGTTAAAGTTGAAAAGAAAAATATAACTTAGACATCCTAAAGAAGAAAATTGGAGACTATTAACCCATGTGAGTTTAGATCCATTCTTTCCTTTTGAGTTTTATAAATAAATTATAAAATTTTCATCATCAGATATTAATTTCCTAGTTGGTCACATTATTCTTCATTTTGATCAACTATTGAGAAAACATCTAATAGGCTATACCAATTATCTCTTGAGTTTATGGTTATACTTAAGTTATATGAAACTTAGAAAATGATAAAGGCCATTCTTGGCAAACCCATAGCCATTAGCCTTCCTATATTACTTTTTTGCTAGTTAACACCTTGATCCTTTAAAATATAAGCCTTTTCTTTGTAGCCAAACAACCATTACCTTATTGAAATACTATAATATATCCATTACCTAGTTGTTTTGGAAATATGTAGAGATGGCTGAAGATTATCTTGAAGAAAAGTATGAGCAACACAAATCATGACATAAAAAAAAAAGGACTAAAAAAAATTTCAAAGAAAGGTTATACCAAAAGAAAAAAGTCAAGAAAAAGATAGCCAATGAAAATGAAATGTTCATTCTTATGGTAGAAAATAAAATCATCAATACACTATTAGAAGACCTTTACATATCTTCCAAACAACCTTCGTTTACCCTTATACCATTCTTTTGATAAGCCTATCCTAAGCCTATGTTTCATCCTAATAGAAGTCTTAACTTGATCTCACAAGGAGTATGACTTCGATATGGTTATGAATGAGTAGGGAATTTGGTAGAGTGTAATATTCCTAATATTTGATATCCTTTCATGAGACCATTGAACTTCTATCTAAGTTATTATCCTTCCGTATAGAATATGTGAAAATTTTGAACTTGATGAAAATTATTATATACACATATTAATGAGGGATTTACCCCTTTCTAAGTGACTTCTTTCTAAGTGTCAAGTTTATCCTATGAGATTTGAAGTCAAAGCATACATTTGGATGATAATATAGTTATAATTTCCTTAGAGATGGATAGTTGTGTGTGTGTGTGTGTGTGTGTGTGTGTGTGTGTGTGTGTGTGTGTGTGTGTGTGTGTGTGTGTGTGTGTGTGTGTGTGTATTGGCTATATCACACACTCACATTCTAAGATTTGAAGAATTAATGAGATATCTTTAGCATAAGGGTAAGATTTTGAACTAGTGATTATTTCTCTTAGTATTCTAAAATTGAAAGTTTAATATAAGCTGAATATAAGAATATTCTCTGAGATAAGTGAAGAACTTTCATAAAAGTTAAATTTTCTTTTATGAGTATCATTTCTAAAAACCCTTATGAGACTTTAACTTGTCCACTAAGGGCAACCTAGAGTTTTAAAGGGTTTCTACATATGCTAAATTCAGATGACAACAATTGTAAAAGTGGTTAGAATTATTTTTTAGTCTTTTTCTTTTCTAATTTTGGTAGTTTTGCTTGAGGACCAGTAAAAGCTAAGTCTAGTGGTATTTGATGGGTTTACGAATAGTACATACATCCCTCCATATTTAGACAAAGGTAAAAATGCACAAAATTACCAATTTTACTTCGAGAGAACAATTTAACATTCCAAACTATATGATAGTGACACATGTCATAAATGAAGTTCTAAAGGTTCAAAAGGCACATTAGGTGCCATTGTTGAAGTACGAAAGCCAAAAAACCTTTTCAAATAAGGGTGAAAAGGTGATGATTATCAAATTCAAGCACAATTGCACACATTCACCACCAATAAAAGATTATAAAACAAGCTCAAATCATACACAATAAAAAAATCTTAGAAGAAATAGAAGAATGGGACCACATGAAGACTTTTCACTTATTTTCTCTCTTCTACTCAACCCAAAGGATGAAGAATCAACCAATGAGAAGGTATCTTATCCAAACAAGATATTGAAGCACAATTGGTCCACATGATCATATGAAGATCTTCAATAATCAAGTCCATTCATCCTAGGATAATCCAATCCATTGGTGGAGAAGGAATGATGTTTAAAGGTTTACATGCCATAAATGGATCCCATCTATTCAAGTAAAAGTTAGCATGATCTATGGGCTAGGATTGAAGTGAAGTAAATAAGGAAACCCTGGCCACCTTTCTTATGTTGAAAACTCCAACCAAATTCCAAGGAAAGGAAGATCTCAACTATCCAATCTCATCCAAGGGTCCAAACATCTTAGGGTTTCTAAATCACTCACACACACATCCATGTGCACTCTATGCCCCACTCTCCTTAGGACTTTCTAAATATGCAAAACCCTAGATTCCTCCAGAAACTTTTCATTTCTTTCACTTTTCTCTCCACAATTTATTTTCCAGCTTATTCCTTATATTTTCCATATTTTTCCTTTTTATTTTCTCCCATTTTCAAACTCCACTTTCCTATAATGAAAATCACACCTATCCCCCCTGCTTCAACAACCACTTTCCTACTTGATTTCACTTCCTTCCTTCATTCCTAAGCTACCTCCTTAGTCTTCCTTTCTAATTCTATCTTTTTCTCACTTATACCCTTCTTCCCTTGGGCTTTCTTATGCCTTTCTCTTTCTCTTTCCCTTCCCATCTTATTTCTTCCTTTCTCATCTCTCATTCCTATATTTGAGTCCCATACCCTCCATCTAGCCCTTGGTTTGGTTCTAATTAAAATGGCTTGATCTCCACCCTTGAATTCCCTTAACCCTTATGATAGAAATCTACAAATAGAGGTGTTATCAATAGGGTTTTCATTTTTCAATGTTCCCTTGAGTGCATAGCCAAATCAAAGGAGAAATAGAGGGAGGAAGATCACCCTCACCCAAGCTCCCTTCAAGCTTCCATGATCAAATTCCTAAGAGATAAAGGTACAATCTCGACCTACTCCAATTTCTTTTCTTTCTTTACCATCTTTTATCTATTCTATTTACCTTATTTAATCATGCATTCATCTAGGTTTTGTTCATTTAGATTGCTAATGTAGTTGCATGTGTCATCCTTCAAGTTACTTAGATTTGCACACATAAATTAGTTGTAGTTTTTCCTTAGTTTTACATCTTTCCTTACTTTGTAGTTCATGTTTAGCATAGTAATTCCATTCATATTAGAGTAATTTAGATACATATCATGTTTCCTTTCCATTCAATTGGGTTTTGCATGCATATTGGAATAGCATTTTCAACACATTCCACCAATTTTTGTTGGATGTGTCTTTTTCAAGTTCACATGTATGGTAGATTTAGCCTCATGTTTAGGTTGCACTCATTGTAGTATAATGAGTTAATTTTGTTTATTTAGGTTAGGTTTACTTTGCAGATCTAGGTTGTAGCATAGTTTCCTATTTAGCTTGCTTAGTTTCCATGTTTTTAGGCACTTTCCTATTTTAGAAGTAGGGCAATTTTTAATTTTTAATTCCTTATTTAGATCTTAGATTTTCTTGCTTTGTAGTTTTAGAAACTTGTTAGTTTGTTTTCCATAGATCTTAGGAATGTTTTAGGATTAGTTTAGTTCCATTTTAGAAAGTAGTTACATGGTAGATTCTTAGATCTAGAACTTTCCTAGCTTAGAAGTATCACTTTCCTAGTTTAGAAACCCATGTTTGATTCCTATTGTTCATTACTTATTTTCTAGGAAAAATTTAGAAACTTCATGCATAGTAGTCCATTAGATTTAGACAGAATTCTTAGTTTAAAAAAGTCATGCATATCATGGTAGAATTAGGCATCTTCGTTGCATGTAGTGTAAGCATATCACTTTCCATTTAGAAGCACACACTTTCCATTTTTTAAGTTGCATGCATAGATCCTTCCATGTTAGATTTGCATGCATCTCACATTATTATTTATTCCATTCTCACTTTCCTTCATTCACACACTCTTTTCATGTTTCTTTATCTTTTCACTTTCTAATTTCATCCACTTTCTATTTCCATGCTTCACACACCCACTTTCTAATTTTAGAATTCATGCATAGTCTATGTTAGTTAGTTCATGCACCATTCCTCTTTATTTATTTCTAATTAGTTTTTATGGAGTTGGACTAAGAAAAAGGAAAGGATTCTTAGAAATAAGGAAACTTTCTAATTTCTTAATTAAGGTTGAGGAAAATAAGCAAATCCTTCCATAAGCTACCTGGGTTCCTAGCTAAAGGCCATCATGTTGGGGGGTAAGGATACACCATGTACCTGCTTATCACTTCATTTCCTAAGGCTAGGAATGGGTGACTCCTAAAACAAGGGCCATTGTCTCCAATTCGTTTTCTTTTCTTCTATTTCATGTTTAAGGAAGGAAGCCTCCTCTGTGTATCAACTTCCTTAAATATGAACGACCTTTAACCCCCTCTTTATATAAATTCTCTAAAGTTATCGTATTTCTTTTAAGAGTTTTCGGCTTAGGAAAAATGCAATAATTTTTTTATTTCCTTTTTTGTCATTCTTATTTCTTTCTTGGGTGGTGATTGTTTAGGAAAAAGTGTCAGGACTCCTCTTTCCTTGGTTGCACTAATATTGAATTCTTGAGGATCATTAGAAGAGATTTGTCAATTTGTGGCAAGTTAAGATATAAAGGATGAAAAGCTTGGTGGTAATTTACTATATTTTGGGTTGAAGAGAAGTGTACAAACTCATATTGACACAACAATTGGACCATATAGCAGAATTCAGGGTTGAATTTGAAGGACCTTTATTTACTTTTTGTAGTTGCTTTCTTTTTGTTACTTATTTAACAATTCCTTGTAATTTGACCTATTAATGAAATAGCCATTTTTCATTTTCTTAGTTAATTTGTTCCTTTCCTTTTCTAGTTAGTGTAGTTTTAGAAAGTTACTTCAATGTTGTAACACCTTGGGTTTTTATAACAAATTTTTTTATTATAGTAATAATAATTATAATAATAGTCGAGATCCTAAATCAAAGGATTCTATTAATTATTTGATTGGAACATTTACTGAAAAACCTCTGGGTGTTATCTCCTTTTTCTAAAAACATCAAGACCATGATTAAAAGATAAATATAAGTATGCAACAATAAATTTAAGACAATACTAGTATCAAATCCAATTTCAAAATCAACGGTGCCTTTATTTTTAAAACAATAATATTCAAAAACATAATAATGTGGCCCAAGGTCTATCCATCATAATAATCCACCATACTTAAAGACAAGTCCATAATATATATTTGTTATAATCAAATCTATCTAATGAAGGTATACAATCCATAAAATAGGTTCAAACAGTATCCATCTAACCACTCACATCGAGCTATCTATCAGTCAAATCAAGTGGTCCCCACTGCTATCACTGTCCTTCCATGGCCTTGCCTTTCCTGCTGTCATGCTTGGTATCTGAGGCATTGCAAAACAAAACAATGCTTCAACAACCTATTGCTTGTGTAGGTACATAGACATTTAATGTAATAACAAGGAAAACAAAATTGAATAACAATGTTGATATAATGTGTAGGTCAATTATCTATGAAAATATAAGTATTATAAGCAATGTCAATATAGTCTTAAGACATTATATGTAATGAAACATGCATCTCATGGATTTAAAACATGATGATCTCATGGATGTAAAATAGATATGATCCAATGTAAATGAGCATGCAATAATAAACAGGGCACCCCAAGGGACATGGGTCCCATACACTCGTATAATAGATCATGAGTACTCATATCAATCCTCTAAGTGTCGTCACACTCAGGCATATCATAACATCTCCATGCTCATCATGCAAGCATATAGAACAAGAGTGTGGATCATCATGCCTCAGTGGAAATCCCTCTAAGTTCTCAACCACTGCTGCTCCCTGTCAACACCATAACGGGAGACTCAACGTCCGTCCCCATGGAAAGGCCTAGACCTATAGTGTGAACTATCCATGTTACCAAACCCCTACCGAAAGCCATCTGTGGGCAGGTGTCTATCACATTACAATTTCAGAGGGTGGGTGGCTAGCCCTACTCCCTCCTAGCATGACATCCACCCGGTGAGAACACCTGTCATAAATCACAGCACACGAAAATTGCATATCTCAAAAAATCAGGTGCACTCATGGCTCACAATCCCCAAGGCACACCCCTCATCCCAAGGTTAACCTCTCAAGGGACTAGCTACCAAGCCTCCACCATCAATGTTATGAAAACCAATCAATCTCAGTGATGCAATAAGGAAAGATAATTACTAATCATACATAAGATATGTGGTATCAATCTCATAAAACAATTGATCATGAAAACCTATTCAATATACTATCAAAATCTAATATTGATCATAGCATAAAACGTTGAAGCTCACAAAATCTCAGAATACATAAACGAATGACAATCAATCACAGTTAACCATGAATGCTATGATAATGCAAAGTTTTAGAAATCAAAACATAACATTAAATGTTGTCACCTACCTCAATGAGAGATAACCCAAATCAAGCATGTAATCCTCTTAGTTGCACGCTCTGATGTACCTATCACTATCACGGTACAATTTTATGTTATTTATTTTATCTCAATTGAATCTATACATATTCAACTGTTAGGTCGTTCTCTAAGATCTCTATTTATGATTTAGACTTTAATCACAATGTCGCTTGTTATTAATTAGTCCTATCTCATGTTCATCTACTCATTTTTGTGTGTATCTAAAGTTTACACTTTGATCTGACGGATAGGTCATCCCTAGATCAACAATTTTCTAATATCTGGGTTAGATCATTGGTTTAGATCAATTACTAAAGTAATTACACCTAATCTAATCCTTAGGACCCTCAATTAGTATCATATATTATCTAGTTGGTCAAGTCCTGAGGCCTGATCACCCTTTGATCGGTCATATTTAAGTGATTTGGTAATATTTTATGAATTTGATCTAACTAGATGTGATTAGATCAATATTCTAATACTAAAATCATGTATCCATCATCGACACGGTTCCAACGGACCTTTTAGATTGAAGATCAGGCTTCTGTAGTCTCTAGAATCTTAGAAAAACCATTTCAAATAAAAAATCAAATCAAAAACCCAATTTTACACCAGTTTGCATCAACAGAAAGGCATTTACACTGGTTTACACAGGCAAAAAAAAGGGTTTTATGCTAGCTTACACTGGTGGAAAAGAGGTTACACCAATGTAACCAGCATCCCAAAGTGCACAGACACTAAAACGCATGGTGTGTTCTGGTCGTCCGGGACAATGCGCGTGAGCGCTCCCGCGCGCGAGTATAATGGGGCTCCCACGTGCTCCGTTTGCCCCTATGCGTCTTAGTGGATGTCTTGGGTGCACCGTCCATATCAGAGATGATGAACCCGAGTCATCTACCTTCTTTTGGCTTGATCAGAGGCTCAAATGCTCCAATTTTTTTTTATCTATTTTTATTGTTCCTAGGGTTTTTGGGTCCAAAGATCACAATGAACGTCTTAGATCTACCATCTGAGGTGTCTTTAATGTGGGTCTAACCATGCTCCACGATTTTGACTTCCTAGGCCATCTAACAGCCGTGCAACCCAGATCCATCCCAGATCTAAGAGGGAAAAGTTGGAAAATGATGTGAAAAATAAGTTAGAGTGTGTGGCTTACCTGATTAGGGCCGGAGAGTGGAGATCAAGGTCCTCCTGTGCATGCAAAGTTCCTTTTGTTTTAGCAGCGTGCAAAGGAAAAAGAGGGGGTTTTTCTCTAGTTGTTTTGCATGGGAATGGAAGGGAAAATTAGTTTTTGTAGGGTTAGATCTGATCTCCTTGCATGGAAAGGCAGATCACCGCCTTCCTCCATTAGAGCTAGAATGGGAATGGAAAGGGGTGTCACTATCAAAATGGTCCCTCCTAATTCATGTCCCTAACAATTTACCCCTATAACTTAAAATGGTCATATCTCACTCATCTGAACTCCCTTTTCGACGTTCTTTATACCATTCAATTCCTATTGATGTGCACTTTCTATTTTTAGTGGTTTCAAAACCAAATTCCATGCATAAAATTTTTAATTTAATTTATTATTTTTTTACTAATTTGGGATTAAAATTTGAGGATATTACAAATGTGTAGTTAGTTGGAGTTTTAGATAGTTTCCTTAGTTGCAATTTAAAAAGTTTCATTTTCTAGTTGGTTGTAATTTTAAATAGTTTCATAGTTTATTTCCTTATTAATTTAGATAGTTTCTTTATTTCCTTAATTACTTGCTTTCTAATTTAAGATTTACTTTTTAGTTACTTAGTTGTTTATTGTTAAATATAAATGTCCTTTCCTTGAATGCTTGGCTAGGTTGAAGCAAGATGACCTAAATATTAATTAATACCATTTATCAAAGAGTCTTCGTGGGATCAAATGTATTTGTTGAATCTATACTCTAATAAAGCCATGCAGTTGTGGTATTATTTAAGACACATCAAAGATTTTTTAATATGATTTGCTTCTGATTCAATGTGTGGAATAGAGTGGGAGAACCCTTATGTATAGTTTAAGGCACCTAATTAGTTATTTTGGGTAGCTAATGAAGCTGAGACACCAAATTTGTAGCTGTAATAACTGTGGCACCAATCCAAAGTGCACTGTAACTAATCAGTGCTAGTAGACATACAAAGTGGTAATAGTCAGGGGCATAATAGTAAAATCATCTAGTACAGTTATACAACTGTTTCCATGGGGAAAGGTTCTAGACGATCTAATTTATTGTGTTTCATTGTGGGTTGTGACGAGACTGTTCGGTGCCATGTTTGTTATTGAAACAATATGGTACCATTTGAGGAACTTGTTTAGTAGCATTCATCTAGTATGAACTAGAAGCATGCAAAGAATGTCTCGTGCACTAGTGCCAGGCTCCTTAAAGCAAGACGAGATAGTATAGTGTCACTAATGTCTTATCCTTGTCATAAGACAATTGGACAATGTTCAACATCATTGGTGTCAAACTCCTTGAGGCATATTAAGAGCATCTGATGCCATTTGCTACCAAACTCCTTTGTGAGGCAATTTGAGAGTATTCGATGTCATCATGAAGCAAATAATGGTGATTAATGCCACCTTCCACTCTTGAGAGCATCCTACACCATTATAATACAAGACATGATGTTTGGCCTATGTTGCTGTGTTTGGGTTCACCTTCTAAACCAAACTTAGTCGACTAGTGCCAATTTGTACCTTTGTAAGCCTATTTCCAATAGCCAATGCATTTAGCTTGTTCTTAATGAAGAATAACTTTAAAAAAAGAAGTTTTGAGTGAGAGCTAGGACTGATCAAATCTTGGCACTATCCATCTTTCACAAGTTTCTCAAACTCCATGATAAAAAACCAAGAACTTCAGAATCTAAATGGAAAAGGTCCCCAATCTTTTAGGTTTTGAATCAAGAACAATGGGTAAGAGGGATGATTGTAGATCAGTTCTTGATTAATTAGGGCAAACCTAGATACCCATTCGTGTATCTTACTTCCAATAGAAGGTATAGAAGGTAACTAATTATCTAACCACCACTGGAAGTTCCTTGAGCTCTATTTCTTCCACTAACATGGGAAAATCCTTCATTTTCCACTGAAATACATAGTTGATGATCCCTTCAAATTAAGGGACACATACAACATTAAAATCACTGCTAGGGCAAACATGATGCTCTTAATTTGCTACTTTGGGTGCCAACTCTTTCCACGTCTCCACTCTCATTGTATTATCATTAGATTCGTATACATTGATACCGTAAAATATAAAACCATCAACCTTGGAAAAATTTGGTCTCCAAAGACCATGTCCCAATTAGAAATTCCTAAACAATAAATATTGAAAATTTACACACAATGATAAGTCAACTTGATTATTCAAAAGTTTTTCTTTGGTTGCCCACCCAAACCTATCAGTGATTCCCAGTGAAGGACACAAGCCTTCATTGCTTGCAAGAATTTCATTTCTTGAAAAAGGATCACATTCAGTTTCACCTCAAAGACAGACTAGTTCAAGGAAGCTCACTTCAGAGAGTAATTAGTGCCCTTCAAATTCCATGAGATCTAGTTAATGACAAAATATTGTTACAAGGGGAATTTTGTGAATAGGTTTGGAAACTTAGGGCTCTAATTGCTTGAAACATGGGACCTTGATTCTAAATGAGGCAAAGAAATGCCTGGCTTCTTTTTCCCTACCTTCAAATGATATACCTAGAATGTTGCACAACTCTTGGATTGCCTTTTCCTTCACTTGAACATGGACAATCGTACCATACATCTGAGAGCATCCCCTAAGGATGTCTTGGGATAATGGGAGGAATAAGGATAGTTTTTAAATCCCTCAAATCTTTACAGAACAGTGTTGTTGCTGTTATTATGATAAATCTCCATATATGTAAATAATATAGAGGGTAGCTTTGTAATTACTAACCTATTAACTTAATGTGAAACCATCTCACGAGTGTATGAGTTTTTAATCATTTCATTGTATGAAAGATTTAAGATTTTGATCTTTCTAGTTGTCAACCCTCCCTCTTCTCTTCTTTACGTTCACTTCATCCACAGCCACCCCTACTCCTTCCTCAACCGTTGGTTGATCTTACTTCTAATGTTGGTTATCTTCTTCCTTTTTCCATGGGAAACACAATGCATTACCCATCTCTGAAACTTGCTTCAAATTGCCTACTTTAGAAAACTCAGTTTGTGGTTATCCTAATCATCATCATCGTCGTTATTAAGACCTTATCCGAATTAGGGGTTGGCCACATGAATCTTATTCCTCTATCCCCCTCTATTAAGTATCATGGTTCCATTTAATCCCAAAGTTTTTAAATCTTTTCTTACCACTTCTATCCACATTCTTTTAGGCCTTCCCCTTGCCCTTTTAGAACCTTCGACTTACATTGTCTCACTCTTTCTAACAGGCGCCATTTTTTGTCTCTGATGGACATGTCCAAACCATCTAATTCTAATCTCCCTCATCTTCTTACCTATTCGTGCTTCCTCCCAAGTTTTCTCTTGGTTTCATTTCTAATTCTATCCTTTCTTATTTTGTCACTCATCCATCTCAACATCTTCATTTCAGCAACATTCATCCTATATACATGATGTTCCTTAACTACCCAACACTCTAATTCATAGAGCATCACTAGCCTTATAGGCATCCTATAGAATTTTCTTTTTAGTTTGAGTGGTACTTGCCGATCACACAAAACTCCAGAGACACATCTCCATTTATTCAAACCCGCTTGGATTCTCTTAGTAACCTCCCTCTCAATCTCTCTACTCTTATGAGTCATTGATCTTACGTACTAAATGTGGTCTTTTAGGGGCACTTCTTGGTTATTAATCTTTACTAGTACTGTACTCCTACTCTTCTCCTTGCTAAAATTGCATTTCATATACTCTGTCTTAGTTGTGCTAATTTTAAATCCTTTGGATTCTAATGCTTCCCTCCACACCTCTAGCTTTGTATTTACACCCTCCCTTGTCTCATTAATTAAAACTATATCATCTGCAAATAACATACACAATGGAATCTCCTCGTGTACATGTTTTTTAACTCATCCATAACCAATGAGAAAAGGTACGAGCTCAATGTCGATTCTTAGTGCAATCCTATAGTGGTAAGAAAATCATTGGTCTCTGCACTAATGGTCTTAACATTTGTTACTGCTCATTCATACATATTTTTAATTATTATGTCTATATATCCCCATGAAACCCCTTTTTTCTCTCCCATATGAACCCTATCATAAGCTTTTTCTAAGTTAAGAAAGACCATGTGGAGGTCCTTTCTCCTATCCCTATATTTTTCTATCACTTATCTAAGTAGGAAAATAGCTTTCATGATAGACCTTCCTAGCATGAACCAAACTGGTTCTTCGATATACTCCTTTCATGTCTTAGCCTTTTCTCATTCACTCTTCCTCAATTTCTCTAGCACGTTCTATATTTTACAATCTTGTTAAACAACTTTGTCAACTGTTCCAGTATCTCCTATATGCTTCTAAACCTTTATTGGTATACCATTAGGCCCTAGGGCCTTTACTAATTTTATCTTTTTCAAAGCCGCATTTACTTCAAGTATTCTAATCTTATGGTTGTATTTATAATGTCCAATGTTGTTTAGGTTTACAGTACTTCAAATCTCTATATTCTCAAGGCAATTGTCATTTAGACAATTTTTTTATCTCATCGTCTTTGACTAGTACCCTTTGGTCATCACTTATAATGTACTTAATGTGATCTATCCTAATCTCTTATCAAATGTTAGGACTTGTTGATGCCATTTCTATTACTACCATCTAAGGTGAGGGAGGTACAAGTTTGGTTGTCCCTAACGCTGCCTATTCTTTATGGAAGCATTGTGATCAACTTCTATTAAGTTGGATCAGCATCACTTTTCGAGGAAGTTCTATTTCACTATGTCGGAGTTAACACATCACCTAATGCTTGGATCGATCTAAAACGTGCATTTGTTGCTCCTAATCACACCAGAATGTTGCAATCCATATGCAACTTCAAAATCTTCGGAAAGGTGTTCTTTCAATCCTACATTCCTACAACGTGTAGAATTCTTTGCTGATGAATTAGCATCTGTTGGTCGTCCTGTCTCGCTTGAAGAATTTAATGTTAACATCTTTCGCAATGTCACCCTGCTGGTATTCTCTTTCCTGGACTGCAAAGCCTTTTGAGTTAGTCATGAAACAAGGTTTCAAGAAGTAGGGGTAGATCTCACAACCATCGTGGCCATGGTCGTGGCCGACGATCTGATGGTTCACGCTCTTCCAAAAGCAGTATCACTTGTCAAATATGTCACCGCCTTTATCATACGCCGCCGCATGCTACAAAACGTTAAGATGAGGACCAACCTTCAAACAATGAGGTTGATGCCAACTATGTTGTAGCTAGTAATGTTGGACCGTCTAGATTAGGTGAATGGTACCTAAACACAGGAGCTGCTCATCATGTTATGAATAATCTAGCAAATTTAATGCTGGCAGATGAGTAAAATGGTTCCGATTCTCTTAATAATTTACTGCTCGTTCCTAACAATCTCACAAGTGTGTGAAATTTTCAATTATTTCATTTGGTTGGAGAGTTACAAGTACTCCTCTGTTTATAACTTGAGGAAGAGGACGATCCCTTGCGGCAACCCCTTCTATTGTCTATTGACCTGGAAGGAATTTGACGCCCCGTCAGCTTCGTTGCTTGTTGGTCTAGGGCCCACTTCCCCTTCTCCTTTCCTTAACACAGCCTTTGAGCTGGTTTCCCTCTGAGACGGGTTGGGGTGATAGAATCTGATTTGAAATTCAAATTTGAATATCCAGGCTTGATTTGGTCTGTATTTGGGCTCAAAGAAACAGACTTTTCAGCCTATCATCCAGAATTGGGCCTTCATCTTAAACGTCCAGATTTTCCTTTACTAGTTCGTTTGATGGTGAGATGGAAAACGCAAAAAATCTCCCATGACTCAAGCCAACTTGTCGAAGCTTCGACCAAACTTCTTCCTTTTTTACAACCATACACAAATCTAGGGATTTCGGCGGTCTTCTTTTTTATATGATCAGCATCTAAATTGTACCAATACTTTCTTCATGCCCGAGAGAGTCATTGGATCCTAGAAAATAACTAAATTTGTTACAATTTGTGTAAATATTGAGGAATTCCAATCATCCAAGTGTTCTTTTGACGTTAACCCAATACACTTCCACACATCTAGTGGAATCCAGCGTGCATATTTTTGGTTCCAGAAAGGTTCTGACCCGAGTGTTGCAGCCCCTATCTAGGATACTATCTATGTTTCCTTAGATTGAAACACCACAAAAATATCTTTGTTTGTTGCCTGTTTGACCAACACTTGTTCATCAATATCACAAGACACTGTTACCTACTCAGCAAGTATCAAGTGCTTAGATTAAAGTTATAAACCACCCCCACCAATAACTTCTCTAGGATCTCCATTTTTCTCTCCACCATCTCATTTAGCAGATGTAATGATCAGCATCATAGATTCTCTGATTTTGCAAGGTTTTAAGGTTTTGGATTTGAGGACATCTACGCTTAAATGTCCCAAATTGTTTCTAGTATTAAAAGCCCTCACCATTCCCTTCCTAAATTTAGATTGAGCAACTTGACATTGCTCTTAAATGTCACTAGATTCGAAAGAAACCTCATTCTGGCGTGTAGGATGTCTCTTCAAACCCTTTAACCAAACCCCCCCATAGATCTCCTTATCTAAAGAACAAAATTGGTCACTATGCTAATCATGATCTTTTCATCCTTTTCTCTTTAATTACAAGCTATGTATCTCTTGGGGTAAAGAAGAAACTCCAAATAACCAAAGTTGAAAAACCACGAGTCCTTGAATGAGAAGGGTTTCCAAATTGCTAAGAATTAGTTAGAGTCTATAGGACGTCACTGGTAGCTAGAGACTATTTAGGGGGCAAGTTGTCAGGGTGAGATCAAGAGAACCATAGGTAACTCCGGTTAATCGGAAGTTGCCTTTCTACTCCTCTAGCCACTACGTGTAATGGGAACCCACCCTATGGATCCTCTTCAAATAAGATAGTGTTATCTAGTCTCTTATGCTATTGAGATGTAAGTTTCTCTTTGAAACTCTAAATTTGCAATTCATTTATTAGTTCTTTGTAGAGATTTGGGAACTAAATGTGGTTATTTCTTTGGAAGATTTAAAACATATGCTAAGATAAATAAAGAGTTAAAGTAGATAGTATTTAGGAATGAATTTTAACAACATTCAAGGACAAAATTTTGACAGATTTTATATTTCTTCGATACATTCATTATTGGAGAGAGTGTAGATCAATTTTGCTATAAGATTGAATCTAGCTAAGTTGAATCCTACATATACAACTACTAAAAATACATTGCATTGAATGCTTTGACTGTTTTTCAAGAAGTGTTGTGCATGCCTCTAAACTAGGTACAATGATTCATTTAAGTGTAAAGATTGTGTACAATATGTTTCTAACAAAACATTATGACATGATAAAGGAATACTAAACATCTAACCAATCATCATTCCCTTTTCCTTTATCATTTTGTTTTGGTATACCCAAATATGCACTCCCACAACCTTGATGTCATGCCCTGTAACAAGGAGGTGCCTTTTTTTTGTCCTACCAGTAATCCATATAGTTGGGGTTTAATCATCATCTTGTACACTTGTTTATTTCACTATAAGCTTTAAAATATGAACTAAGCTCCTATGGGCCAACATAATATGTTAGTCCTTGAACTTAAATATCAAGGGATTTTAAGGAGAACCAAAGAGAATTGAACCAAAAAGTTAGATTTTAGTCCTTTAATTAGAACCGTGTCATGTTCTAATTCTTCCCCAATGCAATCAAATTAAATCAAGTCTAGGTCCAATTTTATTTCAAAAAATTAGCTTGGAACCAAAAACTGAATCATTAGACTATAATGTCCTTATTAATTTATATTTAATTTTAATTTGATTAAGGATAATTTAGTCTTTTTAACTCAATTTCTATAAGGCTAAATATGCACTAAACATAAATTTTTTATAAGTTATTAAGGGTAAAATAGGTTTTCTAACCCAATTAGCCGAAGGGAGAACAAAATACATGATTTTCAAAACAAAACAAAAAAAGGCCCAAATAGAAAGCAACCCTCAATACCCTAAACAACAGTGCCTCTCCTTATTTTCTCCTCTTTGTATTCCCAGTCAATAGTGGCAAGAGCTGGTTCTTCCCGGTCATTCACTGAGGAGGAAGAAGAAACTACATGTTTCAGTTTGTTGAGGAAGAAGAAACCATAGCTAAAGCACTAAACTTTAACTTTGAATTGTCGTGTATTGTAATTGGTCTGTGACTGCATATGAATCATATTTAGTATTTTAATAATGATAGGAAAAAGGAATATGTTAAGTGAAAACACCTAAGAGGTATATAGGTTCTTGAAAAATTATCATAACGAAAGATATATTTTCTTTGGCAGGTGGTACTTTAAATGAGTTCACAAGAGCAACCTACATTTTTCATTATAAAAGTTGTTTAATGACCAATTTCTTTAACTTAAAAGAAACATGTTAGATTTATATGAGCAAAAATTCATATTAGTAATTTACTTGAAAAAACTAATCCAACAATACTGAGCATATTGAAATCGGAGTTTTGATGAAAAATTCATATTATTTTAATTAAAATATTTATTAAATTAATTGATGGATAAAATAGTAAATTGACTATAGTGAAACCCACAAGATGTGGTATGCAAATGACCATACATAACATAAAGCACAATAATCACCAGCAATTATGACAGGTAATAATTATAAAATAATAATAATAATTTAAAAAATTAGCATTTAGAGCTGATTTCCTCACAGATTTCTCTCTCCCTTGGTCAACCTGCCCAGTCAATGCGCTCGATTGGAGGTTGCACCAAGGCCCCTCTCTAACGCTGGTGCCACTATAGTTAGCCATTAACTCCTCAGCTCCCCTCTTTCTCTCTAGTGCCCACAGGGGTAAAACCACACTGGCATCGCAATAGCTAGCCATTAGCTCCTCCCCCTCTCCCCTCTTCTTCTCCAGCAATGGACTGTGACACAAAATCCCTCCAATGAAGCCTCCCTTTTCTTCGGCAACGTCTGAAACAACCATGCTTTGAAAATGACCGTCTCCAGCGCAATAGCTTATCAATGTAGCCCTCACCTCCAACTGTCCTCTTCTATCCTGGCAAAGCTAGCCAAAAACCCCTTTCTCCTTCGACACCGACCAACATAGTTTCCCTTCCTTCTCCAGCGCACAGTTTCTCTAGGCACCCACGACGCTGGCACTGAGCTTCCATCTCCCCATCTCTCTTGTTTTCTCTCCCTCCGATGCAACCTAGCTAGGGCACAAGAGAACTCCCTCCTCACGCCCAAACTCCTCTCTCCCTAGCTAGTTCTCCCATGGCATAGCAAACTCAATGTGCCTGCCTGAGCAGGCCGGTGCACTACGCCCAATGCTTCCTCGCCAACTGCCACCACTATTGTCTGTGACTCTTTCTCTCCGATAGCCTTCCTAGGTGGACCCCGTTGCCATTAGCCATACTAGGCCTTGATTTCTCTCCATACTTGATATGTGAGGATCTATACAGATTTGATTGTTGATCATGATCGAACCGTTGATCCCACACAAATCACTTGATATGTGATCGATTCGACCATTCATCGTGATTCAGCTATTGATTTGTCTCTAATGTGGGAAATTTTTCATCGATTCAACCATCTATTGTGATCTGACCGTTGATTTATCTCCAATGTGGGAAATTTGTGACCAATCTAACCATCCATCATGATTCGACCATTGATCTATCTCAATGTGGCAAATTTGTAATTGATCTAACCATCTATCACAATCACACTATTGATTTGTCCCTGAATACTAGATTTGTTACCAATCTTATCTTCCATCATAATCTAGTAATTGATCTATCATTAAACACTAGATCAGTAACCAATCCATCCCCTTATAATGATCTAACCATGGATCAACCACCTAACACCTAGATCAATAACTGATTTAAGCTTGCACTTATATCTGATTGTAGTCTAGCACTGGAAAGTTTGATTCACTACTAATCTAATCTTACACTATAATCCAATTGTTCATCAATTTTCAAAACTCAAATTTTGTGCAATTGAGTGCTCTATTTCCCCAATTAGTGGCCAAAACACTTGATCTTAGTCATCCATTCTTAGATTATTTTATCAAAGTTGATCAAACATGATCAAGCCACAGTATATGCGATACATGGATATAGCGATCAGAGGTAAGATTGCTACTAAATCTTATTTAAATCAATTAAATTTTATTTTATTCTAATTATGCCTAATAAATTTTAGAAATTTAGAAAATCGACAAGATTTAGAATGAACTAAACCTTTAGAAGAATAATGAAAGCTATTTCAATTATTAATTAGACTAATATAACGGTTAGATTATTCTTATGACCTTAGATTATAAATTTGGATGTTGGGATTACTTGAAACTATTGATCTAACCTATCAAAATTTAATATGATCACCGGATCAGTAGATCAAGCATTGAAATATGAAATAGAATACCTATAAGTCCCAGATGAATAGAGATTGAGAATAATTAGATGATTTGGACCGTTCATCTTTAATCAACGGCCATGATTTGGGAATATAGCAAAAATAAAAAGATATACCTATGATATTAGGTCATTAAGGCAAGATCACAATATTTAATGATTATCAGAGACTAGATGAGTAATAAATGAAAATATGTGAGTAGGAAAATAACATAAAATATTCATATGTTTTGACATATATGCTGACTAATATGAATTGAGCATATTGAGCATTCTAAGGATTGGGATAGTTCATATCCGAGGTAGGTAGAATTTAAGATGCAGATTTTTTACTTGCATGATTTTTTTCTAAGCAGATGTGATGTAAATACTATTATGAGATTTACGCAACATGAACTATCTTAAATTATAAATTTACTATGATCCATTATACATGCAATAATTATGATATATGATAGTATTATTATGATGCATCATGATTTCGTGGTAGATATGCATGTCGCTTGTTTGAAGAGCATGAGTTGGAAAATGTGCTACATGTTCAACATTTACATGATTTGATGTAAAAGCATGATATGCTTGTTTTTTGTACAAGGTACTAGTTGTGCACATAATTTGTGCAATTTTTATTGGACTGGCATATAGCTTGAGGATTTCAATATGTTCAAACATGGAGGCCTGATGGATTTGTTTTTTGACTAGTGTGGGCCTGATGGATACTATGCAAGGAGGGTAGTAGGGTTGACCACTCCCCCCTGAGATTATTAATATGCTATGGACACCTTGCCCAAGGGATTAAATTTGGGTGTGGCTATTATGGGTAGGCCACATGCTGAGATCCACTTCCTCCCATGCGATACGATGACAGGTATCCCATAGGTGGTGTTAGCAGGAACATTGCAGTGGATCCCAACACACGAGATGCATACTGCAGTGTTGTAATCTATGATTTTTGCACAGTGATATAATCATGGCTAAGTGATAGCATATGTAGTTGGTTTTCCTTAGGGATCTAGGTGCTACGATCATGCCTGAGTAATAGTACTTGTGATCAAGGGTGCTATGATCATGGGTGAATTATAGTACCCATGATTATATGGCATGATGAGGTGCCTAGTATAAGTTCATAACCACTGTGCCTACCCAGTATTGACTAGATGATTGTGGGCCTCGTATGTGCAGGCATTATTATCATTGATTATATTCACTAGCTTTACGTATTTAAGATATTTGATGACGTTGTTGATTGTTTGATCTTATGACTATGAATGAGAATTTCATACATGATTTTATCACTAAATTATGCCTGTGATTTATCGAAGAATATCTTTAGAATTACATGATAATTTACAATTACTTTTAAATGGGTTATTCAAACTTCATTAGCATATTTGTAAATACATATGCATGACATGTAAATGTTTGCATATTATTATCTTATCCCCTACATAGCTTGCTGAGATATTATATATGCATATTTACAATATCTTAGACTCAGACAGATAGGAGTGAAGAAGAATTAGGTGAGAAGCTAATTGAGATATTTTCATATTGAGGATATGTCTTAATTACACTTGGATTGCATATGTATATTGATTTGTATTTGTACTTTAATTTGCAATAATTCAAGGACAGTAGCTATTGACTAGATGGATCCTAAAGAAGTAAACTTATTTTAAAATGATTTACTTGAAAAAGAAAATGAAAATTTTATTTGAGTTTTTTAAAGTTAAAATTAGGCTAAATCATAAACAAACAATGAGATGAAGGTTCATACTTGCGGTTTTGAAATAGATTTCAAGGAAAACGTTTTTTACTGTTTGTTTTCTAAATTGTTTTTCAAACTTAGGGCCCCACATTTCGAAAAGAATTGATAAAAAGAGTTATAAAACTTGGATCATCACATTTAATTTAGGGAGTAGAATGCATCAGAAGTGAGAAATGAACTGAAAAGTTTGGTTATGGTCCCGTAAGCTAGAATCAAACTCCAAAATGGTCCAATTTCAATCCTACTAAAATCTTTATGGTTCAATTCCAATTCTTATCAAAACCAAAAAGAACTAGACCATTGACAGTTCTATATATATCTTCATGTTTATATGAAGAAAACTTATAGCCTTTTAGCAAATTATTATCAAAGGGATAATGGAACCTTAACTTCTTCTTCTTCTTTTTTATAGAACTAAGCATTTGCAAAAGGCTTTTTCTTTATATACATGATCACATCAAAGCATGTGGGTATGGGTTTTGTGGAAGACTTGAGAAACTTGAAAAGAAAGCCTCCCATATGATGTCATTCTTAAAACTAGAACCAATTAGAAATTTTAATTTCAAGTACTTGATTATGTCATTATCACTCTAGGCTTTAAAAAAATACAACCTTCTAACATATAAACATAAGAAACAAAATGGGGTAATATGTGCCACATTATGAGTTTGATTTAGAAAAATCTAACACATCCTTGTTTGAATACATTTGTCTTGTTGTTTCTTATTATACTACTACCTATTTAGTTAAAATTGTTCAATTAGATGGCCAATGTGGAGTTATGATAATCCATGGTTGCCCCACTATATGGATGCCCAAATTCATAGTAATGTAATTGTAGAACAGGTTCAATCAATGGATATTATTGGAACTATTAGTTAGAAGCTTCTTACTTGAATATCTATTAAATGAATCATAGAATGACGATCTCAAAAAAATGTAATGTAAACAACCAAAAGAGGAGTTATGATTGAACAAGAAAACCTAGGTTCTATTTGGTCAGGAGCAATCTCATGAAAAACTTAGAGAAATCAAAAGCTTTTAAAAGACCATGCCAAAAATTTGCCATTTAGATGACCTAAAAAATTAGTTCATGCTTAGAAAACTCATTTTTATTGTATTTTTTGTATTTCACAATAGAAAATTAGTTTAGTTTTCTACTATGAAATAAAAAATAATATAATTAAAAAAAAGTTTATCAACACATGCACAAAGTCTTCTTACAAGATCGGAATAGAACAATAAAAGAAAACTTGATATAGAAATAAAAAAGAGTATTAACACGTGTTGTAGCATTAAAATTACTTACAAGCGCACTAATCAATGCAGTATTTTCATGCAAGTGAGGCCAATCCTAGAAGGAATCTCATAGATTTGCAATGGAATGGATTTTATTCAAATTAATTAAATTCAACCAAAGATATAGATATGTGATTAAATTAGGAATTTAAAGTAACATGAAATGGAAACATGCATGGAATTAGAACTAGAATTAAAAGAAACTTTCTGAAAACTAAAGTTAAGAAATTAGAATAGAAACTTACCTAAGTAACAGAATTTAACTAAAGGAAACCAAGGCAAAACAAGAATAAATTAATTTAGGAAACATAAACTAAAGAAACTACTAAAATGAAAACTTTCCTAAAATAGAATTAGAAACTTTCTAAAGTTAGAACGTTCTAAAACCAATTTAGAAAACTTTCTAACACTAAAATAACATACAAAAATAAATAAATAATGAGATCTAACCAAGTTTAACAACAAATTAAAAATATGCATGTGAATGGAAACTACCATTAAAGAGCCTTTCTAAATTTAATGCTTTCTAAGTCCTAAAAACTTTCTAAAGATAGAACTTTCTAAAATTCAAAAATAAAACTTTCTAAACCTAAAATAACATGCAAACAATGAATTAAATACTACTAAAACTAAATTAAGCAACTAAACTAAGTAAAAATTTAAAAGGAAATGGGATTTAGAACCATTATGCATGGTTTATGGACTTTGTGTATGATTCTGAAGGCCTAAATATGGTAAAATTTAATGCACCTACAGTGAGTTACTATACAAACTAAGTATGGTATCTAATAAAAACATAAAAATCTAAATGGGTACCTAAGGATTCAAGAAAATAAGATTTTTTAATGGCTGGAATTAAAGCATAAAGCTAAGGAAAAACCAATTTTTAAATTTCGGTGCTTGAGAATAGTTAATAAATCTTGCATTAGAAAGCTTTTGAAACCATAACTTTTATGTACAAAAATAGCATAGATCCAAACTACATTGAAGAAAGAAACATTTCATAACAAGAATTCCCATAAAACTTCATTAAATCATATCCAATTTACATCAAAATTATGAGCATAAAACTATCCACAAAATATGAAAATTGCGCACTTTTCTAAAGCCTAAAATTCAATCTAAACAACAAAAAAATTCCAATCTAATGCTCACACTCTAAAGTATAATGACATGTAAAGAAAATCAAGAGAAACAAAGGCTAAGTAGGTGAACTAACTAAAGAAAAACTGCTCAAAACTAAGGAAAAAAAGGGTAGAAAACATGAAACTCAAGTGGAAAAATCAAGGATGTAAGCTAGCTCTTCTCTTGGATATCAATACCAGAGAATAACTAAATTGAATCTTGATTGAATAATAAAGAAAAATAAGTGGAATTGAGGTAAAGAAAAAAGGAGATAGCTAGATAGAAAGAAAGGTACAAAATTAGAAAGCAAAGAAATGAAAACTAAGCCATGAAAACTAAACCAAAACAAGCAAACTACTAACTACAAGTGGAGAGCAAATAATCAAGACAATAACTAAAAATCCAAAGGAAGAAAAGCATCTAAGAAATCCCAAAGTCTAACATCAAATAACACCAAAGGAAAGCTTGATTTGAAGGTGTGTCACATGCCTCTATATAGAAACTTTGTATGGAACATGGTGCTATATATAGATAAGTGATTTTCTAACTTAGAAAGGAGTTAAAATATAAGAAAAGTGGCCCTAGAGTTAGGGCATTGAATGAGGAATGTTAGGTAAAAGATAAATTAGTAAGATGATGTCATAAACATGGCATAAGAGAGATAGGAAGCATGGTTGGCTAGTTTCTAATTTTGAAAAGGATATAGGCATCTTTTTTCTAGAAGGAAAGTGGAGCTATTTTCCTTCTAATTTTGTGATGTTTGATTGATGGAAAGTCAAAGAATTAGGTAAAGAATAAGGTATAGGAAAGATGTAAAAAGATCTAGGGTTTTGAAGTTGCTTGAGTTGAATTAGATCTAAGGGTTCCTATTTAGGAAACCTTTGATCACCAAATAGGAAAGTGGGGAAAATTGATTAGCTAAGTGGTTTTGTAAGAAGTGAGGATTGGTTAGATGGTTTGGATGGGAGTTTAGGAGGGTGAAGTCTTTGAAAGGTAGGACCCTTGAATGAAAAGTGAAATTCGTGGTGATATTTGGTAGTGAGGTGGAAAGTGAGAAAAAACTAGAAAAAAAAATCAAAAATAGAAGGGTGTCATCCTATTAGTTCACATGCTAACTTATCATAATAAGATTTTCATTAAATTTCTTTAAAATATCTCTTAAAATCCCATGGATAATCCTCTTAATTTTCATCCAATCCTAGCCTTTCGTTTAGCTTAGCTTAATAGCTTTGATGGCTAACTTTGAGGGCTCCATTGGCTAGGCTTTATGGCTGGTTTAGATGGCTCTCTTAGCTTAGCTTCATTGTTCTATCCCTTGGCTTGAGTGGCTTAAATGGTTTGGCTTGACTTCCTTAGCTTGTTACCTTCTCTCATGACTTATATAACTAAGGTGGCTTAAATGACTATTATGCAAAAGGTGGTAGAAATGTATGGCTTGCTTCATGGGTCTACTTTGGCCACCTTTAGCTCTTTTGATTGCATCCATTAATTATCCTAAAGATGATCTTGACCTTTAGTTTCAAGTTGAAGTGATGATTTTGAGGCTTTAGCTCGATCTTTTGATCTTGATCTTCAATGTTTATCTTGACGGATCTTAACTGTCGGATTACCATCTCGCTTTCTACAAAAAGTAAAAAATACTACTTAAATCTTTAAAAAATATGATTAAATAGATACTTACCTTATATTAGCTTCTGAACCTATAAAAGAACAAACTTTTGTCTCATTAGGTAAAAAATGCATGTGTTAGGAATTTTAGTCTAAAAATCCTAATTTATCCCTATAAGTTCTACTACATGGGTAACTAATTGGGTGATGTTTATGCAAAATTAGATAGTTATCAATAGGAGTAGAAGTTCACATGCATATAAAGTAATTACCACCACTAGTAGTATTTTCACTCATCATGTTTGGAGTGGCTTAGATAGGCTACTTACCAAATTTCATGCCAATTGGATATTTTTAGCTTATGTTTATTTGAGTTAAAAATTACAACAACTAAAGACTCAAAATAAGTGGTTAGGATCATCTAAGTACATCAATTTCTAGTGCATCCCTTGATTTTTGTATGCCAAATATGAATGAATGGCTTAGATCTTCCAAAACAAACTTTAAGGGTAGCATCTACTCTACCACATGTTCATCATTGTCCGTTCCAACTGATTAGGACTAAAGAAACAAACAATTCATGAGAAAAAAGTGTATCTTCTTTTTATGGGCAATCACCATTGGGATAACAAAATGTTTTCTTCAAAAATTTCTACCAAAGAACAAAGAAAATTTTCATTAAGAGATGGTGCAAAGGAAAATTAGATTTTATTTACATGAATTTCTTTTTAGTACCTATTCATGTCAAACTAAACATACTATGAGAAAACTTCACCATGCAACATATAATTTTATCAATTGTTAAGGAGGAATATGTATATTTGAACCTTTTAGATGGAAACATGAATTGCCAAAACTTGCCTTGTGCAATTGGTCATAGCAACAAGGTGCCTCTTAGAGGTTCGAGGTTGCACTTTTCCTCCTTGAGGATATTTGAGGTAGATTTAGGAATTAGTATCATAGTTTCTACACAGTTTGCTTAGTAGTTCTTCGCTCTTTGCTATACCAAAAATCTACTTTAATGACACTAGAATTTGGCTTTATCTTATTGTTGCTTTGATTTGCATACAACAACATAAACCAAAGTAATAATGATGACAGTGATTCCCCTTAGCAAGATAATCTTGTTATGACAGTTTAATGACTAAGTTAATCCTTTTTTTAGTCATGGTACAAAAAGGGCATACTTATCATCACTCTTCAATTATAATGAGCAATAAATAAATGGAAACAATATTCCTACCCCTTTATTTGTTGCATTCCTACGCATTTTATGGGTTTTTCGACATCTTGTTGTTGTAAACTGTTGAGTTGTAAGGTATAAAACTGAAAATTGAAATGTAAATCCAAAAAACCATAAAAAAGGTGGGGATAGATCAATAGAGAAGGCTGGGAATATCATTTTCCTACATAAATTACTAAAGTATTCAACCTTCGCTTCTATTAAAATGCTGACTTGATTTATTTAGTCTAGTGCTGGAAAACTATTAGCCTTCCACACATGTAAAAGCTGAGTAATGAGAACTGCCATGGTGCCTTAACATGTGTTTCACAATGAACATTGAGGCTACAGTTTAATACTGACTTACTAGGAATAAAAAGAAGAAAAATAAAAGTTTTTTTGGTGCACAGCAACAAGCCGCCTGCTGTAGGTCTATCGCAACCTGAATCACCAGAAAATTCTTTCTCGAACATGAATTAAGAGACTAAACAATGTGAAAGTCATGGTGGCATGCCATACATGCAATATGCAATGTGGAAGTTGAAAATTTGATTTGGTGTACCTAACAATGAAGAAGAGAAAGAAAAATAGAAATTCAACAATTCACAACGGCTAGTAGCTCACAGTTGGGCCACTAGAACCCCACGTTAGTTAGAACTTGTACTTATTTCCAACACAAAGTCTTGGCATTTTCGAATACTAAGGCACCGTCTCATTTTTAGATGCTGCCTTCATATAGTTTCAGGCATATTTTTTGGTAGATCTACTCTACCCTCCTACACCCAGCGTGTTGGTTACCATGCTCTCTAATTGGACCTTCTATTGCTTATGCTATTTGGAATCTTTTAGATTACATACATGCCAAAAATTAATCCTATTAGATGCTCTAACCTTATTTTTGTTTATGGTTTAAATAAAGGCCATTTGGAATATAAGTGAAAAAAAGTATAGCCAAAATCATTGGATGGGTATGTTTTCTCATAGGAAGGCTAATATAGTAAATGAAATAAGATAAATATTTTAGATCTAAGGCAACTTCTGAAAATAAGACACTGCCTTGAGCATTTGAAAATAGCACTCTTCAAATATATGTCAAAGAGAGATAAGTGACATAGTAGGCACAACTGGGTATGTTAAACATAAGCTACTGTCATTAGGGGTCCAAATACTAATCCGGATTGTTGGATTATGCCAATGATTCCATATCATTCTATGTTGATTATTCCATATAATAATCCATTGTAATCCAATCGATCGAATTATATAAGCCTTGTCAATCGAGTCCGATTAAATAGTTAGGGTTTGATCTTTATTTTTTTGTTTGAATGTTTAGCTTATAAATGGCTAGCAAGAGGAATGCCCATGAGTTAAATGCCATGACCTAGCTTACATAAGATGGGCTAACGAGAAGCCACGAACACTTGAAAAATCACTCGAAGCTTCCTCATTAGACATGATAAATTTAGGGTTTGTTACTTTGAGCAGCATCCAAACTTTAACAGACACAAAGTTAGGGTTTGATACTTCGACATATATTAATTAAAGAGTAAAAGCAAGAAAAAGCATGGTACAAATGCTTTAAGCAGCATCCAAGGCTTGCAAGAAAGCACATCAATAGAAAACCCAGAGATTTCTCAAACATAAAAGACTAAAAAGAGCCAGAAATAGCAAACATATCCAAAACCCTAAACAAAGATTAAGGAAAACCCTAATCTTTGATATCATGCTTCAATCTCAAACCTTGGGCATTTGATGGACCCCATTGAGAGATCAATCTCTATCAAGTTATCCTCTTCATTAATTTCAGACAAAAGCTCCAATAGACCGTGTTGCCTGAAGATTGCTTCCGACGAGACATTCAGCAAGTTTGACCGGAATATCCTTTGAGATTCTGATTCCACAAAACGGCCATCAGGAAGTGCTATCTCAATGAGATTCTCATCGTCGGAAATGGAGTCATCTGAGCATGCCTGAATCTGACCCGCTTTATTATGCATTGACCAATCCACCTCGGAATCTGACCCACTTGTCGATGAAAGATCAACACTTTCACTCACCGACAGTAAGTCCGGCGACCTGACATATATCTGATCCACATTAACATTTTCTTGGGTCTCCTTATTTTCCGTCTGTATTCTCCGGCCAATACCAACACGGTCATGCATCTGGCCCACATTACCACTGTCTTTGCTCTCCATATTTCCCGGCTGTATTTCCTGACCATCCTCCCTTTCCGGTGGATTTTTCAGGTGACCACTCAAAACAGCCTCATCTTCCACCGAAACTTGTTGCTCAATCACTCTCCTCTTTGAGAAGGTAAAGAAGAAAACAGTAGATAAAATCAAAACTGGAAAAGCAACAAATATTGGAGACAAAAAAGAACTTGAGAAAGCTGAAAGGAGTATAAGAAGAAGAACAACAACAATAGAGATGAAAGAGTATGTAGAAAAGCACGAAGAACAAGAAGAAGAACCCATTTGGAACAAAGAAATTTTCTCTTATGACGGAGATAAGAAAATTAAGACTTCAGGGCCAAACAACATATGGGTCTGAATCACCTGCAGAGAGAGAATCAACACAAAGCTGTTCTTCTTTGTATTGGATTAGAAGAATAATACACACAAATTCTTTGGTCTCTGAAAAGACAGAACGAGATGCACCCATTTAAGGACAAACAAAACCTGCATAGCTGAAATCACCTGCAGAGAGAGAGAGAGAGAGAGAGGAGGGTTGTTTATTGGAAAGAGAAAGTGAGATTAAAAGACATCAAAAGCAGCTTGAAGAAGAAGAAAACAAGACATATAAATCCCAGCTGGTTACAGAGACGTGGAGAAACATGCACACTGTATTTGACTCACCTGCAGAGAGCTAGAGAGCGAAAGAGGAAGAGTGAGAAAATGATTTCCGTTTTATAAATTGCATGGAAATTACTGGGCTGTTTCTTGCTACACAGTTCCCCTTGCTCCTAAAAAACCGGGTTTTTTGTTTTCTCTAAAACCAATCAGGTGTTTTTTTTCTGCAACTGATTCTCTTGGAAGAACAAAACCTTTGGTTTTCTTATACCAGTTTTCAGCTCCAAAGCTTGGGAATTAGAGAAGCCATGTGCGCGCATTTGAGCTCACCACATGGCACTTTCTCTCTCCATTTCCATCAGAACCCATCACCAAAATTCATTTTCTTTTCCTCTGCAATTTCTCCACAACCTTGAAAACTATTTCAACGGCTGTTCTTGAGCAAATGAAGAGGACCATCATACCCTAGCAACAAATCCATGAAAATTATCACTGGAAATCAGTTGTCTCAGCTGTATTCTCACTGCAAATCAAAGATGGCGATTGTTACAGAGAAAATGATACTTTTTCAGCCGTTTTCCTGCCACTTTCGACCTTTTCTTTGCTGCAATGTCATGAGAAATCAGAGTGCACCAGCCAAATGATCAGTTTCCAGCTATTCTTTCTGGAGCTTACTGAGATCCCATCAACCTGCAAAGATTTTTCATCGATCCTCTCTCTGCAACAACTCTCAGTACAGTTTTAATGGAAACCCATAACTCTCACCAATGGATTTTTGTTGTTTCTTATTACCGATGTCAGAAGCCCATGTTTTGACTGACGGATACAAGGCTACAGAGAGAGAGAGAGAGAGGGAGAGAGCAAAAAAATGAAAAAGAAGAGGAAATTGAATTGTGTTTGGTAAAATGGAAAAGTTGGTGAATAGGAAACTGACAAAATTTGATTTCAGTTTCTAGATTCTTCTTGGCGATTTCCTACCACCTGAGAAATTGAAAATCGCCATTAAGATATCAGATGTTGGCTTTGCTACGAAATCCAACCGCTGATTAGTGAATATGTAATTAGAAAATATATAGTGCCTGCCCAGCCAAAATGTGTAACTAGAAATTGTATAGCACTGGCTCAGATTGGCGCCCAAGGTTCAGTAATCCTACACGATTAATGTTAGACGATGGAATGCTAAATGGACATTCATATGAGAACGTCCATGGACCCCTCTTTTCTCAGGTACCTTTGCACGATCCTACTCTTCGATCTGATTTCTCTGTCCTTGGATGTCGGACAGGTGGACAGGCTAATTCTAGTGTTTAAAAAGTTGCATATATAAAGCGGATGGCTAAGAAACTTTATACACAAACAGCGGGTAAGATAAAAAGGACGTAGATTGGATGATCCCAACTGTCCTTTGTCTATCAAAATTTCAAAGCTGTCAGTTTTTTTATGTATATCTGTATCATCCAATTTACATGCTTTTCTACGCCTTAAAAATCTAAAGCTGAGTCGGATAGGTTCGAAGACGCTTTCAGATCGAGTGTCCATTTAGCATTCCTGCTGGTTTCAAGGACCCCATTTTGAAAGCCATGGCTCCCAAAATCTGCTACACCATGCACTCCTCCCCTCCAAATATTCCACGTTTTGACATCTAAGCGATCCATTTTAAACCCAAAATTTGCAGTTAGAACCCTCGTCATCCTGCTCTGATCATGGCTTACGAAGTAGAGGACTGACGATCCAGCAGGAACGACTCTTCTCACTGATTAGCTTGGATTCATCCGTGTTTCTCTTGGATTTGAAACATAATATGCAGAACATTTTAAAAAGACGGACAAAGAAAAACACGGAAATGTGACCTTTAAAGTTTCAATCCCTGTTAACTTGTTAGTATGAATATTTTCCACTTAAAAAAGATAAAATCGTTGTTTGATATAACAACCAATGGGCCACATATATCCGAAAAATCCTTCCATAATCAAGGGACAGATCGATTTGTAGGTAAATGGTTGAGATTATCGAAAAATGGTCCGTAGCTCATGTTATTTTTAAAGAAAAAGTATGGACATTTTTGCAACTAATTATCCTGAGCCAAGGGTAGCTGACTTTTAAGCCATGCTTTTATTAATTGTCATGTCATAGCATTAAAAATTGAAGCATTATTATGAGATGCTTGAGGAAAATACCTTCTGCTGGAGCCGACGAGCATGATTAGAGCGGGACCACGGAACTTGCACTCATAACCTGAAAATATTTAAATAATACTCATATGGCCCCGAGAACTATCCATATCTTTTCTCTTTTGAACTTTCATTAATTTACAACCATCGATCAAATAGATAGGTTCATCGATGAGAATGATTTTACGCTCATTATCTCCGCACGTATTCCGGGTCCACCAGATAAACGACTAAAACTTGCCGTAAATAGCATGGCTGGTTGGCCCAGTCACAAGCAACAGCTCCCCCTATCAATTATTCATGACAGTCAAGTACGTTATTGTGATCCAAACCATTAATTTGGGAATCCCCATCATGGACGCACCACAGCCAAACCAAATGAATTTGGTGATCCTGACTGTCCGACTGGAGGTGGGTGAAATCCAAAATATTTAGGCTTATTTATAATTGTACCTAAAATAAAATAAATATCAAGAAATGCGATAATTTTTTCTTTGGTGCGAATTTATATGGTCTGTGCCTGTAAAAAAATATATGAGTACAAAGTGCATGTGGACCCCAGAATGCTCATCTTCAATCATCCTAACCAGGATTTAGTCTTTTGAAGGCAATGGGTGGCTCAAAAGATTCACAAGAAAACAAGTTGGAGAATCTTAGCCTTAACCGATAGTTAAGGTCTTACCCAGCAGGGAAACTTTTTGGCATGTCAATACCTAAGACTTGGCCCACAAGATGAACAGCTTGGATGACCAACAATGTGGACCTCATATGTATTTTATAGCTAGCTCCTATGAATCTGTGTACTTGATTTACACGCGCATTCACTATCTAGTCTATCAAAGGAAATCAAAGCGATATGTTTGTCTCGATATTTATAGCCAGTCGGGACCATGGTCATGATCATAATCTGGTTTGTATTGCTTTTTGTTCGTTGGTTCGTGGCTCTAATGATGGCTTTAGAGCTGACTTGATTTTTCTCTCACCTTCTCAGCCTTCTTTCTACTCAATTTCAGTCCTTGCCCTGCATGTCTAATCCTTATCTTATTCAAAACTTCAAAATATAATACATTGTTACATGCTTTAAACACTCATTAGTGTAAATAGAGTGTGTAGGCCACCGAATTCCACATCTGTAGTCTGTAATAGATCGCAGCATCGTACTCGTTGGTCCAATGGGACCTACCAATCAGTTTTTGATCAGAGAGCTTAATTTTATGTAGTGCAATTATTTGCTCCGGCGAAATCTAAGATTCACATGTGCACCTGAAAGTACTCTAGGACCAGTGTTTAGCTAATCCAAGCCGTTCATCTGATGCAATGCATCACATATAAATAATGCCCCTTCATTTAAGATCTCTTAATCCAATTAAGCATGTGCTAGTGATGCTTGAGTTGGAGTTAGTTGGCTCAAGATGAGGTGAGAATTGGTTATTTGAGATGATTTGAGCTGGGTTGAGATAATAAGAATTTAACATGACATGACTGAAAATATCACTTAAGTTGGGGTTGAGTTGGATGCAAATGAGATGAGTTGAGATGGGTTGGAAGAAATGGATTAATGGGATGAGTTGGAGGAGATGGGTTGAGATGACATGATATGGCCCATTTCCGTCTTAACTAAAATATAGGGGCAAGGCTGAATTTTGGGATGAGAAAATACTCTCTTTTATGCTAGGAATTGTTCCCCTATTCAACAATGTAACAAATCCGGGGTTCCAACAGTCATAATATTGTTCACTTTGGGCGTAGCCCGCATAGTTTTGTTCTTCCCCGGCTTCTCAGGAAAAACGCGTTATGACCGTTAGAGCCATCTGGACTCTTATAACCAGCCCAGATCTCCCTCCCCAGGTGATGTGAGACTAACTCTTAGTACCTCCCCACCCTTGTTCCCTCAACCAATCTTGAGTTAGACTATCTTAGGGCATTCCTCTCAAGCCATCTTGGCCCACCATCAAAGCATCTTGGCAAATACCTGTGGGTTCACCTTTTCCCTTTTAGGGACACGCGTCCACTCGTGCAGCTAGCCTGCCCTATCACTAGGGGACTAGCTCTGATATCATTTGTAACAGATCCGGAGTTCCAATAGTCATAATATTGTCCTCTTTAGACGCAGCCCGCACAGTTTTGTTCTTCCCCGGCTTCCCAGGGAAAACACGTTATGACCGTTAGAGCCATCTGGACTCTTATAACTAGCCCAGATCTCTCTCCCCAGGCGATGTGGGACTAACTCTCAATACCTCTCCACCCTTGTTCCCTCAACCTATCTTGGGCCTTGACCTCAGAATATCTTGGGGCATCCTCCTCAAGCCATCTTGGCCCACCCTCAAGGCATCTTGGCAAACACCTGTGGGTATCTGAGGTCAAGGACCAAGATAGGTTAAGGAAACAAGGGTGGGGAGGTACTGAAAGTTAGTCCCATGTTGCCTGGGGAGGGAGATCTGGCTGGTTATAAGAGTCCGAATGGCTCTAAAGGTCATAACCCGTTTTCCTTGAGAAGCCGGGGAAGAACAAAACCGTTCGAGCTGCGCCCAAAGTGGACAATATTATGACTGTTGGAACCTGAGATCTGTTACAAATGGTATTAAAGCCAGTTCCCTCATGATGGGGCGGGCTAGCTGCACTCGTGGACCCGTGTCCCTAAAGGGGAAAAGGTGAACCCACAGGTGTTTGCCAAGATGCCTTGAGGGTGGGCCAAAATGGCTTGAGGGAGATGCCCCAAGATAGTCTGAGGTCAAGGCCTAAGATAGGTTGAGGGAACAAGGGTGGGGAGGTACTGAGAGTTAGTCCCACATCGCCTGAGGAGGGAGATCTGGGCTGGTTATAAGAGTCTGGATGGCTCTAACGGTCATAACGCGTTTTCCCTAGGAAGTTGAGAAAGAAAAAAACTGTGTGGGCTGCGCCTAAAGCGAACAATATTATGATTGTTGGAACCCTGGATCTGTTACAAACAACCAAAGTTGAGATGATTTCACTTGAGATGAAGAGGTATGCAATAACTAATAGTGAGATTGGGATTTCTTAGGACGAACTTGCTTTTTTACCTTGATTTTTTTTTTTTATACTTTCCAAAACACAGGGTCCCTTGTTTAAAAATATCTTCTTCTTTTTTTAAATTAAATACTAAAATCATAAATTTCTGTCTAAATTTGGATAAAGTTTTCTCTGTTTTTCAAACTCAAGCATTTAACACATGCGATGCGAAAATACTTAATAGCATCTGTAAGATTAAATATAATATATAGATTTAAAATTTTCCTTTCTTTTAGTACTGTATCCTGGTTACATCCCCAAACAACTTATTAGTCAAAATATACCAACTATAAAGTATATCAAATGTATTCTTAATAACAACTAGTCAACTCTTTATTACAATCATAAAGTAAATAGTATCACATACCCTTTTCTACTTTAAAGGTCTCTTTAATAACCAGTTATTCAGCAGTCAATCTCCCTTCCCTCCTTAATTAGAACTTTCACCTAAAATTGTTGGTTGTAAGGGGGTGAGTACAACGACTCACGATGAGAATTTACAAGGTTAGATAAAACTGTACCAAACCATAATCCATATTGATATTCAATATAAGTTCATAAGTCATAACAGCACATGTCGAATTTGCCAATGTTCATAATAATCAATTCACATATGGTAAAATCATCACACATGACCCAATACATAGAAATCATTGTTGTTCATAGCATTCAATAATATTCAAAGACATAGAGATTTCAATAAGAACAACTAAATATCATAAATCAAAATTTGTTGAAGTAGAAATTATCAAAATGAGTCATTAATCCTTTAGGATTACCTAACTTGAATTTAACATGTCTCAAGTATAAAATACTAATTGTAAGAAATAATGCCCACCATCAAGCTATGACTTTGCTATGTGTCAAAATCATGCTCAGATACCTAGGCCACTACACCGCCTCCATGGGGAGGAATGGATCAATACAAGATGAAGTCTACCCAATGTGCTCTACCCTTAAATCATATACTAGTATCTATATCAAAAGGAACTAGGGGCCAAGCTGATCTTATGTCATACATAGCTAGCATGAGTGTCTAACCGACCACTCACCCCGTGTAAAACAATTCTCGAGAGTCTTATTGACAACTTGAGTTAAATCTTGTATTTGATGTCTAATTGGTCATCCAACTTATCTAAATTTTGTCATTAGACATAACAATAGAATTTCAAGTAGATAATCATTAGAACACTTTCATATACAACACTTTCCTTAAAAAATCATTTATATAAAAAATTATCTTTTACAAAACAAATTAATGAGATCCAATGAATTTCTTTTTATTTCTTTACCATAATATACAATTTATAACACATACTTACTTTTGAGATTATTCAACCTCTTATATTTATAAAACTTTTCACTTTATTCTTGGTGAGATGTTCAATCGACTTTGTTATTTTTCAATCTTATAACTATCTTTCTATACTAATGATTTCACTTATTACACTTTACTGATCATAGTTTTCTTATTAAGAGTATCATCTTAATGTTACTATTACTTATATAAGAAAGACTTCAAGTATTCATTTGTTTGTCTTTAATGTATTTTAACTAAATCTTATTACTTTAAAACCATCAATACATTGTATCCAAACCAAACATATATTTAGTATTCCTACTCTGGATGCATATGTAATATTATTTAAAGAAATAAAGTTTATTATAATTGGAACTATGACTTTAGAGAGGATCATAAGCTCTCAACATAAAACTTATTCTAAGTTAAACAATAATATCTATACCTTATTTCTAAAAAATAACAGTTTGTAACTAACAAAGAAAATAGTATGTAGTTATAGTTAGTGTGTGTGTATAACTATCTTATTATTTTATAAACAAAACTATATACTACATATCTTATAGTTTACTAACCATGACGGAAACATAATTTCAATTTCAAAACAAGTATGAAATGGATTAGATGAATATAATACTCATATAAACAGATGACTCATTTTAAAATGTTATAAATCAATTAGTGTTTCAAGGTATTAGAATACTACTCTTCTATGAAATTTAGTGATTAAGTTATTCATAATATAGTTTACAGATTTATAGCTACAGCTAAAGGGGTTAAGTTCTTCAGAAATTTCCTTCCTTTGTAACATTAGATTATATGAATAAAACAAAACTAGACTATTGTGTACACTAATATTCAATCCAATTGATGGAATCAAAGTTATAACATATCAGATGTTGTATATAATACTAAATCAACTACTAACTCTATAACATTTATCTATTTCATACTAAAATCATTGGAAACTTATGTTTAAAAGCTTGTTAACAGTTCTGAAATTTTCAATGACTGTTAATTTAACAAAAATCTTTAAACAGTACCAATTAACCTAACTATCCATTTTATAAAGGACAATCATAGGAAGTTAAATGTTTGGATATCAACATAGGATTTTATTTTTCGACTGCCAGTTAATATAAAACATTTCTAACTGTCTATATATTAGCATAGAATGGTATCCAATATTTACAACTAATGCTAACTCACACAGGAATATTCGATTCATCATCTAAGAAGTCTCTTAAATGCAGTGATTAGTTAAATTTGAATTAATCTAGTTTGTGAAAATTTTGTTTTTACAAATGTATAATTTTAGATCCATCTCAGAAATAAAAATCACTTTTGGAGAAAATTTTATTAAGCTTATCATATAGATAATTTTTTTTGTAAAGAAATTTTGACATCAAATTACCGTATCACATATAAATCAAAGTGTCAGATTCTGTAGCACAAAAACTACATATGTTATCTAAATTTTTTACTAACCAGTAGTTATAGACTACATCAGAAATCAAATCACAGGAAAGATAATTATGGAATAATCAAAACTACAATTACTATTTGAATGTTTTAACACAATAGATTACTAATTATGCACAACATGATTCATCAAATTTAAACTACACAACTACTATTTGTAAATGAAGAACAATATATTGTTATCCTATGAAACATGATTCAAAAGTTTATACTAATTATTCCAGTAAAAATTCCAGATTTTATATCAACTACAAAGTTATTGCTTGAAGTTTTAAAAGAATAGATTTTTATTATTAACATGATTCAAATATTTATGTTACTAATATCTAGAAATTTTTTTTGAAATAAATCAAAACATACAGTTACTGATTTTTAGAAAAAATATAATTAAATCAAAATTAAATCTAAACAAGTAGAAACCTACATTTCCCCTTACCTGTAAACACTATTTCCCTTTCTTTTTTATTTGATCTTGAATCGAATGTGAGAATAGGAGCATGAATCTTCGTGTTGTCATAAATCCCTCACCAAAAACCATGTGCACTCCCCCAATCTAGCTCCCTTTTGGTTTCCCACTAAAAACCCCAAAATCAACCCTCTATTCTTTGCATTTTTAGCAAAATTCTTCTAGGGCTTCCATGCAAAAAGCCTTAGTTTTCCTTCTTATGCCTAGCAATCCCTCTTTTTCCTCTATGATTTCCTCTTCTATTCCTTTTTTTTTTTGTTGGGTTCTTCAATAGAAATGAAATAAGGGAAGTTTCCTTATTTCATTTTGTATCTTTGTTTTTAACTCTTTTCATTTATACTTTTTCTAACTTATAATTATGTTGCTTGATGTATTGGGATTTCTAATTGAATCCCAATCGTTAGATTATTTTCAATTTTGAAATCTTCTATTTTGAGCCGTTGGATCATCATTAAAGGCTCAGTTCTGTAACAGTTTAAAACATAGCTTTCTTTTATCTTGTAACTGTTAGACCATCATCTAATGATCATTATTTTACTTAGTCTAATAGGTTTTAAAAATAAAATCTTGAGCTTTAAATATTCATCTAAGGGTCCTTATTTGTAACAGTCCTTCTTAATTCATTGCATTCTTATATTTTCCTCACATAGGATTTTATTTTGCCTCATGTGGGTTTCTATATTTGATTGTCCAAATGCCAAAATTTCATAATAATTAATAAAATAGCATAAAATGTGAATTTTTTTTTCTTAAAAATTATTAGGGAGATGACTTGAAGTCTAGACCTCACCTTGACAAGTTGTACTTCGAATTGCTTAACTGCACTTAGCTTAGGTCATCAAGTCTCACTAGATTAAAGTTATATTATCTCTTATATCCTAATTTTGCATAATTTATTTAATGAGTTATAATTAAAAAATTTATTTAGATTTTATTTCAACTCACTTTTACACCAAATAGCCAACAAATTGACTTAAAATATTTCTTAACTTATAAATATAACATTTCTTTATTTTGTAAAAAATGTGGGTCATTACATTTCTCGTCTCAGCTCAAGCATCACAACTACTAAATGGAGATGAGATGAGTTTCATCTTAACTCATCTCAAGTACCACTAACATTGAGCTAAGATGAGGATATATCTCAAACCAGCTCTAGCACCACTAACAGCAATGTGTATAGTTCTAAAACTCATGAGTAGATTGGGAAAAATCATCTGAGTTTGTTGACTTTATAGCAAATCCAGTTGAGTCCTTGTTGATAATATATATAATTATCAGCCCAAAAGAATTTTATTCGAAATCACACTTGATTATTTTTAAGTCACCTACAAGTTGAATCGAGTTAACTTGACTCACTTGCCCTACGAGTCCAGTCAATTTTCTGAGTTTTTAAACTATAGTGATATATCCCATCTAATCTCATCTCGAGTCAGCTAACCGTCACAAGTAAAACTTGTCTGAGGCGTTTGCATTCAGTTCCCTTTGTTGTTTATGACTAATCTTAGGCTTCCAAATAAACTGAACGGCTGATTATGCTGGACAAGCTTTGAAAAAACAAAGCTTATATCACCCCCACAAATATCACCATAGCTTATCCAATGCTTGACATAGGATTCTTGTACTTTTATTCAATATATCCATATGGTACGTAATGTTTGAATATGATGCCAAATTCTGAAAAAATAAAAATAAAAATAAAAATATTAGATTATAGATATTGGGGATGAGTATGTTAGGATCTATTGATGTGTTTTATAATAAATTATTACGTTTGAGGATGGAATCATGAGACCCTCGTTTTATTAGTTTAATTTAGTCTTCTTTCTCTCTCTTTCTCATATGATGCAAGACTTTGGATGGTTCTTGCATCATAGAATTTGTGGGCCTCCGTTTAAGTGATCCAAACCGTTCATTTTCTTTGTACAATCTTACGTTGCCTAAGTCCCAGCTCCACTGGATGATCCTAAACCTTCTAATTTTTACCCTGCGAGGTAGTAAGATAAGCGTCGTGGGATTCTTGAAATGTTCTATACCCTCTAGACTACTTTTAATATAGATCAAATCATCCACACATAAATGAAATAAGGGATGATCCACTGGATGATCCTAAACCTTCTAATACCGTCTGTCTACGACGTCAAAGAGCCTAAAAACACAAGGTTTAAGGTCATCCGAGACTCCTAGTGGGTGAGATTTCTGACTTACGCTTAAAATGCAGGTGATGCATGGGTTGGATCCCTTGATTGCGCATGAGGCTGTGTTTTTATCCAAATTTTATTGGATCGTACATCATAAAATTTGGTCTGCAAAACAAATGTTTTTTACCTGGTGTGAGTGGTTCTTGAGATAAAATGAGCTGACATGAGACAAGATGATATGAGATCTAGCTTGATGACCAAATTTGGCTTGAAATAAAGTGAGATGACTGAAAATTAACGTAACTATGAGTAAAGATGAGATGATTTTCATCTCAACTCATCTCAAGCACAACTAATAATGAGACAATGAGATAATATTTCATCTCAGCTCAGTTCAAATACCACTAACAGTGATATGGTCCACACTATATCATATCACGTTAGATCATCGCTTCTCAAGTAACACCCCCCCTGTAATGACATAACTTACAAGCTAAAATGAGTACTCATTTGAGGATCTGGGCCTACCCATGTGATTAGTCCAATCCAAACCGTTCATATGGTAGACTGATGGAGACTGCTGTTGATAGCCTGAAAGTGTAAAATTGTCAGGCGTACTTCCAATCTCAACTAGAATTTCTAATGACAAGTTCCAAGACTGCAATTAGAAACCCTCACCTAGAGCATAACCAAAATGAACGGTTCAGATCATTCTAAATTAATATTTTGTATTCAATAATTTATTTTTAGGTCACCAATCAATCCTAGCTCGCATTTGGAAAAGTTTCAAGCCGTGGCATCTTTGCAGTTCACCCATAATAACCAAGGAGAAAGAGAGAGAGAGGATGATATGGGTGGGAAAAAAGGGTTAGCGGATGGTTGGGAACGGCTTGAAACGGAGATGAGTTGGCTATTTCTTCTACTCAAAGGGTAGACACGTGGCAGTTCTCTAAAGCTTTTTACTTGGTGTGTTATATTGATATGTGTTTGACGAGAAAGAGAGAGAGAAGAGAGTAGGCAACCAACCAACTTGCATATCACCCTCTTTGGACCTTCCACGTTTTCGTCACAAACTAGGAAAAGCCTCCAAAAAGATCCTTCAATTTCAATCAAACTACCAAAACGCCCTTTCCTAGCGCCATTCCCTTTCTTTCCCTACAAAATTACTTAACTGCCGTTCCTAGTCTTATGTATAGTACTTTGTTTAAGAAAAGTTTCGCACCCAACTGAGGCAAGTGCATGATCTACTAAACCATTCATCTGATTGAGCCACTGTAGAAATGCATATACTTAGGCTTGACAATGGTGACTATACTTGTGTTAGCTTGCGAAAAAATCGATGGTCGACCGAAAGAAATGGGCGACTGGTTATGATTCTTCGGCCCATTGGATTAATCACGCTTGATCAGCTGATTTCCTTTTTCTTTTTCTTTTTTTGTGATAAATACATTTGGCTGATTTCAAGTGAGTGGTGTTCCATTGCATTTCATCACAATTGGCTGTCATTCTCCTTATGTTTTGGTGGTACCATTCATATGAGAAGATGGACTCTTTATTTCCTTTTGAAAATTTTTCACCAGAGAAGATAATTGAGAAATCCTTTTAAGAAGCGCTCTCAATTGCTAATGTAAACTTAGGAGGATACTACTTGAAGCAAGTTACCACGAAGCATGAAAGGAAATGTGGAGCAATCATGCCACTTGTCAGCAAGTTGCACAAATAAAGGTGTGTCGTATATTCATTACCTGAGGTAAAAGAAAAAAAAAAAAAAAAAAAGAGAGCAAAAAAGGCTGTGTCACATGAATGAGCTCTTAGCATTTGACTTAAACCTTTGGACCACAAGCTAGAACTTTTATTATCAACTCTCTTGCTCTGGGAGAAGCAGTTCTTGAGAGAAAACATGAGGTCCGGCTATACCCATCTTGAGAAATGTAGCTGCCATTGTCCTGGTTGTGAATTTCAATTGATGGGGACCATATCTAAGTGTTGGAGAATGTTCTGCACAAGTGGATTGTGTATAGGATAGTCTTTCATTGAATCAAGTGAGTAGCTACTCTTGGTTCTAAGTGCCTGTTAAAATTACCTGTCTCCTTAAAAGGGACATGTCCTTTGGTGCAGAAAGGGAACATGCTTTGTATCTGTCAAAGAAAAAGAGGTGGGGGCAAAACATGCTTTGAACGAACTAGTTATTCAAATACCAAAGTGGATTCTGCAAAAAAGATACAGAAGAAAGGTTGGATCTGCGTATTTTTCATGTATATTTAGCTGATTTAATTTATATTTATTTACTGTTTGAAGGCATGATTGCACCACATTTCCTATCAAGTTTCCTAGTAATTAACTTTCTTTAAGTAGTATTCTCTTATATTTCTACTAATTAGTTAGATTTAGAAATAATTTTCTGCCAGAGATTTATCTTATTTCTTGATCATACTTGTAACATTGTTCATCTCATGATATTTGGTTAATCTCAGAAGTTCTCAACTTATTATTGTAATCAATTTTAAGGGATTATCAGGAGGTACAGTAAAGTGAAATTGCTAAGCTTAACAGTTACACTGAGAAAACCAAAATCATGCTACACAGCTGTTAATACACAGAGCCAAATCTGACTTGATATATGGGCTCACACATGGCTTAGTCTAACCATATTGTCGTCGTGTGACCTTAAGGTCATGGGTTCAAGGCGTGGAAACATCCTCTTGCAAAATGTAAGGTAAGGCCGTGTACTTTAGGCCCTTGTAGTCCACCCCTTGCCCGAACCCCACATAGGCAGGAGTTTCGTGCACCAGGACTGCCCTTCACATGGCTTAGTCTAACTGTTTGATCACTAGAACATCATAGCTAACAATTATTTAGTGTGTAAGTGCCGAATTTAACTGGGCTTACACAAACATTTCATTCATGTTCATTTCTCTCTTCTTTTCCAGTCTTGCTCAACTCAGACCAACATTCTACAATGTTCAGCCATGACGAATGTCATATGCACACTCTTGCTAGTTATGAAGCAGTCAGACTGACCCTATATAAGCTCTATATCTACAAGGGAGCCACCTACTTTGTCATAAATATTAGGCAGATTGAACCGTTGATCAATGTGTGAGACCACAAAAGAATTATCTTGATTTGCCTTTAGGCTTATGACAGTCGTTCAGTGGGCCCCAGAGGTTTTAACTGCATCGTAGCCCCGAGTTTCCCCTATTTCATGGTATGCATATAGGGTCCAATCTGCTATCTTCGTAGGAAAATGCTCTCAGGGAAGGCATAAAGGTACTTTCTCAAAAGAGGAAGAAATATATATATAGGCATGATCCAATTTAACCTGGTATACAATAACGAGCCCAATCCGTAGATACTAATTTATCTTGATTGAATATCCCTAGACGTACACTTTTATCTAAGACCTCTTTATGGTTTGGCATGAAAAATTGTTGTACTACAGTGTGACCTGGAATATCCTTTTCGCATGGAACCAAATCCATGTTGATATCATGCAAGTTTAACGGTGTGGATATTCACCAATAGATTTTTCACGTATTCACACAGATTTTTCATGTAGGCCCAAGAAAAATACTTTTTCCTTGACTGGGAAAGTATTTTTCTTAGTAGTCTGGAGTCACCTTTGCAACAAGGCTATTAACGTAATTGCGCTTGGTGTCCTTAAGACAATCGACTTCAAAATACAAGCGAAAATTGCAAGGGTACTATTGTTATTTTGACCAACACTAAGGGCATTTGGTTAACACGTTGCCTTATAAAATCATTCGGGAAGATTTCATGCGCTCTGCATTATCTTCCCCAAAAGAGAAAAAACGGCATAGACAAAAGATGAGAACTGTTCGTCCCTCCATGCTTCTCATTTTCTTTATCTTGTTCTTCATGACCTATTCTGCAATCTCCGTAACAGGACAAGAAAATCAAGTTCCAAGTAGAACAGAACTAGTATGGGAAGCTGGGTATGGAGAGGACAAGCTCTCATCAGTACTCGTCACAGGTTCAGTGTTTTGCGAGTCATGCCACAAAGGAAAGCCTCAGAGTCATGCATTGCACGTTAAAGGTTTGTGATTTCATCTCTGTTTTGATCTCTTTCTTGTTTCCTTTGTTGGCTTGTATTATTTTCATTTCCATGCATGTGAGCGGGGTTAATAATCTGCGCTTTGGTGAACAAAACAAAAATATTGAATTTTCGAATTTTCTTGTTTTTCCCTTTTTCCTGAACATGAGCGTTACTGTTTGTTTTTCTGAAACGGTGAGAGGATTTGAACAACCCACAACCTCTTCGTTGAGGCACTCATTCTTTCTTTTTTTTTAAAACTTGGTTGAGGAACTTAACCTGAGAGGATTTGAATAATCCACAACCTCTTTGTTGAGGCACTCTTTTTTTTTTTTTGGTTTTCAAACTTCGTTGAGGAACTTAACCAACTTGGATAAGTGCCTTAGCCTCTAATTCATGATCGCAACCCTATTCAGTAATCTCATGTGTACTAATGACATTTCTATAAATTTCAATCCAAATAATCCATATACATGAGCTTTGTACTTTTCTCGGAGATGACAGTTTCCTCTTGACCATGCACCACGGTAACATATTTATTGGTATAGCTCATTCAAACTGCTTGGAGGTCTATCCCATCACTCAGTTATACCCTGGATCTACCTTACAACATTGCGATCGAGTGTTTTATCTGGCTTTAGTATTGAAATAATTATATTACTCTATAAGACTGTTTTATTTATGCAGACACAATCTCTTGGATTTACTGGTTAGTCCAATTCTTATTTTTCCCGTGCTATTTACGGCCTCAAATTATAGGAAAATTTGTCTCTATCTCATTGCTGAGAATAGCAGCTACAGAAGAAAAATACCATTCAGGGATAATTCTTCTCTCTCTTTCTTTTTTGAAATGGAAATTCGATGATAACTTAATTCAATGGATTACTTTTCCAAGCCAAACAGGGTTACAGATTATAGATTAAGGACAGACTAGTGCACAAAAACATTTAAGGCGATGGTCTTTTATATGGAAATCACAATGACTTAGACTAGGTCTCAACCAATATATGAGAAACCAATCATGCAAACATGCATGGTTGCGTGAAAGAATCTAGAATTCCCATGAATTATAATAATGATTATCAATAGTGATGTCAATGTTAGTTTCAACGTATGTTGATCGGTAGTTCTTTATCATGAAGTTGAACATTATTGTGCGCTAAAGTAGTTTAACGGCCAGAATATGTACGAATTTATGCTTAAGTAACCAGTTTGAGCTTAATTTGGACATACGCACATAGGGCTAAATGTAGATATAGATACATGGTCTATATATCTCTTTTATAAACGAAGACATTTACTATCCCTAAGGTGATTTGCTAAGTGATCCTATAATCCATCTATTTATTCACACAGTGGGGACAAATAATACTTTAAGGAAAGTGCATTTATACTTACTCAAAGAATACTTTGTGGTTCTTACTCTATTTAGATAGATTATTGATCATGTTGTAGATTGGATGGTCAGGATTGAAGGGCATGTCCAGTAATCTCTTTCTTTCTCATTGGAAGATTGCCAGTATGCATTTGGATTTTGGAGTAGACAAAATGATACAAGTGTACACATCATACATAAGTAATCGATTAACTGCACTAAATCGAAACACTCAAAAGAAAAAATAATCACAGTATAAGGGATGTGGTTTGGCAGTTTACAAATTTTGTTAAAATGTGGTCGAGAAAGACCACTCTAGATGCACTACGGGTAAAGAATTCCATCAATTATAAGTGATATAACTATCCAAGATTGTTGAAAGATGATGGAAATAAAGTGGGAAAAAATTCACATCATCATCATCATCATCATCATCATCATCATCATCATCATCATCATCATCATCATCATCATCAACATAATCATCGAGACCTTATCCCGATTAGGGGCTGGTCACATGAATCTTGTGCCTCCATTCCCCTCTATTAAGTGTCATGGTTTTATTTAATCCCAAAGTATTAAAATCTTTTCTCATAACTTCTATCTATATTCTTTTGGGCTTTCCCCTTTTTCTTTTAGAACCTTTGACTTGGATCACCTTAGTCCTTCTAACCATTGTCGCTTTTGGTCTTTTTTGGATATGTCCAAACCATCTAGTGTAATCTCCCTCATCTTCTTACCTATTGGTGCTACTCCTAAGTTTCCTATAATATTTTCATTACTAATTCTACTTTTTGTTGTCTTGCCACTCATCCATCTAAACATCCACATTTCAGCGACGCTCATACGATGTACATGTTATTCCTTAACTATCCAACACTCTGGTTCACAGAGCATGGTTGTCTCATAGCCAACCTATAGAATAAAATGAGAAAAAATTTATATACAAAGGAAAAATTCAAATCAGTTGAGGTTCATTTATATTGACACTGTAGCCAGCCTTTGCTTGGACACAATAGCATAATTGTGGCAATCAACACATACATGCCACATATGCATGTATATGGTGGAGATTGAAGAGGATCAACTAACTTGCCAATATTAGACTAAATTGAGAAAACCTCTTTTAGGAGTTTTTTATCTCATAATTCTTTGGTTTTCCCTTCTCTCTCTCTCTCTTTTTTTTTTCCATCTAAAACACCTTTTATTTTTCATATCTTCAAATTTTGCAGGTGCATTGGTAGCGGTTACATGCAAAACTGGTCACAGAATGGGAAAGTTGCACAAGTCACAAGCAATCACAGATGAGTATGGCGATTTTATCATTGATCTTCCTTCCATCCTCCATGCAATTCCCAATTTGCACAAATCATGTATGGTTAGGGTTCTTCGATTGCCAAAACACTCACCATGTAGGCAGAGTTTTACCAGAAAAGCAAGAAGAATAGAATTATCATCAGTTGGAAATGGAATCCGGACTTATACCACTGGAGTTATAAAGTTCAAGAGGCAATCTAAGCCTTGGAATGCCTGCATAAGGAAAGGAGGGGGTATTGAAGATGTGCGATCTTGGTGAAGAGAGAAGAGGATGTGTGATGGTGTGAGAAAATCTAATATTGTAAATATCTTTTGTTGCCTAATTTGCATGCTTAAGTCATGCTCTTGGAGGGTTTCTACATTGGCTATATGACCCACCTTGTAAAGGTTGTGTGCAGACATATTCTATACAACTACATATGGGTTACATGTTCTATATGTATTTGCACTCTTCTTGAAATTAAAATTTATGGAAAATACATTGTTCTATGTGAATAGGAAGCCCAAAGCCATTGCTCAACACTTAAATCTGATTATCGCATAAATCCAGTATCAGCATTGACTAAAACTCTTCCTGCATGCTGTAAACATCAAGCCCACGTCTATTCTATCAAGCTCCTTACTAGCAAAAGTCGTCCTCTTGAATTATGTGTTTGATCTCAAAAATGATTTTTGTGCAAGTGAACTTCAAGTGTTCTTTCCATTAGGAGTACTCTTGACAAGTATTGGCATGGTTATTAAAAATAATTTGAAATTAGTGATATATATATATATATATAGAAAATATTTACATGAATTACATATATTTTAGATTCTACTAGATAGAAACATCAAGTGAATAATAAAAAATTTTATTTTCACTGAGAATATCTTACTTAAAGTCTTCAATCTCAAATTTACCCAATTTCAATTAATCTGGGATGAATTTAACCGATTTTGGCATTATTGGGCTAGATCATTGCTAGTCCAACTAGAGTTAGGCTAAGTTTTATGGTACTCTTGTTAGCTCATTGTTAGTCTATCATAAGCTACACTGAGCTAGATGGATTATTAGTCTAATTCTTGCAAAATCATTGTTTGCCCATCTTGAGCTAGCAATAGTTTTATAAAACTTAGCCTAGCTCATTACTAGTGGATGAAATCTTTAAGAAAGCTGATTTGAGTTAAAGTTGAGGTGTGACATCTATTCCTAGTGTAAATTGAAAGTTCATTTAGCTTGGAAAAAAAATATAGGGGACTCGTTTTATACTAGATTTTGTAAGAGTTTTAGAAAAAGTGGTTGGGCATTACAAATTGACATCCATACCTATTTTTCAATAAATAATATTTAATATCACACCCATTTTTAAGGAAGAAGCTATTTACATCATGGGCCTTAGAAGCTACCCATACACCCTTTTTAAATAATAAGCTTTTTATATGATGGTCCTCATAAGCTATCCAAACCCATTATTAAAAAAAGAAAAACATTAGTTACATAGAGTGCCTAAAATCTATCCATACCCATTTTCAAGTGAAAGCTATTTACTTGGTAGGACCCAAAAGTTATTCACACCCATTTTCAAATAAGAAGCTATTTACATGGTGGAGCTACCAAATTATCCACTTCCTTTTTAAATAAGAGACTATTTATGTGGTGGTCCTAGAAGCTATGCACATTCAGTTTCCAATTAAAGCTATTTACATGATATGACCTAAAACTATTCACACAATTTTTGAATAAGAAGTTATATACACATCTGTTTTACAAGCTATCCACATCCATTTCAAATAAGAAGCTATTTACATAGTAGGCACTAGAGGTTATCCATACATTATTTTCAAATGAAAATTATTTACATGGTAGGACTTGAAATCTATTTACATGGTAGAACTTGAAAGCTATTTATATGGTGGACTTGAAAGCTATTTACATTGTAGTGTTCTAATTTGAAAATTGGTATGGATAGCCTAGAAGCTATTTGCACCAATTTTCAAATTAGAACACTACTACATGAGAGGCTTTTAAAGTTAGTAAAAAATATTAATAGATGTCGGTAATGAAAGTGACTTCTATTGAGTTGTCTTGAAAAATCGATAAGAAAAGAAAATAGTAACTTTTAAAGTCATTTTGGAAAAACGACGTCAAAAGAGGTTGTTTTGAAGAACAACTTTAAAAAACTTATGTTTTGAAGTTGTTCTAAGAAAAACAACTTAAAAAATGGCCTCTTTGAAATCCTTCTTGGATAACCAACTTCAAAGATAGCAATCTTTTAAGTCTTTTTTTTTTTTTTTCAAAATCACTTCAAAAACTGGTATCTTTGAAGTCGTTTTTTTAGAACAACTTCAAAAACTTCTGTTTTTGAAGTTGTTTTGAAAAAAATTGACTTCAAACATGGCCTCTTTTGAAGTTATTTTTTTAGAACGACTTTAAAAGTGTTTTTTTTTTTAATTTTACTTACATTTTAGTCTACCCGCATTTTTGCATATATTCAATGTGCCACTTACTACATTGTTCTTGCAATCTCTAAACACATGAAAAAGAAACATACATTCACTTCCACATTGGATATAAAACAACCAAATTCTTCATCCATCCACACCTCACCTTTGATGACCTAGGTTTTCATATGCATTTTTAATTACAAAACTAATTCCTAATGCAGGATTGATCCCTCTTTGAAAACACTTTTATAAAAACAATGCCATTTAGCAAAAAAATCTTTTTAATACTTCCAAGAAGACAAAATAATGTTTAAAACTAAAACTAAAAATATATGCATCCCATATCTAGCCAGTCAAAACTCACAGTCAAATTATAATCATTACATATACATGTCTCAAAAGGATGTGTCATATACTTACATTTATACTTGTCTTTATCTTCTCTTAATTGATCATAGCACTAAAACTTCTTGATGCTTTGTCGAATCCTATTGGAGCTAATCTGTAAAAATAATAAATTTGATTGAGTATTTAACATACTTAGTAAGTGATCTGATACTACTAATTTAAAAACATGGCATGCAATGTGCATAATTTCAAGAGAGATTTTTTAAGTGATAAAATCATGCAATTTATGCAAACATAGGTATTCATGCACAAATCATTCTCTCATTTTATATATTCAAATAATAGAATTTTCAACAAAATCAATAATTCAATAATATAAAGATTACCAAATTATTAAAATAGTAATGATTACTAAATTCTTAAAGTAGTAATCTATCACACCAGATGATAGAATCTCAACCCTATGGCAAATATCATGCACATGGGTATCTTAGCGAACACATCAGTCGCCTGGTCGCGAGTACTCATCTAAGACCATCTCAATGCACCATGAATGGCGATACCAAAATAGAAATTATAAGGCCCACTATGCTCACAACCAGACCTATCTAAAATCGTGTGTCTCCAGTATCTAAAAATCAACCCACCATAGTCTCCACGGTGACTGTAGATATGTTCTCGAAAAGAGTCCCATGAACACCTTTAGTGGTCATCCCATTACCACAGCAGTCGAGAAAAGGGGCAAGTGCGGCAATGATACCTACCACCTTTGGTGATTAAAGGTTGGGAGGCCAACCTCATACACAAACAACCTCTTAGCATAGGGTCCACCAGGCTCACTAGCATGAAAAGATAAATATGTGTGTGTGTGTGTGTGTGTGTGTGTGTTCCTATTTTAAGCATTTAACACGTGCTAAGTCATACAATTTATACAATCTTGTTTTAAAACATGCAATAATGCATATAAAACTGTTCATGGAAGATATAAGTAGTAGCACTTTCAATCAAGATCATGAATCATAAGAATAATTTACATGCTCATAATAAGAATACCATATCACTATATCATTTTAAAATCATACTAAATGTAGAAATAATTTCAAATAAATCATTTAGGTTTTGAAATTCAGTTGAAAACTTAGTAGCATCAGACTATCTACCGCAAGGATGTCACTCAGGTGTTGTTCACGTTCGTCTTTAATTCAAATCCTGGATCTCCTTTAAGGTCTTTGTGAGGTCTACATATAATTTAATAGTAAGATTCTAAGTATTATTTCCCATTCTATATTGATCATTAGTTAGATTTATAGATCAATAGCCTAGATCATCGATTTAGACTCCGATACTGTCTATCAATGGTCAAATCTATTACCTATGGGGTCACTCCTCTTAGATCAAGATTGATCTGTGTATAGATCTACCATTTCATACCATAGATTAACAAATAGAGGTCATACCAACAGGCCTTCACCCTTGGATTGACATTTAGAACTTATAACTTAGAGATCCTAAATAATGTACAATTGGATTTATCTTATTAGCTTACTAATCAATGATTAGTGTTCTACTAGGTCTAACAGAACCCTAATCCATCATAGATTACATCTCCTTGGACATAATTAGTGTATCAAGTCTATTAAATTGAGATCCATTATAATTCAATGGTTAGATCCATCCCTTTTGGTTACAGATATTGATTAGCGCATTCCCAAACAAGACCTTACTTAAGGATCCAATATTTAATGGTTAGACTCATCAAGATCTAACAAATGAATGGTCTGGTCTTGTAGATTGCCTATTGCAATTCTTAGATCAAGATTGTAATTGATTTGAACAGTCAGATGTATGATTCAAGGGTTAATTTCCTTAATTCAGGGTTGACTTAGGTATATTGATTTGCTAAATCATCCAATGGATCTTTTCATGAAGTCTGATCATCTTTGATCTTATAGATCTATGAGATTCATATGGTTTCTAGGACATGAGTAGTTAATTTTATTCTTTGATCCTAAATTTTATTATATAATTAGGTCCGTTCCATCAAGACAAATCCAACAGACCTTTTCGATTATTAATCGGACTTGTATAGCCCTCACAATTAGAGATTTTGTGTTTCAGACCAATTTAATGGTCCGATTAAATTTTTGGACCCAAAATGAGGGTGTGTCTCAGTTCCCAAGACATAGGTGCATCTCGATCGAATTGCCACTGTGCCCATACACATGCGCATGCACAGGGATGCGCCTTGCTAGTGTATCTTTGTTGTGCATCACGAAGAGGCATCCTGATCGCCCTATTAGTCGATCGGAATGACACAATACTTTCAACAAATTTGATTTCTATAAATTCTCACTTCTAAAATTCAAAATTTATATAATATTCATCCTTATAAAAATTCAGGTAGTTACATCACCACATTCACACATACTTTCTCTTCCAAGCCACATTCACATCTTAAAATGACTTGATAATTAAATAAACCATACAACATGCACTATAATCTCCACATTCACTTCATTTACTGTCTAGTTTTCCCTCATTCTTCATCCCATGAAATATATGTGCTTCAATGAGATTAATAAAAACTAGAAGAACACATGCATATCCACATTCACTTAGTTATAGTCCAAGTTCCCTTCATTCATCCAATAAAATGTATATACTTCAGTGAAAAAAATGAAAAGTGAAAAACTTGCATATCAATGAAAAGAATACTTTATTATTTTAGCTACATGCATGTTTCTAAATTCTTCTTAAATTTAATTAGATTTCATTGGTTACTTATTTTTCCATGTTATTTTAGTTTTAGAAAATTTTATTGTTTAGAAATCTTTTAATTCCAGTTTAGGAAAGTGTTGTAGAAAGTTTTATTTTTAAAAAGTTTCTAATTCTAGTTTAGGAAAATGTTAATTTAGGAAAGTCTCATTTTTAGTAAGTTCCTTTTGGTTTCAGTTTCTTAGTTTCATTCATTCTAGTTTTTCATTAATTTCTTTATTGAATGCATGTTAGTTTCTAATTCCATTTCATAGCTTTCATTTTATAAAGTTGCTTTTAATTGTAGTTTCTAGTTTCATGCATATTTCCTTTCTTTTGTCATTTAGTTCTTTAGTTGGAATTCAAATCTAATCAATCTTTCTCTTTGGCTGAAGTTAAGCACTTTAAATAAGATCCATCCAACATACAAATTTGTGAGATTTCTCATGGGATCAACCTCTCTTGCTTGCAATGCTACTTTGATTCCTACCCTTTTTAGAGCCATTGCCTGAGAATCTCAATGGATTTGTGGTTGGACCTTTATTTAGATTGCTTATCTTTAGTCATAGTTTTAGGTTGCATTAGATTAAGATTTTTGCCTCATAATTGCATATCTTGCTAAATCCTAAAAAATTGACCAATCTTTCATGTTTTTGTGCTAGGAGAAATTGGCAAGAGGAGCTTTATCAACTAGATAGGATTTTCTTGCTTTATTAGATTAGGTTTTTGAGTGACCTAGTTGTGAGGCACCATTGTAACTTGCAATTCTTAATTAAATTTTAAATGGGTTGTATTAATATAGGGTAAGTGGGGGGTATGGTGGCTCCTAGTTGATCTTCATTAAAAACCTCACTGTAAACCTTCTTTAACTCTTTTATTTTCTTAGTGTAGTTGCATTTAGTATAATTTGTATATTGGTTGGTAGTGTAATTCATATAGATTAGGGTCATTCATTAAACTTGTTGCATTAGTTAGGCACCTGTCATACCCTTGGTAAGATAGCACATAGGAGGCGTTAGTTTTCCTTTCTTTGTACTTGCATTGCACGTTTAATACTTTAGGGTGGATGGAACACACTGATAGTAAGGGCTGCACAAGAAAACTTATAAGATAAGGATTGAATTTCATCACCAGATCCTTAGTTGACCTAAATAATTAAATTGATCCTTGTATGCTCACAATCCAAGCCATTAATCTTAATAAAAACTCAAATAGCAAGAGACCTAAGGTTTTGAGCCCATAGGACCCTTTTTAAAAGAGTTTATTATCGCTCTAGTAGATCTTGAACTTTGTGACTATAGTGGGTATCCAAAATCCAAGTGATTTTTTCACATCATTTGCTTACAATTGCTAAGGTCTAAATGCTGTTGTGATTTTTAAGTTAGCTTGCAAGCACATGAATCATTTTGCAATATAGCATGCTAGTGAGGTTGACTCCATGAGGCGTTGAACTAATGTGATGTTAGTGGTCCCTACTTTAAACTATCTAACTAGCCAAAATTCAAGAGATCTTCAACCTAAATGAAGAATGGAACGTAACACATGGAAATGAAACTGGAAATTATTCATAAATTAGAAACATGGTAAAATTGAAAACTTTCCTAAAAACACACCTTCTAAAAATAACACTTTCCTAAATTAAAAGTTTCTAAATTGTGACTTTCCTGAACTAAGAACTTTCCTAAAATGCAATTTTAACAACTTTTCCAATTAACTTTCCTAAAATGCAACTTTAATAACTTTCCTAAATTAACTTTCTTAGGCATGAAGCTAAGCAAATAATCAAAGGAAACATGTATTAAACAACTACTTTTCTAATCATGCAACTTCTAAATAAAGCAATTAAAGTCATGGAATGGAAACTTTAACAATTAACAACCTAAGCAGCAACATGCAAACAAACTAATCAAGAACAACACTACTAACTACTTTTCCTAAAGTGAATGAGTGCACCAACTTAGATCTCAATTAATATTAACAACTTTGTAAATCCTAAAGCATGCAAACATTAACTAAGCTATCTAAAGATCTACTTGGGTGTTTGAAAATTCAAGTGAACATAAAGTGCATGGTGTTGGAAATTTAACAAAATAAACCATGAAAAGAATTCCAGCAGCATAGTAGTTGAATCATTCAATTAATAGAAAATGTAAAAAAAGGAATTAATGGATTCTAATGCAAGAAAATGTTAAAAAATGCAAACTATTAACTGCTGGACCTCAACGTGAATTGAAAACTCCAATAAGCTTTATTGAATTACATTAAAATCTATTGGCATAAAGATCCCATACATGTAATCCAAGTCTAAAATTAAAATTCTATTATAATGAAGTTTGCTTGATCTTATTCCACCCACAAATACAAGTTAATCCTTCTTCAATTGTTCCAACAATCAATCATGAATAAGCATGCTTGAAATTCAACTAAAATTATAATGGAATAATATGGCAAAAGTCAAAGGAAGCAAGGCAGGAATTCAATGGAAGCTAAAAGGGAACTAAAAGGCAATGAAAGGAAAAGAAAAAAACTAGATTCAAGATGACTTCCCTTGTCTATCACTTCAAGGAAAAACCAGCCTTGACTCTTATTCTTTAAGGCAAGGAAAAACAAGGGAAAGCAAAGCAAAAACTAGCATGAAAAGAACTAAGATTAAACAAGAGAAACAAAGGAAGTTGACCAACCTTGAATAGAGAATCAAATACCGTAAGGACTAGGAGTGTAATGGCTTGGAGAGATGCCTCACACATTAGTAGCAGCCAAAGGAGATCCAAGAAAAGAAAGCAAAAGAGTGAAGAAGAAGGTTTATGAAGAGGACGTATCCTTCCTATGGAGGAGGCATCTTTTTCTTAAGTGTGAAAGTCACCCTCTTCTTAGATTTGTGATGCTTTTATAGTTTCTCTCCTATTTTTCCTAGGGTCCCCTAATAATAAGGTGTATGGGATGAAATGAAGTTATTTTGGAGGGTTGAGTAGGTAACCAAGGCTTCAAAAGAGGAAACTGGGGGAGAGGTGGGTGCCCTTTTGGAGGTGGAGTAGGTGAGAGATGCCACCTTTTTAGGAAGAGGCGTCTCCCCATTCAAAATTTTTTGAAACATCTACCAAATAGGAAGGTGGGTGGGGTAATAAGATAGGAAAGATATGGAGGGAAGGAGATGGAGAATTATGGTTGGCTAGGTAGTTTCCTAAGAGGTGGAGAGTGGTTAGGTGGTTAGGATGCAGTTTCAGCATTGTGATAGAGTATAGAAAGATGCAACTCTAGAATAAAATTTGAAATTCGTAGTGCATCTTAGGGGTGAGGTGGAATGTGAGGGAAAAGTGGAGAAAACCCCGAAAATGGAAGGTTGACATCCTATTAGTCCACATGCCATCTTATCCTAATAAGATTTTCCTTGATTATCTTCAAAATATCTCATGGATAATTCTCTTGAATTTCCTCGAATCATATCCTTCCAACACGAGGTCAAGGATGAATCCAACTTGTGATCAAGGATGAAGATCATCTTTAGGATTAGCTTTTGGACCTACAAAGTATCAAACTTTTGGGTTATTAGGTAAAAAATGCTTGTGTTACAAATTTTGGTCTTAAAATCCTAATTTACCCCTATAAGTTGTAACACATGGGTAACTAATTGGGTGGTTTTTATGTAAAATTAAACAGTTATCACACCCCCCAACAAGCATTTTTCTAGTGCCTAGCAAAACATGAGAAAAATTATTTTACAAAAAGAGGTATGAAGTGCCACTTTCATAGGTACTAACAAACCCCTATTAGGCCTTACGAGGGTTTGCAGTGAATATACCCACAAAATTCCTGAAGGTTAAATCCCATGTTTAATCTTAGAGAATTCTCATTCATTAGCAATCTACTAGTTTTTCACAACTTAATTGAGAGGATTGACAATTTTACAAATCATACATATATTAAAGACATTTTATTCTAATTATTTCTTAGAGTGCATGTGTGTGCATAGTCACATAAGTCATGATTTCTAACTAGATATGCTTAAATTCCATTGAAAATATGTTTTAACCTCAAATCCTATCAAGTATACTCTTAGAAATGGGGCTCTCAGATAAGGGGTTGAACATAATTCTCTCATTATGTAACTGAGTCCAACAAACTGATGGTTCACACAAATTTTTAAGTGTTATTAAGACAAAGAAAAGTGATCCTTAAGAGTGGATGTTATTAGCATAAATAGTGAGGATTTTTTACTTTAATTCCTTCTTTTTAATTCCTCTTTAAGGCTATGTTCCACTAAAGATCATAGGTCTTTAAATCGAATGAAATGCAGGCTTTGATAAGTTCTAAAAGAAGGGTATAAAGATTTCAAAGGTTCAAAATTGAATAGAGGTCTTCTTTTTTATTATTAGATAATTGATCCTTGACTATATTGAAGTTAATTCCCTTTATATTCTTCTCTTTTCTTTAGTTCTTCCCATATTTTTCTAATATCTCTTTCTTTTGGCTTTTCTTTTTATTTTGACTGCTTTAAAAGAAAGACTTCTAATGTTTCTCTTCACTTCTTTAACTTTTTGTCCTTTTTGAACTTTTTCTACTAACTTTACTCATTCCCTAGTTTTCCTAAAGGCCATCAAATTCAATAAACTTTCTAGAAAAAAAGCTATTACTCCTATTTATTCTTGATAACTAACCAAAACGAGCATAACATGATCACACTAAAATATGGTTGTTGACGAAATTGTGGAATTACTTATAACTCTCTTGTAAGAATATGGTCTCTAAGGCTCACTAGGTTATAAGTCTCTACTGATTTTCCTCAGGGTCTTTAAGTCATACCTTTCTATTAGTCATAATCAGGGTCTCTAAGTCATACCTTTCTATTGGTCATGACTATGTGCTATGTGTAAAATTTTTTTAAGAATTAACCTTCATAAAAATTCTTCAACACATGAATAATATGCTACACTAGCCATATACACACCTATTAAGAGGTGAAAACAGTAGAATTACCAAAGCTAAACATCCAGTTCTCATCATAGTAAGGGAACACTTACTCAAGATCCTTTTTTTTTTAATTGAAAACTAAAGAAAATAAAAAAATCTTTATGTGCATTTACACCGCCAACCTAAATGAAACATTGTTCCCAATGTTTGAAAACGTAGGACCTTATATGAAAATGGGAAGATGACCTTATATGGAAAACATCTGGGTTGCCTTCTAAGGAGTGCTAAGTTTTAACTCTTTGGCCAGTTGTAATGATGAGTGCTAAGATAGTAATCTACAAGGGTCTCTGGAAAATCTAATGTGGATCATGATAATAAGGTGCCTCTAAAAGTGTTTCTTCAATTTCAAGGTTAAGCAGTTCTAGGAAAGGTTTTAACCTCTAACCATTTACTTTATGGGTTTCTCCATCCTTCTCAATCTTGATGGCTCCATGAGGGTAGATTATTCGTACTATATAAGGCCGATCCATCTATTTTTGAGTTTACCTGGGAATAAATGCAATCTAGAGTTATACAACAAGACCTTTTATCCAAGTGAGGAGGATTTTCTTAAGATTTGACTATTATGTTTAACCTTCAATCCAATCTTTATATAATCGTGCAAAATCATAAGCATCTTTCCTCAATTCTTCCAACTCATTGAGTTCTAGTTTTTGATGGGTCCCAGTAGACTTTAAATTATGCTCTAGCTCTACTGGTAAGTGACAGGCCTTTCCATGGACTAGGAGATAGGGTGACATTCCTATAGGAGTTTTATAGGCTGTACGATAAGCCCCCAAAGCTATAATGCCCCGAGCAATTTACGCTATTTTGCATCTAGTTAACACAAATGAATTGGACATTCTATAGGAAATGAACCATGTTAAATGTTTTACTTTATTAAAAATATTAAATGAAGGAATTTATAAGAAAACTTGGTACCATTAGATTCTACTCGAAAAATGGAATCCAACACCTCAAAGAACGCCGAAAACGGAGTTTGTATGAAGAAGTTACGACTGTTTAAAGATTAGGGGCATTTTTGTAATTACACCTAAAAAATGAAAAAGAACGAAAACGCAGGGGACCATTTTGATAACAGCACGCCCTATCTTCTTCCTCTTGATATCTCCAGAAACCCCAGTTTCCAGAGGTTTCCACCACTACCAATGGCGGCACCGCCATTGGCAGCACCGCCATTGGCAGCACCGCCATAGTAAGGCTATAAAAATCCCCTATTCCCTCCTCTTCGAATCAAGATTTTTCCGGCCATTTGAGGCTGGGGTTTCTGGAAAAAATAAAAAAATCCGTCTCTAGCTTTCCCTGCACATTCCAACTAGGCCCGAGTCAGGCTGGCCATTCCCATCTCTCCACCTCCCCTCTTCTTCCTCTGGCCTCATCGGAAGTTGGGGTTTTCCCCTTCTTCGTGGATTCCGGACAACAGGGGTTTTCAGCAGGCATAGAGGGAAACACACCACCAGAAGAAGGGCACCATGTTGGGACTGCCCAGGTAAGCTCTCTCTCTCTCTCTCTCTCTCTCTCTCTCTCTCTCTCTCTCTCTCTCTCTCTCTCTCTCTCTCTCTCTCTCTCTCTCTCTGTTTTACTTCCTTCAGGCCAGATCCATGGCAGATCTGGTCATTTTTTCGGCCTGAAGATGCCGGAATCGTGATGGGTTTGATAACCCATCAGGGAAGACGACCCAGGGACGCTAGGGGTAGCGCACTCCCTGGGGCTGTCCTCTCGCATCCATGCCACATGCGGGCGCAGTCCCAAGTTCAACCAGGACATACAACCTCCCCGGGAGTTGAGGTGCACCGTGCTTACGCCAAAGACACGTCCGCATGATGCCATCCAGGACGCGCGTCATAGCGCGTCACTTGGGCATGCATGTGCGCATGAAAACATGGTCCCTGGAACGGCCTTTGGGCACACACGACGTGCAGGCATGGGTCCTGGTTCGACCAAGGCGCACACATGTCTTGGAAACCATGATGCGCGAACTTAATAGACTATAAAATTAGGATCATAGGACAATTTATAGAGTTTAACCATTGAATAGTAGATCCATATCATAGGATCTAGCCTGACACTAAATTAGGCAAAGACCCATGGACCCTAAAAGGCAGATCTAGTGATCTAATTTCTAAATAGATCGAAATTGATAAAGACTCCTTGTTATCCATTCATATCCAGGATTTTATAAATGAGACCAAGGTCGGGTTGAGTAATGAAGGACATGACTCTAGGAAACTTCGAGGTAGGTGCTCTATCGCTACTAGATTTTTAAAAAGAGCCCATGATTGTTTTGAGAATGCATGTTTTAAGTATAAGTTATATGACTTGTTTAGCATGACTTAATGAATTCAGCATGCATATGATAAATACATTATGCATAGACATGTTTTGCAAACAATTGCATAAATTGCATGATTTGTGGTTATTGAGTTTTGAAAAATTGCATGTCCTTGAGGGTCACCAAAAGATGCTGGGTAGGCAGTTGTGAGGGACCCAAAGAGGACAGGTTTTGAAAAAGAGGTTTTTGCTTGATTGATCGTATATGATTTGGGCTAGTAAGCTCATGGGCACTATGCTGAGAGGTCTAGGGTGGCCTCCCAGCCTCTACCACTATTAGGTGGAAAGGGTACCACGCCAAAAAAAAAGGCATGTCCTTACATCGACTGCATCTGGTACAAGGGGCTACCACTAGTGTCACGGCACTGGGTTGAGGTGTCATATGCCCCGTGGAGGCTATGACCGAGTGTCCCCAGGTACCCGAGGACCACACTGCGAGGATGTTGTAGGCATAGTGGGCCCTATGTTTTTGAGGATTTTCTTGCATTGCATATGGCATGACATGAGGATGGTCGACCATACCATATATTCATGAGTTGGATTCAGTTGAGCATCTTATGCATATCATTATGTTTATGATATATAAGTTACTTTTGACTTGGATTATGTGATTCTTTAAGTCGTTAATATTCTATTTTGACAATGACTTTTAATATCGATATTAAGCATGATGTGTCCAAACATGCACATAGTTTAAAGAACATATGTTTTAAAACATAGCATGCATTGTAAAACTAGTAGTGATAGACTCTTATTGAGTATAGTGTATACTCACCCAAATATATCATTTTTCAGGACAGCTCCACTCACGAGTAGAAGACGCCTCAGAAAATGTTAGTGCTACGAGCAAGTAAATCAAAAGAGACAATTATACATGTAAGTAAACACTCTACCCTTTTGACATGTATTTGTATTTATTTATAGTTAGGCTATGAGCTGTGACTGGATAGACCTGGGAAGACATTTATGATTTCTGAAATTTTCAAAAACTACTTTGATTGTTTTGAAAGCAAATGACACTCGGGGTTTTCAAAATGAGTTTAAAATGAAAAGATTTTCCACTGCATTGCATCTTTTTTATAAGACGGTTTTCAAATAGGGATGCATCCCGCCTTAGGAATTAGATATTGTATTTAAAAATGCATGGGAAAACCCGGGTCATCACAAAAGCATTGTTAAGTCTCCCTATTGGATACCTCTACTTAACCACTGGTTTGATGGTGGTATGGGGTAGCTATCCTATGGTTGACAACATACTTTTTCATTAAATTCTCGAATACTTTATGGTGGTATGGGGTAGCTATCCTATGGTTGACAACATACTTTTTCATTAAATTCTCGAATACTTTATCACAAAAGTGTTTCCCCTCATCACTTATTATGGCTCTTGGAGTACCAAACTATGCAAAAATATTTTCTTTTAAAAACTTTACCACAACCTTGTGGTCATTAGTTTTACAGGATACAACCTCCACCCACTTGGACACATAGTCCCCTCCTATTAGGATGTAAAGATTCCTAAAAGAATAAAGGAAGGGTCCCATGAAATTTATGCCCTAAGGATCAAATAGTTTTATGATAAGCATTGGGTTTAAGGGCATCATATATCTCCTTCTTAGACTTCTTAACCATTGCACCTTACATATGCTATGCAGTAAGCATGTGCATCCTTAAATATGGTGGGAAAATAAAAACTACACTGCAAAATTTTTGTAGCAGTCTTTCTAGAGCTAAAATGGCCCCCACATGCATGATCATGATAGAAGGAGATGATTTTATTGTAATCATTATATGGTATGCATCTCCTAATCACTTGATCGGGACATTACTTAAACAAGTATTGGTCGTCCCAACTAAAATATTTTACCTTGGTCAAAAATCTCTTTTTATCTTGTTTGGTTCAATGATTGAAGATTTTTCCTATAACAAGATAATTAACAATATCACCGTACCAAGGTAGCTGGAAAATGTACATTAACTGCTCATCTGAAAAGGATTTAGTTATAAGCACATGATCGCTAGTGTGATCCACCACTAATCTGGATAAGTGGTCTACTATGACATTTTTAGAACCTTTCTTGTCCTGAATTTCTAAGTCAAACTCTTGTAGTAGGAGTATCCAATGGATCAACCTATGTTTTTACCTCCTTTTTAAAAAGGAGGTACTTTAAAACCAAGTGATTAGAGTACATTATAACTTTTGACCCTAACAAGTAAGATATAAATTTGTCCAAAGCAAACACTATAGCTAACAACTCTTTCTGTATGATTGAATTATTGAGTTGTGCATCATTTAGTGTTTTACTAGTGTAGTATATCATGTGGGAAAGTTTATCAATGTGCTGTCCCAAAACAATTCCAATGGCATAATCCCACGTGTCACACATGATCTCAAATGGTGCGCTCCAATTAGGTGGTTGAATAATGGGTGCAAAAGTCAACTTGGCCTTTAGTTGGTCAAATGCTTTCTTACATTTGTCATCAAAGTAAAAAATGTCCTCCTTTATAAGTAAATTACATAGGGGCTAGGCAATTTTGCTAAAAATACTTGATAAATCTTTTGTAAAATCTAGCATGTCCTAAAAATGAGTGGATTTCTTTTATTGTCCTTGGTGGAGAAAGGTTGGATACTAACTTCAGTTTTGCCTTATCGACTTCTATGTCATTGGGGATATTATGTAGCCTAAAGCTATCCCACTTCGTGCAATAAAATGGCACTTTTTCTAGCTTAACACAAGATTGTTCTCCTGATACCTTGAAAGAACTAACTTTAAGTGGCATAGGCACTCATCAGAAGATGATCCAAATACTAAGAAGTCATTCATGAACACCTCCAAAAACCTTTCCACCATATCAAAAAAGATGCTCAACATACACCTTTGAAATGTTGCAGGGGCATTGCAAAGTCCAAAAGGCAAACGTTCGTAACTAAAGGTTCCAAAAGGACAGGTGAAGGTGGTCTTCTCCTGATGCTTAGGTGCTATAGGAATCTAGTTGCAACTGAAATATCCATCAAGAAAACAGTAATAATTATGTCCGGCCAACCTCTCTAGCATTTGGTTGATAAAAAGTAGAGACAAGTGATCTTTTCTTGTGGCTGTGTTCAACTTTTAGTAGTTAATGCAAGCTCTCCACCCAATGGTCATGCGAGTGGGTACTAACATATTTTTCTCATTTTTGACTACCATGACCCTAGATTTCTTAGGTACAACCTAAACAGGGCTGAGCCAAGTGCTGTCAGAGATAGGGTATATAACTCCAACATCTAGACGCTTAAGGAATTCATCTCTAACCACATCCTTCATGTGGGGATTCAGTTGTCTTTGGGTTTCAGTAAAAGGTTTTGCATTTTCTTCCAAGTGTATCCTATGCATACATATGATTGGACTATTCCCTTTTATGTCTACTATGGTCCACCCTAGAGCAATCTTACATTCCTTAAGGTTATTAAGAAGCTTTCCTTCTTGTTCCTTGTCTAGATCTGATGCTATTATAATAGTTAAGGTTTCATCTTGTCATAGGTATGAATATTTGAGATTGTTAGGCAAGGGTTTTAGGGACAGAGTAGGCGGTTGTTTTATAGAGGGTAAGGGAATTGACTCTAAAGGAGGTAGTGGCTTCACATAAGGGCTCCACTTGGAGGTATCCATAATAGGAGCAACCTCTAGTAGGTTGTTTACCTCCTCAATAGACTTGTCTATATCAAAATCTTCATTAAAATTCACGAGACAGGCCTTTAGTGGGTCAAAGATGGAAGATGGTGGATGAATGTTATGAATTAGACTCTCGATCAAATTCACATCATAAGAATAATCGAGATCTAAATATTGTTGATCGGCATTAAAGATATTTACCTTAACTTTCACGTTGCTGAATGACAATTTCATTACACCATTACTATAGTTAATAATGGTGTTGGATGCCACAAGGAATGGACATCCAAGGATGATTGGGATCTGATTATCAGGATCAAATATAGGCTGGGTAATCAATGCAATGAATTCATCTGGGTAATAAAACTAGTACACTTGTATCAACACATCTTCAACCAAACCATAGGCTATCTTAACAAATCTTTTAGCTAATTATACAATAATAGTAGTTGGTTTTAACTCACAAAGTCTTATTTGCTCAGAGGCAGAACATGGCAACAAGTTAACTAGCCTAGGCCAAGTAGTGCCCTATCTATGACATGAACTCCAATAATGCAGGAAATGGTAGGACACCCTGGGTCTTTAAACTTTGTTGGGGTCTATGCTGCATCAAAAATCTCACCTGCTTGATGAGGAAAGCCTTTTTTTGGACATTTGGCTTCTTTTTTTTCTAGTGCAAATATCTTTCAAGATCTTAGCATAGACAGGGACATTTTTTATTGCGTTGAGAAATAGAATATTGATTTGGACATGTTTAAATATAGACATTAACTAGTTGATGTTTATTCCCTTTCTAGCCTTGTTCAATAACTGAGGAAAAGGGCCTTCAGGCACATAGGGTACCTCCACTATAAGTTCTATAAGGTTCTTCCATCTTTTCTCTTTCTTGTGTTTTGGTTGCCTCCTTTTCTTCTTCATTTTCCTTAGCCTACCCTACCTTGTTGTCAATCTGATGATCGCTCTTAAGGGTAGTTATGGATTTTGCATGCTCATGAGGGTTAAGATTTTGAGAACTTGACCCTATCTCAATTTAGCCCTTAGGGTTAAGGATGGGTTGACTAGAGAACTAACCCTTTCCTCTATCACGCAGTGCAGTGGACAATTAACTCACCTATGTATCTAACTTGGCTATGGCTTGAGAGTTGACATGGGATGAATGTCTACTATCATTTTGTAGTTGGTGTAAGGCCATTTTAGTGTCTTCATTTTCCTTTTAATATCTTTTAAGAAGGTTCTAATTGTTGTCCTTAAAAGATGGTTTCTTTTGTTGGTGAGGTTGTTGGAAGCTAGGTGGCTGATAGGGAACTATAACTCTAGGAAAGTTCTAGGAAGGGGGGTTCATAGATGGTCTCATGGTAGTTATTCTTAGACTAGGAAAAGTTTGGATGGCTAGCCCATCTAAGATTATAGGTCTCAAAATATGGGTTGTTGCTAGGATTGCGATATGCATTCACTTATTCAACTAGATAATCGATAAGCACTTTATTTGATGGACAATACATAGTCATATGGGCTAGGCTTGGCTAGAATAGAGAGCACAAACATCTTGTGGAGGTTTAACAGATGTGGCGGCCATAAAAGATTGAAACATAGTTTCAAGCTTATTCGCTCTCCCATTGTACTTATCCATTCTCTCTAGTATAGAGTCAAGTTTATATATCAAAGTGCACTCCTATCTCATAGACACCCCCCTTTCTTAATAGGCTGGTTGTTTCTCTCTCTTCTATTTGAATAATCCCATTGGTGGGAATTATTTGCTGGTGTTTAAAGGAGTTCCCAGGCCTCACTCTCACCTTTTAACATGAGGGTCCCTCCACTTGCTGCATCTACCATTTGTTTATTTTGAGTTGTCAATGCCTCGTAGAAGTATTGAACATGCTGTCATTTCTCAAATCTATGATGAGAGCATTTCTATAGCAAGTCAATCCTCTATTCCCAATATTTGTAATGTTGTTTATCATCCCTTTGTTGAAAATTGATAATTTCATGACAAAGGTCATTTGTTTTGTGAATGGGGAAGAATTTGTTCAAAAACTTCCTAAACAATTGGTCTGATGTATTATTACCTCTAGGGAATTAAGCCATGATTTGGCTTTATCCTTGAGTGAGAATAGGAATAACCTAAGCCTAATAGCATCATCCAAAAAAAAATTAAAACCTAAATGTAGTGCAAATGTCAAGGAATTCCTTGATATGTAGCTAAGGGTCTTCTCCATCTTGACTATAAAAAGTGGGGAATAATTAGATGACTCTTGGATTTAACTCAATGGTCTATGTTTGTAGGAGGTAAAGCTATTTAGGATGAGGTGTTAAGTTGTAAAGGCAAATAGAAATATCTAATGGCTTTAGTCTCAACTTTTGCTAGTGGTTCAGCCATGAGGATAGGAACTTGGTTTCTTTCCCCTTATCTAAGGTTGTGTTGGATCTTTGGGTTGAAAGGTACTAACTCTTAGTTATGAGATTGACACCCTTGCGTAAACTATCCTATTCTAGATGTTTTAATTTCTATGATGACTCTAACACTATGTAATGTGCAATCAAATCCTAGTATCCATTGATCAAGTAATGTCTTGATTATCTTTTTTTAGCACATAGGTGGTAGCTTCTTAGACCTTGATCTAGACAACTCCTTTTTTTCTTTTTCTTCTTCAGATTTGACTATTACTTACCAAATAGGTTCTACTCAAAAGTGGTTAGTAAAATCCCTATGTTAGGAGGGGTTTAGACCTCAATCAATGTCAATGGAAGGCATGAAAAAATCAATTGGATTTTAAGACACCCACTATAATTGTAGTGCTCAGAAGCCATTAGAGTGACAATAGATCGTGTCCTTCTAAAAGGGTCCTATGAGTTCGATACCTCAAGTTTCTTCCTACTTGATTTTAAAATTAAAGTTCAAGAGCTACATACAAGGATGTTGATTAGTTTCTAAGCGGGCTAAGGAGCTAGTGACCAACTCCAATCCTTATCTTATAAGGGTTCTTATGGGGAGCCTACCTAGCATTAATTCCATTCTACCATAAAGCAATTAAATATGCAATGCAAAGCAAAAGCAAACTAATGCAACCTATATGCTATCCAACCACATTCAGATAAGTTCTTTTTAATGCAACAACTTCAAGTTAAGATGCAAATATTAAAGTGAATGAGCCAAATCTATATGATTTATTTTTCCATCCAAATGCAATTCTACACTAAATGAAAATTATCCTAGAAATTAAAATTTGGGTGAGGATTACTCATAGTGAGGGGTCCAATGAGGATCAAGTGTGGGCTATCATACCCTACAATTGCCTTGTACTATTACAACCCATTTAAAATTGAATAATAAAGAAATTGCAAATTACGATGGGCATGACAACAAGTTGCACACAAATCCTAATATAGGAAAGCAATAAGAATCCTAATCTATGCTGGTGAAGCCATGGCCCACAGGATCGTCCCCACTCGTTTGCTGATTTACCTCCCACAAAAATAAAAGAAATATGGTCAATATGAAGAAAATAGAAAAAAAAAAAATGCAAAACCCTAAACTAATGCATCTTAAACCAAGACTAGAGGAAAATAATCTAAAGTATGGAACACTACATAAAACGTTGTGACTCCTGGCAATGATGCCAAAAACTTGTTTTGTATTTTAAGTTAACTTGCTAACATATGAATCATCTGCAATATAGCATGCTAGTGAGGTTGATCCCACAAGGAGTTGAACAAATGTGATGCTAGTGCTCCCTACTTTAAACTAAACTGAAATGGAACTTAACACATGGAAATGAAAATGGAAATTATACACTAATTAAAAACATGCAAAAATTGAAAAATTTCCAAAAAACACACTTTCTAAAAATAACACTTTCCTAAATTAAAAACTTTCTAAAATTATGAATTTCCTTAACTAAGAACCTTCCTAAAGTGAAACTTTTATAATATACGATTTCAACAACTTTCCTAAAGTGAAACTTTCCTAAAATGGAACTTTAAAATCTTTCCTAGATTAATTTTCCTCAGCATGAAATTAAGCAACTAATCAAAAGAAACATGAATTAAACAACTACTTTCCTAATCGTGCAACTTCTGGATAAAGCATTTAAAGTAATGGAATGGAAACTTTAACAATTAAAAACCTAAGCAACAACATGCAAACAAACTAATCAAGAACAACACTACTAATTAATTTTCCTAATGTGAATGAGTGCACCAACTTAGATCTCTATTAATCTTAACAACTTTGTAAATCCTAAATCATGCAATCTTACTTTAACATTAACTAAGAATCTAAAGATCTAATTGGGTGCTTGAAAATTCAAGTGAACATAAAGTGCATGGTGTTAGAAATTAAAAGAAATAAACAATGAAAAGAAATTACAATAGCATAGTAGTTGAATCATTCAATCAATAAAAAATATAAAGCATCGAATTAATCAATTCTAATGTAAGAAACATTCAAGAATGTAAACTATTAACTAGTGGACACCAACATGAATTGAAAACTCCAATAAACTTTATTGAATTACATTCAAATCCATTGACATAAAGTTCCCACATGCGTAATCAAAATTTGAAATTAAAATCCTATTACAATGACGTGCACTTGATCTTAATCCGCCCACAAATCCAAGCGAATCCTCTTCAATTGTTCCACCATCAATCATAAATAAGCATGCTTGAAATTCGAGGGAAATTTTAATGGAATAACAAGTTAAAACTCAAAGGAAACGAGGTTGGAATTCAATAGAAGCTAAAAGAGAACCAAAGGGAAATGAAAGGGAAAGGGAAAGGGAAAAAATAGATTTAAGATGACTTCCCTTGGCTGTTACTTCAAGGGAAAACCATCCTTGAATCTTAGTTTTTAAAGCAAGGAAAAGTAATGGAAAGCAAAGCAAAAACTAGCATGAAAAGAACTAAGATTAAACTAGAGAAACAAAGGAAGCTAACCAACCTTCAAAGGAGAATCAAATACCCTAAGGACTAGGGGTGGCATAGCTTGGAGAGATGTCTCACACCTTAGGAAAAGAGTAGCACCCAAAGGATCTAAGAAAAGTAAGCAAAAAAGTGAAGAAGAAGGCTTAGGAAGAGGATGTCTCCTTCCTATGGAGGAGGTGTCATTTTCCTAAGTGTAAAAGTCCCCCTTTTCTTAGATTTGTGATGGTTTTATAGGTTTTCTCCTATTTTTCCTAACCGAATAATAAGGTGTGGTAGGCATGAAATCAAATCATTTTGGAGGGTTGAGTGGGTAACTAAGGTTTCAAAAGAGGAGAGTGGGTGAGCGGTGCGTGTCCTTTTGGAGGTGGAGTAGGTGAGAGATGCCACCTTTTTAGGAAGAGGCATATCCCCCTTCAAAAATCATTGAAACACCTACCAAATAGGAAGGTGGCTGGGGTGATAAGATAGGAAAGAAATGGAGGAAAGGATGTAAAGAATTATGGTTGCTTGAGTAGTTTCTTAAGAGGTGGAGAGTGGTTGGGTGGTTAGGATGGAGTATTAGCATTGTGATAGAGTTTTAGAAAGATGCAACTCTAGAATAGAATTTGAAATTCATAGTGCATCTTAGGGGTGAGGTGAAAAGTGGAGAAAAGTGAGAAAAACACCAAAAATGGAAGGCTCTCATCGTATCATTCCATATGCCATCTTCTCCTAATAAGATTTCCTTTGATTATCTTCAATATATCTCATGGATAATCCTCTTAAATTTCCTTCAATCCTATCCTTCCATTTAGCTTAGCTTGATGGCTAACTTTGAAGGCTCCATTGGCTAGGCTTCATGACCATCTTAGATGGTTTGGCTTGAATTCCTTAGCTTATCACCTTCTCTCATGACCTACATAGCTTCATGGCTTACATGCAACTCATGCAAAGGTGGTGAAAATGCATGGCTTACTTCATGGGCCCACTTTGGCCATCTTTAGCTTCTTTAATTACAACCATTACTAGTCCTAAAGATGAGCTTCATCCTTGACCTCATGTTAGAATGATGATTCTTAGGTTTTGACTCTATGTTTTGATCTTGATCTTCAATGTTCATCTTGATCGATCTCACTCATCAGCTCATCATCTCTCTTCCTACAAAAGTAAAAAAAACTCTAATTAAATCCTTAAAAAATATGATTAATTATATACTTACCTCATATTAGCCTCAAAACATACAAAATATCAAACTTTTGGGTTATTAGGTAAAAATTGTATGTGTTCCAAATTTTGGTCTAAAAACCCTAATTTATCGTATAAGTTATAACTCATGGGTAATTAATAGGGTGAATTTTATGCAAAATTAAGCACTTATCAATTGCCTCTTACTATGAGAATTGCATTAACTAGCTTGGGAAAGGCCTAATTGGTAAGCAATAGTCAAGTCTGGATTGAAGGGGGAGATGCTTAGCTTTTGGTTAGAATCTACAACCTCATAGATTAAAAAAGATCATCAAATCAAGCTTTCCAAAATTAAGGATTGTTTGTTTGCATATCATATAGAGTTAGGAGTCACATTTGGATTTAGGTTGCATCATTTAGGTAAGTTTTTACTTTAGTGCATGTAAGGTCATCAATCTAAGAACACTGAGTTAGTACCATTTGATCCTGAGATTGAATGTACCCATAGGCTACGGGTGAGAAATCTAATTCCTAACCCCATGGCTGAAGCACCAGCAAAAGTTGAGCACAAGGCTATTTGAGATTTCTATGTGCCACTCTAACTAAATACACAATCATGCATCACATTACCACCCACTAATGTAGACTACTTTGAACTTAAACTGGAGTCATTTAGTTACTCCCTATATTCTATGGTCATGAGAGAGAAGATCTATACTTACATATCAAGGAATTTCTTGCTATTTGCACTAATTCAAGTTTTGAAATGTCTTGGATGAGTCTATTAGACTTAGGTTGTTCCCTAGCTCATTGAAAGATAAGGCCAAATCATGGCTAAATTCTTTAGAGGTCAGTTCCATTGCCACATGGGACCAGTTGTCTAAAAAGTTCCTAAATAAGTTCTTTCCTGTCCATTGCCACATGTAACATTTAGATTCATGATCTTTCTTTTGGTTTGATCATGACTAGGTGTATGTAATGAGGATACGTGTAAAATGGATATAAATCTATCATTGGTAAGACTTGGTTTTGTTGTTGAGGATGCATGAAACATGAATTATATATGGAAAGCTTTGCATGTTGGAAACTTTTGAGAATGCTCATTTATGCATGAGATTGTATGAAAAGTCGAACATTTCTATATTCAAGTATTACTTGGTATAGAAAATGATTTATAGATTTCATAAGAGTTTTGAATGCTAGTACTCATAGAGATGGTGTAAGACCTACAAGGTTTTGATTTATTTTGAAGGGAAAAGCTGCTCGACATTTACTCAAGTAGGTAGACCCTAAGGCATATGCTTGGTGAGTGTCTAATTTTCCATTAAAATTACCCAATTAGTTACCTATGTGTTATAATTTATATGGGTAAATTAGAGTTTTTAGCCAAAATTTGTAACATATGTCTTTTGCTTAATGACTCAAAATTTTGATATTTTGTAGGCTTAGATGCTAATGCAAAGGTGGTGGACTTTGTGTGCCATCGAATGAAAGCCTCAAAGTTATCACTTCAACATGAGATCAAAGATCCAGATCATCTTAATATGACTTGTAGATGGAATGGAAGGAGTCAAAGGTGTCCAAAGTGGGCCCATGCACAAGCCATGCAAAGTCCACCACATTGGTATAGGTTCCACTTAAGCCACTTAGCCATATTCAAGCCATGAATAAGATGACAAATTAAGGAGCCTAGACAACCACCAAAACCAAAGATTTGAGCTATCAAGCTAAGCCAAGAAAGCCACCAAAGCTAGCCATAAAGCCAAGCCAATGGAGGTCTCAAAGTTGGCCATTGAGCCACATGAGCCAAGCTACATGGCAGGCCACAGTTAGAGAAGAATCCATAGAGTTATCTTTGGTATTTATAGGGATATTTTGAAGATAATTGAGGGAAAACCCACTACGATAAGGTAGCATGCAGACCAATAAGAAAATACCTTTCATTTTTTATTGTTTTTCCATATATATTTTTTCAGTTTTTTCTCATTTTAGGGGCACTACAAATTTCACTTTCCATCTAAAAGTCCTATCTTTCTAAGACTCTCCCACCTTTCTAAACTTCCATTCCAACCAATTCCCACTTCTTAGGGAACTGCATAAACAATCACTTTTTTTCACCTCACCTCTACCTTAGGGTTTCCTTTAGAAAGCAGCCATCTTGTATAAGAGATTGGAAGGAATTTCGTGGAAGAAAAAGTTTTTGGAGAAGGGGAGGATGCCCCCTCCAAAGAATGAGGCGTCTCCACCCTTCTTCCCTCCAATGCTACTCAATACCTCCTCCCTTGGGCAGTCCATCTTCTTCATTCTTCCATGCCTCTTCTCCTAGGGTTTTGATCTCTCCTTGAAGTGCTTTAAGTTCAAATTAGTTCTTGCTATTCCCATGTTTGTTGCTTTAATATTCTTGGCTCATAATTCCATGTGTTTTTGTCGTTACTTTGTTCCTTGCTTCTATGCTATGTTCCTTAATCTTTCATGTTGTTTGCCACTTGATTTCAGCCGTAGATCCTTGTTCCTAAGGATACTAATATTTGGAAATGTCAGTGAAGAATAGTGATCTTTAGATCAAGTGATTTGGGTATCTTAGATTCATTGATTTCCATTACTCATACTTGCATATTGTCACTTTTTTTCCTTTGAATCTTTGCTTCATCTCTTAGTTTTCCTTGATTATTTTCTTAAGATCTAAGTTATTGTTTTCTAGTAATGACAGCCAAGAGAAATAGTAGCTTAATTCTTTTGAGTTTACTTCATCTTATAGGTCCTTTTTGTTTAGTGCTAGCACTAGTTTGATGTTGTTTTTTCTTAGAATAGTTCCATATTCTTAGCTTCTTTTCCTTTGGTTTTGTTTTGGGTTCTAATTTTATGTTAGCTGAAGTTGGTTTACTATTGTTAAAAGGTGTTTTATATGTAATTGGAATCAAGTTTCTAGCCATGTAAGAGTGCACAATTTCCACATTTGTATACATGTTCATGGACACTCTAATTTGATGTATTTTGGCATTAAATGAATAAATCTCATTGAGGATTGTTGTTTATGCTTGAATTCCAGTATCTTAGTACTTTAATTTTGAAAGTTATCTTCAATTAAAAGTGCGTGTGAAGTTGATTTCCATGCCTTGTTTGAATTGAGTTCATAAATACCATGTTGCTGGAATTTTTTCTATTCAATACTATGCTTAGTTTCCAGTAGCTTATTCATTGTATTTATTTGAATCCTTAGAAAACCATTTAGATTTTTAAGCTTTTTTTTTTTTAAGTACCATGATCATATTGCATTTTAGTTTGGTGTTAATTTATAAATTTAGGGCATTTTTTGAACCCATGAACCATGTGCACCATCCCATGCGCATAGTCCTAGGGTGAAATATCTTTAATGATTGGCATGTTCAGTTGGTAAATCATAGTGTAGGAGTAGTTAATTCATTTTTTATATCTTATTTTAGTTGTAGGAAGTTTCTTAATCTATTTTTTATAAAATTCAATTTTTAGTAATATTTAGATTGGGAAAGTGTTAAGTTGGCAAAGTTTCTATTTTAGGTAGTTCCTTGAAGTTTAATTGCTTCATTTATTTCATTCTAATTTTGTTGTACTTCCTATAATTGCAAGCATATTAGTTAAATTTGTAATTCCATTGTTTAGTTTATTTCATGCATTTTTGGTTTCCTTGTTTATTTAATTCCTTAGTCTAGGTCAAAACCATATCTTTTAACTAAGTTAGATAATTTAAGTAAGGACCCACTAATCACACATCTGTTCAATTCCTCAAGGGATTGACCTTGCTTGCATGAGAATACTATAATCGATTTGTGTGCTTGTCAATTTTTACTTAAAATCACAACAGTGCTCTTGGAGTAGCTGTAAGGCTTGATGATGTCTAGGAGTGTTGGACATATTGATAATCCAGAGGCATTGGACTGTTTTAGATGTTTAGTTGATGTATAAGAAAACAATATGGGAGGGGTGTATGATGTCCAGGAGTGTTGGACATCATGGATAGTGATGTTGATGGTCTAGGAGAGTTGGATAGTCCAGGAGCATTGGACATGCTTGGATATCTCGACTGGTAGTATAGGTGTGCCAGTGTCCTTGTGATGGGACTAAATTGTCACCCTATATTCGCATGATTTGTTGAGCATATTTCAAGATTGTCATTATTTTGTTATCAGAGCATCTCATGTTGTGTTTTTCATTATCGAGTATTTATCAACTAAGGTTTGTATGAGAATTTGATGTTATACTATTATCTAAGTTTTTTTTGTATTATTTTAATTATGCTATATTTGAGATAAATGTTCATTTTCGGCATTTTTGTAAACATAGATGTTCTATTGGTTAATATACATGTTCAAATTACACCTAAACTCAATATGTTAGTTGTTAGTGCGTTCTCATTATTACATTTTTAGAAATTTGAAGGACTGTAGAATTATCATTATTCCAAGGTGAGTATTTATGATCAGTCCTGCACAACCATTCCAAGTGAGACATCGAAGAGGTCAAGAGTAGGAGAGGAGGCACTTTTGTAGTTAAGAGATTTGTATCACACTTTGGACATACATGAGCAAAAGAGTACTTGGCTATATTAATGGTTGAATGTTTATATTGGACTACATTAATATTTTGACAATGAGTTTTAGGTTGATACTTATTATATTGTAAACCTTAAAAATAATTTATAGAACTTTGTTTTTATTTAGTAATTTACTTTGGGACTAGTGGATCCTATGACAAAGAAAATTGATTTAGAGGCATTTTCCTTACTTTAATGAATGTGAGAATGTTTCACAAATGCATCTAGTGTGAAGGTAGGTCTTTTTGAATATATATATATATATATATATTATGACTTTTTAACTTGTTTTCAAAATAAAGAAAATTTTCAAATATTATTTTTTTTAAACTGGGATGTGACAGATTTGGTATTAGAGCTATAGGTTATTACTACTCATAATTAAATTACTATGAAGACAAATAATATCAACCTATAGGGGACTAAGTCTTAGGATTGAGTGGAAAAATAGCTATATAGGAGAACTTGCTAGGTTTTTATTGGTTTCAGATGATAGGTAGGAGATGTGGAGAGGATGCTCCCCTACCTAAAGACAGGTCAACCACCACAAGGATAGAAGGTGCCATTCATAACTAGCTTGATACAACAAACCAGGTAGTCGACCTCATATTCCAAAAGATGAGACAGTGACTAGAGGCTACCCAGGGTGCTAGTGGGGTTGCAGGAGAGATAGAGTCTAAGGATGATGGTCTCAAGGGGGAAAACTTGCTTAAGAGGTTTTTGATGGATTGCACGTAAGTTCTCTGGCTAGGATGGGCTAAGGAGTGCTGAGACATGCTACATGATGTTGAGAGGATTTTTGTAGCAATGGCCATTCTTGAGTATAAGCAGGTGGTGGTAGCCACTTTCATACTAACTAGTGAGGTTGCATTTTGGTGGCCAATAGCCAAGAGGAACTATTTTCAGGGTGCATATGTCATTTCTTAGAAGAACTTTAGGGCAGTGTTTAACAGATATATTCTTTCCACTTCATGTGTTAGAATTAATGGAGTTAGAGTTCTGGAGTCTTAGTCAGGGCAATCACACACTTGCACAGTATGAGGCAGAGTTTGCTCACCTAAGGCGGTTCGCACTTAAGGTTTGTAACACTAAGTTGAAGGTTGCACAGAAGTTTGTTAAAGGGATTGAGCTTCAACCTAAATAGCAAAATATTACCATCATGGCCCATCAATGTAGCCAAGGTTTTAGGGTTGGCATGGATATTAGAGGTTGCATAGAAGTTTGTTAAGAGACTAAACTTCAACCTAAATAATAGAATATTTAGATCATAGTCTACCAATGTAGCCAAGTCTATAGGGTTGGCATCCATCTTATAGAGAGAGTTGAGAGGCACACCTAGAGATGTAGACCAATATTTTGGATAGACTAGCCACAATTTAGACTAGAAGGGGAAGAAGAAGATGGTGATTAAGATGTATCCATCACTAGCATTACCAATGAGGCAATTTGGGGGTCAGCCTAGCACATTTGAGGTTGGTCAAGGATGATTCCATCTAGGCAAGTATATGCAAGACTGAGGACCTAGATGTTTCTAGTGGGACCACTTTGCTTGAAACTGTGCCTTGGCGAGGAGGGCAGTTCCATCACCTTGTCGTCACGCACCACAGTGAGACCAAGCACCACGGGCTGCATAGTTACCATGACAGGAGCTAGCATCATGTCCAAATCCTGCATAGCATAGAGTTTAGGCTACCAGAGTTTAGGGCAGAGTTTACACCATCACTACCGACCAAACCTAGGATCTAGCTCCATCTTGCAAGGTATGCTAGGTATAGGATAGATTGGTGCTACCCACTCTTTTATTTCTGCCACATGTGCATCTGTTTAGACACAACTTTGAGTAGATTGAAGTTTCTATTAGAGTTTAGCACACTAGCTAGGGAATCAATGACAGTGAAAGAGTTCATTAAAGATATTCCCATCTTGATATTAGGTATAAAGTTGAAGGTTCATCTAATAGCCTTAAGCATGACATACTTTGACATCATCTTAGGCATGGACTGGCTAGGAGAGCATGGGGTTATAGCGGATTGTAAGAAGAAGTCGATGACCTTGCATTTGCTTGATGAGTAGACACTTGTATTTCAAGGGAAAGTAGACACTTCTAGGATCATTATTGTCTTAGCTAGTTGGGCAGCACACCCACCATCGAGTGGGTGTCAGGTTTACTAAGCATATGTGGAGGATTAAGAGAGGCTTATTCCTCGCCTTGAGGAGATCAATGTGGTATAAGAGTTTTCTAATGTATTCCCAAAGGAGCGTGATCAATATTTAATTTTGATTAAAAACCACCCAATTAGTTACCCATGTGTTACAATTTATAGGGGTAAAATAGGGTATTTGACAAAAATTCATAACACATGCATTTTTAACTTAATGACTTAAATTTTTGATATTTTGTAGATTCGGAGGCTAATCAGAGGTAAGTATGTGATTAATCATATTTTTCTAGGAGTTAATTATTGTTATTACATTTTGTAGGAAATAAGACGGTGATCCGATGGAAGAGATCGATTGAGATGAATATTTGAAGATCAAGATTGAAAGATTGAGTCAAAACCTAAGAATCATCAATCCAACATGAGATCAAGGAAAAGATCATCTTTAGGATCAACAATGGATGAAATCAAAGGAGCTAAAAGGTGGCCAAAGTGGGCCCATGAAGCAAGCCATGCATCTCAACCACCTTTACACAGGAACTATTCAAGCCACCTTAGCCATATAAACCATGAAGCCAAGCTAAGAGAGCCATCTAAGCCAGCCATGAAGCCTAGCCAATGAAGCCCTCAAAGTTAGCCATCAAAGCCCTTAAACTAAGCTAAATGGAAGGATAGGATTAGAGAAAAATCAAGAGGATTATCCATGAGATTCTAAGGGATATTTTGAATGAAATTAAAGGAAAATTCTTAAGGATAAGTTGGTATGTAAACAATTAGGAAGAGACCCGTTCAATTTTCAAGTTTTTCCCACCTTTTTTAATCACTTTCCAACTCATCACCAAATAGCACTATGAATTTGAATTTTTCAATCAAAATTCCTACTATTCTAAGACTCCTCAACCTTCCTAAACTCCCATCTTAACCAACCAACCAATCCCCATTTCCAAGAAAATCACTTAGCCAATCAAAATTTTCCCACCTCACCTCACTTTCCTATCTTTTTCTCAGTCATCTCTTTCCTCCCACTTTTCTTTCTCTTTCCTGCTTTGTCCCATCACCCAAATTTCTATTTTGAAGGGTGTCAATGATTTTTAATGTGGTGAGATGCCTCCCTTAAAAGAATGGTGCCTCCCCACTTAAAGCAACCAAAAGGCAGCCACCATCCACCTTGTTTCCTCTTTTGAAAACCCTAAATTCCCACCATCCTAGCCATTCAAATTGATTTGTTTTCATCCACACCATACCTTATTATTAGGTCAACCTAGAAAATATAGGATACAAAATATAAAAGACCACAAAAATCAAAGGAGAGGCATCTTTTCAAAAAAGGAAAAGACACCTCCTCCACTTGGATGAGGGCATCCTCTTCCTCTCCAACTCTCCTTTCACTTTTGCTTGAATTTTCTTCTACTTTTGGGTGATTGATACTCTATCTAAGGTGAGCTGCTACTCATCCATATGTTCCGCACCTAAGATTGGAATGGCAGTCTCCTTTGAAAGGTTGGTTGATTCTCCTTGACCTTTCTTTTCTTGGATTGTCCATTGTTACCTTGTTTGCTTTTGATTCCATACTTAGTTGTTATTTTGATTTCCTTGCTTGTTGGCTTTGAGTTTAGTTTCATAATCCAATGGTTTAAAAGCTATAACTCTTTAGTAGTGACAACCAAAAGAGTAAGCTATTAGATCAAAGCCCTTTTTCCTTGAATTTCCTTGTTTTCTTTGTTAATTGTTCCTTGTTTCCCTTGTTTTTTACCTTGTTTACCTGGTAGTGATGGCCAAGAGGAGAAGTGACTTGAGTCCTTCATTTTCCTTTTTGCAATCCATGCTTTCTTCGTAGAGATTGACATAGTTTTAGGTGTTCCTTTCCTTATGTTCCTTCATTAGTCTAGCCATTTTTTCTTTTGATTCTCTCTTGGAAACCACTTGCATATTAGAGCAGATTAGTTTGAGGGTTTTGCTATGTGTTTTAGAATTGAGTTGAATCAAGTTTCATGTCTTGAAATGAATGCAATTTCTAGCATTATGTATATGTTTTATGCATTCAACTTTTTAAATGTAATTGGTATTATTTCTATGAAATCACTTGTTCTTGTATACACTTGTTTCTAGTAGTGAAGAACTATTGAATTGAATGTTTTAATGCATATAAATTCATGATTTTATGTGTTGATTAAATGAAAATTTGAAATAGCATAATGCTGGAATTTCCAGCAACATAGAAAAATCACCTTGTTTGTGCTTAATTCTTCAAATTATTTATTGCTAATCTAAGTTATTTTTTAGGAAATTCACTAAGCTTTTAAGCTACTTGTTTAGTTCTTAGATTAGATTGCATGATAGTTAGTTAGAGGTCCATTAATTTCAATCTATGTTTATCCCATAAATAATGTGCTCAAACCCATGGTTCATGTGCATGGTTTCAAGTTGTTTTCCCATAGAAAAATTGCTTAATTTAGCTTAGATTCTCATGTTCAAATTCTAGTTCTATTCATGCATTCCATGCCAGATTATATTTGCATCATAGTTCATGCATATTGTCATGATCATCCATGCATCTTACTACGTTGTTTCATGGATTCTTTCTAGTTTAATTCCATGCATATCACTTGTTTAGTTGTTTCCATAAGTATTACGTGTTATAATTTCTTAGCTAGATAATTGTTTTGGTTTAGTTTGCATCTTAGGTTAGTGGAGAAAGTTTCCATGTTTAGGCTAAGAAAATTTTAAATCTAGAAATTTTCTAATTTCATGCCTTTTTTAGTTTCCATAATTAATTTAGGTTTAAAATCTCATGATCTTTGCTTAGGTTAAGTAATTTAAAGTAAGGACCACAAGTATCATATTTGTTCAATTCCTCATGGGATCTACCTCCTCATGTGGGAATACTACAACTAATTCATACGCTTGCGAGTTTAACTTTAAAATACACAACAAGTTTTTGGTGCGATTGCGAGGAGTTGCAACGTTTTGTTTAGTGGACCATACTTCAGATTATTTTTCTCTAGTCTAGGTTTAGGGTGCATTAGTTTAGGATTCTGCATTATATTTGATATTTTTCTCATACTGACCATTCTTGTTTGATTTTTGTGTGAGGGAAATCGGCAAAGGAGTGGCATCGATCTTGTGGGCCATGACTTCATCAACATAAATTAGGTTTTTATTGTGTTCCTAGATTAGGATTTGAGTGAAACTTGTAGTGAGGCCCATTATATTTTTTACTCTATTATTCAATTTTAAATGGGTTGTAATAATACAGTGCAAGTATGGGGTATGGTGGCCCACACTTGATCTTCATCAAAAAACCCATTGTAAGTATCACTCACTTTGTTTTTATTTTTCTAGTTAGATGTATTTAGTGTAATTTTGCATTTATAGTTGGTAGTGTAATTCATATAGATTAGGTTCATGCATTTATAATTGTTGCATAATATTGAGGATTGTTGCATTAGTTCAAGCACCTATTTAACAGAGGCTATAACCAAAGCATAGGCTACATGGTTATAGTATCACGTCTTTTAAGATACCTGAATCTATGTTAAGTAGCATATAAGTAGGCATTAGTTTACTTTTGTTTTTCATTATATACTTAATTGCTTTATGATGGAATGGAATAGTAAGGGCCCCACAGGAACCCTTGTAAGAAAAGGACTAGATTTCATCAACAAGTCCTTGGCCCTTGTAAGAATCAATCAACATCCTTATATGTCGAGATCCCAACCCTTGAATGTTAATTTAAAAGAAAGTAGAAAAAGACTTAGTGTATCAGGCTCATAGGACCCTTTTAAAAGGATGCGATCTATTGTTACTCTAGTGGCTTTTGAGCACTGTGATTATAGTGAGTGTCTTAAAATCCAAGAGATTTTTCCACGCCTTCCATTGACTTCAATTGAGGTCAAAATGCCTCTTAACACAAGAAAATATGCATCAAATTTGTGAGAGAATGGAACAAATCATGGCTTCCATTGAAAAGGAGACTAAAGAAGTGGAACGAGAGATGGAGGAATGAGAAGAGATGATGAAACCAATAAGGGAAAATACTAATAAAAGCATTGCTGAACTTATAAAAAGGACTAAGGAAATGAAAAATATTAGGGATAATGAAGACCATTTAGTACTGATACTAGGATGGAAATTTTTTAAGATTATTTTGAGCCACAAAGTCCACAACAATCGATAGAAACCTTCCACTTAGATCTACTCAAGCCCTGTCTTATTCTTTGTTATGATTATCATGAAGAGACTCCCTTTGATGAAGAGAATGAAGCCGTAGAAACATCCAACCCAAATCCTTTAGAATCGTGTCCTACTCATTTTTATGAATTTAATGAAGACACATCCATTATGGAGGTGAATGAGTTGTTGGATACTATGTCGTTAGTGGACAATTCTCTATGGCAAGCGAGAGTAGTAACCCTTATAATTTCTGAAATTCAAATTAAGCCTTGCAATATAAAAGATGTACTTGATCGGAACTTATCGACCTTATTTAAACAATCACAAGATAGTCATGTAGGCCCATTTGACGCCTTGTGCCCACAAAATAGGAAGAAGAAGAGTCAGTTGATGTACATCAACCAATTCTAGGGTACACATTAGAGGATAACTAAGGTTTAAGCCAAACTTGTCCCCACCTCTAGTAATACAAGAAGAACCTTTTTAGGAAGGGTAAAGTCAACTTATGCCCCCTATTTCAAGACAATGTTGGGGAAATGGAGGAAAAATATAAATGAGTATAATGGTCTATGTTGTCCCCCAATTTGGTCAAGAAGAGGACCATTCATATCCATATGGTCCAACAAACTTTAACTCCATGGTAGTTCAAGATGTCATTGTATTACTACCGCCTAAAAATACAAGGTGGAGGAATTATATTGACTACGATTAAATTTTGAAGATGGGGATTATCAATTTGATTCCCCCTAGTGCAAAATAGTGGTGATCTACTATGTTATAATGATATCAACACCTAAAATTTCAAGGTGGAAACAATATATAGACTACTGCGAGATTCTGAAGTGGCATGAAAAATCTTGCTAGTTCATGCTTAGGGTTAGGATTATGATATTTTAGTTTAGCTAGTTAGGTCTAGTAGAAATTAGGTTAGTTATAGACCATGTCTAGTTAAAGACGTTAAATTTAGTGCTTAAAGGGAGGCAACCTAGGATTTTTTATAAAGTTTCATTAGTTTTCATTATTCACTCATCATTTAGGTGTCCTATATTTCAAAACATTGAGAATAATGTTTAGTTTAGGTTGGGGGTGTAGAAATGAGATTTCTAAGTTTTTTTGCATTTTTGAAAATTTTTGAAAAAAATTATGATAAGTTCCTCTATAAAGATGAGAATTCAAAATTTCTAAATATTTAGTTAAAATTTTGAACTTTAGCATATTAATAGAGGCCATCCTTATTAAACCCAGAGCCATTAGCTTTCCTTATATTATTTTCCCCTAGTTAGCCCATTGAGACTTTAAATATCAGCCTTTTCTTTATTAGCCATATATCCTCTACTTATATTGAACCCCTATAATACATCCATTACCCATTTTTTTGAAAATATGTGGAGAAGATTAAAGAATATCTTGAAAAATTATGAAAAATACAATTCAAGAGATGGACATCAAAAAGGTGAAAAATAAGAAAAAGTTCAAAAGGCTATATGCAAAGTCAAGTGAAAAAAAAGAAAAGAGATAGCCAATGAAAAAGAAGAATGTTCACTCTTGCAAGGAAAAATATAAAAGTTGTGAATACACTAATAGAAGACCTTTACATATTTTCCAGGCAACCTTTGTTTACGTTATACACATTCTTTTGATAACTCTTACCTAAGCCTATGTTTTCTCCTAGTAGAAGTCCTAACTTGATCTTAGGAACAGTATGGCTTAGATATGGTTATAAATGAATAGGAAATTTGGTAAAGTGTAACATTATAGTAGTTGAAATCCTTTCATAAGATCATTACCATTCTTTCCAATTTATTATTCTTTTGTATGAAATATGTGAGACTTTTAGACTTGATAAACAATATTCTACTCACATATTAATGCGAGATTAACACCTTTCCGAGTGACAAGTATATCATGTGACGATTGAAGTCAAATCATATATTTGAACAGTAATTTAGGTTATATTTTACTTGAAAACTATATTTGTATATTAGTTATAACACACACTCACCTTCTAAGATTTAATGAAATAATGAAATATCTTTAGCATAAGGATAGGAATTTGAACCTTTTTGTGTATCTTTATTAGCAGGCTAAAGTTAAGATGAGTTGAATAAGAGAATTTTCTCAAATGAATAAAGGACTTTCACAAAATGTTTTTAGAATTTTGTGAGTATATTCACTGCAAACTCTCACGACGCATAACTTATCCACTAGTGGTAACGTAGGGGTTTAAAGGCTTGTTACATGTGCTAAATGTAATTATGAGTACTACGAAAGTAGCACTTTGTATCCTATTTTGTAAAATGATTTTTTGCACGTTTTGCTCAGGATTAGCAAAATGCTGGTTGGGGGGGGGGTCTAATAAGTTTTTAATTTTGCATAAAACCTACCCAATTAGTTACCCATGTGTTATAATTAATAAGATAATATAGGTTTTTAACAAAATTTGTAACACATGCATTTTTGACCTTATGACTTAAAATTTTGATATTTTGTAGGTCTAAATGTTAATCCAAGGTAAGTATGTAATTAATCATATTTTTTTGGATTTAATTAGTGTTTTTATATTTTGTAGGAAACAAGATGGTGATCTGACGACCGAGATTAATCCAGCTGAACATGAAGATCAAGATCAAAATATAGAGTCAAAACCTAAGAATCATTATTCCAACATGAGATCAAGGATGAAGATCATCTTTAGGACCAGCAATGAATGAAATTAGAGCTAAAGGTGGCCAAAGTAGGCGCATGAAGCAAGCATGCATTTCCCCCACCTTTGCATGGGAGTCATTCAAGCCACCTTAGCCATATAATCCATGAAGCCAAGCTAAGAGAGCCATCAAAGCCAACTATATTAACATCCTCACAAATAGGGAGAAGAGATGAAAAGGTCAGTGTGTTGATTTTATAGACTAAAACTTCTCAATAAAAAATCAAAGAACATCAAACATTCGTGATACATAAAACATGAGCTTGAGTTTCCTCAGCTGAGAAGGTTTGATCCATAATCATCTTCACTCTCAAGATTCAAAGTAAGAAGTAGAGAACTGCAGAAGTTGGTTGTTTCATATGTTCACTACTTCTTTCTAGAAGTATTTTCTTTTCATTTTATTCTTGTTATTATTGGGATGTTTAGAATTCACAAGAACTTAGAACAAGGATAGGTATGTATAAGTTTCTTATATACTAGGCATGATGTTGCATTAAAATTTTCATCCAAGATATATGAAATTCTTTTGCTGTTGGTCCAATCAACAAAAATCATGAAATCTTGCCTCTGAGGAAAAAGATTACAAATTAATCAAATTTAGGTTTTCCCCAGGTCGAGTTAGGTTCCTTAGGGTTTGATGATGAAGAATCACCATTGGTTTTTATTTTCTAAAGTTGGAAGCTGTATAAATTCATGCTCTTGTATATTTTTAGAGATTTTCTGTACAAGAATGAGATGTTCATGTTGGATGTACTTCTGAAAGTTTCTTCCTATCGAAGGACCTTAGAAGTTCATGATGTTGAATTCTTGGACATTGTGCTATTACCTTTGTCCCATCGTAGTAAGTGTCATGGACTTCATTCCATGTATCGTTTTGTTTATCTGCCGAATTTTGCAAGTCTTTTAAGATCATTTATTTTTGGATTTTCATTAGAAGAACTTTTGCTACCTTAAATGCTGTCTCTAGCACATTCTTATTTTGATTTACTACAGTACCATATACTACCTGGCTAGATTTGTTTGCTCATTATTTTATTGCCGCCTGGACTGTGGACTGATATCATCTCAGAGTAAAGAAGTTTCTTCAGGATTTTCCTTTTCTCCCTTCAAAGTGCAATTAGATGCTGGGTCAAAGCTAGAGCCAAGCTGTTTGATAATGACAAGCCATAGATGCTCTAGGTTAGTAGCCAATGCTCTGAGCGGCTCTTGACAAGTAACTGCTCCAGCACTTCTCCTTTGTTTCCCAGTACATGAACAATATCCATTCATGTCAGTTGCAACGTATACTGCAGTGCACATTATTCTTTTGTTCTACGAATGCTGATTGAGAAATCTGGTCAGCACTGGCATTGGTGTATCTTTTAGGTAGTAGATTAGACATGAGCAAGATATAATAGATGAGTTTCCTCGTGGAGAAGCATAATAAGTACTTAAACGGAAAATCTGTCAGGGACTGCACATCCATCAGTTCTAGAGAGACAAATCTCATGGATGCTCAACAGAAAATGAAGAGTGCGAGCCTGTTACTCGACTAACAGAGCATCATAGAAGCATATCTTTAGAAATGTACTGCTTCTCTTGACGTGCAGTATATTCATTATGATAATATCATGGTAGAACTAGCATCATAGATATGCCAATGTTTTGAGTGTCCTTTTTCCTTATCCAACAAAGGGCAAGATAAGCGCATTACCTGTCCAAGGTAGCATTATTATCTTTAGAGACACACTCATGGCTGCTGCCCAATCTATATAGTTGTTAAGTGGTGTCAAAATCCCTAGATGAATCTTCAGGTTACAACCAAGTAGGAATTTTGTGACATACTCTGACCATCATTACTTATCTACTACTGTTGTCTGTGGATGCTGTGTGAATGACTTGTCAGAACTTCAGGATGCATCTTTACTGCAATTCCAATCAGAAACAAGTTGCTGTTATTGCATAGTTTAGATAGTAATAAGAATACAATATCAAACTTATTCATATATTTGACCTGTTTGTTTGGGACCTTCAGTCTTATGATCCCCAGTCATGTCCTTTCACAATTGAGAATGAAGGATCATTTGAATCAATTTTGAATATTACCAAAGTTGGAATGAAGGTCCATTTGAATCAAAGCTGGTAAAATGCAAGGTAAGGCTGTGTACTTTAGGCCTTTGTGGTCCACCCCTTCCCCGGACCCCGCATAGGCGGGAGCTTCGTGCACTGGGGTTACCCTTTTACCAAAGTTGGCTGTTTTAACTGGTGTTAATTTTGTAGGGGGTTGAGACTTTAGATGCAGACCATTCCATCACTCCATAAAATGTTGAGGGGCTAAGGCAAGCAAAAAAAGCAAAGAGGGTGCAGCAATGCGTCTAGGTCCAATGATGCTAGAGCACTTCTCTTTTATAAGGCAATGGATTCGTAACCACCTTCCATTCTTTAAGTTAAGTAAGAGCTCCCAATTTATTTTCCTTCAGGAAATAATCCATGGTTTGACGTCCTGCCCTGCTGATGTTAAGCATTCATCTTTCTGATTTCTTCTTCCAGAAAAGTGGCTCCCGAACTAGTTTTATTATGGCTAATCTGCACGATCAACATTTATCTTTCTGATTTCTTCTCCCCACTTAGAGACAGGCATAATAGAATATTAACGAAAATAAGATAAAGAAACAAGCTTCATACCATCATTTATCAGACTAAATGTCTGGGACTTCAGGTCCTGCCTTGCACTACCTATTCTCCATTTCAAATCCAAATTCCACGGCAGCAATAACTCGATGTACAAATAATGTTAAAATAAATACAAAAGAAATCAAAAGAAAAACTCACTCCCTCAAGTTCTTGTGCTTTGCAGGTAGAGTATCCATAGCGAAACCACAGGAAACAGCATCATCTGATGGGGCTAGTCAATATGGGACTTTTGGATGTGCAGCAGTTGACAACCTTGGAAACTTGGCTGCTGCAACTTCCATCGTGGACTTGGTGAGCAAAATGGTGGGAACAATAGGAGAGAACCACGGCACAGGTGCAGGGACATGCGCAAACAATATTTGTGCAGTTTCAGCAACAGGTATAGATAAATCTATCACTAGAGCTACTGTCGCCTGTGATGTTGCTGCACTTATGGAGTACAAAGGACTTCCTCTCAAGGAAGCAGCTGCTTATGTTATAGAAAAGTGTGTTTCTAAAGGAAAACCTGGCCTGTCCACAGGAGAAGTCACCATGCCGTTCAACACAACAGGCATGTACAGGGCATGTACTTTGGAAGATGGATTTTCTGAAGTTGCAATATGGTGATTTTGTGATACAGATTAGAATAAACTGAGAAATTTGATGAATCTCGGTAAGAATTGTGCTTCATCTCAAGAAATATGAAAACTGGTTTATGAGCAAATAAATGAAAATTGGAGTCATCTGCAGCAAAATGTTATTGATTGTATTTAGAAGACTCGTTTTGGTAATTTGAAACTTGTTTCCTTTTCTTATTTTCGTTAGTATTCTATTGTCTGCTTGTGTGATCCACCATGTTTACAGCTCATCTTAATTGTTTTCACCACAGTCAACTTGTAAAAGGGTGGACATAAACTCCTAGATATCATACTGACATTGAAATAACAAACTATTGGAATCCGAGTTCGGCGAAAAATAAATTTAGAACTGATGCGATGTGAGCCTCGGATTGATCAAAACCTTGCGCCTTATGGTCTTATTTCCATCTCAGTTGCTATCTCTATGCTTGAATAAAGCTTTTGGACCATAATCACAGAATAGTAGGTAATTTGATTCAAAAGCTTAGACTGTGTTTGGAGAAACTTGTTTTTATTGTGTTCTTTCTATTTCACAGTAGAAAACTAAACTGATTCTCTACTAAAAAGTAATTTCCCAAACATGCACGTATCTGTGGTTGAGCAGACTCTTATGTTTAGCTATGGGAATGATATATGGACTATGTGTTTTAAAAATGGTAAATCTTATTCTACTAAACACCTTTCTGATTGGTTGCTGATGCCTTTTTGATAGATGTAATGAGCCATTAATTGTTAATCACTACTGCGAAGAAGCTTCATGGAAAAGGAAGTGCAGATACCACTTACCTTTAGCTGGTCGCTGTGGGCAGTTGATTTTGTTTTAATCTTATGAAGATAAATAATGGGAGCTGATGAGTATTTAAGTTCAAATTAATTATCTATAGAAATAAAGGAAATGCTTGATTAAATTAAGAAATGAATTCCCAATCCCACTCTAAACAGTCCAACAAGTGCAGATGCTTTCTTACCTTTTAAAAAATGACAGGTCCAACTTATCTATAAATTAAATGGGCTATGACCCTTTAACAGTTCTTCCCACAAGGAAGCTTCCAATCTGGTGACTCCCCACTTCCTCTCCCATTCTTCAGAACTCACCAATGCACTTATTTGACTTTCACCGACTCGAAATTTAAGAAAAGGAGATTGTCTCCAATTCAAAGTGGGAGAAGAATCATACCACTCTAATATATGTTTTATCAAATCCACTATGCTTGGTGGAATTTGACATGGACCTCTTTTTCCCACTTCCAATACGTCCTGTATAGTTCTCATTGTCAAACGTTAATGACTAAACTCAAGAAAGAAGAAACTAGTTGATGTCATTTTCATGCATCATCTGGTTGGTTGCTAATAGGATATGAGTTACAAGTGCTGCAATCATGTCTTCAATATCACATCAAGAACATCAGATTAGATGGAAATTGCTTCCTTCTCTCACTTTGTATTTTATTATGAGTATATACAAATTACAAAGCTAAAGCTGCATTACTATTTCTGATGATGCCGGCATAGCCCAAAAATTTATACAAAAAAAAAAAGAAAGGAAAACCCACACTACTCTCTCTCTCTCTCTCTCTCTCTCCCCACTTACACCAGTTGTATCAATCAAATATTTAGTGATATTCAATGTTTTATCTGGGCATTTTCCACACGACGCAATGGGAAAATTGTTGAGATGAAGAGTTCTCTGTGGTGTCTGCCTGTACATGAAGCAAAAGTATATTTTTGTACGTTTTCCTGGAATTTCTCAATGTATGGGTTTTAAGGAACTTCTATTTTCCCGAATTAAATTGCCTTCAACTTCTAATTTTGTATTCACCCACAAGCAACCTCATATCAGAGACCTTCTCAGAGGTTCCTTATGCCACTAACACAGTGCCTTGGCAACCTTGAACATTATTTTCTGCATATTTTCTTCTTTTTTGCTATTCTCACAATGCTTATATGGTCATAAACAAGGGAAATATGAAATTTAAAGCTACCTAGAATTTGTTAAAAATAGAGACAGAGCCATACGACTCAGATTCTTGATGGAGCCAATAACTACTGGCTAATCCTAAAAACTATCAATTATAGCTGCAAGGACAATGTAGTCATTACGTTTGAAAACAATTATAATGAAAATAGTGCCAATGAGATTTATTAGGCATGACCGCTATATGACAGGATCTAACACATGAAAGGTTAGGATCATCAAGCACCAAGGTCCCACATTTACTTCCAGCCGCTCATGTAAAATTCCACGCATGAGAACACTCATATCCACGTATTTTTCTCTTAAACACATTGGAGATAATGAAGTTCTATGATGGATAAAATAGCAGTAGTCAAGTACAACTGGGCCCACGGTAAACGATCCAAACCATTTTTCACATAGAATTATTTGAGGATTAATCATTCACAAGATTCTTCCCTATCAGATTATCCTCAACCTTAGTGACATATTTTTTTTCTAACTTCCGTTAAATCCCAAAGTTAGACACTACACATTATCAGAGGGTAGAAAACTCAACAATGTCACACACGAGATAAGTGGTTTGGATCGTTGAAAAGATTGAAACCCTCTTGTTGCTGCTAGTTTCTAAACAAATAAGCGCATCTACCGTATAAGAAGTCTATAGAATATAGCATCCGAATATACATTAGTCACAGATACCTGCATATACACGTGAGAGATTAGCCAAAGATACGTTTGTGGCAGATTTTTCACCTTGGTGACGGTAAAGAATCATTATAGAGTCCTGGTAGCAGTCCACACAAAAAGGGCTAAGGAATCCACATCATATGTTGGGCCATAGGGGTTGCAAATCAGACGAATGGGTTGGATCACTCAAAAAATTAAGGGGTAAGGTGCAACAAGTGGTGTAAACTCCTACACTTCTTGAGCATGAACTTTTACAAGGACTCGTATACTTTAATAGCTTGGGACTTTTCAATAGTGTCCTTCATTTATAATTTGTCTCCGAAGAAGTACACACTCAAGAGGAGAGGAAGGAGTACACACCCTTTTTCCATGTATATTACAATATGTTTTTTCACAAATCATCATGTTTAGAATACCAAAAATAGGTAACCTATAATAAATAAATGCATTTGGACAAGTCTAGTAAAATTTTTAGATCTTTGTGACTTAACAAAAATGGATGGTATGATTTTTAACCTAGAGAAACTTAGACTAAAAGCGTCCAATAGGCATAGAATTTGATGCCTAGCATATCTAATCAATTTCCTAACATGATGAATGGGTTAGATCTAAAAAAATAGTTTCATTATGTATGAAATTAAGCCCACACTCCTTCCTCTCCTTTTGAACATGTACGCCTCCTAACTCTGCAATTATGCCACCCAAGTTTTTGTTATCTAGATACCCCTCTGGATCTTGTTATTTACGAATTCCACATGCTTTATTATTCTCGGAATGTCCTTCCACCGATCCCAAACAATCCTTAGGCCTCTTTTCTTCTTTCAAAACAAATACCACCGTGGTTTATTCAAAAACTACCAAATACATTCCTTATTCTTAGGTTTGTTTCCATTATATATTGTATGGATATTGCTTTGCTATTACACTTGAACAGGATGGAATGCCCCAAGTTGTCAATTTATTATGATTTTTGCCTACTAATGTATTGGAAGTAAGTGGTCGACGTAGCGAAGGGTCTTAATTAATTCCACTGAATCCATTGAACCTGTTACTAATTTTGTTCTAATCGTCAGGCTGACTTTAACTAGCATATGCTGCATTCAACAGCCACTTCTCGGGAGAAATGAAGAAAAGTACAAGCCAAGGATTGAGATTCCATTACTGGAACTGGAACCCCGGTCCCGCGAGTGAGAGGAGTATTCCAATCAACTATACTATTGCCAGATTATTGCTTGCACTGGCACATCTACTTCGACACCATGTATACGTAGAAACTTGCTTAAAAGTTTGCTTTTTTATTGAGAGTCCAACTCAAGACCTCCCGCTTCAAAACGGTACTCTAACCAACTGAGCTACAGAAGCATATGACAAGTAAGATTCCAATACAATTTGAACATGGGTTGCTGGATTCAGAATCCATTGTCATAGCCAAGGTGCCAAAATGCGCTGCATTATGCAGTATGACCTCTTTGGCACAAAGGGTATATTTTGCTAGGTAAGCCCCCCCCAAAAAAAAACATTAAGGATAAAGAGAAAAGCACATCCAAAAATTAGGTGAAAAGAAAAAGGAGAAAATAAGAATTGGTTTTGAGTGTGGTTGAATTTCTTCAACAAAGTGAAAAATTCATATGGAGCTTGGTCACAAATCTTCTGTTTTTTCTTCTAAATACAATTACAAATTGATGCAATGGATGAGCAAAAAGAGTTTTTGTGTTAAACTCCTACATGAAGACTAAAGAGAATGATGGAGTGTAAGTGTTTCATGCGGACAAAGAAAGGAAAGGTTTAAGTGGAATTCAAAATTCCCAACAACAAAAGACTAATTACAAATGGAATATCATATTTAATTAGTTAGGATAAACATGAGATTTAAGAGAAATTTCAAAATGGCAACTAATAGACATTAATATTAGAGTGTAACGATCCTAATTTTTAATTTCTATTTTAAAGGATTATATATTGATTTTGATAAACATAAAAGGAAGAATCTTCATACTTAGGTTTAAGTGAATTTACCTTTTGAAAGACATCAAATTGAACTTCAATACCTTCATATTTGGATTGTACAAGGAAAAACGATTCGAATGACACTAATTTTCCTAAAATTAGAGATTGGACGAATAAGTGGTGATTTTTCTCGCAAAGGGTATTTTGGTAATTTCACAAGTGGATCCCTATCTGCAGAAATTTGTGTTGAACAGTCACGATACATTGAAAAACCCCTAGAAAATGATACTTTTTAGTTTTGACTAAATTCATGATGTTTGGAACTAACAGAACATTCTGATTAAGTGAAAATATAATATAATATAATATAAAAACATTTAAAGGAGGGCCAGATTTGATACTAGCACCCCCCTCTTAAACAACACGAAAAGGAAAGAAAAACAAACCTTTCCCGAACACGACACCTAATAAGAGCAAAAATAAAACCCGACGATGGGGAGGAGAAGGAGAAGAGGAAGAAAGAAGAGGAGAGGGGAGAGAAAGGAGAAGAGAAGAAAGGAGAAGGGGGAGAGAGTCCAGACACTAGAAAATCCTAGCCCATGCAAGAGACGAAGGGTTTGGGGGTTTTCAAGTCGTCCAGAGAAATAGAGCTCACCAGCAACAACAACAGCTCTAATCTCAGATCCGAATCGTTCATCTGGTGCACCCCTTTAGTTCCATTACCATTGGAGGAGGAATGACACTAGATGGAAGGAGGAACATCAAGCAAGGGAGATAATGGCTAAAAAATCACCAAATGGCGTCCCCCCGACAACAATCAAATGTTGTGGGCACCCACAGAGGTTAGTTTTCCCACGATCACTCTGTTTTCCTTGTTCAATTTGTCTATAGATTAGGAAAAGATACATTTTTAGTTAGGGATTGACCTATTCACACCAAAACAAGATCAAAACCTTTGATCTTGTTTGTATTTAACAAATAGAGAAGATAAGGAGCATTGAACAACCCATTTGAGGCTCTGATCATTCGATCAGAACTCAGATAGGGGTGATCTGACTCGTGTAGCCCTATCCACATTGATCCAACCGTTCAAATTGTAAATCATGCTTAAAAATAGTCAAACATACATGTTTTGTGGCTCGGATTGGACTAGAATCATGATATGTGCTAGAAAATAGATCGGACAATTTGGACCATTCGATCTGTTACGTGCAAACATTGATTGACAACATCTGATAGATGATCAAATGCTATTAATGAGATCCCCATCTTTAAAAATGATAGGATGACTAGAATCATATGGATTTGAAGTGAAATATATCAGATGATCTAGGTCGTCTGATCTGTCACTATTCAAATAATGATATTGTGATGTATGATCAATGATCAGATACCATAGATGAATTCTAGAACATTGAATTGTCTTAAATATGATATAAATTGTGGAACTAGGATAAACATACAAATAAGAAATGATGAATAATGTTCATGGTGAGTAAATCTAAATATGATCGTCAAATTTTGGTAAGATTATGAATTTAAAAGTGTTATATATCGAATTAGATGTCAAAAATGAAAATTCATGGACTGTAGAGATGATCTGACGATTGTTGCCCCTTGGATCATAATCAGTTGCAAATGGGAAACTAATGATGTTGCTTTTATGCAATTTGACGAAGTGTGATGATAGAATTGGATTGATAATTGAAAGTAATATTATCTTCCAACATCTAGAACTTGAAAGTACATATTTAGACAATTATCCATGAAATTAGACCTTGAAATAGTAAGTCAGATCACTATGACTTATTGGAGTAAACTCTTAGATTTAGATTTTCTGTCAAGGGGGTTATGCCAATGGAAAAGGCAAATCTAAACCATGGACACTAATTGGGGAATGGATGATGGATCTAAGACTAACCTGATCATGTATTCCTCTATGGTTAGTGAAAAATTAAACGGTTTATGAAACCTAAACAGCTAGACTTCAATTAAAACAGAATTCTTATGTATTCAATTATATATTATTCAACATTGACATGACCTCTATAACATCAACAGAGAAGATTAACCGATAAATCGAGTTGAGAAGGGAACATAACTGAACAGAGAATTAAGCCTGAGAGTTAGGTGGTTTTAACATCTATTTGCAAATGAGATTTTAACTATGCAATCAGTTTATGAAGATATGTGGATTTTAAATTATCAAATCATTTGAATTATTATGGTTTCTATTTAAGACTTCTTGACTATTATGGAATATATATCTCAACATGTAACATCGTTTTAGCTTTTAAGAATATAATATTTGCGAATGAGGCATGTATCTTCATAGCCATGATGCATGTTTTTGTATGAAAAACGAAAATGATGTTGTTCATTACTTGTAGTTTAATGCTTTTGAAAGAAATGATGATATTTGAAATGCATCAATCTCATGTTTTGAGATTAAGTTAAAGAAATGCATGATTTTGCAGGAGATCTGTACATTATATGATTTAAAATCATTTGGGATTGAATTATATCTTTGTTCAAGCTAGTGAGCCTAGTGGACACTATACTAAGAGGTTATATGGGTGGCCTCCTAGCCTCTAACCACCAAAGGTGGTAGGTATCCGTGCCCAAAGTGGCATCATTTTTCACTACTATTGTGGTAGGAACAACCATTGGAGGTGGTCATGGCACCATTTTGAGACGTATCCATAGTCGCCGTGGAGGTTGTGGTGGCTATTCTCTAGATATTAGAGAGGCACGATTCAGTGATCTGGTCGTGAGCATAGTGTGCAATAGGATTTCTATTTTCTGACCCACGTAGATGGGCTCGATGGTCTTTAGATGAGTACTCATGATTGACCTGCTGATGTGTTTGCCGAAGTGCTTATGTGCATGTGATGATGTTGTTGGTGTAGGATTGCTAGTGTTCGCAGTTTAACTGATCACTAATTTAATACTTTGAGGACCTTATGATGTTTGAATTATCAAGTTAGTTAATGGATCTTTCACATAGTTCTCAAGTTATGCTTACATGTGATTTTGGGATATGTTGTATATATAGTAATTTACATGAGATTACTATGATAATTTAATCATTTGAAAAATAGATGTTTAAAGTCGTACATATTTTATATTGATACTAAAACTATAGAACTGAGATTGAAATACGGCTTTAATCATGTTTCTTATCTCCAATTTGATCATCACATTACAAACTGCATGAAAAATGATTTGAGATACTATTTCGAATTGAATTACAAATTTGATAAAATATATGTAAACTGCCTACACAAGCACAAACTTGCTAAGACATTATAAATTGTTTAAATGTCTTAGGTTTGATGAAATAGAACATGAAAAAGAAGCAGAAGACTATGCTAAAGATTTCAAGATGAAGTAACAGGCATAACAAACAGCTTTACAATATGATTGATGATTTATTAAATTAATGTAATATGTTGAATTGATATGATTTTACATTATGGACATGTGGATTAAGGTAGTACTAGCATGGCTATGACTGGATTGATCCTAGTCATGATTTCATTTGATTTGGTTGAATTTTGATTTTCAAAACACAAAGTTATGTATGCAAATGTGATGGAGATGGAGTCTCCCTTATCCTTTTATTTATAAAAATATGTTTACCAGGTACTTCGCAATGATATGCGTTAAATGTCTAATGTTCGAAAAAAAAGAAGAAATTCTACCAGATTTTTGGTAGAAATATAACTCTCATTTCACCGATAATCCTTTTTGAGAAAACAAAAATAACACTCAGGGATTTTCTAAAAGGGTCTTTTCGTGAAAAATATTTTTCGCTATTCATTTTCTAAAAAAATTTACAACTAAGGCCCAACATTTCAAAAAGAATTATAAAAATGTATTATAAAAACCCTTATCGTTACATAGAGATTATTGAAAATATTTTTAAGAATTAGTCATTATTAAGTATTATACAATAATTAAAATTTTATTAAAAATTATTATCCCATTTATGGATATTTTAGCAAAAATTTCTAATAAAAAACTGTTCTAATGAATTGAAGAAATGGAATCAATGTTGAAGTTCCAAACGTAGGATTTGAGAATTGAATCATGCTAAAGCAAATGGTGTGCTATAAAAGTTTGGATGAGCAAAGTTGTTCATTTGATTATTTAGTTTTAAATGTCTAGTAGTGCAAAAACTATGCAATTGGTTGAGTCTAGCATATGAAAAATACTACATTTGATCACCAAATTGGGGGATCTTAATATTAGAGAAATATTGCATTTGATCACAACAATGAACTAGATTTTGTAAACAATAGTTTACTTAACTCCCAAAAACTCATATTTAGGATGCTAGATTCATTTAATCATCTTTTTTTTATTTTTATAATCAAAAGATGGGACAATATGAACATGTTCGATCATCCAAAGGTGGGGCTATTAAAACCCTAAATTTTATAACCATTTATGCTACTAGTGAAAATGAGATGTTCTTTTTTTAAATGTGAGATATAGTTTTTTATGATGAAATAACTCAATAATGACACTTCAATTGAGTCTAATAGGCATTTCATTTTATATGAAGGTCCACGGTTCAAATCCATGTGGCCTATACATTTTGAAGAGAAAGGGGCCCATACATGATTAAGACATCTTTTACTAAAACCTAAAAATTCAATTAGGACAGGCCCATAAGGATAAATGGGTAATGAGATTTTCTAACAAGGGCCATTGCAACATTCCTAATTTTTAAATCTCAATTTAAGTAAGTTGAGAGTTATGTTAAATCAAGATGAAAAGAGAATATTGAATTTCCTATTTTTAGAATTATAGAAAATAATTTTTTTATAGACATCAAATCAAGTATTGAAACCCTAATATTTAGATCATACTAAAAAAAAAGGTTTCAATAATACTAAGTATGCTGAAATCAAAGTTTAAATGAATAAGTTGTGATTTTTCTCATAAATGGTATTTTCTTAAATTTACCAAAGGCCCCACATATAGAAATCTGCAATGGACAAGTGAAAAGGCATTATGTTATAGTAGTCCAAAGTCAAAATTTAGAATGAAAAATTATTATGTTTAATAGAATAAATGATTATGACTTAAGGGAAGGGGCCCATGTTGATATTGGCACCCCCTCCCCCGCTTAAAATAGTTTATTATGGATTGTTACCCAAGGAGAACTAGAGGAAGAGAGAGAGAGGGGGGGAGGAGCTAACGTCGACGACCGGTGAATAGCAAAAGAGATGAAAACCACTGAAGTTTATAGGATTTTCTAGAAAAAATTACTGCTCAGATTTATAATCTAAGATGGTCATCCTTTTCTACAATGACACATAATCAAAATCCCTAACAACAGTGGAGAATGGGCAAAAAATGATAAAGAATTGGAGCAAAGAAAGTGATGCCAGTAATTGGCAAAAATCCAACGACAGTCACCTTTCCTTAGCAATATTCGAAACCAAATGAAGTTGGATATTAAACAAACTTTAGAGGATTGTGGTTGAAACCCCGATCTACATTTTGGCTCCAGAAAATTTTAATTCCAAAGAGAAATGGTCACTAGAGGTGATTGCGCTAATCATCTTCTCTAGTGACAGTTGATCATCATCGACAACTCCATATTTTCTTATGGAAAATATGCCTGTAAAGTATTTTGGCCCAATCTATACTATGGAAATGTCAAACCTTTGATCATAGATAATCTAACCATACAAATTAGATGTGATCCTAATTTGACGTCTACAATCTAACCATACGAGGCTCGTCTAGTTTCCCTCAACGTCAGGAACAAAATCCCTTAATTGTTTTGATCATCGGTGGACATCTGAACTCGACATCAATGGATGCCAGCAATTGAGCCAAATCATGATGATCCAACAACAATCACAAGCATTTAGCTACTAATTGGACATAGATTGGGGCAATCACATGTAAGATTATCATTAATCTTCACTAAGTAGCTTTAAATTTCTATTTAGCTACTATGTGCATAGTAAAATCTAGAAAAATTAGGATCCTACCGTTGGATTAATATAAAACATCAAATCTAAATGTCTATAGCAATCGGGAACATATAAACCCTAAATCTGACTATCTAGAATTGGATCTTTTAAAAATTAAAGGGTTAAAGCTACTGATCTGCTAGAACAGTAACTTGTAATCTTGTGAATGTTTAATTATATATATCAAATAAATAATCTAAACAATTGATCAAGATTAATGGCTCATATTTGAGTATTCAGCACCTGATGGACATTTAATACACTATCCATGGCTTTAAACATTGATCAACAGCCTAAACGGATGAGATCGTGTGATTTGGATGATTTATTGGTGATGGATTGTTAAAATCTAGTGTTTCCATGATTAACAAATGATCTACACCATCAGATCATAATTAAATATAAATATCTAAGTGTATGTGATTGTATTAAAAAGAGAATTTTTATGTGCTATATAGATTGAAGTGTACGTGGTCGATCGTGTAAAGAGGATGATAAAACTAGTGGAATTGATGAACTCATCATATGATGTAGGTTGTTCTAACATCTTTAATTTATTCGTATATTTGGATTATGACTAGATTATTAGTCTAATCAAATTGACATATATATAATCAAATTCATGTCATAAATAGATTTTGATAAATAGATAAATGATATGGTTACAAACTAGAAATGTTTTACTCTTCATGGATGAAATGAATGATGTATATCTTCTATTGATGATGATAATATTAAACGATTACTTTTGTATGTGGATATGATTTGAGATATGTTAATTATAATGATATATGAATATTATCGAGACAAATAAATTATAATGATAGATGTAGAGTATACTAGATCCTTAATTTAGAATTACTAATGCTTGCATTTCATTTATGCATTTCATATATTTGATCTCTCATTTCAATTTGATACGTAACCATGATTTGACGTATGATTTATATTTCATTGTGTTTTTGTCTTCTTGCATGTAGTCAAAGTTTGATTCACAATTTATACTTATGAGTAGCTGATGAGGGCGGGTGCAATAGGCACTGGCATGCTTCTAAGTTCTCACAATAGGTTGTGCTTTAGACTGAGTTGATTTGTGAGATGTTTTTAAATGCATGATTTGATTCTAGATTATTTTATTTTTTTTGCATGGATTTTCCTATGGTGAGTGTATATTCTCAAATATGCTATTGGAATGGATTTGCCTATGGTGAGCTAGTATGCTCAGATGTGTATTTGGCATCGATTTTCTATTTGTAAGAAAATATGCTTTGATTTGATGTGGCATGGATTTGCCTATTATTGAATCAAAAATTGATTCAATTATTTTATCATTTTTCTTAATTTATGCTTGATGATAGCATGGATTATCCTTCACATGGATATCTTGTGATTTTACTTGTACTGATGTTGTACATGGATGAAATTCTATTATACTAATTGTGTTACATGTGATACGTTCTAATTTAACTTGGCAGAGATTTTCCTACTTAGTGATCTGATATATCATTAGATGATTTAACATTGATTTGTTTATTTTGAGAGATGATGTGACTTGAAGCTACATGGATTCAATTATAATAATATGTCATGTGTTTAGGACTCTATGAATACATGTTGCTCTTTAGAACAAATTTATGACTTTTATTTGATATTTGCAGACATGTATGTATAAGTATTTATTTGTTGGATTGTGAGTTAATTGGATAAAATTCTAAAAATTGTTAAATATAAATTCATCACATTTCAGAATCACTAAAATGTATTTTTATTGTAGAGATGACACTAGGGTTTTGTGAAAATAGAAATATTTATATTGAAAAATGTCTTCCACTATATGCACTTTAAGAATAATGAAAAAATGTTATAAAAACCCCAAATTGCCACAATTGGTATCAAAGCATAGGTAATCCTCCCATAGCTAGTCCAAAAGTCATATACAATCAACCAGTGAGTCTCGATTGACATGGTATGAGTTAAACAGATAACTCATATAGTTAATGTTTAATAATGAGAAATAGAAGTCACTTATGAAGGTTGGCATGCTTTAAGTAAACAAGGAGAATTTGGTCCCTGAATGAGTAAGTGTATTCTCATGAGATTAGTATAGTTCTTAGAGAAAATAACTAGAGTATAATATATACAAATAGTATCTTTGAATGACAACTTAGATAACTCTTGAAAGATGTGGAATCTAGTAATATAAGCAAATAAGCCTAATTATGAATTTGGTTGACCTTTGAACTTTTGTCTGTGTCGAACATTTTAACTATAAGTTAGAAAACATGATGACATACAAAGAAATTGAGGCAGACAAAAGAAATAGAAAATGATCTTGTATTCTAATAATTGAAGAAGCATGAGGTAAATATGTTACTTATTATCGAAAACTAATGATTGTTACTTTCACCTTAAAGATTTGGAGACATTACCTATAGCAACTAAAGGCCAAGTATTAAAGTGCACTGCAAAAGTGGCTCTTTATTGCTTAAAGCAGACAAAAAAGCTATGCTACTAAGCTGCCTAAAAATTTAGAATTTAAAGCTGGAATTATAAATTTAAGGATTTCGTTAATTAAAGAGTTCTGAGATCTAGAATGGAATGGAATGAAAAAAACAAAGGTACATCTTTGATTGAACCTCCCATGTACAAATCATTCAGTTAAGAAACCATATGGAAATGGAATCTATGATGAGATGAGAATGCATTTAGAATTGTCTAAAAGATAACATGAAATAGAAATTCCTCTAAGGGAGCTAGAATGTAACATTCTTAATTTTTAAAATTGAGAGTTACGTTAAATTGGGATGAAAAGAGAATATTGAATTTCCTATTTTTAGAGTTCTAGAAGATAAAAATTTTATGAATAGCGAATCAATCGTTGAAACCTCAAATTTGGAACGTACTCAAAAAAACTATTCCAATGATACTAAGTATGCTGAAATTGAAGTTTAGACAAATAAGTTAAGATTTTTCTCACGAAGGATATTTTAGTAAATTTACCAGTGGGCCACATTTATCGAAATCTACAATAGAAAAGTGAAAAGGCATTATATTACTGTAGTCAAAAGTCAAAAGTTACAAATCAAAATGATTATATTTAATGAAATAATGATGTGTGTGTGTGTGTGAGATATATGATATTAATATAATATAATATATTATAAAAGAAGTTGAAATGATTATGACTTAAGGGAAGGGGGGCATTTTGATATTAGCACATTACCCCTCCCCCACTTAAAATAGTCGATTGTCAACTATTACCCAAGGAGAACTAAAGGACAAAGAAGAGGAAGGGTGGAAGAGAAGAAAGAAGGAGAGGAAGGGAGAAAGAGAGGGAAAGAGAGGGGGAGGAGCCGACATCGGTGATTAGCAAACGATGAGAAAGAACAAAATCGCCAGAGTTTAAATGGTTCATTAGAGAAAACATCAATCCAAGCTGGTCATCCTCTTTTCCATGACCATACAATCAAAAAGCCCTCAAAATTAGTTGAAATTGGGCGAGAAACAATGAAGAGTCGAAGCAAAGAAAATGACACTAGTGACTAGTGAAAATCAAGGGACAGTCGCCTTTCTTTGGCAATTTCTGGCATCAAACAATGTCAAATTTAGAAGATTGTGGGTGAGACTTCAATCTACATTTTCCTTCCAAAGAAATTCAATTCCAAAGAGAAATGGATCACTAGCAGTGACTGCACCAGTCATCTTCTCTGATGATGGTCAATCATCACCGGTGACTAAGTATTTTTCAATAAAAACACATCCCAGAAGTATTTTGATACAATCTGCACTATGGGAAGGTCAAATCTTTGATCAAAGATTATCTAGCCATGCAAATAGGATGCAATACCAATCTGAGAGAGATCTGCAAGATCTAATAATTCATCTAGTTCCCTAAACATCAAGGACAAAATCGCTTAACCAATTTGATCATAAGTAGAGATCCAATGAAGATCCAAACTCGACATCTACAAATGGCCATGATCGAGCCAAATCATGACGATCTAATGGCAATCAAAGGTATTTAACAATTAATTAGACATAGATGGAGGCAATCATAGATAATATTATCACTAATCTTCACTAAGTTGCTCTAAACTTCAATTTAACTATTATGAGAACAGTAAAATGTAGAAAAATTAGGATCCTACCATTTGATTAATCTAAAACATCAAATCTAAATGTATATAACAACCGGTAACATGTAAACCCTTTATATGGTCTAGAATTGGATCTAGTCAAAAATCAAAGGGTTAAAGTTGTTGATTCACAAGAATGGTAAGTCGTAACCTTGTAGATGCGTAATTTCAAATATCAAATAAGTAATCTAAACAAATGATCTGGAGTCAATGACTCAGATTTGAGTATCTAGCACCTGATGGACATTTAATACACTATCCATAATTGGAAACACTAATCAACAACCTAAGCATATGAGATTGTGTGATTTGGATGATTGATTGGTGATGGTTGTTGAAATCTAACAGTTCCATGATTGGTAGATGATCTAGACTATTAGATCATAATTAAATCTAAATATATAAGTATATGTGATTGTACTAAAAACAAAAATTTTATGCTCAATATAGATTGAAGCTCATGTGGTCAATCATGGAAAGAGGATTATTAAACTAGTGGCCTTGATGAACTAGCCATATGAGATAGGTTGTTTTGACATCTTTAATTTATTCATATATTCAAATTATGACTAGAATATTGGTCTAATCAAATTGACATTTATGATCAAATACATGACAGATAGATTTTGATGAATAGGTAAATTACATGGTTACGTATAAAAAATGTTTTACTTTTCATGTATGAAATGAGTGATGTATATCTTGCATTGATGATGATAATATTAAATGATTGATTTAGTGTGTGGATATTGATAAGTATTCAAATTTGTGTAAAAAGTACCCAATTAGTAGTTCATGTGTTATAAATTATAGGCATTATTCTAAGATTTTTTCAAATTCATAACACATGCTTTTCTAAGCGAATGATTGAAAAGCTTGATATTTTGCAGATTCAAAAGCTAATTCAAAGTAAATATGTAAATTATAAATAAAAAAATAATTTAATTATGATTTTTTATCTTTTGTAAGTATTGTGATGATGATCCAATGACTAAGATTGATTAAGATGAGAATTGCAAATCAAGATCAAAAGAGAGAGCCAGGACTTAAAATTCATCATTTCAAAGCTCGATCAAGGTTTAAGATCATCCTAGGGCAAGTAAGAAAGCAATTGAAAGACTCAAAGGTAACTAGATTTGGCCCTTGTAAAAGCCATGCAATTCCACTCCCTTTGCATGAGAATTGAAGCCATGCATGCAAGCCACCTTAGCCATACAAGCCATTAAACAATGAACCATCAAAGTAAGCCATGAAGCCATCTTAGCCAAGCTACATGGAACCACATGAATGGAGGAAGATTTCAAGCAATTATCCATGCTAAAATAGTGAATTTTAAGGAATAATTATTAGTATTTTGTAGGAGACTAGTATATGGTAAGATATGCATATATAGGTGGACCAATCAAGAGAGAAAACCCTATATTTCCTTTTCATTTTTATCTCCACTTACCAATTATGGAATTTCATGCACGGAACATGGGTGGAGGAACCTCCTTGAAAAGTGGCACCTCCTACCTCATGTCCTCCTTAAGGTTTCTACTTGTGACAACCCGAGTTTTCACATGCATTTTTAAATGCAAAACTAATTTCTAGGGCAAAATGATCCATATTTGAAAACAATTTTATAAAAATAATGTGATGCAGCAAAAAAATATTTTATTTTAAATTCATTTTGAAAACCATGAGTGTCATTTGCTTTCAAAAAGAACAAAGAAATTTTCAAACAAATAAGACAATCGTATATAAACCCCAGGTCTATCCAGTCACAACTCACAGCCCAACTGTAATAATTACGATACATGTCCAAAAACTAGATCATATACTTACATTTATACTTGTCTTCTCTTCATTCTCTTGAGCGTAGTGCTAACATTTTCTAATGCTTCATCTAATCTTGTGTAGAGCTAATCTGTAAAAATTAATATAATTGGGTGAGTATTACTCATACTCAGTAGGTGATTTTATACCATTATTTTGAAAAACACAGCATGCAACATACATGGTTTCAAAAGAGGCTTTTCATATGAAACATCATGCAACTTCTCTTTTGTGTAAACGTACATTTATGCATAAATCATAAGCTTATTTGCATATTTTCAATCATGGACTCTTTTATTGAAATCAAAAAATCAACGATATAACTATCATGAAAAACATGGCATAATAATCACATAATGAATCATCAACTAATTATGAAATTCTTAAAATAGTAATCGGTCAAAGTAGATGATAGCATTACTATAGATATCATGCCCATGGATCTCTCGGTGAACACATCAAGCCAACTGGTCACAAGTACTCATATACGACCATCTCAATGCTAACTGCATATTTATAAAACTGAAATCATAGGGCCAACTATGCTCATGATCAGCACATAGCTGGAATCATGTGGCTCTGGTATCTAGAGACCAACCTACCATAGCCTCCACGGCAACTATGGCGTCCTCGAAAAGGGTGCCATGAGCACCTCTAGTGATCATCCATGTTTACCACAGTAATCGAGGAAGGGACAATGCCATTTTGGCAGTGATACCATCCACTTTTAGTGGTAGAGGCCAACCCCATACAGAAACAACCTCTCAGCTTAGTGCCCACCAGGCTCAATAGCCTAAATATATAGATACATGAAACCCAATCTCAATCATTGTAAATCATTCAATTTATGCAATAAGTTTCAAAACATGCGAGCAATGCATATAAATACCTCGATGTCTCTTGAATCACATTCTTCATTACTCAACCCTGAGTCACCTTTGTGATACCCTAGATATTAATTGATAATAAGGATTCAAGTATTATTTTTCATCCTTTATAGATTACTAATTAGATTTATAGATTAACAACTAGATCTACCTTTTAGGATCATAGATCCTTGCTTAATATGTTTCCAGGCTAGATCTCACATATAGATCTAATGTTTAATGGTTAGATCTTATAGATCACATGTCCTGATGCTTAGCACAGGTCTATACTTTATTTGAACGGTCAGATCTATAATTCAAGGATGGGTACATATAATTTAGGGTCGATCCTGAGCTACTACTCTTCTAACGCCTCTAATGGATCCATTCATGAGATATGATCATCTTTAATCTTGTATATCTATGAGATTTCTATGGTTTTTAGGCTATAGTCACATCAAATAGTTTTATGATCATAAATTTTATTGTATAAGTAGATCCGCGTCATAAATATGAACGCAACAATTATTTCCAATAGTTGATCGGAGTTATATAGCCTTTTTAATTGCATATTCAGTGTTGTATGTCAGATAGACGAACCAGATTGCATCAATACAGGGCCTGCGTGTCACGATTCCCAGGACGCATGTGCATCTGGGTCGAACCGCGACGGCACGCACACAATCGCATATGCCCGAAGGGCACCCCAGAACATGCATTCTGGATGTGTGTCACATATGTGCGTCTCGAGTACCTGATCAGGTCGACTGGATGAGGCCATCAGATCTGGACTGTCCAATCATCCTGGTCCCTGATCAACGCCTAAGATGCCTCAATACATCCACTGTCTTAGGTATTCTAGGTTTTTGGGGTCCCTCCGACTCATTGGACGGCTTAGATCTCCCATCTGAGCTATCCTTGGTCATGTTCCAAATCAAATCCAACAAATCTGTTTTCACTAGCAAAGTCTGGCCGGTGGAAGTAGATCCAACGCGGATCTGGTCTAGGTTTGCTGAAAAATGGAGAGGATGAACAAAATAGGTGAGGGTTTTACCTGATCATCTCAGAAAAGAGGGAAACTAGAGTTTCCCAGTGGTGTAATTCCATCGTGGTGTTGAAAACTCTGAGTTGCCTGAAAAATCGAGGAAATAGTGGTGGCCAGAGGAGGAAGAAGGAAAAGAGAAAGTGAAGTTGGGTCAACGTCAAAAAGGGGGTTTTTCGACGAGTGCAGGTCTGTTCACGCCCGCTTGAACCCTAGGCCGCCAGAGTTAGGGAAGTAGCTAGAGGAGAAGGGAAAAGTGATGATCGGAGGGAGAGGGGGAGAGGGTTTTTATAGCCGTTGAAGGCAGTGCTGCCATTTTTTCCAGCTCCGCGCTGCCAAAGAGGTGCTGGAAGTCAGCTAGAAGGTGAAGGCAATGAGGGAGAAGACGATGATGGAGGGGGGTGTTGTTATCAAAACGACCCCTGCGTTTTCCAACAGTATTGTTTTTAAATTCAATTTACAAAAATGCCCTCCATCTTCGAAAGCCCATAACTTGGTCATACAAACTTTGTTTTCAGTGTTCTTTTAGGCATTGGATTCTATTTCGAGCGTAGAATTAATTATGTAGATATTTCTCATAGATTCTTTCGTTTCCTATTTTTATGAAAATAGAACATTTATCCACCTATTAATTATATATGACTTACTAAAATAACTAATCTATCGCAATTTAGTAAAGGACAAACATGTGGTTGATAAAGTGATACAAAAATAGTTTAAAATTTTTGAGTCATTACACTCTTAACCTCCTTCCACCTTCCACTCAACTTCTTAATCCCACCTCTCATCCTTTCTTATATTTCCTCTCTCTTTCCACCCCTCCACATGAAATACTTAGAAGGAGGGGAGTTTCCACGCCGACATCCTTAAAAAGTGGCACCTCCCCGCTTTGTAATTCCTAAAGTTTCCACATACTTCCAACTACTTTCTTATTTTCAACTTCCACCAACATTCCTAGAGTCCTAGTTCCCATATTAAGTTACCTATCCCATTCAACTACCCTCCCCTCTTTACTATCTTCGCAGGATAGAATTCTATTCAATTAGATAGTCTAACATCTATAAAGAATCTAGTCCTCCACATCACCTCCATAAAGAATACCACGCCACCCTCCTTGGCTGGTTTTTCCATGCCCGATTAAGCTCTCCATGCATCCTCACTTGGCTGCTCTTCTCTTTGTGTTCCACACAACCTTACATTCAAGTTTCCTTGTCTTGCTTTCAATTCCAGGTTAGTTCCTTGCTTTGCTTGAGTCTTACTTTCATGCACATATTTCTTCTTTAAATTCCTTTTAGTTTGTCCAAAATTTTCTTAATCCTATTACTTAGTTCTTTTAGATATAGAGCCTCTTTTCTCTTGTAGTGACAGCCAAGAGAACAGCAACCTTGAATCATCTTGTTTCCCCTTCATCACTCTCCTTGTTTCTTGCTTATATCTAGATCTATTTCTTATTGATTTTGTTTCCATCTTTATGCTCTTATTCTCTTGATCTTCTCTCTTATTTCACATGCATGATATATTAGCTCAGTTTATGATCATTGAATGATGTTGAAGTGTATCATAACATTGATTTTGCATTGAGTTTATTTCTATGAAGATTGCACATCATTCTTTTTCTTATTCCTATATACATGCGCAACATCTTGATGTAATTTCCACTTCAATGAATTCAATTTGTTGATGAACAATACCTTTGGTTAGCTCTAGTGTTAACTATCTTTTAATTTCAATTGTTGTGCACTTTGCATATTGTGTATCACTTTCTTTTTTTTAATGTCTTATTTCCATTCAAGCATCATGGGCACCATTCTAGTGTGGTCTTCATTTAAGTTTCATGCACAATTTCCTTAGGTTTATTCTTCTTATTTGCTTGATTTCTTAGGAACCCATTTGGCTTTTAGGTTGTTTAGTCAATGCTTTGATTAGATTTCATAATTACAACCTTTTGATCCATGCAAATTAGCCTTCTTTTCCACTCCATGAACCATGCACACAACTCCATGGATCATGTGCATGGTGACTGAAGTGTATTTCTTTAATTGGTTGGCTATTTCCTTGTTTCATTATAGTTTAGATTACTTTGTTTAGTTGTTTTACATATTAGATTAGATTACTAAGTTTTTAAGTTTGGTTCTTAGAAAGTGTTAATTTGAGCAAGTTTCCTTATTTATAGTTTTCATTTCCATGCATGTTCCTTTTCAATTTTATTTACTTTCCTAATTTAATCAAACCATTCTCTCTTTGGATAAAGATAAGTGATTTAAATAAGATCCAGATGATTGAAAATCCATGAGTTTCCTCGTGGGATTGACCTCTCTCGCATGCAAATTACTACATTGATTTGTATGCTTGAGAGGAATTTTAAAGCTACACTAGATATGATTTGAGATATGTGAATTATAATGATATATGGATATTATCTAGAAAAATAAATGATAATGATAGATATATGGAGTATTCAGGATCCTTGATTTAGAATTACTAACACTTGCATTTCATTTATGGATTTCATGGATTTAGTCTCTCATTTCAATTTGATATGTTATCTTGATTTTACACATGATTTGTATTCCTTTTTTTTTGTCTTCTTGCATGTAATCAAATTTTGTTCACAATTTATACTTGTGGGTAGCCAATGAGGGTGGCCTAAGAGGGCAAGTGCAAGAGGTACAGATAGGCTTCTATGTGGAAGGCTTTTAGATGCTTATGGTATGATTGCATTTTAAGCTTAGATGAATTGTAAGATATTTTTACATGCATGATTTGATTGGATATTTGTTTTTTGGTATGGATTTGTCTTTGGTGAGCTAATATGCTTAGATACGTTGTTGGCATGGATTTGCCGATGGTGAGCTAGTATGCTCAAATGTGTATTTGGCATGGATTTTTCATTTGTGAGATAATATGCTCTAATTTGATGTGGCATAGATTTGCCTGTTATTGAATAAAAAAGTGATTCAATTATTTTATCATTTTATCAGTGATTTATGCATACTCATAGCATGGATTATCCTCCACATGGATATCTTGTGATTTTACATATACTGAAGTTGTACATGGATAAAATTCTATTATACTAATTGTGTTACACGTGCTTATGTTATGTTTTGATTTGACATGGCATGGATTTTTCCTACTTAGTGATCTCATATATTATTAGATGATTTGACATTGATTTGCTTATTTTGAGAGATGATATGTTGTGAGATGATGTGACTTGAAACTACATGGATTCAATTATAATAATGGGTCATGTGTTTAGGACTCTATGAATGCATGCTATTCGTTAGAATAAATTTATGACTCTCTTTTTTATATTTGTGGACATGTATGTATATGCATTTATATAGTTAGATTGTGAGCTATGATTGGATAAAATCCTAGAAAACATTTAATATGAAATTCATCTCATTTCAGAATCAATGAATTACATTTTTGTTGTAGAGATGACACTCGGGTTTTGTGACAAAAAAGAAGATTTATATTGAAAATTGTCTTCTATTGCCTGCACTATAAGAATAATGAAAGTGTTATAAAAACCCAGGGTTGCCACACCCTATACTTTAGTTATGCCTTGTATCATAAACTATTGTTGTGAAGCTTGTGACCAACTCCTACAAGCTTTAAGCAAGGCCCCTTTTGATTTGTGGACTTGATCTAAGAGAGTTAAGCCCACAGTTGGAGATTTGTGGTGGAAGGCCCACTTCTAGAAGACCCAAATTCTAGAATTGTCCATGGAAACATCTATAATCTAGTAGACTTTACATATGTTGTAAGAAAGTTCCAAAGAATAATCTAGACCATACACATGTAATAATTCTAACCCTTCATTGAGGAGATGGAAAGGGGAGAAACACCTATAAATAGAGGAGCTCCCCCATTTGCAAGACAATCTCATACTCAAGAATCTAGTATCCAAGAATTGTAAGCATCTTTTGAGCAATAAATCTAGAGTTCTCTCTAAGTTCCCTCTAAATTCTCTTCTCTTTGGAGATCTTAGTTAGGGTTACCTAGTTAGTGCTAAGTGAGAGGTCAAGCTAAGTATCGCATAAGAGCTTAAGAAGTTAAGCATGTGGCAATGGATGATTCTCACATCTTATATGTGGAATTCATTTGCCAAAATGCTCGAAGGAACAAGATAGGTAAGTTTAAAGACGTAGTGTCATCTTTGAAACACATGGTTGTGAAGATGGAGACAACCACAGTTGACATTTCCACCTGGTTAAAGGAAAAGCACCCAAGGTCTATATCCCTTGAGGATATAACCAAAAAGCTTAAGGGTGAGGGGGAATGTAGACTAAACTCCAAGAGAAAGGTAAGCCTTTGTGAAACTCTTGAGATGTATTCCAAAACCAAAGAACTATGCTATTAGATAGAAAGTTATGCCATCATGGCCATGCTACTTTTGTGACAAACCTCACCTCATGCATGATTGTCCAAAGGAGGAACGTGAATCAGAGGATCTAGCATAATCAGGTGTGCTATTAAATTATGTGAGAATAGTTGAACTGTTAAAGACCGTGGACAATGATAGTGTTGCCACACAATAGAGCACGGAAGGAGATGTGCTACAATAGGAAGAATATGTATCAAGTGAGAAGACGGTGCAACTAGGTTTGCAACACCTAGGTACTAAGAGTATGTTGAAGTTTGGGAAAACCCCATCAAAACTAGGATGTTGTTACACATGGGGACGCAAGGAGACATGTGTCATTACAGGAGAGGTCAAGGAAGAGCAAGACCCAATGAGGGCCTGTAAGAGGCACAAAACCTAGTAGTAGTCACTAAAATGTGCTAAAGACATGACATAAAATGTGATCCAATAGAACCAAAGTTGAACACGATAAGTCAAATTTTGAAATATAGGAAATATTTGTCAACAAGGGTGTCAGCATTATCATGTGGGGAAGAATGTCACGGATTATTGTTGTGAAGCCCATGACCAAGGCCTACAGGCTATAAGAGGCCCCTTTTGATTCATGGACTTGGCCAAAAAGACTTAAGCCTACTGTTGAAGATCTATGGAGGTAGGCCCACTTTTAGAAGGCCAGATTCTTGAATTGATCATGGAAATATCTAGGATATAGAATGTGGTAGACTTCAGATATTCTCTAAGAAAGTTCTAGAGAATAATTTAGAGCATACACATATAATGATCCTAACCCTCCATTGAGGAGGTGGAAAGGGAGAAAGCACATATAAATAGAGGAGATCCCTTTTGCAAGATAATCTCATACTCAAGAATTTGGTATCAAAGAGTTGTAAGCATCTTATGAGCAATAAAGCTAGAGATCTCTCTAAGTTCCCCTTGAGTTTCTCTTCTCCTTAGAGATCTTAGCTAGACTAACTTGGTCGGTGTAGAGTGATAAGTCAAGTGAAGTGCTGCATGGGAGCTTGAGAAGTTAAGCCCAAGATACTTGGCACATCCAATGTCTTCAATTAGGAAAGTGAAATGGGACTATTTTTACTGGCTACGTAACAGTGGGGAAAGGCATCCTATGTAGAAGGCTAGGATGGATAGGATTTCAAGTGGGAAAGAGATGGAGTTTTAGAAGTAGTGGGCTGCCTTGGGCAGAAAGGAAACTGCTGATGTTTTCCACAAGTGCACGGCTGTTGTAGTATAGTTATGCAAATAAGGGTCGATTTCCATGGGGATTCGACTTAAATGTTGGAGTTTACACAAATTTTAATTATAAATTGCCAAAAAAAAGAACATTCAAATTGATTAACCCTTGAATATACTGTTCTGAATTTAAATAAAATTAAATACAATAATAATCCAAATACAGATTCCCTATCCTAATCGTTGTGTCACGCAACTAATCAGAACTGAAAAACCATCTTATATAAACTAATCCAAGAATAAGACTATCCTAGATAAATTAAAACATGTATATGCATAAAGACAAAATAGGAAACATCTGAAATTAAAACTAAAAGCCCATGGGCAAAAATGGAATTTGATGACAAAAGAAATAGTAAAGTTTGTAACAATACGGTTCATGAAAAGTAACCGAAGTTACTGTTCATGAATAGTAACAGACGAACATTGACGGTGAAATTGAAGCAGAGAAGAAGATGGGGGAGAAGAAGAGGAAGAAGAAGAAAGATGGGGAAGAAGAGAAGGAGAGGAAAGAGAGGGGAAAGAAGGAGAAGGGAGGAAAAGCATAGGGGAAAACCCAATTTGGGTTTTCTCCTCGGAGTCGTCCATTGAAGGAGAAGAACGCCGGAGGTGTCTAAAAACGAATCAGAGAGAGAGGAGAAGATGGGAAAGCTGAAGGAAAGGAGCAGAGGGAAAAGGAGGGATTCCAAGCAGTGCTGGGTTTTCTTGGAAAACGAAAGGAGCAAGAGGAGTTGGGGGTTGAGTGGAAGATGGAGGGGAAAACCCAGATCGGGTTTTCTCCTCTGAGCCGGTCGGTGGATAGATGGATGGAGCAGAGCCGGTGGAGAATAAGATCCGGCTAGTGATGCTGGGAGGATCTGAGCATGTGAAGGAGAAAGCCGACAGGCAGAGAAAAGGGGGTCCGGCTGGGGGTGCGATGGAGGAAAAAAGGAGGGAAACCCGACTTGGGTTTCCTTCATTGGACAAAGAGAATGAGGGTGAGAGGATGCTGGGCATGATGGGTTATACCTGCCTGGAAATTGGCCAGAGAAAAGGGGGGAGAAGAAGAGAAGCAGAGGTCGTGCTTGGGTTTTGGCGAACAAGGTAGAGAGTGGGAGATGGGCTGGCTTGTAGGGTGTAGTGCTGGTAGAAGGTGTGGTGTCTGGAAACAAAGCAGAGAGAGAGAGAGAGAGAGAAGAGAGAGAGAGAGAGAGAGAGAGAGAGAGAGAGAGAGAGAGAGAGAGAGAGAGAAGAGGAGCAACGGGTGAGGAATCGTCCTCCCAACTCTCCTCCGTGAAGAGAGAAAAAAAATGTAGAGAAAGAAAGGAACAAATGATTGCAAAGAAGAGAGGTGCGGGTGAGAGAGATCAACTAGAGAAAGAGAAGTGGGAGGGAGAGAGCACAAGAGACGTGGAGGGGAACAATCCTTCCACCTCTCTCCTCAAGGAGGAAGAGTGAAAAAGAAGAGAGCCCCCCAATCCGACCTCTCTTTCCTTTTTAAGGGGTGTTCCATGCTTGGTCAAATTTGCCCATGATTGGTCAAATTTGGTTAGACTTGGTCAGATTTTCCATGATTGGTCAGATTTGCTCAAATTTGGTCAAATTTGCCCATGCTTTGTGGCGTGGGACGCATCAAAATAAGCTGATCTGAGCCGTCCAACGTACTCTGGATTATCTACAAAAAAAAATACAAAATTAGAATTATCTTATGTAGGTAATTAGCTATAATGATCATCCGATCATTTAACTTTTCAAATTAATGGTTGGATGGTCGATTATAGCTAAAATTGATTTAAAATCACAAAATTACCTTGTTAAATGATCTAATAAAATAGTAATATAAGGTTATTTTAGGCAAAATTAAGGACTCGACACACCCCCCAACCAGCATTTTGCTAGTCCCTAGCAAAACATGCAAAAAATTATTGAGGTTAAAATGGTCATCATTTTCGTAGGTACTTACGGTTGCATTTAGCGTATGCAACAAACCCTTAAACCCCTAGGTTACCCCTAATGGACGAGTTAGGCCTCATGAGGGTTTGTAGTGAATATACCCACAAAATTCTAAAATATCATTTTCAAGTCAATTCCCACTTTTTTCTCAAATAAATCTATCACTTTAGCATGTGAATGAAAAATTCACAACTCTAGCCATATGCTATAGACATTCCAATTTAGCTTAGTTCTTAGAGTGTGGGGGTGGATACAATATACATATAAAATAATCTTTATCTCTGAATAGACAACAACTTTCAACTCCATTTGAAACATGTTTTGACTTCAATCCTCACTAATGACATACTCTCAGAAATAAAAGTCTCTCAAATAAAGGTTCAAATCATATCTCTCTTAAATATGTGAGCAGAGTCAATAAAAGCAAATTTTATCTCACATACACTCATAAAGGAACAGAAGATATTACAGAATGTAGTTTTGATCCCTTTAGAAAGATGTCATTACCTTTGAACTTTTAGAAGTATTATTCTCTAAATCATATATTTTCATATCCTCATCAAGACTATATTCACCATAAAATCATTAGGTCTTTAACTAGGACAACATGAAGGTTTAGGACAGGGCACAAAAGAAAAGGTAAAAGGGTATTCAAAGTTTCTTCAATAAGAAGTAGAGGTCTTCTAAAGTTGACAGTTCTTTCTTTACATTGCTTGTGCTAAAGTGAATATTTCTTTTTCCACTTTTCTTTACATTCTCCAAACTTTTCTTTATTTTTTTATTTTTTTTTTCACTTGAATCTCTTTTGAATAAAATTTCTTTTCTCAATATTCACTTTCCTGCTTTGATTGCAACTAAAAAGTATATTTTCATTCATCTCTAACTTATCTTTTGAAGAAATAGGTAATGGATATATTACAGTGGGTAATATGGGTTAATGTTAGTTGGGTGAGAAAAAGAAAAGGCTTATATAAAAGGGTCAAATTGGCTGACTAGTGGTAAAAGTATTTTTGGGTAGGCTTTATGTCTCTAGGTTAACAAAGATGGCCTAAATCATTTTCTAGGTTTTCTATAATCTATCAGATTTAATGAACTTCCAAAATTTCAAAGTTAATACTCTAACAATTCAGGTAATTAGCCAAATTTAAAAGTTGATGGGATCAAGTTTCTTTAAGCATACCGAAGAAAATTAGAAATATTTATAACCTCACAAAAAGAATGAATGGCTTTAAGCTTACTTAGGTTATAGGTCTCCACTAAATTTCTTCAGGATTTCTCAGTCGTTGCTACTCATCAATTTAGACTATCTATATGCAATTGCATGTACATATGTGATATAAGACCTAGCTTTACTGGAATATATTAGAAAATAAGTAAAATGATGAATTAGTCATGTTAAGGTCCATTAATAAGCCAAAGTTATTATGGTGTAGGAATTGACCTAAAAATTGATTTTTTTTTTAAATCAAGAAAATCACCTAAAAACCTAAAAAATAGAATTTACTAGAATTCTACACTCCCCAACTTGAAAGAAACATTGCCCTCAATGTTTAAAAAGTAGGATGATGATAATGCATTGAGAAATTTGAAATTAATTAGGAGATGTATAAAAAGAATATCTGAAAAAGAAAAGAAAGAAAAAAGAAAAAAATTAAGTTACACAATTATTTACAAAGGAAAAAAATTTCAGAGGAAAAACATATTACTGAGTTCGAAACTTCCTTGGGTCCCATACAAAATGAGATTGACAGGCCTCTGAAAATGACCAATTAGTGAATTTATCTTATAATTTAAAATTTTTCATTTTATCACCATGCAAGATAAGTTTATCTTCAGTCTGCTTTTCATAACTAAAGACACTTGTAGGAGCTCGATGCAGCCTTTTTGAAAATGGATCAAGGATGTCATATTCTTCAGTGGGTGTGGCAAATTTATCTATTTTTCTAACAGGTTTAAACACTATTTCAACCTTTTTAGGACCAAATTTCTCAATTTTGTTACCACTACAAATAATGGTAATTGCCTTTGTTTGTTCCATGCTTGTAAGTGAAAGATTAATCTCACCTACCACATCAATATCATCAAGGTTTTCATTAGGTGGAATAGGACATTGACCTTGATCAGTAGTTTGCATCATTTGGGACATCATATCCTTTAATTCAATCATGGAATATGTGTTCTCTTTCAGTTGGGCTTGAATTTGAGCAATTTTTTTTTTCTTGGTTTTGCATGTGTTGATGGAATTTATCCTTGACATTCCTCTTATGTGGAGGAAGATAAGGTCTAGGAGCAAGTGGTCCTTGTTTTTTATGATAGGGTTGGTATTGGGCCTTGTGTGAGACATGTTCATTTCGATGATTACTCAAGTTGGGACTATATGTCTCTGAAGATGAGGAAAATTGTTTCTCATTAGAATGGGTCGGTTCATAAAGCGCATCCTGAAATGCAGGAGTGATAGGGCATTCCTGAGTTGGGTGTGTATTACTTTCACAAGTATTACACACCTGTCCAACTTTCTTAGAGGAAAAACTTCCCATTTCCATGGCCTCTGTTCTAGCTAGGGATGTTATTTTCATATAATCTTTTTTAGTCGTAGCATAAATGTCCCTCTAGCAAATGTGGTGGTGAACTTAGGCTCACTTGAGTAACCTACTTTTTCTGAATGAGCCTAAGTTTGTGTATTCTCTGCCAGCCATTCCAAATACTCTTCTGCCTCTTTTAGTTGTGTATTTAAGAAATTGTCATTACAAATCATTTCAACAAACTAGCGCATATCAGAATGGAGTCCTTCATAAAAGAAACTAATGATATGCCAAAGTTCATATCCATGATGGGGATAAGTTAACAACAATTTCTTGAATCTTTCCCAGCATTGATAGAAAGTTTCTTTATCCTTCTGGGTAAAATTCATTATGTTTCGACGGAGAGCATTAGTCTTATGTATAGGAAAGAACTTATTTAAGAACTTCCTAGTCATTTCTTGCCATGTTCGTATGGAATCTGCTGGCAGTGAATGAAACCACATCTTAGCCTTTTCCTTTAAAGTTAAAGGAAATAGTTTTAAGTCTTACAATATCTAATTCAATATTTTGTGTATGTTGAAACATGCATACTTCATCAATTTCTTGTAAATGCATATAAGGACTCTCACTATCCCACCCATAAAATTTTGGAAGTAATTGAATTACTCCAATCTTTATTTTAATCATCCCAACATTTGAAGGTAAATTTATACATGAAGGTATGCTGGTATAGTTAGGCTATAAATAGTCTTTTAATGTTCTTCTAGGAGAATTTTGATTGTGCCAATTATCCTCCTGTGATCTATTTTGGTCCCACTACTTGTCATAATTCCTTTTCCTATTTCCATGTGGTTGAGAATGATTCCTCCATTGATGTATATTATCATTGAATAGAGGTGGAGGATCATCAATATTAAAGAGAGGATTATTCATCCACAAAGAAACATCTTCATTATTCATGACGTGAGGTGGTTCGTCATCATTAAAGAGGGGATTATTTCTCCATGGGAAAATATCTTCTCTATTAATGTTGGGGTACCGATTATCATTTTGATTAGTGTGCAGATTTTGAATGAAAATGACCATGCTTCTCTATTTTTTTTTATTTTTTTTTGCTTACTTTTTTTGTTTTTTTTAACTATCTAACTAATGCAACCTAAATGCTAATGATAGGGCACAAAAATTCAAACAACCCTAAAGCTAGCAAGTAGACAATTTGATTATCTTAGAATAGTGTGGGGGAGAATCTTTTAGATTAGCCTAATCTAATACTCCTCCTCTCTTTCAAACTTGCCCCACTGCTTACTAGCTAGATCCTACCTAACCAACCACTTCACACCCTCTTCAGCTAGCCATAGGTAGTCTGAGTCATTAAATGTGCTAGCAGAGGTAGTCGTTTAAAAACTAATGTAGTAGGTTAAATATGGACCATTAGAGTGGCAACAGGTCCCCTCCTTCCAAGAGGGTCCTATGAGCATGTGGTGGGCCCTATAGATCTCTTCTAATTGATTTTAAATTAAATTGGAAGGTTGGGATACGTGCTTATGGTGATTATCCTAGGTGGGCCAAGAGGTGGTAATAAAATCCACCCTTGATCTTGTAGGGTTATGTGCCCTTACTAATTAATTTTTCCATTCCATGGCAATTCAGTTAACATATAATCACCTTAAAGCAATTAAACATGCCCTAAAAATGTAAGAAAAAATTAACAAACTAATGCAAACCCTACAAAATGCAACATGTATCAAATGTGTTCTACATGCTTTTGAACTAACAACCAATGCAATTTTAATCTAATAATGCACCACTTAAACTAGAACTTTTAAAGAGTTCTAGACTTTCTCACAGTGGGGTCCTAAAAAATGTCTTCTCATACAAGAGTGGGGTCATTTATATTCCACCTCCACTTCCAAGTTACGATGGCTCGCCCTTGACCTGTATTATTACAACCTTTTAAATGAATTGTAAAAATAAAATAATTTTATGAAATCCTCACTACAATTCACTCAAAATAAATTGCAATTATCCTAATTAAACTCCTTGAATTTCTCCTTTCTTTTTCAATTTTCTTGCAAAATATGAAATTATCAATAAGTACCAAAATTTAGGAGAAATTAAATTTATGCACTAACAAAATTTTAAAATGCACCTAAAATGTCTAAAATGTTAAAACGATGCAACTCCTAAAAATTTTGTGTTTTTGAAATTTTATGATTTTTAAAAAAAAATTGTGAGTTTTTAATTGAATTTCATGAAAACTCCGTTGCTAGGTTCCTGGCGATGGCGCAAAAAACTTGTAGATGTTTTTCACAAATGCACTGCTGTTGTAGTATAGCTATGCAAATATGGGTCAATTTTTACGGGAACTCGACTTAAATGTTGGAGTTTACACAAATTTTAATTATAAATTGACAAAAAAAAGAACATTCAAATTGATTAACCCTTGAATGCACTGTTCTGAATTTAAATAAAATTAAATACAATAATAATCCAAATACAGATTCCCTATCCTGATCATTGTGTCATGCAACTAATCAGAACTGAAAAACCATTTTATAAAAATTAATCCAAGAACAAGACTATCCTAGATAAATTAAAACATATATACACATAAAGACAAAATAGGATAAAAGATAAAACAGGATACAACTGAAATTAAAAATGAAGGCCCATGGGCAAAAATGGAATTTGATGAGAAAAGAAATAGTAAAGTTTGTAACAATATTGTTCATGAATAGTAACCGACGTTACTGTTCATGAACAGTAACAGATGAATGCCGACGGTGAAATCGAAGCAGAGAAGAAGATGGGGAAGAAGAGAAGGAGAGGAAAGAGAGGGGGGAGAAGGCAAAGCAAAGTTGAAAACCCAATTTGGGTTTTCTCCTCGGAGCCGTCCGGTGCAGAAGAATGCCGGAGGTGTTTGGAAACGAATCAGAGAAAGAGGAGAAGATGGGAAAGCTGAAGGAAAGGAGAAGAGGGAAAAAGAGGGATTCTAGGCGGTGCTGGGTTTTGTTGGAAAATGAGAGGAGCAAGAGTAGTTGGGGGTCGAGCGGAAGATGGAGGGGAAATCCTCTGAGCCGGTCAATGGATGGATGGATGGATGGATGGATGGAGCAGAGCCGATGGAGAATAAGATCTGGCCGATGATGCTAGGAGGATTTGGGCATGTGAAGGAGAAAGCCGGCAGGCAGAGAAAAGGGGGTCCGGCTGGGGGTGCGATGGAGGAAAAAAGGAGGGAAACCCAACTTGGGTTTCCTTTGCTGGACGGAGAGAATGAGGGTGAGAGGATGCCGGGCATGATGGGTTATACCTGCCTAGAAATTGGCCAGAGAAAAGGGGGGAGAAGAAGAGAAGCAGAGGTCGTGCCTGTGTTTTGGCAGAGGGTAGAGAGTGGGAGATGGGCTGGCCTGTAGGGTGCGGTGCTGGTAGAAGGTGTGGTGTCTGGAAACAAAGCAGTGAGAGGGAGAAGAAGACAAGGAACGTATGAGAGAGAGAGAGAGAGAGAGAGAGAGAGAGAGAGAAGAAGAAGAAGAAGAAGAAGAAGAAGAGCGGCGGGTGAGAATATTTCAAACGTTATTTCGCATATTTTTCATGACTACCAGTAACATGTTATAAGATGGATTCATGGTTGGTTTAGGTATTTATCTAACATGATTATTGTGGTTTCATTAAATGTCCTTTAGCATGATTTTGATATATGGAATTCCAACTTGATAATAAGCTTCTTCAAGCATTGTTTTGAGTAGATTTTTCAATGTATCATATATTTTTCTCTTATCAAGCTCAATGTTGTGTTAGTGGGTACTGTTTTTGAACTAGAATTGAGTATTTATGACATATTGTTTTGGCTTAAAAGAAGCTGAGAAGAGAAGTCTAGGAGAGAAATTTTTCCTTAAGATGAAAGAGGCACATAAGGGCTGGTTGAAACATTGAAAATAGGTCACTATTTTACTTGTTTTTCTCATGGTTTCAAAATGGATTATAATATTACTATTTTATCATGAAAAATATGCATTTTAAATATGATTTTTATTGACATAAAGACCCAAAAAATTGATATTTTTATAGTAGTAATTTGGGCATTAAAAATAATGGTTTTACCATGTTAGTTTTGAAAGATTTTAATGACATATTTAGAACAATTTTTGTATTGAAATCTTACCATGATCAGTATTATTTTTTAGTTGGAAACCATATTTGAAAAATCATATTTTGAAACTCCACGGTAGAGGTTTGCCAAATTGATTTTTAGCAAGTTGTTGCTAAATTATGAAGAACATGGTTTTGAGAACCCAAGTTAAGCTGATTTTTTAGCGTGATCTTATGCCTAAAAAATAACAAGTTCTCTAAACATGATTTGTAAGATGTGTCATATATGGTTTTGGTATAAAAATATGTCTGAATTTTGGCATCTAAAATTTAGTTTTTAAAACAATATGATGATAAATAATCTATCTTGAGAATAAGCTATGATGTGAGTTATGATTTGCACTTTGACTTTGCTTGAGAAAGAGCTATTGTATGATCATATATTTTGAAAAGTGCATATATAAGTTTTGATTGGAAGTTCCACAAAACATATGAGGTATAATGATATCCAAAATTTGAGATTTAAACAAGGAAAGAGCCTGGTGGGAGCTATACTAGGTAGCTTGTATAGTTGGCCTCCTAGCCTCCAACCATAAGAGGTGGCAGGCACCCAACACCCAAAAGGTGGCTTTTCTCTTGATTGGTAATAGGATTCCATAATATGTGACACAACATGCTTTTAAGATAGCCGTAGGCTCTAGGAATATGTGGTGGAAGTCCTCAGTATGCTGGAGGGCACACAATTTTGTCGGGTTGTTTGTGAGCATAGTTTGAATCCTACGAAATTTTGATTTTAATGCTCTTAGAGAGCAAGATGATGGTTTAATAGATAAACCTAGATTATGGTTGATAGATGAGTACTCATGACCATATTGGCAGGGGTGCCAATGAGAGCTTGAAGTCGTCATAAGCACTAGGGTGTGCCAAATTGTTAGTTTGATATTATTATTTTCAATGATTCTAATGCATCTACTTGAATTATCAAGTTAGTATACTTATTTTCTATAGGCAAATAGTATAGATGCATGTATATGTTAAGGATGTGTCATGATGCATTGCATGAGCAAGTAATAAGATAATTAGTTGTGTGATTTTCTTGAATGAAAATTATAATTTCAAAATCATCTTAGTGTTTGTGTGTTGCTATGCCGTAGTTCTTGAGTTTGTAGTTTATAGTTTTTTCTACTAAGTATATCCACAAATACTAACCATGCCAAAAACCTAGCAAATTAGCAAGGAAAGGCTAAAAGTGAAGCTTAAGGATTTCTAAGATGAGAAGCTTAGCAAAAAAGTGAAGGCCAGACTATTTTGAAAAATGTATATTCTTATTTATGATTATTGATGTAATAAAACACTACATGCTGGACTTTATTTTGGAAAAAAATTCATTTATGATTAGGCTGTAAATAATAAACTTTGAGAAATTGGGTGGTATGAAATGCAACTCAAATTAAGTTTTCTTTTGAAATGGATAGTACTCGAATATTTTTAAAAATATTTCTATAAAAATATTATTATTCATGATTGATTTTGCATAGAAATTTTAAAATTTGGGATCCCAACTTTCAAAAATGAATTTAAAATATTAAAATTATGTCTTAAAAGCCCGATGCATTACAAGGGCACCACCAAGTAAAAGTAAGGTTGTCTATATGATGTGTTTGCCTAACATTCTTCCATGGTTTATACACATTTAAGCAAAGGACTTGAAACTAAGAGACCTGTTAGGTTGCACTTGGCTAGTGTTCTTTTCATTTCTATTTGTAGTGTTCAGAAATAGAAACTATAGAATCACCTTCTTATGGAAGCACTTACAACTATGGAAGCAGTTAAAATAGAATTTTATTGGACATGTTCAGTGTTTCTTTAGAAATAGAAACGCAAGAAATGACTTCCCAAATGCACCCTTAGCTGAAATAAGCTCTAAGATTGCAATGGTTGGTCGTGGTAGAGTGAGGCCTATAGTGGATTCTCCTACTTAGCAACCATTGCTCGCGGCCTAATACAATATCCCCTTAGCATTTTACTAAGTTTCAGATTCTACAGCTTACAAAACAAATCAAGGGATCGGATCTTTTGCCAAAGAGAGGGTTTATCAACTAAAGTAATGAATTTTTGCTTTATTGAACGAAAGAAAGATGAGCCTATAAAAGCTTTGGGTCTACATAAGCAGAGAATGGGTCCCAAGACCCAACACATGTTAGGTAAAAGTCTCATGACCCACTCCAATCAGAAGTGGATAATCTTCTGCCATGTTAGGTGAACGACATTAGCGTTTCTGCAAACAAAATATCATGACCCCGTCGTGTTCAGAACTAGATTAGAAGCTATCAAAAGAATCGGCTCTCTGCAAAAAGTCCAATTATCATTGATTGAGCGACAAGCTAGCCTCAGTCGCGCTAGTGGAAAAATAGTTAACCCAGAAATGCTAGGACCAGAGTCTTATGTATAGGGATCTTCCTTTGGATCATCTGATTTATATAGCTTGAGGGACTACTAGTTCAAATACATGTCGATTGGATAATTAGCATTTTAATTGTACTTCCGATAACAACAAGTGGATGCTTAGTTTCAACTAAAAGATATGATTTCTAAGATGCTAGAATCATTCAATGATAGGAAATTAGACGAACAGGCTAAATCGTTCAAAGGTGCTCCTTCGTACAAAAAATGCGGGTGCGTTTTTTCCGTTGGTTGTTGAATGCTCTAGGTAAAACTGTATTTGAATAACGGAATTTTTTTATTTTTTATTTTTTATTTTTTTTGAAAAAATCTAGTGATGGAAGGGGACAGTAGTGTCATGATCACCATTCCATTGCTCAACTGAGGTCACTTTTGGGGTCAACCCCTGCTCTTTGGTCTAGATCAAGTACCCACAACAAATCCAATGAAACCTGGCAAAAAAGAAGTGAACACTTAAAATGAAGCTTTGTATTTATTTTCTTCAAACCCCCAATCCACTCTCGCTAACCTCTACTAATGGGATCTTGGTTTATTTTCCTTCCTTTAGCTACTCAGATGTTTCAGTTCACTAAGTTTGAAAAGTCCAAAGAGTGTAGACTAACCATGGAGCTTGGATACGATTTTCCGATTGAAGATCCATGGATCATAGATGGTATCTCCAATGCAAACTCACAGCAAATAACATAATATACCAAAATTAAATCACATTTCACAATATGTATGTATGTATGTATGTATGTATGTATGTATGTATGTATGTATGTATGAGAGCTGTAATTTCAGCAAATAGTTGCGGTTGTAAAATGCAGATGACATTTGATTGGCCAAAAAAAAGCTTCTGCCATTTCCTCCAACTTTTTATATTTTTTACTTTTTTCCTATCAATCAAACGTCACCTGCTCCATACACCTACATAAATATGCCCTGTGTGTGTACATATATTCTAAATTAACATCTCAACTATAAACAAAATAAACTGAACTAATTCTTTAGAGCTTTACTTGTTGTCATGTGACCTTGAGGTCATAGGCTCAAGGCGTGAAAACAGCCTCTTGCAAAATGTAAGGTAAAGCTGTGTACTTTAAGCCCATGTAGCCTGTCCTTTTCCCAGACCCATATAGGCTGGAGTGCACCAGTATGACCTTTTTACTTTGGACCGCCTATGCAGTCTGGTTGGTGGATTGAATAAACTCGACAAACAAGTCCTTTGCGTTGAAGTTTATGGATCTTTAAGTGACGCCACCCATAGTATTTCCAATGTCGTTCATACAAGAACAGTACCAGTCCGGGACCGGCACACATGTATCGGCAATTTATAAAGAGTCTTGTATTTTCAAACTCTAAAATATTATCTTATTTTTTGAATGCTATCGTTCTATGAAAGTTTTGGCGCAATGATAAAAGTTGTTATTATATGATTTTGAGGTCACAGGTTGAAGGCATGAAAATAACCTGTTATAAAAATATAAGGTAAGGCTACATACTATAGACCTTTGTAGTTCGCTTTTTTTCCAAACTTATAGACCTTTGTAGTCCGCTCCTTTTCCAAACTTATAAGAGTTTCGGGAACGAGAGCAGCCCTTTTGATCTTCTTTGGAATAAATCTCCATCGAATGCGTGTAGCCTGTGTCTTTTTGTGATTTAAACTTTAATCATAATTTTTAAAATGATATAAGAAAGTGGTCAGAATCATCCAAACAAGATTGACAGCTTAATAAAGCCATTGTCTAAAAATAAGAGGCTGGCTTTAGCGTATGAAAATTCAAAAAGGAGGCTCAACATCAAAGTTTTGACCCTTTTTGCCGGTACCTCCCAGTATTTAGTCGGCATCCACTTGTGTTCTGATATTTGGTAGCAAAATATCGGGCGGTAAGTGTGGCATGTCACCAAAAAGAGAATTAAGAAAGAGGACGAAGAAGGAGGGCACCTCACCTGAATCTTAAACGACCATCTTGATGAGCAGTAAAATTACAAGTGTAATCGCTTTCTCAATTATCTGATCTGCACCGTTCATTTTATTGGTCCCCTACTATAAATGGACAATGTCCGAACTTTCCTTTTGGTGGATGATCTTAACTATCCATAATAAAATGGGACGTCACGGGAATAAAAGTTGATGGTCCAAAGATCATTAGAAACTAAAGCGCTGGGATTGTCTGATGCAGTACATGTAATCTGTTCACGGCCAGCTAATCATGGGGCCTACAAACTAAACGATTTGGATCACTAAACTGATGGAACCTGCTTCTACTGTTGCCGCCAAAAGTGATATGCGCCGACACCAGATCAATTATATTTTTATTGGCTAGTAAATTAATAAGACCATCGCGACCATTCAATAAGTAACCAGAGTAGACAAGTCAATTTGAAGAGTCAGAATGCTCTCACAACCAGAGTAACTATCCCTTAATCAGTACGAAAGGTTTGCATCATGATAATTTTCAATTGAGTGGGCCCCGTCGAGGCTTCTAGTGGAATTATTTCACCACAAATATATAAATTAAAGATACAAGTCGTAATGAATTGAGCGTGCTATATTGGACCACTATAGTATATATCGAAATGCTATGGTGTGGGGGCCACCATGACAACAACGGGAGAAATAGTTTGCATTCAATATTAATTTAAGGAAGGGGGACAACAATGGGTTTCTGGTCACTTACCCTTGCTTACAAAGTCATACTTGGCCCATTTGCTTCATTTCATCACTCACCGAACTCTAATTAAGTGCACTTCTGTTCTTTTATGCAACATAAATTTACCCATCTCTGAACTCACTTACCTACACAGCCATACTGCATGAGATTAAAAGCCCCAATTATAATAAATGCATTTGGAATCTGATCTTGACTGAGGATGACTTGTTGGAATCTAACTGTTGAATTGATTCCAAGAGTAATTAATTGGGCTAAAGTGAAAAAGGTGAGAGTTCAGGTTGAAACATCTAAATGAAAGCCAGTTTAGGTGAGAATCAATTCTAACATATTGCCGCTAATTTAAGTTGTAAGATGGGAAATGAAATTTGCCGAGAGAATCCAATTTCAAGTGGTTTCTTTATACAACCATTGTGATCTAGATCTAATAATACAATTCCTTCCAAAAGAATTAGATTCTTAGTGCAAAATGCGCCCCTAAATGAAATACCCACACTCTCTTTTTCAGCGTTTGCACTTCCTATGTTTAGGCCTTGGGGCATATTAGAAGAAGATAGAGTTAAGTTGACTCAGATTTGAGTGGGCTGAACTGTAAGGTAGTCTTATTTGTACCTTCTATGTAAATAGTATAGTTGGGAACAAGTACGATCTCCTGGTAAGTTTGTAACACAACAAACGGGAGAGTCTCATAAAGAGTGGGCCCAGACAATAAGCTATCCAGATCATCCATCTAATACAAGCTATTTTTGATTCTTCAATGGCTTGAAGCACTGCACGCAATAACCAATACCCATAGAAGCAGAGATGGCAAAGGGTTGTGCAATTAAGGTACCCAACCCTTATTGGAATGTAAGGATTGGTTAGGACTAGGAAAATTGTTATCAAGGTCAGCCTAGGGTCAAAACTTGTAACCCTAATTTATGTTAGGTTCAAGTTAGTAAAAACTTGGGCCCCATACATTTTTTATATATTTATTTATTAACTAAAATAACCTTGCATGTATTTTTCTGATACTCTTGGTCATTTTTGGTAATTGACTAAATAAATGTTTTGTTGCAAAAAGTTACTCATTAATTATTATAAAAAGGGTAGCTCCCACAGATATATAGGATTCGGGGAATGGGCAGACTACAAGGGTAAATAGTATGCAGCAACAACGTTAAGATAAAAACATTGGAATCAGGTTAGAGTCAACCAAAATTCTGGTGAACCAAACTTTTGCCATTCCTCAGTTTAAGCGGATATTGGGATCATCTCGTCAACATGATATCTGGGCTTTTGCAGATGTTTCATAGGTCTTACAAATTGGTGGTTCAGATTAATTTAGGTGGGCCCACTTTATATAAATATATAAGGTAGAGTTGCCTCATTGTGTTGAAACTTAGAATGAAGTCAGAGTAGCATTATTCCTGGTTACTATCCCTTCTTTTATCTATTGATAGAGAAGATATACAAATCAGGGCTTCTTTTCACAGTCAAATGAACTCTTTAAGACTAGGGTTTCTATTATGGTACATGCAGAAAAAACGACCAGACAAGTTATAAAGCTACCCACGGGAAGTTAAGGTTTTTTCTCCCATTGAAGAAAACAGAGCCCTCCACCAACTTTCTTATTGGAACCTTCTTCTACCACTTCATTTTCTCCAGATCACAAAGATAAAGCTTTAAAATCCAAATTACAATAGCACGAAAATGTTTAAAATTTTCTCTGAAATATACACTTAAAAGCATTCACTCCGCTATAAGTAAAGCTCCTTTTTCTTATTTTACTTACCTATGCATTAACCACTGAAATTAGTTGATAACATAGAATACCTTATCGTCTGCACAATTCATCCCACCGGATAAGATGCTCAGGATGGGTGGTTCAGATGATACTGTACACAACTTCAAGGTACCACCTGTGCTACAAGAATAAAATTCAGCCAATCAGATCCTTGCACCCCTTTACTTTTTTTACCAATCAAATATCACATGCTCCGGGCACTCGCATGAAACAGTTGAACTAGAGCAGATCAAAACCATAAATCATCAACATACGATAAACTATGACAAAGATTTTCTTGCAATATTTCCATCCATCCATGAAATTAGAAACTAACCCCATCTTCATCATCAAAAGTTACATATGTTACACATCTCCTTCCCTGTATACTCTCCCCGTACTTTCTCCTCCAATTACAATTCAATCCCCGAAAATCACAAAACCCTAAAAGACTGCCCCACTACGCTAACCAAAATTCCCACAAAATTACTAAAAAACATTAAAATCAAATTAAAAAGAAAACAAAAAGAGATTGGGGAACTAGAAATTTTACCATCCCTCTCTCTCATCCCCTTCCTCCCCTCCCTTGCCCTGCAGAACCCCCACCACTCCCACTGGCAGTACCACCCGAATTGGTAGTTTTCCCTCCCCCACTCTGCATCCCGCCATACATGGACGAACCATACATCTGCCCTTGATGACCCATCATCATCATCCCCCCTTGCATGCCCCCATACATCCCCCCACCATTAAAACCCCCGCTGTTTCCCGAATTCACTACACTACTATCCCCGCCCCCACTTGTCCCCCCACCACCACCACCAGCTTCCTTGGAACCTTCTCCCTGCCGTCCGATCGAACTCTTCTCGCCCTCCATCTCTCGAAACTTCTGCAGATAAACCTTCAACGGCTCAACGTACTCCTCAAACCCTAACGTAGTCATCGCCCAGAGCAAATCGTCACCGTTGATCGTCTTCCGCTTCTCTCGTTGACACTTATCCGACGCTTCTCCGGTGATAAAGCTGATGAATTCCGAAACGCATTCTTGAACTGTTTCTTTCGCGTCTTTTGAGATTTTCGCGTTCGCAGGAAGCGCCTTTTTCATGATCCTGCTCACGTTTGCGATCGGGAGGAATCGATCTTGTTCTCGTGGAGAGAATTCGCTGTTCGCGTAGCTGTTGTTTTGTCCGCCGGATTCGTTATCGGAATCCGCCATGGATGAAGAGAAAAATCGACAAACGTTGACACAAGTTAGGCTTCTTTATATAAATTCGATTATGAGGGATTTCTCAACAGTTTCTCGGAAATTCGAAAGATTTTAGGGGATTAGAGTTTCAGGGGCAAAAAAAAAGAGAGAGAGGAATTGAGATTTTGCGGGGAGGGAAAGGAATAAAGTTGTAGAAAGCAGGGTTTTTTGGACAATTTTGTAAAATTAGAGTTTCCACCGTGGAATCCGGCAAAATTTCTCCACTTTTTCCGGTCACTTGCAAAAGGAGAAAAGCAGAAGAAATTGGTTTCAGGCACGAAGAGTTAGGGATTCAAGAAACTAGGGTCTGAAATCGGATAGAAAGGGACTAAAAGTAAGGATTTTTGGAACGGAGAAAAGGAAATGGCGGTCTCTGAAGGAGTTTGGTCATGAACTAGAGCGAGGTTGGGGAATTTTTCTTCCTTTTTCCCGGTTAGGGTTCGCCGGGAAAGGGGATTTTCGTTCTTGGGGATTTGGGGATCTAATTTTTTCCCGCACCGAGGGGTTTGGGGAACGAATGGCCGGGTCCGTTGGATCTTTGGTCTAATATCTCATCCTGGGCGGCACGTGGAGTAACATGGACCGTTGGTTTGTCGATAAGTATGCGCTGGGTGGATTCTTGTTCAACGTTAGATATGCTGAATCAGCTGTTCATCTGAGCCGTTGAATGTGTTCGCACGTGGTCGGCAACAAACGGATCCATTTAGTATTTGATTCGACGGCGGCTTTAGATGAGTATGCAGCCGAGCCGATAAACGAACGATACTAATTGAATGATATTCTCGCGCCGTATGGTAGCTACCCTCGTTCTCCATTTGTCTTTGTGGGGCGTGGACTTTGGAGTGCTGGTGACTTCCACTTACAGTGGTGGGGTATTTTTGTCTTGTAGTGGGTGGCCGGGCTTTGAAGGTTTTGACCCATTTGGACTTGAAGATATGACTTTTAAGTCATTAGTTAATGGGAGCAGTTGATGATCGTGTAATTTAGGGAACACTCCGGGGTCTTCAAACTCCTGGTTTAGGGTTTTAGGTCCACACCTTGCTTAACTAAAAGGGTTTGGGATTAGGCATGGGTTATGTCCAGATCACCATTCAGATCATGGTCTTGTGCCCATGGAGAATTTAATCCACAAGATAGAAACCAGCAAAGGATGATAAAATAGATCTTCATTGGGGAGAACAACCCTAAAATGTTAAAGCTTCTAGCAGATCTGGTTGGGCCAGTCTGTGGTGAGTTCAGACTGCTGTCGGACGGTTCTGGTCCCAAAGATTCGCGCAGGAATTAATTGAACTCAAATCCCTCTCCTATTTTGCCAAGCCCCCTCACACAAATCCATCCGAGCCTTTTCTCAATCCCATCCACCGTGAGTATACTTCATGAGCCAAAAGAAGTCCCAAATCAATGCTAATTAAGTGTCAGATACTTAAGAGTGGGGTCCCTATATCGTGCACGTGCATATTATTCGACAGGGTGATGGGGCTCATCCACTCATTTTTTTGAGTAATCCGTTTCATTCGTAGGATTGGCCACCAAAGATCTCATCTAAAAAGTACACCTAAGATGGGCTTTTTCCACTTGAAGAGTGGATGGTGTTAACAAAAAATGAAATCTTTGTTGAATACCGTCAAAGGGCTGGAACCACACTTTAGAGATAAGACTTTTGGTCCTTCTTGGGAGAGAAAAAATCCCATGAATAGAATAGATTAGTTGAAAAATGTAGAAAAACCTACTTGTGAAAACTGCCCCAGCTTATGATATCTCATGCATATTATGCACGTGCACCACAGGAACCCCTTAAGGGCGCTAGGTTAAGCAGATTTTCTGAGCATGGCCATCTGTTTTATTAGGGGAATTAGTTCAAGGTTACCAAATTAGTTGTCCCACGTGTACTTTTAAGAGTCCAATCAAAGAAGCTGGTCTCGTTGTGGCCCACGTAATTTGGAGCACTTGAAGCTAGACGACAGCAAATAAAACACTTTTACTTACACCTTACTTGCCTTCCTTATCTCTGGAATGGCTTAAATAAGGGAAGTACAAAACTTCACGCCTCTTAATAATTTATCTCATATATTTTCAAATTACCGTCATATTTTATCCAATATTTCTCAAGTTAAAAATCACGGTCAGCAAAAACACTGAGTCATTCCCAGACAGAATGAATTGCTTAGATTTATAGAAAAGGCAAGCAGGAGATAACTTGGATTGGATTTACCATTCTCAACCATCTTTATCAAGTCAATCGAAGCATTGACATGGGGAATTTATTTGCCCGACAACCTATGGATTTCAATAGGTTGGCTGTCGGAATCCATGGCTCGAATAGCACCCAGCATTCCAAACTCTATTTATGCAGAACAGGTGTCAAGCAACACCAGATATCCAATAATCCCGTTTGTAAATTTACATAAAGTGAACCATAAAGTTCAGCTTTGCGAAGCGGACCAAATCTTCTGTACCACACAGCTCAACATTCTAGGAAGGTTCCACATAGCCCATAGAAAAAAAAAATGAACAAGGAATTTTCTAGCAATGAAGAAGGGGCCGATACTTCAACTAGAAGAGCGAACGGTTGGTTGACCAAACTCATACTTCATTTTATTTCAATTTCATGTAATAAAAAGTACAATGGCTTATTATGTAAACAAAACAAAGATATGTACTTGAAAATATGGAACAAACAGGCAAGATACAAGCTGGGCTCATTATTTCATTGATCCAAACCGTCTATCTTATAGGCCTTCCTACGGATGAGGCACACAATTTGGATACATCTGACTTAGCAAAGAAAAGGGTGTTGATCATTCCTTGCAGGGGGGTCAGGATTCAGGAAAAGAATAATATTTGCTAACTTATTATCTTAGTTTCTAAATCCACATAAAAACTCCCCAACAAAGGGAACATGTCACCTAAGCGTAACAACAGAAGGTGGCCTGTTGTCAGTGACCAACTATGCTAAATGGATTGGTTGTTTCGAACTATAATAATATTATAAGTAATTCGAATCAAACCAAGTGCATTTTTCGTTGTCAAATCAAGAGTCAGTAAATTGAATACAAATTTGGCAAACAACCGTTAAATTCTCTAACACTACGTGTGAATCTGGTTTAAATCTGAATAATTAAGGAATACGTCGTCCGTCCAATGTTCGTCTTTCTTTTTATCCTCCAGTTCTTCCAAGACGTTTCATAAACATGGACTGAATTGAAACTTGGCCCCTGAGGCTACGACTGATTAAGATCGATTTGAATAGGCACTGCAATTTAGACTTTTGGGGCCCCATTGGCAAGACTTATGTAATACTCTTGGATCATGAAATTTATGGTCTATTTTCTTCAAGTAAGATGGTTATAGACGGAACTCCAGTACCCTACACCTTTAAAGCAAAATTACCCCACTAAGTCGCTCGTGAACGCCAGGAAATGTGGCCTGCAACATTATATAAAGTTAGCAAAATCGCCCCATACATGGAGAGCATCCACTGCCTGTGTTGCCGTTGTTTTGGTTCCGGGATCAGTTGACGGAGTCCGCCGTGGAACCGAGCAAAACTTGCTTTGATTTAAAGGCAAGATGTTGCCATTTAGTCCACTGGCCATTCACTCTGAATTCAAACATGACCAATTCATTTCTTCTCTAAGAATTAACTTAAAACTGCACTCAAACAATCATCGTATTTCAAGAATAACAACTCCAGAAATCAAAATAATCCGGTGAATGTCATAACTTACAGTAAGTTTATGGGCCTTTCAAAACGAAAGCAGTTCTATTGCATAATCATAGTCATCTAAAAAGAGTAATCGGTGGCTCCATATGATGGATCAAGAGGCCAGAGTTGGTAGCTCATAAACAGGACGACTTACATGCTTCGGGTGCTAATCCCAGTCTGTTATTAATAGTACTACTCCCCCATACTGGTGCTCTTCAAAAGATTTATGTTTCTGAAATGCATCTGATTCTGGAGCAAACGTTATTTGGCTAATTTGTCAAAATGTTACATAGGCCACGGGAACAGAAACATCAGCTGCTAATAACACCTATGGGTCAGATAATTTACCAGAAGATAATTCCTACACACTTATGTATACATTACATGTCGTACATAAGGATGATCAAGCTGCCTGTCATCACTGGAAAACTCTCGCTGGCACCGGTACTAAATCACTTCAAAAAGTTACTGCCAGAGAGCAGATATCGGTAGGTAATATCATCAGCGGAATTCTTTAGGGGACAATGATTACAGGACTGACTAGGATTGTCTTGATCAAGCCTTCACCTTCTTGCCTGCAGGCTCTGGATTTTCTTCCTCCTCGCTATCTCTATCTTCTTCTTCATCTTCTTCCGCCTCTGCTAACTTGGTTAGCTCATCTTGGATCATGAGTTTTATAGCCGATTTTCTTGGAGTAAGATCATTATTATAATGGCCAGCTGAAGCAGGTAAAAACTCCATCAGGATGTAGTAAGCATAAACATAAAGCAAAATACAAGATTATAAATCGGTAACACACACCGAGTTGCTTGAGAATGTCAGTGAAAGTGGCCTGAAGCACAAAGGGTACAAAATACAAGTCAGGAACATCATCTACCCATACATTTTCCTGTAAGAATGAAGACGAGATGGCAAACTTCAAAAGCATCATTACCGTATTAAAGTCGACTCCTTTCAGAATTTCACAGATAGTGGTCCTTAATTCCTCTCCACTTGGACCAGATTCCTCTTTTGATTTTTTATCCCTTCCTTTCACCACCTTTTTACCTGCAAAAACTCACTCCAGATAAAGGTCAGACTAGATGAGTGGAAGGTTCTGCCGTTCACTTATCAGAAAGATCAGAAATCGCAAGGACAACTCTCTGTATGTAATTTCCTCCAATTCATTTTTAAGGTGATTTGATGGATACTGGCACTACATCAAACCTCTGCAAGCTTCAATGTGAACAAAACAAAAAATGTTCGATAACTGATAAGTGGAGAAAATCATCATAATTGACAACAAAAAAACATCAAAAGAATCACCTGCTTTTTCCTTTAACTTAGATTTTGTCAGTGACGACAATTTCTTTGGAGTCAAATCCTCACTTTTCCTCTTCCTCAAAAAGACCTTCGGACTTGTACTGGCACTATTCACCTTGGAGTTCTTCACAGGTGTTGTTTTTGATGCGCTTTTAGTGCGTGCTGCAGTAGGAACTTTCTTTGTAGTCACTTTCTTGGCATTAGACTTCTCACCAGTGCCCTTAATGGACGAATTTCTTGAGCGTCGTCTGCCTTTCCCCAAGTCCTTATCATCCTCTTCTTCACTATTATCCTCCTTTTTGTCACTTTCAGAATCTGCAGACAACTTATCATCATTTCCACCAACAACACCATTCTCATTCTCTTGATCATCTTCTTCCTCTTCTTCTGCTTCTGGTGCACTACTTTTATCCTTTGTCTTTGAAGTGTATTCAATCTCTTTTTGCTTCTGAAGAGAAAATAGACAAACGCACAGACACAAGACAATGAGAAACACAAAGAAAATGAAATCACAAAACAATGCAACAGCACAGATACACTATACCCAAAGTCTTACATTAGTGAATCCAGCAGATACAATTATTGCTTTTAGATGATTGTTTAGTAACCCAATTTACAAGAAGAGATGCTAATAACACCTAAGGCTATTTTAATAAAAAATCAGCGGTCAGCAAGCCATGCATACAATTCACTAATTTAAATAGAAAACAGTACATTCACTTGGGCATGAAATAAAGTGCAGGAATATGTATTTAATCTTCTACGTAAGGACAAATTCAAGATACCCCCCCAGCTGAGCGCTTCCCCGAAGATCCTCCAGACTTCTTTGAGGTACTTGTCTTGACTGTCGTCCTCTTGTGCTTTCTTTTGTTCAACTGACATAACATAGCATACAAGTTAGCATAGCAAGCCAAAGGGCTCCAGCAGCTGCCTCTAGTCAATATTTGATTGTAAATATTGGCAAAGACAAACCTGGTCTTTCTCTGCAATTAACACCTCAGTTGTAGCATGAGGAGCCTCCAGAAAGTCTAAAAGCTTTGCCACAATGTCTTCCTGCACATACATCTCAAGTTCATTTAATTCCTGATATGATTGGCCTCACTAGTATTGCAAGTGACAAGGCAGCTCAAGCTACATAGCTTAGTTATTATAAGTTACTGGGGTAGACAAACCAACCTTCCTTGCTGTAGTCTTCAAAACAGGTATGTCAAGCAGATCACAGAACTCAAACAGTCTATCTTTGACAAATTTGTCAAGTTTCTCTTTCAATTTAGCCTTTTGTTTTTCCTGTATTCAGGTCAAAGAAAAGTTTGAAGCTTGGCAGGGTTATCAAGTGCTTACTCATCAATACCATACCATGTCATCTCGAACTCAACCATTTACAAGATGCGAGATAAATTTATGCAGAAAAACCAGCTTGTCAAAGAGTTTGAATTTCCTACCTCATTTTCATGCCACGCAAGGCCAGAGAACTGGCCAAGATTATTTTTGCAATGTAATACCTACAAAAGATGCATCAATAATCTTATGTCAAGAAGGAATAGTTGCAACATGGAGCAACTTGAACCGACAATGACTAGAAAACCAATAAAATTATCTGACATCAACAAAACCTAACAAACATGCACTCTAATTACTAATTCTAACAAAAACGTACAGTTCAAGTATAAATAGACCCGTAAACTACAAAATGTAACCAAATCACTTGTTTTTGGAAATAGAAATCATACCAAACTTAACGGTATTCAGCTATCAGAAATACATCTATTTCAGTTATACAGTTACGTGCTGCAAGTCAGCTGTTTGTTGCATAGCAACTGAAAAAATGATAAAGCTTCTGGGAGCATCAACTGCAATTAAACCGATCTCTGTTAGAAGGAATTTCCAAGTTGGTGATTCAGTGGGGAACTTTGCTACTAATTCATTATTTGACTTAATACAATTTAATACTCTACAGATCTACAGACCCTAAGTTACTATTTGAAAGGACTAAACATCTATTATAGTTGGATTCTTTTGTATGCTTTGATATCTTTATCAAATTATCAAGGAGGAACATCAAAGGGCATAAAAGAGCAATTTATCATTTCTGTTAGGGAAGAAAACCCAAGAAGAACTTTATTCACAATGCATTCTCATTCTTCAAGTTGGATTTTGTGGAACTATCTCAACACAGCAGTTGTCAAGCATTAATATTTTCATAATCTAGACCCAGTGGAGATTCGGCTAAAAGTAGACAGGGAGCAAAGATCAGAATGCAACAGCACATCCTGGAATTGCAACAACAGGGTAACTGAAAGATCTCGCAATGCATTTGCTGCAACTCTTGAAAGTTTTGCAGTTTATTAACATATTTGAACTGAACATTTGTGTGCCACGATCCTCCAATTCAGTCATTTGTCATGAGAACCATTATAGCATATTTTTTCAATTGTGACTTTAAAGATAATGAGCTGGAAATCATCATGTTAGACCAAACTCGAAACACTTGGTATCTGCATCTAAATAAACAAACTTAAAGGAGTTAGATATAGAGTATTTTCTTAAGAAGCCATTCAATGATAATTTCTTAGAATGATCCAACTGGAGGTACTTGGCATCTGCATCTAAATAGACAAGTGTAATGCAGTTAGATCTAGACCATTTCTCTAAGAAGCCATCCAATATAACTTCTTAGAATGAAGGATCTAACTGATATTCAACTGATTAAATCCACAACTACCAGGTGACACTTGCAATGAGAGCTGCAATGAGCAGAGAGAGTGAAAAGGGAAGCAGAATCTGGGTACCAAGGACAATATGGACACAATTTATAAAGGAACTTTTCTGACCTGTCCCCAGCTTAGTAACAGAGTGAGCATCCATGCTGCTGCCACCCTGCCGAGCTCTACCAGCTCAAAAAGTATGAAACGGCTAGTCAAAAACCAATGATCAAATACTCCAAGGTACTTGACTAATCTGCAGATCTGCCTACAAATCCAAGATTCCTAATGCAATAATTGCCATAATGGGAAGCAGAATGGAGAGAGAATTGACATGACAAAATACAAGAGAAGGATCCAATGTTCCAGTTACTCCAAGGTACATAATTGATTTTCAGATTGGCTGCTCGATCAAGTATCCTATCACATCTGCTAACACCAAAGATGGAAGAACAATTGAGATCAGAACTAATTAAGAGGTTGCCAATGGACAACATATTTACTTGAGAGCCAAACACTGACAGTAATGCCACCATTGAGTATCCTGTTCAACAATAAATCTTATGAGAAAAGGTCCCTTCTTTCCCTCATGCCAATGCTTGCCAATTCCCACTCACATGCATAAAGGCTGATGCTAGCCCACAAATTCACAGGCAACATCCTGCATTCTCAGGACAATGCCTGCAGCAAATGGGAGGTGTGCAAGGTAGTATCTGACAATGGAAGCATCAGGAGTGTGGCCGAGAGCTGATGGAAATACTAGAAAATAGAAGCATCTAGAAACATTAACAATAGCAACATTCAGTAGAGGCATGTGGTCAGAATTGATGAACAATATGAAATTTTGTTAAAAGAACAGATTTTACTACCACCTTAAGAAAACACATATCACTTATAGGCATGGTTGTTGCAACACAACTGAGAGGTAAATCACAATATGAAAAATAATACACATTATCTCATCAAGAAAAGAAAAGGGGCAGCCTAGTGTGCGAAGCTCTAGCGTATGTGGGGTCTGGAGAAGGGGTGGACCGTAAAAGGTCAATAATATGCAATCTTACCTTGCATTGCAAGAGGCTGTTTCCCCATATTATCTCCACAGGAATCAAAGAAAAATATTTCAAAGCCACAATGAAGAGCCAACAGTTTGAAAAGAATTCAATGGTTTCGATTGCCAAAAGATCAACTGAATTGTTGCTGCAAGATTGACTGAATTGCAAACATCAATGTGAATTTATTCTCATCAAAGGGACCTGGTACTCTAAATGAGCTGGAATATTGTACAGTACAGGGTTGTAGATTATATAATTTCTGAAATTGACTCCATTAGATTTGTAGAGTTGAACAAATATAATTTATCATTTTTACAGATATGGTAAATGAGTAATGCTAACATCTATTCAAAACAATAGGATTTATTGATTGTTTTGAGATCTGCAGTGAGTTGTCATCCAGAAACATTGAAAGAACTATCCAGATGCATTTTTTTCCTTTAAGAGTTCCATTTAGGTTCACTGGAAAAACTCAAACTAAGCTCTATAGTACTGCAGTCTCTTCTTTCAAATTGAAATCTCACAGATCCACCTCTTACTACAGCACAACAATGCAAAGCTAAATAAAATGAACTTCAACGAAACAGAAAGCCAATAATAATAATGACACATAGAACAAGAAATTGCGGAAAGGTTTAGAACATGAAATTGGCAACTATAATTCGAACCAATCCCAAAACTAAGACAAAATGAACAAGCATAGTAAATCTGAAACTACCTTTCCCCTCCTTCCAAAAAGAAGCACATGAAGCATCTTAACAATATCATCAGTTTTCCTTCGTGATAACTTAAATGCCACTGAAATCACACAACAAGTTGAGCTTCAGAAAAAATGCAACAAACTCAAGAATTGTCCATACAGAGATTTGTGTCAAGTTGGCATAGAGAATCAGGAAATAACTAAAGTGAATACATACCCAAAAAGAAATGCAAAAGCCAGAGAAATGGGCAAACTAAGTCAAAACAGAATGTATCACACACCATAACAAGCTTTGGATGAAATGCCTATTGCAAAATCGTGAATGATGGTCAAATAAAAGAAAATTATTAACAGGATACCACAAACCTACCAATTAAAAACTAACTTCTGCAAGGAAACCAACAAGAATCTTAGCTTAAACATACTTATTCAGAACAGATTCTAAGCATCTATCTCCCTTGAAACCTAGGCAAACATGTTGAGAGCATTAACTTCCACATAACATAAAGGCATTTCGTAAAAGTACTAAATGGATGTCACCAACCTACCAATTAAAAACTAACTCCCACAAGGAAGCCTAATAAGAATCTTACCTTAAACCTACTTAGAAATTCAGTAACAATAAAATAACTATCCCTCACCAGAACATTCTCTTCATAATTTAGATGAGTACACAACTGAGATGTGAGCCACGGCCAACAGTAAAAAGATTCTTTTATCATCACGCAACTATTCTCTTACCAAAAGGTAACATGGGTGACAATATGGTAGATTCTGCAGTGAATAAGCCAAACATCTAGACAAACCAAACCAAAGATAACAGCTTTATTCTCACTTAGGCCAAAGCAGCTCTCATATAGCATGAATCAGTTAACTTAAAGGAACTAGCCCATTGCCTCGTACAATCTTATCATTGAGATTGCTAATAAATATAATGGCCGACAGACAATTGTAAGCAGAACAAAAGCAACTTCAAAATATTTACAGAAGTCACAATGAAAAAAAGGAAGCAAAGATTGAAAAATAAACCCCCAATTGATGTCTTTAATCCAACTTTCCACCTGATAATTCCATGTTGCACCCACACAAACATCAAGATTTAGCAAATTTATTGCTTGTGAACTCACACATGTGAGTGCAAGCGAAGCTATGGAATATGACGATTCTGTAGTATTTAAATGCTGATATCCGATTTTGGATTTTTCCAATATGATTTAAACAGGGTCTCATTCCATAAAAGGGCAGATTTTCTTTGCTATATGTGACACTTTGTACAGTAATCCAGACCCTGATCTCCCTCACCTCCCTAAACGAGTACGCATACAAAACTTTCCCTCATTTAATGATTTCAGTGTTGATAAGTCAAGGCCTTCATGATGGATATAGACTGCAACTTTTCATTTCGTAAGCAATCATTTAAGTTCCAGAATCTAAAACTAGCCATTATCAGGATGGTTGAATTTTGTTGCATGGCTCTCATCCACCATATGCCCCAGTAGATAAAAGGTTTGGATCATTGAACATGTCAGGCCCACTCATACTTCTGCCCATCCAAATCATTCCATGAAAATATAAACACCAAAATACCAAAAAACATTTAAAGCAATATTACAGGAGCAAAATGGTTTAGATCAAGACAAGACTTATTTCCAGCATTTAGGATAAAGAACCTGGAAATAAAAAATGGATTGAAGATCATATGTAAATAAGGGAGTGTGTACATCATATGTAAGAGGATAACACCCATGGGCTAAGTTGATGACAAAGGGTTAGTGGAATAGATATTGGTCATAGATTTTTGTCTCAAAAGTGGGTAAATGATATAGACAGGGTTGAGTCTTGATGAGCCTCCCAAATATAAAAGCAGAAAGGAACAAGACGGTCCAAGCAAAAGAAGAGTGGCATTTTGTCTGCTTTGACAGTAAAACGTCTTAGAGGCGCAGCTTTAAACTTTTGTTGGCATGCTCATCCCTTCAGATATACTTAAATATAGTTACAGCATACTTAGCCACATACCTCTCTATAGCATTAACTAGCCCCCAAGGTCCTAGACTATTTCAACACACATGTCATGGCATTAGTGGCATACACCCTCGAACCCTAAGAAGCCTCAGGTTTCTCCTTGAAGATAGGAGATTGATTAATAGTTCATGATTTATTCCTTATTCAAGTTTCAATTATCAGCTGGTCCCAGATTCACTTTAATCATTTCTTCCCCAAAATGCTCCTTGACAGTTCTCCAACATTAGCAACCTAAAACCAGGAGAGGCTTCAAGCCAGCTACCAACTGCTCTAAAGAGGATCTACTAATGGATAAATTTTCCCACTGACAAAAGCATCAATCACCAAATCAGAAACCTTGTTTCCTGTTTTAAACCCATTGTATAATGGCTTTTGTAACCACCACCACTACCAAATCTGTGTCAGGTTTCACATTTATCTTCAAAGATTCATCTACACCAACCACTTGACAGGCACCAAAAGTAGGTATGAGTAGTGCATCGAAGAAATTGACCCACCAAAGATGGCCCTTTCAAACACCAAAGAAAAAGTTAATTGTCATTTCTTAGAGCAATCGAGATACAATGAAGCATTTCAAGAATCGCAAATGCCAAACTAGAATGGATAAGATAGTTCGTATTTCCTCCTGAAGTCTATAATTAATGCCTCTATCCAAAGATGTGTAATTCAAAATATCATTATGAAATTTGGTATTTCCTCCTGAAGTCCACACTTTATGCCTCGATCCATTTTAAAATATCCATCTTCCTCAAAGGGGCAAACACAAAAGTTAAAAGCTCCATGCAAAGAAGCAGATAATTGCTGTTGGTTAAAGTTCTTCTACGTAAGTCCATCACATTTAACTAAGCAAGGCATAACGCAATTTTACCTAACTTTGCACATCTTACACAATCAAATACAATCTCACCTCTCCACCTGTTACCAAATCCTTCAAAGGAAATATTTCGAGATAAAAAGAACCCCATACACAAAGTTTATACATGGCCAGACTCTCCACCCATTCCATAGTTTTTGAAAATGGATCAGACCTACAAGCATCAATCTTCTCCTAATTAGTGATATACAAATACTTATCAAAGAGCAAATTCCACCTCACCCTTAAGTCACCAATGCCCAAGCAAAGAGAAAAAGGGAAAACAAAATCCATATGGCTTCCACTATAACCTTTTAATAGTGCCATCAGATATTCGGAAGAGTGACAGAGAGTATCTGATGAGAGTAATTCCTTTCAAGAAAGGACAGGATGCAATATTCCACAAACCAAGTTTATTCTTAACTCTATCCATCAATAACCCTTAATGACTTGGAAGGCACATTGATGCTCTAACAAGTCAAAGATATGGTATCAGAAGACAATTTGCACAGCAACTGACCAGTGCAATAACCCGCCAGGCTTGTACTCAACATTACTGAAAAATAATGACAACAAAGAACTAGGGAAGCAGGTGAGAATGTGTGAAAAGAGAAGAGATCCTGTGGGTGAGATAAGAACTCCCTATAGGCAATAATATTGTTGTCATATCAGGCATTGGGCTCCAGGTAGTCAGATTTAGCTTAGCAAGGGAAGCATATTGAGCTTTTAAGGAATTTTGCATAACCAAGTTGACGAGGGTTCTGTAAAAGCATTTATTACCATTGGAATCGAGTTACAAATGAAACTCAGAATACGGCTATGAAAAAGTTGGAATCGACATGGGTGAAACAGGAATGAGTAACTCTTTAATTAATATACAAAGAGACAGAAAGAATCCAACAGCACAGATAAGACAGGGAGGCAGGCCTAAAACTGAAGCAATAGTACATAAGCTTGTTCTGCAAGCCTTGCAAAAGCCAACTTGAAGGTTCCGACTCCCATAGCTTTTGAAGCCAAGTTATGTAGGAAGTGGTGCACGAGACTGGGCAATTTCAGCAATGTAAGGACTTTTGGAATCTGAAATATGATCAACAAAAGAGAGTGGTCATAGAGGAATCTGGTGAAATGGGTATATACATGTACTCCTAAGATTTTGGTAGGTGAGAGATTCAATAGGAACAAAAAGATTGCCCTAACTAAAATAATAGCCCGTTGCATTGCATTTATTCAATTGATCAAAATGGTGGAGGAAAGATGGCCAGAAGTTCCCCTCTTTAATATCAATTTAACAATCAAGGCAAGTTCTGCTCTGTTCATGCCCTCTGTTTCCTTGCATTCTTTTTCCCAATGCCTGGTGGCTTTAAAGCTACTGATCATGTACATTAAAATTGGATCATACCAGACATCGATGATATAGTACTTCACAATGAATGTCACCTTGAGAAAATTCCCTTTCTATCATCAATAACTTAAGAAGTAAGAGGTCTATTCCATCCATGCTTTCCTCACATCTCCTTTCCTAATGTCCAGATGATGTTGAAGCTACTAATCATGTGCATTCAAATTGAATCATAACATATATCAATGAGATAGTACTTAGCAATCAAATTAGCCAGGAGAATTCACACTCAGCAATTTGTTAATTCAGTTGCATCTTCATAAACTGTAACAGAAAAAGAAGCTGCACCTTAATCAGGCAACTTTTTCTCGTCTTTAATAATTCACTCCTTTGTTTTCTTGTAGTTTGCTGCCAGGCCTATATTCAAAAGCTGCTTAAGGTCATCACCATCTATACCACCATGTAATTTTACATGTACGTCTCTTGTCAAAAGCTATATCCATACAATAGGTAGGCCCAATCAAGAACATTCAGATATCTCCATATACTTATTTCACCTCACCTAGGTCCCTTCTTCGTCAATCTTTCTCCTTCATTTGCATATTTCCATTTTTCATGTCTTCTCTCCACTTCCTTCATCCTGGAACTTCAATTCTGGCTCAAATGAATGCCTTATTTCCAAGCAGGCAACATCAAACCAGATAAAGTCCCAGCAGTCACAAGAGGCAGATACCGAGTGCCTCCTATGGCCCCCAAATCCCCAGCAATCAACTGAAAGCAGCATCAACATAACAGTGACAAATACACACCATAAGTACAAAAGTGATGAATAAACCAGCATCAACAACACTGACAAACTATGCAACCATCAGCTACATAACAGTTACAAACTACATGTCCTGTGGTCTCGCGTACATGAATCTTGCGCTTGTAATAAGAATGAATTTGTTTTGTCTAGTCTCCATGTTTTACAAATGCCTCAAAGACAGAGCAGGAACCTATTCGCCTCTCCTAATGTTTTTCCTTAAGGGCTGTAAAAATCATATCATTATCCTGCTAGCAGCCACCATTTTAGCATCATCTCCTCATAAGCATCCAGGGGAAACTTCTCAGATTATCAGAAACTTCAAAGTTTATAAAAAAAGCCATTCTTTTATACACTCAACCAATTCTATGTAGTGTCTTATTGTTATGAATCTTTGCAGTAATAGAAAGTCAAGAGTCAAAGATCGGGGAATAAAGGATCTGGACGAGGATTCAAAATCAGTAGTCAAATCCTTAATCTTGACTAGTAGCAAAGAGAAGTCACTAAATTTTCATGGATTAAAGTAAAAAGCTGTTTGCATATCTACTTGGCAAAGGAATCTAAAACTACGGACAGGTTTCACCTTCTCATGATTTTGGTCCACCCCTTCCCCAGACCCTGCATATGCAGGAGCTTAATGCACTAGGCTGCCCTTTTTTTATGATTTTGAAACCAAAGAAAAGGGGAAAAGAGAACCTTTCAACTCATATAAAGATCCTGTTCTAAAATATAAATTAAAAAAACAAAAACAAGAGCTCAGCAAGTGCAAGATTGAAAGAATCCAGAATCCTTCAAGCATACCACACCAAGCCACCAAAAATCAATAATTGGCTACAATAATGGATTAAATGCTCGCTTCCCTACACTCACAGTTGCTGAAGTTCCCATCATCATTGGACCAATAAAAGATCAGAATTCTAGACCAGGTAGTGCTGCCTCTAGACCACATCCTGCTTCACTTCAAATGCTAAGCAATGCCTTTGTGCATACGTAAGCAGTTACATATCAAATCATTCAAGTCCTAGAAACCATGCCACAACCCTTTAAATGCTAACCCACAGCAAGAGAACCATGAGAGATTCCAGCTGAAGAAGGAACCAAAAAGGTTGCCAACCACTAATTTCAGTCTTCATTCTTTTGTGACCCAAAGAGAATGCCAATCACTAACCTCAGATTCATTTCCGTGTGTTCAAGAGACCTTGTCGAAAAACCGACCAGCAGGTTAAAACTAATCAAGGATATAAACTCTAGCATAAAAAGTTTTACCAGACTAAATCAAGAATTCCAAATGAAGCACAGACCCTACCCTCTTATTTGGTTAGAAGGAACTTGACATAGAGGAGGAGGATAGAAAACAAAATAGACGCTACCAAATAAAATTAAGTCAATATTCCTATTCAAATGAAGCAACAGTTGAAGAACGCCACATATTGCAAATTTGGAAGCATGCTAACTCCATTCCATATTTATAAGTTTCAACTGATTTGAGTAAAATATTTCATAAACGAGTTCAATTCTAGAAACCAAAATTACCAATCAGAAGGTATGTGTCTTCCAATGTCCTCCTTATTCATTTCTTCTTTTAGAATACTCATTATTCATCCAGTTGGCTGAAATCAAACATTATGATATATGACTCAAACGATGAACATCAAAACCTAACTTGTGTGCCCTGAACAACCAGATACTAAATAAACCATGAAGACAAAGCTAAAGCTCCACTCAGTAACCTCATTTAGGAAAGAGGCTGAAATTTGTCTCAAACTAAGCCACAACCAAATTATACTTTTTCCTCCAAAATGGTTATTGCATCAGTAAGACACTCATGAGAGGCTGTTAAAGGCAAATCAAAATTGGATAAATAGCAGAAAAGTTGAGAGGTTTTGAATTCTAATTGTGCAGGCATATTAGAGAAAGACCCATAAGAAGTGCAACGTCATAAAGCTAGAAGACTCATGATGCCATAGATTCATTCAATCTCAGTTAACTTTTCTCACTCGAGCAGTTCTATGATCACAGCTATACATTCATTCAGAAGCTAGCCAACCAAAAGGGAATAGAAGCTTTTTTGTGCATCTTTTCTTTAATCATTCTCAGAATTCCTTGGAACCAAGAATCATCATAGCACTGCAGCCTCAAACTTTACTCTAATATGTTAACATGATTCAGCCTCTAAAACCAAACTGCCAGTGAATATCATGACCATGTTAATAGGTTTCCTGAGCATTGAAAAGTAAATGTGGAAACACCAGTCAACAATGCAATATCTGTGAGCTGCACCAGAACTAATTAAAGTGAACTTCAAAGGATTAAATGTGACAGAAGTTCAAGCAGTAGCAAGAATATAAATTAAAAAACCATTTTATCTCTTTAAAATAAATAATTTCATTCTATTTTAAGTCAAATTACCTTTAGTCTTAAATGAAACAACTAGGAGCACTAGAAAGATTCCAAATTACTGAAAAGAATATGTTGCAACCACAGATAAACGATCAAATGGTTTGATTTATGGAAGAGAACAAGTATTAAATTCCCAGCTTATCCATAACATATAATAATCCTTTCTTAAACACTAAATGGGAGAAACGGAATCAGTTGAGATTTATACCATTAGGTATATCTTTCAGAGGTGTGCCTCGGCCCTACAAGTTCCAAAAGAGGAAAGAATCTCAGCAAGAAAGTATGCAGAATTCAGCATGAACAACTAAGAACCAAGAAGAGTATCCTAAAAAACACCTTTTCAATGAGGAGCCCCTTCACTGGCTCCTTCTCAGTAGAAGCCACCAACCTCTCAACAGACTTTCTCTCCCTAACAGGACGATCAATAGAGGACGCAACAGGAGTATTTGGCTCATTTGCCTTCTTCTCATGCACTTCCTTTTTCTTAGCTCCCCTTTTTTCAGCATTTTTCTCGTCAGCCTGTTTTTTCTTTGCTTCAGATTTCTCATCTTTTTTCTTATCTACGCCCTTCTTTGTTACTGATTTCTCGGCCTTTTTCTCATCAACCTCCCTTTTCTCTGCCTCTGCTTTCTTAGGTTCTTTCTGATCAACATCATTTCTCTCTGTTTCCGAGATCTCAGGTTTTTTCTCATTCGCATCTGTTTTCTCAGTCTCCTCTTCAGTAGTCTCTTTCTCATACACTTCCTGTTTCTTTGCTACTCTTTTTCTGCCACCTTTCTGCCCTCTTCCGCGCTTTCTTGATCCTTTCTCCACCTTAATGTCTTCAGCCTTGTCACTTTCCTTCTTTTCCAAATCTTCCTCCATTTTAACAGCCTCCGATTCTTCATCTTCCCCTTTGCTCTCTTTCTCTTCCTTGATGTTATTTTCCTCCACTATTTTTACTCCCTCAGCTTTATCATCCTCTCTTTTTCTTTCTTTGGTTTCTTCTACTTCATTATTTCTCTCTCTTTTTCTTCTTGGATTTCTTCTACACCCTCCTTTTCCTGTTCTTCCTTTGCCACCACATCCTTCTTCTCCTCTTCCTTTCCAACTGCATCCTTTTTCTTGTCTTCATTTTTTACAACATCCTCTTTTCCATCTTCCTTTGCAACTACAACCTTTTCCTCCTCTTCCTTTCTAATAACATCCTGTTTCTCATTTTCCTTTCCATCTATATTCTCTTTCTCCTCTTCCTTTCCAACTACATTTTTCTCCTCCACGGTCTTTTCAATAACAGATTCACTCTTATCCTTTAACGCATCAGTTCCATTATCCATTGCTGGAGCAGCTTCCGAAGCTGCCTCTGGTTCAACCATTTGTCCACTATAATTTTAAAATCCCTGAGGCACCACTCAGAAACAAGGGCAAAAAGAAACGATTCGCCTGAAATTACAAGCCATTGAAGTTCACTCAGCTCCCCTCCAAATAATCAGAAAAAAAAAATGACGATTTCAACCAAATTATCAATGTACAAAAGGGCAAAGAGGAAAAGCAGAGATAGAGAAGGAGAGAATGTTGAACAACAAAGAAGATCAAATATAACTGTAAACAACAAATATTTCAGGGAAAAGAAAATGAAGAGATACAGAACAGTGGGATAAGAACGACAGCAATTTGAGGCTTCACAATAAAATAAAAATGACCGTTTAGAAGTTCTTAAAATCTAAACAAGAGACATTTCGGGCAAAGCAAATGGAAGAAATATAGAACAGTGAAAATACAGACCAAAGTATTGAAAAAAATTCATAAACAGAAAGTGAAAATGGAGGAGCAATTTCAAGCTCGAAGAAATGAGAAACAAATCAAACCAAATATATCGGGACACACCGTTATACAAAATACAACAATTCAAGCTCGATAATCTCGAAAACAGCAACTTTCAGCTGATAATCATAAAGCATGAGAGAGAGAGAGAGAGAGAGAGAGAGAGAGAGAGAGAGAGAGAGAGAGAGAGAGAGAGAGAGAGAGAGAGAGAGAGAGAGAGAGAAGAGAAGAGAAAGGAAATAATCAGATTTTAAGGCCTAAAACTGCTCTTCACCATACAACAAATACAAGTTCAACTCAAAACCTAAAACGCAAAATAAAAGAACAAATTCAAGAAAACCCACATCACTGATCAATTCCACTGAGCTCCGAAACCCTAAGCAGAAAGAGAACACTTTCCACCATTAAAGCAGCTGAAAAGAAAAAAAAGGAAAATACAATAACTTGGCAGAATCAAAAGATAAAGTAGCCAATGCTACTTACAAACGATTCCGAGCTGTTCAGGAATCAAGAAATCGGAGGCATTTATCAAGGAACTTCAATTCCTCAGTCATTTCTCTTAGTGTAAAGAAAAGGGTTTCTTTTTTCCCTCGAATCCCAAAAGGGAGTTTTCCTTCGCTCCGTCAGACTCCGGACTTCAAACACGGATTTAAATAGCTTTTGAAGGCAATGTCGGGCGAGTTTTTGAAATCGAGATCGCATCTAATGCACGGCAGAGATCTCTTCTGTGCCGGTTCTCGTGCTGCCACGTATAACATATTTGAAAGCTTCATCACGGAGCCAAATTTAACGGGCGAGATTAGATCTTGTTCCTGTGTGAACATGGAAGTGGCCTATTTCAGTCAGGGAGGGTTGGGTTGTTCTTTACATGGGCACTCTTCTGTTTTGTCGTTTCCAGAGAAAGATGAACAACCTACTTACTAGTAATTGACGACTTCGTGTAGAGAAGTAAAGCTGTTTGAGGCCAAGCTTCAGTTGTAACTGTCATTTCAAGGATATTGATCCGTTCATTTGGTAACTGTTGGCAGTGACCTCTACAAGTCTTTAAGGGGCTGTGTCACTTTTGGTCACACATAAAGCAAGGAGATTTTGATTCGGTAATGTTAGAGATGTTGCCTTTTTTATTAATTCTTGGCCTTGGTGGAAAAATGAAGTTTTAAACCTCGAACTGGTTTGAGTTTTTCCAAAAAATCCTGAACTCTGAGTTATTAGTTTCATCATGGACTTGCATTTTTTTTTTTTTCAAAAATATCCTAGTTAAAATATTTAACAACTTCAAATGCTTGCCAACACGTATTACCTATTTGATAGTTGATGTACTTAGTTGGCACATCACCTTCCTATGTGGCACATTCGAAGGTTAAAATATTTTAAAAAAGGAAGGACATTTTTCCCTCTCCCTTTTCCCCTTCATCTCATATTCAATTTTCCTTTCCCTTTTCCTTTGCCTTGGCCAAATTTGCAGTGATAAATATATATATATATATATATATATATAGAGAGAGAGAGAGAGAGAGAGAGAGAGAGAGAGAGAGAGAGAGAGAGAGAGAATTTCAAGAGTTTGAAGAGGGTATGGAATGTGGAGATATAAGTGTTACAATTCATGGATAACTTAAAAAACTATATAATGCCTTATTGGCAAGCATCTATGTTGAAGTGTTCCAGTAGCCCAAGTCTCTATCATACAGTGTCTCAAATAGGTTGGTTGGGGACATCAATGAAAAGCACACTTCCCATCCCATGGCTATGAGATGAGTTTGTTTCTTCTAATGTCAGGATAGAAATCAATCCCAATAGTTGCATGATAAACATAGGCCAACATTTTATTCAAGAATAGTTATCTAGCGATGATATAGCCTAGTTTCCAATCTAAGCAATTAATATATAGAATGAGATACTCTATAGTAGCAAGCGTTCAAAAGACAAAAATGAGAAACAAAAAGAGGAACGATTTAAGAGAGATAACTCCAATCCAAGTTGTAAGAAGAACATCATTACCGACCTCCTTAATCTTCATCTCTCCAATATTCTAAACAAGCTTCATCTTCACAACATGCAAAACCCCTTTTTCCCAAAAGCTTGAAATATCCAAACTAGAAGCATGATCATTTTTAGGGTTGGATTCCTTAATTTTTGAGGAGGAGAGACTAAAAGATTGGTACTAACAATTTGATACTAGAATTTTTATAAAGCTCATGGAAATAACACATTTCAACCTTACTGTAGTGACCAAGATGGCATATGTACAAGAGGATTCTTTGGTGGCATACTCCTTTCTATGTGTGGGCATGTGCATGCGCACACATGCATGCTGTTGTTATAGCTACAAATTTGACCACCAAAGGGAAAAAGACCTAATTTTTAAATATTTTAATCCTTGAATGTGCACGTAGGATAGACAATGCACTAGCTAAGTAGGTCAATTATAAAACAAGTAGGACATGTGCTATCAACTATTTTAATGGTTGAAGATATTTAAAATAATATTGTAAGTTTGGGATGAAATTAATAACTCTAAGACTTTGGGATTTTCTTGAAAAACTCACACAATTTTAGGGTTTAAAACATCATTTTCCCTTATTAGATCAATGAGGTGACCTAGGTTTTAAAATTGAATTTTCTAAAACAACTACGAAAGGAAGGGGCCCTAGTTTGAAATTTTCATTTTTGAAAACATTTTATGTGAAAATATTTTTCCAAAAATCTTGAGGATCACATCTGTCAATCAAACACATTTCATGAGTTATGAAGATCACAAATTTTAAATTTTTTGATGATCAAAGATTTTTAATTTTAGACTATCCCAAATCATATTTACCACTTTTCATATACTCTTTGGCCATAGCCCACAATCCAAGATGTACAGAACATATATTTACATGTCCAAAAATGACAATCAAGTCATAAGTGTATAGTCCAATAACAAAACCTAAAAGACAAATGAGAATACTTTGCACAAAAAGTACATCATCAACATAGTCTAATCTATTCTAGATGCCCTCACTTGACCTTCTTAGCTCTATTCTTGTCACACTTATATGTGGTGTGGGTGGGTGAGGATGTAGGTATACTCATTAGATAGAATAGGATTACAAAAACAAAATTGGTGGCACACATCCACACACTCATGCATCCAATGCATATCCTTAGGGTTTTTCAACAATAACACATGCATGTTTTAATGCACTTTACATCAACATACCATCAAGCATCCAATCCAGGGTCTAATCCATCAATGTACATCATAAGTATAAAAATTCACAATGCATCCATGCAAAGGAAAATTCATGTTGTTTGCAAAATAGTTCTAAACAATACAATGTATTCAAAGATGTAACTATCTTAAAAGCACAATAATTTGGTGTTAAAACTCATAATCAAAGGAAGTACCTATTTTCATATGGCCTCAAAAGTGTCCCAGACGCTTATCATTTAACATTACCAATTGTTACATATGGTCATTAGTACTCATCTACAACCATCACAATCTAAGGCATTATCATGCCATATTGGCCTAGGGTGTTAATGTCCCTATCGAGCCTAAAGCTCAAAGCTTTCTCAAAAATTCATATCTCAAAAATTATGGACCACTATGCCGCAACCACAACCCAACCATGGATCAATCTACATGCCCACCGTTGATAGCAAAGCGAGAGAATAGTCACTATCTTATGTGGAGGAGCCTCAATTATAGGGATATGGCCTGCCCATGATGCCATACCTTGAATTTTAGCTACTCCATGAAGCAAGGTATCAAATATCTCAAGTTTTGGAAGGGCGAGTGACCAACCTTACTAACCTTTTAGCATAGTGTCCACCGGTGAAAGTACCATTTGAAAACAAATGAATGGAAACCCAATTTCCATTTAGACCTCAAATCGGTAAAAAAATGTAACATCCTTGATCCTTCGTCATGCGAATAGATCTTATAAGCCAACTCTACAAAATCACAACCTTACATTGGTTGAAAAATCATCATGACCCAAAGGTCATGCTATGCATATCAAAACATGAAACCTTAGCTAATTCAAAAATCTAAAAATTGTTAATTTATATCATGCTAAAGCAGAACATAATAGTCTTATCAATCAAGCTAAAATTGAATTTGAAAGGACATATATTCATGCTAAAAATTGAACGTCAAAGGGCATATAATCATGTTAAAATTGACCATCATAAGGCATATGGTCAAACTAAAAATCAATCACCATAGGCATGTAATCAAGTTAAAACTGATCATCACACATCAGAGGGCATTTCAAATCCATTGAAAACTTAGTAATCTTGGAACCACCTACATATGATCGAATGGTTTAGATCTTCCAAAATTAGTCATTGATCGATGTAGATGCTGATCAATAGACATGAATCACCAATCTGAGCTCCCAACACCAAGTTATCATTAATCTTAGAAAAGAGAGAAACAAACTCACAAATCTACACTTTTAACCATAGATTAATGAACACAAAAAAAAAGGGATTGGAACTTCTCGATCTCCACTTCTAGTTGTCAGTCGATGAGTATACAACTTGGATATACTTTTTTGACCAAAGATTGGAGAATACTACAAAAAGGAGTGGTAAAAAATATAGCCCTAGCTACCAATCATTGAACAAGACTCAAAATGAAGTGTCAAAATTTTAGATCTAGTGTTTCTATAATAATCAGAGGGTAAAAGCTAAGAGAAATAGTCACAAGCATAGATGTATTTTTCCACCACAAATCAGCAACTAAAACATGAAAAGAATGGTAAAATATACATGGATTGAGCCTACCTTTGCATCCTAGACAATTTTCAAATGGGGTTCATAGCTATTGTTGTAGAAGAAGAAGATCAAAGAAGGATCCTCTACAAGAGAAGAAAAATGGCAATCTTCTGATAACTATCTATCACCAGAATGCTCTATGTTCATTGTCCACTAAATCCCAACTAGCAAATTGCTTCTAGTCATCAAAGAAGGAAGATTGCGACTAGTTGAAGTTAGGTTGTAGGCAATTAGTCATGCACACAGTCCATCCATATTTTGATGAAAAGCATTAAGAATCAATCTCCTTTGTTGAAGAAAATGACAATTTAGAAAGGGAGACGACTATGTACAGTAGCGAGGGAGAGGGTATTATCATTGGTGCTTTATCACTAGCGAAATTTGCATTTTTTAGGGGTTTGAAGACATTCAAAAGAGAGAGAGAGAGAGAGAGAGAGAGAGAGAGAGAGAGAGAGAGAGAGAGAGAGAGAGAGAGAGAGAGAGAGAGAGAGAGAGATGTCGTTGGATGGTTTCGATCAACTATCTTCTTTACTTATACGCATCCCTTCAAAAAATATTAAAATCAAGAGGAGGGGTGCCATTATCATTTTTAGACCCCTTATTTATAGTTTTTTATTTCCTCATCTGAGCTTCAATTTTTGCATTCTTGGTGTCGTTGGAATGCTCTTTTCAAGCACATTCCAAATTTTGAGGTTTCAATGGTCAATTTTGTGTTTTTCAAAAAATTCATTTCCTTGAGACTTGAAAGAATTCCAATTTCACATTTTAAAAAGTACATGAAATGAAATTTAAAAATTAGGATTATCACAACCTTCCCCCCTTAGAGAAATTTTGTCCTTAAAATTCTCTTCACATCACTCATCAAATATTTGTAGTTATGTCCTTCTCATCTCATCCTCAATCTCCTAGGTGGCCTCCTCAACTGAACGATACTGCTAAAATACCTTGATCAATGAAATGGTCTTCATTCTCAACCTATGTTCCTTCTAGTCCAAAATCTAAACAGCCTTTTCCTCGAAGGTCAAGTTTGACCTCAACTCAATTGGCACTCTCTCATGCACATGTGAAGGATCTAACATGTACTTCCATAGCATTGACACATGAAAAACGTTGTGAACTTCTACAAGATGTGGTGGTAATGCTAACCTATAAGTCGTTGAGCTGATCCATTCTAAGATCTCAAAAGGACCTATGAGTTGGGGACTCACCTTGCCCTTCATTTTGAGCCTCACGATGCCCTTAGTCAAGGACATGTTCAAGGAGACGTGATCCCGATTGTAACATCTTTGGTTGGCATAGCTCTTCTCATGACTATTAACTGTCAAAAGGTCATTTTTTGATGAGTCTAACCTTGTCTACACATGGCTTTGCCAGCTCAAACCCCAATAGTTGTCTCTCTCCCACATTGCTGTAACAGGTTGATGATTGATGGGGCCACCAATACAATGCCTCGTACGGCCCCATGCCAAGCTCACATGAAAATTGTATTTGTACCCAAATTTAACAAGCATGAAGTGATCGTCCTAATTTCCTTTCTAGTCAAGTGCACATAAACTAGCATGTCGTCTAAGGCATGAATGGTTCTCTCTAGTTGACCATCCATATCAGGATAGAAAGTAGTGTTGAATCTCAAAGATGAACCAAAAGCATCCTGCACACTCCACCAACTTCTTGAGGTGAATTTGTCATCCCTGTCAAAGATGATGGTCATTCATATTATACGAAGACTCATGACCTCCTTCACATATAGCTTAGCTAAACTGTCAATTGATAGCTTCTATTCAATGGGAAGAAAATGAGCTAACTTCATTAGTTTATCCACAATCACCTAAATCATGTCATGACCACTCTATGTCCTAGGCAATCCCACTACAAAGTCCATGGTGATGCGATCCCACTTCCACTTTTGAGCTCAAGTGTCTGCAATATCCATGATGACCTCTGATGTTAGGCCTTCAACTACTGATAGGTTAGACATCGAGTAACATAATCACTAATGTCCTACTTTATAGCATTCCACAAAGAATTTCTCTTCAAGTCCTAGTACATCTTCATACTTCGCAGATGAATGGTGTACTAAGACTAATGTGCTTCTTGTAGTAGTTTTGGTCTCAACTTCATGATTATTGAAATCACTAATCTGTCCTTTAAGCATACACCTCCATCTGCCCCTCTAGTAAAATCAGCCTTCTCACACAATCCTTACATCTCTGCATTGTCAACCTGTTCCTTTAAGACTTAGACACGTTTGCAATCAGTTCCCTTGACTTCCTACTCAATGTGTTAGCCACCACATTGTCTTTTCTAGAGCAGTATTGGTTCCTAAAGTCATAGTCCTTGAGGTACTCCATCCACCTCTGTCGCCTTGTGTTCAAGTCACTTTATAAGAAAATATATTTGAGGCTCTTATGATTTTTGAAAACCTCTAACTTTCACCGTATTAGTAGTGTCGACAAATTTTCAAAGTAAATACAATTACTACAAGTTCCAAGTAGTGTGTGTGGTACTGTACCTCATGCTTCTCCAACTTTGAGAAGCATAAGTGATCACCATCTAGTACTACATCAACACACATCCAAGCCCCTTACTTGATGCATCATAAAAGACAAAGAATCCTCTAGCACCTGAAGGAAGTGTCAAAATTAGTGCAGAAGTGAGTCTTCTTTTTAGCTCTTTGGAGCTTGCCTCACACATGGCACTCCAAACAAAGCTAGTCTCCTTTCTGGTCAATGCAGTAAATGGTAGGGCAATATGATAAAACCATTCAATGAATTAACGACAGTATCTCATAAGATTAAGGAAGATATGGACCTCTATCACTGACTTGGGTCATTCCCAACTCACCACTACTTTCACCTTCATCTAGTCCACTCTAACTCTGTCCTTAAAGATGACATGGCCCAAAAGGTTAACCTACTCCAACTAGATCTCACCTTGATGAACGTGGTAAATAAGTAGTGAGTCTAGAAGGTTCTCAACACAATGTGCAAGTGCTCTCTATGCTCTTCTTTGCTTGCAAAGTAGACCAAAATTTCATCCACAAACTCAATGATGAACTTATCTAATTAGGATTTTACACTTAAAATTGGATGTCATTATTAAAGTTAGAGTAGTTAGAAAACCTAAGTGGAAGATCGAGCCTTATCGATTGAAATTAAGGTATTCATATCAAAAGTAAGGTGACAGAAGTTCTCATACTTGCATGCAAGCTATCCATCACCTTGGGAAGCTTCTAAAAGAAGCTCAATTCATATACATAAAAATCACATACCATGGAGCTTCTATGAAATAAAACAAGTTATAAGAGCATGGCCTGCCTGAGATATATTCCTTCCACTCTCTCTCTTGCTCAATCAAAATTGGGGACCACCAGAGCCACCCAAATTTTGCAGGTAAGGTGGTGTGTTACAATCAATCCCATGCGATAACATGAGAAAAATAAGGAAAATAAGTAGATAAAACAAAGAAGTGAAGAGAGAAACAATTTACGGGAAATCTATAGTTAGAAAGCATTATTATTTTTCAAGCACTAAAGGCCAAGATCTATCCTTGTTCATGCAAATTCTAAGTAACCAATAAGAATTTAATCAAAGAAGGAAATAAGAATATAGACTACAATGAAGACCAAGACCAAGCCCCATTGGTGGGGATTTTTGCAGTGGGCTCCCCAGCTATTTTTAAGGAGAATGTCTTTTACATGGTAGAGACATCCCACCCACCCTGAACCTCATGGGTTGGAGAAAATTATGGTCAACTGGGAGAAAAGGAAGGAAAAATTAGAAGTGGATAAGAAAATCTCAAAGGAGTCTAAATCATCCATTCTAATGCATCTCAATCTAATGGTGGAGAGAAAAAGAGCCCTTAAAGAAGATCTTTTTGGATAAGAACACTCCAACCAAATCTCATCCACTTAATCTAGGGCAATGATGATCCAAGGGCTAAGAATGAAGCAAAGAAGAATCACAAACCCTAGCCACCCACCCACTCCATGAGAATCCAAGATAAAATCTCGAGGAGGAAAGATCTCCATCTCTCATTCTCATATAATGGTTCACCTTCCTTATAACTTTTTAAACTTCAAAACATACCCACCATGGTGTTCCACACCTCCTCCCCTTTAATTTCTATTTCTCACTTTCTTCCTTTATTTTCTCTCATTCCATTCTATCTCTTACCTTCCCACCTATCCTCTTTCCTTCCCTTCCAACTTATCTCCTTCCACTTAATCAAATATCTTTCTGTCCCATTACATTCCCATGTTTCATACTTACCCCCACAATGGATTCCATGCCCTCTCCTTTTCCTCTTATCTTCCTCCCATCTTCATTCCATCTCAAAACTTCTTCCTTCCATCTCTCCTTTAAATCTCATTCATTCAATCCTTAGAGCTTCCACTTCAAAAATTTATAAATAGGGAGTGAAGGACAAGGAGAAGGGGATCTCTTACCTTTCCCTAGAATTGGAAAACATAACTTGGAGAAACACAGGGAGAGATATCACCCTCACCAAAGCTCCTCAAAGGTCCACAACTTCACACTCATTGGAGAAGAGGTAAGGGGTTTAACTATCCCCACTTCTCTTTCTTTCTTTTCTAGTCTTTGTATTCTCCCATTCTTCATATTCTTTCCCCCTTGCATTTTGATACCCTTCTCCCCCATTGCATGCATCTATCCTTGCACTTTAAGATTGCATGCACCACATTTGAATTACATGCATCATCTACAACATCCTTCTTCCTCCTTACCTTACATGCATTAGTCTTTAGATTGCATGTATCTTCCTCTTTTGCACAGCACACACTCCTTCATGCTTTTGTATTTCATGCTCCAACTTGCAACGCCTTTGCATGTTTTGCATGCATCTACCTAGATATTTTACACATGCCCCACTCTTTATTGTACTTTCCTTCCATGATCCTTAGCCATCTCACTTAGAATCACCATCTTTCTCTTTCACTCCCTCTCATGCATCTTTCGCTTCTAGCTTTCCTAATTTTTTTCTTCTTCTATTTTGTGATTTAGAAGTATAAGGAGAAGGAAGAGAAGCCTTGTGCCCTTCTATGGCAGCTGAGGATTCCTTCCATTTCTAAAGTATGGTTGAGGAGAGTATTAGGTCCTTCAATAAAGCCATCCAAATTCCTACCTATAGCCATCATGTTGAAGAGTAGGACAACTTTCAAAAGTAAGTTCCTAATTCCTTCCTCATCTCTTAAGGCAGGAATTGGTGAGTTCTAAGCCAAGGGCCATTGTCTCTCTTTTCCTTTTCTTTTCTTATAGTTCATTCTTAAGGTAGGAAGCCTCCTTTATGGCTAACCCTTCCTTAAGATGAATGACCTCTAATCCCCTCTTTGCCTCTCTCTTAAGTAAACCTACCCACTTTTCTAAGAGTATATAAGTAAGGAGATGCAAAATTTTATTTACTTCTTCCACTCCATCTTATTTTGATAAGGGTGGTGGTCTTTCAGGAAAGGTGTTAGGTGCCCCTTTTCTTGGCTTCCCTAGCACTTCATTCCTAAGTATCATTGGAAAGGGATTTGAACTTTTAAGTTGTGGCATGTTGGGTTAAGAAGATGAGAAAAGTTTGGTTGTAAAGTAGGGTACCTTAGGTTGGATAGAAGTGTACATGCGCTCATTGAGTGACATAATCAGAAGACTATAAAGTAGATGTTCAAGCCCAAAAAGAAGAGGAAGTGTAAAGAGCCTTATTGGGTGACACAATGAAGGACTTCAATAGTGGACAATTCAGAAAGAAGTTTATTTATTTGTTTCCTTTGTAATTAATTTTAATTAATGAAATAGTGGATTTCTTTTTCTTATTTAGTTTCTTTCCTTGCTTAATTAATATCTTTATTTCATTAGTTGCTTTAATTATTGTTTATTTCCTTGCTTTGGTCAATTGCTTAGATTTATTTCATTTCCTTGCATGTTAGCTGGGCTAAAGTAGAGTAATTTAGGTTTTAATTAACTTGCTTTATTAAAAGAGTCCTCCTGGGATCAACCCGTATTTCCAATTCTATACTCTAATAGAATTGTGCAGTTGCATTAGTTATTAAAGCACATCAACTGTCAGCACGTTCATCAACCCAAACAATATCACCAAGAACTCGTAGTGACCTTAACGTGTCTTGAATTCCATCTTAGAGACGTCTTCCTCCTAACATCCTCAACTAGTGTATCCTAACCCCAAGTTAATCATAGAGAAGACCATTGCTACTAAAGCTAATTGAAAGGGTCATAGATTCAACATAGGGGATGCTTATTCTTCACCATGACACAATTCAGCATCCGGAAGTCAATGCACAACTATATTGACATGTCCTTCATCTTAACAAAGAGGACTGGTGCTCCCCAAAGAGAACCATTGGGTTTGATGAATCCCTTATCTAGCAATTCCTACAATTGGCCCTTCAACTCTCTCAACTTGGTCGGAGCCATTCGAATAACACCTTAAAGATAGGAGCTGTGCCAGACACATGGTCTCTCTCCAAGGTGGTCGCCTAGGAAGTTCCTCAAGAAAGACATGTGAGAATTTCCTGACTACCTCCATGTCCTCCAACTTGGGTAGGCCTTCAATGTAAATAAGCTGGCCAACAAGGCTTGACACCCCTTTGAGATGTGTTGTGTTGCTTTCATGATTGAAATGATATAGACCTTTGTGAAGTCTCATCTCCCACGGAATAAGGTCACTACCTACTTGGTGTACAAAACATGATATTTGTCTTGCGACAACCCACCATCGCCTAATGAGTTACTAGCTAATCCATCCCCAAGATGATGTTAAAGTCTATTAATGCGTTTTTTAAAATTAATTGCAAGTGCATGGATCTATTGTAATATAGAATGCTCAAGTATGGGTCAATCCCATAAGGACTCAAATTATGAAATTGGAATTTTTAATTAAAATCTATATTAAATCACCTTAACCTAACCAATAAATTTAGTAAAAAAAGCAAATAATCTAATACTACTAAAGATAATAAATTAATTAATTTTCTAAATTCTAGGGTTTTGGAATCCACCACACTAAATTCACATACATTAAAATTAATTAATTTTAGATTTAATACTACACATTTTAATAAAACCTCAATGAATTGAAAACATGGAATATATTATTGTTAAAAGTTGTAATTTCTATATTTTCTTAATACTAGGGTTTTGCTTAATTTAGTATATTTCTCAAAGCATAACTTATCTTTTTAGGGGCACAAATTATCTAAGATTTTTTATATACTAGATTAACTAATCTAATATATTTAGTTTGTAAACTATAGGAGGTATATGATATTTTCTATGAAAAGAATACTAAATATGTAAATTAGCTTGCTAATCCTAAGAATGATATTTTAGCACTTTTTAAGTCTAACTTTGCTTCTCATGAATATATCTAAAACTAGTGTGGGTTTATCCTAACATCAAGACAAAAAATCTAGCTACTCATATTTATTCTAAAACTTGTATTTAAAAAACAAACTCTAAACAGAGTAAGCAAAAGTATGTTAAAATTAATATAGCACAACTACTAAATACTATTCTAATTAAAATTTGATATTAAAAGATTCAATTAACAACTAACAACAATGTAAAGCAAAAATAAAGTATTCATCAAAGCACAATGAAGTAGCTTTAAATTGACTAATGAAATAAAACTAAACTTTCATTAAATTGGAATTGAGAGCATTACAATAAATTGAATATAAGAATTAAAAACAAAACAAAACATAAATTAAAACTCCTATATGGTTGGAATAGATATCATTGACTTCTTTGATGTGTCACTCAGCGAATCTCACCTTTAAGTTCTATCCAAACTGTGTTACTGCTGTCCGTCATCAACCACATGGTGTCTTCTACTTGTGTTGTCACTCAATAAGCAGGTTGGACACCACCCAATAATGGAAACCCAAGAGGAAACTCTCATCACTCAAAGTCTCATCTCAACCACATGCATGCATGAAACATAGATGTACATGTATAATCAAAAGATAAATGTAGGGTTATGCATTGAATTAAGAGAGAATGGAAGGGATGATGGGGATGCTTTCCATAGAAAAGAGAGATGGATGGATGTCACATAGATATGGTGCGTGTAATGGAATGGAAAAAGAATGGTTGGTGCATTGAATGATGAAGAGAGAAAGATGATGGATTGGTATTGTGAGGAAGGGAAAGAGGGATGGTGGGGAAAGGTGGTATGCGTGGAAAGCCAAGAGTAGTGGAAGTGATATTGCAAAGAAAGTAAAAAGAATGGATGGAAATAGATGCGCAAGGAAGTGAGAAAAAGAATGGAAGCATGGTGCTTGTAAGACAAAGAAAACATGGAGATTGTGATGCTTGCAATACAAGAAGAAGGAATGGAAGAGAATGCATGGAATGGCAAGGTATGGAAAATAGATGAATATGATGCATGCAAAGGTAAGAAAAAAAGGATAATGGAAATGTTTGGAAATAAGAGGAAGAAAACATGGGAAATGGAATGTGGACTCACCTCTCCTTAGATTTCACGCACACAATCTCTCTCTCTCTCTCTCTCTCTCTCTCTCTCTCTCTCTCTCTCTCCAAGATTTCATGCCCAAGGCCATCCTTTCTTCATCTCTCAATGTCCCAAGTCCTGTCCCTAACCGGTTTCAATGTCAAAGCGCAAGGCAATTGGGAATGGCTTGGACATCTCCTTCCTTCTCCTTTTATCTATTCACCTACTCTCTTCAGATAATAACAAATCTCCTCTGTTTCTTCTCTTTTCCCTTAGCCAATCACTAACCCTAGAAACTTTCTATAGATCACTCTCGTCCCCTTTTATTTTGTCCTCTATCTTTCACTCTTCTTATCATTTATTTCTAGGCCAGACAAATCATACCTAACCCCTCTTAAAATCACACATAAAAGATGAGGAAACTTCCTTCCTCCTTTGTAGATCACAACGCACTCTATCTTTCCTCTTTTCACATCTCATATTTTGGCCTTTGGATTATGCACAATCCTGGGATATAAGGTCTACATCATCTCTATCTTCCCTTTATGAAAAACAAGTTGAACTTATCTTCTTAAAAACACATTTTCTAGCTTCCTTAACATTTTCCTCAACGCATTATCTCCACCAGTAGCATTCCATGCTGTACTTCATCCTATCTTCATTTTCTCCATAAAAAAACATATTTTGTACCCCCCTTGAAATCATGTTAAATCTCCTTGAAAAATGGTGGCCAACCCATCAAAATTGTCTCCACTAATCCTCTTCATCTCTCTCTCTCTCTCTCTCTCTCTCTCTCTCTCTCTCTCTCTCTCTCTCTCTCTCTCTCTCTCTCTCTCTCTCTCTCTCTCTCTCTCTCTCTCTCTCTCTTACATGCTTCATTTCCATTAGTCCAACCTAGCATTCGCTTGATTCTCTTACGACAAACACTTCCCATTAGATGCTACTAGGATAGCCCTAATTGAAGATGAATATGAGCCATTACTTCCTTAAAAGATTGGATGAATGAGATTCATAGATTTCCCATTAATTTTCTTCTCAACTCCAACATTTTTTCCCTTAATTTTCTCGTTATTTTCCTCCTGAAAAACCATGCACAAGAGAGAGTGTAACATCTCTCCCTCTTTGTGAGAAAACATGGAAACCATTGGTGGCCCCTCTCTTGTCTGAGTGAGTGAGTGAAGGATAATGTTACTTACGGGGCCCTGATCACTGAGTAGTTATACTTTAGCAAAATACATGTAGAAGTGGCTTCATTGTATAGAATTTTAGCTTCTCTTAAAAGCTCCCTAAGGTGGTGATTTGCATGCATGCATGCATTGGAAGTTGGCCACCTTATCTTTTGTTAATTACACTATCTTGTGCATAGATAAGGTTGGTTGATGCTTAGGATTTCTAGCTGCTCTGAATTGATAAGGACATCCCCATAGCATTCTTCTTGGTTCTTGGTATGTGGATCTATGACATTGCTCGAATGGTGGGTAGCGCTCTTTTAGGGTTTCAAATTGCCAAAAATGTGCATTTTTCTTAATTCTATCCTAATCCTATAAAAATGCACGATAACCCCTAATTAGTAACAAATTATATAAATCTAAGCTAAGAATGCCAATTCTACGAATATTATTGATAATATTTATGTTTATATCAAATCCCTTAGATTTATGATATATATAGAAATATTACACACATACCTTTATATTTAGAAGGTTTGACCTTAGAAATTGCTTAATTATCACTAATTAGAGTTAATTCTACTATTTTGCAAGTCTATGGTACAAATAAAAATACACAAAATTACTAATCAATTTGACGCTCCAAGCTACACCATAGGTCACACATGCCCAAAATGAAAAGTCAACACAAAACCCTAAGGAAAGGAAGATCCCAATCACCCATCCTCATCTAATGGTTCACATTCTTTTAGGGTTTCTAAATCACCCACACGTGCGTGCACACACACACACATTTGAATTCCATACCCCAACTCCTTAGGACTTTCTAAATTTGAAAAAACCTAGATTCCTTCACATCTTTTCCTTTTCTTTCACTTTCCTTCTCATCTATTTCCTTTCCCACTTCTTTTCTTTCTCTTTCCATTTTATTTCTTCCCATTTTTCACCCTAAAATCTCATGAAAAAGATTATTCCCCCATTTGAATCCACTTTCTAATTCCATTCCAATTTCCTTCCTACCCTCTTAAGCTACCACTTTCTTTTCCTTTACCCTCCTATTCCCATCTTCCCTTAGCCTTTCCTCCTCCTATTTCTTTCATTTCCCATCTTATGTCCCTTTTATTTTCTTCTCCCACTTGAAAAAATGAATTCCATGCCCCCCATCTAGCCCTTCATTATCTTCTAATAAAAATGGATTGATTTCAATCATTCTGCCATCTTAACTCTCATTGTAAAAATATATAAATAGAGGTATTTGAATAAGTTAAGGATCTTTCAACTTTTCCTTGAGTTCAAAGCCAAAGCTAGGAGAAACAAAGGGAGGAAGATCAATCTTACCCAAGCTCCCTTCAAGCATCATTGTCCAATCATTTGGAGATAAATGTAGGGTCTCAACCTATTGCAATTCCTGTTTTGTTTATTTTCTTTTTATTTCTCTTCCATCTACATTCTCTTGTATGCACCATATATGATTACAAGCATCTTTAGTTTATCTTTGTATTTCATCTTAAGATTATTTTAGATCTTGCATGCATCTCAGAACCACCTTACGTATCATACACATGATCCAAACCCCTCACATGCATGTAAATCATCTTTTAGGTGGTAAACGTATGACACTTATCTAGATAGGTTTTACACACATAGAAGATTTGAACATGTTTAGTTCTTTCAAGCATCTCACAATTAGTCCATAGCTAGCATCTATTCTTCATCTACTTTTGTAGATCTTAGCACTTTCTAATTATATGCAATGTAGTCTCTATTTTTACATGGTTTCTAATATTTGGATTCCACGCATAGCACTAAGCATGCATTTTACACTTTGGTTCTAGCAAAGTTAGCATCATAGATCATTGTTCTAGTTTAGAATGTCTTCATCATTTTAGTTTTGCTCGTTTGGAGTACTTTCCTAATTTAGAAGTAAGGTATTTCTAATTTTAGAATCTCACATTTAGATGTTAGATTCCTTTTTTTAGATTTGGTAACTTTTCATTTTTCTTTCCATAGATCTTAGGATTACTTTAGGATCACTTTAGAACCATTTTAGAAACTCATTGCATCTTAGGTTCTTAAATTTAGCACTTTCCTAATTTAGAAATTCATGTTTGGTTTAGTTGGACTTTCTAATTTTCTTTGCACTCATACTAGGATCATTTTAGAAACCCCATATATGGTAGTTGCTTAGAGATAACATGTATCACCCACTTAGAAATCCATGCATGGCATCTTATTTTCATGCACCTTCCACTTTTTAATTTCTATAATGTGCACATCCACTTTATGAATTACACACATGGTATCTTTCCACGCTAGGTTACATTCATCATATATTCCCATCTCTTAGTCTCAGACACCATCTTACCATCTTTCCATCTCCCTTCACTTTCTATTTTCATACAAACCCACTTTCTATTTCTAATTTGCACACAGTTCATGTTTAGTTAGTTCATGCATGATTCTTCTATATATTTTTTCTAATTTCTTTTTTATGGAGTTGAAATAAGGAAAAGGAAAGGGGTCTTTTGTATTTCTATGGTATTAAGGAAAATTTCTAATTCCTACGGTAAATTTGATGAAACATCCAAATCTATCCATAAAGCCACCTAGATTCTAGTTAGGGGCTTCATGTTAAAGGGTAGAATTACACCATGTACCTATTCCTTACTTCATCTCCTATGACCGAAATTGATGAGTCCTAAGCCAAGGGCCATTGTCTCCTCTTTATTTTCCTTTTATTCTATTTCATGTTTAAGCTATGAAGACTCTTATATGGTTCACCCTATTTTAAAAATGAATGACCTCTTATCTCTTCTCTTTCTAATTCCTTGAAGTTAGTCTCTTTCTAGAGTTTCTAGCTTACGAAAAATGCTACAACCTTTTTCTCTTCCATTTATGATATATATAAAAATATTACATATATACATCTATATTTAGTAGGTTTTAGCCTAGAACTTTCCTTGAATAGCACTAATTAGGGTTAATTCTATAATTTGTAGGTCCAGGGTGCAAATGAGAAAAAATGCACAAATTTGCCAACTTTGACCCTAAAAGAGCAAGTATAGAGTTCGAGCAAAGTTATGATCCTACCTACTAGATTTTGTGAAGTTTGAAAGTTTAGAATATAAAACAATGCCATTATAATTTTCAATACAATCAGAAACCCTAGGAGCATCACCCAAACCTATCTGCACAAAAGAGGCTATAAATATCAAAACATAAGGTGGAAGAACTTCTATGGATTCATGAAATGTATTCCACCACCTTTTTGAAGATTTTAAGTGGAGCTTGAAAGCCACACTTGTCAAAGGAAGCACACATGTAAAACACACTTAAGATGGGGCTCGCAGGAGACCTAAATCCCCCACTTTCTCTTATTGCACATGATAATGGGGACCACCTATGTGTACCATGAATTTTTCTTGTAAATATAGTGCATCCCACTTAATTCCACATGAAATATATGTATGGATTCATATGATTAGCGGAGAGAGAGAGAGAGAGAGAGAGAGAGAGAGAGAGAGAGAGAGAGAGAGAGAGAGAGAGAGAGAGAGAGAGAGAGAGAGAGAGAAATGGAAAATATACAATCTGTTTTCTTCCGAGAATTTCAAGAAAGAGTAGCTGAGATCAATTCATGTTCAAGGCCATCCTAAAGTAGCCAATAAGAATCCATTTGAGTTAGAATTGACCAATGGTAATGAGCCATGCATGAGAGAGAAGACTAAGCCATGATTGGTTGGAGATAAAAGTAACGGGCTGATGAGAAAATAAAGGGTGGAAATGAGTATGGATAAGAAAATCTCTGAGGAATCCTAGCCATTTGCCTTAGGGCAAACCAATCTGATGGATGAGAAGGAATGAGCCATAAACATTTCCTTTTTGAATAGGACACTTTAAGGAAATCTCAAACATCTATCCTAGGGTTGAAACATGAACTCCCCGGCAACAACACCAAAACTTGCTGTAATTTTATGTTGAACTCTTAAGCACAGAATTGGTTGTAATAATTCACGCAAGGAGGTTAATCTCACGAGGAATTAAATGGATGTGATACTAGTGGTCCCTAATTAAATTATCTAACCTAGCCAAATCAAGGAGATCTTTCCTAAACTGAGAATGAAAATTAACATATGAAGATGGAAATCATGCCAAAATTAAAACATGCTAAAATTAACAATTTTCCTACAAAACATTTTCTAAAAATAAAAATTTCCTAAATGAAAACTTTCTAAATTTATGATTTACTAAATTAAAACTTTCTAAAAATCAAATTTTAATAACTTTCCAAAATCAAATTTTCTAAGCAATAAATTTAGCATTTGATCTAAGGAAATGTGTAACTAATCAACTACTTTCCTAATCATGGAAATCCTAAAGAATGCAATTGTATTCATGGAATGAAAAATTTATCAAGCTAATCAAACAACATAAGCAATCTAACTAAGACTAACATTCAAATACCATTTAAACTAACTTTTCCTAATATGAATGGATTCAACTAACTTGAAATTCAACACCACTAAATCATTCAAAACCATGTGTACCACTCATAGATTGCACGCATGGTATCAAAATGATTTGGAAAGTGTTCTTCATGCTTGTTGAGATGTGCAATTAAACTAATGAACTATAAACAACCATGGAGAGTTTCTATTGTTATCCTAATTTCAGATTAAAAAACCTTTAAAAATCATGCATTCAATATTTTAAGTTGTATGCACGGTTTCCATAGGCCTTTGGTTGAATGTTTTGGGAATTCAGAACAAGGAATTCAATTAACCATCATACTATGAAATCAACATGCAACATGAGAACAAGAAGAAATCATTATCATCTATCAGTGAAAAGAGATTCCATTACTCATCAACATGTATTAAAAAGAAGTAACACAACAAAAGATGGTGCATTCTATTCATGGAATAGAAGCACCATGTTTTATAACACATGCTCAAAAGTAAATCCCCAAGACACTTTAATCACTATCCAAATCTCTAGAAAGTTGTATGTGAACCATTGAAGATAACTATTGGAAAAGAAGCATGAGAATGGACGTACCAACAAAGTATCTAAGCAAGGAGGAGATTAAATTCAAGGTGACTTTCCCTTAGCTATCACTTCAACATAAAAAACAACTTTAATCTTAGATAACAACCAAAAAGAACTAAGGCAATGAAAGAAACATCCCACTAACAATGATGAAAGTTAAAAGCAATTCAAAAGAGAAGAAGATCAAAAGGAACTAACCAACCTTTCAAGGAAGAACATCAAGAGCAAGCCTAGCTGTGGAGCACTTGGAGAAGAGCAGCCCACCTTGGAGATGAAAGCATCCACCCAAAGAAGAAGAAGACTCAATGCAAAAAGGTAAGAGAAAGGGGTATACGAAAAAGACGCTTCCTCCCTTGGAAGAGGCATTATTTTCCTAGCTCTAAAACTTTTCTAAGTTTCTCTACCTATCCTCTTTTATAGGCTGTTACCTAAGTTTTCGAGGGTTTCCTAAGGTTAAGGTATGGTGGGGATGAAAGATAAAGAGAATTGGATGGCTAGGATGATGTTTTGAAGGGATACCTAGGGTTTTTATCAAAGAGGAAACTAGGGTTGCTTTTTTGGTTGCCTTAAGGTGGGAAGATGCCATTTTTTGGGAGGAGGCATCTTCCCCCTTCCAAAATAATTGAAACTCTATCGAAAATGGAAAGTTTAGTTGGATGGGATGAGCTAAGAGAGAGAAAAGCATATTGGAGGAAAGAAAGTGATAGGAAAAGAGAGGTGAGGTGGGTAAGAGTGATTGGCTAGGTGGTTTCCTAGGAAATGGGGACTGGTTGAATGGTTGAAATAGAAGTTTGGGGAGGTGGGGAAGTCTTAGAAAGATAGGACTCTTGAATGGAAAGTGAAATTCCTAGTGCATCTTAGTGGTGAGGTGAAAAGTGAGGAAAAAGTAGAAAAACATAAAAATTGAAGGGGTCTCTTCCAATTGGTCAACATGGCACCTTTTCCTAGTGTATTTTCCTTCAATTATATTCAAAATAACCCCATAAATCCCAAGGATAATTCTTTGGATTCTCCACCAATCATGGCCTTATATGTAGCTTAGCTTATGTGACTTTGAGGGCTTACTTTGAGGGCTCCATTGGCTTGTCTTCATGGCTGGCTTAGATTGCTTTTTAAGCTTAGCTTGGTAACTCAAATCCTTGGTCTTGGTGTTTGGGTTGGCTCCTGATCTTGTCCTCTCGTTCATGGCTTAATATGGCTAAGTGACTTAAGTAAAACCCACGCAAAGGTGGTGCACTTTGCATGGCTTGTACATGGGCCCACTTTGGCTACTTTTGGCTCCTCTAATTGCATGCATTACTTATTATAAAGGTGATCTTGATCTTTGATCTCACTTTGGATTGATGATCTTTAGGTTTTGACTTGATCTTTCGATCTTGATCTTCCATTTTCTTCTCGATCGATCTCAACCGTCGGGTCACCATCTCATTTCCTATAAAAAAGTTAAAAACTCTAATTGAATCTTAGAAAAATATGATTTGTCATAACCTCTAGACCTACAAAATATCAAAATTTTGAGTCATTAGGTCAAAAATACATGTTTTATGAATTTTGGTCAAAATTCCTAATTTACCCTATAAGTTGTAACACATGGATAACTAATTGGGTTATTTTCATGCAAATTTAGATATTCATCAGTGTTAGGAACCTCTTCTCTTGGATACCTTAACACTTACTCCTATGGATTTTTTTATAAGATTTCGGTTTATAGGTAGTGGCATGTTGGGTTAATGAGCAGTGAAAAGCTTGGTGTTAAGTTAGTGTATCATGGTTTGAAGAGAAGTGTACAAGCTCTTGTTGAGTGATACAATGTGATGGCCCTGCTATAAAATTCAAGCATAGGAAGAAGAATTTTTAATTGGTTTCTTTTATTTCTTTCTTTTACTTTGTTTATGTAACAAAGTCTTGTAATCAATTTCACTAATGAGAATTTATTTATTTACTTTATTTCCCTAGTTAATCTCTTATTTACTTAGTTTGTTTCTTTATTTAATTGCTTATTTAATTATTTCTTAGTTAAGTAGGTTTAGCTTTAGTTTCTAGTTTCATTTCCTTTCTTTATTTACATGTTCCTTACTTTTATGTCTTGGTTCCTTAATTCAAATTCTTTATTGCTTTCCTTTCTTAAGTCTTTGCCCTAGTATTTATTGCTTTATGTCCTAGATTCTTACATTCCTTTCATTGTCAATTCCTTAAGTAGTTGTTTACTTCTTCTTTTTTTTCCATTAAAGTTCTTTAAATTATTTAATTAATTTCTATCTTAAGTTCTTTCCTTTAATTACATGTTCCTTTACTTACTTTATACCTTTATTTCCTTACTTTTCCTTTTTCCTTTTTTTGCCTTAGATACAATTCCATTATGTTCCTTTGCTTGCTAGGTTAATGTAAAATGATAATCTAAGTGTTAACTATTAAGACATGTAAGAGCACATTGGTGGAGATTTTTTAGGTGGGTTGCCCACCTATTTTCAAGGAGAAAAAATGTCTAAGTTCAAGGGGTTAGATGTTCCACCTTGCTTAAATCCTATTGGCTAGAGAAATTAATGGTTGTGCTGGGAGAAAAAGAAGAGAAAACAAAGTGTGGACAAGGAAATCTTAATGAAATATAAGCTATCCAGTCTAAGGCATTTAAATCTGACAATGGAGAGTAAAGAAGATCTTCAAGAGTAAGAACACTTCAACCAAATATCACCCACTCAAGCTGGGGAAATGATGATCTAAGGGCCAGGAATGAAGCAGGGAATACTTACAAACCTTAGCCACCCACCCACTCCATGAGAATCCAAGATAAAACCCTAAGGAGGAAAGATCTCTGCCACCCACTCCAATCCAATGGCTCACCTTTATTGTAGACTTCCTAAAACTTACTATAAAACCATATTGAATCCCATGCTTCCTTTCTCATATGTTTCCATTTCCCACATTTTCCTTTATTTTCTCACCTTTCTTCCTATCTCTTTTGTACTTTTTATCCTTTTCCTTCCCACTTATTCTCTTTCCCAGTCACACTTATCCCCTTTCTTCCCCACCTTATCTCTTTCCACACATCCAAATATCCATTCCACATTGCATCCCATGTCCAACACGCTTCCATCCTTACATTCCATGCCCCCCACTCTTTCTAATTTCTTTTTCTTGTTTCCATATCCTTAAATCCTCACCATCTATCTATCCATTCACCCTTATGATCTCTACCATCCATTCCCTAGGGGTTCCACTCCAAAAATCTCTATATGGGAGGTGAAGGACAAGGAGATCTATCTCTTACTTGCTCTGGGACTTAAAGTTGCATCCATAGAGAAATAGAGGGAGAGAGATTATCCTCACCCAAGCTCTCAAGATCTACATGCCCAATCCATCGAGAAAAGGTAAGGGCTCTTGAGCATAGTCCCCTATCATTTCTTCTTTTTTCCATTACATTTCTCTTCTTCTTTTTTCTCCCTTTTACATTACACACTTGCATGCCTCCTTTCCCTACAAATTGCATGCATCACCCTTACTTGCACTACATTTATATTAGGTTGCGTGCATATTTGCTTAGAATCCTTCATCATACATACACACCTTCTCCTTACATCTTTCATGTGCATGCACCACCCTCATGCATGCTTATTTTGATACATTTCTAGTTTACATTTGCATGCATGAGGTTCTACGAGTAACACCTTAAAGTTGCAAGCATTAAGCTTTGCACACAACTCTTTTTCCACATCTTTCCTCTCCCTTTCCATTACATGTGCCATTTTCATATAACTTCCATACTTCAGCATCTTTCTCTTACACATAACCTCCCTCCTACTTCGTTGCATGTATTCACCTTCTTTGAATTAGAATTCTTCTTTTCTTTTTCTTTTTGGATTTAGCAATAAAGGAAAAAGAAAGAGACCTTGTGTCATTCTATGGCAGCAAGGAGTCTTTCCAATCCTAGATTAATGGTTAAGAGGAAACCTAATCCTTCCATAAAGTCACCTTCTTTGCATAAAATTCTTCTTTTCTTTTTCTTTTTAGATTTGGGAATAAAGGAAAAGGAAAGAAACCTTGTGTCATTTTATGGCAGCAAGGAGTCTTTCCAATCCCAGATTAATGGTTGAGAGAAAACCAAATCCTTCCATAAAGCCATCTAAATTCATAGCTAAAGGCTTCATGTTAAAGGGTAGAATTACTTCCAAGTTAAAGTGCTTAGTTCCTTCCCCATCTCCTAAGGCTGGAATTGGTGAGTCCTATGCCAATGGCCTATCTCTATTTTCCTTTCTTTTATACGAATTCATTCTTAAGGTAGGAAGCCTCCTCTTTGACTAACCCTTCCTTTAGATGAATGACCTCTAATCCCCTACATGATTCTCTCCTAACTAAAGCTACCCACTTTTTGAAGAGTATCTAACTAAGGAGATGTAAAAATTTCTTTTCATACTTCCACTCCATCTTCTTTATTCTTCTATTAAAGGGTATTCATCTTTTAGGAAAGATGTTAAGCTCCTCTTTTCTTAGCTGCTCTAGCACTTCATTCCTAAGGATCATTGGAAAAGAGCATGAACTTTTAGGTTGTGGATGTTGGGTTAAGGAGATGAGAATGGTAAATTAGTGTAATTTGTTGAAGAGAAGTGTAAATGCACTTGTTGAGTTGCACAACAAAGAAAGCCATAAAGAAAAACTAAAGCCAGGGAAAGAAGATGACATGTAAAGAGGCTAGTGGGGTGACACAATGAAGGACTCCTATAATGGATACTTCAAGGAAGTTTCTTTATTTGCTTTCTTTATCCATTTATTTTTCATTGCAATCAAGTTTGTTAATGAAATATTTACTTTCCTTTTCTTATTAATTTTCAGTCCTTGCTTAGTTACTTACTTTATTTCCTTAATTGCTTTATTTCTTAGTTTATTTACTTGCTTTGGTTAATTACTTAGTTAGCTTTTTAGGTTTATTTCCTGTCCTTGAATGTTTGCTAGTTTAGAGTAGGACAATTTAAGTTTTAATTAACTCCAATTATTAAAATTCCTCTTGGGATAAACCCATATTGGCCAATTTTGTACTAATAGAGTCATGCACTTGCATTAATTATTAAAGCATATCAAATTTTTGGCGCCATTGTTGGAAACTCACAATATAGTTTAATTAAGATCTAAATTTTCTTTACATTACCACTAGCCATAGTCTTAAGGTTTACTATAGAATAGTTTCATATTTACATACTTTCCTTATTCCTGAAAGATATTGGATACTCTCTTTCCATTTCATTTCTGCATGAATATGGAGAGGAATAGAGATTTGGATGAAGACTTTGGATAGTTTCCTTGTTTTTTATTTGAGTGGATTGTAGTGAGATTGAATTTGTAATTTTTTTATATACACTTCAATTCATATAAATTTAAAAAATATTATAATAATACAAGTTAAGGGTGGATCATCCTAACTTATAAGGGGAGGTGGCATGTACATGGCCCCACTCTTGTACAAGGAGACTGAATTTAGGACCCCACTATGAGCTATTCTAACTTCTTTCCAATTCTTATATTAGTTGCATTTGGATGGTAGTGTAGAGCATATAGAAAGTATTCTACAATTTGTTGTATCCTAAGGTTTGCATTAGATTTACCACTTTTCTTCCATATCAAGCCATGTTTACATCCTTTAATGTATATATGTGATGATCAAACTACATGGGAATTATTTAAAAGATTAGTAAGTGCACTCACCCTTGCAAGGTCAAGGGTGGATTTCATCATCACACCTTGGCCACCTTATCATGCAGCCATAGCCCCAACAATTAATCTAAAATCAATCTAGAAGAGACCTTAGCAGCTTATGAGTTTGTGAGACCTTGTTGGAAGGAGGCAACCTATTGCCACTCCAATGACCCCTATATAATCAACTAAACTGGTATTTAAATGATTAGCCCTCAAAGAAAATAAAGACAAATAAACCTTTTATCTTTTATTTACATAGGGTTAGGATCTATTGTATGCCTTTGTTTGTTTTCATTAGGCATATAGGTAGCATTATCTAGTTCAGGTTTCCTTAAACTAGGTCGAAAGAAAAAAAAGAAGAAGTGCTCTTTCATTGTATATAATGAATGACTTTCATTGTGTACAAAGTTGAGTCAACTTAGAGAAGGGTCACATACTCAAGTAGATCAAATTAACCCTACCAAAAATATGGCCAACTAGGTAGGGGATAAAATGTAGCTTTCTTGTTATTTTACTCCATAGCCCATTCATCATGAAGATAGGTATGAAATTGGGTCCACTCCTGATATGTGGATAGATTGGTAAGTAGCTTGGCAAGTAGATTAGATAGTCAATTTAATCAATTGGAAGCTTTGATGTTGGCTAGCAAGTCATTAAGGAAACCTTGGTAAGAGGTCTAGCACATCCTACTACTTCATGCCTCTCTAGCTCCCTATTTCCTGAATACTTTTTAGAGCAAGAGAATGCATTTAATGCATTCTAAAACCCTAGTGATAACTACTACTTACCATCCAAGATGTGCTAGGCATCTTGATTTTTTCATGGTCTCAAGATAATTACCCTTTCATTAGTGATTCATTGCTATAGCAACCTAAGCCACAATAGGGGGAAATCTTTAGAAGAGATCCTTAATTTGTTTATTTATTACACTTTTGAATTCTAGAATGATGCAAAACAAACTATGGAGCCTCACTCACAGTCTATTAGGAAGTTGGAGTTCCAAATGGGCCAAACATCTATTGGAATTTTAAAAATGGTAAAGGAAACCAATTGAGTTGAGGACTATGAGAGGCCCATATAGTAATAATATCAAACTCTAAAGACTCTTATGAGATATAGAATCAAGTGGCTAGACCACCCCTGCCCTCCACTAGAAATATTTCACTCTAGGCATGTCTTAATCATTTTAGTTTTGATGTAGACACCTCCATTGATGAAGTAAATGGTTTACTCAACATTGCACCATTAATGGACGCTTCTCATTGGACAACACAAGTAGTACCCATTCCATTGCCTGATATGTAATTTGAACCATATAGCAAAGAAGCACTTGATTTTGACCTACAATCATTACCTAAAAGTGCAAGCTTTTAGACTTTAAATTGATTTGAAACCTTACGACTGTAGAATAGGAAGTTGAGCTAACTGATGTTCTGGCCCAACATCAACCAGTTCCAGGTTGTATAGAAGAAGAAATAGAGGGTTTAAGCCCCCCTATTTCCCTGCATCAAGAGGAAAATGAGCAAATCTTACCGGAGATGTAGAGCTAGCTTAACCCTAGCAATTAGGACAAGGTAAGTGAGGAAGAATATTGTCAATTCTTTGACGTTGGCATTATCTTTCCTCATACTTGGGCCAAGTCACCTCAACTTGGTGTCACAAAATTTAAATTTCAGTGGTCATTTATGCTATCAAGTTACCATCACCATACATCGCAGGGTGGAGAATGTACATTGGTTACAGGAAAATTTTGAAATGGAGTAAGTTTTCTAGAAACTCCTTCAAAGTTAGTTTATGTTTAGGTTAATAGATTAGTTAGTTTTGGATAGGTATCAAAGAATTGCATTTTGCATTTGCATTGTTCATTTTTCATCTTTGGCCACCTCAACATGTCACTACACCATCATCAAAGTGCAGGTATTATCCTTCTAACCCTTCTCTCTTTACTTAATTTTTTGTTTGTCCACGCTTGTATTTTAAAATATTGTGAATAATGCTTAATTTAGGGAAAATGTTTAATTTATGTCTTTGGGTAGGGTCTTTCAAATTTTGATGTGTTCAAAGTTTTTTTTACTTATTTTTTCTCTTTTTAATTTATTTAAAAATAATGAAAATGAAAAAATTTAAAAATTTATGAACATTTCCTTCATAAGAATGATAAATCATATTTTTGAATATTCAATAAATTTTTAAAATTTAGATTATTAATATATTTGTATACAATTAGTTCACTGTTTTATCCTTTTTTAAAAGTTTTTCATGAAAATTAAACTCAGAATAATTACTGCACAAAATATCTATATATATATATATATATAGTTTAAGTTCAAAAGTAATTATAACTTAGAGATCCTGAGGGTTATCCATAAATTCTAAGTTTTCTTTAACGAACATAAATTCCTAGTCAGTCTCATTCTTATTCATCTCTGTCAACTATTAAGAAAACATTTGTAAGACAATACCATATATCTCTAAAGTTTGTGGTCATTTTTAAGCCATATGAAACCTAAGAAATGATAGAGGTCATCCTTAGTTAACCCAGAGCCTTTAACCTATCCTGAGTTATTATTTTTCCACTAATTAGCCACTTTAAGCCTTTTTAGTGAGCCTTTTCTTTATGAAACTATTGACCAATGATCTTATTTAACCCCTATAATATATCCACTAACTAGTTTGTGTTGTAAATATGTAGAGATGGTTGAAGAATATCTGGAGGAAAGTATGGGCAATACAAGTTAAGAAATGAGCATAAAGGGCCAAAAAGAGGAAAATTCAAAGGAAGGCTACACCAAAAGTTAAAGAGAAAAAATGAGTAAAGAAAGATAACCAATGAAAATGATAGATGTTTGCTCTTATGGTTAGAAAAGAATGCTCTGAATACACTAATAGAAGACATTTACATATTTTTCAAAAAAATCTTTGTTTATCCTTATACACCATCTTTTGATAAACATGTCCTAAGCCCATGCTTCGTCCTAATAGAAATCCTAACTTGATCTATGGAGAAGTATGACTTGGACTTGAGATTTTGTAGATATAAACATTCTTAATAGTTAATATCCTTTTTATGAGACCAATATTAATTTTTTTCTAAGTTTTCATTCTTTAGTATAACAATATGTGAGAATTTGGCTTTGATGAACATTATTCTAGTCACATATTGAAGAGAGATTTATCCCTTTCTAAGTGACAAGAATCTCTTATGAGATTTGAAGTTAAAACATACTTTCAAATAGTAATTTATGTTATAATTAACTTGAAAACTGATAATTGTACGCATTCTTTTTAATCATACACTTACATTCTAAGGTTGATGAAATAATGGAATATCTTTAGCATATGGGTAGACCTTTGAACTGGTAGTCATTTCTATTAGCATGTTAAAGTTAGGAGTTTAATGTCTACCAAATAGAAGAAAATTCTCTCATATAAATAAAGAATTTTTGTAAAAGTTTTGAAATGTTTATAGGTATCATCCACTAGGCGTGACCTAGGGGTTTAAAGGCTTTTTGCATACACTAAATGTAGACAATAGGACTAAATGTAGACAATAGGACCTGCAAAAGTGGTTACGATTTACTTAGATTTTGTAATTTGTAATTTTGCTCTAGGACTAAACAAATCTAAGTTTGGGAGTATTTGATATATATATATATATATATATCACAAGTAATACCTAATATTTAGTAGGTTTTGCCCCTAAAAGTAACTTAAACATACTAATTAGGGTTAATTCTCTATTATGAAGTCCTAAGGTGCAAATTAGAAAAAGGGCAAAACTAGCAATTTTAATCCAAAAGAAAAGCCAAACTACTTTCCAAGCTACATCATGGACCCACACATGCCAAATATGATGTTCAAGAGTTCATACTGAAAAGTGGGTGCTATTATTAAAGTCAGAGTAATTAGAAACCATAGGTGAAAGATCGAGCCTTATTCATTCAAAATAGGATAATCGTATCAAAAGTAAGGTACCAAAACTTTCCGTGCACGCAAGCAAGCTATTTGCCACCTTGAGAAGCTTCTAAGGGAAGCATAAATAATATAAAATGAGAGTTTTTGAAATAAAACAAATCAACAAATAGGGATCCGCATGAAGACTTCTTTCTTACACTCTCTCTCCTACTCAAACAAAGGGACCACCTAAGGGAGTGCACAATTTTCTCATGAAAGGTGGTACATTCGTACTCATCTCTACATGAATACATAAGGGAAAATAAGTATCATTGGGGGAGAAAAATAAGGAGGTGAAGAGAGATATATATTTTATGGGAAGTCTATAGTTGAAATTCATCTTACTTTTCAAGCACTTAAAGGCCAAGATGTATCCTTATTTCTACACATTCTATGTAACCGATGGATACTCTCTAAAGAAAGTATAAACCAATGAGAGATTATACAATAATGAAGTCTAGATTGAGAGTCCATTGGAGGAGATCTTTTTGGTCAACTACCTACCTTTTTTCAAGGAGGAAAAATGTCTAAGTTCAATGGGGGAGAATTACCACCTTGCATACATCCTATTGGCTAGGGAAATTTATGAGGTTTGGCAGAAAAAGAAGGAAAAACCAGAAGTGGATAAGGAAATCTCAATGAAATCTAAACCATCCACTTTAAGGCATTCCAATATAATTGTGGAGAGCAAAGAAGCTCTTAAAGAAGATCTTTAAGGATAAGAACACCAACCAAATCTCACCCACTCAAGCTAGGGTAATGATGATTAAAGGGCCATGAATGAAGCAAAAAAGAGTTACAAACCCTAGCCACTCACACACTCCTTGAGAATCCAAGATAAAATCTTAAGGAAAGATCTCCACCACTCATTCCAATCCAATGGTTCAACTTTATTTTAGAATTTCTGAAACTTCCTACAATCATATTATCCCATGCTTCTTTACCCATATATTTCCATTTCCCACATTTTCCTTTATTTTGTTTTCTATGTTTTTCCTTCCCATGTATCATCTTTCCCTTCCTACTTATTCTCTTTCCCACTCACACATATTCCTTTCCTTCCCCTCCTTATCTCTTTCTACTCACCCCAATCTCCAGTCCACATTGTATCCCATGTACAACACCCTTCCATCCTTGCATTCCATGCCTCTCTCTTTCTAGGTTTTTTTTTCCTTGCTTACATTATCCTTAAACCCTCACCATCTATCTCTCCTTTCACCCTTATGATCTCCACTGTCCATTCCTTGTGGCTTCCACTCCAAAAATCTATATATAGGTTGTGAAGGACAAGGAGATCCATCTCTTACTCTTCCTAAGTCTTAGAATTGCATCCTTGGAGAAATAGAGGGAGAGAGATCAACCTCACCCAGATTCCCAAGATCTACATATTCAATCCATGGAGAAAAGGCAAGGGTTCTTAACCATAATCCCCTATCCCTTCTTCTTTTTCTATTTGTTTTCTCATTCTTATTCTTCTTTCTTTTGCGTTATAGACTTACTTGCTCCTTTCTCTATAGATTGCAATGCATTAGGTTTATATTAGGTTGCATTCATCTTTGCATAACATCCTTCATTATACTTACACACCTTCTCCTCACATCTTCATGTGCACGCACTACCCACTTGCATGCTTATTTCCACACATTTTCTATTTTACCTTTCCATGCATTAGGTTCCACGAATAACACCTAAAGTTGCATGCATTAGGCTTTGCATGCAACTCTTTTTCCTCACCATTCCATGCCCTTTCCATTACATGCCCCACTTTCATCTCACTTCCATACTTCTTCCACCATTTTTCCATTACACGTAACCTCCCTCCAATTACATTACACACATTCACTTCTTTGCATAGCATTCTTCTTTCCTTTTTTGGTATAGCTTTAATATTACTAGCAAGTACATGAATCAAAGTAGTATTGCATGCGAGAGAGGTTGATTCCACGAGGTATCTTACAAATTTGTATGTTGGATGGATCTTATTTAAAGTGCTTGACTTCAATCAAAGAGAAAGATTGAATTGGATTTGACTTTAAACTAGGAAAGTAAATTACAAAAAGAGCAAATATGCATGAAACTAGAAACTCCGAATAAGAGAAACTTTCTAAAATTAAAGCTATGCAATGGAATTAGAAACTTACCTAATTAACATGCATTCCATTAAAGGAAACTAATGCAACAAGTAACTTAAGGGAACTTACTAAAAAGGAAAACTTTCCTAAACTAACATCTTCCTAAACTAGAATTAGACTTTCTAAATCTAGAACTTTCTAAAACCAATTTAGGAAATTTCTAAAACTAAACTAACATGAAAAAACAAGTAACCAATGAAATCTAAATAGGTTTAACAATAATTTAGAAACATGCATGTAAATGGAAATTACACTTAAGGAAACTTTCTAAATTTAAAACTTCCTAATCCTATAACTTTCTAAAAGATTGAACTTTCCAAACTCAATCAGGAAACTTCCTAAAACTAAAAAAATATGTAAATAATGAATTAACTACTGATAGGTATTCAATTTTGTATAAAAAGTATCCAATTAGTAGCCAATGTGTTATAACTTATAGTGTTGAATTTGGGTTTTTGGCAAAAATTTATAACACATGCATTTCTGAACCAAGAATTGAAAATTGTGATATTTTGTAGGTTTAGAGGCTAATCCAAAGTGAGTATGTGAAATGATCATAATTTTATATGATTTAATTAGGGGTTTTCTTCTTTTATAGGTGTTGAGAAGGTAATCCAAAGGTCAAGTTTGATCGAGATAAAAATTGAGGTCATTCATAAGGTTTTCTAGTCAAATTAGAAAACCTAAGCAAGCCAAGGCCTAAATGTCATCAATACAAGGTATGATGATGGTTCAATATCATCCTAGGACAAGTAAGACAAAAATTGGAAGATCTAAAGGTGACTAAAATGGCCCATGAAGTAAGCCATGCATTTCCACTATATTTGCATGGGAGTCATTCAAGCCATCTTATTCATATAAGCTATGAGATCTGATAAGCTAAGGAATTCAAGCCAAGCTATTCTACCCATTAAAGCCGAAGGTGTGAGCCATGAAGCCAAGCCAAATGAGTCCTCAAAGTGAGCCACGGAAGCCAGCTAAGCCAAATGCCATATGGAGTGATTCAATTGGAGGAGAATTCAAGCAATGACCCACTTCCTAAATTTGGATTTTCAAGGTTTAAGTAGGAGTTTTGAAATAATTATGTAAAAAGTAAGATGATTATACATTGGTGGATCCATTAAGAGAGAAACCCTACTCTCCAACTCCATCTCCCACTCTTTTTCCGTGCTTTTTCCTAGGGTTACAAGTTAGAGGGAAGGACATCATTATGAAAAAAATGTCCCCCACTTTCCTATTTGGTGGTTAAGGGTCTCTTAAATAGAAAACCCTAGATCTACTTCAATCCAAACAACTTTGAATCCTTATAACTTTACACATATTTCCTAAACACCATTCCTTACCACTTCCATAACTTTTGTTCACCAAACATCATTAAATTTGGAAGGAAAGATCTCCACTTTCCTTCAATGAAAAAGACACCCCATTGCTAAAAATTAGAAACTAGTCATCATGCCTCTTTTATATCATCTTTTCACTCAACTTGCTTACATCGTCTTGCTAATTCCTATCCAATATACCCTTCCTCATTTAATACCCTAACCCTATGGGCACTTTTCTTATGTTTTCACCCCTTCCTAATTTAGGAAACTACTCATGTATATATAGCACCATGTTCCATACAAAGTTTTCAAGTAGAGGTTGAGTGACACATCCTTGAAATATAGCTTTATTTTGGTGCTTAAGTTGTTCTTGAATTTTGAAACTTCATTAGTGCTTTTATTCTTTTGGTTTTCTAATTATTCTCTTAGTTATTTTCTCTCCAATTCTAGGTTAGTAATTTACTTTAATAGCTCAGTTTCATAGTTGTTTCATGTTGTTTTTACTTCTTTGAATTCCATGCGTAGTACCACTCATGTTCCCATTCTTTCTTGCCTCCAAATATCTAGTTTCTTTGCTTATTCCTTCAAGATTTAAGTTAACTTCCCTCTCTTAGTGGCAGCCAAGAGAGGAGATAGATTAGAGCCTTGAGTTTTTGCTTAGTTCAACACGTTTTTCTCATTGTTTTGCATCTTAGTTTTGAGCAACTTTTCCTTAGTCAGTTCACCTAGTAAACCCTTGTTTCTCTTAAATTCCTTCATGGGTTTTCTTTGGATGCCATTATACTTTAGTTTAAGAGCTTTATATTGAAGTTTTTTTTATTGTTTAGAATCACTTTTGCAAGCAACAAAGTGCACACTTAACATATGTTGTAGACAGCTTTATGCGTCTAATTTTTTAGTATAATTTGAACATGACTCAATAAAATTATTTGAGAATTCTTGTTATGGATTAATTATTTCATCAAATTACTTAAGATCTAGGTTGTTTCCTTGAATAGAAGTTGTTGTTTCAGTAGCTTTTTAGTGTGAGATTTGTTGAATGTTCTTAAGTACTGAAATTTGAAAATTGTTTTTTCCTTAACTTTATGCTTTCATTCTAGCTATCTAAATATTGTATTTTCTTGAATCCTTAGGTATCCATTTAGATTTTCTTGTTTTTTATTAAATTCTATAGTTAGTTTTCATGTTAGTGTATTGTTAAATCATGAAGAGTAGTCATCTTTTGGGCCATAGAACCATATGCATAGTCCATGGACCATGAGCATGGTACTAGACCACTTGCCTATTTGATTTTTGGATAAGTTAATTACATAATCTTGTTTTAGAAATTGCTAATCAGTTGTTTGTATATTGTTTTAGGTTTAGAAAGTTTCCTTTTTTCATTTTAAAAAGTCTCCTTTTTAGTAGGTTTTAGGTTAGGTAAGTTCTAATTTAGGAAAGTCTCTAATTTAGTAGTTTCCATAAGTTTCATTAGTTAGTTTGAATCTTTCTAAAATGTTGTAGTTTCCTTTAGTTAAGTGCATGTTAGCTAGGTAAGTTTCCATTTTCATTATTTAGTTTTAATTTAGGCAAGTTTCCATTTTAGTTTTAGTTTCTAATTTCATACATGTTTCTAATTTGAGTACTTGACCTTACTTGAGAATACTACAACTGATTGCGTACTTACAAGTTAATTTTAAAATCATAACAAGTTTTTGATGCCATTGCTAGGGAATCACAATAGATTTGTGGTTGCACTCCTATTTGGATTTTTTATCTTTAATCATAGTCTTAGGTTGCATTAGGTTAGGATTTTTGTATTACATTTGTATATCTTGCTAATTCCTCATAAATTGACATCTTTTTCTTGTTTTTGTGCGAGGAAAAATTGAAAAATGGAGCTTCATCAACTAGATAGGATTTCCTTGCTTTTATAGAATAGAAGTGTTTTTTTTTAGTGAAACTTGTAGTGAGGCCAGTGTAACTTGCAATTTCAATTTCAATTCTAAATGAGTTGTATTAAAAAAAAGTCAAGTGTGTGGTATGGAGGCACACACACTTGATCTTCATCAAAGACCCCATTGCAAGCATTCCTCACTTTGATTTACTTTTCCTAGTTTAGGTTGCATTTAGTGTAATTTGCATTTGGTTGGTAGAATAATTCATATAGTTTTATGATCATTCATCTTATTTGTTGCATCTTTAATTGGGGTTGTTGCATTAAAGAGCACCTATCTAAACTTTGGTTGGATAGCATATAGGTTGCATTAGTTTGTTTTCTTATATTACTTTGCATGTTTATTTCTTTATGGTGGATGGAACTTAATGTTAGCAAGGGTCCCACAAAAACCCTCATAAGATAAGGATTGGATATTATCACCAGATCCTTGGGGCACCTATGAAATCAATCCAATTCCTTATATGCTTATGATCCCAATAGTTAATCTTTAATCTAAAATCAAGTAGCAAGAGACTTAGATTTTTGAGCTCATAAGAACCATTTTGAATGAGGAGATTTATTATCACTCCAGTAGCTCTTCAACTTCATGGTTATAGTGGGTATCCAAAATTCAAGTGATTTTCCCATGCCTTTTATTGACGGATGTTAAGGTTTAAATGCCTCCTTCCATGAGAATAGTATTAACCACCCTAAGTAAGACTTAATTGGTAAGCAATAGTCAAATCTGAATCTAAGGAGGAGTTGTCTAGTTTTAAGTTAAAAGTTACAACCTCACAGATTAATGAAGATCTTCAAGACAAGCTCACTAGCATTAAGAATTGTTTGATTGCATAGAACATAGAGTTAAGAGTCAAATTTGGGTCTAGGTTGCATCATTTAGTTAGGTTTCATCGTAGTGCATGCAAGGACGTTGATCTTAGCACACTGAATTGGTACCATTAGATCCTAAGATTGAACAAACACATAAACAAGGGGTAAGAAACCAAGTTCCTAACCGCATGGTTGAACTAGCAGCAGAAGTCAAGCGCAAAACTATTAGAGATTTTTATGCCCCACTATAGCTCAACACCCTATCATGCATAGCTTTACCTCCTACAAATGCGAACCACTTCAAGTTAAAGGCGGGAGTCATCCAATTACTCCCCACATTTTATGGTCGAGACCAAGAAAACTGTAATGACTCAAACATGTTACACTATTTTTGCATCACTTTTACTAAATTGATAGAAATTGAATAAATTGTAAGATTATATATAATTAACTATATTAAATGTTCTATTTTAATTAAAATATGAAACAAAGGAATTCATGAGAAAAATCAGCATCATTAGATTCTACGCTTGAAATGAAATCCAATGCCTCAAAGAACATCAAAAACAGAGTTCGTATGAGCAAATTATGGGTATTTGAAAATGAGGGGTATTTGTGTAATTTGAACTTAAAAATGAAAAAGGCTCGAAAACATAGGGGTCGTTTTGCTAACGACACCCCCTCCATCATCCCCTACCTCCAGCCGACCTAACAGCATCGCCTCTGCAAGGCAACACCGGAAAAATGGAGGCACCGCCATTGGGCAACATGCCTTTAACGGGCTATAAAAAGCCCTCTCCCCTTTCACTCTAATCATCGTTTTCCCCCCTCTTCTTATGCTATTTCATCTTAGGTTTCTGGCAAGAGTGGAGGAACCACACCCACCATTGATGGGCATCCTCTCAGATTGCCCAGGTAAGATCCTCCCCTCCTTCCCTCTCCTCTTTCCCTCCGTTTCCAGCTAGGTTTGGTCTCATCGGGCGACAGATCGCCGGTGAAACCAGTACCAGTGGATCTGTTTTAAATCCATGGCTTTGGGTAGCTTGGATGAGAGATCTAAGCCACCAACGTAGTTGTGGGACCCCAAAACCCTTAAAAATCCAGGACAGCCCGAGCATCTAGACATCTTGGGCGTTGATCTAGGGTTGGGAGGGTTGGATGGACCAGATCAGGCCTCCCCATCCCAGTCGACCGGGAAGTGCGCTGAAGACACGTTCGCACAACGCTGTCCAGGACACGCACTATAGTGCATCGCTCGGGTGTACATGTGCATGCGAACACAGTCCCGATTCGACCAGGACGCATGGGTGTCCCGGGAACCGTGACACGTAGGCCCTATTTGGACGAATTCGATTTGTCTGTTGATTCGTGACACTAAAAATATAATTAAGGAGGCTATATAACTCCGATTGACTATCAGAGAGAATCGTTGTGTTCATATTGACGACGTGGACCTAATGATACTATAAAATTTAGGATCATTAGACTATTTCATCTGAATATAGCTTAAAACCATAAAAATCTCATAGATTTACAAGATCAAAGATGATCAATTCTCATGGATTGATCCATTAGGTATATTAGTGGATCAACATACCTAGATCAAACCTAAATTATATAGATCAACCATTAAAAGCCCACAAAGCAGAGGTCTATAACCTATAGTATAGATTTAGTCGTTGATCTGTAAAATAGAAAATAATATTTGGATTCTTATTTCCAAATAATATCCAGGACTTCACCAAGGTATGCTAGGACTCTCATTGAAGAGGGACATGAGTTAAGTGAAAGCTAAGTGACAACGGTCGAGGTAGGTAGTCTGATACTACTAAGTTTTTAAATGCATCTTAAACTTTGTCTTGCCTTTATTACTGTTTTTAGCATGCTTTTGAGATATGATGTTCTTATACGAGTATACGAAAATGTCTTCATGTTTTATGGCTTTGAATGTGATACTAGCATGAACTGATTTTATGCATTGCTAGCATAGTTTGCAAATAAATGCATAAATTGCATAATTTACAATGATCGAGATTTGGATTATATATATATGTGTGTGTGTGTGTGCTTTTTGGGCTATTGAGCCTGGTGGGCACTATGCTGAGAGGTTGTTATGTACGGGGTTGGCCTCCCAGCCTCTACCATAAAAGGGTGGATGGTATTGCTGCCAAAATGGCATTGTCCCTTCCTTGACTGTTGTGGTAAACAAGGATGACCATTGGAGGTGTACACAGTACCCTTTTGGGGACCACCATAGTCGTTGTGGAGGCTATGGTGGGTAGGTCTCCAGATATCGGAGCCACACGATTCCAGCTATGTGCTGATCGTGAGCATAGTGACCCTATGATTTTAGTTTTACAGCTATACATGTAGCATTGAGATGGTCGTAAACGAGTACTCGTGGCTAGTTGGCTTGATGTGTTTGCTGAGAGATCATGTGCATGATACTTATAGTGATGCCAGCATCTGCTTTGAATGATGACTATTTTAAGAGTTTCATGATTATTATATTTTACTCGTTGGATTGATATGTTGCCGAGATCTTATTACTTGGATCTATTGATTTCTATTATATGATTTTAGTCATATTTAGAAGACCAGATTTGCGTACAGATTTCATGGTTGAAATTGCAATCAATGAGCTTACGTTTTATACACAAATATGCATGTTTACACAAAATGGAATCACTAATGTTTTTCATGAAAAGCTCCTTGAATTATGCATGTTGCATGATGAGTTTTCAAAATAGTAGTATCAGATCACCTACTGGGTATGAATAATATTCACCCAAATTTATTATTTTTACAGATTAGCTCCACACAGGAGTAGAAGAAGCATCAGAAAATGTTAGTGCTACGATCAAGTAAATGAAGAAGGGACAAGTATGAATGTAAGTAAACTCTCTACCTTTTGGACATGCATATGTACTCATTACAGTTGGGCTGTGAGTTGTGACTAGATAGACCTGGGAAGACACTTATGATTATTGTAATTCAAAACTACTTTATTCATCTCGAAAGCAAATGATACTCGGGGTTTTCAAAATGAATTGAAAATAAAAATATTTTTTCGCTGCATTGCATTGTTTTCTAAAAGTGTTTTAAAATAGGGATCGATCCTACCCTAGGAATTAGTTTTGCATTTAAAAATGCATGCAAAAACTTGAGTCATCACAAAAACCCTTACCTACATATCAAAGAGTTCCTTGATATTTGAGCCACATTTAGGTTCAATTTTTGGATCATGCTATTAGGCTTAGGTAATTCCTGTTCTCACTTAAGGATAAAGCTAAGCCATGCCTCAACTCCTTGGAGGTAGGTTCCATTAATACATGGGACCAACTGTCTAGGAATTTTTTGAACAAATTCTTCCCTATTCACAAAACAAATGCCCTTTGTCATGAAATTATCAATTTCCAGCAAATGAATGATGAACAATATTAAGAATGTTGAGAACAGTAGAATGAACTTCTAAAAAAATGCCCTCATCATGGATTAGAAAAATGGCAGTAGGTACAACACTTCTATGAGGCACTAATGCCTTAGAATAGACAAATGATAAATTTCGCGAGTGTAGGTGCCCTCATGTTAAAAGATGGGGGTGAGGCCTAGCAGTTCTTTCAAATATTTGTAGATAATTCCTAACAATAGGATTACTCCAATAGAAGAGAGAGAATCAACCAGCCTCCAAAGATGTATCCCATAAACTCAACTTTGTACTAAAGAGAATGGATAAGTATGAGGGGAGATCAAACAAGCTTGTAACTATGTTTCAATCCTTTATGACTACCACATCTCTTAAACCTCCATTAGAGGTTTGTGCTCTTTGTTCTAGCCCAGCTCATATGAACATGTCTTGTCCATCAAATAGAGTGCTTAATGACTATCTAGTTGAACATGTGAATGCATATAGCAATGCTAGCAACAAACCATATTATGATACCTAAAACCTTGGATGGGCTGGGCATCAAAACTTTTCCTGGTCAAAGAATAACTACCAGGTGGACCATCTATGAACCCTCCTACCCAGAACTTTCCTCCTAGAGCTATAGTTCCTCAGCAACCACTTAGCTTCCAACAACCTCAGCAACCAAAGAAACCATCTTTAGAGGAAAAGATTTAGAACATGTTCAAAAAACAAAGTGAAGACACAAAAAGGACTCTAAACCAATTGCAGAATAGCAATTCTCAAGCCATAGCTAAGCTAGAGATGTAGGTTAGCCAATTGTCAACTAAACTACATAATAAAGGAAAGAGTCAGTTTCCTAGTCAACCCTTCCCCAACCCTAAGGACCAATTTGCTATAGGGTCAACTACTACTAAACTAAGATTAACCAACTAAAAAAAGAATAATCAAAGAGGTTTCACCCTAGTACCATGCACATGATCCATGAGATGGTGTGCATGGTTCATGGAATCATAGATGGCTAAAACTACCAAAAAATCTAATCAAAGCACTTAATAAATAATCTAAAAATCTAAGCGAGTTCAAAAGGAACTAAGTAAATAAGATGTAGTGACCACTAGAAATTGAGCATGAAGATTGAATGGAAAAATCTTAGATTTCAAGCACTTAACAAACTCAAATCAAACCAAGCATGGAAAGCAATTGAACTAGCTCTTTTTTACACTCAAGATCTAAAGTACTTAGCTCATGGAATTAAGCATAAACAATAATCCTCAACAAGAAAAGTATGCACTCTTCCCACACTTGAAACTTGATTCAAATCAAACATCCAACACACTCAAATGCTCTTTAACTAAGCTAAGATGACATAGAAGGGAAACCCAAAAGAGAATTCAAGGAAAAGGATGGCTGGAATAATGGGGCTGGTTAAGGCAAAAAAGACTAGAACTAATTCCAAATTCAAGCAAGAAAATGTGAATTTCAAGGATGGAATTTAAAGATTCAAGCTACTTCCTCTCTTAGCTATCACTATCAGAGAAAAATTAACTTGGATCTTTGATAAATAAGTAATATAAACTAAGAAGATAGAAGCAAAGATTCAAGGGAATCCAAAAAGCTCTATGGTCTAGGGTTTTCTAGTAAGCAAGAGTGCTTATTTCAAGGTTTTCTCACAAAGCCTCTAGTTGGTAAAAATGTGGAATCCAAGAGAATTTATAGAGTTTTTGGTTCCTACTTTGATGAGGGCCTAGTTAAGAAGGAAAAGTGAATCTAGATCTAGAGGGAAAGTTAGGTGAAGAGTTAGATAACCAAGTGAGGTCATAAGATGACATCATGCTTGGCTACCATGTATTTAGAAAGGGGGGAGGCGTCCACTTCCTAAGAAGGTGGCATGGAGTTCCTTCCCTACTAAATATATGGCATTTTGGTTGTTGGAAAGGGAGAAAAATAGAAAGAAAATGGTAGGAAAGATTGAAAAAGATCTAGGGTTGTTTATTTGCATTGACTTGAAGTAGATTTAAGGGTTTCCTAATTAGGAAACCACTTAAATTACCAACTAAACAAGGGGAAGGCGTCACCTTCTTAGGAAGGTGGCTCCCTCCTTAAGCCAAAAAATGTGGAAGCCCAGTTAGGTGGGTGGAAAAGATGAAAAATAGAAAGTGAAAAGTGGGTTTTATCTCTTGATCGGTCCACATACGCATGCTCATCTTACCTTTTCTAAATATTATTCAAAACCTTTTAATTATCCCTTGAAAATCACACTTAACATTGGATAATTTCTTGAAAAGTCTCCTCCAATAGTATCACCCCATGTGGCTAGACTGGCTAGCCCCCTTGGCTTGAAAACTTGGATGGCTTGGCTTACTTAGGTTTCCTAATTAGACTAGGAAATCTCATGAATGGTTCCAATTCTTATGCAAAGGCGATGACAATGTATGTCCTTTTGCATGGACCATTTTAATCACCTTTGATGCTTTCCATTGCCTTCTTGCTTACCTTATGGTTTTGAACCTTGATCACACTTTGGATTGATGCCATTATGCTTTGGTTTGATCTTTGGATCTTGATCTTCAATTATCATCTCGATCAATCTTGACCTTTCAATCACCTTCTCAACACCTACAAAAGATAAAATACCCTTATTAAATCCTAGAAAATTATGACCCTTTCACATACTTACTCTATATTAGTTGCTAAACTTGTAAAATATCAAACTTTTGAATTATTCTGTTAAAAATGCATGTGCCACAGCTTTTCAAAAAAAAAAAACTAAGAAATATCACTATATTTTGGGTACTAATTGGGTACCTTTTACACGAAAATGAACACTTAACATTTTTCTTTTTGGGATTTTGGAATATAAAGAAAAGGAAAAGAAGCCCAGTGCCCATCTATGGCAACAAGGATTCATTTCTATTACTAAAGTAATGGTTGAGAAAAGCAAGTCCTTCCATAAAGCCATCCAAGTTCCTATCTAAATGCTTCATGTTGAAGAGTAGATTGCTTCCAAGGTAAAATCTAAAATGCCTAGTTTCTTCAGCATCTCCTAAGCCAAGGGCTGCTATCTCCATTTTCTTTTCTATTAGTCTTTCTTAAGGTAGGAAGCCTCCTCCATGGCTAATCCTTACTCAAGATGAATGACCTCTAATCCCCTCCATGCCTCTCTCCTAACTAAAGCTACCCTCTTTTCTATCAATATTTATCTAAGGAGATGCAAAATTTTCTTTTTATACTTTCATTCCATTCCATCTCCTTCTTTTCTTCTATTAAAGAGTGGTGATCTTTTAGGAAAGGTGTCAGGAGCTTCTTTTCTTAGCTATTCTAGCACTTCATTCCTAAGGATCATTGGAAAAGGACTTGAACTTTTGGCTTATGGCATGTTAGGTTAAGGAGATGAGAATAGCTTGGTGGTAAACTAATGTAACATGGGTTGAAGAGAAGTGTACATGCATTTGCTGAGTGACACAACAAAGAAAGTCATAAAGTGGAATTCAAACCCAAAAAAGTAGAGGACGTGTAAAGATCCTAGTTGGGTGACACAACAAAGAACTCCTATGGCAAACACTTTGATGAAGTTTCATTATTTGCTTTGTTTTTTCTTTCTTTATCTATTTACTTTCCATTGTAATCAAGTTATTTTAATGAAATAGTTGTGTTCCTTTTCTTATTTAGTTTCTTTCCTTGATTAATTACTTGCTTAATTGTTTTACTTTCTTAGTTTATTTACTTGCTTTGTTTAATTGATTAGTTAGTATTTAGGTTTACTTCGTTTCCTTTAATGTTGGCTAGGTTAGAGTAGGATTACTTAATTTTTAATACACTCCAATTATTTAAGAGTTCTCATTAGATAGACCTGTATTTGCCTATTCTATACTCCAATAGAGTTTTGTGCTTGCAATAATTATTGAAGCTCATCAAGTTTTTAATGCTATTGTCAGGGACTCGCAACAGAGTTTAATTAAGATCTAACTTTTTTACTTTACTAGTAGTCATAATCTTATGGTTGAATATAGAACAGTTTCATATTTGTATGCGTTCATTATTCTTGAAAGATATTGGATACTCACTTTCCTTTTCATTTGGGTAGGAATTTGGTGAAGAATAAAGATATGGAGAAAAAATTAGTATAGTTTCCTAGTTTTTTATTTAAGTGGATTGGAGTGAGATTGAATTTCTAATTTCTTATGTACACTGTGTTTCATTTAAATTTGAAAAAGGGATGTAATAATATAGGTTGAGGGCAGGCCATCCTAACTTGGAAGGGGAGGTGACATGTACATGAACCCACCATTGTATGAGAAGATTGAATCTAAAACCCCACTGTGAGCTATTCAAACTTCCTTCCAATTCCTAGATTACATGCATTTGGGTAGTAGTGTAGTGCATATAGAAAGCATTCTTTAATTTGTTGCATTCTAGGGTTTGCATAGATTTACTACTTTTCTTGCATATTAAGGAACATTTACATGCTTTTAAGGTATATATATATATATATATATATATATTAATTGAACTACATGAAAATGATTTAAAAGTTTAGTAATGGCACTCATCCCTACAAGATCAAATGTGGATTTCATCACCATCTCTTGATCTACCTAGTTTAAGCATCACTTTACACGCAATCCTGGCCTCAAAAATTAATTTAAAATAAATTTAGAAGAGACTTTAGAAGCTTAAAAGCTCATAGGACCCTATTAGAAGGAGGCAACCTATTTCCATTCCGGTGGCCCCTATCTAATAAAAAAGTATTGGTATTTAAACAACTAGCTCTGCCAACACATTCATGACTCGGATTACCTATGAGTGACTAAGAAGGATGTAAAGCAATTGATTACAATTAGAATGTACCTAGTAAGTAGTAGGACTAGTCTAAAATAGAGGAGCTACCTAGGTTAGATGTAACCTAAAAGCTACACTCTCCCAAAGAAGATAAAGAAAAATCAACATTTCAACTTGTTTGCCATAGAGATGAGATTTATTATGTGCCTTTGTTTGTTTGCATCATTAGTCATATAGCTTGCATTACCTAGTTTAGGTTTCTATAGACTAGGTACAAAAAAAGGTACTTTTTTATTGTATATGGTGAATATCTTTTATTGTACACAAAGTTAAGTCAACTTAGGCAAGGGTTACATACACAAGTAGATCTAATTAACCTTGCAAAAATATGGCCAATGAAGTAGGGGATAAAATGCCACTTTCTTATTATTTTACTCCACAACCCATTCATCATGAAGATTTGTATGAATAGGGACCACTCTTAATATGTCCCATATACTGGATAGATTAGTGGATAGGATGGTGAGTGGAGTAGATAGTCAAATTAATCAGTTGGAAGCTTTGATGTTGGCTAGCAAGTCATCAAGATAACCTGGGTATGAGGAGTGTATCTCCCATGCTAGTCCAACACATGCAATTACTTTGTGTTCTTATAGCTTCATTTTCCTGGAGCAGGGAAATGCCTTTAATGCACCCCAAAAACCTAGTGATAACTTCTATTCAGAAATTTACCAACCTAGATGGGCTAGGCATCCTAATTTTTCATGGTCTCAAGATAATTACCCTTTCCCTAGAGGTTCATTGCCATAACCGGATCCACAATAGTGAGAAGTCTTTATAATAGATCCTTTGTTTGTTTATGTAGCAACTCTACAATTCTTGAATGATACCAAACAAATTGTGGAGGCCTACTCATACTATACTATGAAGTTGGAGTTCCAAGTGGGTCAAATATCTATTGCAATTTTAGAAAGGGAAAAGGAAACTAACCAAGTTGTGGACTATGAGAAGACCATCAACAACTATTTGGAAATAGTAATAATATCAGGCTCTAAATACTCTTTCATCAACTGTCACACCATCCCTACACTCAGCTAGCAATGATCCACTCCAAGCATGTCTTAATCATTTTAATTTTGATATAAATACCTCTATTAATGAAGTAAATGATTTACTCAATGCTGCGCTATTAATGGATACTTCTCAATGGACAGCCCAAGTAGGACACCTTCCAATTTGTGCCACATAGTGAAGAAGCACCTTATTTGGACCTACAACATTTACCAAAGAGTGCACATTGTGAGAGTTTAGGATCATCTTAAACCTTACATGTGACTATAGAATAGTAAGCTGCACTAACTGATGTTCTAGCTCAACATTAACAAGGTCCAGGGTGTACAAAAGATGATATTGAGGGTTTAACCCCTCCTATTTCTTTGCATCAAGAGAAAAATGACAAACTTTATGGATGATGCAAGGCTAGCTTAACCCTAATCATCAATACAAAGTAAGGGAGTAGAAGTATTATCAACTCTTTGATGTTGGCATTATATTTCCTCAATTTGACGGTTCCTAAGCCAAGTAACCTCAACTTGGAGCCACAAAATTTATATTCGTGGTAGTCAATTATGCTATCTTGTTAGCACCACCGTACATCTCTGAGTGGAGAATGTACATTGATTACAGTGAAATTCTGAAATTGAGTGAGTTTTCTAGAGCTCATTCATTATTAGTTTAGGTTCAAGTTAATGGATTAGTTAGTAAAGGTTAGATACCATAAAATTGAATTTTGCATCTACATTATTTATTTTGCATTTTTGGCCACCTCAACAAGTCACTACACCATCACTAGAGTGCAGGTGCCACCCTTCTAATCCTTCTCTCTTTACTTAGTTTTTTATATGTCAATGCTTTTTTTTTAAAAACATCGGGGACAATATTTAATTTAAGTCTAGGGGTAAGGTCTTTCAAATTTGATGTGTCCAAAGTTTTTTCTTAGTTGTTTTTTAGTATTTTCTTTTGAATTTATTTTAAAATTTTAAAATGAAAAAAAAAAAAAACATTTATGCAAAGTTCCTTTATAAGGACGCGAATCAAATTTATTGAATATTTAGTATATTTTTGAACTTTAGATTATTTATAGATTTGTATACAATTAGTTCACATACGACAAGAGCCTAAGAAAGAGTTTGAATCCAATTTGCTTGTTGAGAAGGATAGATAAGAAATCTCATCGAAGGATATGTTTTTGAATCAAGCTTGTTCGCTCCCCATTACTCATCTATAGATTAGAATGGCATAGAATAGATAGCTATTGCTTGCGAGCTTTAAAGAATCCTTGAATTCTCCTTCTCTGAAGAAAGACTGCTTCAATCCGAGAAGAAGAGTTTGAATCCAATGTGCTTGTTTCTTTCACATATGTTTCCTACTCTTTTAGCTATACTTGCCTTACTTTCTAACGAAGTGTGAATTTTCCTTTATTTTAAGCCCTATTAATTAAGGGGTTCTTAGGCTCTCTTCTTTTCGACCCTTCTCTCTTAAGGCTTTCTGCTCACACCACCATTTGCTAAACGGTGCTGTGGATGGCTCGTTCCGTATATTCCACTCACTAACTTCCCACTTGGGAATCCCATTTTATCCTTTTTCTAAAATTTTCTATAAAAATTAAACTTAGAATAATCATTGTACAAAATAGCCATTACATATAGTTTAACTTGAAGAGTAAGTATAACTTAAGATATCCTAAAGAAAACTAATAGATAATATCAACCCATATGAGCTTTAGAGCCATTCTTCCTTTTTTAGGGTTATACATAAATTCAAAGTTTTCTTCAATGGACATAAATTCCTAATTGGTCTCATTATTATTTGTCTTGGTCAACTATTAAGAAAACATTTGTAAGATAATACTATATCTCTCTAAAGTTTGAGGTCATTTTTACGTCATATGAAACCTAAGAAATGATAGAGGCCATCCTTGGTTAACCCAAAGCCTTTAACCTACCCCAAGTTATTATTTTTCCACTAGTTAGCCACTTTGAGCCTTTTTAGTGAGCCTTTTCTTTATGAACCCATTGACCAGTGATCTTATTTAACCCCTATAATATATTCAATAACTAGTTTGTGTTGTAAATATGTAGAGATGGTTGAAGAATATCTGGAGGAAAGTATGAGCAACACAAGTTATGAAATGACTAAAAAAAGATAGCCAATGAAAATGATAGATATTCACTCTTATTGGTAGAAAAGAATGTTGTGAATACACTAATAGAAGATATTTACATATCTTTAAAAAAAAAAAAAAAATCTTTGTTTATCCTTATACACCTTCTTTTGATGAACTTGTCCTAAGCCCATGTTTTGTCCTAATAGAAGTCCTAACTTCATGTAAAGGAGAAGTATGACTTGGATATGAAATTTAGGTAGAGTTAAACATTTCTAATAGTTAATATCCTTTCCATGAGATCAGCATCAATTTTTTTCTATTATCATTCTTTGGTCTAATAATATGTGAGAATTTGGATTTGATAAACATTATTCTACTCATATATTGAAGAGAGATTTATCCCTTTCTGGGTGACAAGAATATCTTATGATATTTGAAGTCAAAACATAATTTTGGATGGTAATTTAGGCTATAATTTACTTAACTGATAATTATATCTATTGGCTATAATCACATTCACATTCCAAGGTTGATGAAATAATAGAATATCTTTAGCATAAGGGTAGACTTTTGAACTATTGGTTATTTCTATTAGCATATTAAGGTTAGGAATAACGTATACTAAATAGAAGAAAATTCTCTTAGATAAATAAAGGACTTTCATAAAAGTTGTCAACTGTTTATTGTAACATTTCTAGAAACATTTACAAGACTACAACTCCTCCAATAGGGGTAACCTTGTGGTTTAAAGGCTTTTACATATGCCAAATACAGATGATAGCACCTACAAATGGTTTTGATTTACTTAGATTTTGTAATTTGTAGTTTTGCTTGAGGACTAAAACATCAATAATTGGAGTTAATTTTATATTTTTTAGGCCTAGGGTACAAATGAGAAGAAGCATAAATTTGGTAATTTTAATCCTAAAGAAGAGTAAAACTACTTTCCAAGCTACATCGTGGACCCACACGTGCCAAATATGAAGTTCAAGAGTTTAGAATAAAAATTGAGTTCTATTTTTAAAGTCAAAGCAATAAAAAATCCTAAGTGAAAGACCGATCCTTATCCATTCAAAATAGGGTATTCGTATCAAAAGTAAAGTGGCAAAACTTTCATGCATGAATGCAAGCTATTCACCACCTTGGGACACTTCTGAGGGAAGCTCAAATCATATGCATTGAAATCAAATTATGTTCATCATTTAAACGACCCTTTTGTAAGAATTTTCCTTTATTCTGTCTTCCTTTGTGAGAACTTTCACTTATTTGTTGAGCAGAAGCAGATCTAATTCAAAGTTGTTGATGTTTATACTGGTCGATCATATCATAGAAGAAAATTTCTGATGCAATTACTTTTCCAAATCCTACTGTAGCTGGACGCACCCTTCTCACATGGCACAAATGGCCCACAATGAGAGCTTTTTGAAATAAAACAAGTTAGAAAATTGGGACCCACTTGAAGACTTCTTTCTTACACTCTTTGTCCTACTCAACCAAAGGAAGGGACCACTTAAGGTATGAACGATTTTCTCATTCAAGGTGGTACATTACTACTCATTTCCATGTGAATAAATGAGAAAAAATAAGTAACATTGATGGAGAAAGAGAAGGAGATAAAGAGAGAGACAATTTATAAAAATTATGCGGTTAAAATTCATCTTACTTTTCAAGCACTTAAAGGCTAAGATTTGTCCTTGTTAATGCACATATCAAGCAACCAATGGATACACACTCCAACAAAGACAGACCAATGAGAAGTTACACTACAATGATGACCAGACTAAAATCCCATTAGTGGAGATTTTTTCAGAGGGCTACCTACCTATTTTCAAGGAGAGAAAAAATCTAAGTTCAAGGGGGGAGAAGTCCCACCTTGCTTAAATCCTATTGGATGGAGAAATTTATAGTGGGCCTAGAGAAAAATAAGGGAAAACCAGGGGTGTCTAAGAAAATAATGAAATCTAAGCAATGGGAAAAGAGAAAGGAAAAAGGAGATAAAGCAAAGAAGAAAATATAGAGAACAAGGAGAGTAAGGCAAGTACTCCATGTGTATACATGCTCACTGCTAGTTGCATTCTTAGCCCGAGATTGGTACTATTTTATCTACTATTTTTCCTTGATTTTTCATGACTCTTGTTAAAAATTTGAAGCACTATTAGATGGCTGATTTCAATATTTATCTAGCACAAAAATTTGGTTGATAAAATATTTGGATTTCATAAGTTTTATTGGCCAAGTTTTCAGCTTAATTGTAGTGTAATTGTGCATTGTTTTGAGAAAGTTTTTCAAAAGTGCATACACAATTTTCTGAGAGGTCACTATTATCTTAACAAACATTATTTGAGCATGTGTTTCATACAAAATTCTGTTCAAAGATAGGTTAGAAAGAGACATTTTTATGAGAAGGAAAACAGTGTATAAAAATGAGTTTAAAACGTTGTTATACATTTACTATTTTGCATGTTTTGATTAGCATTTCAAATTGGGATTTCATCTTTTTAACATGTTAAATATGCTTCTTCTAGTTCCATTTTTCTTAACTTAAAATTTCAGAAAACTGAGGTTTTCATAAAGGTTTTATGCTCATGAAAATAGTGGTTAAAAGATGACTATGAAAGGAAGTTATATGCTTTGTTTGGACAATTTTTTTTTTTATTAATAGAATTTCCTATCAAGTTGCTTAACATTTTGGCTTGAAAATAGTACTTGACAATCATATTTGGGACTCTAAAGTTGAGTCATGAAAAGTGAATCATTAGCAAGTTTGCTAGCTTGTTAAAAACATTATCTTTAAGAGGTTATGTTGAGCTAATTTGAGCATGTTATCTACCTGAAAAAGGGTAAAGTTTAAAACATAATTTGAAGATATATCATGTCTAGTTTTATTATAAAAATATGCTAGATAAATGGTGTCCTGAATGTGGTTTAAAAACTATGTAATTTAATGCTAAACGATGCTTGATTTTTGCCTAAGTTATGCCATGATAGTGTGTTTCTAAAAGTGATTTCAAAAAGAGACACAATCACTTATTTTAGCTCAAGAATGAGCTGTGATTATGAACTTGTAAATTCTCTTAGTAAATCTATTATAATTATATGATTTTGATAAGTGCATGGATGAGTTTTACAAAATGCATGAGGGTATAGTGATATGTGCCCAATATTATCTCTATATATGAGAAAAGGTAATGAGCCTAATAAGAGCTATGCTAGGAGATTTTTGATAGGTTGGCTACTTGGTCTCCAACCACTAGAGGTGGTAAGGTATTCATGCGCAAAGAGTACCACCATTTTTCTCAACTCATGTGGAAGGTACAACCACTGGATGCAATCATGGCACCCTTTCGAAACATATCTATATGCTCCCGTGAGGATACGGTGGTAATCCATATAGGATATTGAAGGACACACGTTGTAGCTTACATAAGTATAGCTGAGCCCAAGAGATTTTTGTGTTTTGTGCTCCTAAAGAGTGTGATTAAGATTCGATAGATGAACCTAGATGAGTACTCAAGATAGTATTGACAAACATGCCAATAAGAGTTTGGTGAAACCCTATAGACACTAGAGTATTCTTAGTGATTAATTGATATCATACTTTTATAATCTTGATGCATCATGATATTACTTGAGTTGTCAAGTTATTATACTTGTTTCTCTATAAATGCAAAGATAGATTGATGTATGCATGTGCTATGATGCATTGCATTGATCGATTAATAAGAATTTACTCTTGAGGTTTTATTACATACAAACCTGATTTCAAACTCATTTGAGTGCTTATGTATTGTATACAACAATTCTCAAAGTTGTAATTTTGGTTTTATCTACTAAGTATCTTTGCATACTAAATACATTATAGATCCTACAATTTTTTGTGGAATGGCAAAAGTCATGGACTACAAGATTTAAGGAGCTAGAGATCAAAAGTGTTTATGAAAGTGACTCAAAAAGTGAGACACCAGTTGCAATAAAAACTATATTTATTATTCGTTATGTTTTTCTTTGGACTGTTGATGTAATAAAGCACTATATGCTAGACTTTAATCATGGTAGATCTTTACATTATTATTTATGCTATGAATGGTAATGTGTGGAGTATTTTTAAATTAAATATTGTGTGTGGACTCAGATGTGAGTCTTAATTTTCATACCTGGGTTTGACCCTCAGTGTTTTGAAAACAATTTTTGAAAAAAAATAAAAAATAAAATTCAAATAGTAATCTCAACTTTCAAAATGTATGTCTTTAAAATTGTGTTAAAAAAATGGGGGAGTCACAATTATGGACAATTGGACTGAAGTATAATAGACTTACTTTCAGGAATGAGTCTAGAGAGGAGGGTAGACTTTGTGATAACATTCAATCTCTCATTTGTTGGTATTGGTGTCAAATCATAAGGCTTTCAAAGGGATATCAGAGAACAAATTGAGAAGAAATTGGTCAACCTGCTAGAGATGGAACTTAGCCTTAGACATTAGACCAAGACGGACATCACCACCTTTCGGAAAGATTAAATTTAACTTTGATGGTTCTAGTGTTGTTAATCCAAGGCCTTCTAGAAATGGGGGTCAGTAGATAATTTCAGAATGACATTTTCAGGACCAACTAGAATTGCAGACTCTAATGAAGCTGAGATTTCTTCTCTTTTGATTCGTATGAGGAATTGGTTTGAGGAACTAAGATGCAAATCCTTTTTCACCATTGCTGATCAAAGAAGATTCTCTTAATGTTATTCGATGGTTTACTTCTTCTAAAGAGACTCCATGGAGATTTTAGAATTTCACCGATAAGGTTAAAGCTTTACTGGAGATTCGTGAAACTAGCTTCAGCATGTGAAGAGATCAGCGAATTTCATAGAGTATGACTTGACCAGGAGTAGAGTTCTGGTAGGTGTACAATTACTTTATGATTCTATTTTTTTTCTAACTTTGTTTTAATCAAACTTCTTCGCTGCTATCTCTTTTAATTTATAATTCTATTGTTATCTATTTTTTTTGTTGTAGTCAAACTTCCTTAGTCTGGTATCTTTTTTATATTATTATTACTAACAACGGGCCATCTAAGGTCCAACAGGACAGACTATTCAGGAAGTCTATCGCTGCTTATACGACGTTGAATTATACAAATGGTAATGAGGAATTTGAGCCGTAAGCGAGTCTCTCTTCAACTGCCCGGTAAGCCCATTATAGAAGGGATGAAAACTGATTTAGGTCAAATACAGCATGAGGGAGAAAAGCCATCTGATTGAGTATAACATGTGAGAACATTCATCAGTAATGACCCTTGATGGACCCCCAATCTCCTCTTCCTCCACAATCTCATATGGCTTTTCCATTGCATGCTTCCTAATTTCTGAAACAATCTAAATAAGTTTAAATCAAATCCGTCTCATTCGAGGACACGTGGTTGAAATATGTGGAACCAATATTGAAAATGCGATTCACTTGCATTTTTAATCATTCCTTATGACATATATTGATGAAAGGCATGAAATTCTATTCAGAATCTTTGCCATTTGATTGGGGGGCATTCTGGATATCATCCCCTCTCTCGCGAACTTCTACATTACAATGTTTCAGAGACAATATCTCTACTTCAGCCCACACTCCCAATTTCAACCTTGATCGAGAGAACAACAATAAACAAATAATCCTATGCAAAAGAGATCTGGACGTTGGCCGGATACAAAAGGATTTGAGCTTTTATTTATTTTGTTGGTAGAGACTAGAAGGTGCACCATAAGTCACCGAAGTCACCAACAGTAGAAATGGAAAAACAAGTAACAACCGCAAGCAGAGAAACATGTTTTTGGGGTTTCTCTCTCCTTTTATTTTAGGGCAGCTGCGTACGCGGTGGCCGACTGACCACTATAGATCCAAGGTGGAGCAACAGACTTTCAGAGTAGCTTGTCGTTATGGAACTTACTCGGCCCTTACTAATAAAGCGTCACCTTTAAAAAACACATACACATAACAGATGGATACCTAGAGAGATAAACCAATAGATTTTTCCTTCTCCAATGAGGACAGAATAGTCGATTACCACTGTGACCCATGAGGAAGTCAGAAAGAAGATTTAACATTATCCAGTTTTAAGCTCTCACCTACAGCATGTTCAATCCGGTACGTCCATTTCGCTTTGCTATTTGGTGCAGAAACTAGTACCCTTTTGTTGTTGATCTCAGCCTCTCTGCTGTGCTGGCATCAGCTTTGGCATGTATTGCCCACCTCGCAAGTACATCAGGGTGGGGAAAGTGGTAGCCAGATCATCCACGTGGTGGCCCACCACACAATAGCCGTTTCTGTCAAACGAATGGTCCACATTGCATTCTCATAGTATTCATGTTGGAGATTACCAAGTCATTGCAGTTTCATAGTAACAGTATGGATCATTTGAAGCTGCAGACCCCTTGAAATTCCAATGTCACTCCCCTGATTAATTTTTATAGATCATCTCTACCCATTAAACTATTTTCCAATTTTCTTTTAAGCTAAGCTGAGAAACTCTAGGAAGAACAAGAAAAGGTAGATCCTTGCCGTAAGCATTACATTGCAAAAGAGCTGTTGCATAAAAAAGCCAATAAATGGGCAGCCCAGTGCACAACGCTCTTACATGGGGTTTGGGGAAGAGGCAGACAGCAAAGGGTCTATAATATGCAACCTTATCTTGCATTTTTGCAAAATGATGTTTCCACGCCTCAAACCCGTGACCTCTAGGTCAAACGATGACAACTTTACCATTGCACCAAAGGCTCCCCTTCACACAAAAGTGCCAATCTCCACTAAATATACTAACAAAATGAAGCCGAATTAAACAGCCTTCCTATTTCGAAAGATCGGACGACCATCCTCTTTATTAAGTCCCTCAAGTGATGCGTGTAGACCAGAAAAACATGTTTCAGGCCATTAGGTGGTCAAGAAACTCCAGAAGTTTCAGAAGACTCCTGTCTCCTTTCAAAGTAAGATTCCTCGGCTTCAATAACACCCTGCACACAAAAAATTGCACTATGCTGCAGAAGGATTCTGGTCTGTGGATTCAACTTCTATAAAAAAACATTCATTGATACAAACCTTGAGAATCATAATGGCTGCAATTTTGTCCAGAACTTCATTATACTCACCACAAGAAGGTGTCTGCAACATGCAAGAACCTTGAGAAAGGAAGATCAAATTCCAAGAAAAATAAGACATGGTATGTTGAAAACTGACCTGAATACAATTTGGACAACCTGAGTTGTTCGAGCAGTTGCATGTCATGACAAGTTCCAATGCAGCAGTCAAGAGTTCTCTGAAGAGCGGTGGCACCTATGAAACAGTTTTAAAGTGGTTGGGTGACCTGGCAGTTAAACTTTTTAATTTACAAATTTTATGAATTTGAAGGGGAGCTTTGGCGCAACAGTAGAGCTGTCGTTGTGTGACCTTAAGGTCACGGATTCAAGGCGTGGAAACAGCCTCTTGCAAAATGCAAGGTAAGGCTGCGTACTATTGACCCCTTGTGGTCCGCCCCTTCCTTGGACCCCGCATATGCAGGAGCTTTGTGCATCGGGCAGCCCTTGACAAATTTTATGAATTTGCATACCTTCATTTGCTTATAAATGGTTGAAAATAAATATCAACTAAGAAACTCGATTTAGCATTGCTGTATCTGCGTCCCACCTCTGAATAATCTGACTTGCTCATCTCATTGCTCTATATGTAGATGCCTTATAGATAAAAAAAATCACATTATTTGGATGACTCTAGCATCTAAAAAGCATGTGAAATGTTCTGCTTAGGAATGGGCAGCTTAAAAACTTCATAAAAAATGCACAGTATTACAGTGGCTAAAATCATCCAAACCGCATGCTTTTTTATCTATAAGAGAAATCTAGTGCAATGAGATTAACAGCTCTGATCACAGATAGGTGAGCCCCGTAAAATGTAGTCACCAGAACACACATCATAGTGCAACCAATTTAGCATTCCTCCACCATGATTAGAAACCAATAAATGTGTTGAGCAATTTTATCATAATTTTCTCAGACAAAATAGCCCCTGAATATATTCACATGTGATAATCATCTAATACATTTCCCATGCTATAACTCATTGAGGCTGATAATGCACATATATAGTGTAGCACCCTGTAGTTAGGAAAAACCACTTTATGCTTGGCAAAGCAAAAGGGTATTTGGACTAGAGAGGCACTAAGGACATGTGACTTACCTGTACTGAAACACCAATGCCTCCAGGATGCTGATCATAGAGTAGAATTCTTTCTGGGATATAGCGAGTTTCATGGGGGTTTGCACACTCCGAACTCAAGTCCGAGGAATTGCACATTATATACCTTTATATGAAACAAAAAGGGTTGTCAGTCATGTTACCAATTAGCGCCAACTGCAGCTTATATGTTATTTTGTGACCTTAAGATAAATGAGGGTTGACATGTTCAAAAACAGAGCATTGAATGCTTGATACTGATGATGAATAGAGAAGTCCACATCATGGACATACTTGCCGTATGCAAGCTGACAGCATACAGTGACAGATATAGGCGACAGCTATAACTTCATAACAAATATTAAACATATTTCTTCATGGAGCGAAGGACAGCTTCCATGCAATTTTATTGCTGAATGCATTTGCTCACAGGGGAAAAAAAATCTTCCACCCTTGTTCTGTATGTGCAGCAGGCCTGACAACCCATCCATCAGAAGTGGGGGCAACTGCAAAGATCAACTAAGAAAGAAGAAAATGGTTCCCTGGGCAAGTAATATTAACAGTTCTCTTCTTTTTCCTTTTTTTGGTGAAAAGTGACATTAAGCAGTTTGCTTTCTTGTAAATTTTTATTTGAAGTGAGAGACTCACAGAGGTATTATATTAAGCAGAGCATGAGAGGCACCATGAAGGCCTGCACGAAATGAGAACTTTTGAACCTCCACTGCTACTTTTATTGACGGAGGAACACGGATCCAGACTGCCTGTTAAGATGTGAAGACAAGGGAAAATGACAGGGACTAACATGAGTATGCTTGAAGGCAATTATATGACAACCAAATCACCAGATATTGTGTTTATTTATCCACTGGGAATGACAATAATGTGTCTCATATCAACCCACTGGGAATGAAAATAACGTGTCTCGTATCAACCTGTGAATCATATGAGAATTTAGGGAGTGAAAGATCAACTGTATCAAATATTTGGTTGCTTCCTCGCCAAATACGGTAGAAGCCAAACCATGTAGTTGTTACTTTGCACATATTTGTTCGGGCAGCTGTTCTTGAATGCTGGGCATTTGATACCTTCACAGGATAGGCCTAAGTGACAGAAGAAAATGCAGCGAATGAGCATCAGTAATATGAGGGTGGGTTCAGGTATTCTGTTAAATTTCTGTTGAAAGAAGTCAGTCCTATTCCAGATGACTGTCAGTGTTGCAAAAGTATGCACCAAGTACTGTATATTATCTAACACTGCTGACTTTGGCCATGGGAATTTTATGATTGCCAGGATCATTCAAAAAGAAACTGAATTGACATGCTACGACCCAAGTTAGAACATGAGAAGATGACGTGATTTGATCCAAGAACAGTTAGTGTTCATCTTGAAAATACTAGGTTCATCCAACTGCCAGCAATGGATGCATTGATGAACAATAACTTCAGAATATCTTGAGATAGTGGTCTTGCACATTTGGGTTCAGGAAGAACTGCTGCTAATCACCTAGTAGTACACGTGTAAGGGTGCACAATACAGTACATGGATAAGTACAATAAAGTCAGGCATCAAGGTCATTGTAAACATTTCAAAGATTGTGAAGTTGACTTGAACTAGCTAAACCCATCTCAAGATATGCAATTTAATCGGTCACTAATTTAATTCAAGAAAACTCAACAAAGTCTGGAATAAGCAAGAGAAGCTTAGAAATTTCTTTGAATGCAAGAGCTGAACCCTCGGGCAACTTTACAGTTTTCAATGCCATCCTAAATGTGACCAAAAAGCCACTCACAAAGTTCAAGAACACACCTACACTATTACATTGGAGGACTCAAACAACCAATAATTTTCCTTCAAGCTCACTAAAAGAAGATACTGTGGATAGTAAAAGTTTTTTTTACCTTCACAATCTTAGTGTCCTTGACACCTAAAATCATGAGGAACAGTTTCAAAATCCCACTGGTGTTATTCTTGCAACAACTCTCCTCAAATGACCTAAGTTACAAAATGCTATGGCCAAAGTAAACATAACAACATTAAAATGGAGAGGTTTCCATCTTGACAATCTTTTCGAGGATGCCGTATTGACAATCTTCAGGGGTTTTTTCTTTGTGAAAGTTGGTGGATACAGCTAATTTGAACTCCACAACCTTTGGTTGGAAATAACTGCGCCTTGGCACTAGGCTAGGTGCACATGCTTGACAATCTTAAGTCCTTCACAACCAAGCACTACTAATCTCCTCCCACTACCTAAAGTCATCTTGGATGGAGAGCCCAAAGGCTAACCGACAAGATAATGAAATTAGGAATTAGGCTAGTAAAGACTATATAGGTGAGGACACTTCTGTTCTCAATGGAGGAATGCCAAACATGTCTCATAGAAAAGCTTTAAACAACTTCTGAAAATCATTAACCATGACTTCACAGCCAAATCAATATCAATTTTTTGAAGGGTTCATGAGGTTTTGTGGAAGTCAATCACAAAATAGAGCAAAACATTAGCTACATCCTTTCAATACCCTCAATTCTCAAGCTGCAGTCAAGCAAGAGTGAAGTACGCATCTCTTCATTCATGGTAAATCAGCCCTGATGTGATGGAAGTTCATGAATGAGCCTATAGATGAGGAAGAGTGTTCAAGAGAATAAGGGTAGATAGAGATCAAGAAGTAAGCCGAAGAAACTCCAAAGCCATGCTCAGGTTAACCACTTGGAGAGGCATTATCCTCTGGTTTCTTCTCCTTTAAAAGTTGATATTGGTAATCTTGATTGGATGAAATGAAAGAAGTTTTAGAGGTAAATTATCCTAATTATGAAATCTATCTGGGAATCAAGATCCTCACCCTTGTTACTCATCATATGCAGACACGAGGTTTGTTGAGGAACAACAGAAGGTGGCAATGGTGATAGCATATTCTTATACTTAGATATCATAGCCCCCAATCAGTCTGATCTGAGAGAATTTTTTATTGCCTTTACATTTCCAAGAAGGAGCTTGCGTGGAAAGGCACAAGTTGGGGAACATTCTTCCAAGGCATTCACTTGGCTTTCCATCAAATGTATCTCCAGCTTATGGAGACACGTCTACAACATAAATGAGAGTCTAGACCAATATAAAGAGGGAAATATTATTTCTTCTGAAATTTGAGAAGCTAATAAGGTAGTGAACTAGCTCAGCTAGAGAGTGATAAATAGAGGTTCACTTGGCTTTCCATCAAATGGCTTTCCATCAAATGTATCTCCAGCTTATGGAGACACGTCTACAACATAAATGAGAGTCTAGACCAATATAAAGAGGGAAATATTATTTCTTCTGAAATTTGAGAAGCTAATAAGGTAGTGAACTAGCTCAGCTAGAGAGTGATAAATAGAGGTTCCACTTCAGAGTGGGATTATTCAGGACATCAAGAGAGCATCTATGGCCTCCCTGAGAATGGATCAAACCTGTCTATGCTGCATATACTGCAACAAAAGCAGGCTCACTGGGAGAACTTTAAGGCATGAATCATACAATTACACACCCACTAGGTCTGTTCAGTTAGCAGGAAAAGTTTATTTACTTTTCCAAATTTTCTGATTATCAAACAGGTCCATAGTTACCGACATTGCACTAGAATTTGAACAAAAAGAACCACAGATGGATTAGGCATGGAATAATAGCAAATGTTTTGATTCTCTGAGATATCATTTGTATCCCAATGTTATAGAAAGTTCCTTCAAATCATGGTCTCAGCTCAACATATAATGCAATTCTTCGACAATAATGGGCATGCTACTGATAAACCATAGGATGAGAACAAGTGAAGCAAAGTTAAGAGAGAGACATACAAGGTCACCACCAATGACATGAATATCAGTGTAATCGCGGGTCTTTGTATAATACTTCAAGTCAGCTTCTTCACAGAAAGCAACCTTTGCTGATAAATCTAAATCCTTCACTAGATACGTTTTTCCTTGATGCATAAAAACAGCGCCTTCATAAATCTGAATCATCAGATAGGTGGTTAATTGTCATGTCAAAAAGTATCAAAAGGTACAAATAATTAGAAAAATTAAATGCCATTATTTTTCTGAGAAAAAACAAAAAGCAAGTAAAGTGAACGATGTAGGTTAAGAACGAACGGTAACATTTGAAGAGAATTGTGTGAGTCATGCAAAGGTTAGATCTGTTCTATTTCTATAGGAAGTACCAAGATTCTGCTAGCCAGAGTCCCACTTCAATCCAGGAGCTCATGTATGTTTCTAGTGAGACATAAACATCCATTTCATAGTATAAGAAGTTACAGCTAACAATATGAGGAATGAGCTGAATTTCTCTAGCCCTTCATTTCAAACTTATTTATCAATTAAATGACAATGTCATATAGTAAGGGGAAAACAGCAACAAAGGATTTTTTTACATTCAATTAATTAACACTTACTAGCATCTCATACACTGTTAAAGCCTAAGGCTCAAAAGTCAGCAAAACATTATACTCGAAAAAGATCTCATGGCAGCATTGCAATAGTAGATAAAGATACAATATCTATTTGTGAACATCTTTGCTAGAGAATACCCCATTGTACCTAGTAGGGCATAAGCATTCATGAGGTTGAAATATAGTTACAGAATCACAGATCATGATGAAGCATTACACAATTGATGGAGAATGAAAAATCATGACAAACATAGATTTGTAAGACATTGGTTATTGTCATGTGTGTGTATGTACATGTCAGTATAATCGAATTTTTGAGAGATTAAAAAACTGCATTATCCTTGTTACAGGTACATCCCTTTTATACGAACTTTACAACATCTAATTTATGGTAACCTGGCAATCACATACCATATATATTTATCCCAAATGTGGCTTCTAGATTCAGACTTATTCAAGAGTATCTTCTAAATTCTAAGATCCTAAATCTAGCATATAATATTCCAAATATAGACAGAGGATCTGTGGATCCTAATATCCAAAATTAGCTTTCACTTTTCAATTTAGTATTCCAAATATAGACCAAGGATCTGCGGATCCTCAGATACAAAGTTAGCTTTCAGCTTTCAAATTTAGCATTCCAAATATAGACCAAAGATCTACAGATCCTCATATCCAAAATTAGCTTCCAGCTTTCCAATTCTCCCTCTCAAGTTGGTGAGTAGATATTAATCATTCCCAACTTGCCAACAATGTTTTCAAATGCCCAACTATCCAATCCTTTGGTGAGGATATCAACTAGTTGCTTTTTTGTTGGAATATAAGGGGTGCAAATTTCTCCTGACTAAATCTTCTCTTTGCTAAAATGTCGGTCCACCTCTATCTGTTTAGTTCGATCATGCTGAACTAGATTGTAGGCTATTGCAATTGCAGCCTTGTTGTCGCAGAACAACTTCATTGGCTCTTGTTCTTTAATCTTCAAATCTCAAAGTATAATTTCTATCCAGAGAAGTTCATATACTCCAACTTCTATTGATCTGAATTCAGCCTCTACACTCGTCCTAGACACTACCTTGTGTTCATGCTTTTCCAAGAGACTAAGTTCCCTCCAAGAAAGGCACAATATCCCCCTGTTGACCTTCTACTCCTGATAGATCTTGCCAATCAGAGTCAATGTACATCATAACTTTCAGCTTATAATGTTTTTGAGTAGAGTATAACTTTTTCAGGACAAGATTTTAAATACTTCAAAATATGATACACTGCCTCAAAATGCTCATTTCCTAGATTATGCATAAACTGACTCACCAAGCTCACTGAAAAAGCTATATCAGGTCTAGTGTGTGACAAGCATATCAACTTTCGCACTAACCTTGGATACCTTCCTTTGTCACTCACTTCATCCTCCTGGCACACACCCAGTTTCTTATTGACTTCAATTGGAGTACTCGTTGGTCTGCCCCCTGAAAGGCTTGTCTCTTCCAATAGATCCAAAACATATTTTCTTTGGGAGATGAAGATGCTATGCTTGGACCTGGCTACTTCAATTCCCAGAAAATACTTCAATATTCCCAAATCTTTAATCTGAAATTCCTGCGCCATTCTTTCTTTCAGAAAAGCCATATTAGAGTGATCATCTCCTGTAACTATGACATTGTCAACATATACAATTAATATGACAACTTTCGCATCTTCACCATGCTTAATGAACAGGGTATGTCCCCTTGACTTTGGTAATAGCCAATTTTTAACATGAACCTGGTGAATGTGAATCACCAAAGCAAGCTCTAGGGAACTGTTTTAATCTGTAAAGTGCCTTAGCCAGCCTACATACCTGATGTTTATTCTCCTCTCATCACAATCCATGGGGAATATCCAAGTACACCTCTTCTTCCAATTCTCCATGTAAGAATGCATTTTTGACATCATATTGATATAGCCGCCAATCAAGATTACCCACCAAGGAGAGTAAAATTCTAACCGTGTTTAATTTGGCAACTGGTGCAAATGTCTCAAAGTAGTCAATATCTTGAGTTTGAGTGTACCCTTTTGCCACTAATCTTGCCTTATACCTCTCAATTGTCCCATCAGCCTTATACTCACAGAAAACACCCGTTTACAGCTCACGCCCTCTTCCCTTTTGGTAGCTTTGTGATCTTCCAGGTCTTATTCTTCTCCAAGACTTTTAGCTCTTCTTGAACAGTCTGGTTCCATTTTTGCGGTGCTAATGCCTCAAAGGTATCCTTGGGAATAGCTACATCTGCCAATCTTGAGGAGAAAGCCCTCAGGTGAGGCATTAGTCTATAATAAGACACAAAGTTTGACAATGGATGCTTAGTACAACCTCTTACTCCCTTTCTCAAGGCAACAGGAAGATATAAATCAGATTGTGTCTCAATTTCAGACTGAATTACCTCAAGATGTTGCATCTCGAGTGAATTAGAGTGGTCTTGTGAAGTCTTTGCAGGATCCAGCATGGGTTCTGTAGTAACAGGTAGTTCTCTGTGGCTAGAGGTGTACTGTAAGGACTGCTCTGTTCTGCCAACTTGAACTGGTGCAGTGTCTATTTCTGGAGGACTTGAAAATTCTCAGCTATATGGGGGGCTTGGATGGTCAGCAAAAACAATTGATCAAGAAGTTGGTTCGTAATCTCCCCTTAAAGGCTGGTTCTGGTGTAAGGTTTGGTCTATAGGTTGTTTTGTAGAACTGATGACCTGACAGGGCTGCAGCTGCTGTGTGGGATGATAGTTTTTGGCTGAAACTCGAGACAGGCAGCTGGTGAGCAGGAATGTCCGGTTGCGGCAGCAACATATGGTCGGCACCTTTGACTGGATTATTCTCCCCCTGATGACCAGATGATGCAAAGAATGGAGTATTCTCATGAAAAGACACATACCAAGAGATATAAACTCTTTTATTAGAGGGAGACTAACATTCATAGCTTTTGTGAACTAGGGAGTAACCGAGAAACAAGCATTTGATGGCCTGAGGGTTGAGTTTACCTCTATTGATAGAATGATTATGTACAAAACAAACACAACCAAATATTTTGAAAGGTAAGTCAACGGAAAACTTGACAGAAGTAAAGAACTTACTTAGGGTAGCACGAGGGGGTAGAGAACCTATGACACGACTTGGGAGATGGTTAGGTAAATGTGCTGTAGTAAGGACACCATCATCCCAATATTGAGAGGGCACATTATTGGTAAATAATAGGCTGCAAGTCATCTCCAAAATTTGTCTATTTTTTCTTTCAGCTAACCTATTTTTTGGAGGGGTGTAGGCAAAAGACATACAGTGTAATATTCCTCTGTCAGCCATGAATTTTTTCATAGCAAATCCGGTGTATTCTCCTCCTTGATCACTTTGGAGGATTCAAATTTTGGTGTTGAATAGTTTCTCAATCATATTCACAAATGTGATGAATGTTTTAGGGACCTCAGATTTATCTTTGAGTAGATACACCCAAGTGTCTTGTGCTTTCATCAAAAAAGGTGGCAAACCATTGAAATCCAAAACAGGAAGTGACTTTACATGGACCCCAAACATCAGAATGTAAGATAGACAAAGGAATAGATGTTTTATTTGAACTTGAATGATAGGATACATGTTGATGTTTAGCCAACTCACACATCTCGCAAATAAACTCTGAGTTCCTAACATTTCTCGTTAAATTAGGAAACAAATGACATAGAATCTGAAAGGAGGGATGACCTAGTCATCTGTGCCACAACCAAACTTCTGCCTCTTGTTTTATTTGTGTGCTGTGGAAACCAAACATAGGCTTATCTCTTAGTGCTTCGGGTTGGATGATGTAAAGTCCCTTAGATTCCTTAGCAAGATCACTCTTCTTCATTGAGATTGGAAACTGAAGAAAACAATCATCAGCAAAAAAGCACACCAATTTATTAGTATCCATAGCAAGTTGATGAATGGAGATCAGATTGACAGATACTTTTGGAACATGTAAAACAGAATGCATATGCAAATCTGGAGTAATCCTTATAGTTCCTTTTCCTGCCACAGTTGCAAGACCACCATCAGCAATTTCCACTTTCCGGTTTCCAGGACATGGAATATAAGAATTAAAGTGTTTACCATCACCAGTCTTATGTTCTAAGGCTCCCGAGTCTAAAATCCAGAATTGTGTTTTAGAAACAGTGGCTAATGCTAAAATATAGTTACCAGAATAGGTGGCCTTAGCTCCTGCCTGTTCTTCCCTCTTGATTTTTCTGAGTTCAGCAATTTGCTTAGTACTGAACACAGCTTTATTGACCTCGGTTGCCTAATTGCTAGCAGTGATAACCACATGAGCTGCTCCTGATTTTCTGTCCTTGGTCTTTGAATTCCTCTCATGAAGAACCCAATAGGTGGTTATGTTGTGTTGTGATTTGTTGCAGTGATCACACCAAAGGTCATCCTTAGGCTCCTTTCCTCTACCTTTATTGCCTTTCTTCCAATCTCTCTTAGCTTCCACTGAGTCGCGTTTGGCTGCCATAGCCACCTCGTTTGCTTCTCCTCCAACTGCTGCTCTCCTTCTACTTTCTTCATGGCGGACTATGGCAAAGGCTTCACTGAGTAAGGAAAAAGAGACTTCCCAATTGCCATTGAGCAAACAGCGTCAAGCTCAGCCTGTGGGCCTGCTATGTATGTCCTTGCCTTTTCAAGCATCTTAGTCACGGCTGGTGGAATTTGAACCGGAGCAAGCTCCAAGCTTTGATAGTAGTCCAATTCCAACCACAGTCCATTAAGGTGACTATAATAGGAACTTACATCTAAGTCACCTTGCTTTGCATCTCAGATCTAATTTTCAATGTCGTGCATCTGACCATCATCACCCACTTTGGAGTAAGCCTCCGTCACTGCTGTCTCACTTGCACATTCCATGAAGAAGTACTTCTTCCCCATGCTTGGTTGCGTGGTGTTAGGAAGCCATGACATCACCAAAGCATTTTCTTCTTCCCATTTTTCTATGGCCGCATCATCTCCTTCACGCTGTTTCTTTGAACCATCAAGAAACCCTTACTTTCCTTTTCCTCTAGTGGCAAGTTTCACAGTTGTGCCTAACTAACATAGTTATTGGGACATAGTTCTTCAAATACCATAGGGAGATTTGAGGAATCATTGGTTTGGGTTGAGTTGTGAGCGACAATTTCTGAAGTATTCTGTGTCGACTATTGGTAAGGGACTACAGGTAGATTGGTCCTGTGTTAGGGTTTTTTCAGGTAGGGTTGAGGGAAGATAGGTGCAGGATTTCTACTCTCACACCAAATTGAATTTTGAAGAGATTAAAGAACCATATTATATTTGGTACAGGTACATCCCTTTTATACAAGCTTTACAACTAATTTTTGGTAACCAAGCTATCACATACCATATATATTTATCCCAAAACTGGCTTCTAGATTCAGACTATATTTAAGAGCAACTTCTATATTTTAAGATCCTAAATCTAGTGCATAAGATTCCAAATGTAGACCGAGGATCTGTAGATCCGATATGCAAAATTAGCTTTCATCTTTGCAATTTAGTATTCCAAATATAGACCAAGGATCTACAGATCCTCATATCCAAAATTAGCTTCAGCTTTCCAATTTAGTATTCCAAATATAAACCAAGGATCTACATATCCTCATATCCAAAATTAGCTTCCAGCTTTCCAATTAGTGTATGGTGTAGGTCGGTATGTGTGTGTGTGTGTGTAGGTCAAGGAATCATACATGTCTTTAAAAGTAGTACGATTAAAATAAAAAATAAAAAAAATTTGATCCACTACAATCCTTAATGCAAAATGTGTTATGTGTGTACGTGTAGTTCAAGGAATCATACATGTCCTTAAAAGTAGCAAGAAAAAAAAGAAAAAGAAAGATCCACTGCAATCCTTAAGATACAAAATGTGTTACATTTCACTTACTATCCTTGAGTTTGTGCCTCATATCTGGTACACACAGCAAACATTTTCATGATCAGACCATTCATTCAAGGAGCCACATCATTGGCAGATCTTAGCCTAAAAGTCAGACAATGGCTACGAATCCTAAAGTCCAATTAGATTATAGTAAATGGGAGTGAAAAAACTTCGATCAGTTCTTCATATTGAATGTGTAAAATCTGTCACTCCAACAGGTTACAACCATAATAACAGCAAGCTTTTTAGGATATGACTATCTCAGATGAGCAACTCAACCGCTGCCTGTCCCAAGCCTAGATAAAAAGGAGGGTTTTGCATCAGGTGCTAGCCTACAAGTAAAACATTTTGAAGAAGTTGAAGATGATTTCGTTATTTTCTCCTTTTACTTACAAATGAATATACATAGATATATTTATTTGTGAGTAAGAAGAGAAAATAATGAAAATCATCTTCAACTTCTTCACTTATGGCAAACCTACTATGACATTAATCGATCATTGACATTCCCTCAAGCTTGGGCGGTCCCCATAAGCGATGCACTACATTGGATCCCAGGTGCAATTGAAATTGGCAAGGGATGCTAGGGACTTCCCTCATAAGTGATGCACTAGAACCCAGGTGCAATAGAAAGTAGGCATGGGTTCATGTGATGGGGGTCGAGAAGTGCGTGGGTAAATAACTTAGCTCAGGAGAATAAGATTTGTATCGCCATAAGGTATATAGGGACATTGACAAGTAAGAGTCTAAAGTTAGTAGATAGAATGAAAGCAAGAGAATCAACATCGCTTGTTTCCAAGAAACCAGGTGGAATGAGGCTAAAACTAGAGAAATCGATGGGTATAAGCTCTGATAGATAGAAAAGGACAATAATAGAAATGACGTGGGTATAGTGGTGGATAAATAATTAAAGGATAAAGTTGTAAATATTAAAAGAACTAGTGATAGAATTATAAATAACAAAACTTGTTCTAGGAGAGAAGATCATAAATGTTATAAGTGCATATGCACCACAAGGTTAGAAGAGAGACACTTATGGGAAGATATTGAGGGAGTCATACAAGAAATTCCCAACACAAAGGGGATACTTATAGAAGCAGGCTTAAATGGTCATGTAGGAAAAGAAAACGAAGGATATTCTAGGACATATAAAGGGTATGGTATCGGAAAATGAAATGAGATGGGGAAAGTTATCCTTGATTTTGCTTTGGCTGCTTTGGCATATAACCTATCCCTGGCAAACATATATTTTAAGAAGAGAGATAAACACTTAATAACCTCTAAAAGTGGACTCATTAAAAGCCAAAAAGACTTTTCATACTTAGGAATTAAAATACCGAAAGATCAATGTGTAAGGAATGTAAGGTGATACTCAGTGCGAGTTTAACCTCACAATATAGTTAATGGTTATGCATATCTACATTAAAAGATAGAATAAAGGAAAAGAACTTAATAGGTGTCCAAAGACGAAGAGGTGAACTTAAAAGGAGAGAGAGCAAGATCGCTCACAAATAAGTTGATGGTAGAAGGAAATTGGAACAATAGAAGAAAAGTAAACGCCATGTGGATTAATATGACTAAGTCCATTAAGAAAGTGGAAAAAGATATCCTAAGAGTATCTAAAGGCAAAAGGCAATTAGTAAAAGAAACTTGGTGGTAGGGTGAAAAAGTGCAAAAGTTATTAAAGAAACACGAGTATTTTTTAAAGCATAGTAAAGGACTAGAAGTAAATAAAACTTTGAGTAATATAAGAATGCTGAAAAAGTTGTTAAGAGAATAATAAGTGAGGCTATACTCAAGGCATATGATGATCTCTATAATAAATTAAGATCAAGAGTAGGTGAGAAAGATGTTTTAAACTTGCAAAAATAGGAGAACAGAAGGGTATGGACTTAGACCATGTTAAGTGTATTAGAAGTTATAACTAAAGGGTACTAGTCAAAGATGACGAGATCAAAAAAAGGTGGGAAAGTTACTTGCAAAAATTGTTAATAAAAATTGCTCTGAAAATAGAGGGATTGAAAGTACTGTAAACCCTAATAACATTAGACATTATAGATATGACCATAGGATTAGAATACCTAAAGTGAAAGATGCCTTGAAAAAGATGAAATCAGGAAAGGCTCTAGGGCCTAATGGTATGTTAATAAAGGTTTGGAAGCATATGAGAGATACTGGTGTAGTTTAGTTGGCTAAGTTGTTTAACAAGATTTTAAAATCAAAGAAAATGCCAGATGAATAGAGGAAGAATTGTGCCAATTTATAAGAATAAAGGAGACACACAGGCTGCCCTAATTATCAAAGGATCAAACTGATGAGCACACTGAAACTTTTTGAAAGAGTGATTGAGAAGAGGTTACGACATGAGATGAGTGCATCAGAGAACCAGTTTGGTTTCATGCCTATGAGGTCTACCATGAAAGCTATTTGCCTGCTTAAAAAATTGATAAAGAAATATATGGAGAGCAAGAAAGGCCTTCATATGGTCTTTATTGAGTTAAAAAAAAGCTTATGATATGGTCCATAAAGAGTTAATATGGTAGGTATTGGGCGAGAAAGGGGTTTCACAGGAGTATATAGACATAATTAAAGATATGTACCAAGGAGAGGTAACAAACGTTAGGACCACTAGCGAAGAGACTGGTGATTTTCCTATCACTATAGGTTTGCACCAAGGATTGTCATTGAGGCCATACCTTTACATGTTGGTTATGGATGAGTTAAAAAAACATTTGCCCGACGAGATTCCATGGTGCATGTTATTTGTAAATGATATAAGTTTAATTGATGAGACAAGGGAGGGGGTAAACATAAAGCTAGAGTTATGGAGAGATGCATTAGAATCTACAGTATTTAAAATCAGCCAAACTAAGACAGAGTGTATGGAATGCAATTTTAGCAAGGAGATGAGGGGGAGTAGGGTACTAGTAAAGATTGATTACCATGAAGTCCCCCTAAAAGACTACCTTCGGTACTTTAGGATCGATGATTCACAAGAGTGGAGAAATTGAAAGGGGGGTTACCCAGAGAATCCAAGCAGATTAGAACAAATGGGGATACAATTAATTGTCTTTGTGAATATATCGGACTTGATGTTACTTGTTAAATTGAAATGCCATAATTGCAACACAATATAAGTTACACTAGTGTCAGAGTCTCATGGCTGCTAACCCTACAATATACAAATCAAATGCCTATTTCTCAATATGTAGATCAATCATAAGTTCATAACAAAGTACCTGAAAGAAGGCTTTGCTTTCCTCAATCTCTTCAAGGACTACATCTGTTTTTCTTTCTATTACTTTGTACTTTTCAGTCTCTATTGCTCGAATATTGATTGCATGAGAAGGACTTTTCTGATTAGAGAAGAAAAATGTCAAACTAAACTTGCGTAGTACGAATTTTACAAAATTATATACATAAATGTAAGGTGATACTTGGTGAGAAACTAACCTCACAACATAGATTAGTGGTTATGAATATCTACATTAAAGTGTGGAAGAAAGGAAATGAACTTAATAGGTGTCCAAAAACTAAGTGGTGGAACTTAAAAGAAGAGTAAATATCATCATTTACAAACAAGTTGATAGTAGAAGGAAAGTGAAACAATGAAACATAAATGGCAAAGGATGTCCTAAAAGTATCTAAAGGTAAAAGGCAACCAACAAAGGAAACTTAGTGGTGGAGCGAAAAAGTGCAAAAAATTATTAAAGAGAAACACCTATTCTAAAGAATGGAAAAAGACTAAAAATAATAAAAACTTTGAGCAATATAAGAATGCTAAAAAGGTTACTAAAAGATTAGTGAAGCTAAACTCAAGGCATATGGTGATCTCAATAATATATTAGGTACAAGAGAAGGTAAGAAATATGTGTTTAAACTGGCAAAAGGAAGAGAGAGAAAGAGTAAGGACTTGGACCACATAAAATGTATTAGAAGTGATGACCAAACGGTACTAGTCAAAGATGACGAGATCAAACAAAGATAGGAAAGTTACTTTCAAAAATTGCTAAATGACAATTATCCTAAGAATATAGGGACTGAAAGTATTGTAAACCCAAAAAAATGTTGGCATTATAGATATGACCATGAGATTAGAATACCTAAAGGGAAAGAGGCATTGAAAAAGATGAAATTAGGAAAGGCACTGGGGCATGATGGTATACCAATAGAGGTTTGGAAGTATATGGGAGATTCTGGGGTACTTTGGTTTACAATATTGTTTAATAAGATCATGAAATCAAAGAAAATGTTGGATGAATGGAGGAAGAGCTCTATTGTACCAATTTACAAGAATAAAACTTATGAGTCATACCATGAAACTTTTTGCAAGAGTGAAGGAGAAGAAGCTACGCCATGAGACAAGTGTACTGGAGAACCAGTTTGGTTTCATGCCTAGGAGGTCTACCATGGAAGCTATCTTCCTAATTAGACAACTGATAGAGAAATATAGGGAGATGAGGAAGGACCTCAACATGGTCTTTATTGACTTAGAAAAGGCTTATGATAGGATTCCTAGAGAGTTAACATAGTGGGTGTTGGACGAAAAAGGGCTTTCACAATGGTATATAGACATAATTAAGGATATGCATGAGGGAACAGTAACAAATGTTAGGACCACTAGCAGAGAAACTGGTCATTTTCCTATCACTATAGGATTGATCCCATACCTTTTCACATTGGTTATTGATGAGTTAACAAAACATCTGTACAAGGAGATTCCATCATGCATGTTATTTGCAAATGATATAGTTTTGACTAATGAGACAAGGGAGGGCATTAACAAAAAGTTAGGGTTATTGAAAGACACATTAGAACCTAAAGTATTTGAAATTAGTTGAACTGAGACAGAATATATGGTATGCAATTTTAGCAAGGAGCAGTAGTGGAGCACCAGTAAAAATTGATAACCAAGAAGTCCCCCTAAGAGAACACTTATGATACTTGGGATTGATAATTCATGAGTGGAGAAATTGAGAGGGAGGTTATCCAGAGAATTCAAGTGGGTTGGAACAAATAGAGATGCGCCTTTGGAGTTGTGTGATCAGAGGGTGTCATTCAAATTGAAAGGAAAATTCTATAGGATGGTTGTAAGGCCGGCCATGCTCTATAGATCAGAGTGTTGGGCAGTTAAGGGACAACATGTACATAGAATGAGTGTCACCGAAATGCAAATGTTGAAATGGATGAGAGGCAAGACAAGAAAAGATAGAATTAGAAATAAAAACATTAGAGAAAAATTAGGCGTAGCACCAATAGGTAACAAGATGAGGGATATTAGACTTAGATGGTTTGGACATGTTCAACATAGACAAAAAAAGGGCACCGGTTAGAAGGAGTGAGGAGTTATCCAGAGAATCCAAGTGGGTTGGAACAAATAGAGATGCTCCTCTGGAGTTGTGTGATCAGAGGGTGTCATTCAAATTGAAAGGAAAATTCTATAGGATGGCTGTAAGACCGGCCATGATCTATGGATCAGAGTGTTGGGCAGTTAAGGGACAACATATACATAGAATGAGTGTCACCGAAATGCAAATGTTGAAATGGATGAGAGGCAAGACAAGAAAAGATAGAATTAGAAATAAAAACATTAGAGAAAAATTTGGTGTAGCACCAATAGGTAACAAGATGAGGGATATTAGACTTAGATGGTTTGGACATGTCCAACATAGACAAAAAAAGGGCACCGGTAACGTTCTAAAAGGGCAAGGGGAAGGCCCCAAAAGAACGTGGATAGAAGTGGTGAGAAAATATTTAAAAACTTTGAGACTAAATGAAGCTATGACACTTAATAGAGGGGAATGGATGAACAAGATTCATGTGACCAACCCCTAATTGGCATAAGGTTTTGATGATGATGCTGATATACAAACATGGGAATAACATACCTCATGCCCAATATAGCTCCACATTTTGGCAGTAGAAACGCGGGATGGATCAGAACCTAGATAACCTTTATTTTCCATGGCCGTTATCGCACCATCCAGACCAGGGCCAAAGTATTGTTCATCATACTGTGGACTCACTGGGTGTTCAAAAGCAGCACAGATAATATGCTGCTGAAGGACCTGGACAAGCAAAAAGCTGGAAATATGAGGAATGCAAGCTTAAGTACTCATTTGAATCCCACATAGACATCCATACATACAAGTATACATCCATGATACATATATAACCGTATACATGTGCATACTCATTCAAGTTCACATAACTATTGCACTAAGCACCTGTTCAAAGACTAAAAACAAATTTCACGCTAAGTACAAAGAATTTATCAAACCAGCAGGTTATGAACATCAACTTGGCAACGCTCAGTTGGGCTCCCGAAGAGTTTCTTTGGGAATTTCATGTAATACTGATCAAGAGGCCCTTCAAATGCAACATATACTGCCAGTGAAGGCCTTTCTCTCCTTCCTGATCGGCCAGCTTGCTGCCACAAGCTGCATACACAAGAAATCTTAGTTCCAATTAAAAGTTCAAGAAAAACATTGAGTTAATTTGAAAGGGAAAACAAAAAACAAAAAAGAGCAAATTTGAATAATTATTTACCTGGCAATAGTGCCAGGAAAACCAAGATGCAGTGTTGCATCAATATGTCCCACATCAATTCCCAGTTCAAGTGCATTTGTGGCTGCAACCCCTCTAAGACTTCCACCAAAAAAATCAGACTCAATAGTCCTCCTCTCCTGCTCAATCATACTCCACAATCAACATAATGACTGTATGGCTAGTTGGCGGTTGACACCAAAGAAAACACATCACATGGTGCAATGGTACTGCTGGGTATATGTAATGTCTATTAAGCCAATTCCTGTGTATGTTTTGCAGAATGATTCTAGATGAGAAAGAAAGAAAGAGAGAGAAAATTTTCACAATGCTAATAGTGTAATTTTTGGTTTACGAGAAACCAAATACACAAAAAATAAAACCTGAGCTGTATAGCCACCACGGTATACACAAATTGTATCAAGAAGATCAGGTGCAGTCTCCTGAAGTATCTCACGCCTGCCATAATTGCAGATTAAATATATCAAATTATGGGCCACCAAAGTGCAATAAGCACACTGACCAAGATGTGTTTTATATGCTAGTGTAGAGCATATCCTAAAGAATGTTAATGTATGTAGCACAGAACAAGCTCAGGAAAGAAAAAGGTAGAGTGCAAAAGGCACAATGATCATAGTATATGCTAGTTTGGGCATATCCTAAAGAATGTTACATACGTGTAGCACAGAACAAGCTCACTCAGTTTACGCGTTTTACAGAAGGCAATGCAACGGAGTCCATGTTGAACCATTTCTGCAAAGAGACAAGAAGCCTCCAGAATAGTACTGCAAAAGAAAGAAATAAAGCATAAGCAAATCCTTCATCCAAAAGAAATTTGATCTAAATGAAAAACAATTTAGACTGACATACAATTGCTCTTAAAAGTGCAGTAATTAGTGTCTCATATTATTCACACCACAACACATACCAAGTGTGTGTGTGTGTGTTAGGGATATAGGGTTCATAGTATAGAAATGTAATGATTCTTGTTTTATCTATTTCTGTTCTTGAATACTTTTATTACATCCATGCTTCTTGTCTTATGGATCAACAACTAAGTTGTGTAGGTCTTGTTCCCGTTGCAATGAGTGCATTTGGGGTTACCGTAAGTTGTTGACAGACATGTAAGGCATCTGAATGGATGAGATAAAAATATGGAATATACAAACAAGAACAGATATAGGTTAAAAACTTTCACTACTATGTTCTATACTGTCGACTCTATTTCTAGCTGTTGATATGTCTGCTAAAGATAAACATATAAAAAATGAAAATACGGTCGAATATCCAACCAATTCAGAAGCTCTGTCCAAATGGACTTTACCTGGTGTCAAACCCAAGGAAATCTACCACATCGGAAAATTCGATTTCAATTCAACAAAATTCATAAAAAATGTAGAACAAACTATAAGTTTAAACACAACTGAAAAAGTAATAAACTTGTGTTTTAGAAAAAGATCTTAAACTTTATCTCGAATCAGAGAAATTTAAGTTAGTTTACATAGCACTTATCCAAATAGGAATGAAACCATTACCCCTAAATGGTTTAAATGCATCAGTCTTAGCAGTTTTAAGAGACGCTAGATGTCTTGACTGGGCACCATCCTTAATGGGAATTCTTCAGGCTGGTCTATGTCATGGACCAGTGTACATTAATGTGTTCCCCGACTTAGTCATTCTTTCACAGATCCAAATATTATGGATGTGTTAAGTTTATATGTCAAAACCCATGGTTACAACTTTAAGACAGGATCCGAAATGATAGCTGTAACCTGCAGAATTCATTTTAAAATCCTATCAACATTAGCTAGTAACGCTAGACAGAAATCACCTAAGGACAAAACAGTTCTAATAGAGACCAACTTGTTGCCTTCAGATATTGCAGTAAACAGAACTGTTAGATGGGATGAAATAACTTTCCTAGAAACCTGGCAACTGTCTGAAGCAGTTCCACCTAAGCCAATTGTTAATCAAAATATTGATCAAATAATTCAAACAAGAGATGGAAATGTTAAAATTGATTTGACCATGGGAAATCCTTCAGACTCCCTAGAGTCACATCATGCTCTTCAACATCATCTAGCTTTTTGGCTGAAAATAAGCCAGCCACCAGTTTAATAGAAGAACTGAAAATTCAGACAACAATATTGTCCATCCAGTATATAGAAAAAATCAGGATAATAATCCTACTCCATCCAAGTTGGATTTTAATATCTAATTTTATGTATTTTAGCCCAGAAAACGACCTCAGAAAAATAATAAGCAAAGAATTTCAGCTAGAAGTTAAAAAAAACTTTAGGGACTGGTATTTTAAAAATTGTAAAAATCATCTCCAATACTATAAAGATGAATTCTATAAGCATTTGATAAAAAACCAAGTTCCAAGGTTCTTTATTCCATGGTTCCTAGAATATTTCCTTAGTAATGAGCTTAACACAATCAAAGAATGGGAGACAACTAATGGTGAAAAGGTTTCTTCAATCTTTCCTCCCACTTACGCATTAAAATTAACTGTTTGATGATAGAACACTAGAAACTGCAGCGTACTCTTAGATAGGCAGTTTGCACGCAATCACAGACCTTAACATCATAATAAAACAGACAAATTACACAAAGCTCTACTTACAAGTAGTAGGAGAGAAGGTTATAAAAATCAAAGAAGGGATTAATAAAATCCTTGATCATATTAAAGAAGTTAAAAAGAAGAAAGAAATTAGTCTTTATCAAAAAATTGAACCTCCATTGAAACCTCTTCCTGAAGTAAAGGATTTTAAGATGGAAAATGACACTTGTGACATAATACAAACCATTAAAAATAGACTTTCTGATTTAAACTTAGCACGCTTTCAGGAAGTGAATCTGAAAACGATTCAGAAAACCAGTATAATAGTCACACTGAAGAAATGTCTAGAGATGAATTAATACAAGTTCAAACTCAATTTTCCCAGATTAACAAAATTGAAAAGGAACCCAGAAGACTTGATAGATTCTATTATAAAAGGCCAACTTCAGCGGATATTCTTATAGAAGAAAATGAAACTTATATCCAAAATGATTATATGGCAAATGCTATCTGTGAATGGAACATAGATGGCATGACAGATAACCAAATCTTTCAAATGATGCACAAAATTTTAAATGTTTTCAACAGTCTGCAAACAAAGGGGTAACACACACAGAAATATAGCCCAAATGATTGTCGTAGGGTTTACAGGAAACCTCAAAGGATGGTAGGACAATTGTATATCCCCAATCCAGCAGAACGAAATTCTTTCTGCAATAAAAACTGAACCTCATACTAGTCAACCCAGAGAAGATGCAATCTATACCTTAATCTGCACAATTGTTGAACACTTTACCGAAAACATAAAAGCCCAATTTGAACACTCTAGGGCATTACCCCAAAACCTTAGATGCCCCTCATTAACACATTTTAGATGGTACAAGGATGTATTCCTTGCCAGAGTTCTACATCTTAATGACGCAAATCATAGTCACTAGAAGCAGAAATTCATTGAAGGGCTTCCATACTTGTTTGTAGAAAGGGTGAAGAAAACCCTAAAATTAAAGTTCGAAGAAAACATTCCATACGAACAATTAAACTATGGACAGTTAATACATTCATGTATCAACAAAGGGCTAATCCTCTATAATGAAATAAAACTTAGAAATCAACTTAAGAAACAAAGAATTACAGAGAAAAAATAGTTAGGAGAATTCTACCAACATTTTGCGGTAGATATCCCAAAATTAAAGACACCTAATAGGGGAAAAAATCTAAAAGAAATAGAGATCCCAGACAAACCCCAAAAAGGAAAGTTAATAGGTCCTATAATAAAAATTCTAGAAAGGATAAATCTAAAATCAAGTGTTATAAATGTGGAAAACTTGGGCATTATGCTAATAGATGTTACACAAAGAAGAAAATCCAAAAATTAGAACTTGATGAAGGTTTAAAGAAATCTCTATGTAAAATTATGCTTAACTCTTCAGAATCAGATCTCTTAGATATCTCTACCTATGAATCCTCTTTTTCAGAATCAGAGAATGATAATAACATTGGTTGCTGTAAAGGACGGTGAAATACTGCCAGAAAAATTAAAAGGACTCTATAATAAATGGGTTGAATGCGAACCTGATATTAATAAAATCCCTTCAAAAGAATTAATCGAAGGATATTGCGATTGTTTATTCGTTGCTAAATTTGAAATCCCCTGGATAAAGAAATGGTCAATGACCATAGAAAAGGATGAATTGAACATCTAGATACTTAAATGAATTTGCTTTTTCAAATGGTGGACGAAGTTTGATTCAGATGGCAAGGCCAATGAAATAGAAAAAACAATTCAGCATAATAAAGCTCACTTGGATGATATCCCAATCTCTAAGTCTTCCTCATCCATTGAAAGTAATTAGAAGAATGTTTCAGAGAAAATATCCTGCCGACTCAAAGGAGCAGCTCTTAATCAAATGCATGGATTATATGAAGAATTAAATAATGAGCTCATTCAACATGCCAGCAGGAGAAGCATCCTCAATGAAATCACAGGATAACATGTCCAAGGACAACTTGCTCCAGGATAGCCAAGACCCTAATGAAGATAATTTGGAAGATTACTGGTACGGATCTATGATAGTCCTTTCACAATTTCTTCATTCAATAAATGAAAAGAAACAGCAAAGGAAAAAGACAAAGAATGTGGATAAATCTCGAATAAGCCCAGATTTGAATGAGTTGGCATCAATAATGCAAAAGAAATACAGCAGCAATAATGCAACACATGACGACATTCATACAGTCTGAGATGACAAAAGCCACTTTAATAAAGCAGCAATCTACTGTCGACTACTTTCAAGGAGAATCTCCTTTTTATCTACTCTATGTCTTTTGCTTTTACTTTTTGTCAATGTTTGTAATCAATGACTCCAAACTCCAATATGTGTTAAGTCCAGACTCTAGCTTCTATATAATGTTTTGTAGTCAGTCTGTTGGAGGCATCACTTAGTCTCTTTGGCTCTAGTCTCTGCTCCCATCCTCCCTATTGTAATCCTTCCTCCCTTTTGTAATCCTTCCAGTTTCATTAATAAATCCTTATGCCTCATTTTGCTGGCCTTCTGGATTATCTTATGAGAGTCTCGCTATAAGCATTACATACTTATTTTAATTTCTAGAACATTAAAGAGGTATTGAGGCTGGAAACCAGGTGTGGCGGGGCTAAGTGCTCTGTGCTTCTAGATTGAACTTGTACCTTGGTGTAAATGGAAAGCTGTAGCACTTTGATCTTAGGATTGCATGTCTGTGAAATTTTTATCTCTCAATTTTTAATGGTATCAGAGCCATTTTTTGGCTAGGGATATAGGGTTGATAGTATAGAAATGTAATGATTCTTGTTTAATGTATTCCTGTTCTTGCATACTTTTATTACATCCATGCTTCTTGTCTTATGGATCACAAGCAAACAAAAAACAATTGCAGTATACGTTGTATATGAAAATGTCTCTGATATAAGTTTCTAGGGAATATGGAAAATTAAGGTTAAACAACTTCCGTTACCTAAAGTACTACTTTACCAAAATATTAAGAACCTTTCCTTCCATATGAAAGGCATGGCTTAACCGACTTTTGGACGTAACACAATATGATCAGGTAAAAGGTTTAGTTTGTGGCGTTCACTCAAAAGCCTTAAAAAATAAGCAAGTGATTATTGAAGTAGAACCTGAAAACATGAATGTTCCTTTCAGTAGATTTCTTGTTTCAAATTGCAGATATATGATAATACATAAACATGAAAGGTGTTATTGAAGCCTTGGCATATCCTGAGAATACTTTAGTCAAGCAGTGACATTATTTCCACAAGATGGCATGTGTATTGGTTGTAGATTGCATTTTGGACCAAGACACCACGAGAATACTAGAGAGTTCAGAAAATGACTAATCACCTCCATGGATGTCTCAATGAAAGCAAATGGACAACTGGAAATTAAGAAACCTCGGTGGACAAATGTGGTAATATGATTAAATAAACAGCAGTCTTAGTAAGAGAAAATGTAATACACACAAGTGAAAGTGAACAAACCCATTAGTATTGCTCTCACGAAACATGAAAGAGTTAGTTTTACCCATAAAGCTTTGCCAAGGGATATCTGCTTCAATGTGTATGGTATGGTAGAGAAAAGCAGCATTGATGCAATTTTGTACTGCATGGTCTACCTAACAAAATGTGTGCAACATTCATAGGTAAAAACATCACACCATATGTTAGCCTAAGTAGAAAACTGAATGTGCACTAGACACCTCTGAGTCACAGATAAAGATGTCTTATCTAGCCAAGCTATTATGTCTGATTGAAGATGTGGTTCCAGTTATTGCAGTTGTGGAGACAAAATTCATGCAACTAACACTATAACTAATGATCTTGCAGTTTTTTTACCAATTTAAATGAATGTATGAAAACTAGTGGTACATGTCTAATCATCTTCTTTCTCAGGTGTTGCTATGACACACCTAACCACACATGAAGTAGTAGGAGGCGCTTCCATTTCAAGCTTGCAGCATCCTCATGTTTGTGAGCATACTCCTCATCTTCTTTCCCAAGTGTAGATTTTGCAAGAGACATTAATAAGCACGGTGATATCATTTATGACATTTAAAACAAACATCTGGAGTAGAAGATTTTGGTGCCCTGGCTTATGACATTTAAAACAAACATCTGGAGTACAAGACCTGGTTCGATTGCTTTACCTTTATTGTCTTTTGTACCACAGGTTACAACGAAATTTGAGTTTGCAGATTTACGATCACAAAATGGGCACGAGTCTCCAGTTTGAAAACTATTCTTTCTAAACACGTGTCTTTAGATATTGCTAAAACTCAAGGGCTAGCTGATAAGCATCCTCCACAGTGCTAACAAGATGAGGCATCATTTCTTTCTAAATGTCCATATATAACCCATTGCAGAACCCAGAAGTATTACATGTGGGTTTTCTTCAATGTCACACTGAACCATTAATTCATCAAACTTGTTCATGTACTCTAAGATAGCCATTGTACCTTGACATAACTTATCCATTCAATCCAAAAGACGATTCATATAGGTTACTGGGATGTATTTTTATATTAAAATCTTTCATTTCTCCCCAGAGTTCTGTAGGTGCTTGTCAAGAACAAGCCAGCTGGCCCTCTATATTCATCCCATAAATTTTTGCTGGACCCTTCAGTTTAACCTTTGCAAATTACACCCTCTGACTATCATACCAATCAAAATAATAATCTATGTCAGCTAACAAGCAGTTGATGCTTTTAGGATTAATTGTCCATCAAAGTAAGAGCTTCAACTCGAGTCCTTTTTGTGATGTCGTCCTCCCAATCACAACCATGACGTTTACCAAGCCCATCATACCCACAATCATAGTCATGCATAACCCTCTCATATGCAAGATATTCATGATGATGATAATGATATACTCCAATTATAATCTCTACATGGGTGATCCCAAAAACAAAGTGGATCATAATTAAAACTCTAAAGGGCTCTGTGTTCCAATCTACGAGGCATATTACCTCATGTGCACCTACACCATCATCATCTCTTAATCGATTTTCAAGATTTGGCAAATTTTCACCCGCCACTCAGGCTAATTGTTGAGGCTTTGCTCCACCTTCAAGGTTTGGTGTATATGCACACTTGTGAACAGGTTTCTCACCTTGTTCTTGCTTGTGTTCCTTGGGATTAACTTCTAAGGCTTCTAAACAACCTTGGTGACTACATGTGCTTCTTTGACTCAGAATTGATCCACGGTATCAATAAGGTTCAACAAGCATTGGTCTCAATCCCTCTTAGTTTGTAAAGGCCCGCATTTTTAAGAAATAAAGAAATTACGTTTTTATGTTGGTTTATTTAATTATTATTTTTGGTTATTATGAATTTTTTTGCCATGTGGAGAAAATTGTTACAAATGACTAACATTAGATGATAATTTGACGGTTATAGACAAAAGGGAGTAAATACACCATTAAAAATTTGAAGAGTTACAAATATGTAATAAATTGGGAAAAACCATTACAAGGAAAGTATCCATAAAAGAAACAAAGAAAATGGAAAGAAAAGGTTAGGAATGTGAAATAGTTGGAGTGGAAGAAGGGGAGTGCGTGAGACAGAAAGAAAAGAGAAAAGGAAAAGAAGATCAGAGGAAAAGCAAAGATCTGAAATTTGCGTCAAATTGATTAGAAGCAGATGAATTTGCGTTGAAGGAAATCTCATTTTAAGGTAGGGGATTTGGAACTAGACCACATTTTTCTTTTTCAAAAAAAAAAAGTAAAAAGTTTTGTCGATTGATTTTGGATGAACCTTGCACTCTGATCTTCATAGAAACTAAACATGTGTGTCTTTGTTATTATATATGTTTAAATTGTTAAGAGATAATCATGTTGTTATTTTGATGTTGCTTTTTATTTTATTTTTTGTAAAAATTGAAGCATGATTGACAATAGTGGTTTGATGCATGATTTATATAGTATGAAAGGTTTCCGATATACATCTATATTATAAGATGGAGTTTTTTTTCTATTCCTAATTTGGGTTGTGACGCAAGGAGTTTTAGCAAATATAGCATGCACTAATATAGGCTTAATTCCATGTGCATTTGATAAAGATTAAATGTTTTAAATACTGAAATTTTTCCAAGCGTATTGTACACCAGATTTTTCTTGTAGGTATGTAATAAAAAAGAAAAAAGAAAAAAAAAATGACACATGATATACATATGTGCATGCATTTTGTTCTAATTCAATACCATGCACATAGTCATGATAAGAATGTATGTTGAATCTTGCATGGTGTGTGATGCATGGAGTTTTATCAAATATAGTATGCACTAATATATGCTTAATACCATGTGCATTTGATAAAGTTTTAAATTAAGGTACCATTCCTCAAGGGATCTAACGCATGAGATATTATAAGGATTATTAGAAGATAACAAGTTTTCTAAACCATGCTAGGTATCTAACGCATGAGATATGGAAATCATAGCATACATCTAAGTTTATACACATAATCAATACAATCCAGCCGCAACAAATTTCAAATTTGGGTTCACATGCATGTGACTATGGATAGGAACGTGATGCATTGTGAGACAAATTTGATTAAATTCAGGGCATGCCATACTAAGCTGTAATGCACAAGAGTATTGAAACCTAAATTTTTTATAGGTATCATGTACCTCTGGGCGTATGACAACTTAGACCGGAAAATTTTATCATACATTATTAAGACTCATACAAACTGTACTTTGGATTCTACGCTTGAGACATGCATCAGTTAGAATCAAGCCTAACCGACAAAGCGTAGAAAAAAAAAAGTGGTGCATTGGAATGCCCAAAGTATTTAGATGTATTGTTAGCTTTTATTTTTAAATTTTTGCATGCACATACACATAGCTATGATTTGATTTCATGTTAAGAAATTCTAGCCGCACCACATATCACGTAAAGTTAAAAAAAAAAAAGGGCATATGGGACAACTGCTGGAGTATGCAGTGAGTTGGACTAGACTTACGTACATACATGTTTTGAGCATTTCATAGAAAGCATGCGTATGGATATGAGCAGAGAATAGCGACTAGGCCCATGCACTAAACAGAAAATTGGTACACATATAATTAGCGTTAACAGATACATAGGTATTAAATTGATAGAAAACATATTGTAACACCCGAATGCATGGGTAGTGGGTGCTGACCAGCCTATGGATACCTAGTTGCATTAAGCACATGATGCCTTGGACAATGAAATTCCAGGATATACCAAACAAAAGCGGGGCGTGTGGAACAATACACAAACAACTAGTATGCTAGAACTAAAATTAGACACATTGCATGCTAAACCTTGATTAAATAACCACATGTATTAGTGCTGATTAATGATTGGTGTTCAGATATATATGAGTATTATGTATTGGTTGAAAATCAGATGCATGGACACTAAATTTTGAATGGTGATTCGGCGCATCATATAATGGTCAGAGATACACATATAATAAATAGTACTATGGCATATAACTTATGAATGAAAGACCCAATGCACTTAGTACCAAGTTATGCTGCTACACTCACTGTTCATGTTTATACTCAGCTTATAAATAATGAACTTCAATTTAGTACATAGAAAATCCCTCGTATTAGTAGCGTGACACTTTGTATTTTGACAAAGGGCGTTAAATAGCATAAATTAAAGCGCATAAGCTGAGAATGAAACTTAAAGGTATCAAGTAAAGTTTATGATAAACCTCATACAAAGCCATGCGGGATTTAGACCACATCATGATTGACATACATTGATCTAACTGTATCCATGATTTCCAATGTACCACATTTTATTATGTCATATAAAATTTCTCATAGGGATGATTTATACTATACCAGGGACAATTCATTTTAAGATTTATTTATTTATTTATTTGACATAGTAGATTATGTTTTATTGGTACGTGAATTTTTGAAATTACTAATGTTTTAGATGGACTCATCTTGATATTTTGAATTTGTTACAAGAGAATTGTGTATACTCACATCCTAATCTAAATGGCAATATTTATAGCATTTATGATTAGTTTATCAGAATTTTTGTAATTTGACCCTAAGGGTTATAAACATGCTTGAAATTAGCAAGGAGAGTATATCTGCATTTATTATTAGTATGAGTTCAGTATGATTTCGCACTCTTGCACAACTATACCTTGCTAAGAAATCAGGAGACTCTTAAGAGTTGATCCTGGCTCAAGGATGTTATGTCAAATCCCATGGTTGCTATACTAGGGAGTCAGTTGGCCACTGACTTCTGAATAGGTACCAGCCTATAATAGGCATGTTTGATGAGGGTATGTTACATGGGAGGACTACCCTTGTATAAGATTGATCCGGCTATCCCATGTAGTCGGTGTAGTTAGTGCGGTACCCACTAACGAACGCATGTTGAAACTTTGGTTTTGTTGCATGTATAGTCAACCTTATCTTTTGTTTGGATATGTCAATGCTTGTGACATGATACTAAGTACCATCCAGATATATATGTATTATTAATTGGATTTAGTTATGAACTAATCATTCAATGAATATGGATTGAATTTAATTCAAATCTTTATATGCATAGATATTACTTGTATAATCCAATATGATGTCATTTTGATTATTACATAACTGGTTGATATGAATCGAGAACTTATGATGTGACAATGACATGCTTGATAGTACATGTATGCGTTTAAAAAAAAATAAAAAATAAAAAACTTGCATAATAAGATTTTCAGACTTTTTGGCTAGGTTTAGATTTTCTACTAGGTAATTCATATTACTCACCAAACCACCCTACAGGTGAAGAGGAGAAGGAGAAGCTTGAAATTGACGCGAAGGAGATTTAGTAAACTCGGGGTTTCAAAGTATGCGGGGCTAGAAATAGTTTTAATTTATTTGAAGACTTTAGTCAATTTGTAATAAATTAAATATTTGAACTTTATATTGTAATTTAACTTAGTAGAGTTTGGGCTGTGACTAGTAGGTCTTGACTGGCTGAAAAAGTTAAACTATTACTTTGATATATATTGTGGAGTTTTATTTGACGTACTTGGGCTTGAAGAAGCAATTAAACTTTACTATTATATGTAGAGAGAAAAAAAAAAATTAAGGATCGATCCTAACAAGATTTTCAAAAATATTTAGAAAATCTCTTTATAAAACTCTGGATGTCACACAGTTAAACAGGGTCTAATTGGTGCACCACTACAAGTGGTCATGAAGTACTAGGCTAAAATGAAGACAAGAGACAAGAATGGTAAGATATGTCAAAAGAAAATCATAAATAATGACGCAAGAGACATAACAAATGTAAATCACATTATCTGGAAATTGTAAAGGAATCCTTAGTGTAATCAAGATATCTTAAAAGAAACTTGATGCTGTAGGATGTTCCCAATCAAAAATCTAATGGATAAATCAATGCAAATGCCGAGGAAACACTTAGCAAAGTAATAAAGAATCCATAGAAGAAACATCAAGACATTATCCCGATTAAGGGTCGGTCACATGAATCTTATTCATCCATTCCCCTCTATTATGTGTCATAGCTTCATTTAGTCCTAATGTTTTTAATTTTTTTTCTCACCACTTCTATCCACGTTCTTTTGGGCCTTCCCCTTGCCTTTTGCAACCTTCGACTTGGATCGCCTCACTCCTTCTAACCGATACCCTTTTTTGCATCAGTTGGACATTTTCAAACTATCCAAGTCTAATATCCCTCATCTTGTTACCTATTGGTACTACTAAGTTTCCTCAAATGTTTCCATTTCTAATTCTATCCTTTCTTTTCTGGCCACTCATCCATCTTAACTTCCGCATTTCTGCAATGCTCATCCTATGTTTATGTTGTTTCTTAACTACCTAACACTTTGATCCATAAAGCATGAGTAACCTTATAGTCATCCTATATAATTTTCTTTCTAGTTTGAGTGGCACCTTCTGATCACACAAAACTCCAGAGATGCATCTTCATTTGATCCAACCCGCTTGGATTCTCTAAGTAACCTCCCTCTCAATCTCTCTCATCTCATGAATTATCAATCTCAGGTATCAAAACTATTCTTTTGGGAGGACTTCTTGGTTATCAATCTTTACTAGTGCTCTACTCCCACTCCCCTCCTTGTTAAAATTGCATTCCACATACTCTGTCTTAGTTCGCCTAATTTTAAATCATTTAGATTCTAATGCATCTCTCTATAAATCTAGCTTTGTGTTTATGCCCTCCCTTATCTTATCAATCAAAACAATATTATCTATAAATAATATGCACCATGGAATCTCCTTGTGCAGACATTTTGTTAACTCATCTACAACCAACATGAAAAGGTCTGGGCTCAATGTCGATCCTTGGTGCAATCCTATAGTGATGGAAAAATCACCAGTTTCTCCGCTAGTGGTCCTTATATTTGTTCTCGCTCCCTCATACATATCTTTACTTATGTCTTTAAACCCCCGTGAAACCCATTTCTCACCCAACAACTACCATATAAATCTCTGGGGACCCTATCATAAGCTTTTTCTAAGTCAATAAAGACCATGTAGAAGTCCTTCCTCATCTCCCTATAGTTCTCTATCAACTGTCTAATTAGGAAAATAGCTTCCATAATAGACCTCCCAGGCATAATACCAAACTGGTTTTCCAACACACTCATCTCATATCGTAGCCTCTTCTCAATCACTCTTTCAAAAAGTTTCATCATATGGCTGATAAGTTTGATTCTCCAATAATTAATACAACTCTGTATGTCTCCTTTATTCTTATAAATTGGTACAATAGAACTCCTCCATTCATCTAGCATTTTCTTCGATTTTACAATCTCGTTAAACAAGTTTGTCAATCAAACTACTCCAGTATCTCGAATATACTTCCAAACCTCAATTGGTATACCATCAAGCCCTAGGGCCTTATTTGATTTCATCTTTTTCAATGCCTCCTTCACTTCAGGTATTCTAATCCTATGATCATATCTATAATGTCCATTGTTATTTGGGTTTATGGTACTTTCAACCCCCATATTCTCGCAGTAGTTGTCATTCAGCAATTTCTGAAAGTAACTTTCCCATCTTTATTTGATCTTGTCATCTTTGACTAGTACCCTTTGGTCATCACTTTTAATACACTTAACGTGTCTAAGTCTTTACTCTTCTTTTACCTTAGTTTTGAGAGTTTAAACACATCTTTCTCACCTTCTTTTAATCCTAATCTATTATACAGATCATCATATGCCTTGAGTTTAGCCTCACTCACTACTCTCTTAGCAACCTTTTTAGCATTCTCATATTGTTCAAAGCTTTCATTATTTTTAATCCTCTGCTATGCTTTAAAACACACCCGTTTCTCTTTAATAACTTTTTCACTCTACCACCAAGTTTCCTTTGTTGGATACCTTTTACCTTTAGATACTCTTAGGACATCTTTTGCCACTTTCTTAATGGACATTGCCATATTAGTTCACACAATGTTTACTTCTGTTTCATTGTTCCAGTTTCCTTCTACTATCAACTTGTTTGTAAATGATGCTATCTTTTCTCCTTTTAAGTTGAACCACTTCGTTTTTGGACATCTATTAAGTTCATTTCCTTTCTTTCATACTTTAACATAAATATTCATAACCATTAATCTATGTTGTGAGATTAGACTCTCACCAGGTATCACCTTACAGTCCTTACACATTAATCTTTTTGTATTCCTAAGTAGAAAAAAGTCTACTTAGCTTTTATATGGTCTACTTTTAAAAGTTATTAAGTATTCATCACTCTTCTCAAAGTATTTGTTTGCTACAGCTAGATTATATGCTAAGGCAAAATCGAGTATAACTTCCCCCATCTCATTTCTTTCTCTATTACTATACCCTCCATGTACCCTATCATATCCTTCCTTTTCATTTCCTACATGACCATTAAAATCTACTCCTATAAATATCCCCCTGTGTCGCGAATGTCTTACATGACTCCCTCCATATCTTCCTAAAAATGTCTTTTGATCCTATCTTTTAACCTACTTGTGGTGCGCATGCACCTGTAACATTTATGATCTTCTCTCTTAGAATAAGTTTTATTAATATAATTCTATCACTAGTTCTTTTAACGTCTACAACTTTATCTTTCAATTCTTCATCTACCACTATCCCTACGGCATTTCAATTATTTTCCTTTTCTACATACCAGAGCTTATACCCATATATTTCTCTAGTTTTAGCCCCTTTCCACTTGGTTTATTGGATACAAGCAATGTGGACTCTCTTGTATTTCATAGTATTCACTTCTAGACTCTTACATGTCAATGTGCCTATATTCCATGTAGTAATATGAATCTTGTTCTCCTGAACTAGCTTATTTACCTATGCACTTCTCAAACAACATAAGAACCCATGCATACTTTCCACTGTACTTGGTTCTAATGCAGCATCGCTTCCGAGAGAATGTTCTAATGGCTCTTGCCTATTTTTCACTGCACCTGGGATCTGATGCAACGTGTCACTTCCAGAGTAAAGCCCTAGCAGCCCTTGTCCATTTTCCACTGACTTTTGGAATCCGATGCAGTGCATCACTTACGTGGAACACCTAGCCTTGGGAAATGTCAAAAATCAATTCATGTATGGGGTTTGACATGGGTTTTACTTGCCAGCTAGTACCTGATGCAAAACCCTCCTTTATCCGAGCTTGGGATTGATAGCGGCGGAGTTAGAAAGAAGGGTTGAGATTAAATGGGAGAGGAAAAAGGTCTAAATGAAATAGAAAAATAGATAAAGGAGCAAAGGAGAAACAAATTGAAACTAAGGTGTCAAATGAAATAAATTGAAATTGAGGTGCAAAAGTGAATAATCTGAAATTGAGATGTAGAAATGCAATAAAAAAATGTGACGGGCAGAAGTGAAATAACCAGAAAGTGAGAGGTTGATTTGAAATAAACTAAAAAGGCAGGGGTAAAATTGAAAGACAGAGTTATTAAGGTTGAAAAGGGGGGAAATAGCTGGGTTTTCAAGAAAAGAACCGGATTTTTTACAGCCTTCTTCTTCCTTGAGCTTTTCGAGTTTCTATCTGGCTGTATCAATGGCATCAGTGGCAGAGATGACGATGGTGACAAAGACAAGCTTGAGAAAGCAACAGTGATGATTCCCAAGCAAAGATTAACACAATAATTGCAACATGCGAGCTGTCAAAAGAGGAGATTTTGCTGGATTTAGCAGGGCTACAACGACAAGATGTTGTTGGGATCTTGTATTAGCATTGATGCTTCAAAAATTGTTGCTTTTGTCCTTGGATAGCAGAAAACAACCCTTTGAAGATGTAAATCTCTTGTTTGAAGATAATGTCTCCAATAATACCAATTGATCTAGGGCAAAAGAAAACAAGATCAATTGAAGAAGGGTTGTGGACTTACACCACTGGACAAAGCAAGCTTTGAAGGGACTTCCAATCACAAAACTCAATTTCTCAATCTCAAAAAACTGTCCTACAAGTAGGTTGTTTATGATTACTTAATGAAACATAAGCATTGAAAAAAATAGAATCCTAAGTTCTAAACATACTGAATTATTCCTGCCTAAAAAGTAGAAATTTCTAAAAATAAAAACTGGTCTGATGGTCCTCACGGATCTTGCAGAACTCATGAGTGCAATCCCTATCAACTAGCCTAGAAAATCATAGGCACTCAAGAATTCAGAGAATCTGTTAGATCAGCACAACAAAAATGGCCTACACGAAACAAGGAAGAAAGCAAAGAGTAATGTGAAGATTCCTTATCCCAAGATGTCACATAAAGGGCAGGGCAGCCCCGGTGCACGAAGCTCCCGCCTATGCGGGGTCCGGGGAAGGGGCGGGCCACAATGGCCTAAAGTAGGCAGCCTTACCTTACATTTTTGCAAGAGGCTGATTCCACGCCTTGAACCCGTGACCTCAAGGTCACATGACGACAACTTTTACCGTTGCGCCAAGGCTCCCCTTCCAATGTGAAGTGAAAATAGCCAAGGGTCTCTCAAGACTGAGCTGCAATTTACACTACCATGCATAGGAGTGTAAATGGTTTAATCAGAATTGAAGAACTGACAGGGAACCAGGCTTTCAATTGGAACTGATGGAATGGTAAAAACTGGTTCTCATTTCAATAAACCAGATCTTATTAGTCCACTTCCAATTTATGCCCAAATACCTAGAGTAAGAAATGGAACCAAGAAAATATGATTGTTTAGACTAAAATGCCCTTACAATGCTATTATAAACTTTAAGTATATATGAGGGGTTAAATAATAATTTAAATTAAATTAAATTTTATTACTAATTTGTTTTCTTTCTATTGTATATATTTTTAATTTATTTCATTGTAATCTTGGCGCCTAATTTTGTAATTACTTACGAATAAACCATTGTGAAATGAAATGTATACTCCCCTCAAGCCCATCGAATTGCCCCTCTCTCTCTTCAGCAAGGTTGAAATCTCAAATAAATGGGTTAGTCTTTTGAACATTTCTCTTGTCGACTCACTTCATGTACTTTTTATCAATGCATCTGCTTGCCCATTTTGAACATATGCATTGTTAACTTCTTTATGCTACAATTACCAGCATGATATGTACTTTTTAGCTTTTGTGTTATTTCTTAGGCTGTATTCCCGGTTGCCTATATACCTATGGACCAATAAATTCATAGTTAGCTGGCATATAAACAATAAATAAACAAAACTAATTCATAACTTGAATGTTTGGCAACTTAAATTGTTTGTCTTTGCATTTTTTTTCCCTTCATGTATTAGAATTGATAAACACCCAAAAACAGACCAGCACCAAGTTAGGGTCTGGCTTTTGGGCTTGGAACCAAACTGCGAAATGGTAAGGTACCTAGCAAGCTGAAATCCTACTGGTCCAGTTTTGGTTTCCAATGGAACCAGACCATTTACACCTCTACTTGGGGACATCTAAAGTTGCAGCCAGATATAATTTCATTCTTGCACACTCCGACCATTCAAACAGCAAGAACCCTTCACCTATTTGTCCAGAAAACAAGTGATCCCTCAGAGAGCACCATTCATCATTATGCATGCAATGTCAATCAGTCCTGCTTATCAGCAAATCGCAATTTTACAGAAACTATTGGATTGGATTATATGACAATCCATAGAAGTAAGTTTGGGAAGTTAGCAGATAAAATACATCTCTAGCATGGCTTAATTGTGATCAACTTCCACTTTTCCACCCCCAGAGTTATAAGGTCATACAACAAAGATTTAGCAGTCAAAATCATCACGAGTTCATTCTCAACCTCTGTGAAACAAGGCCAAGATCCTTGGACGTATCGACCAAAATACATTTGAAAGACATATTCTCTAGGGCCCATCTTTCAAACATCAAGATGATTCTGAGATTACATTCAGTTATAACACAGATTTGAAGAGAGAGGACACATACCTAGAGCGTCGGGCAACTACTTCTGTATCTGCAAATTTGCTTCGATATTTTCTGTTTGAACCCTTTGATATCTGTGGTTTAGACAACCCTTGTGAGTTAAGCTAAGTGAGGAGCACAAGTTTCAGAAATAAGGCGACCTACGATCTTATAACGCAATGGGGGATTCCATAGGACAAAGAACTTTGAACCACAAGGACTTCCATCATTCTGGATGAGCTCCATTGTGTGTAAGTTGGCAAGCTCCTGTATCATATGAAAAAATATTGAAATAAGATAATTAACACTAATCTTTATATTGATAATTGCAGTAGCAGAAGTAGAAAAATCAAGGCTAAGTTCAGATATCTCCAATCATCCATAAGTCCAAGAGCATATACCATGTCAAAGGCTTGTTGCATTTCACCTTTCTGGATCCCCGTTTCATGTTTTCATAGAGGAGTTTGTTAACCCTTCAATGTCTCTAACTTGTTGATTTGACTTATTAAAATGTTCTCCTTAAAGCTTTACACTTGCCAACAATTAGATGTGGTGAGAGAGGGAATTCCTCACATGCTCAGTGTCAAAAACTCCTATGTTTCTAATCCTGTTCTTCTAACTTAATGCTCTTATAATCAAATATTCAGCAAGAGAGATCACCTTGCAGCTGTACTCATCTGCTATTATCCTATATTAGGCAACACCTTGAATATCATGTAAACAAAAAATATGGATGTAAAAGGACTTTGCTTTTGGAAACTCATACCATAGCATGCTCCCGGGGATTCGCAGACGTTGCAGTGCAAAATATAAAGGACGGAACACTACCGTACACTGCATATGATGCAAAGAAGATATTATCATTTAGGGAAAACAACCCAAAAGCACAACATCAAACCCAAATCCACTCATATGCATTATCAAACATACAATGGGAACATATGCGACGCAGTCTCCTCAATATAAGAGAAGTATGGCATCCAAATGCGCCTTTATATGCATGAGCTTCATCGATGACAATAAATCTAATGCAAGAGCAAACAGAAAATTGTGTTTTGAGTATAAAGAAGGATATTAATGCCAGTAAACAAAAGAATAACTCCTCAACAAATTTACGGATAGAGGCTGCCAATACCATCGTTGCCATATATGGATGAATTGCGAGATCATAATGTCCACGTTTAAGGACCAATTGCGGGCCAAGTCCAGAATTTTCTATAGCAATTAACCCTACCTGAGATTTGATAAAACCCGCTCGAAATATCTATGATGCGGCAAGATTGAAATGTGTAACATATCCGGGTTTGTTATCAACTGCGAACCATGATTACTCAAACTTCAGTAGAAGGCAGGCTAAATGGATAAAAAATAAAAAGAAGAAGAAAATTTCTACTTGTCTGATGCAACTTAAACTTATAGATATACCAGTCTAGCATTATTGCGGAGCCATGCCCGATGCAATTGAGAAGTGTCACCATCATAGACACCAATGTTTAAATCAATACGCAATCCCTCTTTCATGTCCAATAAAGCTCGCAACTGATCTTGAGCTAATGCCTGAATGCATATCAATGGATATTGTGCCAAGCTATCAGGTACTAGATGAGCAGGTGAATCACCATTAAAGAGGCAGTGAGGTAGAGACTCACATGCAAGGAATTGAAATTCTCAGGAATGAAACTTCTTTGGAGTTTCAAATATATTTCAAGGTTTTAGAATGAATCGTCTAGATATGTACCTTTGTTGGAAACAAGTACAGCGCACAGGCTAGTAAATTCTGAGACAATTCTTCCAGAACTGGCAGGTTATAGCACAGGGACTTGCCACTTGAAGTTGAAGTTGCCACAACAACATTTTTTCCAGATAGTGAGGCTTGTATGGACTCTGCCTGATAAGTAGACACAAAGTCAATTTGTATCCCCAAGAGGTAGACGCATCAAAACCTGAACCAAGTCGACATACTTATACCTGGTGGCTATATAACCTGGAGACTCCAATTCTCGTAATTGCTGACCTTGTGGCTTCTGAGAGATCATTTGGAAATTCAGCATGAACTGCAATTCTTGCATCAATTTCTTCGACATGCACAATCTGCTGGAGCAAAACTACCCTTAGTGTGGTATTCATGCTATGAAATTATAACATCCTATGAACATAGAAATATGTAAATATGGATGAAACCTGTCCCTGTGATCCAATACCCTTCCTAAGATGTTCAACCATTTCTGCAGGTAGCAACGGATTCATCTCCTGTTGATTAAGATACTTAAGTTACATAGATCTTGTGCATGTAAAATTCCAGATACCTAAACTAGGTGAAAGTGAAGATGCACATGGATTTTGCATCAGAGTATTAAAGCATGTGACAATTAGTTCAAGTTTGTTGTTTAGAGCTATTGTTTCCGTATATAACTAACCATAATCGTCCCAGCAGAAAATGTTACAAAGAGAAAGGAAACAACTGAGCAGCATGTCCAAAAACCACATGAACCTCAGAACCTTACCAATCAATAAAATGAACTGACCTGTCAATGCTAAGACAGTGAAACCACAAAAAAAAGGGCAGCCCTAGTGCACGAAACTCCCGCGTATGCAGGGACTGGGGAAGGGGCAGACCGCAAGGGTCAATAGTATGCAGCCTTACCTTGCATTTTGCAAGAGGATGTTTCGACACCTTGACCCCATGACCTCAAGGTCGCACGACAACAACTCTACCGTTGCACCAAGGCTCCCCTTCTAAAGTGAAACCACAAAAAGCAAAACAAAAATTGTACAAAACTACCTTGCACCGTGCTTGTCCACAATGAGAGTTCAAAGCCCCAGACCCAGTCTTTCCTGCACACTTCAGCTTACTCCCTCTTGAATCGGCAGTATTCTCCTTAATTGATTTAAGCAGATCATCCAGAGAAAAGAAAACAGGCATCCTGTTCCTGGGCATTCTGTTATCCTACATAAAAGATATTTAGATTATCAAACAGTTAGGCAGAGAGACTAATCTATAGTACCAAGACAACATTGCAGAGGCATGATGTACACATTAAATTCCTAAGTCCAGTAGATCAAGCGTAGCATAAACTGATTCAACTAGTGGTTACAGTTCAGAATCTACAGGATGATAGAAACATTAAGTTCGTGTTTCACCAGCCAAAGAAACCCAAACTGAAATGAGTAAAATAAGTGCAGCATTGAAACCTTCTGCCAAACATGTTTGACCTGGGGCTTCTGAAATTGAAGTGCATGAAAAATTTGGTAACAGGATACTGTTGGGAAAAAAAAAAAAAAAAAAAACATAGCTACTATCTCGATTGAGTGGGATTTAACAGGGTTTCGCCTGTGTTGTCTAAAGTCAACCTAATGCAACTTCCATAGATAGGGACCACACTGAATCCACTTGAATTCCATATCAGTTGCTTCATTTAGCAAATGCTGCCAAATTAAAATCACAAAATACTATCAAGGACCACTATCTTTATGATTACTAACAAATCCCAAATTGAAATACCATGTCTACCAGCTCCATAGCAACATGCTGAAGGACCCTACTGCCTTTTCATATTCACATGTGAACCAATGATGGGCATGTGAATTTAGAATTGACTGTCTAATGAGTCCAGCATTGTTGAATTCCCAACGTTACTCTAGAAAATTGCTTTTGACCAAATACCACAAAAATACAATGCTTATGTACAACATGATGGGAGACTATCCTGAATATCTTCCCCTATTGGGGTAGTCGACCCTATGTTCAGCGTCCTGAATGCACTAAGTTTAGTATACTATGTAATGTAACAATTTATATCCCCTATTGGGAATCAATCCTGTGGATTATAACATCAAAGCACATAGTGAGCCTATAAAGTAATATGGACCCTTTGAGTACAAAATTTTAGTTGCAAAGGAATCATTAGATGACTCATTCTACCACGTGTTGGATTCAGTTACAGTAAACCAGTAACAGTGAACTAAGTCCCTTATAGGATGGAAGACTAAGTACAAAATCTTAGGTGGAAAGGAACACCAAAGCACTCATTGTACCACATGTTGGTCTGACATGACTTAAGAAGACTCGTGTTATCATATATATGTTTTAACACGTGGGACTTCAACTCTGTGCATTCTTAATGTCCAGTTATTTAACAATTAAATTCATCTAGTGAAGGAGCAAGAGTCAAGATGTCGTATCAAGGTCTCATCTTCAGTGATACCACTCAATATGTGCAAACTTGTTATGATATTCTTTGGTTCTTTGACTTCTTTGATATTAGGACTATCTCTTAGCCCCTATTTCTCTGCACTGGTAAAAAAAGAGTGCCATGGAAGGAGTAAGCAATCCTTCATTTCATAACAAACCAAATTGAGATCAGTTGCCCTTCAAACTGGGATCCGTTTCAACTAAATTTGCCACCATTTTCAGGACAGGTTCCACTTATGGCATTTGATCTTCAAATAGGGTCCGTTTCCTAGGTGATATATCATAAAATATTTGCATCTTGTAAGGGTTACAGGTTCTTTTAGGAACAGGTAGACTAAGCATCTCATCTAATTTATTCTAAGTCTACATCATTGTAGGCACCCATTTTGACTTGAGCCAATCAATATCAGAAGAGGTCACCTCAATTGATCAGAGAAGGTCAGTTCATCAACATTTAAAATAGTTAATATAGAAGACAAGCTCAAGCACAGGTCAGAACTCTAGGCAACCGCCACACATGTCAGAAGCCGCTGGGAGCTGTGGGAGGCAACTTAAAATTGCTAGAAACTTCCAAACTGAGAGGAAATGACCAAGTACGCCCCTAGATTGTTCTATGTAAGTGAGCATTCCTTTGAGAGAAAAGACTTTTGGACTTTGGCCATTTTCAAAATAAAAAAACCTCCCCAAAAAAAGAAATCATTTTCCCTCCTTTGAGAGAGATTTGAATTCTAGATAGAGGAAGTTCTCTCATAGATAGAATGAGAGATGAAGCAAGCTTTCTTGGAGGTCTAAGCAGCATATCCAGGCAGCAAGTCTCCTCAAATCAGGAGATATAGCAAGGAACTTACACTACAACAGCATCTCATATCCAAATCAAGAACTCTCCCCTTTTGAGACAACTTAGTTAGTCTTTCTCCACTTCACAAGCCAGTAGCTTCTTGATCAATTTCTTTAGTCTTAGGAAGATATTTTTCATATAAAATGATGTCGAGTTAACAGCAAATCAGGTAGCCAAGTGATAGTTATCCCTTAGCAACCTCATTTCTTACCAAGGCAAGGGAAATAGATTGGATTTTTTTGTTCTTGATTAGATCTGTTTACCCCTAGTTTCCTATGCATGTTTCTTTTGATGGATTACTGCTTTCATATGAACTTTGAAAGATTCAACTGAGTTTTCTGAGATAGAAAATTAAGGAATTATGATTGAGCAAATTCAAAAAGAGTAAGAATGTGTATTTCCTTTATTTTCTCCCCATTTTTGGTGGCCAGTGGACGGCAGGTGCTAGGCCAGCAAGATTCTCTGACAGTTAATTCCTATTTTTGAAACTGACAGATTGGTCACAACTGCCAGAGACTGCTAGAGATAAGGAAATTCATCATTTTCTTCAATTCAATATGAAAGTTCACATGGATTTGGATCTGAGACTTACAAATGCCTCAACCATGCATGAGGAAGTATATATATTCACATTCACTTGACCAAATGACCATATTAACAACCCCCCCCCCCCCCCCCCCCCAACCCAAAACCCAAGACAAGCATACAACAAGGATCAAGAAATCACAAGTGAAGTACATTTGGTCAAGTGAATGTGAATATATATATAAGCCTAAAACGTACCAGGAAACATTTGATAGCTCTCCAAATATTTGTTTTGAGAGCATTCTCCTTCTTTCTGAAAGCACTGATGATTGCTTGAGAAGATGATTGATTTACACCTGGGGAAACATAGATGTGGAGATGAGACAAACAAATTCTATTAGAGTGTAAATAAGCCAACTAGAAAGGGAGAGGGGGGCAAGAAGAAGCAAATCCATACCAATTTTTCCATTGCTCATTAATTTGGATTCATCTTCAGATTCTCGGGAAGAATCAACAATAACAATGGTATCACACAACCTGGTTACTGCAGCTTCCTCATTACTGAGCACAACTACCTGGGAAGAAACCACATAGTTACAAAACCATCAACTGCCGAAGTAATTTTGTAAGCAAAACAGAGGAAATCTAGAACAGTTGCTATCAATAGATCAGTATGTCAGTAAATACAGAATATTTTACAGGTAAGGTGGAGATCAACAAATTAGTTACCAGAATTGGTATTGGAAACAATATGGTTAAAATTTCAGGATTGAATCCATTCTCCCTATGGAAAAACATGGCAAAAACTGTAAGCAACAGCGTGCAATCCCTAGTCACACACATGTGCGCGCAAGCAGTATTGTACTACATGTTGAACAACCATTTATGTAAGCCACTTGACCAAGAGTAAACAAGATAGAGTTCATCGTTGGTTTATATAAGTATATATAAATTAAAGTTATGTATTGATTAAAGTAAACCTTTAAGTTAAAGAAACATATGACAGTTTAATAAAGGATAGCAGAAACTGCATAAAAAGTATTCTTCCAACACAAAAAACTGCAATCAGGACTGGGCTTGCAAGTGACCTGAATATTTACCTTGGGACAGAGCACAGGAAGATGCTCAATATAAGCAATACTAACTTCTGCAATGCCGAGATCATTTAGCAGCTTTACTGCTCCCTTCAACTGATTCCATGTTACAATTTGACCATGCATTTGCTGAAAAGTAGAAAAGTAGTTTAAGAAAGTAAAACTCTTCAGCATGCTCCTCAACCATAATGGGCACAGACATTGTGTTGCCTTGTCATTGTGTGGCACTACCTCAGCATCAAGCTGGGAATTTCTTTTAACTTCTTCAAACAACAAACATTTGCCTGTCTGTCGGACAGACAGGCAATTAACCAACTCCAAAGCCTCACGTAGTCTTCTACAATTATCTTCACCAAGAAAATTCTTGCCACTAGAGTGCAGAATACTGCAAAGCAAGCTAGCAGAACTCTTTTCTTTGCCATTGTGATGTGACTGCCTCTTACGTTTACCATTTGGAGAGTTTTTAGTAGAGTTGAATGAATCTTGACTGCCTATGCTGGCCGAATCCAACTTAGTTTCTGCTCCATCGGGCGAGTTACCGGGCATAGATGATAGGTCATGCAATATCTCATTAAATGCTGAGTCCGCAAATGATGTGGTGGTTTGATCATCATGATCTGACCGAGCCCTTTCTTGGTCAGATAGTTCTGGTTGTATCTGGACTTCACTTTTCTTTTCAAAAGGAACAAGAACTATGAAATCATTACACTGAATTGAAGTTATGAGACTCCCCATCCTCATCTTTATACCCTTCCAAAGTGAAAAAAACAAACAGCTCAACCAACAATACAAACAATATATTAATGAATCAAAGAGGCTATAACTAAAAAATCAAATAGATTTTCTAAATATCATCCAATTAACAGAGTTCTTGAAACACCAGAAATTTGGAAAGTATGAAATGCAGAGACTAAAGGAACAATAAGGAAAAGCAGTTGATTTTTTTCCCTTATTCACTGACAACAGATCGTTGGCTAGTTTATGGTCCTGGAAGGAAGACAAGGTTCACCTCCTTTATGATATTCCCCGCACTGATTTGGCCAGGACTATTCCACTGAGTCCTCCTATGATGAACAAAAGGATGAAGGCTACATGACAGATTTTCAAAAAGAATGACCCTGCCTCTTTTGCAATGCGGCTATGATTGCATAGACAATCATTTAAAGAAGAAGGAATTATACAATTTGTCAAAGGAGAATTAAAAGGACTTTTACAAATGGGAAAGCTCATTGTCCAAAATATTATCAAATTACCACAGTTCTTATAACACCAGAATCTTGAAAACTTGTAAGTTCAGAAAGCTAAGCAAAAACAAGAGAATACAGTTTATTGTTTTTCCTTGATGGCTGAGTGCAGATCAAAGAGTCACCAGAATAATTGCATAGAAACTTAAAAAATCCAAGGGAAGTTGTCACAAACATTGTTTAGTTACTATCAGAGTTCTTACAACATAAGAAAGTTAGAATATGAAAAAAATTTGATCAAAGTAAGATAAAATTTGATTTTTTTCAACTAGCTACCAGTATGAAGATTTTACCGGGAAATTGCACAGTCCGTGGAAAATTAAAAATCGGAAAGAGGAAAGAAGCAAAGAACTCGTCAAATGAAACTGCTACCTTGATAAAGAGATGGAAATTGGGATACATTTTTGCCGGAAGAAATGATTCCTTCAAGAGAGTTTTTAGGTCTTCAACCGTGCGATTCGGAGAGATTGAAACCCTAGTTGATTCACCGGCGAGGGTCCGAACCTCGATTTCTCTCTCACCATCCACCATGTTCAGATGATTTCTTGTTAATCTTTCCGGAATCTGAATTTCCCGAGGGGATTGAAGTTGAAACACTTTCTGGCCGTCGCGTGTTTTTCTTCCCGCAAAGTTTGTCCGTTGAGGGTGAAACCCTACAGAGTTTTGGCGCGAATGCAACTACGTGGCAGTGAAACATATGTCCACATTAACTTCCAGCCCACGTTGGAAAATCTCTGCATTCGTCCTCTCTTCCCGTTGAACTTGTAAAATCATCGGTAACGCAATTGCAAGGTTTTTGCCCATGCCAAATGGATACGCATCGCGTAAGATACAGGCCAACAATAATCAACAGGTCAGATTTTGCTGGCAGAACAACAAACACCATTTTAAAATTTAAGGGTCTAGGATCATCGATCAAGACAAAGAATCCCGTAGGTGTAGACGCCGCCCTTGTGAGTTATTGTTCTTTTTTAAGATTTAACTATTTAAACCGTTCTACAACTACTACTTTTGGACGTGTAAATAATGAATAAAAATAATTCAAAGGAAAAATAAGAACGAAATTTTTTGTGCAAACCATCTTAAGGGGGTTTATTTAATTGCACATCTTTAGCGTTTCTGAGATATCATGGCACATCTCAAATGTGCAGCTTATTTAACTGCAATATCTTCGGCATATCTAAGATATCAAGTTTATTTAACTGTGATATCTTTGGTACTGTAATATCTCTGGCATATTTGAGATATCGTATTTATTTAACTATGATATCTTCGGCAAATCTGAAACATCAAGTTTATTTAACATAAGTAGAAGTTGATATGTTTATCATTTTAGAAATATGCCAAACCCTATTTACAGTGTAAAATTTAATCAATTGTAGAGAGAGAAATTATCTTGAAAATCAGTGTTTTTAGTGAGAGAAGAAGAGGGTGTCTTCAATGTGGGAACCTGATGCCATTTCCTTTCCCTCACGCCATTTTCTGTTCTGGCGCTCTTACAACACAAAACACTACAAACGGTGACTTCAATGCGGGAACCTGGTGCCATTTCCTTTCCCTCATGCCAAAACTAGTGCGTCTTCAATGCAAAACACTACAAACGACGACTTCAACATGGGAACCTGATGCCATTTCCCTTCCCTCATGGCAAAACTAATGCGTCTTCAATGCAAAACACTGCAAACGACGACTTCAACATGGGAACCTGATGCCATTTTCCGATCTAACAAGGACTTTGATTCAAAAATCTGTGAAGAAGTGTATTTCCATCACGCCAATGTATTTCTACAACAGAAGTAGGGTTTTTTGGGGGAAGTTCTTGATGACGTCCATCCCCATAATCATGCCCGAAGAATCCTACAAAATAAGGCAAGTCAATTAAATGTAATCTTAATCTGATTAGAAGTCCTAATCAGAGAAGGAAAAGGAAAGTAGGATGAGAATCCTACTAGGAAATTTTTCGCCTCCTCTGACCTCTATAAATAGGACCAGAGGCAGAGCCAAAATCATCAAAACAGAATAGGTGTAATCCTTTCTCATAGTGAAGATATTCCTCTCCTGCTCTCGTGAACGTAGGCTATACATAGCTAAACCACGTAAACCCTTTTTGTGTTCTGTGTGATTTAGGTCCTAACTGTCATGCCTAACAAGTGGTATTAGAGCGGGTGAACACAGAAGAAGACTACCGGAAAAGAGCCAGCGATGTAGGTGATTGATCGGACCTAGGCCAAGAGCAGCCTAGATCCACGTTCATACTTGGACCAGGTGCAGCCCAAATCCACGTTTAGACTTGGGCTAGGTGTGGCCCAGATCCACGTCTAGACTCGGGCCTGGTAGGGCCGAAATCCACAATCGAAACTAGCCCAGGTGCGGCCCAGCTCAAGTCCAAGCCTAGACTATGTTTGGACATAGACAAGCCCCGCCCAAATCATGTTCAGACCCAGGCCGAGTGGAAGCCCAGATCACATTGAGGGCTCAGATTGGTTGATCATGGAACGACCCAGATCATCCAACTAGAGAACAATCCAAGTCATCCAATCAGAGATCAACCCAGATCAAATGACCTAGATCGCTGATTAGAGGAATGACCCTATAAGATCAATAAGAGAAAAACCTAAGGTAAAGAACCATTCTCTAGTAAGACTACTTGCAAGAAAAACCAACAAAATGGAGGAGGGGTGCTAGGGTTCTAGCTGGCCAAAGAAAAACCCAACCAAAACCCATTTAGGAGGGGGGGGTTGCTAGGGGGTGTGGGTGTGGTTGAGGGGAGGAAAGGGGTTTTCAACCAACCGGTGGAAAAGTCAACCGAAAACCCTTATATAGACCTAAAAAGGAGGAGGAAAGGGTAATAGTTGGGTTTTGGTTAGCCGATAACTACTGATCGAAACCAAAAGAAAAAAAAACGCGAAGAAACAAAGAAACTTATCTAATTGGAGACACACAACAGGCTGAGAAGTAATCCAACTCGCCGGAGACAATCCACCCAGAAATGCAACAAGATCGCTGCCTCAACCAAGGGAAGCAAACCACACTCAGGAAGTGAAGGAGATAAGGTTAGGGTTTTTCTTGATTCCTATTCCTTTTATACGGTGCCTAAAATCAATAGGGCATTAGTTGATATTGACACCCCCCATCTCCCAGAACTAGCAGATTGAAAAATTAATAATGAGACACTCTCTACAGTCTAAAACAGAATTGTTCAAAATTACAGAGGGCACTCCTACATTGTTAATCAGCACCCACTAAATTGATAAAGATACCCCCTTGAACAGAAAATTCAAGGTACCCCTAAAATTGTTAAAAATACCCTTCCTAAGGGTTTTGACTATTCTGGACTCATCTGCATACTCCATTCTTTCTAATTCTACTTAGAAAAGGTAGACATAGAGTTTGAAACCATGGAGGAGACCAGTTCTGAGAATATCATGGCTTGGGCCATGATAAAATTATACTCTATGGAAACCTAGAATGGAAAACCTTTTGCACTGCAAAGATCTTCATAACCCCTTAGATGATCATGGAAAAAGACTGGATAAAAATGAATAAGAAAACCATAGGTTAGATCCGACAATGGATTAATCACAGTGTATTTTACCACGTTGCTCAAAAAGAGAATGCTTATATTTTTTGGAAAAAGTTAGAGAATATGTATCAGGCTAAAACCACTCGAAATAAGGCCTTGCTGATAAAAAGGCTTGTTAATCTAAAGCTAAGGAGCGGAATGACTGTGGCTGAACATACTAGTGAATTTCAAATTTTGGTTAATCAGCTAGGAATAGTGGCATTACAACTTGGAGATGAATGACAAGCTCTACCATTACTGAGCTCACTACTTGAAAGCTGGGAGACACTAGCAATTTTACTTAGCAACTTAGCACCAGAAGGAAAGTTGACCATCGCTATGGTCAAAGACGCGCTATTTAATAAGGAGACCAGAAGGAAAGAAGCCAGCATAGACTAGGCACATGCCTTGGTAACAGAAAACAAGCACACTGGGAGAGACATGCAAAGGGGAAGGAGCAAGAGTAGACCAAGAGAGAGATTGCAAACTCGCAACAGATAAAAAAGTCAATCCATAGGCCAGTTCAAGTGTTATCATTGTAGCACTCTGGGCATATGAAGAGAGATTGTCGAAAACTGAAGAAAGAGATGAATCATAGCAAGCCAAAGGAGGACAATGGTGAAACACTAGTCACCATTGCTCAGGACATAACAGTACTCACTACTAAGGAAGAGTCATGCCTGTATCAAGAGCGAAGCAGAGTGGGTGATAAATACAACAACTTTCTATCACGCCACCCCACACAAGGACTTCTTCATCACATACAAAGGAGACTTTGACACTATTAAGATGGGGAATAACAGTTCCTTAAGAATAGTTGGGATTGGTGATGTGTAGATAAAGACAAATATAGGCTGCATAGTAGTACTTAAGGATGTGTGACACATACAAGAACTCAGACTGAACCTGATATCAATCCTGGCTCTTGACAAAAAGGTTACACTAACTACTTTGGTAACGGTACCTGGAAACTGATGAAAGGGCTATGATCATGGCTAAAGGACACATATGCAACACAATGTATAAGACCCACACAAGAATATCTAAAGACAGCTTTAATGTAGTCAAGAATGAAGGATCTATAAACCTTCGGCACAAAAGACTCGGCCACATGGGAGAGAAAGGTTTGTTCACACTTTCAAAGAAGCAGCTCATCAAACTAGCTAAAGGTATAGCCATTAATCCATGCAATTACTGTTTATTTGGCAAGCAACATAGATTTGCCTTCTCCTCTTCTAGTAATAAAAGAAATGAAATATTGAGTTTGGTGTACTCTAATGTATATAGTCCCATTGAAGTAGAATCATTGGGTAGGAACAAATATTTTGTAACCTTTATAGACGATGCATCTAGGAGGGTATGTGTGTACTTTGTAAAGAATAAATAACAGGTATTCAAATGCTTCAAAAGATTCCATGCAATGGTGGAGCGACAAACTAAAAAGAAGCTCAAAAGAGTAAAAATAGACAATGGAGGAGAATACACATCAAAAGAGTTCATGGAGTATTGCACAACACGCTGCATTCAACACGAGAAGACAGTTCCACGTACCCCACAGCACAATGGAGTAGTTAAGAGGATTGACTGAACCATTGTGGAGAGAGTAAGATGCATGCTTAGTATGGCTAAGCTACCTAAGCCATTATGGGGTGAATCTGTGAAGATTGCCTGCTATTTGATCAACAGGTCACCATCAGCACCACTTGACTTTGGAGTTCCAGAATAGAAGTGGACCGACAAGAAAATGACCTATGCATACCTGAGGGTATTTGGGTGCAGAGCTTTTGCACATGTATCTAAAGAGATGAGACAAAAGCTAGACCTAAAATCTACCCCATGTATCTTCATCGGGTATGGAGATGAAGAATTTGGATACAGATTGTGGGACCCTGAGACGCGAAGAATCATGTGTAGCAAAGATGTCATATTTTAGGAGAATCAGTTCTATGAAGATCCAAGAAAGGCTTAAGATACCAGCACTCCAGCTCTAGTACTAGATTCAGCACCCATTCAGATTGACTCAGAAGTTGCATCAGAAGCTGAACTATAGGCAGAGGAGTTCGACACGGGGAGCATCAGTCCCCTATACCAGAAGATATTACAACATCAAATGTTGAATCATCACCTCAGCCAAAGATATCAACAAGAGGACGTATTCTGATTCCATCACAGAAATATTCCAAATCAAAATATATCATGCTTACTGATGATGGGGAGCCAGAGAATTTTTAGCAAGCCCTTGCACATGCTGACAAGGGCAAATGGGTGCAAGCTATATAAGAAGAAATTAGCTCATTAAAGAAAAATCGGACATATGAGCTAGTGATACTTCCAAAGGGGAAAAGAACACTGAAGAACAATTGGGTCTTCAAGGTGAAAAGAGGAGGCAATAAAGAACTAGTCAAGCACAAAGCATGATTGGTCGTTAAAGGTTTTAAGAAGATGAAAGGAATAGACTTTGACGAGATCTTCTCACTAGTAGTAAAGATGACATCAATTAGGATTATACTCGAATTGACGGCAAGACACAACTTGGAGCTTGAACATATTGATGTCAAGACAGCTTTTCTACATGGAGATCTCAAGGAAGAGATATATATGGAACAACTAGAGGGTTTCGAAGTCGAAAAGAAAAAGCATCTAGTATGCAAGTTGAAGAAAATTCTTTATGGCCTCAAGTAAGCCCCAAAACAATGGTATAAGAAGTTTGACTCATTCATCACAAGTCAAGGTTTCAAAAGAACAGTACAGATCAGTGTATGTACGTCCAGAGATTACCTGAGGGTAAATTCATCATTCTACTGCTCTATGTAGATGACATGTTGATAGTTGGATCAGATAAGACCATGATTAACAGGTTGAAGAGAGAGTTATCTAAGTCTTTTGACATAAAAGACTTAGGGGCAGCTCAACAGATCTTGAGGATGAAGATTACACATGACAGGAAAACAAGGAAGTTGTAGTTGTCAGTGGTTGTCACAGGAAAAATATGTTGAACGAGTAATCAAGAGGTTCAGCATGGAGAGCGCCAAGCCAGTCAACACTCCACTAGGCAATCATTTCAAATTAAGCAAGAAGATGTGTCCCTCAACACCACAAGAAACAGATAAGATGGCTAAGATTCCCTACTCATTGGCAGTTGGGAGTTTGATGTATGCAATAGTGTGCACAAGGCCAAATATTGCTCATGCAGTAAGAGTCGTGAGCAGATTTCTTTCAAATCCAGGCAAAGATCATTGGGAAGCCGTGAAGTGGATACTATGGTACATGAAGGGCACATCTAAGTTGTGCCTGTGCTTCGGAAGTACAAATACACTCTTTGAAGGTTACATAGATGCTGATATGGCTAGAGATCTTAATGGAAGAAAGTCAACATTATGGTTCATTTTCACTTTTGTAGGGGGAGTTGTATCATGGCATTCCAAGTTGTAGAAGTGCGTAGCTCTATCGACTACAGAAGTTGAATATATTGCCGTAGCTGAAGCAGGCAAAGAAATGTTGTAGATAAAGCGGTTTCTTCAGAGCTTGGTATCACACAGGAAGAATATAAGATACATTGAGACAATCAAAGTGCTCTAGACCTAAGCAAGAACTCAATGTATCATGTATGCACCAAGCACATTGACATACAGTATCACCGGGTACGAGAGGTGACAGAAGAATAGATGCTAAAGCTGGAAAAGATTCACATTGATGAAAATCCTACAGATATGTTGATAAAGGTGGTAACCTATGAGAAGCTACTGCTATGTAAAAACATAGCAGGCATGAGTTCAGACTAGTGGAGTATGGCATGGGGATGGAGGGGGATAATTGATGATGTCCATCCCCATAATCACATCCAAAGAATCCTGCAAAATAAGGCAAGTTAGTTAAACATAATCTTAATCTGATTAGAAGTCCTAATCAAAGAAGGAAAAGGAAAGTAGGATTATAATCCTACTAATAAACTTTTCACCTCCTCTGGCCTCCATAAATAGGACCAGAGGTAGAGCCAAAATCATCATAATAGAATGGGTGTAATCCTTTCTCATCGTGAAGATATTCCCCTCATCCTCTCGTGGGCGTAGGCTACACATAGCCTAACCACGTAAACCCTTTTTGTGTTCTAAGTGTGATTGCATTTCTATGTGATTTAGATCCTAATTGTTGCGCCTAACAGTTCTCACACGAATAGAGCTTGCAAAAATATGAAATTTCAGCACCAATATACTGTAAGCAAGTAGTTGCTATTTTCTTTTGGGTTGGTTTTCTTCTCAGAATGGATCTGTTGCTTGCTTTGATATGCTTTTATTGTAAACTAAATGGATTTTAGTTCCCATTTCTGAATAGAAATTCTGCACTTGTACAAATTTTGTATGCTCTGGTAAGTTTTGGTTTTCCTTGAGTAGATTTTGAGTGGTTTATTGTCTGTTTTTGGAAGGAATTTGTATGTGCATGGTTAGGGTTTTCTAGGATTTGCGCATATTTTTGCCCGTGTGATCGGATGTGCTTAGCTACTGTAGATTCTCAGCTGCTAATAGATTCATGCATTATGCATATTATCTGTGAAAATGTGCTCCTTTCAAGTTCACTCGAATGTTTTTTTTGTCAAATGCAGATAAGTCTCACCATAGTTGGGAACTATATCCCTCTTTCACATTTTGCATTTGACAAAAACTATGTTGTTTGGTTTACACACTAGATTCATGTCCAGGTTATTTTTCTTTTCTTTTGTTATCTTTTCAATTGGATTTTGTTATCTTAATTGATTTACGTTCTTAAGTTATGTGGTTTTTTTCCTCTGAAATTCTAATAATATTGGAGGTGCAATTGTATATTCTTGATTGAGTATTTCATTCATTTTTCTTAATTTACTTTATGGCAAGTTTCCTGTCAAACTGGGTTCATGCTCTAGATTTACTATAATAAGCACCAGCATAATTTTTTTTTTGGAAAGAACAATCTGCCTAAATTGCCAGCTCATATTTGACAAAATGATTTGTTTTGGAAGTTTGAATGCTCTTGAAGTTTACCTTACTGACACTAAAAATATGGCAAGTTACCTTACTAACAATTCCTATCCATATTACTATACTTCTCTTTTCTTCGGGTAGAACTTTCCCAATCTATTTAACATAAAAAGAAAATGAAATGGAGCTGGAAAAACTTAAGGTAATTGCATGTTTGCTTTAGCTATGAATTACCTCGTTGCGGGGTTGTATTGTGGAGATAGCATATGATTGCTGTCCATAGCTTGAGTTGGAGACATGTTTCTGGCTGCCTAATATGAAAAAAATGATTGAATTGGATTGATTAGATAAAGAGTTTATGATCATTTGTTGATATTTCACTGAAGATGAGCTTTACAACAGTTGGAACTTCTCTATCGGGGGGTTATTTATTGCTCCTTGCCTACATAACAAGAGAATAGCTTAATCTTCTGCTAAGTTGGATCACACTGGCTATTGTAAGGCTTTCTTACATTTATCCATGGTTTGCTCTTTTGGTCCAGCATGCTTTCAGGCTTTGAGGTTTATCCTGACATATAAGTAACTTTGTTTTCAGATATTCACTGACCACTGACAATACTTTTGTCCCATTATTAAACACTTGGACTTGACCCCTGACAGCCTAGCTGAATTTCATTGCATCAGCCAACTTGTTGAGTTCATTATTAGTTTGCTTCTATCACAGCTTGGTTTTCCATCCAAGCAATTGAACAGGTCACTTGTAGAACATTTTTTCTAAGCACTTGCTTATGCCACAGTCAGCTGTGGATGGAAAACCGAACCATTTCTAGACATTATGGTGGTCAAATGGGTATGGATGTGGTGCGTGCTCCTACCATAGCCCATTAGATGGTTGAGTCTTAAAATAATGCAGGGCAAGGGTGGTCACATCTTTTGGAATGAAAGATCTTTTGGACTTGCGTAGTGCAGCATGTGATCGCATCCGTTAATTGATAGTTAGACATAATATGGTGATAAAATAGGTGGACAGCTGAATTTGTTTTTATCAAACGGTACTAAAGCGTAGACTCAGAAAGCCCCATTAGGGTTTTCGTTAGCAAAATGTCAATCTTTGATTTTTTTTGGGCATGGGATGGTGCACCATTGATGGAGATAGGTTTAATGAGATCAATATAAAATGAATATATTGTAAAATGGTGGAAGTATTTTTTATTTTTTTTCCGACCATGACAATTAATGACTTTTTGGAGTGGATCTCCTTGCATTACCGGAATAGTGGTTTCCTCTTCTACAAAAGAAGAATGATATATGTGGGGGGTTAACCGCTTTTATAGTTTAGGAGCGTGCTTTAAATGCTACATGTCATCTAAAGCTATGTTGGTTAACCCAATTGAACTAAAGACACCCAATAAAAAAAGGTTTTTTCATTATTAAAGGAAAAATAAAATTTGAATTCCTTTTCCTTTATGCGGCTGTTGTGGAAAGGAGAAATGTAGGACTACTTTCTTGTAGTTTTATCTAGAGTCGCAACCTAGAGAAAAAGGCTCTACGACCTTTAAAGATAACACCATAGATAAGAGCAAATGCTCTACTACGTAGACTAGTCAAAGTATCACTATAGTGCATGCTTAGTTTTGAAATGAGTATATTAAATGATACATTACTTTGAAACATGAACGAGGAATTCCTAGGCCTATAGATTAGACGTCCCAACCTTCTCTTGGGAAGGAGATGCTTCAATATAGTCTAAGAGAGAGGATCCTTGGGAAGGAGGGGGCATTGTCTACAATTTTTCCTCTCTCCTCTGAGTGCTACCTACATTATGCTAAGAAAGAAGTTATTCTGGAAAGCAACAGATTTAAATCTGAGCTACTCTATATGCTTCTATTATGAAAAATTAAGCTAATTCTAGACAGCAAGAAAGAAATTAAACAAGAAGGAACGAAATTATACATGACAAGGCAAGAATAATAAGGAAAGTAGAATACTAGGTACACCTAGAGAACTCCTCATATGGCTACTCTTCTAAAATATTGGACGTTTGTATATTGGACAGGTATTTCTTAGGTTAACTAATTAATCTTTCACTATTCACCTATGTTCCTGAGCTTTCTGGGCTCTAGAGCCAACATGAAAGAGAATTACAAGATTAAAGCTCCTTACCATGAGTTTGCTTGGTTTTTTCTCGTGTTTCTAGCCCTACGCAGGTTGCACATGCCAATTCACGCAATCTCGAAATGCAGTAAAGCTCAACAGGAAAAGCTCTCGAAATGCAGAAACCCTGCAACCAAATATCGAAATGAAGAAGGAGAAGCAAAAACCTAGTAGAAATCCCTTGAAGGATCTCAACCGCTACTCTTCTACGTTGGTAGCCCAAGAGGTTGTTTCAAGTTCCTTCTCTCAAACCCCACTTCCAAAACTACATTTCCTGCAACAAAATCCATCCCTAGAAGTCCTAAATCTGCCCTTGTTGCTAGAACTACATCCGTTCCCAGCGCTTCAAACCCTGGATTCAACGAGGACTGAAGAGATGAAACAGTCTAGGCATGGATCCAGCTGAGAACAGGAAATCTGGGTTGAACCTCCCTGCTGGAATGACTAGTACTTCCCTCCAACTTGAAACCTTTTCACCAACATCTTTCAGAGCTTTACAGAGAACACTGCCACTTTCAAAGACCACTTGTAGTGACAGATTCATCCCTTGCAGAACTTCTCCGAGACTTCAGAATTTTGCACTGGTGGAAGAAATCATCACCTGCAAAAGAAGGGGATAATGGCGCTTATGGTAGGTTATTGAAATCTGAACTGTTTGGACTTGATTCTGTTCCTGCTTCTCCTGCAGGTCGGATCACCGATGAGTCCACACATGAATTTGTTCAGGTTTAAGATCGATCATTCAGCACCTAACTCGCTTTATTCACCGTTGATTTCTGGGGGTGATGTGGTTTCTAGGCTTGCTTTTAGTCTTCAACTCCCCCTTCCACATGGCTCACTCCTGTTATTTATTAGAGAACGATGCACAGTGATGCGACTCTTGAGACTCGCAGTCTCTCATCCCCTTACTACTGCCCTTCATTCTGACCTTGCGTCTCTCTCTCTCTGTCTCTCGTCTTGTCATCTTTGGAAACATTTTGCCCGGGCTGGTTTCGGTTCGGACCGAAGATGGACTGTAGCCGACCGAAGATCGGTTGGTCAGTCTTCACCCAACCGAGATCGGTTCGATTCAATCTCAGTCTTCGTGGCAGTAGACTAAACAAATTAGGTTCGGTCCACTTTGAACCCTGAAATTAGACCGGACTAGATCATGTACACCCTTGTTATACACATGAAAAGTGGTACCCACGATTGATTTTATGACATGTACCCTTTTGGCGAGGTATTGGATTTGTTCAAGTATGATTCTCATGAATTTGGTGGCTTTGCCTGAATCATGCTTCTAGTTCTTTTCATTTATGGATAAGTCCATATCCTAGTGCATTGGGCTCCAAAGTTTTTGGCGTTTTGGGCTTCCATTTGATGTCTAAGCCCTAATTTCTTTTTCTAGAGAATCCCGTTTGAAACATGATATTGCGACAGATTTAATCTCAGATTTTTAGATGGTGTAATGTCAATATAGTATGTGAAATCGAGGCATAATCCAACCTTTTCCCCAAAGGCCTAAGAAGAAAGTTGGGGCTGATACTTCGAATGGTAGGGGTTTACAAAAATACAATTGAGAAATAGTGTCAAACATACTTAGTGTTACTGACTAGGTTCAATCGGTGAATGCTAGCCAACAAAGTCTTGATCTTGAGAAAGCGCAAGCGCTCAAACCAGTCGTCTCTATGGACCTTAGATGGGCATGCTTCCTTTATCCATCAATTTAACATGCACCTTGTTCTGAAATACGAAAACTAACTGATCGGTGGCTGTCACATACGCAGGTAGACGATCAAATCAACTTTACTAATGCTACTCCTAATTAGTTTGTTGAAAAAGACAATTTTGTTTCTTTATTATTTTAAAGATGTGGAGGCGACAAATTTCTATTGACCCAATCTGGCCATATCTTTGGTAATCAATTAGCAGCTAAAAGGTAGATGACCATATTTATGCATATCTCACGTGTTTTTATTTTTTTGTTTTTGTTTTGCACAAGTAAAGAATCACAAAGCAAATCTCTTACGCTTTCTTCTATTCTTATGATTCAGGTTGTTTATCTGTTAGGTGTACCATGAATGATCCATTGTAAGATTTGCTTACCAATTTCTTATGTGTTTGCCAGATTTTGTATACCAATTTTATTAATTTCCTATTATTACCATGATTTGCCACTAATGGCTTTTCTATTTTTAATATAAAATGGTGGAATATTAAACATCATATACATTAATAAACAAATACAGGCCTCGAAATGCAAACGCACGTAGTGAATATATACCAGGCAGGATGAAGTCCAAGCAAATAACTTCTACCCATGGCTACTTCTCAAGGCAGGGAAGATGAAGCCCTCAGCAAAGAACTCAAGGAACTCATCTCCTCCCTTCCAAGAGAGGATGGATGGTTCCAACCCTACATGTACCAGTACCAAGGTTTCTGGTATCCCTCGAGCTACATAAAAGGAGCAATAACATTCCAAAAACACTTTCAAGCCCGTGACAACGATATACTACTCATCTCCAAGCCTAAATCTGGCAGTACTTGGTTAAAGGCTCTTGTTTTTGCTGTTGTCAACCGGACTCGTTATTCTCTTGCTCACCATCCCTTGCTCAACAGTAACCCACATGACCTTGTCCCTTTTTTCGTATACCAGAACATGGTAACCGAAGTGGCCAACCTTCCATCTCCACGACTTTTAGCAACACACATGCCTTACACTTCACTATCGGCAGCAACATTGATAAAAGAATCCAATTGTCGGATTGTTTACTTGTGTCGGAATCCCGGAGACACCTTCATTTCCATGTGGTATTTTGCAAAAAAGACGAGACCTCAGAGCGCTGGACCACCTCTTTCTCTAGAAGAGGCCTTTGAGATGTTTTGTAGCGGAGCTTCCTTGATGGGTCCTTATTGGGATCATGTGTTGGGGTATTGGAATGCAAGTTTGGAAATGCCGGAAAGGGTCTTGTTGTTGAAGTATGAAGAACTGAAACAAGCCCCAACATTTTATTTGAAGCGTTTGGCTGAGTTTCTAGGGTTCCCTTTCTCTTTGGAAGAAGAGAGAGAAGGAATTGTAGAGGAGATATCAAAGCTGTGCAGCTTTGAGAAATTAAGCAGTTTGAAGGTAAACCAGACTGGACTAGCATCTAATGGCATCGAAAAGAAGGTGTTCTTTAGGCGAGGCAACGTGGGTGATCAGGCTAATCATCTAACACCTCTCATGATAGAGCGGTTAAATGAGCTGACCAAACAAAAGTTCCAAGGTTCCGGACTCAGCTTTCATCTATAAAGAGCCTTGATTCTATTATCGTTTCTACCAATTCTGTCCTATGCTAGCTTCACACCCGAGGGTTACATCAGTGTGGATTGCATTGGCTATCCTGTCCATGCTTTAGTTTCCATATTTTCTCCCCTTGTATACATCGTCTATTGTCTTAGTACGTGTAATATAAGCATTTTTATAATTCAAATATGTTATCCAAAAAAAAGGGGTATATTTTTTTTCTTTTTGATTGATACCTTTTAGGGAATTATTCTGATTAAGTAATAGATACCTATCTTAACATCAAGTGGAAAAACAACAACTTGGTAAAGTTTACGCTAGCTTGAAATGCTAGAGAGATACATAGGTTATATAGGATTTGAGTGTCGAATAAAGATGGAGAATAAATAACATGATCAACTTAGTAAGGATGAAAACCTATTCAACATAACATATAGACTAAGATTAATGTTGGGTACATGGTTAGGTAGTTTATGTCCCTAGCTTAGTCAAGGTGTGAAATGAACCTATTACTAATTAAATGTAAGGTAATGCGGAGTGCAAAGTGGATCATTAAACTCAAGGTAAGTGGATTCCTAAGTACATGTGGAGGTATATACAGAAGTGAGATAGAAAAGTAATAGGTAGTGCATGGTCCTTATCAAAGCGTATAGACACTTAGATGGCTACCCATAGATAGAAGGTGATCCACACGTTAGCAAGGCCCATAAATACAAGATTGGGGAGTACTGATAGACATGGACCATAAGCCCAAAACACATTTTACATAGAGCACATTAAGAAGCTTAGGGAGAACCATGCTTAGAAAAGGGGAAAGTATGTAGGGAACATTACGTGTAAGGGCTAGCCTACTTGAAGAGCAGCTGGTCCAAATCATGATGTACGCCCACTATATAATATATAGGATAACGTTAGAGTGAATGATTGTAAAGGAGTTTCCTAGGCTGCAGGTTTTCATGCATACAACCTAGGGAGACCCACAAAACCACCTAAGACAAATGGCTGACTGTCCTTACAAGCTAGAATACATATGCGGGCTGGATCATGCATGGGCAGCCACCCATTGTAAGGCAAGGGGGCAGCTGTTCTATATCTTGATGGGCTGCCTTGCATGGAGGGAAAGGAATAAAAGGGACATTGAGAAGTCTTCCTAGGCTGGAATGATCCATGGGTGCAGCCTAGGAAGACTTGAGTAAAACCATTGAGGGAGAAGAAGAGGGACCTGAGTAAGGAAGGGAAATCAGAGGAAAAAGGAAAGAAAAGTAGGAGATGGAATAGAGGAAAGGAATAGGAGGAAGCCGTTGCAAGGAAGAAGACCTAGAACTGCTGGACTATCCAAAGAAGATGAAGAATCCAGTAGTTTGGCAGCCGGAAACTTCTCCCAAATTAACTGAATTTTCAAGGAAGCTCATCAGGAGGGAGCCACTTTGACCTTCCTTAACTAGACCATGCTTTAATTTGTATAGAAAAAGGACTGAAAGAACATGTTTTCCATGGACTGTTGAATGGCGGATGAGCAATACTTGAATGGCTGAAAACTACTTTCTTTTATAACTTTTGAATTAAGGTTCTAGCTAGACATTTTAACGTATTATGGCATGATTTCATCACGCATGAATTGCCTTTAGATTGGATTAACAAGATGATTGATTTCAGTTGGAGTAAGCTATAGAAACTGAATGCATGTGCGGCAAGTTTCCATACCATGTTGGACTGTTTTACTTGCATAAGTTTGGGAAGTTAATGACCAGCTTGGGACTGTATTTTGTATTTTATTTGGGTTCTAGTAGTTTATTATTTGACTGATGCATGGATGATGGTTAATGAAAATCAGTAAATGAAGAAAACCAACTGAAAGATGCATGAAGAAGTACCGTTCCTAGGCTTGGTTTTTGGGCGCAGGAAATTGGGCCATATCATGCATCGAATTGGACAATCAATTGAATGAGTTTTCTGGGAATTTTTTATATTTAGAATCCTTAATGAGTTAACTTGAAAGTGAATGGGTTGGATGATGGAAATCTTATGGATTTGTCTTGAAATATATCCATAAATGAAAACTGTTCTCTGCGTACCATGCAGAAAACAGTAATGGAAATATTCCAGAAATGAGGACTTAAAATGAAAGCAGCTATGGGACGCTAAACCAGGATTTCACACTTGATTACACTTCATAAATCAGTAACACACACATTAAAATTTTCACTTAAAACCCACCTTATTTCTGGACTTTTGAAGCATAATAGGAAGTGGTGAAACAATAGCATTATGAATGACTAAAAGTGCCTAAGGCGCTGCATGACTTGAAGGAAAGTTGCACTATGGCTGGAAATCAGATCATAAGGGGCATTTAGGACTAAGTACGTTCAAGGAATTAGTGAGAAGAATGAAAATCCTATAAGCTATAAATGGTTGAATAGTTTGCCTCAGCTGCTCGGTGCTGCTATTGGCATAACAACAGGTACACCATAGGTTGGTCCAACCCAGTCCTCTCGTAATAGGGTTGGATCCTCATACTTCTCCCTTTAACACTAGCAGTTAGGGTACCATGGGAGTGTGCTAGAAACCACTGAGTATGGGATCGGTGTAGCATGCCCCCATGGCTTGTTTTGGGATGTAAATTCTTACTGAGTTAATTGACTTAAACGCATCTTAATCTACAAGGAAAATGAGGGTACGGTTCTACTTGAAAAATAGAGGATTCACTCACCCTAATAAAAAAAATCTGAACCTAGAATCATTGGCTCAACTTAAGGTGAGACTTGAGTTACTTACCTTGTTAGTTATATACACTTTGCCAAAATAAACCTTACTAGTACCAGACCATATACAAGAAACCTTAACACTCATTCTAAAGGAGGAAATGATACAAGTGTGATAAAGACTCGAACCGTAAAGAAAGTAAAAGAGATTACTGGAGTAGAACTTATTACTTAAAGAGTAGTCGCTTAATGTTGCATGAGTGACTGATGCCATTTGAAATTCTTTGATAAGGTTGTGTCAATAGTGTAGTGATGCTACGAGCTACCTAAACTGATGACATGCTTATGCTAATTGAATGAAATGTAAAGATCATGAGATTATTATTACATGATGATGATATAAACTGCTTTAAGTGGTAATGAGCTGAGTGTAATACCTAGACTACTTGAAATGCTACGCAAAAGCATGGAACATGTTGTATAGGCATATGCCATATGAATTGAAATGGATGCTATGAATGGTAGTATGTATTCAACCATGCGAACAAACTATGGAAATGCTATGATACAAAATATAAACACTACGACAAACCAGCCATGGAAAATCATGAGAGCACCTATGTTATGCATTAGAAATTGAGAAGTTTAAATGTAAAATAGCATAATAATGATTAAGGAAGTAAAAACAAAGAGTACATGGCTGATCGGAGAATCATTATGATACATGAACTTGAACTAGTAACATGTTCATAAACACTTAGCATGATTAGCTAGTGATATGACAGATTAATTAGGTCAAAACTTAACTGAAACTATACTTGCACCATAGTTTGACTATGTTTCCATGCCTTTCAAAAGAAATATATGAAAGAACACTGAAAAGACATACACTGAAAAGCTTTGAAGGAAAATGACATGAATAGTGGATGCATGTAGGATGCTCCCATTATAGACTGTGAAATGTAAAAAGGCAATACTATATGAATTAACCTAACTTGGCATGGACAGAAGAATACCTACATTTCGAAGATGAAAGGGTTCTAAAATGGATCTTACATGATTTGATTGATATGGAAGTGAGTAGTCACATCTCTGAATTTTATTTGCTTTTAGTTTTAGATTTTGGTAACGATTCTTGGGCATTTGTAAGTCCCCAACTCATGGGGCATTTTTTAAGTCCTAGGGCACTATGCTAGGAGGTATATATTGGCCCCTAACCTCTTATTTATACCCACCCTTATGTAGGGTTCTAAAGTAAGGGTAGGCTTTACGAAGCTGCTTTTAAGATAAACTGGTAACCTTGTGAGGGTTGGCTCAAAATTGGACCATGTTGGAATCCAAGGCTGTTGTAGTGGGTGATGGTAGTTGCTTAGGTAAGAGATAGCCCCACTAGCATTACATAGGTGTCTAAATATGATTTACTGTGGTTGCAGACATGAACTGATGCATCGATCATTCTCAAGACTTAGACCAGAGCCCGTGGCAGGATGGTTATGCCACTCAGATAAAGCTAGTATTCAATTTAGTTATCAACTAATGAGTTGAACTAGGGCACATTGATATGAAAAAAATTGGAGAGCTCCTATACGCATACCTAGTCCATTACAATGCTTTGATGCGACTAACAGATTTATGTCTTACTGTTTGATAGTATTTTCATCGAAATAGATTTATCGAGTTATATTTACTGATATAGTTTAATCAACATAGTTTGATGAATCTAATTTCATTGAGCATTTGCTTGCATACACATGCAAAAGCTTTAACTAAAGTAACTAAGAAAGAAACGGGAAGTTAAATATACTAACTAATATGGTTTCATGAAGATAACTATTTAGAAGACTTCATATAGAAAGAAAATGCGAAACCTAGTTCACTATATGGAAGTACTTATGTGTATTAACTAGCTAGCATGTATCTATATGTATTTGCTGCTATCTTTTGAAACTGGTCTTATTGGGGTTGTTCCACCCGAGCAGTTGTGCTCACCGTCCACCAACATTTTTCAATTGAGCGTTCACAAAGACTAAGTGTTGAGGAGAAGGGGAAAGCAAAAGCGACGTCTACCTAATAGAGACAGGTGCTAGACAGAGTTACTTATTTTAGTTTGGACTTTCTAACAGACTAGTGGATGACTGTAATTATAAATTATGTTGACTCTTAGATTTCAAATAGGAGGATTTACACGAACTCTTATAATTGAATATTTTGATGGTAGATTTAGTTGTGACTAGTGGATCTTGTGGCATGTTCACTTATTTGCACTCACTCATGTTCGAGATCTACTTTGACTATGTACGGAGGTTTAACAGGTGACCTAGGGTATGGAGTGAGGATTTGTGAAATTACTTAATTTATTGATATATACTATGAATTTCCAAACACTTCATTGCATAAATATTTCTCCAAGATATCTACTACATTGTCATGATTTTTAAAGTAATTTTAGAAAAACTAGGATATCACAGTAAGTCTCTTCCTTATCAAGCTAATAAAGAGAAAACATAGAAATAAATAAGGGGAAAACCTTATTTCATGTTTTCTCAATTTTAGAGCTCTCTTTCTAACCACATAAGAAAATAGCGAACAACCTACCAAGAAGAACAATAAAGAGAATACCAAGATTAGAGAAAAAATTATATGGTGCAAACCTCTACACACACACACACACAGCAAAATTCTTGGCCCTTGGGTTCCTTAATTAATGTTTTATTTGATCTTCTTGAATTGTTTACTTATTAATTTATCTATTTTTGAATTTTGAATACACATGGATGAGTTAGAAATCCCTGCTCTTAGCTTGTGGGTCAATTGTGCTAAACAATTCAGTTTTAACCATTTGATGTTATTGGTTAGAATCCTTCAATTTGGTTTTCCTATGTGGTTTTCCTATTGATGTTTATGTTGCAATGGCTTGCAATAAGGGGATGAAACCCATGAGAGAGAGATGCATCTCTATCATTTAAATTCTCTTTGTTTAATGTTCTCCCTCCATGCAATTTTTCCATAATCGGGGACTAATTTCGAACATGAATTTTATTAATTCAAAGATTAGGTTCTAAGTTAGAGTTCTAAGGTTCCATACTTGTAACACCCTGAGTTTTTATAACATTTTTTTATAATAATAATAATAATTATTATAGGCGGGATCCCAAAATCAAAAGATTCTATTAATTATTATATTAGAACATTTACTTAAAAACCTCTTGGTGTTATCTCCTTTCTCCAAAAACATCACAACTACAATTTAAAGATAAATATAAATACGCAGTAATAAATTTAAGATAATACCCATATCAAATCCAACGTCAAAATCAAAGATGCCTTTATTTTTAAAATAATAATATCCAAAAAGCATAATAATGTGGCCTAAGGTCTATCCATCATAATATTCCATCGTACTTAAGGACATGTCCATAATATATATATATATATAATGTCATAATCAAATCCATCTAATGAAGGTATACAGTCTATGAAATAGGTTCAAATTGTAGTCCATCTAATCACTCATGTCGAACTATCTATCAGCTAAATCAAAGTGGTCACTATTGCTATCACTATCCCTCCACGCCCTTGCCTTTCCTGCTATAATGCTCGGTATTTGAGGCGTTGCAAAACAAAGCAATGCCTTAGCAAACTATTGCTTGTGTAGGTACATAGACATTTAATGTAATAACAAGGGAAAACAAAAATGAATAATAATATAGATATAATATGTAGGTCAATTATCCATGAAAATATAAGTATCATAAGTAATGCCAATATAGTTTTAAAACATTGCATGTGATGAAATATGCACCTCATGGATTTAAAACATGATGATCTCATGGATGTAAAATAGGATATGATCCAATGTAAATGAGCATATAATAATAAATAGGGTACCCCAAGGTACGTGGATCCCACGAGTGTCTCATACACTTGTATAACATATCATGAGTACTCATATAAATCCTCTGAGTGTCGTCACACTCAGGCATACAATATAATCTCCATGATCATCATGCAAGCATACAGAATAAGAGTATGGATAGTCATGTTGCAATGGCAACCCCTCTAGGGTCTCAACCATCATCACTCCCTGTCAATACCATAGCAGGAGACTTAACGTCTGTCTCCATGAAAAGGCCTAGACTAATAGTGTGGACTATCCATGTTACCAAACCCCTACGCAAAGTCGTCTGTGGGTAGGTGTCTATCACATCATAAATCACATCACAATTTCGGAGGGTGGGTGGCCAGCCCTGCTCCCTCCTAGCATGACATCCACCAGGTGAGAGCACTTATCATAAATTACAAAACATGAAAAATCACGTATTTAGAAAAATTAGGAGCACTTGTGGCTCACAATCCCCAAGGCACACCCCTCATCTCGGGGTTAGCCTCTCCAAGGACTAGCCATCAAGCCTCCCCCACCAATTTTATGAAAACCCACCAATCCCAGTGATGCAATAAAGAAAGGTACTTATTAATCATACATAAGATATGCGGTATTAATACTATAAAATAATCGATCATGAAAACCCATTCAATATACTATCGAAATATTATATTGATCATAGCATAAAACTTTGAATCTCACAAAATCATAGACTAAATAAACAAGTGTCAATTAATCATAATCAACCATGATGCTATAACAATGCAAGGTTTTAGAAATCAAAACATAACATTAAATGTCGTCACCTACCTCAATGAGAGATAACCCAAATCAAGTGTGTAATCTTCTTAGCTTGCATGCTCTGATGTACCTATCAGTATCACAGTACTATTTTATGTTATTTATTTCATCTTAGTGGAATCTATAGCGATCAACCGTTGGATTGTTCTCTAAGATCTCTATTTATGATTAGATCCTTAAGTCCCACATTAATTATTATTAATCAGTTCTATCTCATGTTCATCTGCTCATTTTTGTGTGCATCTAAAGTTTATACCTTGATCTAATGGTCAGATCATCCTTAGATAAACAATTTCCCTAGATATGAGTCAATTTGCTAAAGTAATTACACCTAATTTGATCCTTAGGACCCTCAGTTATGATCATATATTATCTAGTTGTTCAAGTCCTAGGTAATGATCACCCTTTGATTAGTCGGATCTAAGTGTTTTGGTACTATTTTATGAATTTGACCTAATTATATGTAATTAGGTCAAGATTTTAATGCTAAAATCATGTCTGCATCGTTGAGACGGTTCCAATGGACCTTTTGGAGTGAAGATTGGGCTTCTGTAGCCTCCAAAATCTAGAAAAACCAATTCAGATCAAAATCAGATCAAAAACCAATTTTTACACCGGTTTGCACCAGTGGAGGGGGTTTACATTGGTTTATACCGGCATCCTCGATACGCACAGACGCCAGAACACGCTGTGCATTTTGGTAGGTCAAGATAGAGTACATAAGTGCTCCTGCGCGTGACAGGGCTTTGGCGTGTGTCGTCTATCCCTGTGCGTTCCGGTCGGCGTCTTAGGCGCACTGTCCATATGGGACAATGAACCCGAGCTGTGCAATTTCTTTTGGCTTGATCGGAGCCCCAGATACTCTAATTTTTTTTTTTATTATCTATTTTTGTCGTTCCTAGGGTTTTTGGGTCCAAAGATCACATTGAAGGCTTAGATCTCTCATTGGAGATGTCTTTAATGTGGGTCTAACTATACTCTACAGTTTTGACTTCCTAGGCCATCCAACGGTCGTTCAGCTCAGATCCAGCCCAGATCTATGAGGAAAAAGTTGAAAAATAAGCAAAAGAGAAGGATAAAGGGTTTAGCCTACATGATTAAAGCTGAAGAGTGGGGTTCGAGGTCCTCTAGCGCATGCAAAGTTTGGTCTGAGCTTGGTGGAGAACGAATGAAGATGGTACGATCCCAGAGCTGTTTTTCATTGGGAGTGAAGAGGAAACTTGTTTTTGTAGGTTTAGATCTGATTACTTTGCAGGGAAAGGCAGATTGTCGCCTGCTAAGGGTTAAGGATGGAAATGGGGTGCCGTTGTTAAAATGACTCTATCTAATTTGTGTCCCTGCCTAATTACCAAATTGCCCTATAATCTTAAAAGGTTCATATCTCTCTCATTCGATCTCCGTTTTGGACGCTCTTTATACCATTCAATTCCTATAGACATGTATTTTCTAATTTTAGTAGTTTCAAAACCAACTTCTATTCTTAAATTTTTTAATTTAATTAATTTATTTTGTTACTAATTTAGGGTTAAAAATTGAGGATATTACAATCCTACATGTAGGTAACTTGTGCTACTTGAACATTAAAGCATGCAGATATAAATAAGTAATGTTCCTCTAAGATCCTTTGTTTCTGACCATTTTGGCTAGTCCTTTATGCAAGCAGCGGCTTAGAAATTCACCTATGGCATCATTTTTTCCGCATCTACAAGGAGAGAGTAATGCACCCACGAATGTACAATTCATTCTCACAAAGTTCAATTTACAGCTACCAAACACTGGTGTCTCACTGTCCTCTTTTATATGGTCGAATGCTTGTCACATGACTCCATGCAGATCACTTGCATAGAAAAAGTTGCGTATTGACTACATTCCTTCCTATAATATTTCATATTTTGGACTCATGGAACTTTACAAATTAATTTTTATCTTGTAATGACCTTTAAAATAACTTTGTGAGGACACACACCCCCATGACCTACCATGTACCATGGGAGAGGACCTTCTTACACCATTGTGTTGAAGGCATTTATTGGAAAAATAGCTTATATTGAATATTTTGAATCACTTAGCATGGTGATTTTGGTACTAATTTGTTATAGTTACAAGTGATGTGAAACTTGAGCACCCATTGGAGCCAAAATGACTAGGATAGAAAAGAAATAAGGCCAACTTATGATGCTACCTCATTAGAGCCAAAATGATAAAGGGATGACTTGTGACTTGGGACACAAAACCAACCTAGTAGGCAATTAACATTTGTATTAGTGGATTTGGAGATGGAGTAGGTTATCATGAGATGGTGATGACTTAATATATCTTGAGATGGAGTGTTATACAATGAGATGGCTTGATAGGACATTAGGATAGGACATTAGGGTTTCTCTTGATATATAGCAGTGAAATGATATTAGATACAATGAGATGGAGTGAGATGGCATGATAGTCTAAAAAGAAAAATAATATTAAATTATTATGAGAAATGATATTCCCATGTCCTTTTTGGACTAATGGAACCCCTCATTTTTAGTTTTGTTGTACTTTTTCTTGAAGTGCCTACCTTTTTTTATAATTTGAATAATTAAATGAGTCACTTTATCAAAGATGGTTATAGAGAAATAATCACATACTTGGGGTGATCCTACCCTTGATTTTTACGGAGCTATTTTTATTTTTGTTACTTTTATTACTGTCTATTTTACAACTCAAAATATATCAAAGAAGCAATGGTAACGTCCTTTATTTTTGGGACTGGTCTCATCTGTGGCATGATCAATGGTTATGATACAAGGTTCATATCATTCTAAAAAGATGGATTCCACTTTACTTTTCATAAAACCCTTAATTAGACTATAGCAATAGTTACAAAGAGGCATAGGAATATAATTTTCCATTATTATAGTTACTATAATATTTTTGTATACAATTGAGTATGTGGGTTTTTTGTGAAATATATGTGGGTCTACTATGAAAGAGTGTAGTATAAATCTATGTGTGTGTCCACTTGCATACTAGTTAGCTGACACTAGTATATTTGGTCTCACTCAATGGGAGATTTGGCTATAGACCCACTGTATGAAATTGATGCACTGACCATTGTAAAAGAATGTAATAATCTATTTGTAGGGCCACTTTGAATACCATATAAATAGAAACTTGTGTATTTAGTCTCACTCAGTGTGACATTAATGAGTGGTCTACTTTGCATGAAATTTTTATTTGAGATTATTTTGCAAGAAAATTTATGCCAGTCCGCTTCAATGTAACATAAAACTTGTATATGTGAGCCTTTTTCAAATAAATTTTGTATGATCCAATTTTGCTAGCTTGTAACAGGGAACTTGATGGTTCACTCTTAGAGCTTAATGGGTCCATTTCTCATCATAGTGCACCTATGGAGGATAAAATGTAGGAAGAAAATGAGGGCATTCTTTTCTCTCTCCTTAATCTTAATAAAAAATTAAGATTGACTTGAATTTTTGGGTGAGAGTAAACAACTAGTTTTTACACTATAATTGTCTCCACATGAGATGGCATGAGATGCTATTCAATTTCTTAATATTCAATCCCTAAATAACAAGCAAGCAGGCAAGCAAATTAGATGAGAAGTTTACAAATTAAGCCATCATAGGCACCACTAATGAGCAATTGAGAAGAGAAATTTTAAACTCAAGCCATGTCAAGTATCACTAATAGGTAGATGGCTTGAAGAATCTTAAACTTAAGCCATCTCATTCGAATTCAACACATCTCACTCCATCTCATGATCCAATAACACCATAGAAGGTTACAAAAGGGTGTATTTTCTAATACCTTAACTCTTTTTCTCATAGAATGTTAATAATAACTTAATGAGAAGTGACATGCTAAACCAACACTCCATATAAGTGCATCCATTGACCATAAAGGACCAAGCCTACCTTTGGATGATCCAATTCATTCATCTAATTGCTCATGATCAATCATGATGTTTGGGTTGTTTATTTTGAGAATTAATATACGCTTAAATCACCTTAATAGGTGGTTGGATGTTTTATTTTAATTAAAATACTAAATTGAGGAATTTTTGAGAAAATTTAGTATCATTAGATTCTACACTTGAAATGGAATCCAACGCCTCAAAGAACACTGAAAATGGAGTTTGTATGAAGAAGTTATAGGCGTTGAAAGATGGAGGGCATATCTGTAAATTGATTGCAAAACAGCTAAGGTTTAAAAACACAGGGGTTGTTTTGATAACGACACCCCCAGGTCGTCCCCTACCTCCAGTAATCGACTTCCAGCACCGTCTCTGCAAGGTGGCGCCAAAAAAATGGAGGCACCGCCATTAGGTAGCCTTTGCAAGGCTATAAAGCCCTCTTCCCCCCTCTCGCTTTGATCATCCTTTTCCCCATCTTCTCTGGTTGTTTCAGACTAGGGTTCCAGTCCAGCAAAATTGAAAAACCCTCCTCCAGTTCCTGCAAATTCCGGCAATGGCCAAGTCCTTTAGGCCGGCCATTTCCCTTTCCCGTTTTTCCCCATTTTTCCCTAGAATCCCCGGAAAACTGGGTTTTCCCTTTCTTCGGGTTTTCCGGCGACTTAGGATTCAAGCAGACGTAAAGGGAGCTGCACACCGGAATGAGGGCACCATCTTCAACTACCCAGGTAAGGTTTTCTCCCCCTCTCTGGTTTCCCCCTTCTCCAGGCCAGATCCATGCTAGATCTTGCATTTCCCGGCTGGAGAATGCACCGGGGAAAGCCAGGTTCCATCGGCTCCATGCAAACCAAGCGTCCTAGGGACACGACATGTAACACACCCTCGGGATGTGCCCCTGGGATGGGCTTCGGGCATGCGACTGTGTGGGCATGGTCTTGGTTTGACCAGGACACATGAGCACCCACACCAAAGACACGTCCATGCGACACCATCCGGGACGCACATCGTGGGAGCACCCTTTGGGCATGCACACGCGTGTGAGCATGGTCACGGTTCGACTGGGACGCGCATGCGTCCTGGGACCCGTGACGCGTAGGGCCATAATGGACACATTTGGGTTGTCCCATGAGGCGCGACACTAAAAATGCAATTTAGGAGGCTATATAACTCTGATTGAAGATCCGAAAGAACTGTTGCATTCGTATTGACGATGCAGACCTAATGAGGCTACAAAAGTTAGGATCTGAAAACTATATTATATGACTATAGCCCAAAAACTATCAAAATCTCATAGATCTACCATGTCAAAGATGATTAGATTTCATGGCTTGATCCATTAGAGGTGTTAGGGGATTAATAGCTCAGGATTAACCCCAAAGTATAGGTATCGACCCTTGAATGATAGATATAATCTGGAAATGCATTTAAGCAATGACCTATAACCTAAAGGGTAGATCTAACCATTAATCTATAAGTACAGGTAATGATCTACAATGGATGAAAAATGATATTGGAATCCTTGTTATCAATTAATATCAAGGGTTTCACAAAGATGGGTCAGGGTCGAGTAATGAGGAACGCGATTCAAGGAACATCGAGGTAGGTAGTCTGATCCTACTAAGTTGTTAAATGCATTTTCAATAATCTAATCAATTTATTTATTCATGACTACCATGTTTAGTATGCTTTTTGAGATATGATATCGCATAATATGCAAATTTTCCTTATGATCTTGAATGCAATTGCTTGCATTAAATTGATTTTATGAATGCATTGCTCACATGCTTTGAAATGCATAAATTGCATGATTTGCGATGATTGCGATATGGATTACATATATCTATATTTTTTGGACTAATGAGCCTGGTGGACACTATGCTAAGTGGGTATATCGCTGAATGAGGCAACCCGCATAGGAAAACCTTGAGTTCCAAGTGGGCAGATCACCGAATGAGGTAGCCTGCGGTGGGCACAAAACCTTAAGTTCTAAGTGGGTAGATCGCCGAATGAGGCAGCCTATGGTGGGAATAAAACATTGAGTTCCAAGTGGGTAGATCGCCAAATGAGGCAACCTGTGGTGGGAACAAAACATTGAGTTCCAAGTGGGTAGATCGCCAAATGAGGCAACCTGTGGTGGGAACAAAACCTTGAGTCCCAAGTGGGCCGATCTCCGAATGAGGCAGCCTACGGAGGAGCATAGTTGGCCCTATGATTTCAGTGTTATCGATATGCATATAGCATTGAGATGGTTGTATACGAGTACTCGTGACTAGTCGGTTTTAAGTGGGCAAATCACTGAATGAGGCAGCCTGCTGTGGAAATGATGACTATTTTAAGAGTTTTATGATTGCCAACATCTGCTTTGAATGATGACTATTTTAAGAGTTTCATGATTGTTATATTTTACTCGCTAGTTTGATATGTTGTCGAGATCTTATTACTTGTATATATTGATTCCTGTTTTATGATTTTAGTCATATTGAGAAGACTAGATTTGCGTACGGGTTTCATGGTTGAAATTGTATCAATGTGCTTACGTTTTATGCACAAAATATGCATGTTTACACAAAAAGGAATTACTAATGTTTTACACGAAAAGATCTTTGCATTACGCATGTTGCTTGCTGTGTTTTCAAAATAGCAGTATTAGATCACCTACTGGGTATGAGGAATACTTACCCAAATCTATTCTTTTTATATATTAGCTCCACATAGAATTAGAAGAAGCATTGAAAAATGTTAGTGCTACAATCAAGTGAATGAATGGAAGGCAAGCATGAACGTAAGTAAACACTCTACCTTTTGGACATATATCTGTACTTACTATAGTTGGGCCGTGAGTTGTAACTGGATAGACTTGGGAAATATTTATGATTTTCTTCATTTTTCAAAATTTTCTTATTCATCTTAAAAGCAAATGACACTCAAGGTTTTCAAAATGAATTTAAAACAAAAGATTTTTTCGCTGCATTGCATTGTTTTTATAAAAGTGTTTTCAAATAGGGATCGATCTCACATTAGGAATTAGGTTTGCATTCAAAAATGCATTTGAAAACTCGGGTCGTCACACCTTTGGATGTCTAGTAGTTTAAAAAATATTTAGACTAGATGGTTCTACTATTTAAACATTAACATCAAACAAATGAATTATAAACTTTGTATGACAATGATCTCAGTTAAATTCTCAAACACAATTTTCGTCATCCTCGAATTCTCCAATTATCATTTTTTATTTTAAATTTTATATACAAGACATCCAATGCCCAAGCAATGATGAATGGGTTAGATCATCCAAAGGTGGGATCCCTCAATGAAATGCAATTAAAAAGTGATTTATCATCCATGGGAGCATTTACACAAAGTGTTGCTTTAGCATTTCTCTAATTAGAATTAACTCAATATTTAAGTTTGAGTTAAAACTTTGAGTTTTTTGGAGCAATGGTGGGTTCATATCTTTAAGCCATTGGCCAAAAATCTTGTCCATTGGGTAGTCATTGTCATTGATACAAACAATCATATAATGTAATAATTATACTTCTTTTTTTCATTTTGATACTTACAATAGTTTTAATTGAAACATGCAATCATATAATGCAATAGTTATACTTCTTCTTTTTTTCTTTTTCTTTTTCCTGATAGTTACAATGGTTTTATTTCATGAAAGGTGGTATACCCACCAAATGGCTATAAATATAGGTGACCTACAAAGCTAGTGTAAGTGCATAAGGAAATCCTTCTCTCTGTTTGTTTTTTGCAAGTGCGTGGACTATAACATTATAGTTTGTGCAAGTACGGGCCAATCCTATGGGGACTCGACTTAAAAAGTGGAGTTTAAATAAAATTTAAATTAATAAAAATAAATAAATTGTTAAATAAATAAAATAAAATTGCACAAAACAAACTCAGATCTATTGATTAATTAAAAAGTATATAATTTTGAATTCAAAAGAAAAGGAATTAAACAAAATAACAAGCTAAATCAACTTTCCTAGCTTGATCGTACCAAAATTGGCAACATCTAACTGCATCCATGTTTATCAACCTTCACCAATCCTTCATTGATGTCTCTAATTACTAATATAATGGATGAATTAAGCAAATCTTCTAAAAAAGTAATGATTTAGATAGATGGATTAACTTGAGATGTGGATGACTTAGATTGATTGGCTTCCAAATGTAAGATTAGAACCATTAGATCAACTAGGAATTATATTTTGATAAAGATCTGAAATTAGATTTTAAATTAGAAAAAAATCAAGCAAGAATTAGGCACAACTTTCTAGTTAAAACTAAATCATTGATTCAAATTGGCTAAAACCAAAGAGGGACTAATATGAAATTACATAGGGACTTTCTAAGAAAAGGACAAAATAGGGTGAAAGACAAATAAGGAAAGATGATGAAATAATGACTCAAATGGAATTAGAGCAAGAAGGTAAAGGGCAAAATTTGAATTTTTTGGAATTTTCCTAGTTTTACCCGAAACAAATAAGAAAACTATGGGAGAAGGAAGATGATAACAAGGAGAGAATAGTGAAGGGGGAAAAGGAAAATTTTGAGAAAACCAGAGTTGCTTTTTCTTCGTAATAGAAAACAAGGAAGAAATTTTGTGGGCAAAATTGTGAAAATTATGGTTAAAAATAGGGGGAAAAAGGAAGGAAACAAGGACAAGAATGGTGACATGAACTTGCAAATAGAAAATAGATTGGTAAAGTGGGAATGAAGATGATGGGAAACTAGGAAAAAGAAATGGCTGAGAACAGTGATTGATAGGGAATGAAGAATGGAGTGATTGGAATAAGAATAGTCCCTTTGATGTCCTTCTTCAAGCTTCCCAGGGTGATCCTCTTATAGTCATACAGTGAAGAGTTTCCTCTAGGGATAAAACTATGTGTATTGCTTTGAGGAGTCCCATTGCAGTGCTGAAGTAGGTGTCCCTTGTAGTGATCCTACTTCAGAGAGAGAGAGAGAGAGAGAGAGAGAGAGAGAGAGAGAGAGAGAGAGAGAGAGAGAGAGAGAGAGAGTCTCCCTTGCCTTTTACTATTTTAAAACCTTTTGTCCCCCTTCCTCTTTGGTCCTCCCTTCTAATTTCATCTTCACTTCTACTTTGTTATGGGTTTCCCCTTAAGTTTGCATCCTCTTTTTTCCTTTTCTAGTTTTTATTTCCTTCTTCAATTATTCCTTCCTTTTCCACTTTGATTTCCTTCCTTCTAATTTTTTCAATGAGAAACTGGTCCATTTTAGGCTCTCCTCCTTTAAGAAATCATCTCTTTTGGTAGGATGAAGATGATCTGGTACTGATTAGCTTGATCCAAGCCACCTAAGTTCATTCTAGTTGATTTGTGACATATAAATCTCAATTAGAATCATCTGAATAGTGCTTTAATCATCTAATCTACTCCGATGATCATCTAGCCATTAAATTTTGTACATCAATGGTTAGATGATCAATTGGAGCTAAAATGCCCACTTAATCTAAAAATTCAAAATTGATTTATTAGATGATATAGATGCAAATTTAGGTGTATTTAGCTAAAATTGAATGCTCAACACTCCCTTCAACTTGCATTTTGGTAGTCCCGAGCAAAACATGCAAAAAATATTTTATTGGAAGTGATACAAGCTGTCAATTTTTAGCATATGCAATAATCCCTTAAACCTAGATTACCCATAGTGAACGAGTTAAGCCTTGTGAGGGTTTGCACCACAAAATATCTAAAATATTTTTCAAGTCAACTCCTATTGTTGTCTCAAAGAATTATCTTCAATAAATCTATCTACTTTAACATACTAAAAAAATTGAACAAAAAATTCAAAATCCTACACAAATACTAAATACATTCCAATTGAGCTTAGATATCACTGTGTGTGTACATTGCACATATATAGTAATCTTTATATCTAAGTAGATTATATCTTTTGAACTCCATCTGAAATATCTTTTGACCTCAATTCTCACTAATGACATACACTTAGAAATAAACACTTTCAAAAAAGGGTAAAATATCTCTCTTTTACATGTATGATAAGAATCAATAAAAGCAAATTTATCTCGCATATACTCATAAAGAAACAGGAGTTGCTAGGAATTTAGTTTGATCCTTTTAGAAAGAATTAGATGCCAATACTAAGAAAATTAGAAATATTACTCTTTAAATCCTATCCAGCCATATGCTCACTCAAACTATATTCATCCTAGAATTAATAAGTCATCAACTTAGATGAAATGTGGGCTTAAGACATGGTTATGAAAAGAAAGGACGTATAAGATATTCAAAATTCTTTAAAAATAAGTAGAGCTCTTCTTCTAAAGTTGACAATTCTTCTTATGTATCAAGTGAATATTTCTTCAATTTTTTGCATTCTTAATTTTTTCAGCACTTTTTTTTTTCCTTTCATAACTTCTTTTATCTCTTTGGCAACTTATGGGTAAAGGTTAATTTGGGCTTGAGAAAAAAACATAGCTTATATAAAAGGCTCAATTTTGGTAACTAATGGAAAAAATGTTATGGTGTGGGTTTTATATCTCTAGGTTTAAAACAAGGAAGACCAAAATCATTTTATAGGTTTTATATAACCTATTCGATTCAATGAACTTTTAGAATTTTAAAGGTAATACTCTAATAATTTAGATAATTATCTGAATATAAGAGTTGATGACATCAAATTTAAATTAAGCATGCTAAAGAGAGATGTGAAACATTTATAACCTCTTAGAAGAATGAATGATTCTAAAACTCACTTAGGTTAGAGGTCACCATTGAATTTTTTCAGGATCTCTAAGTTATAACTACTTATCAATTTAGACTATAAATACACAATTGTGTGTACATATGTGACTTGAGAATTAGCTTTCATATAATACTTTAGAAAATGAGTAAAATAATAAATTAGTCATATATAATTCTATAAATAAGCTAAAGTTGGAAAGAAAGATTAGACTTCAAAAAATCAAATTCTTATCATTGTATAGGAATTGACCTAAAATCTCTTAACAGATTTTCAATATAGCTCAATTTATTTATTTTTAAAATTAGGAAAAATAGCTATAAAATGACCTTGAGGTCACGGGTTCAAGGCGTGGAATCAGCCTCTTGCAAAATGCAAGGTAAGGCTGCCTACTATAGACCCTTGTGGTCCGCTCCTTTCCCTGACCCCGCATAGGCGGGAGCTTCGTACATTGGGACTACCCCTAGCTATAAAAAGACCAGAATTCTACACTCCCCAACCGATGTGAAATGTTGTCCTCAATGTTAAAAAAGTTATAGAGTTCAAATGGTACAAGATTATTACAAATGAAAAAATTTTAGAGGAAAAAAATTATACAGTTCAAAAGTTTCCTTAATTCCATATAGAATATATTGAATAGGTCTCCAAAATGAAGGGTGAGTAAATTTATCTTGCAATTTTGAATTTTGAATTTTATCACAAGGTAAGGTAATAAATATATCTCTAGGATGCTTCTCATAATTAGAGATAATTGTAGGAGCTTGATGCAGCCTTTGTGGAAATGAAGTAAGGATGTGATATGACTTATTAGGTGGGATGCTTTTGTTATCAACAAATTTATCTTTCTTTCTAACACGTTTTGATACCATTTTAGTCTTTTTAGGATCAAATTTCTCAATTATTTTACCATTATGAAGAATGGTAATTGCCTTACTTTGTTCCATGTTTGTAGTTGTAGAATTAATCTCATCTACCACATGCATATCATTTGGGTTTACATTTGGTGGGGTAGGAAATTGCTTTTTCTCAAGGGTCTGTAGCATTTGAGACATCATATCCTTCAATTTGGTCATGGATTGTGTGTTCTCTTTTAATTGGGCTTCAAATTGAGCATTTTCCACTCCTGGATCAATGGATTAACTTGAGGTTTTGACTGTGGCTTAGATTGATTGTTTAAACTTTAGATGTAAGATCAGGACCATTAAATCAACCACGAATTGTTTTTTGATAAAGATTTGAAATTTGATTTGAATAAAAAAAAATTAAGCACAACCTGTTAAAATTAAATTGTTGATTTTGTTCGGTTAAAACTAAATGGGGATTGACTTTTTGAGAAAAGGACAAAATAGGGAAAAATACAAAGTAAGGACTTAAATGGAATTAAAATAAGACAATAAGGAAAAAATTGGAATTTGTGTTTTGCAATTTTTTTTTTTTTCCTGGTTTTAGTTAAAACAAGAAGAAACTTGTAGGAGAAATAAGATGATAATAGGGAGAGAATAACAAAGGTAGAAAAGGAAAACATGGGGAAAACCTGATTTGTGTTTTCTTCATAATAGCAAAAGCTTAAAAAAAACAAAATTTTGATGAATTTCTATGAAAAATAAGGAAGAAATTTTATGAGGAAAATTATGAAAATCATGGTTCAAAATAGGAATAAAAAACAAGGGAAACGATGACAAGAATATTGACAAGAAGCTGGGAGCAAAAAATAGATTGGGAAAAAGGGGATGAAGATGATGGGAAACTGGGAAAAAGAGATGGCTGTGAATGGTGATTGACAGGGAACAAAGAATGGAGTGACTGTATGTAATGCCCTAGCAATTTACACTATTTTTAACGAAAATTGAACATTCTATAGGAAATAAACTGAGTTAAATGGTTCACTTTATTTAAAATACTAAATGAAGGAATTTGTGAGGGAACTTAGTACCATTATATTCTACTCGAAAAATGGAATCCAAAGCCTCAAAAATCACTCAAAACGGAGTTCGTATGAAGAAGTTACAGCCATTTAAAGATAGGGGTATTTCTGAAAATTAAACAGAAAAACGAAAAAGGACGAAAAACGCAGGGGGCCGTTTTGATAACGACACCCCCTGTCGTCTTCAACCTCTAGACCCCTCCAGAAACCCTCGATCCTGATTTTTCTAGAGGATTTTGCCACCGCCAAGGGCGGCACCGCCATTGGCAGCATCGCCATAAGCAGGGCTATAAAAACCCCATCTCCCCCTCCAAAAACACAAGTTTTCCAGCGTTTTTCTAGTCATTTGAGACTGGAGTTTCTGGCAAAAATAAACAACTCGTCTCTCTATGTTTTCCGGCAACGGCCAGGCCCAAGTCAGGCCGGCCATTGCCATTCTCCCCATTTCCCCTCTCTTCCCTTTTACAATCTTGCTCGACGTTGCCCTCCTGGATTCCGGACAACACCAAATTCCAGAGAGCAGGCGCACTCGTCGAGAAGAAGAGCGTCCTCAGGCTACAGGAGTTTATAAATGAGACCCAGGGACGGGTTAAGTGATAAAGGATGCGACTCTAGGAGACTTTGAGGTAGGTGCTCTATCGCTACTAGACTTTTTAAAAGAGCCATGATTGTTTTATGCATGTTTTAAGTATAAGTTATATAACTTGTTTAGCATGACTTAATTCAGTATACATATGATAAATGCTTTATGCATAGATATGTTTTGCAAATAATTGCATATACATTATGCATAGATATGTTTTGCAAACAAATGCATATATTGCATGATTTGTGAGCATTGAGTTTTTGAAAGATTGCATGTCCTTGAGGGTTACCAAAAGACACTGGAGTGCCCAAAAGACGATGGGTAGGCAGTTGTGAGGGACCCAAAGAGGACAGGTTTTGAAAAAGGGGTTTTCGCTTGTTTGATCGGATATGATTTGAGCTGATAAGCTCATGGGAGCTATGCCGAGAGGTTTGGGTTGGCCTTCAGCCTCTACCACTATTAGGTGGATGGGTACCACGCTCAAAAAGGGCATGTCCTTACGTCGACTGCATGTGGTACAGGGGGCTGCCACTGGTGTCACGGCACTGGGTTGATGTGTCATATGCCCCGTGGAGGCTATGACGCTGTGTCCTTAGGTACCCGGGGACCACACGGCGGCGAGGTCGTGGGCATAGTTAGACCCTATGGTTTGATGATTTTACTTGCATTGCATATGGCATGACATGAGGTTGGTCGACCATACCATACTAGATATCCATGAGTTGGATTCAGTGGAGCATCTTATGCATATCATTATGTTTATGATATATGATACTTTCGACTTAGATTATGCTATTCTTTAAGTCATTAGTATTCCAGTTTGACAGTGGTTTTTAATATCGATATTGAACATGATTGTTTGAACATGCACATGTTTTTAAGAGCACATGATTTTAAACATAGCATGCATTGCAAAACTAATAGTGATAGACTCCTACTGAGTATAGTATATACTCACCCTATCCTTAACATTTTTCAAGATAGTTCCACTCACAAATAGAAGACGTTTCAAGAGATATTAGTGCTACGAGCAAGTGAATAAACAAAGGAGACAACTATACATGTGAGTAAACTCTCTACCCTTTGGACATGTATTTGTATTTATTTACAATTGGACTGTGTGCTGTGACTGGATAGACCTGGGGAAAAACATTTATGACTTCTGAAGTTTTTCAAAAACTACTTTGATTGTTGTGAAAGCAAATGACACTCGGGGTTTTCAAAATGAGTTTAGAACTAAAGATTTTCTGCTGCATTGCATGGTTTTTTATAAAATGGTTTTCAAATAGGGATGCATCCGGCCTTAGGAATTAGATATTGCATTTAAAAATGCATGAGAAAACCCGGGTCGTCACACTGTAAATGAGAATAATTTCCTCAGTATACTTCATCAAGCTCATTGTGTGATCTCATAGTCCTATGATGACGTGTTTCCTGCAATTCTCCTTTTACTGTGCAGCTGGGGGAGAAAACCGTGGGGTCCTACTTTGAGCAGTCCCACTGTAGTGCTGAAGCCGATGTCTCCTGAGAGAGAGAGAGAGAGAGAGAGAGAGAGAGAGAGAGAGAGAGAGAGAGAGAGAGAGAGAGAGAGAGAGAGAGAGAGAGAGAGAGAGAGAGAGAGAGAGAGGCTAGTCTCCCTTGCCTCTTACTATTTAAAAACCTTTCTCCCCCTTCCTCTTCCATCCCCTTCTAATTTCATATTCCCTTTTACTTTGTTTTGGATTTCCCCTGAGTTTATATCCTCCTCTTTCCTTTTCTAGTTTTTATGTTCTTCTTCAATTATTCCTTCTATTTTTTTCAAATAGAAACTAATCCACTTTAGGTTCTACTCCTTTAAGAAATAATCTCCTAGGTCCATCTTGGATTGTAGTGCTCTTGTAAGGTGAAGATGATTTGGTATTGATTACCTTGATCTAAGCCATCTAAGTTTATTCTAGTTGATTTGCAACATATATAACTTAATTAGAATCATCTAAATCATGCTTTAATCATCTAATTTACTCCAATGATCATCTAACCATTAAATTTTGCAAATCAATGGCTAGATGATCAATTGGAGCTAAAATGCACATTTAATCTAAAAATTCAAAATTTATTGTTTAAATAATCTATTTAGATGCAAGTTTAGGGGTATCTTAGCTAAAATTGAATGCTCAATGTTCTCATTATTCAAGAGCACAAGTTTCCTTTGCCCCACCACAAACTTGGCCACTTGCCCCTCCATATTAAGACAGTTTTGTATGTTGTCAATTGTATTTCATTCTTGAAATTTTACGAGATTTAGCCCTTAAATCATGAAAAGTAATTTATTTTCACACTCATCTTTCTTTTTATACTTTATCTTTCCAAAGTAATAGAACAATTTTCTATGCCTCTCCGTTAGAAATCGTGTAGAAAATTGAATTTGAACCTAACTTAACCGAACATATCAAAATGCTATTTGTAAGAGATACTTTTAATTCTTGTCCTTTTAACTTAATCTCTAGGACTAGATATTTCCATAAGTAGAAAAACTTTTGAAGAGAATGCCACTAATTGGGCATACTCCAAAAGAGGAGAATAGAGAATGTCTCTAATTGGCAAGACTTTAGAAGAACAAGACACTAGAGAGCTTGAAGGAGAGAGAAAAGTTGGTGCAAAGAAAGGCTTAGGGGGTACCCTTTATATAGGGGTCATGGGTAGCTATTAAGTGTTCAATTTTGGTCAAAATACCCCTAATTTAGTATTCAATTAGATCATCTAACCGTGCATATTTGTAAAATTTAGCTTGATTTTGAATTTAGCTTTAATTGACCGTCCAAACCTTAATTTGTCAAAATCAACGGTCAGATGATCATTAGAGCTCATTAGATGACTAATATACGGTTTAGATGATTCTAATTTAGTCTTTTCTTTTGCAGATCAGCCAAAGGACACACGGATGACTAAGATCAAAAGTTAATAGTGCAGATAATCTTAAAGAGAATTGAATGGACCAGATCACTTATAAAGATAAATGGGATAGTTTCCTAAACGATAATTGAGCTCAAGCGAAAATCATGGACAAAAAGGGCAACTTGCAATTCTGTAGGAGTTTCCAAAGTCAAAGGAGGGGACCTAAATTAGCATTATCTTTCTTTTCTATTACTCCTTTTTTTTTACTACTTCTCTCTCTCTCTCTCTCTCTCTCTCTCTCTCTCTCTCTCTCTCTCTCTCTCTCTCTCTCTCTCTCTCTCTCTCTCTCTCTCTCTCTCCTTTCCCATCCCCTTACCTTTCTCTCCTAACCACCCATCACGCACAACTCTCTCCCCCTACTCTCTTTCCCTCATTCCTCTCTTTTCCTTTCTCATTGCCATATTACGTAGAAGGCAACTCACTTCTTCCCATTCTTACCCACCTTCCTATTCCCCTTATTCTCATCTTCTAAACCACTTCCAAAAAACACCATAGGAGGAGAACCATTTTCGTCACCTCTCTTCTGCTTTTTAAGGAGGCCTCTCTCCCACTTCCCATTCTCTCTTCCTTCCAATTCTTTCTTCTCTTCTTCTCCTCTCCATTCTTTCGTCTCTTCTTTCCTTAGGCCGAACCGGAGGCAGGCATCCCTTCCCTTTTCTCCTCACCTCCATTCTCTCTTCCTCTTCTCTCATTCTCTCTCACGTCCATTTTCTCTCCTCTTTCTCATTCCCTTCTCATCTTTCTCTTCTCCCTCTCCCTTCTCCCTTCTCCCTTCTCTCGAACTCCCTTTTCTTTAATCACACCATAGCACCAACCCCTACTATGCCCTTTTCTCCTTCTCTGTTCTCCCTTCTCTCTCAATCCCGTTATCTCCCACTCCCACTCCCACTCCCACTCCCACTCCCACTCCCACATCCACCTCCAGCATCCTTTGTTCCCTTCTCCCCAGTCATCTCTACTTCCTATTGGACCCCCTTCTTAACTCCATCGGAACCACTGCCCATCATTGCTCGGGCAACGTTCCCACGGTATCCCTTCTCTCCTAATCACCAGCGACCGTAGCACAGCACTAGACCGGCACCCTCCTTCAGATTCTCTCTCTCTCTCTCTCTCTCTCTCTCTCTCTCTCTCTCTCTCTCTCTCTCTCTCTCTCTCTCTCTCTCTCTCTCTCTCTCTCTCTCTCTTCACCATGGTTAGATCAAGAGGAGAAAACCCGAATTGGGTTTTTCTCCGTTTGTCCTCTTTTCTCCCGCGCCCCTCTCCTCCTTCTCCCTTCTCCTCCTTCTTCCCCATCTTCCTTCGTTAGGTTTCCTAGGTTTTTTTCTTAAAACTAGATTTTCATCAAAATTTCAATTTTGCCCTTGTTTATTTAAAGCAATCTCATTTCTGTTCTTTCTAGTTAATTAAATCTATGTCCCCATTTTATTTACGTCTATGCCCTGTTTTATCCATATTCTATTATCCAAGAACTGTCCAATCTAAATTAGATCATTTAAGGCTTAACCCAATCAACGGGTTAGCCTTAATCAAAACAAATCTTCAATTTCTCTTTTGTTTCTTATCGAATTTCAAATAAATTTTACAGAGTCATTCTTAAGACATCCCTAGATCTAATTAATGTTTCCAATCTTTAATATGAAGTCCAAAAATCAATATGAACCATCCAAATCTTGAAATTACAAATTAGCCCAGATCTCTTTGATTTTGATGAATCTGACAAATCCGACTGGTGGATCTATAATCAAGGATGTGATGAAAATATATATTAAGGCTGATCATCTATTAGATTGGAAGATTTGAATATTTTGATAGTGATTGATCTAGGGAAGTAGTTTTCTCTTATTATTTGATTTTGTTTGTTTTCTTTAGGAACTGGAAATTCTGTAATTTTGTTGGATATGATCTCTGATTATAATTTCAATAATTTCAGTAATTTTGAGTGATTTATTTTTAATTTTAGATAATTAAATTTTATTAAAAATCCTACTTTTTAAATCAAGTCCTCGTGAGATCGACCCATACTTGCATTAGCTACACTACAATAGCCCGTGCACTTGCGGTTAAACATCAACAGTAGCTACCCCATTTGGTAATAATGGCTTGATTTAAATCATGTTAGTGGCTAGTCTATGGTGACTTTGGTGATAATTCATGTTTTTTTCTCTTTACTAAAGTTTTTAAATTTGAAAAAACATGTGTGTAATGTGTTTTTGCTTACAAATGAAGTGGATATGCTAGCTAATGGATTGTAAGCAACTTAATTTGATGAGTGTTTACACCATTTAAATTTAGTTCTTGCTAGATGTCAAGAAAAGAACTTAGTGTTAAACTAGGGAAATGTTATTTTATGGTTCAAAATGACATTATTTTAGACCTCATTATATCACACAATTCTATAGAAGCCGACAAAGCCAAAGTGAATTCAATCTTTAACCTTAATCCTCTAAGAATAATGAAAGAAATATGCTCATTTTTAGGCCATGCTAGTTTTTTAAGAAGATTCATCAAAGATTTCAATAAAATTGCTAAGCCCTTATGTAATTTACTTATGAAGGAGGCATCTTTTGACTTTGATGATGACTACATGAAAGCATTTGAATGCCTAAAGGCTAAGTTAACTTCTACGCTGATAATTCGACCACTTGACTGGAGTACACAATTTGAAATAATATGTGATGCTTCAGACTATGCAATTAGGGCTGTTTTGAGGCGGCGCATTCATAAACTTTCCCATGTGATATACTATGCTAGTAAGACACTAAAAAATGACCAACTCAATTATTCAACTACAGAACAAGAGTTATTGGTGGTAATTTTTTGCATTAGACAAGTTTAGATCTTACTTGCGAGGATCTAAGATTATAGTATACTTGGATACATTAAAATATCTCCTTTTTGTAAAGGATACAAAACCTAGGTTAATCTAATAGAAACTATTGCTATAAGAATTTGATCTTGAAATTTGGGATAAGAAAGGTTTTGAAAATGTTGTAGCAGACCACTTATCCAAACTAGTTATGGAGTCTATTAGCGAAAATGTTCCTATAATAGAGACATTTTCAGATGAATAATTATTGCACATTTCCCAATTGTCTTGGTATGGAGATATTGTTAATTATCTTGTCATAGGTCAAATGCCGAATCATTAGTCAAAACAAGATAGAAAAAGATTTATTACCAAGGTTAAATGCTTTACATGGGATGATCAGTACTTGTTTAAGTACTGTCCTAATCAAGTTATTAGGAGATGTATACCAGATAATGAACATCATCAGATCATTTCCTTTTGTCATAATCATGCATGTGGGGGTCATTTTAGTTCTAGAGAGACAGCTACAAAGATTTTGCCGTGTATCTTTTATTGGCTCAATATTTTTAGAAACTCACATGCTAATTGCATAGCATGTGCTAGATGTCAATAATTAGGGAGCATAGGAAAAAGAAATATGATGCCTTTAACCCCATTTTGATCATTGAGACTTTTGATATTTGGGGTACTGATTTCATGGGACCTTTTCCAACTCTTTGAGTTATTTGTACAACCTTATGGGGGTGGATTATGTGTCAAAATGGTTAGAAGCCATATCATGTAAATCCCATGACCACAAGAAAAGAAAATATATTTTTAGGCTTTGGTACTTCTAAGGTCATAATTAGTGATGAAGGTAAACATTTTTGGTAATAGGGCATTTGAGAATTTAATGAAGAATATGGTGTTATCTACAGAATTACTACCCCTTATCATCCTCAGACTAGTGGATAGGCAGAGGTGTCTAATAGGGAGATAAAGCAAATTTTGCAAAAGATAGTCAATCCAAATAAGAAGGGGAGCCTTAGCGCAACGGTAAAAGTTGTCGTCATGTGACCTTGAGGTCGGTTCAAGGCATGGAATCAACCTCTTACAAAATGCAAGGTAAGGCTGCTTACTATAGGCCCTTGTGGTCCGTCCCTTCCCCAGACTCTAAATAGGCGGGAGCTTCATGCATCGGGGCTGCCCTTTTGGTCTATGAGACTTTGTGATGCTTTATGGTCCCATCTTGTTGCATATAAGACTCCTACTGCATGTCACCTTATCACTTGGTCTATGGAAAGGCTTACCATCTTCTAGTAGAACTTAAGCATAAAGCATATTGGGCTATTAAAAAGCTAAATTTTGACCTAGATACTATTGGGACCTACAAGAAGCTCCAACTCAATGAGCTGGATGAGCTTAGGAAAGATGCATATGAGTTAGTTAAGCTATAAAAAGATCATATGAAAAGTAATCATGATAGATACGTACTCCATTACCCTAGGACAAAAGGACCTTTTGTATAATTCTAGATTATATCTATTTCTTAAAAAACTTCAATCTCGATGGACTAGACCCTGCATAGCATGTATGGGGCCATTGAAATAGAAAAGTATGGTGAGATTTTCAAAGTCAATGGGCCAAGGTTGAAACCCTATCTAGAGTTGGCCAACTCTGAAATAGAGGAGATATTGTTAGAGGAACTTGTATAGTAAGACTTACCTTAGCATGTCCTAGGACATTGCATCAATCATATGATCAGCATTCATCATTAAAATTGCATTCATCATGGCATCGCATGTCTGGCTAAAGATGTAAAACTTAGCGCTTACTAGGAGGCAACCTAGGGTTTTTAGAGTCTCATTATTCTGCATTACCCATTTATCATATATGAGTCCTATGTTTTCAAACATTGGGGGCAATGTTTAGTTCAGGTTAGGGGGTATAGACATGCATGAGATTTTGAGTTTTTCTTAAAAAAAAGAGGAGAGTTTCTAAAATTTTTTAGGTTAAAGTTCTTTTATTGTGATGAGAATTGGATTGCTAGAATCTTAGTATTTCTCCTACTTTAACTTTTTTTATAGAAATGGTTAATTAATAACTAGGAACTTGATGTCTATATGCTTTGACTTCGTCGAGCTCCTATTGTTATTGGAATATAAATTTGCTGACTTATTGTCACAAAATAACTTAAGTGGTCTTTCAATTCTATCCACAATTTGCAGCCCTGTGACAAAATTCCACAGCCATATTCCATGATTGTATGCCTCATAATATGCTATAAACTCAGTTGCCATGGTAGAAGAAGCAATGAGTGTCTTCTTAGCACTCTTCTAGGAGACAGCACCTCCAACAAGTAGATAGATATAGCCTGAAGTGGATCTATGACTGTCTTAGCATCCAGCAATGTCGAAATTGGAATACTCAATGATCTCTAACTTATCCAACCTCCTGTATGTGAGCATGTAATGTTTTGTTCTAAGAAGATATCACTTGACCCGTTTCATTAATTTCCAATGATCCATTCCTAGATTACTCAAATATCTACTTAACATCCAACAATGTACGCAATATCTGGACGGGGACAAACTTGAGCATACATTAGACTTTCCACTACTGAAGCATATGGAATCTTGTACATTTTCTTAGTTTCAAAATCATTCTTGGGGCATTGGCCGAGACTAAACTTGTCTCCCTTAGCAACAAGGGTGTCTTCTGGTTTGCAATCTTGTATGCCAAATCTCTTAAGTACCTTCTCAATATAGCCCTTTTGTGATAATCCAAGAATACCTATAGAGCGATCCCGATGTATATGAATCCCCAATACAAAAGATGCGTCCCCAAGATCTTTCATCTCAAATTTCTTTGACAGAAATCTCTTGGTTTTGTACAACAAGGCTATATCATTGCTAGCAAGCAGTATGTCATCGACATATAAAATCAAGAAAAAGTGTTTACTCCCACTGGACTTGTAGTATATACAATTATCAACTGCATTCATCTCAAAACCGAACGAGATAACAACTTGATGGAATTTGTAATACCATTCACGGGAAGCTTGCTTAAGCCCATATATGGATTTCTTTAATTTGCAAACCATATTCTTTGCATCTCCCCACATAAAGTTTTTTGGCTACACCATATAAATCGTCTTATCAATGTCACCATTGAAAAACACAGTCTTTACATCCATCTGATGCAACTCAAGGTCAAAATGTGCCACTAATGCCATATTGTCTTGAAAGAGTCTTTCGATGAAATCGAAGGGAAACTATCATTATAATCAATGCCTTCTTTATGAGTGAAGCCCTTTGTAACAAGACGAGCCTTATAGCTCTCCACATCACCCTTCGAATCCCTCTTGATTTTAAATATCCATTTGCAACCAATGGCTTTCTCACCTTTAGGCAATGGGATGAGTTCCCATACGTCATTGTCTTTCATGGACTTAATCTCTTCATTTATGGCGTCAATCCACTTCTGAGAATTAGTACTTTGCATGGCTTGATGAAAGTTGATCGGATCATCTTCCACCAATCCAATGTCATCCTCATGTTCTTGGAGAGATATGATATAATCATCAGAAACTGCACTTCTCCTCTCTTTAGTGGATCTCCTTAATGGCATCTGTTCTTGAGGTTGTTGAGTTTGTTCTTCAAGAGTAACCTATTGAATTTGATTAGGGAGAATTTCAACATTGTCTTGTGATTCTGGTATTGCTTCTTAAACAACGTCAAGAATAGGAGCTTGATCATTGTTAATAACAATCGTAGGAAGAGAAATGGATTCCTCTTCAAAGACAAAGTCTTTAACCTTATCTCTCCCCCCAAACTTAATATCCTCAAAGAACTAGGCATTTCCTATTTCAAAGAAGGACCTGACTATGGGATCATAAAATTTGTACCCCCAAGATCGTTCAGAGTACCCAACAAGATAGCTGCTGACCATTCTTGAGCTCAGTTTCTTTTCATTTGGCCTATAAGGCCTTGCCCCAACTGAACAACCCCAAATGTGTAAATGCTTTATACTGGGCTTCTTGGCCATCCATAATTCATAAGGAGTTTTAGCCGCTGCCTTAGTTAGAACTCTATTAAGGATGTAAGATGCAGTTTTTAATGTTCTGTTTTGTCTCTCAGCAACACCATTCATGCTGGGACTTCCTGGCATGGTGTACTATGGGATGATACCGCATTCCTCTAGGAATTTGACAAATGGCCCTGGACATTGTTCACCTGATCTGTCATATTTGCCATAGTACTCACCACCATGGTCAAATATGTCAGCCTTAATGCTTTTGTCAAGTTGGTTCTCAACTTCAGCCTTGACTGCCTTAAACACATCCAGTGATTAAGAATTCACATGAATGAGATAAAGGTAGCCATAATGTGAGAAATCACCTATGACCGTAATAAAATATTATTGACCATTCCATGAAGCTATAGGGAATGACCCACAAATATCCATATGTATTAGTTCTAAAATGCCTGAAGATCTATTGTCACCTAATGTCCTTATATTTGCTTGCTTTCCCTTAATGCACTCAACACAGACTTGAAAGTCTGACAAATCAAGGGGATCGAGAATTCCATCTAACACAAGTCTTTCAATTCTTTGTTTAGATATGTGCCCTAAATGCTTGTGGTAGAGTGAAGCAGAATTCTTATTGGTTAATTTGTGTTTTATACCATGTGAACTCACATTCAAGGTATCATTAAAAGAGGCAATAGTATTAAGTAAATAAAGGTTATCATAAAGAAATAAAGAACTGTACCTACAATATTTGAATTCAGAAAAAGACTAAACTGATTATTTCCAAATGACAAGAATAACCAAATTCTGTCTAAAAGATGGTACAACAAATGTCTCTTTCAAGTCCAAATAATATCCAGTCTTTAATAATAACCTAAAGGTCCCTTTCGCCTCAACCTCCACTAATTTGTCATCACCTGCATAGATGAATCTTTCAACATCATTTGACTTTCATCAACTCAGGCAACCCTGCATAGACACACTTATGTGAGTAGTAGTACCAGAATCTATCCACCAAGTGTGACTTGGTACTCAAGCTAAATTAATCTCATAACAGACCAAAGTGAGAAGTGTACTTTTCTTTGCATGCCGAGCGTGACATTTGGTACAGTTCTTCTTCATATGTCTAGGATTCTTACGAAAGTAACAGCCAAATTCCTCATTTTGTTTCTTTTGCTATTTCTTTTGAGGTGGACTACTCACAGCTTCTTTATCCTTATTCCTTTTCTTTTTCTTATCCTTAGAGGTACTTGCCAAGTGAGCACTTTCAGTCTTTTCTTGCTTCATCCTTTCCTCTTCTTGCACACAATGAGAAATGAGCTCATTAAGAGACCATTTGTCCTTTTAGCAGTTATAATTGACCTTAAATTGATTGAATTGTGCAAGAAGAGAAATCAAAACTAGCATGAGCAAATCCTCAAACAACTATAGCTTTAGTGCCTTTAGTTTTGAAGCAAGATGAGACATCTCCATGTTGTACTCCCTTATATTTTCTTTTCCTTTATACTTATTAAAATCAAGTTTGACAGAATCATACTTGTTTTAGCCTTATCATTTTTAGCAAAATGCTTTTCAATTTCCTGATGGAACTCCTTAGCAGTAGTTACCTTTTCGGACATAGCACCCTGAAGGTTTTTGGAATTCTACACTTCATGATCATAAGACTCATACAATTTGAACGATCCCACTTCTCAAAGTCCGATTTTTCCTCATTGGAACTTTTGTCTGTAAGAGCAATGGGTTGTTCAATCCTTAATGTAAGGTTTAGATCCATGTAGCCAAGAACGACCATGACGTTCTCTTTCCATTCCTTAAAGTTGGTCACGTTTAACATGGGAATAGAATTGATGTTGGCAGATATGATAGAAGTAAATGCATTAACTAAAAATAGAACAAAACAACATATTCACACAATTTCTATATCTACTTAAAAAAAATAAAATTCAAATAATGGTAGGGCCCAACACAAGATACCTAACACAATATTAACATTTAGTCTTTGGACAGAAATGTTAACTTGCAAGTAGTACTCTTGGTGTAGTAATCAAATATTGACAATAAATCCTGTCAAATAATAAGTCTTTTTTTGGACCAACTTATTGTTCACATGGAGTACCCAATAATTGTCATATATTTATTACTACAAGTGTGCATGTAATTCGGCCAAATAATGACCTTCCTTTGGGCCAGTCAATATCCATACGAATTACATACCCACAACCATCTTGATGTTAAAAAATAAATTGATTTACACAAGAGAGGCTACTTTGGCAGTATGTTGTTTCAATCAATTCATTTTAAAGACATCCATTTCTAGGGCATGATGGCCCTCAGATTGGCCTGATCTAAATAATTAGGTACTATTTTATGAATTTAAACTGATTGGGTGTGGTCAGATTAAGGTTTTAGTTTCAAAATCATGTTTGGATTCAAGACCTTTTAAACGAGCTTTGCAGATCTAAAATCGCGTTTATATAACTCCCAGAATCTAGGGGTTTTTTTTTGTTTCAGGTCATTGTTCAACAACTTGGATCAAAATTCGGGCTGGAACTCTGATTTTCGACTGGCATCATTAAGACGCATGAGTTCAGGACACTTGACGCATTTGCGCTACGTGCGTCCCAGTCGCGAGGACGCTCTCGCGTGCGTCTTAGATTCTAGGACGCCTGGTGTCCCGTGCAATCCGTGATAGCGAGGTAACGCTCTTCCACGCGATGCGATGGAGCATCTGTGCTCATTGTCGCCGTTGGTGCATTTCGTGCATGGCATCCTAGGCACATCGTCCATTGGAGACTATGAGCCTGAGCCGTTCATCTTATTTTGATCATATTGGAGTCCCATATGACTCGATTTTTGTTCTGTTTTCTCTGTTTCTAAGGTTTTGAGGGTCCCTGAATCCATTTAACGGTTCAAATCATTCATTTCATATGTCTTTATGATGAGTTTTCTATTATATCACGATTTTCCTAGATTGAAGCCTTAATCTCTTGAAAATCTTCGATCTAGCATTTGAGAGAGAGAGAGAGAGAGAGAGAGAGAGAGAGAGAGAGAGAGAGAGAGAGAGAGAGAGAGAGAGAGAGAGAGAGAGCAAAAAGAAAACACTTTGTTGACTTCAAGAACTATTCCCAAATAATCACATTACAAAATCAAATTGAGAAACTTGCTTCTCAATGATTTAACATGAGGAAGCTCTGATACCACTTATCTTTTGTTGATGAAACTTTCATCATACCAAGATCATCCATGTTAAATCATTAAGAATAATAGACTAGATGCGGAAGCGTACCTAGATCCATGAGAGCGGATGCGATTATTGAATCTTGTGGTTCTTGATCTTCCAAATTGATGCATATGAATTTTTTTGAGAAGGGGATTTCCCTTTTTTGATAATGAGATGTTAGAAAAGAATCATATATACAATTTGGGGATCATAACCATTTATAACTGTATACACTTTCCTTATTTCTAATTTTAGCCCATCATAAATTAGAAACAAGAAATTAAATCTCTACACATAATAAAGCCCATACTTTGTTAGATGACTTAGACTCATTTAACTTTAATCCTTATTAGATCGCTTTTAATATAGGCAAAACCTACATGATAACATATGATATACAATTATTACCATATATATGTCCAAAATCTAACAGGCTCATGAAAAGTCAAAACAATGCAAGATAAAGCATTCTAAGAGGTTATCTCCAAGCAGTCCAAAAAGGCCTATATGATGTCCCATATATTAAAATAAGCTAGATCAAGCAAGAAACTAAATAATGTGACGGTGTCGTTGTCATGAACGGCCATGATCCTACTCTAACTCACCACGTGGATTCCACATAAACACACCAAAATCTAACACAACTCTTCCTCACTAGTAGTGCCATTGTTACTTTAGCTTCTACAAGATTAGGATCATTATGACGACAAATTTTCCCGTTCTTTTCAACCTTGCGTGAAATCTCTTCCCTTCTTTGTTGTAAATCAGAGAACAGCATAAGGGTGGAACACACAAAGGGAAAAATGTTCTGTATCCTTTAACATTAGCACATGCCTTCATGTGCACAAGCACTAGGACATATAAACACAACAAAATGAGATGCGCTGAATAGAGCCAAACTAAAAAATTTCCTTATATTTTCCTCCATTAATGTGGAGGGTTTCTCACATCCGATTCTATTGACAAGAACACGATTCGTTCCTCCTGTTTTGGTAGCTATAAAGATCACTTCCTGCTGCTCTCACGGAAAATCCTCTCCTGATCCCTGTTTTTAATGCCTACTTTGGGAATTCATTGAATTCAACCCAAAAGAGGAAGTCATTCGAAAACCGAAAAGGGTTGTCACAGAATACGAAGAACTCGAGGATTTTCTCCGAGAACAGAGAAGTGAAAAGGGTTCTCTCTTGTTTCTGTGTCTTTTGAGATATATGGGGTTTTGATTTTGTGAATTCGAAGAAGAATTTGAGCAAGATGCGGAGAAGAGCTGCTGAATTCCGGCGCCCGGTGAGGAGGAAATTCTCTGATTGGATTTGTGGGCTTTTGGGTTTGTTTTTGATACTTGGATTGGTGTTGTTTGTCGTTCAGCATAGGCATGAAGACCGGTTTGAACGGCCGATTCAGGTAAGCAGAAAGGAAAATATAGCTTTCATTTCTGTTCATTTGGATTGAAGAAATTCTGTAACTTATGATTTGATTGATTTTTGTATATGTTCGCTTTTATGTCTACTTTTTGTGGTAGACCTTCAGTAGGACATGTAATCTGCTGATCTGGTTTCAGTTGTTGAAGTGAGTGCGTACTCTTGTTTAGAACTTTATGGAAAGCTCAGTTTTGATCGTGTCCTCTTTTAGTTGGACTTGTAATGTGGTTGTGGGACTGGGAATATTTGGCTTCTGATCGAGTATATTGGTGATTCGACAGAACTCCTGAAATATATGAATGACTAGTGGATATGAGTTGATCGAACTTTCTTTTGTACCGTTCATGTGATTGTTATTCTAAATACAAATATATTAGCTTTTCACATTCGATACTTCGATATTTCATTTTCTTATCTAATTTTGAAGTGTTCAGCAGAGGGTTAGTGAAAGAAAGGAGATAATTGAAATTTGATGCTTGTATACTATTTTCTGATATTTTTCTAGTAGTTGGAATTGATTGAATCTGGGTTGAGCCTTGAGTCATAGCACTGATTGTGTTGACTCACAATGTCGAACTTGTGTTTGATTGAGTTCATATACCTAACTAGAATAAAATAGATTAGTTTTCTAGGGAGTCTCTGCCAATGTGAGTTAATTTAACTTTTATACGTTCTGTAATAATTGTATAAGATGACTGTTTCTAATGTTGTAAACAGCTCATTCTGTTGCAGTTTCAGTATCTGTAGTCCAATGTTCAAGGCATGTAAGGTTCATCTTAACTTTGAAGTGCCTGTACGAATATGACTGAATCGGTTTACTGATATTGATTCTTGATAGTGTTGTCATGCGTGAGAATCAGATAGGAGGTATTGTTTGAGTTATTTGTATGTTTGGTTGATTTGTTAAGTATTCAGTTAATTATGTATACCGGACAATGTTTGATTTATTTGTATGTTTAAATGTTTCCTTGTAGTCAACTCTGTGCGAAATCTCATCATGCCACCCCTGGATATCTCATCCACAAGGTCTATTGGGTAGTCTCCCCTCTCAATAGTGTTCTGCACTTTATCAGGTGCATGTCAACTATAATACGAATATCTGCTTGTTTCAGGCTTCAGCCTTGGGATTTGCTTAAGGCCACACTTGACATGCCTGTGTAATAATAGTCTAGTGGAAATCCATGAGAAGTACAAAAATTTGATTTAACTACTGAGCAAATTACTCTTCAAGAAAATGCACAGTGGTATCATAGTCATAAACATAACTAAGAAAGGTGCTAAAGTTCTTCAAAAGTTCATTAGTTTCCACTATCTTTCCAAAACTCTAACAGATTTTGTTTTCAGATGGATTAGGTGGATGATTTTGTCTTCATTATACACCCTTGTGGTCTGCCCCTTCCCCAGACCCCGCATACGTGGGAGCTTCGTGCACTGGGGCTGCCCTTTTTTAAATGAAAATAGCCGTGACTTATTAACACGTGTGGCACCTTTCAATTGAAAGACGATATCCACTACCTCTTTAAAAGTCTATCAAGCATGGCATGCATTGTACATAGAGATATTACAAATGGATTTTGATAAATAACCCTAAAATGACGTCCTTGGCAACGACACAAAAAACTTGATGTGTTTTAAAAATAACCACAAGTGCACGGGTCCACTATAGCATAGACACAACAAGTACGGTCGATCAATAGAGCCTCTATTAATAAACTTATTTTAATTAAAGCCTACTTTAAGTACTTAGCCAAATCATTCATTAAACTAAACTAATTATCTAAAAACACTTAAAATCAAAGAAAGTACATAAATGATAGGAAATCAAATCTAACTCTGGGGATAAAAAAAAGTACAAAAGAAATCAATATTTTTAAGAACTAACCTATCTAGGTTATTTTTACTCATGTAATTAGAAGCACGATGTTTCTAATACATGGGAGATAATTATTTTCAAGATCTTTTTAAATATTTTCTTAATACTAGTTTCTCAACATGGCACTACACTTATTCAAAGGTAGCTGGTCTTCTTAGGACATTGACCATCAAAGATTCTTGTATAGCATCTCTTTCGTACTATACTCCATATATCATTATTTCAAGCAATCACGGAACATGTGAGCTTAGAGTGCTATAAACCTAAGTTAATATTTTGCTCTAATTTAACCTAGAGTAACCTCATCTGAAAAATATCTTATTCTAACATATTTCTCATCTTAATGCCTTAGGGAAACTAATAACATAAACAATCATAAGTAAAACTAAACTACATCTAACAACTAACAAAAGCATGAATAACATAAGCACAAAATAAAGAACGCATTAGCAACGTAAAGAAAACTTTTATTTCACTAATGGAAATAATTAGAAAGAATGATTACAATTGAACAAATACACATAAGCAAGGCAAACTATGGCTTAGAACCAAACCACCAAAATACTTTGTGTCACTTGAAAGAATTCCTCGGCCAACTTTGCTATCTCTCACACTACTGCCAAATTTTGCGTCATCCAAACAGCACCTTACTCTTGGTGTGTCACTCATCAAGAGCCTAGGATGTTTCCCAATTCTCACAACCCATAGGAGAAGTGATTACACCCAAAAATACATGTTTTATGCATGTAATACCAAAGAGAGAGAGAGAGAGAGAGAGAGAGAGAGAGAGAGAGAGAGAGAGAGAGAGAGAGAGAGAGTTGCAAATGGAAAGATCTTGGAGAGATGAATGGATGGAATGATAGAGGATAGGATGGAAGTGTAGGGACGTGAATTTCAGATCTAGAAGATGAAGAGAAAAATTTAGAAAAATAAAACAAGATGGAAAAAGATTAAGTTGTAATAATGAAACTGAAATTTGGTGCAACAAGGGGTGAATGGAAAAAGGGGTTAGAGATGGAGTTTTTTTTATGAAATTTTATGGACAGGTCGCTTATAGGGTGGAGAGCTTAAGCCATGAATTTCAGATTGAAAGGATAAGTAAAAAATAAAATGGTGGGAAAAGGTAAAAAATCGGGTAGAATGGACTGAAAATAGAGTATGAAAGGGATGAATGAATGAAAGGATTAGGGAATGAGCTTTAGATGGATCTTTTGACGAGTGAAAGAGGATGGATGGAAGGCTAAGGGCATGATTTTGAGGGTGAGATGAATTGTAAAAAAATGAAAAGAATGATGGAAGAAAAATAGCAAGCCTTTTTTACCTCTTCTATTCTCCTTGGATGTTATTCCATCTGGGATGTTCTCCCCTTATGTTTGATCACTTCATGTGTTCCTCTAGGGTTAAGAACTCTTCCTGTTTCTCCCTCTTTTCTTCCTCCCAACTATGTGAAGCACACGTTGGATAGAACGGAGAATTAAGAATCACACATGGCATCTTTTTGTTTTTGTGTTTCACGTTGAAGAGATTACATAGGTGGAAGTTTCCTATTGAGAACATCCCTTCATCCTAATCTTTCCTTAGCCCTTATCTTCTCTTTCCCTTATCTCATTTTTTTCACCCTAACTCCCCTAGGAAAAATCATAGAACACTGAGTAGAATGCTTTGAAATTCACTCTTAATTCAACGATTGGATCAAGTGCTATGATTGGATTGTATGGTGAGATGAGATGGAGTGGTGGCTAGGATTTTCATGGTTTTCCTCCTTCATTCACTTGCCTTGTATCACGGTTCAACAATAAGATGAATGTTTGAGATTTCCTTGAAGTCTCCAATCCAAAAAGGCATTGTTTTATGGTTCACTCCTTCTCATCTATCGGATCGGCATGCCTAATGATGAATGGCTAGCATTCTGTAGAGATTTTTTTATCCACATTGATTCTCTCCCTTTATTTTTTCCTCAGCCTGCCATTTTTATCTTTGACCAATCATTATTAAGTAAAAACCACATTTTCTTCTAAGGAGAACACATTTTCTCCTGCTTGATTTTCGATGGGCAAGACACCAAAATTTTCTTCACCAATCATGGCTCAGCCTTCTCTCTCATGCATGGCTTCTTCCCATTGGTCAATCATAACTCAAAATGGCTTTTCATTGGTTGCTTTAGGATGGTCTTAGATTTGGAATAATCTCAGCCACTCTTTCTTGAATTTTCTAGATGAAAACTGATCGTAGATTTCTTTTTTTTTCCCTCTTCTCACCTCCTTAGTTTTCTTCTTTATTTTTGCATGGATTTCATGTGGAATGGAGTGAAGAGTCTCATAATACATGGAAAAATTGTGGATGGCATGTGGTGGTCCCCATTTCTGAAGTGATGAGAGAGAAAGTTAGGGTTTCAAGTCTCCTGCAGGCCTCAGCTTGAGTGTGCTTCATATGCTTGCTTCCTTTGATGTGTGTGACTCTTAAGCTTTACATAGAAGCTCCTCAAAGATGGTGGAATGCTTTTATGCATGGAAGTTTTGACACTTCATCTTTTGATATTTACAACCTTTTTTGCTTGGATAAGGCTTGACGGTGCTTCTAGGGTTTTTAACTGTGCTGAAAGTGATAATGACAACCATTCTGCATTTTAAACTTCTGGACTTCACTAAATTTGGTAGGCGGGTGTAAAACTGTGCTCGAACTCTGAATTATCCATCTTTTAGGATTTGGAGTGCCAAAATACCATTTTTACATTTGTACACTAATCCTGCAAAAATGTGAAAATAGCCCTAATTAATGATCTTTATGATAAAACAAGAGCTAAAACCTGCTAAGTATAGATGTATTCTATGTAATAATTTTATTCCTATTAGTTGTTTTCCTAGGTCACTTTGTAATATCTCATGGACAGAAAATTTTGCGCGCTGGAGATGAGAGACACATGCTCTTTCTCTATCCATTCACTGCTTGATACTTGTAAGATACCTTCGCATGCCATGTTGGCTATCATAGCCAAATGGCAAGGCTACTGAGTGTTTTGAAGGAGTCATCTTCTCCTTGGTGACATTATCCTAATTTATTGGATTTATCTGTTAAAAAAATATGAAATCTATGGAGACCCACACTTTCTTTATGTTTTTGCTAGCATGTTCCTGTGTTTGATGTTTTGTCTTTTTATGTGTCAATAGATTGACATGTTAAATGCAGCAGCACTCCCACACCTCCATTCATCTTGACCCAATGCTGGCAGTTACTATAGAGAGTATCTGAACTGTTTTGCTTTGCACCCTTTTTTTCATTTGTCTATGTTTTTGTTGTCGCGACTATTATTCTTCCCTATTTTGTAAACCCCATCAAAGGGCTTTTTGTGAAAGCCTAGATCTATGACATTCAGACATTGTCTACAGCCTAGCAGTTGTTAAACATGTATTGTATGGATTTTCTGTCCCAATGCTCAGCCTAAATTCTATTGTAAATGAAACTGTTATAGGTCATTTTCATCCACACATCTTATATTGTTAAATTTCTTTTTTTCTTGAACCTGTTATATTGTTAAATTTCAGGTTGAACAGTTTTAGTATCATACGTGTGTAATATGTGTTTACGTGTGTGACTGTGCATGGTTGTGTGCATTTGTGAGTATGAGATGTGAAAAGAATGTATATAAAACTTGGGATGGAAATGGATGAAACTTTGGAGAAGCTTAACTCAATGCTAAATATAATTATTGGATATGAAGACTGTTTACAAATCAGGTTCGAGACATGAAGGACTACTTTTGAAAGGTCATTCCAAATGACATATGAAAGAATCTTGGTTTTGCTAGAATTATTGAATACAATTCCAAAACATCTTTTGTATGTTAAACTGAAACTGTTATAGCAGAGGTGTCTCAAATATTTGTACGAAAGAATAAAATAGACAATTTTGGGAGGGGAGGTAACCAAAACGAGACTCCCAGATTAATTCTTTCCTGCGAGACTCAGCCAATGCAATCTCAAGAGATTAACAACTTGGTGCTTGCAAATTTTCAGGGAAGGGTTAGCAGTGATAGTTGAAGGAACTAACCTACAAAAGGTCTTTCTTTTGGTGAATGGCATGCTGGGAACAGACTGCTACTTGACATTATGCTTAAAATACAATTCTGAGAGCAACTACTGTCCATTCTAGGGGAATCGATGCAGGCACATTCGTTAACAAGCTCTTTATCCTGCAAAGTTGATTTTCAGAGAAAGTAGTCACTCAAAACAAGGTTGCAATGGTGCTGGAAGTCTATGATAATATCAAATATGAGCCCTTTATGGCTCTACTTGAACTGAAATACACAGGTCTAGGTCGTTATGACTTGGGATGATTTCTTTTGTTTTTTACTCAAGTTTAGGTTAGTCAAATGTTATTGTTTTGAAAGTTGGTGGGCAACCTGAACCTACATCTTTTGGTTGGGAAGCAGGGGTAAGCCAACATGGTAGGTGCTGTTTTCTTGGTTAATGAAGTATTATGCAATCTCAAATTTTTCATACTAAAATCACATTCATGAAAAAGGTATCATTACTATATCTCTGTAGTATGTTACTGTGTTTGGTGCTTGCCGATTGGTACTTTAATGTGGTGGTTCAGCTGTCTTGTCAATTTTATACTTTTGGTGGCTTGAGTAACTTGCTCCCAGATGCAAACTGCCAAAAAGCAAAAAGGGATTGCATCACATATTGTTGCTTGGTAGTGAGTGCTTTTAAGCTGATCTGATACAAACTGGATATTTTTGCTTTCGTTGTTTTCTCTCCTTGGGGAAAGGTTGTGGCTCTTTGCAATGAAGAGTTGCAAATAAATGATTGTGATAGCAGTAGCACAGTTGAAATCATGTAACCAAAGTAGATCTAGGGCAGCCACGGTACATGAAGCTCCTGAGAATGTGGGGTCCAGTAAGGTGCGGACCAAAAAAGGTCTGTAGTATGCAGCCTTACCTTGCATTTTTGCAAGAGGCTATTTGCACGCCTCGAACCTGTGACCTCTTGGTCACACTAAAATAGCTCAATTGTTGCACCAAGGCTCCCCTTCTATATAACCAAAGTAGAGTTAATCTGTTAAATTGAATCTTTCTTTGTTTCAGTTGTAATCCTATTTAAAATGACTTAGTATGACCTGGAGGTTTTTGGACTCCCAATGTTGTCTTCTAGGAGAAGGAATGTAGCCCTTTGGAACAAAGATCAGAATTTACTAGAAAGTTGCTTGCTTTCAAGTGATTTGGAGAGAATGGTATGAGTTGATACACAGGAGAGTTTAGGATATTGTATGTCAGTGATGAAAGATTAACTAAAAGTTAAAGTGATCCACAACTCAGAAGTTTGAGATTTTATGCAGCTAGAACTTGGTTTTTGTACTTGTTACATGTGTTCCGAATACTTTTGTCAAAATGACAGTCAACTCCTCCTAGTTATCCCCGTATAAATTATATTTATGCATTGTGGTCCACCCCTTCCCCGGACCCTGCATACACGAGAGCTTCGTGCACCAAGCTGCCCTTTTTTTATTAACTTAGGAAAAATCTGTCAATGGATTCCATAGAATGGTGGATAATTCATGATATTCTGTATGTAATAATGTATTCATGAGTTGTAGATTTTGTTGAACTGATCCTATAATTTAGTAGGGGTTTGACTGTACTTAGTTCTTCATGAGTGAACTTGGGATCGATAATTTGTGAGAGTAGAGAGATTAAGAAGGATTTTACCAAAAGAATCCAAGCAGGTTGGAACCAATGGACTTGAGCATATGGAGTTTTGTGTGATCAGCGGATGCCACTCAAACTGACAGGAATGTTCTTTAGGATGGCTGTAAGGCCAGTCATGCTATATAGATCGAAGTGTGGGGCAGTTAAGTTACAACATGTACATAGGATGAGGGTAGCCGAAATAAGGATGTTGAGGCGGATGAGTGGCACCACAAAAGGATAGAACTAGAAATGAAACATTAGAAGAAACTTAGGAGTAGCACTAATAGGTAACAAGATGATAGAGGGTAGACTTAGATAGTTTGGACATGTCCAATGGAGACCGAAAATGGCACTGGTTAGAAGGAGTGAGTCGATCCTGGTTGAAGGCTTTAAAAGGGCATGGGGAAGGCCGAAAAGGATGTGGATAGAAGTGGTGAAAAAAGATTTAAAAACTTTTGGACTAATGAAACCATGACACTTGATAGGGAATAGAGGAACAAGACTCATTTAGCCGACCTCTAATTGGGTTAAGTCATATATGATGATGATGATGATGATGATGATGCATGACTTGTAGAAAAGAGTAAAACCCGCTTCCGTGCTGCCTATATGATAATGAAGCTAGTTCTTCCAGCCTGAACTACTGATGTCCATTCTTGCAAAATGACATTTTCTTCCTTGGGCTCCAATAAGTGGATACCCCAAACAAGAATGCTGAGTTACAAGGTCTCCAAGTACAATTGGAGGCTAACTCCAATCAGTAGTTTCTTTTACGCTGCCAAAAGCCATTTGGAGCTTGCAATTCACTGTTGCTTAACGTACTCAGTTCCTAAATGTTAGTGTTTTTTCTCAGGATGCACATTTTTCTGTAGAAAATGGGTAAAACCTGTTCCCATGCTTCTTTATATGATAAAGAAGCTAGTTCTTTCACCTTGCATCATCACCCAGTCTGAACTAGTGACTTCCATTTTTGCAAATTACATATTTTCTACCCTGGGCTACAGTAGTGGATACCTTAAACAAGAATTGCTGAGTTACATGGTCTGCAAGTACAATTGATGCTAAACTCCAGTCACTATTTTTTATGTGCTTCTAAAAGCCTTTTGGAGAACATGGAAGTGGCCCTTTCAGTATTTTGTTGTAGATGCTGGTAGCACAGTGATAGCTCTGGTACCTTTCCATCCATCTCTTTGGACTTTCCATTGGCTTGTAAAACTGATGAAGACACGTACCAGGCAATGCAAAAGTTCTGAGGTAAAGAGATTGGTGAAGCTACCAATTTTCACTCTTTTTTTCTGCTTCCATCTTATTCTCTGTTTTTTGTAAAAAAGGGCTTTTCACTTTTGTCATGGCAGTTTGTCTTTGTTAATCCATTTTGTGGTTATTTTTCAACTCTCTACTGTTTATTCTTTTATCAGGATATGGATGCGAGTCATGAGACAATTGAAGAGGTTCGACATCTGGGCTTAAATTTTACTGAGGAAATACTAAGTGCTACCTCTTTTGCTAGGCAGTTGAGTGACCAAATAACACTAGCCAAGGCATATGTCATAATTGCAAAAGAGCATAATAACCTTCAACTTGCTTGGGAACTCAGTTATCAGATTAGAAGATCCCAACTTTTGCTGTCAAAAGCAGCTATGAGAGGAACACCTATTACAGTGGAGGATGCGCAGCCCATAGTTAGAGGATTGTCATCACTCATATACAAGGCCCAAGACATTCATTATGATGTTGCGACCACAATCATGATGCTGAAGAACCACATTCAAGCCCTCGAAGAACGTGCAATCGCAGCGACTGTGCAAAGCACAGCATTCGCACAATTAGCAGCTGAGGCTGTGCCTAAGAATCTCTACTGTTTGAATATCAAACTTACAGTTCATTGGCTTACAAATCCAGGACTACAGGAGCTTGCAGATGAGCAAAGAAATTCCCCTAGGCTTGTGGATAACAATCTCTATCACTTCTGCATTTTCTCAGATAACATTCTAGCTACTTCTGCTGTTGTGAATTCTACCATTTCCAATGCTGACCACCCTAAACAGCACGTATTTCACATAGTAACCAATGGGATCAATTACAGAGCAATGCAGGCATGGTTTCTTACCAACAACTTTAAAGGATCATTAATAGAAGTTCAAAATGTGGAAGATTTCTCTTGGTTAAATGCTTCTTACTCCCCGATCATGAAGCAGCTATTAGATGCAGAAACACAGGTGTTCTACTTCAAGAATTCTCAAGATCCAAGAGTTGAAGCAAAATTCAAGAACCCAAAATACTTGTCCATCTTGAACCACTTGCAATTCTACATCCCAGAAATACATCCGTTGCTGGAGAAGGTGGTGTTTTTAGATGATGATGTTATTGTGCAGAAGGACCTCACTCCTCTTTTTTCCTTGGATTTACATGGGAATGCAAATGGAGCCGTGGAGACATGTCTTGAGGCATTCCATCGTTATTATAAGTATCTGAATTTCTCTAATCCGATTATTGGTTCAAAGTTTGATCCACAAGCCTGTGGGTGGGCATTTGGGATGAATGTTTTTGACCTGATGGCATGGAAGAAAGCTAATGTGACAGCTCATTATCACTACTGGCAGGAGCAGAATGCTGGTCAAATGCTTTGGAAGGTTGGGACTCTTCCTCCCGGGCTTCTTGCATTTTATGGGTTGATGGAGCCTCTCGACCGAAGATGGCATGTCTTAGGATTGGGGTATGATCCAAATATTGACGACAGACTGATTGAGAGTGCAGCTGTAATACACTACAACGGTAATATGAAGCCATGGCTGAAATTGGGTATTAACAGGTACAAACCTCTATGGGAACAGTACGTCAACCTTACTCATCCCTATATGCAGGATTGCAATTTGCATTGAACATGCTGCTGGTGGTTCTCAATTATTTTTCTTTTGATCTTCAATGCCCAAAACACTGGTTGTTTGGATTTGATTCAATCTTAGCTTTGGAACATGATTGTTTTGGATGATCTTGAATGGCAGAAGGCCAAAACGCCAGGTTCATGCCTCTCACATACAGAGCTGAAAATGAAAGTTTCGGCTAGCTTAGGAACATTTTTTCTCTTACTTTCAGAAGAAACACATTTGTGATACATCGGAAAGCATGAATATATATTAGACTCATTCATTTTTGCTGATGGAAGTTTCCTTACTCTCTCGATGTGTAGGGTTCTTTGGTTGGCAGCAATTTTTGTAATAATGTGGTTTATTGCAATTATGTATTGGGAACTGCAATTTTGTAATGCAACCAGATTATCTGGGGTGATAAGTGTAAAACAAGTCCTTTAAGGCCCTATTTTTTCTATGGGGCCTTCTCTCGAGATAATGGACTGCCTGGTAATCTTTGTATCGCTATTTGATTTATTGCATCAGTGATATTCTTCTCGTTATCTTTGAAGCTTCCTTGAACACATTAATTTTTGAAAGACAATCTGTTATCTAGTGATTTTCTTAGTTGTTATAGGGGTTTTACGAAATCAGTTATAGGAGGTTAAGGTGAAAAGGCTAACAAGGCTGCAAAATTTGGCAATTTTTTGGGAGCTCTCTCTCTCTCAGCTCTCTCTTCTCAAGCTAATGCTAAATCTAATCCCCGTCCAAGTTTGACAATCAACAAATGCGCAGAGGTTCTTGTATCAATTGGGAAGCATCATTTACATACATACATCTGTGCTATCTGTATAAAATATGTGGAAAAAGAGTCGGTCGTTACAAATATATAGATGAACCAAAACGATGGACTTGCTGCATTGCATTCAACAAAGGAAGAAAAAGAAAGAACTATTAGTATGCTGGTCTTGCTAAGATGGTCTACACCATTTAATACCAAAATTCTCCCTCGTTAAAGGAAGAAAAAGAAAGAACTATTAGTTTGCTAGTCTTGCTAAGATGGTCTACACCATTTAACACCAAAATTCCCCCTCGTCTAATCCTTACAATTACCTTTGTTTTTCTTCTTTTTTAGCAGAAAATAAAGCTATTTTTTATAGAACAAGCTGCCCACTGATCTCCTGAATTGCCATGTTATGGCTACTCCATTTATAACCCTCAAACCTTCCAATTCAATGCCTTCTACAAATAACCAAATCTTCTAATAACTAATCTGTTGTAACCAGAAGTCAAAATTCAAACTTTTCCAGTCTGTTTCTTCAAGCGAGAGATCAGCTTGCAACTAGCCATCTGAAATCATCGGTGCATCTACTTTCGACATGCCAATCACCTCCTCAACCGTGGAAAATGGCTATTGGACATCTAAAGCATCTACATGCTTTCTGAACGATCTTTTAAAGCTGGTGTACTCACACGAACGAGTCCGATCATGCAAACAGACAAAAGTGGTCCACAGACATTCTCATAAGGAGCGTCCATTTAGGCACCTGCATGCCTCAAATGTTCTATGGACCATAATAACTAACAGTTTCAGATAAAAGTACCTGCACAGCCTCTTCCTCTGTTGCTGGCCTTTGGTTTTGTTCCCTTCACAAATTGGAACTGTTTCCCATTCAAAAAGGAAAAGGAAAAAAAAATAGAGGCATTTCATGAAACAAACTCCTAGGTCTTTCATTCTCTGAACCACCATGCTATTGCTACTCCATTGTACCCCTCTCTTCAATCCTTCCAATTTGTTTCCTTCTATAAACCAAAATCCAGAACTTTTCAAGAGAAACTCTTTTGGACCCACAAATCAGAATTCAAAGTTTTCCATTCCCAAATCTACGAATGCCTCCGGGAAAAATGTTGAATCTGAAAACCAATATCTAGAAGTAATCAATCTCTGCAAATCTGGCCGTTTAACCAAAGCCATTGAAACTCTGAAGTTGATGGAAGAGGAGGGAAGTCTGGTCACTTCCAATGTATATTCATCTTTCTTGGATGCTTGCACGAAGAAAAAGGCCTTGACTGAAGGTCAATTTATCCACAACCATCTTGTTGGAAATGGATTTCAAAGAGAATTCCCATTGAGAATTAAACTAGTTCTCATGTATATTGCTTGTGATAATTTAGAGAAAGCTACATTGATCTTTAATTCGATATCCAAACCCACTGTGTTTTCATGGAATACAATTCTCATAGCTCATGTACAAAGGGGCTTATGGGAGAAAGCTCTTTCTTTGTATGTTACATTCTGTGAAAGAGGATTAAAAGCTGATAAATTCACATTTTCAACAGTATTAAAAGTATGTTGTCAGTTGAAACTTCTGAGGCTCGGACAGCAGCTCCATAGTTCCCTCATTAAAATGGATTTTGCTCAAAGTGTAGTTCTGGTTAGTGCATTGGTTACGTTGTATGCGGAATGTGGGATGATTGAAGCATCTAGAATATTGTTTGATGAAATGCCTCATAGAGATTTGGTATCATGGAATTCAATGATCAGTGCTTATTCTGAGCATGGGTGGTCAAATACTGCTCTGGAATTGTATAATAGGATGCGAATGGAGGGTGTAAAGGTGAACGAAACTACAATTGTCGGTATTCTTCGAGCTTGTGCAAGGTCGGCATACTTGCAACAAGGACAGAAGATTCATGCCCATGTGATAAAATATGGATTTGAATCAAATGTCTATGCAGGAAGTACGTTAGTTGATGTTTATGTTGAATCTGGTGTTTTAGATGATGCAGATGAAGTCTTCAAGGGGATGTGCCACAGAAATGTAGTCACTTGGACAGCCTTGATTTCTGGTTATGGAATGAGTGGCCGTGGCAAGGAAGCACTCGAGTTGTTTCATCAGATGATGGACGAAGGATTGAAACCAAATCATGTTACTTTTGTTGCCGTTCTTTCTGCATGTTCTCATTCGGGTCTTATCTCTGAAGGCAAGGCGTACTTCAATTCGATGGCTGAAGTTTATGGAGTGACTCCAATGTTAGAACACTATTCTTGTTTGGTGGATCTCGTAGGCCGAGCAGGACTATTTGACGAGGCCATGGATTTTATACAGCAGATGCCTATAGAACCTGATTTTAGAGTTTGGGGATCTTTGTTTGGTGCTTGCAGGATTCGTTGCAATGTTGAATTAGCAGAGCTTTCTGCTAAGTACCTTTTTGAGTTAGAGCCTAACAATGCAGGTAACTACATAATTTTGTCGCAGATTTATGCTTCAGTTGGTAGATGGAGTGATGCTGAGAATATAAGAACTTTGATGCTGGAGAAGGGAGTGAAGAAGAGAGCAGGTTGCAGTTGGATTGAAGTTAGAAATAAAGTTCATTCATTTACATTTGCAGATACATCACATCCGATGTCAAAGAAAATCTTCAAGTACTTGGATCGATTAATTAGCAGAATTAAAGAGGTGGGTTATGTTCCTGAAGTTAATCTTGTGGTTCATGATATCTCAAATCGGGAGAAGGAGCTTGTACTCAGAGGTCACAGCGAGAAGCTAACAATTGCTTTCGGACTGATATCTTATCCATCGAAGGGAATTCCAATTCGTATCACTAAGAACTTGCGTGTTTGTGATGATTGCCACAACGCGAGCAAGGTCATATCAAGGGTCACTGGCCGAGACATCGTAGCTAGAGATGGAAATCGGTTTCATCATTTTAGGGACGGTGTTTGTTCATGTGGAGATTATTGGTGATACAGAACATATTTTGCATATATGCTCTAAAAAATTTTGGTCTCGGATTGGAATTGTAAATGATCAGGTAACAAAATTTTCAACCCATTTAACACAAATGTTAGGATGTAAATGTGTTGGTTCTTTGACATGATCAACGACAGAAAACAGTTCAATTGATGGGGAAGAGAAGCAGACTCCTTTAAGGGATCAACAGTATGATGATGAACGCTGAAATTTCTCCATTTGCAAGATATTCAAACTTGAGTATATACCTGCTTGTTTACTGAATGGCTTAACGTCCTTAATTCGCTGCATCTTAACTAACCTGACCAGGCTTCTCAGTGTAATCATCTCATGAATCATACGCTCTGTGAGGCCATATCCAATGACATACTCGGTCCAAGCATACCATGAAGCAGTAGATTTATGAAGATCAAATCTTCTTTGATACTCATGGGGATTATTACACCATCTGTCTTCAGTGGCTATAGAGTTGTGTATGTAAGAAACACCAGTGTCATACACAGAGCATGAGACTTGGTTGAGATGATATGGTATGATGTATATCATGACGAGCTATTATTTGGCGATGTAACAAGAGCCAATTTCACTACAAATTTGACAGCTTCTACGATGTAAATGTCTGCAGGAAAATGGCCTCCTATCTCCAGAATCCTTAGGCAATTTTTTTGGCGGGCAGGTGGAGCCTAAATGCTTACAATTTAAAACAGAAAAACTTAGCCAACATCACCAAAATAGATCTCACCCAATAGAGACACCAGGCGGCCAAGGAATTGTATTTGGGACCAGCAAATGAACGTTGTCGTTATCCAACAACTAGGTCCAGGCATACTTGCGTCACACTAATCCGGCACAATCCAAAAGCTCGTTTTGCATCTCAGATATGACTGTAAATTTACGGCTCTCCATTATAACCAGCATATAATTAGTCCAAGCCATGCCTACCATTTTCAATGGATCACCCAAAAGCCAATCAACAGATGTAATTTTCGTACTTTTAACTATTAGACATGGATGAACCCAAAAGTTGTTAACGGTATACATACCTTCATCAATTGGACGGTAGGATTGTCTGTTGCCTCAGATTTTACAAATGGACTGATAAGCCTAGAAGGTTTCAAAGAGTGCCCATTAGAAATCGAAAATATTTTGATTAAGTGTCCATGTGCTTTGGCCACATCCATGTGCAGGGACCATGTCAAGAAGGTTGTGGAGGATTATTCGCAGTAAGGACTAGGTGCCTTGGATTCCTTTACAAGCTTGCTTTAGAATAGGTCTAGAAGTTGTTATTTTATTTCAATAATGTTGGCTACTTTGTTGCAATTAGCCGTTAGAAGCCACTTTCTTAGAGAGGTGGCCTAAGGATTAGGAAAAGTTGTTATTTTCCTTTTATATTTAAACTCTTGGCAGTGCGTTAATAAAGGAGGCTTATTCCAACAAAAGATTATGGTTCATTCTTACCCTAAGTAGAATTCTATTTCTTTACAAATATTTTAGTAGCTTTGACTGGGACCTATCATTGGTATCAGAGCTATAATGACCACCAACAAAGAGAGAATTGAAAACCTGGAAGCGGGGCTTGGAGGGCTCCAGGATCATTTAAGCAAAATGGAGCTTGGTGTGACTGATAAGTTACAACATCTGGAGACTACTGTTAGCAAGATAGCTGAAGCATTGTTCTCAAAGCATGAGCCATCCTCTAGCAACCCCAACAATCACAGTGGGAATTTTCCCTCTGGGCGTTCTCTCAATGCACAAGAGGAATTTCGGGACAACATTGAAGGAGGGCGGCCAATGTTCTCATCCAGATTGGCTAAACTCAAGTTTCCTAAATACTCTGGTGAAGATCCCATGGAATGGTTTAACCGAGTAGGCCAATTTTTTGACTATCAATGCATTATGGAAACGAAAAAAGGTGTCATTGGCCTCTTTTCATCTTGAGGGCGAAGCAAACCAATGGTGGTAATGGTTACATCCGGCTTACAAGGAAGAAGGGAAAGAGGTGACAAGGGAGATCTTTGTAGAAGAACTATGGGCTTGTTTTGGTCCTACTGACTGTGAAGATTTCGATGAAGCTTTGTCAAAGGTAAGGTAGATCGGCTCCTTACGTGATTACTAGAAGGAGTTTGAAAGGTTGGGGAACTTGGTGCAAGGGTGGACTCAAAGGCTTTGGTAGGAACGTTCATGGGTGGTCTTAAGGCCGAAATAGCAGATGGTATTTGGATGTTCAAACCAAGAATGTTGAAGGAAGCTATTAGTCTCGCAATGATGCGGGACGATCAATTGAGTTGGCAACAGAAATCTTGCTGGCCATTTAGTTGTCCAACGGCTGACTCTCCTTCTCCAACAAAATTCAAAGTTGCAGCACCAATGAAACGACTCACCTGGGACGAAATGTAGAAGAGGAGGGTGCAAGGACTTTGCTTTAATTGTGATGAAAAATTTACACCTAGCCATAGGTGTCATGGTCCACAGCTTCTGTTGTTAAAAGGTAACATTGACATGGTAGACGATGAGGAAGATCAACATTAGATATCCCTACACGCACTTTCTGGATGGTCAGCTTATCAGACCATGCGGGTGACGACAAGAATTGGGCAATGTGAAATGGTTGTTTTAATTGATAGTGGATCCACTCATAATTTTATTAGTGAGAAAATGGTCAACTTGTTACAGTTACCAGTGGTTCCCACTGAACCTTTTAATGTGAAGGTAGTTAATGGATGACCACTAAAATGTCAAGGAAGATTTGAGAACGTCCAAGTGTTGCTTCAAGGTATTCCTTTTTTCCTCACCCTTTATGCTGTCCCATTGATTGGGTTGGATTTGGTATTAGGTGTGCATTGGTTGGAACAATTGGGCACAGTAGTGTGTAATTGGAAACAATTGACAATGAATTCTAGTGGAACAACCAAACTCACAAATTGCAGGAAATTGATTCACAATCAATTCAAGCCACTTCAGAGAAGGCTATGTCCAAGGAAATGTGGAATGGGAGCTCAATAATGGCCATTTGTCTTCAAACCACAACCCATTCTACTCCACCTATTGTCCATCCTGAAATGCAACAATTATTGGACAAATTTGAAGACATATTCCAAGAAACAAAGCAACTACCTCCCACAAGAGAAGTAGCTCATCACATCAATTTGAAAGAAAGGACAGAGCCCATCAATGTGAGACCATACAGGTATGCCTATTTTCAAAAAGCTTAGATTGAAAAAGAAGTTCATGACATGTTAAAATTGGGGCTTATAAGATCTAGCACTAGTCCTTTTTCATCTCCTGTTTTGTTGGTAAAGAAAAAAAGATGGTACATGGCGTTTTTGCATTGACTATAGAGCACTTAATGCTGTAACTATCAAAGACCGATTTCCAATTCCTACTGTTGATGATATGCTTGATGAATTTCATGGAGCTTCTTATTTTACCAAACTTGATTTATGGGCCGAATATCATCAGGTACGAGCACACCCCCCAGACATTCATAAAACTGCTTTTTGTACCCACAACGGTCATTATGAATATTTAGTCATGCCTTTTGGTCTTTGTAACACCCATCTACATTTCAAGCAATTATGAATTCCATATTCCGCCCTTATCTCTGCAAATTTGTATTAGTTTTCTTTGATGACATTTTGATCTATAGCCCCAATTGGACAATGCATCTTGAACATGTACAAAAGGCTTTTGAAATATTAAGGCATCATCAGTTTTTCATTAAACTTAGCAAGTGTGCATTCGGTCAGCAAGAATTAGAATATTTGGGGCATATTGTAACTCCACATGGAGTTAAAGTGGATCAAGAAAAGATTAAATCCATGCTAAATTGGCATAGGCCTACCAATGTCTCTGAATTACTTGGATTTTTAGGCATTACAGGTTACAATAAAAAATTTGTCCGCAACTACAGAATCATAGCTCGCCCTCTCACTAATCTCTTGAAAAAGGAGCAGTTTGGACGGACAGAAGAAGTGGAAATTGCCTTTCAAGATCTCAAGAAAGCTATGACCTCCACTCCTACACTGGCTATGCCAAGTTTCAATGAACCTTTCACCATTGAATTGGATGCTTCAGAGGACGGGATAGGAGCAGTTCTAACTCAGTAAGGGAGACCAATTGCATTCATGAGTCGAGCCTTGGGCGCCACTAAACGATCGTGGTCCACATATGCCAGAGAAATGCTAGCAATCATTCAAGCCATCAAACATGGAGGCCTTACCTGCTAGGCCAAAAATTTTATATCCAAACTGATCAATGCAGCCTAAAGTACTTGCTGGAGCAGTGCATCACAACCCCTGAGCAACAAAAATGGGTGACTAAATTGCTTGGTTATGATTACGAAATCACATATAAACCGAGCAAAGAAAAGAGTGCAACAAATGCGCTATCAAGAGTGGCATGTAGTCCTAGTCTTGATGTCTTGTTTGTGTCTCAAACTCCATTATGAGATACAATCAAAGCTGAAGCTATTGACCACCCATACATGAAGAAAATCAGCAAGCTAGCAACAGATAAACTGGGTATATCTTACACATGGCGCAATGGGTTGGTTTACTATAAGAATTGAGTGGTGGTCCCTCCTAAGTCTGGTATCATCCAACAACTCTTACGAGAATTCCATGATTCACCAATGGGAGGCCATTCTGGGGTACTAAGAACATATAAGAGATTAGCTCAACAATTTTATTGGCTGACAATGTACAAGGTGGTAAAAGATTATGTTGTTTCTTGCAAGGTTTGTCAACGAACCAAGGCCAAAACTTTGTCACTAGTAGGACTTCTACAGCCGCTGCCAATTCCATGTCAAGTTTGGGATGATATCACTATGGATTTCATTGAGGGCCTTCCACCTTCAAATGGTAAAAATACCATTTTTGTTGTTGTTGACCGACTGAGCAAATCAGTACACTTCTTAGCCTTATCCCATCCTTATACAGCTAAAATGGTGGCTGAGAAATTTGTCGAAGGAGTTGTAAAGCTTCATGGAATGCTTTGGTCTATCATAAGCAATCGAGACCCGGTGTTTATCAGTCATTTTTGGCAAGAATTCTTTAAGATGTCAGGCACACACTTGAAGATAAGCTCCTCCTATCACTCTCAAACGGATGGACAATTGAAAGTGGTGAACCGCTACATTGAACAATATCTTCGATGTTTTGCATATCAGCAACCCTGTAAGTGACACTCTTTTCTTCCATGGGCTGAATTCTGGTATAATATAGCCTATCATGCCTCTACAGGAATGACCCCCTTTCCAGCTCTATATGGAAGACCGCCTCCAACAATTCCACATTACCATGAAGGCAATGGTCCAGTACATGAAGTGGTCCAAAACCTTGCTTTTCGAGATGCTTTGCTATGACAGCACAAAAACAATCTACATGACGGAAATAATAGAGTGAAGCAAAGAGCAGATTCTAAACATTGGGATATCGAATACTAGGTGGGAGACTTGGTGTTTCTCAAACTCCATCCTTACCGTTAACAATCAGTGTTTAAGAGAGCTTATCAAAAGCTTGCAAGCTGATTTTATGGTCCATACCAGATTGAAGAAAAGATTTGGAAAGGTGGCCTACAAGCTTAAACTTCTAGTTGATTCTCGCAGTTACCCAGTCTTCCATGTGTCCCTACTTAAAAAGAAGTTGGGAGAAAACTCTGCACCAAGCACTGAATTGCCACCTATTGCTGAAGATGGAGATTTTATCATGGAACTAGAGGCTATATTGGACACACGTTGGGTCAAAAAAGGGTCCAAGTTTATTGAAGAAAGCTTAATCAAATGGTAGAAACTTCCTCAGGATGATGCGACATGGGAAAACACTCAAGAAGTGCGAGATAGATTCATGAACCTTAAGGACAAGGTTCCAGTAAAAGGAGAGGGTATTGATAAGCCTAGAAGGTTTCAAAGAGTGCCCATTAGAAATCCAAAATATTTTGATTAAGTGTCCATGTGCATGGGCTTTAAGTGTCCATGTGCTTTGGCCACATCCATGTGCAGGGACCATGTCAAGAAGGTTGTGGAGGATTATTCGCAGTAAGGACTAGGTGCCTTGGATTCCGTTACAAGCTTGCTTTAGAATAGGTCTAGAAGTTGTTATTTTATTTCAATAATGTTGGCTACTTTGTTGCAATTAGCCGTTAGAAGCTACTTTCTTAGAGAGGTGGCCTAAGGATTAGGAAAAGTTGTTATTTCCCTTTTGTATTTAAACTCTTGGCAGTACGTTAATAAAGGAGGCTTATTCCAACAAAAGATTATGGTTCATTCTCACCCTAAGTAGAATTCTATTTCTTTACAAATATTTTAGTAGCTTTGACTGGGACCTATCATGGACTATCTAAGATGGGAGCAGAAGATAAAAGGTTTAGTATTTTGGATTATTGAAAACGTAAGCTGAATGATCCCAATCTGCATTAGCAGGTATTTTGGATCTTTGAATATATAAAAGTTTCTCTTCATGAAATGGGAATGATCCAGTTCCATTCACTTGATCTATTCCTTGAATCCGCAATCTAGGTCGTAGTACAATCTGTCCAGACCATGATTAGACAATTGTATCTAGAGATCATCAAATGGTTAAAAAAATAAAAGTACGTCATAGGAGGGCCAAATCGTTCATGTTTATGTTCCTGATTTTTGTTACGATTTGCCTCAGAAACCTCATTCATGGTATGACATAAAACCTGTGATTTCTGAATCGGTTTAATCGTTTAGATCTGAAAATGGTACTGATCCTCCCTTTTACGCCGCAGAAGAACACATGCTAAGGATAATATAATGGATCAGGGTTTCGAGGCCTGTCCTATCTAAGAGAGGGCCAGTGGTTTGGATCACTGAAATTTTGTATTCTCACTTTTCTTGAAAGAAAAGGTAGAGATTTTATTGAATAGAGGAAGAGCAGTCCTCTCAGTGTCAGTACATCAGATTGAGATGATCAAAGTAACTACGATGCAAGACAACTGCATCAAAAGTAGGGAGTTAAAACCAGGAATTCTATTACCAGTTGACCATCTAATCCTTGGATTAGGCAGCTCCACTCCTCTAGTGAGAGCATCATCAGATCATTGGCTGATCTGAGGGAATGAGCATAAATGACATCCGAACTTCTTTCTAAAGAGATTTGATTCAGAACTACTCTAAGGTTCAGTATTGAAATCATTTCAGATGTTTTCCCTTTGTCCGTGTCAACAAACAATTCGAAATACCTTGACTTTTTTAGAATAAGTCCTAGTCAAGTTGCAGTGATATGAAGCACTTCTTTTCACATACAATAAGTTTAATTTTATCCCAAAAAGGCAAGGATCTCCACAGTGCAACATAGTTATCTTTTAACCATGAAACCACATTTGAAAAATCTCCTTCAACAATCAGTGGACAGATTTCAAGGAACTCGAAAATAGATTTTATTTCCGCTTCATTTAATCTGCGATACCAATAGGCCCTGCATAATCAAATTCCTACTCACTTGAGCTCCTAGCTTACCTTTGAATAAGAAAGACTACAATAATCCAACAATTGAAGCAATGGTGCATAACCTATCCTACGAACATGAACTCCTAGGTTAGATTTTTTTAAGCTAAAATCAACTTAAGGATATTCTTGAAATACCTAACGTAAGATTTCTTTCAAACAAAAAGCGTATTTTTAGAAAGGCTAAATCTTCACAAAAACCTTGAACTTTAGGCTTTTTTTACAAATATATCATGGAACCAGAATCTGTTAGCCAAATCCTGACATTTTCAATATTTAATGGTTCTACGGTTGAAGTGTTCATCAATCTTCTTGCTAGTTATTTCTTCGTTCCTTTTCATTCGACAATTTCATTACTAAAGATGGAATGAAAATTGATTGGTAGAAATCGATTTCTTATAATATGAGGCACTCTTGTGTTAGCCGTGTGATCATGGCTTATCTTGGGAACAAGGTGAGGATCCATTTGGCCCAACTAACACCATAATATTAAACCCAAAGAAGATAGAAATTTGATTTTACCTAAAAGGAGGTGGCTGAGAAACTTGGGATTTCTGGATTAAGTGGCTTTTATTTGTGAACTTATTTGGTTTATCTTTTGATAGAAACTTTTAAATTCCTAGATGTAGTGGGTTTTATTTAAAAATTTAACCTCCAATTAAGGATATTTTGGTCATTTTATTAAACTATTTTCAATAGTAAGTCCATTCCATGTTAGTTGGTCAACATGCCAAGTTGGAAACAAATTAATTGGTGTAATAGTTTAATGACAAGGGACATAAATGAAAAATAGTCAAGGTTATCTGAAAGAGTTTTGATTCCAAGATAAATTTGAAAAAGGGCTAAGTTGAAGGTTTATAAGAAGATTTAGCCTTGTAGAAATGACTAGTTTTCTAGTTTTTGAGGGAATTCAAATTTGATTTGACTTTTGAACTATAGCATATGATTACAATATTGTTTGTCTTTTCTAGCTTGTTTTGAAAAAAACCATTGTTTTGAATACAGAAAAATATATGGATAACTCATAGACTAGTGTTACATATCAATCTTACTCCATCTATTATCTTATCAATAGTGCTACCATCACTACCACTTTTCATCATGAAGATCATTTTTGTCCATGGTTCATTAAGATAATGGAATCAGCAAATGAGGGCCATATTGCATTTTTAATTTTTTTACATTGTTTTTTATTTTATTAAAATGCAAAATAAAAGAAAGAAAATAAATAGAAATATGTGCTCTTGTGCACTACAATTCTAAGTTTCTTAGTTGTTGCACAATAACACATTGTTTTAGCATTTTCAATTTCCATTGACTTTCTCTATTTCTTCATCTATTTCTAGTTCTTCTATTTGAAGAATGGTGTTTGTTCTCTTTGGTTGTTATTTTTTATAGAAGGAGAAATAAATGGTGTATTTTTGCTCAATGTTGCAATCTTCCTCTGTTATTGTAATTTGATTTCTAATTTAGAGCTAAAAATCATTCTATAGAAGTTATATGAATTTCAACTGGAGGAGTTAGACATGGAATAATAGATGTTCTAGAGTGAGAAAGGAAGAGAAAAGGGGGAAATAAGATATGAGTTTTGAAGAAGAAAAACCAAATTAAAAGCATTCTTTTATCGAAGCTTTAAGGTTTCTAGTAATGGTAAAAAAAGAGAGAAAGTGATGAAAGAATTCCTCTTAAAGGTGATGTGCTCGTACAATTTTAAAATTTTGAAGTGATTTAGGGGTATTTTTTTTTTTGAAAATCCTTTTATTTTTATAATGCAAAAAGATGGTGAGCCCATCTACTAATTCTATTAATTTTTTTAGGGAGAAATTTAGTTAATTTATAGTAGCACCACTGATCAGCTAATAGTTATGGAATAGTAGTTTAGGGGGTATCCATACGTTTTCCTCTTTTGAATACTATGTGCAGTTTCAATTCCTTTTATTGCAGCCACCATTTTGGGAATGTTCCTTTTTGGCAGGAAAATGAAAACAAGATTATATGTAAGAACTTTCAGTTAATCTAGTCTATTTTGATCAATCTGCTATGGAATTATGGTAAATTCTTGTCTTTTTTAAAGTTTTTATTTTAAAAATTTAGAATTTATACAACATTAATCAAAATTTTGTTCAAAAAATGATGGAATTCCATATCATTTTGTTCCAAAAACCAAAATAAAAAAATAAATGAATAGAATCAACAAACTATGACTGTCCTAATTGTGGGATCTTTCATCGTCCAGATTGGTACATGCCAATGGCATATATATCATATTGACGAATATGCAATAATTGAATTGAACAATAATAAAAACTTAGAACAAAATAAATTAACTTCAATACCTAATTGAGTTTAGATCAATGGTAAATTATTTTAGAAATGTTTTATCTCATGATGATTGAAGCATCTAATGTTAGTTATAATCTATCAACCCACCTGATTAATAGATACTTGAATATGTATATAAAGTGGGCCCAATGGATGTCCCTAGTAGTTAATTATTAATTGACAAATAAAACAACTATAGCATTTCCAAAGTTAAACAAGTCATGGACAATGAGTGGTTTAGATCACCTATTGATGACCCAAAATACACTATTGTTCTTCTATTAAAAGTTCCAATTAGAGGCATCAAACAGGGTAGCTTGTGGGCAGGCTTTTTGTGAATTGCAGGTCAAGTAGATATGGGTAGAACTATTCATTTCTAAAAGTTTGATAAAATACATAACACATCCAACTTGTTTATGGTGGTGTGTTTAAGAGTAAATTAGAAATACCTTTGCAGAATTATATTCTTTGATGTTAAGTCTTTTTCATGCATTAGCAAGTTGCTTGCGCATTGACTAGCTTCAACTATGTCTTTGCAATAAAAATAATTTAAAAGCAAAAGTAGTGATCATTTTCTTATAGTTTGAAAATTGTGACTAAAAGGTCAAATTGGTTGTGGCCTTTATTCATTCATATATTTCAATCTTGAGTAGTCTACATAATATTATTATGGTAGACAATCCATAGCACATGTGATCCTTTTGCTAGAAGATGCTCCCCAAACATATGTCAAATAAGAGAGGCACTTGAAGATGAGTTTCATGAACTTTGTTAGATATTGGGCCTAGTTGCAATATCCCAAGATCCAGTAGCATATAGATTTATAATGTATATGTATATGCCATATGTGAAAGAGAGAGAGAGCATTTCTGAATGGGTTTTGCTCATGTAATAAAACTAAGAACATGATTCTTAGGTAAAAGTAGCATGAAACCCTTTTTCTAAGATCCGATATAGTTTAACAACACATATATTTTATAGTATTGTAGATTTAATCCCACTGGTTTTTTTAAATTTTGACATAAGATTAATTTGGTTCTATTGTTGGAGAATCATAATCTCATGGCCAAGATAATTAAACTTTATAAATTTCATATTTGTAATAATGTTAACTGTAGCTTTCACTTGCTACCAAATATTATTTGCCTTGCACCTTTTTACTCTTAAAGATAGCAAGATTCTATAATACCAAATCTACCAAGCAGTATGCACATTACATGGCATAGGGTCTTTTGTCCTTGCTTTTCTAAGGATTCCAAGTAAAATATCCATTAAATATAGGACTCAACATAGTTATCCATCTATGTATAAGTAAGATTATATTCCAAGAAGAACATGTAGTCTATATTTGACAACATGGTTTAAAAAGTCAAAATTTTGACACAACTCAACTCAAAAGTTAGTTTAGTTGATTCAACTCATAGACACTCATAGTGACTCAAAAATACTCAATAGAGATTTAAAATAAATTTTTATTAATTTAGACTTAAATTTACAATTTTCAATGTGTATGCACACATGAGTTATAGGTGGGATGGTTAGGCTATAATATTATTGTTTTATAGGTCTTGTGTTCAAACCTTAGCCCAAGCAAATTTACTTTACTATGCAGCAAGTGTTAAGTGTTCAATTTTGGTCAAAATATCCCTAATTTAGTATTTGATTAGAGCATCTAGACCATTAATTTTAAGATTTTATATCAAATATTTCATTTTAGCTTTAATTGGCCATCCAACTGTTGAATTGTAAAATTTAGTGGTTAGATGACTATTAAAGCTAATGGACGGTTTAGATTGCGCTAATTGGGTCTATGCATTGCAGATCGGTCAACTCAGGTGTGGACGCTCCAGATCAAATCAAGGATATTAGATGGAGATTAGATAAGATGGAATTTGAAGAATCTTAGTACAGGACAAAGTTGAAGACTTGCAGAGTTCTAGCAAGACTAGAATTTCAGTGGACCCCACTCTCTTTCTTATCTCTCTTACCTATCTCCTCTTCCTTCTCTTTCTCCTCTCTTTTCTCTCTTATCCTTTTCTCATGTACGTCTCTCCCTATCTCTCTTTTAAAAGACCCTTCTTTCTTCTCCAAAAAGAAGGTTTTTTCCCTTTTAGGAAGGTGCAGGCTGGGCTGACTCTCTCTCCTCCTCTCTCCTCTCTCCACTCCCATTCTCTTTCTCAGTTACTCCCCATCTCTACCTCCAATCAAATCCAATGCCAGGCCGGCCATAAGTGCGTGACACACCAAGCTGGCCGGCACATTCTCCTCTCCTCTCCTCTCCTCTCCACATCTCCCTCTTCTCACTTCACATCGCATAGCTATTCCCTCTCTATTTCTCCTTCTCGTTCTCTTCTCGTACCCGGCACTACCCCTACCATCTCTGCATCACCGCCTGAAGCGGGATCGCACCGGCCACTCTCCACTACAGAATAGCGCAAGAGTCCCACTTTTCCCTCTTTCCTCGCTGCTCTGTTCACCTTCTCCTTCTACTCCTCTCTCTCTCTCTCTCTCTCTCTCTCTCTCTCTCTCTCTCTCTCTCTCTCTCTCTCTCTCTCTCTCTCTCTCTCTCTCTCTCTCTCTCCGTGTTTCACCGCCCAGCACCGGACTGCCCGGAGATCCTTCGCACACGACACCAGCCCAGATCCCCATCTTTTCCTTCTTCCTATTTCTCCCATCTTCTTCCCCGTCGCTCAGCTCTGGCCAGTTTCTCCTCCATCTCCACCAGCCGGATTGCGTCCCATCTCTTCCTAGAGTCGGATGGCCAGAACGGGTTTCCACTCCCGATTTCTCCTTCCTCCTCCGGTTCCATCTCCGGCCAAATTTTCCTTGCCTCTGGACGGCCCACGGAGATTGGGTTTTCTCCCATCTCTTTCCTCTTTTCTTCCCCCTTCTCTGGTTTCGACAATCACCGGTCGGCTCAAGGAGAGAAAACCCAAATCGAGTTTCCTCCCGTGTTCCTCTCCTCTTCTTCTTCTTCTTCTCCTCCCTCCTTCTTCCTTCTTCCCTCCTACGGTTTTCTCCTCTTCTTCCCCATTTGTTTTCCTGGTTTTTTTGTGAAAAACCAGAACCCCGGAAGAAATTCCAAGTCTGCCCCTGTTAAAACCCAGAAATACCAACTGTGTCCCCTGGCAGATTTCAGGAAATTCCATCTGTGTCCCTAAAAGAATTCCATCTGTGTCCTCTGTCAGATTTCAGGAAATTCCATTTGTGTCCCTAAAAGAATTCCATCTGTGTCCCCTGCCAAATTTCAGAAATTTCATCTGTGTCCCCAAAAGAATTCCATCTGTGTCCCTTGGCAGATTTCAGAAATACCAATTGGGTCCCCTGTTTAATTACAACTGTGTCCCTGTGCTATTCTGGTTTTAACTTATCTTCATTCTGACTATTCAGTGACAAAGGCAATCCAGAGACGTACTAATCCAAAGACAGTGCAATCCAAGGACAAGCTTATCCAGGATGCATTTTATTTTTATTTTCTGTTTTCCTTGGAATAAATATTTGTGAACATTGGAACAATTGAATAAATCTGAATTTTATTTTTTGTTAGTTTTTATTCTTTTAGTTGAATTTTATTTAAAACTCCATAATTTTAAATCAAGTCCTCGTGGGATCGACCCGTATTTGCATAGCTATACTACAATAGCCGGTGCACTTGCGGTTAAACAATCAACAAGTTTTTGGCGCCGTTGCTGGGGACTTGAAATGGAGTTTTTATAAAATTTAATTAAAAATCCAAAAAAATAGAAAAAATTCAAAAAAATCCAAAAAATACAAAAAAATTAGGAATTGCATTTTAGGCATTTTTAGTGCATAATCACTTTATTTTCTGAATTTGGTACTAATTGTTATTTTTCTTTTTCAGGAAATTGGAGTGGAGCTTCATCAATTGATAGATTTGTCTTGCTTTCTTAGATTAGAAATTTTATTTTTGAGTGAATCTTGTAGTGAGGCCCCTTGTAATTTGCATTTTCAATTTCAATTTTAAAGGGTTGTAATAATACAGGGCAAGTGTGGGACAAGGTGGCCCACACTTGATCTTCATCAGAAACCTCACTGTAAGTCTTCTCACTAATTTATTTTCTAGATTAGGGTTTGCATTTAGAATAATTTGCATTGTTTGGTACTTAATTGCATATAGAAAGCATATGTTATATCTTAGGGTTTTGCATTAGTTTATTGCTTTCAATTGCATTTTAGGACACGTCTAACGCTTTAAGGTGGATTATATGTTGATCGAATTGCCATGGTGTGTGAAATTTAATTAGTAAGGGCACCCTACCCCACAAGATCAAGGGTGGATTTCATCACCACTCCTTGGCCCACCTAGGATAATCATCTCAAGCGCGCAACCTCTCCTTTCACATTAATTTAAAATCAATCAAAAGAGACCTATAGGGTTATCACATGCTCGTAGGACCCTCTTAATAGGACATGAATTACTGTTACTCTGGTTGCTTTTGATCACTGTGGTTATTGGGGGTTGTCTAATAGAGCCTCACTCTTCCCCTACCTCCTGTCGACGTTTGTTGAAGTCTAAACGCCTCCTTACACGAGGGTTGTATTAACCGCTTTGGTTAGAACCTAACTGGTAAGCAGTAGTCAACTCCTAAAGAGAGTAGGAGCGTTAGAGTAGGCTAATTAAAAGCGTTGTCCCCACAGAAAATCAAGAAAATCAAAATATCTATGCTTGCTAGCCTTAGGGGATTGCTTGATTTTGTCCTGTTTTGTGCATCATTTTAGGCATTTAGGTTGCATCATTTAGGATAGGAAAAAATAAAAACATAAAAAACCAAAAAGATCTTTCATTGTATGCCCTTTTGGATATGTGACGAAACCGGTAGGTTAGTCTCGTACGACCAAAAAGACAGACCAACAATGGCTGATCAACGATCAAGGGGTAACTCACCCCATGGTAATGTTAGAGGTGATCAAGCTCCACTCATCATGAATGAGGACCCACCACCTCTAATTGATGATGAATATCAACCTCCACCAAGGAGGAATAATCATCAAGAAAGAAATTGGAGAAGGAATGAAAATAGGGAATGGGACCAACAGAGTGACCATGGAGAAAATGATGTTTATCAGAATCCTCATGGACGAACCTTAAGAGACTACCTTCAACCTACACGCACCAGTACACCCTCTTGTGTCATTCTTCCTCAAAATGCTGGTGCGTTAGAATTAAAAATGGGAGTAATTCAATTACTTCCCAAATTTCATGGGCTAGATAGTGAGAGTCCTTATTTGCACCTTAAAGAATTTGATGAGGTATGTAGTACCCAAAGAACCCAAAATATAGGTCTAGACACTGTCAGGCTTAAGCTATTTCCTTTCTCTTTAAAGGAAAAAGCAAAAATGTGGTTTAATGCACTGCCACCAGGTTCCATAAGGACTTGGAATGAAATGACTAGGGAATTCTTGAAAAAGTTTTTCCCTACATATAAAACAAATACACTCCATCGTAAGATAATGAACTTTACCCAAAAAGATAAAGAATCATTCTACCAATGCTGGGAAAGGTTCAAAGATCTATTGCTTACTTGCCCACATCATGGCTATGAACCATGGCACATTATCAGCTTCTTTTATGAAGGACTTAATTCTGACATGCGCTAGTTTGTAGAGATGATGTGCAATGGTAACTTTTTGAATAAACAACCAGATGAGGCGGAGGAGTATTTGGAATGGCTAGCTGAAAGTGCACAGACCTGGGTTGACTCAGAAAGAGTAGAACATTCAGATAGACCTAAGCCCACTACCACATCTACTAGGGGAGGCATGTATGCCATGATTGAAAAAAATGAAATTAGTGCCAAAGTAGCAACCCTAGCTAGAAAAGTAGAAGCCATGGAAATGGGAACGAAAACCTTAACTAATGATGAACAAGTGTGTAGCATTTGTGAAAGTACATCACATCTTACTCAGGAATGTCCTACCATCCCTGCATTTCAAGATGTACTTCATGATCAGGCTAATGCACTCAATAATTATAAAAGACCTTTTTCCCCATATTCTGAGACATATAATCCCAACTGGAGAAACCATCCAAATTTCAATTGGAGAAATGGACCTAATGCAAATGTCTCACAACCAGGCCCATACCAGAGTCATCAACAACCAAACCAAGTACTACTTACTCCACCATTATACCAAACTCATCAACCTCATTCTCCTGGACTTTACTTGCCCCCACCTAAAAGGCATGTAGAGGATAATCAAGTTAATCAAAATCAGGAAAGGAAAATTTCTCAATTAGAAAAGTCTGTGAATGAACTAAAAAACATGATGAGTCAAATGATGCAAAATATGGAAAAAGGAAAATTTCCAGCTCAACCTCAAGCAAACCCTAAGGGAGTGCATGCGGTTAGCATTAATGCATCTGATGAAACATCTAGCTCTACCATGGAATAGACTAAAGCTGTTACTATTCTTAGGAGTGGTAAAATAATTGAGAAAGATGAGCCTAAAAAGATTGAAAAGGTAGAAAAACCTAAAGAAAAATCTAAAGAAAAATCTAAAGAAAAAGACCATGTTTCACCTGTTGAGCCATGTCCAGTCCCTGCTCCATTCCCTCAAAGGTTGCGCTAAGCCCCAAAGTCTGCATCTAATGATGAGATTTTAGAAATTTTCAAGCAAGTCAAGATCAACATACCGATCTTAGATGCTATAAAACAAATCCCATCATATGCCAAATTCTTAAAAGACTTATGCACCATCAAGAGAAAATTAAATGTCCAAAAGAAGGCATTTTTGACTGAACAGGTTAGTTCTATTCTTCAACATCATACACCACCAAAGTACAAGGATCCTAGTTGCCCTACTCTTACTTGCATTATTGGCAACTACAAAATTAACCAAGCTCTTCTTGATTTAGGATCTAGTGTAAACTTATTACCATACTCGGTATACGAACAGTTAGGTCTGGGTGAATTGAAACCTACATCTACTACGCTCCAGCTAGCTGATCGTTCTGTAAAAATACCGAGAGGGGTAATAGAGGATGTGTTAGTCCAGGTAGAACAATTTTGCTTCCCTGTCGATTTTCTGATTCTAGATACACAACCGGTGGTGAATGAGAAGAATGAAATACCAGTCATCCTGGGACGACCATTTTTGGCTATGTCCAATGCCTTAATCAATTGTAGAAATGGTGTGATGAAATTGTCCTTTGGCAATATGACAATAGAGCTTAACATTTTCAATATCTGTAAGCAACCTGGTGAAACTACTGATGATTTGCACTGTGTTAACATGATCAATTCAGTTGTGCAAGATCAGTTTCAGTCATCTTCCTTGTCGGACCCACTTGAGGCCTGTTTGGCCCATTTTAATGAGTTTAATGAGGATGCATTAATAGAGGAAGTTAATGCCCTCCTTGATTCTGTTCCTATCATGGAAACATAAAAATGGAAACCTCCTTTCGAGGACCTTCCACTGAGGGAGTCCACTCCCCTTCCATCATTCATACAACATCCTAAGCTTGAATTGAAATCTCTACCATCAGATTTAAAATATGCCTTTTTAGGAGACAAAGAGACTTTTCCTGTAATAATTTCCTCCCAATTAGAAACATCTCAGGAGGACAAATTAATAGACACTTTAAAAGAACACAAAGGTGCTATAGGATGGACCATAGCTGATATAAAGGGCATTAACCCTTTAATCTGCACCCATAGGATATATCTAGAGGATGAAGCTAAACCATGTCGTCAAATGCAAAGAAGGTTAAATCCTAATATGAAAGATGTGGTTAGAGCAGAAGTCCTAAAGTTGCTTGATGTGGGAATCATCTATCCCATAAGTGATAGCAAATGGGTAAGTCCTACTCAGGTGGTTCCAAAGAAGTCTGGAGTGACAGTAATAACTAACGCCAATAATGAATTGATCCCTACCAGGGTTACTACTGGTTGGCATATGTGCATCGACTATCGAAAGTTGAATGCTGTTACAAGGAAGGACCATTTTCCTTTGCCCTTCGTTGATCAAATGTTAGAAAGGGTTGCAGGACACCAGTACTATTGTTTCTTAGATGGTTATTCAGGGTATAACCAAATAGAAATTGCACCCGAGGATCAAGAAAAGACCACATTTACATGTCCTTTTGGCACTTTTGCTTACAAAAGAATGCCATTTGGATTATGTAATGCTCCTGCCACATTTCAACATTGCATGTTAAGCATTTTCAGTGATATGGTGGAGAGAATTTTAGAGGTTTTCATGGACGACTTTTCTGTTTTCGGTAATTCATTTGAAACATGTCTTGAAAATCTAAGAAAAGTCTTAACTCGTTGTAAAGAAAAGAACCTAGTGCTTAATTGGGAAAAATGTCATTTCATGGTTCCTAAGGGAATTGGCTTAGGTCACATTGTGTCATCTAAAGGTATAGAGGTGGATAGAGCTAAAGTTGATCTAATTTCCAATCTACCCATTCCAAAATCTATAAGGGACATTCGATCTTTCCTAGGTCATGCAGGATTCTATCGGAGGTTCATTAAGGATTTTAGTGCAATATCTAGACCACTATGTCACCTCCTCACAAAGGATACTCCTTTTGAGTGGACTAAGGATTGTCAAGAAGCATTTATAAAGTTGAAAGACAAGTTGACCACTGCACCTATCATGCAGCTGCCTGATTGGAGTCTACCCTTTGAAATCATGTGTGATGCTAGTGACTATGCTGTAGGAGCTGTACTAGGACAGAGAAAAGACAAGAAGCCATACGTCATCTACTATGCCAGTAGGACCTTAAATAGCACCCAAATGAACTATTCTACTACGGAGAAAGAACTCTTAGCAGTTGTCTTCGCATTGGATAAATTCAGGTCTTACTTGGTTGGATCTAAAATAGTCATATTCACTGACCATTCGGCCCTCAAGTATCTTCTTTCTAAGAAAAATGCTAAGCCTAGACTAATTAGATGGATTCTCCTACTCCAAGAGTTTGACATTGAAATAAAAGATAAAAAGGGAGTAGAGAATGTGGTAGCTGACCATTTGTCTCGCTTAGTCCTAACAGAGCCTTTAAATGAGTTGCCACTTAAAGACACTTTCCTTGATGAGCAACTTTTTCATTTTTCCCATCCTCCCTGGTTTGCTGATATTGCAAATTATTTAGTCACGGGGAAAATTCCAGAACATTGGATTAAACAAGAAAAGAAAAAAATTCTTTTCCAATGTTAAGCACTATTTCTGGGATGATCCATACCTGTTTAAATACTGCCCAGATCAAATCATTAGGAGATGTGTCCCTGACTTAGAACAACATAGTGTTATCTCCTTTTGTGATTCAGAAGCATGTGGTGGACATTTTTCTACCCAGAAAACAGCGGCAAAGATTTTGCAGTGCAGTTTTTATTGGCCGTCGTTGTTCAAAGACACACATGTGTTTTGTAAATTATGTGAGCAATGTCAAAAGTTAGGAGGAATAACCCGTAGGAATATGATGCCTCTAAATCCTATTCTTATCATAGAAAATTTTGATTGTTGGGGTATAGATTTCATGGGTCCATTTCCACCTTCTTTTGGCTACATTTATATCTTATTGGCCGTAGACTATGTTTCAAAATGGATTGAGGCTATCCCATGTAGGCATAATGATCACAAAATAGTTATTAAATTTTTAAAAGAAAACATTTTTTCTAGATTTGGGACTCCTCGAGCCATTATAAGTGATAACGGTACACATTTTTGCAACAAACCATTTGAAGCACTAATGAAAAAATATAATATTACACATAAAGTTGCAACACTGTATCACCCACAAACAAGTGGACAAGTAGAAGTATCTAATCGGGCCATCAAACAAATCCTTCAAAAGATTATTAATCTAGATCGTAAAGATTGGTCTCTTAGACTGACTGATGCGCTCTGGGCTTACAGGACTGCACATCGCACCCCGATTGGTATGTCTCCCTATCGTATTGTATACGGTAAGGCTTGTCATTTGCCTGTGGAATTGGAACATAGAGCCTATTGGGCAATAAAGACATTCAATTTCAATATGGATAAAGCAGGCTCACATCGCAAGCTCCAACTTAATGAGTTGGAAGAGATCAGGCAAGAAGCTTATGAGAGTAATAGGATATATAAAGAAAAGATGAAAGTTTTTCATAATAAGAACATAATGAGTAAATCCTTTACTCCAAGCCAGAAGGTTCTACTTTACAATTCTAAGCTCCACCTATTTCCAGGTAAGCTTAGATCTCGATGGACCGGTCCATACATAGTAAAAGAAGTTTTTCCATATGGGACTGTCGAGATCGAGAATACTAGGACTGGTCATTCTTTTAAAGTGAATGGTCAACGTTTAAAGCCTTTCCTAGATTATGAGAATCCAGAAGTTGAGTCCACAACTCTGGAGGATCCTGTTTATCAGGATTGAGTGAATTTGATCTCTTTGTACCATATTTTGTATTTTGTTGTTTTCTACATCACCCATGTTCATTTTAGGTCCTACTTTTTAAACATTGAGGACAATGTTTCTTTTAGGTTGGGGGGTGTAGAATTCTAGCAAATTCTAGTTTTCTTTTAGTTTTTAGGTGTTTTCCTTGGTTTTTTTTTTTTTTTAAAAAAAATTGAAAAATTTTAGGTCATTTCCTATACCATGATGAGAATTGGATTTTCTGAAGTATAATCTGGATAACTTTAGCTTATTAATGGAATTGAATATGATTAATTCATCATTTTACTCATTTTCTAAAGTATTCCATAAAAGTAAAGTCTCATATCACATTTGTACACGCAGCTGCATATAGATAATCTAGATTGATAAGTGGCTATAACTTAGAAATTCTGAAGAAATTCAGTGGAGACCTATAACACAAGTGAGTTTTAGAGCCATTCATCCTTTTTGAGACGTTATAAATGTTCAAAATTTTCTTCAGCGTGCTTAAAGAAAATTGATCCCAAACTCTTAAAATTGGCTAATTACCTGAATAATTAGAATACTACCTTTAAAATTCTGAAAGTTCATTGAATTTGATAGATTATATGAAACCTAGAAAATGATTTAGGCCATCCTTGTTATTAACCTAAAGACATAAAGCCTACCCAGAAGTATTTTTACCACTAGTTAGCCAAGTTGAGCCTTGAATATAAAGCCATTTTCTTTTGTCACCCAAATTACCATTTACCCATATTAACCCAGTATAAATTATCTATTACCCATTTTTCTTTGAAAAATAAGTTAGAGAAGAAGGAAAAAAATATCTTTTAGTTGCAACGAAAGTAGAAAAGTGGATATCAAGAAAAGAAATATTCTTCAAAGTGAGTCAAAAATATGAAAAGAAAGAAAAGTAAAAAGAAAAGAAAAAGAAAAAGAGTTTGAAGAATGCAAAGAAATGGAAACAAAAATATTCACTTTAGAAAAAAGCAAAGAAAAGAAGAATTGTCAACTTTAGTAGAAGACCTCTACTTATTTTTTGAAGAAACTTTGAATACCTTTATACCCTTTCTTTGGTACCCTGTCCTAAGCTTATGTTTCGTCCCAATTAAAGACCTATTGATTCTAGGATGAATATAGTCTTGATAAGAAAATGAATGGATAGGATTAAAAGAGTGGTATTTCTAAATATGCAAAGGTAATGACATCTATTCCAAAGGGATCAAAAGAAATTCCTTAGTAACTCCCGTTCTTCATGAGTATATGTGAGATATATTTGTTTTTATTGACTCTTCTCACATAATTAAAAGAGAGATATGATTTAAACCCTCTATCTGAGAGACTTTATTTCTGAGCGTATGCCATTAGTAAGGATTGAGGTCAAAACACATTTCAGATGGAGTTCAAAAGTTAGAAGTCTACTTAGAGATAAAGATTATTCTATGTGTAGACTGTATATGCACATACTCAATATGAGATCTGAGCTTAAGTGGAATATTTTTAGCATATGGGTAGGGTTTTTTGAATTATTCAGTCATCTTTATTAGTTTGCTAAAGTTGACAGATTTATTGAAGATAATTATCTGAGAAAAAATGGAGATGACCTAAAAAAATGAAAAAAATTTGAGTTGATTTTTTCGCATCTTTTGCTAGGGACTAGCAAAATGCTGGTTGGGGGGTGTGTTAAGTGTTCAATTTTGGTCAAAATATCCCTAATTTAGTATTTGATTAGAGCATCTAGACCATTAATTTTAAGATTTTACATCAAATATTTCATTTTAGCTTTAATTGGCTATCCAACTGTTGAATTGTAAAATTTAATGATTAGATGACTATTAAAGCTAATGGACGGTTTAGATTGCGCTAATTGGGTCTATGCATTGCAGATCGATCAACTCAGGCGTGGACGCTCCAGATCGAATCAAGGATATTAGATGGAGATCAGATAAGATGGAATTTGAAGAATCTTAGTACATGACAAAGTTGAAGACTTGCAGAGTTCTAGCAAGACTAGAATTTCAGTGGACCCCACTCTCTTTCTTATCTCTCTTACTTATCTCCTCTTCCTTCTCTTTCTCCTCTCTTTTCTCTCTTATCCTTTTCTCATGTACGTCTCTCCCTATCTCTCTTTTAAAAGACCCTTCTTTCTTCTCCAAAAAGAAGGTTTTTTCCCTTTTAGGAAGGTGTAGGTTGGGCTGACTCTCTCTCCTCCTCTCTCCTCTCTCCTCTCTCCTCTCTCCACTCCCATTCTCTTTCTCAGTTACTCCCCATCTCTACCTCCAATCAAATCCAATGCCAGGCCGGCCATAGGTGCGTGACACACCAAGCTGGCCGGCACATTCTCCTCTCCTCTCCTCTCCACATCTCCCTCTTCTCACTTCACTTCACATCGCATAGCTATTCCCTCTCTATTTCTCTCTTTTTCTCCTTCTCGTTCTCTTCTCGTACCCGGCACTACCCCTACCATCTCTGCATCACCACCTGAAGCGGGATCGCACCGGCCACTCTCCACTACAGAACAGCGCAAGAGTCCCACTTTTCCCTCTTTCCTCGCTGCTCTGTTCACCTTCTCCTTCTACTCCTCCTCTTCTCTCTCTCTCTCTCTCTCTCTCTCTCTCTCTCTCTCTCTCTCTCTCTCTCTCTCTCTCTCTCTCTCTCTCTCTCTCTCTCTCTCTCTCTCTCTCTCTCTCTCTCTCTCTCTCTCTCTCTCTCCGTGTTTCACCGCCCAGCACCGGACTGCCCGGAGATCCTTCGCACACGACACCAGCCCAGATCCCCATCTTTTCCTTCTTCCTATTTCTCCCATCTTCTTCCCCGTCGCTCAGCTTTGGCCAGTTTCTCCTCCATCTCCACCAGCCAGATTGCGTCCCATCTCTTCCCAGAGTCGGACGGCCAGAACGGGTTTCCACTCCCGATTTCTCCTTCCTCCTCCGGTTCCATCTCCGGCAAAATTTTCCTTGCCTCTGGACGGCCCACGGAGATTGGGTTTTCTCCCATCTCTTTCCTCTTTTCTTCCCCCTTCTCTGGTTTCGACAATCACCGGTCGGCTCAAGGAGAGAAAACCCAAATCGGGTTTCCTCCCGTGTTCCTCTCCTCATTTTCTTCTTCTTCTCCTCCCTCCTTCTTCCTTCTTCCCTCCTACGGTTTTCTCCTCTTCTTCCCCATTTGTTTTCCTGGTTTTTTCGTGAAAAGCCAGAACCCCGGAAGAAATTCCAAGTCTGCCCCTGTTAAAACCCAGAAATACCAACTGTGTCCCCTGGCAGATTTCAGGAAATTCCATCTGTGTCCCTAAAAGAATTCCATCTGTGTCCCCTGTCAGATTTCAGGAAATTCCATCTGTGTCCCTAAAAGAATTCCATCTGTGTCTCCTGCCAGATTTCGGAAATTCCATCTGTGTTCCCAAAAGAATTCCATCTGTGTCCCTTGGCAGATTTCAGAAATACCAATTGGGTCCCCTGTTTAATTACAACTGTGTCCCTGTGCTATTCTGGTTTTAACTTATCTTCATTCTGACTATTCAGGGACAGTGCAATCCAGGACAGACTAATCCAAAGACAGTGCAATCCAAGGACAAGCTTATCCAGGATGCATTTTATTTTTATTTTCTGTTTTCCTTGGAATAAATATTTGTGAACATTGGAACAATTGAATAAATCTGAATTTTATTTTTTGTTAGTTTTTATTCTTTTAGTTGAATTTTATTTAAAACTCCATAATTTTAAATCAAGTCCTCGTGGGATCGACCCGTATTTGCATAGCTATACTACAATAGCCGGTGCACTTGCAGTTAAACAATCAACAGCAAGTCACCTTGATAATGATTCAATTTGCTATCAAATAACTTAATCAAATTTTAGAACTATGTTTGATAAACAAAAAGGGACTAACAAAGTTATTCTAGTCTAGAAATATATTTCTAAGAGATATATGTGTCATGAAAGAAGGCACTTCTTCTATACCCCACCTTAAAATGCTAAGCCCCAAAATTGTATACCTTTAATGGTCCTAGTACTAGTTGTTCTAAAGTATGCAATATATGGCCTAAAAGTTGTTGAAAAATAATTATTGTAAATTTCTTAAGTAATAAATAGTAAGATTAATGGGCTAGATTGTTTGAACATTGGCCAATCAAGCCAAGCATGTTTCTTTTCTTCTTATGCTTGGGTTTCTATACAATGTCTAAACTCATAAGTTACATATGGGCCATAAATTGTTGGTGGCAGAAATTGCTCATCTACTTAGTAATTTCCTAGGTCAAACGCAAGATCCTAGTGCAATATACCGTTTCAAAGTAGTCTATGATACTACACCATTTTGAATTTGGGTGAAGTAGATGTTTATATCCTATATTTTTTAATTTAGGTGAAATAGATGTTTATATCCTATAACTTTCTTGTGGTATTTAGTTGTGCAAAGCACAAGAAATTTCACTTGGAGTCTAGGTATTTGGATGATAGAAGATGTTCTGTCTATTTCCATTTAGTAGAAAGTCTTCTCCTTTAAATTATCCTTGCCCCTTTTATTTTACGTGAAAAATGGATGATTTAGAAAGTATTGTACTAGAAATCTAAGAGTTATTATAGTTTAATGTATAAGACTTTTGAATATGCACTATGCCATAGAGATGTGCATTAATCCATTTAAGAGAATGAAAATTTTGATGAGAAAGAAAATACATTAGGAAATTAAAAATGATAAAAGAATTTGATGGGCAATGATTTGCATGGAATGAATGTTTCATTTAAATTTGATAGTCAAGAATCATTTAGCTTATTTTTAAACATTTGTTATGGCAACTTACTACTTCATCATGTTTGAATATATGTTTTAGAATCCAAAACTTCATTAATGTTGACTTGATTAATCATCAAAAGAACTCTTTTTGAAAAAAGAAGAAGCCTACTATAGATGTAAATGTGTAGAATGTAATAAAAACTAATAAGAAAGAAATAAGAATTTGGAATTCTTATGAGTATAAAGAAATAGGTACAAAATTTTCAATTTTATAGGTTTAAGTTCTAATTTTTCAAAATGTAACAACCTAATTTTCATTTCATTTTATTTAAATTGGTTGAATTGAAATGAGAAATGTGGTATTGAAATTCCAAGGTTTTGATTTTGAAAGGATAACTAATAAAAGACCTGGAATCGACCTTTGAAACATCACTATTTGTAATCTCCATAGGAAAATGATTCCAATGATACTAAGTATGTGAATCGGAGTCGGGAGGAAGCAATTAGAAGGTTATGAACTAAAAGGGCTTTTTGGTATTTTACAAGTAGGCCTATTAGTACATCTTAAAATAGAAAAAATCCAAAAATGAAGGGGCCATTTTTTACAACAATGCTCCTACTAACACACTTGTCAAACATCCCATCCCGTGTTTTCCTCCCTCTTTCCTGCTGATGACTCATGTAATTAAAGGCCATTTCCTACTTCCTCCTCCATCCCCCCTTCTTTTCGTGCTATTTCCCCTATCTACTTCTCTCTCTCTAGCTCACAGACGGCAGCCATGTGACACTCAACCACTATGACCACCTGTCATCTCTTTCTCTCTAGAAACTGGCCCATCATCAACACACACAACACCAATGAAGGCTCACTTGCAAGGAGAAAGCCATGTGTATCTCCCGTCTTCCCCTTAGCTACTTTCCCTCATCTAGCACCAACCAACACAACCCCCATTTCCCCTCTTCACTTAGCCACATAGAAACTTAAAAGCCCCCAAACCTCTATTTTTCTTTGGCATAAACCCCTTCTCAATCACCAGCGAGACCGCTTGATGGCACCATTTGACCCATTGGTTTGGCAATGCTGGAGTAAGGTCCTACGAGACCCACCCCTTCCTCTCCCTTGCTCTTTCACCTGACTACACTGTCCTCTACTTCCTTGCTCTTGTTTCCCTCTTCCTCTTAACCATTCCCCCTTCTCCCTCTCCACCATTTATCATTCTGTCATTGGCAACAAAATCTAGTGACTATAACCCCTCTGCTAGTTATCATGACACACTGGAATAATGAAAACTTGGATTGAAGATTTAAGACCTTCATCACGATCCTCGCAATGCGAGGAACAAAAACCATCAATCAATTTGATTATCAGTGAAGATATGATGGTAATTTGGAGAAGGTAGTGACACATGTCATGTCAACCTGAGTCACAATGATTCTTCGGTGATTAGATGCATCTGTACATAGTGACGCATGTGGGTGTATCTCGATGATTGTTATGCATGCAAATGCATCCAAACTATGCATGGCACACACATTGCATCCCCATGACAAATCGATCCACTTATCCATTTATTAGCCGACCTTACTTGTTAACCCAAAAAATTAATGTCTTTGATATGAACCATTAATGAAGTACTTGAAAACTTATTATGCAAATCCAACTACAATACAAACATGATTTTAGATATGAGACATTCATTAGAACTGTCTTGACATCGTAAGCAATATTTTTTAGAGAAAATTAGGATTTAAGCACATCTTAGACACTGATATAATAGTGGATACTTGGTACAACCTAGATAGACTAGATCAGATTAGATTAGACCAACTTAGACACTATATTATACTTGGATTTAAGCAATCAAAAGTAAAATCACTACCAGACCTTATCTAAATTTATTAAATTTCAATTTTCTTATATTATGCCTTGTAAATTATAGAAAACTTAAAAAATAGGCATGATTAGGATGGATTAAACTTTAGGAAGAAAGTTAAGTTATTTAAATGGTTAATTAGGCTAACTCTGATAGTTTAATTACTCTAATAACCTTATATTAGAAAGTTTGGATGTGAGGATGATTTGGAACTATTGATTTGATCGAACAGAATTCAATCTAACCATCAGATCAATAGAACAAATATTGAAGTATGAAATAAACTATTTGTAAGTTAGACATTAATAGGAACTAAGGATAATTAAATAGCGTGAACCGTTAATGTTTAATCAAAGCCAAGGATTGATATTATGACAAAGATAAAGAGATATATCTATGATTGGAGATCAGTAAAGGCAAGATCATCATGTTTAATGATGATCAAAGACAATGAGTCATAAATGAGAACTTGTGAGTATTAGAATGATATTATACTCGCGTATGTCTTAACAGATACGCTAATTGATACAAATTGTGCCCATTGAGCATTCTAAGGATTTGGATGGTCTATATTAGAGGTAGGTAAAATCTAAGATTCAAATTTTCTAAAATTACATGATTTTTTGATATATCATGATGTGATTTGATAATTGCTTGAGATTTGAATGGCATGTACTATTTATAGAATACAATGGTTATGTGTTATTATACATGTAGTATTTATGACACATTTTATTAAAGGAAAGGGTTATAATATTGTGTATAAAAATTATTATACTATTATTATTCGATGAATTGATAATGCATGAAAATTTCTTAAAAAGTCATTATTTGAGAATGTACTGCATGTTTTATACCCACATGAATTGATCTGAAAGCCAATGGGCTTGATTTTAGTATGGGGTACCAACTACGCATATGTTATAGTATTTTTGTGGATTTGATATGAGACAGGTGTATGGCTTGATATTTTTATTATTTTATATATGGGCATTGAGGCATGGTGGATTTTGTTTTTGATAGGCATATGCTTGGTGGATGTTATGTTAGGAGAGTTATGAGGATTTGGTAACCCACTCTCTGTAACTTATGATATGAACACCATGCCTATAGTGAGGCAAAACATTAAGTGGTGCCAATTATGGGAAGTCTACACTGTGACAGTCTGTATCCCCATATAGACATCACAATGTATTTTTTCACCTTGGTGTGAGTGAAGCAGGGCAATGGATCCCGGGGCATAGGATGTACATTGTAGCATAGTAGTCTATTGTATATTTTGCACTACGTGTGTGTATTGTGAAGTGATTGACATGATGATATGCCTTGTGATGTGGCATGATGATATGCCTGGTATGTGCCCATGACCATTATTTTAATCCAATGTTAGTGGATGGATATGGACTAGCAATGATTAGACTTATGGGCCTCGTAAAGTTAGGGGTGTGACCATCGATGATTATATATTACTATTTTATGAGTTTGATGTTATTTAACTCATATTACTATTAAAAAACATTATTCAAGATGTTGATTATGATTTGTACATAGCATTGCATCATTAGATCTATTTATGATATTTTCATCTACTCAGAATGTTTATTGGAGATTCTAATTTGTTATTTGAATATGATATAACACCATTGGATTTATTCATAATATTTACATCAAATTCTTTGAGAATTTGATATCTAAAGTTTGAGATTGTCATAAATTTAATAATGCAAATTATTGATGCATCATATTTTGATGCATTGAAATGGTTATTAAATTGTGAAAAGAAACATTTATATGAGTTTTCATATGCACCTTATTGCCTACCAAGCATAGCTTGAATGTTTTACAATATCTCAAATTTAGACAAACAGGAGTAGAGGAGAATTGGGCAAGTAGCTAACTTAAGAAATTTTTACTTTGAGGGTGTGTATATGTTTTAGTTCTTGGATATTATTCCAAATATAAGATTTGAATTGTATATGTACATTTAGACCTTAAATTGTAATGTACATGGATTGTGACTTTTGACTATATGGGTCCTGAAGAAGTAAACTTATTTAAAAATGGTTTACTAGAAAAGGAATAAATATTTTTAGTTTTTAAAAAGTAAAATTTTATTATGCTATAAAATAAACAAGAAGGTGAAGGATTACACTCAAGATTTTGAAATGGATTTCAAAGAAAATGTTTTTTGCTATTTGTTTTCTAAACATTTTTCCAAACTAGGGGCCCACATTTTGCCAAGAAATTAAGAAAAGTGTTTTAAAAACTTGGGTCATCACATCAAAAGCCCAAATTTTTTCTATGGATAAAATTTAGTAAATCTTAGTTTCTAAGTACTTATTGGACCTATATAATTCTTTAATCATTTGAAATGGAAAAAATACCAAGTTCATGTTGGTCTCTATTTGTACTTATCTACTCATAATAAAGTTAAAAATCTTTTTGAAAAAATTAATACAGCACTTTTAAAAGATAGATATCAAAATATTATGCAATATAAAATTGTAGGTAGGGAATACAATATTTGTTGTATTTTAAAAAAGTAAAATAAAAAAGAAAGAAAAAGAAAGAAAGGAGGAAGTTACACATGTCACTTTCTCATGAAAAGACACATTAGAAAATCAAAGAAAAGATAATCCTTAGCTAGTCAATAAGAAAGAAAATGCATTTATTAATAGAAATCATGTCCTAAGAAGAAAAAAAGAAGAAGAAAGACATTATAAGAAAAATTATTATGAGACAATAAATACAAAATAAATGAAACTAAAGCAAGTTACTTTGGGGCCTTTTAGTGACATTTATTTGTGAAAATGCTAAGATTAAGAAGAAAAGAAAGAGAAAAAAAAGAAAGGATAAAAAGAAAAGAGTGACATGTGGCACTCCTCCATGACAAGGCACATCATCTTATATCATTTATTAGTAAAAAATGTTAAGATTAAGAAGAAAGGAAAAAAGAAAGAAAAAGGAAGAAGTCGCATGTGGCACATCATCTTATATTACATTAGATTATTTCAAGAATAACATATATGGACGCTCCCAAGCCCTCTTAAGTTTTTGGCCTTTTGATTAATAGTTAGAAAGTAAAAAAGGAAGTGTTACATATACATTAGACTATAAATCACCCAAATGCTTTTAAGTCCTAGATCAAGTTTCTATCAAGCTATCATGAGACAATAATATGAGCCTAAATAGAGGATTAAGATATGGATCATCTAGGTGGATAATGTCATCAAGATCCAATGGAGTTTTGACTTTTCAAGCCCATGTGGGAAGATGTATATGATTAAGACCATTGCATTTATAGGCCATCAGAAGCTTGTCCTGCTGGAACTAATATCTATCAACATGATATAAGATCAAAAGGTTTAAATGTTATGAAGGGAACATTTAATGAGGCTTCTTGGACAATAGATCTAGGATATCTAATCCAAGTAAAATCTTAGAACTAGTGCTTGAATGTTACACTACTGGATCTAATCATGTCCAAATGGCACATACGCCCCACTAGAAAGTAGTTCTTAGAGAAAGGTCTACCAACCAGTGTCTTTTCTCCTTATAAGCAACAAGTGTCAATATTAGCCTTAAAAATTGTTCTAACATGCACCTTTCATATCAAGAGTGTGGTAGGTTCCGCTCTAATCACACCTGGTTACATATAGTGGTCTTATTGGATAATCACAAGGATAAATTTAGAGTCAATATTTTTTATTTTTTAGAAAATATGTACTAGATTTATACAATACATTTGTCACCTATTTAGTCCATGGTTTATCTAAGTGTCAAATGGGCAGTTTGCGAGTGGGTTGTCATGGTATGCAAATCAAAAGGAAAAAGGTAGAATTATCCATTCTTTAAGTGTACCATGACCTAAGTTATATAGGTGTAGGTCAAGAGTCCAATGACGCACAAGTCTAGCAAGTCATGAGCCAAAATTGATGCCTCTATCAATAATAATAATAATAATAATAATAATAATAATAATAATAATAATAATAATAATAATAATAATAATAATAATAATCATCTTCTTTGAATAATTATGGCCCTGCCTTATGTCTAGTAGATGAGATTTTGCATGCTGAGCCCATCTTGGATAGGAAAATTTTGATGAATGGCTTGGATTACTAAAAGAATAAAAATTAGACTAACATGCATGTCTTTTTTATTTTGATTAGAATTGGATTTTTTGAATTATAGTCTAGATAACTTTAGCTGATTAATGAATGAACATGATTAATTTATTATTTTACTCATTTTCTAAAGTATTCTATGAAAGAAAAGTCTCATATCGCATTTGTATGTGCAGTTGCATATATATACTCTAAATTGATTAGTTATAACTTAGAGAATCTAAAGAAATTTAATAGAGACCCATAAACTAAGTGAGTTTTAGAGCCATTCATTCTTTTTGAGCGGTTATAAATGCTCAATGGCGGGGTGAGTTGGGGGGTTTTGAGTATGTGTCGGGGGTGAGTCGAAAACATCGGGGAGGAGGGAGGCTGACTTGGTTGGTGATGGGGTGGGGTGGGGTGGGGTGGGCAAGCACCAAAAAATTTGGGGTTGGGGCTGTGGATGGGTCAAGGTGCTACAAAAATGCCGAGGGAGGGGGTGTTGAGCATGGTTGGGTGTATAGGAAATACCAAGGTGGGTGTGAAATCTGATTGGGTGTTGATGGTGTGGGAGCGGATGAGCACAAGAAATGCAGGGGCGGGGCCTATGGATGGAGGGTGAGGTGCATCGGAGGGGTGGGGAGGCTGGCTGCCAATCATTTGGTGTGTGTGGTGGGGGTGGAGGATAGGTAAGAAATAATAGGGTGCGGGGCTAGTGAAAGTGGATGTCGCCAAAGATGGGGTGCTGTCGGCGGTTGAGGAGGATAAATACGGATGAAAATAGAGAAGGGCAAAGATGAAATTTAAAAAATTTTAACTAAAAATTAAGATGAAAAAAGTAACAAAATGGCAATTTGGCAAAGATCTCCAAAAGTTAATGGCAAAAATACGAATTCCATAAAATGTTGGATTTTTTGGGGAAATTGCCATATTGTAATGATATTTTTACAAAACAATCCTTTTCAAAAGTATAAGTGCATACATTGATTTTTTATGTTGAAAAATAACTAAAATGGATTGTTCTTAGAAATGATCAAAATGACTTGTAGAACTATTTCCCATTCATTTCAGATCACAGGGATAAGATTGGTTGGCATGGCCTATTTTACATAGGATCCAGTAGATGGTTTGAATAATCAAACCTAGGCCGCACTTGTACTTTTGGTTGGTCCCCACCCCCCTCTCGCTCTCGCCCTGGCGTTTTCTGTGGAGCCAAAGAAAGTTACCGATGTATTGAACTGTAACTGTTTTTGACAAGACAAACAGTCTTCATCAATGAACAGATGCTCACAAGCTTTTCCCGTGAATCGTTTTGAGAGCATCCTACTTTGCACACCCGTGAAGGACGACTTCAGACAAATCATTCACATCCATTCATACTTGGGTATTCAAATCAGAAGTTAAGGTTTATCGGATTCAACTTTCCAACAATCCCTTTAAAATTCTTCAACAAATCCTTTCCATTCCTTATACGATCACAAGAAAGAAAATCAATAGATGCCTTTTTTTGTCAGTTACCCATTTTGAAGTCGATCTGAGGTTTTTCACAATAAGTTGCTGATTGCCTTAATTGATCACGACTTAACAAAAACCTTCAATATTCCAAATATAAATCAAGATAAGAGAATTTGATGGCACCATGTTGCACATGTAGGCCTCAAAAAATGCAGGAGTAATAAGACAATTTTTTTTTTTTTTTTAATTATATCTTTTGGCACGAAACTCTTGTAAACTTCCAATAGGTTACGGTGCGCGAGTGTAACGCGGTAGCGTGAGAGTGAGTTTTAATAAAAAGGTCACGAGCTAAAAACTCCTTGAGTGTATGGGTTGAGTGTGCGCGTCTACCATTTAAATAAATAGAGATAAAAGCATTTTCATGAAGAAAAGTTGGTTATAGTATTTTGGGTTTTATGCCTCATTGCATCCGTCCAACCAGATAATCCCAAATTGAGTTCTCCATGGATAATGATTTTCTCCCATGGTATTCGTACCTTTAATACTTAAAAAGATATATAAAAGGATTTTAATAATTAGAAAAAAGAAAGAACTGTTTAAGGCTATTTTATCAATGTGTGAGTACCTATGCTACAAGGAGGCTAAATTTTATACAGATTTGTTATGGCAAATATGCCAATAATTGGGTCCCAACACTAATAACAAATGTCCGGTTGACACGGATTGTATAAGCAGGGCCATGTCTCTTGCTAGAAACTGACAAAGACGATAAAATAACTGTGCGACAAGTCCCCTTAACTTTTGACACAGTAGAGAGAGTTAAGAAGCTCGAGTGATTCAGCAATTGTCGTCCTTCTACTTATGTCTCTTTTGGCCTTCAAATCTGTGGTTGGCTAAGTTAGCCCGTGAAACAAGTGGGATCCATGGCCCATTGTTTTGGCATTTTTCTAATAAAAATAACAGTACTTTACTAAAATAATAATAATAACAAATAAATAAACAACTTGGCAGCACCTAGAGGAGAAGACGACGTCTATCATTCAGGGAACTCGTGTTTTGTTTCGTTTGGTGGTAAAGACAACCCTCATTCACTCCTTGTTAACAGTCGACTGGTTTTGCATGAGCAACATAAAGAAGCATGGTGGGTCATGGGTTTGCAGCAACAAAGCCAAATACCTTTATGAAACCTGTAAGGGTAACTTCAAATGCCGAAGTACAGAAATAAATGTAAAAAGGAAAGTTCGGCAAATCACATAACTTGATCAATAAAAGGCTTGCCTATCTAGTGTTCTTACTAGGAAAGTGTTAAGAGAATGGAAAGCCTGAGGGGGAGCTGGTTCCTAATGTTCATTTTCAGCCTTCTCTTCCATAATTCTAGTGCTAAACATGGAGAGAAGCTTCCATCTGCAATGGTCGTAGGAACTGTTTACTGTGACACTTGTTTTCAGCAAAAGTTCTCAAAGAATAGCCACTTCATGCCAGGTACACCTTGGATTCAATTCAAGAATGTTACAATTTTATTTCCGAATCACATGGAATTCCCTGAAAGGTAACCCAATTTTCTTTTGGGTTGCTGCCCAAAATCTTTTTGCTTGACATCGTTGTCATCTTTTGTTCAGTTCAAGAACGTTAGTCTTATTACCCAAAAAGATGCATTTTATTTCAGTTCAAGAATGTTTTATATTCCTAATCCAATCAGAGGGATTAAAACTAATTAACCCAAAGTCTGTGCGCTTGACATATTTTTCAGGTTTATTTTCAATCTTAAGAATGTTTAGAAATTTTCTATCCAAGTCAGATGAATTTTTCAGCTCGTTTCTAGAAATGTTGGAGTTTTACTCTCCAATGAGATAAATTGAGAAACTGACCAAATTTTGTTTACTTGACATCATTTTTGACTTCCAGTCAGTTAAAAAATGTTGGGAATTTCATTAACCAAATGATCCATTAGAAACTAACCCAATTCTATTTTCTTCCAGGTGCTTCTGTAGCAATAGAATGTGGTGAAAAGGGATTAAAATCCAGTTTCCTTAAGGAAGTGAAGACTAATGATCATGGCGTATTTGAAGTAAGTTTACCTTTCGCGGTGGGGAAGCATGTAAAGAAGATCAAGAAATGTTCAGTGAAGTTAATTAGCAGTAGTGAGCCTTACTGTGCAGTTGCTTCAACAGCCACTTCATCTTCACTCCATCTCAAGTCAAGAAAGCAAGGGCTTCACATATTTTCAGCTGGATTTTTCACATTCAAGCCTCTGAAACAACCTCAATTATGTTACCAAAAACCAAGGCCTGCAACTTCAGATCAAACTATACCAGGCCGCCCAACCGCCTTTTTTCCACCGATTATCCCTCCAATTATCCCATCACCACCTCCCTTTGGAATTCCATTACCTCCAAACCCATTTCAGCCCCCACCACTTCTACCACCAGTTCCTATCCTTAATCCACCATCGCCACCATTTTTACCTCCAATTTTCCCTCCAAATCCGTTACAGCCACCACCACTTCTGCCACCAATTCCAATCCTTAATCCACCATCGCCACCATTTTTACCTCCAATTTTTCCTCCAAATCCGGTACAGCCACCACCACTTCTGCCACCAATTCCAATTCTTAATCCACCATCACCATCACCACCACCACCAGTTCTCCCTTTTCCTTTCCCTCCATTACCCTTTCCGCCTTTTCCTCCAATTTTTCCTGGGATTCCCCCGGCTTCTCCATCCAGGAGTACTCCTTGATAATATACTATCATATTTTGTTCAGTTGGAGGTGTTAATATGCATGAATAAATGTTGGGAACAGTACTTATTTTGAGTTCTTTTTATCTATGTTTTCTTATTTGTAAAGACTAGAAACTAGTAGATATAATTGTTAATTGAATAAACTGGCCGTTCAGGAATCTCTAAAATATAAGCAGATATAAGAGCGTTTCGGCACAACTTTTTCTACAGCCCATTTTCGAACAATTTGACTCATTCATGTTATTGGTCCATATATATATTAGGTGAAAAGGAATGTGGATTACAAGATTTTAGTATCCAAAAAGTTATAATTGAAAACGGATGGTTTAAAACGTTTGACAATTAATGGAGATAATAAAATGCTCCAATCCACGTACTTTTTAAATCTAGTAGACATTTAGAGTTGAAGCAATCACAAGAACAAGTCAAATCAAACAAAGGTTGGCTCCTGAAAAAGTGGTATCCAAATATTTCTTGTATTTTTATTGATAACACAAAGTGTTCTATCTATCTATCTATCTATCTATCTATCTATCTATCTATCTATCTATAAAAGAATCCTACTATTACAAAAGACAATTTTACCCGTATCAGATTATCCATAATTAACAAAATTATTGACTTATTCCAAACCTTTCCTCAAGTTCGTGGATGGACATCGCACATGCCCAACTTTGACAAGAGAGTCGATAAGTGCCCTACTAGCTACTGCTTTAGTGAGGACATCTGCTAGTTGATTCTCAGACTTAACAAATGCAAAAGCAATGATTCCATCTTCAAGTTTTTATTTGATAAAATGTTTGTCAATCTCCACATTCTTTGTTCGACCATGTTAAAAAAGATTATGAGCAATCTCTATAACTAACATATTATTATAATATAGATTCATTGCCACTTTTGGTTTAAAACCTAATTATTATAATATAGATTCATTGCCACTTTTGGCTTAAAACCTAAGTCATTCAACAAATTTCTCAACTAAAGTAACTCATATAGCCCAAGTGTCATAACTTTATACTCAGCTTTAGCACTTGATCTAGTCACTACTAGTTTCTTACACCAAGTCATAAGGTTCCCACCTATAAAAGTGAAGTATATGAGGTAGACCTTTTGTTATTAGCTGAACCTGCCCAATTGGCATTAGTATATCCTTCTACCTTTAGGTAATCATGAATCAAGAACAATAAACCTTTACTTGGAGCAAACTTAAAATATCTCAATATGCACTCTACAACATCCATGTCAAGTTTATGTGGATCATGCATGACTTGACTCACTACACTTACTGCATACGCAATACCTGGCATGGTATGAGATAAATAAATTAGCTTATTGATGAGCATTTGGTATCTCCCTTTATCGGTAGAAGTTGCACTTAAATATTGAAATAGCTTGTGGTTCTCCTCAATGAGAGTATCAATTAGCTTACATTTGACCATTCCTGTTTCAAATAATAAATCAAGGATATATTTCCTTTGGGATAAGAAAATACCATGTTTGGATTAGGCTACCTCAATTCCAAGGAAGTATTTAAGGTCTTTTAAGCTATTTTATTTCAAACTTAGAAACCAAATGCTATTGTAAACTAGAAATCCCATCATGATCATCACCTGTCACTACCATATCATCAATGTAGATAATCAAAGCAATGATTTTACCCCTTCTATTTTAAAAAAATGAAACGTGATTCTAGTCACTTTGTTTGTAGATTCTTCATAGACTAGGTGCACTTACTAAACCAAGCTCTTGGCAATTGTTTTAACCCATATAAGGCCTTTTTTAGTTTACAAACCATTGTTGCATCCAAGGATTCTGATATACATGGTGGAGTATCCATATGTACTTCTTTAGTAAGATCTCCATGTAAGTTACCAATCTTGATTAGCTACTAATGACAAAAGTACTCTCACAATATTGAGTTTGGCAACTGGTGCAAAAGTTTCTTGATAATCTACACCATAAGATTGTGTATACCCTATTTCAACTAGCTAAGCTTTTTATCTCTTAATAGTCCCATCTACTTTGGGCTTGACTACAAATACCCATCTGGACCCCATAGTCTTCTTCTCCTTCAGTAAGGAAATGAGTTCCCAAGTGACATTCTTTTCTAGTGCTGCCATTTCTTTTGCCATAGCTTTGGTCCATCTAGAATCTACTAAAGTTTCCTATACTTTAGTAGGAATTGAGACAGATGATAACTGAAATACATAAGATGCATATGACTTGACAACTTGCAAGATGATACATGATTTAATCATGGGATATTTCACTTTATCTTTAGGCTAAGGTTCATATCTAATTGGTGGTTAGCCACTGTTAGATAGAGGTGGAAGATGATATTGAAATGATTTAGAACTAAGACCAGGTATATTAATAACATCATGGATATTATAATTGATAACAATAATATTAGGTGATACCTCTAATGAGTCCTTTGGAGAAGATTGAGTCAGTGGGTTCATTGTAGAACTAAGAGGTAATGTAATATCATGGACTTGATCTTCACATGCTTCAATTGTACTATACGGACTTGATCTTCAAACCCTTCAACTGAGTACTTAGTGGAGGTTGATTCGACTTCTTCTATTGAGTTCTCATCATTAGGTGGCCTTGGCTTCTATATATCAAAGACCCTTATATCATCATGATTTTGCACTTCATTCCTATTTCCCCCTTGAAGTGATGAACCAATGCTCATGTTCATGGAATATGACATCCATGGAGACATACAACCTTTTAGAAGAGGGATGATATCATTGATAACCCTTTGAGGTTGAGCTATACCCAACAAATACACACTTCAATTCCCATGGTCAAGTTTGGTATGTTGATGTGTATGTAAGTGAACATATACCACACTCCCAAAGATATGAATTTCCAAATGAATAGTCGAAGAAAGCGTACCATGGTCAGATATCACATCCAAAGGTCTCCTCAATTTTAGAACACTCTAAGGTGTACGAATAATCAAGTAGATATAAAAACTCAAAGCCTCACCCCATAAGTGAGATAGAACATGACCACCAATTTATAAAGATCGTGTGGCCTTCCAAAGGTGACTATTTTTCTCTCAATAACACCATTCTATTGAGGAGAATTAGGACAAGATGTTTGATGAAGAATAACATCCAAATGCATAAATTCACTCACTACTTTCTTGAAATACTCACCCCCATTATTGGAACGAACAACCTTTCTAGAGACACCAAATTGCATGGGCACCATCTGATGGAAAAGATGAAAGATTGCACATACATCACTCTTATGTTTCAACAAATACACCTAGGCCATTTGAGTATAATCATCCAAAAATGTAATGAACCATTTCATTCCATTGTGTGGGAAGTGGGGAAGGACTCCAAACATCTGAATGAACTAATGAAAATGGAGCATCAACTTTATTATCATTTGAATAAAAAATAATAAAATGGATTTTTGCCATTACACAAGTTTCACAAACAAAATCTAAAAGACTACAACCACTAAACAATGATGGAAATAGTCTCCTAAGATAGCCAAATGAGGGGTGTCCTAGACATGTATGCCATAGCCAAATCTATTGTTTTTTTCCACCATGTTGTATCTCATAATGTCTTCCAGTACTCCTCCATCAGACTATTGAAACCCATCCTATATATAGTACAATCCTCCACTTTGTTTGCCACTTCCAATCCTCTCCTTAGTATGGATGTTTTGAAAATTACAATGAGTAGGAAAAATCAAGATAGCACAATTACGCAACTTGGTTAACTAGCTAATAGAGAGAAGGTTACAATTTAGTGATGGGACAAATAAAATATTAGGGTTAAATAAAGAGGGTGAAAAAGGTATAGTGCTAACACAAACATCTGGAGATGACACACCATTGGCATTAGTAATGATTGATTTTGAACAATTGGAGGATAAATGGCTGATTTATAATGATTATGTCACATGATCAGTAGCACCCATGTCAATTATCCAATCACTATTTCCAGTAAAAGCAGAGTTAGACATGTCTTGGCAACAAATCTAGTATCAATGACTAAATGGTTCTTTGAACTTAAAACCCTTTGCCTTAGGATTAGAAGACATGGGAGATGGCATCTTACCCTTTGGATGCTAATCTGGATAACCATGGAGCTTAAAGCATGTATAGATCACATGTTTATCACCATTACAATGGGTACACTTACAAACACCTTTCTTTGAATCAAGAGGAGCAAACAAGTTTTAAGTAGTCATAGCAATTCCTTCATTTGATGTCACATCAAGCATGGCATCCTAGCAATTTTCCTTAGCACAAACCATGGCATAAATAGTCTATAGCTTGGAAGTGGTATAATAGCAAGAACACAACCATGAACCCCATCCAAATGAGAATTGAGACCAACCAAGAAAACATACACACTTCGAGAAATAACCTTTGTGGTATTCTACCCAATGTCATTGGAACACTCCATAGTGTAATCCTTAATATCATCAAATTCTAGCCACAAGTTTTGTCGTTTCCCAAATTAGGAAATACCATTACCTCTATTTTGACATACATAAATTACCTCACAATGTAACTAATATGCTTTTGATGCATCTTGGCTGACTAAGTTTGTTTGACAGTTTCCTAGATTTCATTAGTAGTAAACAAGAGAAGGAAAAGTGATCTGATGTCCTCAATCATAGCATCAAGAAGCCAAGATTTGACCATACAATTTGAATCTTGGAGCTTCAATGAAAGGTAAGCTTTTACTTTGAATGATAAACCAATATAATTATCAAATAACATATTGCAACATGAACACATGCAATATCACAATAGAAAAATAATCATTCTAGGTTCCTACAATGAAATCTCTTTGAAACAAGGCACAGTTAGAAACTATGAGAAAATGCACATAGCCCCTGCAATTTTTAAAAAGGAATGCTTCTTTATCATTGAAATTATAATTTTTTTTTTTTTAATGGTGTTTCAATGGAATAAATTAGTTAGCTATGGCCATATTTGTTTAGCATGAAAACAATTTGTACAAAAATGCATTCTTAGGAAATTGATTTCCTTTTCTTCTATTTTCCTATAGACTACATAGTTGTTTGATATTAGAATGGATTTTCTAAGGACTACGACGATACCAATCAATTTTCATGTGGACTTAAATTTCCAACTGGATTTGACTTTCCATGTTAAACCAACCAAGGGAAATGGATTTCAATTGTCATCAATCCTACTGACCAAACTATGATATCCATGTTTGAATATCAAAGAGAAGAAATACTTATAGACTGTGATGGTCTATATTACAAGTATTCAAAGTGAAAATATGTGTAATTTCAGGAAGACCAGTAAATAAAGTCAATCACCAATATATTGATGAATAACAAGTGGAGCATGATAAGAGGTCATTGAAGCTCCAGATGTGTTTCATTTGATTAACATAATCCCCAAATCTTAAAGGAATCTCTTTGTCATTTTTCATGTAGGATATCACATTTTGAGAATCTACCTCTATCAAAAGTGGTATTGAGTTCAAATCTGTCCAAAATTTTCAGCCAATAAAATTTCCAATCATTGCTTAAAAGAATTTGTGACTCCAATTGGACCTAAGAATATCTTAATGCTTTGACCAACGTTGTTCTAAGAAGCCCTCCAACACCTAAAGCCCTAAGATTGACTAAAGAGAAGCCATCAAAATTCATTTTGATGACACTTAAAGGAAGTTCCAACATTAGTAGATAGAAGACATGCCCGCGTTATTCATCACTTTGTTTTAGCTAATTCTAATATGTTAAAGAGTGAATATTTTAAACTCTTTTAGATTGGTTGCCCAGATGCAGTTAGAGTAGAATATTCTACTCCATATGACTTTAGCAGAAGAGATGATTATTTGAAATGTTCTTTGATTTCTTTCCTTCCATTGAACCACTTAACTATAGGGAAGAATAGTCTTCAAAGTAATTTAGTTCTCTTGTAGACCTTAGCAATATAAAATCCATGGAAAGGTCAACAATGGACATGGAGTCACCACCATTTTGAATAAAGAGAAACTAAGCCACAATTGGCAGCATTCTCAACTAGAGGATCTTAAAGTAAGACTTCTACAGTAGAGAAGAGTTTTACAACTAAATAGAAATATCAGTTTGAATAAATGGGTCGCAAACTACTTGCTTATGCTCCTTGGTGTTCTTCTGATTTGCAGCCATGATTAGCTCACTATTAGAGATTAAGCAAATGCATATGTTGTAATTGAATAATACAAAATTCTCTCAATCTGTCATAATCCATTTATACTACCATAGGTCCCACATTTAATAAGCAACATAACTATGGAGTAGCAGGTAATCCAAACATTTCACATGAAAAAAACACATTATATACCCACCAGCCATGTAGTAGCAATCCTTTGGATCCTAAGTAGATTTAGGACATGTCTATGAATAATGTGATCACATCCATATTAGATCAAAATTTTTTTAGAACCATAATGTAGATTAGCTCAAATCTCTGTCATATTCAATTTGATACTTAAAATCTATTGATATCCATAATAATTGTCAAACTTTTGTGCTTTGTTATTTAGCATTAGTTTCAGCGTAAAACCTTGTGGAACCATTCCATTGTCATTAATGATACTTACAATGATGTTATACAAGAGATATGGGTGTTGGATTATTGTTGTGGAACTGTAGTTGTGTTTAAGTGCGATTGGGTAAAGCACAACAAAAATAGCATTAAAATTGATATACTTGAATAGCAATTGGTTGACCTTAATAATATCGATTATAAAAATGATCAGTTTATTTTGGCATCTCAAGCAAAACATGTATTTTATATACAAGATGGATGTGATATGAGATGGTCAAGTACTTTATCAATCTTACAAATGAAGACAACTTAGGCAATATTGCAATAGATTACCCTTGTATTATTAAAATAATATGATCAATTGATGTCATTATTGAGAATGAGATGGATTATGTAATTGATACTAGTAAGGAGGGTACTTAGGTTGAAAAGAATTTATGTTGAGGATGCAAATTAAAATGTAACACTTAATTATGTGTAAACAAAGGATGGTTAATTAGGAGTATACGCAATGCCCAATTATTTAATAGCAATTCACACACACACACACACACACACACACACACACACACACACACACACACACACACACACACACACACACACACACACACTCTCTCTCTCTCTCTCTCTCTCTCTCTCTCTCTCTCTCTCTCTCTGTATATGTATGTATGTATGTATGTATGTATGTATGTATGATGGAGATACATCAAGAACAAGAGTTAATAGTGGGCCTAAAGTAACATTAATTTCATTTTTAGCTCATGTGACATTAGTGCATATAAAATACAGAGCTGTTACATGATGGGCATGTCAAATACTAGTGGGAAAAAGTACTGATAGTCATATAAGGTAGGGATACTGTCACTGGAGGGAGTTAAAAAATTTGTAATTATAATTCATGTTTAAATAAAATGGTGGGGGAGATTGAGTATCCATTTACATTTTGGAATGTAAAATGATGGCTTATTAGGTGAATTGCATCCAATGTGTTAAATGTGCATGTCCAAAAAATAGAGACAACTATCAGATTTTTTACAGAAATAAGAGATTTATTTGTGTTAAAACTATGTCTTTTAATTATATGACACAGAATTGATTTCATTGTTTTACGAGGAAAAATGCAAGATGAAGAAAATCATGAACATGAACAGTAGCCACATAAGAGCAAGAGTAGTATCCATGATGGAGGGAGTTAAAAAAATATGTATTTTTTTGAAGAAATTAACAAAAATTTTAAAAACCATCTTAGAGAAGGTAAAAAATAAGGTTGTTTACAAAAATTGTCTTCTAAAATACTAAAAAGATGGGTTTTTAAGATATTTTTCTAAAATATGATTTTCTCAAATCGTCTTAAGAACTTATGTTTTTATTGACAATTTTAAAAACTATCCTAAAAAGCTTGGGTTTTTAAAGATGGTTTTCAAAATTGTCTTAAAAATTCATTAGAAATCATGTTTTAATTTCTTTCTTTGGATCATTTTTCTCTTCTTCCAAATCCAAGATGCCGTAGTTGGTTGTCTTCATCTACCTTTGGGTTTTCTTTGGAGAAGTAGAAGAAAGATGAAAAAAGGAAAATGACAGAGTCCAAATATATAGCTCATGTATAGCTCATTATCATGATCCTGTAGTTAGATCTGGAGCTTTGTTTGTAAACATCAAGTGACTCCCAAGATACATCTTGAGATGAAAAACTTGAAGAGAAGGGTGGTCACATCTCTAGGGTAAAGTAGATAAAAGACTAGTACTTTATCTTTCTCATGTGCCTCTTAGCAAAACTGGTGCTGGCCTGTTAGAGACTAGTTGTATGTTTTACTTATTACTTTTCTTTTGTTAATTTTGTCTTCCCTATGATGATGGATGATATTGCATATATATATCATTATATTTAGTATGCTAGGGTCACCTTACTATACATAATAATAGGGAGGAAACTTTTCATTGGCGATCCTAAACAATAAACTCAATGCATATTCAAAGAAGCAGATTATACTATTATATATTTTCAATAATTCTCATTTTATTCTTAATAACATTAACTACTTTGATTTGATATAAATATAAAAGACATTGCCAAGATGAAGGGCAATGCTGTTTTATAGAAAGTGGCAAAAACTTCATAACTAAAATTGCTCTTTTCCTATGGTAACGACTTATAAAAGCTCATCAATCTGCATCATCATATTCTTTCATTAAGAGGTCTTGCCTTACAATGCCTATTTTAATAGGATTTGTTTGAAATTGAAGATTTACCATTAAAGGACCTATGAGAGTGGTGTGAGATGAATACAAAGAAGCAAAATTTTCATAAGATGGTTCTAGCTGATTCTCTTGTAGATAAGTACTTGAAAGTAAATCAAACTAGCTAGCTGGGATGGCATAATACTAAAACAATGCCACATATCTAATCAGTGAGAATGATTTGAATTATGTGGATACAGGTGAGGAGGGTGCCGAGTTGAAAATGATTTGTGTTGAGGGGGAAAATTAATTAAAATGTAATATATTATGATATGCAAATAAAGGATGGTTAATTGGGAGTTACATGAAAATTTATTGTTGTGTCGTTTTTTACTTACGTATGCACAATTGTTTAATAGTAATTCACTATGTGTGCGTGTGTGCGTGTGTGTATTTGTAGTTATATGTATGTTTTTTAAATGATGGTTGAAAATATGAAAAATTATAACTTTTTAAGACAATTTTAATAAACCATGTTAAAAATCCAAGATATATATGTGTGTGTGTGTGTGTTTCTCCCCTCCCCCTCCCCCTCTCCACATTAGAACTCTATCTCGACTATCTCTCTCTTGCAACTCCTTGCCCATCTGCTCATGTGGCTCAAAAAAACCTATCAAACTTTGCCAGCAAACTAGTACATTGCTTTGTCTCACTCTACAGGGTTGCACATGGTCAAAAAAGCCTGATAGTGATAAGAGACTTCTCTCTCTTTGTAAGGTCATTTGCGGTGGAAAAAACTAGGTGATGACCGGAGATCTCTCTCTCTCTCTCTCTCTCTCTCTCTCTCTCTCTCTCTCTCTCTCTCTCTCTCTCTCTCTCTCTCTCTCTCTCTCTCTCTCTCTCTCTGTTTACTAGGTTGCACACAGTCGATGAGTTGAAATCTTTGACCAATTGGACAATAAATTCAATTTGTAATGAAGGAAACCTCCACTAAACCTAATGAAGAAAAAAAATACTCAAATATTAGAGACCCTAGTAGTTTGGACTTGGCAAGAGTTGATGCACAAAACTCCCAATATTTCTTAGTTCATCAACCAACTAAAAGATAGATAGAGTCAATATGGATTTGTTGAATTGACCAATCAATTTTTTAAAATATAACCTAGTGATAAGTATCTAAAATTGTATAAAAATCATCTAATTAGTTTTCCATGTGTTATAACATATAGGGGTAAATTAGGATTTTCAAAAATTTTTTTTATAACAAATGCATTTTTTACCTAATAAATCAAATATTTGGTAATTTGTAGGTTTAAAGACTTATATGGTGTAAGTATGTGTGTAATTATAATTTTCTAGGATTTAATTAGAGTTTTGAACCTTTTTTAGGAAGCGAGATGATGATCTAATAGTTGACATTGATCAATATGAAAATTGAATATCAAGATCAAAAGATCGAGTTGACCTAAAAGTCATCAATCCAACATGAGATCAAGATCACCTTAAGGCACAAAAGATGGAATTAGAGAAGTCAAAGGTGAATAAAAGAAAGCCATGCAAAGTCTACCACCTTTGTATGGGTTGCACTTAAGTTACCCAAGCCATGTAAGCTATGAAGGAGAGGACACACTAATGAGCTTAGCCAGCCATCAAAGCCAAAGATTGAGCCACTAAGCCAAGCCAAAAGAGCTCCTAAAGCCAGCATGAAGCCAAGCCAAACGAGCTCTCAAAGTAAGCCATCAAGTCACATGAGTCAAGCTACATGAAAGGCCATGATTAGAGGAAAATCTAAAGAAATATCCATGAATTTTTTGGGTCATTTTAAAGATAATTTAGGGAAAATCCACTTGGATAAGGTATCATGAGGACCAATATGAAGAAATTACTATTTTTCTTACTTTTTCATGTTTTTATCTCTTTTTTCTCACTTTCCACCTCACCGTAAAGGAGCATTATGAATTTCACTTTCCACCAAAGAGTCTTACCTTTCTAAAACTCTCCCATATTCCTAACTCCATCCTAAATCAACCAATCATCTTTTTCCATCTCAATCCTTCTTTCTTATCTCTCTCATCATTCTCACCATCTATTTTTAATCCAATAGCTGCCATCCTCTTTTCTCTTTCACTCCCATAGGAATTCCATGTGAAAACCAAAGGGAGAGATGCCTCTTTCCTTGGAAAATGGTGCCTCGCACCAATGATTGGTGTTGTAGGTTTTAAGTTAACTCGTAAGTGCACAAATTATTTGCAATATAGTACATTAGTAAGGTCGATCCCACGAGGAGTTGAACGAATGTGATACTAGTGGTCCCTACTTTAAACCATCTAACCTAGCCAAAATTCAAGAGATATTTAACCTAATCTAAAATTGGAAATTAATACAAGCAATGGAAATTATGCTAAAATTAGAAAAATGCAAAAATTTAAAAATTTCCTAAAACTTACACTTTAAAATTAAAACTTTACTAAATGAGACATTCTAAATCTATGACTTTCTTAAATTAAAGACTTCCCTAAAGTAAGAACTTTCTAAAAATGGAAATAAGCAACTTTCCTAAGTGCAATTTTAACAACTTTCTTAATGTAACTATCTAAACATGAATTTAATAACTAACCTAAGGAAACATGCATTAAATAACTAATTTCTTAACCATTCAATCTTCTAAATAAAGCACTTAAACATATGGAAAAGGAAACTTTAGCAACTACACTCTAAGCATATATGCAACAAACTAATCAAAATCAACATTATTAAACTACTTTCCTATAATGAATGAAGGCAATCAACTTGAATCTAATTAGTCAACAACTCATCTAAATCATGCTTGATTAAATGAATACTGAAATCAATGAAGGAAACATCAACTTTCATAAAATCATTCAATGCTTCAACCTTTATTCATTTCAAAACCACGTGTTCCACTTTTGGATTGGATGCATGGTTTCTAAAGACTTTTAATTGAATTGTTTGCTGATTCTAACACAAGGTAATACTAATTCAAGCTATCCTCAACATGTATTAAATAAGAAAAATTCATGCTCATTCATCAACCAAATAAGATTTTATTAATCATCAAGGGTTTGCATACAAGTCAATACATAAAGGGTGCATTCCACTTTTGATGAAAACACACCACTCTACCACTTTAAATCCAAAACTAAGAAATTAAGATGATTCATCCTTCACAAATCTTAATCATCAAAGGCAAATCCTATGGAATAAGAAGGCAAAACTCAAAGGAACTCAAGGAAACTAGGCTGGAATTCAATGGAAACTAAAGAGTACCAAAAGATAATGAAAGGTAAAAGGAAAAACTAAATTCAAGATGACTTCCCTTGGCTGTCACTTCAAGGAAAAACAAGCTTTGAATCTTAGTGTTTAAGGCAAGGGAAAACAAAGGCAAGTAAAGAAAAAGCTAGCATGAAAAGTCTAAGATCAAACTAAAGAAAAGGTGAGATGAACCAACCTTGAAAGGAGAATAAAATAGACTAATGATCATGCTTTGCATAACTTGGAGGAGTGCAACCACCTTAGGAAGAAGTAGCAGCCACCCAAAGGAAAGAAAAGTTAAGGCAAAAGGTGAAGGATAGATGGGGAGGAAAAGGACGCTCTCCCTCCAAAGAGGTGGCATCTTTCACCTCAAAGGGAGATATGATATATTTTGATTTTGTGTCCATCTTTTATAATTTCACTCCTATAATTTCTAGCATGCCCTAGGATAGATGTATGGTGTGGATTAAAAGTGGGGAATTGGATGGCTAAGATCTCAAGACAAGTTATGTTTTTAAATGAGGAAACAAGGGATAGGTGGCCACCATCTTTGGAGGTGGAGCAGGTGGAATGAGAGTTTAAGAAGGTGGAGGAGTCTTGGAATGGTAGAACTTGAATGGAAAGTCAAATTCGTGGTGCTACTTAGGGGTGAGGTAGAAAGAGAGAAAAAAGTGTAGAAAAGTGAGAAAAACACTAAAAATAGAAGGCTTTCATCCTATTGGTCCACATGCCATCTTATCTTAATAAGATTTTCCTTGATTATCTTCAAAATGTCTCATGGATAATCCTCTTCAATTTCCTTCAACCCTACACATCCATTTAAATTAGCTTGAAGGTTTAGATGGCTAAATTTGAAGGCTCATTAGCTAGGCTTCATGGTTGACTTTGGGAGCCTTCTTGGCTTGGCACCTTAGCTTATCACCTTGTCATGGCTTAAATTTGGCTAAGGTGGCTTCCATGCAAAGGTGATGGAAATGCATGGCTTACTTCATGGGCCTACTTTGGCCACCTTTAGCCCTTTTAATTGCCTCCATTGATGATCCAAAAGATGATTTTAACCTTTGACTTGATCTTTTGATCTTGATCTTCAATTTCATCCCAATCGATCTCGGTCGTTGAATCGCCATCTCACTTCTAACAAAAAGTAAAAAACTGAAATTAAATCCTAAAATGTATGATTAATCATATAGTTACCTTGGATTAGCCTTTGAACCTAGAAAGTATCAAACTTTTTCTTCATTAGGTAAAAAATGCATGTGTTACAAATTTAGGTCTAAAAACCCTAATTTTACCCCTATAAGTTGTAACATATGGGTAAATAATTGGGTGGATTTTATGAAAAATTAAATACGTATCACTTGGACCATTCCCATGTTGCCACATTCCCCCCTCCGTCTCTTCCCTTATTTCTTTCCTCCTCACACTCCAAATCTTTCCCACAAATTTTCCCTTTAACTTACCTTATTTCCATGTTAAAATCCTTGAGGTAAGAACTCCATGCCTAGATCATACAAAGTATGAACCTCCTTCCCATTCCCTTCCTCTTAGCAATCCAAGATGACCAATCTTTTCTTGCCACCTACACCACTTTCTAACCTTTCTCTATCTCTTTCCCCACTTCTTTCTTTCTTTCCTAACAACCTAGATTCATACGTATTCTTCCCATATGTTTGCCCTACCTTATTGGCTATCCTAGATCTAATCCCAACCTTACATTTAATCTCCACCTCATCCCCACCTTAAAATCATTTCCTAGAAAAAAGTAGAAGGCAGGCAACCTATACAACCAAAATAGGGCTCCCACATAAATCATCTTTTGGGGAGAGGAGGTACCTAAAAAAGTGGCGCATTCCTTCTCCTTGAAAGGACTTTCACGATTTTTCCTTTGGGGGGTCTTCTACAATTTTTTTATTTGGATACTCTCTTTATTTGAAGATTCCACGCCATTTGCTTCTACTCAAGGTAGGCTCCTTTCCTTTGTTAGTTGTCATTGTTTGCTATCTTTGTTTGCTTTGCCTTTGGTTTGATTGAGTTCTAGCTTGATTTCGTTAGATTTACCTTGCTTTCCATTGGATTTTTCCTTTTATCTTCATGCTTATTGGGCTAGGAGCGATTATAGGTTGCATTAAGGATTTCTTTTGATGTTAGTATGATGTCAGCATGGTCTGCACACTCCATGTTGCACACCATCCTTTTAATCATTTCCCTTGAGTGAAGCATATTTTTTATTTGGGAAATTTATATCATTAGAAGGTTTGCTTTTAGGAAAATTTCTATATTAGTTTGATTTTTTAGTTAATTTCCATATTTCCATGTCTTACATTCATGATAAGTTTCATTCTTAGTTTAGGTTAGAATTCCAAATTTTGTTGACTAGGTTACTAATCTGACAAATCTATCCCATTTCTCATGGGATCAACCTCCATCCCATGACTATTAGTGCACTTGGAAGTTTAACTTAAAAATCACAACAAGTTTTCGCAACCATTGCCAAGCAAATGTTTGTGTATTGGAACCTCACTTAGATTATTTACCTCTAGTCTAGGTTTAGGGTACATTAGTTTAGGATTTTTCATCATTTTTTTGCATTTATTTTTCTCATATTGACCATATTTGTTTGATTTTTGTGCAAGAAAAATTGGAAAAGGAGCGATGACAATCATGTGGGCCAAGGCTTCATCAACATAGATTAGGTTTTTATTGCTTTCCAATATTGGGGTTTGAGTGAAATTGTAATGAGGCCCATTGTAAATTTTATTTTATTTAATTTTTATATGTGTTGTAATAATATGGGGCAAGTGTGGGGTATGGTGGCCCACACTTGATCATCATCAAAACCCTCATTGCAAGCTTTCACTAAGCCTTTTTTTAGTATAAAGAGCATATAATATAATTTTACATTTGTTATGATTGTATAAATCATATAGATTAGGATATGCATTGATATATGTTGTATATTACTTAGGATTGTTGCATTAATTTTTGCACCTATTTGACAAAGGCTAGCTTAAGCTTACCTATAACCATGACATAGGTTGCATGGTTATAGTCTCCCATTTGTTGAGGTTCCTGACCCTGTGTTAAATAGCATATAGGTAGGCAAACGGTTTAATTTTTATTATACATTGCATATTTATAGCTTTATGGTGGAATAGAAATTAATGCTAGTAAAGACCCTATAGGAATCCTTATAAGATAAGGACTAGATTTAATCACCAGATCCTTGGCCCACCCAGGAATCAATCAATTTTCTTATCCGTAACTAAAGATAATCGAAATAGGTTGATTAACAATTACTAGGATTGATTGCACATTACATAAATTTAGAGTTATCATATAGTTAGGACATTTAATTGGGAATTAGGGTAGTTAATGGAAGGGCGTCGACCTCAAAACTTAGAGCTAGCACCTTTTAACTTAGAGATTGAACGCAACCTTAGGCAAGGGGTAAGAAACCAAGTTCCTATCCCCATGACCAACCCATTAGCAAAAGTCAAGAGAAAATCTATTAGAGATTTCTATACACCACTCCAACTTAACACCTCATTATGTATAACTTTACCTCCAACAAGTGCATACCACTTTGAATTCAAATTGAGAGTCATATAGTTACTCTCTACTTTTTATGGTTGAGAGCAAGAGGATCTATACCTACTGTAATAACCCCAACTTTTGTAAATTGATTGAGAAAATCAATTTAGCTTGAATTTTCAAAAATTTTGGGCTAAAATATTAGGTCATTGGAAATTCTATTTTTATGGATATTTTAAAACATGATCTAAAACATAGAAATTATGAGTGTACTTGAAAAATTGATCAAAATGACACTAAGTATGTTCAATTTAGAGTTAAAATGAGAATTCCCTAATTTTCTTTATTTTTATGAATAAAAGGGTAAAATGGTAATTTTACCCATAACCAACATCTAAGACATTAATAGTTAGAATTTAATTAAAAATAAAATTCCAATGCCATTAAGTATGCTCAATTCTGAGTTTAGGAGAATAAAATGGATTTTTCTCCATAAAAGGGCAAAATGGTCCTTTCACACCTTCGTGGGGCCCACAAATGAATCCAACGGCCACAAAATATGTAATGAGTGGTCAAAACACTACATCTTCTTGTGGATAATTATTACAAGTAATTATGAAAAATTCAAAAAATCTGTAAATACACACCAAAAAATCCTCCAAAAATGTTCATTAAATTTCCCATGATATAATATTTCTTACAATGAAAAACCAGATCCAAATTCATTTCCAAATTCCCAAAACTCTCTCTTCTTTCACTTTCTCTCTCCTCTCTCTAGATTGGAACAAGAGACCTAATTCAATTAGGCACTCTGTTCCAAATAAAATGTGAAAAATCCTACCATTAAAATTATCCTATACTACCTTATCTACAAAAATCCTAAATCAATTTTAAGATCCAATGGTGCAATCAACTGAAAATCACGAAACAAGTGGTTATCGGACTATCTTATCATCAAGAGGATAATTCTTTAAATTGGGCTACAAAATCTACATTTTTATCCAATCAGGTAGGTAGTAGATATTCTTATACTGATTTCATGTTAGTTAATGTAATTTTTATTTTTCTAAATTTATTTTTACGTTAAAAATTTATAAAAATCAAGTAAGGGTAAGAACCCTTCAATTTTGTACAATGGAGGGCTCAGATGGAAAATTTGAGCCATCCAATTGATTTAGAAAGGTCCAAAATCTATAGGGTAGAAGTTTTAAGAAATTTAATCAAGTTTTGACCCCTTGATTGGAGAGGAATAGATTGGATGGTCCAAAACGGATTGTCTGATCTTCCTAAGAAGATTCGATTCCTGGGACGCATAGCAGAATGTCGCATAGAAACTTGCCCTGTGGGAGCTTTTTTGCATGAGCGATCCGCGTGCGGGGACGTTCTGATGGAATGACACGCCAAGCAACGTGGTCCTTGGCTGTGCGTTCCTGCCTACGTCTCGGTGACAAGAACATGGCCCGCTCTTCTCGGCCAGACCTGCAACGACCCGAGTTTTTGTAACACATTTTGTAATACATTTTTCAAAGCAGGGTGCCCTTAGTAGTAAAAAAAATTCGCAAAATAAAGTAGCAAAAATTCTTTTCTTTAAAACTTGTTTTGAAAAACCTAAGTCATCACTTCATACATAATATAATTAGAATTTTGTACAAGATAAAATTCCATTGAAGGAATATACATTTATTAAATTCCAGAATCCATCTAGTGGTTCACAATACAGCTCGGGTATCAGTACAATACTTGTCCACATTACGTAATCCAAATTTCAAACCTCATCATACATTAAAAACTCTCAATATAGTACAATGTTCACAAATAAAAAAAATACATGTCTTGAAGGGATATACCTTGATTGATTATTCTTCTAAATCTTCTTAAATCTTGAGCTCTTAATTCTCCTTCTCTGTTTTTGAGATATTATAAACATTGAAACATTTACAATATCTTAGCAAGCTATGCTTAGTACGGGATTCAAGAAGCATAATAATTTAACAGTATAATCCTAATACTTCATAATCTCATAGTTCATAATATACTCATGAATCAATCTCTTTACTTTGTCATATATGTACATCCTTACACATTCATACAGTATACTATGTATAGATATATACATACGCTCAAAACCATGAAAAATAGTTAATGTCTCGAAACATAATCATATCTAGCTTATGCTGAGTTGATAAATCATTCAGACTCTGCTAGAAATACTCCCTCATTTGGGTAGTATGAGTAATTCACGATTACCCAGCATTTCATTATGTCATATCATAAGGCATTTCACTATGCCATGCATCATAATGCAAAAATACTCAAAGGACTACTATGCTGCAATCTGATCTTTACTAGCGTGCTCGGATAACTACTTTCCTACTCCATGGATACCAAGTGTGGAAAATCATCTACATCATGTCTATATGGGTAGACAAATCGTCACAGTGGTAGCCTTCCCATATTGCCCTAGCCGACATTTTGCCTCTCTTTGAGCACGATATCATCATATATATATCACATTTCGGAGAGCGGGTGGCCCAACCCTACTACTCTCCTAGCATAACACCCCCAGGTTTATGCCTATTTAAACAAAATCACATGCCTCCATGCTTGTATGTAAGGAATCTTTTTACTTATTAGACGTTTTGTCTATTTATATAATCATCCTTATATTTTAGTATTCTTATACTGAGGATAGGACTTTACTTCAAACTTAGGGATCATCATTTACAATGAATGATACCCACGTTTATACAAGTTTAGGGATCACCATTTTATATGAATGATTCCCATGTATTGATTTTATACTTATCAGACAATCTGTTTGTTCATTTAGGGTTGGAATACTTTCTAGTTTCCTATTCACATAGGGTTTTCTCAATTCTAACTTAATCATTTCATATGTATTTTGGTTGGATCATAAGGGTTTTCAATGGGTTTGATAAAAGTATTTTCATTTTACTTGTCAATATTTCCAGACATAAGATCATGTTTACAACATGTACTTCTCATGTAGATGCATTCATAAAATCCTCCTACCTTCAAGTTGTGATCCATCTCTTTAGATCTTCCATGATCCTAACAGATGCATGTAACCTATAAATCCATACATACTATCAATATTTATACAATTTGAATAATCCTATCTACATTCTTTGTCTACTCTTGTCCTTTGATATAAAGGATCTAGATCTTGTATCCAATCATGATCTATCTTCCTCATATAGTATTTATCTTATTGATCAATAGATCTAATGGTTAGAAATATCTTCTAATCTTTTAGATCTAAGCATTTTTTATTCTAAGTCTTTGTGTATTCCTTTATTTGATCTTAATCTTTTATACATCCTTTGATCAACAATTTATACTTGTTGATAAAGATCAAGGGTTTAGATCTTCTATCATCTAATTCTTCTTTGATCTAAGTTTAGTTGCTTAATCATCCCTAAGGAGGATGATCTTGGTTCTCTTCCTTGAATCAGAATTGATTAAGGGTTCAGATCTTCTAATTGAACTAAGATCTTCTATTCTACTTGATCTAAGTTGCGAGCAATATATATATATATATATATCATCAAGAAGTATTTATTTCTTTTTATTGTTCTTGATCATTCAAGATCCAATGGATCTTGTTTGATCATCCTTGTCTTACTTACAATTTTTATTAAGGTTAGATAATTTACTAACCTTTTATGCTCTTATTATTATTCAACCAGTTAATGTTTTACTGGTTGAAGATAACTTATTTCAGCCTAAGTATAGACTTCTCCTCTTATTTCCAATTGGCTAAGGCTTAACTAGCTGAATAGGTGAACACAAAGTGGTTACTTTAGTCCTCATGTAAGGAGGCATTTAGACCTAACAAACATCAATGGAAGATAGGCGAAAAGCAAGGCTCTATTAGAAAACCCCCTTAACCACTATGTTCACCATTCATTAGAGTGACCTTAGCTCAACCTTTCATAAGGTTCCTATAAGCATTTTAACCCTAAGTACTCTTTCTAATTGATTTTAATTAAGTCCATGAACATGTAAAATGTCATTCATGGGGTTTATTATTCTCCTAGTTTGGGCCAAGGATTTGATAATCCTTATATTGTCCTATTAACTATAGATCTTCCTAATTAAGTCTAAGTCAAATAATTCACTCTTATTTGTGTCATGAAACTCTACTTTCTTATTAGATTTTATTTTTGGTGTTTTATGCTCTTATCTCATAACTACTTTAACAATTAAATCTACTAATCAAATTTAACCATAAATGAATTATAACTTTAAAGCATAAAACTACATAATTGAACAACCTAATGATAATGGTACAAGGCACTTAAGATTATAATAGCTTGATTTCGAACTAATTTACTTTATTTAATAAACTCAAATTCAACTATCATGAACCTAAGGTACCATCTCATACCATAGTCTAATCTAACATGAAATCCTAGCATGGTCCTAAGTTACAATTGCATGAAATCATAGCAACATGGTCCTAAGTTACAATTCATTGTTCATGTATATTTTATGGACATTTGAAATGAAGTTATACTAAAGTAATCTATCATGGATACTATATTCGTGAAATAAATCAATTGAAATATATGCATAACTCAAGCTAGCCCATTTCTCATTATTAAAGATTTTACTTATGATCCAACCATTAGATCTTAGGTCCTTTCCTTTTAATCAAGGGCTTTAATTAATTTTAAGGCTTTTACTTCATTAATGTCCAAGATCATATCCCTTTGTTTTTGGCCATATTCAATCCATGATCTCAATGGATTCTATCATAATATCATTCATTCAATCCATCCCAAGAGTCTGATCATACTTGATCTTATTAATCAAGCGGTATTTTTAGGATTTTTCTACCATATAGGGTAGATCCCTTAATTTATCTTAGATCTATCCAAATAAGAAATGGATATCACTTTATTTCAACATTATATTATCAATAAATCATATCCCTAAGATCTGGTCATCTTAGATCTTGAAGATCATAAAAATTAAATGCTTAATTCTTAAATATAGAAAGCTTCATGAAGAATTTTCTGAAGTTCTGATTTCAAAAGAAAATAAAAGTTATAATCTTTCCATAGCTTCATTTCGATCTCAATTTGGAGTTCAGATGACTCTACAATTGAATTGTGAAGTTCACGATTGTTCCTAGGGTCTAGATTTGATTTGAGCCCAACGGAACAGTCGGTTCAGATCAATTAGGCAGAATGGCAGGGTAGAATGGTCGGGTAGAACAATAGCTAAGCCCCTATCACCGGGACGCACACGTGATGTGCTCCCCTAGGACGAGTGGCCGTTCCATCGAAACAACATTGCATGGGCCAAAAATGCTCTCGTAGGGCATGTTTCCATGTTGTGTTTCACAGCGTGTCCCGATAGTCAATTTGATTTGGGAGATTTGATAGTATGTTTTGGAATGCCTAGTCAATCCTTTACAATTAAGGGCTCAAAACTTAATAAAAATTCTTGAAATTTTGACCCAAAGGGTTTTGGACCCTTTTGGATTGATTGGATAGGTTAGATTTTCCATCTGAGCCCTTCATCATCCAGAATTGAAGGGTTCTGTTCCTTACTTGATTTTTATAAATTTTAACCTAAAACTAATTACAAAAAAAATTAGAATTACATAAAACAACATGAAATAAGTATAAGAAGCGGTTCCACCTACTTGATTGGAGAAAAAACTTAGATTTAAAGCCCAATTTAAAATAAATACCCTTTGATGATAAGATAGCCGATAGTATCTTGTTTTGTGATTTTCCATTGATTATATTGTTGGATCTTGAAATTAATTTGGGCATTTTGTAGATAAGGTAGTCTCGGATTGTATGGATGGTGGGATTCATGAGATTCAACTTGTAACAGAGTGCCTAATTGAATTTAGGTCTCTTGTTCCAATTAGAGAGAGGAGCGTGAAAGTGCAAGAAGGGAGATTTTTGAGAGTTTTGGAATTTTGAGAAGGAATTTAGATATGGTTTTTCAGAGTAAGCAAGATAATTTCATGGGAATTTTAAGGAATATTTTTGGAGGTGTATTTGTAGATGTTTTTGAATTTTTCATAATTACTTGTAATAATCATGTTTCAATTCTTTTAAATAATATATTAACATTGGATCCTCCACTACCACCTCCTTCTCCACTAATATCTGGTAGTGGTTTGACCACTCATTACATGTTTGTGGGCCCCATGGGGGTGTGAAAGGACTATTTTGCCCTTTTATGGAGAAAATTTTATTTTATTCTCCCGAACTCGAAATTGATCGTACTTAGTGGTGTTAGATTTGTATTTTCAAGTACTTTCTAATATTGATGTCTTAGATCTTAGTTATGGGTAAAATTACCATTTTACCCTTTTATTCATAAAAATGAAGAAAATTTGAGATTTTTCATTTTAACTCGAAATTGAACGTACTTAGTGTCATCATTTTGATCAGTTTTGCGAGTACATTCATAATTTCTAAGTTTTAAATTATATTTTAATCTCTATAAAAAGAGAATTTCCAATAACCTAATATTCCAGCTTGAAATTTTTAAAAATTCAAACTAAATTGATGTTTTTAATCAATTTACAAAAATTGGGATTATTACATGACCCGCGTTGCCCAATTGATCCCAACCATCCATTCCACTGGACCCAGATCAAATCTGGACCTTAAGAATGACAGTGAACTTCAGTCATCAATTGTGGAGTCATTTGAGCTCCAAATTGAGATCAGAAAGAAGCTATGAAAAGCTTGTAATGTCTATTTTCTTCTAAAATGATAACATTTAGAAAATTCTTCATAAAAATTTTTGTATTTAGGAAATAAGCTTCCAATTTTCAATATCTTCAAGATGATCAGATCTTGGGGATCTATTTTAATGATGATATAATGTTGAAATCAAGTTATATCCATCATTTAAGTTGACAAATCTAACATAAAATGAGGAATCTACCCTTTATGTAGGAAAATCCTAAAAATGTAAAGGGACCCACTTGATCAATAAGATAAAGTATGATCAGACCCTTGGGATGGATTGAATGGATGATATTATGATGGAATCTAGCTAGATCATAGATTAAATATAACAACAACAACAAGTGGATATGATCTTTAGATCTCAATAGAGTAAAAACCCTAAATGTAATTAAAAACCCTTGATCTAAAGGAAAAGATCTAAGATTTAATGGTTGGATCATAAGTAATTTTTTTTAATAATCTTAATCTAATTAGTTTCATTGTCTTTTATTTGATAATAGAATTGTAAATGTGATTTATGTTGTAAATTAGGAAGCATGATAGTACAATTCTTAAATGTTAGCATGCTATGCTCTCTATGCTATTAGATTATTATAATAGGTTGGTAGATTTAATTATCCTAGGGCCATGTTACTTTAAATTTGAGATGTTAGCATGATTCCATTAGTAGTAAAATTTCATGTATTTAATTTATGGTTGTTAAACTTATATGGTTATTAAACTTATATTTAATTTATGCTTTAAAGTTTATGATTTATTTTTTGTCAAATTTTAATTGTAGATTCAAATGTTAAGTAGTTGTTAAGATATAATGAGCATAAATCACCAAAAATGTAAACTAATGGAATATAGAGATTTATGAATAATTAAGGTGAGTGAATGACTGACTTAATATTAGTAAGGGCTATAGTTAGTAGGACAATATAAGGATTATCAAATCCTTGGCCCGAATTAGGAGAATAATAAACCCCATCAATGATATTTTAAATGTTCATGGATTTAATTAAAATCAATTAGAAAGAGTACTTAGGGTTAAAATGCTCATAGAAACCTTATGAAAGGTTGAGCTAAGGTCACTCTAGTGAATGCTAAACATGGTGGTTGAGGGGGTTCTCTAATAGAGCCTTACTCTTCCCCTATCTTTCATTGATGTTTGTGAGGTCTAAACACCTCCTTACATGAGGATTGAAGTAACCACTTTGTATTCAACCATTTAGCTAGTAAGCCTTAGCAAATTGGAAATAAGAAGAGCAGTATAGACTTAGGCTGAAATAAGTTATCTTCAACCAGTAAAACATTAACTGGTTGAATAATAATAATAATAAGAGAATAAATGGTTAGTAAATTATCTATTCCTAATAAAAAATTGTTAAGTAAGATAAGGATGATCGAACAAGATCCATAGGATCTTGAATGATCAAGAACAATGAGAATCTTAATGTTGTATTTTATTATGTATGTATGTTGTAGACAAATCTAGATAAAGAATCTAAACCCTTGATCAAATATGATTCAAGGTAGAGAACCAAGATCCTCCTCCTTCGGGATGATCAAGCAATTGAACTTAGATAAAATAAGAACTAAATGATAGCAGATCTAAGCCCTTGATCTTTATCAACAAGCATAAATTATTGATCAAATGATCTATGAATGATCAAGATCAAAGAAAAGAATACACAAAGACTTAGGATAGAAAATACTTAAATTTGAAAGATTAGAAGATCATTCTAACCATCAGATCTATTGGTCAAGTATTGTACTAATACTTAGGCTATACTGTGACCCACTAGATGGATTCTAGAATTTAATAAAAGCATATTCCTTCAATTGAAATTTTATCTTGTACAAAAATTCTACTTATGTTGTGTATGAAGTGATGACTTGGGCTTTTCAAAACAAGTTCTAAAGAAAAGAAATTTTGCCACTTTGTTTTGCAAATTTTTTTTACTACTAAGGGCCCTGCCTTTGAAAAATATTACAAAATGTGTTCCAAAATCCTAGGTCGTCACATCTACATATCAATGAGTTCCTTGATATTTGTGCCACATTTAATTAAGCTTAGGTTATTTGCATTCTCACTCAAGGATAAAGCTATGTCATGGCTAAATTCCTTGGAGGTAGATTCCATAAATACATGGGACCAATTATATATGAAGCTTTTGAACAAATTCTTCCCCATTCATAAGATGAATACCCTTTGAAGGAAAATTATAAATTTCCAACAAAGGGAAGATGAACAATATTACGAATGTTAAGAACAATAAAACACACTATTGTAAAAATTCCCATGTAGGTTCAATACTTCTATGAGGCATTGATGCTTCAGAATAGACAAATGGTTGATGCAGTGAGTGAAGGGGCCTTCATGCTAAAAGATGAGAGAGAGAGAGAGAGGATTAGGAGTTTTTCCAGATATTAGTAGATAATTCCCATCAATGGGATTATTCTAATAAAAGAGAGAGAAAATAACTAGGCTCCAAAGAAAGAAGGCCTATATGAGATTGGCACACATACAGATCTGCCTTACAAACTTAACTCTGTACTAGAAAGAATGGATAAGTATGATGGGAGAGCAGATAAACTTGAAGCCATGTTGCAGTCCCTCATAGCTGCCGCATATATTAAGCCTCCATAAGAGGTTTGTTCTCTTTGTTCAAGTCCAGCCCATATAATCGCAACTTGTCCATCAAATAGAGCACTAAATGAATATTTGTTAGAACATGTGAATGCTTTAAATGCATATCACAATCCTAGCAACAACTTGTATTCTAAGACCTATAATCTTAGATGGGCTAGGCATCCAAATTTTTCTTGATTAAAGAACATATACTAGGGAGGACCACTTGTGAACCCTCATAACCAAAATTTTCCTAGAGAAAAAATTCCCTAGCTACCATTTGGCCTCTAACAACCTCAACAACTAAAGAAACCATCTTTTGATGAAAATACACAATTACTCATTAAAAATGCAAGTAAACCAGTTATCTGGTTCATTACAAGATAGAGGAAAGGGTCAGTTTCCTAGTTAATGCATCCCTAATTGTAAGGGCCAATTTGAGATAGGGTCTAACTCATAAACCCATAATTCTCATAAGCAAGCCAAGTCCATAATGACCCTTAGGTGGGGCCATTAGGTTGACAACAAAGTAGGGAAGCCTAAGAAAACTACAGAGGTAAGTGAGGCAGTCAAAACACAGAAGAAAGACAAAAGATTGAAATCTCCTGCTAAACCTATAGTGGAGACACCTTATGTACCTAAAACCCCATTTCCTTAGTTATTGAACAAGGCTAGGAAGGGAACACATTTTAATGAGATTATGGATGTATTTAAACATGTACAAATTAAGATTCCATTGCTCACTTCGATCAAAGATGTTCTAGCTTATGCCAAGTTCTTAAAAGAGCTCTGCACAAGAAAAAGAAAGCTTAATGTACCAAAGAAAGCTTTCCTCACCAAGCAGGTGAGATTTTTAATTCAACACAAGACTCTGCCCAAGTTTAGAGACCTATGATGTCCTATGATTTTATGAGTTATTAGGGACCATGTCATAAATAGGGCATTGCTTGACCTAGGGGCTTGTGTTAACCTTTTTCCATACTCTGTCTGTGAGCAACTGAGGCTCAGTGAACTCAAACCAACCACTAGCCCATGATAATAGGCAGATAGATTAGTAAAAATCCCACGTGGTTTGGTTGAGGATGTTTTGACATAGGTGGATCAATTTTACTACTTGGTCGACTTCATTGTACTGGACACCCATCCTATATCTAATCACGGTTATTAGATTCTAGTTATACTTGTACATCCATACTTGGTGAGTCCAATGGCTTATAAACTGTAGCAATGGTGTGATGAAACTGTCATTTAGCAACATAAAGTCAAGCTCAATGTCTTTAATGTAGATCAACAATACTTCAACCTCGACAATTGTTATGATGTCAATTTAATCGAGAGTCTAAGTCAAGACACTCATCTACTATCATCCATCTTTGACCCACTTGAGGCTCATCTAATGCATATTAATGGTGATTTTGATTTAGGAAAATCCATTGAGGAGGTAAACAATCTCTTAGATGCAGCTCCAATTATGCATACCTCCAAATGGGGACCTTATGTGGAACCACACCCTTCATTAGAGTTTGTTCCCCTAACCTCTATAGAGAAAGCACATTCACTGGTCCTAAAGACCTTGATAGATAATCTCAAATATTCGAATCTATGCCAAATGAATCCTTATATGTAATAATAGCATCAGATCTAGATTAAGAACAAGAAGGAAAATCGCTTAATGTTCTTAAGGAATAGAAGACTACTCTAGGGTAGACTATAGCAGACATCAAGAAGATTAGTCTAATTGTGTTTATGCATAGGATCCACATGAAAGAAAATACTAAATCCTTTAGGGAAACCCAAAGAAGATTAAATCCCCACATTAAGGACATGGTCAGAGATGAAGTCCTTAAGCTTTTAAATGTTGGTGTGATATACCCCATCTCTAATAGCACTTGGGTCAGTCCCATTCAGGTTATAACTAAGAGATCCTGTGTAACAGTAATAATCAATAATGAGAACAATGAGTTAGTTCCCACTTGCAGCACTATTTGGTGGAGAGTTTGCATTGATTACTAGAAATTGAATGCGGTCATGAGGAAAGATCACTTTCCTCTCCTTTTTATTGACCAAATGCTTGAGAGGTTCACCAACCATAGTTTTTATTGTTTTTTAGATGGTTATTCTGTCTGTAACTAGATTTGTATAGAACTCGATGATGAGGAGACGACCACCTTCATCTGTCCTTTTGGGACCTTTGCTTACCAATGTATGCCTTTCGAACTATGTAATGCTCTATCCACTTTCGGAAGGTGTATGTTGATGATGCTTTTCAATATGGTAGAAAGGTTTCTAAAGGTGTTCATGAATGACTTCTTAGTATTTGGGTCTTTCTTTGATGAGTGCTTGCACCATTTGAAATTAGTTCTTACAAGGTGTTAGGAGAAAAACTTGGTATTGAAGTGGGAAAAGTGCCATTTTATGGTACAAAATGGTATTGTTCTAGGCTACATAATATCACACAATGGTATAAAGCTAGATAAGGCGAAAGTGGATTTAATAGCCAACCTTCCTCTACCAAGGACAATGAATGAAATCCACTCATTGTAGGACATGTTGGGTTCTACAAGAGATTCATCAAGGATTTCAGTAGGATTGTTAAGCCCCTTTGTAATTTACTTACAAAGAAGGATTCTTTTGATTTTGATGAGGACTGTTGAAAAGCCTTGGAGAATTTAATGGCTGAATTGATCTTTGCTCCTATCATTCAGCCACCTGATTGGAGTGTGTCATTTGAGATAATGTGTGATGCTTTAGACTACGTGGCCGGAGCTATTCTGGAACAGTGCATTGACAAAATTTCCCGTGTGATATACTACCCTAGAAAAACACTTAATGATTCATAGCTCAACTATTCTACCACAAAAGAAGAGTTTCTTGCAATTGTGTTTGCCTTGGATAAGTTTAGATCTTACTTGTTAGGGTCTAAAGTCATAGTATCGTTAGATCATTCGTCTCTAAAATATCTCTAAAAAGAATATGAAACCCAGGCTAATCCACTGGATACTATTGCTACATGAATTTAATCTATCTAGGTTATGAACAGTTAATGCACATTTCCCAGTTACCTTGTAAGGAGATAGAGTGAACTATCATGTTACAGGACAAATGCCTAATCATTGAACAAAATAAGATAGAAAAATATTTATGACTGAGGTTAAATACTTTACTAAGGACAACCCTTACTTATTTAATTACCATCTCGATCAGGTGATAAGGAGATGCATACCAAATGGTTAGCATAATGAAATCATCTCCTTGTATCATGATCATGTATGTGGGGGCCACTTTAGCTCTAGAAAGATAGTTGCAAAAATTTTGTAGTGTAGTTTTTAGAGGTCCACAATCTTTAAGGATTCACATGCTTACTGCACAACATGTCTTAGTTGCCAAAGGTTAGGAAGTATAGGGAGGAAAATTATGATGTCCTTAAACCTCATCCTTATTGTAGAACCTTTTGATGTTTGGGGCACAAATTTCATGGGCCCTTTCCAAATTCTTTTAGGGATTTGTACATCCTAATGGGAGTGGACTACCCATCTAAGTGGGTGGAGGCCATACCCTACAAGACCAATGACCACAAGGTAGTGGTCAATTTTTAAAGGAAAATATATTTGCAAGGTTTGGTACTCAACTTGCCATCATTAGCAATGGGGATAAATACTTCTGCAATAAAGTGCTCAAAAACTTAATAAAAAAGTGTGGTGTCAACCATTGAATATCTACCACATATCACCCTTAGACTAGTGGGCAAGTAGAGGTGTTGAATAAAGAAATCAATCATATTCTAGAGAAGACAATCTATCCAAGTAGGAAAGACTGATATGTTAGACTTAACAACGCTTTATGGGCTTATCACACTACCTATAAGACACTTATAGGCATGTCACCTTATCACCTAGTCTACGGAAAGGCCTACTACTTACTAGTAGAATTGGAACACAAGAAATGTTGAGCTATCAAAAAGTTCAATTTCGAGTTAGATGCTACTGGGACCCACCAAAAAACTCCTACTTAATGAGTTGGATGAGTTGAGAAAAGATGCATATGAATCTACACATTTATACAAAGACTGGATGAAGACCATGATAGGACTAGACCCTACGTAGTATGCACTGTATATCTTCATCAAGCCATCAAGATAAAGAATGATGGCGAAATCCTCAAAGTTAATGTATAAAGGCTTAAACCTTTCCTAGTGCCAATTAAACCTAAGGCAAAGACACATTGTTAGAAGCACCAAAATACCATGATCTACCTTAGAATGATACAGAGCACCTTGCAAACTAATTTCCTTGCATTCATCATCACATTTGGCTGAAGACATAAAACTTAGCGCTCACTATATGGCAATCTAGAGATTTTTAGAGTCTTAATATTCTACATCATTCCATTAGCATATAGGGTCCTATGTTTCCAAACAATGAGGACAATGTTTAGTTTGGGTTGGGGGGTGTAGAAGTACATAGAGATTCTAACCTTTCTTGTATTTTTTTTTAAAAAAGTTTTGAGGTAGAGTTCCTTTACTATGATGAGAACTGCATTTTTAGAACCTTAGTTGTTATACTACTTTAACCTCTTAATGAAAGTGCATGTGGCTAGTTTTGCATGTTGTTTATGTGTTGAACCATTTTTATAAAGTTATATCTCAAAAAATATTTACACACAGCACATAGTCCAAACTAATAGGCATGACTTAAAGACCTGAGGAAAATTAGTGGAGACCTATAACAAAGTGAGTTTTAGAGACTATATTCTTTCAGAGAGTTACAAGTAATCCATATTTTCTTTAGCTTATATAATTTTAGTGTGATCTTGTTATCCTTGTCTTGGTTAACTGCTAAGAATAAATAGGACTAATAACTTTCTTTTCAAAAAAATTATTGAATCCAATAGGCTTTAAGAAACCTAGAGAATGATATAGGCCATCCTTGTTCAACCTAGAGAAAGAACCTACCCAATACATTATACCACTAGTAAGCCCTTTGAGCCTATTATTAATCCTTTTGTTTCTTAACCCCATCTAACTAAACCTAGTAAAATAAATACACATCACCTATTTTCAAAAAAGAGTAGAGTTGGTAGAAAAAATTCTGAAAGGATAAAAAGTTAAACAAGTGAAAAACACCTAAAGTCTCTCTTTCAAAGAAATCAAAAGAAAAGTCAAAAGAAAGAAATATTATAAATGGAGAAGAGAAATTGAAAGAAAAAGACAAAAGTACAAAAGATATTCACTTCAATATGGTCAAAGTAAAGTTGTCCAACAATCCAAAGAAGATTTCTACTCAATTTTGAATCTTTGAATCCTTATCCTTTTCTTTTCTGAACCTGTCCCAAGCCTATATTTTGTCCTAATTAAAGACATGTGCATCTTAGGTGAAAAATATCCTTAATGAGGAGACAAATTGATGGAATCAAGGAAAAGTACCCCTAATAGTTTTAGTAATAACATCTATTCTTAAGGATCATATCCCTTGTCTCTTTAGTGCTTAAAATTTTTGTGAACTATTAGATTTGCTGAGTCTAGTCTCACAGTGAGAGAAGTATGTTTAACCACATTCTCTAAGAGCTTCATTATGGGAGTATATCTATGAGAGTTTAAGCTCAAAATATATTTTCAACAGAATTGAAGCATGCCTAATTAGAAGTCTTGACTAATGTAGATGTACACACACATATACTCCAAGAAATAACTATAATAAAATGACTTTAGTATTGGAGAACCCGTTGAATTGCCATTCATCTCTATTAAGTTGTTAAAACTAATAGAGTACTAATGGATGAGGATTCTCTAAGATAAAATAAAGGATTCAACCTTGTGACACTTTGTGGGTTTATTCATTGTAAACCCTCACGAGGCCTAACTTATGTACTAGGGGTAACTTAAGAGTTTAAGGGCTTGTTGCATTTGCTAAGTGCAATCTTAAGTACCTACGGAAGTGGAAATTTTTACGAGTTTTTAAAATTTTCACATGTTGCCTGGGACTAGCAACTTGCTGGTTGGGGTTGTGATAAGTATATAAAATTGTATAAAAATTACTCAATTAGTTGACATGTGTTGTAACTTATAGGGGTAAATTAAGGGTTTTGGCCAAAAAATATAATGCATCCATTTTTGTCCTAATAAACCTAATATTTGATAATTTGTAGGTTTAGAGGCTAATCCATAGTAAGTATGTAAGAAATTATAATTTTTTAGGATTTAATTGAAAATTTTGACTTTTTGTAGAAAGCAAGATAATGATTCAACGACCAAGATCGATTAAGATGAAAATTAAAGATCAAGATCAAAAGATCGAGTCAAGACCTAAACTTCATCAATCCAACATGAGATCAAGGATCAAAATCACCTAAGGCATGCAAATGATGGAATTGGAGAAGTCAAAGGTGACTAAAGCAACCCATGCAAACTCTACCACTTTTGCATGGGATGCACTTAAGTCACTAAAGCCATGTAAGCCATGAAGGAGAGGACAAGCTAAGGACCCTAGCTTGCTATCAAAGCCAAAGGGTTGTGCCACTAAAGCAAGCCAAAAGAGCCCCTAAAGCTAGCACGAAAACAAGCTAAATGAGCTCTCAAAGCAAGCCATCAAGCCACATAAGTCAAGCTACATGGAAGGCTATAATTGGAGAAAAATCTAAAGAAATATCCATGCAATTTTTAGGGTTGTTTTGAAGATAATTGAGGGAAAATACACTTGAATAAGGTAGAAAGTGGACCAATAGGAAGAAATTACTTCATTTTTCTTAATTTTTCATTTTTTTTTCTCTTTCCACCTCACCATAAAGGTGCACTACGAATTTCACTTTCCACCCAAGAGTCCTTCCTTTTTAAAGTTTCTCACGTTCCTAACTCTATCCTATATCAACCAATCGTATTTTTCCATCCCAATCCTTCTTTCTTATCTCTCTCTCTCATCTTCTTCTTTTAATCCAATAGCTGTCATCCTCTTTTCTCTTTCACTCCCATAGGAATTCCATGTGAAAACCAAAGGGGGAGATGCCTCTTCCCTAGGAAAATGTACCTCCCACCAATGGTTGGACCATTCCCATGTTGCCACATTCCCCCCTCCATCTCATCCCTTATTTTCTACTATTTGTTGCCTTTGCCTTACCTTATTTCCACGTGAAAATCCTTGAGGGAAGAAGCTCCATGTGTAGATCATACAAAGTAGGAGCCTCCTTCCCATTCCCTTCCTCTTAGTCATCCAAGGTGGCCAATCTTTTCTTGCCACCTACACCACTTTCTAACCTTTCTCTATCTCTTTCCCCACTTCCTTCTTTCTTCCTAACCACCTAGAATCATATGCATTCTTTCCATATGCTTGTCTTGCCTTATTGGCTAACTTAGATCTAGTCCCAACCTTACATTTATTCTCCACCTCATCCTTTCCTTAACTAATCCCATCCTTACATTTAATCTCCACCTCACCCCCACCTTAGAGTCATATCCTAGCAAAAAGTAAAGGGTAGGAAACTTACAAAAATAAATTAAGATCCCACATAAATCTTCTTTTGGGGAAGAGAAGGAAGCACCTAAAAAAGTGGGGCTTCCCTCCTTAAAAGGATTTCCATGAGTTTTCCTTTGGGAGGTCTTCTACATTTTTTTCTTTGGCTGCTCTCTTTATTTGAAGTGTTCCATGCCATTTTCTTCAACTCAAGGTAGGCTCGTTTCCTTTGTTAGTTGCACTACTTGCTATTTTTGTTTGCTTATCCTTTGGTTCCATTGAGTTCTAACTTGATTTCCTTAGATTTACTTTGCTTTTGCATTGGATTTTCCCTTTTTCTTAATGCTTATTGGGTTAGAGGGATTAGAGGTTGTATTGAGGATTTCTTTTGAAGTTAGTATGATAAGCATGGTGCACAAGCTCCACGAATGTTGTGCACCATTATTTTAATCTTTTCCCATGAATGAAGCATATTTTTGAGTATTAATTCAATCTTGTTGATGAGTGCTCTTGAGTTACTTTTCTATTAGTTCATAATTTTATTAAGTTACTAATTATTGATGTTTTCCACAAGTGCACAGGCTATTGTAGTATAGCTAATGCAAGTACGGGTCAATCTCACAGGGACGCACTTTAAGATCTTGGATTTTTTAATAAAATTTAATTATTTAAAATTCAAAGTAATTGACAAAAATTAATAGAAAGAAATTAGGCTTCATCTTCAAGTTAACAGTGAAATTCTAGAGGTCTAATTCTAGAAAGAACAGAAAAAGAAACAATAAAACCTTAATTAAACTAAAACTAGAAGAAATTAAGAAAAATCTAATTCCCTATCTTAAGTGATGTCCAATTTCTTCACTTTGGGTATCCCAAAATTTGATCAACCTCCATCACTATAGTCAACATGTCCTAGATTAATGATCTGACGGAGGAATTTGTTAGATTCTACAAATTTTTAGAGATCTAATCTAATTAAGGAATTTAAGATCAAGAACAACAATTCAATATGAAACTATCCTAAATATAAGTTCTAAAAATTAATTAAAATTTTAAATTAAAACAGACAAGAAATTAGAAGCTTTCCATGGTTAAACTAGAACCTTTGATTGAGTTAAACAGTAATGGAATAACATAGAACGCGAATAATTAAAACTAGAATAACATAAAACACAAAGAGTAATAGGAACAAGACATGATATGTAAATTAAAATAATCTTTCAGGGGAAAATTTGGAATTTTTCCCAAAACATCCAAAAAACTCTGTAAACAAAAGTTTACAGGAGGAGATCAAGGAACCAGAGATGTGCAAATGCCTGGGCTAAGTGGAAAACGATGCCTTTTTTGCAGATGGGGAATCCCACTGGACTGTTGTGCTGGGTGGCCTTGATTTGGATTGGGGCATCATCTGGTTTGTGCAGCGTTGAAGGAGCTTGTGGATCGTCTGGAGCAGAGCCTAATGATCTGGGTAGAGGAAGATGACGCCTTGTGTGTGGAGGAGAGGAGCAGGGGATGTCAGGCCAGTGGAGAGAAGGGCATTGCACATTCTTGAATTGCCTATGCTGAAGCCGGTGATCTACGTCTTTGGTCTGGGCATTCTACCGGTGGAAGCTTGTTCGATGAGGGAGATGACACCTTTGGTCTCGGTGTCATTTAGAACAGAGGATGCACATAAGAGAGGGTACGGGAGAGATAGTGAAGAGGAGAAAGGAGAGTGGAGTTGGCTGACTTGGGTGGTCGAGCAGGGGAGATAGGGACGGTTTGGAAAGATGGGTTCTGGGGTAGTGAAAAAGCACAGGGAGATAGGGCTGGTTTCCAATGAAACAGAGATGGTGTGCGGTGGGGCGATGGATGCAGGGCTGAAGAGGTAGATGGGTGTGTTGAAAGCAAACTAGGTCATCTGGTTTGTGAACGCTAAAGAGAAAGTGAAATGTGAAAGGGCTTGTGAGATGGAAACAAAGCTCATGGTGCTAGAAGAGATGGGTAGTGGCATTGTGGGGTGTGCGTAAACAAAAGAAGAGAGGGATGAGAACGTGAGAGAGATAGTAAAAGCAAAGAAAGGAATGCCAAGGACACTACAAGAAAGGCAATCCAAAACTTCAAACTTCAAACTTCCAAACTCCAAAAACTCCCTCCAACTCCATACAGTTCTCCTCTTTATAAGTTTTTTTATCTTCCTAATTTTTCTCCTTTCCTTTAAGATTTAGTTTCCTATTAGGAAACTTCCTCTTCTTCTTATTTAGGACTCTTCTTCCATATTAGGACTCCTCTTCTAAATTAAGACTCCTCTTCCAAATTAGAAAGCCTTCTTCTTTTAGGAACCCTTCATCTCTTGCCTTATTGATCTTCAAACTGATTTGCACCGTTAAGATTGAATCTGAGTCATCCAATCCTTCTTTAGTTGATCTGCAAAACCAAAGACTAGATTAGAGTAAACCATACATTAAGCATCCACTTAGCTCAATTGATCATCTGACTGTTAATTTTGACAATTTACGGTTAGATGGTCAATTTGAGCTAATTTTTATATTTTATACAAAAAATTATCAAATTAAAGAGTTAGATGGTCTAATTAAATGCTAAACTAGGGGTCTTTTAGCTAAAATTAAGCACTTAACATACCGCCCAACCAGCATTTTGCTAGTTCCGAGCAAAACATGCAGACAACTATTTTACACAAAACTGGTATAAGGTGCCACTTTGTAGGTACTCATGATTATATTTAACACATGCAACAAGCCCTTGAACCCCTAGGTTACCCTTAGCAGACAAGTTAGGCCTCGTAAGGGTTTGTAGTGAATATAGGCTGAGTCTCTTATTTTATCTCAGAGAATCCTCATTCATTAGAAACTTTACTACTTTATCACAACTTAATGAAGAGGATTTGAGAATTTTACTCACTATACATATCTTAAGAACATTTTATTTGAGCTATTTCTCAGAGTGTATATGTGTGTGTACAACCACATAAATCTTGACTTCTAATTGGATATGCTTACATTCCATTGGAAATATGCCTTGACCTCAAATCCTCATAGGGATACACTCAAAAATAAAACCTTAAATAAGGGGTTTAAACATATTTCTCTCATTATGTGACTGAATCCAATAAGTTGATGGTTCACATAACTCTTTTAAATGCTTATGAGACAAAGGAAAGTGATCTCTAAGAGTGAATGTTATCACCAAGAATATTAGTGGTCTTTTACCTTAATTCTTTCTTTTTATATCCTCTTTAAGGCTATGTCCACTAAGATCAATAGGTCTTTAATTAGGATGAAATGTAGGCTTAGGACAGGTTTAGAAAACAAAGGTATAAAGATTTCAAAGGTTCAAAATTGAGTAGATGTCTTCAATGAGTATCTGCGAGGATAACTTTTCTTTTGAGTTTGTACTTGAAGTTAATTTCTATTTCAAATTTTGGTCTCTCTCTCTCTCTCTCTCTCTCTCTCTCTCTCTCTCTCTCTCTTCATTTTTGTTTTTCTTCTTTGGAATAAAGACAGCTAATTTTTCTCACTTCTTTGACTTTTTGTCCTATTTTTGAATTTGTTCTACTCTACTCATTTTGAAGATGGGTAGTGGTTATTTATGCTACTGGTTTATCATGGGTTAAGGTGAATGGGGTTAAGGAAGAAAAGGCTTAATAATAGGCTCAAAAGGCTAACTAGTGCTATACTATATTGGGTAGGCTTTATGTCTCTGGGCTGAGCAAGGATGGCCTATATGATTTCCTAGGTTTCCTAAAGCCTATCAGATTCAATAAATTTTTGGAACTAAAGCTATTACTCCTATTTATTCTTAATGCTTAACCAAAACAACAATAATAGGATCACACTAATATATGTATGTTGAACAAATTTTGGATTTATTTATAACTCTCTAAAAGAAGATAGTCTCAAACTCTTACTAGGTTATAGGTCTCCACTGATTTTCCTCATGATCTCTAAGTCATACCTTTATATTGATATTGATTATGTGCTGTGTGTAATTGGTTTCCAAGAATTAACTTTCATAAAATGCTTCAACACATGAATGATATGAAAACTAATCATATGCATTCTCGTTAATAGGTTAAAACAATATATTTACTAAATTCTAAACATCCAGTTCTCATCATAGTAAGGGAACTCAAGAAAATTCAAATAACTTTCAAATTTGTTGTTGTTTTTTTTTTAACACAAGAAAATTCAAAATCTCTATTTGCATCTACACCCTCAACCTGAATGAAAGATTGTCCCCAATATTTGAAAACATAGGATTCTATATGGAAGTTGAGTGATGTAGACTCTAAACCCTTGGGTTGCCTCCCAATAAGCGCTAAGTTTAATGTCTTCAACCGGATATTATCTAACCTAACTTTCAAAACCTAGAGATAATTGGGTCAACTTATTTGTCCTAATCCTAACTCTAAGATGAAATGGTGAGATTTCTCACCCAAATTTAGAAGTTTGCAGTAATTTATATATTGCCTCCACCTTAAAATTTTAGGTGATATGAATCTATTACAGTAGATCACTGCAATTATGAAGGTAGTGGGACCATATTGTTGATCCCCCATCTTCATTATTTCATGGTAGTCAATATAATTGCCCCATCTCAAAAATTGAGGTGAGGGTAACACAATGACTGAATGAACCAATGTGTATTTCCTTGGACCATATGGTGGCAAACAGTCCATGTCTTGATCAAATTGAGGGATAATAATGACCATTCTATTCAGTTTATCTTTTTCCTCCATGTCCCTATCTTTGTCCTGAACTAGGGTAATAACTTGAGTCTACCCTCCTCTAATAGGTTGTTCTTGTATTACTAGAGGCGGGGACAAGGTTTGGCTTAAACTCTAGTTATCTTCTGATGGGTACCCTAGAGTAAGTTGATGCATATCAACTGACTCTGCTTCTTCCTATTTGATAAGTACAGGTATGGTATTAATTGTGTCTATATTACCGTCTGATGCTTGTTCAAATAAGGCTGCTAGGTGCCAATTAGGTACATCTTCTACATTGCAAGGCGTAATTTGAATTTCATGTTTTATAGGAGGATATACTTTAGCTAGCCATCGAGAAGTGTCCATCAGAGGCACAATATCCAACAACTCATGCATCTCCTCAATAGATGTGTCTTCATCAAAGTCACAAAAATAGGTGGGACACGCATCTAGAGGATTAGGGTTGAATTTTTCTAAAGCTTTATTCTCTTCATCAATGAGAGTCTCTTCATTATCAGAATTAGGACATGTCTCAAGTATATCTAAGTTGGAGATTTCTAAGGATGGTTGTCGACTTTGTGGCTCATAAGGATCATAAGAAATTTCCATCCTAGTGTCAAGAATAAATGGCTCTTAATTATCCCTAATTTGTTTCAATGTCTCTTCAAATTCCTCCCTCCCTCATTTTATTTCCTTAGCGAAATCCTCCATCATTTGTTTTAATTCCGTATTCCTAGTAGCCATGCCTTGTTCTATTATTTCACACATATGCTGCACATTTTCTTCTAATAGCGGTTCTTCCCATAGAAGAAATGACTCATAGGGTTGGTATTGTTCTGGCATTGGGGTATTGAAAAAGGACTGAGCAGGTTGAACACATGATGGTTAACCCTGATATTTTGAATAATCATGGTAGTGTTGACCACGGTGAGACCATTGTGGTTCTTCCTGATATTGATAATCCTAAGACCATGGTTGTTCATGATGCCTAGCTCATCCATTAGAGTCTTGATAATTTGTCTCAGAATAAAAATTGCTAGGGTATGTGAATGCATTAGATGCATCCATTGGCTCCTGATAGTATTCATTGTATGTAGAGCTTGATGGGGGCCAGGAAGGAGTGGAATAGGGATGCTCAGAATAGGTATAGTCATATGGTATTGAGGTTGTGGCGCAACTTGCCTACAATATATTAGCCTAAGCAATTGACTTTCCATAAGATCTAACCGATCCATCTATGCATCTAATCTATGAAATCTATCTCCTTATTGATAGGCCTTTTTATACATTTTTTAAGAATGAAAACTAACCTACATGATGTAACCTAACTTCCTAGAAAGATGCACAAACAAAGGGTACAATATAATCCTTGAGGCTAATAAGTAGCAATATTTTGACATTCTTGAATTTGTGTAGGGACAATGCTTTTAATTAGCATAATCTAGCACTCCTTCTCTCTTGTAGGTTTGACTATTGCTTACTAGTTAGGTTCTGCATAAAGTGGTTAATACAATCGTCATGTAAGGAGGCGTTTAGACCTTATAAACGTTAACAAGAGGCAAGGGAAGAGCGAGGCTCTATTAGACAACCCCCAATAACCACAGCACTCAAAAGCCACTAGAGTGATAATAAATTGCATCTTAGTAAGAGGGTCCTACGAGCATGTGATGGCCCTATAGGTCTCTTCTAATTGATTTTAATTTGATTTGAAGGGTAGGGTAGTGCACTTGAGGTGATTATCTTAGGTGGGCTAAGGAGTGGTGATGAAATCCACCCTTGATCTTATGGGGGTAGGGTGCCCTTACTAATTAAATTCCACACTCCATGGTAGTTCCATCAGCATATATGTCACCTTAAAGCATGAACCGTGTCCTAAGATGCAATTAAAAGCAATAAACTAATGCAAAACCCTAAAAATGCAACAATTATAAAGGATGCTTTCTATATGAGTTACACTACCAAACAATGCAAATTTACTCTAAATGCAAACCTTAATCTAGGAATTAAATGAGTGAGAAAACTCACAATGGGGTTTCTGATGAGGATCAAGTGTGGACCACCTTATCTCACACTTGCCTTGTATTATATAACCCTTTAAAATTAAAATGGAAATTGCAATTTACAAGGATCCTCACTACAAGATTCACTCAAAAGAAAAAAAAAATCCTATTCTAGGAAAGTAGAAAAATTTTCATTTTGATGAAGATTTCCTTGCCAATTTTCTCCACTTTCCTGTTTCCTAGAAAACAAAATTAGAAATAAGTACCAATTTCAGGAAATTAGGTGGTTATTGACTAACAAAATTGAAAAATGTACCTAAAATTGTTTAATATGCTGAAACTCTACAATTCATACAATTTTTTTATTTTTCTGGATTTTTTTTAAATTTAAATTATTGGATTTTTAATTAAATTTTATAAAAACTCCATTGTGGGTCACCGACAATGGTTCCAAAAACTTGTTGATGTTTTTTGTAAGTGCACGGGCTATTATAGTATAGCTAATGCAAGTACGGATCAATCCCATGGGGACGCGCTTTAAGATTTTGGAGTTTTTAATAAAATTTAATTATTTAAAATTTAAATTAATTGACAAAAATTAACAAACAAAAAAATCAGACTTCATCTTCAACTTAATAGTGAAATTCTAGAGGTCTAATTCCAGAAATAACAGAAAAGGAAACAATAAAACGTTAACTAAACTAAAACTAGAAGAAATTAAGAAAAATCTAATTCCCTATCTTAAGTGCTGTCCAATTTCTTCACTTTGGGTATCTCAAACTTTGATCAACCTCCATCACTATATTCAACATGTCCTGGATTAATAATCTGACAGAGGAATTTGTTAGATTCTTCAATTTTTTGGAAATCTAATCTAATTAACGAATTTAAGATTTAATGGTTTAGATCTGTTTTCATAACCCAATTTGAAGATCAGGAACAGCAATTCAATAACAAACTATCCTAAAAATAAGTTCTAAAAATTAATTGAAATTCTAAATTAAAACAAATAAGAAATTAGAAGTTTTCCATGATTAAACCAGAACCTTTGATTGAGTTAAACAGTAATGGAATAACATAGAATGCGAATAGTTAAAACTAGAATAACATAAAATATGAAGAGTAATAGGAACATGACATGAAATATAAATTAAAAAAATCTTCCAGGGGAAAATTTGGAATTTGCCTGAAACTTCCCAAAAATTCTGTAAACAAAGTTTGCCGGAGGAGATCTAGGAACCAAAGATGTGCAGATGCCTGGGCTGAGTGGAAAATGACACCTTTTCTGAGGATGGGGCATTCCACTGGACTGTTGTGCTGGGCGGTCTTGGTTTGGATTGGGGCATCGTTTGGTTTGTGCAGTGTTGAAGGAGCTCGTGGATCGTTTGGAGCAGAGCCGGACAATCTAGGTAGAGGAAGATGATGCCTTGTGCGTGGAGGAGAGGAGTAGGGGATGCCGTGCCAATGGAGAGATGGGCGTTGCACGTCCTTGAATGCCTTATGCCGGAGCTAGTGATCTGCGTCTTTGGTCTGAGCGTGCGACTGGTGGAAGCTCGTCTGATGAGGGAGACGATGCCTTTGGTCTGGGCATCATTTGGAATAGAGGATGCGAGTAAGAGAGGGTATGGGAGAGGTAGTGAAGAGGAGAAAGGAGAGTAGAGCTGGCTAACTTGGGTGGTCGAGCAAGGGAGATGGGTATAGTTTAGAAAGATGGGGTTTCGGGCCAGTGAAAAAGTAGAGGGAGATAGAGCTGGTTTTTGGTGAAGCAGAGATGGTGTGTGGTGGTGCGATGGATACAAGGCTAAAGAGGTAGATGGGTGTGCCGGAAGCAAACTAGTTCATCTAGTTTGTGAACGTGAAAGAGAAAGTGAAACGTGAAAGGGCTTGTGCGATGGAAACAAAGCTGATGGTACTAGAAGAGATGGGCAGTGGCATTGTGAGGTGTGCATAAACAAAAGAAGAGAGGGATGAGAACGTGAGAGAGATAGTAAAAGCAAAGAAAGAAATGGCAAGGACATTACAAGAAAGGCAATCCAAAACTCCAAACTTTCAAACTCCAAAAACTCACTCCAACTCCATATGGTTCTCCTCTTTATAAGTTTTTTTTTTTTATCTTCCTAATTTTTCTCCTTTCCTTTAAGATTTAGTTTCCTATTAGGAAACTTCCTCTTCTGCCTGTTTAGGACTCTTCTTCCAAATTAGGACTCCTCTTCCAAATTAGGAAGCCTTCTTCTTTTGGGAACCCTTCGTCTCTTGCCTTATTGATCTTCAAACTGATATGCACCATTGAGATTGAATCTGAGTCATCCAACCCTTCTTTAGTTGATCTTCAAAACCAAAGACTAGATTAGAATCATCTAAACCATACATTAAGCATCCACTTAGCTCAATTGATCATCTGATCGTTAATTTTGACAATTTACGGTTGGATGGTCAATTTGAGCTAATTTTTATATTTTATCTAAAAAATTATCAAATTAAAGAGTTAGATGGTTTAATTAAATGCTAAACTAGGGGTCTTTTAGCCAAAATTAAATACTTAACACTAATCGAAATAGCTCTTAATCGAAGCACAAAAACCGTGTATAATCACTTTAGTCCCATGCTCATAACACCTGTTCTATGGGCATGGTCTTGAAGAGGTTTGGAAGAATTTTGTTGAATGATTGGTGAAGGGATTGTAATCAAATCTTGAAATTCTGGTTAATAGTTTAATTCTATGCTTGTTTGCCTCATTTAGTTGATTGATTACATAGGAATTGCATATTAGCATTTTAAGACCATGCGCATCACTTTAGGTCTCATGCGCATGGTGCTTGATGCTATTCTTTTGAACTCAGTTGTCATCACATATTTTTCTTTGTTACATACAATTCTTCCCCTTATCACTGTCTTCCATGCCTAGCATTTTAGTTTCTAACATGATTTCCATTTCGGAGTAAGACACATAGCATCTTGTTCCATGTGCATGTATCTTGAATCATGTAAATGGCTTAAGTCATTTTGCACGAAGATTAGAGTTACTCATTTTTGCTTGTATCGTGTAGATGGGGTTTATCATTAACAAGAATCCTTGATCATTAGATTTACACTTTGCCTTTTTCATGATGAATTATGCATGCTATTCTTTAGGAAATTTGTGCGTAGTTTGTCCTTGATTTCCTTCCTTAATTGGGCATGTCTCCAAATCTTTAGTTTCCTTAGTTTGTTATGCATTATTTAAAAAGTTTTAAGTTTCATTTTTAGAAATATTTTAATTTAGGAAATTTATATTATTAGAAGGTTTGTTTTTAGGAAAATTTCTACATTAGTTTGATTGTTTAGTTAATTTCCATAATTCCATGTCGTACATTCATGATAAGTTTCATTCTTAGTTTTAGGTTAAAAATCCAAATTTTGTTAGCTATGTTAAGTAGTTATGCAAGGACCCTCTAATCTCAAAAATACATTCAATTCCTTGTGGGATCGACCTCCATCACATGAATTACTAAAACTAATTCATGCACTTGTGAGTTTAACTTAAAAATCACAACACCTAGCATCTAATGGTATTGCGTGAATTACTAAAACTGATTCATGCACTTGACAGTTTAACTTAAAAATCACAACACCTAGCATCTAATGGTATCCATTAGGAGGATGATCAGTATGGGATTAGAGCTAATCCAAATAGTTGATTTTTTTTACATATAAGTTTCAAGGCATTTAGGAAGCTTTCACAAGTACAATAGCAATTTGTGACTTTTTAGGCAAGTTGTGGATGCAAAAATGAAGTTGTTACAAAATGAAAACATTTCTATAGTCAAACTAAGACAACAGATTTTTAATAGAAATGGTTATTGAATTTGTACAATCTTGATAGTTTCAAGTATATCCGTAATTCTATATTTTATGACAGGTAAACATGATCGAATCTTCTTGAAGATTTTATTTTCTAGTGTCTTTCGGCTTGCTTCAACTTTTTTCTCTCCCTTCCTTCTCTGCTTTAATAATTGCTTCCTTATCCATGCTTTTCCTTTCTTCTTCCTCAAGCTTCTTCTTGTATTCCTCACTAAGACTAAACAAATTCTTCTTATTTTTCTTAGTCTTTCTATTATTTTTAGTTTCTTCACATTCATGCAATAGAATTGGAAGGTGATTTGAATATTATTTCTATAATATGTGGAAGTAGATAGAGAAACAATAACTAATGGTGGCAATTCATAGAAAAGCTTTTACTAATTTTCATTAATGGACCTTTATATTTCATACTAACTGTCATATGCTCAAGTACAAACAACTGATGCATATTTGAATATTGAGTTGATGGGCCATAACCAAAACAATCAGTCAATCCTGGCCACTAGATTGTGGATCTTCTTAGTTAACTTCTATTTGACCATCCAAAAGTAGGCTATTTATCAAACGGCTTGAAACAACTAGTCAATGAGTGGTTTCATAATATATATATATATATATATAGAAATATTACACACATACCTCTATATTTAGAAAGTTTTAGCCTAGACTTTCCTTAAATATCACTAATGAAGGTTAATTCTACATTTTGTAGGTTTATGGTGCAAATGAGAAAAAGGGTATTTTGGTAATTTTAACCTTAAAAAGAGCAAATTAAGAGTCCAAGCTACATCATGGGGCCACATATGCCAAATATTAAGTCCAAGAAGTTTAATATGAAAAGTGATTATCGTTATCAAAGTTAGAGTAGTTAGAAATCTTAGGAGGATTATTGACCTTATTCATACTAAATTAGGTATTTGTATCAAAAGTAAGGTAATAGGACTTCCCATATTTGCATGAAAGTTATCCACAACCTTGGCAAGCTTCTAAGAGAAGCTTAACTCATATACATTGGAATTACATACAATTAGAGCTTGTTTGAAATAAAATAAGTTAGAAGACCGGGCCCTCATGATGTATATTCCTTACACTCTCTCTCCTTCTCAACCACAATTGGAGACCACCTAAGGAGCCACACAAGCTCTGCCATGTAAGATCATGAGTCACACTCAATCCCATGTAATTACATGAGAATATGAGTGGAGAAAATAAAGGAGTTAAGAGAGAGAAGTTATGGAAAATATATGGTTGGAAGGCATCCTTTTCAAGCTTTAATGGTCAAGATCAATCCTTCTTCATGCACATTCTAAGAAATTAATAGATACTCACTTAAGCAATATAGACAAATGAGAAGATACACTGCAATGAAGACTAGAGCCAAGCCCATTGGTGGAGATAATTTCAGTGGGCTACCCACCTTAAAAGTAGGAGAAAATTGTCTACCTCATGGAATGGGACATCACAACCTTCTTGCACCTTATTGGTTGGAGAAATTTATGGTGAGCTAGGTGAAAAATGAGGGAATATGAAGAGTAAGTAAGGGAATCTCAAAAGACTCTATACCACTCACTTTAAGGCATCCTAATCCAATGGTGTGGAGAAAATAAACCCTTAAAGAAGATCTTTTTGGATAAGAATAGTCCACGCAAATCTCATCCACTTGAGCTAAGGAAAGATGATCAAAGGGACAGAAATGAAGTATAGAAAATCTAAAAACCCTAGTTATCATTCCCTTATTGAAAAGTCAAACCAAAACTCTAAGAAAGGAAAGATCTCCACCAACCATTGTCATCAAATGGTCCACTTCCCTTATAGCTTTCTAAACTTTAAACATATACATCACATGGATTCCGTACCTCCTCCATGGTGGATTTTCATTCCTATCACCCTTCCTTGATTTTCTCCGCTTCTTTTCTATCCTCTTTACTTTCCCACCTTAGCATTCCTCGTTCTATCTCATTGCCATTTCATGTCTAGCACTTCCTCTCCATGGTCTTCCCTGGCCCCTCTTTCTTCATCTCTTTATTCGTTCTATTCCTTATCCTATCATCATTCAATCTCATCCATTCTTTTTACTCTCCCTCTGATCTCATCCATTCATTCCTTAGGGTTAGCACCTTCAAAATCTATAAATAGAGGTAAAAAAGAATGAGAAAGGAATCTCTTCCATTTTCCTACATCATAAAGTCATACTTATGAGAAATCAAGGGAGAGAGATCACCTCTACCAAAACTCCCCCAAGATCACATGTCCAATCCATTGAAGAAGATCTAAGGGGCTCATCCATTCCCAATTTCCAATTCCCTTCCATTTTCCTTATTTCTTTTCATTTCTTTCTTGCATTACATGCTTTATATTGGCATGCACCACCTTTCCTTGATTCCTTCCTAGCTTCCACTTCTCACCATTCTATCTTTACCTTCCACATCCCTTCACCTCCTACGCATGTATATGCACAATCCTACATGCATCACTTCCTCTCTTCCCCTCTCCTTACACGCCTTGTCATCCATCCATTATTCCATAGCCATTGCATGCTCTAGCCCCTCCTTGCATCCTTAAGACTTCCATGCATATTATACCTGGAAAGTTGCATGCATTAGTCTTCCCTTCCACACCCTTCTCCTTATACTTTTACACTCATCCCATCTCTTTCTAGCCTTCCAACTTCTATTTTCCTTATTTTCTTTTCACTTTTGGAATTTGGAAATATATAAGGAAAAAGAATAGAACTTGTACCCTTGTTTGGTAGCCAAGGATTCCTTCAAATCTTAAACAATGGTTGATCATTAGATTGGATTTATGCCATGTTCGGTTAAGGAGATGAGAAAAGTTTGGTTGTCAAGTAGTGTAACATGGATTTGAAGAGATGTACACAAGTCCTTATTGAGTGACATAATAAGAAGATTATAAAGAAAAATTCAAGCCCAAAAAATAAGGAACGTATAAAGAGCCTAGTTAGGTGACACAACTAAGGAGTCCTACAATAGATGCATCAAGGAAGTATTGTTTTCTTTATGTTATTTAATTTCCTTTATTCTTTGTAATTATTTTATTGTAATCAAGTATGTTAATCAAGTATTCTTTCCATTCCTTAAATAGTTTTAAATTTATTTACTTAGGACTCTTTCTTAAGAGACTTCATGGGATTGACCCATATTTGCTGATTCTATACCCCAATAGAACAACACATTTATGGTAATTATAAAAGCACATCAAGTGTTTGGCACCATTGCTGGGGACTTGCATTGAAGTTTGATTAAAATCTAAGTTTTGTGTACTTTACCACTAGCCGTAGTCATAGGATTGCATATGAAAATTTTATTTTTACATACTCTCCTTATTCCTAAAAGAATTTGAAACTATCCCTTTAATTTGTTCAGGAATTTGGAGAAAGTCCTTAGGATAGTTTCTATTTTTTTTTATAATTTGAATAGATTGTAATTAGATCAAATTTGGAATTTTATTTTAATGTGATTCATTGATTTAAAGAAGGGTTGTAATAATACAGGTCAAGGGTGGGCCATCCTAACCAGAAAGAGGAAGTGGCATGTACATGATCCCACTATTTTACAAGAAAACTAATTCTAGGACCCCCACTGTGAGCTATCTTGACTTCTTTTTATTTCCTAGATTACGGTTGCATTAGTATTGTAATTTTGCATTGTTGATCGTAGTGTAAAAGTATATAGACATTTCATTATTTACTTATTGCACATACTTTAAGGCTATTGCATTAGAAAGCAGCTGCTTAACAAGGATAGCCTAAGCCAGGCTATAACTCAAAGAAAAAGGTTATCAAGGTTATAGTGTCCCATCTATTGATGCCTTGACCTTTATTAAGTAGCATATAGATGGTTACATTAGATTTACAGGTTTTGTTGCACAATAGAGCACATTTACATGCTTTAAGGTGTTATATATGCTAATTAAACTACATGAGAATGTTTTAATATATTAGTAAGGGCATTCACCCCAACAAGATCAAGGGTGGATTTATCACCTTCCCTTGGTCCACTTAGGTTAAACATCACCTTACACACAAACGTAGCCTCAATAATTAATTAAAATCAATCTAGAAGAGATCTATAGCTGCTTATGAACTCATAGGATTCCCTTGAAAAGAGGTGACTTATTGCCACTCCAGTGCCTCCTATCTAATCGCCTATGTTGGTATTTAAATAACTAGCTTTGCTATCACATTCAATTACTTACATCACCTACGAATGACTAAGGAGTGTGTGAAGTAGTTGATTATGATTAGGATCTAACTAGTAAGCAATAAGGCAAGTTTGAAAGAGAGGAGGAACTACCTAGGTTAGACATAACTTAAAAGCTACTCCCCATAAAGAAATCAAGACAATAAACCTTTCAACTTGTTTTCCATAAGTTTAGAAATATTGTGTGTCCTTGTTTGTTTGGTTGTACATCATAAGGCATATAGGTTGTATTATCTAGTTTAGGTTTCCCTAGACTAGGTAAAAAAAAGTAGTCTTTCATTGTATACTGTGATTTATTTACATTATATACAAAATAAAATCCAATACACCAACCACTGCTAGGCTGTTGATCATTGAACCCAAACATAGTGCTCTTAGATTCAGAGATCGAAAGAACCATAAGGCAAAGACTTACAAATGATGTAGATTTAGAAACCTTTGCCATAGATATGGACAATGAAGCAACATAGGCTAAACCCTTAAGAGGCTATTCAATGATGTTACAATTTAACTCTCCATCATACATAGAGTTACTTGCAACCAATGTAGGACATTTTGAGTTAAAACTAGGTGTCATCCAACTTTTATCAAATTTATATTGTCTATGGAAGGAGGATCCCTACCACCATGTCAAGGAATTCCTTAACATCTATGTTATATTCAAGTACGGAAACTTTTCTGATGACTTTATTAGGTTGTGAGTATTTCCCTTCTCTTTAAAGTATAAAGCAAAGGCATAGCTGAATTCATTTAAAGTAGGATCCATCACTACTTGGGAGCATTGTCCAAGCAATTCTTAAACAAACTTTTTCCTGTCCACAAAACCAATGCCCTTTATAGAGAAATAATAAATTTTCAATAGAAAGAGGGTGAGCATTTTTATGAATGCTAGGAAAGGTGGAAGAACCTAGTGTTCAAATATCTGCACTACAATTTTGAGAAATGACAACTAATACAATATTTCTACGAAGGTTTAAGCCCACAGAACTGACATACAATTGATGCATTGGTAGTAGAGTACTCATGACCAAGAGTAATGTGGAGGCATGAAACTTCTTTAAAACTTTATTAGAAAATTCATAGGAATGGGATCATTCTATTAGAATAGAAAGATTTCCATAGCATTAAAGGAAAGACGATATAGGGGCCAGATCTAATCTGTACAACAAAATAGACATATTGACAGACAGGATGGACAAGTTTGGAAGTCTTCTTAATAAATTAAGAGAAGTTGTGTTGGTTAGAGAATCCACTATGCAACTTCTTATTGAGGTTTGTTCAATTTGTTCTAGTTAAACACGACTACTGCTTCTTGCCCCTCCATCTCCACGTTGCCTGAAATTTCTTTAGAGCAAGTGAATGCATTAAATGGATTTAGAAATTCTAGCCACAACAATGCATATTTTGAGATATATGATCCTAGATGGGCTATGCATCCAATTATTCATGGTCTCAGAATACCAATAAGGGAGGACCATTTGGGATCCCTTCTAATCAACCTTTCCCTAGTGCCCCAATTCTATAGTAGCTAGTACCACAAAAGTAATTTCGTTCACAACAAAGGAAACAATCTTTATAAGAGACCCTAAATTTGTTTATGCTGGGTTCATTAGATTTCCAAAATAACATTAAATAAACAATTCTGGCCCAGATGCAATCTATTGCTTAGTTGCAGTACCAAATGGGTCAAATTTCTATTACACTTGCTAAGAGGGAAAAAGGATAATTTCCTAGCCAACTAGTGCCCAATCCTAAAGGTTAGCATGAGATTGGTACAACTTCTAGTGAGAAGTACTTTCATGAATAGTTCCAATCCCTAACTACCCTGGGAGTGGAAAAATAATAGATAATTAGGTAAGTTTAATTATGGAAAATAAGCGAGTTGAGGATAATGAGATCTTTATAAAAATTGGAAGGGAAAAAAGAAGAAACAGAGACCTTCTGCTTATTCGAACTCTAGTCTTAAGGCACATTATATTCCAAAGTCTCCATTTCCTCAGCATCACTATCTAGCTAAGAAGGATAATAATGTTGATAGGCTAATGGACATGTTCAAGTAAGTGAATATCAATATTCCATTTCTTAATGCTAGATATACCTTCTTATTTCAAGTTTCTAAAAAATCTTTGCACACACAAAAGAAAACATCAGGTGTAGAAGAAAGAATTTCTTATTGAGCAAGCAAGCTCAATCTTGCAACACAAAATCCCACTGAAGTATAGTGATCCAAGATGCCTTAGTATATCATGTGTGATTGGGGACCTCACAATCGATAGGAAATTACTTGATTTGGGGTTGAATGTTAACCTATTACCTTATTCTTTATGTAAGGAGTTAAGTTTAGGCTAGATGAAGAAGACTACCACCACACTGCAATTGGCAGATAGGTCAATTAATGTTCCTCATGGTGTGGTAGAGGATGTACTAGTTTAGGTTGATAAATTTTTATTTCCACTAGACTTTTTAGTCTTAGATATACAACATGTGGTAGTCCCTAATAGTCAAATTCTAGTAATCTTAGAATGACTATTCTGAGCCATATCAAATGCTATCATTAACTGTAAGGATGGTACAATGATGTTGTCCTCTGGGGATGCCGACATTAAGCTTAATGTCTTTAATGCAGGATAGTTGAACTTTGAAGGACCTTTTGAAGTCAACATGATATAGAGTCTATCATCCTCTAGCTCGTTTTGAAGGATCTTCTCAAGGCTTAACTGGCTCATTTTGGTTTTGATGATTTTGACATAGATAGTTTCACTGATGAAGTGAATGGTTTATTTGATATTGTTCCCTTAATGGGCACTTCGAGTTGGAAAGCTCAAGTAGGACCCTGACTTTCCATTTGAGCCATTGATTGAAAACATGCCCAATTTGAACCCACCACCTATCCTGAAAAGTGTACATTGTGACTATTTGAGTTCGTCTAATGCTTGCCTGTTACCCCTGCACCATATTCTAATATAGAATAGGATAGTGAGCAAATTGATGTTATACCCAAACATCAACAAGATTTATGGTGTAGAGAAGATGCTATTGAGGGCATAAGTCCTACAAATTCTCTGTGTCAAGATAATAATGAAAGCCCTTGTAGGAAGATGCAAAATGAGCTTAGCCCTAGTAATAAAAAAGATGTAACAAAGGAGGAAAATTTCCAACTTTTTGATGTTGGCATCATATATACCCAATTTGATAGTTCTTGGGCCAAGTCACCTCGACTTGGTCCCACAAAATTCTTCTTCATAGGGTTCGACCATGTTATCATGATATCCCCACCATACAACTGCGAGACCCTGAAATGGAGCTTTTTAGAAACTCCGTCGTTGTTAGTATGGGTCTAGGTTTAATAACTTTGTTAGTTAGTCTAGTCATAAAGTGCATTTTGCATCATTTCATTGTATATTTTGGATATTTGGTCACATCAATAGATCAATGCATCATCATTGAAGTGCAGGTACTATCTTTCCAACCCTTCTCTCTTTACTTAAATTTTCATTTGTCCATTTTTTTAAATGTTGAGGACAATGTTTAATTTAAGTCTGGGCTAGGGTATTTTAGATTTGATGTGTCCAAAATCTTTATCTTTTGAGTCTCTACTTAATTTGTTAAAAGAAAAATGAAAAGTTCCTTTACAAGGATGAGAATTTAGATTTTTCAAATATTCAGTATAATTTTGAATTTTAGCATATTAATATATTTGTACACAATTAATTTAATATTTTATCTCTTTTTCTAAAGTTTTTTTTTATGAAAAATTAAAATAGGATTATCATCCCACAAAATAGCCATATATATAGTTTAAAGTTGAAGAGTAAGTATAAATTATAGATCCTGCAAAAGATCTGTAGAGACTGATAACACACTATATATATATATATATCACATCTCAATTTTCTAAATACAATAGTTGCAAATTTCCTTTATTTTGAAAGTGAGTGAGAAAAGGCATGATATCTATATATATATATCTTAAAACACTGATCTTCAGCCTTGAATGTCATAATGAAACCTTCGCACGTAGATGAAAATAGGAAAAAGTGTGTTAGGTCAATTTTTCTTTGCCCAAGATTAGCTAGTCACATCATAAATTACTATTGCAAACAAACTTCCATTGATAGTCCATAATATTTATAATGTATCAAGTATCAACCTTAAACTTACAAAACAAGTTACCAATTATAGTCTATTACAAAATTCAGCTTCTAACATAAGCAAATGCTTCCTCGCTCATGTACATCAAAAGTGCTACGCAAACCACTCATCTATGGTGGTGCCTCATCTCCTACTACATGCCTCATCAATGTCTCTCCTGGAATGTTTGTAGGGGGTGAGCATAAAATATTCACCTTGGATAAGGCTAATACTACTAGTCCTTCCATAATTACATGACAATCAAATAGTATAGATACATATGTAAATAAGCAATAAATAGTATTAAGACATGTACTAACCAATTAGTAAAAGATGCAATAATCTATCAGCATATTGTATTTATATTTAATTAGAACATGTATAAATGAAATTTGAACATGTATAATCACAGGCATGCTTAAATAGGACAATGACTTTACGTATTCGAGCAACCTTCCCAAATATCAAATCAAATATCTCACAAGCCACGTAGCTACTCAAAGAGTGTTTTCCTTACAAACTCTGATCAAATTAGTAAATCACTTTCCACATTAAGTTTTTCATAGTATAAAATGTATATAAGAATTCTCAAATGATTTACAAATTGTGGAGCTTTCCATACAATAGCTTCATGATTCATGCATCATCATAGCTTCAAAACCAAAGTCATACAAGTAGTAGACTTCTTACCATATTCCACATGTCCTTCTTGCTTGCTTATTGTCATAAGTAAGACTAAAGCATGAATCTCAAATGTCACAACTCACATACACTTCCATACACATCATAAGTAAAAATAGTTAGGAATTATTAGTGAAAGCACTATAATTCAAGTAACCATAGTATGAATCATAAAGCACCTACTAGTTGGTTTACGTGCATGCATTGGTGTGTCATGCTCATGCCATTTTCTAAGAGTGCCTTAGAAGTTCTTTTTACCAAAATGCTCAAGCTTGTTAGTAAAGGATATTCATTGCTTAGTTTAAAATTTAAAGCAATTTGATGGAGGTTCTTAGTCTCCACTAGGTTAAGTGTTTTCAAGTCCTCACTTTAGGTTTGTATTTAGGTGTATATATGCTATTTAACATGTTTCCCTTAGATTGTAAAGCATTTAGGCACATGTGCGATGTCATTAATTATCTTCCATACCACCTTATCTCTATGCTTATTCTCCTCCTAATTCATGATGTTTGGTAGTCTATGCATTTGTTATTGAGTTAGCAAGAGTATATCCATGGGAAGTTGGTTCATTCAGTTCTTACATCATGCCTAAAACATCCTTGCATTCAAGTCAAAATAATCAAGTTTAAACAAGTATCATTTGGTACATAGTTTCACACTTAAATGGACATTGAATTCTTATAGAACCAGCACAAATTTATGTTGGTTTTTGTCCCTCTTTTCCCTAAGGAATTTATCTACCATTAGTTTTTAAGAACAAGCACACATTAGCCATAAAGTCCTTTATCTTCCAACAATAAATGGAAAGTAGAATGTTTCCTTGTCAAGTGATTTTGAATATCAATTTCCTATAATTTCTCCAATTTCTCTTTGGGATTTCCTACCATCTAACCAATTTAAGCATGGGAACATCCCCCACACCCATCTATATTCAATGAAAACAATATAACAACACCACCATCCAATTTCCCTAGGCTTTACTTGAGCAAAACCTAGACTAAATAACACTTGGATCAGGCATCTCATTCATGTCCAAAAGGCCAGGAAAGAAACATCCAATTCCAAGGCCAATGCCTTCAAAGATTTCTTTCAAAAACCTTCCAAATTGACATCATGCATATTCCATCCATGTACATTGATTCACATAAGTCAAAGGTCAAATTACTCTCCTGGTTTCAAGGGTGAAATCCTAAGATTACCAGCATGGCATGCTGAAGCTTAGAAGCTAAGATTCACAAATAACTTAAACTCAAACTTTTGGAGCATATACAACATACATACCATCTTGATGGCTTGGATCATTAAAAAAAATATATTTAATTAGAGGTAACCCAAGTGGAACTCCAACAAAATCCAATTACAACATGTATAGCATGGAAAGCTGAGATTCATAAATGAGCTAAACTAGAATTTTACTAGAGCATAACATCATGCATATGGTTTTGATGGCTTAATCATCTAACAATGAATGTATATCAAGTGATTATAGGTATATTTGAGTGGCATTCCAAATAGAATCCAAGTATAACATCTAAAGCATGAAAAACTGAGATTCACCAATACACAAAAACTTGGATTTAGTAGAGCATAACCATAGGAATACTACTTTTATGGCTTGGATCATTAAAAAATAAACACAAGATAGGTAAATAGAGACAATCCAAGTGGAATTTCAATAAAATCCAAGTATAACATGCATATAATGAAAAACTAAGATTCACATATCAAAGCTGAGATTTTTCGATAATACAAGACTTGAATTTACTAGGGCATAACAATATGAATAATGCTTTGGTGGCATTGAACATTCAACAATTACACATAATAGGTAACTAAAGAGTACCCAAGTGGCATTTCAAACAAAATCCAAGCATAAACATATATAGCATGGGAAACTGAGATTCACGGATGAAACCTGAGATTCACTGATAATCCATAACTTGAATTTGCTAGGGCATAACAACATGCATACTGATTTGGATGGTCTTAATCATTCAAAAATGAACATATAGTACATGAATAAATAAAATCCATGTAGAAGTTCAAGTAAATTCCATCCATGGTACTTAGGGATTGAGAAATTGAGATTCTCTGATAAACCATAATTAGGATTCCTTAGGGCATAACGTCATGTATAATAGTTTGATGGCTTAGATCATTAAAAAATAAGCATATGGTAGATAATTAGAGATAATCTGAATGAAATTTCAAACAAAAACTAAGCATAACATATAGGGCATAAGAAATTGAGATTCACAGATGATAGCTAGAATAGAAATTTCTACACATACACAACATGCTTACTAATTTGTAGGCTATACTAGTAGTATTCAACCAAATTCCAACTTAAAACCCTTATCTCTTAAGGATCAAGAACCCTTTTTTTTTCCCCCTTCAATTGGAGTCCTTCCTAGCCCCAAATGTTGTGGGTTTTTGCAGCTAAATTTAAACTCCCTGCAGGTTGTGCAATCTTCTAGTAAGGATTCCAACTTCCTCCTATGCTCCACCCCAAGTTTCTTCAAGGTTTCCCCTTCTTGTTGCAACCAAACCTTGCCTTCAACCTTCGCCACTTGCCCTACCCTTTGAGCATCCAAGTCTAATCAGTTTCAATAGAGAAGGCAGCTAGTTTTCCATGCTTAAAACACCTTCTTGCCTACAATCATTGATTCCCACAACTAGCCCCCTCTTCCTTGCTTCACTCTTGTTCTTCTCCTTGTCAAATTCTATTCCTCTTTTCAGCCTTAAGGTGTTATACATATGGGAGAGAATGAAGATGCTCTATTTGGTTTTAAAGCCCACATTTACAACTAAGGAAGCACATGGGAAACAAGCATGCCAACTTCAACTCATGTGACTTCCCAACTCTCCCCCACATTGGTTCATATTTTAATCATTTATATCTACACCCTCTTTTCTATAGTTTGCTCTATGATAAACACAATTCCTTGCCCTTACTTTCCAACTCCTTGTACCTTTGTTCTAGCTGATGTTTCCAATTAAATCCTCCACTAAAATTGTAATGTTTATGTTCTCTTAACTATAATTTGCTAGAAGTTAGGATGGATCAATGTTTTAAACCCTTAAGGAGCTAAGGTGAAGAAGGAAAGGAAAAGGAAAATGAAAATAAAAAATAAAAATAAAAAATCCTGCATTTTTTTATAACTTTCATGCATATATATTATAAGGAGTTTACATAGTCATTAGTATTACAAGTTGATGTCATTATTCTTCATCTTGGTTAACTATTAAGAAAATATATGAAAGACTATACTATTTATTTCTTCAGTTTATGGTCAATTTAAATTATATGAAACTTAGGAAATGATAGAGGCCATCTTATGTTTTTATTTTTCACTAGTTAACCCCCTAAGCCTTTTTAATAAACCTTTTCTTTGTGAACCCATTGAACAATACCCTTATTATGTATTCATTACCTTTTTTCAATAAGTAGAGATGGTCGAGAAATATCTTAGAAAAGTATGAAGAATACAAGTCAAGAGATGAACATCAAAAGGGCTGAAAAGAGAAATTCAAAGAAAGGTTATACCAAAAGTCAAAGAAGAAAAATGAGAAAAATAGCCAATGAAAAAGGAAATGTTCACTCTAAAGGGAATAAAAGAAAGTTGTGAATACTTTAGTAGAAGACATGTATATATTTTCAAAACAACCTTTGTTTATCCTAATACCCATTCTTTTGATAACCCTGTCCTAGACCCATGTTTTGTCCTACTAGAAGTCCTAACTTGATTTTAAGAAGAGTATGACTTGGATATGATTATGAATGAGTAGGGAATATGGTAGGTTGTAACATTCCCAATAGTTGATATCTTTCATGAGACCATATCATAATTTTTTAAAGTTATCATTCTTTGGTGTGAAATATTTGAGATTATTTAGCCTTGATGAACATTATTTTACTTACATATTGAAGACAGATTAATCCCTTTCTAAGTGACTTTTATTTGAGTGTCAAGAATATTCAGTGAGAATTGAAATTAAAAAAATACTTTTGGCTGGTAATTTAGGTTATAATTTACTTGGAAATTGATAATTGCATATATTGGTTATATTCATACACTCACATTTCGAGCTTGATGGAATAATGATATATCTTTAGCATAAGGGTATACCTTTGAATTGTTGGTCATTTATTAGCATGCTAAGGTTAGGAATTAATGAATGTAGAATATGAGAAAATTCTCATAGATAAATAAAGTACTTTGGTAAATGTTGATAGGGATCATTTCTGGAAACTTTTATAAGAATACAACTCGTCCACTAGGGGTAACCTATAGGTTTAAAAGACTTTTGCATATGTTAAATGCAGATGACAACACCTTGGAAAGTGATTAATTTTTTTTTGAGAATTTTGGATTTCTTTTCTATAGTTTTGCTCTAGGAATAGCAAAATCTAAGTCTAGATGTATCTGGCATAAATAGAAATACTGCACACATACCTCTATATTTAGTTGCTTTTAGCTCTAAATTTCCTTAAATATCACTAATTAAGGTTAATTCTACATTTTGTAGGTCCAAGGTTCAAACGAGAAAAAGGGTATTTTAGTAATTTTACCCTTGAAAGAGTAAATTTAGAGACCAATCTACATCATGGGCCTACACACACACACACACACACACACACACATGATGGATATGTTTGACAAAAAAGGTTGTCTTGTTATATCCACCTTTTGTACATTATTTTGTATAAACAGCTTAAAATATTTTCGTTGTAACTATGATATTTGAGATAAACATTAAGTGAAGAAGTTCTAATTTGAACTAAGATTTTTTAACTTCAATAAAAATTTTGGTGGATTCTAGAGATCAAAAACACATATATGCATATTATGGACTTGTTTTTATCTTAAGCTTTACAATTATTTTTTTCATCATTGAAATTTTTTTCAATTCTATGAATATAATTTTATCTCAATAGTTTAATTTTTTATTTCAGAGGTTAAGATGCCAAGCTTTCTAGTTGTGGAATTTCTTATTCTTGTATTATTTCTCATTGTTTCGATTTTATTTGACATGATATATCCGATACTATTCTTTTGTTTGAATGTATGACATTTCTGATAGCTTAAATTTTTTATTTCTTGCCATATCTTTGTTTAATTAGATCCCAATGTAGAGAGTGATAAGTAGTTAATTTTGTATAAAAAGTACCCATTTAGTAGAATCATGTGTCATAAATTATAGAGCATTATCCTACAAAATTTTCAAAATTCATGACTCATTCATTTCTGAACTAATAATTTAAAAGTAAGATATTTTGTAAGTTCAAAAGCTAATCTAGAGTAAGGATGTAATTTATCAAAAATTTCTAGGTGTTAATTAGAGTTTTTAACCTTTTACAGGTGTTAAAAGAGTAATTCAATAGTCAAGATCGCTTTAAATGAGAATCAACGATCCATATCAACTTTGAGAGCCAAGTCCTATTTTTCATCATTTGAAAGTTCAAGCAAGAGCTATGATCATTCCACGGAGCAGATGAGTTTTAGAGACAATTGGAAGAAGACAAGGTGATTAGAATGGACCCATGCAATTCTGCCACCTTTTTGCATTAGAATTATACTCATGCAAGCCACCTGAGCCACATATGCCATGCTAGAGGAAGATAAGACATGAAGCCAAGGGACAAAGCCATTGAAGCCACGAATCAAGAAACCATCAAAGCATTCCATGAAGCCATCTAAGCCAAAGCAAAAAGGACCACACTATTGGAGATAAATTACATGTAATTTTCATGTGCAAAAATTGTGATTTTCAAAGGGGATAGTTGGAAAGGAAACATGTTGATTATAACATGGGTAGGTGGCACACATGGTGGACCAATTAGAGAAGAGTCCACTCTCATCCCCAAATCTTCCTTTTACTCTCCTTCCTTATCTCTCCCCCTGCCTCGTAAATCACTTAGAGAGGAAGTTTCGCGCGAATTCCTTTGAGGATTCCACTTTCTAATACGTTCTCTCTCTCCATTCTCTTCCCCCTCCATTGGTTAGAACTTAGAAATGATAATCACACATTTTTCATGTGATTTCCCCTTCTAAGAACTCCACGTCACCATCCCAATTCTAGTCATGATACTCTCCATGTCCCACCTTCCTATGTTCCCACATCCCACTTCTAATTCCCACATTCAGAGAGTTCTTATTCTCTCCATTATTCTTATATTTTCTTTCCTTGTTCCGAAGGATAGAATTCTATCAAAATTCATGTCTTTTAGAAAGGTGCAAAACATATAAAATATTGAAAGAGGCATTCCACACAATAGAAACAGGGATTTCAATGCTTATTTTGAGGCAGGTTCTCTTTCAAATCTTCCACTCCTTTTTCTATATGAATGCAGCCTAAGTTTTTAATGGACCCTTGATGTTTGTTTTCACACCATCTTCCCAGCCTTTCCACACAATCTTTCCTTGGATTTTTCATGCAATTTCTAGGTAGATATCTTTACATCTTGTCTTCTTGTTTCATCCCCATAGTTTCTAGGTTGTTCCCTATTGTGTTTTGCTTCTAGTTTGATTTGGTTTGCTTTGATCCAAGTCCAACTATCTCTTGTAATGATAGCCAAGAGATACTAGCCTTTGAATCATATTGTTCTCCTTTACTTGCTTACTGGTTCCTTGATTGTTATCATCTCTCCTTGCCCATCTCTTAATTTTGTTCCCATCTTTCACTCCCTCTTAGATGATTTTCCATTGGTTCACATGCACATCCATTGTTAGATAGCATTAGATCTGAGATTGAAGTCTAGATTTATTATTCATAGGTTAATGAATCACACACACCACATTTGTAAACATTTTCATACAATAAAATAAGTTCCATAGATACTCCTCTTTGTCACGTGCACTCTTCATGGATGTTTCATTTAATTTTGTTACTCATCTTCCATGTTCAGATTTCATTGATGTCCATTACTCCAGTTTGGTTGCATCATTAGATTAGATATTAGTTTTTAGAATTTCTAATTTCTAGTTTAGGAAATTCATTCATCTTTAAGTTTCTAAGTAATTCGTGTTTCTAGTGTTGAATTAGTTTCTAATATTGAATGCATGTTAATTTTTATTTTGTCTTAGAAAGTCTTTAATTTTTATAAAGATTCCTTTAGTTTAATTTTATGCATGTTTCCAATTCCATGTTCTTTTAAATCCTAGAATAAATCAAATTATAATCTTTCTTTGGCTAGGATAAGTAACCTAAAAAAGATTCCAATTGCATGTAAATCTGTGAGATTCCTCATGGGATAGACCTCACTTGTGTAACATCATACTACTTTGATTCATGCCTTTATGAGTAATATTAGAACTACATCAAAGAGATCTACTTTCTCAGAGAACACCAGTTTTTCATTTTCAAATTAGCTTATCTAATGTATTGACTATTTTATTATGGTGGACCATGTGTGGAATACATGCTCTAGAAATGAGCACTTTATAATGATACTTCTAGTTGGTATGACAATATCCTTCCCTATTTCATAGTAGCATCTCTCTAGTTGTTTATTGACTTTATCCATATACATAGCTTGGTTACTTTTACACCTATTATATTTATACATGATTAAGGATCGAAACAATTGGAATTTATGTTTGAATGAAATGGTGGGGAGACTAAGTCTTTTAAATTGTGAAATGTTAGCTTATTAGGTGAATCATTTGCATTTGTTAAATGTTCATGTTTGAATAACAATGAATATTTTACCAGATTTTTTGTAGAAATAAGGGGTTTATTTTAATGTCAAAACCTTGTTTTCAAATGCATTATATGGATTTGATATAATTGTGTTCTTCTATGCTATTTAAGTATGCTAGATAGAATGCTAAAATGTATATGTGCATGTTTACATCTATGTATAATGACTCTTTTAAATGAAATGTATTGCCTTGTGAAGAAAAATGGAACTTGATGAAAATCAACCCCACGAAGAATAGTCCAACATAAGAAACACTCAAAAGAGAAAGGGCAGAGGGAGCTACATGGTCACCTCCGCTCCCGAAGCAACAATTTGAGCCTAGCTTCCCAATGATGCTATGCACATCCCCCATCTTCTTCTCTTCCAACTTTCATCAGTAATGGCTCGACATTGCTGCCTAATTGATTGCTTAAATAGACCAATGCTTTTTTTCCCTTTCCCCTCTCCTTTGGCACAACCTAGTTACCATCCTTGTAGGCCAGTGCACTAGGGTTCCTCCTTCCTCTTCTCCCCTTCCACTAGCATCATCATCCCTTTCTCCATCATGAACGACTATAACCAGCCATCAAGTACAAAGAGAAGGCAACTTGGGTTGAAGATCTGCCATTGATTCTGCTCCCCTCAACTTCACAAACAAAATGCACCAAGAAAATTGATGATTGGACTTGATCTAATGGATATTTGGATGCAACAGAATTGTACGGCTATGATCATATTGATCCATGATCATCCAATAGTGATCTAGTGTTCCTAACAATCTGTTAGATGATGGTCAAGGCGTTTGAGTGTAAGATCGCTACCAATCTTCTCCAATTTACCTTATATTTCAATTTAAGCATGATATGCATTGTAAATCATAAAATCCTAAAAAATTTCATGGATAGTTAAGCACAATTAAGATCTTGTATGTGAGATCTATTGCCTAAAACTATTTGATCAATAAATCTTGACGTATAACCCTAGATCCAATGGTTAGTCCACTAATCAAAAGATCTCAGTGGCTATGAACCATCAAATTTCTATTAGATACACAAACATTGAACTTGTTAATTACCATTCTCATGCTATAAGACTTGATCCAACAATTGGCTCGCTAGAAACCCAAAATTTTCACACATATGATCATCAGAAGTGCATGAACCCTAGACTTGACTATCCAAGATTGTATCTAGTCATGGATCAATAGTTTATGCCCACTAATCTATAAAAGTAACTTGTAATCTAGTAGGTTAGTAACTCCAAATGTTTAAGGAGGGATGTGGATTTTCAACCAATGATCAACAATGTATATTTTGTAATTTGGTAACCATTGATCATTCAATTAACAATTAATAGTTAATAGTTAATAAAATGTGATTAGTGCCATCACATTGTCCTGTGTTGATTTGTACTAGAAACTAACCAAGAGTAAATTCTAGATCATGGAAATTTAAGAGAAAACCTAGATCGTAGATGTAAATATGTATATATATATATATATATATATATATGTTGTTACAGAGAGAAATTTATCAAAAGTGCTTGCTTGAATTGGATAGTTATTCACATTAGTGACCCAGAAGCACTCAATCAGAGGTAGGAGGAATTAAAGTTGATATGTTTTGCACTATACTTGAATTTTGATTGTTATGATGAGGTTCTTCAGATATGTGATTAATGAAGTATATATGTATGTTGTATTTTGGAAAATTGATTGAACATTCCATACACAAGTGCCCATTATTTATTGTGTGCTTAGTAAGAAATGTTTAAGACTGTGATCATAGATATGCTTAAAATTAGGCAACTTGTGCGAGTTGGTTTGGTCTATGCAGTCTGTGTTATACTAATATGGTTAAAAGCAAGTGACTTGTAAGAGTTTTAGACAACTCGTGTGAGTTGGTCTAGTCTATGTATAGTCTGTGTTATAGATATACGGTTAAATAAGGTGACTTGTGTGAGTTGGCCTACTGTGCTATACTGATATGGCAAAAATTGTGTGGCTCATAAGAGTTGGTCCTGGCCCATCTAAAGATTGTGATGTATGTGAACACAGATACAGTTAAAATCAGGCAACTCGTGTGAGTTGGTCTATTCTGGGTTATACAAATATGGTTATAATCAGGCAACTCCTGTGAGTAGGTCTGGATTGTGTGTATGATTAGAATCAGGTTTCTCATGTGAGTTGGTATAGTCCATGTATAGCCTATGTTATATAGATATAGTTAAAATTTGTCGACTCATGTGCGTTGGTCAGGTCTGTGTATAGTTTGTGTTATACAAATATAGTTAAAATTAAACAACTTGTGTAAGTTGGTCTGATCTGTGTATAATCTGTGTTATATTGATATGGTTAAAATTGGGCAACTCATAAGAGTTGTTCATGGTATATCTAAAGATTGTGATATATGTGATCACAAACACCATTAAAATTAGATGAGCTATGTAAGTTGGTCTGGTCTTTGTATGGTTTGTTATATAGATACTGCTAAATGAGACAAGTTGTTCTAGCCTATGTGATGACTATGATCCATGTGATCATAAGTGTGATAAAAATTAGGAAATTCGTGGGAGTTAGTCCTGATCTTCTACCAATTTTAGTTTGCTGTGACTTATAATAAGACATCTCTGTGATGAGATTAGAAGAGGTGTGTGTGTGTGTGTGTGTGTGTGTGTGTGTGTGTGTGTGTGTGTGTGTGTGTGTGTGTGTGTGTGTGTGTGTGTGTACATGTGACACTTGATAATTCTCTCGTGTTTCAGCATGTTTGTTATTTTCATATTAGAATGGAAATTTGACATATTCATGTATCTATTGTTATTCAAGTAAATTGCACTGACTTGGCTATAGTAAGACTTTTCATTTCTAGTGACATATGGTAACTAAGTCCCAAATAGGATATTGTTATATGAAATTGCATCATGATTCATGATTTTGTGAATGCATACTATCATTTTAAGTCAAATTGCTTATAGTTACAATTTTTATCACATAGCATGGAAATTGATTTACATACAAAACTACTAATTTCTTTATGTATATATGCATCTTATTCAACTTACATAAGCACAAGTTGTTGAGATATTGTATTTGTTATAATATCTTAGATTTGATGAATAAGGAGTTGCAAAAGAGATTGGTGGTAATGACGTCAAAGTAAGTATAAGGGCATATGGATGTGCATTTTAGAATGATGTATTATACTATTACTATATGAATTATATTCTTGTGCACATTTGGACATGTAATATAAGTGTATGAATTGATAGCTCTAATTGGATAGATTCTAGCTATGATATAATTTGTTTTCAGACTATATCTTAAAAATGTAAAAAATATTTTGTTTCCAAACTTATGATACATTTTGAATATAGTTGAATGGAGATTGAGAAAATTCTATCTAAATTTTAGAAAAAATGAAATGATCATTTACCGTCAAATCCCTACTCAAAATATTAATGACACTCAGGATTTTTCTAAAAATCTTTTCATAGAAAAATATTTCCCTTATTAGTTTTTGAAAAGGAATTTTCAACTAAAGACGGTGTATTTTGAAAATAATTGTTAAAAATTCATTTAAAAACCCATGTCCTCACTGTAATAACCCCAATTTTTGTAAATTGATTGAGAAAATCAATTTAGTTTGAATTTTTAGAAATTCTAGGTTGGAATATTAGGTTATTGGAAATTCTCTTTTTATAGAGATTAAAACATGATTTAAAACTTATAAATTATGAATGTACTAAAAAAACAGATTGGAATGACACAGTATGTTCAATTTCGAGAAATGAAAAATCCCTAATTTTCTCCATATCTAAGACTTCAATATTTAGAATTTACTCAGAAATACAATTCCAATGCCACTAAGTATGCTCAATTCCAAGTTCGTAAGAATAAAACAAAATTTTCTCCATAAAAGGGTAAAATGGTCCTTCCACGCCTCTGTGGGGCCCACAAATGAATCCAAAGGCCAGAAAACATGTAATGAGTGGTGAAACCACTACTAGTTGATAGTGGAGAAGGAGATGGTAGTGGAGGATCCAATGTTAATTTAATATTCAAAAGAATTAAAACATAATTATTATAAGTAATTATGAAAAATTCAAAAACATCTATAAATACACCCCAAAAAATCCTCCAAAAAATGTTTATAAAAATTATGACAAAATTATCTTGCTTTCTCTAAAAAACCAAATCCAAACTCATTCTCAAATTTCCAAAATTCCCAAAAATCTATCTCTTTCACTTTCTCTCTCCTCTCTCTAGATTGGAACAAGAGACCTAAATTCAATTAAGAGCTCTATTCCAAATCAAATTTAAATAATCTCACCATCCATATGATCCTAAATTATTTTATCTACAAAATCCCCAAAGAAATTTCAAGATCCAATGGTGCAATCAATGACAAATCGCAAAACAAGCAGTTATTAGACGATCTTATCATCAATGGGTTATTTATTTAAAATTGGGCTTCAAAACCCAAGTTTTATCCAATTAGGTAGGTGGAAGCTCTTTTCATACTTATTTCATGCTATTTTATATCATTTTTATTTTTTAAAATTAGTTTTGGGTTAAAAATTATAAAAATCAAGGAAAAGAATCCTTTATATTTTTGTATGATGGAAGGCTCAGATGGAAAATCTAGACTATCCAATCAATCCAAAAGGACCCAAAACCCCTAGGGTAGAATTTTCATGAAATTTAATTAAGTTTTGAGCCTTTGATTGAAGAGGAATTGATTGGACAGTCTAAAATGGATTGTCCGATCTTCCTAATAAGATCAGATCCTTAGACACTATAGTGGAATGCTACACAAAAGCACGCCTTGTGGAACGTCCATGTGACAGCAGCGGTCCTGGGGGAGCGCGTTTTGACTTGTGTCCCAGTAATGGGAGCTCGGTGACTGCTCCACTTGAGCAATCTGGGTTGTCCATTCTAATGGGCCCAGATCAAATCTGGACCCTTAGAACGACTATGAACTTCAATCTTCAATTGTGGATTCATTTGAACTTGAAATCAAGATCGAAAAGAAATAATGGAAATCTTGTAATGTTTATTTTCTTCTAAAATCATAATATGGATAAAAATCTTCAAGAAACTTTCTGTTTTGAAGAATAAGCTTCCAATGTTCATGATCTTCAATATTTGAGATGATAAGATCTTGAGGATCTGATTTAAGGATAAAATAATGTTGAAATAAAGTGAGATATATGATTTACTATGATAGATACAAGATAAATTAAGAAATCTACCCTTTATGGTAGAAAAACCCTAAAAATACACAGGAACCCTCTTGATCAATGAGATCAAGCATGATTAGACCCTTTGGATGGGTTGTATGAAGGGGATTATGATGGAATCCAGTGAGATCATAGACTAAATGTGATAAAAACAAATGGATATGATATTTGGACCTTAAGGAAGTAAAAGCCCTAAATGTAATTAAAACCCCTGATCTAAATAAAAAGATCTAAAATCTAATGGTTGGATCATAAGTAAAATTTTCTAATAATCCTAATCTAATTAGTTTACTTGTCTTTTATTTGATAATATAATTGTAAATGTGATTTATGTTATAAATTAGGAAGCATGATATTATAATTCTTTAATTTTAGCATGCTATGCTCTATATGCTATTAGATTATTATAATAGGTTGGTAATCTAATTATCTTAGGGTAGTTTGAAATTAATATTTTAGCATGATTCCATTAGATTACTAGTAAAATTTCGTGTATTTTATAACTTAAGATCATGCTAATTTAAGTATAGTTTTATTTCATTAGATTAAGTTACATTCATAAGAAGCACGTTAGTATAAATAGTTGTTAAATTTATATTGGATTTATGTTTTAAAGTTTGTGATTTATTTATTGTCAAATTTTATTAGTAGATTCAAATGTTAACTAATTGTGAAGATATAATGAGCATAAATAACCAAAAATGTAAAATAATGGAATATAAAGATTCATGGACAATTAAGATGAGTGAATGACTTTGACTTAATATTAGTAAAGGCTATAGTTAGTAGGGCAATATAAGGGTTATCAAATCCATGGCATAAACTAAGAGAATAATAAACCCCAAGAATGACATTTTAAATATTCATGGATTTAATTAAAATCAATTAGAAAGAGTACTTAGGGTTAAAATGCTCATAGTTACCTTATGAAAGGTTGAGCTAAGGTCACTTTAGTAAATGCTGAACGTGGTAGTTAAGGGGGTTCTCTAATAGTGCCTCGCTCTTCTCCTACCTTCTATTGACATTTGTGAGGTCTAAACACCTCCTTACATGAGGAATGACGTAACCACTTTATGTTCAGCCAGTCAGCTAGTAAGCCTTAATAAATTGGAAATAAGAGGAGTTGTCTAGACTTAGGAAGGAATAAGCTATCTTCAACCAATAAAACATTAATTGGTTGAATAATAATAATAATAATGACATAAAAGGTTAGTAAATTATCTAATCTTAATAAAAATTGTAAGTAATGTAAGGATGATCAAACAAGATCCATAGGATCTTGAATGATCAAGAACAATAAGAATCCTAATGTTGGATTTTATTACGTATCTATGTATGTATGTATGTTGTAGAAAAATATAGATCGAGACTCTAAACCCTTGATCAAATATGATTCAAGGAAGAGAACCAAGATCATCCTCCTTAGGGATGATCAAACAACTGAACTTAGATCAAAGAAAAACTAGATGATAGAAGATCTAAGCCCTTAATCTTTATCAACAAGTATAAATTGTTGATCAAAGAATCTATGAAAGATCAAAGTCAAAGAAAAGGAATACACAAAGACTTAAAATAGAAAATACTTAGATCTAAAAGATTAGAAGATCATTTTAACCATTAGATCCATTGATCAATAGGATAGACACTATCTGAGGAAGATAGATCATGATAGGAAAAAAGATCTAAACCCTTTATATCAAAGGACAAGATTTAAAAAATATATATAGATAGGATAAAAAATATAGGATTATTTTGATTGTATAAATATTGACAATATGTATGAATTTAAAGATTACATACATCAATCAAGATCATAGAAGATCTGAAGAGATGGATCACTACTCGTATGTAGGAGGATTTTATGAATGCATTTACATGAGATGTACATGTTGAATACATGATCTTGTGTCTAGAAATGTTGGCACTTGTAATATAAAAACTTGTATTAAATCCCTTGAAAACCCTTATGAAATGGTTAAGTTAGAATTGAGGGAAAAACTTTAAGTGGGAACTAGAAGATATTTCAACCCTAAATAAACAAGCAGATTGTATGATATGTATGAGAATTACTTTACATGCAACTATGGAGGCTTATGGTTTTGTTTTAAACAAGTGTATGCCTGGGGATGCTATGCTAGGAGAGTTAGTAGGGTTTGGTGGACGGCTCTCCAAAACTTGCTATGATATGTATACCAAGCCTAAGTAAGGCTAAAAGTCAGGTGGGGCAATTATGGGAAGGCTTCCACTATGATAGCCATGGTCTTCCCCATACGAACATGGATATTATGATTTCCACCAAGGATGGTATATGTGGATTATTGGGCAGTTATCCGGGCACGCTGGTACGGATTCTAACTGCATGCATAGTAGTCCTTTGAGTATTTTTGCATTATGATACATGGCATAGTGAAATGCATTATGATACGGCATGATGAGATGCCAGGTAATCATCGATTACCGATACTGCCCAAATAAGGGAGTATGTCTAGTAAGAGTTAGGAGCTCAAGACTGAAGAAGATTTGGGAGAATAATCATTAGGGTATGCCCCTTGAAGACATGTATTTTTATTTGAGAGCATTGTATTATATTAAGATTTTTTATCGTATAGGGGGCTTTGAAATTTGGATTATGTAATTTGGATAAGTATTGTAATGATACTCAGGCTGTACTGTGAACCACTAGATGGATTTTGGAATTTAATAAAAGTATATTCCTTCAATGGAATTTTATATTGTACAAAAATTCTACTTATGTTATATATGATGTGATGACTTAGGTTTTTCAAAACAAGTTCTAAAGAAAAGAATTTTCACTGCTTTGTTTTGTGAAATTTTTTTACTACTAAGGGCCCTGTCTTTGAAAAATGTATTACAAAATGTGTTACAAAAACCCGGGTCATCAGAGTCATACCATCTTCAACAATATTTTTAGAGACCTCAACTTAATTGTTTGTTATTTGCATCTAATGTTAATTAGAAAGTAATAACATGTGTCATCAAGGCCAACCTCCTCTGCACCAACACCTCCATTTTAACATTCAAATTGGAACTATTATTTATGTTTATTTTCATTATAAAATTGTATGTCTTTAATGAACATGTTTATATTAATTAATAATTTTTGCAACTTTATAGTCACCGTCTAAGGATCAGTTGGATATTCCAACTAATACACCTCTAAAGCTAAGGTCCCTCCAGAGACTCATTAATGATGATAAGATAAGCAATCATATATTAATAAAGCCCAGAGGGCTTATTGATGACGTTGTTGAAGTACCACTCATGACAGAGGACCTCGTAAGAGGTTGTCAATGCAATGAAGTTGAACACGTGCACATCCTTTCTTGTACGTATGCAATATTTGCTTTAATAATAACCGTTGACATTACATGTTAACCAATAATGATAAGTAATAACTATTTCTCTTTTTTACAGGTATATCCATTATCAAATGCAGACATTAGAGGTCAAGGATATTTACAAATTCCTAGACTCTGGTGCCATTTGTGGAGCTAGGGAGTAATGGCACATGGAGAATCGAGTATATGATATTCTACCAAGGTTCATTTGTTATTCAAAGGGATAGGCCTTGATGATTTCATACAATAGCTAGGTAAGTTTTAACTTGTTGTCTTTCCAAATTATGTTCTACACACACACATATTAAGGATTATAAACTTTAATTGTAATTCATATGATGGAGTATATAGGTCTCATTAGATGCTACTTATTTTGGATATGTGTGGTGGGCTTTACTGATGAAAATCATAAATAAGTAATTGTTTAATCTTTTTATGTATTATAATAGTTTAATAGCTGATAGTTAATCATTCTTGATAGCTAAAGCATTCGAATTATAAATTTGAAGTGCATGGTTGAGATGAGCGCAACTAACTAAGATTGGGCACCCACCAAAACTCACTTGGAAGAAGATCAAGGTAAGAAAAACTAGTTAATTACTCTGTATATAAACTAAATTATAATTAGGCATAATTGATATTTATTGATCATTTCTATTTTCTTTGTTAAGTAGAGCGGTAGACAATAATCTAAATGGGAGTGTGGCTATTATGTTCCAAGATACATGAGAACCCTAATACACAATGGTTTTAGGGTCCCATAACTAAGAAAGGTAAGACACTTTTCTGGTCATCATAAAAATGTCCCACACATTTTTTTATGGATTCCAAATAAAAGAATGTGTCAACTAAATAAATATGTTGTCTTATAGGAAGTGGTATTGCACAATTGGGAAAGTAGTGTTTACTCCCAATTAGATCTAAGCAAAATAATATGTGAATATGCTAAGTACGTAATGTTTTTTAATTATGACTAACATTACATACTCAACCATAAGAGCATTTGAATTAATTTGATCATTGATCATTTATATATTAATTAATAAAAAACTTAATTTCTTCATTCATATGGATGCATGTGTCTTCAATTTTTCCTTTCTGTTGAAGTATATGTAGTTTGTTTATTTAAACAAGGGGATAAATGAGGGGATGCTGGAGCATGGAAGTAAATTGTTGTGTGTATAGACAAGTGTGGATGTGGTACTTGTGAATTTTTTTTTTTCATGTCTTTGAATTTTTTATGTTAAATGTGATGTTGGAAGTGAATGTGGATTTTATAGTGGATGTTGTTATTTTTTTTCTTTAAGTTTTTGAAGATTGCATGAAGACTTAATAGTGGATGTGCATATGTACTTGTAATATTTTTTTATGTCTCTAAATTTTTTATATTCGAAGTTAATGTGCATGGATGTTGAAAGTAGATGTTAAATTAAAGATTGCAAGAAGACTGCAATAGCAAGAAGATTATTGCCATTAAATGGTCAAAAAAATTATAATAGTGATGTGTCGTAGGTAAAAAAATAAAATAAATAAAGAACATTTTTACGACAATTTCTCAAAAAAGTCTTAAAAAGTGGAAATATGCACTTTTTAAGACAGATTTGAGAAACTATCTTAAAAAAGTATACACTTTTTAAGATATTTTTGAGAAATTGTCTTAAAAAAACATAGGTTTTAAGACAGTTCTACGAAAACCATCTTAAAAACCTACACTTTTTAAGATGGTTCTAAGAAACCATCTTAAAAAGTATGTACATTTTTAGACGATATTAACCGTCCTTTTTTGTGAAAGGCAATTCTAATGCCATCATATTTTCAACTGATTTTTCTAAGACCCTTGGAATGAAGACATTTAGTAAACTGTCTTAAATATATGTTTTGAACCATCTTTAAAACCCTTCACTAATTAAAATTTATAGATTTCCATTTAACCATTTAAAATTTGTAGATTTAGATTAAGAATAAGGATGAAGGGGAGACTTGGTGCAATGGTAGAGTTATCATCGTATGACCTTGAGGTGATGGGTTCTAGGCATGAAAATAGCCTCTTGCAAAATGTAAGGTAAGACTGCGTACTATTGACCCTTGTGGTCCGCCCCTTCCTTGGACCCTACATAAGAAGGAGCTTCGTGCATCAGGGCTGCCCTTTTTTAAATTAAGAATAAAGATCCGTGGATTTAATGAATCAAAACAATAAAATTTGCTAAAGCCATGATTTGCATAGATAAATCTAAATATCCAAATAAAAGGACAAATTGGAAAATAGATTTATTGGTGACCTATGTGACTAAGCCACTTATTTTCTCTCTTTGTTTCTTAGAGTCTCTAAACAATATAAGTGTTAATGGTCCGACTTCAATTTGGTTCCACTCAAAACTATAACCGAACCACTCTTTTTTTACTAGGACTAGAATAAGACCAAACTAAAGCTCAATTTCAACACTAAGGACCAGGCCCAAACTGTTTGATTCTATTCCAATTCTCAGTTCTTATCAATCCTATAAGTGATTCTACCATTTGAGACAGATAAAGATGATGGGTGTCGAGAAAGCAAAAAATTGAGATCACAAAGTTTTGTAGAAATCTAACGCGAGAACATATGATATGATTGGTTATTCAACATCTGGGTTTTATTTTATTTCATAAGAGGTTTATGGAGGCTATAATGCATATAAGGGAATAGATAAGTATATGAGTATGAATGACAATATTGCAAATACATCTCAAGTTTCAACCTATCATAAGATATGCATAGCAATAACTACAAATGGAAGAAGACACAGATACTGGTACCTCTAATTTTATTTGATCATACAAGAAAAAGAATGTAGAAAATAGATTTTCTATTTTATAAATTACAAACAAGTTTCTAAATTATTTAAGGTAAATGCCTAATATACTCTTATTTAGTTATATGCCCATTATATTTAAGCTAAATGTCTAATATAGTAATATACTCTTTTTTATTTATGGGCTACATAATAAAATTAGGGTATTTTTAGTCTTGCAAAATGTAAGATACAAAGACTAAATTACACTTAATTAAACTAAAGTTAAATATAACCTAACAGGATTATTATTGTTGAATTATTCAGTCCTCAACTTCGTTCTGTTCTTGTGATGTAGAATAGGAACAAGACCAAAATTAATTTGTTTCTATAGGCAAAGGATTAGAATTAGACCAAAACCTAATTTTTTATTCCAATTCTCTAGTCCTCCAATCCTCCTTAACCTTCTCTCTCTCTCTCTCTCTCTCTCTCTCTCTCTCTCTCTCTCTCTCTCTCTCTCTCTCTCTCTCTCTCTCTCTCATATCCATCATACTGCAATCGAAGGCAATGATTGAATCAGAATAGCACTGGCAAAATGAATCGACGGCTGTGCACAATGAAAGAGCTGCACACAAGATGCCAAGAGCATGCACCACATTTCGAAGAGCAATCACTGAATTAGCCTTCTATGAGGAGATCGAACGACCTGCTTTGGAATTGATTGAGCTAAATGTAGATTCTCCCTCAAGGTTGTTTCAAATCATATTCTTAAACATGTAAAGTCGGGAGGAGCTCACAATCTTGCTATCTTGTAGTCATTGGTACATGTTTTCCAGGCTAGAACATGAGCAGAAATCAATATTTACCTTTTGAATGGGTGACCCTATTTACTCATGATTCTGCCTAAAAAATGCATTTATGAGTGTAATTTCACGACTGCATGCTACCTAAATAAGGTAACAGGAAACACCATCTCTGGCACAAGCTCCACAGAGAAGACACAAGGTAAAATTTCTAGTCTTAGTCTTCTCTTTTCCTAGAATTCCAAAAATTTTACCAAAATATGAGTCCACTAGACATCTTGTTGTAATTTTGGGTCTGCAATTTAATCCTGCAAAATTTAAATTACTAATTATAGGAAAAATAGATTATTCGCTAATCCTTTATCGACATCTGTATTGGATACAGATTGAGATGTCTGATCCCTAATTCGCGTGGACGTGACTTCTTCAATCTGTTTTGATCCTATCAGCGCGAATCAGATCAGATTTATCCGTTGATCCGTTTCGATTGTGCTACATAGAATATGGCTCTTCTGGTCAGTAGTCATCTCGATCCCACGTGATTAGCAGTATGCATCTATGCATTGATTTCAAGTATTATTTAGTTTTTGTGCTTAGGCTGGTAGTGATTGGTAGCATCAGTTCTTATTATCATTTTCGTCGTTTTGATTACAAAATAATACATTTTGTTGTTGATCAACTAAAGTGGGTGTTCATGAAATATGGTAGCAATGGCATATTGCACCAAGAATGTATCAAGATACCACTGCCCTTCTCATTTTAGACAATATTAAATCAATATAGAGATTCCGATAGCTAAAAAATATATGACGGTAGCAATAGCATATTTTCTTTGTCTAACATGAGAAGGGGGTAGAGTTTGATTTCTGAGAGCCAACAAACCCGCAGAGTCAGGATTTTGCCAAATTCCAAATTCATATAATTTTAGGATTGAAATTTGAGCTTTAGTTATAAGGCGTCCATTTTCTGTCTCTCCCACAATGGCGTTCTAAGGAGCAAATTTGGAAAATCTCCAAACTGCTGTAGAAGCTGGCGTACAGAAAATCGATGGGCAATCGTTCATCCTCCATTTTTCGACACAGGCACAGCATTGATCAATTCTCTGGCAAAGGTAGATCCCTGCATTCTCTCTCTCTCTCTCTCTCTCTCTCTCTCTCTCTCTTCTCCCCTTCTTTCTTGACTCGCCTCTCCCTTCCTTTTTCTCCTCATTTCTCTCTGCTAGGCATTGGGAGAGAGAAAAAAATAACTTGATCGTGCTGCTCTTCTCCATCACCTTCTCTTCCCTTGTCTATCAAGCAGTTTTGCAGGGAGATCCAACACCTCTCTCCCTATCTATTCATTTGTATTGTAGCGATCGATGAACCAGCTTCACTTTAGGGGTGCTTGAATCGGAGCTTGCGGAGATGTTTCAGTTTGAACCGGAGCGTTGGGAACAATAAAAGAAAAGGAAGGAACCAATAAATGATATGAGCACCCCTTTCTATTAAACACATAAAATACTTTAAAGGGTCCTAAAAATGATACGGGCACTCTTTTCTAAATTCTGAGCAAATTCTTTAAAATCTTAAATTCTGATATTCAAAAATTTCAAATTATGTTTAAATTCTAAGCTCAAATTTGACACTCTATTGCCCCCTTAAATAGGCCATGCCTTTAAAATTCCATTCATTAAATTAATTAGCCATAAATAATTCTTTTTATGGTATTATCTTTGGAGTTTCTCAGCCATCCATTTTGCGCATCAGAACAATAATCTGATGTCTGCGACATGAATGGCATGGATCATGGATGGGCTAGGCCCAGGCTGTAGTTTTAACCATTTCATTAGTACTATCAACCATTTTATGAGTACGATCAATGATTACATGGTTTATCATTCAATAGTTGAATCAATCTATAAGTATCAAATCATTTCACGTGTTTATAATCTTGTGTGCATATACCTATTCCACATCCTTTTCTCCATGATCACATAGTCGGTAAGGCCATTCATAGCATTCGCTCATTTGAAGTCATTCATAACTTGTAATCGTTCTTATAATACATGATCATTGAGAATTATTCGTGATGTTTGGTTATTCAAAATCGTTCATGAATACATTCCTTAAAAACCATCACTCTTAGAAAATTGATATAATCACAATCGCAAGATAAAATAGTATCGATAAAAAGAGTAATTTTTTGATAAAACATCTTCAGTGTCGTATTAGTTTGCAGATAGACCACGACCAACTCCATCCGATTTTAACTGTATCTGTAAATCAGTGGGTCAACTCGTCAATCAAGTCCATGAAAACACAGTTATTGCTGAGTGTCTCAACTATCCTACCACATACTCTAGTCTGACTCTTGAGAATGACAGACATATTAGCTCATGTTAACTATCACATCATATCTAAACATCTATGCACGTACAACAACCGAAGCCCACTAGTATGATGGCTGTGGATATTGCAAGGTTGGCCTCCCCCAGCCCTTATGGTGGTTAATGGATCATGTCGAAAGCCATCCATGATATGAACTCCTATCTTAATGCACTATGAAAGAGCTGGTATCAAGTCAGAGGGCAAGAGCTATTCTGCACTTCCTAACATAGTATCTTTTAGGAACTTACATCTACCCTAAAACCTATTTCTGAAGAAATGTCATATAAAAGATATGAATGAATGCTTAGGTGCCTTTCAAATTATATATGAAACTGTTCAAATCCTTTCATTTGTAAAGCAACCCTTTTGTCTTTCGTAAATCATTTTGCCTATAAAAGGAAACATTTTGTATACAGCCTTTTTCATAAGCTTTCAGTGCATTCATTTCAAAGGCATGAGAAACTTTTGAAGTTCATAGCTATAACTAATTATGAAGCATGGCTTTTAGGAGGTTTCAAAATTCATCTATTAATCACTAAGTAATGCACTAGGTTACCATGAAGCATATATTCATTGATCATTTCAAAGATATCCTACACTTAACAATTCCATACATCACATGCAATTCATAACAAGTAATTCTCTATTAAGAGCATGCGAACCTTCTAATGCTTTCAACCATCCAAACAAGATACCGAAATCAGAGATCATGTGAGATAGATCTTCAATAAGACATAAGAATACTAATAAGTGATTTATAACATTTTTTATCACAATAGTTCATAATAGAGTCAATGGTTACATTCCTTATTAATCAGTAGTGTACATGCTTCTTTTCTAAGTCATAATGTAACATCCTTAATTTTTAAGTCTCAATTTAAGTAAATTTTGAGTTATATTAAATCCAGATGAAAAGAGAATATTAAATTTCCTATTTTTGGATTTTTAGAAAATAAAAATTTTATAGACATCAAATTAGGTGTCGAAACGTCAATATTTGAATTATACTAAAAAAAATGATTCTAATGACACTAAGAGATGTTGGAAACTCATCATGAATGGCATTCTCACTTTGTAAATGTAATTATGATGTCCAAAAACAAGAAAAACATCATGATTGCACCTTTTAGATTAATTAAATAGAAAATAAATTAAAAACTTAAAGGAGGGGGCCAGTTTGATATTGGTACCCCTTCTCCACTTAAATGAAATTGGGAAACTAGACTACTTGGTCTATTACTCGGACTTAACAGAGAGAAAAAGGAGGAGACGAAGAAGAAGAAGAAAAAGAAGGAAGAAGGAAGAAGGAAGAAGAGAGAGAGAGAGAGAGAGAGAGAGAGAGAGAGAGAGAGAGAGAGAGAGACCCACCACCCGATTTTCATCATTAATGCCGGTAAGGGAGAAAACAAAGACACACTACGGATTTGACAAACAAAAAAAGACAACTCAAGGTAGGGAAACGTTGAAGAGATTGGAAGATGCAATCCATTCATCATCTCCACCACGACAAAATGGTCCAAAGCCCTTAGTACAGTCATCATTCATCATCTTCCTTGAGGTGTAAGGAGTAAACCCTTTAGAAAATTTGATGACTAATGAAGTTTTGGCTAAAATCTTGCCAGAACAGTAATGCGCAATGATCGTACATTGTTAGACAATGACGATCGGAATAATCTGATGCTACATCTATGTTAGGAAAGCAGGTGTGAGGTGAGATCTATTACTAATCACCCGTGGATTTCAATTTTTATACCATACATGTAGGAATTGTTGGAATTTCACTTAGATCTAGGATTAATGCAATGATCTATGCTGAAGACCACCTCAATCTAGATGTTTATTAATAATCCTAATGTGAAAATAATAAATTAAAGTAAGGATGATGCAATTCAACTGCTATTAACTATTGGATGGCTCGATTCATGATAGAAACTACAAATTTGTAACATCTGAGACTAATGACTTGAAATCCAACCATTGGATCATTGATAAATTGGAAATCTGACCACTATTCAGCCATGAAACACATGGACCATGGATCTGATCTCATGAATAACATATCAAATTATTGGTTAGCTATCAATAGACCTAATACACTACAATTCAGCTATCTAAACCCAAATATGATGGTTAATTGTGTAAGACTTGATGATTCATGAGATTAAATTCTTTAGAATGAGATCTAATGGTTGGATCGCGGTCAGATATGTGACATTGAATTTTGTAATACAATCTACACAAAATTAAATTAGATCTCACCCTTGGATCTCTATCATACATATGTATTAGAAGGTTGTACTACTATTTTACCAAATAGGATAAGATCTGCATTGCAAGTGTAAAGAAATCTAATGGTTTGATGATTTGAAACATTAGATCATAATTAGATTTAAAATTTAAGTATATGTACATGTGAGTTAGAAATATCACATTTATGTGCTATACAGATTTTAGATGAGGTTGGACTAACTTGGAATTGAATCTACGACCAAAGCTAAGGGAGAAGCTTGTGAGAACAGATGAACTCACCACATGAGGTAGGTTGTTCTGACATCTTTAATTTATCATATTTAGATTGTGATTAGATTATTACTCTAGTCAAATTAACATGTATCTAATCAAATACATGTTAAAGATAGATTTTGATAAATAGTTAAATGACATGGCTACATATTAGAAATGTCTTACTCTTTATGGACGAAATGAGTGATGTATATATTGATAATGACAATGATGATATAGACAATTACTTTAGTATGTGGATATGACAGAGATATGGAGTATCCAAGATTATTGGTTTACAATTATTAATATTTGTATTTCATTATGCATTTCTTAGATTTGATCTCTCATTTCAATTTGATACACGACTGTGTTTTGACTAATGATTTGTATTTCATTTCGTTTTTATCTTCTTACATATGATCAAAGTTTGATTCACAATTTACACTTATGGGTAACTGATGAGGGTAGTCTAAGAGGGAGGCCGATGATGACAAGTGCGAGAGGCACTAACAGGCTTCTAGGTGCTTATGGTATGGTCATGGGTTGGGCTAAGATGAATTGTGAGATTGTCTTTACATGCATGATTTGATTTGAGATTTAGTTTTTAGCATGGATTTGCAAATAGTGAGCCGATATGCTTAGATATATATTTGGCATGGATTTGCCTATGGTGAGCTAATATGTTGTGATATTGATTTGGCATAGATTTGCCTATGGTGAGCTTATATTCTTTAGTTTCATATGGCATGGATTTGCTTGATATTGAATTGAAAAGAGATTCAAATATTTTATTATTTTATCACTGATTTATGCATATTGACATCATGGATTATCCTTTACATAGATATCTTGTGATTTTACATGTACTAATGTTGTACATGGATAAGATTCTGTTATGCTAATTGCGATACATGTGATCATGATTTGGTTTGACTTGACTTGGGATTAATTTTTTCTACTTAGTGATCTAATATATTATTAGATGGATTGACATAAATTTATCTATATTATGAGTTAATATATGATAAGATGCTGCGATATGAGGTTTTTTCAAATGATATTGAGATATTGGTGATAGGAATGTTATTGTATGAGTGAGACTACATGACCATATACTATGCTTTATAATAAATTTATGAATGACCTAGAATCTCATTTGTATTTGGCCTTATGTATATTGTCAAACTTGATATTCCAAACACCTACCAAGCACAGGCTTGTTGAGACATTGTAATTTGTTTACAATGTCTCAGGTTTGAAGAAATTGACTTGAAGGAAAAACAATTCAAGATAGATGGAACCTTGGATGAGGACAATGATAGCATGAGACTATGCTACCAATGTAAGTATGTGACTTATATTTTATCTTCTAGGACATGTATGTATATATAAAATTATACAGTTAGACTATGAGCTGTGATTAGATAGTATCCTGGAAAATGTAAAACATAAACTATTAGTTTTCAGAACCTCTAAAATATATAATTTGTTAGTAGTGTTAATACTCAGGTTTTGTTATAAAAATTTTTTTATAAAAAATATTAAAATATCACCTGCTGTTTGCATTTGAAAATTAACGAAACTGTATTATAAAAACCTAGTGCATCACTCATAACATGTTGAAATATTTAGCATATTTCTTCCTAACATTAAGTGCATATCTTAAGATTTAGCTTGAGCATTTCTTATAAGCATAAAGGAGTTTAAACCATTCAAAATTAGTAGCTAAACGCTTTTAAAGACATGCTAAAATAGTGTTGTCCATCTCTATTACAATGTTACTAATAAAGTGAAAAACTCCTATCTTTCCTATATCAAAACCTTAAGTTCCTTCAATTGTTTTTATCATGATTACAGTTATAAAAAAACATCTTATTGAGCTTATTTTACCTTGAAAGTAGTTGCAAAGCCCCTTCCAAAACAGTAGTTAGCATGTGTTAAACATGACAATCATTATGCACTTATTGTAGTTCAAAACCTATAGAAAATAGTACTCGTTAAACATTTCTTTTTGTGATGCTACAAGCTAGTAAAACACTTGGAATTCAAGGTCATGCTCACTCATTATATACATGATCCAATGGTGTATAAGGTATTATAAGATGGAAGCAACATTCCCTTGTTTAAGCATTAGTTTTGTGCAAACATCTAGAGCTAGATGCATATTTCATGCCTTAGGATTTCAATGAAAACAAGCTAGATTCATATGGTATTTGGAAGTAATTTCTATTATAGATGTTAGAGTAATACTTTGTAGCCATGGTCCATTCAAACCCCACTAATAAAGCAACCATTAGGTAACATACATTTCATTTGGAAATAGACATTACCCTGCAGAAATCTGCAGTGAATAATGCTCATTCCATACAACATTAGCTCTTGAAATAAGTGATCAACTACTAATAAATAGGTGTAATTTATACACAAGCATATAAGGTAATGTTTAGTCATGCTAATAGAGAAATTTTACCACACTTTGATATCAATTTACAACAAAATGTAGGGAGGAAATGGACATAATTTTTTTTTTTGAAATAGCAAAAAATTGATGACATTTCCTTGCTTTAAAAAGCTAACAAGACATGTTCATTTTCACACTCATTTCAATCCCATTCTAGTACTAACGGTGGTTCATTGTTTTATTAACCAATCATGCCAAAATCCCATCAAAATTTAAGAAAATACAGGGAACACTCTCACCTGGAAAAATCACCCCTTAACGTTACATGTTATAGAAATTTCGTTAGGAACTTAGTCACCTGCAAGGATGATATCAATCATCAGTTCCATTCAATTTTGGCACAACAACACTTCATTCACTGAAATATAGAAAGGTATATCATGCATGGAGATCTAAAATAAAAATCACAAAATTTGAAGCTCAACAATCATCAAATAAACTAGGCACATGGTATGATTTGTAGCTTGTAAATTATTTTTTTCAAAAATCTCATTTTGCTCTAGATTTTTGGGAAAAAAAAAATTCATGGAACATATTAATAATCTTCTTATGGCCCCTACCTGAGAAGAAGCTCTCCAAAATTCCAAAATTTTGAGGTAATCCAAGCTCCAAAAATTTGAAATGCAATTCCCAACTTGGACGCCTCTTTTCTCCCTTCAATTCCTTATTCTTCTTCCACTTAACTCCCCTTCTATTTCCTTATTTCAGATCTGAATTTTCTCATCTTAGCTGGTTGTGTGAAGCATGAAAATGAGGGGATCAGTCACCCTTTGTTTTATATCTCAACATGCTTAGTTACACAAGCAAACTCCATGCATTAGGCCAGCTACTTATCACTCATTCTTTTCACGTGATGGGCCTAATGTTTGCATGGATGGGTGAGCTGTCCCCATACCAGCCATCCACCCATGCATTTATCTTATTAAATAATTACTTTATCATGCAATTTAAGTTCTTATACCATTTATACTCTATAATTAATAATTTTCTCACCTAAGTTCCATTAGCACTCACTTTAGTTTCCTTAGCTAATCACTCTTGTTATCTTATATTTATCCATCCTATGCTTCACCCATCCTTTAACTATCAAATCATGCATTCCTCACCTAAGTTCCTTTTAGCCATTTACTTATATAGTTATTCATAACTCTTATCCCACTAAGCTACATTTTCAATTTTTAAGCACCTTATGAGTTTTTCAAGTCAACTCATTTTGTTTATTCCTCAGTTTCTTTTCAATTCAATTCACTTAAATGTATAAATGTAAATGCTGCAATAGTATACTATCAATGATTGCATAGTGAAAAAAAAAAAAATCCATTTTTTCTGGATAAAATTCAGGAATTACATTCTTTACAAGTGCCTTTTATATGTGCATGAAGAGAGCCTACCTTTGGATGTTTAGAGCCATATATTCATCTTCTTTCTCAGGCCTTTGGATATATTTTTCTGTAAAAAATTGAATTAAGAAGGTATGATACAATGAGGTGTCTTGTTGTAGTGGTAGAGTTGTCGTTATGTGACCTAAAGGTCAAGGGTTCAAGGCATGGAAATAGCCTCTTGCAAAAATGAAAGCTAAGGCTACACACTAATGGTCCTTTATGGTCCCCTCTTCCCCGAACCCCTTTGTGCACCAAGCTGCCCTTTTTATACAATGAGGTCACCTTACAAAGATTCAGGATAAGCAAATCTTGGATAAGAAGTAAGCCAAAATTGGATCAAGAAAACTAAATGAATTACTAGAAGGAACCTAAATAAAAATCAGCAGAATCCTGGAGAACCAAAAAAATCAGGCCTTTGAAAATTAGTAGCTTAAAAAAGCGTACATATTTAATAACTCTAGCCTCTCAAAATTGTACTTTTTCATCCAAAGAAAGGAATATTTATATATACATTAGATAAATGAGTCCTTCTAGGAGTACACGCTACTTTTTTTGTAAGATGTAAGCTAATCATCATGCTCAACATACTAAAATTGGATAACCTATGAGAAATCAATGAATTTGAATGATCCTAATCAATAAAAATAAAAAATCATTATTTTTAACATAGAGAAACATAGGCTAAAAGTGTCAATTGTTATAAAATCTTGTACTTAGCTTAAGTCATTTCAAACATGATGAATGTCTCAAAGCTATAAAAACATATTGCTACATAAGGAAAAAGTGGTATTACTCCTTTCAAACTTTTGAAGAGTGGACTCCTACAAGGACTCGTGATAAATAATGGCCTAAATTCAACTTTTAAAAGCATAATTTTGGATGTTATGATCATTAAGATATTGAAGGTTTGAGAAATGAGATGAATAAGTCCAGTCATTGTGCAAACAACCTAACCCATGGAACATATTATAGCCCAAGGTGGTGAAGAGCTGAATCAAGGTGTCAAACCTTCTGTCAATGTGAACTCCTGGGGGAGATTAGCTTACTATCCCTATTAAGCAATGGCTCAACACTAGAATGAGATTGAATACTTAAACATTATGGGCTAGTGAAATGTGATTTAGTTAAAAGTTTCTTAAGAACTATTAAAGTTCAATGGATTCGACTTGTTGTAGGTGTGATAAAATTGTACTCTGATGGTGCTTCTCAAGGTAATCAAGAGCCTGCTAGCATTGGAGAATTTTTTAGGGATTGGCAAGTTGTAGCATATAGTTGTTTTATACATGATTGAACTAACTATGTTGTAGAACGTTAGGCACCATTCTATGAATTACACTTAGCTAAAAATTTAATTTTTCTTACTCTATGGATAAATGGATATTCAGAAGCAATGATTAAGATTATAAATACATTCCAATACCAAAGGAAAAACTCAAGTTGGATGAAAGGACCTTAACTTCATGTGTCATATATTATTACCTCTCTAGATTCTTGGAGCATGTGCACATACACAGAGGAACAAGGTCCTAGATGCCTTTGCTAAGAAGGCAGTAGGCCAAAGACTTTAAATAAGTAGATTTCCAATCCATCTAGTTTTATTTTACAAATTGTTTTTGAAGGATACTTTTGGACCTCCTAACAAGAGAGTTGTGTGATTTTTATTTTGATAAAAAAAAAAAAAAAAAAAAAAAAAAAAAAAAAAAAAAAGGAAAAAAGATCATATTAATGTGTAGACTCAATTTTTTCTAAAATGTTTTGAAGTGTGTACTATATATTACTAATTGAAAATCCACCATTCAAACCCAATTTCAAAAAAAAAAAAAAAAAAAGAACTTCACATATAATAACAGTATGAAAGTATATGCACTAATAGGAACTACTGGTCACAGTCGAAGCAACTAAAATAAACCATGATCCATATAATGAAGGTTTTTTGTTTTATTACAAAAGAGTTGATAATTGTTCAAATGACAACTAAGACAAAAATGCTAGAAAACTACTTTAATCATCATCTTACTTTTTTGATCCACTCTTTCCTAGTCTACTCTATTCAAATACCATCTATTTCTTTGAAGCTTCACCTAAAAATGTTGGTGAGGACGAGTACAACCACTCAATAGGAAAATGTCTACTCTAACTGTTTGTAAACTTATGTGATCATAAATGTATGAAGCAAGCAATGTAAATGATCAAACATTAATTATCAGAATCATATATTTGCAAACCATTATAGAAATCCTAGAAAGTGTAAATGTGTAAGGACATATGGTAATTCTATCATAACGTATCATATCTAAACATCACTTGTCATATGACAGGGTGACATCATCATGCTACATGCCTCAGTATGTAGTGATCAATATCCTAAAGGTAACCAACATGTTTGTCCATGTCCTATAATTACATTTGTCAACTATGCACATAAAGGACTGACACCCTAGTATGCTTGATCGATGATACCATGCAGGCTCCACCAGTCCTCATGGGAGCATTAGATCTTTTCAAGAGTAGTCTCCCCATGATACATACTCTCATCTAAAGGCCTCTTGGCATAGGTTTCTATATCTGAAGCCAATGGTCAACTAATGTTCCTAGCATAGCAACTAAAATGGGTCTTACTAATCACCCCAAGCTAAATTCAACTTTCATATCACATATTTTTAGGCTAGGCAAAACTCTCCTGAGTTGCTTGTTTTTTCTTTTGGTAAAATGTTCCACATTACTCATGCATATTTACAAAGAGTCATGGGTTTACACCGTACAATACATTATCCTATTTCGTTTGCAAAACTTTCATTTCACATGCCTTATTTCAAATAGCATAAATTATCAACTACTTATTCTCGTCTTAGCACATGTACTTTTATATCCATGGATCAACATTTCCAAAATCAAATATTTGTACCCTACTATGCAGCAAGCAAAAAGCAATTTATTTGTTTCAATACTACACATGAGGCTTTTAAAGTTGGTATAAACAAGTCGTTATTTTGACTACAGACTTCATAAATATTTTACAATTTGTTTACAAAAAAATGAATTTAAAAGTATAGACATAAGAAGTCATTTAATCAAAGTGAAAATTTTTGCGGGAAAGGAATTTTAAAGTTGTTTGACACAAACTACTTTAAAAGCCTAAACTTTTAAGTTGTTTATTTCTAAATGACTATAAAAGTGATTGAATTATGAAGTCATTTAGTTTGTAATGATTTTAAAAGTATACACTTGAAGTTGTTTGAGGCAAAAAACTTCAAAAGTATACACTTTGTTTTGGCAAAAAGAGAAATTTTATGCTGGAAAGGACTTTTAAAGTTGTTTAATTCAAATGACTTGAAAAGTCATTGAATTTTAAAGTTGTTTATGACTAAGCGACTTCGAAAGTCATAAACTGACTTTCAAGTTGTTTAGTCCTAAACAACTTTAAAAGGTGATGACTTATCAAGTTGTTTGAATCAAACAACTTTAAAAGTCCTTTCTTGTGTAAAATTCCTCTTCATGCCAAACTAAAGTATAAACAACTTCAAAAGTATCTACTTTGGAAGTCGTTTAGTCATAAATTACTTTAAAGTTCTACTTCTCACAAGTGGCATAATGACTTCAAAAGTGTCTACTTTTAAAGTCATATATGACTAAACAACTTCAAAAGTCCATGTTAGTCTATAAAATGCTGAAGTCATCTCATTTTTTCTTCTATTCCGTACTAATGTTATACTTCTAACAAGTGGCATAACAATCTCCTCCACTAGTCCTTGTGTCTTTCTCTATCTTTTTTCCCTTCTTGCTTTGCATTTGGATATTTTAATTGTTTATGGCATGAAAAACACTGTAAGTAAACCATAACCTCTTTTATCATGTATTCCTTTTTTATTACTAACTCTCTATATTTGCATTTTGTAGATCAAGTGGGTTTTATCACTATATATGATGGGGTTAAGAAGTGTGTTAGATCATCGTGATTCCTATAAAAATTGTATGATTTCATTACAAATAACAACTTCTATCTTCTCTCTCTAACCCTCACTATTGGAGAAAGGGAGAACTTTATGATTTCTGGTTCTCATCCAAAATTAGGGTTTGATGAAGAGAAATACTACCATCATGTTGGCTGAGGAAGTTGCAACTTAAAGATTTACCCTCCCACCTCATAGAATGGTGTTAGCTGAATACAAGGGGTCAGACTTTGATGAAATCAATTTTTATTAGCTCTTTGATCATGATATTTTATTAAGAATATCTAATAATATGTAACATTTGATATATGTAATAAAAGGATGATAAATGAGGAGTTACTCCAAAAAATACTTTGATTTCATTGTTCACGTGTTGGTTGATATATATGTCTGTGTGCATGTGTGTGGGCAAAGAATGCATGAATCAATAATGACGATCATAATAAATTGGTTTCATTTTGTATTTATGTAAGATATTGTAAAGTACTAGCTCTAAACAACTTTAAAAGTAGTTACATTTAAAGTCGTTTATAGTAAATGACTTTAAATTTACTACTCTCCCAATTAGTGAATGGATGAAAAGAATAGACCTAGGTCTTTTCTCAAACCCAATAGCAGGGCCAGAGAGAAGAAAGGAGAGAGAGGAGAGGAAGAGAGAGGAGGAGGAAGAAGAAGGGGGAGAAGGAGAAGGAGAAGGAGAGGAAGAGAAAGGAGGAGAAAGGTGGGGAGCCAAGCCACTGACAATGTTCCATGCTAACGACACCCAAACCAGCAGGAGAGAGAAAGCTCAATGAGGAGATGAAGGGGGAGAATAAAGAAAAGAGGAAAAAGAAGAAAGGGGACAAGGAGAGGAAGAGAAAGGAGGACAAATAGGGGGGAGCCAGGCTATTCATGCCAATGACCCTCAAACCTATAGGAGAGAGAAAACCCGATAGGGAGAGCAGTAGGGGATGAAGAAAGAGCAAAAAAAAGAGGAAGAAGAAGAAGGGGGAGAAGGAGAGGAAGAGAAAGGAGGAGAAAGAGAGGGGAGCTAGGTAGGAGGCAATGATCCACGCTAACGATGCCTAAACTTGTAGGAGAGAGAAAACTCGATGGGGAGAGAAGAAAGAGGAGAAAAAAAGTGGAAGAAGAAGAAGGGGGAGAAGGAGAAGGAGAAGGAGAGGAAGAGAAAGGAGGCGAAAGAGGGGGGTAGATAAGTCACCAACTGCCGAAGTTGTAGCCCCATTGTCGAAGATAGTGCCAACTTGGATCACTGATCCTAGCTCGTCATCTCATCCAATGATAAGCATGAATCAAAATTCCAAGGTATTGGACCAATTTGTACCCTTCTCGACTACAAATAGAAGAGGAAATCAATGCACAAACATGGAAATACACCCCAGAACTAAGTTCTACAAAATCATGTTCTTGATTTGAGAGTGTATGACTTTGTTGAAAAATACTTGTCATGATGGCTGTGATTTCATCATTATTATTGATGACTTATATGCTATTAAGCTATTTTTTTAGATTAATGGTTAATTTGTGTAAAGTTAAATCTATTAAGTATGGATGATTATTTTGGTAATACACATCCCTACTATGTTAATTGTGATGGAGATGTATTCTAATTTATCTTTAGAAATCTAATTATTCGTTTTTGTTTATGATGATGTGCATGAGTTACCAGTGAATGTGATTAATAGGCCAAAGGCCTAATGAGAAATAAATAGGAATTAAAGGCCTAAAACAAGTTAAGTAGGAGAAAAAAGTGAAGAACTAACTAAGAAAGAAACAACTAAGCAAAGAAATTAGAAAGTAAACTTTAAATTAGAAAGGAAATAATTTAAGAAACTAAGCACTATCTAAATAACAAAGAAGGAAATAAAATAAGAAAACTTTCTAACAATATGTTAGAATGATAATTGTACTATTTAACTATTCTTACACACGTTATCTAAGCAAATTTAGTTCTTTAATGAAAAGACACAATTATACGACTTATAAGAATTTGTATCTCGTCACATCCTTGTCTCTAGTAACCGTCAACTACAATTTTTTAAAGTGAAATTTACCTTTAGCTATCACTCACAAGCCGTATTTGTAACATACAGAGATTGTTAGAATCTTAGGAAAACAGTTAATCTTTTGTGTCCACTACAAATTAGAATGTTTATATGTAATTGAACCTTTAATCAACTAATGGATCTTACCTCCGAGTGACGACAAGAACTTGAAACAAGAAACGTGAAGTCATTATAGAAAACATTTAGATAACTTAGAAAGAAAATATAATAAAAACGTGTCTTTAGACCCTTAGGATAAAAGGCATTACATGCTAAAGAAAATGAGTGAAGCATTAATAAACATAAGGCAATATAAACCCAAATAGAAGGCATGTTATACTTGGACTAGAGTAGAGTAGAAGCATCAGCCAATCTACTTAAAAGTCCCAAAACTAATCAATGAGTGGTCCTGATACACACATGGTCACGTTGACAAGAATGACTTATAACGTGTTTCCTAAAATGGGCATGCGCAAGATGCAATAAGACATAGAAACAAGTATACTAGTGAATGCTTTAAGATGTATCTCTTGATTGTCGAATGCTAGTAGTTGTTTACATAAAGCTAAATTATTCTAGTTATGTTTATATGAGTGTAAATGAATGTATATATACATGTGCTATATTTATATAAAGCATTACTTATATTTGTTCTTTTATTTTTCAATATTTTTTTGAAATATATATATTAAACAATGAATGAGTGGACTGTGGGAGTAAATGAGTATGGATAAAGTAAATTTGGAGCTTGCAGTAATTGCATGTGTTATGGTTACTTTTATGAAATATTTTTAAATAGATGTGGATCGATAATGATAATTTTGGATGTTTTGTACCCAAATGTGGAAGTGAATGTGGATATTGTAGTAAATACATGCATTGTGGTTTCTTTTATGGAGTATTTTCAAGGTAGACATGGATAGACAATGATGAATTTGAATATTTTGTGCTCAATGAGGAAGTGAATGTATGTTTGTTTTTCATTTTTATAAAGATTGTAAGAAATGTGCCATATTGAATGTAATAGGTGGTAGTGATATTGAATGTATACAGGAAATGTTATATGTATACATGTATTAGTAATCGAAATGTGGAAAGTGAAAAAAAGGGGCACTTTTGAAGTCATTTAGACTAAAGGACTTCAAAAGTTCATGACTTTTGAAGTCGTTTATACTTGAACAACTTCAAGAATGGGCACTTTTGAAGTTGTTTACAACTAAACAACTTCAAAATTCATAAATTTTCAAAGTCGAATCGATAGAAGTGGTTTTTTAAGCAACTTCTATTAGCATTTCTTACCAACTCTAAAAGCCTCTTGTGTAGCAGTGTTTCAATTGTTACAAGCATCAATTAACAATTTATCTTAATCACAAATCATATTTACTATAAGTCAAAGACCACGCACGCATGTAAATATATATTCATAAATCGAAACCTCCAAAATCACACGATGCTAAACTAATCAAAACTCGATATGGCTATACATGTAGTGCATCCTATAATATGCATTTGTGACGAACAACAAGAGCAATGCATACTTTGCCTGTGATTTGTGAGCAGCGTGCAAGGGTAATGCTCACGTGCTGGCTGCCAAACGTGCCACCCAAGTGCTGGGTGCCATGCAAGTTGCCCATGCGCTCGGTGCCAAGCATGATGCCGAAAGTGCTAGGCGCCATGCTTGCTATCCAAGCACTAGGAGATGTGTACTCAACTCACGCGCTAGGTGGGGTGCGCCGCTAAATCCAAAATAAAAAATGGAAAACCACATGCTTAAATCTATACAAAACTAAACTTTAATTGTCACAACATCATGAGCACCTACCTAGCTATGATGTAAAAATAACAAATTCCAATTTATAACCCACTAATACTACCTTGTGCATGTAGCTAGTGCGAAGTATGACCCAGACGATATCTTTTTTCTTTTCTTTTTTTCTGGATCATGCATGTCAATCATGTAACTAAACACCCAAAATATTTTAGTTAAAAAATGCTGAGCTCCCACAAATCTATCATGCACATATTAGCCTATAGCAATAGCATAAAAGAAAAAAACTAAACCATGAAAATAAAATTTTCATAGTGTCATGCGTGTGACTCAAACAAGATGTACTAGCCAACTATGAAATCAGTACAATCCACTCATGTGAAGTTATGCTTCAGTCCCAATTAAAATGATCTTCAAAATGCTTATATTTTTAGAAAAAATGAGACTGAGGCATATTACACAAGATGTGTGAATATCATGAGCCAAATATTCCAATCCAAGCCATATAAAATTCTCAAACAACTACATGATAATCACTATTTCTTGTCATGAGCCTATATCAAAAAACAAATCATTCCTCTCTCTCAAGTTTGGCCTCCCTACCAATTTGTTTCATCTTTGATTTTCTCCTATGCTTTTCTTTCCTATCTTACATTTTTCTAGGTTCTAATCTCATTCTATCTATTATTCACTCTCCTAATCCTCAGGATCCTAACCCTTCATCTTGATCCTCTAGACCTTAATCTTCTTCTATTATATGTTGACTTTCTTGGGTGTGTGTGGACCAAAATCCTTTAAAAGGGACTATTTATTTGCTAATATAGAGACTTAAACTATAGAGCAAGGCCATTGATATCTATTATGTAACCAATTAAGCTAACTTGCTTCTATTATCAATTCCTTGTAAAAATAAATATTTGTATTATAAAAATTCAAGTTGTTACAATTAATTATGTTGATCATTAGATTCCATCTTTGCGAAAAAAGCAAATGTTACAAATTAAAAATGACTAAAGCAAAGACTCCCCACAAAATTTTACACAAAGCCATGAGAATTTCCAAGAACCATATGGGCTTTATGCTTTACTGAGGTCCCTCATTCATGAGTGCCATTGTTAGGAATTATGTTATCGGAACTTTGACCTAGCGATTTAAAAATGAAAAAATAAAAATAAAAAAATGCTTCAACCTATAGTTCCTTAAAGAAGAAACACAAGGAATTATAAAGGACCAAGATCTTTTTAAATGGCTAGTACAAACAATGCAATGGATATCCACAAGAATTTTCTTCTTCTTATTATGAAGTGTTAAAAGCATCAAAAGAAGATATATATATATATATATATATATATATATAAACACACATGAATCAACTAAAAGAAATAATTAAAAATCCACAAAGATTTTGGACTTGAATTGCCCATAATGTATTCAAGAAAGTAACTTTGGAGAATGGAGTTTTTTGTCTCTTGGTTTGCACATTAATAAATTTTAAAAATACTATTAAATTTGATGATTGAAGTACCCTTACAATTAAAAGAAAGAAAAGAGATTATTTTCCATCTATCTCCAACTTCCTTCTTATCATTTCTATCAAACCCTCTTTCTCTTAAAACTATCTTTCACGGAAACTACCATGGTAATTACATTCTAACTATAGCAGCTGGAACTCCAATTTTGTATGGCAATTGGTTTTATTTGACCGAGACTACTTTAGAGCTTTAGAAATCTACTTTAGAGCCTTACAATAGCTATGTTCATATTTAGTGTAACATATCTATTAGGAAATTGAATTAGAGCATCTCCTTCGAGAGTTTCTATTTTATTTTCAATTTTTTTATAGCAATTAGTTGAGAGGGAACTTCTTGAATTAATTTCCATGATTCTAAAATGATTCTAGAAAATTAACTTCATCCTCTTTTATTACTCTATTGATTGCTATATTACAGGCCAAAATATTTGTTTCAATTAAAAATTATTTATGTTGAACTCCTTTTCATTTTGACTTAGGAATTAAAGTTAGAAAACTTTGAAATGAATTTAGAAAATTATAGCAATTGTCTTCTAATCATGGTAAAAAATTATAACCATGAGTTTTTATTTTCAAACTTAACATTTTGAGTATATTAAAATCAGCAAGAAAAATACTTAAATATGGATAAAATTCAAGTAGGCAGGACCATGACCAAGGCTAGTCTCGACGTTCATATAAATGAAATGCTCCATTTTAAATCTCTCTCATCTCTTAGAATAGCTATTATTGAGGCCTTATAATTTGGAAGGGTTGAAGATTTAAATCCTATTTGGATTAGCCCTACATGAAGCCAATTATATATATACATATATAAACACATTGTTTTAAATTATTTTCTTTAAAAATATCTATTAGCTCTTTTTCTTGATAGAGACATTGATTATTCCATCTTTTTAATTACTTGATTAGAACTAAAATCAAAGGTTTCAATATGGTAAATTTCATGAGGCTTACCATCTAGAATAGTTCATTTGTTAAGTAATTCAACATTAGTAAGGTATTCTATCATATAAGTATTTTTTATTTTTCTCTAAAAGATAACATTTTTCATTAGAGTGAGAACTAAAGTTTGTAGTATTTTTTCTTTAGTTTAAAGGAGTATATCTTTCTTTTATAAAGATTAAAATGAGAGTGAGAATTAATCTTTAGGTATCTTGTAAGCTTAAGAGAGTAGAATTTTAGTTTATAATGATTAAATATTTCATTATTATAGTCTTTGTTTACTTGATAGTATGATATACAGAGCTATCGTTCAAAGATTTAATTATCATCTATATTTACTCAATTGTCAACAATACTAAATGGTCAATCACTCACAGCACTCCTTGCCTTCACAGACTTAAGTTTATCATGACTTCTGATGTTGATCCATACACATATCAAGTAATAATCCTTGTGGCACTCCTTGCCTTTATGGACCTTAGTTCATTGCGACTTAGTTCCATAAATATTACAGACCTTAGTTCATTGCAACTTAGTTCCATAAATAGAAAAAGTAATAAAAATTTTAATATTTATCAAGCAAAATTCTATTTGGATAGAGTATGATAGAGTACTCAACAAACTTAAAACCTCATTTACATTTAATTATTAAGCAAAAATCTAATCATGTAAATTAGAACAACATCTTTGACAAAAATTAATTCTTATGATCTCCTAAGAATCTCATATCTTCTTGTAATCCTTCTTTCTCTCATTATTTACATTGTATTAGAAAATAATCATTAATTTAGATAGCTTAATTTATATTTTAGGCAGGTAGTATAATATTTAGCTAGCATTTGTAATTTTATGTTTTATACAGCTAATTACTTTTGGGCAGCTTATTTAATTTCTCTTTAGACAGCCATTATAGCATTAGCCTGCTTTATTTTCTGCCTCTCTCTTGCTTCCGCTACTCTGGTCACCCCATATACATAGCATTATCGAGAAGAAATAATTATCAACTCAGCAAAGTTTTTGAACTTAATTGCCCATAACAAATGCAAAAAAATAATTTTAGAGAATGCACATTTTTCTTCATTTGGCTTGCACATAATTCTCCCACCTTCCTCCTAGTTACATCTATCAAACCCTCTCTCTTAAAATTCCTAGCTACTGCCACGATAATTGCATTCTGACTGTAGCAACTTGGACTCCAATTTCTTCTGCTATGACGATTAGTTTTTATCCGAATGTGGCTACTTTAGAGCTTTAAAATAACAAAGTTCCTTCCCTCCATGAAAACCCACTTTAGAGCATGCAAAAATTGATTAAAAAAAAGCCATTTGAAAACATCAAGTATCTATTGCTCCTTAAATTCTCTTTCTTTGTTTCTTTTTATGAAACCGAAGGAAAAAAATAGAATTGAATCATATAATCAAATTCCAAAGTTTTTAGACATAAATCCTCTCATAATTTAATCTTTTACTAAAACCCAGAAGGAAAAACATCTAATTTGATGCAATTTTCATCTCAACATGCAAGATCAGCCATGTTTCAATATCTCAAACCTGTTGGAAAATAAACTTGATTAGGCCCATTCTTGATAATGGGCTAGAAGGATGAATTTGTTAGTGGTCTTAACATTTGTTACTACTCCCTCATACTTATCTTTAATTATGTCTATATACCCTCATGAAACCCCTTTCTCACCCAACACCCTCCATTTTAACTCTCTAAGGACCCTATTATAAGCTTTCTCTAAGTCAATAAAGACCATGTGGAGGTCCATCCTCCTCTCCCTATATTTCTCTATGAATTGTCTTTGTAAGAAAATAGCTTCCATGGTAGACCTCCCAGGCATGAAACTAAGCTAGTTCTCTAATACACTTGTCTCATGTCGTAGCCGCTTCTCAATTAACCATTTTACCCCTGAAAGGACAATTTCACATTCCAAGCTATATCATGGATCCATACAAATGAATCATAAAGTTAAGGAGTTCAAAATAATCATTGGATATCAAAATCAAAGTCAAAGCAATTAAAAAACCTAAATGGAACATAAATCCTTATCCATTCAAAATAAGGTAGTATGAAAAGCAAGCAATAGAACTTCCAAAGGAAGCATTCAATCCAACCACCACCTTTGGGAGTTTCTAAAGGAATCCCAAATCACATACAATGAGATCATATATAGCAAGTGCTTCTAAGACAAAATAAGATGGAAGACCTGGGCCTATAAGAGACTTATTCCTTAATTTCTCTCTCCTGCTCAATCAAAGGAATGGAACATTAAAGGGGAAGCACAAAATTTACATGAAAAAAGGTGATTCATAATAAATTATAATTGAAAATTATTAATAAATAAAGCTAATTGGTGGAGAAAAACAAGGAGGAGAAGCAAGGAAGAGAATTTATGGGAAATCTACGATTGAAATCCATCTTACTTTTCAAGCACTTAAATGTCAAGATCTACACATTTAGGTGCATATCCTAAATAGCCAATGAAGATATATTCAAGTAAGAATGAACCAACCAACAAAAGGCTAAATTACAATGAAGACCAAATTGGAAATCTATTGGTGGAGAATTTTGAGGAGAGCTATCTACCTAAATTTAAGGAAGGTAGATCCCTACAAATAAGGAAAAAAAGGTCCCAAATATGTGAAATACTACTGGCTAGAGAAAAATATGAGAAAATCTAGAGTGGATAAGGAAATTTATCAGAAATCTAGGCCATTTACTCTAAGGTAATTCAATCTAATGGTAAAGACTGAAGAAGCATTAAATGAAGATCTTTTACATGCGATTACTCTAACCAAATCTCAGTCATTTAAGAGAGGATGATGATTATCTAAGTGCCAAGAATGAAGCATGGAAAAGATGAAAATCATAGACACTAAGCCCTAGTTGAAAATTCAAATCAAATCCTAAAGTAAAAGAGATCTCTACCCTTCCTTAGCATCCAATGGTCCACATTCAATTCAAAATTACAAAATCCACTTATGCTCCTATGGTTTACATGCCTTCCACCTTATTTGGCCTTTAAATCCAAACCAAATCACACCTAACTCCTAGATTATTTCCTAATCTTCCCCCTTGCTTCCCTCCTAAGCTATCAACTTTCCAATCATAACAAAACCTTCTTTCCTACTCAACCAATCTCCTTTCCTATACCAAATTATCCCCACACTCAATTCCAAGTCAAATACCACCCTCCACTTCTATTCCATGCCTCACTGTCTCTCTCTTCCGCTTCTCATCATCCCAAACATCTCAGCCTTCCATCCTTTCTTTCTTTAAATCCTAACCTTCAATCCCTAAGTTTTCAACTCTTAGAACTTTATAAATATGAAGCAATGGAGTGTGAAAACCTATCTTCTACCTATCCTTAGAGTTCAAGATGCAAAACAAGGAGAAAAGGAAAGAGGAAGATCCCTTAAACCCAAGCACCCTTCAAGCATCAATGTTCAAATCCCTTTGAGCAAAGGTAAAGGTCCTTAACTCAATCCAAATTCCCTTCTATTTCCTTCACTCTTCTTCTATTTTCCCTTTTTTTCTTTTCTTTTCTTCTTCCTTCTTCAATCTCCATACCTACATCCAATCTCCATGCATCACCCATGTAGTTTCCCATGCATGTGTTCCATGCATTCTTCTTTATGTTGTCCGCACCACATATAGTTGCATGTAGATATCTTTGATTTTCTTTTTCTTTGTTCTAGTTTTGTAATGATGAAGCATATGCATCATAAGAATCATCTTAGTTCATGTAATTTTCATGCTTTCATATCCATACTTCTATCTTGCATTCATGAGTTCATGTTTAAATTCCATGCACACTCCTTAGCACCTTCTTAGATTATATGCATAAGCATTTCCTTTCTAGAATTCACATGCTTAAGTCTTACTTTGTTGATTGCATGCATCTTAGATTATTTAGTGCTACAGTCGACCTTTGAGTTCCATCTTAGGATTCTCATTATAGTTGCATACATCATGCTTTAGGATGATTTTCATGCATCATAATTGTACGTTTTAGCTTACATAGGTTGTACACACATCCACTAGCATACTTTAATTCCACACATCTTCATCCTCCTCCCTTCCATGCTCTTATCTCTCAACCACACCACCTTGCACAATTCACACACACTTTCCTTGTGTGTTCATTTAAAACATGCATAGGATTGCACCCACTCACACCTTCAATTAAGAGCATAAAACCTCCACCAACCTTCTTTTTTACATGCACACACACTTCTTAGCCACATGCATGCTTCACTCTTCCATGCTTTTCTTTAGTTCTTCTATTTTTGTTTTCTTATGAGATTTGGAATTAAAGGAAAAGGAAAGATATCTTGTACCATTATATGGCAGAAAGGAGTCTTTCCTATCCTAGTATACGCGGTTAAGAGAAAACAAGTCTTATCATCAAGCAACTCCAATTCCTATGTAAAGGCTTAATGTTGAAGGGTACGATTACACCATATACCTATTCCTTCGTCACCTAAGGCTGGAATTTGATAAGTCCTAAGCCAAGGTCCACTTTCATCATGTTTATTTCCCTTTATTATATTTCATGCTTAAGGTAGGACACCTCCTCTGTGGCTGCCCTAACTTAAGAATAATTGACTTCTAATCCACTCCTTACCTCTCCTTAAGAGCTACCCTCTTCCTTAAGTGTTTCTAGCTATGAGATGCAACAAATTGTTTTGCAGTTCCATTCCATACATTCTTCTCTTTCTTTTAGTTGGTGGGATCTTTTAGTAAAGGTGTAAGGCACTTCTTCTCTTGGTTGCCTTATCAATTCATTCCTAAGGGTTTTTGGATAAGATTTGACTTTATAGGTCATAACATGTTAGGTTAATAAGAAGTAAAAAAGCTTGGTGGTAACTTTAGTGTATTATGGGTTGAAGAGAATTGTACAAGCTCCTGTTGAATGACACAACATTAGGGCCCTACAGTAGAATTCAAGCCTAACAGGAAGAAGTTTCAATTGCTTTCCTTTACTTTGCTCATGTAAAAAGCCTTGTAATCAATTTAATTAATGAGAATTTTTTTCTTTCTTTAGTTAATCCCTCGTTTCCTTAGTTAGTTTCTTTTTCTTTTTTCTTTTAATTGCTTTCTCAGTTAATTATATTTAGCTTTAGATTCTATTTTAATTTCCTTTCACTGCTACACATGAGGCTTTTAAGTTGGTATAAAGAAGTCATTATTTCAACTACCAACTTAGTAAGTATTTTACAAGTGATTTAGAAAAAAAATGACATTAAAAGCCTACACTTAAGAAGTAGTTTAATAAAAAAATATGACTTCTTTAGTATGGTGCAAAGAGAAAATTTTACATGGTAAAGACTTGTAAAGTTGTTTGGTTCAAATGACTTTAAAAGTCTCCACTTTTGAATTTGTTTAGAACAAAATGACTTTAAAAGTCTTTTCTTACATAAAATTTTCTCTTTGCATCAGACTAAAGAAGTCATTTTTCTATTAAATGACTTTTTAAGTTTAAACTTTTAAAGTTGTTTGAATCAAATGAATTTAAAAGTGAAGTCATTTAAAGTCATTTTTTTTAAATGACTTTAAAAGTTTATAGTTATAAAAGTAATACTTTGTTTTAATAAATTTTCATGGACTTTTGGTTTTTTTTTTTTTTTTTTTTTTTACTATCTTCATGTATATACAAACTAAAACTCATATATATATATATATATATATAGGTTGATTTTCATTGTGGGTGGATGAAATCCCAACTATGAATTGGAATGTATCTATATATTCTTAATCAGTATTGATTTTTGAGTCTTGGTAAGTCTCTTTTATTTGTCTCATATATATATATATATATATATGTTTGAAGAATTTTTTGCATGGTACTTAGGTCTTTTGCATATTCTTCTTACATAACTCAACATTGATTTGTGAGAAATATTATTTGTCATCCCATTAATTAGTGAATTTAAAGTCATGAAAAAATGAGTCTAAGAAAGATTTTAAGTCATTTTTTAAGAAATGACTTCAAAAGTTTCAACTTTTAAAGTTGTTTTTTGAAAACAAATTTAAAAGTCCATCATCTATAAATAGCCAAAGTAATCTCATTTTTTCCTGCATCCCCTGTTCTTGTTCTTCATCTCATGGGTGGCATGACGACCTCCTCCTCTGGTCCTTATGTCTCTCTTTGTCCTTTTTCCCTTCTTGCTTTCCATTTTGGATATTTTAATTATTTGTGCCATGAAAAACACTATAAGTAAAGTAAAATCGCTTTTTATTATGCATGATTTTATTGTTACCAACTCTCTATGTTTGTATTTTGTAGATCAAGTGGGTTTTGTCACTATAGTGATGGAGTTAAGAAGTGTGTTAGATCATCGTGATTTTGACAAAAATCATATGAATTCATTGTAAACAATGAATTCTCTCTCTAATCCTTGTTCATGTATTTGTTTGTGTGTGTGTGTGTGGGGGGGGGGGCAAACAATGCATGAATCAACACTAACTATAATGTAAAATCAATTTCATTGTGTATTTATGTAAGATATTGTAAAGTACTAATATAAAATATATATTTATATATATTTGAAGTAAAAAATATATTAGTTTTTAAAGTCATTTAAAAAAATTACTTTAAAAGTAGTGACTTTTTTCAAGTTGTTTTCTGCAAACAACTTTGAAATTGCTACTCTGGATTGTGGCTATCCTCAACCAAATCCCAACTGTGAATTAGAACTACATTCATATATTTGCAATTGATATCAAATTTTGAGTGTTGGTTATTATCTCTATTCATCTCATATATATGTATGTATGTATGTATGTATGTATGTATGTATGTATGTATGTATGTATGTATGTATGTATGTATGTATGTATGTATGTTTGAAGAATTTCTGCATAGTTATGATTAGAAACTTCCCTTTTTAAAGTCAAATTTCTTTTTCAATGTATATGTCATATATTTCTTCTTTTTTTCATTATTAATTGAAAACTTCTACTTATGTGCATACATGTAATTTAGTTATTTTAAATACTTATAATTCCTAAGTGTTTGGTAAAATGACTAGTCCAATCTTTTCATGTTGAACAAGTCTCCACACACATATTTGTTTCAATTACTTGAGATAATGGACAAATATGCTTGGATGACTACAACAAGCATGCTGGTGATAATCGTAATCGCATGTGTTGTCTACGCTTGAAATGTAGAAACTTGAAAATTGTAACTATAGGGGTATTGGGAGGGGTGTATAGCCAAATGTTATATTGTAGAGTAAGCAGTGTAGTTTTGCACTAAGTACTTAACAGGAGTGGATGAGATTGGAATCCCAAAATAGAAACAATCGATTGCATTTCATGATCCCAAGGTTGGTGAACCTCTATCTAGTGGTCTTGTATCAACCATTGATTATAAAAAATGGGACCAGGTGCATCTTTATGTGTCGCGAAATATTGACGATCTCTAATCATAAATTGTGTAAGTTGATTATGCACTTAGGTAAAAATTAATTATTCATAGTTATATTTTCTTTGATCTCTCCATTAATATGTGTTTGTATGTAGTGAGCACATGGATGTCCTCATTTTGGGTTTACATGATGTAAGTATGGTGCGCCTTCTTCATGAATAGTGCTCACCATCCTTATACTTCATGTGCATGGTTCTAAGGAGTTTTGATTGAAGTTGTGGAAGTTCAATAATGTAATATATGTAAATATTCATTTATAATGAATAAACAAATCACAATACAAAAAATAGGATTCTTTTCTTTTCTTTTATTTCCATACTGATATCACAATTCACTCCATACAAATAATCATCAATGTAATAATCCAACTAAATGTTGAGCAACTCCAATTTCTAAATTCCATTTCATGAAAAATTTTAATTTTACTTTGAATGAAATACAAATTTGAAATCCTGCGTTTTGAGTTATGTGAAATTGACCTTTTGAAAGGCACTTAATTAACCATCAAAACATCAATATTTGACATGTATGCGTCCAGACAATTCAAATGAAACTAAGTATCTTATAATTGGAGTTCAAATGGATAAGTTATGATTTTTCTCACAAAGGGCAATTTGTTCTACACTATGTGGGCCCCACTTGTAGAAAGCTAAGTTAGACAGCCAAGAGGCATTGGGAATTCAATATGAATAACATTCCTTACTTTTGATTATAATTAAGATGAGCAATATGATAAAGAAAACACCATAATTAGATGCTTTGAATAAATTAAAAAGAAATGAAATTACACAACTAAAGGAGGGGCCCATTTTGATACTGGCACCCCTCACACTTAAGTAAAACAAGAACAAACCTTTAGGTCTATTGCCAAGGAGAAAAGGCACGAGAAAAACCCAAGGAAGAGAGAAAGAAGAAGAAGAGAAAGGGGAGGAGGAGGAAGAGGAAGAAGGAAATGAAGGAAAGGAAAGAAAGGAAAGAAAAGAGAGAAGAAAAGGAAGAATACCACTCCGGAAACTAGATTAAGCCATAGAGAGAGGGAGATTTGAAGTTTTTATCATCGAGGAAGATAGAGTTCACTAGCGTCAATGGTAACTCTGATTGGTGATCCGACCATCCATCTCACTTTGAACAAGGAGAGGAGCAAAACCCCTTTGGTTCCACCATAATCGAAGGAGGGACAATGTTAGAGCAAAGAAGATAGTATGCATAGGGAACTATGAATAGAAAAATCAACAAATCATGCCTTGTCTAATGATGATTGCAGGTGAAAACTCACATTAGAGGTAAGATCCGTGAAAACTCAACTTTGGATTTGCTCTTTTTGCTAGATAAAGACAATTTCATGCTAAATTTAGGATTTTGTGATGATCCAACCATTGATCTCTTAATCAACCATCCATTTCTTAAACCGTGATTAGAAATAATTAAATACCTACCTGATATAGCTTAAATTGACTAAGATTGTTGATCTATGCTTGAAACTGATTGGACAATCTCAATTGTCTGATCAGTTATTGTGGAAACAATACTAGTGATACCTAATCGATGGTCAAATGCTACCAGTAAATTCCTTGACCTAAAATTGATATAGAATGTATCAAAAAATTTTGATCTAGTAATGAAATAGATCAGACAATCTTGGTTGTCCAATCTATCATAGTTAAAATGGTAACCTTGTAATGCCTGATCCATGATCTCAATAGTGCATGGTAAGAAAAGTATGGATTTGACCAGCAACAATGATAAACCAACATTACACTAATCATAATGATCTGTGGTCTAAAGGTAAGATCTATCCCTAGATCTGTGGACCTTAACACTTAAATGCTTAGATCCTTATGACTTGAAGACTAATCAATAGATTAGGCGACATTTAACTATTCATTTAGAAATTTAACATATTAATTTAATATAAGGAGCATAATTAATTATTTCAATTATAAGTAAATGATACATTTGTTTAGAGGTATAGAAGGCAAAAAAAATATAGATCAATGGTAGCATCGAGTATTGATAACTTTTGGAGAATCTGAAGCATTGAATCTAAGTAGGTGGATTAAGATTGTTATTTTTGAAAACTAAATAATTACTATATTTTTATAAGAATGAATTAATATGAATAATGATTTATATGTACTATCTAAAATTTTAAAGAAAATCAAAGCATATGAAACTTAGTTATCATCTTGTGATGTGTTTTACTTCATCAAATTGGAAATCGAATGATTGAACTTACAATTGAAACTGCTATTATTGCCTAATTATAGCGCCCAAATAAAAGATCATGTACTACCCTTATTAGACTAAAACTTATATACATATGCCTATATCTAGGGACACCTTTAAAAGTTAAAGTCAATATGTAAACTTTGGCTACTATTCAACAAAACTACTGATTTAGGCATCAACATTGAACCATACATTAAAAACTTGTAGCACTCTCTCTCAGTTGAGTATTGTAGATAGGTTAACTGAATTTGTAAATTGGATTAGTGTATTGATAATCTTTTCATGTTATATCATTTTCATCTTTTATTTTTCATTGAATATGTGTTTATACCCTTTCTTATGAATGTATAGGAAATTCCATTAAATAACTCGAGAATGAAGAACTCCATTTCACCTAGCTATGTTTAAGAATAAAAGATGGGTGTGTGTATGTGCTTGAGGACTAGTGGTAACTATGTTCTCAAGAACATAGAGGGACTAAAACTGAAGCAAATGCATGCTTGTTTCTACAAAAAACTAATGCACTTTCAAGTATGAAAAATGAGTAAACAATGATGCATGTGTATACTAGAACATGGAGATTTTAATGCTACTTTCTTTGGGCTTAAATCAACGACATAGTAAGCTATCTTTCAAAAGGTAAAACACTTGCAAATGTCAACAAAGTGGGGGACTACCTTGGAGCACAAATTCCCCTAAGTAAAATAGGTATTTGATGCTTAGGATCATGCCCCATTTGGTTGGTGTTTGGCCATGAGAAAATTGCAAACAATGGTGACCATGACCTAGCTAACTAAGCAACACAAATCCTATGGAAAAGTGACCTAAAGGTAACTTCATGAGGAGAACTAATAAATGGCTTTACATCCTTAGGCTAAAGGCATTACATGCTAAAGAAAATGAGTGAAGCAATATTGCACCTAAGGGAATATAAACCCAAATAAAAGGCATGTTACACTTAGCCTAGAGTAGACTAGAAGCATCAGCCAATGTGACAACCCGGGTTTTTCAATACTTTTTTTTTTTTTTTAACTTTTCAAAAGGTGGGGCCCCAATTTTATAAAAACCAAAATAGAAAAAAATAATTTCAATCGAATTTCATTTTTTTGAAAAATCCCGAGGTCAACCATTGACGCAAACAAGATTTTCTTTTCTTTCTTCTTTTTCCAAGTAAACATGTTTAAAATAGAATTACTATTCTAGGACTCATCCAGTCATCAACCCCATTCCCATAACAGTATAATCAAGTCCAATAACATATATATACATACACAATCCATGTGAAACTAGAACATACCTCTCAATGAGACTTCTCGACTACTATTCTTCTAACTCCTCATATGTCCTGCCTTTCTTTAATATCTGATGCATTGCAACAATAACGCAATACCTCAGCAAGCAATGCTTGGTAGGTATATAGACATTTAATGTATATCAATGAAACAAAATCGAATAATCATATTGATACAATGAGTAAAGCAATTTTCTACAAGAATATAATTATTTTAAGCAATGCTAATAAAATCTCAAAACATCATATACGATAAAACATGCATTTCGTGGATTTAAAACATGATATGATCTCATGTAAATGAGCATACAATAATAACAGGGTACCCCCAAGGTACGTGGGTCCCACGAGTGTCCCATACACTAGCATCACAGATCATGAGTACTCATATCAAACCTCTAAGTGTCATCACAGCCAGGCATACCATCACATCTCCATACTCATCATGCAAGCACATAGAATAAGAGTATGGATCATCATGCCGCAGTGGCAACCCTCCAAGGTCTCAACCACATCTGCTCCCCGTCGATACCATAACGGGAGACTTAATGTTCATCCCCTTGGAAAAGCCCGGACCGGTAGTGTGGACTATCCATGTTACCAAACCACTACCAAAAGCCATCTGCAGGTAGGTGTCTATCATATCATATCACAAATCTCGAAGGGTGGGTGGCTGGACCTCTCCCTCCTAACATGACATCCACTGGGTGAGAGCACCCATCATAAAACACAAAACAAGGAAATCATGTATGTCAAAAAACCAAGAGCACTCGTGGCTCTCAATCCCTAAGGCATGCCCCTCATCCCGGGGTTAACCTCTAAAAGGACCAGCCACCAAGCCTTCACTTTCCTTTCTCATGAAAACCCATCAGTTTCAGTGATGCAATAAGGAAGATCATTTCTATTTGTGCATAATTAGGTAATATCAATCTCATGAAACCATCGGTCATAAATACATTCAATACATAATTGAAATCAAAGAGCGATCATAGCATAAAACTCTAAATCTCACAACATCATCGACTAATAATAAGTGTATTTTAAATCACAATCACTCATGATGCTATGATAATGCAAGGTTTTAAAATCAAAACAAAACATTAAATGTCATCACCTACCTCAATGTGAGATCACCCAACTCAAGCATATAATCTTCTTAGCTTGTACGTTCAGATGTACCTGTTAGAACCACAATACTATTTTGTGTTATTTATTACATTATAATGAAATCTATGATGATCCAACCATTGGATCATCCTCTAAGATCTCTAATTATGATTTGGTTCTTAATTTAGTCTCATCTCATGTCCATTTGTTCGTTTTTGTGTGTATCTAACGTTTATACCTTAATCTGATGGTTAGATCATCCTCAGATCAATAATTTCCCAAGATCTAGTTCAGACCAATGGTCTAGATCAATTTCTAGAGTAGTCACGCTAATATACCCCTTAGAACCATTATTTATTGTCATACTTTATCTCATTGTTCAAGTCTTGAGGCCTGATCACCCTTTGATCAGTCAGTTCTAAGTTATTAATTAATATTTTATAATTTAACTAATCTAAAAGTAGTCAAATGTAGGTTTTCAAGCCAAATCTAGGTCTGCGTCGTCAATACGATAGTAACGGATGTTTCCGCTTATGATTTGAACCTCTGTAGCTCCTGAAATCAAGCTTTTTGTGAAAAGACTTCATAAATTAATTAGGCCTAGCAATTTGGGTTGGTGGGTCATGTTTGTGTCAACACGAACATGACACATTAGAGTTATGGGTTTACATGAATAGGACCCACTTAATAATCATGTCAAGAATTCATGACCCAAACACAGCACAATTATTAAACAAGTCGACATGACACGACTCATGTAACATGATTAAGTAAATATAAAATAAATAATATAGGACGGTTTCAGAAGAACCGTTCTATATTACTCTTGTAATATAAGACAATTCTAGATGAACCATCTTATATTACATTTAGAGTTGTAATATAAGACAGTTCATCTTGAACTGTCCTATTACATTGTAATATAAGACGGTTCTAGATGAACTATCCTATATTAGTCCTGTAATATAAGATGGTTCATCTGGAACCGTCTTATATTACATTTACAGTTGTAATATAAGACAGTTCCAGATGAACCGTCCTATATTACATTTACAGTTGTAATGGCAAAAGAGCTGCCGAAGAGGAGGAGCTGGGTCCTGGTGGGAAGAAAATCCGTCCAGGCATCACGACTGATATTATCGCGGAGCTTACATATTGTAATCTTATGCTATAGGGACAGCGTAAAAAATGTCAGATCCCACTAACATTGGCATCTGTTGATGCATTGTAGAGTTATACACAGCTTTCTAGTCATCCCCTCCACAAAACCAGTAAGCCAGGCATTTTATTTGCTAATATCCATCCTTCTAAGGTATGAATACTAGAACTTATTGTTATCATAATCCTTGAAGTGCATTTGAATGTATGCTTAAAGTGTTTTTAATCGTAGTGTGCAAATCATGCTCATGGAATTGTTACATCATGGATGTAGCTAGTTTCTCTCTCTATCTCTTCTTTATTTCTTTTTCTTTTTCTTTTTTAGTTTTTAGTTTTTAGTTTTTTTTTTTTGCCTTTTTGACATATCTTGCCGCTTTTTTATCCCATTTATTTTTCACCCTATGTTTATTGTCCTTTTGATGTGAGAGGACTTCAACCTAGAATTCAATGTTTGTGAAACAACGGAGAGCTTTAAAGATGGGTTCTTACTTCCATGGTCATATCAGATTGAGGAGTGGTTCTAGGTAATATCAGGAAGCTAAAAAAGATCATATATCTTATAATGTTGTTATGTAGAGCATGCATCTTAGTTTAGGAGGATGTGAGTAAAGTGATAAAAGGTATTGTGCAAGCATTCTAATTGAAACATCAAGAGTTCGTGAACTTCTCAAGTAGAATGACACACTTAAGTAAACCTCATGGTGAATGTTGTGATACTAAAAGGTGGGGAGATTGTTGATCTAAGGCAACAACGTGTGGGAGATTTGGTCTACGGTTATCAAGTTCGATTAATATTGCTCTGTTGCTGATGGATCTGTAAACTAAATCATTGAAAATACAATTGGCAGAAGAAGAAGAAGAAGAAGATGGAATTGAATTTAGTGAAGGAAAGTGAATACAAGCTGAAGAGAATGAAAGAAAACAACATGATTCCCACTATAGGCCATTCGTACCTTCCTTGATGTATTCGCTTCTGCCCTCTTCACTTTCTACTCAAAAATTCCTGCTCCCTCTGTTTTCCTTACACTAAAAACATGATTCCCCTAACAAAATTCCTTCACCATCCACTCCTATCCTTACACCTGTCCCCCTTATATATCTGGATTTGATACTAAATTGTAATATAAGATGGTTCCAGATGAACCATCCTATATTACATTACAGTTGTAATATAAGACGGCTACAGATGAACCGTCCTATATTTTAATATAAGACGGTTTTTGAAGAACTATCCTATATTTTCAACCACATGTTAGATGGGTCAACGTGATGAATAAATAGGTCGCGTGTCAAACAGGTCGACATGATGGGTCACATTGATTGACCCGAAACACAACACGATTTTTGGCGTGTCATTTTCGGGTTGACTTGAAAATGACACGAACACAATAAGACTCGACCCAAACCCGCTAAATTCGTGTCGGGTTTGGGTCGTGTTATCGTGTCATGTCATATTTTGCCACCCCAAAAATTAATATATTAATTTATAGGGGTAGGTACGCATGCACCGACTTACACAGGCGGTGCGGTTTACACCGACTTACACCAGCGCACTGGGCGCTCAGGACACCTAGTGCGTTCTGGACATCCGGGACAACTCGCAAGAGTGTCCTGCACGCGCGTGCGATGGAGCACCCACATGCGCTGTCCCCGTTTGTGTGTCCCAGTGAGCGTCTTGGGCTTACTGTCTATCGGGGACGATGAACCCAAGCTGTCCACCTTGTTTTGGCTTGATCGGAGCCGCATAAGCTTTGATTTTTTATCTGTTTTCGCTGTTCCTAGGGTTTTTGGGTCTAAATATCACAATGAACGGCTTAGATTTCTCATTTTAAGTGTCCTTAACATGGCTTGAATCATGCTCCATAGTTTTGAATCCATAGGCCATCCAATGGCCATTCTGATCAGATCTAGCCCGGATCTGTGAGGGAAAAGTTGAAAAACAAAGTAAATAACAAGTTAAAATGTGTAACTTACCTGATTAGAGTCGAAGATGGGAGATCAGAGCCCTCTAGTGCGTGCAAACTTAACTTGTTTTCGCGGTGTGCACAGAGAAAAACAAGCGCTCTCCTCTGGTTGTTTGGCATGGGAATGGAAGGGGAAACTTGTATTTAATAGGCTAAGTCCCGATTTTTTTGAATGGAAGGTAGATCAGTGCCTTCCTCCATTAGAACTCTAATGGAAGTGGAAAAGGGGTGCATTATCAAAATGACTCCCTTTAATTAACGTCCCTGACAATTTACTAATTTACCCTTACACTTAAAATGGTCATAACTCACTCATCTGAACTCCGTTTTTGACGGTTTTTATACCGTTCAATTCCTATCAACATGTACTTTTTTGTTTTTGAGTTTTGAGGACCAATTTCTGTACATAAAATTTTTATTTTAATTTATTACTAATTTATTATTTAAAATTTGAGGATATTATAGTCAATCTACCTAAAACTCCCAAAAATAATCAATAGGTGGCCCTACTAAACAATTGATCACTTTGATAAGAATGACTTATAATGCATTCCTAGATATGGGCATGAACAAGACGCAATAAGGCATACATGCAAGTTTACTAGTGAATGCTTTAAGATGTATCTCTTGATTGTCGAATGATAGTAGTTGCTTACATAAAGGTAAATTATTTCAGTCATGTCTATATAAGTATAAATGAGTGTATATACATGTTCTATGTGATAGTTAGAATCATGCAAGTTAACATTGCTTTACTTATATCTGAGTAAACGGGAATGTGAGGTGAAATTTGGATGATTATTACAATGGGTAGGGCTCGTTGTAAATTGTGATGATGCTTGTATGAATGGTACTTAAATGATGGTTCTTTTATGTTGTGCTTTGAACTTTGGAATTACTTGAGATTTATCATTTTCTATGATACATGCATCATGTGCACTCCTCTTAAGTTTTAATTGGATATTTTATTTGTATTGTTAGTCCATATTTTGAGGTTACCCTTCATTGATAAGTTTAATTGCATGCTATGTTAGGTTTAGATTTCATTACTTAAGGTTGTTGCATCTTCAGAATAGTTTAGTTAGTTTCTAGGTTTAGTTTTGGAAAATTTTAACATTAGAAATATCTATATGGAAAGTTTTTATTTTCATGTATGTTTTATCTAATTTGCTCTCAATTTGTTTGCCACCTATGTCATGTCAGTTTATTTTCTTTAGAAGGATTACGTGGCTTTTTTTACCTCATTATTCTAATATCATTATGTTCTTGTTTATAATAAAGATGGAACAAGAACAATATCAAAATGAAGAATATGGAAAAAGTGAAGAGCACGAACAAGAGGCCAACATGAACACTACTCAAAAGAGAAAGGGTAGAGGGCGAACAATTCTCAAAATAGTTATCAAGAAAAAGTTGAATAGAATTAAAAAAAAGGAAAAACTATCTAGCAAATAGTAGGGGGCAAGAGATAGGTGAGAATGTAACCTCTTATAGCAACTTTCTCTACTTCTCATAAGAAGCATAGTTCCCATCACAATTGATGATTAGATACTTGTTCCATCCTTGACAAAAGATTCAATATTGGAAATGGTGAAGGTAGGCAAACATTAATAAGATGTATTATATAATTTATAACATAGCTTAAATATAGTAATTTGTTATGTACTTTGCAGACTGCCTTTGACATACCTAACTAGAAGAAGACACGTGCTTTACAAGGAGCTGTTGAGCAATGGAGAAAATGGAAGAACTACCTTGTTGGCAATTACATAGCTCCATATATCAACAATCCATCGAGGTTGTACACAATTCTTTCCATTTATTATAATGTCATTGACCAGGGCGTGGGGAACGCATTTGTACAAAACTGCATTTATTCCAACATCATTTGTGCAGAAACTATGTTTCATTTAATTAATTACATGCATCAGATTATTATAGTTGATTATGTATGTACAAATGTGCAAGCAAAGAGTGCAAGAGGAAGAAAGGTGTATGAAACTAATATGCGGAACCACCTGTCTAGGTTGGGCTACACTCATTTAGAAGAGTGTAAAGTAAGCATCTGTAATAATTTATTCCTTTCAAATTAATCCTATTATAGTTATATACATTTTGTTCTCTAACTAGTGTCTTACTTGACAGCAAAAGAAAGCTAGGACTACGAAACCCATTGATCACTCCATCCTTTGGAAGATGGTGCATTCGGTGGGCTATATTGACCAAATGTTCTTAGATGAAACTCCTACCCAAATTTCTTCTCGCATTGTAATTCGTTTCACCTATCTATCAATTTTATATAATTAATTAGATGATAGTATCATGTCTTTCTAATTAAATTTTGTAGGACATTCTTACCTAAGAAAGCACAAGTATAGGAACTCTAAGCAACACTACTATCAACGATGGCATCCTGTGTAGGGCTATGGGCAAGAAGAAGGACCACCCTATTGAGTTAGGGGCATGGGTCACTGTATTCTTCCTTTTAAATTCTTTGGTAAAAGTTTACCTACAATTTAAGATCAGGAGTCATATAATGAGTTGGTTGAGAAAATAAAAGCAGATATATTTAGCTAGTTGCATGAAGGAGGTTTAACACAATGCCCTTGTACCTCCATCAAATGCTAGCTACAATTGTCCAACTAAAGAATTTCATGAAGGACAATCGGTGCCCCTCGAAAGAGAAATTTCAACTAAGGAGGTATATATATTGAAAAAACTGAAAATTTTCATTGTCTTTCTATAATAATTCACTATCTTAACCTCTCTATTGTATATCTAATTTGTAGGTGGGTCAATGCCTATTGGCCTTAGATTCCTGTCAAAACATCATGGTAGTTGGTTCATGCTATGAGCATTAATCAACCCTTTTGCACGGAATTAGTATTCCTCCACATACTAAGTGAGTGTCCATTACTATGGCTTTGGATGTTAATGCCAGCCTACCATTCTCATTAGAAATGGGAAATATTATAACTGTAGGCAGGTAGTTGCATATCACGTCGCTTAGCCGAAGGCACTAGTCATTCCTATAGAGTCCATAGTATATATCTTATCATACTACCTTCCTCATCAATATTTTTAGCTAGAGACCTCACTTAATTGTTTGTTAACTTTATACTATAAATCAAAAATAATATTTGTCATCGAGGTTGCTCGCTGTTGTACCATCACCCATTGTTGCACCAATGGAACATTTACTTGTATATATGTTTATTTGTTTTTCATCATAAATTAGGTCCTCTTCGTTGATTAATATTATTTAGTTTTAAAAAATTACATCTTTTAAAACAACAATCTAAGGATTGTGTGGAAGTCCTACCTGACACGCCTCGATTCCTAAGGTTAATCTATATTCTCATCAATGAAGATAGGAGGGAGTGCTTATCGATTACGTTGTTGAAGTGCCACTTATAGTAGAGGACCTATTATAAGTTTTCCTATGGGATCAACTCGAGCATCCTCACATTATCTCCCACATGGGATATATGCATACATTTGCTTATAAAATATTTGACATTACATGTTATATTTTCATGGTATATGTAATAATTATTTTTGTTATATAGCTTCTTGAATAATGCAACTAGCCTCTTAGAGGTTGAGGGTATACTTTACCAATTCCTTGACCCCAGCATCATTCGTAGAGCGGTGGAGCAATAGAGAGGCATGTTGATGATATTTTACCAAACTTCTTATGGTGCTCTAAGGGACAGAGCTTAATGATTCCTTATAATAGCGGGTAAGTTTTAATTTTCTTGTTTTCTTGCCCACTTATTCTATACTTAGGGAAAGTCAACTTTAATTATAATTCATATGATTAGACATATAGGGCTCATTGGATGCTGCTTATTTTAGATGTGCACAGTGAGCAAGCTTTATTTTTATTATTATTGTGGATTATGTGTAGATAAATAATTTGTTATTCATCTATAATGCATTTGAAATTTAAATTTGTAAAGCACGGTTAACATGAGTTAATCTAATTAAGACTATACAACCATTGAAACTCACTTGGAAGAATGTCAAGGTATAGAAAATATTTAATTACTCTATTTTATCACTAATTAAACTTGCAATATTAGAAATAAATTTACGACTTCTTTTTGGTGTCCTTGTTGACAAGGCCCTAGACAACAATCTGATTGGAGTGCAGATACTATGTGATGAGATACATGATGACACTAATATTAGATAGTATTGGTGTCTTCTAATTAAGAAAGGTAAGACATTTTTTACATTTTATAATCTTATATTTTTTTTACAACTTTTATGGATCCAATTAAAAGAATGTGACATGAATTAAATATGTTGTATTGAAGACTGCAGTCCTTTCTAAGTGGGCAAACGAGAAGAGTTACTCCAAAGTAAACCTCAATGAAATACAAAACAAATGGGCTAAGTATGTAATGAGTTTCAATTAGAACACTTGGAGTAACTACATGATTGTAAAATACATAATAAGGTATTTTTTATTCACTTATATATATATATATATTTAAGTGATGAATTAGTGAAAACTTGGAGTGTGGGAGTAAATGAATAAGTATGGATGAAGTAAATTTGGAGCTTGTAAATGAGGTAATGGGGGTTGGCTTTCATTATATTTATTGAATATGAGAAATTACTTACACTTCTGTTCAAATTTTTTTACTATTATATTTCTATTATAATTGCTTCTTTCTCTTTTCCTTGGGCCACTTCCTCTTTCATGACTACCTTTTCTATATGGTTCTCCATTTTGGGGGTTCTTGAGATGATGGCACATTTATTTTTTAATTAAATTTAGCTTAAATTGAAGAGCACTTTTCAACAAAAATTTTAGAGTGCCTCAACAACTTTTGCTCATGAGTTTGTATTGATGCCATCAACTCTTGAAAACTCAAATTAGATATTTCTTTTATTTCTTTAATAACTGAGACCATGGAATCATATTTTTCTAGAAAACTATCAAAATATTTTTGACAACTTTCTTTCTATTATAACTTCACCATATATCCCCATTTGATTTACTGCTTCAATATTCTAGAAAAATATTCTTTTAGAGTTTCAGATTCTTTCATCTAGATATTCTCTAACTTGCCTCTAAAAGCTTGTAGTATAGTAGTTCTCACCTTTGTGCTTACTTGAAGCTACTATTGTATAATGCTCCCTAACCTTTGAAGCTCTCATAATTCTTAAAAGTAAATATTTAAAATTGCTTGATGAATGAAGAACAAGGCTTTTGCCTCTTCTTTTTTTACTCCTTCAAAGCTTCCATTGGAATATTTGTAAGAGTTGCTAATTGCTCAGGTTTCACATAGCCAATTTCAACCAAATCCCATAAATCTTATGATAGAAAGAGACTTTTCATCTTCATACTCCAAAAGTCATAATTTTCTCCAGAGAATATAAGAATAGAAAGCTGTTGAATGCCCAAACCTTGATTATTCGTTCTAGCCATTGTATTTTGCTACTAGGTAATGAAATGTTTTGATCCACCTTCAAGTCTACCCACTAGTGTGATGATTTATTTTTCCCCAACTACTTTGAACGAACATGCTCTATTCCAATTTGTTAGTTTTTGTAAGGTTTAGAAAACAAATATGAAGAGGGAAAGAGTAAATGTGTTCTTTTATTTTTCATTATTTTCTTTAAAAAATACATAGTTTTAAGCGATGAATGAGTGGAAACTTGGAGCGTGGGAGTGAATGAGTAAGTATGGATGAAGTGAATTTGGAGCTTGTAAATAAAGTGAATGTGGGGGTTGGTTTTCATTATATTCATTAAATTATATAACTTTTATGGGATGATGAATGAGGGGAACTTAGAGTGTGAAAGTAAATGCAAATGTGTATAAAATTACAAATGAAGTGAATGTAGATGTTGTAGTGAATGTGTGGTTTGAGGTCTCTTTTATGAAGTATTTTCAAGATAGATGTGGATGGATAATGATAAATTTGGATGTTTTGTATCCAATGTGGAAGTGAATATATGTTTGTTTTTCATGTGTATAAAGATTGTAAGAAAATTGTATTGGGTGTTACATTGAATGTAGAAATACAGGTAGTAATTGCAATGTGAAAAATAAAAAGAAAAATGAACTTTTGAAGTTGTTTATCTAACAACTTCAAAAGTATTGACTTTTAAAGTCGTTCAAATGACTTCAAAAGTATCGACTTCTAAAGTCATTTGATAAACGACTTCAAAAATCGTTAACTTTTAAAGTCGTTTACTCAACCACTTATAAAAGCCTCTTATGTAGTAGTAAATTTCTTTATTTACATGTTCCTTACTTTATGTCTTAATACTATAGTTCAGTTTATTTATTGCTTTAGTGCCTAAATTAAAGTTTCTTTAAATTCTTTTGCTTGGCTAGGTTAAAGTAACATAATCTAAGTCTTAATCAACTCCATTTATCAAAGAATCCTCATGGAGTAGACCAATATATGCTGATTCTATACTCCAATAGAGCCATGCGCTTGTGATAATTAATTAAAACATATCATTTGTTATTTAGCAATTTTTGAAAGTAGCTTTTTCGTCTTTGATTGATCTTATCATCTTTGACTATTACCCTTTGATTGTCACTTTTAATGCTCTTAACGTGGTCTAAGTCCTTACTCTTCTGTTCTCTTATTTTTGCAAGTTCGAACACATTTTTCTCACCTTCTCTTGACCCTAATCTATTATAGAGATCATTATACTCCTTGAATTTAGTCACACTCATTACTTTCTTAGCAATGTTTTAAGCATTCTTATACTGTTCAAAGTCTTCGTTACTTCTAATCCTTTTTTCTACCTTAAAACACACCTATTTCTCTTTAATAAATGTTTTGTACTTTTCCACTCCACCCCCAAGTTTCTTTTACTGGTTGCTTTTACCCTTTTATATACTCCTAGAACATCTTTTGCCACTTTCATAATGGGCTCGGCCATATCAGTTCACATGGTTTTTACTTCTATTTCATTGTTCTACTTTTCTTCTACCATCAACTTGCTTGTCGGTGATGTTTACTTCTCTCCTTTTAAGTTCCACCACTTAGTTTTTGGACACTTATTAAGTTTATTTTTCTTCTTTCATCTTTTAATATAAATAGCCAAAACCATTAACCTATGTTGTGTGGTTAAACTCTCATTGGGTATCACCTTACAATCCTTATACATTGATCTCCTGGTATTCCTGAGTAGAAAAAAAGTCTATTTGGCTTTATATCATATCCTCCATGTGCCATATCATATCATTCCTTTTCTTTTCCTATATAACCATTTAACTTAGCTCCTATAAATTACACCTCTGTGTTGGGAATTTCTTGCATTACTCTCTCCATCTCTTCCTGAAATTATCTCTTGATTCTATCTTCTAACCTTACTTGTGAGGCATATGCACTTATAACATTTATGATCTTCTCTCCTAGAATAAAGTTTGTTAGTAAAATTCTCACTAGTTCTTCTAACGTCTACAACTTTATCCTTTAATTTTTTTATCCGCCACTATCCCTGCTCTATTTTTTATTACTGTTGTTACCTATATACAAGAGCTTATAATCATCAATGTCTCTAGTTTTCGCTCCTTTTCACTTGGTTCTTTGGACACAAGCTATGTTGACACTCCTACATATCATCATATTGATTAACTTCTTATACCTTACTTCAATATGCCTATATTCTAGGTAGTGATATGACTCTTATTTTCCTAAGTTAGTCTCTTTATTTGAGCACATTTAGAATGATATGGGAATCGCAGCCTACTTTCTATTGCATCTGGGATCTAATGCAGGGAATCACTTATAGGGAATTGTCCTAGCAGCCTTTGCCCGTTTTCCATTGCATTTCGGATTCAATGCAATGTGTAGCTTACAGGCGTACCCTTGTCAACTCATTTGAATACCTGAATTTCTATTTGTCTCTGTCTAGCTACCCATTCCTTTTCTGTAGCACGTTTGAACTCATCAGTCACCTTCTGCTGCTCCCATCCAGTAACCAAGTTGCTCTGATTCTGAGGCATAGAAGGAAACCATATGAAATGATAACTATATACGTGACAAATAAGAACAAGAGCACCCAGGAAGATGGAAGAAGAAGGGTTTCTTTGCTTCATTTCCTCATGAAGGTGTCCTCTGTCTCCACCATATAGGATAAGTGTGTAGTTTCAGCCTTCCTTTTCTTCTTCAATCGCTGTGCTTCTTCTGCATGCAAATGGAATAGGGGAAGCAAAATTTATGAATGGATGGAGACGAATATGAGAATGCCGTTTTCTCTTAATAAAAAGGAACGAAGATACAAACGAAAAAAGAAAAGAAAAAGAACAACCAATAGTTATCTTATATGTGCTATTGGGAGCACTACAGTATTTAGGCGTATATAGCCCATATTTTCAGCTGTTTTACCTCTGCTTAAACTATTTTGTGTATGTTTTAGAATTGCCAAGGATAAGATAATTCTCCACGGATATGTTTGTTCTTGCATTCTTGCTTCCCGAACAATCAAGTAATGTGCTGCAAATGTGGATGCTAAGCACCGAATCAGAGTGACTTGATCTCGAAGCGAGAGAAACACAAGGAGTCTAACGAGTTCAAACGTGCTTCAGAAAAAGAATGGGGGTTAGGCAGAGACAATTACAGATTCAGGTTTGGCACACGTACCCTTTTTCTCATCGTTAAATCTCATTAAAATGGCAGCAAAAACTTGCGGTTTGGAGTCTCCACTATCCTCATTTTGCTTCTTAGTTTCGCCACGTACATAGAGAGTGTATTGCTATTTGTCCATGCTTTTGTATTTTGCAACTATGATTGAAACATAACAAAAATGGGCTGGGAACTGGCAAATTGAATCAGAACTAGTCCAAGCTAAGTCGATTTGGACGACACATTCGAGTTCTCAAGTTATTAAACTATGTTAGGAGAACATTACTTGAATGGAGGTCGGAGATTGCCACTGCAGGTACCGTACAAAACTTCACTATAAGGTGCTCTATTGACAAGAGTATCGGCCATATCGCTAGATCCACAGTGGATATGAGGAAAAGAATAAAGAACTGTCTAAAAGCTGAGTAAATTTGTTCATGAAGATGGCAAATTTCGCTCCCGGTGACACGTGCTTCGCCCAGGGAATGAGGTTCGAAAAGCCATTTCAAGAACTGGGGCACCCTCAAAGAGGCATATATGTAATTTGCTTTCCCTCGGGTGTTTCATACTGCGCCTGGGCGTTGCTCATGGAATGTGGATCCTCTTTGCCACGTAAAGAAGTTTTACATGTCACCTTGTTTTTCATCCAGAGGGTTTCCCAGAACTGCTCTCTCGGTCCCAACCAGTAGTAATTGCGTGATTAGCTTTCTTGGCCTCATTTCTTTTGCATCTTAAACATATGGTACGCATTGAATTTTTTAGTCCATTCAAATGAAAAGCTACGGTAAATGGAGAGTTCTTACGGGTGTATGTGTGTTTGAGAGAGAGAGAGAGAGAGAGAGAGAGAGAGAGAGAGAGAGAGAGAGAGAGAGAGAGGTAAAATAAGTATAGAAAAAGGCAAGTGCACTGTCCAGCCAGAGAAGATTTGTTAACAATTTGAAAGAGCATTTGAAATGCTGGAGGAAAATTGCGGATCAAGTGATCATTTGCTGAGAGAGAGAGAGCGATAAATGTTTAAATTGTTTGAGAAAAAAGAAGAGCGATAATTGCAATTAGAGCTAAACGAAGACAGACTCGTAGTTAATTAAAAAAAAAAGGAATGCATGGAGAGAAAGTAGGAACAGACTGAAAAAAATTTCATCTAGAAAACCAAGATGTTTAACGGTTTTGCCAGTAAATCTAGCTGCTCTGATATTATTCCTTGGAAAACACGCACATTTTCCAGCCTGGAGACCTTTTGGATTTACGCCTAACAGAACTGGCATTTCTGAAATGAAAATAAGCGACCTGCAGCATTCATTAAAATCACGATTTTTTGAGAACCTAGATTTTCAGATTGATTGGCCCACATCAGCTAATTCTATCAAATATTATATGCAAGGGCCACCTTTGGATGATCAGACCCATTCATCTGATTCTACAGCCATGGTGTCTCCTAAATGAAAATCCCTGATTCTACAGCTATGGTGTCTCCTACAGCAAGGATTGGATTGGATGAAAATCCCTGATTCTACAGCAAGGATTGGATGATTCTAGCATGCCAAATTTTTTGAAAAACAGCAGCACCTTGCAAATACTTTTTTGAACAACTACAGGAAAACGAGTGTCCAAAAGGAACATAAGAAAACTATAAGAAAATCTTTGGGACTACTGGTACAGAAAAGAATGCAATAGTTATGTACAATATTCTGTATTGTTTGTTCTTCGGGTCAAACCTAGGGTGATATAACCTAGGATTTCTTACATTTACTAGAAAAAAGGATGTGTAACCTGCAATTGTATCTCCAGAGAAAAACTTGAAACCAAAGAGTGCTGCTGAAAATAGCACCCAGTTCTAACAATTATCCCAACGAATTGATTGCCCAAAACCACGAGAACTAAAATGATTGGTTTTTTGTATCTCCAGTTAGGCCTTTGGAAGAAGTTTCTCCTTCAATCGAGAAATTAACTTGAATGTCTCTTCTGCTTCAACCTGCTGCCGGACATCAGATTTTGATGTTCGGTCTGGATGAAATTTTAGCAAGGCTTGTTTGTAAGCAGCATTTACCTGCCACGTCCAATAAAATATATGAAAATCATAGCGGAACATCAAGAACATACTGTAAAATGATCTCATGGTCAGTTTTAAAGCTTCAACCAATATAAACTGGAAGAAAATACCATCAGACAACACGCCAATATCTGAGTACAGAATCAAGCTCCAAGAATACAATACTTTATGCAATTCTCAACAAAGCCTCTAATATTTTAGCAACTTCACTTGCAGCACCAATGTCATAATATTGTGTATTTACTGTGAAGGGAAGCTTTTCTTCTGTTCTGATCCTATGCTCCCATCCTATATTAACTTATTTATCATATTGGAAGAGAAACAATTGTCTGCTTGACCAAAATTGAATGAAAGAGAGTAGTTTTTATGAGGAAAACATGTAAGCTTCTAGCAGTTGTTTGGAAGAAGTCTCAGGGAAGTACTTCGAAACTGGCAACAAATTGTCTGCCCCAAGAACACGCTTGGAAGATGTAAAAGTTTGTGACAGTGGCTTCCAGTATAAAAAGTTAGGATACAAACAATTTGGGAGGCAAAATGATAGATTTAATTGTCACATCCATCAAAGAGGGTGGAAGAAGACCAATCATTGCAAAAAGAACTAACAATTACATAAAACAGAAATTATTAATCAGATCATCTATTCATTTGGATGAAATAACACTGAGAGTTAGCACACCCTCTTCAGTTTTTGGAATTCCAATTTATGATAATAATAATAGCACATTCAAGACATGCAAGTTACCTCATGCGAAGTGGGACAGGGTCCCCCTCTAACATGGATGCCTAACCCACGGAGGAGTGAAGCCATATCTTTGTACTTCAGTTCCAACTTCTCAAGTTCCTTCCTTATTTCAATACGGAGCTGCTCTTTCAAGTTTATAGTCTCCTCATCCTGAAATTGTGTATTGTACAAGTCCAAATACATTCAGGAAAATAATTGGGGAAGAGGGAAGGCAGTGTGTGTGTGTGTGTGTGTGTGTGTGTGTGTGTGTGTGTGTGTGTGTGTGTGTGTGTGAGGAATAGTAGATACAAGGGTGCCCTGTGTGTGTGAGGAATAGTAGATACAAAGGAGCCCTTGTATCTTCCCTTGGCATGAGCACCCCATTAAAGCCATGTCAGCAGAAAAAACAGCCATCACTGACTCATTCAGTTGCCCAAGTTTTCCTTCATTTATCCAGAAAAGACAAAATGGGTTCCTCCATATTTTCCTGTGCTTAGTTGCAGCATAAAATTCTCTGTGCCACAAATACTAAAGTTATAATTATATGATGATGAGATTTCTGCGACCTATCTCAGATGGGGTCTAAAAGATGAATGAATCAGACCGCCAAAACATGGACCCTCCCTCCTCTCGCACGGAATAGCTTTCTTCTAGGCATGTAACTACAATTATTTTCCCAAATCGAAGCTTCCATTTTCATAATGACATGGTCTCTCTCCTCAGTTCTGAAAATTCCAGACCAATTGTACAAATCTTATTAGCTGCGCCTATGTTTCTAATTAGTTCAATTAACAATGTTTCAAGTCCCACGCGATGCTAACATATCTAATGGCAATGACAGCTTTGAATATCAGGTGAATATTCCCATTTGCTGAGATATTGCCATCTCAACATGATCTGAAAAGGTCTTAAGACATAATTTAGAACGACAGCCTAAAAACATTTCAGCCATTTAGAGAGAGAGAGAGAGAGAGAGAGAGACTGTTAGCTGGAACTAAAAAGAAAAAAGTGAGGATTGAGATCATAGGCTGGAATTAAGGAATGGAAAGTGGGAAGAAACGGTTTTGCCTTTTTAGAATTGAATGAATAAAAGCTTGGACAATGGAAAGTGTCAGTGATGCTGCTTTCCTTTGCTGACATGGCTCTAATGGGGCACCCCTCTCTCTCCCCCTCTCTCTCTCTCTCTCTCTCTCTCTCTCTCTCTCTCTCTCTCTCTCTCTCTCTCTCTCTCTCTCTCTCTCTCTCTCTCTCTCTCTCTCTCTCTCTCTCTCTCTCTCTCTCTCTCTCTCTCTCTCTCTCTCTCTCTCTCTCTCATCATATTTGGAAGGAGGCTTAGGCTATATACCAAATTTTATGGCCATTGGAATTTTCTTTAAGTTGAAAATCACAATCATCGGTTTTCTCAAAGACCCAAAACAAATGGTTAGGATCATCCAAATGCGTTGATATCTCATGTGTTACCTAATTTCTGTACTCCAAACATGATGAGCAGCTTAGATCTTCCAAAACCACACCTTAGAGCATCATCTATTCCATCAGAAACTCCTACTGGAACTCATATATGGAGTAACGATTACAAATGTAATAAAATGAAGAGAAGATAAATCATGAAAGAAAGTGGGAATTCATACCTTTTTCTGAGTCTCTCGCATTTCTTCAAGACGCTGTTGTTGCCTTCTCTGCATATCCAATAAGCGCATAGTCTCCGCCTTCCTTTTCTTCTTCAATCGCTGTGCTTCCTCTGCCTGCAATGAGAAAAAAGAGAAGCAGAATTTTTATCTGAATTGAGATGCATAAATGCAGCGCATTAAAAGCAAATCCGGTTTTCTTTAATCAAAAAGAAATCTCTTAAAAGATTGGAAAGGAACAATGCATCAGAAGCTCCTTAATTGCACCAAGACAGTAACAGGATGGTATCAGTTCCAACAGGAACTACAGAACAAGATGTCCATTCATACATTAAAGCTTTTTTGGCAGTGGAATAATATCTATGGATAAAACTATCTGCAAATAGTTATGTGTCCTATTTGCAGCACTCTAATGTAGAAAAAATGTTTATGCACAATAGCCCATGTTTTTAGATGTATTAGCTGAGCCCCAAATCCAATAGCTATGCAGGTTTTAGGATGCCAATAGCAGAGGATAAAATAATTATCATGCAGATAATATTATCCATGTTTTATTTCATCTGCACCAAACAGCAACTAAACAGACAACAAAAGACACGAGAATCAAGAACACTTATAACCTGAAGCTTTAGTTGTCTCTGCCTGGCAGCCCATTCTTCTTCTGCAGCACGTTTGAACTCATCAGTCTCCTTAAGCTTCTCCCGTCCAGCAATTAAGTCACCATTCTGAAGCTGACCATCCATATTTGCAGCATGTAGCACGATGCTTCTCCCAGGTGTTTCATCATGTGGCTGGATGTTGACCACAGAATATTCAAATTCCTCTTTGTCCTGTAAACAAGCTTTTCCGCTATTGACCTGTGTTTTATACAGCCCTTTGTTGTTGCACATATATGGTTTTCCCAGAACTGCCCTTTCTTTCTGCAGACAATTACCACTTTCATCCCTAGCTCGAACTTTATACAACTGAGCATCGCAAGAAGAAGATTCCCCAGGAAACCCTTCCTCTTTTTCCTGATTACAGACTGTCTCATGACTAAGCTGTGTCTTGTCCCATCTGGACAAAGAAGGTTTTTCACAATATGGCTCTTCCATTTCCTGAACATAAGATCTATTATGATTAACACCCATTTCATTCTGTTTTTTAGCATTAATCTCAGAAGGTGCCTGAGGAGCGGGTTGCTCCTTGTTCTGAGATAAAACTCTTTCATGGTTATCCTCCGGTTCTCCAGGAACTGGTCCTTTACTCTGAAAACTAACCTGTGTGTTGTCCCATTTAAATGACGAAGCTTCTCCATGGTAAGATGGTTCCTTCTCCTGAAAACGAAACTCATTATGATAACCATTCATTTCATGCAGTGATTTAGTGTTAATCTCAGAAGGTGCCCAAGGAACAGGTTCCTCTCTGTTCTGAAACGAAGCTCTTCCATGGTTAAGCTCTGGTTTTCTAGCAACTGCTTCTTTACTCTCAAAATGAACCTGTATCTTGTCCCATTTGGATGAAGAAGGTTCTCCACAATATGGCACCTCCGTATCCTGAAAATAAGATTGATTAAGATCAACATCCACTTTATACTGTGAGTTAGCATTTATCTCCAAAGTTGCCCCAGAAACAGGTTCCTCTTTGTGTTGAAAAGAAGCTCTTCCATGATTAATCTCCAATTCTCCTGGAACTGCTCCTTTAGTCTGAAAACCAGCTCTATCATGATTGGTCTGTGAGTCATTCCTTGGCTGCACGTTACACTGGAGAGGTTCTCCTTCAACAGGTTTTCCTACATTAGACTGATCAACAGTTTGATCTGAGTCTGCATCGAGGTGGTGACCTTCAGGTTGAAGGAAAGGATCTTCTAAAATCTTGTCAATCGAGGCCATGCAGTTAGATACAATCTCTTTTTCACTGCTTGCATTGCTTGAATTGGAATAAACTGACGCATCTCCAGCTTGTTCAGCTGTACTGGAGAAAGTTTGGTCCCTATTCTTCTCTACATTAAACTTTCTGCAAGCAGTTTTATGTGAAGAAGTTCTGGGATCACTATTTGACCCAGACGCACTAGCCCAATCCTCAGCCCTGTATGACCTATTAAGTACATGCTCCTGTACTTTTTTCCTCGATGCAGCTTTTTCCCACTCCTTACGAATTTTTCCAGAAGAATCTTCCACAAGTTCACAATCAGAACTGTCACTTTCTGATGTACTGTCAGAATCAATAAATAAACCAAAACGATTTCTCGAAGGTCCAGTTTCAGGATCCTTTTGCTTGCACTTTGATAATTTGAATGGGAAGTTTCTAACCTGATTGAATATTTGACAGTCATCACTGTCTGATTGTTTGGAAAAGTGTGATTGGCTAGAGACAGGACAATATTTCTTGCTTGAGGTGGCATCACTCTCTAGATCACCAATATCACCACTTTGGGGACCATCATCATTACCACCCTCTTCATCGTCAATACTAATGATTCCCCTTGGAGGGCATTTTTTGTTCGTTCTCAATAATGCGGAACTCCTTTTTCTTTGTGGGGAAGTTTCAGAAACATCAACAATAACTGTATTAGGAGATCTGGCTTTGTCAACATCAATGATAATTACATGATCATATTTTCCTTTGTCCTTTAACCTTTCTAGGCTCCTTTTCCCAGTTTTTGACTGAGATTGACCCCTAGACATTCCTTTCCCTGCTGTATTTCCTTAGTAGAATGTCTTATGTTAAAAAAAAAATATCACAACAGATTAGTATGAATACTCCTTTACTTTTAATATAATTTTCTCCGGAAGGGTCTCCTTTAGCTGTTAACGAATTTGATTTTCCAGTGTGACATATTTATTGCACCAAAATCTTCGAGCTGGAGGTTGAATTTTCATTTTGACACCACTATAAGCATACACTGAATAACTTTCACTAAGACAGTTCCCTCCCTGCAACCTGCCAGAGTATAAAGTAAGAGAAGTCACCAAAACACACAAAATAGAACACTAAGAATGAAGTGAAAAGACAAAGCAACTCCAACATGAATCTCAAAAATCTCACTGGAAAACTTTGACATTGAACAAAACAGTGTCAAAGAATGAACACGACAATTCACAGATAACTGCATGCCAGGATGTAACTGCTGTAGAATATGCAATAGTAACATATAAAAACATCACTTCAGTTCAAAAGTCAAAAACCTCAAAACTTATCACATATAGAATCCAACTAAAACATATAGATAGTGCCTGTGACAAAATTTTACATAAGGTCAGGAGAAACGACAAAACAATATCTAAGCTAGGAAAATTCCAAAGGAGGTAATCCTCAACATATAATATATGACATTTTTTTTCTGTTTTTCTTTTACTATGTGCAGAAACTGCTAGGCTGATGACAGCAATGCACACAAGAAAAAGGGTGCACAAAGTTATTGTAATAACTTGAATTTTTATCACCATTTTTGTTACTCATGAAATGAGACTTTCTTTCCCAAAAGATGAGAACATGGTTTTGATGGATAGACAAATTGATAAATGGCATTTTTTAATTTTTATTCGACATTTTCTATTGGTTGAAGGTCCATAGTTGAAATCCATATGGTAAGGACATTTTGAAGCAAAAAGAAGCCTATACATGGTTAGGAGGTCTATTACTAAAACTTGGATGTGCAACCAAGACAGTCCCATAATAATAAATGGGTTAAGATGTTTTTCTAACAAGGGCACATATACTTAAGCAATGCCTTGGCACCCATGCAATCTGGCATTTTGGATTAGGAAAGTGAGATGTGAAGAGATAGGAGGCTAGGATGGTTTTAGCAGCTGGGTGGAAGTGGAGATAGGAGGATTTCTTAGATTAGGAGAGGAGGCTGGCTTGGGCAGCAAGGAAAATCAATTAGAAAGTCTTATGAGTAAAAGATGTCCCCACCTAAACATATTTGGCTGAAAACCATCCAAGAGAGAAAGAGACAGTGAAGAGAATGTGGAAGAAGAAGAGGAAGAAGAAAAAAGCAGGGAAAAACACTGTGGAATCACACGAGTTTCTACTGCAAAGTAGGTGATTCTAAAACTACTAAGTTTTCATCAGTTTTTTGAAAAGCTTTTGGAGATATATTGATGATGTTTTCATCAGAAATTGCGTGCATGATATTGAGAAATTTGGTACAGTTAAATCTTCAACATCCAACTCATGTTTACAGTGATTAAAGATGTTTTCTGTTAACGTCAAATTGTGCATATTTTATGCAGTTTTCTTAACCCATGTGCATGTTTTATGTGGTTTTCTTAACCCATGTGCATGATAAGTTAAGAAACGTTAAATCCATACTATGTACTCCTGAATTAGATGTTTTCTTATAAGAGTTATACATTGTTAAAACATCATGTTCCATGATACATGTGCTAGTATCTTTGGATGATAAATGGCATCTTTTTCCATCCACTGTTGATAATTTTTAGCATGGATAAATGACTGATTGCAGATGCTTATTTAGCATGATTTATTTTATGGCTGTTAGTAACGTGTTATAGCATCAATTCATGATTAGTTTAGGTGTTTATCTAGCATAGGAATCATGACTTGATAAAACATCCTGGAGTATGAATTTTGTCAATGAAATTCAAGCTTGATATTTAGCCCATTCAAGCACTGTTTTAGCAGATTTTTAAGTGTATTCATGTATGTTTTTCCTAGTATATTAACTGTTGTGTTCATGGGTACTGCTTTTACATAAAATTGAGTATTTATCCTATGATATTTTTTCTAAAAATAAGCCTCGAAGAGAAGCCTGAGAGAGACGTTTTTCTTAGAATGAATGAGGCACATAAGGTCTGGTTTAAATGTTGAAAATAATTTACTATTTAAATTTTTTTTTTTTTTTTTTATGGTTCTAAAATGGATTATGATATTACTGTTTTAGCATAAAAATTATGCACCTTTAGATTTGATTTTAACTCACTTAAAAATTTAGAAAATTAACGTTTTTATAGTGGAATTTTGATGGTTTTAGTATGTTAATTTCGAAAGATTTGACACCCTCTTAAGGACTGCTTTTGGACTGAAAATCTCACCATGATAACCACAGTTTTTATGTTGTAGATAATATATGAAAAATCATGTTTTTGAAACTACGAAGTCAAGGTTTAATAGATTGATTTTCAGCAAGTTGCTAAGCTATAGAAAGACATGGTTTTAAGAACCCAAGACAAGCCAATATTTGAGCATGTTGTTATGCCTAAAAGATGGCAAGTTCTAAAACATGAATTGAGGCTATTCTGCGTATAGTTTTGGCACAAAGATGTGCCTAGGTTTTTGAGAATATAAGGATTGAAAATATTGTAAACCTAAATAACATTGGACATTATAGATATGAATGTAGGATTAGAATACCTAAAGTAAAAGAATTATTGAAAAAGTTGAAATCAGGAAAAGCCATGGGGCCTAATGATATACCAATAGAGGTTTGGAAGTATATAGTAAATACTAGAGTAGTTTGGTTGACCAAGTTGTTTAACAAGATTATAAAATAAAAGAAAATACGGATGAATGGAGGAAAAGCTCTATTGTACCAATTTATAAGAATAAAGGAGAGCTACAGAGCTGAATTAATTATCGAGGGATCAAACTTATGAGCCATACTATGAAACTTTTTGAAAGAGTGATTAAAAAGAGGCTATAACATGAAACAAGTGTATCGGAGAACCAATTTGGTTTCATGCCTGGCAGGTCTACCATTAAAGCTATTTTCTTACTAAGACAATTGATAGAGAAATATAGGGAGAGGAGGAAAGACCTCCACATGGTCTTTATCGACTTAGAAAAAGCTTATGATAGAGTCCCTAAAGAATAAATATACAGAACATTGTGCGAGAAAGAGGTTTCATGATGGTATCTAGAAATAATTAGAAATATGTATGAGGGAGCGGTAACAAATGTTAAGACCACCAGTGGTGAGACCGATGATTTTCTTGCCATTATAGGATTGTATTAAGGATCTGCATTGAGCCCATACCTTTTCACATTGATTATAGATGAGTTAAAAAAAACATCTACACAAGGAGATTCCATGGTGCATGCTATTTACAGATGATAGTCTTATTTGATGAGATAAAGGAACGCATAAACACAAAGCTAAAGTTATGGAGAAAAGCATTAAAATCTAAAGGATTTCAAATCAGCCAAACTAAGACAAAATATATGAAATGCAATTTAGCAAGGAGAGGAGTAGGAGTGGAACACTAGTTAAGATTGATAACCAAGAAGTCCCCATAAAAGACCACCTTTGGTACTTAGGATCAATGATTCATGAGAATGGAGAGATTAAGGAGGTTACCTAGAAAATCCAAGTGGGTTGGAACAAATGAAGATGTACATCTGGAGTTTTATGTGATCGATGGCGAGTGCCACTCAAACTAAAAGGAAAATTTTGTAGGTTGGCCTGCTCTATGGATCAGAGTGTTGGGCAGTTAAGGAACATCATGTAAATGTCACATAAATGAGGATGTTGAGATAGATGAGTGGCAAGACAAGAAATGATAGAATTAGGAATGAAAACATCAAAAGAAACATAGGGGTAGCATAAATAGGTAACAAGATGAGGGAGATTAGACTTAGATGGTTTGAACATGTCCAACGGAGACCAAAAACAGCACTAGTTAGGAGTGAGGCAATGCAAGTAGAAAGTTCTAAAAGGGCAAGGGAAAGGCCCAAAAGAACGTGGATAGAAGTGGTGAGAATAGCTTTTAAAACTTTAGAATTAAATAAAGCCATGGTACTTAATAGAGAGGAATGGAGGAATAAGATTCATGCGGCCTACCCTAATTGGGATAAGGTCTTGATGATGACGAAGACGACATATACTAATTATCCAATTGGGTTTTCCATCTAGGAACCCTATAAATTCATATTCATTCATCCAAAATCCTCATGTCATACTAGTTTGTATTCAAAACTCAGGTGGTTTCTTTTTCCCAAATATTTAGGCTCTTCCTAAGCTCTAAATGGAAAGGTTGATAGATCTAATTCTATCCTCATAAACAATTTACAATTCAATTTCAGTAACATTCTCCTTATGATTCATCTCTATCACTCTCACTTGTTAGTTGTATATGACTTTTGGAAAATTGTGCATTTAATGCATTCAACGCAAATACATGATAAACACAATTTTTCATATTGTTTAAATTTAAACATTCAAAGATAATGTACCTATACAAGACAATATCTTCATTACCCAGGACTTCCAGTCACAACACCAATTGCATAAGTTATTAGATGCTTACATGTTCATAATACAAATACATACAGTCTTTGTCTTTTTTATTAATTACAGAAATCTCAACATAGTCCATATCTTACCTTTCCTTTTCAAAAACATACATAAATACATACATACAACAAATCATAGTTTCTATGTAAGGAAATCTCATAATAATTGTTAACAACTTGACTGAAAATAACATAAAGCATTCATTGAATCATGAAGTCATGTCGTAAGTCCATATAGCAATTTCCCATCTAGGTTTTAGTTTCTACATGCCACTTTGGGGGGAGGGGATAGCCCCGGTGCATGAAGCTCCCGCCTATGTGGGGTCCGGGAAAGGGGCGGACCACAAGGGCCTATAGTACGCATCCTTACCTTGTATTTTTACAAGAGGCTGTTTCCACTCCTTGGACCCATGACCTCAAGGTCACATGATGGCAACTTTTACCATTGCACCAAGGCTTCCCTTCTTCTGCATGCCACTTATAAAACAAAAATCATGCTGTAATCATATCAGTGCATTTTACTTGATTCACAATACATGCCTCATACATATAAATGCGTCCAATTTTCATTCTAACATGAAATTCACAAATATGCTGAGATATGCTAGAAATACCATCTATCAGACTATACATATACATAGCCTCTCTCTATCTCAGCGTAGAGGCGTCTTAAAATGAGTCACTACAAACACACTCTATAGAGGATCAGTACTAGCTCTTCCAAGTTGCTTGATTTCAACATATCGACAAAATTACAAACTATACACTGGCCAAACCAACTCATACAAGCCGTCTGATTTTAACCATATCTATAATCACATAGATCGCAATCTTTAGATGAGGCCAGGACCAACTCTAGTGCGTCACCTGATTTTTATTCATATCAATAAAATACAGATTATACATGAGCCAGACCAACTCACACAAGTCGTCTAATTTTAATTGTATCTGTGATCACATATATCACAGTCTATAGATGGGGCCAGGACTAACTCTTGCGAATCACCTGATTTTTCTTATATCAACATATCATAATTCATGGGCCAGGCCAACTCTCTTGAGTCGCCTGAAACACATCATAGTTTGTACATGGGCCAAGCCAACTCTTGCGAGTCACATGATTTTAACCATAACTGTGACTCACCGTATTTAGATTACAGCATTTAAGAATAAAATCTCACGGTAAAATTGTTAAAAACAGATTTTCAGAATATATGAATATCATCTGAACAAATTAGCAAAAACATAGACACAATTATGGGTATGTACCTAATTACCATCAAACAATATGGTAGATTTCCCTCACGTGCCAAAATGCAAATAACATATTCCATTGCATGAATACTTAAGTTTTCATTCAAAACAAAGCATATGCATATTTAACTTCTCTAATAAAACTCATTAAAAAAATCAAAATACAAATATATGGAAAACATAACAATCTTACTTCCACCTACCTCAAATTGACTGTGAATAGCTAATCAATTCATGCACTCACTCTCAATCAATCACACGTCTGTAACAAATAAACACACATTTAGATATACAAATCTAAAATTTCTCTTAGCTTCCCCATTCTAGAAGTTTTCTCTAAGTTAGTCCTTGGTACTGATCAGCACAGGGCAAAGTGATCGCACTCATCATGGCATTGATTGCATTTCATTAACTATTGATTAACTACCAATTGAATGCAAAGGTTATTGGATAACCAATCCACACCGTTGGTCCTTGATTGGCTATTCACCTCTCTTCTTAAGTGCCTATAATTTCTAAAACACGAGACTGCAAGTTAATTTTGCAGTTTAATGGCCTTAGACTATTGATCCACAACCAGATCCAATCTTGGGGGTCTGACTTAGGTTCCATGCACCACTAATAGTCATAACTATCTAAATTTTGGGTCATGCAGTAGATCCAACCGTTGCATGGTGGTTTTACTTTAAGTCCTCAACACATTATACAGTCGGATGTGTTTTTAAATCTAATTAATATAAAATTATTATGGACAATTCAAATCACCCATCTTTTCTCAGTTTTCCTATATGCCCTTTATTTTCAAGGTTAGTTTTCCAATGATCAGTAGTTTGGTCATAACATTTTCAGAATATCTTTGCTAATTGGAAACCAAGGAACACGATGGTGGCGTCTGATCATCAATTAGATGTCACAGGGTCACAATTTGAATAGTGACAAATTAGACGACCTAAATCATGTGATCTATTCACTTTTGGATTTTGAAATTTTTGAGTTTTCTATCAATTTGAGAGTTGGGGAACTTACTTGTAGCATCTTGATCATCGATCAGACATTAGCAGTTACTATTTACACAGTAACAGATTGGACGACTAAGATTATCCAATAGGTTTTAAGCCTCGGTAAACAATCTCAATCAAATCCAAGTTATATCATTAGAAAATCAACGGTTTGATGATCCTAAAAAATAGATTTAGCATGAAATAGCATGGATCTAGCAAGAAAATCCAAATCACAAATAGGGTTTCACCATCTTACCTCCCAAGTGTGTCACCAGGCTTTTCCCTCTTTGAAATGACTTGGATTGACCTTGATTTGTCGTGAAATACTTCGAGCTTTGTCGTGTGTTGATCTCCCCTTCAATTTGCAATCAAGCAGGGCAAGGATAGTCCCAAAACCGTGGGGTTTTGGTTCGTGCCAGTGTGCAAAAGATTTTGATTAACTTGGATCGTTGATCTGAGCCATTGTCCTCTTCGGCAAATGCCTGAACTTCGGCACCCGAAAACCCCAAAAATCTCCTTGCGTGGTCTAGTTTTCCGGCGTGCAGGCACTTGTTCCCTCTCTTTTCTCTCCCTTCTCCTCTCCTTCTATCCTCCTTCCTTTCTTCTTCCTCTTTTCTTCTTCCCCTTTTCTTCTTCCTCGTCGAGTTTCTCTACATGTCGGATTGGGAACAAACCATTAGGTCTAATCTAAATCTAATTTAAATGAGAGACGTGCCATTATCAAAATGGACCTCCTGTTAACCAAAAAACCCTTCTTTTTTTCACCTTTAAAAGGCCATAACTCCTTCATTCAAACTCTGATTCCAGCATTTTTAGTGTTGTAGGAATAGTTTTCTTGAGTACAATCCAATTATTGAGGTCTCAACGGTCAATTAGATGTCCTTCAAAACATTAATTCCCTGAAACTCAAAACATGAAAGTCCAAATTCAAATTTTCTTCAAAAATAAGTAAAAAATTATACAAAAATGCAATTCTAAAAATTGGGGTTGTTGCAGAAATATGATTTCAAAATCATCTAAGTGCTTGCATGTTATTATGCGGCAATTTTTTATTTTGTAGTTTTAGTCTTATCTACTGAATATATCCCCATATACTCAACCTACCAAAAACAATGCAGATTAGAATGGAAAAGCTAAGAGCATGGACAAAGGAACTCTATGATCAAGAAGCTTAGCATAAAAGTGAGGAGCCAGACTATTTTAGAAATTTACATTTTTTATTATTTAAGTTATCAATTATTGATGTATTAAAGCATTAATTGCCAGAGAGTTATAGTTATTTGTATTGTCTCTCACACAATGCCATCTAGAAGAGAAAATATTGCTTTCTAACCATCTTCTTTTCTTCCAAACAGAAAGTGTATCCATTAAGAAGAAGCAAAAGCAAGGAGTATAGACAAGCCTTGCCCAAGCCAGTCAACAGCAGAAAAAACAAACAAGAATAACATTCTAAATCAGATAATAATTGATAAATGCTATTGACCAGGAACCAGCATGCACTGCAAAATGCTCAAACAGAGTACAAGGCCAATAGCTTGATATCCCAATGCAGCAAGCACCTCAGCTTCATTGGAATTAATGATACCAGTGAAAGCAGAATACGCCTCAAATCAGCATGTTATACCATACAGTAATGAAAAGTATCAGAAACTGTTTTTCCTTTCATCCATCATGAGGAGTTCGCTCATAAATTCCCAGGACAAATCCACTTCCAGATATAGCAAGCTCTAACACATTGAGAGTAACAAAACAGAAATAATCAAGACATAAACCTCCCTCCCTCCCTCAATCATGAGCTCCTATTATGCAGAACGTTGCATAGTTTTGCATTCAAAAACTGCATGCAGGCTCACTATGCATATTTTTGAAGTGATCTAACTCATTCATCTGATTCAACCTACCCTAAATGGGCATGGTACTATGCATCCCCTCTACTTGATACCTATAAGACCTTGTTTCTTGGACCTCTTGTAGTTGAAAATTTGATGATGTAGCATAAAATAAGCTCAAAAAGGCCTATTTTAACACAACACAAGATCTAGAAGCAACATCTAATAGCTTTCCAATAGATGAGTGATTTGGTACCTATGCCAACTAAGATAGGCTGAACCAAATGAACAGCTCGGATCATTGGAAAAATAAGAAAAGTGTGCCCAACATGTATTTTTTAATGCAAAACTATGCAATATTTTGCATGACAGAAATACCCCTCTCTCTAGACAGGCACAGACAAAACTTTCATTTAATTCTACCTCTATCACAAGACCTAAGTACTAAAAACCACATCTAATGGATACCTCTAAGCCTTCTTTATTGGTCTTCTCATTATAACATAGACGACGTAAAATAGAAGGACATTTTCTAGGCCTCTTGTGTAGAACACCATCTACTTTACAACCACAAAAGACCAAAGAAAGAAGGCCTCACATGTATCCATTAGATGTGACTTTTGGTATGCAAACTATCTGGTTGAGGCCGAATCAGATGAATGGATAGGGTTGCAGAAAAAGTACGAAAAAAAAAGGGTCCATGCCCCATCATTCTTTCCACTTATTCGGTGTCTTCTGGTACCTGCAGAAGCACTGACTAGCCCCCCTCCCTCTCTCAAAAGTGCCTAAAGAATTGAACAGACAGTAAAGCTTACCATCACCTATGTACATGAGTCATATCCTTGGCACAACCATACAAGATCTGGAAGGAAGAGCACTGTACCAGATATCTTGCCAAAACCTCAATCCATCCCCGATTCTCACTCTGTATCTGACATCCTTGTCAAAAGCATTCGGCCAATAAACATATATAACTCGAGGTTGTTTATATAGATCAACTCTCCATTCATTCCCTAAAAAAGACCCTAGTATATATAATTCCAAATGTTGGACCAAGTACCAATTTAGACAGCCACTCAAACTCATCACGTATTTTTCAACACTAATACACGCTGATAGCTATAAATAAATAAATCCCAATGACTTCCCTGAAGTACCAACTAATCTAGTTTGACTTCCAAAATATACCACCTAGCATCCCAGGAAGCCCATAATGGTTCACAAGTAACTGATGCTTTGACCGATTGCAGCAAGTTCATTCCAGAGATCCCACTATGTCAGGACAAGCAATTAAGCCATGGACTACAATCTCCCTGCTTGGTGCATTGGGGATAAAAGAGTTGTCAAGAGTGAGTTTGCCCATGGGTCACAGAAGGCTAATGATGGCTAACAAACAACAGAAATAACTACTGCCAAGCCACTTTCTGAAGTCAGTCCACTAGGTCAAAGGCTGAGCAAAGGACAGAATAGGCCAAGTTGATGGAGAAGGTGTCAACTGAGTCATGGGCCCCGATGAGCTCATCCACCAATGGAGACTGGGGTAATGATGTTCAGAGAATTTGGCAGCAGTGGCAGGTCTGCATCAATTTAGGATGAGATCACTGTCCAAGGTTGGGACTGCTAATTAGTGAGCAGACTAACTTTTTCCACTTGAATAATTTGGTTAACTGGGACACCTGTAATGGTGGCTCCTCTTTGGCAAAAGCTTAGCCCTATCCAGTGATGAAGCCAAAGACTGATTTAGGTTCCATCACCCTAACTGTCCACTGAAGTTCAAACAGCTTTAAAATGTCTCTGGTCCAGATAATACGAGTCCAAACAATGGAGTCCATTTTTTAGGCCTAGCCTAACTTCAAGGAATGGTTAGCTGAGAAGATAGGTAACCCTTGTGAAAGGAAGAATCAGGCTGGGTGAGGATGCAAGAACCCAGTTTTGCCATGAAAAGGCCATTAGTTATCCTGCAGCTTACTGACACCAGGTCCTACAGAGGCATAGGCAGCAATTGTCCCCCTATGACTACTCAAACGGTCAAACCACAGTTTGTCACACAATGTTGCTAAAGAAAGTGCACTAGTAGATGCTTGCAGTTAGTGGCATACCAGCAAATACAACTTTCACCAAGGTTAGATTACCAGCTCCAGTTAGGAGCTTAGTTTTCGACTCATAAAAATGCCTCTCAGGAATTTGTGAAGGAGGACCCTGAATTCAACTAAGATGGACAGACGAAGGAAACTCACTGTATAGAAATAAAGATCTGGCCAAGGGACTCAGATAAAAATCCTAATCTAGTTCCTCTAACCATAGCCAAACAACCCAGAGAACTTGCAGCCTCTTCCCCCTTAATGTCTTTCTGTATTTCTAGTGCCACCAAACTCAACTAATTCGAGCAACTCTACAGTTCTACAGTGGCTGACTGGACTGGAAACCACTTCATTACTAATCCTACCATTAATACATATGATCCCGTTCCCACTAGTTCCAGAAAATATGAATTTTGTATCAAATTGGACTAGTGACTAATCAAAAATATCATGGAAAATGAGACATAATTGCCACATCACAACTATAAATCTAAAACATGACATGCATCTCTTTGACGTACATATGGGTTCACCACAAACAATATTTCTCCCAGACACATCTTCAAATGTATAATAAAACCAAAATATGCTCAATATACAGGAAAATGCTAATTCTAGCAACACCAATTTCCAACTACTTACAAGAAAAACAAAAACAAATATAGATCCCTTATTCATATTCCCTAAGTTACATCACAATAAGAGAAAACATTTCTTAACAGTCAGTAACGAAAATCCCCGTATTCACTTGCTAACTAAAAAAAATCAATTAAAAAACCCTAGAACGGACGAAAATACCTCCAAATCAACAAAACAAGAATTTTAAAAATCAAAAGTCACCATATACCATGACAAATTTCAGCTCCTTGAAGAACAAACAAGAAATTAGACAAAACGAGCAGGAACAGAAACACAAACCATAAATTTCAACGAAACTAAACGAAATTAGAACTATTTCTTACGAATTCTAGGTCAGATGAAAATGAACCAAACAGAAATTCGCAGAAGCTACTTTCCACAAGAGGTTCGAAGAAATCAGAAGTTAAAAACTGACCTGCGATGAAGAAAACTCTCTTCTTTTCCTCTCTCCGTCTTTCTATACAACTGTTTCTTTCTTGCGTTTTGAAATTTCTGCAGTTTCGCTCTTGCCACGCCCCTGAACGAAAATTGGACAGGGTCAATTTGCAAACACGTGCTACTGGAACGCTAAACCGAAGCGTGATGAAATGCGAACCACTGAAATAACCGGGTCGTGACACTTAGAAAGTTTGGGCCTCGCTCGTTCTTTTAAGTAACGCCGTACGATACCTATTTTCTGTTTTGACATCTCCACAGGCATTTTGGTTTGGCTACCTGTCTCCACTGTCGTACCCAAACGCGGTTGATACACTAAAATATGCGCGTGTTTATTTGTACTGCTTTTCCAAGAAAACGAGTGGCTGATATTTTCGTGTTCTTGGATAAGAATGCGTCTTATTGCCTCCGTTTATTATTCCATTTTAATTCTGACTCCCGGTAGGCTTGCATGCTATTGAGCTTTTTTTTCATAGACGATGATTCTTTTTATAGATTTAAGCAGTTTATTGAGTTCTCTGTACCAAAGTTAGATCATCTAGCAGAAATCAATAATTTAAATTATCCTAATTACTTGTTTTTGGCTTTTAAAAATACTTAATAAACATTTGTAGTCACTATTCTTGTATTGTAAAAAAACATAAACTAAAAGCATCGATGAATATTAACATTTGATCTCCAGCATATCAAATTCTATGTTAGTTAAAGTGGAGGACACGTAATCTATCTAGAGCTTGCTAGATCTTGAATTGGCCAGATTTTGTAAGATCTAGCAAATGTTAAGCTTAAAATTTAGTTTTTATGAGTTTTAGCAAGATATTTGACAACTAATTTTGGAAGATGTCTATGTGATTTTGAGCAAAGTCGGAGAGATCAATTTGACCAAAATTTTATATAAATATAATAGAGAAAAATGTTTCTATACCCCTCTACTTTAGTTTTCATCAGTTCACCCCCCTTCACAATTCTATGATACCATAAGTTCCAAAGATCCATTAGAAAGACCCACTTCATCAAATTTCTATCTAGATGACTAAAGAAATTGATGCCTGGCCCATGTAATCGTACAAAAAACAAAAGATTCTATTGGCTCATTATTTTCTCTATTAAAAAAAAAAGGAAAGGGTAAAAATGAAAAAAGACCAACCTTGTTTCCGATTGAATTTGTAAAGGGTGGTAAGGATGAGAGAGAGAGAGAGAGAGAGAGAGAGAGAGAGAGAGAGAGAGAGAGAGAGAGAGAGAGAGAGAGAGAAGATTCCAATGTTCCAATATTGTGCTCCACCCATTCAAACCATTATTAAAAATCATATTCACTAATATGGCCATTTCTCCAACCTAAATAACCCACTTATCTCCATCACATTCCCTTTTCTTTCTCTTGATTTGCAAATCCATAACCTTTTATAGTGGCAGAAGAAACAAACACTAATACTTGAAATAGCCACTTGAAAATCCCTCCAAATCAACAAAACACAAAATTTAAAACCAAAAATCACCATATAACATGACAAATTTCAATTCCTTCAAGAACAAACAAGAAAACATACATAACCATCAAGAACAAAAGCACAAACCATAGAGTTCAATAAAACTAAATGAAATTAGAACCATTTCTTAGTAATTATAGGTTAGAAGAAAATGAACTAAAATAGCAATTCACCAAAGCTAATTTCAACAAAGAAATCAAAAGAAAATAATGGAAAATACTAACCTACTAGGAAGAAAACTCTCTTCTTTGCCCCCCCCCCCCCGCCCCCCTCTCTCTCTCTCTTTGGAGAAAATTTTCTTTCTTGCATTTTGAAATTTATGCACTTTCACTCTTTCCCTGCCCCTTGAACAAAAATTGAACAGGATCAATTTGAGGACACTTATTAGTGGGATGCCAAATAGGACAGAGCACTAGGAAATGTGAACTAATGGAATAATCAAATTCTAACACTTAGGAAGTTTGGGCCTCGGACATTCTTCAAAGTAACATCCTATGGTACCTATTTTCTTTCTTGGCATCTCCTAACCCATTTTGGCCACCTTTCCCTCTTTTGTCATACCAAAATGCAATTGATATAATAAAATATATGCATGTTTGTTTGTTTTGCTTTTCCAAGAGAATGTGTAAGTTCTTAGAAAAGAATATGCATCTTATTGCCTCTGTTTTTCATTTCCTTTTTAATTTTGAGTATCGATGGGTGTGCATGATATTGAGTTTTATATAAATATATAGATGATTATTCATTTCATAGATGTAAGCTTTTATTAAGTTCTCTATTATTGCCTCTGTTTTTCATTCCTCTTTAATTTTGAGTCTTGGTAGGTGTGTATGCTATTGAGTTATATATATATATATATATATATGATTATTATTTTTATATATGTAAGCTTTTTATTAAGTTCTCTATACCAAAACTATGTAATCTAGCAGAAATCAAAGATTTGAATGATCCTAACTACTTATTTTGGCTTTTGAAAATTTAATAAACATCTATGGTCACTCTTTTCATATTGTAAAAACATAGGCAAAAAGAATTGATGAATGCTAACATTTGATCTCTAGCATATTGAACTCTATGTTAGCCAAAGGGGAGGATAAATGATTTATCTAGAGTTTTTTCTTGATCTTAAGTTGACTAGATTTTGCAAGATCTAGCAAGAGTTAAGCTTAAAATCTAGTTTTTATGAAATTTAGCAAAATATGTGATAACTAATTTTGCAAGATGTCTATGTGATTTTGACCAAAGTTGAAGAGATTAGTTTGACCAAAATGTTGTATGATATAATAGAGAAAAATGCAAGAGTTAAACTTAAAATCTAGTTTTTATGAGATTTAGCAAAATATGTGATAACTAATTTTGCAAGATGTCTAGGTGATTTTGACCAAAGTTGAAGAGATTAGTTTGACCAAAATTTTGTATGATATAATAGAGAAAAATGTTTATACACCACCTCCCCTTTTAGTTTCAATCACATTAACCCACTTCACATTAGAAATTACTTATATGGTACCATAACTACCAAAGATATGTCAGAAAGACCCCCTTCATCAAATTTTTGTCCAAATGGCTAACAAAATTGATGTTGAGGCCCACATAATCCTACAAAAATGATTCTATTGGATCATTATTTTCTTAGTTAAAAGAAAAGGAAAAAGAGTAAAAAATGAAAAAAACCAAACTTATCGCCAATAGAATTTGTAGTGGGCAACAAGGTGAGAGAGAGAGAGGTTTCCAATGTTCTTGTGCTCTCCTCCACCCAATTCAACCATATTTTAAAAACTCCATCCACCAAAATTTGCCATTTCTCCACCCCAAATAACTCACTTATCTCGAGCATAGTCTATTCTCTTTCTCTTGCTCTGGGACTCCAAAACCTTCTATAGCCAGCATCTCCTTCGTGGCTTCCAATGTTCTTGTGCTCTCCTCCACCCAATTCAACCATATTTTAAAAACTCCATCACTAAAATTTGCCATTTCTCCACCCCAAATAACTCACTTATCTCCAGTATAGTCTATTCTCTTTCTCTTGCTCTGCAACTCCAAAACCTTCTATAGCCAGCATCTCCTTCGTCACCGGCTTGCCCCATCACATGCACCCTCCACCTCTCTACCCGATCCCTTGCTCTGGCTCTCTCTCTTTCTTAGACTAGCGGTGCTTTGCCCAGCTCCTCCTCACCTCCTATGCTCTCTTCTCCTCTCTTACAATTCTCTACTCCCTACTTCTCTCTCTCTTACTCCTACATCAACCCAGGCATTAGCCAGCACCCTTTGTTACACTAGCATCACTAGGCAGCCAATGTGCTTCTCTCCTTCCTAGCTTCTCACCTCTTATAGTCTCCCATGATCAATAGGAGAAAACACAATCCGGGTTTTCTCCAAATCTTCCCCTCCTCACCTCCTTCCTCTTCTTCTCCCCCTGCATCGTCTCCAGCCAGTAGTTTCCTGTTTTAATCGAAAATCAATTTTTTTTCCCTTTAATTCCATTTTTGCCCCCAGTCTCTTTTCATAAATTCCTAATCTGTCCTTAGTTTTTATCTTTTTCCTTACTTCCAATTTTGCTTTATCTTTGTTTTGTCTATCCAAGAATGGCACAATCCAAGCTGGTTTGATTAAGGCTTAACCTAATCAACGATTTTGCTTTAACAAAAATGATATCTCTATTTTCTCGTATGTGTCTCATTAGATTTTCAATTAATCTTCCAATTTTGTTCTTAAGATATCTCCTATCTTATTCAACATCTTTGATCTTCATTCTGAAATACAAAAATCAATCTAAGTCATCCAAAACCCAAAATCATTAGTTACTTCAGGTCTTTAAAATTTTGGGAAATTTGCCTAATTCAACCATTGAATCTTTAACCAAGGGCATGTTAGAGAGATTGATGAAGTCTGATCAACATTGATAATATCATATTTGAAAATTTTGGCTGTGATCAAGCTAGGGAAGTAGATTTTATGTTTTTTTAGTTAATTTTCTATCTCTTTGAATTTGAAATTATGTAATTTTCATTAGTTAAATAGATCTAGATTTTTATTTCAATGTTAGTAAAACAAATTATTTTATTTTATTTTTGGATAATTAAATTTTATTTAAACTCCATTTTTTTAAATTGAGTCCCATGGGATCGACCCGTACTTATATCAGCTACGTTACAATAGCTCATGCACTTGTAGTAAAGTAATCAACAAGTTCTTGGTGCTATTGTAAGGGACTCGCAATGGAGTTTTCATAAATTTAATAAAAAATTCAACAAATAAGAAAAATAATTTTTTTAAGGAATTGCATTGTTTTAGTATTATATTCATTTTTAGGTCTATTTTCAATTTTTCATAGTGTATAATCACTCTATTTCTTGAATTTGGACTTATTGCTATTTTTATTTTTCAAAAAACTGGAAAGTGGAGAAAATTGGCAAGTGGTGCTTCATCAAATAAATAGAATTTCCCTCTTTCCTAAATTTGGAATTTTTTTTTAATGAATCTTGTAGTGAGGCCCATTGTGACTTACAATTTTAATTCTAATTTTAAAAGGGCTGTATTAAAACAGGGCAAGCTTGGGATAAGGTGGCCTATACTTGATCTTCATAAATAAATAAAAACCCCATTGTAAGTTTCCCTTACTCTCTTTATTTTTTTAATATAGTTGCATTTAGAATAATTCTGCATTATTTGGTAGTGTAATTGCATATAGAAAGCATATTTGATAATTGTTGCAATTTTAGGTTTTTCATTAGTTTATTATTTTTAATTCTATTCTTAGGGCATGTTTATTACTTAAGGTAATTTATATGTTAATCAAACTATCATGGAATGTGAAAATTAATTAGTAAGGGCACCCTACTCCATAAGATTAAGCGTAGATTTCATCACCACCTCTTAGCCCACGTAGGATAATCACCACAAGTGTGCAACCCTACCTTTCAAATTAATTTAAAATTAATTAGAAGAGACTTATAGAGGCCATCACATGCTCATAGGATCCTCTTAACAAGACACAATCTATTGTCACTCTAATGGATTTTGAGCACTGTGGGTATAGTAGGTGTCTTAAAATCCAAGTGATTTTTCTACGCCTTCCATTAATGTCACTTGAGGTCTAAAGCCTCCTAAAACAAGTATTATATTAACCATCTTGGAGCAAAACCCACTAGTAAGCAATAGTCAAATCTAAAAGAGAGGAGAAGTGCTAGATTAGGCTAATATAAAAGCATCATCCCCACACAAATTCAAGAAAATTAAAATATTGTTTCTTATTTGCCTCAAGGATTATTTGATTGTGCCTATGTTTGTGCATCATTTTAGGAAGTTGGGTTGCATCATTTAGGTTAGTTTTTCCAACCAAAAAATAGAAAAAAGAAAAAGAAGCTTTCGTTGTATGCACTTTTAGAGCCGCGACAAAATCGAAAGGTTAGTCAAGTATGCCTAAAAAGATATACAACCAAATCAGTCCATATCAATGACTGATCAATGATCAAGGGGTATCTCACCCCATGGTAGCCAAGGGCCTCCACTCATCATGAGGACCCACCACCTCTAGTGGATGATGAATATCAACCTCCAACATCTATCAAACATAGACTTGAGAAGAAATAATAATAGAGAGTGGGATTAACAGAGTGAACATGGGGATAATAATGATGGTTATCAAAACTTTAAAAGACTACCTTCAGCCTACACACACTAGTACATCATCCTATGTCATTCTTCCTTATAATGCCAGTGCTGTAGAATTAAAAATGGGAGTAATATAATTACTTCCCAAGTTTCATAAGTTAGACAGTGAAAGTCCTTACACCTTAAAGAATTTGATGAGGTATTCAATACCCAAAGAACACAAAATGTAGGTATCTTAAACTTTTTTCTTTCTTTTTAAAGGAAAAAGCTAAAATGTGGTTTAATGCACTACCAACAGGTTCCATAAGAACCTAAAATGAAATGACTAGGGAATTTTTTTAAAGTGGTTTAATACACTACCAACAGGTTCCATAAGAACCTAGAATGAAATGAGTAGGAAATTTTTTTAAAAAAATTTCCGTACTCATAAAACAAATATGCTTCGCCGTAAGATAATGAACTTTACTCAAAAGGATAAAGAGTTATTGTATCAATGTTGGGAAAGGTTCAAGGATCTTTTACTTACATGCCCACATCATAGCTATGAAATATGTTGCATTATTAGCTTCTTTTATGAAGGACTTAATTCTGACATGCACTAGATGATGTGCAATGGTAACTTTCTAAATAAATAACTAGATGAGGTGGAGGAGTATATGGAATGGCTAGCTGAAAGTGCACAGACTTGGGCTGACTTAGAAAGAATAGAACATATAGATAGACCCAAGCCCACAACCACCCATGCTAGGGGAGTCATGTATGCCATGTTTAACAAAGATGAAATTAATGCTAGAGTAGCATCCTAGCTAGAATAATAGAAGCCATAGAAATGGGAAAGAAAAACTCGAATAAAGAAGAATAAGTATATAACATCTATGAAAGTACTGTCCATCTAACTCAGGCATGTCCTACCATTTCAATATTCCAAGAGGTACTTCATGATCAGGCTAATGCACTTAACAATAAAAGACCTTTCTCCCCATATTTAGAGACGTACAACCCCATCTGGAGAAACCATCCAAATTTCAGTTGGAAAAATGGACTTACTACCAATGTCTCACAATCAGGACCATATCAATCTCACCGACAAAACCAAGGCCTTCTTGCCTTACCATACCAAACTCATCAACCTCCTTCTTCTAGACTTTACTTGCCCCCATCCAAAAGGACTATAGAGGATAATAACAATCAACTCGTTCAAAACTAAGAGAGGAAAATTTCTCAATTAGAAGTCCAATTAAAACAAACCAATCAGTTTGTTAATGAAATAAAAAATATGATGATTCAATGGATGCAAAATATGGAAAAAGAAAAGTTTTCTGCTCAACCACAAGCAAACCCTATGGGAGTGCATGTGGTTAGCACTAATGCATCTGATGTATCATCCAGCTCTATCACGGAATAAACTAAGGCTGTCACCATTCTTAGAAGTGGTAAAATAATTGAAAAGGATGAGCCACAAAAGCCTGAATAGGTAGAAAAATCCAATAAAGTTAAATAAAATTCTAAAGAAAAGAACCCCACTTCACTTGTTGACCCATGTCTTATCCTTGCTCCATTTTTCCAAAGGTTGCATTAAGCTCCAGAATCTGCCTCTAATGATGATTTTTAAAGATTTTAACACAAGTCAAGATCAACATGGCGATCTTAGACATAATAAAATATATCCCATCATATGCCAAATTCTTAAAAGACCTATGCACCATAAAAAGAAAACTAAACATTCAAAATAAGGCATTTTTTAATTGAACAAGTTGGTTTTATTCTTTAACATAATACACCACCAAAATACAAGGATCCAAGTTGCCCCACTCTTACTTGTTTTATTGGAAACTATAAGATTAATCAAGCTTTGCTTGATTTGGCATCTAGTGTGAACCTACTACCGTACTCGATATATGAATAGTTAGGTCTAGGTGAGCTAAAGCCTACATTTACAACACTCAAGGTTGTCGATTGTTCTATGAAGATACCCAAAGGGGTAATAGAAGATGTGCTTGTCCAAGTAGATCAACTTTGCTTGCGTGTAGATTTTCTTGTTCTGGATACACATTCTGTGGTGAATGAGAAGAATGAAATACTAGTCATCCTAGGACAACCATTTTTTGCTACATCCAATGCCTTAATTAAATGTAGAAATGGTGTCATGAAATTGTCTTTTGGTAATATGACATTAGAGCTAAATATATTTAACATTTGTAAGCAACTTGGTGAACCCACTGATGACTTACACAGTATCAACGTGATAAATTTAGTTATGCAAGATCATTTTCAATCATCTTCCTTGTTAGACATGCTTAAGTTTTGTTTGGCCCACTTTAATAAGTTTAATGAGGATGCATTAATAGAGGAAGTTAATGCCCTCATTGATTTTGTTTTCATCATGGATATGGAAAAATGAAAACCTCATTTCGAGGAACTTTCATCGAGTGAATCCACTCCCCTTCCATCATCAATAGAACCTCTTAAGCTTGAATTGAAAACTCTACCACAAAATTTAAAATATGCCTATTTAGGAGAAAAAGAGACTTTTATGTAATAATTTCCTCCCAATTAGAAACATCTTAGGAGGAAAAGTTAATAAACACTTGAAAAGAACACAAAGGTGCTATAGGATGGGCCATCACTGATATAAAAGGACATTAACCCTTTAATATATACCTTTAGGATATATTTAGAGGATGGAGCTAAACCATGTCATCATTTACAAAGAAGGTTAAATCATAATATAAAAGATGTGGTTAGAGCAGAAGCCCTAAAGTTGCTTGATGTGGGAATCATCTATCCCATAAATGATAGAAAATGGGTAAGTCCTACTCAGGTAGTTCTAAAGAAGTTTGGAGTGATGGTAATAACGAATACCAACAATGAATAGATTCCCAATAGAGTTATCACTGGTTGGAGTATGTGCATTGATTATAGAAAGTTGAATGCTGTCACAAGGAAGGACCATTTTTCCTTGCCTTTTGTTGATAAGATGTTAGAAAGGGTTGCATGACATCAATACTATTATTTCCTAGACAGTTATTCAAGGTATAACCAAATAGAAATTGCACTCGAGAATCAAGAAAAGACCACATTTACATGTCCTTTTGGCACTTTTGCTTACTAAAGAATGCCATTTGGATTATTTAATGCTCCTGCCACATTTCAATGCTACATGTTGAGTATCTTTAGTGATATGGTAGAGAGAATCTTAGAGGTCTTCATGGATGACTTCTCCCTTTTTGGTAATTCATTTGAAACATGTCTTGAAAATCTAAGAAAAGTCTTAAATCATTGTAAAGAAAAGAACCTAGTGCTTAATTGGGAAATTTGTCATTTCACAGTTTTTAAGGGAACTGTCTTAGGCCACATAGTGTCATCCAAAGGTATAGAGGTAGATAAAGCCAAAGTTGACCTAATTACCTATCTACCCATCCCAAAGTCTGTTAAAGACATTTGATCTTTCCTAGATCATGTAGGATTCTATAAGATGTTTATTAAAGATTTCAGTGCACTATCCAGACCATTTTGTCACCTCCTCACAAAGGATACCCCTTTTTTTATTTAGAAACTCATGCATATCATTATAGATTCGTGCATCTTAATTGCATATAGTTTAAGCATTTACCTTTCCTTTTATAATCACATCCACACTCTTTCTTAGTTACATGCATGGAGCCTTCCATTCTAGGTCTTGCATTCCTCATTCATTCCCATTCCATAATATGTCATTAACTCACTTTCCTTCACTCACACACCTTCTTACCATGTTTCTAATTCATCTACTTTCTAGTTTCATACACCTTCTATTTCAATGTCCACCCACAGACTTTCCAATTTTAAAATTCATGCATATTTCATATTTGTTAGTTCATACATCATTCCTCTTTCTCTCTTTCTAATTTCTTTTTACAGAGTTGGACTAAGGAAAAGAAAAAGATTATTAGAAATATGGAAACTTTCTAATTTCTTAATTAAGGTTGAGGAACATGCAAATCTATTCATAAGCCAGATAGGTTCCTAGCTAAGGGCTTCATGTTGGAGGGTAGGGATACACTAAGGGCTTCATATTGGAGGGTAGGGATTCACTATGTACCTAATTCTCCCATCATCTCCTGATGTTAAGAGTGGGTGAGTCCAAAAACAAGGGCCACTATCTTCAATTTGTTTTCTGTTATTCTATTTCATGTTTACGAAAGGAAGCCTCCCTTATGGTTCAACTTCCTTCAAAAGTGAATGACCTATAGTCCCCTCTTTATTTAAACTCCTTGAAGTTTCCCTCTTTCTTCTAAGAGTTTCTAGCTTACGAAAAATGCAGTAACCTTTTTAACTCCCTTTTTCATCATTCTTCTTTCTTTCTTGTGTGGTGATTATTTAGGAAAGGTGTTAAGGTTCCTCTTTTCTTTGTTGAATCATTACTTCATTCTTAAGGATCATTGGATGAGATTTTCCAATTTATGGCTTGTTAGGTTATGGAGATGAGAAAAGCTCGGTGGTAATGTAGTGCATTTTTGGTTTAAGAGTAGTGTACAAGCTTCTGTTAAGTAACATAATATGTGAGCCCTATAGTGGAATTCAAGGCCATATTTGAAGGACCTTTGTTTCTTTTAATTGCTTATGGAACAATTGCTTGTAATTTGGCCATTGATGAAATAGTTCTTGTACTTTTCGTAGTGACTTTGTTCCTTAATTTAATTCTTAGTTAGTTGTAATTTTAGATAGTTTCCTTTTCTAGTTAGTGGTAATTTTAGAAAGTTACTTTAATTTCTAGTTAGCTATAGTTTTAGAAAGTTTCTTAGTTTATTTCTTTATTTATTAATAGTTTCCTACTTTCCTTAATTTCTTGCTTTCTATTTTAGTGTTTACTTTCTAGTTGCTTAGTTATGTCCTTTTAGTTAGTTATATCTTTCTTAAATAGTTGCTTAGTTTAGTTATTTAATTTTATGGTTACTTCTTAGATTAGTTGTTTCCTTTTTCATTACTTACTTTTTTTTCTTTTATTTAATTGCTTTATGTCTTTAGTTTTAGTTAAAAATAGTCCTTCTTTTTAATGTTTGGCTAAGTTAAAGTAAAATGACCTAAATTGTAATTAGATCCATTTATTAAAGAGTCTTAGTGTGGCTGACCTGTATTTGCGATTCTACATTCTAATAGAGTCGTGCACTTGTAGTAATTATTAAGACACATGACCTACCTAGGATTAATCATCACCTATCACAACCCCCGGCCTTCCAATATAATTTAAAATAAATAAGAATAGACCTTTAGAAGCTTACAAGTGCATAAAACCCTCTTGGAAGGTGGCGACCTACTGTCACTCTAGTGACCAATGCTGAATCACTATGTTGGTTTTTAAATGACTAGCTCTGGCAACACATTCTTAACTTAGATTAAATATGGATGGTGTGACGTAATTAATTTGGTGAGGATCTAAGTGGTAAGAAGTGGTAAAAGTCTAAAAGAGACGAGAAGCTATTTAGATTAGGATAATCTAAAAGATACCCATGTTGAAGAGAAACTAAGATAATAAAAATTTTAAGCTTGTTAGTGCTAGAGATTAATTGATTTTGTGTCATTAGATTGTGCATCATTTTATTCACTAGGTTGCATTTGATTTTAGATTTTTATTATCTAGTTATAAAAAAAAAAAAAATCTAGTGCCCCAACATTGGTGTATGCATTATTGTCAATCTTTAAACCTAAACAGCTTAACACTTTTAGACCCGAGATTGAACAAATTGTAAGCCAATGATTATACAATCTTACTGATTTAGATAACGTTACAAGGGATGACCAAGTAGTACCCTTAGAGACTTCTAATCCGGTTTAGTACAATGCACCTTCATGCATAGTGTAGCCTGCGACCAATGTTGATCATTTCAAGTTGAAATGGGGAGATATCCAACTTTTATCTTCATTTTATGGTCTAGATAAAGAAGATGCCTATTATCATGTCAAGGAAATTCTTAACATATGTTCCACCTTTAAATGTCAATTTTTTTTAGCTGATTCTACTAGACTAGGGCTATTCTCCTTTTCATTAAAAGATAAAGTGAAGGCATGGCTTAATTCATTATAAGCAGGCTTGATCACTTCTTGGGAGCAATTATATAGGAATTTTTTGAATAAATTCTTTCTTGTCCACATGACGAATGTCCCCACCATAGTTTTAGGAATTACCAACAAGTGCAATATTTTAATGAAGGTTAGACTCCTCAAAACCAACATATGATTGATGTCAGTAGTGGTGGGGAATTCATAACCAAGGGCAATGTAGAGGCTTGTAATTTTTTTGGGACATTATCTAGAAGCTCCTAGCAATGGGACTATTCTGCTCGAATGGAAAGAAATTTACAACCTCTAAAAAAATGCGGCACATATGAGATAGGGATCACTCTAGACTTGTATGCAAAGATAGATATGTTTGCACATAAAGTGGATACAATTGATAGTCTAAGATAGAAATTAGAAGCTTTCATGTTCGCTAGTGGATCTTCTATGAGATATCCACTTGAGGTTTGTTCCATTTGTTGTAGTCTAGCACATTCTACTATGTCCTATCCATCTAGCTCTACATTACTTGAATATATTTTGGAGAGAGAAATAGCATTGCATGCATTTAGTAATCCTAGTAATGATCCATATTCTAAGAACTAGAACCGTGGATGGGCTAGGCATACTAATTTTTCATGGTCTTAGAATAATTATCAAGGAAGACCAATTGGGTTCTACACTCCTCACCTTTTTCTCTTGCCCAAGTTTTACAGTAGCATCAACCTACTCAATGGTTTCCTCCATAACCTAGGAAACCATCTATTGAGGAGATCTGAATTTGTTAATCCATAGTTTGCTTCAATTTCAAAACAATACAAAACAAACATTACATGCCAACTCACAATCTATTGCAAACTTAAAATATCAAATGCGCCAATTGTCTCTAGCTAATAAACAATTAAATTAAGGTCTCTAGCTAAAAATTATTGATGAAGAAGGTAATATGACAAGATACATATTGTGGACTCTATGGAAATGACTAGTGCATCTAGCCAAGTGAAGTGACATGCATCTGCTGCTCAATGATTATAATATTTTCCATTTCTAAAAAGAGTGGTAGTCTTGCATTAGCATTCAAAGCCATAGTAGTGGACACTAGCTTAGTGTGTGGTGGCATACTAATTATATGCAAAATGGTTAATCGATATTCATAGCATGAACCAATTGCCACGATGTTTTTATAAGAATCTAGGGCTAATAGGCATTGACCCACTTGCAAATCATATATACAATAGAGAGGTTGAGATAGAGAATTATTACAGAAGAGCAATAAAAATTTTCAGTTTTGTCCACATATATACCTCATAGTTGGGAATTTATTTTTCGAGGGGCATCAGTTGTCCTTCATGAACTTCTTTAGTTAGAGAATTGCATCTATTATTTGATGGAGGTATATGGGTGTTGTGATAATTATGTGCAGAGGATTGAAAAAACTATTATCAAACCTCCTTCATGCAACTGGCTAAATATATCTGTTTTTATTTTCTCAACCAACTCATGGTAGGCCTCTTGATCTTGAACTGTGGGTAAAATTTTATCAAAGAATTTGGAAGGAACAATACCACACCCCATGTCCCTAACTCGATTAGGGTTGTCCTTCATATTGCCCATATCCCTACAAAGGATGTCATCATTGGCAACACTACTGCTTAGAGTTCCTGTACTTGTGCTTTCTTGGGTAAGAATGTCCTGCAATGAATGCGCCATCTTCCAAATGATGGTCTGATCAATGGGTTTTGTAGTTCCACCAAATGTACTAGTTCTCCTCATAAAGTAACCTTTAGGTCACTTTTTCTTAGGATTTTTATTGCTTAGTTAGCTAGGTCATGGTCACCATTGTTTGCATTTTTCTAATGGCCAAACACCACCCAAATGGGGTTTGAAAGATAGCTTACTATGTTCTTGATTTAAACCCAAAGCAATTAGCATTAAGGTCTCCTTGTTTTAGTACACACATGCATTGTTGTTTACTCATTTTTCATAATTGAAAGCGTATCAGTTTCTATAGAAACAAGCATGTATTTGCTTTAGTTTTAGTCCCTCTATATTCTTGAGAACTTATTTATCACTTTCCCTGAAGCACATATACACACCCATCTTTTGTTCTTAAGCATGGCTAGAGTTATTCATTCTCTCGTTATTCAATGGCATTTCTTATACATTCATAAGAAGGAGCCTAAGCACATAATCAATGAAAATAATCAAGGATGACAATGTTACAACATCAAAAGATTATGAATATACTATTCCAATTTACAAATTTATTTAACCTATCTACACTACTCAACTGAGAGAGAGAGAGAGAGAGAGAGAGAGAGAGAGAGAGAGAGAGAGAGAGAGAGAGAGAGAGAGAGAGAGAGAGAGAGAGAGAGAGAGAGAGAGAGAGAGAGTGCTACAAGTTTTTATTATATGATTCAATGCCAATGCCTAAATCGATAGTTCAGTTGAATAGTAGCCTACGCTTACATACTGACTTTAACTTTTAAAGGTGCCACTAGATATAGGCATATGTATATAAGTTTTAGTCTAATACGGATCATTCATACTCTTTTATTCAAGTGTAAGTTCAATCATTCGATTTCTAATTTGATGAAGTAAAATGCACCATAAGATGATAACTAAGTTTCACATTCTTTGATTATATTTAAAATATAAGATAGTACATGTAAATCATCTTTTGTATTAATTCATTCTTATAAAAAATATAACAATTATTTAGTTTTCCAAAATAACATTCTTAATCCACCTACCTAGATTCAATGCTTCAGATTCTCCAAGAGCTATCAATGCACGATGCTACCATTGATCAATAATAAGGTTGCCTTTCTATACCTTTAAATGGATGTATGTTATTGATCTGTCATTTACATATAATCAAAATCATTAGTTATCCTTCTGATCTTAAATTAATGAAAATTCCTAAATGAAAAATTAGATGTCTCCTAATCTATTGATTAGTCTTCAGATCATAAGTATCTAAGCATCTAAGTGTTAAGGTTCACGGATCTAGGGTTAGATCTAGCTTTCAAACCATAGATCATTATGATTAGTGTAATGTTGGTTGATCATTATTAGTGGTCAAATCTATACTTTCCTTACCATACACCATTCAGATCATGTACCAGGAGTCACAAGGTTACTATTTTAACTATGATAGATCAGACAACCAAGATTATCTAATCTATTTCATTACTTGATCAGAAATTTTTGATCCATTCTATATCAATTTTGGGTCAAGGAACTTACTGGTAGCATCTGATTGTCGATCAGGAATCACCAGTATTGTTTCCATAATAAATGATTGGATGACTAAGATTGTCCGATTAGTTTCAAGCCTAGGTCGACAATCTCAAGTAAATCTGAGCTATATTAGGTAGTTATTTAATTATATCTAATCATGGTTTAAGAATGGATGGTTGGATTAAGATATCAATGCTTGGATCATCACAAAAACCTAAATCTAATATGAAACCATATGGATCTAGCCAAAATTTCAAATCCAAAGTTGGGTTTTCATGGATGTTACCTATAACTCAAGTTTTGATCCATAATCATCATCTAAGGAGGCACAATTCATGGATTTTTTTTATAGTAGTTCCATGTGCATACTGCCTTCTCTAATCTGACATCATCCCTCCTCTTATCATCATGGAACCAAAGGGGTTTTGCTCTTCTCCTTATTCAAAGTGAGATGGATTGGTAGATCACCAATCAGAGTTTGTTGGCATTGTTGGTGATGCCAACGAACTCTATCTTCCTTGGTGGTAGAAAACCCTCAAATCTCCCTCTCTCTCCAACATAATTTGGTTTTTGGTGTGTGATTCTTCCTTTTCTTTCCTTTCCTTCCTCTCTCTTCCTTTAATTATTTAATTTAATTTATTTTTAATTTATTTAAAGGGTCTCATTATGATATTTTCTTTATCATATCATTCATCTTAATTACAATCAAAAGGGAGGAATGTTATTGATGATGAATTCCTAATGTCTCTTGGCTGTCCAACTCAACTTTCTGTAAGTGGGGCCCACTTAGTGCAGAACAAACTACCCTTTCACAAGAAAAATTATACCTTATTCATTTGAATTCCTATTTTAGCATACTTTGTGCCATTTGAATCATCTCCATGTGTACATTTCAAATATTGATGTTTTGAGGGTTAACTAAGTGTCTTTCAAAAGTTCAATTTCATGGAACTCAAAATGTAGGATTTCAAATTCACATTTCATTCAAAGTAAAATTAAAAATTTTCATGAAATGGAATTTGAAATTGGGTTATTTACAACATTTAGTTGGATTATTACATTGATGATTATTTGTATGGAGTGTTAAGAAATGTTAGATTAGTATGGAAATAAAAGATTAAAAAAACCCTAATTTTTATAATTGTGATTTTTTATTCCTTATAAATGAATATTTACATATATTATAGTATCAAACTTCCACAACTTCAACCAAAACTCCTTAGAATCATGTGCATGAAGTACAAGGATGGTGGCACTATTCATGAAGTAGGTGCACTATACTTACATCATGTAAACCCAAAATGAGGACATCCATGTGCTCACTACACACACAAAAATTAATGGAGAGAACAAAGAAAATATAACCATTAATAATTAAGTTTTACCCATGTGCACGATCAACTTACTCAATGTATGGTTGGAGTTCATCAACATTTTGCAACACATAAAGATGCTCTTAGTCCTGTTCTTTATAGTGAATGGTCAATACACTACCACTCGATGGAGGTTCAACAACCTTGAGATCATGAAATGTAACCAATTATTTCTTTCTTGGAATTCCAATTGCATCCACTTCTAATAAATACTCTATGCAAAACTTCACTACTTCCTTTGCTATATAACATTCAACTATACATCCCTCCCAACACACCTATAGTTACATTTTTCATGTTTTCACATATTGAGCATGGATAATTCATGCGATTATGATCACCACCTGCCCGAAGTGCAAACTCTATGAAATTTTCTATTCCTTCCTCATATTCTTTTGATGTTCTTATTACAGTCATCCAAGAATATTTGTCCATTATCTTAAGAAATTGAAGCAAATCTACATGTGGAGACTTGATAGACATGAACAGATTAGGTTAGACATTTTACCAAATACTAAGTATACAAGAATTATAAGTATCTAAAATAGATAAATTACTTGCATGCACATGTAGAAATTTTCAATTAACAATGAAAAAAGAAGCAAAATATGATAGATACATTCAGAAAAAAAAAAGTAACTTTAAAAAGGGAAGTTTCTAACTGTGACTATGCAAAAATTCTTTAAACATGCATATATATATATATATATATATATGACACAAACAAAGAGATATAACCAACACTCAAAAATTGATATTGACTGTGAATATGTGAATGTAGTTCCAATTCACAGTTGGGATTTGGTTGAGGATAACCACAATTCAGAGTAGTAATTTTAAAGTCGTTCTTTGTAAGCGACTTTAAAAGTATAGACTTTTAAAGTCATTTACAAAAAATGACTTCAAAAGTCATTGTTTTTAAAGTTTTTTTTTTTTCAAATGACTTTAAAAACTAAAATATATTTTTACTTCAAATATATTTTATGGTAGTACTTTACAATATCTTACACATATACACAATGAAACCAATTTTTTATAATAGCATTGATTCATGCATTCTTTGCACACAAACACACAGACACACAGACACAGACACACACACAGACACACACACACAAGTGAATAAGGAAATCAAAGTATTTTTTAGAATAACTCCTCACTTATCATCCTTTTATTACCTATATCAAATATTACATATTAGTAGATCTTATTAATACAAGATCATGATCAAAGAGCTAATTTAAAATGATTTCATCAAAATCTAGCTCCCTAGTATTCATTTGACACCACTCTAGGGAGAGAGAGGGTGAGGCTTTAAGCTACAGCTTCCTTTACCAACTTGATCATACCATTTCTCTTCATCAAACCCTAATTTTGAATGAAAACCATGAATCATAATGTTTCCCCTTTCTCCAATAGTGAGGATTAGAGAGAGAGAAGCAGTTGTTGTTTGCAATGAATCATAATATTTTTTCCAAAATCACGATGATTTAACACACTTCTTAACCCCATCATCTGTAGTGTCAAAGCCCATTAGATCTACAAAATGCAAATGGAGAGAGCTGGTAATAAGAAAGGCATGCATGATAAAAACATGTTTTGGTTTACTTACAATTTTTTTTCATGCCATAAATAATCAAAATATCCAAAAAAAAAAGCAAGAAGGGAAACAGGACAAAGAAAGACATAAGGACTAGAGGAGGAGACTGCCATGCCATCTGTGAGATGAAGAACATGAAGATGAGATAGAAGAGAAAATGAGATGATTACGAACTTTTATAGATAAAGGACTTTTAAAAGTTGAAAATGTTGAAGTTGTTTCTTGAAAAATGACTTTAAAAGTCCTTAAACTCATTTCTTTTCGTGACTTTAAATTCACTAATTAATGTGACAACAAATAATGTTTCTCACAAATTAGTGTTGAATTACATATTTTTTCAAACACACACACACACACACACACACACACACACACACACACACACACACACACACACACACACACACACACACACACACACACACACACACACACACACACACAATATTAAACAAACCAAAGAGATACTAACCAAGACTTAAAAATCGATATTGAATGAGAAGATATAAATATAATTCTAATTCATAGTTGGGATGTGGTCCACCCACAATAAAAATCAAGCTATATATATGAGCTTTAGTTATATATATATATGATAATAGTGGAAGAAAACATGTCGAATGTCGATGAAAAAATATTAAAACAAAGTAATACTTTTAGAACCATAAACTTTTAAAGTTGTATAGAAAAATGACTTTAAAAGGTTTCACTTTTAAACAGTTAAGTTTTAAATTCAATTATTTAAATTACTTTAAAAGTCTACACTTCAAAAGTCATTTAATAGAAAAATGACTTCTTTAGTCCAGCACGAAGAGAAAATTTTATGCGGGAAAAGACTCTTAAAGTCATTTGATTCAAACGACCTTAAAAGTCTTCACTTTTGAAGTAATTTCACTGAAACGACTTTAAAAGTCTTTTCCCTCATAAAAATTTCTTTTTGCACTAGTCTAAAGAAGTTATTTTTATATTAAACCACTTGTTGAGTGTATACTTTTAAAGTGGTTTTTTTTCTAAACAACTTGTAAAATATTTATGAAGTCAGTTGTTGGACTAACTACTTCCTTATACCGACTTTAAAAGCCTCATATGTAGTATTGCTAGGTTAAAAACAAAAAAGTGTAAATCATTTCCTAGGTTTCATATAACCTATTAGATTCAGTAAACTTCTAGAAAATTAAGGGTAATACTTAAATTTTAAATCTTAGTAATTGACCAAATCAAAGAAATATTGGGATCAACTAAGAATTATGTACACTGAAAAAGAATTATAATTTATATATAACTCTTAAGGGATAGTCATACAGGTGCTTTAACTGTGGCGAACTGAGACATTTCATTAAAGACTGTTCTAAGGGACAGAGGGAGAAGCAGACCGAGAGGGGTGCAGAGACAGCTACCATGTCACGTAGTCAAGGATGAGTGTTTGTCATCACATTAGGGTAGGCACAGGCATCACACCAGGTCGCCAAAGGTACTCTTCTAATCTTAGACCGACATGCCAAGGCCTCCTTTGACACAAGGTCCACTCATTCTTTTATTTCATGTATTTTTGCATCTTGCCTTGATGTATGCGTGCATAAATTAGCATTTTGGTTGGATATTATGACACCCGTGGGAGAGACAGTAGAGACTACTGAGTATTTCTAAGAAATACCTGTGGAGATATTAGGTGTGAGGATGGACTCAGACTTCATTTTATTAAACATGGTCGACTACGATGTTATATTTAGGATGGATTGGTTAGCTAACTACTGGGTTACTGTAGATTGTCGTAAGAAGCGGGTCATTTTTCATATACCTGGGCAACCAGAAATATTGTTCCAAGGTAGAAAAAGTCTGGCAAGTACATGCATCATATCTGCTATGAAAGCAACATGATTTTATTCATGAGGGTGCAGAGCGTTTCTCGCATACATGACCGTTGAGTACAGGAGGCAACCACAGATTGACGATATTGATGTTGTCCATGAGTTTGCAGATGTTTTCTTTGAGGAGTTGCCAAGATTGCCTCCAAGTAAAGAGATTGACTTTACCATGGACTTGGTCCTAGGTACATCACCTATCTCCAATGCACAATACAGAATGACCCCAACAGAGTTGAGAGAGCTTAAAGTACAGTTGTAAGAGTTACTAGATAAGGGCTTCATTAGGCTGAGTGGATCACCATGGGGAGCACCAGTCCTTTTTGTGAAGAAAAAGGATGGGTCACTAAGACTATGCATCGACTATTGGTTGCTGAATAGTGTCATTGTAAAGAACCGATACCCTTTGCCACGCATAAATGATTTATTTGATCAGCTCTAATCAGCACAAATATTCTTTAAGATAGACCTGAGATCAAAATACCATCAATTGAGGGTTAGAGAAGAGGACATCTCGAAGACTGCTTTTAGGAGTCGTTATGGCCACTATGAGTTTTTAGTGATGCTGTTTGGATTGACCAACTCACCTGCAGTGTTCATGGACCTAATGAACAGTGTCTTCTAAGCTTACTTGGATAAGTTTGTGTTTGTCTTTGTTGACGACATCTTAATTTACTTGCCTAGTCATTAGGCACGCAGGGACCATCTCCACATGGTATTGGACACACTTCATCGACATCTGTTGTTTGCCAAGTTCAATAAGTGTGATTTTTGGTTAGATCAGGTGTAGTTCTTAGGCCATGTGGTATCTAAGGATGGAGTGCCCATAGACTTGGTGAAGGTTGAGGCAGTGCTACATTGGGAGAGGCCTAAGACGGTGATAGAGATATGCAATTTTCTTGGGTTGGCAAGATATTATCATCTATTCATAGAGGGATTCTCGAAGATTGCATTACCTTTAACTACCCTAACCCAGAAAGACACTCAGTTTGTTTAGACCAATGCATGTGAAGAGAGCTTTTAAGATCTCAAGAGGAGACTTACTACTACCCCAGTGTTAACATTACCATCAGGAGTAGGAGGTTATGTAGTTTATTGCAATGCCTCAGGTAAAGGATTAGGGGCAGTGTTGATGCAACATGGAAAGGTAATTGCCTATGCGTCGAGACATCTTAAGACACATGAGGTAAATTACCCAACACATGATTTGGAGTTAGCAGCAGCGGTATTTACACTAAAGTCCTGAAGACATTATCTATATGGTGAGAAGTTTGAGGTATTCATTGATCATAAGAGCCTCAAGTACTTCTTTACTCAAAGTGATTTGAACATGACGTAGTATAGATGGATGGAATATCTCAAGGACTTCGATTTCACCATACAATACCATTCAGGGAAGGCTAAAGTTGTCACAGATGCCTTGAGTAGGAAGTCTGGAGTAATGATTGCCAACCTGTAGACTCGATCTAAGTTTCTCGACAAGATATTAGAGGCATAGGGAAAAGATAAGGAGACACAAGATTTGGCAGACAGGACAGATTTTATGAGGACCGGATGGAGGAGTCAGATTCTAGGGTAGGTTGGTAGTACCGGTAGATGATGATTTGAAGCATGAGTAACTTTAGGAGGCACACCAATCCTAGTATACGATCCATCCTGGAGCTGCGAAGATGTATCAGGACTTTAGAAAACATTTTTGGTGGAACGGAATGAAGAAGGATGTTGAGAGTGTGTAGCATGGTGTTTGACCTGTTAGCAGGTCAAGGCAGAGCATCAGCGACCATCAGGACTTCTTTAGACCTTGGATCTTCCCGAGTGGAAGTGGGATCATATTACCATGGATTTCATTATGGGCCTTTCGAGGACTGTTAGCGGGTATGACATGATATGGGTCCTTATGGACAGATTGGCCAAGTCTGCTAATTTCCTTTTTATCAGGTAGAATCAGACAATGGACAACCTATCGAAATTGTATGTCAAGGAGATTGTGAGTTTATATGGGGTTCCCTTGACAATAATATTTGATGGAGACACTCGGTTTACCTCGAAGTACTAGAAGAGCATGCAAGAGGCTTTAGGATCGAGGCTGAAATTCAGCACAACATTCCACCCTCAAACAAATGGTCAAACTGAGAGGACCATCTAGATAATTGAGGATATGCTATAAGCTTGTGTTGTGGATTGGAAGGGTAGCTGAGAGGATCATTTACCACTGGTAGAGTTTGCTTATAATAATAGTTATCACACAAGTATTGGCATGGCTCCATACGAGGCACTTTATGGCAGGCCTTGTCAGTGATGTAGGAGAGAGACACATAGTAAAGTTCGAGTTGGTGGAAGAGTGTGTAGAGAAAGTTTGACTTATTCAAAAGAGATTGTTTACAACCCACAGCTGTCAAAAGAGTTATGCTGTCAAGAGGTAGAAAGACTTAGAGTTCTCTGAAGGTGAGCATGTATTCTTAAAGGTTTCTCCTATGAAAGGAGTGATGAAGTTTGGGAATAAAGGGAAACTTAGCCCTAGATACATTGGGCCTTTTGAAATTTTACGCAAATTTGGATCAGTAGCATACCAACTAGCCTTACCACCATAATTGGCAAATGTACATGACGTCTTCCATGTATTTATGCTGATGACGTACATGCCAGATCAATCACATGTGTTGGAGCAGATCATAGGAGAGTTACAGCATGATATGACATTTGAGGAGAGACCCATGAGTATACTGGATATGAAAGTCAAGGAGTTGAGGACTAAAACTATTTCATTAGTCAAAGTCGTTTGGCAGCATCATTCACTACAGGAGGTCACGTGGGAGACAAAAGAGGAGATGAGAAGGATCCACCTAGAGTTATTTACATAGAGGTATGTACCGAAATTTCGAGGACGAAATTTTTATAAGTGGGAAGGATTTAATATCCTCAAATTTTAATCCCAAATTATTAATAAATTAAATAAATAAAAATAAAAATTTTATGCATAGAATATGGTTTTGAAAACACAAAAACTAAAAAGTACATGTCAATAGGAATTGAACGGTATAAAGAACATAGAAAATGGAGCTTAGATGGAGAAGTTATGAACCATTGAAGATATAATGGCATTTAGTAATTTTAAGAGGATTGAAATACAGGGGCTATTTTTGATAATAGCACCCTCCCCTATCAGCTCCAACTACTTTGCCAGAAAAATTAGTCAGTGACTGAGAAAGAGGGAGCACTAGCGATAAAAATCACCACCTTCCCGTTCAACCACTCCATCCAAACCCTCTTGTCTCTAAAGATTGGGATTTTCTAGAGATCCTTGATAGAATCACAACTCCGAAAAAAGATCAAGAAGATTCTCTCCAGTAGCATCAGTGACTGCCCGATTGACCAAAGTAGGTCTCATCCCTTTTTCCCTCTTTCCATTTACAACATATGTGTTGAGTTTGCATCAGTGGATGTCGAAAAACGATGAGGGTTCATCGTTCTTCCAGGGACTTTGTGGACCCTACTGTAGTCGTGGGAATAAGCTGATGAAATCATGTCAAAACAACAATCTACACTTTCATCTTGTGCGTAATGAACCTAAGAACAAACCCTTTAAATTTTAAAAAAATCCAACAACTGATGACCCCAGAAATTAAGAAAAATAGTATGTAGGAGAAATTTAGGAACATGAGAAAAATTGAGAAAAAACCTTAGCTTTTTGAAAAATCAATCAAAAGGAGTGTCAAGATGAATGTACATGAAATTCTGATCAAAAGGGCATAAAAATCGCAATTTTTGGGCACCTAAGGAGTCACCGGCGATGATTGGAGTTTGGTCATTGTCTCCAGTGACGACAACCGCGTTAGTGCCCTGTCACTGATGTTAGGATGCCGAGTGGGATGCCTAAGCGTAGATGGTGCACGCACGCATGGGGACGTTCCGCGCTGTCACAGAGAGCCGAAATGCCTGACATCTTGGCGACCAGGATGCACGCAGAGGAGTGTCCCAATGATCATGATGCACATGGTGTGTCCGTGGCACGTTCTAGGAGCGGGGTGTCTTGGGGAAGCTAGTTTATGCTGGTATAAACTGATGTAAACCATGCCGTAGGTACAAATCGGTGTAAAATAGAATATTTTGATCTAAAATGGTTTTCTAAGATTCTGGAGGCTACAAAATCCCGATCTTCGATCCAAAAGATCTGTTGAAATCGTCTCGACGATGCGGACTAATTTTAGCATTTGAATCTTGATTAAGTCATATATAATTACATCAAATTCATAAAATAGCACCAAATCACCTAGAGTCAGCCGATCAAAGGGTGATGAAGCCCTAGGACTTGAATAATTAGATAGTGTATGATACTAACTGAGGGTCCTAAGGACTAGACTAGGTGAAATTACTCTAGAAATTGATCTAGACCATTAATTTAATCAAGATCTTGGAAAAATTGTTGATATGTGGATGATCTAATAGTCAAATCAAGGTATAAATGTTAGATACACACAAAAATGAACAGATGAACATGAGATAGGACAAATTAATAACAAGTGACATTAAGATTAAGGACCAAATCATAAATAGAGATCTTAGAGAAAGATCCAATGGTTGGATAGCCATAGATTTCCATTATAATGAAATAAATAACACAAAATAGTATTGTGATATTGACATGTACATCTGAGCATGCGAGTTAAGAGGAATTCATGCTTAAATTGGGTTATCTCACATTAAGGTAGGTGACGACATTTAATAAGGTTCCATGATCAATTGCTTTGTAAAATTGATATATCAAAATCTTATGTATGATTAGTAAATATCTTTCCTTATTGCATCACTGAGATTGATTAGGTTTTATAACATTGATGGTGGAAGCTTGGTGGCTAGTCCTTTGAGAGGCTAACCTTTGGATGAGGGGTGTGCCTAGGGGATTGTGAGCCATGAGTGCTCCTAGTTTTATGAGATATGTGATTTCTATAATTTGTGATTTATGATGGGTACTCTCACCTGGTGGATGTCATGCTAGGAGGGAGTAGGGTTGGCCACTCATCCTCCGCAATTGTGATATGATAGACACCTACCCACAAATGGCTTTCAGCATGGGTTTGGTAACATGGATATTCCACACTATCGGTCTGGGCCTTTCCATGGGGACGGACGTTAAGTCTCCCATTATGGTCTCGATGGGGGGCGGCATTGGTTGAGACCCCAGAACGGTTGCCACTATGACATGACAATCCATACTCTTGTTTGTATGTTGCATTATAAGCATGGAGATGTTATTGTATGCCTGGGTGTGGCAACACTCAGAGGATTGATATGAGTACTCATGATCTGTTAGACAAGTATATAGGACACTTGTGGGACCCATGTACCTTAGGGTGCCCTGTTGGTTATTGTATGCTCATTGATAGTGGATCATATCATGTTTTTCATTTATAAGATCATCATGTTTTATATCCATGAGACGCATGTTTTATCGCAAATGATGTAAGACTATATTAGCATTACTTATGATATTTATATTTTCATGAAAAATTGATCTACACATTATATCTTTATTGTATGGGATTTTGATTGTTTGAAGTTCGGTATTTCCACTACTTTAACTCCTTAATAGAAATACATGTAGCTAATTCTACATTTTATTCATGCCTTAAAGTGCTTGATGAAATTTAAATCTTGAAATACACCTACACACTATGCATAGTCTAAATGGATAGATGGTTATGACTAAGAGACCCTGAGGAAATCTGTAGAGACCTATATTCTCAAGTGAGTATTAGAGATTGTCATCTTTTTAAGGGTTATAAGTAATTCCATACTTCCTTCAGTAACATTACTTTGATATATCCCAATATCTTTGTTTTGGTCAAAATGTTAAGTACTAAAAGGAGTAATAACATTGGTTCTTGAACATTTATTGAATATGATAGGTTTCAACAAACTTGGGAAATGATATAGGCCATCCTTGTTTTAGCCCAAAGATATAAAGCATGCCCAATACATTATACCACAAGTTAGACCCTTTGAACCTCTTGGTATGACTTTTCTTTTCAAAATGCCATTTACCATAACAGAAGAAATTCCAATAAAAATATCCATTACCGTACTTTCAAAAATGAGTAAGGCTAATAGCAAAAGTTCATAAAAGGACAAATGTCAGAGAAGTGAAAAATATCAAAAAAACTTTCCCTTAAAGAAAAATCTTCCTTCGTTGAAATACAATGAAAAGTAAAAAAAAGTTATCAGAAAAAGAAAAGATAAGTTGAATTAAGAGAAAAGGAAAAATAGAAAAGATATTCACTTCTATATAGTCAAAAAAGTAAAGTTGTCCTACATAGTTGAAGACCTCTATTTGAACCTTTCAATCCTTATACCCTTCCTTTCAAAACATATCCTAAGCCTATCTTTCATCCTATCTAATGACCTATTAATCTTCAATGGAACATAGTCTTGATAAGGACATAAATAGGAAGGAATTAAGGTGAACTATTTTTTATGGTCTTGATAATAGCTTCCATTCTAAGGGATCATATTCTTTGTCTCATCTGTACTTAAAAGAAATTATGTGAACCATCAGATTTAGAATTTGATCACATAGTGAGAGAATTTTGTTTGACTTCATTTCTCTAAGAACTTTATTTCTGAGTGCATACCAGTGAGAATTTGAGGTCAAGGTATCTTTCCAATGGAGAAATAAGCATATCTATTTAGAAGTCCTAACTTATGTAGCTGTATACACACTACACTCCGAGATTAAACTGAAATAAAATAGCTTTGGCATGTGGATAACTTGTGAAATTTCTCATTCATCTTTTATTAAGTTGATAAAGCAAGTAGGGTACTAATGGATGAGAATTCTCTGAAATAAAATAAAGGACTTAACCTTGTTGAGTTTTGTGGGTATATTCACTATATACCCTCACAAGGCTTAACCCGACCACTAAGAGGAACCTAGTGATTTAAGGGCTTGCTGCATATGCTATATATAGTTGTAAGTACTTACAAAAATGAATCATTTTATTTTTTATAATTTTTCACATGTTTTTCTCAAGACTAGCAAAATACTGGTTGAGGTTGTGATAAGCGTTTAATTTTGTATAAAAAGTGCCCAATTAGTATCCTATGTGTTATAGCTTATAATGTTAAATTAGAGTTTTTGGCTAAAAATTTATAAAACATGCATTTTTTATCAAATAATTAAAAAATGTGATATCTTATAGGTTTAAGAGCTAATCCAAAGTAAGCATATGAATGATCATACTTGTATAGGACTTAATTAGTTTTCTTTTAACCTTTTATAGGTATTGGAGAGATGATCCAAAGGTTGAGATTGATCAAGACGAGAATTGATGATTAAGAGTAAAAGATCTAGCTAAAGCCCAATTGACATCATCCAAATCTTAATCAAGGATCAAGATAGTCTTAAGACGATTAAAGAAGCAATTCGAGAAGCAAAAGGTGACTAAAAATGGACCCATGCCCAAGCCAAGCATTTCCACCACCTCTACAGGGGAGCCATTCAAGCCATCTAAGTCATTTAAGCCATGAAAAAGAGTGATAAGCCATACAAGCTGCTCAAGCCTTGATGCCAAACATTGAAGCCACTTAAGCTACTAACGAATGAGCCATCAAAGTGAGCCATAAGGCTAAGAAGGAGTACCACATGGAGCCCCACGATTGGAGCATCAATTCAAACAACTTTCATATGTTAAAAGTGAGATTTTCAAGGGATTTTGAGATTAATATAAAAGCTAAGATGATCATGCATTAAGGGACCTATCAAGAAAGAATTTTTCATATTCCTAATCCATTTCCTAACCCTAATCCAACATTCACCCTAGGGCTCCAAGGTTTTAACTAGAGGAGGGAAACACCTTCCTAGAAGAGGATGCCCCACTTTGCTTAGTTGGCCAAATTCAAGTGATTTCATAATTAGGAAATCTTAGGTCCAAATCCATGCAAACATGCAACAAAAATAGGTTTTCTTCTAAATTTTTTATCTTTATTTCTTTCTTATTCCCTCATTCTTCCCACCAGTCAATCACCATCCAATTAGGAGGGTGGAGAGCCACTTACCATTCAAGGAAAAAAATGCCTCCCCCTACCTTGGTAATTTAGAAACCAGCCAGCCCATGACTCTCTCTCTCTCTCTCTCTCTCTCTCTCTCTCTCTCTCTCTCTCTCTCTCTCTCTCTCTCTCTCTCTCTCTCTCTCTCTCTCTCATGTCATCCTCATTACATCATCTCCACGTAACTTTCCTCCTTCAAATGCTGCCTCAGCCCTAGATCTTGATCTCCACCTCCTTTTTATATTAAGCATTCACAAATTAGAAGCTAAAACATCTATATATACCCCAAGGCTTCCAACATTTTTTTGTCTAAGTAGAGGTGGATGAGATACCTTGTAACGTAGCTCTCTTTTAGTACTTAGTTGCTACTAGACTTTGGGACTTCTAAGATGCTATTCTTCCTTTGAATTTCTAGTTATTTTTGTTGTTATTTCTCTCCAATTCAAGTTGTAGTTTGCTTTCATTGTTTTAGTTTCAATGCTTTATTTTCCATTGTTTTGCTTTCTAGTTTTTCACTCATATTCTCACATAGTTTCCCTCTTTTCTTTCATCTAATTCCATTAGTTTTTTCCTACTCATTTCCTCAAGGCTCAAGTTAGTTCTTATCTCATAGTGACAACTAAGAGAATAAATAGCTTGAATCCTTGCTTTCCATCTTAGGATTCCACCTTTTATTTCCTTAGTGTTGGTTTGATTCTATGTGTTTTTACTTTTCTTAGTCCATCCTTCCAGCCATCTTTCTAGTTTCTTTTTCTCTTGAAATCTCTTGAGTTCATGCACATGTTATCTTACTTTAGTTTGATATTGTTAGATTGAGTTGTATTTATGGTTTGGATCAAGTTTTATGTCCATGAATTAGGCACAATTTTCAGATTTGAATTAATGTTTTATATGCACATTTCTTCATGTATTTGGCATGAATACAATAAAGATCATTGAGATTCCTTGTTCTTGGGTTGTTATCTTGCATAAAGTTGAGGTTTTAATTGCTTTCTTATGTATGTTTTGTTTGATGTCCTTAAGTACTAAAAATCTGGAATTTTTCTCTCCTTAACTTTGTGCTTATTCCAACCCATCTAAACATTTTTTTTATTAAATCCTTAGGAATCGAATTAGACTTTTAGGTTGTTTATTAAGTTAATAGCTTGGGTAGTATATTTGTTTGCATTTTACATAGTCAAATCTTGTCAATTTTGTAGTTATGAACCATGCACACAGTCCATGGATCACACATTGTACATATTGTGATTCACATTTGATTCTTGTTTAATTTAGTTTTAGTAGTAGTTAATTCATTATTTGTGTCTTAGTTTAGATTTAGAAAGTTTCCTTTCTGAATTTTAGAATATTTCCTTTTTAGTAAGTTTTAGTTTACAAAAGTTTCTAATTTGAGTAGTTTCCTTAAGATTAGTTGCCTAATTTGATTCATTCTAATTTAGTGCTAGTTTCCTTTAGTTGCTTGCATGTTAGTTTAGTAAGTTTCTATTTTCATTGCTTAGACTTGGGTTTAGTATGTTCTTTTAATTCTAGTTTCTAATTCCATGCATGTTTCCTTCTTAGTTTGTTTTAATTTCCTGACTTAATCACAACTCTTTCTCATTGGCTGAAACTAATTGATCTAAATAGAATGCAATAAATTACAAGTATGGGAGATTTCGTACGGGGTGGACCTCTCTCGCATGCAAATACTACTTTGATTCATGCACTTGCGAGTAATTTTAAAGCTACATCAATGGCCTTACATGCATGGTCATGGAAAAAGGACATGATTAACTTATTCTTGCTATCTTGTATACATCTCCTAATTACTTGATCAAGACAGTACATGAATAAGTATGAATCATCCTATGAAAAGTGTTTTACCTTAGCACGAAATCTATGTCTATCTTGTTTGGACCAATGATCGGGCATCGATGAGTGATAAGATAGTTTACAATATCAACATAACAAGGTAACTAGGAGATAGCCATTAACTGTTCATCTAGAAATGACTCAATGCTAGGGCTAGACTTGCTAGTGAATTGAATAACTAGCCTAGACAAATGATCTGCTACAACATTCTCGGAGCCTTTCTTATGACGGATCTCAATCTCGAACTCCTATAAAAATATAATCCATCTAATGAGCCAAAGAAAGATTGTATTTTGATTTACTCTAGGAATTAAAAGAATATGGAATAAGAAACATGCATAAATTTGAAACTAAAAGGAAACTTTCTAAAAATAAAGACCTTCTAAAAATGGAATTAGAAACTTTCTATACCTAAATGGATTCTTAAAAGGAAACTAATGCATGACTAGAAACATGAATAAACCTAGAATTCTAAATTTAGAATGAACATACTAAATTAGAACTCAGAAACTCTCATCTAATTGGAAACTTCCTAAGACTAAAGTTAGAAACTTTCTATACATGAAACTTCCTAAAAAATGATACTTCTAACATGCAACTAATCTTAAAGAAACTTCCTAAAGATGATTATTTTCTAAGGATATATGAACTTTCTAAATCTAGAAATTAGAACTTTCTAAAAATAAAATGTCTAAAATTGAAATTAGAAACTTCCTAGACAATGAAATCTAATCTAAAAATTCAAACTAACCTAATTAATGGATAAAGTCTAATCTAACATCCAACTAGCATGCTTGAAATCTAATCTTACATCACAACTAATATGATACAAAAAGTAAGATAAAAAATGTAATGACTCCAATTTTGTAACATTGAAATCCCAAGTCAACAATGAAAAGATCACTTTTTGGAGATAAGGGTATTTTGGTCATTTCACTATTCACCCTGACTGAACCCAGAAATTTGGTCCCAAGAATGGTACCATTAGGTGCTTCTCGGAAAAAGGAATCCAACAAGACCAAAATCACCCAAAACGGAGTCCATATGAAGAAGTTACGGCCGTTTAAAGATAGGGGTATTTCTGTAATTTAAATTAAAAACGAAAAATGCAGAAAACGCAGGGGCTGTTTTGATAACGGCACCCCATCTTCTTCCTTCTCCTGATTTTTCCAGAAAAATCCCAGCACCGCCTTTGCAAGGCGGTGGCAGGGGAAAGGGCAGCACCGCCATTGAGGGGCACCGCCTTTCCTCTCCTATAAATACCCCCCAAGCCCCCTTCTCCTCCAGGTATTTCCAGGTTCAAAGCTCCGGCAAGGTGGGTTTGGAGCAAGAAATCCAGGCGTAAGACGCACTCCATCTTGAGGTCCTACGTATGCTTCTCTTCCTCTCTTTTCCCTTCTCATTTTCCCTTCTCATTTTCCAGCCAAATCTGGCGTCTCCTAGCTGAAGAACCCATTAGGAAGATGGGTTCGTTACAGAACCCTAGGCCTACGACCAGGGTGTCGTTCCAGGCTTCCCAGACCATCCCCTCCTTTCCGCCTTATTCCCAGCCCAGATCCTCGTCGGATTTGGGAATTTTTCGACCGAAAATCACCAGTCCTCGGGGAGGAAAACTAGACGGGTGAAAACCCGTCAAGAGAGAGAGAGAGAGAGAGAGAGAGAGAGAGAGCGCCTCCCAGGGGCGCACGAGCATCCCAGGGGTGCGGACGTCCTCGGGTGTCCCAGGGGCGCACGAGCATCCCAGGGGTGCGGACGTCCTCGGGTGCATGGCGCGGTCCAAGGGGCGCCTAGCTTGACACACACTTGTACCAAGCCCCCTGGGGGCTATCCTTGCGCACGCGTCGCATGTGAATAGTTTTCTTGGCTCGACCAGGACTCATGGGATGTCCTAGGAGCCAAAGCACGCCGTAGCTACGCCTAAGATGCGTCCACGCAATGCTGTCCAAAGTGCACACCCTGGCACACCATTCGAACGTGCGTACATGACCCAACCTGGTTGTGGTGCGACCAGGGTGCTCGCGTATACTAGAAACCGTAGAGCGCGCATTCTAGAATCGTGGCGCACAGGACCCTAGGCACTACAATTGGGTCGTCCATTAAGGCGCGACCTTGAAAAATCCAATTTCGAAGCCTATATAACTCCGCTTGACAAGCCAAAAGGACCGTTGCGTCCGTAATTTTGACACAGACCCAATTATACAATAAAATGCAAGACATTCTTAGGTATAGATCAACCTAAAAATATCAGAGAGTAACCCCTAGAAACCAACAAATCATATAGATCTAACCTTACCCTGTGAACCTACAAATAACGTCTAGCTCTTATGTTTGAACGTCATTCAGGACTTTACTAAGGTATTGTCGGACTGGACTGAAGGAGGGACATGAGCTAAGTAACGACAATTGAGGTAGGTGACGACATTTAATGTTTTGTTTTGATTTTAAAACCTTGTATTATCATGGCATTATGATTGATGGTGATTTAAATTGCACTTATTATTAATCGATGATTTTGTGAAATTTAGAGTTGTATGCTATGATTGCTATTTGATTTCAATCATGTATTGAATGGACTATGACCGATGGTTTCATGAGATTGAGATTATCTACTTATACACAATTAGAAAATTATCTTTCCTTATTGCATCATTGAAATTGATGAGTTTTTATGAGAAAGAAAAGTAGAGGCTTGGTGGCTGATCTTTTTAGAGGCTAACTCCAGGATGAGGAGCGTGCCTTGGGGATTGCGAGCCACAAGTGCTCTTGGTTTCGACATACATGATTTTCGTATTTTGAGTTTTATGACGGGTGCTCTCACCCGGTGGATGTCATGCTAGGAGGGAGAGGGCCGGCCACCCACCCTCCGAGATTTGTGATGTGATGAGATTTTGATATGATAGACACTTGCCCGTAGATGGCATTTGGTAGGGGTTGGTAACATGGATAGTCCACACTACCGGTCCGGGCCTGTCCATGGGGACGGACGCTAAGTCTCCCGTTATGGCGTCGACGGGGAGCGGCGGTGGTTGAGACCCATGGAGGGTTGCCACTGCGGCATGATGATCCATACTCTTATTTGGTGTGCTTGCATGATGAGCATGAAGATGTGATGGTATGCCTGGGTGTGACGACACTCAGAGGTTTGATATGAGTCCTCATGATCTGTGATTCGAGTGTGTGGGACACTCGTGGGACCCATATACCTTAGGGTGCCTTGTTGTTATTGTATGCTCATTTTCATGAGATTATATCATGTTTTAAATCTATGAGATGCATGTTTTATCGTATATGATGTTTTGAGATTTTATTAGCATTGCTTAAAATAATTATATTCTTATAAAAATTACTTTACTCACTGTATCAATACAATTATTCTATTTTGTTCCATTGATATACATTAAATGTCTATGTACCTACCAAGCATTGCTTGCTGAGGCATTGTGTTTGTTGCAATGCCTCAGATATCAAAGAAAGACAGGACACATGAGGAGTTAGAAGAATAGTGATCGAGAAGTCTCATTTAGAGGTATGTTCTAATTTCACATGGACTGTGTATGTATATATGTTATTGGACTTGATTATACTGCTATGGGAATGTGGCTGATGACTAGATGATCCTGGAAAAGTAAATCTATTTTAAACATGTTTACTTGGAAAATAAAAATAAAAATAAAATCTTGTTTTGCGTCAATGGTTGATCTCGTGATTTTTCTAAAAATGAAATTCGATTTAAATTATTTTCACTGTTTTGGTTTTTTTAAAAATTGGGGCCCCACCTTTTGAAAAGTTTTAAATATATAGGGTTGAAAAACCCGGGTCATCACATAAAATAACATCATTAACATGATAGGCAAAAATTAACAAAGCATGCATGATAGAGTGCAAAGAATTAGAAGAGTGCACATGAAACAAACTTTGTTTATTGATGTCAATCCTTACTAGAAAGGTGCGCAACATTCATAACATGAAAATACAATAACATGGATTCCAACATTGAGATCTAATACCATCATTCATCAATGGAAACCAATGGATAAGTATACGTGTGAACCAAAAGAGAAAACAAAGGAAGAATAAAGAGAAGACGAGAATGAATTCGAAATGGTGAAAAAGATGCATCATGATGGATGATAACTTGAAAAGAACGAGGAGAAATCTAAGGCTAATAACTAAAGAAAAGCAAGGAACACTAACCTAGATTTGAATGCTTAGAAAGATGATCCGAAGGCTACTTTCACTTGGATGTCACTACCAGAGATTAATGGTCCTTTGATGAAGGAGAACTAGAGCACTAAATTGAAGTAAAATACCATGAAAGAGAGTCCACGATATGTGCACATGAACCAAAGGGAAGAAGACTTGCCGTCAAAGAAGAAAATTATGTTGAAACTCCAAAGGGACATGTGTGTCATACCTCCAAAGCAATTTGCATATAAAGAACTTCCAATGAAAGATGCATAGAAAGGTGAAGCCCTAAGGAACTTTTGTAAAAAATTTCTAAGAAAATTGCATAAAGAACTCCTCCTCTCCTCTATGATTTTCACACATATATGGAGGGAATCTCTTGCTAATTTCTAGCCTAAGGAAGAGAGGAAACAAGGGATAAGGAGACATGGTTAAATAGCATGAGAGGAATAAAGAGATAATCATGGTTTTCTTTCATTAAAAAAAAGGACATTTTGAAAGCCATGTGAGCATGAAAGATGATGTAGTTTTCATTTTTGTAGTTGAGTTTTATCTACAAAGCATACTAAAGCTACCAGCAACCCTGCAGATCCACGTGGAGAGGCAAAGATCATGGAGTAGATGTTTGTGCTAGTTAGAATAAGAGGTGAGAACTTGAATTCCACTGTAAGGCCCACATATTGTCTCATTCAATAGGATCTTGTACACTTCTCTTCAATCCAAAATACACTAAATCACAACCAAGCTTTTCATCCTCTATATCTCAACATGCCAAAAACTACCAAATCCCATCCAATGATACTTAGGAATAAAGTATAAGTGCAACCAAGGAAAGAGGAGTCCGAGCACTTTTTCACTAAACATTCATTATCTAAGAAAGAAGGAAGAATGATGAAAAAGGCAGTAAAAAAGGTTACTGCATTTTCCTTAAGCCAAAAATTCTTAAAAAAAGAGGGCAACTTCAGAGAGTTTAAATAAAAAGGGGATTAGAGGTCATTCATATTTAAGGAAGTTGAACCATAAAGGAGGCTTCCTTCCTTAAACATCAACCAGAAGAAAAGAAAACAAATTAGAGATAGTGACCCTTGTTTTAGAACTTACCCATTATTAGGAGATGAAGCAATAAGTAGCCACATAGTGTATCCTTGCCCCCAATATGAAGACCTTTAGCTAGGAATATAGATGGTTTATGGATGGATTTGGATGTTTTCCTCAACCTTAATTAAGAAATTAGAAAGTTTCCTTATTTCTAAGAATCATTTTCTTTTTCATAGTCCCACTTCATAAAAATGAATTAGAAAGAAAGAAAGGGCAATAATGCATGAATGCTAACTAAGATGGAGTATGAATGAAATCTACAATTAGAAAGTGGGTGTGTAAAACATGGAATTAGAAGGTGTATGGAAGTAGAAAGTAAATGAAATTAGAAAGTTCAAAGATGAAGAAACATGGAAAGAGTGTGTGAATGAAGGAAAGTGGAAATGGCATAGGAAATAATGTGAGATGCATGCCAAACTAGCATGAAAGGATCATGTGTCTAACATAGAAAAAGTTAAGTGTGTGTTTTGAAATGGAAAGTGATATGCTTACACTACATATGCAACTAACTAATTCTACTATGACATGCATGACTTTTTTAAACTAATAATGCTTTCTAATTCTAATGACCTACTATGCATGAAGTTTCTAAACTTTTCATAGAAAATAAGCAATGAAAAATAAGAAGTCAAACATGGTTTTTAAATTAGGAAAGTGCTACTTCTAAGTTAGGAAGGTGCTAGATCTAAGAATCTATCATGCAAATACTTTTTAAGATGGATCTAAACTAATTCTAAAACATTCCGAAGATGAATGAAAAGCAATTTAGAAAGTATATAAATCTAAAAAGGAAGGAATCTAAGTTTTAAGCATGAACTCTAAAATTAGAAACTATCTACTTCCAAAATAGGAAAGAGCCTAAAAATATGGGAACTAAGCAAGCTAAATAAGAAACTATGCTACAACCTAGATCTATAGTGTAATACATGTAATTACACTAACATGATAGATAAATTCATACTTTTACCAAAAAATGGGGTAAAGTAAACCTAACCCAAGCAAACAAAAGTATCATGCAAATATACCATGAATGCAACTTAAGCAAGCTACTAAAGTTGTCTTACAAGTGCACATGAAAAAGATGCATCCACCAAAAGTTGGTGGAATGCAATGGAAACCTTATGCTTGTATGCTTGTAAATCCTAATGGAATGGAAGGGAGACATGGTTAAATCTATACTACTTTATGATGAAAGGATTTACCATGCAAAACAAGAACTACGAAGCAAGTAAAGATGAGGAATTACCATGCAAAACTAAGGAAAAAATACAACTAATTCATGCATACAAATCTAAGTAACATGAAAGATGATGCATGGAACTACATTAGCAATCTAAATAAGCAAAACCTAGATGAATATATGCTTGAAGAAGGTGAATGGGAAAGATAGAAGATGATAGAGAAAAAAAGAAAAGAAAAAATAAGCAAGAAAAGGAATTGGACTTAGGTTGAACCACTATCTTTATCTCCAAGGAATTTGATCATGGAAGCTTGGGTGAGGGTGATCTTTCTTCTTCTATTTCTCCTTTGATTTGGCTATGCACTCTAGGGAAAGTTGAAAGATGATAACCCTATTCATAACACCTCTATTATAGATTTCTAGCATAAGGGTTAAGGGAATCATGGGTGTAGATTAAGCCATTTTAATTAGAACCAAACCAAGGGCTAGATGGAGGTGTGGGGTTCAAATATAGGAATGGGAGATGAGAATGTAAGAAATAAGATGGGAAGAAATGGAGAAGAGAATAATAAAGCCTAAGTGAAAAAGGGAATACGTGGGAAAAAGAAAGAATTTGAAAGTGAGACTAAGGAGGCAGCTTAGAAATGAAGGAAAGAAGTGAAATCCAATAGAAAAGTGATTGTTGAAGGGAGAGGCATGATTTTCATTATAGGAAAATGGAGGTGGAAAATGAGAGAAAAAAAAGAGGAAAAAGATAAGTAATAATTAGGAAAAAAAATTGATGGGGAGAAAGTGAAAGAAATGAAAAGCTGATGGGGGAATCTAGGGTTTTTTCATATTTAGAAAGTCTTAAGGAGGGTGGGGCATAGAATACACATGGATGTGTATGAGTGATTTAGAAGCTATAAGATGTATGGAACCTTGGATGACATTATATGGTTGAGATCTTCCTTTCCTTAGAGTTGGTTAAGGCTTTGATTTTGTTAATACTTCATTCTTAGCCCTTGGATCATACCTTCCCTTACTTGAATGGATGAAATCCATTTATGGCATGTAAACTTTATTTAACTTAATTTCTTCTCCAACGTTACATTAGATTGCCCTAGGATGAATGACCTTAATTCTTGAAGATCTTCATATGCTCAGGTAGATCATTTGTGCTCCAATATCTTGTTTGGACAAGATATCTTCTTATTGGTTGATTTTTTATTCCTTTCGTTGAGTACGAGAGAGAAAATAAGTGAAAAGTCTTCATGTGTTCTCATTCTTCTTTTTCTTCTAAAAAGCTTTTATTGTATATGTTTCCAATGTATAAGAATTGAACTTCTTTCATAAGCTTTCAAAGGTGGTGACATGCATGCAATTGTACTTGAATTTGAAAATTACCACCTTTTCATCCTCATTTGAGTTGGAGTTGAACATAGGATCTTTGGCTGTTGTAACTTCAACAGTGACACCCAATGATCCTTGTGAATCCCCAGGACTTTATGTATGGCAAGTGTAATCCATCACGCAACTTGGAATATGAAATTGCCCTTTTTGGTATAAAATTGGTAATTTTGTGCATTTTTTACATTTATAACCTAGACCTATAAAACATTAGAATTAACCCTAATTAGATATAATTACGTGATTTTTAAGGCTAAAATATTCTAAATATGGGGTTATATACGTAATATATCTATACCCATCATTAGTCAATGAGAACCACACCGACTACACCGGCTCTCATGGGGACGTAGGATCAATCCAATACAGAAATAGTTTTCCCATGATACAATACTCTCGTCTAATCATGCCTATCTTAGACAAGTACCTATTTAAAAGCTAGAGGCTAACTAGTCTTCCTAGCATAATAAACAGTGGGATTTCATATAAATCCCCGAGTTAGGTCCGATGCAAAAGAGTCACCTACTTTAAGAAAATCCTGTTGCACCTTAATGAAAAGGCAAAACAAAAAATTATATGCCTTCCAGAATTGAGAAATGTCAATTGTAACAATCAAAATCATAAACACTTATGAGTGTCCAAATGCAGGAGTTCTAGCAAAAGTTGATAGTGCCAAATATCATTCAATCCAATAATACAGATGCATTCAGATCTCATGGCATTTATGAGTAAAGTCATAAATGAATCATAATTTAAAACAAAACTAGATAACAAAGAGGAGTCATCATCATCATCAAGACCTTATTCCAATTAGGGGTCGGCCACATGAATCTTATTCCTCCATTCCACTCTATTAAATACCATGGCTTCATTTAGTCCCAAAGTTTTTAAGTCTTTCCTCACACTTCTATCCACGTTCTTTTGGGCCTTCCCCTTGCCCTTTTAAAACCTTCAACTTGTATTACCTCACTCCTAACTGGTGCCGTTGTTGATCTCCTTTGAACATTTCCAAACCATCTAAGTCTAATCTCCCTCATCTTGTTACCTATTGGTGTTATCCCTAAATTTCCTCTAATATTTTCATTTCTAATTTTATCCTTTCTTGTCTTACCACTCATCCATCTCAGCATCCTCATTTCTGCAACACTCATCCTATGAGCATGATGTTCCTTAACTGCCCAACACTTTGACCCATAGAGCATGGCCGGCCTTATAACCATCCTATAGAGTTTGAGTGCCACCCGCCAATCACATAAAACACCCGATGCATAGCTCCTTCCAACCCGCTAAGATTCTCTAGGTAACCTCCCTCTCAATCTCTCCACTCTCATGGATCACTGATCTTAAGTATCAAAAGTGGTCTCTCATGGGGACCTCTTGGTTATCAATCTTGACTGGTGTTCCACTCCTACTCTCCTTGCTAAAATTACATTCCATATATTCTGTCTTAGTTCGTCTAATTTTAAATCCTTCCGATTCTAATGCTTCTCTCCATAACTCTATCTTTATGTTTACAGCCTCCCTTGTCTCATCAAGTAGGACTATATTGTCTGCAAATAGCATGCACCAGGGAATCTCCTCATGCAGATGTTTTGTTAACTCATCCATAACTAAAGTGAAAAGTTATGGACTCAATGTCGATCCTTGGTGCAATCCGACAGTGACAGGAAAATCACCAGTCACGCCACTAGTGGTCTTAACATTTGTTACTGCTCTCTTATACATATCTTTAATTATGTCTATATACCCCTGAGAAACCCCTTTACCACCCAACACCCTCCATATTAACTCTCTAGGGACTCTATCATAAGCTTTATCTAAGTCAATAAAGACCATATGCAGGTCTTTTCTCCTCTCCCGATATTTCTCTACTAATTGTCTTAGTAAGAAAATAGCTTCCATGGTAGACCTCCCAAGCATGAAACCAAATTGATTCTTCGATACACTTGTTTCATGTCGTAGCCTCTTCTCAATCACTCTTTCAAAAAGTTTCATGGTGTGGCTCATAAGTTTGATCCCTCGATAATTAGTGCAACTTTGAATGTCTCCTTTATTCTTATAGATTGGTACAATAGAGCTTTTGCTCCACTCATCAGGCATTTTCTTTGATTTTATGATATTGTTAAACAACTTGGTCAACTAAACTACCCCAATATCTCTCATATGCTTCCAAACCTCTATTGGTTTACCATTAGGCCCCGTGGCCTTTCCTGATTTCATCTTTCTCAAGGCCTCTTTTACTTCAAGTATTCTAATCCTACGTTCATATCTATAATATCCAGTGTTATTTAGATTTATAGTATTTTCAATCCCTATATTCTCAAGGCCATTGTCATTTAACAATTTTTGAAAGTACATTTCCCACCTTTGTTTGATCTCATCATCTTTGACTAATACCCTTTGATCATCGCTTCTAATGCACCTAACATGCTCTAAGTCCTTATCTCTTACTTTTGCAAGTTTAAACACATCTTTCTCACCTTCTCTTGTTCCTAGTCTGTTATAAAGCTCATCATATGCTTTATGTTTAGCCTCACTTACTATTCTCTTAGCAACGTTTTTAGTATTCTTATATTGTTCACAGTTTTCATTATTTCTAATCTTCTGCCATGCTTTAAAATGCATTCATTTTTCTTTAATAGCTTTTTGCGCTGTTTCATTTTACCACCATGTTTCCTTTGTTAATAGCCTTTTACCTTTAGATACTCCTAAGACATCTTTTGCCACTTTCTTAATGGACTCAGCCATATAAGTCCACATGGTATTTACTTCTGTTTCATAGTTCCAATTTCCTTCTACCATCAACTTATTTTTGAATGAGGTTATTTTCTCTCCTTTTAAGTTCCACCACTTAGTTTTTGGATGTGTGTTAAGTTCAGCTCTTTTACTCCATCTTTTGATATGAATATCCATAACCATTAACCTATGTTGTGAGGTTAAACTCTCATCGGGTATCACCTTACAATCCTTACATATAGATTGTTCATTATTCCTAAGTAGAAAAAAGTCTATTTGCCTTTTATAAAGTCCACTTTTAAAGGTTATTAAGTGTTCATCCTTTTTCTTAAAGAGTGTATTTGCAATGGATAGGTTATATGACAAAGCAAAATCGAGCATATTCTCCCCCATCTTGTTTCGTTCACCTATACCATACCCTCTATGTATGCTATCATATCCTTCCTTATCTTTTCTTACATGGCCATTTAAGTATGCTCCTATAAATATCCCCTCAATGTTCGGAATTTCTTATATGACTCCCTCCATAACTTTTCAAAACTGTCTCTTAATTATATCTTGTAACCCTACTTGTGGTGCATGTGCACTTATTATATTTATAATCTGCTCTCCTAGAATCGTTTTTATTATTATAATTCTATCACTAAGTCTTTTAACATCCACAACTTTATCCTTTAATTCCTTATCCACTATTATTCCTACGCCATTTCTATTATTTTCCTTTCCTATGTACCATAATTTATACCCATCTATTTCTCTTGCTTTAGCCCCTTTCCACTTGGTTTCTTGGATACAAGCGACGTTGACTCTCCTACGTTCATCGTGTCTACTAACTCCAAACTCTTACCTATCAGTGTCCTTATATTCCGTGTAGCAATGCGAATCTTATGTTTTGGAGATATCCTATTTACATCACCTTTCTCGACCTCCATGGTATGAACCCCTGTCCACTTATCATTACCCCTGGGTTCTGATGCAGCGCGTCGCTTTCGAGGGGATGCTCTAGTAGCCCTTGCCCATTTTTCACTACACCCGGGATCCGATGTAGCACGTCGCTTCTGGGAGAACGCCCTGGCAACCCTTGCTTATTTTTCATCGCATCCAGGATCTGATGTAGCGCATCGCTTATGGGGAACGCCTTAGCTTGAGCGAATGTCATTTTTCGATTCATGTCATGTTCGGGTTGCTATAGTTTTTAAAAAGCTGAAGATGATTTTCATTAAAATCATTAAAGTCATCTTCAGCTTCACCCTTGCCAGTTGGCTACCTGACGTAAGGGTGGCCATATTTTAAGAAGCTGAAGATGATTTTCATTTCTTCCTCACAAATTAATATACAAATACATATTTTTTTGTAAGAAAGAAATAATAGAATCATCTTCAACTTCCCCCTTGCCGGCTGGCTACTTGACACAAGGGTTGCCATCTTTTAAGAAGCTGGAGATGATTTTCATTTCTTCCTTACAAACTAATATACAAATGCATATTCATTTGTAAGAAAGAAATAATAGAATCATCTTCAACTTCCCCCTTGCCGGCTAGCACCTGACGCAATACCCTCCTTTTTTATTTGGGCTTGGGACTGGCATTGGCAATTCATATAGTTTGCATTGGCAAAGAGTATTAAAAAAATGATACATTCATATAGTTTGCACTTCATATTCATGAACTTAGTTGGTTCAAAGACATTCCAAATATTTTAGCACTTAATGTACAACTGAAAACCCAATCATACATCACAAAAACATATCCTGAACTTATAAGTTCATGAAACATATATGCTTATATTAACATGCTACAACATATCATTTCTTGTACAAAATGAGTCAAGGCTTATTACTATGTCCTGTAAGTAAGATCCGTCAAAGTCAAACAAACTTTTGCAATTCATAACATTGCAAATGCTGTCCAAGCATTATGCATGTTGTTTTTGCACCATAAGAACTTTTGAATCCGTAAAGTGTCATGGTCAGTAATATATGGATCTTAATTAGTTAAAAACATATAAAATCAGTAACTAATTGTAACAGACGGGGGACCCCACCCAGCAACGATATTGTCCCGACTTGCCTGGGTTTTGTTCCTACCCCTTATGGGAAAAGGCCTCGCTACTGGCAAAGTCCACCTGAACCCTTATCAACAGCCTAGTTTCCCCTCCCCAGGCGATATGGGAGTAACTCTCAGTACCTCCCCACCTTGGTTCCCTCAGACCATCTTGGGCTATTGCCTCATACTATCTTGGGGCATCCCCCTCAAGCCATCTTGGCAAACCCCTGTGGGTTCACCTTTTCCCCTTTAGGGATATGCGTCCACACATGCGGCTAGCCCGACCCATGACTTGAGGGGGATGCCCCAAGATAGTCTGAGGCAATAGCCCAATATGGTCTAAGGGAACAAGGGTGGGGAGGTACTGAGAGTTAGTCCTACATTGCCTGAGGAGGGAAAACTGGGCTGTTGATAAGGGTTCGGGTGGACTTTGCCAGTAACGAGGCCTTTTCCCCTAAGGGGGAGGAGCAAAACCCAGGCAAGTCGGGACAATATCGTTGTTGGGTGGGGTCCCCCGTCTGTTACACTAACAACTAAGATAATAGTAACATCAGCTGATACACTAACTTTCAGACAGTTCAACAATGTACAAAACATTGATTAGTAAACAATTTAATCAAATTATTGATGAACTGGCTAATACAAATATAGTAAACAATCCAGTTGATGATGAGTGTTTCAGACATTCCAATAGAAGTTTTAAACATCAATTGAGCTGTGAAAAATACTGAAATATCAGTAAGTAAACTAAATTTCAGACAGCTTAAAAGTAGCAAAACTGAAAGACAAAGTAATGCACTGAGCGTAGGGTGAACTGACTGGTGCATAACTTACCAGTTCAGACCTTTGGTGCTTTAGATATTAGTTGAGTAGTCAAGTGAATTCATCAACAGATTATCCATCAAAACAGGAAGTAACAGACAAATTGTCAGGTTCATAAAATGTCTAGACCGTCCATCTGTCAAACTGAAAAAGGAAATTCGGTTGAAAATTTTGTTAGCAGTCTACTATTTTTGAAATCAATTTTCAAAGATAATTTAGCATCTCAGATTTCAAGTAATTTCTTAAATTGTACCTTACCATCAGAGGCTTATACAGGTGCAAAACCTCCATCCATACATTCAGTGCACCAGCTGCTTAACTGGTCACAAAGTGAGTCAGTCATTCAGTTAGTGACTAACTGTGTTGACTAGTTTGTTGATCATTGAGTACACTAGTCATCAAATGGGCTAGCTAATGCACTTAATACTAAATGGTTTAATTGCTGAATAATCATTTAACAAATTTCTAGTTGCTTCAACTATCCACAGTGATTAGAAATCACTTAATTCAGTTCATAACTCGTCCATCACTTACTGAAACTCGCAAGCATGTAGTCTGTTTAACAAAATTAATGAACCAGCTGTCTTTCAATTGTCAAAAGTTCCATTTACTGTAAAATTTATCAAGTTTGCAACATATTCAATTAATCATTATGCGTGCCAAATTCTTGGAAATCATCTGGCACGTCAATTCCCAGTTGGACTGACTACAGCTAACCAACATTAGATAGACTGACAGGAAAACAGTCCGTACACTGATTAAGATATCCAAATAATCAAGGAATTTGACATAGAACTTCACTATTAGAAGAGTAAGACTTACTGTAGAAATTTGAGGCAAAAATCCACGGAGTAAAGCACTTTTGTTCTATCAAAACAATAAGTATGCATTTTACCGAAATCAAAGTTTTCTAAATGTTTAAAACAAGTGAACCAACATACTCTTTTTCTAATCCATAATTCAGTAGCATTTTGGAACAATCTAAAATAGCAAATAGGTGTCATTTTGACACATGAAAAATTCATACAATTGTATATAATTTGAACCTTGAAACAAACTCAATCGTTTATCAAACGGCAACAGGTCATGCAAAAAGCAACACTGTTTTCAGATATATCAGGAAAAGGCATGAAATTTGATGCAAATGAATACAGAAGAAATAGCAGTTTTCATACTAGTTCTCAATCAGATTAAGACAACCAAACAATCATATGTAGATGGGATGAATTGGATGAGACTGAAAACACTAAGTTATAACAGTATATAAGAAACACCAGATAACAGTTACAGTCAATTAATACGAGATTTTATAGTCGAGGCATACCATAGATGCATCAATTTTAAGTTCCAAATTGCAAAATCAATGATCATGCATACCAATAACAATCTAAACAATCCAAAACCATTCAATCAAACTCGGTATTTTTGAGTTTTGAAAAGAAAATGCAGACTAATCTTAAGATCTCCTCCCTTGTTTCACTTTTCCCCATTTTTGTTAAGTTTTTCGGCGTATGGAGCTTTTGTTCCAGCCGTGGAATTCTTTCTTCCCTCTCCTCGTCTCCTTGCTATTTTCTTTTCTTTTCTTCCTTTCCCTTCTCCTCTCTTTCTCTCGCTTCTTCCTAGTGCTAGATAAAATGCATGCAGCCCATTCACAAACGTCCTCCAATAAGGGACTTTGGATAGTGTGGAGCAATCATCAAGGCTGACCCAATACCGCGAGTACCTCTCATGGTTTTTCAAAGTGTAATTTGGTGCTAATTAATCCTGAGTTTGCTTCCCCGTTATGGAAGTTTTGTTTACGCAATTAAATCCGCCTCTACTACACTTTCGAGGTACATGAATCTATTTGCAAATACATACTCCCATAATTCACGGGTTTGAATGCCAATTAGGATCATCCCATGATCTGAGGTAATCTAGGATGCCCAATTTAGAAATTCAAAATTCTCAAAAATTTCAAAATAAAATCAATTGGTAAGGAATGTTGACCATAAGACCACTAAAGTAACTCAGTTTAGTTGATAATAATTTGCAAAATAATATAGTTGAATTAAATAAATCGAGGTCATCTCATGGATACTATGCCTGTCAAGTGGAATCGAGGATGCATGAAACCGAAGCTATTTCTTCTAAGTGAGCATAAGGATGCGATAGAGCCACCACACAATTGGGTAAGCCAAGATTGCTTCTAGGTGCGATGTGAATTACCCGTTGGTCTTATATAAGTTCGGTATTCTCCTATACCTAGCATATTTGCCTACAAGGTACGGAAAAAGGTGTGGTGAAAGAGAGGTGTCTACAATGTAAAAAATCATATCAGTTGAATGGTTTAATTGATGAACCTAAAACCATCCAATAAGCTAGATCTAGAATGTGTTAGTGTGTGCTCTAAAGCCGTTTAGTTTACGAGAAAAAGATTTCGAAGCATACAAATGAGGATATTTTGCAGGATTGAGTAATCCATCAATAGTAAGTACTTTCCATTACAAACCCAATACTGGAAATCATGGAAAGCTATATATCATTTTTGGACAACCTCCATCCGTTTCCTCCTACCAAACAAAGAACGAGACTCGCAAGACATGGATAAACTGCCATAATACAGATGTAAAGTCCACACTCCCTTTTTTTTTTCTCATACATAATACACATTTGTAGATTCATATCAATAAACTTGCACACTATTTCATAGGCATGATAATTCACAATTCACCAATTTCCAATTTAAAATTTTCTAGCAAATCCAAGCCATAACCAAGTTATTTTTGATGAAGGGTATAGAAGTCAACAATCAAAGCAAAATTACTATCGGATGGGGATGTCATTATTTGCTAGTGAACAGATAGGATCATGCAAACGTGGTATGTGAGCTTTCAAAACTATACTTCTTTCTTGGGCAAACAAATGCATTTATATATATAAGGGAATTCATATCCCACACCTGTTTGGTACTAATGACTCACCCTCTTTTGGTGTTTTGTGATAAAAGTACATATATATAGTCTACTTTTTTGAGTAATCAAACTATTTATCTTAAGCATCTTGCTATTTATAGCCCATATTGGAGAAATTGCGTAGTTTAGATGAGATGATCCGAATGTTGATTTTTAGCTATTTTTAACACCATTAATTTTAGAATTGAAAATGCAATAGTATAATCATTCAGTGTATATAATTTTTGGGCCATACCTTATAAAGTGCAGAGTGTTTTATAAAACTAGAAAAGAGGTTGTCCCACAAGCACCAAAGATAAACATTGAATTCGACACAAAAGACTGAAAGAGAGAGGAAAAGAACAGGAAATACAGAGACAGAAAGAAACGGGGTGTCCCAACCAAAAAGCTCCTTCTATTTAGTTCTTGTAGGAAAAACGACTGCACTACTTCAATACGCAATTCATTCATCTATCCTCAAGACAACAAATCTGGTCTTCAGATGCAGAATTTCGCTTCTTGATGTCCCCTCCATGACCTTCTTTTCTCTCCCACCGTCTTTCTGACGGTTTTACTGGGACTTCTGGCTACTTCTACGGTAACCTGTTCATTCTCTTCGAAATTCGAATAAAATTTCAGTTTTTTCTTGTTCCTCTTCGAATTTCTCCCCTTCTCCTGTGAAAATATGATGAAATTCGATGCACGATTGCGTTTCGTTTTGTGGATTCTTTTAGGTTTTTATCTAGGCGACTCGGGAAATGAATAAAGAGCGACCACCTGAGCCTTTAGATTTCTTCATCTGGACTGTCGAGGTATGAATTAATTTGATTTTCTGATTTTGTCTTGAAATCAGTTTTGATCTTGTGTTATTTATTTTAGTAGATTTTTCTTGAGATTTTGTGAGTTGTACAGGATTAGCTGATGTTGATGTAATTTTGTAAGCAGTTAAATGACGCAATGGGATGCGCGTAAAATTAAATTGCTTTTAGATTGTTGGTTGCTGTATTTGTAAGTAAATTGTGGATATTTAGTTTGATTTAGACAGTAAAACACGGATTTTGGAACAAAATTTTTGTTTCTTTTTAGTTATTACCGTGCTTCTGTCTCAAATAAACCAGCATAGAGTGAATTTGACACTAGATGTTGAGAAGGGAAATCAAAAGGCTGAGGAACAATTTGTTTTGCCTAGTCTGATGCTGACAGTTTCTGTTACTGAATCGTGAATATGTAGTTTGATTTGGACTTAAAAGACAGAAATTTTGAATCAAGATTTTGTTATATTATTTGCTACTGTTGTTCTGTTTGAAAGAGAAAACATTAGAATGAATTTGGTACTAGATCTTGAGAAGGGAAATTTTTCTAGATTTGCACGTGTTAATAGCATGCAATCCAACATGCTATAGCCTGTGGTAGGATGAACATTTGTTCTATTGGTTCTATGCTAGAGGCCTGTTGAATGGAAATTTAACCATTTTTTCTAAGTCCTGATGAAATATAGTTTTTTTCCTTTTTTAGGCATAAGCATATAAACCAATCACTCACTCATTATTCTAAATCTAATCCTAAATGTAAACCCTGGCCAAAAGGGAAAGTTTGACTTGAACCCGTGACTGAACCTCTTCCAAGGGAGGCACCTTGTTGACTGCTACAAGCTGTGCTAGACATTGTTGTCAAATTTACAGAGTTTATAGAGATGAAATGACAAATGAAAAGAAGACATGTAGGAAGTAATATGTTGAGACCCTAACATTGTGAGACCATGAAAGAAATCCATCCCCTTTCCCCTCCACCCCACCCCACCCCACCCCAAACTACTTAGGAATTTATCATAAAAGACAGTGTTGGAGCTCCAAAATACTGAGGGGAGTGGATATGGTATATGAAATGTGTTTACATGTTTGTCATCCATAAGCTAGATCCTGAAAGTTTTTAAGTATTTTTCTTCTGTGCTTGATAATCTTGTCTCACTAGTAGTATATCTTGATGGCTCAAAATTGATCAAGATTCTAATGTCCACAAAGGACTTAAAGTACTGTTTGCTTCATAGAATTTAAAATATCTGCAAGAAAACAAAAGTCTTTGAACTCACCAAAGAAAAAAGGCAAGGGAGATGAGATTTGAGATTTGTATATTAGGATTGATGGAGTTAGAGAGACCTGGCTTGACGTACTTCTTCTACCTTAACGACAAGCTTCTTCAGCTAGAAGGAAGTTTTCTTAGTGTTTAATGGTGTAGGTCATCATTTGGTTTCTATTCCTGTGCTCCTAGCAGAAAACCATGGATTATTTAAGCCCATCCATTTATTAGGGTGGTTTATCAAAAAAAGAGGAACTTCTACCTCTTTACAACAACAATGTTTGGTATTAAGGCTAGCTTTTATCTCTTTTTTTTTTATGTGCACACCAATCTGTACAGAGTTGGATGCAAATAGTTTACCAGCAATTAACGAGTTAGACCCTAGAACCCTCCATAGTGCATTAATATTCTAGAATTAAAAATTACGCAGTTCTTTACTTTTCTGCACTTCATCTAAGGAAACAGGATTTGTCAGGTCTTATACATCAGTTGACAAGTAGGAAGCATCTTCAAGAGGGCCACATGTACCTTTTGGAATGTATACAGTCTTCATGGTAAAGACACATGTATCCCTATTGACTACTAGGACACTAGACAAAGAGATATGTTAAGTTGCAATCTTATGTAAATTTTCGTGCCTTAAACATGTTGCATAACTCTTATGACTGCCAACGTCACTATCTCTGGCATGTGCACCCTATGCTCTCCTTCATCTTGTTTAGATTATAAATCCATTACTTCATATATGAATTAATCTTCTTCCGAAATAATAAATCTTTCCAAATAGATTTTATGGTGAGCTGCACATCCACCCAGCAAATGTTTAGCTCCATGACTATGACTTATTTCATATTACCATCTTGCAAAGTCTCAGGCTAAAATTCTTCGTAGATAAACAAATAGGGTTCTAATTTTTTCTGATGTTGATGTTTGGTTCCAGCAACATTTTTCTTTACTCAATATCACTCTGAGTCGAATGGCAGGAACCAAACACCATCAAGGAAACGTGAACTAATATGAAGGTGGTTCTTTTGGTTTAAGGACTCTACAGGGGGGATTTCAACCTAAAGTCCTAGCATTGCATGGAAAGAAGTGATTGATACAATATCATTTCAATGAATTCAGCTAGCATCATCTCCATTACAGAGCTTTGGGGATGTGAAATCTGATAGTTCATTACCAAGCAATCCCATCATGTTGTGGCATTTGGGATTCTTTGGTCTGTTCAATTCTGTCTCCTCCAAGACCTAAGTTAGGATCCTTGGAAATCATCACCATTAGCAGACTAAAAATATCAAGTTTTTTACTCTTCATTAAGTTACATCTGGATCATCTCACGGAGCACATTGAAGATATAGGACAACTTGTCCCTAGTAATTGAAGGATATATCCAAGGGCGTGTGATAGATTGTTGTGTACTGAACTAATATCTTTAGAGAGAGATCATGAATACAGCACCAGAAGATATGGCTTATTATATAAAATGGATTTTTATGATATTTCATCCAAACTTTTAAGGTAAACTATGTGGTCTGAGTGTGTCTCCCTACTAACAAGTTTTTGCTTTCCTGAATGATGATAAATCTAAGTAAAGGCAGAGATGGTCACTAGATCAGCTGAATATGTCAAGTAACAACCTTTACATTTAATGTCAGTTTGTATTACTGAAAGCAGAAGGAGAGCCTGCAGTGGTAAATTTGTCGTCGTGTGACCTTGAGGTCATGGGTTTGAGGCATGGAAGCAGCCTCTCTTGCAAAAATGTAAGGTCAGGCTGCATCCTATAGACCCTTTTGGTCCTCCCCTTACCTGGACCCTGCATATGCGGGAGCTTCGTGCACTGGGCTGTCCTTTTTTTGTACTACTGAAAGCAGGAAATAAACAAAGCAGATGAGATGTTGCCAAACCTTATATATCTGCTACTACTTGTGAAGGAAAGAAGTAGAGAAGAAGGTTGAGACACCTGCTCATCACCTTCAATCAAGTCCTAATGTATGCAGAGATAGAAACGTTGCAAGATAATCTTCAACAAGATTTTCAAGGCTATTGGTGCCAAAAGATAGTTGATGAGGAAGGTAATCCTTGGATAGGGAGCTCAAGAGGTATGACTCACTTGAATTAGACAATGAAAAACTTTATCCTTTAGTCCAAAATGACAAAAGAAGACTTCTAACTAGGTTATGGTATGAAAATACCTCCAGAATCCATTGTTGGTGAAGTAGATGAGGGTGGACCAGAGAAATGAATACTGATCTACAAGTCCTTGACTGTGTCAGTGTGTTAGTGAAGGCAACTGAAGTCCAAATCCCATTAATCAAAGCTGAAATTAATTAAACATGTTGATGAGATCATGGACCCTATTCACTGGTGATGGTCAGGCGTGTGGATAACCATATGACAGTTTCAAGGAGGTGCCCGGAATGGAAGAAAATGTGAAAACATAAATGTTAGACCTGGGAAGCTGAGAAAGCAAGTAATTTTTCATTCAAAATAATGACCGAGTATCTTGTGCTGTATAAACTATGCAGTGAACTGAAAGAATATTGATAAATCCCTAGTAAAATGTCCATTGAAGTTGACTTGAAAACTATGATATTACCTTACCAAATGGACAAAAATATGTGCAAACAATTTGCCTGGTCATAGTATGCAGTGTTCCATCAGATAATATAGTAAAGGGCAGCCCCAGTGCACAAAGCTCCCACCTATGTGGGGTCTGGGGAAGGGGCGGGCCATAATGGCCTAAAGTAGGCAGCCTTACCTTGCATTTTTGCAAGAGGCTGATTCCACGCCTTGAACCCGTGACCTCAAGGTCACATGATGACAACTTTTACCGTTGCGCCAAGGCTCCCCTTCCATCAGATAATATAGTGCATGAAAATTATCAGTCCACTTATGAAGCATTTGAAAAGGCTCCCTCCAATTTAATCCACCAGGTTCACCAACGCATGCTACAGAGCTTTGGTTCCTAGCTGATATTTACTGAGAGGAATGGTGAAGCTCAAGCTGTCAAACAAGAGAAGAATATAGTTTTATTAGAGAGCATATTCATATAAGCCCATATACATTTAACAGAGAAGTGCAAATCAATGAGTGCCATGTGGCACTTTTCTGGGATTTTGGGTTTTCTCCTGCAGTTTTCTTGGATCTGGTTAAGAAAAACCACAAGTGCCAAGGAAAATGGGCCAGATGACACAAAGAGATGCTGATTATCCCAGGAGAATAAATCTTTTGAAAATAATAGTAACTAGTAACAGTAGGATCTTTCTGAACACCCTTGTATGGGGTTCTTTTTGCTTGTGGAGCTATGTCTGCCACCAGTCTTGTTGTTCTGTCTCTGGTTTAATATATCTGCCGTTAAAAGAAAAAAAAAGAATGATTTGATGGGCTGACTGGTCAAATCTGTGTAATTTTTTTTTTTCAAGTGATTGTTTAGAAAGATGGGTTCGTGCAAGTGTAGACTTTGGCTAGAGGATAGACAAATATTGTTTTCATTTTCATATGATAATAACTCTATTGACTATTTATTTTTGGTTTCATAACTTCTATTGTATGTTTACCAAGAAATGAAACTTCCATTGTTTGTCCAGCTCTTTTGCTCAGTTTTTCTCTCCTCAAACCTGACCAAGAACCCTTGACTCTGACAACCAACCTGCTGCCAATTTTCTGCTGATGGTCATCCAACCAGCATTGGGTAACTGAAGCCACAGAGAAACTTCTAGTGATCTTTGTCTCATCATGATCAGATACTCAAGCAACTGTGTGCATCTGTTCATGATTTTTCCTGATAGCTTTGCCTGTAATAGACTAGAAAAAGAGGTTTTTCAGCCTTTTTTGCTTGCAAAAAAACAATCTAGGTTTTTTCAAGTCTAATGTAGGAATTGGATTGCTAGTGCTCCATAATCAAATTTCATTGCGAAAGAGACGAAACCATCTGATGCACAAATTGGATCTTGAGTGCTTTTAAATCATCAGCAAGTCATCAAATCGTGTGTTATGATATTTGGTGCTTTGCGAGTTTGGTGGTCTCTAAGACATTGAAATGGCTGACCACAGAGTTTGTGAGAGCCTTAAGCGTCAGCCTCTAGCTGACAAGGGGTGTCATGTGCTTGCCTTGTGACAGTTTGGTATGCAGGTTCCTGTCATGTGGGAAGCAGACTGTCTAATGGTGCACTGACCTGGTTATGATTAAGGTTCTTTCACTACGTTGATGTCTGATGCTATTTGCATACATGTGCCTTGTTACTAAAAGAAGTTGTTTGGCAGGCATACTGGTTTACCTTCTCTCTTAAGTTCAGGTGTGGCAAACCTGCATGCATATGTAGCTTGAGATAAGTAGGTAAGATTCATGTACTGGTTCCCAGCAGCTGTTTTCAGTGGATGAATGGATCAATTGGTGGGGAGCAATGACCATGGCCAAGAGCAGGGTGGAGTACTAAAAATTTAAATGATCAAAAATGGAGAAAAGGGAAAAGGTTAATTACTCAATAGCAATGCCTTGCAATTTTAATAAGAAAGGAGTAGCTTTGTTTAAACAGATAACCCGAAATAACAAACTGAACAGACTTTTAACATTAATAAATAAATAAAAGTTGAAAGATAGTCCTGGAAAACGCTTTGCACAGTTAATGCAATTTTAACGAGGTCACCTAAAGAAGCACTTGACCGCTTTTAAGTTGTCCATATCCACTAGGTCTGCCTATATAGTATGCTAACAACTCCTTCACTTTCAACTCATGTTCACATAAAGGGCAGCCCAGTGCATGAAGTTCCCTCCTATGCAGGGTCAAGGGACGGACGACAAAGGTTCTATAGTACACAGCCTTACCTTGCATTTTTGCAAGAGGCTGTTTACATGTTTTGAGATCTAGAAAACAAGTCTTCTTTTACCAGTGATGCCTTCAACATGGATTCTAATACAAATGTAATTTCAAAAGAAAAATGATTGTTTCATAGTTGACTGAAGAAATTGATACTTTGGTTGTGCGACCCTGTTGGAGATGGTTTCAGGATGTTGGAATGTGGCTGGAAGAGATAAATCTTGGTAGTTATCGCCAGATTTTCGAGGATAATGGTGTCAATGGAGAGTACTTGGAGAGTCTTTCCATGTTCACCACTGAACAAATTCTGCGATTTATTAGGCGTTGTCACATGAGATGGGGAGACTTCATCATACTATGCAAGGAGCTCAGACGCATAAAAGGTTGTTGACTTCTCTCACTATCTTGTTATACATTATGTATCTCTACAACTTATGCATGTATATATGTGCCTTTGTCTAGGCAATTATTCTGCAAATGTTTAGTTATATTTTTATGGTGATCAGATTCAAAAGCATAGCCTCTTGGTTGTGAGCATGACACTTGACAAACGTGTATAAGTTCTCGAATCAATCATTTTCTGTTTTCCTACTACAGTTACTACATAGTTAGCAACAGTCCTTAGGACACGTGGTGCACCAAAAAATGCAATGTTATTTGAGGCACAAATTAATCTTCACCAAAATTAGCATCTGTCTTACCAGTGACATTTTTTTTTGGAACGGTAAACAGAAAACATTGAGATGGGATGTCATTTGGGTATTTATGTTTTTTATGTTAGATGGCTCACGAGAATCAGAAACTGAACGGGTGGAACGACATGCATTTGAAAATAACGAGGAGTTTATTGCTTCTCTTCCTCTGAGTAACATGACGGACAATAAAAACCAGCTTTTAGTAAAACCATAACAATTACAAGTTATTATTTTCCATTCCTTTAGATAAACTTTGGAATGTCTGTGTTCTTCAAGATATGAAGAACATGAGTTGTTGTAATTATAGGCGATGATGTAAACTTGGAGTACTTGGTAGAGGTGCTGAATTGACTTCTCCTAACCCATCATGGGATTGACTTGAAGGGTTGATATTCTTTTAGCTTCTAATAGAATTTTGAAACAATAAATATCTCATTATTTAGAAGGTCAGCCAAGTGTGACAGATTTGATCGTGTACTTGAACAACATATTTATAAGAGGCAGACTTCTTTGAGCTTCAAAGAATATGAAATTGATTACTCTCACCAAGTTAGTTAACTTGGGTTATGAGTACATAGAAAGGATAAACGGGTTCCAGTGATATTAGATTCCGGTCAGTAGACATGTTGTTGAGCTGCATTGAAACTGTGATGGAGTGTTGGCGTTCCTCGACTGACATTAGTTTCGTTTGCAGTTGCTTGTCTGAAAGGTGAGCAAGAAGTCCGTCGACCATGGTGGGCTCCTCCGTGCTTGTCAGCAGTCTTTGTCAGGGTGGCTAAGCGCAACAGACAGTCACGAGTTGTTTCTTTGAAGCTGGAACCATGATGCAAGTCTTGTCTTGCACGACATGTGTATGTATGTTGGCATACTGTGTTCAAATTTTACCTTACACAAAATATACTGCCTGGAAGAAGCTGCTTCCTATGTCCCAAAGCCTTCTGTTTATTGATCGTCTCCGTTATTTGAGTTTCTAAAGTTGCTTCTTAAATGCTGTTAAAGTGGATGAACATAAGCAGAAAATCCAACCACTACGAGGCAAAAATGAATGATTATGTTATTGTTACGGTCGTACATTAAGTTTGAAGAAATTCCATCAAACTGTTCAGGAATTCTCGTTCTTTCAATATTTAGGGAAAACCACTTTCAAATCTTACCGCTACTATCCTGTAGTCATTCACTATTGTACCTTTTCCCAGTGTTGAGAGTGTTGTTAGCTGGGTTGTGATTATTTGACTTTATTAGTAGTCATAAATCAAAGAGAAATTTACACTTTAGTGTCTGAAACTATTTACTTAAGATACTTTAGTCACTAAAATTCTAAGAAAATAGTTTAGTCACCGGAAATAATCGTTTTGGTTGCACTTTAGTCCTGTAGAGATTTTTGTCCACCGAACCAAGCTTGAAACCTCCAACTATTATTTTATTATTTTCTCTTTTTTTTTTTGGGAATTTCTATTAAAAAATATACTAACCTGAAAAAAAGAGTTGAACCTTCTCACTCACTGGAGTTTATATAGAGAATTGATCTTCTCTTCTCCCGATTCGATCTTATACCTCTATTAGATTTTCAAGCGGAATCATCTTATTGGTGGACTCTTCTCAAAAATCAAGATCGATTCAACTCCCTGATCTTGAAAGCTGTATAATGAGGCAGTTGCTTTGATGGGTTTGGTGCGGAGTCATATACCATTACAGCAGCGATTTCCAATGTTTGGTGGGGTTGTGGATCTTGTCAGATGTGGGCACGCTGTGAACCGTTGGAACTTGGCTGTGCGTATGGAGTTCTTGTTTCATGATGCGGATGCGGATAGGGTTTTGAAGGGTCGGAGGTTTTGTGGTTAGATAATATTTTCTGTAATCCAGTGGATCTGGAGAAAGTCTACACCCTGTTGGTTGGAAAGTTAGGGTACAAGAGATGAAAAGGATGATGGGGAATGAGACTGATTCCAATTATGGCGAGCGACAGAAACCAGTCAAATGAGGAAGCAGATGAGGTCGGTTTTCTAAGGGATTTGAATGGTTTAGTGTTCTGTGATCTTAGTTCAGTTGTTTCTAAGATCTATTGATGTTGTTGTAGTTCGTATGGAACTTTTTTTGCTTCTTGATAATTCTGAGCGATAATTTTCCTGACTAACGAAAAATATAATCTTTTTGTTCCTTGAATTCATACTTCCTTGTGCAACTTTAGACATACTGTGAGGTTTCTGAGCAGGGATCGGACGGCTGCTAGATCATAGATGCACACATCCCACCCACTTCGACGACGGAGTTATTCTGGCCTTTTTGACCATTGCTGCTTTTTGGTCATGGGTTTAGTGAAGATGGTCCCTGCCCAGAAGATTAGCTTTGTTTTTCATCTTCTTTCGAAATTTGAGGCAGGCCCAAGTGGGTGCTCTCAGAAGAAGATCAATTGGGTGGACTACTTTCCGATTGGCTGTTGTACGGACACTAGAGATTGAGGATCTCCGGCATTGGAAACTTTTCAGTAGCAGTTGTAGGAAGAGCAGTGATCACCCGAAGAAGGGCAAAGTCGTCCTAGCAATTGTTTTTTTTAGAAGGAATAAAAATAAAATTATTAAAAATAAATAAATTATTGCTTGTAGGGCTCAATTATTAGTTCTGCTTTCAGAAAGTTAAGAGGACCACTGTAACCAAAACATTTTGTTCCAGGGATTAAACTGTTTTGTTTTAAAACTCTAGTGACTAAAATGTCATAAGTGAACAGTTTATTAAAACGTAGTTTTCACTAAATTGAATAAGCATTGTATTTTCTAAAAATTGCAAATTGTCACAAGCACTAAAGAATCAAGAAAAGCAGTGAGGCCCAACAGTGGCATCAAGATTATGCTAATGCAATATTACACGCTTCTAGTTTTAATCCTTAGCACTGTTTCAACTTTTAACAGCCGTTCCCGTGCTAAATAGCTCCTAAGGTTGATTGTCTTTGTGGGGGTTAAAATATAATCCAGTTAGAATTTCCGTTTGGACACTCCGGCTCTCAATCAAATAAAACGGAGTAGTTTTTACTAGTTTGAAAAAAGGGGGAAAAAATATTGGCTAAAAGCGGACAAATCATATGGTCTTTGCAGCATGCAAAACACAGCTATACTAAACGTTAGGTCTTAGGTAGGTGTTAATCCGACCTGTTTATCGTCTCTCCACATTTTATAGAGGTGATACCCCAAAACTTTTATCCTTGGATGACGACTACATCGAAAGATTTAGTGGTAGGGAGAGCAATGGGTCAGGTTGATAAGAATTTTGATTAGAGCCTGATTGTAACTAGCTTTGGTTCATGGTTTTTCAACCATAACATTGTTAAGGTTAAACAATTGCTGACTGTAACTCCAACCACTATGGTCAATTTGGGGCCAGCCCCCAATTGTTGCTAACACCTGAAATTTTTTAACACTAAAAATTTATTGATAGCAATTATCAGGTAATGGTTTACTACTACTGATTATTTATGCACAAATGTGTAGCAAAAATGCAATTAATCAAGATTTCAATATGCAAGTCCATAGTCAAATCTTCACCAAATATATAAAGAGTGAACAAATTGTGCCATAGCTATGCAAACTAATCAAAATATTAGGTTGGTCAATTAAGTACTAAAAATACCCTTGCACTTAGAGTTTTAAAGAAATATATGGCCATTTTAGGTAATAATATAAATATATAAAAAATGTTTGGGGCCCCTAACTTTTTACTTACTAGCTCGAACTCAATCCTAATACAATTTCAGATAAAATGTTTTGGCCATAACCCTAATAGAGCTAGAAATATCTTGGCCTAGCACAACCCTTTGTCATCCTTGTTTAGTAGTATCTTTGACGGAGAGGATTTTCTATTGGCCAATCTTAGATATGGATCAATTGATTAGGAGTTTGGAGGGCTAGATTTTTGTAATTATTTTTTACCATTAATGAAAAATAGAATTTTTTCTAAACTGTGAAAATTTAATTGTTGATAGCACAATCATTGAATGTTGAGTCTACAATAGATAGATAGAGCTAGGAAAGAGTTTTTCAATGAGAAAAAGATGTCACAAATCTGACTATTAGAGGCCTATATCATAAGTGTGTCAAGTGTGGGAATTGATAATGATACCTTCTAAAATTGGTTCTACATTTTCTAATAAGAAGGGGCCCATAACTTAGACATGCAACCTATGCACCTAAGCAACCAAGGGAAATCGAAGTCTCCTCCATAGCAAGGAGCATCAGTTGCCTTGGATGTTTAGGACTCAAGACTTGGACGCCTAGACTGTAAGTAAAAAAGGGTTTAAAAGAAAAAAAGAATGGATAAGAAACAGAGAAAGGAAGAAATAAATAGGAATAAGAGAGAGAGGAGTGAGGAAGAGGAAGAAAGTGATGCCTTATCCCCGCGCACCTAAAACAAGCGTTGGAAGCAGGGAAAAACTGAGTAAAAACATAGAGAAACCTCTTAAAATTGTCAAAAAGTAGGTGAATCTAGAACTACTAAGTTTTCAATATGTTTTGGAGATTTGAAAAAGATATTTTATGTTGATGCTTATGTATAAATGATTTTTAATTTCTACGTAATCTTTGGATGGTTGGATTATCACCATGGTTGTTATACTTCATCATGGACATTTTTTAGCACATTGTTTATATGCTATTAGAGGTGTTCTATAGCATGATTTTATAACCATATTGTTTGACTTTAGCATGATCAAAAAGCTATGTTAATTTCAATTTTTGAAGGATGGTTAAGCATGCTTATGATCTTTTTTTTAGCATGAATACTTTGCTATTATAGAACGGTTTTTAGCAAGAGATCATGCACTTAATGGTGTAGCTTTAATATTACTCACAAGCATACTAATCAATGTAGTAATTTGCATGCAAGAGAGGTTGATCCCACGAGGAATCTCACAGTTTTATAGGTTAAATGGATCTTATTGAGATTATCTATCATAGCAGAAAGAGATGATTTCTATCTTAATCTAACAAGGAAACATAAACATGAATGAAATTAGAAACCTTCTAAAAATAAAACTTTCTAATTCTAAACATGGAAGATTTCTATATCTAAACTAAACGCAATCAATTCTAACAACACCTAACCAGAATCTAAACATGACCTTACATGAAACTATTACTCAAATAAACATGCAAAACTAGAAAATCAAAGACAAGACGATGCATGAACCTAAGAGTTTTGTGCACAACTCTAAAATGGAAAAAATGCCTAAATGGAATATGAAGGGTGCACATGAGAACTTAAATGAACAGTGCATGGAAACTAAGCTTAGAACATGATATTCAATGGACTTCATTAGAAATAACAAGGAAAAGAGCACACTAAGCATGGAACTTTATTGAATCAAAATTCATACAAAAGGTGGCCATGAACATTGAAAGCTTATAAAGCAAATCACATACTCTTTATCATTCAATTTCAAATTACCCAATTCAATTTCAAGTATCCAACGTCCCAAAGATGTATGTAAGTGAATCCAAAGAGAATCAAGGAAAAAGAGAGGAAAAGGAAGATGGATGGAGCAATGGAAATCAAGGACCAAGTAACTTGATCCAAGGCCTACAATCTCTTAGTTGTGACTATAAGAGATGTGTGGTCTTTGAATACAAGGATCTAAGGCTTGAACAAGAAATAAATAACCAAGGAAAACAAAGTAATCAAAGTAAGAACTAAAAGCATTAAACTAAGAAGCAAAAAAGGCAAAGAATAAAGAAACAAACAAAGAACTAGAACAAATGATCTAACTTTGAAAATAAATTGCAACCAAGGAAGGATGGAAGAGTAGCCTAAGAGATGAAAATGTGGAGGACTAGCCCATGTGGGGGTGTTAAGTGTTTAATTTTGATCAAAATACTCCTAATTTAGCATTTAATTAGAAAATTTAACCGATCAATTTTGCAATCTTAGATAAAATATGAATTTAGCTCCAATTGACCATCCAACCATTAATTGGTAAAATTTAATAGTCTAATGATCATGAGAGCTAATTAGATAAGTAATGAATAGCTTAGATGAATCTAATTTAGTCTTTATTTTGCAGATCAACCATATTGTGGCTTGGATGGCTCAAATCAAAATCAGCAATGGCAGAACGTCTTGAGATGGATCATGAAAGAATTGAGAAACAAATTAAAGACGAAACTAAGGAGAGAAGGAAAGTGGGGGAAAAACAAAATTAGAAGTATGATGAGATAGGCAGCTTGAAAAGAGGAAGCCTGGGATCTTATAAAATTAAAGGGGAGACATCTAAACAAGGGGCTCCTTGGAGCATAGGAGGCAGTGGCAGGATCCTCTCTCTCTCTCTCTCTCTCTCTCTCTCTCTCTCTCTCTCTCTCTCTCATATCCACTTTGTCTCTTTACTGCAGCACTGCACCATCCTCTCTCCCTTCTGGACCATACAGGGGTAGGCAACCTCTCCTTCACCTCTGCTCGTCCTCTCTCTCCACTTCATCACTAGCTCCCTCATCGCCTGCCCAGCAAAGCCAGGAACCATTCTCCCCTATCTTTCTCTCTGCGCACTACCATCACAGTACCCTTCACCATAGCACTGTCTCCTCCACCTTCCCTCTATACCTTTGTCTTTCACTTTTTCTTCTCTTCATTCCCTCATATCTCTCATCCACTACCTCTATCTCTCTTTCTCGCATCACCCAGACTTGCACCACTCTCCAGCCACTCTTACCTTCATCTCTCTACCTCTCTCTGGTTTGGGTTATCTCCACAGTAGGGAAGACCCAAACCGTTAATCTTCTTCCCCAATTCTCTATTTCTCCTTTGTTTTTGCTTGTTTTCCCCCTATGTTCCTATTGGTTATACCTTCATTTTCCATGGCTTTCTTTTTTTCTTCTTCTTCTTCTTTTGCTTTCTTTACATTTCAACATCACTTTAGAGTAAAACCCGACTTGGGTTTTCCCAAAAGTCCCTTCATTCTCACTTTTTCTTCCTTCTCTGCAGTCATCTTCCTCCTCTCATAGGTTTTTCGTTCGTTTCAGTTGAAAAACCAAAAATAAATAAATAGACAAATAAAATTCCAAATTTTCCCTTTTGAAGTTCTAATTTAATTTCATCTCTGTCCTCAATTTAATTCCATCTATGTCCTTGTCTTTTCCCTATTTTGCTTTATCCTTGTTCTGCTATCTAGGAATTGTGCAATCCAAGCAGATTTGATTAAGGCTTAACCTAATGAAAGGGTTAGCCTTAAAAAAAACAAGATCTCTCTGATTTCTCATTTGTTTCACATTAGATTTTTAATTAATTTTCATATTTTGTATTGTCCCTATTTTAGTTTCATTTGTTTCCCTGTCTTTTCCTTGTTTTGCTTTATCCTTGTTCTACTATCCAAGAACTGTGCAATCCAAGCCAATTTGATTAAGGCTTAACCTAATTAATAGGTTAGCCTTAAAAAAACAAGATTTCTTTGATTTCTCATCTATTTCACATTAGATTTTTAATTAATTTTTTAATTTTGTTCTTAGGAAATTTTTTAGCTTATTCAGTGTCTCTGACCTTCAATCTAAAATCCTATCAATCGAAGCCGTCCAAAACCCAAAATCATTATTTAGTGTAGATCTTTAAAATTTTGAGGAATCTATCTAATCCAACCATTAGATCTTTAATCAAGGACATGTTGGAGAGATTGATGAAGGTCGATCAACATTTATAATATCATATTTGAAGAAATTGGTTGTGATGAAGCTAGGGAAGTATATTTTATGTTTCTTTTTAGTTAATTTTTTGTCGTTTTGAATTTGAAATTCTATAATTTTCATCAGTTAAATAGATCTGAACTTTGATTCCACTTTCAAGTAATTTTTGTTAATTTTTTTATTTTTTGAACAATTAAATTTTATTTAAACTCCATCTTTTTAAGTCGAGTCCACATGAGATCGACTCATACTTGCATTAACTACACTACAATAGCCCATGCGCTTGCAATAAAACAATCAACCATCATGGTGTGGAACTCCTTGTATATGGGATGATAAGATGGTAGCTTGTATTTGTGGATGAATTTCCTTCTTGAAAAGATAAAATTTGTTTAGATTAGGAAAGAAATTATATGTAGGACTCTAAGAAAGTGGATGGAAGGTGGAAAGAGATGGATTTAAAAAGAGGGATAAGGTAAGGGAGGGAAATATAAGGAGATAAGATGAGATAAGGATGGAGATGAGAAAAGTGGGGATTAGAAGGGAAAGAAGATAAGATAAGGATGAGGGAAAGGTAGTTGGTAAGCTAACGAGACTTAAGAAGTGGAAACTAGGAAGAAGGATTTGGGAAGTGGAAACCTAAAGGAAATTGCTTAGAAGTGGGAAACCTATGAAGATAGAAAGAAGGAAAGTTTAAAGGAGTTAGGTCTCTTCTCTTATTGGTCCACATGTGCATGCTTATATACCCATGTCGATAGAGTCCTACTACCTTCTAATTATCCTCTTGAAATTTCACAATTATAGCATATGATAATTTCTTGAAATCTTCCTCCAATAGTGTGACTCCATGTGACATGGCTAATACATCTTGAATGGCTGACTTTGATGGCTTGAGTTGCTAAGTCTCTTGGCTTCAAAGCTTGAATGGCTTGGGTCCCTTAGGTTTCCTTATTTGACTAGGAAACTTGATGCATGGCTCCAATTCTCATGCAAAGGTGGTGAAATTGCATGGCTTTTTGCAAGAGCCCATTTTAGTCATATTTGGATCTTCCCATTGCTTTCTTGCTTTCCTTAAAATAATCTTGAACCTTGATTGAGTTTTGAAATAATAAAATTTAAGTCCTGGATCTCTCTTTTGATCTGGATCTTCAATCCTCAACTTGCTTGATCTTGGCTGTTGGATCACTTTTCTAACTCCTACAAAAGAGTAAAAATTTCTAATTAAATTCTAGAACATTATGATTATTCACGTACTTAGTCTAGATTAGCTCTTGAACCTACCAAATATCAAACTATTGAATTATTAGGTAAAAAATGCATGTGTTGTGAATTTTGAGAAAAATCTTAGAATAATACCCATAATTTATAACACATGGATTACTAATTAGCTACTTTTTATACAAAATTAAACACTTATCACTTAGTATGTTAGATTTTTGAGTCATAGAATAACTTATAAAGGAGGTTATTTTGAGTCTTAGAAAGGTGTCTAGGAACACATGGATTTGACATATTGTTACGCTCATGAAATCAATGTTTTCTTTTGGATTTGAATGGAGAATTGGTATGTACTATTTTAGCATATCTATAAGTTTCTTTTATGTCTAATTTTTGGTCCAAACAACTACCCAGTGATGGATGTTTTGAATTTCAAAATATGCATGTAAAAGACTTTTTTTTTTAGTTTTTAAAAATATGAATGTAAGTTGACGGTTTTTTGTTGTAAACCATGCCCTATAAATAATTGTCTTTAGATTGTAAAATATAACCTTGTAAATCACGATTGTGAAATCTCAAAGTGAGGTTAGAAACTTAAGTGTTTAGCACGTTGCTATATCTTGTATATAATAATTTTCAAAATCCAAAATGAATTAGTTTTAAGCATGTTGATCTACATGGAGAATGACAAGTTTTAGACTTTGAATTGAGGCTTGATATACCTGATTTTGGCATGAGTTTTCAATGTAGTGCATGAATGCTTGATTTTAGCTTGAAATTAAGCTATTATGTAACTTATGTCATGACATTTATTTTTAGCATTGAAAGAGAACTACTATGTGATCTATATTTTGACTTGCATTCTAAGTTTTGCAAAATGTATAGGGTATAGAAATATCCAAGATTTTATCTTTTAGAAAGGTGGAATAATGATGAAGCCTAGTGGGAGCTATGCTAGGATGTTGTATGAACTGGCCCCCCTAACTCCAAACATGAGGAGAATTAGGTACCCAACTCTCAAAGAGTGGTAGTTCCGATTGTGGTGATCATGGTACCCTTTTCAATGTTTGGCCCTAGTCTTGTGATGGATGTGGTGGGAAGTCTCTCTCTGCTATTAGTGGGCACATGATTCAACTCATCTAAGTGTGCTTGTATCTAAGGCATGCTGAAATCTCATAAATTTCAATTTTGTAGTTTTATTTTTATCTACTAGTTATAATCATATACTCAAACCACAAACACAATAAGATCATATTGGAAAGATTAGGAGGGAGGAGTGAGAGACTCTAGTGAGCAAAAGTGAAGTAGAAAAGTGACACACCAGAATATTTGGAGTTTCCTTTTCTCATATTTATTTTGTTAACTATTAATGTATTCAGGCACAAAGTGCTTGATTATATTTAATTGAACTTTACATTATAATTCGGCTGTGACTGATAAACTTGGGATTATCTTTTGAATTGAAATGATTAAAGCTTGAGTATTTTGAGAAAAATATAATTGAAAAAATTATTCTGCATGAATTTTTTTATAAATGAAAATTTAAAATAAAGATCCCACCTTTCTAAATAAATTTAAAATAAGAAATTGTGTTTTAAAAACTCGAGTCCTTACATTGTGGCTACACCATGGCCTACGAGTGTATATGTGCACGTGCAGTAGACTCTTGCAAGAGTGATATATGCACGTGAAGGTAGCCCTCCTCCTTGATATTTATACTTGTTGGGTGCCATATGAAAAATATATCAGAATAAGTAAGATATTATGAGTTCATCTGTATCTAAGGGGGTCCTTATGTGGGGCATGCTAAAATTAGTCGCAGGTAAAAAGAACAAATGAGATTGTAAGAAAAAAGAGAAAAAGAAAAAAAATGAGTTCCACAATTTGACATGATTCAAATCATTGATTTGGTATAGCTCGCTGCAAGGTGATTCTTAGCTTTGATAAGGTAGCCATATCATGGGCAGCAGGGTTGAGTTCTTTCCAATATCTAATCGGTTTAGATTATCTACCTGGAGGAATGATAAATTTTAGATTATCTAATTAGAAGAATGATAAATCCAAGTACAATTTTAGTTACTTGTAATTTGTCTTTTCTGTAGATCTAAGGGTTCACCATGTAAAAAATGACTTAGATTAACTACAGAAAGTTCTACTGTTGAAGCCGGAAGATCTACTGCACCGGATTCGGATGATTTGAAAAAATTCTCTTTCCAATTATTTAATTGATTTGATTTTTCAAAAGCTGACTAGGAAACAATTTCTTGTATTTATTTATTAATTTATTTTATATTATTATGTGTAGATTGCTTGTTCTTCGTCTCCGATGGAAAGTTGCAGGCTCCGATTTGCTGATTGCAGCGAGCTAGTTCGCTTCGGATAGAGTAGGTCCGTTGCCGACTTGTTCGGGTGAGGATGCGGGTAATCTTCCAGATATTATTAACCTCGTATTGAAATAAACGTGGTTCTACGTTCTTCAGATCTGATGGATTCATAGTTACATGAATGCTTTACATGGGTTGTCCCTAATCTGCGGATTATCTACGATTCGCACCTGAATCTGATGCGAATTGGGTTCTTTCGTTCGTAATCCACGCAGATTAAAGACTCCCATTCCGTACCCGATCTATATCTTTGCAGATAGGATCAGATTGAATTCGCAAATCCACTAACAGAGGCACCGTGCCACGTCTAAGTGACAGTTCACTTTAGAGGGCATTTTCACGGATTCAAGACGTTCACTTTCTTCGGGCGCAGCTAGATAACTTGCATACAAGTGTTTGGAAAAAGAGAGCACTACTGTCATAATTGACCCAAAAGGGCAGCCCGTAGGAAGTATCCAATGGTCGAGAACTTTTTCATCTAGGCTATTTCTTTGAGGCCAAAGAAGATGAATATCTTGGATTGACAAAAATGCCATTGAAACTTGGCCTACACTTGCCTCCAGAAGCACTATGACACTGGTTAACTTGGTACTAAAAGAAATACGTCGAATAAGTGATTAAGTAATGATAAAAATGTCCAGTATTTTTTTGTAGATATAGAATCACCACCATATATTTAGATTGAGATTAGTTTATTACAGGCACAAAATTATTGCCATAGTATTCAAGCATAAAAAATGTTCATCACTCTTGCATACAGTTCCGCTATCAAGAAATACAAAACATTAGGATGGAATCTAGCTCACCACTATAAGGATACATATCTCACTGCCCCGAGAATACGGAGCTAAATACATCTCACCACATAAAAAATTCACCAAATGATGCAGAAAAATAGAGAGCTTAAGATGTACCACATCTATCTTAGCTCCAATGAAAACATATCTAAAATTCCAATGTATAAAAAACATTAAGTTGCACTATAAGAAAAACGTCCTTTTATGCTTGAATTGAACTTGAACTAACCTCTACAGAGAAAAACGTCCTTGATTATAGTTGGAATATATGTTTGAGTTTTCATACAAGTGCAAAGTCATCAATTGTAATGACATGCAGGGTTGAATCCACAGGGAGGATATAGTGAGAAAATAAAGCACCAAAGTTAATCCAAACTAATTATTCTAAAACTAATGCAAAAGTAAAGAAAGATGATAGACTTTCAATTTAATGGATGAGAGAGAAAATAAAATTTTAATCTAACTTAAAGTTCTAAGACCAAAGATCACTTATTTTAAATTAGACCCACCTCTTATTTATCTTCTTTTATAACTCAATAATTAAATTGAAATTACAATTACCATCTTAGAAAATATTTAAAAAAAAATTAATTTAGAAACTTTTGAACATAAAAAACCTAGATAATTTATCAAATTCTAATAATTCTATGTAAAATATAGCTATAATGGATCAAAGATCAAATCTAAGCATCTACAAAAGTAATAACACAAAATCAAAGAATGTACAAAGGATGAAATTATCTTTTTCAAATTAATTTAATTTTCAAAATTAATTTCTTAAGACAACTACAACTTTGAAAATTTCATAAGTGATGTTTCTAACTTAAAAGTAAGGTCACTTGAATCGTGGACAAAAGAAAACCAGCCTATTGTGATTTTTAAATTAATTCTAGAATTTATGAAAACTAAATAAAATTTTCTAAAAAATAAAACTTTCTAATTAAGGGAATTGTTACATATATATATATATATATATATATATATTAGATCATTCATAACATTCTCTGTTATGTCACACATCAAATCCTATTCACAAATTTTCTTAATTTTTTTTTTCAAATTAAAATACTAGAGCAATACCTCTCACTACTTCGAACAAGTGAGCGAGCGTCACTAGAAAAGCAATGGATAATTGAAATAGTGTTGTGCGTGTGATACTAGCTAACAAGTTATCTTGTCCCTATTTACGATCCACGATTATTCTAGTCTCTATTTACAATCCATGAACAGACAAGATCAATGAAGATTTTACTAACTTTGCCACTAATTTCTCCTACTTTCGATAGAATTTTTTTAATGAAACTTGGTTATAGAACAATTTGATATCAATAAATTCAATTGTATGCTTAGATTTAAAATAAAGATAATAGAAATTAAGATATTCAATCACAAACATAGGCTGCTCAATAACCTGCACATAGTACCTTTCAAAATTATTTCATAAAATTAAACAAATTTGACCATTAAATTTCAACAAAATTTATGTAAAAAAGTTTCTAACACAAATAAGAACATAAGAAAATGATTATATCATTTAAAAAACTCATCAAATAAACCAAACTCAAGGTACAAAACGTAGTAACTCACTATTACTGTTCATGTGAACAATAGCAAGTAGCAAACTTTATTCAATTCAAGTTACAAGATTTGGAATAAAAATTGAAAATCAAACTCCTAGTTCTTCTATTCTATTCAATGAACTATATTTCAAAGATTTTTGTCAAGCATCGAAGTAGGAACAGACATGGAAAGTACCCCTATGCACTAGCCTAAGCATGCACTGTTCATCTTATCTTATCAATGATATTAGTGTCTAAGGATTCCAAGATTGATGGAGAATTAAAGAAGATCAATGGCAATCTATGCAATCTAGCTTTGGACAGCCAAGATCTAACTCAAAATCTCTTGGAATGTAAAATAATGTTGTGATTGGTTCTGGATGTGTGGATATTATCAACAATGTAGGCTCAAAAGTTTGGATTGGCCAAGAGACGTTCATCGGTTTTAGGGTGAATGAAGTACTAAATTGTAAATGAGTCTCAATTTTCCTCCATAACTTCTCCCATAAGTGACTCATAAACTTATGATCTTGATTAAAGGTTATGGTTTAAGATACCATGAAGATTCACAACATCTATAAAGTATAAATTCAACTCATGTGATGCATTAATCATCTTTGTATGAGCAATGAAGTATGCCATCTTAGAAAACATATCAACAATGACTACAATAAAGTCTTTGTTGCATTGTGTTTGTGGGATTCCAACAACAAAATCCATGCTAACTTCTTCCCATGGAGAATTAGGAATAGTAAGTGAAGTATACAAACACGTGATCTATAGTCGGCTCTTTGTTAGATGACTTGTCCTGCACCTCTTCATGTGCTTGGAAACACCCTTAGTCATTTCAGGCCAAAAGGAATGATCCCTCACTAAGGCAAAAGTCTTATCTCTGCCAAAGTGACCAACAAGGTCTCCATCATGCACTTCATATATAATCTCTTCTCTAAGGGAGTATTGCGAAATACAAAGTAGATTAACCTTTAAGAGAAAACCTTGCTACTTAGTAAAATGTTAAAAGGAACATGCTTATAGTTTTCCAAAATACACCCAAAGTAGGTATCATTAGCATACAACTCCTTAACTATTTCAAAACAAATTAAATTGTCATTCAAAACAATTAACAATGTGTGTTTCTCAACAACCACATTTTGTGTACCTGCCTTATGTTTGATTACTAAAGGATTGGATGAACTCAACCCATACATCATGTCTTGGGCTAAAATTTTACTAACTTTGTAGGAATATCAATGCTTCATGAACTAAATGTAGCACAAAGGGTTGTAGTAGTAAATACTAGCTTCTATTTCCAATGCTCATACAATAGTGTAATACTCTTTATCATAGGTGGAGTTGTTGGGGTGTGAATATTCAATGTTTTGCTAAAGAAAACAACTAGCTTTCCTTCTTAACTTATAATAGCACTGATCCCAATGTTGGAAGCATCACACTCTACTTGAAACAAACAATGAAATTCAGGTAAAGAAAGGATGGGTGCATTTCGTTACCTTTTGGTTTATAAACTCAAAACTTTTCTATGCTTCTTCTATCTGCTTATCTGTGCCACCTTTCAAGCATCAATTATTAGAGCAATTATAATACCAAAGTTTCTAATGAACAACCTGTAGAATGAAGCTAAGCCATGGAAGCTTCTGATGTCAAAGAGTGTCTTAGGCACTCCTTAGCTAACAATAATGTCCACCTTACTTGGGTCCATCTTCACTCCATCAATCGAAACCACATAGCCTAAGAAAATTAAGTTGTCTGTGAAAAAGTTGCACTTCTTCAAGTTGTTGTACAACTTTTGTTCTCTAAACAATTGTAGCACTTCTTGAAGATGATTCAAGTGCTCCTCATGCCTCTTACTGTATAATAATATGTCATCAAAATATACAACAACTAACTTGCTGTTAAAGGTTATAAAGATGTAAGTCATCAAAAGCATGGATGTATTAGGCACATTAAACAAACCAAAGCGCATTACCAACCACTTGTACATGCCATCTTGAGTTTTGAAGGAAATTTTACATTCATCACTTATTCTCAGGTGTGTTTGATGATAATCACTATGAAGGTCTACCTTGGAGAAAGTCATTGCACCAAGTAGTTGGTCCAACAAGTCATTTAGATGGGTAGTTAGAGACCAAATTGATTGTAATCTTATTCACTACCTTGCTATCTACTTACATTCTCCATGAACCATACTTCTTAGGCATAAGAAGGACATGTCTTGCACATGGACTTTTGCTCTTGTGCCCAAAATTATGGCCATCCCTTGGCCCACCTTGGTTAAATAGCACCTAAAACAATCACCTCAATAAGTTAATTAAAAATCACTTAAAAGAGACCTATATTAGCTTACAAGCTCATAGGACCCTCTTGGAAGGAGGCAGATTGCTGTCAGTCTCGTGGCCCCTTCTTGGCCAACTACATTGGTATTTAAATGACTAGTTCTACCAACACATCCAATGACTCATATCATCTATGAGTAACAAAGGAGGATATGAAGTGGTTGATCAAGGTAGGATATAATTGGTAAGCGGTAGGACAAGAGTAAAAGAGAAGGTGAGCGAATTAGGTTACAAATAATATAAAAGCCTCTCCCAGCAAAAAAACATCATGAAAAGAATATACATTTTAGCTTGTTTTGCCTTAGGGGTAGTCATATTGTGTGTCCCTTTTTGTTGTGCATCATTTGCATATAGGTCATGTTATTTAGTTTAGGATCCCCTAGACAAGATAAAAAACCAAAGTTACTCTTTCATTGTATACAACAACTTGTTTTCCTTGTATAAACTATAGTAAACTACAACATACATTGGTGTATAAACAGTCATAGATCCTTCAATCAAAATCAAGTACCTTTAGACAAGGATATCGAAGGACCATTAGGAAAGGACTTAATAATCAAGAAGATCTAGAAAACCTTACTAAAGATATGACCAACAAGGCATCAGAGGTTAAGTTGTTGAATGATTATTCTACTCCCATCCAATACAACTCATTGGCTTATATAGCTTTACCTGTGACTAATGTAGAGTTAAAGTTAGGCATTATTCAACTCCTGCCAACTTTTTATGGGCTAGACAAGGAGGATTTATATCACCTTGTCAAGGAATTCCTTGACATTTTTTCTACTTTCAAGTATCATAATTTCTCCTATGCCTCTATTAGGTTGAGATTATTTCCATTTTCATTAAAGGACAAAGCTAAAGCATCGCTCGACTATTTAGAAGTAAGGTCCATCACCACATGAGATCAAATACATTCTTAAATAAGTTCTTCCTAGTCCATAAAACCAACACCTTGAGGAGGGAAATCATAAATTTTCAACAAAAGAGAGCATTTTTATGAATGCTAAGAATATTGGAAGGACTTATTGTTGAAATGCCCACACCATGGCTTCAAGAAGTGGCAGTAGGTCCAATCTTTCTACAAAGCTCTAACCACATAGAAACAACGTACGATTGATGCCACTAATGGTGCGGCACTCATGCTTAAGAGTGATGTGGAGGCATGAAACTTCTTTGAAACTCTATGTAAGAATTCCAAGAAATTAGAAAGGTATCCATTGCCTTAGATGAAAGGTGGTTTATATGAGATATGGGTAACTCCATATTTAAATAGAAATTTTGATATGTTGGCCCACAAAGTGGATAAGATAGATGATCTTACTCAAAGTTTAGATGCTTTTATGATGACTAACAAATTTTCTCAACAACCTTAGCCTAAGGTTTGTTGAATCTACTCTAGTCATACACACCCTACATCTTCATGTCCATCAAGCTCTACATATCTTAAATTTTTTTTGGAGCATGCTAAGTATTCAATTTGCGTAAAAAGTACCCAATTAGTAGCCCATGTATTATAAATTATAAGCATTATTTTAGGATTTTTTCAAAATTTTATAACACATGCATTTTGACCTAATAATCCAAAAGTTTGATATTTTACAAGTTTAGATACAAATCTAAAGAAAGCATGTTAATCATCATATTTTTTTAGAATTTAATGAGGTTTTTACTCTATTATAAGAAGTGAGAAGATGATCCAATGGCCTATATTCCGCAAAAATCATGGTCTATTGTATTGTAGCAATTCTAAAAACTATCCTAGGGCAACAAGGAAGTAATCAAAGGTGAATAAATTGTTTCATACAAAAATCCATGCAATTCCATCACTTGAGAATTGGATCCATACATAAGGTTTCCTAGTCCAACTAAGAAACCTAAGGAAGCCAAGCCATTCATGTATTGAAGCCAAAGGACTTAGCCATTCAAGCCATCAAGGAATTAACCATCAAAGTGAGAAATAAATCCATAGATGAATGCCACATGGAGCTACACGATTGGAGCATTGTAAAAGTTAAGATTGTCATGCATTGGTGGCCCCATTAAGAGAGAAAATCCCACTTTACCATTCGAATTCTCATTCTTTTCCCCCCTTCAATCCTAGGGTTCCATGATTTTATATTAGAGAGGGAGCCACCTTCCTAGAAGGTGACACCTCCCTCCTTGTTTGGATGCTTAATTCAAGTGGTTTCCTAATTAGGAAACGCCTAGATATCTTCATTCAACACATCTCAAAACACCAAATCTCTTTCCATTTTTTCTACCTTTCCCATCACCATAAATCTCTCCTTTCTACCATTCAAATACCATCCATTTAAGGGGTGGTGGAATTCCACCCACCTTCCTAGGAAAAAGATGCCCCCCTTCCTTAAATTAGCAATAGTCAACCATGAACTCTATTACTTCTCTTTTTTACATTATTTAGCCTACATAATCTTCCACCTAATATTCCTTATTCAAATCCTAGATGTATATCTCATTCCCTCCTTGATTCAGCCTTCTTATGTTAGAAACCCAGCCATATATAAATCCCTCATGGTTCCCATTATTTTTTTACCCAAGTAGAGGATGGCTGAGACAACCTTGAAATATAGCAATCTTCTTAGGTATTCTTTGGAGCTAGACTTTGATTTTCTTTGGTGCTTTTATTCATTTGGATTTCTAGTTATTTCTCTTGTTAATTTCTCTCCAATTCAAGTTAGCACTTTGCTTTCTTTGCATTAGTTTCATTGTCCTAAATTTCTCTTGTTTTGTTCTTGAATTTCATGTGCATAGTTCCAGCCCTCAATTTCTTTGTTTATTGCTTCAATTCTCTAATTTTCTTTGCTTATTCAATCAAGATCTAAGTTGACTCTTCTCTAGTAGTGGCAATCAAGAGAATAGATAGCATAAAGCATTGGTTTCTTCCCTTAGTTTTGCACATTTTGTACCTTAGATTCATCTTAATTTATGTGCACTTTCCTTGTTGTAGTTCATCATATTAGCCTTCTTTTCTCTTGAATTTCTTTCAGGATTTTCTTTTTATGTCAACATATTTTAGATTGGAAGCTTTGTATTTAGTTTTTATTGTATTTTAGATCAATTTATAAGATTTTGAATAGTGCACAATTTCCAGTTTTACTTACTTATTTTATGCACATAATTATTGATGTATTCTGACAATAATTCAGTGAAATTATTTAAGGATTCTTGTTATTGAATGTTTACATTATCAAATTATTTTAGATCTTGTATAAAACTTATTTGTTTCAGTTGCTTTATATGCTTGATTTGATTTGAAGTTCTTGAGTGCTTAAAATCTGAAAATTTTTCTCTTCAATCTTTATGTTTTGTTTCTAGCCATCAAAACATCTTGATTGCTTAAATCCTTAGGAACCCATTTAGATTTTCAGGTGTTTATTGATTTAAAATCTTATGTTACATTTTAGTTTGCATTTAAAGTATCAAATCTGGCCATCTTTCAACCTATGAACTATGAGCACAATTCATGGATCATCCGCACATAATAGGTTAATTTTCTCTTTGATTGTTGGTTAATCTTATTGCTTAATCTTGTTTTAGCTGTTGTTATTTAGTTTTTTGAATTTAGTTTAGGCTTAGAAAGTTTCCTTTTTGAGTTTTAAAAAGTTTCATTTTTAGAAAGTTTCTTGTTTAGGAAAGTGTTAAATTAGGAAGGTTTCCTTAAGTTACTTGCTTAGTTTAATTCATGCTTGTTTTGCATTATTTTCTTTTATTAATTTCATGTTAGTTAGGTAGGTTTCTAATTCCATTGCTTAGCTTAATTTTAGCAAGTTTTCTTTAATTTTAGTTTCTAATTTCATGCATTTACTTTCTTAGTTTAGATTCAAATCCAAATCAATCTCTCTTTTGGCTGAAGTTAAGTACTTTAAATAAGATCCATCCACCTTAAAAATTTGTGAGATTCCTTGTAGGATCGACTTTTTTGACATGGTAATACAACTTTGATTCCTGCGCTTGCAAGTAATATTATAGTTACACCATAGCAAGTGAATGCATTCAGAAACGCTGGCAAAAATAATCCTTATTCTTAAACCTACAATCTTGGATAGGCTATGATGTGTCTTAAATAATATTGTAAGTGCACAGCTTTATTGGAGTATAGGAATGGAAAAAACAAGTCAATCTCATGAAGACACTTTGATAAACTGAGTTAATTAGAATTTAAATTGTCTTACTCTAACCTAGCCAAACCAATAAAGAAAAGGACAATTTCTAGCTAAACTAAACTAGTAAGTAATCCTAAATTCAAAAGCAAGTAATTAAAGAAACTATATAAAATTACTTAACTAAAAAGGAAACTATATAAAACTATAATTAACTAAGAATTAAGGAAACTATCTAAACCTAATTAACTAAGAATTAAGGAAACTATCTAAACTATAATTAACTAAGAATTAAGGAAACTATCTAAGCTACAACTAACTATACATTAAAGTAACTTTCTAAAATTATACTAACTAAAATGTAAGGAACAAATTAGCTAAAAAAAGAAAAATAACTATTTCATTTATGGCCAAATTACAAGGATTTGTTACATAAGTAAGGGAAAGAAAGCAAGTAAATGTGAAAAATAACCATTTCATTAATGGCCAAAATACAAGGATTTGTTACATAAGCAAGGGAAAAAGCAAGTAAATGTCCTCCAAATTTGGCCATGAATTATGCTATAAGACCCACATATTATGTCACTGAACATGAACTTGTACACTTCTCTTCAACCCAAAATACACTAAAATATCACCAAGCTTTTCATCCTCAGTATCCCAAGTTGCCACAAATCTGCAAATCCCATCCAATGATTCTTAGGAATGAAGTATTAGTGCAACCAAGGAAAGAGGAGTCCTAACACTTTTTCCTAAACAATCATCACCCAAGAATAAAAGAAGAATGATGGAAAAGGAAGTAGAAAAGGTTACTACATTTTCCTTAAGCTAAAAACTCTTAAAAGAAAGGGGGAAACTTCAAAGAGTTTGGAAGAGGTGCTTAGAGATCATTCACCATTAAAGAAGTTGAACGATAGAGGAGGCTTCCTTCCTTAGACTTGAAATAGAAGAAAACAAAACAAATTGGAGATAGTGGCCCTTGTTTTAAGACTCACCCATTCCTAGCCTTAGGAGATGAAGTGATCAGTAGGTACATGGTGTATCCCTACCCCCTAATATGAAGGCCTTTAGCTAGGAACTTAGGTAGCTTATGGATGGACTTGCATGTTTTTTATGAGCATTCAATTTTTTATAAAAAGTACCCATTTAGTAGCCCATGTGTTATAAAATATAGTGTTATTTATAGAATTTTTCTAAAAATTCATAACACATGCATTTCTGACCTAATAACTCAAAAGTTTGACATTTTATAGTTTCAAAGGCTAATCCAGTGTAAGAATATGAATAATCATATTTTTCTAAGATTTAATTAGAGGTTCTGACCTTTTGTAGGAATCAAGATGGCAATCTAATGGCTACCATTTATCGAGAATGATATGGAGCCATTCATGAGGTTTCTTACTCTAACTAGGAAACATAAGCAAGCCAAGACCTAAATGTTATCAGTCTTAGGTGTGATCAAGGATCAAGATCATCTTAAGGTAAGCAAAGGATGAAACTAGAAGAGCTAAAGGTGCTTAAAATAGGCTCGTGCACAAGCCATGCACTTTCACCACCTTTGCATGGGAGCCATTCAAGCCACCTTAGCTATATATGCCATGCTAGAAGGTGACAAGCTAAGTGAGCCATGAAGCCAAGCATACAAACCAAGTCAAGGTCATTAGCCATCTAAGCCATCAAGTAAATGAGTCATTAAAGTGAGCTACTAAGCCAAATGAGACATACACATGGAGTGCCATGATTGGAGGAAGAATTATAAGCAATTATACATGCCAAAATTGGGATTTTCAAAGATAATTAGCAAGAATTAGAAGGAGATTATCATAGCATGCGCATGTAGTCCAATAGGAGAAGAGCCCACACCTTATCTTTCCTTCGCATTCCTTTCCATTCTTTCCTCTTTCCCACGTTTCCCTCTCTTCTCTATCTCCTTTCCATGTGAAAATCTCTAGAGGGAGTACCACACCCAACTCCTACAAAAGAGGAGCCTCCTTCCACTTCTCCCTCTTAGGCGACCAATCTCCCCATGGCACATATACCCATTTTTTTCCACCCTTTTCTCTCACTCCACCTCATCCTAAAATCATTCCATGATTCCCACCTGGGGGAGACAAACCTCCCTAAGAAGGTGGCACCTCCCACCTTCCTAATTCCTTTCTAGCCCAACCAACCACCCACCTTCTATTTTCTACATCACCCACTTTCCTTACTCTCTCTCTCTCTCTCTCTCTCTCTCTCTCTCTCTCTCTCTCTCTCTCTCTCTCTCTCTCTCTCTCTCTCTCTCTCTCTCTCTCTCTCTCTCTCTCCAATTCTACAAGGTACTCTATGATTTTTACAATGGGGAGAGGCCCTCTCCTAAAAAGGTGGTGTCTCCCACCTTATCCCAACTTAGGTGTCCTCTTAGTTGTCCTAGATTACCCAATCTCTACATGACAGCTAACCTCTCTCTAACCCCACATTTCATACCTATTGAGGTCCCTTTAGAAAGCAACCAACATATATAAAGTCCTTATGGGAGAAGGGGAGAACATACCCTCCTAAGGTGGTGTCTCCACCTGTTTTGCCCTCCTCAAGTCCTCAACATAAATCCCTTTTGGAACAGCCATCTTTTAGCCCTTCCATGCCTCTTCTCTTTAGATTTTGATCTCTCCTTGAAGTCCTTTAAGTCCAGGTTTGTTTTCTTCCTTAGTTATTTGTTTGTTTATTGTCCATTGTCGCTTTGTTTGTTCTTTGATTCCATGCTTTAGTTGTTGCCTTAATTCCTTTGTTTTCTTTGATTGTTTGTCTTTAGTTTAGTTTCCTAGATTCTTGAATCCAAGGACTACACCTCTCTTGTGGTGGCAATCAAGAGTGTAGTTCTTAGATCAAGTTCCTTGCCTCTTGAATTCCTAAATCTCTTTGCCCATCTCATGCTTTCTGTCCCCTCTTTTCCCCTTGTTTTTCCATATACCTCTTTTGGGAATCCATGCATGCTTACTTATTATTAATGTTAGATGATTAAAGAAGTGTTTTATATTGTTGGAATCCAAGAAGGGTGCAGACACTCCATGGAGAGTGTGCATGAAACTTGTAGTTGCTTTAATTCAAATCAATGGAAGTTTGTTTCATGATTAAGTTTGCAATATTTATGGATGTTCTTCTTGCTTTAAAGTTACTTTTTCATGGCTTTTAATTGAGTTTTGCATGCTTAGCATTTCAATCTAGATTAAGGATGCATTTAGTTTTACGTAAACTCCACTAAGGAACCATGCGCACAAACCCATGGTTCATGCACATGATATTGAGGTGTGGTTCCTTAGAAAAGTTACTTGTTTTGTTTAGATTTCCATGCATTCCATTCATGCATTTTACCTAGGTTAGTTTGCATCTTAGTTTCATGCTTTAGGTTTCATGCATTTCATGTTAGCCTAAGTTACATCCTAGATCATACCTACTCTTATGTTCCATTCATGCATCTTAATTACTTTGTTTCATGCATTCTTTCTAGCTTAATTCCCTGTACACCATTTTGTTTACTTGTTTCCTTAAGTCTTTTATGTTTTATTATTTATCTTAGTCATGTTTAGGGTTATTTGAGCATTGTTCAATTTTAGTAGATTGTTAGGATAGTTTAAAATAGTTTCCATGTTTAGTTTTAGAAAGTTTTAGTTTAAGAAAGTTGTACTTTTAGAAAAATTTTAATTTCATGAACTTGTGGCTTCCATGTTAATTTAAAGCCTTAGTCTATGGTAAATCCAATTCTTTGGCTAGGTTAGATAATTTAAATTAGGATCCATCCACAAATTGTGAGATTCCTTGTGGGATTGATGTCACTCGCGTGCATCTACTACAATAGATTTGTGTGCTTGCAAATAAATGAAAAAACACACCAGTTTTCCTCATAGTTAATTAACAAATAAGAATATTTCCTTACTTTCAAGAATCCTTTCCTTTTTCTTAATCCAACTCCTTAAAAAAGAAATTAGAAAGAGTGAAAGAGGAATGATGCATGAAGTAACTAACAATGATTATGCATAAAACCAAAAATTAGAAAGTGGGTGTGAACATGGAATTAGAAAGTGAAAAGATAAGGAAACATGGAAAGAGCGTGTGAAATAAGGAAAGTAAAAATAGAATAGGAAATAATGTGAGATGCATTCAAATCTAGCATGGATGGATCCATGCATGCAACTTAGAAAGTGGAAGTCTGTGCTTATAACTGGAAAGTGTTATGCTTACACTCCATACAACTAAGATGCCTAATTTTACCACGATATGCATGACTTTATAAATGGAGAACTAAATCTAAATCTAATGGACTACTATGCATGAAGTTTCTAAACTTTTCCTAGAAAATAACCAATGAAAAATATGAATTTAAACTTGGGTTTCTAAATTAGGAAAGTGCTACTTCTAAGCTAGGAAAGTGCTAGATCTAAGAATCTATCATGTAGTTATTTTCTAAAATGGAACTAAAGTAATCCTAAAGCATTCCTAATATCTATGGAAAACAAATTAACAAGTTTCTAAAACTACAAAGCAAGAAAATCTAGAAACTTCTCTGCTTCTAAAATAAGGAAGTGCTTAAAACATAGAAACTATAAACCTAACCTAAAGAAAAAAAAAACTAACTAATTATACTACAATGAATGCAGCCTAAGCATGATGCTATATCTGCCATGCATGTGAACTTGAAAAAGACACACCACCAAAAATAGGTGGAATGCATTGAAAACCCTACACCTATATGCATGCTAAACCTAATTAAATCGAAAGGAAACATGATACACATCTACATTACCCTAAGATGAATGAAATTACTATGCAGTACATGGAATGAAAAGCTAGAAATGATGAGAAATTACCATGTAAAAATCAGGAAAAAATACAATTACTTCATGAATCTAAGTAACATGAAGGATGATGCGTGCAACTACATTAGCAATCTAAATAAGGAAAACCTAGATGAAGGCATACGCAGAGAAGGTGATGGAAAAGATAAAAGATGGTAGAGACAGAAAAAGAAAATAAAGTAAGAAAAGGAATTGGACTAGGTTAAGACCCTAGTTTTATCTCCTAGGAATTTGATCATGGAAGCTTGAGGGAGCTTGGGTGAGGGTGATCTTCCTCACTCCATTTCTCCTTTGACTTGGCTATGCATTCTAGGAAAAATTGAAAGATGTTCAAGCCATGCAAGGCGCCTCTAGTTATAGATTTATAGCTTAAGGGGCTTCAAGGGTTAAGATCAAGCCACTTAAGTTTATTTTGAACTAATGGCTAGATGGGGGGAGGAGAATTCAATTCTAGGAATGATAGTTGAGAATGGAAGAAATAATATAGGAATGGAAAAAGAAAAGAAAGAAAAAAATCTAAGAGAATTACAAAATAAGTGGGGAAAAGAAAGTACTCGGCTACCTATCATGTAGGGAAGAAGCGAGAGGGAACCCACAACCTCCCTCCTCTCTCTCTCTCTCTCTCTCTCTCTCTCTCTCTCTCTCTCTCTCTCTCTCTCTCTCTCTCTCTCTCTCTCTCTCTCTCTCTTTTCCTACACATTTGGCATTGGTTTTTCCCCCCCACCGGCTATTGTTGCAGCACAGCACAGAAATCCACTTGCTCATGGGTTTTCTCCCTCTCCCTTCCCTCTTTTCTCTGTTCTCTTTCACGCTATCTCTCTCTCCCCCCTTCATCTTCCTCCCATCATTGGCAATGACCCCAAACTCGACCAAGGTTTTTGTCAATTTTTCCTTATTTTTGCGCACTCAACATTGATGGAATCACTCTGAATTTCACAAGAGGGAAGGTAAAATCAAGATCTACAAGACTCTTATTTTGTTTTCCTAAAATTTGCAATTAAAACTATGTAATAGTCACTGAAGGCTGCCATTTTTTATCGTCTTCTTCAACAATGGTGGTTGGATTTCAGTGACAGTGACTAAATTTCGGCAAGGACAAAAAATGGAAATTTATATTGATGAACATTAAGAACAATACCTAAGGATCTTTCATTGTGTCCATGGATTCAAATGTACATTAATTTATATTTGTGATCTTAGTTTTATCTATTGAGTATATTCCCCTATACTCACCCCACTAACTACACAGATAAAAGCAAAGAAGAGAAAAGCAAGAGTGTTGAGGCTAGTGCCGCTTATAGTTAGAGAGAGTATCAGCGATGGTTGTATGATCTTTACATTTTATAAATATCATGACACGACTGGGTAGTTATATAACTATGATAATTGGTTTAAACATGTATAAATATATTTAATACATATTGGACTATGGGCTGTAGCTAGATACAATTTATTATAAAATGTATAAATATATTTAATACATATTGGACTATGGGCTGTAGTTATATACTGACTTGTTATATTTTGAGTACAAAAATATTTTATTTAGAACTCATGAATGTGTTTTGATCTGTCAGATGACTCTAGAGGTTTTCAAAAAAGTCTTTTCAAAGAAAATATTTTTGCTATTTGATTTCTAAAAGGAATTTTAAAATAAGGATCCCGCCTTTTGAAAATAATTCTTAAAAAGCATTATAAAGCTCAGGTCATCATAGTTAGTATCAGAGCCCAGTTGTTCCTTTTACAGCTAGTCCTACATGCCAAGAGTTTTAAATAGTCAATAAGTAAGAGGTGGTTGTTTAGATGTGAGTTAAGAAAATGACTCATATAAAAATATATTGTGGAATGTAAAACAGATGTTTTCAGAGAAAGAGGCTATAGGGTCTACTAGTTCTTCCACTAATACCTCAAAATAGAAGGATCATATGATAGATTTTATGGCACATATGATGCAATACTTTAAATAGTATATACAGCAATAGTAGGATCAAGTTCAAGTTCTGTCTGTATCGAACCTTTCTACATCAAGTGCTGGTGGGTAGCTTAGGAGGTAATACCTACAGGACAGATAAATTTCTAGTACGATTTCAAAGAATGGTTCTAGCATTTTCTAGAAAAGGTGAACCAGATATAGCAGAGGAATGGATATACTAGGTTGAGAAAGCCTTTGAATCCATGGAAATCCTAGAAGAAAAGAAGGTGAAGATTGTAACTTTTATCGCCTCAGGAGAAGCTGCATTTTGATGGTGGACATCACAGAGGACTTGTTTTCCTCACCTCGGCAGCATTATGTGGGCAGATTTTTGGAAGGTATTCTATGATAAATACTTTCCTCCTCATGTGCAGGCAAGAATGGAAAAAGAATTTCTAAATATGCAATAAGGAGATCTTATGATATTACAGCATGATAATAAGTTTGTTCAATTGAGGTGGTTTGCACTAGATATTTGCACCTCAAATAAGAAAGTAGAAAAAAGACTTGTTCGAGGTTTACACCCGAGGTTGGGGACCAAAGTTTTAGGAATGCAACTTACTACTATAGCAAGAGCAGTGGAAATGACCTCTATTTTTTAGAAAGAATTCTTTCATAATTAAGCAGAGTGGTGAGATAAGGAGAAATACAATACTTTTATAGGTGCTCAAGTAGGGGTAAGTGCTCTTCTCTTCTTCTTAATAGGGGTCAAATAGGCACCAAGGACCACAAGCTGCCAAACAAAGTAGAGGGTCGAATAGGAGACAATATCTAAAGTGTAAAGGTTATCATCTTGGTTCATTTTTCTTTAGACCTAGATAGCAGAGACCACCAGTACAATGTTACAGATGTGGTGAACAAGGACGCTTCATGAGTAAGTGCCCTAGGAGGCAAATAGGTAGTTGACCCAGGACAGAGAATATGACCTACAGTTAGGGATGTATGTTTGCTATCATCTTTGAATAGGTTAGAGCCTCAAATGCAATAATTGAAGGCACTATTTTAATTTCAAACAGACATGCCAAGGTTTTATTTGATCCAAGCTCCACACATTCATATATCTCCAACATGTTTGCATCTTGTGTGTTTGCCCGTACATAATTTGGGATTTGGCTTGCATGTAACTACACTAACAAGTGAATCAATTAGTATTAATGAGTTAATCCAGGATATCATTATTGAAATAGTGGGAAAATGGTTGAAGGCTAATCTCATTCCACTTAATTTGATGGATTTTGATGTCATATTGGGGATGGATTGGATAGCAATGAATTGGATGAGAGTAGACTATCATAGGAAGAAAGTCATGTTTTATATACCAGGACAGATAGTAGTTTCATTCCAAGAGAGATTGAACATAGATGGTACTTGTATTATTTTAGCCATGAAGGTAGCCAAGCCAATCTCAAAAGAATGACAGGCCTTTTTGGCAAGTGTAGTAGCATTAGAGGCCGAATGACCTAACTCAAGGAGTTGGAAGTTCTTAGAGAATTTGAGGATGTCTTTCTTGAAGAACTTCCAGGATTACCACCTCATAGAGAGATTGATTTTGCCATCAAACTTATGCCAGGTACAGTGCCTATTTCTAAGGCACCATATTAGATGGCTTTAGTAGAATTGAAGGAATTAAAAACACATTTGCAAGAGTTACTAGACAACAGTTTTATTAGACCTAGTGTTTCACCTTGAGGAGTACCAGTTCTTTTTGTTAAGAAGAAAGATGGATCAATGCGATTGTGTATCAACTACTGAATGTCAAATAATGTTACAGTGAACAACAAGTATCCCTTACTCCAGATTAATGACCTTTTTGATCAGTTACAATCCGCAATTATTTTCTCTAAGATTGATTTGAGGTTAGGATATCATCAATTGAGGACTCGTAAAGAGTATATTTCTAAAATGGCAATTAGAACTCATTATAGTCACTACGAATTCTTAATTATGTTGTTTGGACTAACAAATGCACTCATCATTTCTATGAACCATATGAATAGGGACTTCAGAGCCTATTTGGATAAATTTTTCATATTTTAGATGATATTTGATCTACTCTACAAGCAGAGCAGAAAAAAGAGAGTACATATACATTATCTTAAGTACTCTTCACCAGAACACAGAGATCACCTATGAATTGTTTTAAGTAGTCTTCAAACCCATCATTTGTTTGCTAAGTTCGACAAATGCATGTTCTAGTTAGAATAATTTAACTTCTTAGGACATGTTATTTCTAAAGATGGACTTATTGTGGATCTGGAGAAAGTAGAGGCAGTAATGAATTGGTAAAGCGTTAACTCAGTGACAAAAATCTATAGTTTTCTTGGTCTACCAAGATACTATCACAAATTCATTGAAGGGTTTTCATGTATAGCCTAACCATTAACTGCATTGACTAGAAAGAGACTCAGTTTATTTAGGGTGATGAATGTGAAGCAAATTTCCAAGAACTAAAAAGGAGACTCACGTCTACACCAATTTTAACACTTCCTTTATGCAGTGGATGATTTGTAGTCTTTTGTGATGCATCAAACAAAGGGTGTGTATTAATGCAACATGATAAAGTGATTGCTTATGCCTCTCAATAATTGAAAACACATGAGAAGAACTACCCCACCATGATTTGGAGTTGGCGGCAGTAGTTTTCACATTAAAGATTTGAAGATATTACCTTTATGTTGAGGGATTTGAAATTTTCATAGATCATAAAAGCCTTAAGTATATTTTCTCTCAACAAGATCTAAATATGAGACAAACAAGATGGATGGAGTATTTAAAAGACTATGATTTCTCCATCTAGTATCACTTAGGAAAGGCCAACATAGTAGCTAGTAAATTGAGTTAGAAGACTCAAGGGTTGATGGTAGGTATGTTCTCTAGAAGGTGGAAGTTACTCCAGGATGTGATTGATTGTAGCCTAGAAATTCAATAGAGGTAAGGGATTAATTGTGGTCAATTGAGTAAGGAAATCTACTGTAGTTGAGAAGGTTCTCCAAGCTCAGAAAGAAGACACAAAGACACAAGCATTGGTTAGTCAACCAAGATTTTACCCAAGGTTTAGATGAGGGTGTACAATTTTGTGGAAGATTAGTAGTACCTTCAAAGGAGTTAAGACAAGAAATTCTTCAAAAGGCACACCACTCACGGTATACCATTCATCCAAGGGGAAACATGATGTATCATGACTTGAAAATAAAGTTTTGGTGGAATGGAATGAAAAAGAATATGGGAGAATGCATGGCAAGATGTTTGATTAGCCAATAAGTAAAGGCTAAACATTAGAGGCCAACAGGAATGTTGCAACCTCCTGATCTCCCTTAATGGAAATGGGAAGACATCACCATGGACATCAAATGGGCATGACATGATTTGGGTGATTGTGGTTCTACTAACAAAGTCATCCCACTTTCTTCCAATTTGACAAACATAGACTTTAGATAGCTTAGAAAAGCTGTATGTTAAAGAGATCACAAGCTTGCATGGCACACCTGTGACCATTATTTCAAGATAGGGATAACAGATTTACCTCCAAGTTTTGGAGGAGTGTACAGGAAGGATTAGGATCTTCCTTAAGTTTCAGTATAGCATTCCATCCCTTGACAGATGGACAATAAAAAAAGAACTATTCAGACATCAGAAGATATGTTATGAGCCTACGCAATTGAGTGGAAAGAAAATGGGATGAGAACCTTCCCCTCGTTGAGTTTGCATACAATAACAATTTCCACACTATCATAGACATGGCACCATACAAAGCATTATATGGAAGACTATGTAATTCACCAACTTGTTGCAATGAGGTTGGAGAGAGATAATTGATGAAGCCTAAATTATTGGAGCAATGTGCAGAGAAAGTGAAACTTATTCAGAAACAACTTTTAGATGCTCAAAGTCTACAAAAGAGTTATGTAGACCAAAGGAGGAGACATTTGCAATTTGAAGTTGTGACACCCCGGGTTTTCAAAATCCATAATAGAAAATAGATGGGATCCCAAAAGTAAACCTTCGAGGGTCATTTCACCTCAAAACTACACTGAAGAAACAGAACCAAAAGTAAACCTTCTGAGCATGCTCACAATTTAAAACCACAGTGAAATTTTACAACGGTAAAGATACATGATAGTGAAAGTACCAAAGCTCTAGGTTATATCCAAGATCACCACATCATCCATGTATAAGCATATGCATACTATACAGTGATAGGGGTCTAATCGATCAATATATATGATGACTAAGTAGAATTCCAAGTATCCAATACCAGTCCAACAAATGTACACTACTCTGTCTCTGAATCTGACAATATCTGGTCCTCAAGTCTCCGTCCAGCTCCACTCTAGTCTGCTTGCTTCCCTTTTTTACTGTTGCACTTTGATTCTGAGGCATTGCAAAAACAAAACAATGCCTCAACAAGCCATGCTTGTGTAGGTGACATACATTCAAAGTAAACTCAATAAAAAAATCACATGGCGTAAGGCATAAAGATCGTAAGATGATCAAACATATATATAAAGCCTTAAATTACACGATGAAGGACATACCAAGTCCATGAAATAAATAAGATATCATCAACCATGATATCAGGACATGCACAATCCAAGAAAATCTAGAACACATGAATGCATCACAAAAGTATCGAACATCATATACAGTTAAGCCCTATGAGTGTCTCAAGTACACTCATGGCAATGTGGGATTAGCTCTCTGTACCAACCGCTTTCACCCTTTCGCCCTCACGGGCACTCAGGCATTCACAGGGTGAAGAAATGCATCCTACCACAGGATCAATAGTCTCAAACATCAAGACAAAGTGACTCCCACATGTCAAAAATACCAATAATCAAGTGAATATCACAAAATATATCAGAAATAGTGTATGCAAGAACCACTCGAAAGATAGCATGCACATGAGAAACTACATGCTGAAATTAATCTCATGCATATGATAAGCCATGAATCACATGCCTCAAAATTCAAATCACCAAGTCATCATTTGAGAATCATGGAAAAATTGTGAATGAAATCACCTACCTCAATATCGCAATATCCCAAACAAACGCTTAAATGATATCAAGGTGTCTGCCCTAAAGTACCTGTCATGCCATAAATCATTATTAATTGTTAGGCCTCTCATTTTCTCCATGATCCCTAAATTTGCTATTTCATTTAGAAAACCACAATTATCTTTGTGATTGTATGTCGATCTGACGGTGTGATCATTCTTTGATCAACACCTCTCAAGGGATTGCTCAGATCAATCATCAGGATCATTGTTTCTTAACAATTCAATATGGCTTGTTCTTCTAATCTCATAATCATTTCATGTTTAACGTATACAACCAAAATCAACAGCCTGATCATCCATTAATAGGCTTAATCTAAGTCATTGAATAGTGCTTAGTAGTTTGGCTATTAAAAGCTATTTCAAACTAGATTTTTATCTTAAATCTAGGTCCGCCTTGTTGAGACAATCACAATGCCTCTTTCGGATCATGATTTGGACCTCTGTAGCTACTAAAATTGCAATTTTTTATTATAAATAAAGGGTCAAAACCAGAAAAAGGGCTAGCCGTAGGTGTGGCACATGCCATCCACACGCGTGTGCGCTATGAGCATAGCGTGCTTCTAGAAGCAGCGTGCGTGGCTCGCGCATCTGTAGACACGCTCTGTGCGTGGGGGGGAAAACAGCACGCGTGGCGCGCATTTGTAGCGCTGTGCATTGAGCGCGTTGCAAGTTCCTGCAGCACCGCGTGGGGCGCGTGAGTCACACCATGTGCCCTGCGCTTGGCATGCACTCGTCGCGCCGCGTGGCGCTCCCAGGCCCGCTCGTTTTCTTCCCACTGGTGTGTGTGTTGCGCCACGCGTCTCCTGCGTGGCAGGCATCTGCTGCGCCGCGTGGCCCACCAGTCACACCGCTCGTAACGCTTGGCCGTGACTTACGTTGACACAGTGCCACCTGTCACACGTCTTGTGCGTGCGTCCTCAGTCCAGTGTGAGTCGCCGTTGCCAGGAATGATGACCAGACTGGTTCACCGTCATTGGCGACACCAGGTGCTCCGTTTTTTGTGATTTTCACACCTATGTGTCCAGTTTTTCGCGTAGATTTCATTTTTACCCTCCATTTTCACAAATCCCTCCAAAATCTATCATTTTTTCATGATTTTTATTGCATTTTTGCAAACTCCCATCATACTGTTCTTGGGGTTTTTCCGCGTCCCTCGTCGTTCGATCACCATGAAATGTCATGGGTCCATTCCTTACATCATCATGCTCAAGATGAATGGTTGAATCATCATCTGACACCATTTTCTCAAGTTATTCCATGAAAACATATTTGTGCCTATACTTTACTGGAAAACGGCAAGTTCACGCCATTTTTCGGTGTTTACAGGTTGATACGCCTTTAAAAGATGGAAAGAGAAAGGTGGGGACTATCTTACCTTAGCCCGGCTGCTCCAAGGGAGGAGAAATCCATCGCCGGGGCTTCTTTCCGGGGTGCGTGACTATTCACGGGGGAGAGAGATAGATAGAGAATGAAGGGGGAGGAGAGTGCATTTTGGGCACCCTCCCACTTGCTTGCCCTTACATATATTTCTTATTATCTTTTATTTATTTGTCTTTTTTATTTTCATTTAAATACTAAAATTAAAATAATTCAACATTTTTACTCCGATCTCCTATTTTAGCGTTTTTAGTAGCGTTGGACTCCAATTTTTGAGCACATCTCTTTTCTCAATTTAATTTTTCCCAAAATTTTAAAATTGTAAATGTTACAAAAGTCGTAAATCACATGTTTTTAAAGGTTCCCCTATGAAAGGAATTATAAAGTTTGTTGCTAAAGGAAAATTAAGCCTTCAATTTATTAGTCTTTTGAAATTTTGGAAAGAATTAGACTAGTAGCATATAGATAAGCATTGCCACTGCGGCTTGTAGACGTTCGTGATGTATTTCATGTGTTAATATTGTGCAAGTACATGCATAACCCTTCTCATGTACTCACACATGCACTGACAAAGCTGCAACCTGACTTGACTTTTGAAGAGAAGCTGTCCAGATTTTGTATAAAAAAGAACACACATTAAGGATGAAGACCATTCCATTGGTCAAACTCCTTTGACAACATCATTTCGTTGAGGAGGCTACTTGGGACACTGAAGATGAAATGAAGATAATGCACCCAGAGTTATTTGAGTAGTAATGTAAAAGGAAATTTCAAACACAAATTTTTTTAAGGGGGGGAGAATGTAACAACCCGGTATTTTATCATAGTTTACATTGAAAGTGGAGTTGAGACTCAAATTTTGTTGAAATCAAAATTTGTAAAAGTAAATTTACTAAAAACTTCAAATTTGATTTTGAAACCTCAAAAATCAAAATGTACAGGATGAGAGCTTTCCAAGGACACTAATTTTGCATTAAATGAAGGTCGGGAACATAAAAACCTAAGATTTGACTAAATAATAGGGGGCCCAAATTGATAACGGCACCCCCTCTCAATAGGTGAATCCCACATGGCGGCCAACCAAGAGGAGCTCAACGTGTGGAGCTCTACTCTCAGCTACCTGTCATGTAGGGAAGAGGCCAAAGGGAACCCACCACTTTCCTCTTCATGATTTCTCTTCTTCCCTCTCTCTGTATCTCCCTTTCTCATTGTATCTCTCTCTTCCCTTTCTCTCTCTCTCTACTTCCCCCTTCCTACATGGCCAATGTCGGTTTTTCCCCTCATTGGTGGTTGTTGCAATGCAAGATAGAAACTTACCAATGCACAGGACTTCTCTCTCTCTCTCTCTCTCTCTCTCTCTCTCTCTCTCTCTCTCTCTCTCTCTCTCTCTCTCTCTCTCTCTCTCTCTCTCTCTCTCTCTCCGATAACAACGACCCAAACTCAACTTAGGTTTTTGTCAATTTTTTTCCTATTTTGTGTCACTAAATGTTGACAGAATCCTTCCAAATTTCATAGGAATAAAAGTAAAACCAAGATATACAAAACCCATGTATTTTTTTTCCTAAAATTTTTCATTTTAAAAACTGTGTAGTAGTTGTTAGTGGCTACTATTTTTTAGTCATCTTCTCTAGAGACAGTGACCAGATTCCGATGCCGGCAACTAGATTTCGGAGAGGACAAAAGATGAAGATTTATATGGTTGGAATCCTTACTGAATGAGTTACGCACCCATGCAAACAAAAGTTCAATCAAAGATCATCAAACCCTTGAATTTTTTATCTAAACATTGTGCAAGAGTGTTGCTAGATCTAAGAATCTGACCATTGAGAACATGGTCAGGCAATAGATCATTAATCTAATGATATGAACTACACAATCAAATAATTAATGAAAAGCTTGTTAAATGTATAAAAGCTTATCAGACTATTACTTTGTAGATCTAATCCCTTGAGCACTAAGATCTATGTGATTTAGGCCAAGAAAATCAAATATAACTAATTGATATAAGAAATTGACTTCCCCAGCATCCAAATGTATTTGATCTAAGGTTGAACAACAAATGAGGGATGATCTAACCATTCAAATTAAGATCTTAGTATACAAATATGTGATCAAGAAGTGACACTTATTCTATATTTCTCATATTGGTGCTTCATTGATAATTAAAGCTCTGATTGGTGATTCCTAATTGTCGATCAACCTCCAAACTAATTCGCAATTGATCTTTGTAAATCTAAACAATTAGATCAAGGTGGGTAAATTCTAAGGCAGCTATGTTTTCATATTAATTGTAATTATGCATTATTTTGTTAAATACATATAATTACTACATTTAAATTGTACTTGATGACTCAATTAGAGGTTATAAAATATTACATCTTTATAATTTAAATTATGTGAAGATTCTTCTATTAATTGTGGATGAGATTGTTAGGAGATAGAGTATCCATTTTTATTTAAATATGAAACTATGATTATCAAGTGAATCGCATCACATGCGTTAAATGTGCATTGTCCTATAAACAAGGCAAACTCTGTCAAATGTTTCATAAAAATAAAGAGATTTTACGATTATATGATTATACTTGAAATGGTAAAATCCTTGTATAAATTGATTTTCTAACTAAATTTGGTGCATTATTTATATTTGACATCTCCTTAGTATTACATACAAATTAGTACATTAAACCATGATTAGGATCTTATTATTTAATGAGTTGGTGACTTATAATTTGCAGAGGTTACATTTGTACATAGATTTTCATGCATTGATTTGTTGAGGATTTGTTTTAGGCAGGTGCTTTTACTTGGTGGACACAATGATAGTAGGGTTGTAGGGATGTCCACCCACCTTCCAAAAGTTGGGCCCAAAGGGCTAAATTTCAAGTGTGGCATCATGGGAAGGCTACACTACACAATCGATTCTCCTCCCATGCGAGACGATGATAAGTCTCACACAGTTCATTTCAGCATTTGAGCATGCGATGTTCCACTATTGGGAAGTTGCTGCAACATAGTGATCCATGTATTATCCATGATTGGGTAGTTGTTGTAGTGTTGTGGTGTCCCATTATAAGGTAGTGGTCGCTGGTTGATTTTAAGGCACCATGCCTGTGATAGGGTCATAGATACCCTGGCCAATAGGTATGATGATGCATTAGATGATCTGAGAGTTAATAGACTTATATTTGCATGTTGAGAACTGATATGTTTGACATAAATTGATAATGATTTTTCTATATGTGATTTAAATTGAGATTTTAGTGCTTAATTGTTTTATCATCGATTTTGTGTACATGTTTGGAGAGAATTCTTTTGATGTCAACATATCACATTATTATTACACTTATGTTGTACTTGACTGAATTAAAATCTTTGATGGAATTCTTGAAAGGTATTCAAATGATGCATTGCAAATTTATATTTATCAACCTTAGAACCAATACCTAAGGATGTTTCATTATGTGCATTAGTGCATGGATGCGAATGTACATTGATTTATATTTGTGCTCTTAGTTTTACCTACTAAGTATATTCCAATATACACACACCACTAATTCCACAAATAAAAGCAAAGAAGAGAAAAACAAGTGTTGAGGCTAGCACCACAAATAGTCTTAGAGAGTATCAATGATGTTTGTATGATCTTTACATTTTATAAATATTGTGACACAACTAAGTAGTTTTATAACTATAATAATCGGTTTAGACATGTATAAATATATTTTATATATATTGGGCTGTGGGCTGTAACTAAACACAATTTTGGAAAATGATAAGCTTTGACTTGTTATATTTTGAATACAAAAATATTTTATTTAGAACTCATGAATGTGTTTTGATCAATCAAACGACTCTTTAAGTTTTTAAAAAAGTTTTTTCAAAGAAATATTTTCATTGTTTGATTTCTAAAAGGAATTTTAAAATAGGGATCCCGCCTTTTGAAAATAATTCTTAAAAAGTATTATAAAAACTCCGGTCATCACAACTAGATTCATAACCATTAAATCCACTTACTAATTAGCATTTAAGATTGATTATTTTAAACATTCATCCTTAATCACTCGCAAATCTACAAAAGATATATATTTCTATTAAATTTTATCGTGGTTTGCAATCTAGATCTTTCATGATTATCCAATGTCAAGATCATCCATAGATCACTTTTCTATCCCTAATTAGCATGGATTAACATAATCAAAACCATTCAATATGTTGATCAGTCTTTCCTAACTGTGGATCAGCAATTAGATATACAACAGTTGTTGAAAACATAAATCTATATAGTTGATTGTCAATCCACAGTCCAAATCACTCTTTTAACATCTAGAATTATTAACATGCAAGATTACAAATTACTTTTTCATAGATCATCACCTTAATCTCTTTATCTATGACCATACCAATGTTGGGCCATTGGATCTAAAGTTCACGCATTACTAATGGTCATATATGTTTAAATTCTAAATGTCTAATTTATCCAATAGTTCAATCATGTTTTATAGCTAAAAAATAGTAGCTTATAGGTTCAATGTTTATGTATCTAATAGTAATTTGATGCTTTACAATGGTAGGAAACTCTAATTTATAAATAAACCATTAGATCAATTATTTCAAGGCGAGATTTGTTGATCCTATGGTTTAAAGTGATAGATCTTACCTACAATGATATAATTGTGTTCAATTTCAATTGAAATTCTTAGATCTTCTAAGTTTTACTATGTGCATAGTATCTTATTCAAAACTCAAAATGAATTCATGAGAATCAATGTTGATCTTGAATGTAATCACTTTGATTCTTGTTTAATACATTGTTTGGAATGTCAGATCATCACTAGATCAATGCAGATCAGCATGATCGTGGCTATACATCAAAGCTACTTTCAGATCTCCATCAAATCTAGCTATACATCAAAGCTACTTTCAGATCTCCATCAAATCTACTTCAATCATCAAAATGCTTGAGGGGTTTTACTCTCAATTTCACAAGGAACATAATGACAACTTGAATCTATAATCCAAGTCATCTTCTGTCACAACCCCGTCGGGCCCACAGTAACGATATTGTCCCGTGCGCACTCACGTGCCACGGGTTTTGCTCTTCCCCCGCGTCCAGGGGAAAACCGGTCGTTATTGTTAAGGGAGGCAGTCCCCCTTATAACTCAGGCCCATCACCCCCCCTAGCCGATGTGGGACTAACTCTCCTGCGTCCCGCCCTCAGACCATCTTGGGTCCCCTCACAAGGCCAACCCTCAGGCCATCTTGGCACGGTAGCCATCTCCCGCCTACGGGACACACGCCCCCGTGTGTCACCACACGAGCGACGGTGCGGTTAGCCATCCACCCTCGGGGTCGGGGTTTGGCTCTGATACCACTTGTCACAACCCCGTCAGGCCCACAGTAACGATATTGTCCCGTGCGCACTCACGTGCCACGGGTTTTGCTCTTCCCCCGCGTCCAGGGGAAAACCGGTCGTTACTGTTAAGGGAGGCAGTCCCCCTTATAACTCAGGCCCATCACCCCCCCTAGCCGATGTGGGACTAACTCTCCTGCGTCCCGCCCTCAGACCATCTTGGGTCCCCTCACAAGGCCAACCCTCAGGCCATCTTGGCACGGTAGCCAGAGGGGACAATATCTTCCGCTGTGTCACTCTGATACATGAAAGACGCGTTTTCCCCTGGACGCGGGGGAAGGACCAAAACCCGTGCGCGTGCGCACGGGACAATATCTATGCTGGGGGCCTGACGGGGCTGTGACATCTTCTCCATTGTACTATGTCATATCTAATGGCTCTGTTCACTATCACAGAGACATTGTCAGCTACAGAAATGGGAATGTGGAAATCTTGAGGAAGAGGAAGAAGGTAGGAGGAAGAAGATTTTTGGGAGAGGAGCATCACCTGTGACCAACCCTCAGAGGAGCAGAGTAGCTGCCTTGCCAAGCAACTGTTGTAGGCGCCAAACTTAGGTAGTGCTCATGAAAGGAGGAACAAGGATGGAAGAAGGGTTTTTCTTCATCGATGGGGGTTTGTGTCATCAATTGTCGGGATGTGCAATTGGAGGAAGATGAGAGAGGGATGAAGAGATAGGGTTTTCTAGTTAGGGTTCCTTGTCGACATTAGAGGAGCACTAGAGAATAGAAGGGGCCATTGGAGTATGCGACAAGGAGGGGAGGATTTGGTTCTGTTGCTTTATTCTCCTCCTCTGTCCAGCCTTTTAAAGTTCGAATCAGCCCCTTGAGAGTTGATCTCGACGTGGTGACTTGACCCCCATATGTCAACCTTGACTCCCATGCATGTCAAGTGCGATTACAATGGGGGTGTTGTTATCAATTTTGACCCCTTTGAATTTTATAAAGTTTTGGGGTTTTTCTACCCCGATCTCTATTTTGTTTAAAGTTAGTATCATTAGAATCATCTCCATGAGTACATTCCAATTTTTGATGTTTTGAACTCAAACTTTGAATTTTTTGAAGAGGTCTTTTCTATGAAATTTAGTTTCAATGTAAGTTAATTCCTTACTCCATTCCAATTATAAATGTAATATAAGACATGAAAAAGGAATCCAACATTAGGGATTGTTACATTCTTCTCCCTTAGAAAAATTTCATCCTCAAAATTTCTTTCATGTCATTCCTCAAAATAATAATAGATGTTTTCTTATCATCTCATTGTATATTTGATTTTCATGTCATCACTTTAACTAAATGATTCCTACAAGGGAAATTTAGTCAAAGAAATTTCTTTGTTCTTGCATTCTATTTTGAATCTTATAACTCTTTAATTAATGAAATCCTCGAAAATCTATGATTTCAAACTTTAAACTCTAACTCTTACACCACTTACTAGCATAGCTTTTCTATTCATTTTGAACTATAAAGAGCCGCATCCGATGTGCACTATGATACTCCTCCTTAATTTGTTGATATGCCAAAATTGTTTTGCAAATTATCTCCATTTCCTACATTTCATTCTTAGTTCATAATGCAAGATAATTTCTTACTCATTTTCTATATTAGTTATTTCTCCATTTGTTGTCATGTCTTCCAATCTATGCTCAAAATAATTCCATGAATATGAATGGAGCTCAAAGACTAATCAAACTCATAATTTGACTCCTCATATCTTTATACATACTAGACTCCAAATCATTCAAAAATTAGTCTAATTCATGATTTAGGGTCAAATAAGCATCATATATCAAATACTCTTGTTTAGAGTAGCAATTAGTCTTTTGTTGACAAAATTTTCATAAGATCCATTCAACATGATAAGGAACAACTCGAATTTATTCACTACATAATCTATATTCAAGCTATGTTTCTTTGCTTATGTGCTGATCCTCATCATGATTTCTGATTTCTTATATTTCATGAATGACATTTTATATGCAGTCATTTATTAGGACCTTTCTTTTCATACACTCATATGAATTGTACTTCTAAACAAAATCTCTTCAGGAGATATACGAAGTGGATATATGGCCCTTATTAAGTCACCCAGAAGAACTATGGTGTGGTAATGGCCATTGAGGGTTGTGTGCAAAGCTTTGCATGTTAGCAAGAAATCCAGCAATGATCCTTGATGTGGATCCAGAGGACTGTCAACACGCCACCCATAATGAGCAATTGTAATACAAAGGTATTTAACCTAGCATAGTTCAGTTCATTGTGGTGGAAAGCATATCTTTGCATCACCAATGAACACAATCTTGATGGATTAATAGTTAAACCTAAGAGTGCAAAAGAGTACAATGGAAATGGACCTCAATTGTCCAATCTAGGATCTTGACTCAACTTACATTGCCTTTGGGCCAAAGCATTCTCTTGTTGAGCATACAACCGAAATTACTTGAGAAAATCAGCCTGTCACATTCTATACCTCAGTAGAAGCTTATCAAGATAAACCTTTTGAGCATAACAGTCAACTTTGCTATCTTTTACATATTCTACAAAACATTCTTCTTGTGTGGGGATATGAATTTCTCACCAATACTATTACTAGTTGACCATTTTTTGGGTGCCACTTGGAAATGTTGCTTCTTATTCAAATAGTAACTTCATGTAATGTCATATAGATTTCATCATGCACACTTGTTCATGGCTCATCGTATGTAATTACAAACTTCAAATAGCTTCAAACATTTCTAGTTTGCCACTAATGTAGACTCAAACTACTTTCTCCTTCCAAAGGAGACATAAGTGTTTCAAATGGCCAACCTTTTAAGTTTTTAGGACCTATTTTTTCATCTGAGGAATTCTTTCCTAAAAATGTACAATTTTTCTTAGTACTTACTTTGTTCTATTTTCCCTTAGTCCTCTTTCCTAGTGTCCTTTTTGCTTGATCATTTTGTTCAAGTAGATCACAAAATGTCACCGAGGTATTATCCTTCAAGGCATTATCGTCCCATTTATTTGTAGCCTATTTTCCTTCTCATTATTCTCAAACTATTGTTGCACAATAGTTATTATACTTCCCAATACTTTATACACACACAGTCCAAGTTAGGGTTCAAACTCTCAAGTGGTCATCCATGTAAATAGATCTTTCTTTGTATGACAAAGTTATAACTTAGGTATGCCAATTTGTATAAACTTATACTCTCCTTTTTCACCTTAAGATTTACACCAATCCCATGTGGACGGTTTCCTTAAATCTCAATAGTCAATCACTTCAAATTTCAAAATATGGTCTATTCCTCTATATTATTTCCATTAGCTTTAGTCTCTTTAGCTTTTTAAATAGTAACTGGCTTGTCTTTCATTAACACATAGCTATAATGATAGTGGAAAATAGGCTATTCAAATTTGAACATTTTGGAGTTATTTTTACAATTTACAATGTCACTTTAGTAGCCAAACTCTTAGCTAGTCATACCTTGTTAGTTTCTAATATCAATCTTTTCCAATGCATAAGTTTTCTTTCTCATCACATTCTTAAAAAGAACTGTTTACTCTCAATAGAACTCTTCTTAAGTTTTATTCCATATAATTATGGTCAACAATTCATAAACAATAACCATCTCTACCAATAGTAGAAAATCTAAATTTTCTTCTAATTGTTCCCAAAACTCAAATGGTTTCCCAAATGTTCAGGCTCCTCGTTAGCTTTCAGTGGGAAGGTTAATAAATCTTATGTCTATTCTCTTGAATAGCTTATTATTCAATTTGAGTAACAATCTCCTTATCAGTCAGCTCTATAACTCAGACTAGGTTGACTAACTCTCACTTATTGGTTATATGTGACTTTTGGACATCTAAGACTGGCTAAGAGTGGATTATTAGAGCTTTGATACCAACTGTGATAACCCAAGTTTTTAAATAACTTTTTCTAAATTCCTTTTGAAAAGCAAGGCCTCCAGTTAAAATTTTCTTTTGAAAAAAATAGCAGAAACATTTTTCTGTGAAGATATTTTTTCAAAAACCCCAAGTGTCATCACTACTTTATAAACATGGATTTGATGGTAAAGTGATCATTTCATTTTTACCAAAAATCTAGTAGATTTTTCTCTGTTTCTCGAGTACTAAGCATTTTTTGCATGCAAAGCAGTTTCCCTGATAGACATCAATCACTCATTTAAACAATGATCTATCCATTCAATTCCTAAGTACATCATCAATTTGAAAATACAAAACACTTTTACTTATAAAAGAGATAGTTTGAAATTCATCTTTAACATAACTAGAATCCATCCAATCACAGCCATCAAACCATACACTTATAATGCCTGTCCACATGAATGCAAGTCACAATGTATCACTGCTATTGATCTCTTTTGCAATTCCTCATTCTATCTTTTGCTTTCTTCCTTCTGTTCTTCCTCATCAAATCTGAGATATTGTGAACAAATATAATATCTCAGGAAGCTTGTACTTGTGTAGGTGGAACAAGATGCACAAACGGTAAAACATAGTTTATGATTTACTAAAATCAATGCCTTCAACAATAATTCATATTTGATCAATTTCATCAGTTTACAAATCATACATTTATGTAAAAACTATTATATTCTCTAATCATACATTCGATAAGGATTGAATTCAATCTCATATGATCATAATAGAAATCTAAAACATAATTTTGACAATATATGCTATTTCAAGTGTAAATCAATTCAATATCTAAATTCTAAATAAAATCAGAAATTCATTTCTAAAGCATATTGTCTTTCAGATTTTCATATACTCATAACTCAATCCCAAGTAATCATAAATTCATGAAACATATGCATATAATAATACCCAATCCAGGAATGAATTCCAGTATGTGCAATGAAGGTATAAAACCTCAATGCATCTATTCCAATACCTTTCATTTAAATCATTGTCGATATCAAATTCTCAATTCAATGACAAACTCAAAACATGTTGAAATATATACAAAACATCAAATGGTGATGCATATAATAATGTCAAATCTTAGTGACAAAACATTCAATGAAAATCCATTGAGAAATCATAAAAAAACAAATACTCAAATTCTTGAGCACTTAGAAGCCTACAAATGTCATAATGCACTCAACCTCATTGTCTACTCTCATCAATAAATCGATGAGGGTCTTATAACTCACCATAGACCAAGCCAACTTTCATGAGTCTCCAAATTTAACCATATCTTTATATCATAGTTTTTAGATGGGTTAGGACCAACTCTCATGTCGCTAATTTTAACCTGTAAATCATAGTTTTTTAGATAGGCCAGGACCAACACTTATGAGTCACTTGATTTTAACATGTAGATAACACTCTTTAGAAGGGCTAGAACCACCTCTTACACGTTGCCTAATTTTAATCGTATTAATAAATCAATATTTTTATGATAAAAGAGCTCAAAACAAATCCTCAAAAGTCATCAAATCATCTGAAACAAATCCATGAAAAACATATACACAAAATATGGGTAATCATGTGCCCATAACCCTAAGCAATCTTACAAAGATTTTTTACAAGACAAGTAGTGAATAACATGCACTTTTGTATAAATAGTTTAAATCATCATTTAAAATAAACCATGCATGTTTAATTCATTCATCACATATTCTATCAAAACTTGTTACAATTCAAACATATGGGAAAACATAGGAATCTCAATTCCACCTATCTCGTATGACATTTACCCATTCCATTAGCTCCATAACCATTCAATTCACTTACAAATCAGAGGTTAAGATTGACCATTCAAGATTTCATCCTTGATCACTAGTAAATCTACAAAACATATGCATATTTCTATTAAATTTTGTCATAGTTTGTAATCTAGATCTTTCATGGTTATCCATGATCAAAATCGATTTTAGATCACTTTTCCACCACATTAGCACAAATCTATGCAATCATGATAGTTCAATCTATTGATTAGTCTTTTCCAACAGTGGATTAGTTATTAGATCTCCAACAATTGTTGGAAACATAGATCTGTATCGTTGATTGTCAATCCATAGTCCAAATCACTCTTTTAACATCTAGAATTAGTGATATACAAGATTACAAATTACTTTTTTGCAGATCAATACTTTAATCTCTTGATCTGTGACCATATTGAATTTTGGATAGTTAGATCCAAAGTTCACACATTACCAATGGTCATATGTGTTTAAATTCTAAATTTTTAGTTAATCCAATAGTTAGATTGCGTTTTATAGCCTGAAAATAGTAGCTTAAAGGCTTCACATCTATGTATTTGATAGTAATCTAACAATTTACAGCCATACAAAACTCTCATTTATAAATCAACTATTAGATCAATGAATTCAATGCTAGGTTTTCTTATCCTACATTTTAAAGTGATAGATCAAGCCTACAATGATATAAATGTATTCAGTTGAAATTGAAATTCCTAGATCTTCTAGGTTTTACTATGCACATAGTATTTGATTTGAAATTCAGAATTAATCCATGAGAATCGATGTTGATCTTACAAATAATCACTTTGAACCTTGTCTAATAGGTTGTTTAAAACATCAGATCGCCATTGGATCATCATAGATCAGCACAATCATGGCCATACATCATCAGCACAACTGAATATATTTCGATCGTCAAATCACTTAAGGGGTTTTACTCTCAATGTCACAAGGAACACAATGGAAAGCTTAGATCTTTAATTTGAGTCATCCTCTCCATTGTGCCATGCACGTACCTAATGGCTCTATTCACTATCGCCGAGCCACCATTGGTGACGAAAATGGGAAGGTGGAAAGCTCGAGGAAGTAGGAGAAGGTAGGTGGAAGAATATTTTGGGGAGGGGCATTTCCTATGGCCAATCCTAAGAGATGCAGAGCAGCTACCTTAGGACATGCCTAGCGACAACCACCAGCAACTGGCTCCGGTAGCACTTAGGAAAGGAGGAACGGGATGGAAGAAGTTTTTTCTTCTCCAATGGGGGTTTGTACCATTAGTAATAGGAGACGTGAGGTCAGAGGAAGATGTGACACTAGAGGAGAATGGAAGGAAAACTACAGGGGGGTGTCATTATCAATTTTGACTCTCTTCCAATTTTATAAAATTTTGGGGTTTTTTTGTTCTGATCTCTGTTTCATGTAAAATTAGTGTCATCTTGACATGTACATTCCAAATTTTAATGTTTTGAAGTCAAATTTTGAGTTTTCAAAGAGATCATTTCTATAAAATTCAATTTCTCACTCTATTTCAATTATAAATGTAATATAATACATGAAAAAAGGAACCCAAAATTAAGGGTTGTTACAAGATATGAGAATCTTACTCACAAGTTCACCATTAATAAAAACTTTCCATGTGATTTGAGAAAGTGATACATGTAAACCTTGTAAACATATCAGTAATATACTAGCAAGGAGCTAGGCAATGCCTAGGATTTGAAGAAAAATGGTTTAGCATGGTTTCACTTGAACCTTTGTCCATAAAGTAGCATTTTCCAATGAAATTACTTGGATATATACTCAAATAAACATGTTAAATTTTGGCAATTCCTAGGAAAGTTTAGTTTACTCAACTTAGTTCCCGATCTTTAACTACAATGTAAAGGTGTTCCATTGCAACTAAGACCAATAGCTTATACAACACAAGATCAATAGGTTGTAACTATAAAATGAGAAAAAAAAAAAAAGGATGATTAGGAAAATTCAAATAACCATCATGATGGTATTGTAATTTTAAATATCTAATACTCTTCTTAGTTGTTCACAAAAAAATAAAATCATAAACAAAATGGCCGTCATAGCCTTAGATAATTATAATAAAAAAATGCTAATGTATCAAAAAGTAAAAGTGACTCTACTGATGTATATCTTTTATGCTAGAATCATCTAATAAGCATGGTTGGAAAATCATGTGAATGGTTAGATTAGCTGAGGTGGTAGTAATTATGGAAAATGAGGCCACTCTTCTTTACATGAAATCATATGAGCGGAAACAAGAGTGTATGCAAACACATACAGGCGACATCATATTATGCAAGTGCCTATAATAGACCTATAGGCCATGAAAAATAGGCCCATAAAGCCCTTTACATGAAGCTATAGCATGGTTGAGCAGAATATTCATCTTAATTGTTTTCAAAGATTTTAGAATAGAAATAGCCATTATCGCCTTGATGATAATATTCTTAATAAGTCAGCTAATTTACACCTAAGTAACAAAATTATTCAAAAGCTTTGTTGAGCCTTGGTTTACAATAGGAACAATAACAACTAATAGTCATAAGTAATTGTTGACTGTTTGAAATTGCTAAGAACTTGCTCAATTAAAATGGAAATAAATAAAATCACAATGGAAACTCATTATACACACTTGGTTGGAAGAGGAGAGATAAATATAAACAACAACTAATTTATTAAAATTAAAAATGAATTTAGTAGACATATTTGGTCAGAGGTGGAAAGAAAGAGGGCTTGTCAAATAGACATGGTTAGAGAAACTCTAACCCCAAACCCAAGCAATACTTAAATATTTGATTGATTTTAGGAAAGGATAATTTGTAAAGAGATTTTGGAACTATAAAGGAGGTGACTTTAGAAATTTTTTTGGACATGTAGAAAGAAATTCCTTAAAGAAAGGTGAGTAGGATGTAGGCCAACTCTTCTATCATATCCTTTAATAAAGAGAGAGAGAGAGAGAGAGAGAGAGAGAGAGAGAGAGAGAGAGAGAGAGAGAGAGAGAGAGAGAGAGAGAGAGAGAGAGAGAGAGAGAGAGAGAGAGAGAGAGAGAGAGAGAGAGAGAGAGAGAGAGAGTTATGTGATAGCTATGTAGCAAAATAATAGAAAGTGCCACATGAAAGAATCATAGAGAGTTGGTGTTGGGTGAAAAACTGTATTGCTTCGGTATATAGTAGATTCATCATATTTTATAGAAAATAAAGCATACTCATGAACAAGAAGATCAATTATTGCCTCCTTTACTTGATCAGCACCTTCATGAGTTACCTTTAGAGAGAGAGAGAGAGAGAGAGAGAGAGAGAGAGAGAGAGAGAGAGAGAGAGAGAGAGAGAGAGAGAGAGAGAGAGAGAGAGAGAGAGAGAGAGAGTTATGTGATAGCTATGTAGCAAAATAATAGAAAGTGCCACATGAAAGAATCATAGAGAGTTGGTGTTGGGTGAAAAACTGTATTGCTTCGGTATATAGTAGATTCATCATATTTTATAGAAAATAAAGCATACTCATGAACAAGAAGATCAATTATTGCCTCCTTTACTTGATCAGCACCTTCATGAGTTACCTTTAGCTTGTTCCCAAATTTCTTTGGTTGATGCACACGTTATTATTTTGTTGAATTCATTTACATCCAAAGCATAGGAAAGGATATTCATAGCTTTGTCATTAATTTGACCCTTCTTGTGATCTTCTTCAATCTAATCTCTCTTTAGTGTATAGTGTAGACACCATCCATCAATATATATATGAGGTCTATGGAGCACTTCGACAACTCTTCAAAGCTCATAGCTTTCAATTTGATGTAGATCTTCATTCTCGAATACTTGTAAATGGATAAATTAAATTTTAGAGGTCTATGAGTGGACTAACCTTCCTTATAATCAAATCCTATAGCTTTTTGTGTCATTTAGAAATCTTTGAAATTAGATCTTTGACTATTTTGAAAACAAGAACATTGGCCTCTAATACCAATTGTGAGGTACTAAGAGGGGGGTGAATTTTACCCAACTATATAATTGATATAGTTTTAGAAACCTTTTATCCTAAATGCATATTGAAAATACAATTTCAAATGGGAAAAATGGTTGGAAACAAAGAGCTAAACATAAGAGATTTTATACTAGTTTGGCCAACCAATCCCAAGAACCTACTTCTACTTTCTCAAAGTAAACTCTACTTTTAATTCCACTAAATCCTTACAAAATTTGTATATCATCAGTTGAAATATTGATGGCCACAAAGGTTAGGAGCACTTGTAGAATCTTCTCTACAAGATTTACACACCACTTGACAATATTGGCCACAAATAGAGTAGTGAACTTATAACAATACTTCCTTTTTACAATCCCTTTGAATACCCTCAAAGAACAAGAATGATATATGAAATAATGTGAAGAAGAAAAGATTTTCTCTGTCAAAAAATTATAGAGAGAAGATTGTTCAAATATAAAAGACAGGAAGTATTGAAACATTAAGCTTGAAGAACTCTTGTTGAGATAAAAGCTTGAATCACTTGATTGATCTTATGAATCATTAAAGTAGGCTTCCTTTCATAGCTTTTTATCCTTTAGATCTATTGGAGTTGGGTTTCTAGGCATTGGGAATGAAATACGTTTGTTGCAAACTTCAAATAGCTAGCAATGGAGTTATTAGATTGACCGACTAAATGATTAGACCACTCAGTTGGTAGCACATTTGCCTTGACCAACTTCTTCAACATGATTCTATCAATGAATCATATGAGTCAGTTGGTTCACACCTCGAAAAGTCAAAACCCAATTTGACTATAGACTAATGGTTAGTTGGTTGGCTTCATGAATTAGTTGGAAATGACAATGCAATTCATGACTCAAGTTCTTCACTTCATGATCCGATTGGTAGGACAAATGAGCTAGTTAGAAACCCTAGCAATTTCTAAAAAGTTAAGTCTTTGGTTCACGAATCACTTGGTAAATCCTTTGAGTCGGTTGGCATGACTTAAGCATTTTCTTCACGAAAGTCTTCATCATCAACCGCTTAAGAACATTGTGTGAGTTGATTACAATTCCGGCACTTCCCAAGACTTTTTTCCTACACCAAGTCAATTGCTTGGTATTTCATCCAAACTAGCTAGGTCAGCTTGTTATGAAGTTTCTTTGAGTTTCTTGCCTTTGTCAGCTAGTTGGTTAGTGATAAAACTTCTTTTTTCCTTAAAATATGAGTTTCTAGTTGGATGAAGATGAAAAGAACTAATTAAATCTTTTTGAATACTTGAGAGATTCATCCACATATGCTTTGCTAACAAACTCAAGCATTACTTACTATTTATTTGGTCTAAGCCGCAAAGATTTATTCTTATACATGCACAAATATATATGGTTAGATCTCAAAGGTTAAGATTTCATTATCATCAAAATAAAAAAGGGCTTGGTCACTAGTACTACATGAATGTATGAAGCATGCTTGTACTTTCGGTGATCGAAACCATTATAAGTCTATGTATGTACAAATTATCCCTCAAAAATTCATCCATTGAACCTATTTAATATTCAAAATCTTCTATCGAAATCATCAATGCCTACAACCATTGGATGATCAAATTTTTTAGAATAGTTCACAAGCATAAAACCTAGAAGATGTACAACTTGGATTACTTGATAGAATGGCCCCAGGTACTTTTAAGCCATTCATGTCTTTCACTTTATCTCTCTTCATCTATAAGCAGGGTCTTCTCTTAGGTGATCCAAGCTGTTCTTCTTCTAAGTTTTATGCTATATAAGTTGTGCTTCAAAAATTTGACACATCTAATGTCTGTAGCCTTTGAATTTCTTGTTGTAAAATGGGCGACAGAGTGAATATAAAAGGATTTAGATGATCCATATCAAGATTTTGAAAGATAGCCTGAATTAGTTAAGACTTAGAGAACAGAAGGCATGAATCACCTAAAATATGATCATGTTTGCACATTTTAGGCAATGATAGGACCTTTGGCTTTTGTAGAAAATAAAAGATGCAACATATTTTCTTTCCTAAATTTAAACATTTAGATACATGACAAATAGTCAAATAAATAAAATTTTACCATTTACTTTCTAAAAACGAATTTCAACTATTTAAAAACTGATCTTACTTTTCATTATTTGAAATGGGACTCTAACAATTTGTTATTTGCTGATGGAAATGACTGAATGTAAAGATTTGACATACTTTAGTAAAGTACACTAGTTGTAGTTCATTTCGAAATGGGGATAAAAGGAAAGTTTAGAAAGAAAGAAACAAGCCTTCTTTCTATAAAAGAAAGAGATGGTGTACGCAGCAATTGGCACACAAAAAACAACTCTTAACAAAGCCTTTTAAGCGCAGGGGCATAAAAGAATCTCTCCCTTAGGTGCCAGGTTTGGAAGTTGTGCATGAATGCTTATATAAATCACAGCTGCATATATACGATATCATTTCTCTTATAAGGTGTTCGTGGTGCTTGAAATGGAGTGCACTTACTTGAGATGAGATGGGCTTTACTGCTGTTGGTTATGCTTAAGGAGTGCTGAGATGAAGCGATATCTTCTCATCTCATTATTAGCATGCTTAGAGATAAAATAATCTCATCTCAACTCACTATTAAGTTGAATATTTAATTATCTCATTCCAGTGCATCTCAAGCACCACCAACGCCATTTTATTTACATGACATAAGTCAAAAGCATATCACTGCAAGAGTGAACCTGTCCGATCAAAAGATTATCTTTTCTTGTACTTACAAGCTAAAGGGAGCTAGTCCACAGTCCAAACATGATCATGTCATGCCCATGTCACCTATTCATAAACAACCACGAATTGGTTCGTTCCACCTATCTAGATATTTCCACAATGCCTATCAATCTCGCCTTATCTTAATTATCCCACATTCTAGAGGTTGTAGGCAGCAGCCCCCAACATATGTTCAGTAGAGCAGGCTTTTCTATTATGGCTCACAAACAACTTCTGGACCCTACATGCAGAAGAATCAGGTGGTCTCGTGTGACTATGGTGTAGTGACACAGTAGTGGGCCTTAGTCATTAGATTACAAGTTTGAGCCTGCTGAATGTATTAGTATTTATTTAACAATTTCATACTTAAAAAAAAAAATGGTGATTCTCTGCATTTTTTTCAAAAGTTCAAAAAAAAAAAGCCGTCTGGTATAGCCGTCCAAAGCTGTGTCTCATTTTGAAGGGAAAAAAAATTGCTAAATGGAATGATCTAGAATAGCACATACATAGGATCATCATTATATAGAAGAAAAAATAGCTGATAGTTTCAAATCTAAAGGTGATGATTATGGTAGGGTCAACTCTGCAAGTACGTAAATGTAGTAGGTAGCAGTCGCGTCGAGTTGATCTTGATCGAATCAAGATATGATGATTATTAAGCCAAGTATAGTTTAAATTTGTAAAAATTCCTTCCAGTGGTAAGGACTTCGTCGTTGAAATTTGACATACTTTTCAGTTGAAGGTCCCGAAGTCGGATCTTCACGACTGAGAGCAATCGATTTCCCTTTGTCCTTAACCCTGTTTTACTTACCAAAAGCTATAAGAGCCACTGGAATTGGGACATAAATTAACTTGATCATGATTTATATCATTGTCATTACGCTTAAAGCTTAAATTCGGTAGTGGCCCACCACAGTAATCTATTCTTCCCTTGAATGTCTTAATGCTTACATACTTTAGTGGTGTTTTAGGGCATTATAATTGGCTATGAAGTGCTATGTTGTAGGTGGGTGTTGGTGACTTTCGTTTGTCAGCATTATCAAAACATGTTACTTTGGAAGGCCATCTGGCAAGGTGTCACAGGAGAGAGAAATTTTTTTATTTCAATTTCCTTCCAAGCAAAGATGGAGACTCGTTAATTGTTCTTTCAAGCCACTACTTCATCCACATCAGGAATCCCAATCCCACTTTCTGAATTTTATCCTGAAATGATGATCCATGACTCATTAATGCATAGTTTAGGGAGGATTTCTCGTTCAAGCAATTGAATAATCTAAGAAAGAGCTTTCAGTTGAGATTGCGACAAACGCCAAATGGATTCCTTGCTCTCTCTCTCTCTCTCTAAAGTATTTTGAAAGGGTAGTTTTCAATTGCTTAGAAACTGATAATTTTGAGTCAGCTCAACTGAATGACCAAATCGATTTTCCAAAATTACATTCTCAAGTTTTTTTTTTTTTATCTTTTTTTTTCCCATGGGTAAACATACTCCTAAGCTTTTGGACTGTGCAACCTTGACTGTTTTTTCTTTCACCTCTAGAGCTTCATGTAACCCCTTTACGAAAATGACTAATTTCCACATTTGATTGCATGGAATGACGAATACCAAACAACATAAGCCCCTTAAACAACAAGGATGAAATGGTCATTTCATTGTATTTGAGAAATTCAGTTACCTAAAATAAACTCTCCAACTTTGAATTGCTAATTGGTTATGAGACTCAGATAAATTCCACCAGTTTCAAGAGGAACCTAAGCACCTATATTTAGCTCCTAAGCTACAGTTGTTTGAAACTCGCTGATCATTTATAGTAAAAATCCACCAAAATGAATATAAACCATGTCTACCATCCAAGTTAAGACAATGGCAATCATCTAAACCGTCTAAACAGGTACAGCCACCACTGAAAATACTTCAATAAGATAACTATTTATCCAATCAGCAACTTCGTTTCCCATATTCAACTATATGCTGCAGTTTTAGTAAAAGTGCACTCATTTGATGGTTAGGATCATTCGCGTGAGCATAATCATCGAATTATGCCGCATAGAGATAGATTGTCGATCAACCAATGGCATATTGTTCAGGCACATAATCATAGCTTACAAACTTAAGATCAATAATCAAGTTTACTATAAAAGAATCTTAACCTTCACAGCCTTTGAAGTTAGAGATCGAAGTTATCAACGTTAAGCATGCGAATGGTGCACAACCAGGTAGTCAAAGAGAGATCCCAGGGGAAAACCAATCTGGGATAATCTTATCCATGGATAGTGATCTATTACCCATCAAAACAGCAATTTTACATGGGATAGTGAGTTAAAACTGCAAATGGAAAACAGCAAACTCAGAAGATCAGTATCCATGGACTCGCTATTCACTAAGCAGACCCTCAGAGACTTCCCATACGAATAAAAAATTCTCTTCCCCCTCCATCCACCCCCCCCCACAAGACAAACGCATCTTTCATAACCTTTGTCCTCTGAAATTCTTTCTTATATTTAGTTTTGGATAAAATATAACTGTTACTATCAGAAGAAGCCGGTTAGCCGGCTGCTGATTTGGTGCTTTTCATTTTTTGCTTCACAGCAAGGGAATTCTCTTCCTCTCTTTGCGGTCAATTGCTTAGAAAATGGGCTGCTCTCCTCAGTACCCATCTCTTATATTCCTCCAGAAACTCAGGTTTTCGTTGTTGGTTTGGCTTGTTTCATTGAGCAAAGGAGTTTCTCACAGAAAAAAATGGCGGGTTGGGAACAATATGGTGTTGATGAGTTGTACCTGTCTCCTTCTGACCCAGTGGTCATAGAGCTCAACCGTCTGGAGAATCAACTTAAAGGTGTATTAGCATGTTTTTTCTTTCATGCATGGCCTTCTTTCATGTTCTTTGATTGCTTAAAATCTTTATTTCATGATATTTAATGGTTTCTATTGTTTATTCTATCATGCATGCTCGCTCTTCCATGTTCTTTAATTGCTTATGCTCTTAGTTTCATGTTCTTTGATTACTTCCACTGTATAGTAAGTAGCAATTGGGCTCTTCTTTTGCTCCTATCTCTCTTCTAGTTGAGGAAACTTGCTGTGATTTCTGCAGTGATGTTTTCATATATAGTTAATGACGATTCTAGTTTTTTCATGTTCTTTGCTTGCGTCTAATCATTGTGCTATAAAGTGAGTAGCTGTTGGGTTTCTCTTCACTATTTTGTTTGTTTAGTTAAGCGACAATGCTGGGTTTTCTGCAACTAGTTTGTTATATAGTTAAGGATGCTTCTTTCGTGTTCTTTTATTCCTTCTACTTTATCATATATATTAAGCAGCAATTAGGTTTCCTTTTCTTTTTGTTTTACATGAGGCATTTTTCTGGAACTTCTGGAATTAAAAGTTTTGCAATATAGTAATGATGGCTGTAATGCTGCTTAAAGTTTACATTGTAGCTAGCTTTCTCTTTACTGCAACAGAGAAGATCTCTTTACTTCTATTGGTTTGTTAGTTGCTCTCTCTTTGTTCCTTGTATCCTCTGTTGGTATACCATACATATCTTAGCGAGTTTTCAGCAAGTTCTGTTTGCTCTCTACCTGCGTGCTGACAGTGGAGTTTTTCCAGTGCAACTGGCAGAACTGCTTTGTCTGTGATTTTGCTTGCCTGATATATGTTTGTTTTATGCTAAAATAGCAGCAAGTTTTTCCTGCTGCCTCTTATTTGATTGGGCCATGGAACAGTACTGGGTTTCTTTTGGTTAGTCTGCCCCTTCCCTAGAACCTGCATATGCAGGAGCTCCGTGCACCAGGCTGCCCTTTTTCTGTTGTCCTAATTTTGGTTTTTGTGATGTGGCAATGCTTCACTTGGGTTTGTTCTCCACTTATGACTTTTTGGAACAGTAGGAATTTCTCTGTTTTGCTATTCTAATATGATTTTACTAATTGGCTAGTCTTTTTCAACAAAGAAAAAAAGATGGTCATGATTGGCCAAATTGCTAATATATGTGTATTTATGTTATAACTTCGAAACATATACTATCTGAATTTCTTTGGGGAAATTATGTCTATATAAGTAAAATGCATTAAAAGGTAAAGTTGTACAATCTATCTGTATTAATACTGCAAGAAATGAAACAAGATTTGAAAAACTGAAATCCTCTTGTTACAGAGTTGACTATTTGTTATTTACAATCCAGATTCTGTAGAGAAGTCCATGTAATTTGTTGTTCTGCAGGATCCTTTTCTTTATCCAAACATTCTGCTCATGCTATGTATCTTACTCAAGAGGTCTGTTATGAAACTAAATTTTCCATTGACGTTCTCATTTTAAATGTTAAATTTTAACTGTAATGATCAGAAAAACACCTGGGGATTCATAGTAAAGGACACTTATCTGTAACCTCCATATTTTTATTTTTATTTTTTGAAATGATAACCTACTGCTGTTTAATTGTAGAAATTGTAAAAACATTGCCACTTATATCTTCATCTTATTATAGAGCTTATGTTTTCTCTGATCCATAACAAGTTCTCATGGTTATTGGAGCAATTCCTCCTGTTGCTTTTTCATGAAACTTCCTCTTGTATCGTCAAAACCTCACCCACTAATTCAGCAACTGACATTATTTAATTCCAAATTCAGAGCAATGCCATCTTCCAATTCTGATAACTCTCATGGCATTACATCATCAAGACCATGAAAGAAATATCGATTGTGGTCTACCCCTTCCCCGGACCCAGCATAAGCAGGAGCTTTTTGCACCGGGGCTGCCCTTTACTTTCGCAAAAGAATCAAGAAACATTAATGGTAACTCTACGAGCCAACAAAATTAGGAATATTACCCATGAACATGTTGAACAATACAATAAAGACAAGATTGTGAATACAGGCAATGTACTTCAAGTAGGTAATGGTATTGCTCATATTCCTGGTTTTGAAACCTTCAGTTTCATCATTTTAAGTTTCTTCCTAAATCATCATGATGAAGCCTATAAGCTTGTACTATATTCTTCACTGCCTACCAAAAGGAAATATTCATGGCTCTCATTTCCATTGTGTTATCTCATTGAAATACTTCCATTTGTCTTTCACTGTATGCCCAGACAAAGAAAGGGAGCTTGGAAATGCCCAGAGTGAAATAAAAGCCTTGAGAGTGACAGAGCTTCTGAAAGAGAAAGCTGTTGAAGAGGTAATGGCATATCAAACTTACATGTGTGTGTATTCACATGCCTAAGAGTGTCCAATGATGGGCAAACAAAATCGCTAACAGACACACTCTTCATAACTAAACAGTTCTCACTTCTATTAATGACCAGATCTAAATTTTCTTTTTGATTATTTTCCCAGCTCAGCGATGAACTCAAAAAACTGGATGAGAGACTCCAAGCCACTGAAAATCTTCTTGAACAGAAGGTGCAGTTATGTGTTTATTATGTTCTTGCATCTTTGACATAATGTCCCATTGTGGTTAGATGTGGTAGTTATCTTCAATCTCTAAATTTGGTTAACTGCAGACTCTTGAAAACAAGAAACTAATCATTGAGAAGAAAGAGGCATTGGCTGCACAGTTTGCCGCAGAAGCAGCACTAAGAAGAGTTCATGCAACTCAAAAGGATGACGACTCTGTTCCAATTGAGGCTGTTATTGCACCTCTTGAATCTGAAATGAAAATGTATAAGAGTGAGGTATGAAGTAGAACATGCTCTCAAGGTCCTTTTAAACAATAAGGAAAAGTTGGTGAATGCATGGTTCTCTTTTTTTTTTTGGTTTTTTGGTAGGTAAGCATTGGACATGAACCCACAACCACTTGATTGTGAGACAAGGCCTTAATCAACTTGGCTAAGTGGTAAGTCCATATTACATGGGTTTTCATCTAACAAGGTCTTACTTTCTTGCAGATTACAGCGCTGCAGGAGGATAATAAGGCTTTAGAACGACTTACAAAGTCAAAAGAGGTGGCACTAGTTGAAGCTGAGAAGATTCTGAAAAGTGCTCTTGAACGGGCATTAATTGTAGAGGAACTTCAAAACCAAAACTTTGAGTTAAATAGGCGAATTGAGATCTTGCAGGTTCTGTCTCAGTCTAGTTTTCTGTACTTTTTATCTAAAAGTAGCAATTCACCCATTTGAACATGTCCAAAAATGGCACAGGAGGAGAACAGAATTCTTGATAAAACTAACCGTCAGAAGGTTGCAGAGGTTGAGAAGCTTACCCAGACCATACAGGAACTTGAAGAGGCCATTCTAGCAGCTGGTTCTTCTGCCAATATGATTCGTGATTATCAGCGTCAGGTTTCTGAATTGAATGTAAGATTCATCCTAGTATATGATCAGCTTTAGACCAACAGTAGTGTTTTTAATTAGGATAGATATTAGTCTTCCCTGGCCAGTATAACTCTTGATTCCACTAAAGTTACTCATTTCTCAATATTCTAGGAAGAGAAGAAGACCCTTGAGAGGCAGCTAGCAAGAGTTAAAATCTCTGCAAACAGGGTCGCAGCTGTTGTAGCAAATGAGTGGAAGGATGAGAATGAGAAAGTCATGCCTGTTAGGCAATGGCTGGAAGAACGAAGGTTCTTGCAGGTATCAATCTTTTCCCTACTTTTATTTCTTAGACAATTTACCATGTTAATTCAAATATTAGAGTACCTTCATCTAATCAAATTAGAGGATAATCCTGACCATTCAATAATGAAGGAAACCTTCATTAGTGTCTAATGCCAAGATAAATAGGCTAGTTGAAGTATATGTTCAAGCCTCGTGCAACAAAATAGTGGCAAGGATCTAGAAAAAATAAATTGGGAATATTAAAGCAAATCCCAGTATCTTACAGCAAGTCCTTCCATGGATATGTAATCTTCAAAAACATTCTCCAATACATCTGCAGGGGGAGATACAGCGGTTAAGGGACAAGCTAAGCATTTCAGAGAGAACAGCTAAGGCCGAAGCACAACTCAAAGTATGAAAGTGAAAATCCACTTGAACTCAGATACTTCTGCCTTTGTTTACATCAACAATATCTTGATTCCTTCATTCATATAATTTTATAGCCGACCCCTAATCGGGATAAGGCTTTGATGATGTTGATGATGATGATTTCAGGACAAAGTAAAATTAAGGTTAAAGACATTGGAAGAAGGTTTAAAGCATGCATCAAGTTTATCAGTCAACATCACTGCCTCTCCAAGGTCTCAACAAACAGAAAAGTCTGCACCTGTTTTAGGATTTCTATCAAATAATGCAGGACCAAGAAGGAAATCAACATCTCAGCCAAGGGATTCTCTCACTATCAATAAAAACTCTACATTCCAACAGCCAAATTTGATGCTAGGAACTGCATATAGCACTGTACATGTGAAAAGATCTAATAGCTTGAAACTGAAATATGCATCCAGAGAAAATATGTTGAGAAAGAATCTATGGGATCCTAGAAGTAAATTTCTTGATGATGGTGGAAAAGAGAACACAGAAAGCAAGATGAATTCAGATGTCAAGGCCATTGAATTTGCTGGTGGTGAAGTAGAAGATTCAGAAGAAACTAAAACCAAGAGTACTAATGATGTGGCCTCTCAAAATAAGGGAAGTCTAGGTGTTGGCAGCGATGATTCAGTCTCCGGTTTTCTGTATGACAGGCTACAAAAGGAGGTCATTAATTTAAGGAGAAAATGTGAAGAGAAAGATGGGTCCTTGATTGCAAAAGATGAGGAAATCAAGGTAAAATATGTTTACTTTTGAGAGATTATAGTTTTGAATAGTGTCTCTCACCTCTCATGTCATGTACTTGTATATTTATTTTTCTCTCCAGATGCTCCTAAGGAAGATTGACACATTGACAAAATCCATGGAAATAGAATCAAAAAAATTGAAGAGAGATGCAGCAGCTAAAGAGAAGGAAATGTTGGCCAAGTTGGAGGAGAATAAACAAAAGAACAGAAACATAAATAACTCCAAAAGGTTAGCAAATTACTTCCTTTATTTTGCTTTACTACCATTGCTTTGGTCTATGTGTTTCTGTAGTATTGCACAATTTACAAACTTTTGATCCTGCCTTTTATTTGTTGTATAGACATTGAAGATAAACCAGTTCTTCCACTGTGTTTTTGGAAAACCTGAAGAGACTGATACTTCAATTTTCTCAAGCATTGGTTCATTGCTTCCTAGCTCTAGTATTACTGCATGTGGTCAGGTCTTGCCCAATCATCTAATTGGGCATTTTATTCATTGCCAGTTAGATGGCCGGTGAGGATTGAAGTTGGAAAAGTAAAAAACTGTCAAGATTTGCACAATTTGCATACAACTTGAGATTCATAGCTACAAACTGTATACTTGATAGATTCATAGATCAGTTTCAACCAGTAAGTGGGTACTAGAACTAGAGTAGCCTTATTTCGGTCATAGTATTTGATGAAATCTTCAAAACCTTGTCCACAGATTAGTACCTAAACCTTTAAGCTTCCACTGTCTCCAGAAGTGATTCAGTTAAAATTATTTAAAATTAATCATGACTTGATTTCTAGTTTATTCATGGTTTTGTCCCTGTCACCTTTCTAAGTTAATTTTCTACTTGTCGCCACTTTTGCAATACCACAGCTACAGTTTTGGGTTTTACTAGTTAGTGACATTGTCAGACCCTCTATGATCATGGGTAAAGAAAAAAACAAGGGCAGCCAGGTGCACAAAGCTCCCACGCATGCAGGATTCGGGAAGGGGCGACTACAAGGGTCAATAGTACGCAATCACGGTTATATTCCTTTATTTCCATCATTAGCCTAGACCCCAAGTGACTTAAGTCTTCCTAAAAGCAATCCACACTGTTGGGTCAGACCCAGTGTAAGGATTCCCTATCCATGACTTTGTCTCAAAACCCATAACGAACCTAATATGCCTTCTTCTTTCCAATTTATCTTGGTCCTTGGTTGACAACCAAACAAATAGTTCAAAACTTACAGAAGCAAAAAACTAAAAAAAACATAGACCACTTTCTTCACCTAGAACCTATTAGAGACTTTGCATAATCCCAAGCTTTCCATGTATGGCAATTAGCACCAAACCTGGCTGCATCTTAGATTACCTATTTATCCAGTCCATCTCCTGTTTCAGTTGACGGGGTCCTCCTCCATTGAGAAATGACTTGACCTCCTGAGCAAGATCTTGCTTCCACCAGCACCAGCCTGCTTGCCCTTGGATTCTTAGTCTTTAGCCTTTGGGCTCCAATAAAAGTTTCTGTTGCACAAGAAGGGAGCAAGACCATACAGAATTGGCAGGACTATAATCAGTCTTACAGGATTCCTCCTTTAAAGGATAGTCAAACATCCCCCATGGAAAGCCTCTAGAAGCAAAATCCAAGGACAAGATTCTATAAGCTTTCCGTGTATGGAAATTGGCACAGAACCAGACACCATCTTGATTACCTAATTATTTTCAAGCCATCTCCTATTGCAATAGGTGGAACTAGGTATGGCAGTGGGTGGCATTTTTTAGGGGATCTGACCTAAAATGACCTGCACAAGCCAGTGTCAGGGGCAGGAAATTTTTAACCTTAATAGTGTTGAGGTTGGATATCTGTCACCTGAAGTTGGTTAGAATGAGGGAAAGGACTGCCAAGGCTCTGCCATAACATCCTCCATTACCATTCCTAAGCAACACTCCTGACTGTCCCTTAGTGAATTATTTGATTAAGAAAAGAAAAATCTTATGATATAATAACATTATTAGTTTAGGATGAGATAGGACTGTTGTATATCACTATTATACACAACTCTTATCATGCTAATGAAATCAATTTTCGGTGGACAATCTGTCTGGCACACGCTGTCAAAATTTTGCTGTTGTTTACTGCAGCATGTTGAGGCAAGCCTATCAGGGGAGTGAACCTGAATTGACTCGTAAGGGTCAATGTCTGGGGCAGGAAATTTTTGACCCAAACAGTATTAGGGTCAGAAATCTATGACCCAAAGTCAGTTAGGTTCAGGTTAAGGGCAGGATAAAAACATTAGGGTTGGGGCCAGGTTCCGCCAAAATTCTGCCTTGACCCACCCTGTTGCCATCCCTAGATGGGACTCTCCTCCCATGAGAAATGAATTGACCTCCTAAGCAAAATCACTCTTCCACCATCACCAGCATGCTTGCCTATAGATTCTTAGTCTCTAGCATTTTTTTTTCTCTGAAAATTATTTCTGAGTCTCTAGCGTTTGGTGCCCAACAAAACTCTTTGCTGCACAGGAAGGAGTAAAGATGTACTTATTTGGCGAAGCTAGAATTAATCATCAAGTATAGGATTCCCCTCCTTTAGAGAATATGTAAAACGTCTCCTCCAGTGAAAGCCTCCACAAGCAAAATCCAAGGACAAGATCCTACAAGACATAAAGAATGACAAAACTTACTGAATTTCTTGTAGAGTCACTATATCACTCTTCCACAATGGAGGCAACTCCCTTTTTCTTCAATCCTGTGACACCTACTACTAATTACAAGATTGACTCTCGTGATTATGTCCTGGCACATAAATTTTCACTGTTTCACGTTTTATTTTTTTACCAACCCCTAATTGGGATAAGGTCATGATGATGATGATGGTGATGGTGATGGTGATGATGATGTTTCAAGTCATTATTTTTGTCAAACTTTTGCTAGGAAGTTTGATTTTGTGTCTGTTTTATCTCATCAAACAAAAAGAAAAGTTGGGTGGATCTAGAAAAGACCATTCAGCATGTGGTCAAAGCATAGTTGTCAATATCTTTTCTTTTCATCCAAAAAGGCCAAAATTTTGTTTCTGCCAAAAAATGAAACAGGATATTTTTGTTGAAACGGCCGATATTTTACAAAATTTAGTCCAAAATCTCAATTCTTGGTACGGACCAAAATAGTGACCGAAACAAATTTCACAACTATTCAAAGCGAGCTATCACCTTCCCCCTGCCTCTGTAATATCTTGAATTACTTATGTTAAGCTCTGTCGTGTACTTAACTATGAGTAGGAGTCTCTTTGTTGGTGACGTTCAACCTTACCTCTATAATTGATATCCTTATTTCTCTGGGTCTTGCATAGTTCTTGTCTTGAACATATTAAGCTCTGTTCTACACAAGTAGGATAAGGAACCTCTTTGTTAGTTTTTCTTAACTTCATGTAAGTGTCTCTACAGGGCCATGAAACATCTCGAAGCCTCTACAAACTCAAGAAGTTAAGGTGGTCTGGGGATTCTTAATTCATTCCTTGTACCAAAGTGAGGTTTCTCCTGTACATATTGAAAGAGTTGGCTATTTGCAGGTTAAATAAATGTTTGGATTAGTTAGAACTGATGAATGTGAACCAGGAACTCGGAATGTATTGTTTGTATCAAGCTGCATGAATAAACCTAAATTGTCTGTGTAAACTGTTTGGTTGGATTTTCCCTCAGATTGTCAACCAATGATCAGATAATTGCCTTAACGGAATGCGGTTTTCATTTAAACAGTAGGTGTTAAGCTATTACCATTATGATCTGCCATATAGTGCTAAACTAGACTTTTCCCTTCAGAGAGCAGGAAAGCAGTTTTGAAATTATGGAAGTTCAGAGAGCATAAATTTATGATACTCAGCTTCTGGAAAGCTGCACATGTACATCATCCAGTCTGGACCGCCCAGTTGATGAATTATGTCTTTGATGGGTCAAGCCAAAGACTGCACCAATCAATCTTAACCATCTAATGATTGGACTATTTTTTCTGGACCATTTCTCATGCTTTTCACTTGCCAGTTCAGTAGAATCTGATGCATCTGAATCTTAATATTTGACCCATCAAAGTGGTGGGTGCACTGATTCAGCAGTCTGAACAAGGATAGGCAAGACATTTATGCACCAAGTTGAGTACCGAAATTTCAGTTAGCATCTTAATATAAAACACTAGAAGGGGAGCCTTGTGCAATGTCAGAGTTGTCACAGTGCGACCCGAAGGTTATGGGTTTGAGGCGTAGAAATAGCCTATTGCAAAATGCAAGATAAGGCTGCATACTCTACACCTTTTCTGCTCCTTGTCTGGCTGCCCTTTTTTCAATAAAAGGGCAGCGCCAGTGCACGAAGCTCCCGCCTATGCGGGGTCTGGGGAAAGGGAGGACCACAAGGGCTAAAAGTACACAGCCTTACCTTGCATTTTGTAAGAGGCTGTTTCCACGCCTGGCTCCCCTTTTTTTTTAATGTTTCACAGGTTTGGTTCAACTCCCTCTGCCAATAGGACTTCGTAGACTACTTGCATCTGGTAACCCGTACCATCTCTTCCACTTGTCCATTTTGGCAAGAAGAGCGTAAAGTCAACCATCATACATGTTAGCCTAAATCATGGCACAAACAAAACAAACATTTGATCACCTCACATTTCTAACGCTCTTCTTCAACAACTATAAGAGCAGAAAATAAACGAAGAGTTTGTTATATAGACTTCATAGAATAAAATGAAAACACCCTTTTCCCACAACAACCATACTATGCCTCTACTTTCTTGAAACATTTCTCTTTTCCTTAACATGGGGAATGATGCTGTATTATGCACCTATACACGTGAGACTCAACAAATTACACCCATCCATGTGACGTGCGATCTGTATCACTGATCAGGCAGGTCTTCTGGTGCGGATTTAGTAGCCTAAAAGTTGCATCCGCTGGATGATTTCCACCTCCAGATAGGAAAATTGGTTCAAAAAGAAAACCTTGTACTGACTCGCCTAATAAGTACATGACTCAGGGATGGTGGCCAAAGATGGCTTCCATTTCTGGCACTCTTCTCCTATTCGACAGCTGTTAATAATCCGAATAGCGAACTCTTCCGCTGTAAATTCCTTCATATTGCCTCTTGATAGCAACTCCTCCAATTGTTGCTTACTTACGAGGACCTTAACACGGCCAGCAGTGTCTTTTCCGGGCATTCTCGGAGAAATTGGAGGGCTGAGAGAAGGGACAGGCTGTGGAATGAGAAAGTAAACCTCCCCGGAAATCAACTTCCAGTCAGGTGGCAATGGCATGTAAGGCAGGGTATGGCACCAGTTTGTAACCATGGAATGGACCATTAGTGATCTGTTCCACCGTGGCTGGAGCCATGAACTCTTCTTCACCTCCATCGATTTTCTCTTTTGCTGGACTGCACAAGAGATCTATACAATTTCCCATGGTGGAGAGAGAGCAAGCTATGCAAACACCTATATGTATATATAGTGTGTGCACAGATATAGAACTACTTTTGTAAGTCGATTCGTTTTTCTTGTTTGATCTCACGTCTACCAAGTGCTTAAACGTGCGTTCCACTTTCGTGTTGTTATCGGGCCATGCAATTAGTCTTATTACTTAGTACTTGAGAAAGAAAAAACTGGGGAATGTATCTTATTTGACCCAAAGGCCCCCTCATTTAGAGTTGTGGAAGATCAGTGGCCCTAATTACTAGGAATTTTCTTATAATGTGATTGTGTTAAGAATCAAAGTGCATGATCAAGGTGACCATACAGTACAGCAGTCACACATCAACTCCAAAATCCATGCAGAAACAGTCTGCTTAGGGCATATACAAACATGAAACTACAGAAACTGCACAACTGTTTATAAAATAAGAAGTAAGCTTCTCTCCCGTGATCTTCCTTCCTGCCTGCCCATGCCACGGTTTCTGTAGAGGCATTACTAGACTTATATACATGTGAGAATGTCATGTTCTTGTCTTGAATCCATTCCTTGCTTGTTTCAACTCAATTTATAAATCTCCATGGTCTTTTATCACTGCATCTAATCCACTTGATAATGTTACTCGAATCTCCCTCAGCAACGATTGGTTGTAGTTGCCATTGGATCTTGATTTTGAAACCATTGGATAAAGCTTCCATTTCTGGCTCCGGGAAGTCAGTGACTCCTATATTCTCACTATACTTGAAAAACACCACATACCTTGAGAATTTCTAAGAAGTCCCCTATAATCAGAAAGGCCTGGATTTCCCAAACAAGAACCATTAAATTTGAGTTTAAATCCTCCAGGAGGAATCCACTTTGCTTTGAAAAAGTTTTTTCCTTTTAGAATTGATGATGTCTTTCCAATTTCTCAGGAGAGAGAGAGAGAGAGAGAGAGAGAGAGAGAGAGAGAGAGAGAGAGAGAGACTAGTGTGGAAAATGGGCAGTGAAGCGCAAGAAAACCTTCCACAGACACCCGAAAATGACTGGAAGGATAGCTTTCCAAAACATTCGTTTGAATTCTGGGCCTGTATAGATAAGAATTGACTAAATAGGTCATGGGTGATCTAGGCTAGGTCCAAGATATGTCTAAAAGCAGAAGGAAGAGGGTCCAATCTCAAAAGCAAATCTAAAATGGATGAGAATATGAGCAGAGTCGTCTGACTACTCATTGCACAGGAGGCATTTACTTGGTTATCGCCAACCTCTCCTCTGCAGATTATCAGAGGAAAGGATTCACTATAAGAGATTCTGAATTCACTACCTTTTGCTTAAATGATTGATTGAGTATAGCTTCATTGCATCATTTATCCATCCAGAACTTGAAGTCCTTACCATTCCTAATCAAGACTAAGCAATTCCGTTGCACTAGCTTATTCATATTTATAATGTTTTTCCACACATTTGACATAGACTTCATCTTTGGTTCATATAGGCACCAGGTTTGTTTTCGGTATCCATATTTTGCATCCAGAACTTGTCTCTAAATGTTGATTTTCTCCACCATACCTCTAGCACCATTTTCCCAGTAACGCCTTGTTACATTCTTCAATTCTCTTCATTCCCAATCCCTCTCCCCCCCCCTTTTCTATTTCTACTCACACCCTTCGTGGTTCGCTCTTTCCCTGGCCCCCACATATGTGGGAGCTTCGTGCACCAGGCTGCCCTCACCTGTCCATTTTATAAGATGAATTGTTTTTATTTTCATTTGAGCTATTCCGAAGAAACTGACTTTTAAGTCTTTCAATATTATTTCTAACAGCAGCAGGAACTTTATAGGTGGACATGAAATACACAGGTAAATTAGCAAAACACGCTTTAGTCAGTGTGATTCTGCTCCTAAAGCATAAGCATGGCTTCTTCCATGATCCCAATCTCTTTTGGATTCTCTCAATAATAGGGTCCCCGTGTTTTTGTTAGTTGCCCCTGAAATGGTGGATAGTGCCAAATAAAAAAAGAAGGCATCTCCACCACCTTACAACTCAGAATGGGTGCAAAGTAACAAATGCCAAAATTGTCCACATTGACACCAGCGATAGATGATTTATTCCAGTTAATTTCCTGCCCAGACACCCACTGAAACACCTGAATCACCCTCTTTATATTATGAATTTGGGTGGCACTTGGCTCACAAAACAGAAAAGTGTCATCTCCAGAGAGTAGATAAGACACCATTTCTTGTCATGCTTAAAACTCAACCCTCTAAACATTTTCTGATCCACTGTTGTAGAGATCATCCTAAAGAAAAGCTCACCAATCAAAGTGACTGGAAGGGGTGACGGGATCTCTACTGTTTCAAGCCCCTTCCATGCAGAAGTATGTCTTTGCAGATCCATTCGCAATGATAGACAGCAATGAATTTTTAGCACTGCAAGCACCTGTACTGTGAACTTCTCCCCAATCCCTGTTCTTTTCATAAGATAAATGAGTACATCCCAACTCACTTTGTCATGCGCCTTCTGCAGGTCTAACTTAATAAAATACCCTCCTCTTTGGATTTTTTTCCATTTATCAGTGATTTCCAGAGCAACAAGGATTCCATCGAGTATTTGTCTACTCTTTACAAAGGCTGTCCGATTAGGTGAGATAATATAATGAATAACCTGGTTAAGCCCGTAGGCAAGAATTTTCTAGATGATAATGCAGATAGGTCTAAAATCCGACGCATCCAGAAATGCAGATCTACTCGGTTTTGAAAGAAACCAGAAACATGTTCAAACCTGTCATTTTTAATAAGATCTCACAATTGTTGAGAGAACCTCAGATTAAGCCATCCGAACCATATGCTTTGTCCTGCTGGCATTGTTTCACTACTTTCTCCTATTCATTGTCATCAAGACCCTATCCCGATTAGCGGTCGGCCACATGAATCTTGTTCCTCCATTCCCTTATTAAGTATCATGTCTTCATTGAGCATCACTACTTTGCAGTATTTTAAATGAGATACAAGCAAGTATGGGCTTGTGCATTTTGCAATGTGTTAAAAGAGCATCCTACCTAGTAGGATGTTAAGGTTGCAAAATGAGGATATCGGTCATGGATAGTTACTTTTCATCAAATTAACTGATTGAGGTGATTTTCAGGCTAATGACAGATGAAAAAACGTCACTCGTTGACGTTATAGTTTCAATGGATGGTCATCTGCATCGATTGGATTGCTGGATGACCACAGTAGACCATGTTTTAGAGCAAAATTTAGGCAGAGAATTATGGCCCAAGCATTAGTGGGGTTCATTACATTAGTAGAATGCATCATGGGGGAGCACGTCTAGGTTTGGTTATTATAATAATTTTAGTTTAAAAAGTCATGGGCTTTGGGGAGTATTTCTTTACAAAACAAAAATTAGTACCATAATAGCTTATTCAGACGTAAACAATGATACAGTATTCAGGTGTTCCTAAATTTTCTTGTTAGTTCGCAAACGTTTTTTCTTTCTATCTGTTCTTTGGAATACCAAAAGAGCATAAAGGAACTAGGGTTGACATTTTGGATGCATTAATAATATTAGAAAAGTCAAGAGCTTTGACATTATTGTCTAATTAAAAATGGGTAAATGATATCACCCCACAATTTACTAAGAAATTACATGCTGCTAGCGGATGTAAATCCAACTACTCTAGCATTAGGCAAAAAGTACACGTCGGCCAATCTTGGGTGACAAAGACCATCTCAAAGAATCATATATCAAATAATCCACACCCTTCAAGATTTTATAGATTCGTGTTCTTCTGTAACTATTCGAGATCCATGTTGTACCGCAGAAGCGATTATATTAAAGCTCCAAATTTTCAAGCAGATGTCCATTGGCTGTTGACAAGAAAATGATATTTCTACTCTCCGGTCTTAAAAAAGAAAAAAACATGCCGAGTTAGCTACCTATGAGTATAATCATTATAAAAAGGCTATCGATATCAAATTATTGAAACTATTTATAAGAGTACTTTAAAATCTAAAATGAGGATGCCATTATCAGACAAGAACGCTGATACTATCTTACCAAGAGCTCATTATTTATAAAGTTCTTAGAAATCACCAAAGAAGGGTCTTAAGCATGGGTTTTTACATGATGACCGCTTCTTTTTTGTTTGGGAAAGTAACAACAGAAAGGGAGCAACTCAAGCTCCTTATTTAATATAATTTAAAGGACTTTTTCTGCTTGTTGTTTAATGATTCTAAGCCCCCAATTGGTGGCCCTTATGTGACCAGTAAGGTCGGCAATCATAACCCGTCTAATGTTCCCAGATGACTTGTTACTACTAGCTCAAGCAAACCTGCCGAGAGACCATATTGTCAACCTCAGTGTCTTGAAAATTTGATGAATTTGGAGTGCTTGTGCATGTGCCATGTGGCCTCCTGTCTAGTGCTAGCAAGCAAACGCTAAGCTTGCCATAACTGGCATGCCAAATTACCTGGTTGCTCAGTTTCCCCCTCAAACTTCCGTCTTAAAAGAATCTGAATGAAAACAAAGGAATTTTTTGTGGCATCACGCCACCTGGCCACCACAAGTGCTTATATATAGTAAACTGATCAAGGCAAGCACCTGAAGGATAAGTCCTTCCTAGAGGGCCAACGAAAGACGTAGGATTTGCTAGCCTGGAAGGCAATCGTCCAGGTCGTAGCCCTGTTGGCGTATCCTTCTGTGCAGCCTAAAGTTGAGGTGCTTCAAATAGCTCCTTGGGTCACATCTTAGATAAGCGTCTTGAGCTAGAACCATTCCACCAAGTACATATCTTCTCCCGATAAATTCAGATACCATGATCAAACACACGTCATTATAGAGGCCGTTCACCAAAGATATTCTTCTTCCAATGAACGAGTACTGTTTTCGTATAGGGAATACCGAATTTATCTAAGAGTTTGAACTCATAGTAAATTGAACGGTTAAGGTTGTGTAGTACAGATGATTTCGGTGGAATTGCTTAAGAAAAATGTGGTCCAGAAGACGAAGGGTTTCGATCACCAAGCGTAAGGGCAGCCCCAGTGCATGAAGTTCCCCCGCCTATGCGGGGTCCAGGAAAGGGGCGGACCACAAGGACCTATAGTAGGCAACCTTACCTTACATTTTGCAAGAGGCTGATTCCATGCCTTGAACCCGTGACTTCAAGGTCACATGATGACAACTTTTACCATTGCACCAAGGCTCCCCTTCATGCAGGACATTTTCAGCTGCACCTATACATGCAGACATTTTATTCTCTTGTATATGTCGTGGGACTAAAACATTTAATGTATTTATTTATAGTGGTCCTCAAGATCAATTATCTCGAAAACACCTTAGCGTCCTTCTTGGCAGTTGCACGGAGTACATGAAGGGAATGAAACCTTGAGTATTTTGAGGCCAATCTGCTGAGTTTCAGTCTATAGGATGGTATTTTCTCAATCTTATGCAAGTGGATCTCACAACACAAGGATTTCGAAGGAATTTTTGCTGGCGTTACAGAAAATTGGTAAATTCAAACCTAAGATCATTGTGCGACGGAAGCTTGACGGTTTACCTGTTACGGTTATTGCATGTAATCATGATACATGTACCAAATGCAAGATGGGATAAGTTATTGAGTCATGTAGCTAGGTAGTTTCTTTACAAGTGTCATGTGCATGTGTAAGTAGTTGTATGAAATATAATCAGTTACTATCACGTTGAAGGATGTGGAGTCTTGCACAAACACTAAGAAGAGAACATTTGGAGGGGGACATGAATTTATTGAATGTTCTTGAGGCTGGGTTTACTCTAATTAATCCAAATGATCTTCCTTCCTATTTTTCCTATTGAATTCTGTAAAATAGCTAGAGGAAAGAAAGCCCTTAACATCATCGTTGGGTTATCAAGATGGTCTCTTATTCTGGACCCATTAATGGCAGGGGAGACTACAAAAATAGAGGTCAAAGCATTGTTGCCTGGTATTTCAATTTGGGCATTTGTAAGAAGCAAGCTTATCATGCTGGAAGGCGACTCAAAGCAACGTGATTTCTTAGTTTACAATCTACAAGTATCCCTTGGAGATTCTTTGAAGACTTTGAAAAGATCCGAGACCTTCTTCGCACAGTTTCATTATCATACTATCATATTTTGAGAACTTAAATGTAGATAAGCACAAAATGGTGTTGTAAGACTATTCCTTTTGATCGAGATACCTCAACAATGGACTGCACTTTTGACCTTGCTCAAAAGTGTAAGTATTTCTCTTATCAATAAGTGATCACCATAACTACACTGATACCGGTCTCAAGCCCGAATAAAAAAGGAGGGTTTTGTGTCAGGTGCCAGCCAACAAGTAAAACTTTTTGAAGAAGTTGAAGATGATTTCATTATTTTCTCATCTTACTTACAAATGAATATATATGTATGTTCATTTATAAGTAAGAAGTGAAAATAATAAAAATCATCTTTAATTTTTTCACTTGAGGCAAACCTAACATGACATGAATTGATCATTGACATTCCCTAAAGCTAGGGCATCCCCCGTAAGTGACGTATTGCATTGGATCCCCAGTGTAGCGAAAAATGGGCAAGGGGATGCTAGGGCATTCTCTCGAAAGCAATGCGCTAAATCGGATCTTGGGTGTAGTAAAAAATTAACAAAGGTTGCTATAGCATTTCCTCGGAAGTGACTCTCTACATCAAAACCCAGGTGTAGTGGAAAGTAGGCACAGGTCCATGTCATGGGGGTCAAGAAATGCATGGGTAAATAGGCTAGCTCAGAAAAATAAGATTGACATTGCCACATGGAATATAAGCACATTGACAAATAAGAGTCTGGTATACAATGAAACATAGGAGAGTCAACATCGCTTCTATCTAAGAAACTAAGTGGAAATGGGCTAAAACTAGAGAAATCGATAGGTATAAGCTCTAGTACGTAGGAAAGGACAATAATACAAATGGCATAGGGATAGTTGTTGGTAAGAATTAAAGGATAAAGTTGTAAATATTAAAAGAATTAGTGATAGAATTATAATAATAAAACTTGTTGTGAGAGAGAAGATCATAAATTTTATAAGTGTATATACACTGCAAGTAGGGTTAGAAGATAGAATCAAGAGATAGTTTTGAGAAGATATAGAGGGAGTAGAATCAAGAGATAGTTCTGGGAAGATATAGAGGGAATTATACAAGAAATTCCCAACACATAGGAGATATTTATAGGAGCAAAATAAAATGATCATGTAGAAAAGGAAAAGGAATGATATGATAGGGTACATGAAGGGTATAGTGTCAGAGAATGAAATGAGATAGGGGAAGCTATTCTCGATTTTGCTTTAGCATATAACTTAGCCCTAACAAGAACATTCTTTAAGAAGAGAGATGAATACTTAATAACCTTTAAAAGTACATTCCATAAAAGGCAAGTAAACTTTTTTATACTTAGGAATACCAAAAGATCAATGTGTAAGAATTATAAGGCTATACCTGGTGAGAGTTTAACCTCACAACATAAGCTAATGGTTATGGATAAAAGAAAGGAAATGAACTTAATAAGTATTGACGAGTATTCAATTTTATATAAAAAGTACCCAATTAGTTGTCCATTTGTTATAACTTAGTGTTATTTTAGAGTTTTTGGTCAAAAATTATAACATATGCATTTCTGACCTAATAATCCAAAATTTTGATAATATGTAGGTTCAAAGGCTAATCTGAAGTAACTATGTGAATAAATAAAAAAAATTAGGATTTAATTAGAGTCTTTCATCTTTTGTAGGAATCGAGATGGTGATCTGACAACCAAGATTGATAGAGATGAAAATTGAAGGTTGAGATCAAAAGATCAAGTTAAGGCCTAAATGTCATCATTCTAAGGTGTAATCAAAGATCAAGATCATCTTAAGGCAAGCAAAGGATGCAATTAGAAAATCCAAAGGTGACTCAAGTGGGCTCGTGCACAAGCCATGCCTTTTCACCATCTTGGCATGGGGAGTCATTCAATCCACCTTAGCCATATAGGTCATAAGAGAAGGTGACATGCTAAGAAGTCAAGCCAAGCCATCAAAGCCAAGGGTGTGAACCATGAAGCCAAGCCAAATGAGCCCTTAAAGTGAACCATTCAAGCCATTTAAATGAAGGCTACATGGAGTGATACTATTTGAGACGGATTTAACTCAATTATCCTAAGCTAAGAAGTGGGTTTTCAAGAGAATAATTAAGGCATATTTGGGTGCAAATCAAGACAAATAGTCATGTGTGTGGACTAATAGGAAGAACCCACCTTATTTTTCCTTTTTTCTAGTATTTCATACATTTTTTCTCTCTCCATCTCACCCCACCAAGTCATCCCACCAATTTTACATCCCACCTTACTAAATCACACCGAAGTCCACCTTCCTAAAACCTACTTAACCCAATTAAACAACCACCTCTCTCTCTCTCTCTCTCTCTCTCTCTCTCTCTCTCTCTCTCTCTCTCTCTCTCTCTCTCTCTCTCTCTCTCTCTCTCTCTCTCTCTCTCTCTCTCTCTCTCTCTCTAATTTCCAAAATGTAAGCCACAATTTTTTCAAGGGCGAGAGACCCCCCCTAAAAAGGTGGTGCCTCCCACCTTACTATCGCTTACATGTCTTAGGTCTCCTATGTGGTTGTTCGAGATCTATTCTTAATCTTACCTTCTAATCTCTATATCCTCTTACCTTAGTATCACCTATTATGAAGATTAGGAAGTGCCCAAGGGAGGAGTTTCACTTCAAAAAGAAATATATTCTAGAGAAGGGGAGAATGCCCCCTCCTAATAAGGAGGCGTCTCCATTCTTCTTCCCTTCCAATGCTCCTCAACGACTCCTCTTTGGTAGCAGCCCATCTTCCTCCATCCCTCCATGCCTCCTTTTGGTTGTTTTCCTCTAGTTATTGCTTTGGTTTCAAGTGTGTTCTTTGATGGTTTTATTTCATTGTTGCTTTGCTTTTATTCCTTGTTTTATTGCATTGTTAGCTTTCTTGCTTCTACGCTTTATTCTTCATGACTTATTTCTTAATCTTCTATGCTTGTTGCCTTTGGGTTTAACCATAGATCCTTGTTCCTAAGGATTGCTAATCTCTCGTAGTGACAGCCAAGAGATAGTGGTCTTTAGATCAAGTGATTTGGGTGCCTTAGATCCATTTATTCTCATTAATCTTACTCTCTATTATCAAATTTTTTGTTGGAATCTTTGCTTCATCTCCTTAGTCTTTCTTGATTATTTTCTTAATATCTAACTTATTGTTTCTCTGGTAGTGACATCCAAGAGAAAAAGTAGTTTAATTCTTTTGAGTTCCCTTCACCTTTTATGTGCTTTTTGCTTAGTTCTAGCACTAGTTTGATGTTGTTTTTCCTTAGAATAGTTTCCATCCTTCTAACCTCTCCTCTTAATTTTCCTTTGGTTTCTATTGGAATGTCATCTAAGCTTAAGATAATGTTGTTATAAGGTTTTTTTTTTATATTTGAATTGAGTTTTAGACTTTTGAAGAGTGCACAATTTTTAGATATGTATACATGTTCATGCGCACCATTTTTAGATGTACTATGACATTCAATCAATAAAGAACTTTGAGGATTATTGTTTATACTCTAATTCTAATAGATTAATACATTAATTCTGAATGTCATCTTGCATAAAAGGTGCTTGTGAAATTGATTTCCATGCTTTGTTTTATTTGAGTTCACAAATACTATGTTGCTGGAATTTTTTCTATTCAATATCTATGCTATGTTTCTAGTAGCCTATTCATCTTATTTACTTGAATCCTTAGGAACTCATTTAAATTTTTAGGTTATTTTTTAATTACCATGACTAGATTGCATGTTATTTTGATGCTAATTCATTAATTTAGGTCATCTTTTGAACCCATGTACCATGCACACCATCCCATGGATCATGTGTATGGTACTAGGGTGAAATCTCTTTGACGATTGCTTTGTTTAGTTGGTAAATCTTAGTGTAGCAGTATTTAATTCATTGTTTACATCTTATTTTATTTGTATGAATTTTCTTAATTGATCTTTGGGGTGTTTCATTTTTAGAAAGTTTCAATTTAGGGAAGTCTTATTTTTAGAAAGTGTGTTTTTAGGAAAGTTTCTGCCTTAGTTTGTCTACTAGTTTGTCTACCCTTATTTCCATATTCCATATTCCATGTTTCTAAATTTATATCTTGTTTTTAAATTAATTCAATCCTTAGTTCCAGTTAAAAACTGACTCTCTTTGGCTAGGCTAAATAGTTTAAGTAAAGGTCCACCTAACACAGAGACCATTAGATTCCTCATCGGATCGATCTCACTTGCATGCATCTACTGTAGTAGATTCATGTGCTTACAAGTTGAGTAAAACAATACAACATATATCTAAAAACTAAGTAGTGAAACTTAAAAGAGGAGAAAATAACCTCACTCACAAACAAGTTCATGGTAGAAGGAAATAGAAGCAAACACTATGTGAATTAATCTAGCAGAGATCATTAAGAAAGTAGCAAAAGATGTCCTAGGAGTATTTAAAGGTAAAAATCAATTAGTGAAGGGAACTTGATGGTGGAGTGAAAAAAGTGCAAAAAGTTATTAAATAAAAATGATTGTGTTTTTTTGAAGTATGTCAGAAGACTAGAAATAACGAAACTTTGGGTAGTATAAGAATGATGAAAAGGTTATAAGAGAATAATAAGTGAGGCTAAACTCAAGGTATATGATGATCTCTATAATAGATTAGGATTAAGAGAAGGTGAAAAAGATGTGTTTAAACTTGCAAAAATAAGAAAATAGAAGGATAAAGACTTAGACCACGTTAAGTGCATTAGAAGTGATGACCAAAGGGTACTAATAAAAAAATGATAAAATCAAATGAAGGTGGGAAGGTAACTTTCAAAAATTGTTGAATGACAATTTCTCTGAGAATATAGGATTGAAAGTACTATAAACCCAAATAAAATTAGACATTATAAATATGAATGTAGGATTAGAATACCTAAAGTGAAAGAGATGATGAAAAAGTTGAAATCAGGAAGGGCCTTGCGGCTTGATGGTATACTAATAGAGGTTCGGAAGCACATGGGAGATACTGGAGTAGTTTGATTGACAATTTTTTTTGGCATTTTTAAGTTAAACTCACAAGCACGAATCAGTTGTGGTATTCTCAAGTGAGGAGGTAGATCCCATGAGCAATCAAATGAATATGATACTAGTAGTCCCTAATTTAAATTACTTAACCTAGCCAAAGATCATGAGATTTTAAACCTAAACTATGATGGAAACTACAAATTGCATGAAAATTAGAAACTTTCTAAATTTAAAATTTTCTAAACCAAAACATGAAACTTTCTCAACTAAACTATCATGTAAACTAAACCCAAAAAATGATCTAACCAAGAAATTAAAACATGTAATACTTATGAAACAACTAAACAAGTGGTATGCATGGAATTAAACTAGAAAGAATGAATGAAACAAATTAGTGAGATGCATGAATGACCATGACAATATGCATGAACTCTGATGCAAAACTAATCTAACATGAAATGCATGAATAGAACTAGAATTTGAGCATGAGAATCTAATCCAAATTAAGCATTTTTCTAAGAGAAAACACTTGAAACCATGCACATGAACCATGGGTTTAAGCACATGATTTATGGGGTAAACATAGATTGAAATCAATAGACCTCTAACAAACTATTGTGCAAGTTAATCTAAGAACTAAACACATAAGTTAAAAGATTAATTAATTTCCTAAAGAATAACTTAGACCAACAGTAAACAATGTGAAGAATTAAGCATAAACAAGGTGGTATTTCTATGTTGCTAGAAATTTTAGGACCATGATGTTCCCAATTTCAAAGTAATCAACACATAAAGGCATAACTTTATATATATTAAAACATTCAATTCAATAGTTCTTAACTAGTAGAGACAAGTGTAAATAAGAACTTCAAGTGATTTCATTGAAACAATACTAATTACATCCAAAAAGTTGAACGAATAAAACTTATACATAGTGCTGGAAATTGCTTTCAATTCAAGGCATGAAACTTGCTTCGAATAAATTCTAAAACACCTTCCAAAACCCTCAAACTGATCTCCTCTAATATGCAATTAGTTTGCAAAAGAGAAACAAAAGAAAAAATGGCTAGACTAATGAAGGAACTTAAGGAAAGGAACACCTAAAACTATGTTTATCTCTAAGAAGAAAGCATGGAATGCAAAGACAGAAATCAAAGACTCAAGTCACTTCTTCTCTTGGATGTCACTACTAGGGAAGAATTAACTTATTTTTTTGAGGAATAAGCAAGGAAAACTTAGAAGTTGAAGGCAATTCAACAAGGTAAACAACAAGAGAAACAATGAACAATCAACAAAGAAAATAAGAAAGTTCAAGGACAAAGGGCTTTGATCTAATAGCCAACTCTTTTGTTGTCACTACTAAAGAATTATAGCTTCTAAATCAATGGATTATGAAACAAATCTTGAAGCTAACAAGCAAGGAAATCAAACTAACAACTAAGCATGGAATCAAAGCAAACAAGGTAACAATGGACAAGCTAAGAGAAGAAAGGTCAAGGGGAATCAGCCAACCTTTCAAAGGAGACTACAATTCCAATCCTAGGCATGGAACATAGGGATGAGTAGCAGCCCACCTTGGATATAGTATTAATCACACAAAAGGAGAAGAAAATTCAAGCAAAAGTGAAAGGAGAGTTTGGGACGAAGAGGATGCCCTCCTCCAGGTGGAAGCGTCTTTTTCCTTTTAGTGAAAAGATGCTTCTCCTTTGATTTTTGTGGTCTTTTATATTTTTTCTCCTATATGTTCTAGGATGACCTAATAATAAGGTGTGGTGTGGATGAAAACATCTCAATTTGGATAGCTAGGATGGTGGGAATCTAAGGTTTTCAAAAGAGGAAACAAAGGGATGGTGACTATTTTAAGTGGGGAGGCACCATTTTTTTAAGGGGAGGTGTCTCCCAACTTCATAAATCATTGAGACCCTTCAAAATAGGAATTTTTGTGATGCGACAAGGTAGGAAAGACAAAGGAAAGTGTAAGGAAAGAGACAAGTGAGGAAAAAATATGAAAGTGGTGTGAGGTGAGAAAATTTTAATTGGCTAAGTGATTTTCTAGGAAATGGGGATTGGTTCGTTGGTTGGGATGGGATGGGATTTTAGGAAGGTGGAGGAGTCTTAGTAAGACTCTTAAATGAAAAGTCAAATTCATGGTGCTATTTGGTGGTGAGATGGAAAGTAATGGAAAGGTGGGAAAAAACATGAAAATTGAAGTGGTCTCTTCCTATTGGTCCACTTGCCAACTTATCCTAATGAATTTTCCTTTAATTTGCTCTAAAATATCTCTTAGAATCTCATGGATAATCATCTTGATTTTCCTCCTATCCTAGCCTTCCATTTAGCTTAACTTAATGGCTAACTTGAGGGCTTCATTGGCTAGGCTGCATGGCTGGCTTAGATGGCTCTCTTAGCTTGGCTTGAGTGGCTTGAATGGTTTGGCTTAAATTCCTCATCTTGTCACCTTGTTCATGGCTTGAATTTGGCTAAGGTCACTTACATGGCTTCCATGCAATGGTGGTGGGAATGCATGGCTTACTTCATGGTCCTACTTTGATCATATTTAGCTCCTTTGGTAGCATCCATTTCTTGCCCTAAGATGATCTTGACCTTTGGACTGATGACTTTTAAGCTTTGACTCGATCTTTTGATCTTAATCTTCAATTTTTTTCGGATGGATCTTGGCCATCAAATCATCATCTCTTTTCCTACAAAAAAAAATTTAATTAAATCGTAAAATATGACTAATCACATGCCTCAAATTAGCCTATGCTCCTACAAAATATCAAACTTTTACTTCATTTGGTCAAAAATGCATGCGTTACAAATTTTAGTCTAAAAACCCTAATTTACCCCAATAAGTTGTATCACATGGATAACTAATTGGGTAGTTTTTATGCAAAACTAAACACTTATCAAAGCTATTAACAAGATTATAAAATCAAAGAAAATTTCAAATGAATGGAGGAATAGTTATATTGTACTAATTTATAAGAATAAAGGAGACATGCAGAGCTACATTAATTATCAGGGGATCAAACTTATAAGCCACACTATGAAACTTTTTTAAAGAGTGATTGAAAAGAGGCTACAACATCAGACAAGTGTAACAGAGAACCAGTTTGGTTTCATGCCTAAAAGGTCTAGCATGGAAGTTATCGTCCTACTAAACAATTGATAGAGAAATATAGGGAGAGGAGAAAGAACTTCCACATGATCTTTATTGACTTAGAAAAAGCTTATGATAGAGTCCCTACGGAGTTAATATGGTGGGTGTTAGATAAGAAAGGGTTTTTGTGGGGGTATATAGACATAATTAAATATATGTATGATAAAGTGGTAACGATTGTTAGGACCACTAGTGGAGAGATTGGTGATTTTCTTATTAAGGCAAGATTATGCCAAGGTTATGGATGAGTTGACAAAACATTTGCATGAAGAGATTTCATGGTATATGTTATTCATAGATGATATAATTTTAATTGATAAGACAAGGGAGGGTGTAAACACAAAGCTAGAGTTATTGAGAGAAGCATTAGAATCTAATATTTCAAATTAGCCTAATTAAACAAAGTATATGGAATGCAATTTTACCAAGGAGAGGAGTACAAGTGCAACACAATAAAGATTGATAACCAAGAAGCCCCCCTAAAAGACCACTTTTGATTGAGAGGGAGTTTACCCAGGAAATCCAAGCCAATTGGAACAAATGGAGATGTGCCTCTGGAGTTCTATGTAATTGGCAGGTGCCACTCAAACTAAAAGGAAAATTCCATAGGATAGCTATAAGGTTAGTCATGCTCTATAAATTAGAGTGTTGGGCAGTTAAGTAAAATCTCATAAATAGGATTAACGTAGCTAGAATGAGGACGTTGAAATGGATAAGTGGCAAGATAAGAAAGGATAGAATTAGGAATGAAAATATTAGAGGAACTTAGGAGTAGCACCAATATGTAATAAGATAAGGAAAATTAGACTTAGATGATTGAGACATATGCAATGCGAATAGAAAATGGTGCTAGTTAGAAGGAGTGAGGCAATGTAAGTCAAAGGTTCTGAAAGGTCTAGGGGAAGGCCCAAAAGAATATGGATAGAAATGTGAGAAAAGATTTTAAAACTTTGGCACTAAATGAAGCCAGGACAGTTAATAGAAGGAAATGGACGAACAAGATTGATGTGGCTAACCCCTAATCGAGATAAGGTCATGATGTTGATGCTGATAAATAAGTGATTATTGTCATTTTTCTATTTTTTTTATCTTAATTTCCTGTTAGATTTTTCAATTTTTCAATATTAACCTCTTTATTTTGAATCGAGTGCTATATTTTAGATCCGTAACCCATTATTAAGTTATCAACTTGACTACTAAGTTCAATGACTTTTCGATGGAAAGTTTTAGTGAAACTTGGTATCTAACCAATCCAATAATAAGGAATCTAATGGCATGGTTAGATTTTAATGAAAATCAACCAATAGTGAATATATTCAATCACAAACATACCATGTTTACCAACTTGTGCGACAGTACCTGTTAAGCTTCTTCAATAAAATTTAATAATTTAAACTTCAATTTCTACCTAAAAACTGACATAAAACTCTTCTTGACACATACTAGAATGTAATCAATGCTTTGGATAAATAAAAAATACAATAAATTAAAAAAATTCAAGTTTAAATCATAAGGAAAATAATATTACTGTTCACATGAGCAAAAACTAGCAACAGATTTTAAGCTCTTTGTTTGATGTCTTTTAAAATGAAAATTGGACATCTAAGTCTTGGATTTTCTCATTCTCAATGTCTTCTATCTAGCATCATCAATTTCAGATATTTATGTTAATTGACGAAGAGAGAAATCACATGCAAAGTCCTCTTGTTCACCGTCATTCATTTGCTAGAAGGGTAATATTGGAATTTTAAAAAAAAATTAACTAGGAAGTATGATGGAAAACTAATAGAAAGGTATTTTTATAAATTTCACAAAAACTTAATGAAAAATTTGCAAAATTTTAAAAACACCAAACTTTTCTACAAAAATGCCAAAATGTAATGGCATTTTTGGAAAAAAAAAAAAAAAAAAACTTTCTTTTAATGTGGTTTGCCAACAACAACAGAACGAGTATGACATTACACCCAAGGTTGAGCACTATGGTTCGTAGATCTCCTCGGGAGTGTTACACGGCTTTGATGAAGTTGAGTTAGATCAACTAAATGTCGATTGTACCTAACATTGTCATTTGGGGTTCCTTCCTTGGTGGTTGTCAAATCTACAAAGATATTAGTTTAAGGGAAATGTGCTGTCCAACATCTACTTGAGTTGGATTATGAACAATGGAGGTTATGTTTATCAAGCAAATGTTATGCTTCAATTAGTGGCTTAGGTTAGGGTTGCCAACTAATTAGATTTGGCTTGGGTGCCCTCAACCTAAATCCAATTCATTCAATTTTTTGTCGATGCTGTTTTGGTTCAAATTTTGAATTATTTGTGGATTTGTTTAGCAAAGATATATACTTATGTTTCAATTGAAATAACAAATATGAGTTCAATTTCAAAACCTAATTCAATTCCTAGTTAAGAAAAACATAATTGTAGCAGTTTTTTCAAATGAAGGCATTTAAAAAGGCATCTAATATACAAGTTCATACATGATTGCCAACATTTTCTATTGTATGCATATAGATGGGAGAACTACAAGAAAGACCAATTTGGTCAATGACCTAAACAATTTAAACTCTAACAGGAGAATTTCTTTCATACATAGATACATATTGAAGAAAAATGGGATTTGGGCATACTTTTTGTATTTTTTCATTGATATGAAATGTTCATATGACTCTACTTGAATAAGATGTCCTTCATACAAAATCTCATTTCTAATGGGAATATCACCAAGACCTTCATTTCTAAACCTCTTATGGTCATATAATGGACAATGTAAAATAAAAAAATTAAAAAAAATTCCTCTTATCATCCATTTTATGAGCATAAAAGGCCAATAAATGAAGAATTTAGAAACTTCAAATAGATGTGTTTTAGTACCAAGGATATCTGATTAAAGAAACTTTAGATAGATATGAGTTATGCTACCAAGGTCATCTAATTGAAGGAGAGTACTGTGAATATTTTAGATCGATGAGAAATACATAAAAATGGGTCCAACCCCAATTTTTATTCAATACATGTCCATGCATACATATGGATGTAAGAAATATGAGAGAGAGAGAGAGAGAGAGAGAGAGAGAGAGAGAGAGAGAGAGAGAGAGAGAGAGAGAGAGAGAGAGAGAGAGAGAGAGAGAGAGAGAGAGAGACAGAGAGAGAGAGAGAGAGAGAGAGAGAGAGAGAGAGAGAGTGTGTGTGTGTGTGTGTGTGTGTGTGTGTGTGTGTGTGTGTGTGTGTGTGTGTGTGAAGACCCCAAGTGTCATATTCATTTCAGCACATAGATTAAAATATATATATATATATATAACATACTTACTTAATGAAACATGCATATGATATATTGAAAAGATATCTAAAAATGGATATATCCTATTCCCAAGATTGTTAATTACAACCCAAGTTATAAAAAAAATCACATAATGTCAATTTACATCACATGCTAAAATAGTCACTACCAGTTCTGGGACAACTACATTAACAACTTATCCTTGCCTTCTCTTACTTGATTGGAGCATTAAAACTTCCTAATACTTCTTATGGTCCTGCTTGAGCTGATTTATAAAAAAATTCTTAGGTTGAGTATTTATCATACTCACTAGGGGAGCCAATGCTACAAAAAATTGAAAACAAGCATATAACATGCATAACTTTAAGAAGGGTTTTTTAGGTAATAGAACCATGCGACCAATATGAGTATTCATGTATAAATCATTTACACATTTCTATATTCAAGTAAGAGAATTATTGACATAATCAAATAATTGATAATATAAAGATTGCTAAATCCTTAAAGTAGTAATCGATCAAATCAGATGTTGGAATCACAGCCCTACGACAATTATTATACACGACAAGTACTCATCTAAAGACCATGACAAGGCACTATACATGGAGATGCAAAAATAGAAATCATAGGTACCACTATGCTCACGACTAACTCTCTGAATTGTGTGTCTTCGGTATTTAGAGACTAGCCACTGCAGCCTCCATGAAGACTATAGATATGTCACGAAAAGGGTGCCATGAACACCTCCAGTAGTCATTTCCCTACCACAACAATCTAGAATAATAGGTGCCTCTTTGGGCACAGATACCTACCACCTTTGGTAGTTAGAGGCTGGGAGGCCAAACTCATATAACCTCTTAGCATAGTGCCCACCAAGCTCACTAGCCCAAACAATGTAGATACATATATATATATATATATCAAATTTAAATATCATAGAGTTACATAACAACTAACATATATTCAATTCATGCAATTTAAGCCAATTATCTCAAAGCATGCAATTAATGCATATACAAAATTGTTCTATCAATAAAATTTAATCATGGGAATAATTTGCATTTGTATTATAAGAATTCTATATACTTAATTATTTAAAGACTAATTGAACTTAAGTTCCATAAAATCATGTATACAAAATAGCATGCATAGCTACATTTTATTGTCACATAAAAAACATACTAAACACATAAATGATTTCAAGGAAAATGCATAAGTTTTAAAATTCAATTAAAACTTAGTAGCATCAAATTACCTACCTCAAGGATGTTCGTGTTTTTCTTTAGTTCAAATCTTAAATCTCTTTTAGGGTCTTTATTTGTCCTAGGCACAATTTAAGTGTAAGAATCTAATTATTATTTTCCATTCATATGTTTGCGTGGTTTTTAGTATAATTTATCTTAAAAACTAATCTATGGAACGAATTTTTCTTAATTAAGATCATGTTCGAATCTAATATCACCAATTCTCTGTAGATCATTAGTTAAATGCATAGATCAAAGGCCTAGATCACTAATCTAAACTCTGATCCTATTTATCAATGGTCAGATATGTGATCCAAAGGTTGATGTCCTTAGATTAGGGTTGATTTGTGTATAAATCGACCACATTATCTAATTGATCACTTCTTAGGTTTGATCATCTTTGATCTTATAAATCTATCAAATTTTTATAGTTCTAGGTCATGATTATTTTAAAATGCTCTTTGATCCTAAATTTTCCTGTATTATTAGGTCTGTGTCATCAAAACAAATCCAAGGGACCCTTTTGATCATAAATCGAACTTGTATAGCCTTCTGAATTAAAGATTTTGTGTTTCAGATCATTTAAATGGCCAAGATCAAATCTGTTAAAATAATACAGTAACTAATTATCACCTAGATGCACTAGAACAGGATGTGTTCTAGAATGCCCGGTGCATCTTAGTCTCTAAAACGCACCATTAGCGCATCACAATCCTTAGAACACATCGGCATTCTAGTCAATCTGCAACAATGCTCGCACAGTGATGCATAGAACGGGTGCATCTCTATCACACATCATCAGAGTGAATTCCGGTCATTGATCAGACCGACTGGGATTAGATAGTTATAGTTGGATCGTCAGGTCATTCTGGTCTCCAATCAATGCTTAAGATTTTCCAATATTTCACTATTTGTATAGTTTCTAAGGTTTTGGGGTCCCACGAACTCATCAAACGGCTCAGATCTTTCATCTAAGCTATCCTTGAGGTGGTCTAGTAAGTGTTTAATTTTACATAAAAACCACTCAATTAGTATCCATGTGTTATAACTTATAGCATTAAATTAGGAATTTTTAGACCAAAATTCATAACACATGCATTTTTGACCTAATGAAGCAAAATTTTATTATTTTATAGGTCCTAAAGCTAATCCAAGGTAAGTATGTCATTAATCATGTTTTTCTATGATTTAATTAGGAAATTTTCACTTTTTGTAAGAAATAAGATGTTGATCTAATAGACGAGATTGATTAGGATGAAATTGAAGATCAAGATCAAAAGATAAAATCAAAGCCCCAAATTTGTCACTTCAGCATGAGATCAAAGGCAAGATCATCTTATGGACTAGTAATGGATGTGATTAAAGGAACTAAAGATGGCCAAAATGGGTCTATGAAGTAAGCCATGCATTCCCACCACCTTTTGCATGGAGTCATTCAGGCCACCTTAGCCATAAAAGCCATGAAAGAAGGTGGTAAGCTAAGGAATTCAAGCCAAACCATACAAGCCAAGGAAGCTTTATAAGCCAACCATGAGCTTAGCCAATGAAGCCTTCAAAGCTAGCCATCAAGCTAAGCTAAATGGAAGGCTAGGATTGGAGGAGATTCAAGAGAGTTATCCATGAGTTATTTTGAAGATAATTAAGAAAAAATCTATTAAATTAAGAGGGCATGTGGACCAATGGGATAAGATCCACCACTTTTTAGAGTTTTTCTTACTTTTTCCCATTTTTTCCCTTAATTTCCATCCCACCCTTAAGATTCAGTACGAATTTCCAAAACTCTCAATCCTTCCACCTCTTAGGAAACTCCCTAACCAACCAAATCTCCCCGCCTAACATCCCTCACTTCTTTCCCATCTAATTCCTAACCCTTTCCTAAGATATTGGGCATCTCCAATGATTTTGAGAAAGGGGGAGACGCCCCCTCCTAAAGAAAAGGCATCTCCCACCTACTCTCCCTTGAAGTCTACCTCTTTTCCCCCATCCTAGCCATTCAAATTAACCCTCTTTAATCCCCACAACCCCTTAATACTAGGTTATCTAAGGAAAAATAAGAAAAACCTCATAAAACTAGCCCAAAGTCTAAGCAAAGGAAGGATTTTTCTACACATTGTAAAAGGACGTCTCCTCCATAAGAAGGAGATGCCCAATTCTTTCAAGCCTTTTTCAGTCCTTTTGCTTGATATTTTGTGATGCTTTTGGTTTTGCTACTTTCTTCCCAGGTTCATGCTTCTTCTTCAAGTGTTCAACCGAGGATTTATGGGGTTTTGAGTCATCTTTGAAGGTTGGTTAACCTTTGCTGGAATTTCTTCTTTTCATGCCATCTCTTGCTTTGTTTTGCTTGATTTTAAACTAAGATTCAAGTCTATTTTTCCCTTAAAGTGACAGCCAAGAGAAGTAATCTCGAATCTAGTTTTGTTCCTTAAACTTCATTGCATCTTATTTCTCTTCTTGCCTTAGTTTTGCATAGGATTCTCCCTTGATTTCCAGCATACTTATTCATGAGTGAATGTTGGAACAATTGAAGAAGAGTTTGGCTTAAAATTGCAGAGTGATTTAGATTAAAGGAACATCATTGTAATAGCATTTAAGTTTTAGATTTGGATTACATGTATGGAACGTTATGTTGATAACTTTTTGGATATGACTCAATGAGATTAATGAAATTTGCAATTCATGTTTGTGTCTAGCAATAAGTTAAATTTGTTCTTGAATGTTTGAATGCATTAGAAGTGATTAATTCCATGTTTTATATGTTATAATAATTGAATGTTTCAATTGCTTTACTTCTAGGATTTCTTTCCATGAATGGTATATGTCAGTTTCAAGCACTATACAATCTTGTTTGCTCGACCTTTCAAGAGTCCAATTAGATTGTTAGGTGTCTTAGTTAATGTTAAAAGTAGAATTGCATGCTTAGGTTTTCAATAGAGTTGCTTTGATCCACTTATATCCAATGAATCATGCATACCATTCCACAGTTACATGCATGCTACTTGGGTAGTCTTCCTTACATTATTTCTTAGTGGTAAATTTTCATTTATTTCTCTTGTTTAGTTTTATATTTGATTTCCAATAGTTTGCATCTTAGTTAATTGAAAAGTAATCAAATTTGTCATAATTGTTGAAATAGTTGATTTGGTTGCTCACTTTCCTTAGTTTTGCATAATTAGGAAAGTAGTTTGTTAAAGCATGTTTCCATTAGATCAATTGTTAATCCCATGTTAGGAAAGTTTCTAAATTTAATTTTAGGAAAGTTATTAATATGGAAAGTCATAAAATTAGAAGTGTTTGATTTAGAAAAGTTTTAATTTTAGAAAGTGCATGTGTTTAGGAAAGTTTTCAATTTAGATTTGATTTCAATTTATATTTGATTTCAATTTTTTGTTTTAGTTTCTAACTTGATGTTTTAAATTCTATTCTCAATTTAGGTTAAAAAGATCACTTGAATTTTGGCTAGATAAGATAGTATAAAGTAAGGATCATTAGAAACTCAATAGTGCTCACTAACGTGCTATATTGAAAACAATTTGTGCACTTGTGAGTTTATTTAAAACAATAAAATGGTCATAGATTAGATCAACAGATCTACTAGAGATTTGAGGAAAACTTGCAGGAAATGAGAGAAAAGGAAAGAGAGGGCAAAGAAAGGAGAAATGGGAAGCTGAAGAGGGAAAAAGGAAAAACGAGAGAGAGAGAGAGAGAGAGAGAGAGAGAGAGAGAGAGAGAGAGAGAGAGAGAGAGAGAGAGAGAGAGAGAGAGAGTGTGTGTGTGTGTGTGTGTGTGTGTGTGTGTGTGTGTGAGGCGACGTAGGGAGATCCGTGGGTGCACCACCAGCCGATCTTTCCGTCACTGATGATGGTGAGAGAGAGAGGAATTGGGGGAAAAAGATAAAGGGAACGCACCACGGTGGGAGTAGGAGGTCCTTTTTATTGCCAGTGATCCGCCCTTCACACTAGCAAGCACGTGTTCACTGACCTATGTTTTTGGTGAAGTCAGAGACACAGTAGATTTGTTGCAAGAGATGTCATTATCAAAATGGACCCCTCTAATTCTGACCTTTCTATTTTTGAAACATATAAATAAGCTATTTGTAAAATTATTAAAATACCCTTATACTTAAAAATTATGTAACTTTCGTGTTCGAACTCCATTTTTAGCATCTTAGTGTCATTTGATTCCATTTTTTTTAGTAGAATCCAATTATTAAGGTATTTTCACTCAATTTCATTTCTATAAAAAATTCACTTCTGGGATTAAAAATTTTAAAACTTTCATCTTTATGTTCAATCTAATTTTTCAAAAATATAATAATATAGGACTTCAAAATTTGGGTCGTTACAGAGAGATAGAGAGAGAGTTGCCTGATGCAACTAGTCTCTTCATGGTTTCAACATAGTAATTGTTATGTGCTTAATTTTGGCCAAAAGATGCCTTGCTTAACATTTAATTATATTATCTAACTCATCAATTTGATGAATTATAGATAAAATTTGAATTTTAGCTCAAATTAACCATCCAACCATAATTTGTCAAAATTAACAGTTAGATGATCATTCAAGCTAATCAAATGCTTAATTTATGGTGACTCTAATCTAGTCTTATATTTTGCAAATCAAACAGATCGCCGTTTAGATGGCAAATCAATGGTGTAGATTATCCACGGGGGCATTGAACGAACCAGATCACTCACAAAGGTTGGATGGTTTTCTAAAAGAAAAGGAGTTCTAATAAGGAAAGGAGATCATGGATAAGATTTAAAAGGGATTGAAGTTTCCTAGTAAGAAACTAACTCCCCACCATATGGAAAAGATAAGAAAAGTGGGGGAGAATGGAGTTAGAAGGGCGGAAGGCTTTATAAGAGAGAACCCCGTGGGAGTCCTGGATGTTTTTTAGTTTTGCCTTTACTTTCCTTTGCTTGCATCTCTTTCTCCTCTATCGTGTTTTTACCTCTATCGTTTCCAATCTCCCTCTTGTTCACTCACCTCCACTCCTAGCAATCCACCATGTATCCATTGTCCAATTCTCTCCTCCCCCACTCTTTTTTCCCATCTCCTCGACCTCTTATTCATTGTCGATTTTCGTTGCTTGACCTTGAGACAGTCTCATTGTTCTTCTATGTGTTCATCGTTCTTTTGTTTATTCCTCTTCTCCATTAATCCCTCTCCACAACCTAGATCTCTCTGTTCATCTGCCTCTAGCCCATCATCGCACCATACCAAACCTCTCTCCTTCACCTGCTTCTCAGTCAATGCCCCAGTCAGCCCTCCTTTGTTTAGTCCTTATTCACCGCCCAACTCCTCCACCTCTCCTTCCTCTGCTTCCTTCACTGGCACTGTTCACCCTGCTCTACCCAATTCACAAGCCAAGTTGGTTAGGTCCCTCCTCACCTTCTCCGCTCCACCACAGTGTCTCAGTTTGCCCTCTATCCAGACCACTACACTGCCCAGTCCTTTCCACACTGCACAAGCGTCGTCTCTAATTAGCCCAACACCGGCTTTTCTCTATTCACGGTGAACGCCCAAAGCTCCATCCAGGTCATCTTCTCCACCGTCCACCGTCCACACTCCCCGCAGCCCTTCTCTACTCGACCAAGGAGACCAGCTGCACCGGCCAATGTTCCATCATCGTCCTCTGTTATTCATCATCCCTAGCCGGTCTAGATACGAAAACCCCACACGGGTTTCCTCTTTTTCCTTTTTCCATCCCTCCGTTGCTCCTTCTCCTCTTCTCCACCTCCTCCGGCTTCCTCTTCTACCTCCGTTGGGTTTCCTCTTTTCCCCTTTTTCGTTTAAATCAAAATTTCTACCAAATTCCCTGTTTATTTTAATTCCAGCTATGTCCCCTTTTTAATTCCCTCTATGTCCCTGCTTCTATTTTAGTTTTATTTTGTCTGTGATCTGTTATCTAAGAACTACATAATCTAAACTGAATTAAGTAAGGCTTAACCCAATCAACGAGTTAGCCTTAACACTAAAGATCTCTTTATTTCTCCTTTATTTCGCATCTGATTTTTAATGAATTTTCAGATTCCAATATTAGGAGAGTTTATAGCTTGTTTATCATCTCTAATCTTTAATCTAAATTCCAAAAAATGATCTTAATCGTCCAAATCCCAAAATCCTTACTTAGACCAAATCTTTCAAATTTTTGACAACTTGCCTAATCAAACCATTGGATCCTTAATCAGAAGCAACAAAAAGAAATTAATGAAGGCTAATTGAAGTTGATGAGACCATATTTGAAGAAATTGACATTGCCTAAGCTAAGGAAGTAGATTTTTGTTATTATTTAGTAAATTTTTCTTTCTTCTTGAACTAAAAATTTTGTAATTTTTAGCAGTTGAATAGATCTGAACTTTGACTCCATTTCCAATAATTTAATTTATTTATTTTTAATCTTGAACAATTAAATTTTATTTAAACTCTAAATTATTAAAGTGAGTCCTTATAGGATTGACCTATACTTTCATACGCTACACTACAATAGCTTGTGCACTTGTGATAAAACAAAAAGTTTTTGGAACCGTTGTAGGGGTTCCACAATAGAGTTTTTATTAAATTTAATTTAAAATAAAACATCAAAAAATAATTTTTTTTAGGAATTGCATTGTTCTAGCATTTTATGCATTTTTGGTGCATTTTTTAATTTTTTAGTGCATAATCAACTTATTTCCTGAATTTGGTATTCCTATTTTTCTTTTTTAGGAAATTGGTAAGTGGACCTCCATCAAATAAATAAATATTTTTCTAATTTCCTAGAAAGGATTTTCCTTTTCTTTTGAGTGAATCTTGTAGTGAGGATCAGTGTAACTTGCAATTTTTAATTTCAATTTTAAAGGGTTGTATAAAATAGGGCAAGTGTGGGATAAGGTGGTCCACACTTGATCTTCATCAGAAACCCCACTGTAAGTTTTCCTTACTCTTTTTATTTCCTAAATTAGGATTTGAATTTAGGATAATTTTATATTGTTTGGTAGAATAATTGCATATAGAAAGCATATTTGATAATTGTTGCATTCTTAGGACACGTTTATTGCTTTAAGGTTATACATATGTTGATTGAAATGTCATGGAGTGTGAAAATTAATTAGTATGGCCATTCGACACCACAAGATTAAGGGTGGATTTCATCACCACTTCTTGGCCCACATAGGATAATCACCTTAAATTAATATAAAATCAATTAAAAGATAACTATAGGGCCATCACATGCTCATAGGACCCTTTTAGTAAGACATGATCTATTGTCACTCTAGTGGCTTCTAAGCACTATGGTTATTGTGGGTGTCTTAAAATTCAAGTGATTTTCTCACGCCTTCTGTTGACGTTTGTTGAAGTCTAAACAGCTCCTTACATAAGGATTGTATTAATCACCTTACACAAAACCTAACTGGTAAGCAGTAGTTAAATATAAAAGAGAGGAGGAGCACTAGTTTAAGCTAATTTAAAAGCATTGTCCCCACACAAATTTAAGAAAGTCAAAATTTTGTTGCTTATTAGCCTCAACGATTATATTTGATTGTGCCATTTGTTTGTGCATCATTCGAGAAAGTTAGGTTGCATCATGTAGGTTAGTTTTTTATCTTTAAAAAAAATACTCATTTGTTATATGCAATGATTTGTTTTGTTGTATATGAAGTTGAGAACAACAACCTATCAAGGAGGGGATAGATTTTATATATTAGATATATTGATGGATAGGCTAGATATTATGGAAAGTCAATTGATTAGGATATTAGCTTATAGGCAAGCTATGCCACAACCTCAGTACCATAATAATGCCTATTTTGAGCATCTTATCCTACTTCTTCAAGGTTGTTATCAAGCTCCACATACAATGAATTCTATCAAAAGCCAATGGCTACACCTAATGCATTCACATACCTTATTAATTTTTATCTTGAGACAAATTACCAAGATTATAATGGATGGGCTAAGCATCACGAACAACCATGGTCTTAGGATTACCAATATCAGGAAGAACCACAATGGTCTCACCTTGATCAACACTACCATGATTATTTAGATTATCAAGGTCAACCATTATGGGTTCAACTTACTCAGCCCTTTTTCCGTACCCCAATGCCATAGCAATACTAACCCTACAAGTCGTTTTCTCTACTAGAATGAAGAACAAGTACTAGAAGAGAATATGCAACAATTTTGTGAGAAAATGAAACAAACCATGGCTTCCTTTGAAAAGGGGATTGAGGAAATGAGACGAGAATGGGAGAAATGGGAAGAGAAAATGAGACCAATATGAGACTATACTGATAGAAACATTGCTGAAATTATAAGGACTACGAAAATGAAACAAATTGGGGATAATGAAGAGACAGCTATTACTGATAATAGAATACAAATTTCTTATGAGCCAAAAATTCCACAACCATCCTTAAAAACCTCCAGCTCATATCTACTCGACCCATTTCCTGCTCCTTGTTACGATTATAATGAAAAGACTTCCATTGATGAAGAAAATGAAGCCGTAGAAACATCCGACACATATCCTCTTAAATCGTGTCCTACTGATTTTATGAATGTGATGAAGACACATTCATTGAGGAGGTGAACAAGTTGTTGGATATTGTGCCTTTAATGGATACTTTTCAATGGCAAGCTAGAGTAGATCCCCCTTATAGAGCATGAAATTCATATTGAACTTTGCAATGTAGAAGATATACCTGATTGAGACTTACCGACCTTATTTGAACAATCATAATATAGTTATGTAGGCTCATTTGACACCTTACTTGTGCCCACAAAATAAGAACAAAAAGAGTCAGTTGATGTACATCAACCTACTTTAGGGTACACATTAGAAGAAAATAAGGGTTTAAGCCAAACCATATCCCTGCTCTAGTGATACAAGAACAACCTTTTTGGAAAAGGCAGAGTCAGCTTAGACTCCTACTTTAGGATGATGTTAGAGAAACGAAGGAAAAAGTTAACTTAAATATAATGGTCATTGTTATCCCTCAATTTGGTCAAGGAAATGGTCATTCATCTCCAAATGGCCCAACAAAATGCACAGTAGTACACGAAGTCATTGTGTTACCATCACCTCAATTTTTAAGGTGGAGGAATTATATTGACTACCATGAAATTTTGAAGATGGGGGATCATCAATATGATTCCCCATAATTAAAAATCATGATGATCTTCATTGTTTTAATGTTACCACCACCAAAAATTTTACCAAAAATTTTAAGGTGGAGGCAATATATAAATTATTGCGAGATTCTAAAGAGGCCTAAGAAATCTCGTCATTTCATCTTAGGGTTAGGATTAGGACAGATAAGCTGACCCGATAAGCCTAAGTTTAGAAAGTTAGGTTAGGCAATGTTTGGCTAAAGACATAAAACTTAGAGCTTCCTAGGAGGCAACTAAGGTGTTTTTCAAATCTCCATCTTCTACATCCTTCTAATTTCCATATAGGATCTTATGTTTTCCAACATTAAAGACAATGTTTCATTCAGGTTGGGGGTGTAGATGCATATAGGGATTTTGAATTTTCTTGAGTTTTTTTTCCTTAGTTAAAAAAATAAAATAAAAATTTAAGATACAGTTCCCTTACTGTGATAAGAAATGGATGTTTAGAATTTAGTAATTCCACTGTTTTCATCCTTTAATAGGAATCCGTATGATTAGTTTTACATATTATTCATGTGTTGAAGTAGCTTATGAAAGTTAATTCTCGAGAAACATTTACACACAGTACATAATCAAGACTAATAGAGAGGTATGACTAAGAGAGATCCAGAAAAAATCAGTGGAGACCTATAACCTAGTGAGATTTTGAGACTATCTTCTTTTAGAGAGTTATAAGTAACTTCACAATTACTTCACTATACATAAATTAGTGTGATCCTGTTATCATTGTTTTGTTTAAACATTAAGAATAAATAGGAGTAATAGCTTTATTTCAAAAAAAAATTATTGAATCTGATAGGCTTTAGGAAACCTAGCAAATGATATAAGCCATCCTTACTCAACCTAGAGATATAAAGCATACTCAATATATCAAACCACTAGTTAGCCCCTTTGAGCCTAGTATTAAACCTTTTTCTTTTTTAACCCCACTCACCTTAACCTAAACTAAACCAAAAAAATAGATATCCATTACCCATTGTCAAAATGAGTAGAGTTAGCAGAAAAAATCAAAAATAGGACAAAAAGTTAAAGAAGTGTGAAAATTAGCCATCTTTCTTCCCAAGAAGCAAAAAAATAAATAAGTAAATTAAATTAAATTGAAAGAGAAAGACAAAAGTATGAAAGAGAAATTCACTTCAAGTACAACCTAAAAGAAAAGTTGTCATAACAGATAATTCATTGAAGACCTCTACTCAATTTTGAACCTTTGAAATCCCTATACCCTTTTTTTCTAAACCTGTCCTAAGCCTACGCTTTATCCTAATTAAAGACTTGTTGATCTTAGGTTGAACATAGCCTTACAGATGAGATAAAAAGAAGGAATTAAGGTAAAAGACCCCTTAATAGTCTTGGTAATAACATCCACTCTAAAGGATCACTTTTCTTTGTCTCATAAGCATTTAAAAGATTTATGTGATCTATTAGCTTATTGGATTCTGTCACATAATAAAAGAAATATGTTTAACCCTTATATGAGAGTTTCATTTTTGAGATTATACCTATGAGGATTTGAGGTTAAGACATATTTTCAATGGAATTTAAGCATATCTGGTTAAAAGTTAAGATTTATGTGGCTGTACACACATATGCACTCTAAGAAATAACTCAAATAAAATGTCTCTAATATATGTATGATATGTAAATTGGTCAATCCTTTGTATTAAGTCATGAAAAACTAGTAAATTGTTAATGAATGAAGATTCTTTAAGATAAAATAGGGGACTTAACTTTATCAAATTTGGTGGGTATATTCATTGAAAACCCTCACGTGGCATAACTCTTCCACTAGAGGTAACCTAAGGGTTCAAAGGCTTGTTGCATACATTAAATGCAATTGTGAGTACCTACAAAAGTGGTACCTTGTTTCACTTTTTGTAAAATATTTTTTTGCATATTTTGCTTGAGACTAAATAAATGCTAGTTGGGGGTGTGTTAAGTGTTTAATTTTGGCCAAAAGATCCCTAGTTTAACATTTAATTTGATCATCTAACTTGTCAATTTCATGACTTTTAGATAAAATATAAATTTTAGCTCAAACTAACCATCCAACCGTAGTTTATCAAAATTAATGGTCAGATGATCATCCGAGCTAATCAAATGCTTAATGTATGATTAGATGACTCTACTGTAATCTTATATTTACAGATCAAACATATCATTGTTTGGATAATCTGCACCGTTGCTTTATCACAGAGCAAGATTGGATGGTTTTCTAAGAAAAAATGAGTTCTAATAGGGAAAGGAGATCATGGATAAGATTTAAAGGGATTGAAGTTTCCTAGTAGGAAACTAACTCCCCACCATAAGGAAAAGAGAAGGAAAGTGGGGGAGAATGGAGTTAGAAGGGGGGAAGGCTTTATAAGAGGGAACCCTGTGGGAGTCCCGGACGTTTTTAGTTTTGCCTTTACTTTTCTTTGCTTGCATCTCTTTCTCCTCTATCATTTTTTCCTTTTATTGTTTCTAATCTCCCTCTTTTTCATTTGCCTCCACTCCTAGAAATCCACCATGAATCCACTATCCAGGTCTTTCCTCCTCCACTCGTTTTTCACATCTCCTCGACCTCTTATTCATTGTCGGTTTTCATTGCTTGACCCACCATTGTCTCATTGTTCTTTTATGCGTTCATTGTTCTTTTGTTTAATCCTCCTCTATCACTCCCTCTCCACAGCCCAGATATCTTTGTTCATCTACCTCTAGCCCATCATCGCACCATACCAAACCTCTCTCCTTCACTTGCTTCTCATTCAACGCCCCAGTCAACCCTCCTCTATTTAGTGCTTATTCACCGCCCAGCTCCTCCACCTTCTCCTTCCTCTGCTTCCTTCACCGGCACCATTCACCCTGCTCTGCCCAATTCACAAGCTAGGATGGTCGGATCCCTCGTCACCTTCTCCGCTCCACCACAGCATCCCAGTTTGCCCACTATCCAGACTGCACTGCATTGCCCAATCCTTTCCACACCACATTGGCATCATCTCTAATCGGCCCAGCAGCAGCTTTTCTTTGTTCACTCGCAAAAACCAAGAGCTCCATCTAGGCCATCTTCTTCACCTACCACATGCCCCACTGACCTTGTCTGCTCAATGCAGGAGACTGATAGCACCAGTCCAGCACCGGCTAGCGTTCCATCATCGTTCTCTGTTATTCATCATCACCTGCCAGCCCAGATACGGAAACCCGACATGGGTTTCCTATTTTTTCCTTTTCTCTTCCCTCCCACTCTCCTGCTCCTCTTCCGGATTCCTCTTCTACCTTTGTCGGGTTTCCTCTTTTCCCATTTTTTTTTTGTTTAAATCAAATTTTCTACCAAATTTCCAATTTACCCTTTAGGCTTTAATTTTAATTCCAGCTATGTCTCCTTTTTAATTCCCTTTGTGTCCTTGCTTCTATTCCAGTTTTATTATCCAGGAAGTACATAATCTAAACTGAATTAAGTAAGGCTTTACCCAATCAACTGGATAGCCTTAACACTAAAGATCTCTTTATTTCTCCTTTGTTTCACATCTTATCTTTAATTAAATTTTAGATTCCATTATTGGAGAGTTTATAACCTATTTATCATCTCTAATCTTTAATCTAAACTCCAAAAAGTGATCTAAACTGTCCAAATCCTAAAATCCTTATTTAGCCTAGATCTTTTAGAGTTTTGGGAATTTGCCTAATCCAACCATTGGATCTTTAATCAAAAGCACCAAAAAGAGATTGATGGAGGCTGATTGAAGTTGATGAGACCATATTTGAAGAAATTGACATTGCCTAAGCTAGGGAAGCATATTTTTCTTTTTATTTAGTTTAATTTTCTTTCTTCTTGAATTAGAAATTGTGCAATTTTTAGCAGCTGAATAAATATGAACTTTGATTCCATTTCCAATAATTTTTTTTTGTTTCTTTTTAATTTTTAGATAATTAAATTTTATTTAAACTCCAAATTATTAAATCGAGTCCCTGTGGGATCAACCCATACTTGTATACGATACACTACAATAGCCAATGCACTTGCAGTAAAATAACAGTAATCCTTAAAAGTGGATGAAAAGCCTACATTTTTCTTTTCTTTTTCTTTTTTTTTCTGATTTGAACCATTCACCTTGTTGGCTTTACCTTAGATGTATTGGATACAAAAGATTTTATCTAATGGACATCTCCAAGTCCTTCACTTTTGACCTTTTGAAGCAAAAAGATGGATGGCGAAACATAAAGAAGTTCAAATTATAGAATAATGTTTATTTTTGGGCTTTGAAAGGTCAAAATATAAAGGAAATAAAGATGTCCACTAGATGAAACCTTTTGTAACTATCACATTTGATGCGAGGCAAATAGGATGCATGGTTTGAATCATGAAATATTTTTTTGAAAAAGTAGGCCTGCCACCCACTTTTAAGGATGCCTATTATGCAACCTTGGTGAGATTAATTGCATCATATAATTCGAGGAGAGAGAGAGAGAGAGTAAATAGGAGGGATTTGGTTTTTCACACTCTTGCTTTTTAGGGTAGTTTATTTAACGGCGTATGTATGGCGTTTTTGTTGGCACATCTCCTGTGATATCTCCTGCGATATCTTCCATGATATCTAAGATATGTGTCATATGTTCTGTGATATCTTGTGTGATATCTGAGATATGTGGCATTTGTTCTGTGATATCTCTGGCGATACTTCAGGTGATATCTTTGGTAATATCTGAAATATGCCTCAGATATGAGAAACATATGCCTCTCAGATATCATAGTTAAATAAGCTGCATTTCTGACATCTGAAATGGAAACACCGCAGTATGCATAAATCAATTAAAACCCCACATACCAAATCTAACGGTGGATCATCAGTCTTATATGTTACTCAATAGATGAATGGTTCAGATCAGTTAAATAGTGGTAGTAGTCAAACCATGTTCCAAAAGTCATTCGACAGATGATCCCAGCCATTTAAATAGTGGTTAGAGTCGTGGTGCATGAGATTATGGGCAATTGCCTCTTTAAGCAGGGGCCCAGCAGGATCTGTATGGAATGTGTTGGTTGAAGAAATCTTATGCTTGCATCTTTGGTTGCCTTTATCAATGATTAAGATTGTCTGATTATGATTTGTGACAAGATTGATTGCCTAATTGGTGATTCATTCCATGTTCATTGTGGTTGAGAGACAAGAGAAGCAGGCAGCGCAAGTAACTTCACACCATTTGGTGGTGGGCACAGGCTCTGCCCCGGGCTGGAAGTTTCTATTTTCCTGCATCATCTAGTCACTACCCACAGGTATTCTCTCTCTCCATCTCAGATAGATGAGAATGAGATGAACGGGTTGGATCAACCAACATGGGGCCCTTCATGTAGGTACTTTAAAATAAATTCTTGGTCCTTGATATGTCTTTGATGGCAGATGCATGGCTGAGGAAGACTGGATCATCTACTTTCTGACGATGAAGATGAAAAGGAGACTGCCAATTAGAGTCACACCAATATCTTCATCAATTAACCCAAAGTCTTGAGTTATTAAGTTTGAGACCTTACAGACCTGACACTGTAAGTGGCTATTAATGCACTTGGAATTAAAGAGTAGGCCCTAAGAAAAAAAAAAGTAGGAACCAAATATGTAACTTTCATAGATCTCTACTGCTGCAATGATCTTCTTAATGTTTGCTTCTGCTCAAGTTGAATGTGTGCACAACCAAAGTTTAAAAACTGAAAATTTTACTCAGATTCAAAAGTGTACAAGTCTAGTCAACTTGGACTAACCTGGTAAAGGGCAGCCTCAGTGCACGTAGCTCTTGCCTGTGAGGTTCGGGAAAGGAGTGGACCACAAGAGTTTACAGGACTTGTACTTATCATGTATTTTTGCAACAGGCTGTTTCAATGCCTGTGATCTCAAGGTCACACCACGACAACTTTACAGTTGTGCTAAAGCTTTCCTTTCTGAACCTTGCATGTGTGGGAGCTTCTTGCACTGGGCTATCCTTTCACATGAGAAAAATTACTAAGTAAACCACTTGCACTCATTCTTATCTAATCCCTCTACTCCATACATCTCTAATGTCTTCGCTTGGATTTTATTGTTGATCAAACTACTTGATTTTCATTAGGTGATCAGTGAGACTCTAAGGAAGGCCAACATTATCAATGCAGTTTGGAGAAGAGCTCTCAAGGATGTTGAGATCAAGGGTATTGCTAAAGTTTGCCTTTTTGTTCTAAATTTCAGAAAAATAAGAAATCTATTTCATCAACCATTCACAAATAAAAAAAAGGGCAGTCCCAGTGCACGAAGTTCCCGCATATGCAAGGTCCGGGGAAGGGGCGGACCACGGGTCAATAGTATGCAGCCTTGTCTTGCACTTTGCAAGAGGTTGTTTCCACGCCTTGAACCCGTGACCTCAAGGTCATATGATGACAACTCTACTGTTGTGCCAAGGCTCCCCTTCACAGGCAAGCCTTGAAGGAAATAATGGGTTTAGAAAATCATGCTAAAAACCTGCACTAAAACTGCTACACAAAACTATCAACTACATGAGAAACACATTGAAAACCTGCAGGAGTATTCCCCAATGATAAGCTATCCGACCATTATGGAAATCAGTATTTGGACTTATATTTTCTCCGTTATAATTGCCATGAAATCCATGTTTAATCTCTGGTGAACCAATAGTAGGAATTTCGATGTTAACACACCTAAAATCTATAGGAAATTCAGTTGAGGACCTGTAGGAAATAATGTATGCAAACTTATACTAAAGCATCCTTAAATTCTCCTTAAACCTTGTTAAAGCTACTGCTACAAGACGCATCTCAACTCTTGCTAAAAACAGTAGTAAAGAACTGGAATGAGACGTGTTTTACAAACTAGAGAATAAATGAACAAATGGTTGAAGAACTCGAAATTTGCAACAACTGGTGTTTTTTAGAGTATAAACCAACATGTTGAGCATCAACATTACTTCTATCATCTATGCCAAGTTTACAGTTCTACTCCTGGTCCCATTCAATAAGACAATGACCTCTAGGGAATCGATTCTCTGTAACATCCAAGGAGTGGTATTTTCTGTTATTGTTGGCTAATGTTCGCTTTTGTTCTTGATTTCAACTTTGGATAAACTATACCTAATATCTTATCACATGAGGTCCCTGACACCTGACATTTGATCAATAGGAAGTCAGCAGATCATCATTCATACGGCCAGTTCACAAGCTTCATGAAACCTTAATGCAAATGTTCAATAGGAGCTGGAGTCTCTTGAAGAAGACAAGAGACACCTTGCATCAGCACTATGATAGATGACTTCACTCCTGTGCACTTTTCCCTTATCAGTCCTTGCTCCACTGTAAGTACCTTCATCTTCTCCTTCGCAAGTCTCCAACAAGCCACTATGTACTGGGTCTGATATCTCATGTAGCAGGCTCAGAACCTGTTTAATAGAAGGTCTGGCTCTTCCTTCTCTCTGGGTGTGCAAGGCCCTAACCCTGGTTCAAAGCAAATGTGGGCATATCTGCAAACCTTTGACTTGGTCACATGGTGATATTTTACTCACGTGTCTTTCTTCTTCATAGATTCTTCACAGATTCTGTAAGAATGCTTTCTTCACACATTTCATTTTTCTTTATGTCTTAAAGTTAATTCTATATGAAATGCTTTTTCAGATCATTTTCTTATTGAGAAAGTTTCTTACCTTACATGTGCTTAAACTTTGTCCCTTAAATTCCATGGAGGGAAGTTCTTACATTATAGCGTTTCTTGGAACTTGGTATTCCATTTTTTTACTTACTAGGGTTTCCAAGCACCAGCTAGTAATAATCATTGACAGGTTTCCAAGCTGAACTTCCTGTGGATTTTTTCTTTTAGATTTTGCAATATGCTAAGAGCAGCAGTTTACTAGTTCCATTGTGCTGTCGAGAATAAATAATGCCATAATGTTTCAGGACTATGCTAGTCCAGTAGTTTTTGGTGTATCCTTGTCTGTTTTAAGCTTCTGCAATTAGCAAAAATATATTTGAGACATCTAATCACCCACAGACACAGTTGGAGAGATTTAACATAGTTCTGCTTAAACATTTATTGTTGCTTATCCTTATGTGAAGGCATGCATAGTCTTCTAGTCGTACTAAATAAATTTGCTGATAGATTGTTGGGTTACTTTATTTTATGGGGCCTTTCTATTGTTAATAAGATAATTATGATTGTATCGTTGTTTTTGGTGGTTATGAGTCACCATGCACCCTTATGCTGTTCTCACTAGTCCCTTTAAGATTTAGGTGGGAGTCCCATAATGTTGATACATGATACCTCTTTTTCAGGTCTGCTTACATATTGAAGCAAGACAGTTTGCCTTCATCATATAGATCCTTCCTTAACAAGCATGGTGGGAAGGATTCTGTTATTTTGCAAGGCATCAAAGATATGACTACTGGAGTTCCTTTTACTAATTTGGAGGGAATAGAGAAGCATTACAATTCCATGGGAGTCAACATAAAACTTGACCCCAAAATGGACGTGCCTTATACAGTATGTATAGCCAACTTCTACAAATTACATTACAATTTCATGTCTTTACTGTAAATACTGTTTACATGTTCAATCTTCTTTTTCATTTTTCTTCTTCTAAATAAAAGTAGCAGCAATATTTTGCACCTCTAAATGGTACCTAATAAGACTAAAGTGTAACTGGTGGAGTCGTTTAAATACAGTGCTTTGTTAAATGCCCAACCATTTCATTCTTATTGAAGGTAACAAGATCAATGTAACTAGTGGAGTGGTTTGAATATCATGTTTTGTTACATGTGCAACCATTTCATTCTTAGAAAAGGTGGACTTGCTTCTCTTCATTTGTCTCAAATATATTCAGGTGAAGCAGTGAATGTTTCTCTACCACTGGTTATTTGTCCACAGATGCCCAAAGGCTGTGATCATATTGCATACTATAGTCAGTGACTGATGCGATGGATGCTTACTTCATCTGTTGTATATTTCTAAAACACCAAAATTGTGTGTGAAGGATAACTGATATCAACAATGATCTACACTTATACCAAGGACCCATCCAATCATTTTATTTTCTTCATATTAAGGCTACTATCAATTTGCTTGCAAAGAGAATGGCATAAAACTATTTATCTGAGAGGAACATTAAGTGGAATATTTAGTTAAACAAGTGAAACACTGCTGCAATCAAGATTTATGGACTCCATTTTTTTATATTACAAACGAAGAATCACTCATACATAAGAAAAGCAGCCCCTCCAATTTTATTTGGCAACTAGCTCTTCATCCAACTTGATCCAAATCTCATACAAGGAAAGAAAGAAACTTGTTAACAAAAAAGGAGAAAGGATGCAATGTAGAGTACTTCACTAGCTTTTTCTGGTGGCAATAGCTGATATTGTAAAAGAACAGATAAAACCAAATGCTAAGAAGTCTTTGTAGCTGCTTCAACAAGCACCCAATAGAAAGACAACAGCACGCACATTCTCATGAAATTCATTTTCTTGTGATCAAATTTGGTATCCCATGTTCTTCCTATGAACTAATGCTTTATGATCAGGCAATTCACTTTCTACATGGTACTATTTTCTAATGAAAGCCAAATCTATAGGAAGACAGAACAAGAAAGTATGCATCATAGATATTTCGTGTAGTTCTCAACAAAGGGCAGACCATGTAGGTATGGTAGCATGAGTCTTTTTGTTGGACAATCTATATGTAACTAATTTTGTCGATAGCTTACAAATGAATGATTAATAAAGATTCAGTCATCCACCATATCCTGATAATGATTTTATGGCTTGGGATGTCCCATGAAAGTTATTGTCAATATATACAATTCATATAGCCATTCAAGCATCAATTAAATCAAGCAGTCAAGTAATACATCCTAAAACAAAGCTTTAGAAGATAAGTTCTACATAAACAAAGGCATAATCACTAGCACGATTATTACAAGAAGACATCATGTGCATATAATTTGTGCTATATCAAGTATATACAATTAATATAACCATTCAAGTAGCAACACTCAAGCAGTCAAATTAACATCCTTAAACAAGAGTTTCAATACAACATTGTCTGTGACACGAACACACATCTACTGGCTATTTCTATGAACATAATCAAACCACAGTTTATGTGCTATGGAAGCACGCCAAGCAGTAGCATCTCAACGAGCGGACTCCTGGGTAGGGTGTATTTGTGTGCTCTGTGAATTGTCTATGTTCATTGTGATTGCTTGTAAATCCTGGATCTCCATCTCATCCTGATGCAACACTTGCATTCTGGCATTCACCCTCTCCAAGTTTACATCAGTGACAATTTCATCCTTTGAATCACCACTTAAGTTGCAGGCGTCATTGTCATGGTCGCTTTGAGGATCAAGATTGTCTCCCATCTCCTTTGCCGGCAACATATCGTCAACACGTTCTTGGTGCAAAAAATTGTGCAGCGCACATAATGCTTTGACAAGATTAACCTGTGTCCTAATAGGAAAGGGAGGAGCAATGTTGAGAATAGGAAATCTAGCCTTTAGGACACCAAATGTTCTTTCTGTTACGTTCCTCAACTGTGCATGTCGAAGGTTGAATAACTCCCCAGCATTTTGTGGTTGTTGCATTCCCTGGGCAAACTCCTTCAGATGATATCTAGTCCTTCGATAAGGGGCAAGAAATTGTTGCCTATTTGCATAACCCTTGCCGACCAGGAAGTGTTTCCCTATACCATAAATGCATGAGCAATTAAGGAACAAGGCATCAAGGTAAAACTTACAAATGTAAGCACATAAAGGTTTTACCTTCAGGAATTGTCAACCGTGCTCCTTCTCTTGTAAGAGCCTCTTTCAACACGGCAGAGTCATGTGCAGACCCCTCAAAGCCAGCAAGCACATAAGTGAACTGCATGTCAAAATTGCAGCATGTAAGAACGTTCTGTGTGAGAAACCCTTTCCTAGTACGCCATTTTGACAAATCGCAAGGACCGGTAGCAAAAACCCTAATAGGTATCAATGTCCCATCTGCAGCTCCAATGCAACCCTGTCAACAATATGTCACAAATTGAATGTTAATGCTGCAAGGTCCCAATCTATTCTATTGAGGATTACAGAAGAGAGATACAGTTACCACAAAGTGATTGTCTCTTTGATAATTGTTTGAAATGTCAGGGTGGTCCTCCATTGCATGAGGAGGCATAAGGAGATTGGACAACAGCAAAAGTGCACGAAGAACTTTGTGGAAGTTGGTGTTGATGGTATAAGTGGACCTAAATAGATCCTTCGCTGCTGGTTCGTACCTCTAGTCTTGTCCGACAATCATTAAAAAGGTTGCCATCATCTCCTCCACTGACACCCATCGGGTGTGGTTTGAAAATTTTAACCAGCTTACTAAACTGGAACTGATGCATTCTATACAATTTTTGAAATCTCGTCCCAGTTTCTTCATAAATTAACCAAAATTCCTCGTAACCACGAGTACTTTTTTTGGTGCGCATTAGACGCAACATTTGACTGTACAGCATGGCATCCTCCTCAAATTGCATTACATGTCTCAGTATGTGTGATGCAACCGCACTTATCACATTCTGCAGCTCACAAAGCACCTCATCGTTACATGCACCGCTACACTGTCCCTCTTCAGCCATTACCCTGTAATATCACAATTATATATTGTAATATGCAACTGTGTGCATCACCCATTTACAATTAAATTTTGACATCATATAATGACAGCACAAATAAAGGTCTGAATAATTATCCGTAGCCTCAATGTATAGAATAACATATCTAAACAGAATAAATATGGCCTAAAGAGGTCCAATATAATTACACACCAAAGCATTTCAACCAACATAGTTTCTATGAAAAGAACAAACACCTACAGTTGCATCTTCACATACAACAGTTGTCTCTCCTGTGACCAACGAGCAAAACCCTCCTTGAAGCCTATTTCTGTTTTTTGTAGAATACCATATTCCTTAACCCTCTCCATCTAAGTCAGACCCTCCAAACAATCCAATGCAGTCATCCAGGAGTTGTTGTTTATGCCTGCAAGTCTTTCCAACCTTGATATAATGGAAGGATCAATGAATGGAGGGGGAGCATTACATGCAGAGGATGATGACTGACCAGCATGCTTCCCTTTTCCCCTCAGTCGTCATCGGTTAACAGTCCTAGCGGGGGGAATTGCGGATGATGTTGTGGAGGTAGCTTGGAGGATAGGGGTTGTGGAAGCTGTTCAGATGGATATTGTGGGTGCACTCCATCATTGTCTCCTTCAACTTCCTCCCCATAATATGGGACTTGGGAGATGCATCAACATGCACATTTGACATATCTGGTTTGTATACTACCTTAGGTGGTTCTGTATATTGACTGCAGCTCATGCTCGATTCACAGAGTCCATCATCTTGTTTAGAATTATTAATCCCTAAGGAAAATTCTTCTGTGGTAATGCTCCCCTCAAAAACCGTCTCCAAGTGCTCATAGTTCCATAAATTCCTCCCAAATAAGCAACGAGCCTTTGGATTTGACTGTACATACACAAAAACATTTGTAAAGGCATTGTAAAGGTGATGCACAATTATTATAGAATTGGAGTGGTCCATTACCTGGATGTGGGTATTCATGATCTCTGGAGTTGCGAGAAAGCAATTTCTCTCTACATCCCACCCTAGTCCTGAGTCTCCATTCTTTAACTTTGCAAGCGTGATGTACTTGCTTTTGAAAAGTCTTATTTTGGTATTCAATTGCTTCATTGTCAAATCAACTTCAAATCGTTGTTTGAAACGAAGCAGCAATTCTTTAATCACCACACCCTTTGGCATGCTCCCAGTTGCGATGATTCTACCTGCTATGATTTCATCATAAAGTATTTCGAGGATAAAGTCCTCATATTCCTTAGTCCATCTTTTGTACGGTCCCTTGTCTACATCAACTATGTCTTCAGACACATTGTCCACATCTTTCGCATGACCAGGACTAGGTGTCATAGGGACTCACTCTTTTCTTTTGTGTGGCATCTGAAAATTGTCTCCAACAGATCATAACAACAGGAGGATGCATCAAAATAATATATATGAAAGAAAAATAGCTTGCGACAATTATACTTCTAGTAATTTTGTATAGTTGGTCAGCTTAGAAGACACATATGAGGATAACTTCAAACCATATGTTAACAGATCAACCAACAAGGGAAAAAACCTAAGCCTATGAATATAATGTGAAACCATGTTGTAGGAGATTGCATACCACAAAATGCAGAAGGCACAAAAACAACAAAGTCATAAATAATAGAATGTCAATGTGACTGCAAGAGAAACACCTGAAGACTAGAAGTCCTCAAGGACATTGAACTAGATCATATCAACTCCAGAAATGCCACATTCAACTAACTCAAATATCTATGAATTAGATTAGAATATCTCAATCAAATGTCAGCTCAAAATGGCAAAATCTTCAAACATGCATCTTAGTTTTCTTCCTTTTTTGTTTTCCTGTTTGATATTAGTAGGTATTTTTTTATCTGTCATGCAATTGATATTAGAAGACAAGTTACTATTTTTTTATTTCATCCTCACAGATGTCTGCATGTTTATCATGCAGAAATACAGACACGCTAAAGGTGGCTTCATGAAACAAGGTCACTCCACATTCCTTAACATTTTGGTGTGGAAAGATTATTCACATTGTTTGCATGTGTTTGTTTTGATGTTCAAATGAATTTTGTTTTTTCTAGAAGGTGCAAAGGGCTCTTCAGTTACGCATAGAGGAGCATGCAAGGTACTTGCAAAAGATTTTCAGTAGAAGGCTAGTGACAACTTCATGCCTTATTACATTCCAAAGTCGTCAGTTGATCCGCAAAAGTTCTGAACCTCATTCTCGCTTCTCACCATGTCCACAGCCACCTGAATCAAATACTGATTCCAGTTTGTCATCTCTCCAATCAAAGCACAAGGCGACAGATTCTAAAACAGAATCTGAGATTGCAGTTGCTAAAGAAACGGCTCCGGTTGATAACAAGCATGAAACAGCTTCTGACGAGCCTACTGTTGAAAATTCCATACAATGACATCTTCTAGACTGCATGGGTGACCCTTGTACAGTCAAATTGTGCCTCTTCTTTTTTCTTTATATTCATTAATTTACTCTGCTACAACAACAAGCCCTTTGGCCACAATGTTCAAGTTAATTTGAACAGCCATAGCTTAGCGTTTGTGGGGGACTCACTCATATTTCATGATTAGAGAGCGAAATCAAAGTAGAGAGCCAAGTGTCTAGGATAATATTAGTAATACTTTAGTTGCCTTTGAGCTCCTTGATTGACCACAAAATCAGCAACTATGTTTACTGATCTCTGATCTCTTCACATGTAAAAACTGATGTGAAGATACTTTAAGGCATCTTCCCATTAATGTGAAAACATTGCTAAATTTCCGTGTTGACTATCTAGATTCAAAAGCCACCTGATGATTGGATTCAGTTTGGACCATACATGGTTAGTTGCAAGATTGGTGGTCTGGATTATTGAAAATATCTAAAGTCTACAAATAGAAAAGTTTGACAAGGTTTTGAGTTTTAGAACACTGACCTTCCATTGTAAGGGCTAGGAGCTTAGGTGCCCATGCTTTTAGTATTGTTACATGAAGTGTATCACAGGCCAGAAAGGATACTCGACAATCAAGTTGAAGCTAGGAAAGGGAATTTGCTATTCAACAAGAGGACTTGAATGTGGATTACTGCTCCTTTGGTTATGATCATCAATTGCTAATCATTTTTAATATATTCTTCCTAAAGATGTGTCCTGGCAAACAAAGGGTCTAGATCAAAGACAAGCGTGTCCATAATCCTGATCATCCTTCTCTGGCCTCGTATACTACTAGCTCGATTACTGATCATTACTTTGAGAGGTTGATATTTCATGTTGAGAGAGAGGCTGTCATGCACCACAAACAATGGAACCTTTGTTTTTTTTCTTGTTAAACAAAATGCAGGAAAAAGAACTACTGAATTGATGCTGGTTCATTATGAAAAACTTAGTCTCGTGCAGAACAAAAACATCATGCTGAACAAAAACTCAGTCCCTAACTTCACAGAAATCGTAAAAAGTCTGTTACCCTTCAACAGTTTCCATTATCCCTACTCTTTTATCAAAAACTGAAGAAATAGCAACCGACCTTATGTGCACAAAATAATTCAACAATATGAAAATGAAAATCATCAAAATCACCCATTTTTCTAGAGAAGCAGAAAAGAAAACTCCTACTTCTAGACATAATGAGGGAGAAACATTACAAGCAAAAAAATTGTACTATGTATATCAATCAATCCTTAATCCAGAAGCACATTTCATTTTTTGTGAGAAATTAGGAACAAGAAAAAGCAAAGAAGCATGAACCCATACCTTTTAAGTAGCTTTTAGGCAAAAAACGAACAGACCCAATTGAACCCACTATACCTTTCTACAAACCTGAAAGGAGAAGATGAAGACGACGATTGCAGCCGTTGTTAAGGGCCCTCCAAGCAGACGTTTATTCAGAGATCATGCAAACAAGAAAGCTGGGGTTTTGGTTTGATCTGCCTGCTTTTCCATGGAAACATGTTTAGGGTTGCAGGAATGATAAAAAAAAACCCATAAAAAACCATAGATCTCGTTGAGTACTTGCTTAGGGATTGATTTTTCTGTGAACGCAACTACAAAAGCCCTAGATCTAGTGCCAGCAAGTTTTTTCCCCCACTGGAGAGAGGGTTTTCCACCCTGCTTGTCAAGATAGTAGCAGCAGCTACCAGAGAAGTTTTTCTCCCCTCTGCTTGCCGAATTTTGGAACCGATCTTCAGGGAAAAACCATAGGAATGTTGAAAATGCCCTCTTCCCTCTCTCTCTCTCTCTCTCTCTCTCTCTCTCTCTCTCTCTCTCTCTCTCTCTCTCTCTCTCTCTCTCTCTCTCTCTCTCTCTCTCTCTCTCTCTCTCTCTCTCTCTCTAAAACGCAGTTTTTTTTCTCTCTCTCTACAAGAGGAGCAAACATTACACTTGAATCTACATTTGGCATATTTGAAATAACACCAAACATATCAACATGACAAAAGTTAAATAAAGCTGATATCTTAGATATGTCAGAGATAGCGCTATTAAATAAAGCTGATATCTTAGATATGCCAGAGATAATGCTGTTATATAAACCTGATATCTCAGATATGCCAGAGATAACACGGTTAAATAAACCTGATATCTCATATATTCTAAAGATAACGCGGTTAAATAAGCCTGATATCTCACATATGCCATAGATAACGTGGTTAAATAAGATGCACATTTGAGATATGTCGTGATATCTCAAAAACGCCATACATATGCCGTTAAATAAACCCCCCTTAGTCTTTTCAGATGTATATAGTCTCAAAAATCAATTCTACGCTAAATAATAGGTTATATAAGCTAAGTTATGAACAGAGTTTAAAAGGGTATTTTGGTCTCATAATTATCAAGATACAAGTAAAAGGGAAAATGATATTCTTGTCCCTACAATTCATATACCCTAGTTCTTTCCTAATTTTTTTTATGCATTTAAGGTTCACTTTTTAGTTTTGTAACTAAAAAATCAAAGCTTAAAGCACTAAAAGATTCTACTCATGTTTAGCCTCTAAACTTATAGCTCTATCTGTAAGTAGTCCATAAATTCACTTTTGTCTATAAGTAGCCCTCCAACTTTGAAATTCTATTTGTCATGGGCCCGTATTAATGGAAACCCTAACTTCAATCATTACAATGGCACAATTTTGGTATTTCAACTGCCCCTTCTCCCTTAAAGAAAAGATCCCCACTGCAGTTATAGCAATCTACCTTGTTGAGGGCTAAATGTGAAATGAGTTCACTAGTGTGATGAATGCTAGCAAGTTCATTAAACAAACCTCATAGTCATTGGCTTCTTTAACCAATCTAAATGAAAGTAACCAACATAATATAGAGTGAGTTTCTTTGGTCCCAAAAGATTTTAGGGAAAAAAGAGGAAGAAGACATAAAAAGACCCAAATCAACATGTTTCAAAGAAGATTTATGCCTAGATGAACTATAGTAAACTTGACACCAATAAAATACCTTATGCATTACAGTTGATCATGAACTAATTAGTTGTATCTTTTTTTTGTTTTTGTTTTTCTTTTGGAATGTTGTTTGATTATATCTTTTTTTATTAGCTTTGATTTCATCCATCATACATTTGATGGCTTTAGAAAATAATGAAGCAAGTAGAAATCTATCTTTTAATTGATACTCAAATACCATAAAAAAATTACAAGGATATTAAATCCCTTATTGTATCCATTGAAATCTTAGAATCCTATGTTCTTAAATACTACAAGGTGCATCCTTTAAGTTCTATAGTTACCTACATAATCTATTAGCCCTTTTCTAACAATTATTTGCTTAGCCCTAAATCTTTTGCATTCTACTCCCTTTATCACAAGCTCATTTGAAACATTTCAAAAGACCTAATCCTGCATGCTTAAGTACAAATTTTGGTCCAATTTAGGGACCATCAATCTAGGCAATCCATATAATATAGAATAACAAAATGGAAACCTAGAAGAGGTATATGAAGCTGAACTCAGTTTTATGCAACTGTAGTACATTTTTCCCTTTAGGAAGAAGGGACAAGTAAAATATCAAAACTATCCCCACCTTAGTAGTCAAAGTTGTAGATTTTATCTATAAGAGCCTTGCCAAATAGAATTTCAAAGTTGGAGGGCTACTTATAAACGAAAGTGACTTTAGGGCTACATAAAAATTGATTTGTAAGTTTTGGGGCTACATGTGAACTTGATGCCTTTTAAGGTGAATTGCAAGGGTTGGGATGTTGTTTCCAAAACAAAAATATGTGTATATTAAATAAGGTAATCCACATATTTGATGCTTAATCTGTACCCATTCCATTTTAAAGCGAATTTTAAAATCCAAATCACATTCAAACCCACCATTTGGATTTCACAATCCATATACAATTCATTCGAATTGGATTATACCAATTGCCATCCCTAGGTTACACAAAGCAGCAAATTGTAGGCTAAAGATGCCTAAGAGGAGCGAAGAGAACCCCGCATGCAGTGGGATGAGGTTGATAACTCTTCATGGATTCTTCATGGGAGATAGATCACACCCATAGGCTAACAATATCTACTTGACAAATAGTGATTTAGGTGTGAAATTGAAGCTAGCTAGGCAAACACCTAAAATGTTCATGTCGTCTATCAGACCATAGGCAACACTGAAATAAGTCATGCCTACCGTTTGTAAAACAATAAAAGAAAGTAAGATAAGAAACTGACAAACTTACAATATCAATTCCCCACTAACGTATACATATATGGAGGTGTCAATTTCAATTCCATACATAGAAGCTATTTTCTTACTAAAACATTTGGTAAAGAAATATAGGGAGAGGAGGAAAGACCTCTACATGGTCTTTATCGACTTAGAAAAAGCTTATGATAGAGTCCTTACAGAGTTAATATGGAGTGTATTGGCTAAGAAAGGGGTTTCACAGGTGTATATATACATAATTAAATATATGTATGATGGAGTAGTAACAAATGTTAAGATCACTAGTGGCGAGATCGATGATTTTCTTATCACTGTAGGATTGCATCAAGGATCGGCATTGAACCCATGCCTTTTCGCATTAGTTATGGATGAGTTAACAAAACACCTGCACGAGGAGCTTCCATGGTGTATGCTATTTACAGATGATATAGTCTTACTTGATGAGACAAGGGAGGGCGTAAACACAAAGCTAGAGTTTTGGATAGAAGTATTAGAATCTAAAGAATTTAAAATCAGTAGAACTAAGACAGAATATATGGAATGCAATTTTAGCAAGGAGAGAAGTATGAGTGAAACACCAATTAAGATTGATAACTAAGAAGTCCCCGTAAAAGCCCACTTTTAGTACTTAGGATCAATGATTCATGAGAATGAAGAGATTAAGAGAGAGGTTACTTAGAGAACCCAAGCAGATTGAAACAAATAGAGATGTGCATATGGAGTTTTTTGTGATTGGCGAGTGCCACTCAAATTAAAAGAAAAATTCTATAGGGTGGCCATAAGGCTAGCTATGCTTTATAGATTGGAGTGTTGGGCAATTAAGGAACACTATGTTCATAAGATGAGTGTCGCAAAAATGAAGATATTGAGATAGACGAGCGGCAAGACAAAAAAGGATGGAATTAAGAAGGAAAACATTAAAGGAAACTTAGGTGTAGCACCAATAGGTAACAAGACGAGAGAGATTAAACTTAGATGGTTGGGAATGTCCAAAGTAGACCAAAAATAGCACTAGTTAGGAGTGAGGTATTACAAGTAGAAGGTTCTAAAAGGGTAAGGAATATACCCAAAAAAACTTGAATAAAAGTGGTGAAAAAAGATTTAAAAACTTTGGGACTAAATGAAGCCATGATACTTAATAGAGAGGAATAGAAGAATAAAATTCATATGGCCAACCCCTAATTAGGATAAGGTCTTGACGACGACAACGCATACATGCATGGATGGAGCGTGTGGGCCTAGCCTCCAAAAGGGCCTCTACATCCATTCATGAATTTTGTGAATTTAGAGGCTGCTAATGTTCCTTGTATGGTTAAATGCTATGCATTCATATCAAAGGGGCGTCCCCATCAATCAAGAGACTGGACCGTCCAGTTTGCGCCTCAGATTGTTTAGGCAACATGGGTGATGGAGGCAGACACTCTGTTCCAGCAGCTCACACGAATGAAAATCAATTGGACCACTTTTACTCTAAATCGGCCGTTATATCCCCCTCAGGGTCGACCGTCACATAAAGAATTCTCAATATTTTAAGGGGTGAAAATTAACTGCTTCATTTTTTATATCGCCACACTTCTTCCGAAGCATCAGTTGCAGTAGCAATGGAGCCGGTGAAAACCGCAACTGCTGTTGTTATAGCTGTTTCAATGGCTGTAATCTCTTATCTTTACTGCAACAACCGGTGGAGAAAAACCCATAAATCGGTTTGCAATAAGAAAGCAAGAAAAGGGCTTATCGACGCCATTGGCAACACTCCATTGATCAGAATCAACAGTCTTTCTGAAGCCACTGGTTGTGAAGTAAGATTTTTCACTCTCTTTGAGTCATGGATTCCTCTCAATCTCTGTAAATTTCATGAATTATGGTGGGTTTTTTCTCCTATTGTTGGCTTTATTTCTCTCATCCACCGAAAAGAATGTTGGAAGGAAGAAACTGATATGTTCAAGTCACTTTGCTCTGCGCTTTGATTTATTTTGACATTTTGTTTTCAGATTCTCGGGAAAGCAGAGTTTTTGAACCCAGGAGGCAGTGTTAAAGATAGGGTGGCAGTGAAAATCATTCAAGAGGTGAAGAGCCATTCCAAACCTTTTTGCACTTTTGAAATTGCTTTTGGCTTCATGACTTCTTGATGTGGAGAGGATGAAAAAATAAACTGGACTGTTTGATCTTATATTGGTTTCCTGTGTTGGTAGTTTGGTTTTGGTTGTATACATTTTGAACCTTCTAGTTTATGCATCAACATTCATCAATTTGCTAGGTATTGAATCTTTAACTAGAGTTAAGTATGAAACAATGGGCTTTTTTCCCCTGAATGGTGAGTAGATTTGCCAGGGCGCTTAACCAACTGGGCGAAGTGCTCAAACCCATATGAAACAATATTTCTAAGATGGAAAATCATGGATATTGTATCATTGGATGGGCATAATGATTTGGGCTGAGTTTCTGGGTATTCAAGTAGAAGTTCCTAGGACAAGATATGACGTTCTATTGGAAGCATTAATTTTAACACCATAAGTTCCCAACGAGAGTATTTTTCGCAGGTCCCGTTCCATGCAGCATTTCCTTCAGTTGAAAATCTTGTTTACCACCTTATAGCTCAAATACTTCACATGCTTGTTGGTATCTCTTGAAGACTTGCCTTTGATGTTTCAATATATTCACTATTAGATTTTTTTGTTTGATAATCCTGCTAACCATACTCTGCAGTATCCATGTTCCTTTGTGTTCATGTCTCATGCCTGTACATTGATTATTTGGCAAATTGAGGCTCTTCTCCATACTGAAGCCTGTAGCAATGTTTCAATTTCCTTGTTCTCCAATATGGGCTCCAACTCCTGTGCATACTGTGATGATTTCTGTACAACATCATCTGACTGACTATATGTTCATGAGAATGTTTATATAATCTTTGTTGACTTCTCTTGTGCACGGGAGATTTTTCCCTTTTATTGGTAACTGATTGCTATCCCAGATTCCTACTTCCTGATCCGTGCTATTGATATCTAAGAAGTTCCTGATGCTTGGGCAATCTGTACTACCAATTGATTGCTATTGATAGAAATTTACTTTCTACATTGGCTAATTTGGGCCTCATTAAACATCTTTAGCCTAACATTCTTGAACAAAAACTTTTCTTCCTTGTAGCATAAAAAACATTTTCCAGGTACAAAAGTAATGTCTCTTCTTCTGCCCTTGGTTCCCATATGCATTCTTTATTGTTTATATGACTGCAAAGACAGTGGTCTAGTAAAGAATAGGCATCATGTAAATGGGGATCAGTATCAATACAGATCTGATGAGAATTCTTCTGGAGGAAGAAAAGAAGCCTGCCAACAGTCCCATTGCTTTACAGGAGCCTTAAATTGACTGAAATTTTATGTGGTTTATTTGGTTATATTTCAGGTCGAACATTTGTAACCTTCTTGAATATGATTAGGCTACAGGTAAATTGCTTGACAATGTAAGGTACCAAGACATCAAATCTTCTTTTTATTGACTGGGCATCAGGTAAACTTATTACAATGGGTTCATGCTTGGCTTTTTGGATCTTAAGACTTGCATCCTAGAAGTTGCTTTATTTATTTGGGACAATGAGAGGCCTATTTCTTTGATGCTGGGTTGGGCCATATAGATTACACAAACATGAGGTAATTCTTGTTATCCTCTATGAATATCATTGCACAAAGCTTTTCTTATTACTACATAGGCATTGATGTAACCTACTACGTCTTGAAAGAAACATGGGAGGTTGGAGTGTTCTTTTGTTGTCACATTTAGGAACTGTTCCCTATTGGTTCTTGTTGTCTGCTTTTCTGTTTGGGTTGATTATATGATAGGGGAATTTTATATTTGATAAGGCCAATCTTTTTGCAATTTATTAATTAAGTTGGGTTACTGTTGCAGAGTGGATGTGGTTTCTTTGTGTTACTAGTTTTTATGCTTGTCTTCTGTATTAGGTGTTCAACTGCTGTGAAAAGAATGTGTTTGGGTGTATACCATGAGGTAATCCACACAAAAAGAGCACATCTGGATTGTGCGATTGAAGTGAAATGCTCATGAAGCATGCACATCTGGCTATGCATGGGTCTGGACTCCTGCATATGCCTCAATACTGAGAAGTAAGACTCTAGGCTAGGTGGAAACCTTTTAATCATATCACCGAAGCCCAGATTATTACTCAAAAAATGATTTCCATTAATAATATATATATATATATATATATTTTTTACTTATTTCCCTTGAACGGTAGAGTTGTCGTCGTGTGACCTTGAGGTCACGGGTTAAAGGCATGGAAACAGCCTCTTGCAAAATACAAGGTAAGGCTGCATACTATTGACCCTTGGGGTCCGCTCCTTCCCCAGATCCCGCGTACACTAGGAGCTTCATTCACCGGGGCTGCCCTTTTTTATTTCCCTTGAACCCTAACTCTTTTTAGAGCAAAATGTCACGGGGTTACACTTTCGCCTATGTTAACCCGTGCGGCACTTGTGCACCACTCCTCATTTGGACACAAGTCAGCCTATCTAGCCTCACTTGCTTGGGCTACACTCACTCACCCTTAGAAGCAATGAGAGAACTCAAGAAAGAACCAAAGGGACTAGCTTAAAGAGAAGTAGTATTGCAACTTGAATGCATACACTTGGATGATCCAAATGAAAGTCTCTCCCCCCCTTTTATAGGCTTAGGGAGGTACAAGCAACGGTCTAGATTGTATACAAGTGTTATACATCCAACGGAGTTGGATTAGTCTACATGGTTCTAGACTTCTCTACCATCCTCTTAAATCAAGAGTATTCTAGAGGACTTCTAGAGATGTCTATTCTAGAACTTGGACTTGGGCCATGCCCCATTGTCACGGGCTTGTTGGGTGCGCAGTGAAATTGGGCCTCGTGACATTCTCCCCCACCTAATTCACACGACGTCCTCGTTGTGTTTCTTATACTTAGCAATTTGTTCCCCAAATTGCCATAAGGTTTCAGCTTCTTCCCAAGTAGCCTCTCTTTCCGGTAGCCCTTGCCATTTCACCAAGTATTCCGTCTTAGGGGGAACTCCTCTTCGTCTCTTTACCCTGTCACTAATGATATACTCTACTTTCTTGTCAAAGGACGAAGTCATCAGTGGGGGTGCTCGATTGCTAATTACTCGCGATGAGTCCTCCTTGTTTTCACGATAGGGCTTCAAGATGCTTGCATGAAAGACAGGGTGGATTTTGAGGGAAGGTGAGAGTTGGACTTGGTAAGATACCTCACCGACTTGTTTGATTATGGGATAGGGTCCCTCATACCTCCTTATCAATCCCTTATGCTTTCCTCGTAACGCCTTGAACTGCTGAGGGGGTAGCTTGATCATAACGAGATCTCCTTCCTTATACTCCATTGGCCGTCTCTTTTTATCAGCATGTTTCTTCATTCTTCTTGCAGCCTTATGTAAATAAGAGGTCGCTAAGTCAGCTTGTTCATGCCAGCTCTTGGCAAATAGATAGGCTGCAGGGCTCTTTCCTTCATAGCTTGCTCCCACTGTTAGTGGCGTTAAAGGCTGTTGTCCTGTGGCCAACTCAAAAGGGCTATGGCCTGTTGACTCACTTCTTTGTAAATTGTAGCAGAATTGGGCCACGTCCAATAGTTTTACCCAATCCTTTTGATTTGCACTTACAAAGTGTCGAAGGTACTCTTCCAGTAATGCATTGGTGCGTTCTGTTTGTCTATCTGTTTGTGGATGAAAACTGGTGGAGAAGCAAAGCTTTGTCCCTAGGAGTTTAAACATCTCCATCCAAAACTTCCCTGTAAACCGAGGATCCCGGTCACTTATGATCGTCTTAGGAACTCCCCAATATTTTACTATGTTCTTGAGGACCAGTCGGGCAGCTTCATCTGCAGTGCAATCCGTTGGGACAGCAATGAAGGTTGCATATTTAGAGAAGCGATCTACTACTACTAGGATAGACTCCATATCTTCTACTTTTGGTAAGGCTGAGATGAAGTCCATGGAGATACTTTCCCATGGCCTCTCAGGTATAGGCAATGGCTCAAGTAGCCCTCCTGGCTTTTGATGTTCCACCTTGTCTTATTGGCATATTAGACAAGTTTTGACGTATTCATCCACATTGTTTGACATTTGAGGCCAAAAGTATCTAGTATCTAATAAGGCAAGGGTTCATCTCTGACCTGGATGGCCTGCCCATTGGGTGTCATGGCACTCTCTTATTAGTTCCTTTCGCAAGGCTCCCCATCTTGGCACATATATGCGATTTCCCTTGGTGTATAAAAGTTCCCTCCTGTTGCCAGAATTTTCGAGTCTTTCCATCCTTAATAGCTTGGACAATTCCTCTTGCCACCTCGTCTTTGTCAAGTCCTTCCCGTATACGGTCAGGTAGCATCTCTTCTAGTTTGCTTATTGTTGCTACGTGGTCCTTCTTCAATGCAGCAAGTTCAGCCTTTCGGCTTAGTGCATCAGCAACTTGATTGATCCTGCCAGGCTTGTATTCCAAAACCATGTCAAACTCAGCTAAGAAGTCTTGCCATCGAACCTGCTTTGCACTTAGCTTCTTTTGAGTTTGAAAGTAGCTGGTGGCAACATTATTTGTTTTAACTATGAATTGTGATCCGAGTAGATAGTGCCTCCACGTTCTCAAGCAATGGACCACTGCCAACATCTCCTTCTCCTGGACTGTATACTTTCTCTCTGCCTCATTTAGCTTCCGGCTTTCATAGGCAATAGGGTGGCCTTCCTGTTCCAAGACTCCTCCAATTGCAAAATCAGAGGCATCGGTGTGTACGTCAAAGGGTTTTGTATGATCTGCCAACTTGAGGACTGGTTTTGCTACCACCGCCTCCTTGAGTTCTTCAAAGGCCTCTTGGCATCGTTCCGTCCATTGCCAAGGGTTGTTCTTCTTTAGCAAATTTGTTAGTGGAGCAGCCCGTTGGGAGTATCCAACTATGAACCTCCGATAATAGTTGATAAGGCCCAAAAAGCTACGCAACTCAGTGACTTTGGTGGGTACTTCCCAGTCTGCTATAGCTTGAACCTTAGCCTTATCCATCCATATACGTCCTCCTCCAATCCAATGTCCAAGAAATGAAACTTCTTGTAAGGCAAAGGAACATTTTTCTCTTTTAACATAGAGAGAGTTTTCCCTCAATACTCGGAACACAGCTCGTAGGTGATCTAAGTGTTCTTCCAACGTTTGACTACAGACCACAATGTCATCTAGGTAGACTACTACAAACTGGTCCAAGTAAGGATGGAAGATCTTGTTCATCAAAGTACAAAAGGTGGCAGGAGCATTGGTCAGGCCAAAGGGCATGACCAAAAACTCGTAAGCACCATACTTGGTAACACAGGTAGTCTTAGGCTCATCTCTTTCAGCTATACGTACTTGGTAGTATCCTGATCTCAAATCCAATTTGCTGAAGTATCTAGCTTCTGCCAACTGATCAAATAAGTCAGCAATAAGAGGAATTGGGTACTTGTTCTTAATAGTTACCTTATTGAGTGCCCTGTAGTCGATGCACATCCTCAGGCTCCCATCATGCTTCTTCTGGAACAACATCGAGGCTCCATAAGGGGCTTTTGATGGTCGAATGAACCCAGCATCCAATAACTCTCTTAGTTGCTTCCGTAGCTCCTCCAGTTCCGGTGGAGACATCCTATAAGGGGCCAACGCTGGGGGTTTTGCTCCAAGCTCCAACTCGATTTGGTGATCAACTTCCCTCCTTGGTAGCAATCTTTTGGGTAGCTCAGGTGGCATCACGTCCTTAAACTCGTTAAGGAGCTCCTCGACCTCTTGCAGTTGACACATATTATCTCTACTCCTTTCTTCAGCTAGAGTGGTCAAGAACGTTTCTTCTCCTTTCTTTAGACCTTTGATTAGCTGCATAGCTGATAGGAGTTTCTCTTGTTTCTTGCCATCCTTAAGTACTGGGACCATGCATGGTGCCTTCTCATCATGGAAGTTTAGTACTCCAAGGTACGGCATTGGAATGGCCTTTGATGAGCCAAGGAAGTCCATTCCAAGGATGACCTTAAAGTCATCCATAGGTACTGCAATCAAATTGATACTACCTTCCCACTCTCCAACCTTAATTGATAGGCCCTTGGCAACTCCAAGCACCGGTTTTGCTTCAGAGTTCACTGCCTTTATCCTACTGGTATCCCTCTCTAACTTGAGGTTTAGCCTTCTAGCTTCTCCTTCTGAAATGAAGTTATGAGTGGCTCCAGTGTCAATCATGGCTCGTGTGCCCTTTCCGTTGAGGCACACGTCCACATACATTAGGTCTTTGGCTATTTGTGCAGCAGGTTTAGCCCTCAAGTTCTGTTTCTTTATGACGTTGAGGAGTCTGAGTGCCCCCATCATAGACTCCTCTTGAGGGGTCTCACTATCAACCAATAAAGCGTTAAGGGCCTTCTTCTTAGGGCATTCAAATGCCCTATGGTCTCCATCACATATAAAGCAACCAGAGCGGCGAGGGACAAACTTACCTTTGGCTTTAGAGTCGTAACTAGCCTTCTTGGTTTCCTCCTTATGGATTCTGAATTTGTCTCCCCCGCCTTTGCTTTGATTGACTTTGCCTTTCCTATCCTTACTCGTGCCCTTCACTTTCTTGGTGAACTCCACCAATTTTTCTGCTGTTGAAAGTGCAATGGCTAAGTCTTGCACTCCTCTCCTTTTCAACTCTTGCTCTGCCCAAGGTTGCAGCCCATCCATGAAGAAGAACAGTTTGTCCTTCTCTGCCATCTCCGAGATGTTTAACAGCAATGCTGTGAATTGGTTCACATATTCTTGAATTGATCCGGTATGTTTCAATCGCTTTAGATTCTTCCGAGCCAAGTACTCCACATTTTCTAGGAAGAATTGGGTCTTGATTTCTTTCTTAAAATCTTCCCAAGTGGCTATTGCACATCGGCCTTCTACCACATCAGTGTACTTACGTCTCCACCACAGCATTGCATCATCGGCGAGATACATAGTGGCAATGTCCACCTTTGAGGACTCCTCGATGATCTTAGCAGCTTTGAAGTATTGTTCCATTTGCCATAGGAAGTTCTCCAAGTCCTTGGCATTCTGAGTTCCTTTGTAGCTTGTAGGTTTAGGGATTTTGACCTTAGGAATGAACTCCTTTCGTCCAAACCCCCCACCACTAGCTACAGCCTTTTCCAAAAGGGCCAACCGAATTTTGATATCATCTAGCTCAGTCATTTCATCATGTAGGCTGGCTACTTCTCCCTCCATAGTCTCAAGACGATCTGACATGTTCTCCACCTTTTCCGTGGTCTTGGAATCCATAATCTTGACCACCTCAAAGGTGCTTCGCATGTCATCTTGAAGGCTATGTAAAGCATCCACATATGCACTCGATTTGTTCAAGCAATCAGAAAGAGTTTGCTCAAACTTACCAAATCTCTCTTCCAACGTAGTGAGGCGAGCATCCAAAACCAACTCTTTTGATGGGTCTTTAGACTTCTCCCTCCTCAACTTGTGTTGGGCCTCCACAGGGACATTGCTTACTCCCAACTCGCTTGCCATGGTGCTCAGGTGCGATTCACCAAGTTCTCCACAAGTAGTTCCCTACTTAACGCGTTACTCCGATACCAATATTTGGTACCAACCTGCTCTGATACCAATTGTCACGGGGTTACACTTTCGCCTATGTTAACCTGTGCGGCACTTGTGCACCACTCCTCAATTGGACACAAGTCAGCCTGTCTAACCTCACTTGCTTGGGCTACACTCACTCACCCTTAGAAGCAATGAGAGAACTCAAGAAAGAACCAAAGGGACTAGCTTGAAGAGAAGTAGTATTGCAACTTGAATGCATACACTTGGATGATCCAAATGAAAGTCTCTCCCCCCCTTTTATAGGCTTAGGGAGGTACAAGCAACGGTCTAGATTGTATACAAGTGTTATACATCCAACGGAGTTGGATTAGTCTACATGGTTCTAGACTTCTCTACCATCCTCTTAAATCAAGAGTATTCTAGAGGACTTCTAGAGATGTCTATTCTAGAACTTGGACTTGGGCCATGCCCCATTGTCATGGGCTTGTTGGGTGTGCAGTGAAATTGGGCCTCGTGACAAAAAGCTCATGAGGCACATATCCAAACCAGTTAAAAGTTTTCCTGTTTTCCCTTTACTTGACCTCATGGTCTTGGAGGATGTTTCCACCTTTTTTTTCTTTGCAATTGCTCATCAAAATCAAATGTACTTGCAGAGGGCTAGCTCTCATCAAGAAATTATTAGATGCATTTTTCTTAGCTGAACAGCCATACTAAGTGAAACTTAAGGGGTCCGTTTTCTTTTACTCATCAGGCATATGCCTCACTTGCAAAGGTCTGGAAACCTGCTTATGTGACCTTGTTTGTCAACATGCTGTTGCAGTTATTGAAATTATGCTACATCCATTTCTTCTTCATGTGTCATTACAATTGATGGAGTTAGACACAAGTTTTGGGATAATATGTTATGATGCACTTTGGAACCTTCAGTTTGTTGAATACCGGACTTAAAACTTTGTCAAGAAATATGTGACAGGGAGATAGAGGAGATGGCACCTCTATTTCTAATTATTTCATGTTATCTTCTCATTTGAGAAGGCATTAAGAAGCTAATATCTCACATTTTTGTGAGTAGTTTGACCTTTTATTTGAGTTCCATTTTTAACATGTGATCCTATACAGGCTTTGGAATCTGGCAGACTTGCTCGGGGTGGTACTGTGACTGAGGGAAGTGCTGGAAGCACTGCTATTAGCCTTGCTATGGTAGCTCCTGCTTATGGATGTAAATGTCATGTTGTTATCCCAGATGATGCTGCTATTGAGAAGGTATATCTTGGTTTATCAACCATTTTGGGTTTCCCATGGCAGTATACTATTATCAACTTTAGTTTCCTAATTTACATGATTGGCTGACCCCTAATCGGGATAAGGCCTAGATGATGATGATGACAATAACAGGGTTGATTTTTTCAGTGTGATTGTCTTATTTTCCCAGTAAAACTTGAAACTCTGCCTGTCTATGCTATCAAGGTAAAATTGAGTAGATGAACATTTTCTAGAAAGAAATATTAGCATCTGATCTGATACATGCCAGATAGAGAAGAAAGAAGAAAAACTAAGAAAAAGAAGAGCCCGCTGTTTCTTGAAGCTGTGGGCCCCATTTCATTCAAATCATGTACAAGCCAAAGTTAACAAAACATGGGCTGCTTTTTCACTTAAAACATGCATACATTACAAGCCATCCGGTTTATACAAGCAACTCAAAAGGAGGACCAACTATTTGCTTTCTTTAGAGTTCTCTAACTTCCTTTCTTCTTTGTATAGTCACTTTGGGATTAGAAAGTAGGAAAATTGCCATGCTTGGTTGCCAAACCTAGAGAGGTATTTAGGAGAACTGATCGCTATATGAAGAGACCCCATACTGATTTTCAATATGGTTATTTCATTATTGAATGAAGAGACCCTATAAATTATTCAGTTCTGATTGGTGTTATCTATGCACATCAAGCTAAAGATCATGCTTTTCTCAGCAGCCTCAAAATCTTTATCAAGAGTCTTAATGGGAGCTTATATCTTGAACTCATCTTTGTGAATCACAGATGGTGCATAAAGATGGGAGTTATAGCTTGAACATGTCTTTGTGGATGCCATGGGATGCATAAAGATGCGAAATGATTTCTGGCCTTTGGCTTGACATTCTTGACAAAGTGGGACTCTTTGATAAGAACTGGTGATTCCTGGTTTTCTTAACAATGACAGTGACATGGGGGCTGCCTATCAAAAGAGGGTGCTTCCAGTAAACAGATGATTATTACCCAATTGTAATTTTATTTTTCTATTTTGTTGATACTTTCTGCTATAACATTTGAGCAGAAGTTGTGCTAACCTCTCCATACTTGGAATATTATGTTGCTATTCACATCAAGTAGTTAATGGAAAATCATCAAATAAACTCCAAAATGATCATGACTATTTTGGGGTTGAAACATTTGGGATTAAATAGCTTCCTCTGCACTAAGGAGACTATATCTAAACTTTATTTTAGTCTATCTCTGTCCTGCATGGCATACAACTAAGTGAATTAGCTCTTATCCTATGTGAGGCTATAGCTCAGAGCCTCGTTGACTTCACTAAGCACTATCATCTTATTAAGATATGAGATACTTTGCAGAATGATTGGCAGTTGTATGTTTAACTGTCTACATAGAGTCAGTCTTTTTCAAGTTACTAATGAGAATGATGATGCTGTTCAGTTATACGTATTGTTACTTCTTTGCATGGCTGTCAGTCTGCTTTGCAAAAAAGACACGAGTCTTCTTTTGTCTCAGTTTCTTACCTAGAAAGTCTTTGCAGGCTCAAGTACTTGAAGCTCTTGGAGCCATTGTAGAAAGAGTAAGACCTGTATCAATCATACACAGAGATCACTTTGTCAATGTTTCAAGGAGAAGGGCATTGGAAGCTGCTAAATTAGCTGCAACACACAGAGAAGTTGGCAAAACAGAAGCTAAAAATTCAACACACATCAATGGTCATACACAAGATAAACAAGAACAACTGTCCTTTTCCTATAGTGACTGCAAAGGAGGTTTCTTTGCTGATCAATTTGAAAACATGGCAAACTTTCGTGCTCACTATGAGGGCACTGGTCCGGAGATCTGGAAACAAACTGGTGGCAATCTGCATGCTTTTGTGGCAGCAGCAGGTACTGGTGGAACAGTTGCTGGCGTTACACGGTTTCTTCAGGTTTGTTCATCATGACTCTAGACTCTCTCCACAAATCCACCCGTTAGGATTTTCCCTAATTTTCTTAGGAATAGAAATTGTTATTTGGTGTCCCTCATGTGCTTTTGTACCTTAAGACAGGAAAAAGACCCCAAAATCAAATGTTACCTGATTGATCCCCCTGGTTCTGGTCTGTTCAATAAAGTGACTAGAGGGGTGATGTATACAAGGGAGGAGGCAGAGGGCCGGAGGCTAAAGAACCCTTTTGACACCATAACTGAAGGTATAGGAATCAACAGGATTACTAGGAATTTTATGATGGCAAAATTGGATGGAGCATATAAAGGAACAGATAGGGAGGCTGTTGAAATGTCAAGGTAAGTATTCATTCACTCCCATGGCCTTGTACCTCCAGTGAGTGATCATATAGTGTTCGTTGATCCAACTTCTTATCAGGTTTCTTATGCGGAATGATGGCCTATTTCTTGGGAGTTCTTCAGCCATGAACTGTGTTGGAGCCGTGCGAGTTGCACAGTCATTGGGGCCTGGTCACATAATTGTGACAATCCTGTGTGATAATGGGATGAGGCACTTGAGCAAGTTCTACAATTCACAGTATCTATCTGATCATGGCTTGACACCTACTGCTGCTGGTTTGGAATTTTTGGGTCTTGCTTAAGATGGGTATATCAGAATATGCTTCAGGATTATATGTCTTTGTCCTCTCCATTCATTAGTTCTGATCAGTATAATGATGGCATGGGTCCGTGTCTTGGGTTCTCATTCCGCTACGATCCATGAAACAATGACGCTATTGATCATATGTCACACTTAGAGCTTGCTTCAGATAGGTATGTCAGAATCCATGTCAAGCCTAGTGTTTTCTCAATCGGTGGTCATGCAGTAAACTTTGATTCTTTAATGTGTACCAGGCGCCAGTATGTTGGTTTTACATGATCATCTGGAAATTTTGTAACAGTAAGTAAAGTGATCAAATATGAAAATGAGAGTTCGTTTGAGATGGGTACGTGAGAATCATGCCAAGCCTGTGTCTAAATCTCCAGTGAGAAGTTTGATTTGTATAATGTAGCCATGAATCAATATGTTAGTTTTCACAGATTTAGCTACAAATTTTGTGATGACCCATTAGGATACTTGATGAGAACTGTCAAGGGATCACGGTCATACGGTGTATCAAATTAGCACATGAATATTTCCTACAAGCAAATCAAAGCGAAACACTCGTGTACTGCAACGGGGAGGGCTCTTCGCTACCAATTAATTCAATTACCTTTTATTCAACAACAATTTTTGTGCCATTGAAGATACCAACTTTTGCGACCCCATCAATGGGGTAAAAACTCCAGTGTATGGATGGGTAAGTGGGTCCATAATGGCTAAGCTTCACTGGAAAAGAAAAAAAAAATGTTGTAGCTAAAATGATCATCCTTTTATGAAAATGAAAAAAAAGGGCAGCCTTGGTGTACGAAGCTCCCGCATATGTAATGATTGGGCAAGGGTCAATAGTACACAGCCTTATCTTGTATTTTGCACAAGATTGTTTTCGCACCTTGAACCTGTAACCTGAAGGTCATACAATAACAACTTCACCGTTACTCCCCTTCTACCTGCTCCTCCCTTTCTCTTTCTCACCTCGTATCTGCACTCTCCTTCTTTTCCTTCTCTCTCTCACTCTCTCTTTCCCTCTCTCACTTTCCAGCAGTACACCACAGCTACCTGTGTCTCCCCAATCACCTATTGTACTTTCTTCTCCGCTGTAGAACAGCAGGGCCACCCGCCTGAGGCAGCCAGCCAACACGCACCAGTCCACCTCCATCCCTTCCTCCTTCCCCTTCACCGGCCTGCTCCGACAACTTCAGGAGGAGGAGAGATGGTAGCACCCCCGTCTCCAGTTCCCACTGTCTGTCTCTCCACCATAGAACAGGAAACCGGTCGGCAAGTCCTCTCTCACCCACAACTCCCCTTCTCTGGTATCTCTCTCTGCATCATCGCAACTTCTCCCGTGCTTCCACTATATTTTTTTCACTGTTTCACTCTTAATTTCCATCCTGCTACAACCTTCTTTCATTTCAATCAAAACCCAAATCGAGTTTCTCTTCAGATCACCTATCTATCCTTACATTTCGGAGTTTCAAACAACACAGGGAGTCGTTTCCCTCTATGGGTTAAAGAAGAAACAATTTTTTTTCAAAAATTCCAAAACTACCCTTTAGTCTTTAATGAAAATTTCATTTTCATCGTTTTTAGCTTATTTTAGTTTTGCTTTATCCCTGTTCTACCTATCTAGAAATTCTGTAATCCAAGCCTGTTTTATTTAAGCTTAACCAAATTAATAGTTAGCTTTAATAAAAATTATTTCTTTATTTCTTGGTTTGTTTCTCATCAGATTTTCAATCAATTTCTAGATCTTGTTTTTAGCACAATTCCTAGTTGATTCAACATCCTAGGTCTTCAATATGAAATTCAGAGATTAAATCTAAGCTATCTAAAATCCAAAATTCTTCCTTAGTCCAAATCATCAAAATTTTGAGGAATCTAAATAATCCAATTGTTGGATCCTTAATCAAAAGTACGAGTGAGATATTAATGGAAGCCATTCAACGTTGATGGCATTAGATTTGAAACAATTTGTCATAATCAATCTAGGGAAGTGAACTTTATTTGTCTTTTAGTTAATTTTTTGTCTTTTTGAATTTGGATTTATTTAATTTTCATTGGTTAAATAGATGCCAGTTTACAATTCCTTGTTATTTAATTTCTGTCATTTCTTTTATTTTTGGATAATTACATTTTATTTAAACTCCAACTTCTTAAGTCGAGTCCCTGTGAAATTGACTTGTACTTGCAGTAGCTACACTACAATAGCCCATGCATTTGTGAAAAACAATCAACAAGTTTTTGGGGCCATTGTCAGGGATTGAACCCATGTCAACTGCATGATTACCTAAATCATATATTTGCATTTACTGCTAAGAAGGCAATCTAGGAAATGATAAACTAAGGCTCTTTAACTAAGCCTTGAGGTGAGCTTCCCATGTAGGTTGCATTGTGCCCCATCTAACACCAAAATCTGGTCAATTTCTATCAACCAATAAAATGCACTAACCACTTACTTGGAGTAAATAGGATACATGTCTTCTTGAGAGAGAGCCCCACTCTCAGGTCTGATTAAAGATTCTTAGTATATCACTTCCTTCGTAAAATAGCTACTAAGTATAAGATGGTTTTCTACTTTCCAGTTAGAGTGCAAACACTAATATAATATGGCTAATAAGTTGCTAAAGATTGTGTGTGTGTGTGTGTGTGTGTGTGTGTGTGTGTGTGTGTGTGTGTGTGTGTGTAGCAAAGATTTATGAAGTAAACTACCTAGAAGCATATCATAGATCCCAAAATCTACTTGAAATATCACCTATAAGGAGAAAGTGCCACCTAAACCTCTAACCAGGCATAATGAGGTGTCTTTCTATTTTGTTTAGGTAGACATCCTTGTATACAAGTCATTGTTATATGAGAATTGTTTCTTATTTGTAGTTGCTTTTTAGGATAGTTTTCTATTGGATATTAGTTTCTTTTTCTATGAAAATTCTTATTAGAACCTCATGTGATTATTATGTGTAGTGTAAGGCTCTTCTAGCAAACTAAACAAATGAGAAAAGATTTATAGGAGATCTGAGTTCTACTCCAATTGAACTTGAAATAAAAGGTCCAATCCTCTTGGAATAATCATATTCTTTCTTTTTGTTTTTTTGTTGATCCTTTAGAATTGGATTCATAACATTTGGCATTAGAGGATTTAAACCATATGGAAGAAGAGATATAAGCATTTGGGAGAAGTTAAGAGAATGGTTGAAGAACTCTAAGATATCAAGGTCATAGTAAAGGAATTGTCAAAAGCCATCACCATGATCAAGCTTCAAGCTAAAGCAAATTCCTCCAATGAAGAAATTGTCAAAAAAGCACTTATGTAGATGATCAACTTAGAAAACCTATCTATCAAGGACTTATATGCTCAAGCACTCAAGTAGATGATCAAGTTAGAAAACCTATCTAACAAGGACTTACATGCTCAAAACTGTGTAACTCCTTCAAATTTTCTTATTATTGGAGGAGTGACACATCTCATGTTAGATCTAGTCAGTTTAAATAGTAGTTTTTACCACCTCTTGAATATGTGATCTCTGAGCAACTCCTCTTAGGATTTTGGTTATAATAAAAAACCATCTTAGTCTAACCATATTCATGACCTTGTGGTAATAATATTGTGGTTGATTATGCATTAAATTTGTGCTACTAGATCACGAACTTGCAAAACCATCAACCACCACCAATTATGAAGATTTGCTTCTCCAATTAACATACTAGTATGAATTCAGGCATAGATAACTTGGAAGGAAAGTATGATGACTTGGGTTATTCAAATGCCTTTTAAAAATTATTTTCAAAAAGACAGGATTCCTATGTTAAAATTCTTTTTAGAAAACAAACAACAAAAACATTTTTCATTGAAAAGGCTTTTCAGAAAACCCCGAGTGTCATCTGAGTGATCAAAACACCTTCATGAGTTCTGAAATTATACATTTTTACATTCAAAATATAACAAATCAAAGCTTATCATTTTTCAGAATTCTATCTAGTTATAGCCCATAGTCCAATATGCATTAAACATATTTATATATGTCTAAACTAATTATCACATTTACATAACTACCCAATCATCTCACAATATTTATAAAATGTACAAATCATACATACATTGTAGATATTCTCTCTAACGATTTAGAGCATCTAGTCTCAGCACTCTTGTCTTTCTCTTCTTTGTGTTTATCTATAGAGTTGGTAGTTGTGAGTATAGGAGAATATACTCAGTGAGTAAAAACTAATATCACAAATATAAATCAATGTAAATTTGCATCCATGCACTCATGTCACAATGAAACATCTTTACGTATGGTTCCTAAGGTTTATCAATATAAATTTGCAATGCATCATTTGCATACCTTTCAAACATTCCATCAAAGATTTCAGTTTAGTCAAGTATAACACAAGTACAAAAATAATGTGATATGTCGACAGAAAAAAAGAATCCTCATCAAACATGCATACAAAATCAATGATAAAATAGTTAAACACTAAAATCTAAATTTAAATCACATATAAGAAAATCCTTATCAATTTATGTCAAACATTTCAGTTCTCAACATGTGAATATAAATATATCAACTCTCAAATCATCCAAGGCATCATCATGCCTAGTGGCTAAGGTATCTATGACCTTATGATGCGCGTGGTGCCTAAAAGTCAACATGTGGCAACTGCCATATAATAGGACACACAGCACTACAGTAGCTGCCCAATCATGGAACACTGTAGTAAAAAGAGTACATGGATTACTATGTTGCAGCAACTGCCCAATAGTGGGACATTGCATGCTCAAATGCTAAGACCAACTACACGAGACTTATCATTGTCTTGCATGGGAGGAGAATAGATTAGGTAGTGTAGCCTTTCTATGATGCTGCACTCAAAATCTAGCCACTTGGGCTTAGTGTTGAAATACCAACTTTTGGAAAGTGGGTGGCCATCCCTATAACCCTCCTATCATAGTGTTCACTAGGCAAAAATACCTATCTAAAATAAATCCTTGACAAATCAATGTGTGAAAAATCTAGGTACAATTGTACCCTCAATGACATATTAGTCGCCCACTGATGACATAATTAGATCTTGATCATGGTTTAAAAATACAAAATTTTCATTTAAATGCAAATAAGATGTCAAATATAAATAATGCACAAAATTTAGTTAGAAATCAACTCATGATATGCATTCTACCATTTCAAGTATAATCATAAAATTTCTTTATTTTTATGAAAAATTGGACAGAGTTTTCCTTGTTTATAAGGCAATACACATTTTATGCATGTGATGCTATTTACCTGATAGTCATCATTGCATGTTTAAATAAAAATAAAAAATTGTCTTCTAGCAATCTCATTCATAATTAATATAAGAGTCATCACATAATTCAAATTATAAGGATACTATATCTTACAACCTCAAAATGAGTCATCAATTGCATTTAAGTATAGTACTTACATGTATTTAATAAAAAATATACATAAGTGCAATTAATATGAAAACTTAGAAACCTTAGGGTTTACCCACCTCGATCTGATGGTTCAGATTTACTAAGATCAATTATGAATCATTTGGAGGTTGATCAACAAATAAGAATCACCTATCAGAGCCTTAATTATCAATTAAGCACCAATATAAGAAATGTGGAATAAATGTCACTTATTGATCACATATTTGTATACTAAGATCCTAATTTGAATGGTTAGATCATCATTTATCTATTGTTCAACCTCATATCAGATACCATTGGGTGTTGGGGAAGTCAATACATCAATCAGTCAAATATGATATTCCAAGCCTAAATTATATAAATCTAAGCGCAGGAGTGATCAGATCTACAAATTAATGGTCCAATCAATATTTTATACATTTAACAAGCTTTTTACTTCTTTTTTTTTTTTTTACGTGCAATTCACATCATAGATTCATAGATCTACTGTCTAATCGTATTTTCAATAGTCAAATTTGTAGATTTAGCACCATTTGTGTACTGAGTTTAGATAAAAAAAATTCAACGGTTAGATGATCTTTGATTGAACTTCTGTTGACATGGATCTGTAATTCATTTGGCAAGGATTCCATCCATATAATTTTCCCAAATTTGTCCTTGTTGGAATTTGGTTACTGATGCCAAAATTTGATCACCAGAGAAGACGATCAGAAAATGGTCATTGTCGGCAACTGTTACAATGTTAAAATCATCTAATTTTCAAGAAATTTTTTTGTGGCTTTTGTAAATCCCTACTTCATTGCATTAACATTTTTTAGGTTTTTCCACAATCTATTACTGTGCACATAAGAACACAAACACTAAGAGAGAAAGGAAAGGGAAGAGGGAAGGGAGAGAGAGACACTGCAAGAGAGAGTAAGATGTGTGCACGAGAGACAGGAGAAAACAGAGAAGGGATAGGCAGTGGTGCTCACTACCCTCATCCCTGCTTGACAAAGAACCAGCCTTAGAGCTCCACGTGTCGAGCTCCTCCTAGTTGACATTTGTCTAGGGTCCATTTGTTGAGAGGGGGTGCTACTATCAATTTGGCCCCCCGGTTATTTAGTAAATTTTAAGTTTTTCTATTCCCGACCTTTGTTTCACTCAAAATTAGTGTTGTTGAAGAGCTCTCATCTCGTACATTTTGATTTTTGAAGTTTTAAAGCCTAATTTGGAGTTTTTGGTGAATTTACTTTTACAAATTTCAATTTCAATGAACTTTGATTATGTATTCCAAATTCAATCAAAATAGTAACAAAACATAGGGTTGTTACATTCTCTCCCCTAGAAAAATTTCATCATCGAAATTACCTTTTACATTACGGCTCAAATAACTTTGTGTGCATTCTCTTCATTTCATCCTCAACTTCCTAGGTAGCCTCAATGGAATGATGTTGCCAAAGGACTTTGTTTAATGGAATGGTTTTCATCCTTAACTTGTGTTCCTTTTGATCCAAAATCTGGACAACCTTTTCTTCAAAAGTTAAGTTAGGTTGCAACTCTGCTGGTACATGTGTAAGTATGTGTGAAAGATCAAGCACATACATATGCAATAAGGAAACATAAAATACATTATGAACATCTGCAAGGTGTGGTTGTAATGCCAATCTATATTCTACTAGTCTAATTCTCTCCAAAATTTCAAAAGGACCAATTAATTGAGGACTCAATTTCCCCTTAGCATTAAAACTCATAATTCCTTTCAAAGGAAAGACCTTTAGAAACACATGATCTCCAATCTCAAATTCCTTCATTTTGCGTAACTCTTTTGTTGACTTTGAGTAGCTAAAAGTGATTTTCGAATAACTTTTGCTTTCTCTACATATTGCTCCACTAATTCAAACTTCATCAATTGTCTTTCTCCAACCTCATTCCAATAAGTTGGTGAATGACACAGCCTTCCATATAGTGCTTCATATGGTGCCATGAGCAAATTCAACAAGGGGAAGGTTCTCATCCCAATTTCTTTCCATTCAATTGACAGGCTTGTAACATATCTTTTAATGTCTGAATAATTCCTTTTTATTGTCCATCTATCTGGGGATGGAATGCTATATTGAAACTCAAGGAAGATCTTAATCCTTCTTATACACTCCTCCAAAACTTGTAGATAAATACGCTACCCCTGTCTAAAATAATGGCCACAAGTGTTCTATGCAAGCTTACAATCTCTTTGATATATAGCTTCACCAAGCTGTCTAAAGACCTTGTCTATTGAATTGGGAGAAAGTGGGCCAACTTTGTTAGTCAATCCACAATCACCCAAATCATGTCATGCCCATTCAACATCCTAGGCAAGCCACTAATGAAGTTCATGGTAATGTGGTTCCATTTCTAGTAAGGAAGTTCAAGGGACTGTAACATTCTAGTCTACTTCTAATGTTCAGCCATTACTTGTTGGCAGGTTAAACATCTTGCCACATTCTCCAGCATTCTTTTTCATTCCATGCAACCAAAAATTTCTTTTCAAGTAATAATACATCTTGGTTTCCCCTGGGTGAATGGCATACTGTGAGTGATGTGCCTCCTAAAGGATTTTCTATCTCAACTCTTTATTTGATGGAACTACTAATCTTCCACAAAATTGAACACCTTCGTCTGAACACTAAGTAAACCCTAGTTTATTAATTAGTGCTTGTATATCTATATCGTCTTTCTGAGCTTGGAAAACCTTCTCAACTATAGTAGATTTCACTATTAAATTGGCCACAAATGATCCTTTACCCTTGTATTGAATTTCTAGTTTACATTCAACTACATTCTAAAGTAATTTCCACTTTTAGTGGAGCATACCTACATCAACCCTTGAGTCTTCTAACTTAATGCATCATCCACTACATTGGCCTTTCTTGGGTGATACTGAATGGAGAAGTTATAATCTTTTAAATACTCTATCAATCTTCTTTGCCTCATATTTAGATCTTGTTGACAGAAAATATATTTGAGGCTTTTATGATCTGTGGAAACTTCAAATTTCCCACCATACAGGTAATGTCTCCAGATTTTTAATGTAAAGACTACTACCACCAGTTCTAAATCATGAGTAGGGTAATTCTTTTCGTGTGTCTTTAGCTATTGAGAGGCATAAGCAATCACTTTATCATGTTGCATTAATACACATCCTAGCCTTTTGTTTAATGCACCACAAAAGACTAAAAATCCTCCATTACCTAAAGAAGTATTAAAATTGGTGCAAATGTGAGTCTCCTTTTTAATTCCTAGAAACTTGCTTCACATTCATCACTCCAATTAAACTATGTTTCCTTTCTAATTAGTGTAGTTAATGGTAAGGGTATAAATGAAAATCCTTCAACAAAAATGAGATAGTATCCCACCGGGCCTAGAAAACGACATATTTCTATCACTGATTTCGGTCTTTTCCAATTCATCACTACCTCTACTTTTGTTGGATCCACAACAACTCCGCATCTAGAAATAACATGGCTCAAGAAGTTAACATGTCATAATAAGAACTCATATTTTTTTAACTTAGCAAACAAATGATGAGTCTAAATATTACTTAGGACAATGTGTAGATGCTATCTATGTTTTGTTCTGATCGTGGATAAATAAAAATATTATCTACAAATGCTATGAGAAATTAATCCAAATGGGCTATAAAGACCCAATTCATAAGGTTTATAAACATCGTGGACGCATTTGTCAGTCAAACAGCATAACTAAGAATTCATAATGACCGTAATGAGTTCTGGATGCTGTTTTAGAAATATCTTCTTCTCTAATTCTCAATCGATGATATCCTGACCTCAAATCAATTTTAGAGAAAATAGTTGCAGATTGTAGTTGATCAAAGAGATCATCAATCCAAGGCAAGGGATGCTTGTTCTTTACTATAACACTATTCAATATTTAGTAATCAACACGCAGTCACACAAATCCATCTTTCTTCTTAACAAAGAGAACTGGTGCTTCCCACAGTGAAACACTAGGTCTGATAAAACCCTTATCTAGTAACTCTTCCAACTCTGTTTTCAATTCTGTTAGAGCCATTTGATATGGTGCCTTAGAAATAGGAGTTGTACCTAGCACAAGTTAGATGGCAAAATCAATTTCTCTCGGAGGTGGTAATCCTGGAACTTCTTTAGGAAAAATATCTTAAAATTCTCTAACAACTTCCAACTCCTTGAGTTTAGGTTGTTCAGCATCCATTTCTACTACACTCGCCAAAAAGGCCTAACATCCTTTTGAGGTATGTCTTACTGCCTTCATGACTGAAATAACACAAACACCATTTGTATTTAGTCTCCCTTGGAATGAAATTATTATCTGTCTTGGTACACAGAACATGACCTTCTTCCTACGACAGTCCACTATTGCCCAATTCATTACTAAACACTCCATTCTCTATATAACGTCAAAATCCATCATATCGAGTAGAATGAGATTGGCCTTCAATTGCTTCCACACTATCTCAATAGGTACATCTTAGAGAAACTTATGACTACTAATTGATTTACCTATTGGTGTAGTTATATCCAAGCTAAATCCCAAGTTATGTATCAGTAAACACATACAAGATGCAAAAATGATGGAGATAAATGAATGCATGGAACCTAGATCAAATAAAACTTTAGCATGTCTATCTCAAATTAAAATGGCACCTTCAATTACTACATTTGAGGCTCTTGCTTGTTTAGATGTGATAGAAATATATGTCCCCAACTTCGAGGTACATTATTCGTCCTGGGTCTATTGCTTGTTTGTCTCTTAGGACACTCATTCATAAAGTATCCCTGTTCACCACTTCTATAACAAAGTATCGGTGGTCTCTACTATCCTAGTCTAAAGCAAAGTAAACCAGGATGATAACCTTTACATCTCAGACACTGTCTCCTATTTAACCCTCTGCTTTGTTTGGCAGCCTATGGTCCTTAGTGTCTATGTGGCCCTCATGAAGAAGAAGGGTGCTTACCCTTGCCTAAGTGTCCTAGAATGGTACTGTATTTCTCTTTATCTTGCCACTCGGCTTGATTACTAAAAAAATCTTTCTAAAAAATAGAGGCCATTTCCATTGCTCTTACTATAGTTGTAAGCTGCTTTCCTAAAACTTTGGTCCTCAACCTCAAGTGTAAACCTCAAACAAATCTTTCTCATGCTTTTCTTATCTGAGGTGCAAATATCTGGTGCAAACCTCCTCAATTGAGCAAATTTATTCTCCTACTATAAGATTGTAAGATCTCTTTGTTGCAAATTCAGAAATTCTCTCTCCATTCTTGCTTGCACATGGGAAGAAAAGTATTTATCCTAGAATACCTTTCAAAACCCGTCCCATAAAATGCTATTTGGTTGAGGAAAATAAGTCCTCTATACTATCCTCCACTAGAATGTAGCTTCTCTTGTGAAGATAAAAGTTGCAATCTTCAGCTTCTTCTCTTTTGGAATTTCCATCACTTTAAAGGCTTTCTCAACCTGGTATATCCATTCCTCAACTGCTTCTGGTTCTCCTTTCCCAGAAAATGCTGGAACCATCCTTTGAAATCATTCTAACAATTTATCTATCATGCTAGCACTACCTCCTGAACTACCCTCACCAGCGCTCAATGTAGAAATGTTCGATATAAATGGTATATGAAATTAGGCCTGTTGTTGCTATTTAAAGTTTTGTATCATCTACGCCATGAACTTTGCTAGATGATCCTTCTCTTTTGGGGTATCGATGGAAGAACCAGTAGACCCCACAGTCTCTTTTCTAGGATGCATATGTTTTACATTTCACAATATTTTCTATATGAGTCATTCTCTCAACTCATATTTAACAACTGCTTCTTATATGCTAATAGTTTAAAACTTTTGACATGTTGGACTAGTAGTAAAAGGAACAAATGGGCTCTAATACCAATTGTGAAGACCTGGGTTTTTCAAATGCCTTTTAAAAATTATTTTTTGAAAGGTAGGATTCCTATTTTAAATTTTCTTTTTAAAAAACAAACAAGAAAAACATTTTTCTTTGAAAAGATGTTTTAGAAAACCCAAAATGTCGTCTGACTGATCAAAACACATTCATGCGTTCTGAAATAACACATTTTTACATTCAAAATATAACAAATCAAAGCTCATCATTTCCTAGAATTTTGTCCAATTACAGCCCATACTTCAATGTGCATTAAATATATTTATACATGTCTAAACTAATTATCACAGTTACATAACTACTCAGTCATTTCACAATTTTTATAAAATGTATAGACCATTTACATACATTGTCAATATTATCTCTAACTATTCGGAGCACCTAGTCTCAACACTTTTCTCTTTCTCTTCTTCGCATTTGTTTATAAAGTTGGTAGGGTGAGCATAGGGGAATATATTTGTTAGGTAAAAATTAAGATCACAAGTATAAATCAATATAAATTTGCATCCATGCACTTATGCACACAATGAAACATCCTTAGATATGTTTCTTAAGGTTATAAATTTGTAATGCATTATTTGCATACCTTTCAAACATTCCATCAATGATTTCAATTTAGCTGAGTACAATACAAGTGTAAGAATAATGTGATATGTTGGCATAAAAAGAATCCTCATCAAACGTGCGCACAAAATTAACAACATTTTAGTTAAGCACTAAAATCTCAATTTAATCATTATAGGAAAATCCTTGCCAGTCGGTTCTCAACATGTGAATATAAATATATTAACTCTCAAATCATCTAAGGCATTGTCATGCTTAGTGGCTAGGGTATCTGTTACCCTATGACGTGTGTGGTGCCTAAAAATCAACCTGCGGACACCACAACACCACAACAACTTTCCAATCGTGGGGTACTGTAGTAAAAAGAATATATGGAGCACTATGTTGCGGTAATTGCTCAATAGTGGGGCACTGCATACTCAAATGCTGACATCAACTTCGTGAGACTTATCATTGTCTTGCATGGGAGGAGAATGGATCATGTAATGTAGCTTTCCCATGATGCCACACTCAAAATCTAACCACTTGGGCTTGGTGTCAAAATAACAACTTTCAAAAGGTAGGTGGCCATCCCTGTAACCCTTCTATCATAGTGTCCACTAGGCGAAAGCACTTGTCTAAAATAAATCCTCAGCAAATCAATGAATGAAAAATCTAGCCTCCTACGGATCACATAAGCAGATCTTGATCATGATTTAGAAATACAAATTTTTTATTTAAATACGAATAAAAGTTAAATATAAATAATGCACAAAATTTAGTTAAAAATCAACTCATGATATGCATTCTACCATTTCAAGTATAATCATAAAATTTCTTTATTTTTATGAAAAATTTGATAGAGTTTTCCTTGTTTATAGGACAATGCACATTTAAGGCATGTGTTGTGATTCACCTAATAGTTATCATTTCATGTTTAAATAAAAATGGAGACTCTGTCACTTAGCAATCTCATTCACAATTAATATAAGAGTCAATACATAATTTAAATTATAAAGATGTTATATTTTACAACCTCAAAATGAGTCATCAACTACAATTTAAGTGTAGTAATTACATGTATTTAATAAAATAAATGTATAAGTGCAATTAATATGAAAACTTAGCCACCTTAGAATTTACCCACCTCGATCTAATAGTTCAGATTTACTGAGATCAATCACAAATTAGTTGGAGGTTGATCAACAATTAAGAATCACCTATCAGAGCCTTAATTATTCATTAAGTGCCAATCTAAGAAATATGGAATAAGTGTCACTTTTTGATCACATATTTGTATACTAAGATCCTAATTTGAATAGTCAAATCATCTTTGATCTGTTGTTCAACCTCATATTAGATACCTTTGGGTGTTGGAGAAGTCAATGTCATACATCAATCAGTTAAGTATGATGTTCTAAGCCTAAAATATATAGATCTAAGCGCTAGAGTGATCAGATCTACAAATTAACAATCCAATTAGTATTTAACATATGACAAGCTTTTCACTTACTATTTTAAACGTAAATTATCCTTAAAATGCAATTTATATCACTACATTCATAAATCTACTATCTGATTGTGTTTTCAATGGTTAGATTTGTAGATCTAGCACCATTTGTGCATCAAGTTTAGGTAAAAAATTCAAAGGTTAGATGATCTCTAATTGAACTTTCATTAACATAGATGCGTAATTCATTTAGCAAGGATTCCATCTATATAATTTTTCAATTTTGTCCTCACCCGAATCTGATCACGCGGCACCGAAATCCAATCGCCGTCGCCAGAGGGGACGACTAGAAAACTATAGCTATTGGCAATTATTATAATATTAAAATCATCAATTTTGCTAGAATTTTTTTTGTGGGTTTTGTAAATCCCTACTTCACCTTTATTCGCCGTTGAATTTGGAAGCATTTCCTCATCATTTTTATTGGAAAAACGCCAAAAATAGTTGCAGTCGCGAAAAAATGGCCCAGTCACTGAAAAAATATTTTCTGTCCAAATCTCTTCGATTTTCACTTTTGGAGTTGGACCCGATATGGTTTTCTCCAATCTATCTCCTATACCTAGTTTCTACACGTTTTCTATCATTTTTCAACAAAATTTTCTAGGTTTTTCTACAATCTGTTACTGTGCGCACAAAGAACACAGGCACTGAGAGAGAGAGAGAGAGAGAGAGAGAGAGAGAGAGAGAGAGAGAGAGAGAGAGAGGCGGTGGTACACACGTTGAGCTCCTCCTGGTTGAGCATCACGTGGGGTCCATTTGTTTAGAGAGGGTGACATTATCAACATGGACCCCTCTGTTATTTAGTAAAATTTTAAGTTTTTATGTTCCCAACCTCCTTTTCATGTAAGGTTAGTTTTAGTGTCGTTAGAAAGCTCTCATCTCGTACATTCTGATTTTTGAGGTTTCAAAGTCTAATTTAGAGTTTTTGATGAATTTACTTTTATGGACTTCAGTTTCAATGAACTTTAATTATGTATCCCAAATCCAATGAAAATAGTGACAAAATGTAGGGTTGTTATAGAAAGAAATGGGCTTGAGAAGACCATCCTTGAATTTATTGTCTACATGATACAAGGACCTCGATCAACCATTTAACTTGGCTACATTAATGAACCACAGGGCTACAAGACTTGACCTGTATAACAAACCAAATAACGCGTTTCCTCAAATGAATGGACACACTTCCTGTTTTCCTTTGGCTGTTTGTCGTTGTTGACTGATTGCTTCCATTTGAGAAGCTACAGTCAGATTGGTTTTCCCAGCTAGGCAGGCCATCAGCTCGTGAAAAACAGCCACAAGGTGACCAATCAATAATCTGATCCAAATGATTGGATCACCTGGGCTCCACAAGGCGAACCAAAGGAAACTCAACGAGAATGATGAATGATGCTCTCTCAGCTTCCCTAAGATATTGTACAGTCCCATTCATGATTTTCACAAGCTTTTGGCTGATGTACAGACCAAGACCTTCCCTTGAGATACTTCGACTATATTGGAACATTTCTTGAATCAGAGCCTCTGGAATCCCTGGTGCAGGATGTGTAATCCTTCAAAGATCATAGCAGAAGAGCAGAATCAGAATAACCTCAGATAATGGGTTAACGAAAAAGATCATAAGAACGTAGTTCAATATCATCAGTGACATAACAAATGGGACAATCTTTTCAAGTATACAAGTGTATTGCAATCTATGTCGTGTGTCTCATATCTATTAGGCCTTGAAACAAAGCAGTTTGGATGCAGTACTGCCTATTGTTTGCAGTCCCTGATTAATAATACACACTGCCTGAACCTGTTACAGACAAACATATGGTAGTGATCTCGAACTTAAACTGTATACCAGTACTAATGGTCTTGCACTACAGTAACCACTAGGTTAGAAATACAAGACAAATGGGACTCACCGTAACTCTAAATGCACTATGTGCACAGAAGTGCCAATGCGTTCCTTTCTTGGAATAACCCTGAGAACCAGTGACCCTTCAGATGCTGTTGTGAATTGAAGCGCATTCAGCAAGAAATCCGCCAGAACTTGTTGAAGCCTTAAATTATCGCCATAGAGATGCATGGAAGAAACTTCAGCAGGCACGTCACGAATAATCTGCACTTCTCGTTCCCTGCTAAGATCCATGCCTTGAATAATGGCTGCCTCTAGAGCTTCCCCAAGGTTGAATTCAATGGAGTTCATCTCTAGATAACTGAATAGAAGTCCCACAGAGTTTTAGTCATTCGCAGTCACTTGAGAACGTAAATATTCAATCAACTGGTGCAAAAGAAATGAAAACCCATGATAATAGTCAGCCAATAGATGTATTACCAAAGGTCTAAACCTGAAATTTCTATTCATCACAAGATCTAAAATTTCCTATGGAAATGTAAAACAAGACAACGTGAATCAAAGTTGGTCGAACTAAGGTTAGGAAGGCAGCATGCTGCAACAAACACAAGAATCAACTGAACCCACTCAAAGTAACAAATCTGATTGTACACTTGGACACCAATCTATTAGGCCAGAAATCTTCTGAGCCCTGACAAGGCCCAAGCAGCTCCCAATACATTGGCCCCCCATTTTCTTTTGAATGATGCTAATCAAAACCCCCCACCCCCCACCCATGACAATTGACCCTTCTTGCACTACTGCGCTGGAAAGCCTTCTAATACTATCTCTGTTTCTTCATGGATAGACTAAGCGGATTATTGTTTGAATGAACTGCACTGGACAAGTGATGAGTGTAGATAGGAAAAATAATTTGTTCACTCAATTTATGCCAACAATTTCATGTAAATTTTGTAGCCCAATGTTCTTGTGGCTGAAATCCTAGCACGACTAGCACAGGAAAATTGAGCTCAAAGGATTAAGTTAGGAGAACCTAAACCCGTATCATATTTTGATTTCCTTTCTAAACTTTTCATGTATATTATAACTCAAGTGTAAGTTCAGTCATATGCATAACTATGTGAACCATACAGACATAACATAAGTTGAGTTTATCAATTAGCAGATGTAAATGTCTAAAACCATCAAGGTCTGAGTTACACAGTTGATTATTTAGATTCTTCATGTCCTTCTGCATCAGTGTTTCAAAGAACTTGTTTATATAAATATCATGAATCTTGACTCTCACTCTCTTGGACTTTTTCTTGAAAGGAGAAGGGGGGATAAGACATTTATATCTCCAAGATGGATTATAATGGGCTTTTGATGATTACACTTGTGCAATGAGTGAGTTGTTGAGTAAACTGACCATAAATGTAATTTGAAGGCAAACGCTGGTAATTGCAGGAAAGGTCTTCCGTTAAGAATTCGAGCAATAGCAAGATGAGATTTTATTCATCAAGATAAAGAGTACAACTCTACAAAGAAAATTTGAAGAGATTGCTAACCTTTTACATATGAATCACCCATTACCATCCCATCAACCAAATCAAGCAGAAACATTCCATAAATGAGGGAATATAGGAAGTAGAAGGACTAACCTAGCCACCAGTCACTCCATATTACTTTGCTAGCATGCAAAGGAGTAACTTGAAGGCCAATGACCCTTTTGAGGACTAGATATTGAGCACAAGCTTTCTTCAATCAAACAATTGGAAGAGTGACAAGAAAACAAGGACAAAGATAATCAAGAGCAAACCCAAACATACTCCGTGCAGTTCATACTTTGTGCTACAGATTTCACTTCTTCATTTTAAATTCTTGCAAAAGTCTAGAGCAAACTACAGTGCAATGCTGGAGACTACCTGATATTCATTTTTTTCCTTTCTCGTATTTCAGTGATGATATAATAGGAATTCCACTAGTCTACAAATTTATATATTGCCAATTCAAAATATCAAAACAAAAGCAACTGGTTCTTTGAAGCTGGACATGCATGTCTTTTTAATTGGGTCAAATTTTGGAGGGCTATTCATGTGTGTCTACTACTCACTTTGCATAAAGCAGGAGCAGATTGAAGGACAAAAAGAATTTGTACAAAATGATGTTACAGAAGTATTATGAATCCAAAATATACGAAAATAACGCATTTAGTGCCTGTTTAACAAACGTAAGGTCTGAAGAATATGTAATCTAGAAAAATGATTAACGACTACTTCACAGAAGTTGTATAAAGACCACTTGATACAAGTAGAAGTAATCAAGTTAGAATCACGTCCAAAACCAGATAGCATTTCAAGCAGCAGTCAAATCCCAAGAATGAACTGAGTTCCAGACTGGAAGTAGCACCTTGGTTTTTGTGCTAATAAGACCAAGTGTAATGCTTAACTATGAGTGACAGGGTTAAAAGTCATGGTTTTGCATTAAACATGATAATGACCTGCTATTCTGCCATGTATCCTTTTGAGCATAACATATTCAGCCAATTTCATAGATATTTGTAGCACCAAATTGAACCAACGATACTGTGTGAAAATGTTTTATCCAGATAACATAATTGTCAAAACTTATCCAGATCTATGAAATGAATGCAGGAACAATAGAGAAAGAGATCATACCATTCCTCAATACTCTCTATATCCACATCATTCAAAATTGTTGCCAACTGTTCTTGACACAGAGTGCTAGTTCTCAGCAGTTGCTTCTGCTCTTTAGTCAAATCAGAAGCTTCTATCAGATTGCAAGTAAACATTATCCCGTGAAGCGGGTTCCTTATTTCCTGATGAATGTATGTCAATTCCTTAAGGCTACTCATTGCAGCCTTTTCTGCAATTCTCTGCACCTGTAAAGCGTGTTGAAGTTCTGGATTGGCCACATGCAGAAAGCAGAACACTCCGTTGATCCGACCATTTGAATCTGTACGCTTGTTTGCAGAAAGCAATGCCTCCACATACTTTCCATTCCGGTCAAAGAACCCAAACAACAGTTTATCAGCATCCTGGCCTGCAATCACACCATTTAGTACTATTCTGAGCTTTGTCAATGTATCATGGTCTTTGACCTGGCACCCGAAACTCTGGAGAGTGAAAACCTCTCCAACAAGCATTCTGCCTATTGCGTCCTCCCTCTTAAAAGCAGACAATTTCTGCATTGCCGCATTCCACTCAAAGCAGCAACCATATTCATCAACTATAAATATTGGAGGAATGAGCGCACTTGGGCTCCGTACTATTGCACTATAATCACCTTGTATACGAGTATATTTGTCCATCACCATCTTTTGCCCTGTCACATCTTGGGCAATGAAGCAAACTCCTACAACATTGTCCTTGATGTCCCGGCTACAGCATGCATTAACGATGAAGATCACAGGACCGTTATTTTCCTGGGGGCCAAATGTTTTGAACTTGACTTCAACATTTTTCTCTTCTTTTCCTGACACAGAAAACCAGATGGGAAAGGCCTGTGTTGATTATTTAGGAACTTATAAGAAACGAGAAACAGAACTTCTTGGGCATACAAAGTAGATAAGAATGCATTCGTTGTGCAGGAGAAGTCAACAAACTATACTGTGAAGTTTGTCATAGAGTGCAAACCCATGTACGTTACTGTAAATAGCACAGAATGTGTCGATGAAAATGGAAGCAGTAAACAGATGATATTACCTTGCAAAGCCATGTAGAGCATGTTTCCTGCCACGTCAACTGAATCATCCTCCACGAGATCAGTTAAGGACATGCCAATAGCTTCCTGCACAGATAACCCTGTCAATTCAGCTGCTTTGATGTTCCATCCATTTATGTTTCCAGAGGCATCAACTGCCAAAATGGGCACCGTTGCAGTTTCAATAAGGCGGACCATTTCATTTGTGACTATCCGCAACTCATTTAACCCTTGAATCTTTGCATCATCTAAAGATGCATTCACAATGGCCTTGGAATCATTAGCTGCATCCTCTTGCAAGGATCCTCGCAATATGAGCTGTAAGGAATGGATAGCATCCATCTCAACATCTTCCCAAGGAAGACTTCGCCACTTCACCACGTCTAGAAAAGCCTTGAATGATGATCGTGGATGCATTTTCCTGCCATCATCATCCTTATCGACAGGATCATGTTTAGCACCTCCCCACTTTATTTCCTTTGCCGTATGAGAACGGAACCAAAAGAGAAAGTCCTTGCTAGTAATCTTAACAGCAGCCATCCCACAGACTGCATCACCTAGAACAGAAGCACCCGGGTAGCCTGCTTCTGCCAAGCTATCTGTACTTAATCCGGTAGTATTGTTGTGGTACTCCACTAGCCAGTTAGTGATGTCTCTTATCTGAGCCTCAGTAGGTGTCGTCCCAAGCAACCAAAATTGACTTTTGTAATATAGAGCGGCACCATCACACTTGACAAGATCCATCACATTAGGTGATTGTGTAAAAATGCCAACTGGAGCATCTCTAAGCAGCATATCACAAAGCACAGTCTGAGTCCGCAGCATATGTTTCTCCCTGATTTGGGCTGCCAAATCAACTTCTTTGTTCAGCTGGATGCCAAAGACTTGTATCAGAAACTCACACGCATATCTCAGGGGAAAGGGCACAAACCTAGGACTTGTGTGATGGCAGACTACCAATCCCCACAGCTTCCTTCCCTTTTGCTGCTGCTCACTCTCTGTCCCATCATCATCCTCACTGACTGTTACAGACATTACAAGAGATGCGATTGAACCCATATTAGCCATGTACTGAGCATGACAGCCATGAGGAGCTCTGAGTGTTGATCCACACAAGCTCAGTGATTGTGCCAATCTTTTGTCCTGGATTACTTTAACTGGCGGGGCATTACAATCACAAATCATCCTGACCTTATTCTTCATGAACAAAAACCTTGAAGCTTGAGGGATATCAGTAGCGGGATAATGCAAACCAAGATAAGGTTCAAGATCAGACCTCCTACATTCAGCGATGACTTCACCATGCTCATCTTCATGAAACTTATAGGCCATCACTCTATCATAACCTGTAAGGTCGCTTACTTCACGAACCAAGACATCACATAAAAGTTGGATATTTCCACTGGGCAATGATTGCAACCTTGAAATGGATTTAGCAGCCAGTTTATATGATTTTAGTGCACCTGCAGCAGTTACTGGCACATCTGCGGGATTTACAGGCTCCAAATCTATAACCAAACCAACATCAATTCGATGCAGAATTGCATAAAATGGCTTACCCGAGTTCCTACAATGAACTAATATTGGGTTAAGTAGATTAACTTCTCCGAAATTTGCAGCCTTCTGTAAGGCAACTGCACATGAAGATCGAAAAAGTGTTCGAGCATCTGTGCCAATTGTCAGAGCTTCTTGTTGCTCAATGCTGGGAACGGCATGGGGAGCTAAATCCAACATCTCTGGCGCATTCTCGCTATAAGCAAGGACAGCAAATGTGTTTTCTTCAACTGCTATGATACATCCAAAGGGCTGAATGAGCTTTCCTCTCTGTATCCTTTGGAGGTAAGCAGACACCGTTGAGGAGAGAGCATTGCTATTGGCACTAGAGAGATTAACATCGATCGTAGTGGAGTAGTCGAACAACCTTTTAGACTCTTCAAAGTCTACATGTAATACTGCATCGATGGTGGTCTGAGCGACCACGCGCTCGCTATGTTTCGATCGAGCAGAACTGCTCCTAGAACAAGCTGCTCTATTCGATGTAGACGACATCTTTCATCCCTTGTTCAATCCTTCCTCTTCTATCAAAGAGAATTCCCCAAAAATTCTCTAAAACTTAAGTAACAAACCATGTTGATAGACCAGCAAAGCTGCCAAATAAGCATTCAGATCGCAACTCAGTATTAGTAGTTCATCATCATTCGATAATCCACACAAATTTCCACTGCGCCATCTGAGCCAAAGTCCCCAAGTCATCAAACCACAAGGAATCTGCCCAACTCCAGAACATACACAAAACCGAAAAAGCCCATCGTCTCCATCATTTTCATAAAAAAGAAAGGAACACTTATCTTCACGTCTCAAGCAAAAGCGAAATTCGAACCCCGAAAAGCCCTTCAGATAATAATTTCACACTGGGCCCATCAATGGATTCTCGTCCAAAAGCCCCATCGCAGAGGAATATATGAACCACTGATGATTCCCCAAGAAACTTCTGGGTTCTCCTCCTCAATTCTTCAAAAACCTTCCAAACTCAAACTCCGGTAAATCCTGCAAAAACACAAAGATGAAACAGAAGACTTAAACCCCATTTGCTCAATCCGTTTATCTTCCATGAATCCCATAACCTACATCACAATTCATGTAGCACAACAATCTTCTTCCATTAATACATGAAAAATCTAGAGTGAAAACAACATCAGGCAAGAGAAGACATAATATCCTTGCATATACAATTCAAAATCTCATCAACCATAGCAAAAGGACGATTGAAAGAGAAAGCAAAACACAAGAGGAGGATGAAAGCCACCGGTAAATCTGCCGGAGGGTGGGTCACAACACGTGAATCTGTTCTGTTTTTCTGTGGCATCCCAAGTCCCATAACCCAAATCCTATGGGAAAAGAGCAAAAGAAAATAAAAAAAGCGAATAAAAAAAAAGAGTTTAATTTATCACCCCTTTTTCTGCTCTTATTCATTTCTTCAACCTTCTCGAAATTCAGAGTGGAGACATCACTGTCTCCTGCTGGGGCAGGGAATGAGATAATCTAAGGTTTAAGTTCTATTAAGCACTGGGATAAGTGATTCTGTAAGTCCCTGAGGATACACTGGAATATGTTGTATAACCTTTCGCATTAACATTAATCTCAACCATTCTATTAGTATCATCTCTGAGGTAGCTAGATACCATATGAAATTTATTGTGGCTTGGCAATGCCAGGTCAACATGATTAATAGAGAAAAACAAATCAAGAACCCACAAAATTACATGCATCAGTATCGTAGCCTGATCCAATATTGTAACAAGAAATAGTACCAGCTCTCTCAGATTCAGTGCCAAGACCAAGCCTCAGAACATGCAACAGTCTTCGTTCTCCCTCTCAACAAATTCATGAAGAACGAAGATGAGGGCAAAAGTTTTAATTGCCCATAATATATTAATTCAACAATTAATGAAATAATCATCTGATCAATAGATATGATGTGATAATGCTTATTGAACTTGTTATCAAAATGATTCTGAACGTATGCTCTTACTCCCCGTTTACGAGCCAAACCTATAGATTACTGGCGCGGGCACTGCACTGGATATATAATAGTCTAAGCTTCTGTAGTAACACGGTATCTATACTTTAATTTACATAATTTTTTCAGATATAGTATCGGGTAACATTATCTAAACACGCTTGGTAATATTCCTAAGCAAGGCTAATACTTAAATTACATGAACGGTTGAGATTTGATCCGATGTAACTAGAGTACGACATACACTGAATCTCCGCAAGTGATATTGGTAGAGAGAATTAACTGTGGGGCCTACAAATTGGCATTCGTAGCCAACACGTGGAAAGCTACGACTTCTAGAAGTTACTTACACTGGAAATTGGGTATAAATAGTGATTTGCCTAGGAGTAGGCTAAGCTTAATTAATGCTTTACCTACGTATATGTTTGAGTCAAAACCGTAATAAACCCAAGGGGAGGATACACGCAAGGACATCCTAGTCATTTTGTGCCAATGAGAGAGAAATTCGATAATCCCATCAAGATAGTGGGGGCTGTGGGCGCATCGTGGTACGCCATTTGTGAGAGGCACCTGGCTTGTCACGTGTGGCACTACTGACGTAAGATGCCAAGTGGCCACCGGATGGATTCCATGCTACATGCATGTGCATTAGCAGGAATACGATGCACTTGTAATGATGTGGCCCACGCGTCATTTCCTGATTTCTGCGCATAGGCGTGTCGTTATAGAATCTAGCAAAAGTATTTGAAGACCGCTACGACGATAATAGAGCGCGACAATACTAATTTAGTGGGGTGTGACTCCTCCACTTTCGTATGGTAGGCTTCACAAATCATTGAGCTCTGCACCGTTCATCTAACCTGTCTAAAGGGTCATATATTCTGGCCGAAAAGTCATGTCAAGATGCACATCTAACTCGACGGAATTTTGTTTTGGTTCATTGACCATTGCTCAGGAAGAGCTTACGACTGTAGGTGTTAAGCTACAGAAATGTGCCCATCTTGGATGGTATTTTGCCTTTCTGGGATTCAGAAATTAAGCGGGTCAGGTGAACGGCCTGGATCAATAAAACTGGTGGCCCGTCACATTAAAGTAAGGACTTGCACCATAAATTAATGCGGTACTGTCGCGCTTCTACTCTGGGATTCCTCGGACTTCCCAATGGTCCGTGCCTAATCGGCCGAGGAAGCGTCTCCAAGGAAATGGAATAAGGTGTGGCTATCAAACAAGCGCATGGAAAAATATCGATTCCCAAGGAGAACCTGTGAGGTGTCAGTTTAGGTTCTTTGGATCCAAGAGGGAAAGGTGTGGCCTCTCCCGGCTGTTCTTCAGAGCAACTTCAATGTTAAGTGGCTCGATAGGCAAGGCACATATAATCCGGTTTATTTCATATTAATGTTTATATAATATGAAACTAGAGTGGCAAAGTAGAAGTGTATCTATATCTATATATATTAGGTCATTTTTTCACTTTTAGTGGCGTAAAATTTCGCTGCTAAAAGTTACTTTTTTTTGGGTAGTTTATTATTTCGTATTGTTCCAAAATGCTCTCTCACTTATTCTCAAAACGTTTTTCTATTATTTTCAAAGTGCCCTTTCATTTATTTTCAGCTTGTTCTTCTCCCTATATTTCGTCAATTTGTACGGTAGATTGTATATCCAGTATTTCCATTTATATATGGTATAGAAAAATACATAGTTAATATTTTTATTTATTTTTACATGTAGACGCTAAAATTTGTCTTATAAACAATCAAATGACAGATAAACTTGTCTTTTTTTTGTGTTAAACTATGTTTCACTTATTTTAAACCTTTTTCCCAATGATGAAATAAACTTTAGATATCATCAGCCAATGAAAGAACCTAAAAGGAAGTAAAATACCTCATGACATCTTCGCAATTCATTAGCTTAGTTAACTTGATCCTCTGTGACACAATGTTAGCACGGCATAATTTTCTGGTTCACATTTTTGCACTGTGCTATTAACTACCTCAATGATGTTAGCGGAATAATTTTTTTTATCTCTATCCTTTTTTACCTAGACAATTTAGTCCCCACATAAATATCAAAATCTTAACTCCCAGATTTTCAGCACTACAAAAGAAAAACACTTGACAACAAGTACAATAAATACACTTGATATCAAGTATTTATCCTCAGTTCACCTACTTTATAGAAAGTAATTAACTTCTAATTCAGTTCTTCATTGGCTAATTAAACGTCTAAAGCTTTTGAGGAGATCTTTGGAACTTAGGAAAAGCTTGAAGATAGATTTCAACTAATGGCAGGGATTCAATAGCAATCTCTCAGATAATCATTTCTTTAATTTTAGTTTAATTTAAATTCATTCAGTTTAGTTTCAATATAGTTTCTGCAATTTTTGAGTTTAGGGATTTTTAGATATTCCTTATTTTTGTTCTTTAAATGTTTGAATAGCACTGCGGTAATGCACAAGAGTTTTCAGAAATTGATTCTTGTTTAGATTTTCCCAAACTCTTACATGTGAATTCTAATGCTTGTTTTAGCTGCTTCTATTGAAGATTGAGTGATTTTTCAGATAAAAATTTGGAACCTAGATCTTTGGTCTCATAGGTCCAAGATGGACTAGTGACTTGTTGCCTTCTTCAATAAGTGTCAGCTCATGTCATTACTTTGATTTATTGATCAATGTCTAGTATTTACTACTTATCAAGGTACTTAGATCATCGGTTTTAAACAAGAAGTTTTCATATTTAATCTTAAGAATGTAAACCCATGTTATACAGCTACACTATAATTTTCTGTGGTATTCAAAGGATATCACACTACTCAAAATACACCATAAACTATGTAGGTCGACTAACATAACTCCCTTTAGTTGGTTAGTGGCTGACTGGGAGTTTCTTTTACATATAGTACAGATAGCGTAGACTAATTATCTTCTGAGAAAAGATAAAGTCTTATATTGAAAAAATAAAAAAATTACTAAGTTTATTTGCAACTAGCACGTGCACACACACACACACACATATATATATATAGAGAGAGAGAGAGAGAGAGAGAGAGAGAGAGAGAGAGAGAGAGAGAGAGAGAGAGAGAATTGAGGATATGACCTTCAATAATCCTCTGAGTGTATATGGAGTTATGTCTCGCATGGATTTTTATTAAAGGTTGAATCAGAACCATTAAAATTGCAACCTTCATGGCAACTCATATTTGCAATGACGTGCTTCCTTTAGGGGGTGGTAGAATTACAAGTGAGGTCAATTTTTTTGAGTGAACAAACTATTTATCTTAAGAGTATTCTCCTAGCTGGGACATGTTTCGGAAATACAACTTTGAATTATTTGAACATTAAATTTGTTACTTTGTGTTTAATCTTGTTTATCTCTTAAAGTCCATTTTAGAAAAAAAAAAAAAAAAAAAAAAACCCCAACAACAACAACAACAACAACGTTACGATTATCCAATGTAACTGAATTTTGGGCCAGGGCTCATCTATTGCAAAACCAATAAAAGTGGACCCCTCGAAGTAAAAGTGCGACAAAACATCAAAATAGGTGTGACATAAGTCCTAGAGGAAAATGGGAATATCAGTTTCTTTTTTCCCCTATGTATGTCTGTATCTGTGTGTATATAATTACTGTTTGATACAAATTTTCCAATATTGGCTTGCTGTTATTCTTGAAACCCACGTCAGTGTCATTAAAAATTGACATCTCAATAACATCAGGTCTCTATTTAGCCTTAACAGGCCGAAGCTTGAAGGCAGCTTGATTGAAAAATATTTCATTTCGATATTTATGTATATTCCTAGCTAAGTGAGCACAAGCATTTTTACATAATAGTTCTCATTTTTCACATTTTTGGGGTTTTTTTAAGCCATTCATCAATGGCTTGATGGATGAATGTCTAGCTCGTGCTGTTCAGATTGAGTTCTAGCAATTTCAAGCCATGGAGTTTTACTTAGGGACAGGACGACAGGCATCAATGGCAAGGAATTCTACCATTAATTAACACATATTAGACAATTGTTGTCATTCAACAATGTCAGAATATCATTTCCCTTCCTTATAACATGACTTGATTTAACTTGAAAATCAGCAACTACGCGACCCATAAAATTGATCCCACTTTCCAAAAAAAATAAGTATGACCACAACATTGACAAGCCTCTAAATAATTAGAAGGCCACTATTATCATATTGCTGATCAAGAACAATATAACTATAGTTTCATCACTGAAGATCTGTAAATCGATCTTGATGGAATAAAACATCTTGAAGAACACATTATCATAAAAAAGCGACCATGAAACGGTGCCGTGGCCCTCTTGAAGACTTCTTTTATCCTTAACTTTGATGGTGCAGTTAATCAATCCAGGATAAGTTGGAGCCTCGGTACTTATAAATATATCTCAAACTAAAAATTTCGTAGAATGGTCAGCACTTCACCTTCGCTCAGATTGATTGAACTTTGGATCTAAATTGGTGTAATTTGGTATTCTTGTACTAAACAGCCTTAAGGTATATACAAATAGCAACATAACTGGTTGGTGGTTGCCACCTTCATCAGAAGAGATATCATCACTCCACAGGCCCATTTAGTGAATCATTTTGAGATAAAAGGGGGAGTTTATGATTATCTTTTGACCAACCATCGGGGTTCAAAAAAGTAAAAGCAGGGAGTACATTTCGAGTCATCCAAACAATTACTCTTTGTTTTTAAGTTATGCTTTGATAGTGCATGACGCAAGAATCTCATCCTTTATATAATTCAAACTCTTTCTTTGTGGAGTTTTTAAGGACTGGAAAATAGTGGATCAAACAGGCAGCATCCATTTACATCTCGTGAAAATAAAGACTAGGATCACCCAATGTAAGAAATTTCAAGGGCATGGCTTATCTAACATAGGACTTAGAAGATGAATGGTTTGGATGAGCATCTAAAATCTAACCAGCTTCGTATGGTCTTGATACTATAATACGACTACCACTTACTTTAGATAGGACCTCCCCCACTTAATTGGGAAAAATTCATGGGATCTAAGTGGTATTCTTGATAAGCCCCTAACTTTAGATTTAAGTGGCCTCTATCATCATCATCATCATCATCATCATCATCATCATCATCATCATCATCATCATCATCATCATCATCATCATCATCATCATCATCAAGACCTTATCCCTATTAGGGGTCGGTCACATGAATCTTGTTCATTCATTCCCCTCTATTAAGTTTCACAGCTTCATTTAGTCTCAAAATTTTTTAAATCTTTTTTCACCACTTCTGTTCACGATCTTTTGGGCCTTCCCCTTGCCCTTTTAAAACCTTTGACTTAGATCATCTTACTCCTTCTAATCGATTCCGTTTTTAGTCTCCATTGGACATGTTCAAAACATCTAAATCTAATCTCTCCCATCTTGTTACATATTGGTGCTACTCTTAAGTTTCCTCTAATAATTTTATTTCTAATTCTATTCTTTCTTATTTTGCCACTCATCCATATTAACATCCTCATTTCAAAGATACTCATCTTATATATATGTTGTTCCCTGACTACCCAATACTCTATCTATAGAGCATGGCTGGCCTTATAGTCATCCTATAGAATTTTTCTTTTAGTTTGAGTAGCACCCATTGATCACACAAAACTTCAAAAGTGCATCTCCACTTGGTCCAACCTACTTGGAGTTTTTGGGTGACCTACCTGTCAATGTCTCCATTTATGTGAAGTATTACTAGGGGTCAAATAGGAATTTTAACTACTACTTCCTAAAGATCAAAGTTGTTCCTTCCCTAATTTGTTTTTGAAGTAGTGAATTATAGAGTTGAACCCTCATCTCATCTTCCAATAATATGTTACTAGATTTGAATCTCTATATAACCCCATCTATTCCCACCCATGACAAAGATACATCAATCCTTCTTCTATGTCTCAAAGTTCTTGCGCGCTTGCAGACCAACCTAGAAGCTTATTTGAATTGGGTTTGACTAATATACAATTCACTTAAGCTTTCATTGGGCATGTAATCATACATAAGCATTGGTTCGATTTGTGTTCTAGACCATCCACGCATGTTTACATTGTTTGTGTTAGAGTCTACCATGCTTGAGATTTCCATCATCAATTCTCTTAGTCCTTGATTACAATCATGTGAAGATGCATTTTGTAGCAATTTCTAAGTTGTTGTTTGGGAGAATTCCCTTGTAAGCACATACAAATCCCCTGAATCTTACCAAATCTTGATGGAGAAATCCTTTTGTTGCAATGTAGAGTTCTTTATATTAGAATTGTTAGGAACGATTCAATCACACATACAATGGGAGACAAGGAGATTTATGCAGTTCGGCCAAACTCCTCCTACATCCAGGGGGAGGAGATTTTACTCTTTAATCATATTACATAGGGAAGAAGGAGGAGGAGGCTTTGAGCCTCCTCCAACCCTCTCTACATTCAAACTCTCACTCCCTCACTCACACACACTAACCCTAACATTACATATATATAGGATTCTCATTCACAGGGGTGTGCCCAACAATCTCCCCCCATACTCATGAGAAAAGGATACACTAAATCTTGATTAAGCTTCCCAAATTACAAGTATATCTTTTAGCTAGCTCCCCCTTAATAGTCATTTGTGCTTTCCAACAGCTCAATTAACAGTTTGCACATATATGTAGGTTTTCTTAGAAGGATTGCTTGTAACAGCCGAAGGGCCCACACCCTGCAACGATATTGTCCGTGCCGGAGTGCCCATACACCCCACACGGTTTTGTTCTTCCCCAGTTGCCCAGGGAAAAGGCCTCGTTCCGTGTATCAGAGTGCACAGCGGATATGATATTGTCCTCTTTGGGTTCCTCACCACTCTAGGCTTCACCCCTCAAGGTTTTGTTCCCTTAGGTCCCTCACCCCTCTTGGGCTTCACCCATCAGGAGGCCTCATTGCAAGGGAAGTCCTCATCACTCTTATCAAGAGCCCAGTAACTTTCCCCCTAGTGATGTGGGACTAACTCTCAGTCTTTCAACTTGCACAAGCACACTTGACCCTCTTGGCCCGCCCTCATCGGCTAAGGCTTCACATTGCTATTCCTCTTGCTCAACATTTTGTACAGAGTTTAAGTGCTAATCAATCATCGAATGTACTATAAGCAGTTAAAAGCTTGTCACCTAGAAGCCTATCAGTGCTTCTCATACCCACTCTCATCGACTGCCATCGTTAGCTACTCATAATTATTACTTGGAATGGTCACGTTCATTGGGAATGGGGTCACAAGTTTTGCTTAGAATGATTATCAAGTCCACTTGGAATCATGTGCATTTTTACTGAATTACCTTATCACTATTCTTGAGCCATCCCACCACTATTCATCAAGTCATCGTACTACTGATTGTGAGTTATCTTGCTACTTTTTTAGAGTCAGCCCCCACTTATAGTCATTGAGTTCACTTGCAGTAATCACTGTATCCACTTTTTACACTTGTTGATTGAGTCAATTCACTAGCTATCACTGAGTCCACTCATCAGTTGTCACGGAGTCATCCACTCCTCATTGTTATTTAGTCATCTTTTAGCTGTCACCAAGTCTACTTAACAGCTTGAATTTTCGTGAACGGGGGCGTCATTATTAATTTCTCTCTCTCCATCTGCTGCCAGCTACGTTTTCTTCCACAAGCAAGTCAACGGATCCAGCGATCTACTCCGTTCCTCTCTATTCCTCTCCCCTTCAATTGCCCGTGGGTGAAATCACCCAGCCAACCAATCCGCAACTTTATCGCTGCAATAATGGCAATAAGAAACTACTATGGTTTGATTCTTGCTCGACCTTTGGCCAATCGACGAGCAATAACCCCTCTTCCACCCTTGGTTGGCTTCCGAGCCAAGAATCCATGGTTTCGCTTTTGCCTAATGGTGCTTGGCTGGTATGCCTTTTTGGGAAGCAAATGCATCGTATTATTCAAAACATCATCTCCTTGTACAACGAGCATCAGAGAAGGAAGATCTATAGGATAAGGAATTCCAGCACCACTTCACCATCTCTTTGTTCCAAACACTCCAATGAGTCCTTTTTTTGGGAAACAGAACTGAAAAATATCTTCACTTTTTTCGATAATCACTCCTAGTGATCAGTTGATGTAAATCTAGCAATTCGAAGGCATTCACTAAAAGTTTCTTCTCTGGGTTCATGAAATGGATCCAATTCGAGTAAAATGCCTTTGTTGTAATCAGGAATTTCTATTTCTGAAATAGAAGTTGTTCAAGGCACCATGGATTTCGAGGAGCTTTGTCGCGGAGCTCTCTTTGAAGCCATCGGGCAATGAATTTTCTTCTGTAAGTTGATTTTCAGGAGAAGTTTCCATTTTAGGGAAGATCTGGGGGAGGGATAGCAATGGATCACCGGTGCTGTTGCCCTTATCATTGGGTTCAGATCAGCCAGAAGTTTTTGTTTTTTGGATAAGATCAGCGGTTGCACAGCTACGTTCTCTGCCGGGGTGGCCTGCCAGTCTTCTTCTCTTCTCCTCAAGGATTGGCAACTCTGCCTAGTCGGCCGACCATTATCTCCTTTGTCAGGCTACACGTATAGCCTAGCTTGCCTTGTCCGACCTCTGATAAGGTGTACGGTGGGCGCACCTGCGTGTCGTCTGGGTGCATATCAAGTGATTTGTGATCAGTGGTCTGAGTCTGGGTTTCGATCACTAATCTCAATCTGTTCTAGTCTGGCACAGTAGTTCTGTTCGATCAATTCGTGCGAGATCTACAAAGTCTGGTAGGTCCAATCAGACCGACAAGGCTCTGATAAGGTTAGAATTGACTCGGTCACACACAATAGGAGAGAGAAATTTATGTTGTTTAGCCAAACTCGGCTTACATTCATAAGATGAGGTTTCACCATCTAATTAGATTACATAGGAGAGAAAGAGGAGGAGGCTTCCAACTCTCTCTAGGTTCAAACTCTCACTCCCGCACACCCAAACCCTAACATTACACACACATATAGGATTCTCACCTATCTCCTATATTTTGGGCTTGGTTTTTCCTCTGCTTTTTATGCCAAAATCAAAATAAATCCCCTATAAAAAGACCCAACATAACTTCAGAAGCAATAGTTACTACGTTGAAGCGTTTAGATCTCTTTCCCATTGATCCATTTCATTGAAATTCTACACTAAAATTTTGTCTTTCAACATAACTTTTGAAGGAGAAAAACCAACAAACATCCAATCAGAAACATAATTTGCAATTTCTTGGTTAATGTATGAGATTGATGCTCTAGAAGGTTTGGATATGCCAGTGGGACGATTTTTAACTTTGATCTAGAATTGGGTTCTGTCGAACTCGATCCAAAGCAAGGAAGTTTTGTTTGGATCTCATGTTGCTAGGTCAAAATTTTCCAAAAACCTAGTAATTGGCGGTTTTATTGAAGGCGGATGTAGTGTTGTTTAGATTGATTTCGACAAGGTTTCCATCCAGGTCTTTGAATTCTTGGTTGGTTCCAATGTAAATACCACGACAATTAGAGAAGGCTGGAGATGGGAGCCCCTTTATTGAAGAGGTCGAAGTATTGGTCAAAGATTGCTCATGGAGGGGTAGTTGAAATCCCCATTTTACTCCTATTATTAACAGTTAAAGTGTCAGTTTCTACTGAAATTCTAATAGCCCAAAATTTTATATTATTTTATGATTAATAAAAGCTCAGAGTTTATTCATAATTCAAGAATTAGAATTTTAGAAGCTAAACAATTTGACAATGAGACCTATACTAATAGATAGAGCTGGGAGAGAGCTAGAAAAAGAAACTTTTATGTTCATAATGACAACGCTTTCCAAGTTCAAATTCAAAATTGTCTAAATGATATACCCACTTAATTGCTAAATTTAGGTAGCCAAGTAAACTAAAACATCCTGATTCATTGAACCATATAAAGGGATGTTTTGAGCTGATTTCTAATATTGAGAGAATCAGAATATACATAGGATTAGTAAGCATATTCATAAAATAAAACATCACAATTTGTAAAATAACATATAGTAGGAAATAAGAGCTTCAGATAATCTATAATGAAGCAAATTAGAAAGAATCACAAATCAAAAAGGGAAATAGACGAAGATGCCTCCTACAAATGGGAAATAAGAGATACTAAGTGCTAGAAACATTGTTATATACAATTCCAAAATAGGGGTTAAAACATGTATTTTCAAGCTTTTCAAAAACATGAAAAAATTGGCAAGCGATATCTACCCACCTTATTGACGGATTAGCTACATTTTCCTTGCCCACAGTGCAAGAAGCATCATTCAGGTAGACTTGTGTTGTACCAAGCTTCAGATGCTATAGCTATGGAGAGACATGGCACATTGTTAAGAATTTCCCTAAGAGGAAGATGGAAGGAGAAAATAAAGGAGAATAGCTTCCAAGAAGCTAGGGGTGAGTTTTTTCTATCACTAGGAGACTAATGAGTGCTCAATTTTGTATAAAAAACTATTCAATTAGTATTCCATGTGTTATAAATTACAGAATAAAAGTCTAGGTTTTTGCCAAAATTCATAAAACATACATTTCTGTCCTAATAATTCAAAGGTTTGATATTTTGCAGGTTCAGGAGCTAATCAAGAATAAATATGTAAATCATCATAATTTTTAAGATTTAATTAGGATTCTTTATCTTTTGTAGGTGTTGAGAAGATCCAACAGCTTAGATTGATAGGGATAAGAATTAAGGATCAAGGTCAAATCAAGAGAGCTGAGGCCCAAATTTCAATCACTCTAAAGCTTAATCAAGGTTCCAAACCATCTTAGGATAAGCAAGAAAGCAATTAGAGGAATCAAAGGTGAATAGAAAGGATCTCATGCACAATCCATGCATTTCCATCACCTTTGCATGGAAGTCATGAAAGCCACCTAAGCTATTTGAGCCACGAGAGAAAATGACAAGCTAAATAAGCCATGAAGCCAAGTACGCAAGCCACTAAGACATCCCGCAAGGAGCCATAAAAGTGAGCCATGTCACATGAAGTCACACAATTGGAGGAGAAATTCAAGCAATAGGAGAAGAGTACATTCTCATATTTTTCTCTCTTCCCATCTTTCTATTTCACTCCACTTATCACTTAAACATCCCACGTGAAACATTTAAGGGGGGAGACACATCCTTCCTAAAAAAGTGGTGCCTCCCACATCCTTTAATGTTTCTTGTACTCCCACTTCCAAATTCCACTTTCCATTTCTCTTTCCATGATCTAGCCTTCATCCTAGCATTTCCCATGATCTTTCTTAAATTCACATCAAAATTCCATGCCAACTTCATAGGATGTTTAACAATTTTTATCTATCTTGGAGTGTCCATGAATTTTTCCTTCTAAGTTTCCAACTTTATCTCCATCACTCCTTGATTCTATCTCTCTTTCCACTTTATAACTATCTTTCCCAACTATTGGATTACTTCTCATCAAAGTTGGAAAGTGCACTAACCTGTAAACATTCCATTCAGGGCATTCCACAATTTTAACATTGAGAGGGGAAGACACCTACCTCCTAAAATGGTGGCACCTCCCACCTTGATAGCTCCCTAAGTTTTCATCATTTTCTCCTTATGATAACAGCCCTCCATGCACTCGTTCCTTGGTGAATTCCATGCTTCTTTTGGATTTCCCTCTTCCTTATTTGCAAAGTGTTTCAAGGTTAGTTTGTGCTCTTAGTTCTTTGATGATTTGCTTTCTTGTTTGCTTTGCTTAATTTCTTTGGTTCATGCATTATTTTCTTTGCTTTGTTATGTAGTTTTCTTTGCTTATGTGCCTCTTGTTTTAAGCCTTAGATCCTTGTATTCAAGGATTACAACTTTCTTGTAGTGACAGCCAAGAGATTGTAGTCCTTGTATCAAGTTATTTGGTTCTTGAAATCCTTAAATTCCCTTGCTTTTCATTGATTTCCATTCCATCTTTCCCTCTCATTCTCCTTGGTTATTCTTTGGGTTACATGCATGCTAACTTAAGAATGGTTACATTGAAGAAGTTGAAGAAAATTTGTTGGGTTGTTTTGAGATCTTAGAATGGTGCACACATCCCTAGGAGGCTGCGCATCACACCTGTAACAAGTTTCCATTCAATAAAATCTTCTTTGTTTCATGTTTTATGTCATGGCTATTGCGCACTTCTCCATGGTCTTTTAGTTAGTGAAACACATGTTTAATGCTTATTTTCTATGCACATTTCATTCAAGCATTACTTGCATACCCGTGTTTATTCATGCATAAAATCAATCTTAGTTCCATGATTTCTTTACTTAGATCATACGAACTCTCTATTGTTAGATTCATTGCAAAAAAGTCTTCTTAGATCCCACGCGCACCTTTTCATACCTTCAAATCCCATTCATGTATCATTGTCTATTAGTTTCATTGCACTTCCATTCAAAATTTTGTGTGCACATCACTTTTTATTATATATTTCATGTGCATTTTTTAACATATTCCATTTGCATGCTTCTTAAGTTTTTGTTTCATGTTTTGTTGATTCGAATTAGTTCATATAGGTTTAGATTTCATTACTTAAGTTGTTGCATCTTTAGAGTAGTTTACTTAATTTCCATGTTCAGTTTTTTGCAAGTTTTCCTTCCATGAATGTTTTAAGTTTCTATGTTATTTCAATTCTTAGATTAGGTTAAAAACCTTCTCTTGTGGCTAGGTTAGATAATCTATGTAAGATCCACATAAAATACAAAACCATGAGATTCCTCATGTGATCAACCTCTCTCACATGCAATTACTAGATTGATTTGTGTACTTGTGAGTAATTTTAAAGTTACATCAAGTCTTAAGTGCCGTTGGTGGGGAATAGCAACATATTTATGGTTGAATCTTTGTTTAGATTTTTTTTTATCTCTAGTTATAGATCTAGGTTGCATTAGATTAGGGTTTTTCACCATCTTTCCATATTTTGCTAATTCCTCACAAATTGACCCATCTTTCTTTATTTTGTCAAAGAAAATTCTGGCAAAAGAAGTGATAGTGATCCCATGAGCCAAATCTTCATTGGTATAATTAGGATTTCCTTACTTTTCTAGATTATGATTTTCTATTTTTTGAGTGAACTTGTAGTGAGTCCCCATTGTAATCTTAATTTCAATTATTTATTTTAAATGGGTTGTAATAATTCATGCCAAGTGTGGGGATATAAAAAACCCTATTGTAATTTACTCCCACTCTCTTTTATTTAGTATAGTTGCATTTAGAGTAAAATTTGCATTTTGATTGCCTATCACAAAACATGAATTTGGTGTTTTGCATTTTAGAGGTTTTGTGTGCATTCCATTTATATTTAAAGCATAACATATAGGTATGCATTAGTTTATTTCCTTGCATTGCATTGTACTCTAATTGCTTTATGGTGGATGGATCACATTGATAGTAAGGGACCCATAAGAATCCTCATAAGATAAGCATTGAATTTCATCACCTGATCCTTGGCCCGCCTAGGTAATTAAACCAATTTCTTGTATGTTTGCAATCCCAACCCTTAAAAGCTTAATTTAAAATCAAGTAACAAGACACTTAGATTATTGAGCTTCTAGGACTATTTTTAATTGAGGAGATCTATTGTCACTCCAATAACTTCTGAGCATTGTAGTTATAGTAGGTATCTCAAATCCAAGGGATTTTTTCACACCTTTCTTTGATAGTTGTTGAGGTTTAAACTCCTCCTTCCATGAGAATTGTATTAACTACTTTAGAGCAGAAACTAACTAGCATGGAGTAGTTGATCTTGGATAAAAAGAGAAGATGTCTATATTTAGATCTAAAAGCTATCACCCTATTACAACATTCGTATTTTTGAATATTTAATTTTGTAAAATTATGGAAAATTGAGAATTTGAGAAATTTGGAGATAGAATCTTAGGTTAAAACCTCAATAATTGAGATGTGCTTGAAAAATGAAATCCAACAAACTAAAAAAATGCTAAAATTAGAGATCGGAGTAAAAATGACTAATTATTTTAATTTTTATATTTAATTAAAATTATCTAAAGGGGCAGAATAGTCATTTCACAAGTGGAGCCCATGAAATCCTCACAGACATTCACGATGGGACAGGTATTTAAGAGGCAGGGTGATGATTACTAGCATTTATTACTGGTAATCATATCACCATAAATGTAAAACAGATTTAAAAATAAAAATAAAAATGATAGTAATGATGGGGTGGGCTTAAATGCGCCTCCCCCCCCAAAAATGCAAATTTGATTTTTGAACTGCATTTTCATGCATCTTCGGCAACCACTTCATCGGGCGATAAGTTTCACGGCGAGGACGCCGTTGATCGTTCCTTCCCTCGCATGCACTGGTGACAGAAGGCAACTGGGAGTGGCCGACTTGACTGATGTAGGCCATCCTCCATTCTCTTTCCAGTCTCTTCCGTTTTCTTTTCGTTGTTTTAACACCAGAAAATAGAATGGATTGCCGTTTTCTAGTGAAGGGATGTGCGTTACTATTGTCTTCAAAATAAGTCGATGAAACGATGTCAGATGATGATCTAAACTGTTCATCTTGTGCATGATAACATAAAGAACAAACCCATGAATTTTCATGGTGATCGAAAGGCCAGGGATGCCGAAAAACTCAGAAAATAGTACTATAGAGATTTTTAAGAAACATGGTAAAAAGCATGTAAAAACATGAGAAAATGACAAAATCCCTTGATGGGAAGCTTAAAAATAGAATATACATGAAAAATTAAGTAAAATGGTGCAAAAATTGCAAGATTTGGGCACCTAGGGTTTGCTGGTTCCGACCGGAGTTCAACCATCGTCTCCAGCGATGGCAAACCAGTCTGGTCATCGTCTCCGGTGACAGCGGACCAATCCGGTTGTTGTCCCCAGCAACAGCATCATGGGCAGTTGCTCGCGGCATGCGGGCAGCGCCGGGCGACAAGGCCATGTGGCACCCAACATATGGTGACAAGTGGCAACAACGTGTAGTGGCACATGGCACCACACCTGCACGACACGCAATACAATCGCGGTGTGACACGCAGCACGACTACGATGCAACATGCAGCACAACCAATGTGCGCACAGTGCACAACACATGGCACAACCAATGCGTACACACGAGCACGACACGTGAGAGGCACGTGCGGCACGACTTTTCTAGAATTTTGGGTTTTTCTGACCCATCCATTCGCAAAAAATGTGATTTTAGGAGCTGCAGAGGTTCAAATCGCAATTCAAAAGAGGCGTTGTGATTGTCTTGACAGTGCGAACCTAGATTTGACTTGAAAATCTAGATCTGAATACCTTTTAAATGGTTAAACTACTGAATACTATTAGATAACTTAGATCATGCTATTCAATGGACGATCAAGACTTAGACTTTGATTGTATACATCGAATATGAGATGATCTAAGGGATTAGAAGGATAAATCTCATTGAATTTCCAAGTGATAGATGATTTATGATGTGATAGCTACGCAGAGAGTGCGACGTGACATTGCCCATGCGCCTGATTAGAGCACCACATTTATTGAGGTAAGTGATTTCATTTAAATTTCTCCGAGATTTCAGCAACCATGACCCGTTCTCTAAAGTTTTGAGGCATGTGTTTCTATGTCTTCTCATGTTCACATAAATAGGTCCCTACTTCTTGTTGGTAGCATGATATTTTATTTTTGCGAATAACCATGTTTTACAAGTGATGTATCATATTTATCATGGGCTTTGATTGTACTTATTGAGATTATTTTATGGAGTCTTTTCCTGATTTATAACTTGTTGATTTATGACGGGTGCTTCCACCCAGTGGGTACTATGTTAGGAGGATTGTAGGATTAGCCACCTGCCCTCTAACTTTGTGATAATGATAATTAGACACTGCCTTTGAGTGATACAGGGCCAGGTGCATGGTGGTGGTATCATGGGTAGTCTCCCTTACGGGTCCATTCCTCCCCATGGGGACATAGAAAGTCTCTTGTTTAGATGTTGACGAGGAGCAGCAGTGGTTTAGATCCTGTGTAGTTGCCACTGCAGCATAGTAGCCCATACACTTATTCTGTATGCTCATGTGGTATTTATATATGGGTGAAGCCTATGTGGGCGGCTAGATGTGGGTGGGCTTATGGGCTGGGCGAGCTACAGGCGAGGGACTCACCTATGTGGGTGGGCCTATGGGACGAGCTACCTGGTGTGCAAGTTACAGGCAAGGGACCCTAGATTTGGTATGATACTCATTACTAGTGATTGAGCATTGTGGGACACTCTTGGGGTTGTTTTTGATACAGTGTCATATTTATCATGACTTGTATGCATATTATTCTGTGGACATGGACTTGTATTGTTTTGATGGACGCATATATGTATTTTGAACATGCCTTACATGCCATCCTAATTTGACTTGATATCTAATTGTGAAGGTTTATGATTTTCATATGTTACTCCATTATGAGCGTCTGATCGTGTGACATGCCCTATATATGTTTATTTCATGAGATTCTCCATGTGATTTTATTAAGCTTTAATTGAATGTGTTCACCATGATTTATTAAGCTTTAAGTGAGTGCGATCACCTACATAAGCATAGCTTATTGATGCATTGCCTTGTTTACAATGCCTTAGATTTGGAGCGCAATAGCCGGAAGGGAAAGTGGGTGGAGTAGCATCGATTTGGGCCAGGACCTGAGGACCATTTATTTTTGTATTCGGAGACATATTGGTGTACGTCTCTTAGACTTGTATTAGACTCTTATGACTCTACTTAGATGATTGTATATTTGGATATGTTGGATCCATACCAGTGTATAGTGTGCATACACTTATACGTGGATGATGTGGTGATCATGGATGGGACCTAGGCCTTTTGGACTTGTCTCATCATCGTCTTTTTTTACAGCTTATGTAATTTATCGTGGTTTTAAATTTGAGCATGCTCAGAGTATTCATATTTGATTTTATTTGTTGTTGTAGTTTTGGAGTGTGGTTGACCTCTGAGGTTTTCGTTTCCGGTTAATTCTTTTAACATTGCGCAAAATTTATATAATTTGAGTTTTCAGTTTTTAGGGATGTCGTCTATTTTTCTTAAAAACATATTATTATTATTATTATTATTACTATTACTTTTGGAAAAAAAGGTTTATAAAAACTCGGGGTCTCACAGTTTGGTATCAGAGCCCAAGTTTATTCCATCATCCCCACTTTAAGGGTCTAATTTGAGTTACAGCAAATGAGTTCTTATCTGAGACAAAGATGGGAGGATTACTTACACAATATGATATTGAAACACTGACAGATGGCTCCTTGACAAAAGACACGGTCCACCCCTGTTCCACCAGTTGCTACCCTTGTCGCTACACTAGGGCAAGGGGATTCGGAGGCGGATATAGTGGGCTACGTAGTTCAGGATCTTGTGCCACATTTTACTCAACATATGACACAACAGGTTCGGACAGCAGTGCAGGCTATTCACTCTGCCCACCTGTCGATGATTGTAGCAGCCCACGGGGACACATTAGCGCAGTCATCCCACCGGTACCGACAGTTCCTATGTTAGGAGTTACAAAGGGAGGATCCTTGAGGCTGATCCATCGTTAAAATAGTTTGAGAGGTTCTAGAGAATGATACCCTCCTTCCATGGGGAAGGAGATACAAAAGTGGCGAAGAGATAGTTATTTGAGGTTAAGAAGGCCTTCGAGGGGATGAGGGTCTTATCAGAGGACCAAGTGAGATTAACGACCAACTTATTGATTGATGAGACTGGGTTTTGGTGAAAGACTCAATAGCAGACGTGCCTCCCATCCTCAACACCATTATTATAGGAGGACTTCCAGAGGATCTTCGACAAGTAGTACTTCCCTCCTCATACCCTACATGCTATGAAGAGAGAATTCGCCAAGTTAGCTTAGGGGAGTATGACAGTTTAACAGTATCTGAATCAATTAATTAGACTACAGAGATTTGCATCTGCCTCTTTTGCCTTAGATCAGGAGGCAATGGATAAGTTTGTTGATGGGTTACTGCCATAGTTGAGGCATGAGGTACTTATTACACACCCGACCACGTTGAGGTAGGCTGCAGACATAGCTTCCGTGCTTGAGAGAGACCTGGTATAGGGCAGAGGAGAGATGAGCTAGCCCTTTAAGGGCAAGAGACCCTTCGCATCCACATAGCCCCAAGGGGCCCCAGACTAACAGTACCCTCTTAGATAGAGGAGAGATCAGGGTAGGAGAGTGTGCCCTCATTGTAGGGGCCGACACATGGGGCGAGCATGCTCAGGACAAGGCTGTCAGCATCAGGGCCCACAGCAGTTCCACCACCACCAGCAGTGGTAGTAGCCTTTCCAGCTGAGACAACCATTCAGATGTTACAGCTATGGAGAGATAGGGCATGCAAGGAGAGACTACCCGAGAGGTTAGAGAGACAGGCCAGTGAGGACATATGCCACTATAGAGGCAGCGTCGCATAGTTAGGGACGTGTCTTCACCATTACCTCAGGGTATGCATAGGCCTCGAACTAGGTGGTGGAAGGTACTTTCCTAGTAGCTAATAGACATGCTAGAGTTTTTTTAACTTGGGGTCTACACATTTTTTTATTTCATATACATTTACATCATACCTCGACTTGCGCACGTATGAGTTAACATTTAGGTTAGATGTGTTGATGCCAATAAGAGAAACTGTAGAGGCTACGAAGTACCTCGAGAGGGTACCAGTGGAGATATCAGGGGTTAGGATAGATGTTGACCTCATTCTCTTGGATATGATGGATTTTGATATTATCTTGGGGATGGACTGGCTAGCGAAATTTTGGGTTACTATAGACTGCCATAAGAAGTAGATTATATGTAGTGTACCGAATTGACCAGTGGTCATAGTCCAAGGCAGGAGGGTTGGTGGCCCTTATGTTATCTCAGCCATGAGAGCAGATCGATGTTTTGCTCGAGGTTGTTGAATGTTTTTGGCTTATGTCACGACAATTAATAGTGAGCAGCCACGAATTGAGGAGATAGATGTGGTGCGAGATTTCGCCGATGTATTCCCAGACGAGCTACTAAGACTAAGCTCACGTAGGGAGATCGATTTTACCATAGACTTGGTGTCGGGTATAGTGCCTATATTTAAGGCGCCCTACAAGATGGCTCTTGCAGAGTTGAGAGAGCTCTAGGTACAGTTACAGGAGCTTTTGGATAAGGGTTTTATCAGGCCAAGTGGATCTCCTTAGGGAGCCCAGTCCTCTTCATTAAAAAGAAGGATGGGTCTTTGAGGCTGTCCATAGACTACTGGTTACTGAACAGTGTTACTGTGAAGAATCAGTACCCCTTGCTCATATTGATGACTTGTTTGACTAGTTATAGTTGGCACATGTATTCTCTAAGATTGACTTGAGATCAGGCTACCACCATTTGAGGATTAGGGAGGAGGATATCCCTAAGACTGCGTTTAGGAGTCGATATGGCCACTATGAGTTTTTGGTGATGCCCTTTGGATTAACGAATACACCGGCAGTGTTCATGGACTTGATGAACAGGGTATTCTGAGCTTATTTAGATAAGTTCATGATTGTCTTCGTGGATGATATCCTGATCTACTCTCCTAGGCATGAGGCCCACAGGGAGCCTCTTTGCACTGTGTTGGACACGCTTTGCTGTCATTGCTTGTATGTGAAGCTCAGTAAGTGTGACTTCTGGTTAGCACATGTGCAGTTTTTGGGGCACATGGTGTCCAAGGATGGTGTGGCTGTGGACCCGGCCAAGGTGGAGGTAGTGTTGCATTGGGAGAGGCCTACGACAGTAATAGAGATTCGTAGTTTTCTCGATTTGGCTGGTTACTACCGAGGATTTATTGAGGGGTTCTCGAGCATCGCCTTGCTCATGACTACCTTGACCTGTAAGGACATTAGGTTCGTTTGGACTGATGCTTGTGAGGAGAGCTTTAGGCACAGATGAGCGATACTTAGACATAGAACATGGCCAATAAGGCCAATTTTTTCAGGGGTCAGATGGGGGTGTCAGGTATAGGGGCAGATTGGTGGTGCCTACAGATGATCAGTTGAGACACAACTTGCTCTAAGAGGCGCATTAGTTCCCATATTCTATTCATCCTAGAGGTACGAAGATGTATCAGGACCTTAGACAACACTTTTGGTGGAATGGGATGAAGAGGGATATTGGTGAGTGCGTGGCAAGATGTTTGACCTGTCAGCAAGTCAAGGCAGAGCATCAGCAATCCTCGGGGTTATTGCAGACATTAGACCTTCCAGAGTGAAAGTGGGACCACCTCATTATGGATTTTATAGTGGGCCTGCCAAGGACTGCTAGTGGGCATGACTTGATATGGGTCATAGTCGACAGATTGATGAAGTCTACCCATTTTCTTCCTATTAGACAGACTCAAACTGTGGATAGCTTGGCAAAGCTATATGTCAGGGAGATCGTGAGCCTACATGGAGTGCCATTGACGATTATCTCAGATTGAGACACATGGTTCACCTTGAAGTACTGGCAGAGTGTACAGGAGGCTCTGGGGTTGAGGTTAAGATTCAGTAAGACGTTCCACCCGCAGACGAATGGCCAGTCTGAGAGGACCATTCAAACCATTAAGGACATGTTGAGGGCCTGTGTCATGGATTGGAAGGGTAGTTGGGATAAGCATTTGCCACTAGTGGAGTTTGCACATAATAACAGTTGTCTTACGAGTATCAGCATGGCGCCTTATGAGGCGCTTTATGGCAGACCCTGTCGGTCTCCCTTGTGTTGGAGTGATGTGGGAGAGAGACGAGTCATCAGGTCAGAGTTGATTGAGTAGTGTGCAAGGAAAGTCCAACTCATTCGGAGACAATTACTTGCAACTCACAGTTGCCAAAAGAGCTATGCTGATAGGAGACAAAAGTACTTGGAGTTTGAGGTAGGAGAGCATGTATTTTTTAGAGTTTTTCCTATGCAGGGTGTGATGAGATTTGGTGTCAGGGAGAAACTCAGCCCCAAATATATTGGTCCTTTCAAGTTCCTAAGCAGAGTCGGACCAGTGGCATATCAGTTAGCCTTACCCTCACAGCTGGCTGGAGTATATGATGTTTTTCACATTTCTGTGCTGAGGAAGTACTTGTCAGATCCATCCCACATACTAGAGCAGATCCCAATGGAGGTACGACCTAACTTGACATTCGAGGAACACCCTATATGGATCTTAGACAGTAAGATCCAAGCATTGAGGACTAAGACCATTCCTCTAGTCAAGGTCCTTTGACAGCATCATTCGACGTAGGAGGCTACTTGGGAGTCGGAGGATCAGATGAGGTGTAACCATCAAGAGCTCTTTTCTTGAGGTATGTATATTTTAAATTTTGAGGATGAAATTTTTTATAAGGTGGGTAGGATGTAACATTCGCTATTTTTGAATTCTAGAATATTTAATTCTGTGAAATTATGGAAAATTGAGAATTTAAGAAATTTGGAGATAAAATCTTGGGTTAAAACCTCAATAATTGAGATGTGCTTGAAAAATGGAATCCAACGCCACTAAAAATGCTAAAATCAGAGATCATAGTAAAAACAACTAATTATTTTAATTTTTGTATTTAATTAAAATTATCTAGAGGGGCAGAACAGTCATTTCATAAGTGGGGCCCACGAAATTAGCACAGACATTCACGATGGGATAGGTATTTAAGAGGCAGGGTGATGATTACTAGCATTTATTGCTAGTAATCATATCACCATAAATGTAAAATAGATTTAAAAATAAAAATAAAAATGATAGTAATGATGGGGTGGGCTTAAATGCACCTCGCCCCCTAAATGTAAATTTGATTTTCGAACTGCATTTTCATGCGTCTCCGGCAACCACATCACCGGCGACAAGTTTCAAGGTGAGGACGCTGTTGATCGTTCCTTCTCACACGTGCACTCGTGACGAAAGGCAACTAGGAGTGGCCAACTTGACTAAGGTAGGCCATCCTCCATTCTCTCCTTAGTCTCTTCCATTTTCTTTTCGTTGTTTTAATGCCAGAAAATAGAGTAGATTGCCATTTTCTAGTGAAGGGATATGTGTTACTATTGTCTTCAAAATAAGTTGATGAAACGGTGTTAGATAATGATCTGAACCGTTCATCTTCTGCATGATGACACAACGAACAAACCTATGAATTTTCATGGTGATCAGACGATTTTTAAGAAACGTGGTAAAAAGCATATAAAATCATGAGAAATTAATAAAATCCCTTAATGGGAAGCTTAAAAAGGGAATGTACATGAAAAACTGAAAAAAAAATGTGCAAAAATCGCAAGATTTGGGCACCTGGGGCTCACCGGCGGCCATCGGAGTCCAGCCATTGTCTTTGGCGAAGGCAGGCCAATTTGGTCGTCATCCTTGGCAATGACATCACGGGGGCTGCTTGCGAGACGTAGTGCAAATACATGCTAGGTGGCACGCATGCGATCGACGTCGAGCGGCAGGTGCACGCGGCACCACCCACGCAACATGCAGTACGATCGCGGCACGACACACAACACGACTGCAGTATGACACCTGGCACAACCAATGCGTGCAAGCACATGACACACGGCAGAACCGCCATGCGACGCCCAAGCGGCACGCACTTGCAGTGCACAAGTAGGTGGCACGCACACTCACAGGTTGCACATGCGAGTGGCACATGTGGCGTAACTTTTTTGGATTGTTGGAATTTTCTATCCCGTCCATTCACAAAAAATGTGATTTTAGGAGCTACAGAGGTTCAAATTGATATTTGAAAGAGGCATTGTGATCGTCTTGATGGGCACATGTGAGCGGCACATGTGGTGTAGCTTTTTTTGGATTGTTGAATTTTTCTATCCCGTCCATTCACAAAAAATGTGATTTTAGGAGCTATAGAGGTTCAAATTGAGATTCGAAAGAGGCATTGTGATTGTCTCGATGGGCATATGTGAGCGGCACATGTGGCACAGTTTTTTTGGATTGTTTGATTTTTCTATCCTGTCCATTCACAAAAAATGTGATTTTAGGAGCTACAAAGGTTCAAATTGAGATTTGAAAGAGGCATTGTGATCGTCTCGATGGGCACATGCGAGTGGCACATGTGGCGTAGCTTTTTTGGATTGTTGGATTTTTCTATCCCGTCCATTCACAAAAAATGTGATTTTAGGAGTTACAGAGGTTCAAATCGAGATTCAAAAGAGGCATTATGATCATCTCGATGGGCATATGTGAGCGGCACATGTGGCACAGTTTTTTTGGATTGTTGGATTTTTCTATCCTGTCCATTCACAAAAAATGTGATTTTAGGAGCTATAAAGGTTCAAATTGAGATTTGAAAGAGGCATTGTGATCGTCTCGATGGGCACATGCGAGTGGCACATGTGGCATAGCTTTTTTGGATTGTTGGATTTTTCTATCCAGTCCATTCACAAAAAATGTGATTTTAGGAGTTACAGAGGTTCAAATCGAGATTCAAAAGAGGCATTATGATCATCTCGATGGGCACATGCAAGCGGCACATGTGGCATAGTTTTTTTGGATTGTTGGATTTTTCTATCCCGTCCATTCACAAAAAATGTGATTTTAGGAGCTACAGAGGTTCAAATCAAGAGTCGAAAGAGGCATTGTGATCGTCTTGATGGTGCAGACCTAGATTTGACTTGAAAATCTAGATCTAAATATCTTTTAAATGCTTAAACCACAAAAAATCATTAAATGACCTAGATCAAGTTAATCAATGGATGATCAGGCCTTAGACCTTAATTGTATACTTCAAATATGAGATTATTTGGGGGATTAGAAGAATAGATCTCATTGAATTGCTAAGTGATAGATGATTTATGATGTGATAGGTACGTAGAGCGGGCGATGTGACATTGCCCACGCACCTTATTAAAGCACAACATTTATCGAGGTAGGTGATTTCATTCAAATTTCTTCGTGATTTCAGTAACCATGACCTGTTCTTTAAAATTTTGAGGCATGTGTTTTTATGTCTTCTCATGTTCACATAAATAGGTCCCTACTTCTTATTGGTAGCATGACAACCATTTTTGCGAATAACCATGTTTTACATGTGATGTACCGTATTTATCATGGGCCTTGATTATACTTAATGAGATTATTTTATGGAGTCTTTTCATGATTTATAACTTGTTGTTGATTTATGACGGGTGCTTCCAACTGGTGGGTACCATGCTAGGATGTTTGTAGGGTTGGCCACCTGTCCTCTGACTTTGTGATGATGATTAGACACTGCTCTTGAGTGGTACATGGCTAGGTACGTAGGTAGTGGTATCATGGGTATAAAGTTGAGTATAATGGCCTACTAAACAAGGGATGAAAAACCCAAACTTTCATACTATTTCACTCCTCAGCCATTACCTTATGAGAATAAGTATGAGACAGAGATAAGGTATACTCCTCATCTGTTTAATGCATTTGATAGTCAATTGGATAGGATGAGTAGTAAATGGGATGGATCTGAAGTTAAGATGGATTGGATTATTAGTCTATGAATAGGATAAATTCTTATATGTAAGATACTAAGCATCTACTACCCCAGTATAATAATTCCTATAATGAGTCATATCAACAACCTCAGTACAATGATGATTATGCCTATTCTGAACCTCCATATTCCCTTACTTCGTGGCCATCAAACTCCAACTACAATGCATATTATCCGGAGCAAGTGGATGCACTTAATACATTCCTTGAATCTAGCAATTGTTATCTTGAGACATACTATCAAGACTATAATGGATGGGCTAAGCATCATGAACAACCATAGTCTCATGAATATGAACCATATAAGGAAGAACCATCATGGTCCCAACTTGACTAAGAATATCAGACATTTCAGGGAGAATAATCATGGTTCAATCCTTAATAGAGTTACAAGGATGGAAATGCCATGTGTTCCTTCTGAGCTACAAGATTTTCAACAATCCTTGGAATCCTCCAATACATATCCACTTGCATCATATCTTGCTCTTTAGTTGATTATGATGAAGAGACATCCATTGATAAAGAAAATGAATTTTTAGACACTGAGCCATTAGTGGACACTTCCCATTGGCAAGACCAAGTAAAAACCCTACAATTCCTAAAATTCAAATTGACCCTTGTAGTGTAGAAGACGTACCCAATTGAGACCTGCAAACTTAATTTAATCAAACACTAAAAGCAAAGTACGCCCACCTAAAATCTTACCTGTGCCTACAGAATAGGAAGAAGAAGGGTCAATTGATGTTCTGACCCAACATCAACCAAATTTAGGGTACACAATAGAAAACACTACGGCTCTTAGGCCCAACATTTCCTTGCCTCTAGAAAAATAAGAAAAATCTTTTAAGGAAATGTAGAGTCAGCTTGTACCCCAATTTTAGGAAAATGTAAGGGAGGAGGAAAATTATGTACTAATTGCAATAGACACCATTATCCCTCAATTTGGTAAAAATGGGAACCATTCATTTCAATATGGTCACACAAAATTCAAAATTGTGGTGGTCTACTGTGTTGTAATCTTATCACTACTAATAATTTCAAAGTATAGAATGTATATTAACTAGTATGAAATTCTTAAGTGGAGTGAGAAATTCCTCCATTTAATTACTATAGTTAGGATTAGGAGAGTTTAGCTTAACCATATAGGTTTAGGACTAGGGTATAGTAGATTAGTTAGTTTAATTATATTATAGTTTGGCGGAAGACATTAAACTTAGCGCTTATTGGGAGGCAACCTAGGATTTTTTGAGAGTCTCATTGTTGTACATTACCCATTTATCTTATATGAGTCCTATATTTTAAAATATTAGGGAAAATGTTTAGTTCAGGTTGGGAGTGTAAGTATGCATGAGATTTTCAGTGTTTTTTGTATGTTAATTATTATTTTTTTGAATTTTTTAGGTCAAAGTTCCTTTACTGTGATGAGACTTGGATTTTCAAAAGCTTAGTATTTCTCCTAATTGAACTTTTTAATAGAAATGCATATGATTAATTTTGTAATTTATTTACGTCTTTAAGTATATTATGAAATTTAAATCTTGAAACACATTTACTTATAGTACATAGTCTAGATTAATCAATAGTTATGACTTAGAGACCTTGAGGAAATCATTGGAGATCTATATATCCAGTGAGTATTAGAGAGTATCATTTTCTAAGGGTTATAAGTCATTTCATATTTTCTTCATTGTACATAGACTTTGAAAGATTCCAGTGTTCTTTATTTGGTCAAATGCCAAGAAATAATAGGAGTGCTAACTTTGTTTCATAAATATTTATTAAATTAGATAAGCTTTTAAGAAACCCAAGAAATGATAAAGGCCATCCTTGTTTGAGCCCAAAGACATAAACCCTACCCAGTATATTATAACATTAGTTAGATCCTTGTTCCTCATGGTAAGCTTTTTCTTTTTAAAACCCCATTTACCTTAATCCAGAAACCCAGATAAAAATATCCATTACTTATCTTTCAAAAATGAGTAGAGATGGTATAAAACGTAGAGAGAAGACAAAAGTAAAAGATATCAAAGTGTTCACAAAGAAAAAGTCTTTGTTTATAAAAATACAAAAAAAAATAAAAAATAGAAAAATTAAGAAAAAGAAAAAAAATTGTGAAGGGAAAGGAAAAATAGAAAATATATTTACTTTAGTACAATTAAAAGAAAAGTTGTCCAACATTCGATTGAAACCCCACTCATATTTTAAATTTCGAATCCTTATACCCTTTATTTCATAACCCAAGCCTACATTTCATTCTCTCTAAAGACCTAATGATCTAAAGTGGAAGACAGCATTAATGAGGATATAAATAGGAAGGAATTAAGGTGAAGTATTCTAATGGTCTTGGTAATGATGTCTATTCTTAAGGATCACATTTCTTAGTCCCATTCGCACTTATAAAGTTATGTGAACCACCAATCTTGTTGGATCTGGTCACATAAAGAGAGAATTTTTCATGAACATTTTCTTTGAAAGCTTTATTTCTGATTGTATACTAATGAGAAATTGAGGTAAAAAAATCATTCCAAAGGAGTATAAGCATATCTGTTTAGAAGTTCAGACTTATATAGCTTGTATACAAACTACACATCGAGATATAACTGTAATAAAATGACTTTAGTATGTGGATAACTTGTAGAATTTTTTATTTATCTTTGTTAATTTGTTAAAGTTAGTAGAGTGCTAATGGAAGAGAATTATTTGAGATAAAATAAAGGACTTAACATTATTGAATTTTGTGGGTATATTCATCGCAAACCCTCACAATGCATAACTAGTCTACTAGGGATAAGGGCTTGTTGCATATGCTATATGCAATCATGAGTACTTATGAAACAACAACCTTTTTTTAACATGTTTTTTGCATGTTTTGCTCAGGACTAGCATGTAAAAAGGTTGTTGGTGTTACTCATTCCTTCATTTCAAATGATTTTGTGTTATGTATGGATAGTCTAGTTTAGAACTTAGAAATTTGTTTGGAAGTAATGACTTCATTGGATTAGTCTCCATACATATGGTGATTTCTTTAGAATGTACTAATAGTGATAGAAAATAGGTCAATGGATGCCGACTTGGTCCTCCTAGACATGACTAACTTCAGTGTTATTCAAGGAATGGATTGCTTAACATTGTATTGACTAAGCTTAATTGCATTAAAAAATTGTAATTTTCAACATGTTGGGAGAAGCAGTGATATCCTTTCAAGGGAGACAAAATTACAGTGGGGCATGTGTAATTTCAGTCTTAAAGGCAGCTTGGCATATAGCCAAGGGATGCATATAGCCAAGGATGTTAGGCCTTCTTGACCAAACCTAAGATTGTTTAAGTTGATAAGTCTAAGTTGGAGAAAATGGAGGTGGTTCAGAGTTCCTAGAGGTATTGCTCGAGGAGGTACCAGGACAACCACCTAAGTGGGAGATAGATTTTACCATTGACATAATATCAAACATGGCTTCTTTCTCCAAGGCACTATATAGGATAGCTCCAACTAAACTAAAAGAGTCGAAGGAGCAATTACAGGAATTGTTAGACAAAAGGTTCATTAGACTCGCCATGGGGAGCACTTGCCCTATTTGTCAAGAAGAAGGATGGGTTGATGAGACTCTGTATTGACTAGATAATGCTTAATAGGGTCATTGTGAATTACATGTATCTTGTAACCCATATTGATGACTTATTTGATCAGCTATAGTTAGCTAGAGTATTTTTTAAGATTAATTTGAGGTCTAGGAATCACCGGTTTAGGGTTAGAGAAGAAGACATACAAACAACAACATTTAGAACACGGTACAGACACTATGAGTTTTGAGTTATGCCACTTGGGTCGATGAACGACCCAGTTACTTTCATGGTTCTAATGAACATGGTGTTCAAGACATTCTTAGACAAATTTGCCATAGCATTCATGGATGATATTCTGGTATATTTAGAGAGTCATGAGGAGCATCAAGAGGACTTGTACATAATATTGAGTTCCCTCAAGTACAACCAATTATATGCAAAATTTGGCAAGTTTGGATTTTGGTTAAAAGGAGCCACTTTTCTAGGTCATATTATCTAAAAGAATGGGGTTGTAGTAGACTAGTGAAGGTAAAGGCTACAGAAAAGTGAGAAACACCTAAGACAGTGACACAGACACAGAGATTCTTAGGACTTGTGAGATACTATTGGAGATTCATTAAGGGATTCTTATGAATTGCCTTGCCACTGACTAAATTGACAAAAAAAGATTTGAAGTTCGTATGGGATGATGCAAACGAAGAAACCTTTTAAGAATTGAAGAGGAAGTTGACATTGCACCATTGCTCACTCTACTATCAGGCGGTGGAGGTCTTGTAGCCTACAATGATGCCTCAGGCAAAGGGCTGGGATGCATATTGATGCAGATGATGTGTTTTAACAAACCACAAGTGCAAGAGTCTAATATAGCATAGACACGGTAAGTGCTAGTTGACCCACAAAGACTATAATTAACAAATTTTAATTGAAAATCTATTTTGATTATTTTAACCTACCCAAAATATTTAATTAAGTAAATTAATTACCTAAAATGCTCATAGAACTTACATAAAATGCTAAAATTAAAATCTAAACATAGGAATTGAAAATCCAATATATTAAAAATCATTACTTTCAAGATTATTTTCTACACATGTAATTAGAAGCATAATGCTTCTATAACATAGAAAATATTTCTCTTAAGCCCTCTTTTTATGAATTTTCTTAATACTAGTTTCCTAGCTCAACAATACACTTATTCAAAGTATATTATGTCTTTTTAGGACACATGCTATCAAAGATTCTCTTATAATTACCCTCGTTTTACTATATCTAGTATCCTTATTTTTCAAGTAATCACTAGGTACGTAACCTTAGAGTGCTAGGATACTAATAACAATACTAAGAGAATTTTTTTAAATTTAGAATGATCTAATATTAAAAATAACTATTCTAATATGTATTTCCCATTTTAAATCCTAGGGAAGCTATTTAACAAACAAATATAAATAAAACTAAATTATTCTTAACCACTAACATAAGCATCTAAAGAACAAAAGCATAAAAGAAATAGGGTCATAAACTAAAAATGAAAGAGACTTTATTTCAATAAAATGCATGCAATAGAGGATTACAATTGAATGCAATAGAGGATTACAATTGAATAACTAAACAAAAGGAAAAAAAAGGAAAAAAAACCTATGCGTTAGAACAAGGTCACCCAAGTACTCCGGAGGAGTCAAAAGAAATCTTCAGCAAATATTGCTAGCACACGCACCACCACCATCTTTCCAGTTATCCGCTTATGTGTAACTCAAAAATGGTTAGTGGTTATCCACCAATCTTGCCACAAACCCAAAATGAAAACATTCATCGCAGCCAACCAAGCAACTCTCCAAATGGTTTCCACGCATATACCCAATAACCAAAAATTTTAATGTGTAAATATTAAGAGGGAGCTGCTTGATAAGGACAACCAAGCAACTTTATTTCCTTGTTAATTCTACTCACAACCTAACAATCATCAATATTTTCAAGAATCAACCCTTCTTTTCCTTTTCTCTTAAGAAGCTGCTTGATGAAGACATGATCAAGTAGCTGCTTGTAAAAGACAAAACCCAACTCCAAAGATTCCCACCATAGATCTTCATTCAAGCACCTCTTTAAGGGAGCTACATTAAGGAGACAAAACATCTCCCAACGCATCCACCATAGCTCATCTCTTTCACTCCTTTGTTAAATCACATGAAACTTTCATTTCGTCCTATACTAGTAGCTGAGTATTAAACACCCAACCAGCTGCTGGTAAAATATAAAACTTAATGCAACACCTCTCTCCCCTTTGTGGCGCCTCTCTTAACACTTCTCCCTTATATTTTTAGTGTATCAATGTGTCAAGTCATTCGCCAAGGAAACCTAGCAGGCAGCTCCACAGACCTAAGATTCCAGCGATTTTAACATGTGAAGCCCTACTTCTCACGCTGTACGCAAGCAACTCTCTTAAGAAACTGCTTGAATAAGGCACGCACACCACCTTCTTCTACCTCCTACCTTATGATGTCATCGTGTAATCCCCCCCAACCTTTCAGCATAGCCAAGCTTCCTTCCCAATGAAAATCAAAGTGATATGCACAAGGGGTCTCTTCCTTTCTCTCTTCTGCATTGAAGTAGGGAGAAGTTGAGAATCAGAATGACGTATTGCTTTTGTTCTTTTAGTTTCACGTAGAAGAGAGTGGATAGGTGGAGGTTTCCTATTGGAAACTCCTTTCCATTCCTCTATCCTTTCTTCCCCTAATCACATCTAGGAAGTTTCCCTTGAAAAAAAATTGTGTAGCATTCTATGTGAAATACATTGGAATGTAACCTAGAATAGATGGTGAGATCAAGTGTGAAGCTTGGCTTGGATGGTGAGATGGGATGGTATGACAGTTAAGATTTTTATGCTTTCCTTCTTCATTCCCCACCACTGAATCATGTTTCAACCCTAGGATGGTTGGTTGAGATTTTCTTGAAGTCTCCTATCCAAAAGAATTGTTTTATGGCTCATTCCTTTTCATCCGTTGGATCAGTATTCTTAAGATAGATGGCTAGGATTCTATAGAGATTTTCTTATCCAAACTTATTCTCCTTCTTTATTTTCTCCTCAGTTCACCATTTTTATTTTCAACCAATGGGATTAAAGTAAAAACATGTTTTACACTGAAAGAGAATATGCTTTCTCCTCCTAAAAAAATGGTGGGCAACCACTAAAATTTTCTCCACCAATTATGGCTTAGTCTTTTTCCTCTTATAGTAACCACAATTTTTAAATTTTATTTTATATAATTTTTAAATTTTATTTTGGATGAAATGCAAAATTTGAATTTCATACTTAGTCTTGTGCGATTAATCTTTTGAAAGATGCTTAGTTGACACTCAAAACCTTAATATTTAAAATGTACATATTAAGCCAATTCCAATGACACTAATTTTTATGCGAAATAAGGATCGGGTGCAAAAATCCCAAATTTTTACTAATTTGAGGGGTTAAAACTGATAGACACCTTACCCCATCAAATGCAACAAGGCAAACTAACTTATGACGCGTGGAGCTGGGCTTGGTGGTCAACCCACCATGCATCGACTTAGTTGTCCCTCCTGTTGACCAAAGAAAGCCTAGGTAACAAAGAAAAGACGGGGGTGCCAGGGAGAAAACCCGGCGCCTTCTATCGTCTCCTTCCCAGGAAACCTGAGCACCGTACACTCCCGAGCCCTTTCGCGTTCCGCTTTTCGTTGCTGCAGAGAATGTCATCTCACAAACTCCTCTTTGGTGATCTCTCTCCCTCGGTAGCATTGCATCAGCGACGGCAAAAACCCATGTGCACCGTCCGTCCCCTCTTCCTCATTCTCCCCATCTTCCCCTGTCACTCTCCCTGTGGTTATGCCCGAGGTGACAGGCGAGTCAGGGACCGCTGGCCACTGTCGAAACCCCCATCTCCCTCGTGCACAAAAACCCACTTCCCCTTCCCCTTCCCCTCTCTCTTTCTCTCTCTCTCTGTCTCACCACCAGAGAAGGATTTCCTCTCTCCTCAGTCCTTCATCTTTCTACAACTGGCGGAGCTGGACCTAACCCTCCCTAGTCTGTTCCTTCTCCCTCTCTCTTCCTCTTCCTCTTCGTCTCCAACCAATGCACTCGCTTGAGCAGGCCGGTCATGTTCGAAAAGCCCATCTTCCCATTCTCCTTGATCAGCGTAGCCCAAACCGGCTAGCTAAGCCGGTTACCTGCATACCCAAACCATTTCCCCCTTCCCCTTCCCCTTCCTTCTTGTTTATCAGTGCCGGACAGGCGACCAACACCGGTGCACTTGGTAACCACCCTGAGCCTTCTTAGCTTTTGATCCTTGTAGAGCCACACAGATCCAACAATTGATATGTGAGTAATCCAATCATCCATCATGATCAGACCATTGGTCTATCTGCAAATGGTAGATCTATAACTAATCTAACCATCCATCATGATTAGGCTATTGATTTGTCCCCATATAACAAATCTATGACTAAATTTGCAATCTCCCATGTGATTCGATTGTTAATTAGTCACCAACACTTAGATCTATGATCAATTTGATCCATTCATCATGATCCAACCATTAATCTGTCACCATAACCTAGATCTTTGATTGTTCTGATCTATTCATCACAATCTAATAGGAATTCAGTCACTAAATAGCAGATCTATCTCTAATCCACCCTTTAAATGACCCAGCAATTAATCAGCCACTTAGTACCTAGATTTGTGATCAATATGAGTTTCCAATTAGATCTTGATATAGATTTCGCACTAGATCATTTGATATGTGATCAGATCTAGTCCCTCACCTTAATCTAACCATAGAGCTATTAGCAAACCCCTAGAACAACAACATATTTAGCCCTTTCTTAGAATCTAACCATTGATCAACCATCTGATGCTAGATCTATGATATCAAGTGCTACATCTCTCTTTGAGTAGTGGTTCCACAATTGGAGCGACATATATGCATATCTTTAATTCCCCATGCACCAATCAATGGTAGAGGCACTTGATTTGAGCCTTCCACTTATTAGTCAACACCCATATCTATAGATTGGTTAATCAATGAATCGAGCCAAAGGAAGTACACAAGTAAATTGAGGATAAACACCACATGAGGTAGGTGAATTAAGATTGCTATCTTAGAAACTTTAATAATTATTGTGTTCATAAGAATGAATTAATGCAAAATGATGATTTATGTGAGTACTGTCTTTAGTTACTAAAATTATGGAAGCATGTGAAAAACTCTGCTGTAATCGGTCCTTAGCCTGGATAAAGGAGGAGGGTTTTGCCTCAAGTGCCATCCAACAAGTAAAACCCATGGCAAACTCGACGCATGAATCAAATTTTGACATTCTCTTGGGTTAGGACATTCTTAATGAGTGACATCTACATTGGATCCTTGATGTAGTGAAAAATGGACAAGGGTTGCTGGGATGTTCCCTCGAAAGTGACACACTGCTTGAGATCTTGGGTGCAATGGAAAATAGGCAAGGGATGCTACAACATTCCCTTATAAGTGATATGCTACATTAGAACCTAGGTGCAGTGGAAAGTCTACATGGGTTTCCATGCCGTTTGAGAAGTGCGTGGGTAAGTAGGCTAAGTTAGGAGCATAAGATTTGGTTGGCTACATGGAATACAAGCAAATTACCATAGAAGCCTCTAGATTTAGTGGATATGATGAAATGCAAGAGAGTTAACATTGCTCATATCCAAGAGACCAAGTCTAAAGGGGCTAAAAGTAGAGAAATAGAAATAATAGAAATAGCATAAGGATAGTGGTAGAAGTAAAGGATAAAGTTATGAACATTACAAGAACTAGTGATAAAATTATGCTAGTAAAACCTATTCTAGGAGCGAAGATCATAAATGTTATAAGTGCATATGTACCACAAGTAGGGTTAGAAGATAGAATTGAAAAGCAATTTTGGAAAGATATGGAGGGAGTCATGCAAGACATTCCCAACATAGCAAGGATATTTATAGGAGCAGATTTTAATAGTCATGTGAGAAAAGAAAAAGAAGGATATGATAGAGTACATGAAGGGTATTGTATTAGAGAAAGAAATGAGATAGGGGAAGTTATAACTAATTTTTCCTTAGCATATAACCTTGTTATAACAAATACATACTTTAAGAAGAGGGATGAACCCTTAATAACCTTTAAAAATGAATCATATAAAAGCTAAATAGACTTTTTTGTACTTGGGAATACTGAAATATCAATGTGAAGGGATTGTAAGGTGATACCCAGCGAGAGTTTAACCTCACAACATAGATTAATCATTATGAATATCTACTTTAAAGTATGGAAGAAAGGAAATGAACTTAATAGGTGTTCAAAAATTAAGTGGTGGAACTTTAAAGGAGAAAAGATATCATCATTTACAAACAAGTTGATAGTAGAAGGAAACTAGAACAATGAAATAGAAGTATACACCATGTGGACTAATATGGCCATGTCCATTAAGAAAGTAGAAAAATATGTCCTAGGAATATTTGAAGGTAAAAAGCAACCAACAAAGGAAACTTGGTGGTGGAGTAAAAAAATGCAAAAAAGTTATTAAAGATAAACATGTGTGCTTTAAAGCATTGAAAAAGACTAAAATAATGAAAACTTTGAGCAATATAAGAATGTAAAAAAGTTTGCTAAAAGAGTAGTAAGTGAGGCTAAAGTCAGGCATATGATGATCTGTATAATAGATTAGGAACAAGAGAAGGTAAGAAAGATGTGAAGAGAAGGTGAGAAAGATGTGTTTAAACTTACTAAAGCAAGAGAAAGGAAGAGTAAGTACTTAGACCACATTAAGTGTATTAGAAGTAACGACCAAAGGGTATTAGTCAAAGATGACAAAATTAAACAAAGATGGGAAAGTTACTTCCAAAAATTGCTAAATGATAATTACTATGATAATTTAAAGATTGAAAGTACCATAAACCCAATTACTGATGGACATTATAAATATGATCATAGGATTAGAATACCTAAAGTAAAAGAGGCACTAAAAAAGCTGAAATTAGGAAAGGCCTTGGGCCTGATGTAATACCAATAGAGGTTTGGAAGTATATGTGAGATACTAGAGTAGTTTGCTCAACAAAGTTTTTTAACAAGACTATAAAATTGAAGAAAGTATCAGATGAATAGAGGAAGAGTTGTATTGTAACAATTTATAAGAGTAAAGGAGACATACATAGTTGTATTAATTTTCGGCAGATCAAACTTATAAGCCATACCATGAAACTTTTGAAAGACTAATTAAGAAGAGGCTACAGAATGAGATGAGTGTATCGAAGAACTAGTTTGGTTTCATGCATTGGAGATCTGCCAAGGAAGCTATTTTCCTATTTAGACAATTGATAGAGAAATATAAAGAGATGAGGAAGGACCTCCACACAGTCTTTATTGACTTTGAAAAAGCTTATAATAGGATCCTTAAAGAGTTAATATGGTACATGTTAGGTAAGAAAGGGGTTTCACTGGGGCATATAGCCATAATTAAGAATATGTATGAGGGAGTGGTAACAAATGTTGGGAACATTAGCAGAGAAACCAGTGATTTTTCTATTGCTATAGGATTAGACCAAGGATCAGCATTGAGCCTGTACCTTTTTACCTTGGTTATGGATGAGTTAATAAAACATTTGCACGAGGAGATTCCATTGTGTATGTTATTTATGGATGATATAGTTTTGATTGACAAGACAAGGGAGGACATAAACACAAAGTTAGAGTAATGGAGAGATGCATTAGAATATAAAGAATTTAAGATTAACCAAACTAAGCCAAAGTATATGGAATGTAATGTTAGCAAGGAGAGGAGCAAGAGTGGAGCACTAGTAAAGATTGATAACTAAAAAGTACCCCTAAAAGAACACTTCTAATACTTAGGATCAATAATTCATGGAAGCAGAGAGATTGAGAGGGAGGTTACTCAAAGTATCTAAGTAGGTTGGAAAAAATGGAGATGTGCCTCTAGAGTTTTGTAAGATCAGAAGGTTCCACATAAACTAAAAGGAAAATTCAATAGGATGGTTATAAGGTCGTCCATGCTCTATGGATCAAAGTGTTGGGAAATTAAGAAACAACATGTACATGGGATGAGCATCGTGAAATGTAGATGTTGAGATGGATGAGTTACAAGACAAAAAATGATAGAATTAGAAATAAAAACATTAGAGGAAACTTAGGAGTAGCCCTAATATGTAATAAGATGGGAGAGATTACACTTAGATGGTTTGGACATGTCCAACGGAGACAAAAAACTATATAAGTTCTAATGAGTGGGATGATCTAAGTCGAAGGTTCTAGAAGGGCAAGGGGAAGGCCCAAAAGAACATGAATAGAAGTAGTGAGAAAATATTAAAAAACTTTGGAACTAAATGAAGCCATGACACTTAATAGAGGGAAATGAAGGAACAAGATTCATGCGACCGACTGCTAATCAAGATAAGTTCTTGATGATGATGATAATGGAAGCATGTAAAAAACTTAGTGGTTATCTTGTGAAACATTTCAATTTATCAAATTGCAAAATGGAATGATATTTAAATTGAAAATGCAAATGTTGCCCTTGTTGTAACACCTAAACAAAAGAGTGGAGGCTACACTCATTGACTAGAACTTACTATATATACATTTGTCTAATGTTGAAATGCTTAAAGGCATGAATAACTATATGTGACACCCTGGGTTTTTAAAATGCTTTTTCACACTATCTTTTACAAATGTGGGGCCCCAAGTTTGAAAAACTATTTAGAAAAAAAAAATAGCGGAAAACATTATTTCATGAGAAGACTTTGAACATCCCGAGTGTCATTTTTCTTTTAAAAAAATAAGGATTTTCAGAGAAATAAGTACTACATATCTAATGAAAATTTGATTGAGTTTTCTCTGTTTTTTGAACTTACACATTTTATGCAATGAAAGAGGACTTCAAGACTGGGGTCAATCCAGTCACAGCCACATAGCCATAATTTCCAATTTACATATCCACATGTTCATAAAACTAAAGTCATAATAAATCAAAGTATTAGTTGACAAAATTATCAACTATATTATAAACATGTTTGATATGCCATCCATGGCCTGCTCTTGAGGTCTGTAGCATAGTCTTCTGCTCATTTGTCTCAATTTTTTGAACTTATGACATTGTAAACAATTTACAATGTCTTAACAAGCTTGTTCTTGTGTATGTAATTTCATCATCAAAATATGAAGCTTCTATAGTTTTAATCCAAAAGAAGTTCCCAATTATATGTTATGTAGTTTTGTAAAATGTGATGCATAAAGAGTAGTATAATAAAACTTTGAAATCTTAAATATGCTTTGCAAATCAAGGTCATGCCAAGAAAGGTCATGGCCTAAGGCTCCCTACATTGTGCGAGCAATGGGTACACGGTGCCTTAGGCCATGACCTTTCCCATGGTGTGATCATAACATAGATTAGGCCTTTTTTAGCCAAGGATCTTACATTTAACATTTAGGAGGGGGATGATCAGTCCTCAACCCTCTTAGCAGTGTCTATGGGACCACAATATGCCCTCTATGACATAATAATAGTAGGCATCATCACATGTCGATATAACAAATAAAACCATAGAAATCTATGCACCAGTGAAATCATGTAAATCAAATCTCATGGTACAATATAGCCATGTAAAAACAACCTTCAAAAGGGTAGAGTTTGAGGATTCCACACTCATCATTTCATAAATCATGAAGTCCATGTATTTTCAAGTACATTTTCATGTAACAAGTTTTGAACTGTATAATAAATGAACATGGCATTGCATAACTAATATTTTGAATGAAATACAAGTATGTTCAATAGTATAAAATCAGAAAATCTCATGAATCCTCTATTTTCAAACATGATGGAATAATTATCAATAGTTTTTAATGTTTTATCAAAAAAGCACATTAATGTTAAAAATACCTACCTTGTTTATTGTGCTTCTCAGCTTAGTTATGTCCCCTGTTTGACTTGACTTATTGATCACGTAGTCATGTCAATATTCATATTCCTTGACAATGTCAAGTTACATATTTAAAATTACAAAAGGAATCTACTCTAACCTTGACTTGATGGTCTAGATCATCTATTAATTGTGGAATTGCTAGGTTTTAGAGATTCATCTGTAATCAACTACCAAAATCGTACAATCTCATCCATTTATGCTATTGATCTATGTTTTCATCCATGTTTCATTGATTTGACTTCCATCAAGTCATAGGATTACCAAATATGTGTTGTTGATTATTAATGAAATGAAGGTTTACAAGGTTTGATCATACATTTTTCAATTTATCTAACAAACTAAACCATGATCAAAACTCAACAAAGTAATTAGAATTCCGATTAGCCACTTATCGTCAATGGAATAGAGAGGAATAGGATCAGATTTACATTTTACTAATCATCTGTTTGACAAAATTTGTTTAAAGATATCAACATGCTTCTACTATGGTCAGATTTATCTTTTATGGATGATCTGATGGTTAGGATTTACTGTGGATGGTTGGATCTATCTTTTATAAATGATTTGACTATTCTAGTTCACTGAAAGTGATCTAATTTATCTTTTATAGATGATATGAGATCTAACATTCATTCAAAATGGTAGAATTCAACCTTTACAGATAATTCGATGGTTACATTTATTGAAAATGGTTGGATCTCTATTTTACAGGTAATCGAATGGTTACCATTCAATGGAAATGATCAAATAAGTCTTTTAAAGTACAAATTGATGATCAAAGTGTTAACTAAGTGGTTGCAATTTTGATTAGCTACTGATCATCATGACAAGTGTGAAAATCATTCTCAGGTTGAAGTCTAACTATGGATTAGGATTCAGATCTGTCTCCTTAGGGCTTGGATCAACGATCGGAACTAAATAGAGGACTCTGGAGTTTCAATTAGGCTTCGGTCATGATGATATCAGAAACCATCCATAGATCTTAGGTAAATACTTAGATCTACACATATTCCCAAAAATAGTGAACGGATCAAGAAAAAATGAAGGACTTAAGTAAGGATCTAACCTCTAGATCAATCCTCCCTCAATATAGTTCACAAACAAAGGTGGATTAATCATCATTTTCTGGCGATTATCTCTCATTTTCATCGTGCTGGTCTCTTATCCAATCAACCCACCAAAAATCCTCGATCTCGAATGTACCTTAGGGTTTTTGTAGTCCCAAGTGGGGTAAACATGTTGGTTAAAGCCAATCGTTGCTCGTTTCATCCTTGTCCAACCCAAACTAGCAGTCAGTTAAGGGTTGCAAGTAGATAAAAAAAATCCCATAGCAACCACCCCCCCCCCCTCTCTCTCTCTCTCTCTCTCTCTCTCTCTCTCTCTCTCTCTCTCTCTCTCTCTCTCTCTCTCTCTCTCTCTCTCTCTCTCTCTCTCTCTCCCTCGAATTTGAGTAATAGATGTTATAGTTTGTTTCAATTTCCTTTAAGGGAAGGGGTGTCGATATCAAATTAGCTCCCTCCTTAAAGTAAATTTCTTTTTTTTCACCAATATGATTTCCACCTTCAAAAGGTAATAGCTTCCTCATCTGAACTCTGATTTCAGTGTTATTTATGTTGTTGGATTTATTTTCTCAAGTACAATCCAAATTCTAAGGTTTCTGGGTTCAATTAGGTGTCCCTTAAAAGATCAATTTTATAGAATTGAAGACCCAAAATTTTAAATTTGCATTTTGTCAAAATTAATTCTGAAATAATTTGAAATGGAATTTATAAATTAGGTTTATTACATTCTTCCCTCTTACAAGAATTTCATCCTTGAAATTTGTTTTATGCTATCTTTCAAACAATTCTAGAAACATCCACATCCCATCATATATTTAAACTCCATATGGTCACTTTAACTAGATTATTCCTAAAAGGAAAGTTCAATCAAGGAGGTATATTTGTTCTTTCATTCCATTATGAATCTTGTGACTCCTTAATTAATGAAACCTAGAATTTTATAGTTTCAACTTAAGAGCCTAAACATTTACATTTCTTATTAGCAGAGCTTTTCCATCTGCTTTTACTAATAAAATAGCTACTTTCTTTGTGCATTCTGATACTCGACCATTAGAATCATAAATCAGTAATAAAATGAAGAGATGTTGAAATAACATCTCAAAACAACAAATTCTTGGCCAAATACCTTAGAGCATACCAACTCTTAAAATAGGCACTTCCATGCCATATTAACTTAAAGCGTATAAATTCATAAAATAAGCATATACATGCCAAATCAACACAAAGCATATTGGCCTATAAGGTAGCTAAATCCATGTCAGGTCAATTTAGAGCATAGTAGTTCATAACATAGAAAACTCATGCCAATCATCTCATCCCACACCATGACCATACTATGAGCATCTTAAAGCTTGCTACCTAGAAGCCTACTAGTGCCACTTGCACCCGCTCACATCGGCCGCCCTCATTAGTTACCCACAATACAAGTCATGAGCCATATTTCAATTACATGTGAGGAAGTAATCTTGCATTAAAATATGAATAACTATAATGTCTCAAATCCAATGAGAAATCACAACCCAGTATTGCATATGTACAATAATTCCATGGTAATTCTTCTTATGCTTTTTCAACAATCTAGATGCTTAAATAGTACCTCTATCTTCCTATATGGCACCCCTTCAAGCCTCATATTAGAAACATCATAATAAATCATTTATCCACCAATGCTTGAAGGTGGTGTCAAAGCGGGTGTAGAGATGAATTTCCTCTTTAGGTCTTAAAGGTTCACATTGCAAGCATCACTCTGCATATACTTCCTCGTCAATGAGGTCAAGGGTGATGCAATCCCTTAGAAACCTAAAACAAATATATAATAATAGCCATATTGATCCATCCCTTACGAAGAGGACTAGTGACCTTGGGAGACCCACTAAGTCTAATGAAATCCCTATCCAATAATTCCTGTAGTTGACTTTTGAGCTCTCTCAACTCGCATGGAGTCATTCAATACGGTGCCTTAAATTTCAGAGCTATGCATAGCATCAACTCAATTATAACATCAATCTCTCTCTGAGACAATAATCAAGGAAGCTCCATTGTGAATATGTCATAGAATTATTGAACCATATTTATCTCCTCCATCTGTGGCTTCTTAGCCTTCACCACAAACTATGCTCACTAGCTAAACTCAATATTCCTTAGAGAAATGTCATGCTACCTTTATAGCTAAGTAACATAAGCCCTTGTGGTGCACATCTTTGCTTGGAATGAGATAATTGTCTGTCTCTATGTGCTGTAGTTAGTATTCCTCCTTAAACAATCCAAGAATAAAGATTGCTATGTCAACCTTGCTTAATCCTTCAATTGCAAACTAACTAAATTTTAATTTGACAGTAATAATCTAGAAATCTTTTATTTCTAAAATCTAGACTTAGTTTATATCCATCATTTTAATTATATTAGATTCGAGATTTCCTTAATTTTGTTTAAATGATTCTTTTACACCATTATTCCATTAGTCTTTCTAACATGTCATCTTCTACTTCATCCTTCTCATTAAGTTTCCCTTAACTAATGGTTTATTTTGTGATCACACCTACCGAAAGTTAATTATAATTTAACAACTTACTCCAATAAAATTAATCCTTCAAAATTGACCTCTCCTTAGTCACTGAAAATCACATCATCACCACTTTCGTTGTTTAATGTCTATAAATTATACATATCTTCACCTCATGTTATTCTCACAATATAATCCTTTCTCCTTATTCACTTCAATTGGACTCTCTCTTTGTTTGATTTACAACATGTAATAGACACTTTTAATCTAAGGTCAAATAAACAATAGTATCAAACGCTTCCATATAGTGTAATATCTAAATGAACCTCTTTATATTTCCTTCCAATATCATAAGAAATCATTTGAACCTATTCAATAAATTTCTTGTATTCATGTTTCACATCTCTATTCGTCTCTTGATTTTTATTACTATTTAATATTTATTCTTATAAAATAGTTGTTATATCCTCCAACCATTATTCACATTTAACTCATAACTAGAATTCTCAAGAATCATTAAATAGAAATTTATTCTCAATGATGACTGGCTGTCATAATCTTTGTATATATAAGGACTAACTTGTTTTCACCTAATAGATTAACTAATTCATCTACATCAGCATTAAATTTTTATTCTGTCATATTTTCACTAATTTGTTTACCAATAATTTTTCATCTTTTCATTGAATACATCCACTACATTTACAAATTAATGCTATAATTCTATTAACTTCCCAAACACCTCTTTGATTGTGACTATTTTCTAATCCTTTTCATTATAATCATAATATTATTGTAGCAGAAATGCAACAATGCCTTACAAAGTTTCATGTATTTCATCCAAGTTTGAGCTAAATTCTTCCAAATTACCGCTTCATACATGTCAAATTCATCAACCAGATGCATCATTAATATCAAAATACACATGTATTATTTACTCTAAAATCATATTAATCTCATGCAATCATTTTTTCCATTATTCATACAAGGCCTAAAAGTTTATTTATTTTCTTGTCTAGTTATGACTTCTCACTGAGTCATTGTTCTTGCATATCCTAAATTTTTACTCTAAGAATCATACACTTTCCATGAAGATACACTTTTCTCGTACTCATACAAGGGTCAAAAGTCTCCTTGTTTTCTCAAAATCTTCTAGCCTTCTTTGGTGTTGTTTGTTTTATAATCATCAATATTGCCTATACTAATTATTTATATAACTCATATCTAGACAACTCATTCTCACTTGTTTGACCATATATCACTTTTGAAAATGTTGAATTCACTGTGAAAGGATTGATTGAGCATTGATACCAATTGCGTCACCTCAAATGTTTTAAATACTTTTTCACAAAATCTTCTACAAATGTGGGGCCTCGAGTTTGGAAAACTATTTAGAAAACAAACAATGAAAAACAACTTTTTCATGATAAGACTTTTAAAAATCCCAGGGTCAATTTTCTTTTCAAAAAATAAGGATTTTCAAAGAAATAAGTTCTACATTTCTACCAAAAATCCAAAAGAGTCACCTCAGTTTTTTAGTCTAACACATTTTACGCATGCCATGCAATGTCCTTAAAAAACATAATTTAAATCAAATAAATAATACAGAGACTCTGTCTCCATCCATTCACATGAATATTTAACCATGTATAAGATCAAATTTTAACTGAAATGAAACAGTAGTTCAAGACCAAGATCAATCTAGTGACAGCCACATAGCCATAATTTCTTATTTATGTATCCACATGTCCATAATATCAAAGTAATAATAAATCAAAGTATTACATTATCTCACAAACTCATCAATTATATTGTAAACGTTTTTGTTATACCTTCCATGTCCTTCTTTTGAGGTCTCTAGCATAGTCTTCTACTCATCTGTCTTATTTCTTCCAACCTAGGACATTGTAAACAATTTACAATGTCTCACTAAGCTCACATTTGTGTATGTGGTTTTATCATCAAAATATTAAGTTTATACATTTTTAATCCAAAAGAAGTTCCCAATTACATGTTATGCAATTTTGTAAAATGTGATGCATAAAAAGTAGTATAATAAAACTTTGAATCTCAAACATGCTTTGCAAATCAATGTCATGCCACACAATTCACTTCATTAGCTTCAATATCTATGTGTGTTGTTTCAAAGATAATAATAACCTTTGCAAGGTATTTTATAAGATGTGAATAGTCACCATAGCTCATGTCATGCTTCATCTCATAAACATACTCATCCAAACTGGATAATGAATCATTGTCAAAATCAATAGACGAAAATCATTTAAATCATGAAATTCTTAAATACAATGAATGTATTTCATAAAGGATATATATATATATATATATATGTATGTAGATAACGTCATCTGAACCTCCTCGAGGTCGTTTGAGTGCAAAACCACCAGAAATTTGGCTATTTGCCGTTGGTCATGAGTACTTATTATAGACCCAAAGTCCTAGGGTGGCATGCACATGCACTATTGCACTATAAATACACCTCTCAAAATAAGGGACCCTATGTGGGATAGACAAGACCCAATCAAATCCATGGCTGTTAGACTGATACCAAGTAGATAGACTCCCCACATTGTGCAAGCAATAGGTACACAGTGCCTCCGGCCATGATCTTGCCCATGATGTCATTGTAACCTAGAATTTGCCTTTTTTGTCAAGGTATCTCACATATAAAGTTTTAGAGGTGGATGATCAATCCTCAACCCTCCTAGCATAGTGTCCATTGGGCCACCATATGCCCTCCATAACATAATAATACTAGGCATCATCACATGCTGATATAACATATAAAACCATAGAAAACCATGCATCGATGAAATCATGCAAATCAAATCTCATGGTAGAATATACCCATGTAAAAACAATCCTCATAAGGGTTGAGTTTGAGGATTCCATAGTCATCAATTCATAAATCATGAAGTCCATGTATTTTCTAATACATTTTCATGTAACAAGTTTTATACCATATAATAAATCAACATGGAATTCCATAACTAATATTTTGCATGAAATATAAGTATGCTCAATATTATAAAATAAAAAATCTCATGAATCTTTATTTTCAAACATAATGGAATAATTATCAACATTTGTTCATGTTTTACAAAAAAGCACATCAACGTTAGAACTACCTACCTCATTTTCCATGCTTCTTAGCTTAGTTATGTCCTCTCTTCAACTCAACTTATCAATCACCTAATTATGTAAATATTTTAGATTCCTAGTCAATGTCAAGTTATATATATATATATATATATTAACAATTACAAAACGAATATATTCTAACCCTAACTTGACTATCTTGATCATCTGTTAATCATGGAACTGTTAGGTTTTAGTGATTCATAGCTAATCAACCACAAAAATCACACAATCGAAGCCATTTAGGCTGTTGATCTACATTTCCATCCATGGTTCATTGATCTTACTTCCATCAAGTCCTAGGATTACCAAATCTATGTGGTTGATTGTTATTGAAATGAAGGTTTACAATGTCGAATTGTTGATTTTTAAGTTTATGTGAAGTGCTAATTAGTTATCAAAACTCAACAAAGAAATTAGAGTTCCAATCAGCCACTTAACATCAATGAAATAGGGAGGAACAAGATCAAATTAACATTTTATGAATCATCTGTCTGTTAAAATTTGTTTAAAGATATCAACATTCTTCTACTATGGTTGGATTTGTCTTTTACAGATGATTCAACTATTCTAGTTCATTGAAAGTGATCAGATCTATCTTTTACAGATGATCTGAAAGCCAGCATTCGTTGAAAATGGTTGAATACATCATTCACAAATGATTCGATAGTTACATTTATTGAAAATAGTCATATCTCTATTTTATAAATAATCCGACAATTGTCATTCAGTGGAGATGATTAAATCAATCTTTGTAAGGCACAGATCGATGATCAAAGCATTAATGGAATGGCTACAACTCTGATCAGCTGCTGATCATCATGACAGGTCAAAAATGATTCTCAATTCAATGTTCAACCATGGATTAGGGTTCAGATTTATCTCCTCAGGTCTCAGAGTGACAATTGGAACTCAAATAGAGGAGTCTAGAGTTTCGACTAGTCTTAAACCATTGGTGATATAAAAAACTATCCTCAGGTCTTCGTTAAAAACCCAAGTCTACACGCATTGCCCTAAATAGTAAACAAATCATGACAAAATGAAGGTTTTATGTAAGGATCTAACCTTTGGATCATTTTTCACTCAATATAGATCATCAGAAAAGGTGGATTAATCATCATTTTCTGGTGACTATCTCCCATTTTCAACATGCTAGTCTCTTGCCTAATCAACCAACCAAAAATCCCCCATCTTGAATGTACCTTGGGGCTTTTGTAGTCCCAAGTGGGGGAAACACACTAGTGAAAGTCAATCGCCATTTTGTCCAGTCGTTGGTTAAGGTTACAAGTAGCCAAAAAATCCCACCCCCACCCTCCCCACTCTCTCTTCTCTTTATCGGGTTTGATTAGCAGACCTTACGGTCAGTTTTGATTTCCTTTAAGGGAAGGGGGTGCCGATATCAAATCAACCCCCTCCTTAAGTAAATTTCCATTTTATTTATTTATACTAATATGATTTTCACCTTCAAAAGGTCATAACCTCCTCATTTTGAACTTTGATTTTAGTGTTCTTTATGTGGTGGGATTATTTTTCTTGAGTATAATCTAAATTTTAAGATCTTAGAGTTCAATTAAGTGTCTCTAAAAAGGTCAATTTTATGGAACATAAGACCTAAAATTTTAAATTTACATTTTTTCAAAATTAATTTTGAAATAATTTGAAATGGAATTTAAAAATTAGGGTTATTGCACTATAAATGTGAAATGAACTTGAAATGCTTCATTTATCCTAATTATAACATTAGGACAAATGAACAATAAGACTGCTCACCTTGGTTGAAACATATACTTACATCTAGTGGACATTGCAATATCTTAAACATGGTTGGACCTTACAGATGCTATTGACACATAAAAACGTGTAAACTTGATTCTACAACATTTGGAATGCCCAAATAGTATGGAATGCTAATGAGTGCACCTATAATAAAGTAAAGATTGTAGAGTAGCTCACAAGGTTTTTGAATTGTAGGGAGACCTAAGCAACCTACTAGTAGATGTCATACTTGTAAACTAATATCTTAAGAATGATTTAATGATTGGTCTCAAGGTAGAAGAAAATTTAATATATTAACTCATGCTTGTACTCATGACTGAAAAGTTGAAGCAAAGAATCATAAGGTCTTCATAACAAAGAGATAGAATAACAATTGCATTATCAGTAGCCATTAACTAGGTATATTTTAAATTGATTTTACCACTTTTTGTTGAAATGGTTTAGGAACTAATATGTATGACTTCAAATGATCATATTCATATGAAATGCTTCACATTCATGCTTAGAAAGATTCTCTTAATGCCATAGACAAACGTAATAGACATCTATATGTTATGGGCTAGAGTCATAACATGTTTGTCATTATTAATAAAGGTTTTATCACTAGTTTGACTATGGTCCACTTAGCTACATGCATTTTTAAAATTATTTAAAGATCTTTCTTTTACAATTATTACTTTGAATGCATTGTTGAATGATTAAAAGCATGAGAAAGTTGCATTAGCTTTTATAAGATGGCTACTTGTAATGAACTAAGAGCTAAGCATGCATAGGTGGACATTAGTTATTTTGATGTGGATATTGGACGCATGCTTTTGGAGACTTGAGATATGTTACATAATGAATGAAGAATACATGTTTTGAGAGCTCATGGAAAATATGTTTTTTATAGCTTGTTGAGGATATGGTTTTGAAAGGTTCTCATACTTAAAAATGAATAGATTTAAATAACTTCTCATAAGACTTTGAAAAGTGATTATATCCTCATATATATATATATATATATATATATATATATATATATATATATATATATATATATATATATATATAGACACACACACACACACACACACACACACACACACACATTAATTCTAGAGATGTGATTTGATTTATGTTTTAAGTAGGCCTAAGCAGGCACTTTATGAATGGCTATAAGCCTAGAGATATTATTTGATTGATGTTTGGGCAAGCACTCTATGAATGGCCATAAGTCTTAGAGATGTTATTTGATTGATGTTTTAAGCAACTACCCTATGAGCAATTGTAAGTACTGGGGATTGATTTTGGAGATGTTATTTGATTTATGTTTAAGGTAGACACGATGAGTGGCTGTAAACCCTAGACATATTATTTGATTGATGTTTGGCTAGGCACTCTATAAGTGGTCATGTGTCCTAAAGATGTTATTTGATTGATGTTTTAGGCAAGCACTCTATGAGTTGTTGTAAGTCCTGGGAATATGGATTTTCATTGGTATGTTAGGTGGGCAATCTACAAGTAGTTGTAAGCCCTAATGGATGCAAATTTGTCGATGCTTAAGGTAGGTGCTCTACAAGCAATTGCAAGCCCTGATGGTTATGGTTTCAACAATGCTTTAGGCAAGTGCTCTATGAGTAGCTATAAGACCTGGTAGATATGGATTTCACTAATGTTTTCAGCAGGCACTCTCTAAGTAGCTATAAATCCCAAAGAGGTGATTTTAATCACTATTTTTTATGGGTGCTATATAAGTATTATAAGACTTGGAGGCATGCACACATAGGGCCGGTAGTAAGACTTGGAGGCATGCATGCTTAGGGTGGCAATAGGACTTGGAGATAGTGTTGAGTATTTAGTTTTTGCTATAATAACCCAAAATTTTCATCTAAATAGATAATCTAATCAAGCAATTTTGAAATTTTAGATTAAATATGCATTTGAGACCAATTGATGATTTAACTATTGATTTGTAAAATTTAACAACTAGTTGATCATTGAAGCTGATCAAATGATTAAAATATGGTTTAGATGATTCTAATTGATTTTTAGGTGTTGTAGATGAACCAAAATGGAATTAGAAGACTTAGATTCAGTTAAATGGACCAAATCATGTAAGATGCAATTTAGGAAGAAATTGCTTTTAAGAAGAAGTTCAAGATAATCAAGAAACTAAATTTGGATAAGGAATCATAGGTGGAACACAGAAATTGATTTGTGCTCAACAACAACTTCTAAGGAAAAATCTATATAAGAAAGAGAGAGGGACTTGCACGAGTTAGAAAGTTTTGGAAGGCCAGCCATACTCAGAAGGGGGCAAGAAAACAAAAGAAAAAAGCCCTTAACCGTAGCAAGAAGCACCCAAGAAAGGAGAACTCTATTCAAAGAAGCCTCTCTTTTGGCCTTCTCTCTCAACTTCCCTTTCCATACTCCATCCCCAAATCATCTCTTTCAACATCACTGCTCACCACAATCATCACTGTCATTTTTCTTTTTGCAGTATGCATTTTCTTCGCCGATCAGATTGTCATTTTCCACTGCTTCAATCACTATGTTACCCATGTTATCTTCATTGTTATTTTGTGTTTTCATCACCTGCATCTATCACCATCCAATTCTATGTTTCAATCATCATTTATATCCCCTATTTTCTATGTTTTCTCCCAAATTTCACCATTTTTTCCCTTGATTTCTCTTCCCATTGCAATCCATCTTGTTTACAATGAAACCCAATTCGGATTTCACCCTAAAATCGCTATTCTCTCTTATTTTTCACATTTCAAATAGGGCAGTGAGTTGTCTGAAAGAGCTCCCTACATTATCACCTTCCTCTCAGTTATGGGGTAAAAGAAGAAATTTTTAGTTAAAATTCTAATTTTACCCTTCATCTTTTGTATCCATGTTTTGTCCTTTTTCCTATTTTATATTTTCTCTATTTTGTATTTTTCTAAAAAACTCTGAACTTTGCTATTTTAGTCCCTATTTGTTTGAGGCCTAACCAAATCAATGGTTCATCCTTTACTGATAAGACCATCTTAATTTCTATTCGGTTTCATTTTTTATTTCAAATCAACATTTGAATCTTCATCAGAATTCAATTCCTAGTTAATCCATTATCTTTGATCATGCATCTAGAGTCTAGATAGTCAATCTAAGAAGTCCAATTTATGATTTCTTTCATTGATCCAGATTATCAGGTTTTTGAAAGATTTGCTTAATCTATTTGTTGAATTAGTAATTAGAGACATCATTAAAGAATTTGTGGAGGTTGATCAACTTGGATGTGATAAGATTTGAAAATTTTTGTTGTAATAAAGCTAGAGAAGTTGATTTAGCTTGTTATTTTGTTTAATTCTTCTTTCTTTTGAACTCAGAGTTATGTAATTTTTTGTTAAACAATGGATCTAAATTTTTAGTATGCTATGATTGAATTCTTTTAATTTTTTTATTATTAATTTTAGGTATTTAAATTTTATTTGAACCTCAGTTTTTAAGTTTGTAACAATTCTAATTTTTAAATTTCATTGTAAAGAATTATGAATTAATTTTGATAAATATAAATGGGAGAATCTTCATATTTGGATTCCACTAAATTGACCTTTTGAAAGGCATCAAATTGGACTTTAATACCTTCATATTTGGATTGTACTCAGAAAAACGATTCGAATGATCCTAATTTTGTTGAAATTAGAGTTTGGGGGAATAAATCGACATTTTTCTTTTGAAGGGTATTTTTGTAATTTCACAAGTGGGCCTCATCTATAGCAATTCATCTCAAATAGTCAAGATACATTGGAAAACCCATCACAAATGATACTCATTAGTTTTGATTGAAATCACGATGTTGGGAACCAGCAGAACACCATAATTAGGTATGTATAATAAAATACAAAAAGAAAATAATTAAACACTTAAAGGAGGGACCAGAATTGATACTCGACGAGAAAACCTGATGGAGAAAAGAGAAAGGAAAAGAAGAAGAAGAGGAAGAAGAGGGAGAAGGAGAAGAAGGAGAGAAGGAGAGGAGAAGGGAAAGGAAAAGGAAAAGGAAAAGGAGAAGGGGAAGGGGAAGAGAGCTTTGTGTGCTTGAAAACTCCAGGTCGCATTGGAGAGAGGGAGTGAACTGAGGGAGAAGAAGACGTGGAGGAGAGAAGAAAAGGAGAAGAGGAAGGGAAGAAAAAGGAGAAGTGAAAGAGAGGGAGAGATGGGGAAGAAGACTACGCACCTGAAAACCTAGATCGCGCTAGGGGTGGAGAAGAAGACATTTACAGTCGCCAGAGAAACATAGATTTTTGGTGACAACAGTGTCTCCAATAAGAGATCCAACCATCTAATCAAATCTCCAAGAGTTGAGGAGCAATACCCCTTTGGTTCCACTGCCATCAGAGGAGAAATGGTGCTGGATCGGGGTAGGAATAGTACTCTGTGAAACTGACACCAGAAAATCATCAAACCATATCTTCTCCGGCAGTGATTGGGGATTGGGAACACTCCCAAGAGGTAGGATCTATGATACCCATCTCTTGATTTGGAGTTTTAGCTAGATTAGTATTGTTTTATGCTATATTTAAGATTTGGTGATTATCTAACCATTAAACCTATGATCCATGCTTAAATAAGCATAATACAAGTCTAAATTATTCTCAATTTAGCTTAAATATGTTAATTTTGGTTATACACCAATCGGACAATCTCAGTCATTCGATCGAGTACTATTGACATAGTAAATTGGAGATGTTTGATTGACTATCAGATATTACAAATAACTTCGCTAACCTCCAATTATATGAGACAAATTGATCGAATAATCTTAGCCATTTGATTTGTTCCTATGTAAAACACTATCTGGCAACATGCAATGAGTTCCCCATCTTTAAAAATGATAGGATGAGTAAAAATATTAAGATTTTGAAGTGAAATAGATTAGATGATCTAGGCCATCCGATCTATCACTATTCAAATAGGGACTTTGCAGCGCCTGATCTGTGATCGAATACCCCCATTGCATTCCTAAGCTGACATTTTAAAGGATGGGATAGATTTCACTAATTCATTGGTTAAAAATGTCTAATAACATGTTGATAACAAGATTCGACCAATTCTAGTCGTTAGATCACCAATTAAAGAGTGAATAATAGATCATGGGGTGATCTGATACTATCCTTACATATGATCAGTGATAAGTAGTTGGAAAAGGAGTTATCAAAACAATAATGGTTTGAGATGAGTTTTCATAATCTATTAGTAATCTAAAAATGACAATTAGACCACCATTCAATGGTTGGAAATTGAAAATATAAATATAGATTTCGTGAATGATAATCATTGGCTTGGATTTAATTACCTATGACTTAATAGAAGTAAGATTGGTGAACGATGAAGGGAAACACAGATCAATAGTTTACATGGCCGAGATTGTGCAATCTTGAGAGTCGATTAGTGAGGGATTACTAAAACCTAATGGTTTCACCATTAATAGATAATCTGGATTAACAGATCATGGTTAATATACTTCTTTGTAATTATTAGCTTACAACTAACATTGACAAGAAAATATGATATATCTACAGGTTGACTAGGTTGACCGATAAGTCGAGTTGAAGAAGGAACATAGTTGAACGGAGAATTACGCCTAAGAGACCGTTAAGATTTTAGCTAATCAAATCATTTGCTTATCATGTTTTCTATTCGAGATTACTTGATTATCATGAGATATACATTACATGTTACTTTGCTTTCAGCTTTAAAAGAATGCTATACTTGCAAATGCGGTATGTGTGATTATATATATATATATATATGTATATGTATGTATGTATGTATCTTCATAACTATGATGCATATTTTTATAGAAGAATGAAAGTGATGTTATTCCTTCTATTATACGCAGTTGTGTGTTTTTGAAAGAAATGATTTTACTTGAAATGCATCAATCTCATGTTTTGAGATGAGTAAAAAAATGCATGATTTTGCATGACATATATGTTATATGATTTAAGATCATTTGGGATTGACATATGTCTTTGTTCAGGCTAGTGAGCTTGGTGGTCACTATGCTGAGAGGTTTTGTAGTTTTGGCCTCCCAACCTTTAACTACCAATGGTGGTAGGTATCCATGCCCAAAGAGGCATCTACTTTCTCGACTGCTGTGGTAGGAACAACCATTGGAGGTGGTCACAGCACCCTTTGAGAGTATCCGTAGTCGCCGTGAAGGCTGTAGTGGCTGTTCTCCAGATATTGGAGAGACACGATTTAGTGATATGGTTGTGAGCATAGTGTACCATAGGATTTCTGTTTTGTGATCCCACGTAGATGGGTTTGATGGTCTTAAATGAGTACTCATGACCAACCGGCTGATGTGTTCACCGGGGTGCATATGTGCATGTGATGATGTTGTCGGCTTGGGATTGCCGACATTTGCAGTTTAACAGATGACTACTTTAATACTTTGAGGATCTTGTGGCATTTGATTTATCAAGTTAGATGTGTATCTTTTACATAGTTCTCTAGTTATGCTTACCTGTGATTTTGGGATATGTTCTATATTGCAACTTACTTGAGATTACTATGAAGATTAAATCATTTGAAAAAAAATGTATTTAAAGTCATACACATTTTATATTCATACTTTCTGAAACATTTTAGCGTGACACTGTGGAGCTAAAATTGAAATGCGGCTTAACATGTTTCTTGTCTCCAATTTGATCATCATATTCATTACAAACTACATGAAAAATGATTTGCAATTCTATTTAGAATTGAATTACCAATTTGGTAAAATGGATGTGAAACTATTTAATAAGCACAAGCTTGCTAAGACATTGTAAATTGTTTACAATGACTTAGGTTTGATGAAATAGAACAAGGGAAAGGAAGCAGAAGACGATGTTAGAGATTTTAAGATAACGTAATAGGTATAACAAACAGGTTTGCAATATGGTTGATGATTTATTAAATTGATGTAATATGTTGAATTGATATAATTTTACATTATGGATTAAGGTGGTACTGGCATGGCTGTGACTGGATTGATCCTGGTCATAATTTTCTTTTAATTTGGTTGAATTTTAATTTTCAAAACACAAAGTTATGTATGTAAATGTGATGGGATGGAGACGGAGTCTCCTTTATCCTTTTATTTATAAAAAAATGTGTTTATCAAGTACTTTGAAATGACATGCATGAAATGTCTGATATTCAAAAAATAGACAAAATTCTTCCGAATTTTTGGTAGAAATGTAGCACTCATTTCAACGATAATCCTTTTTGAGAAAAGAAAAATAACACTCGAGGCTTTTCTAAAAGGGTCTTTTCATGACAAATGTTTTCTGCTATTCGTTTTTGAAATACTTTTACAATTAAGGGCCCAACATTTCAAAAAGAATTACAAAAATGTATTATAAACACCCAGGTCATTACAAAGTAGAATCCCCATGAGCTCGACCTATACTTGCACAAACTATACTGCAATAGCGGTGTACTTACAAAAGAAAAAGAAAAAAAGGCAAGCATATCTAGGATAGCCGTAAGACAAGGCATGCATGCTATGTGCTATTGTAAGTCCTAGAGAAGCTATGTTAGAAGATGCAGTTGGCTACTAACCTCTGAGATGATATTGACACCAGCCCTGTGGAGATAGCGGGTAGTAGGATTAGCTTCTCATGGGGAAGTGTTATGAGCTGTAACTATGTAGGTCCCATGAGTTTTGCTGAGTGTAGGTTGTGCAGTATACACGAGCCTATGTAGAGGCTACGGTAGTCATTAAGGGGTGACAAAAGGGGCCTTCAAGCATAGAAGTTAGGATTTGGATGGGGCATGTTGGACATGCCGATCACTTTCCAGAGTTTAGACTAATTCCTTCGCAATATGTTTATATGTTGTGGTCTAGTTAGTAGGATTATATGCCATTGTCCCAGTGGTAGGACTGTATGCCACCCAATTTTCACAATTATGGTTTTTTGTTTCATTTGATGCAGAAAATTTATGTGTGTCCTTAATTGATAATTCATTTTTGGAGCCATGAACAACTTTTGATTTTGCCAGATCGGTGATTTTTTGAATGTTGGTTTGCTAACTATTCGATTTTGATCATATAATAAGCTATTCGACTTTACCGACTGACTCTATCTTTAATTGTTGAATCCTCATTAAGAGTTGAGGCAATGATATCTTCAAAAATCATGGAAGTCTTATGATTTGTCAACTGTACTAAATTGGACATGTAAACCTATTGCACAAGTTTATAATTTGAGAACTTATAATTTTGCCATGAGCACTTATTTAGATATGATAAATTATCAAAAAATTATTCTTGTGGTTTAAATAATTTGCAAGAGCATGAATTGATTATAGTATACCACATTAGTGAGGTCAATCCCATGAGGAATCAAATAATTTGTGTGTTTTTGTGAGCCTTGACTTAGACTATTTAACCTAGCCGAAGAATTGTATTAGAACTAGGCTAAGGAACTAAATTAACAAAGAAATAAAGAATGGATGAAATTAGAAACTTTCTAAAAACTAAATTTGGAAATAATCTAAAACTAAGCTAACATGCAAGCTAAACCTAAACAATGATCAAATGAACTTAAACATGACCTAATCTAAGAAAACAAAGCATGTAATGTAACCTAACATGATGGATGAACTAAAGATAGAAAGTGCATGAAGTAATGTAACCTATAAAGTGCATGAATGAAACATAGATTTATGTCTAAACTGAGATGCAACCTAAGCTAACATTGAATGCAATGAATGAAACTTAACTAAGCATGCAAACATAAACAAAATCTAGGAAGTTACCTAATGGAAAACACCTCAAAACCATGTGCATGGACCATGAGTTTGTGTGCATGGTTCCTTAATGGATTCCTTATGATATTCAAATGCAACTAACTTAGGATGAAATAGAGGTAATCTTAGTAAGGAAAGAATATCTAAATAGCCATGGTGCATGAATGAAAACTGAAACAAGTATAGAAGTCCAAGTGAGAAAGACTAATGATCAAACAACATGGAAGACAAAGCATTCAAGATCATGTGCATGACTCTTAGAAGTGGGGCGCATGATTCAAGTATGCTTTATTTGGAATTTAAATGCAATAACTTCTAGAATGAAAGATAAGGAATTTAAGCATGGCAAGGACATCTTAACATCAATGAAAAATCAAATTTAAAAGCAATCATAATAGTGAGCAATTCATTATTGAAACATAAAATTTTCATTGATTGAAGTAGTGTAATAACAAGGATGGTGTGCACCCATCATGTGGTGTGTGCACCCTACTTAAAATCAATTACAACTTCAAACTAACCTTTAATCTATCTTCAATCATCCAAGCACTAAGAAAAAGTAAACATGCATGTAAACCGAACAAATTTAATGAAAAGTGAGGTGGAAAAGATTGGAAAGAAGGCATGATATGACAATGAACTTTATCTAATGGTTATACTCTTGTGGCTGTCACTATAAAAGAGTTATAACCCTTAGATTCAAGGATCTAAATAACAAAATAAGAGGCAACATTCAAAGGAAAAATAAGACAAGAAAGCTAAGAAACTAAAGCATGAATCAAAGAACAAAACAAACAATAAAACAAAGGCAAAAAAACAAGGAACTAAGAAGACAGCTAAACTAAACTTGGAAGGACATCAAAGAGAGAAAACAACTGAGGAAAGTAGGCATGGAAAGCTAGAGAAGAGGGCTACCACAAGAGGAATCACATTGGAGAGTTTTAGGAAGGGAAGAAGGGTGGAGACACCTCCTTCTCAAGAGGGGGCATTCTCCCCTTCTCCATAGGTTAAAAAATGTGGAACTCATGCTCCTTGTTTTATATGGTTGGCTGATATCTAAAGAAAACCCTAGTAAATAGGTGAGGTGACAAAGGAAGATTGGTTAACCTAGGGCAAGTAAGAGATGCCTAAGAGGGAGAGCAAGGTGGGGGATGCCTACTTTTAGGAGGGGACATCTCCCCCTTGTAAAAATCATAGATTCTCTTTCGAAAATAGAAAGAGAGTTGGAAGGAGAGAAGATTGGAGAGAAAGGAAGAGGTAAGGATATATGACAGCCCTTGGATGAAGAGTGGATGGTGAGGATGATGATTATAGATCTAGGATGGAGTTAGGAAGGTGGGATGGCTGATTAGAGTAAGTGAGAGTTTTAGAGAAGTGGAAGACTTTTCCCAAGTGAAAATTCGTGGAAATCATGTAGGGTGAGGTGGAGAGAGAGAAAAAATTAAAAAATAAGATGGAAAAAGGGAAAATAAAGGTGGGCACTCCCTATTGTTCCACATGCATGCTTTCCCATTGATTTTCACTCAAATATCTTGCCATTATCTTCTTAATAACCTTATGGGTATTTATTTTAGATTCTCCTCCAATCATGGCCTTCCATGTAGCTTAGCTTAAGTGGCTTGATGGCTTGCTTTGAGAGCTTATTTGGCTTCGCTTAGTGGCTCAACCCCTTTGGCTTTGATGGCTTAGCTAGGCTCTTTAGCTTGTCACCTTCTTAATAGATGATATGGCTTAGATGACGTAAGTGAATCCCATGCAAAGGTGGTAGACTTTGAATGCTTGTGCATGGGCCCACTTTAGTCACCTTTGACTTCTTTAATTTATCTTTTACTTACCTTAAGGTGATCTTAATCCTTGATCTCACTTTGGATTGATGACATTTAGGCCTTGACTCGATCTTTTGATCTTGATCTTCAATTATCATCTTTATTGATCTCATATATTAGATCAATAGATAAAAACTCTAATTAAATCCTAAAAAATATGATTATTCTCATACTTAGCCTAGATTAGCCTTTGAACCTACAAATTATCAAATATTTGATTTATTAGATAAAAATGCATGTTTTATAATTTTTTGCCAAAAACCCTAATTTAACACTATAAGGTATAACACATAGGCGACTAATTGGGTGATTTTTCTAAAAATTTGACATTTATCAATATAAACATGAATTACATGCCAAAATAATGACTTATTCTACCTACATAAGTGCAAGCTTGTTGAGATATTGTAATTTTTTTTATAATGTTTCAGACTTGTAGAATTAGAATGGAAAGATGTACAGGTTAAGTCATAAATGTGAAAGAAAATTGTGGAGTTTGAAATTCAAGAGATTGGGACTTTCAGTATCTGAAAGGTGCCTTACCACTTGAAATTTGTTTTATGTTTTATTACAGAATGTGAATGTATATTATCTTTGATGTTGTGAACTCATTTCTATTTAGTGGATTGTTTTGAAATGTGGTTGTGATTGGAGGTTTTGAGATGTGATGAATTCTAGTATTTATTTTCAAAACGTGAAAATGATTTGTATGTCTATCAGGTGTTCTACATTGCATGCACCAAATGAATGTATGTTCATTCATTCCACCATAAACTCCTTGTATTGTTAAAGAAATGACACTCATGCTTTTCAATGAATTTTTTTGTTGTTGTTTTGTTTTGGAGAAGTATTTCAAACAAGAAATATCCCGAATTGTAAAAAAGCAATAAGAAAACCTGGGTGTCACATCTCTTACATGGATACTTCCTATTTGTCAATCCTATCTTAAAAGGCTTCTTATTGGTTGCTTTAGAATGGCCTTGGATGCGGGATGATCTTAGCCACACTTCTTGAAATTTACTAGATGAAAACTAGCTATAGATTTCCCATTTTTTGTCTCTCTCCTCCCTCCTTATTTTTCTCTATGAATCATACTAATACATACATATGTTTCACATGATATTAAGTGGGATGTAGCATCTTTGCAAAGAAAATTCGTGATATACATATAGGTGGTCCCCATTCTAAAGTGCCGAGAGGGAAAGTGTGGATTTAAGTCTCTTGCACGCCCTGACTTGAGTGTACTTCACATGTGTGCTTACTTTGATGTGTGTGACTCTCAAGCTTTACTTAGAAGTTTTCCAAAGGTGGTTGAATGCATGCATGAAAGTTTCGCAACTTTATCTTTTGGTCGTGACTACCTCTTGATCGTGAATAAGATTCAGTGATCCTTTTAGAATTTTTGACTGTACTAAAAGTGATACCAACATCTGTTTTGCATTCTAAAATTTTAGACTTCACTAAATTTAGTAGGTGGGCCCATATTCATGCTCGAACTCTAAATTATCCATCCTTTAGGGTTTGGAATGCCAAAAATACCCTTGTTTACATGTACTCTAATTAGTGATCTTTATGATAAAATACGGGCTAAAACCTACTAAATATAGAGGTATTCTTTGTAATAATTTTATACACATTAAATACCCCGAGGCTTGGATTTTGTTAGTCCTTGAGCAAAACAACCAAAATAGAAAATAAGAAATCTAAGAAAATGAAAAAAATCCTAACTACTTTTAAATGTACTATTGTCCACATTTAATGCACATAAAAAGCCTTTAAATTCTTAGGTTATCCTAATGGACATGTTGTAGTCTCATAAGGCTTTCCAAAAATGACACTTATATACATTTTTCAAAACTTTCATGCAAATCATTTATTTATCTTAGATAATTTCCTTGTATTTATCTCATATTAAATACTTAACTTTAGACTACTAATAAAGATGAACTAAAAGGTTCAAAATTCTATCCTTCTGCTAAAGATATCCCATTATTTCATTAAACTTCAAAATGTGAGTGTGTGCTATAGCTAATATGTGTAATTATTAGTTTTCAAGTCAAATATAACCTAAATTACCTACCAAATGTATGCCTTGACTTTATCTCATAGGATATACTTTTCACTTAGAAAGAAGTCACTTATAATCTGTAAATCTCTCATTATTATATGAGTACAATGTTGTTCGTCAAGGCCAAAACTCTCACATATTTCATACAAAAGAATGATAAATTAGAAATAATGATAATGGTCTCGTGGAAAAGATATCAACTTCTAAGACTATTATATTCTACCAGCTTCCCATTTATTTGTATCCATATCCAAACTATGCTTCTCCTAAGATCAAGTTAGGACTTCTAATGAGATGAAATATAGGCTTAGGATAGGGTTGTAAAAGAAATGAGTATAAAGATAAACAAAGATGTTATGGAAGATATGTAAAGATCTTCTAAAAGTGTATTCAAAATTTGTTTCTTATTTCTTTGCAAGGGTGAACATTCTTTTTCATTCTTCTTTTCTTCTATTTGTCTTTATATATAGGTTTTTTTCTAGAATTTTCTTCTTTTTAGACCTTTTTTATGTTCATCTCTTGAATTGTATTACTCATACTTTTTCTCAAGATAATTCTTCAACCATCTCTAAATATTTCTAAGCAACTGGGTAATGGATATATTATAGATTTTAATAAGGGTAATGGTTTATTGGTTAACAAAGAAAGGGCTTATATAGAGGCTGAAAGGTCTAGATAGTGAAAAATACTTAGAGAAGGCTAAAGGCTCTGGGTTTACCAAGGATGACTAAAAATGACCAAAAACTTAAGAGATATATAGTATGTTCTATTAGATGTTTTCTCAATAGTGACAAAGATGAAAAATAATGAGACCAACTGGGAAATTATGTTCGTTGAATTTTTTTTTTTTGCATTTATATATAATCATCAAATAGGAAGAATGGCTATAAAGCTTACTTGGGTCATAAGTCTCCACTTATCTCCTTAAGATCTCTAAGTTATATTTTCTCTTCAACTTAAACTATATATAAATATAGCTATTTTGTTCAATGAATATTCCAAGTTCAATTCTTCAGGGAAAACCTTAATAAAATAATGAACTAATTGTGTACAAATATCTTAATAAGCTAAAGTTCAATAGATAGACTAAATTTAAAAAATTTGAATTCTCATCCTTGTATAGGAACTTATCATAGTTTTATTTCCATAACTTAAAATTTTTCCAAAGAAATTTTTAAATTTCTCAAAAATTTTACTAAAATAACTCTAAAACCTAAATCAACACCATCCAAATTTGAAATACCCTACCACTAGAGTTAAATTAAAATTTTCCTTAATGTTTAGAACTACGTATCAAGGATAAACGAAAACAATAAACCTGAGTGGAAATTGTGAGAAAGATAGTACTTACACTCCTGAGATAGTGTATTAATTTGTTGATGTGGCCTGTTGAATGCAATATTAATATGCAATAAATGATTATGTAAATGCAAAACTATTATGATCTTAAGACTAAACTAACTAACTAATCTACTCTACCATAATCCTAAACCTAACTAGCTAATCTAATATATCCTAATCTTAACACTGGTAATTAAATGGAGGAGTTTCTCACTCCATTTGAGAATTTCATGGTAGTTAATATACATTTTCCACCCCAAAATGTGTGGTGGTGATAAGATAAAGACACGAATGACCACTGTGATTCTTAATTTCTTGGTATAAACTTTAGATGAATTGCCCAATGGTTGCCAAATTGAGGAATAATAGTAACCAAATCAAATAGTATATAAAACTCATCTTCCTCCCTTACATTTTTAGGATATGAAGGTTAAGCAAGCTCTATTTCTTCCATAAGGGATGTTCATGTTCCTTTGGATGTAAATAAATGGTGGTGCTTAAACCCTTAGTAACTATTAATGTACACCCTAGAGCTAGTTGATGTTGGGCCTTCTCCTTGCACTTTTAGAACATTAGACTTGGATCGCCTCCCTCTTTTTAACTGTTTCCCTTTTTGGTCTACGTTGGACATATCAAAACCATCTAAGTCTAATCTCCTTCATCTTGTTACCTATTAGTGCTACTTCTGTGTTTCTCTAATTTTTGCATTTCTACTTCTATCCTTTCTTATCTAACCACTTATCCATCTCAACATCCACATTTTAGCAACACTCATCCTATGTACATGGTATTCCTTAAATGACCAACGCTCTGATCCATACAACATGACATGAACGTTGAACCCTAACTCTGTAATGACTCAAATTTTGATAGATATTTTGTAAAAATGATTTATTTTGAAAATTAATGGATGTTTTGTTATATTAAGAGAGTGGTAGATGTCTAATTTTAATTAAAATATAAAACAAAGGAATTTGTAAGAAAAATTAGCGCCATTAGATTCTACGCTCAAAATGGAATCCAATGCCTCAAAGAACGCTGAAAATGGAGCTCGTATGACCAAGTTATGGACGTTTAAATATCAAGAGCATTTTTGGAATTTACCTTTAAAACGAAAACATGTTGAAAACACAAGGGGTCATTTTGATAACGACACCCCTATTCTTCTCCACAAACCATTCCACCGACTTCTCCTCCAGCTGTCGCACCTGCACTACCTTTGTAGTGCGACGCCGGAAAAGATGGCAGCACTGCCAAGGAACGGCATCGCCTCACTCCCTCTATAAATTCTCCCACTCCCCTCTTCCAAAACCAAGTTTTCTCCACTCCAAACGATCCCAAAACTAGATCTGGCAATAAGGGTTGTAGCTACATTTGAAGCCTATGATCGAGCGGCAAAGAGGGCTTCCAGGTACAATTCTCCTCCCCACAATACTCCTCTCTCTTCCCTCTCCCTTTTCCCCCAGATCCTGACCAGATCTGGTAGTTTTCTGACTGGAAATCACTGGAGGAAGACGGGTCCAAAACCAGACACATCATAGACGACGCAGGGACACTGCATGTGACATGCACCTGAGGCGTGCTCCCTAGGGTGGTCTTCAGCACTCGTTGCTTGCGGGCATGGGTCAGGGTCGACTGGGACGCACAGGGTGTCCTGGGAGCTAGGGAGCCGAGATGCCTCGCTCCCACATCAAAGATGCGTCCTCTGGATGCCTCTTGGGACGTGCGCTATAATGCCGCTCAGGGGTGCACCAGCGTGCTACCACAGTCGCAGCTCGACCAAGAAGTGCACGCGTCCTGGGAACCGCAATGCGCAAGCCCTACCGATGATTCTGGTTCGTCCGTTGATACGCGACGTTAAAAATGCAAGTACGGAGGCTGTAGGACTCTGATTGATGATCTGAAAGAACCGTTGCATTCGTATTGACGACGTGGACCTAATGAGACTATAAAAATTAGCATTAGAGGACTATTTAGTATAACAATAGCCTAAAAACTATACGAATGTTCTAGATCTACCAGATCAAAGATAATCAAACCTCATATATTGGTCTATTGGATCTATTGGAGAATCAACATGCCTAGATATACTCTAAATTTCATATATTAACCCTTGAAATATAGATCTGACCATTCAAGTCAAGTATTAACCTATTCTAAGCATAAGAACAGGCAATCTAAGAGATCTAACTGTCCAATTACAAAATTTTGATGACATAAAAGTTAGTAAAGGCAAGCTACCATTCATTATATAATCTCTATGTGAGATCTAGCCTAAAGATGCACTAAGCAATGATAAAAAAGGTAGATCTATCCGTTAATCTAGAAATCTAAATAGTGATCTATAAATGGATAGAAAATGATATTTGAATCCTTGTATTCCATTAATATCCAAGGTTTCACAGAAGTGATCCAAGGTCAAGTAGTGAAGAATGTGATTTGAGGAATATCTAGGTAGTCTGATACTACTAAGTTTTTATAAATGCATCTTAAACTAGCATGCTTTTGAGATATGATGTTCTTAGCGAAATTGTCTTTATGAATTATGGACTTGAATGCGATTACTGGCATGAACGGATTTATATGCATTGTTTGCATGTTATGGAAATCCTTGCACAAATTGCATAATTTATGATATTTTAGATATTGCTCGCATGTTTTGAAAATAATTACATAAATTGCCTGATTTGCGATGAGTGAGATTGAGGATTGCTGTATCATATAAATGATCTTGTAATACTATCATATGATGCATAACCTTGAGGGTTACCAAAAGACGTTGGAGTGCCCAAAAGATGCTGGTTAGGCAGTTGTGAGGGCCAAGTAGTGTGAGGGACCCAAAGAGGACATTATTTGTATATTTTTTGGGCTGATGAGCCTGGTGGGCACTATGCTAAGTAGGTAGATTGCTGAATGAGGCAACCTACAATAAGAACAAACAATGAGTTCCAAGTGGGTAGATCGCCAAATGAGGCAACCTGCGGTGGGAACAAAACATGGAATTCCAAATGGGCAGATCGCCAAATGAGGTAGCCTACAGAGGAGCATAGTTGACCTTATGATTTCAATTTTATCAATATGCATATAGCAATAAACTGGACGTACACAAGTACTTGTAACTAGTCGGCTTGATATGTTTGCCGAGAGACCATGTGCATGATACTTCTAGTGCTACCAGCATCTGCTTTGAATGATGATTATTTTAAGAATTTTGTGATTATTATATTTTGCTCGTTGGTTTGATGGGTTTGCTAAGATATTACTACTTGGTTCTATGAATTTCTACTTCATAATTTTAGTCATATTGCTATCATTGAACATTGCATGAGCCGACATTTATGCATGCTTCCACAAAAAGGAATCGCTAAGGTTCTATATGGATAGCTCCTTGAAATTATGCATATTGCATGCTGTGTTTTCTAAATAGTAGTATCAGATCACCTACTGGGTATAAGGAATACTCACCCAAATATATTACTTTTAAAAATTAGCTTCAAAAGGATTAGAAGAAGCATCAGAAAATGTTAGTGTTACAATCAAGTGAATGAAGAGGGAACAAGTATAAACTGTAAGTATATAACCTACCCTTTGGACATGTATTTATAATAACTACAGTTGGACTGTGTGCTGTGACTAGATAGACTTGGGAAATATTTATGATTTTCTTCATTTGTCAAAATTTCTTTATTCACATTGAAAGCAAATGACAGTTGGGGTTTTCAAAATGAATTTAAAACAAAAATATTTTCTGCTGCATCGCATTGTTTTCTAAAAGTTTTCAAATAGGGATCGATCCCACCTTAGGAATTAGTTTTGCATTTAAAATGCATGTGAAAACCCGAGTCGTCACAAACCCAGAAGCCTCAAATTAAATCTCAAGAACTAGAAGGGTCCTACTCATGCTTGCCATTGAGAAGTTTCCATTAATGATGTAACATATAGTAAATCATTCACTTCATCAATGGAGGTGTCTATATCAAAATAAAATGATCGAGACATGTCTTGAGTAGGTCTTTACTAGAGAATGGTAGGGATGGTGCATTAACTAGACTCTCTATCTCAGAAGGGTCTTTAGTGTTAAACATTATTTCTATCCCTATCGGAGTATTGATGGGCTTCTCATTATCCTTAACTTGGTCAGTTTCCTTTACCCATTCTAAAAATATAGCAGATATCTGACCCATTTGGAGCTCTAACTATGCAATAGATTGGGAGTGGGCCTCCATAGTCTATTTTAAATCATTATAAAATTCTAAAGTGTCCTACATAAACAAACTAAGGATCTCTTCTTAAGATTATTCCCTCTATTGTGAAGGAAACTCATGTTGTGGCTTAAGTTACTGTAGAACTAAATCACGAGGGACAGGTTGATTATCCTAAGACCATGAGATATCAGGAGGGTAAATCTCAAAATAGAAGTTTTTTCTAGGGTTTTGGAATACACTCATGGCATTCCTTTACTCTATAAAACATTCTAGATGCACAGAACTTGATGGATACATAGTAGTTAGATGCATTGCACTAGCATAAAAGGAACAATCCTCATATTGAGGTTGCATAGAGAGCTCTCTAGCCAACATAAAGGCATTCATTAGCCAAATTATCTACTTTCATTCATCCTATCTACCAATTGACCATTTCATCATATCCAAGGGGTTGCAAAATAAAATAATGCCATAATATCATTCCTCTACTTCGTTGACCATGTCTAAGGCAAGGTGATTGATATATATATATATATATATATTTGATTCCTTAACTCGTGCCTTGTGGTTTGTTCTATCTTTAGATCTAAAAGCACTAAGTATGAGTTCTACGATCAACAGTCTAGCATACACTTGGTGTAGTGGACTCTACTTCATATACAATGAAAACAAGTTGTTGTAGACTCTACTTTATATACAATGAAAACAAGTTGTTGTATACAACGAAAGAGTACTCTCTCTCTCTCTCTCTCTCTCTGTAAATAAGTAAGGGAACCCTAAGCTATATGATGCACATTCAAGGGCACACATTTTAATCCTAGCCCAAATACAAACAATCTAAAAGGTTTAAATTTTCTTTATTTTCTTTGGGGGTGACTTTTAAGTCATTACTAACCCAAGTAGCTCCTCCTCTCTTTTAGACTTATCCTGTTGATTACCAATTAGATCATCCCTTGATCAACCACTTGACACCCTCTTCAGTAAATTGTAGTTGATTTGAGTCATTGAATGTGTTGGCATAGTTAGTTATTTAAATAATGACTTAGCTAATCAAGTACGGACTACTAGAGTGGCAATAGGTTGCCCCATTCCAAGAAGGTTCTATGAGCTTGTAAGCTAGTAAGGTCTCTTCTAGATTGATTTTAAATTAATTGTACAATGCTAGGGTTGCGTCGATTGATGATTAACCTAGGTGGGCCAAGAAGTGATGAGGAAATCCACCCTTGATTTTATAGGGGTGAGTACCCTTGCTAATCAATTTACCCACACCATGATAGTTTGGTCAATCATATAATCACCTTAAAGCATTAAACGTGGCTTAAAAATACAAGAAAGCATTAAACTAATGCATCTTCCTATGTACTACTTAACAAAGGGTCATGTCCTCAATAGATGGGACACTATGACCCTAATAGCTTGTGTTTGTGGGTTATAGCTAAGCTTAAGCTATCCCTTTTTAAGAGGTGCATCTAATGCAAAGTCTTAATTAATATGCAATATTTCATTTATGAGTGCAAGCTATATGATATTCACTACCAACCATAATGAAAAACTAATTATTATGCAAGTCTTATCTAAGAAATGTAAGGAGATTAGAAAAGCTTATGGTGGGGTCCTACATAAAAGCTTCTCATACAAGGGTGGGTCCATGGACATGCCACCTCCTCTTCTAATTTAGGATAACCAACTCTTGACCTTTATTATTAAAACCCCTTTAATTTTAATAAATTATGATTAAATAAAATACATTCATGTCCTCACTACAATTTACTCAGAATAAAAATATATAAATTATCCAATTTCCTTCAATTCCTGCTCCAAATTGCTACAAAAATAAAATGGAAGTGAGTATCAAAAATCACAAGAATAAGGAGATATAATGCAAATGATGCCACTAACATGAATGCACCCCTACAATCTACTACTCGTAGTATAAAGTAATTAACTTGATTTTAACTAAAAATCCGTTGTGTCATCAGCAACAGCACCAAAAACTTGATGTGCTTTACAAAATAACTATAAGTGCGCGAGTCCATTATAGCATAGACATGACAAGTATAGGTAAATCTACAGACACTATATAATTAATGAATTTTAATTAAAAATATATTTTGATTATTTTAACCTAGCCAAATGATTTAATTAACTAAATTAATTACCTAAAATGCTAAAAATCATATAAAATACATAAAATACTAGAATTAAAATCTAAACCTAGGAATTAAAAATCCAATATATTAGAAATCAACACTTTGAAGATTAAATTATCTAGATTATTTCTACACATGTAAATAGAAGCACAATGTTTCTAAAACATAGAAAATATTTCTATTAAGCTCTCTTATGATGAATTTTCTTAATACTAGTTTCTAGATTAAATTATCTAGATTATTACCCTCTTTTTACTATACTTGGTATCCCTATTTTCCAAGTAATCGCTAGTATGCAAACTTAGAGTGCTAGGATACTAATATTGATACTAAGCCACTTTTTCTTAACCTAGAATAGCCTAATCTTTAAAATATCTATTCAAATATGTATTTCTCATTTTGAGGCCTAGGGAAAATAATTAAAAAATAAACATAAATAAAACTAAATTATCCTTAACCACTAACATAAGCATCTAAAGAACAAAACCACAAATGAAGCATGATCATAAATTAAAAATAAAAGAGACTTTATTTCATTAAAATCCATGAATACAATAGAGAATTAAAGTGAATAACTGAAAAAAACAAAACAAAAGAAGAAAAAAAACTATGAGTTAGAACAAGATCACCCAAGTACTCCTCTGTGTCACTCGAAGGAATTATTTGGCAAACTTTGCTAGCCCACGCACTACCACCGTCTTTCCAATTATCTACTTATGACATAACCTTATTGTGTCATTCAAAAATGGTTAGTGGTTATGCACCAATCTTGCCTCAAGCCCGAAAGAAAAACATTCATTGCAGCCAACCAAGCAACTCCCAAAATGGTTTCCATGCATATACCCAAGAACCAAGGATTTTAACATGTAAATCTTAAGAGGGAGCTGTTTGATAAGGACAACCGAGTAGCTCTCTTTGCTTATTAATTCAACACACAACCCAACAACAATCAATTTTTTTAAGCATCACCCAAACTTCTTTTCCTTGTGTTCTTAGGCAATTGCTTGATGACGACAAGATCAAGCAACTGCTTGTAAAAGACAAAACACCACTCCAAGGATTCCCATGTTAAATCTTCATTTGAGCACCTCCTTAAGAGAACTACTTTAAGGGCACAAAACACCCGCAACGCATCCACCATAGCTCATCTCTTTCACTCATTCTTCTCCTTTGTTAAATCACATTAAACTTTTATTTTGTCTTCTACTAGTAGCTGATTATTGAACACCCAGCCAGCTACTAGTAAAAGATAAAACTTAAAGCAACATCTCTCCCCTTTGTGACGTCTCTCTCTCTCAACACTTCTTCCTTATATTTTTAGTGTATCAACATGTAAAATGATCCAACAAGGAAACCTAACAGCCAGCCCCTCAGATGCTTTCCATACACACACCCAAGATTCCAATGATTTTAACATGTAAAGCCCTACTTCTCATGTTGAATGCAAGCAACTGCTCGAAGAAGGCACACACACCACGTTCTTCTACCTCGTTCTACCTTATGATGCCATCATGTAATCCCTCCCAACCTTTGAACATTGCCAAGCTTCCTCTCCAATGAATATCACTGTGAAAAGCACAAGTGGCCTCTTTATTTCTCTCTTCTGCATAGGAGAAGTAGGGAGAAGTGGAGAATTACAATGACACATTGCTTTTTGTTCTTTTAATGTTTCACGTGGGAGAGAGTGGACAAGGTGAAAGTTTCCCATTGAAAACTCCCTTCAATTTTCATCCTCATCTTTCCCTTCCTCTATCATCTATCCTTTCTCCCCCTTGTCACATCTAGGAAGCTTTCCTTGAAAAAAATTGTTTAGCATTCTTTGTGAAATACATTGGAAAGTAACCTAGAATGAATGATGAGATCAAGTGTGATACTTGGCTAGAATGGTGATATGGGATGGTATGATAGCTAGGTTTTTCATATTTTCCTTCTTCATTCCCTACCATTGTATCTTGTTTTAACCTAGGATGGATGGTTGAGATTTCCTTGAAGTATCCTATCCAAAAAGCATTATTTAAGGGCTAATTCCTTCTCATCTATCAGATCAGTATGCCTTAAGATGGATTTTTGTAGAGATTTTTTATGCAAACTGATTCTCCTATATTTTCTCCTCAACCCACCATTTTTATCTCCAACCATTGAGATTAAAGTAAAAAGAGATTTTCCACTAAAGGAGAATACATTTTCTCCCCCTCAAAAAATCTTGGGCAACTCACTGAAATTTTCTCCACCAATTATGGTTTAATCTAGCATGACTACTTTCTATTAGTTAATTATAACTTAAATGGCTTCTCATTGGCTACTTTAGGATGGTCTTGAATGTGAGATGATCTTTGCTACTTTTCTTGAAATTCCTAGATGAAAACTTACAGTAGATTTCCCTTTTTTGTCTCTCCCCTCCCTACTTATTTTTCTCTACCAGTCATACTAATTTTCATGTAAAATTAAGTGGGATGCACCATCTTTGCTTAAAAAATTCATGGTACACATATACGTGGTCCCCATTCTAAAGTATAGAGAGAGAAAGTGAGGAATTTAGGTCTCCTACAGGCCTCGACTTGAGCATGAATGCTTCCTTTGATGTGTGTGGCTCTCATGTTTCACTTAGAAGCTTCCCAAAGGTGGTCAAATGAATGCATAAAATTTTTGCTACCCTATGCTTTGTCCATGACAACCTCTTTCGCATGGATAAGATTAGTAGTGCTTCTAGGGTCCCTAACTTTGTTGAAAGTGATACCAACACTTGTTTTGTATTCTAAACTTCCAAACTTCTTAAAATTTCATAGGTCGGCCTATGTTCATGCTCGGACTCTAAATTATCCATCTTTTATGGTTTGAAATGCCCAATTTTTTTTATTTTTTATTTTTACAATTTTATCCTAATCCAATAAAATGTAGAAATAACCCTAACTAGTGATCTTTATAATAAAAGAAGGGCTAAAACCTACAGACATACCTATCAGTAGATGGGAAGGTAATTTCTTATATTACTAGATAACTAAAAAAGCATTAGGTAAATTATCCTATCCATGACCTAGAGCTTGCTACAGTAATCTTTGCCTTGAAAATATGGAGCCATTATCTATATGGCAAGAAATTTGAAGTGTTCAATAGACATAAGAGTCTCATGTATATCTGCTCATAACAAGATTTGAATATGAGGTAAAGAAGATGGATGAAATATTGAAAGGATTATTCACTCTTTGGTACCATCTAAGAAAGGCTAATATGTTGGCTACTACATTGAGTTTGATGATGCAAGGTATGTAAGCTAGCATGTTACAAAGGAGGTGGAAGTTACTCCAAGAGTTAGATGGATGTCGACAAGAGATTTAGTGGGACAAATCTTCATGGCGAATTTAGTGGTGATATTTACTGTAGTTGAAAGAGTTTTTTAAAGGTAGAAGGATGATGTCAAGATGTAAGAACTAGTTGGGAAACCATGTGTCACTAAGGAAGGAAATGGTAGTGTGAGAATGCAAAGAAGATTGGTGGTGCTAGTAGATGCTAAATTAAAACAAGAGATTCTTAAAGAGGCACACTACTCACAACACATTACTCATCTAGGTGGAAGAAAGATCTACTAGGATTTGAAGAGGTCGTTCTAGTGGAACAACATGAAAAAGGATGCAGGAGAATATGTGGAGAGATGTTTGACATGTCAATAGGTTAAACTTGAGCATCGGAGGTTGACGGGACTATTACAACCCTGGAGCTTCTTGAGTGGAAGTGGGACCATATCACTATGGACTTCATAGTGGGCTTACCTAGGAGGTCGAGTAGACATGATAGGGTATGGGTAATAGTACATCAATTGACAAAATTGGCACATTTTCTTCCCATTTGATGGAATCAACCTAAAGATAGCTTGGCTTGACTGTATATCAAAAAAATTGTAAGTTTCCATAGAATATAACTAAATTTTCCCGTAAATGGGGTCATGTGTATGCTCCTTTTAAAATTGAAGATCTATGCTTAATTTCACCCAAATAAAACTATGTGCATTGTCTACAAGTGCTACTTATCAAGTGTGATGTTTGGGTTTCATGTATGTTTCACTCCCATACATTTATATGTTGTGCACTTACTAGCTAATAGAAAGTGGCACAGCTTGAAATGGATGGCGGAAAGTGATGCCTTTGTAGACTAATCTACATATCAAGTTCAATGGCTAGATTATAGGCCTTGAGGGTAACAATTTTGGAGTTGAATTATATTTGTAAGTAACGGGTTATTTAGGGAATGTGTGTTGATTCTTTGGCTGATTAAGATTTCTATGTGACAAGGATATTTTCTAGCATGAGGACTACTAGAAGGGAGTGATTTCATAGTTTCAAAAAATTCTACATTTTTTTGAGTAGTTTCAGTTTAAAATTTTTGTTTCTTTTAAAAAGAATGATTGGGTTAAAAAAAAATTCATTTTCATAAAAGTAACATTTCATCCATTTATATGTATCTTGAAACTACAAGTTTTAGCTTTCCAAAAGATTGATTGAAAAACTATGCTTTTACTTGCTGAACTTGTTTTCAAAAAATAATGGTTTCCTTCATTTTCAAAATACATAGAAATCAAGATTTGATAGTATGAGTTGTTTGAGTAAAATGGTGCCCATGAGCATGGTTTTAATTGCTAGGATGCATGCTTGGGATTGTGATTTTATCAAGTTAGATATGCTTGCAAAACATGATTTTTGAAACCTTTAAAAGAGGAATTTTCCAAATGTGCTTTTGGAAAGTTTTAATATGCCAAATAATATGGCAGGATTTCAGCTCTTGAAAAAGAAATTGTTTCAAATCATAAACTTGATGAGAATTTAAATATGAGACATTGGGTATAGATATACCCTAGATATGTGTTTTTGATAAGTTAAAATTCGTGATGGGAACTATGTTGAGGAGTTGTTACAAGTTGGCCTCCTTGCCCTAACTAGCAAAGGGTGGAATGGTATCAATGCCAAAAGTAGCAAATTTCTCAATTAGTGCTAGAGACCAAAACAAGTGACTCATGGCACCCTTTCGAGATAGTCTATAGGCACTGTGAGGATGCCGTCAAAGTCCTAAGATACTGATGGGCACATGGTGATCGTGAGCACAGTGAGTCCCACGAGATATCTATTTTGAGTTCATGGGGTGCTAGATTTGTGTTTCTAAGATTGAACATGAGATGGTTGATAGACAAGTATTCATGATCAATTGGTAATCATGCTTGTCAAGGTGCCTAGAGTTATGAGATATTTTGTCAACTAGAGTGCCGATGTCATATTTTATTGAGTGACTATCTTAAGACTTTGATGATATTAATTTACCTCATTTATGAAATGTGATTATATATTTATATGAATTGATGATATAGAAATTCTTATAAATTCACAGCATGAAACAATTAAGGTAAGATAGTTGTATGATTTTATTGCATTAGAAACCATGATTTCAAAGCACGCATGTGTTGGATGTTGTGGTTTTGGAGTTTGTGCTCTAGGTTTAGTAATTATGTGTGATGTATACTCAATCTACAATAAAAATGCACAATGTCATGGAAAGCTTGGCGGGCAGAGTAGGAGACCTCATCACTCAACTTAACATCTAAAAGTGAGGAGTGGTTCCATTTATAGTTATTTTATGCAATCATCTTATTGACTATTCATGTATAAGGCACAAGGTGCCAAAATCTATGTATCATGATGAATACATTCGTAATGTGGTTGTGACTAATCCATCTTGAGCAATTTTATATTTTGAGCTTACTATAAAACATAAAGGGCTCAGACATGGGCTAGTTTCTGGAAAAATGGCAAATTTTTTTAAAGAAGCACTCAAATTTTAGAAAAACAAATTTTCAGGGAAAAAGATTTTCTAGATTTTTTTTACTTTACAAATGAGATTTTAAAATTAGGGATTAATTCAGCCTTTGGAAAATAAAATTTTGAAAATCATGACTTAAAAATTTGGGTTGTCACATAAGTGGAGCTACTTAAATTAATGGGATTAATGATGGGGTCTAGTTGGTGAAAATTTAAAATATGGGGTCTACTTAAAATTTTAATCCTAAAATCAGAGGCTTATCAAGGCTACCACATGAACTAACTACTCAGAGGGGTTAAATGTAGTCCTTCCAGAATATTTTTCTATCAAATTTGAATAGAAACTAAAAAAATTTCACTTTAGTACCCTGTAGTTGTCAATTTGTCCAAAAATAGGGCATGCAAATTAGTTAAGTGATATCTTCCTCAATTATGATAATGGCACTCACTTCTACACTTAAACTCCTTCCCCTTCTTCTATGAAATTGTTACACTAGAAAAATAGAAGTTATGAATTTTATAGAGCTACAAAAGAAAAGGAAAGCTGAGATCTAGTGCATGTGAAACCTAATTTCAAGAGAGTTTTCTTTGATTTTAGATGTGTGTGTTTGTGCTAGATTTGTCACAACAGATCTGTGCAACCAGAACGAGGTTTTCCTTGTAGCAAATGAGTAGAGTTGTAGCACTAATGTTAGATCCATTATATTTGGCCTTCCATTCAACCTCTCTATCAAACTTTCTCTAAGACTTTCCAACCTGCCAAACTTTATCATAATTGAATGTATTTCCATTCAGGTTCCCAATTGCTACACAAGTGAAAATTTTCCTAGAAGCTAACAAATTGTTTCCAAGTAGAGTTGAGCCAATTCTTTTTTTATTTTAATGATGGAAAAACCTTTTTATGCTATGATCTAACATATTTACATGAGTGTCCAAGTGTTTATAAGCTCATCACAATACATGTTTGAAAAAACCTCATGTGTCCTCAAGCATTTAAGAGGATTCAAGTGATTACCTTTAAAGAATCAATATAGTTAAGGAGTCACATGCTATTCAGTGCAAAATTTAAGATTTTATATGGCTATGTTTTTCATGTGGAAAGTTTTCAAGTGTTCGTAGCAAATATAAACTATTACTTGAAGATTTTCATGAGTTTAAGAAGTATCAAGTCATTACTTAGAATATCTTAGGAATTTCAAGATATCATGTGCCATTTCTTGAAGCTCTACTAGTGCTCAATGCATACTTCACTGAAAGAACTTTCCAATGCTTCAAAATGTGACATCATATGACCAAGATATACTCATTCAAAGGTGAAAAGGTCAAATTAGACTTTTTTGAATTCCAGCCCACTACTTTTCATGTGTTCAAGAAGTATCAAGTCATCACTATGAAGATTTCATAAATTTTAAAACTCTACAAGTGCTTAATGCATAGTTCATTAAAAGGCACACCAATGATCATGCAAATCAGACATCATTTGACCAAGATACAATCATTTGATAGTGAAAAGGTCAATTAGACTATTTTGAATTCCAGTCAATTTCTTTTTTATCTAGCTTTAGCCTAATAATTTGACATTAAGATGGTTAAACTAAATGAATGAACTACCAAAATCCTACTCAAAACAAAGTATGTTTTCCTTAAAATCTAGCCAACTACTTTCAAATCCAACCAACTAACATGAAATTTAGTTGACTAAATCTTGCAAGAAATAAAGGTTAAGAATTGCTTGACAAAGTGTTAGATGACTAATTTTGAACTACAGTTGACTAAATTCAAAACCAAGGGGGTTTCATTTTGTGACACCCCAAGTTTTTCTAACACTTTTTTATAAAATCTTTTGCAATTGTGGGGCCCCAAGTTTGAAAGACTATTTAGAAACCAAACAGTAAAAAACATTTTTCATGAGAAGACCTTAAAAAAATCCTGAGTGTCATTTTTCTTTTCAAAATTAAGGATTTTTAGATAAATGAACACTACATTTCTACCAAAATTTGATAGAGTCTCCCTTATATTATGGACACAATACATTTCACGCATTTGATGCGACAACTTGATAAACATAGTATATATGAAATCACAAAGGAGACTTTGTCTTCCTCCAAAATACATCTATATACACATGTTTGTTCAAATTTAAATAAAAACAATATTTTATAGTGCCAAAACGCTAGGAATTGAACCAATATTCCCAAGACCACTCCAGTCATATCCACATCACCATAACTCCAATTTATATGCCCACATATAAATAAAGCAAAGTTATATTAAGTCAAACATTATGTTAATTCATAATATCACCACCTACATTACAAACATGTTTACCTTTCACGCTCTTCTCCTTAGATCTCAATCACAATCTTCTGCTCCTATGTCTCATTTCTTCAAACCTTAGACATTGTAAACAATTTACAATGTCTCAGTAAGCTTGCGCTTGTGTAGGTAGTTTCATCATCAAAATATGAAGTTTATGTAGTTTCAAATACAAAAAGGACACATAATCACGTGTTATGTAGTTCAGTAAAATATGATGCATAATAAGTAGTATAATACAACTATGAAATCTCAATCATTCTTTACAAATCAATACCATGCTAAACCAGTTCAAATTATCAATTTCAATATCCATGCATATTGTTTCAAATACAGCAATAACCTTTGCAAGGTATTTTATAAGATATGAAAGATCAACACAACTAATGTCATGCATCATCTCATAAATATACTCATCCAAATTAGATAGTGAATCATCATAAAAAATCAATAGATGAAAAGCATTTAAACCATGAAATACTTAAATACAATTAATGTATCTCAATAAGTGTGTGTGTGTGTGTGTGTGTATGTATGTATGTATGTATGTATGTATGTATGTATGTATGTATGTATAATGCCATTTGAACCTCCTTGAGGTCTCGCAAGTGTAGAAACATTGGTAATTTGACCATTTGTTGTTGGTCATGAGTACTCATTATAGACATGAAATCCCAAAGTGCAACGCACTTGTGCTATCACCCTATATACATATGAATCTCAAAATATTGGACTCTCTATGTGTGAACAAGACCCAATTAAGTCCGTAACTATCATGGCAATACCAAGACGGATAAACTCCTTGCACCGTGCACATGGGAAACACGGTATGCAAAGTCATGACCTACCCATGATGTCATCGACCTGAATTCGGCCTTTTAGGGCTAGGTATCATATACATAAAGTTTTGAATGGGGGTGATCAATCCTCAACCCTCCAAGCATAGCATCCATCGGGCCATCATATGCCCTCCATAACATAATAATACTAGGCGTCATTACATGCCATCATAACATATAAAACCATAGAATTCCATGCATTGGTGAAATCATACAAATAAATCTCATTATGATATAAGCATGTAAAAGAAACCCCTCACAAGAGTTGAGTATGAGGATTTCTGACTTCTTATCATTTCATAAATGACAAACTCCATGCAATTTCAAATACATTTTCATGTACAAGTTTTCAATTTAAAAAATAAATCAACATGGTATTCCAAAGTGATAAGCTACATGAAATACAAATATACTCACTATATAAATAAAAATTCTCGATTTTAGCTATTTTCAAACATGATAGAATAATTATTAGTATTTTTCATGTTTCATAAAAGCATATCGAAGTTAAAACTACCTATTGTGTTCCAAAGTAATAAGTTACTTGAAATACAAATATACTCACTATATAAACAAAAAATCTCTAAAAATCTCAATTTTAGCTATTTTCAAACATGATAGAATAGTCACTAATATTTTTCATGTTTCACAAAAGCACACCAAAGTTAAAACTACCTACCTCCTTTGATGTGCTCCTCGATTTAGTTATATATCTTTTTTCACTCACTTGTTAATCAACCTTCTCTGTTGATATTCCAAAGTTCTTGTCAATGTTGAATCATAGATTAATAAGTACATAAGAGATCTACTTTTAATTAAAGCCTGCTAGTTTAGATCATCATAAACCATCTAATTTTCCATTGATCATAGATTACATAGGGGAATGTATGGTCAATTCATCCCCAGATCCGCCACCCGCTCACCAATCAGTGGTCCAATGGTTTAGGTTTGTAGTTACAATTCAAATAACCCTATTGATGAATGATTCAAATCTAAAAGTTTAGTCTAATAAGCCACGATGATTTGACTTAGTATTTCCAGGTCTGATCCTATGTTCTTTGAGTGATTGGATTGGTTATTAAGGGTTTAATCTCATTAATTAGAACCTTGGAAAGGTTAGTAGAGTTCTAATCACTGACTAAACAATGTGCACATCAACAAATCAATGATCCTTATTTAATCCATCAGTTTCCTAAAAATCGGTGCCTTATTCCGAAAACTTCAGAGTATGTTTACTTAACAAAGGTCAGGGTACACAATGGTGGCATTTGATCACTAATCAGATGTCACGAAGTCATTGTTTGAATAGTGATAGATCAAAAGATTGAGATTGTTTGATCGGTTTCTAGCCTAGATTGACAAACTTAGTTAGATCCAAGCTACATTAGGTATGTATTTACCTATTTCCAAGTTTGGATTAAGAAATGGATGGCCAGATCATCTTAAAAACCTAAATTTAGCTTAAACCATACAAATCTAACAAAATATCTCAAATGAAGAACATAGTTTTATAGATCTTACCTCTTGCAAGTGTTTCCATTTTGTTCCCTTCCTAGATGAGACAAATTTACCATTGTTGTTTCAACAAACTCCTCAAATCATGTTACATGCCATTCATCTCTTTGATCGATTGTCAAGATCATCTCAGATTTGCTAATAACCCTAGGGGTTTCGATCGTCTACTTGCTAAGTAGAATGATTAGCTCAGATCATTGATCTGAGCGTCGTCTCCTTCGGTGATGTTTGCAACTCTAGCACCCAAAATCCCATTTTTCTCCTCCTTCGCCGGTGTGCTAGGTTTCTCCAGCGAGCAGTCTCTCCCTCTCTTCTCTCTTTCTCTCTCTTCCTTTCCTTCTTCCTTTTCTTTCTTCTTCTTCCTCCTCTTCGTTGGTGTTCTTCTTTTCTCTTTCTTTTTTTCCCTCTATTGGGCAGGCTCAAGAGGAACAAACCGTGTGGTCTATTCCATTTCACTTAAGTGAGGGTACTGATATCAATTTGGCCCCCCTCCTTTAGTAATGTTTTTTTTTTTCAAAAATGCCCCTCCATATTTTAAATCATCATATCTCTTCCATTTGAACTCCGATTTCAATGTTCTTTATGTCATTGGAATCGTATCGATATGTACTTTCCATTTTTAATAGTTTCGAGTTCAAATTTTCAGTTTTTAAAGGGGTCACTTGCATATAACTCAATTTTATTGAATTCAATTTTTTATTTTCATCTCAATTAAAATATAATATAATGTATGAAAAAGAACTAAAAATTGAGGGTTGTTACACATTTCTAGGTAGAAAATTAGTTGACTAAGCTCGAAGAATAGTCTATTGGCCTTCAAAGCTGTTTTTGTGGATTGACTATCAAAAGGAATCCAATTAACTAAAATGGAAATCAATCACACTAAAATGGAATCCAACTAGATAAAATGAAAATCTAGTGATCTAGATTGGGAGACAATTGTGACAACTATTATTTTAAATTTGAAACATTTTGTCCCTATAAATACCTAAATTTTCTTTATAGACAATCAAATGAGGACTGATTTACCTTTTTTGTTTTACCTTTCTTTTGAGTAGCTTTACTTATTTTACCTAATTTCATGATGATTAAATTACTTACCCAATGTTGAATGAAGATTTTGAATAATATTAGCCAATAAAGAACTTGATGAAATGAATTGCTTTTTAGAGTATTTCCCAACATGTCAACTTGATTCTTCTATCACACAACAATAGCTCTCGTCCATACATACATACATATATATATATATATTTATATTTATATTTGGGTACTGCATTATACAGTTGACCAAATTCTTTCAATATATATTCTTTCCTACCTAGGAAATTTAGTCTTACATCAATCTAGCAAGTCTACACTCTGAGACTTGAGTACAATAAAAGGAAAGTATCTAATAACAATAAGTAAAACATAGCCACACATCATCATATCATCTTAAGATCACTTCAAGTACATTGAGCTCAAGAGAAGTAGTTAACCTTCAACTAGAATTCTAATAGGTTGATCAAGTATTCAAAGGAGTTTCAAGTCTTTTGGAGCTTGGAAAAAGCTTAAAGAGACAGAACTAAGGGCAAGATTCATTAAGCAATCTCTATGGTAATCATTATTACTTTGTTTTATTTTACTTTAGTACAGTTTACTTTAGTTTGTTCTAGTTTAGCTTAAGTAGTTTAACTGGTTTAGTTTACTTTGTTTTATTTTACTTTAGTACAGTTTACTTTAGTTTGTTCTAGTTTAGCTTAAGTAGTTTAACTGGTTTAGTTCCAGTTTACTTTAAAATACATTTAGATATATTTCTTTTATGTCTTTTATATGCTTGTATTTTGAATTTTAGACTAATATCACCATTGTGCAATTCTCTTTGGAGAGAATTAGCGTTGCACAATTTTCTTTAGATGGCTGCACAGGGATTACAGTGGACCGTGGAGATACGGAGACAAAATTCATGAGATTAAATACACCTAAATGGCTTATTTGACTAATGTGCTCATGTTAAGCGTGCTGCTAATCAACAGGCAGATCACTTACCAAAAGGATTGCCTCTTCCGGACTGAGAAACAAGACCTTTGCGCAATATTGGCACTTTTCTTTAGAGCTCAAACTAGTAAAATTTGGTTTCGAATGGGGCTTTGTTTCAGCTTCGGGATGGTTTTTTCTCTTCCTTTATTGCGAGAGGGGTTTGTATCTGATTCCTTTGGCATCAACCTCTGGATGTTTCTATCTTGAAGATCATCTCGATCTTGTTCGATATACTTACTATATAAAAACGAAAACTAACACGATATAGTCTCAAGTAACATTTCATTTGTTTACCTATACTATTATAAGAAAGAATTCCATGTTACATTTTAGCAGAGGTCATTAGATTTAAATCCTATAATTTTGATAGGAATAAATAAAAAATGTTGGGAGTGTGTCAAATATGGTTGAAGTGATTAAACGCTAGAACTTAATTAAGAACCCTTCTCTCTATCTCTCTCATTTGCACTTGCACGTGCCTGTCCAAGTGTATTTTACACTTTGGCTAACATTTATCTGAACTTCTTACAATGACGCTTAAAAGTGCTTACTGGTCACGGATAAGGATGTTACATAGTGGCCCTCTTTGGATGATTCGGTCCATTTATCATGTACGTCCAGCCTTAAATTAGCGTACCAAACTTCATAAGCATTGGATGATTTGAGCCATGCCTTTTTCGTTTCAAATCATCTCTGCTGAATATTTTAATAGAAAAAGCTTGTAGCTAGAAGCCTTTGATGGACATGATTTTTTATGCAGAACCTAAATAGGGAAGGTCAGACATAATGAACAGTTCTGATGAACTAAATCTAAGGCTTGTCTAGGTTATGTCCTTTTCAGCATTCTTATCCAAAGTCTGAGTAGAAAATCTCTAGGACACTTGTATTAGTGGCTGAGGGTGGGAGTAGGGGCGGCAAAATATGACACGACACGATAACACGACTCGAACCCGACACGAATTTAGCGGGTTCGGGTCGAGTCTTATCGTGTTCGTGTCATTTTCAGTGACCGAAAATGACACGCCAAAAATCGTGTCGTGTTCGAGTCAATGAATTTGACCCGTCGTGTCTACCTGTTTGACACGCGACCCACTCATGACCTTATTACCTTAACACTTGAAAATATAGGACGGTTCATGAGTAACCGTCCTATATTAGTATTTATATTATATAGGACGGTTACTTACAAATCGTCCTATATTAGTAGTTATAAATATAATATAACTTATATATAGGACGGCTATTCACAAACCGTCCTATATTACTAGTTATATATATATATATATATAGGACGGCTATTAACAAACCGTCCTATATTACTAGTTATATAGGACGGCTATTCACAAACCGTCCTATATTACTATTTATATAGGACGGCTATTCACTAACCGTCCTATATTACTAAGTTATATTGGAGAATGGAGGGTTCTTCTAGAGCCACTGTTAAGAGTTAATGAGTTATTCTCACACATATACTATAAAGATATTTTCAGAGGAACAACTTCTTCCGTGTTCTCGTTCGGGTGCATCTTAGAGAATATGAAAAGAAAGCAAAGAGATGAGAGTGACAAACTATAAACAGGAATTCACAAAATATAATCCATAAATCTGTTATTCAAGATCTGAATGAAGCAGATTTCTGAAATGTAAGCCGAAGCAACTTGACCTTCCGGTTTGCAAGCTTCGATAAAACACATTTGATTGGCAACGAGATAAGTGAAAGCTTGCAAACATGATATAATTACAACTAGTGGAACTTCCTCATCCCTCTTTCTATTCACACAAATAATTGTGTTCCGATTGTCAGAAACTTGGTAGCTTAGAATCATGGGCTCCAATCATCACAATTGCCCAACATATCAATCACTTAGCACCATCTCCATGACTATATCATTCCAATTGTCAATAGGCCCAGTGTGCACCAATGCAGACAATCATTCTGAACTTTAGCATTTTTAATTTTATCCTCATTCCTCAGCAAATGAATGAAATTGCCTGTATAGGCAAGGATGTCCATCAGGTCTCCATTCAAAACACCAACTTCACAATCACATCATTGAAATTTGAAAGTTTTTTGGTATCATATTCATATGAATCATATCTACAACTTCAATATATATCAAGAATTTCAATCATCAACCTCCATTCCATATATGACTCCTTCTCCAATACATGATACAATACATGATATGATATCAACCACCCATACTGTATTTGTAGATTGTATGTACATACATGATACAATACAACCCATCTGCTGATCTAAGCCATCATTGAAAATTGATGATTAACCCATCTGCTGATCAAAACACCAACTTCACAATCACATCATTGAAATTTGAAAGTTTGAAACAAAGAAAGCACATACATTGATACAGTGTACTTCAATAAAAATAAAAATAGAACACATTCATTGAAATGAACTGATCTTTGTATTATATTTGAGTAAAATGTATATACATGAATGATAATATACATTCATTTACAATTTTACATCACTGAACTACAAATTAAAAATCATAATATGATCTGTCCATTTCATTCTAATATCATCTAGATCCAACTGGGAGTAACTCTTGGTTCCAAAATCCACCTACATATAATAACTTAGTTCAGAGATTAGACATGTAATCTTGAATTAAGTCAGGAAATATACAAATCAAAAGTGCAACTTTGGTCAGTAAGTCTAAGTGTTACCTTTCTCAATTGTGAGACTGAAACTCCATTGCGAATGAGGGTTCTCATGTATCTAAGAACATAATATCCACACTCCCAATCTGATTTTTGTTGAGGGCACTGCAAAACAATGCCACCAAAGACAACATAAAAGTTTCAAAATATAATTTCCAACAAGTTCGTGTTTAAAATTATATGAAAGAGTTTAAATAGCAGTAATGAGTAAACCGTACCTTGGCCTTCTTCCAGTTGAGTTTTGGTGGGTGGTGAATGCCTTCTCTCTCAGCCCATTTATACCATGCTCTACACACATATAATTGAAAAGCATTAGATTATGAATATTATTATAGTTGCCAGGTGAGTAGTTATATTATAATAAAAAGAATAATAAAGACTTACTTGTTTATAATTTCCATAAGGTGTTCCCGAATGTGTGCTCCACATGAATCAAAAAAAATTGCATGGCCACCATGCACATCCAAAGCTAGCAACATCCAATGGGACCTATAAAAATAATAGTTCAATTGAATTTTCTCTAATCTTAACTGATGTAGTATTCATGTGTATGAAACTATGAATTGTGAAATTAAAATGGCATAATTAAGCAACCTATGTTACAACGTACCCGCTATTGTAGGGAATCAGTAATGCTTGCCCCTTTGCACAAGTCATGAGACCAGGAATGATATCTTCACTTTGTTTGTCCTTAGGCAAATGGGCTAATTGAAAGACAAGAGAAGGGTCAAGGAACTTGTAAATGTCCTTGACCTCTAGTCTATGCAAGCTATCATGCAAATACCTGCATTTGAAATTTGGCTTAATGTCAAATAATTATTAAGTTTTATTAAAAAAGCAAGTATTAAGTAATGTTACATTGATTGGTAAGTCTTAACTCTAATAGAGCAGTTACACGACGTACCCTATATAGACTATGATGTGCATGTACTCCAATTGATCCATATTACATATGGCTATGAGGTCTTCCTTGAAGAGTGGAACCTCAACCACATCGTTTGAAAGCACACCTGCCTCTATCCTTACAGAGTTCATTGAATTTGTGTTGCCTTCATTGGCCGGTCACATGCAGTACCCTTAGGAATGGAGGTGTGTTAGGTGGAACCTCCACCTGATACCTACACTGTAAATGTAATCATGTAACATTTTAGAAATTAGTAATGAATATATACAGCATATATTGATATACTAGCAGATATAAAAGAAGAAACCCAGTGAGGTAAAATTAGAATATTTTATAATATAACAATAATAACATTGTGACTACTGACTTGTGACTTGTGAGTAGTGACTAGTGAGCACCTTACAAGTGTTTTGAACTAAAGAACTAGTACTACTGACTTATGACTTGTGAGTAGTGACTATGGAAAAACATAGAACTAGTACTACCTGAGAAGGCTGGGATGTGGCTACACTTGCCACTATGCCAGAATTTGCTGGCGGCAAGGTTTGCTTCAATTGCCCCTTGTGCTGCTTTTCGTGATCCGACTGTCCGACATGTTGCAGACAATATTAATCAATGAACAGTTTAGGAGGACTTAAAAAAAGGTAGGAGAAAATGAAGCCATGACTACAGTTAGTATATATGTACCTTGGAATTGGATATCATTGGTTTTATGTGTTTCTCTAGCCAACACACATGATATCCAATTGCATCCCCAACAGTTTCAACATCATCCCCTTCGACTGGAAATGGAAGGGGAGCATCTGGTTGAATGGCAGTAGTGATGCACACACGCTTAGTGTGTGGAGGCATCAACTTACCATGCAAGGTGGCGGAAGTCATGGGCCGAACCTCGTACAGTGTTGCCACAGCCACATGGTTCTCAAATGTATGTAGCTGCAACATGCACTGACCCAGGCGGATTTGAGAAATGACATATATATAATAATTAGTGATGTAATGTAAAGTGTAAACTAAAAACAAAAGTAAATAAGTAACATTGTAAAACTAAACAAGTGAATATACATACCTCACTGATTGGGAGTACTTGTTCCGCCGCCTCTTCATCGATAGAGGAGTAGGAGTAGGAGTGCACTATTATTATTTCTTCTGGTTGAACTTGAGGTTGAGCTTCAGCTTGAGGGCCGCCAACATCCTCACATGAGGTTCTTCGGCCACCTTGGAGTTCCTTCAATAGTTGATCTTTGACCATGCTATATATCTCCACAACTGTTTGCTTCTTCCATTCTTCCAATTCTTGTAGCGTAGGAGCCTTTTGTTTGGGGAAAAATTTGGAAGGAACAACACCCCGACCTTGGCCCCTTACCGGGCCAGGCTGCTCATTCTTGTTGCCCATTGCCCTATACAGATGTCCCCCTTTGCAGCAGTCTTTGCTAAGAGTCCCCGTAGTTGCACTTTCTTCTTGTTCTTGGGTCAACTCTTCACGCACACATAAAGATCATAACATGATAAAATCACTATTATATATGTAATATTTAAATAATATACTATGCAAGGGTATAAAAGTATAAAAGTATTTAACTAGGCAGTATGCAAATAAAGTAAAAGTATAAAACTTAAAGTCTTAAACCACTTACAATTCTTGAAGCAATTGTTGCAGTTGTCTCGTTGGCAAAGGTCTGGGAGTTACGCCCTTTCGAATGTGCCATTTTCCATAGAATAGCACGGTCAATGGGATCCGTTGTCCCAGCCTTCTTTTGCAGTAATAAGATTATAAGAGACACTAAGTCATAGTTAATAAAAATAATAATCTAATATGATTAGAAAAATGGAATGTGACATGATATACTTACTACATCTGCCTCTAATCGTGCATAGCCAACCTTTGAAAGGTGGTGCGGCGTGTGGTTTTGTGCACGAGCCTTTTGTCCTTTTATACGCTTTGCCCGGACATCAAAGTAATGTGATCAAAGATTCAAAATACAATAAATTATAATAATTACAAGACTCAAAATTTAGCTTGGCTAGTTCAAGTTGTGATTACCTCAAAATCAGGAGATAGCCTATACTGTACAAATTGATTCCATGCTTCCTGGTTAATGAAGCAGGAATACAACTGAGGGACCATGTGAAGCGTAGAAGGATCATGAGAATTTGGAAGTATGTACTTCCTTGCAAGCTCACTCTTCCATTTCCTCCAAGCTTCACCAGCTCCTAGCAAGGCTTGCTTCTTGCACTCATCAGATACGTCAAAGGCAGACTACAAAACAAAAGAAGAAGCATGTTAAAGTGACTAACTAGTGAGTATTGCAGCAACTTTGTGTATCTTATCGTGACTCATATGCAAACAAAAACAAAACATATAAATATAAAGGACATATTATGTTATATGTAGGAAGAATTTACATACCTTGACCATTTCCCATACTGAATCTTTGACTTGTGGAGATACATGTCTCCAATCACCACCGATATCGGCACAAGTCTTCTAACAAAGGCAACATATGAAGCTAGCATAGGCATGTGCAACACCACCAATCGGTTGGCCTTTAGTGTTGAATTGTACTGTTTCTTTTATTCCAACTGAGGTTCTCTTATTTATATGTTCCATTTGCGTTGGGCCCCTCCCCCTGACCTTTCTCTTGACACTGACCACCGGTGGTGTTACTGATGGACATGTGCTTGTTAGCCTTGATTGTTCTCGCATTCTGTGTGTTGTAATTGTTCTACTTGTACCTCTCCTACCTCTTCTACTTGCTCCATGTTTGCTTCAAAATAAAAATGACTACAGTTAGACAAGAAAAGAGGAATACAATTATACAGGGATAATAAGCAGTAGCACCCTTGAAAACCATCACAAATTTTTCATTTGACAGTGGAGACTATACTGGAAGCCTCCTACAAGGTCAGATTGTTGCTCCCTCTATCTCTTCAAACAAGCAATTATGCATGTTCCCATTTTTTGTGATGTTGGCATAGTGTCATAGCCCTAGAAGTATGCCATTCCAGTATGCAGAGTGGAAAAAAAATGTGATATTTTGTTTTTGTATAACATTCATTATTTGTAGCTTGATTTGGCCATTTCATTAAGTTTCCTATCTCAAAACATTCATTCCAGTCTAATAATAATTTAAAAAATCTGTTATGTTCCTTCATCCTTTATTTTTTATTTTGGTCAACTATCACTTAATCATTCCTCTTGTTTCAACAGTTCCAACACATCAAAAATGTTGAAAATCGACATTGTTTGATGCGAATATGAGATATGTTAATTTAGTTTTTGAGAGATTTTTCTTGATTTGGTTCTTTTTTCTAGGGCTCCCTTAAGGCAAGAAGAAATTGGGATATAAGATGTAGCTAGTTTGTGATAAATTAGATAAAGGTAATGTTTTTTTCCATTTTGTAAAAGAAAGAACTAGTTTAATGTCTCTCTCCCTCAATCTTCTGACATCCGTCTGCTTCTTCTCTTGCTCGATCTGCTCTACATTTCGGTGGAGAGTGGAGACTATTTCGATAGATGCGGTTCTCGAGAACCTATCTATCGGGATTCACCGATTCAGACTAATGAACTATGGGCAAAGTCAGAAGACTCAGAACCTTTATAATTTATATGTTTGGTTTTTCCGTCAGAGGAACATACATATCTGATATCTCCCATAATCCCATTCCACTTCCAGGCTTCCAGCTCCGTTTTTTTTGCTCATCCATCTTTTTCCCAACAAACCCCGTTTCCAGACCCAAATGAAAGACAACATAAATCAAAATCGAGAAATAGGTGTTTGACAACGAAATGATGAGAACAAGTTCAAGGCAAGGAACAGAGAAACCAGATAGTGGTTTTTTTTATATCGATTGTGTTCTTTTATTACTTTTTACTACATGTATAACAGAATCAGATACGAAATTACATTAAAGATGCAAAAAATCGTAAATACATACCTTTCTTTGCTTAGATCCGTGAAAGATCGAAGAGGAATGGTCGTTTTCACCTTCTCACTTCTCGGTATAGGTTGGATTGGATCGTTGGGTTGGAACTTGGAAGATTGAAATTAGAGTGAGAATGACCAAGGTGAAAAGTGAAAAGTGAAAACGATATATTATATGTATAGAACCATATAGGACGGTTTTAAAATAACCGTTCTATATAATATACTAATATAGGACGGTTATTCAATAACCGTTCTATAATATACTTAAATATAAGACGGTTTTTCAATAACCGTTCTATAATTATAATTAAATATAGGACGGTTTTCAAATAACCGTTCTATAATATACTTAAATATAGGACGGTTTTCAAATAACCGTTCTATAATATACTTAAATATAGGACGGTTTTCAAATAACCGGTCTATAATTATAATTAAATATAGGACGGTTTTCAAATAACCGTTCTATAATATACTTAAATATAGGACGGTTTTCAAATAACCGTTCTATAACATAATCAAATATAGGACGGTTTTCAAATAACCGTTCTATAATATATTAAATATAGGACGGTTTCAAAATAACCGTTCTATAATATATTTAAATATAGGACGGTTTTAAAATAACTGTCCTATAATATATTTAAATATATGATGGTTTGTTTATAACCATCTATATATTGAAATATAGGAGTTGTATAAGCTATAAGAGTTATGTATTTAATTAATCTTAGTTGATGATGTCCTTAAATAAAACTAGTCATTAAGTATAGAGTGGAGAAAGAGTTATGTAATTAACTCATCTTAATTTCCTTAAGTTAAGGATGGCTGGATGAGCTTAAAAAGACAGAGCAATAGCATATAGGCATATATCATATATGTATTATGTTCATCTCACTATCTCGTGCTCGAGACTTCTCAGTTGAGTTGAGTTACTTGAGTATCTATCAGCTTAAAAGCAAAGTTATGTTACTTATGTAAGTAACTCATACTATCATATTCAATTCAACATAGTTGTTGAGGTTGAGGTCAGGGGAGGATGACTAAAGTTGGTGTTAATTATGTATATAATGTATTTAACTCATCTGATGTCTGATGATCTCACTTGAGGATCATCTTAAAAAAGCAAAGTTATGTAAGTAACTCATACTCAATTCAAAAGTTGTTGAATGTTGATGATAACATTGATAAATGATAATAAGTAAAGAAAGAGAAAGAATCATGTAATTAACTCATTAGGTAAGGATGACCGGCCCGAACTAGAATAGAAACAGTTATGTAATTAACTCAGTAGCTTGAGAATGAGTATAGAAAGAGTTGTGTAATTATCTCATTAGAGGATAATGAGTATAGTATAGGAACTAGGAAGGGTCCCAAGGGAATAGTTATTAGTTATTTAGTTATGTAACATTGTAATTAACTCATTAGGTGAGGTGAGAATGTGAACAGAGAATAGGAGTTGTGTGTTGAATTAACACAAATGTTGAATGATATTACTAAAGGAGTTACTAAATTTTACTCTACAATATCTACATGAATGATGGATCAAAGGATCATGGATGAATCATGAATGAGTTATTCCTAATCTATTATCATCAATTGGGAGTTAGAAATGAGAAACAAATATTGAGTTATATGAGTTGGATACATGATATTCATGAATTTGATTGAAAAGAGATATATTAGATCAATTGGTTGGTGAGACATGTGAAATTAACATAAGAAAATCATTATTCATTAGCATTTATAATTTTATACAACAATATATGACAGTTAGTTAGTCTCTCTCTCACTTCACTTTTACTTGTACAACTTACAAAACTTGGTTAACTTATCTACTAAGTGTAACTTGTAAGTTGTAACAATTGACATGTGACAATGTGTAGCTAAACTGAAAATGGTTGATAAGAAATTGGTTATACAGTTATTTATAACTTATAGTTATAGGCTTATAGTTGGATAATTGGATTTGGGCTTACTTAACTTACATGATACAATACAATTATACAAAAAGACAAAACAATTGCCTTAGGCAGTTAGATTAGACTCTAGATTGACTTAGTAGTTAGTATACCTAGATAATTATTAATTAGTTAAAGTTAAACCTTTATGTTCTTTTCAGTTTTCAACTTTCATTTTGTTTTCCCGCCACTACAAGTCTACAAGGGGGCCCCCGCCCCCACCTAGGATCATCTATCATGATTCATGACATCTAACTATCTAAGTTATCTAACAAGTAAGTTAACTTAGTTAAGTAACATTAAGGACAATAACTAGGGGCATCAAAATATTTGACAAATGATTGAAGTGTAAGTTTCAACTTTCATTAACTCCACTTGCCACTTGCCAGTTTGGAATTGGAGGAAAGAAGGCTATCGGGCCTTTGTCGTGCATCGGTCACTTGAAAAGCGAAAATCTGGCACATCACAGACTTCACAGTCACAGTCTCACAGACTCACAGTCACACTCACAGATTGGTAATGAAGGAAAACCGTCCTATTTTATTATGTAAAATAGGACGGTTAGTCCGTAACCGTCCTATATTATTATGTAAAATAGGACGGTTAGTCCGTAACCGTCCTATATGTTAAAGCTTACAAAAAATAAGACGGTTAGTAAGTAACCGTTCTATATTTTTAAAATATAGGACGGTTAATACATAACCGTACTATATTTTATAAATATATATATAGGACCGTTAATACTGTAATACATAAGTAACATAACCAACGTTACCAACCCAAGGTTGAAGTTGAAGGCTTGCAGGTTTGCAGTTGCAGCTGCTTTTATAATTTACAATTTTACATCTGTTTGATTTCCCTTTCCGGACTCAGAGGACCGTAATCCAGATATCTTCTTCAAGTTCAAACATCAACCCTTCTAAGTTCTAACACGATGAGCAGCAGCACCCCTACTATAGCACCACAGGTATGTCATGTGTTTGTTTTTTGTTATTTCTCTATGAAATTATGAGTCTGACTCTTTTCATTCCTCTCAATTTCCTCACTCTCGAGTCTCAACTCTCAAGTCTCAGTGTCTCACTCACTCACTCCCTTCCCTTATTACTTATTACTTATTAGTAATTGTTGGTGAACTACGAAGTGTTTAGTTTCTTGTCGGTGTGAACTAAATTTTTTTTGTCATTTGCATTTTGCAATATAGGCACAAGTTGAAGTTGGGAGCACTGATGTTTCTGATAACTTGAATATGCTACACCACAACAACGATGATGATGAGTTTGCTGATTTGGAGAACGTGGAGTTAGTTTCAAAATCCAATAGAGGTAAAAAGCATAGGAAACTAATGTCTCCAGTTTGGAATTTTTTTGAACACCTTCCTCTATCAGAAGATGGAAGGCAAAGGCGTAAATGCAAGAAGTGCTCTGCAATATACATTTGCGATAGCAAATTTGGTACTAGTAACTTAAATCGTCATATAAAGACTTGTCAACGGAGCTCTTCTCGTGATATAGGCCAGTTGCTTTTATCTCAAAGTCAGGGGAGTATGTCAGTGTCACTAAGTGCGACTTCGGATAATAAGTTTGATCCCGAAGTTTATCGTGAGATACTAGCAGTTGCAGTTGTTATGCATGATTTGCCTTTCCAATTTGTTGAGTATGATGGAATTAGAACTCTACTGAAATATTTGCGTGCAGATTTGCACTTGATTAGTAGAAATACAGTATAATCCCATCGTAACAGAATGTATAAAAGAGAAAAAGGAAAGATAAAAGAGATGTTAGAATTGGCACCTAGCAGATAAGTTTGACATCGGATTTGTGGACTTCTTGTATTCGATGGTTATATAAGTCTCACAAAGACATTTTCTAGATAGTCAGTGGGTCTTACAAAAGAGGATATTAAATTTTTGTTTCCTACCACCTCCACATAATGGAATATCATTAGCAGAAAAGTTATACTCATTATTGGTAGAATGGGGGATTGAGAAAAAGATTTTTTCAATCACTTTAGACAATGCTTCTTCTAATGATTCTTCTGTTGAGCTATTAAGGCATCAATTAAACATCAGGAACACTCTTGTTTGTGGTGGAGAGTTCCTTCATCTACGTTGTTGTTGTCATGTTTTGAATTTGATTGTGCAAGATGGTTTGAAAGAAATTGATGATGCTATTCAAAAAATTAGAGAGAGTATCAAGTATGTCAAAGCATCACAAAGTAGAAAACAAAAATTTTTAGAGTGTGTGAATCACATGTCAATTGAGACAAAAAAGGGCTTAAGACAAGATTGTCCTACAAGATGGAATTCAACGTATTTGATGCTTGAAAGTGCTCTTTGTTACCAACGTGCATTTTGTCACTTAGAACTAAGTGACTCAAATTATAAGCATTGTCCTTCTTTCATTGAATGGGAAAAGGCTACAAAAATTTTGAAGTTTTTGGCGCTTTTTATGATGCCACCTGCATGTTCTCTGGATCCAAATATTCCACTGCAAATCTCTACTTTCGTGCAGCATTTGTAATTTATTTGAGTTTAACACAATACATGAGAAGTGATGATGACTATATGAAGCGTATGTCCACCCAAATGTTTGCCAAGTTTTCAAAGTAATTGGTCCGAATTCAGCACCATTTTGGCAATTGCATGTGTGTTGGATCCTCGGTATAAGCTCTCCTTTGTGGAATTCTCGTACAAGAAATTGTTTGGCAGTGGCTGCTTGGAGTTTGCTCAAGTTAGGGAAAAGTTATTCTCTCTCTTCAATGAATATAAGGTTAAGATTTATCCTATTCCTTCCTCCTCATCTACACAAGTGGCTAGAGGTGCAGGTGCTGATGATAGACGTAACATGTCATATAGTCAAGAGGTTTTAGATGTCATGAAGGTGATTTTATTTATAATTGTATCTTTCATTATATGTCGCTTACTACTTAGCATATTAAAATTTGCTATGAAGTATGAATTGTCTTATCGTACGTTGAATAATATAATTGCATTTGCATTAGGAATTTGATTCATTTGAAGGTGAAGGAGGTACTTTGGCTATGCAAAAATCACAATTGGAGCTTTATTTAGATGAACCAAGATTGCAAGAGTCAAAGCTAGACATTCTTGCATTCTCGGAAAGGCAATCAATACAGTTGTTTGACTAATAATCTCATGTAAACACTATTTTCTGTAATCTTATTTACATTTATATTTGATTCAAATGTTGATTTTAGGTATCCTGAACTTGCTGCCATGGCTCGTGATGTCTTGAGCATTCCTATATCTACGATTGCATCGGAGTCCGCTTTTAGTGTTGGTGGTCGGGTTCTTGACCAATATAGATCTACTTTAAAACCAAAAACCGTGCAAGCATTGATTTGTGTGAGAGATTGGCTATATGGATTGAAAGGTAATAGTTTATAATTCTATATTTACATTATATTTTATATGAGCTTAGTAATAACTAATGCTTGTTTATTCTATATGATTGTAGACTCTACCATTACGATTGCCGTGGATGAGCTTGCGAGGACATTATAAGCATAAGTAGCAATCACAGATCACTTCAACCAACTGAAGACTCGGATCAATTCATTTTGATTAATTTGTATAATTTTCATGACTTATTTTAATTTGTTGTGTTTGATACATAATACATTGATGGAAGTATATTTCCATCATGTGCTACTTAATCCATATTTATTTACTACTATTGTGGTTATTTGATTCATTTCGGTCTCTTTTTTTCACATATCATGTGAATTGTGAACTTGTGAAGTGAGTCGGTGAGTGACCGAGTGGTGTAATACTAAACTATAAAGAACTGTGTTGCTTCTAAATAAAATAACAAAATATTACAGAACATTATTGGTAATTTGGTTGTCTATGTACTTGTCGTGTGGTGTGGTGGATCACCACCGGTAATTCAATGGATATAGCAATGACCAAAGGTGACAATGAGCATGAAAGGAGTTGGAGAAATGAATTCCCTCCTAACAATTTATGTGGGGGTTGGTACTTGGTAACTTGAGTTGAAAGTCTAGTTCTTCATAACCGAAAGACCCATGCTATTCAATTCGATTTTCTACTCCGTAACCTCATTGTCATTGCTTCAGTGATCAAAGATTCAAGATACGATTCGGTCGAGAATCGAAGATCGATTATAACGGTGGAGTGGAATAAAATTATAAAAAGTAAACTATAGGACGGTTATTTCACAACCGTTCTATAAAACCTAACATATAGGACGGTTATTTCACAACCGTTCTATAAAACCCTAACATATAGGACGGTTATTTCACAACCGTTCTATAAAATCTGTAATATATATATATATATATATAGGACAGTTATTTCACAGTCGTCGTATAAAACCAATGATATATAGGACGGTTATGTTACAACCGTCCTATATGTTAGGGTTTTATAGAACGGTTGTGAAATAACCGTCCTATATGTTAGTTTATTTTATTGTGGTTGTTTTGGGATTTGGCCCGTTCGGGCCTTGGCAGCCGTTCTATAACATCTATTCACTTGGGAGTTGGGACTTGACTTGAGAGGGCAGTTTTTTTAATATGTCGGGTCGTGTCGTGTCATTTCGTGTCGTGTATCCAACACGACTCAATTAATTAATCGTGTTACACAGGTCGTGTCGTGTCATTTTTTTAAGAACCGGGTCGTGTACGAGTCATAGGTTTTTGACACGACTATTAAGCGTGTCGTGTTCATGTCGACCCGTAACACTATTCGTGTCGTGTTCGTGTCGCCACAAACACGACCCGCCAACCCGAATTGCCACCCCTAGGTGGGAGACAGCTTTACCCTTGAGGCTTTGAATACTACACTACCATAAAAGACTGTACCATGTCGGCAGCCAAGCCTTTCGGGAAGGAGGGAGTGGGGTGTCATTTGCTACACCTCGGTGTAGTAATGTCTAGTGTGAAAAGTTTTTACTTGGGTCCAGTTTTTATGCATTTTTAATAATTCAAGCTGTTCATCAAATTTGCGATCTCATCCAACGAGTTGCACCCCTACCAGTTCAAATGTGGCCGGTAGAGAATGGCTTTTGTTTGCACCGTCTATATTTCAGCTGGAAGGGCCCACCTTAGATGTACCCATTGGATAAGATCTATGTACCCTTCATCTGGGGAAGGGCAAATTTAATGAACAGCCTAGATTATTGAAAAGTATAAAACTACGTGGTGGAGGGAATATTTCACGCCACACACACCAAAAAAGGGGCAGCTTCACTGCACAAAGCTCCAATCTATGTAGAGTCTAGGGAAGGGGTGGATCACAAAGGCTTATAATATGCAGCCTTACCTTATTTTTGCAAGAGGCTGTTTTCACTCCTTAAACCCGTAACCTCAAGGCATGATGACAACTTTTACCACTGCACCAAGACTCTCCTTCTACCCCACACACCACTGCTGGCGAATAATTTCCAGAGAGAGATGGAGACGGTACGTGGACGGCAACATTCGTGTTTCAAGCCATAAGCTTGTCTAGTCTTTCCTCAGACATCCATTCTATCTTCTTTTGACAAATGGCACCTCTCACCTTATTAATCACTTGATTTTTTGGCCTATATTGCTTTCCAAGGAATTGCATAACTAATGATGAGAAGTCCAACCACAAAGTCTCATACACAAGTTTAACTCTAACAAATGTGATCTCCTTTTGAGAATAAGCTGCCTTCCCTTCAGTAATTACCCGTGGACAAAGGAAAATTTTTCTTAACTAATGGGAAAATATGGTAGTTAGATGCCTATGACAACAGTTGGTTAAGAAAGATTGAAATGGTCATACTGCAAGAGGCATGCAGAACCACAGGGCCGATCAATTTTCACCAAGTTGGAAACAGTGCAGTGTTGTAATCCATTTGACACTTGATCCTTTATGCAGTCCAAACTGAAAGTTTCATTACACTTCAGATGAACGAGATACAACCATCTCTCCCGCACTTCTAAACACAGCTCAGATGAACGAGATAACTCATCCCTCCTGCATCTCTCAACCTCGTCAATGAACCTGCTCTTTTATCAGAGGCAGATTCTGGACGTTAGGAAAAACTTTCCCATGCCCAGTTTAACTGCTGTCATTTTGAGGAAGAACTTGGAAAGGTGAGCTGTATGCACTAGGATCCGAAGAAATGAGACTCCATGGAATTTTTTATGAGAGACAGATGTATCTTCTCCAACTTAAGAGGCATGGACTTAGCTATCACAAATATACTAACTTGTAATACAATAGGATACTGACTCAATCTTACTAACAGGTTATGAGAGACCGTAGATGGACGGAAACTAAGCTTTGATTGTCTATTGCTTTGATGCAGATTATGATTTTCTTTTTATTTGGTCAACCGATGAAATTGTGAAGGATTAGTTACAGATTGTAGCTAGACATATAAGGACAGCCACTTCTGATCATCCAGCAGATCTCCTAAATAATTTGATTGAACTTTCTTTCTGTAAGTTAATTTTCAATCTCAAATTTTTTCATGCTTTAGTCTCTCTTCTGTCTTCAATAATGGGGGTGATATCTCACCCACATCAAGAAGATCAAGAGAAGCCGAAGACTTGGCTAATACATCAGACGGCTTTGGTAGTTCACGTCGCATCACAAAGGATAGAGAGCATCAAAATCTTCATGGATGTAGCACAAATGGAATACGAAGGTTCTTCTTGAACCAAAATAAAACTCTAAATCTTTCTTGCTGATTGCAGTACCTGGAAGAGCAATCCTTTAAATCTAAAGGGCCAGCGAGACTTCATGGGTTCTTAAGTTGAAGCATTCAAGGAGGCAATAAATTAAGAAAATGACAGAAAATGAGATGAATGATCCCAATTTCCTTGACTTCCATTTTAAAGAAAAACCAATGCTCAAAACCATGATTTCATGTTGATCCCAACCACAAAAGCAACTATAAAAGTTGCGAGAATGTTAATACTGTGAAAAGGGTGATCATTGCATTTCTCTGTCTAGTAAAGCATAGTATGATATATAAAAAATAACTGATGGTTAGCAGCTAAATATGGCTAAGCCGCAATCAACCTGGTGCATACTGCATGGGTGCTGTGATAGAAATCCATCTCAATGAAGCAAAGAAGATAAAAGTTTGATATGGTCTTGATAGCTCTTCAAAGATTCATCTTTAAATTGATTCAGCAAGATATCAATAATCACCTACTGAAATTGTGACTTGAAGTTAATAAAGGATTCATGTTTAATTTACTTAGTGGCAATGTACTTTGGATTTGGATTGCAAAGACCAGTGCAGGTTGCAAAATCTGTGTTTCATAATAGATCCAAAATACAAACCAGAGTTACATATGAGCACCAAATTATATTGAGGTGACAATCATTTTCGTCTAGCAAATGTGATGTCTGACTATCTCAGCAAGAACCGAATGTAAATATCTTCCTGTGAAATGGCCCTTCTTAAAGGAGCAAAATGGTTTCATTGCTCATTACTAGTTTTGTGGGTAGCTTAGACATATATAATATACCACTGCAATTATTCTGGGGTCCTAGCAATATCCCCCCAGGATATTTCATCCCAACTTTGGATGGGATGAAATATCTAATGTTTGCCTTTGCCTGCAGTTCTTCACCGAATTTCCTAATACAATGTTTCAGCATCCTGGAATCCATTATGGTCTGAGACGTACCCTTTGATGCTGCAGCTGCTCAGTATGAATTCTATGGTAACAAGGAATCAGCAATCTCATTGCCGCTGACAGGTGCAGGAAGAAATAAGAATTTGGAGGTGGCCTCCATTCAACACAAAAGCATAAGATTGTTACTATAAGCTGTATTAACCACAACCAAAAAAAAATTCTTTTTTTAAAAAATGAATTAACTGTAAACAAGAATACAGCCATTGCATACTCCCTCTTACCAGAGCTTAAGGTTGTTGTTAATGCAATATCAACAACATAGACGAGAATATAAAACCAACTAACTGTGCTTTCTAAAACATTTTTACCTCCAATCATAGAGGAAACTAGAGCTCCCCACCAAACAGAAACACAAAAAATACGAAAATTCAGATAAAAAATTTGCATAATCTTGTTTCTCCAAGTGTTTAACAGAAAGTTTAATTCCAGAATAGTGCACTGGACTGAACTAAATAGTGATTTAGTTGACCATGGGGACAAACCCAGTTGTTAGTTCAGTAATTTAGAATCCAAGGCACTTCAAGGCCATGTTTCTTGCATCCTCAAGATTGATCATGTGATAAAACTACCACCGATATTGTGGAAGTCATAGCAAAAAACCATTGATGTAAAACTAGACATATATCTTAACTGAATTACTGAATGTACAAAAATATCAATAAAATCTACACTCGTACTTCATGCATGACTGGCAAGACCAATCAGAACTTATCAGAATATGGCAACAGGTAAACTACAAAAGGAACTTTTGTGTGTCAGACTGATAGTGTGTAAATTCAGGAAATTGCTATCCAATAAAAAATCTACATAAATCAAAATAGTGGATCGCTGTCAGGGTATCTACACCTGATTGTAAGCATACAACAGCACCAGCCATGTAGAGAAGATTCTTCAATTGTTGCAGAGAATTGAATGGTTTTTCTTCAAATGACCACTGGGAGAGAATTTGAAGCAACTATTCTGGCAAAATTAGAGCTCATATGTCCACAAAGTCTAAGCAGCAACCAGTTCAGCAGAAGTCCTTGACTCCAACCATGACGTAGCTGCAACCTTAGTGGTCAAAAACCAACCTAATTTATCTGGTGCCTCGTGGAAAGGAGCATTCAACTCCTTCAGATGGGACTCAAATACAGCAGCCAACCCTTTTTCTGAATATTTATGCTTGCCATGACCAGTGTGAATACCAAGCAAGGGGGGTAGCTCCTCGCCATTCTCCACTGCTTTCGATAAGTCATTCATCCAAATATGCAAAGCAGTCAGGGCTGCCCCAAGTGAGAGACTTCTTAAATGTAATGACCACTGGGTTGGAGATTTCGACTGAATTGCCATGTATATCTCAAGTTCAAGCCCCAGGTCTAACAGTTCACAAGCACACTCCAATAGATTAAGGTTAAAACACAAATCAATCAAGCAATTACAATAAGCTTTCTTTACTTCCTTGGAAATGTTGTTGAATAGTTCTGCAGCTTGTGGTCTGAGCATCTTATGGTTTCCCCCCTTCACCAAAATCTTTACCACTGAACCAATCTGAGTATTAGCCTTATCAATGCATTCAATCAACTTTCCCAGTTCTTCTCTGGGAGTTTGCGTCATTGCATTCATAAGACAGCCACAGAATCGGTCATCTGGAGTTATACCCAATTCCAGAAGTTGATTAAATGTCCTTACTATATCATCGATCTGTTTTGCTTTCCCATAGCATTGAATAAGCGATGTCAGCACAAAGATATTGGGTTCATAACCAGCTTCCAACATCTTGTTCAGTACGCCCTCTGCCTCTGAAACTTGTCCACTACAAGAATATATTGTAATCAAAGATGAGAAAGTCCAACTATCAGGCTTACAAACCTCAGATTTCTCCATCTCTTCAAAAATCTTAAGAGCCTCATCAACATAACCAATATCAGCACACATTGCCAGTAGAGTGTTATACAAAACAACACTTAACTCTATTCCTTTCTGCTTCATCTCTCTATACACATTAAGTGCATCTTCTGCATAACGAGCTCTTCCATAGGCCTGTAGAAGTGCCGAATATGTCATCCTATTTGGTACAAATCCCCTGTCAGTCATCTCTTTGTAAATGCTTTTTGCCTGCCATGGCCTCCTGGCTCTTCCCATTGCATCCAACAGAGTGTTATAGATAACCAAATTTGGGTTAACATTCAAAGCCTTCATCTCTTGATAGACATTCAGTGTCCCATCAAAATTACCCGACATCCCATAAATCCGAATTAAAGTGGAGAAGGTCACGGGGTCAAGCCGCCATTGTTCCTTCCTAGCTCTATCATACAAACTTAAGGCCATGTCAACATTACCCGCTCGGCCATAAGCATCAATCATCGCTGAATAAGTGACATCATCCGGGCTACAACCGAATTCAGGCATTCTCTCAAACCACTCCACAGCCTTATGAGGCAAAGAACATTGCCTGGCAGAACTAATTATAGTAGAAAATGTGATATTATCCGGTTTAACACCTCGCTCAAGCATTTCTTTCAACAAATCTTCTGTTCCCTCCCAGTTCCTAACCTTTCTAAACACCTTCATTGTTACATTATACAAAACAATCTCTCTTTCCGGTTTCAACTTCTTTTGAAAGTATCTAAGAGTAATAAGTGCCGTTTGGGGATTCGTCATGCTATTAAGAACTAGAACAGCATCTTGTTCCAATAGGTTCTCGCCAAAAACACTCAAAACCTTAGAAACATCTTCCTCAGTTGGATTACATGAATTTAAAGACTCTGCAACTTTAGAGAGAGAGGAGTACCTGGAATCAAAAGATTGTTGCCTTAATTGTGAAGCTCTTGGACTTTTTGGATTGACCCAGATGGATTTTTTGTATGGATAAGGCGTTTCTGCATCTAGTTCTTTTGATTCTTGTGTTTGGGGACATGGGTCTTCAGTTTCTAGAGGAATTGTATCCTGTAGAGAACATTGGAGATTTTGTGTATGTGATAAGAGGGAGCTTTTCGTAAAGAGGGGAACAAGTTTCAAAGGGTGGTGAAACTTTCTGGGCTTCCATGGATATAAAGTGGAAGATATTTGGAGTGGAGAAGAGGAAATGGAATTGAAGAGAGAATGGTCGTATGGGGAAGTAGGAGAAGCGGGAGAGAGATGCAAAGCCATTTTGTTCTCGAGTGTGCTCTGTTTCTGAAGGCAATGCCTTATCAACAGAAGATATGTGCCGAGGAGACGATTTTACCCCAATTCCCATGAAAGATAAGAGGTTTGTCAAACGGGGTTGATCTTATTCTACGGTTATTATGGGCCACCAAAGTACAGGACGACTCAGATTTAAAGATCAAACCCTGAGATCAAAGGCTGACTAAATGGCTGTGGTACGTAGTTTCATCGGATTGAGGTGCGGTGGCCGGAACACATTGATCGGACAGGCCCAACGATCCGCCCATCGAAGTCGACAACGGTGTCGTAACCGACACAATGAGCCGATATATAGCAGTTCTGGCCGGTCTCGACGTCTCGTCAGTACTGTCCGAGCCCGTTAGGATACCTGTGTTTGATGTTCAGATTGCTTTTGTTAGAGTCGTATCGGCCCAGACACCAGCCACACCGTCTGATATAGACCATAGTCCTTGTTAATGTGAGATTTCACGTACGGGATACCGATGGCTATCTTTGTCCGTATAACATTCGCGAAAAGTTTCGAGTATTGATGGGCCTACACGCTTTTGACTGTAAGACGAAGCCCATACCCGTCTTTTCTCATGCATGATTATACGTCTTTCCATCTAAGCATTATGTTCTCCATGCTAAAAATAGACACCCCGTTGGAAATTAATGCATTTGAATGCTTCTAACAACTTATTTTAGACCTTTGAAAAATTAGTAAAAAATAGATGATTTCAAAAAGATTTTACCACTAATACTGCTATGACCTAGATGTAATATCTCTTTGTACTCTCATCTTTGTTACTATTATTGCTGTGATGATTTCAATGAAGACAAAAATCTAATAAGAATACAATATGATAATTCGAGAAAAAGTTTATCTCATTGAGGATTAGTAAATTGAGAGAAATTAGAATTTTGCATAAGTTAAAAATTTTAATAGGAACATGATATTTATACCCCTTGCATTCACTTTACTCCCACCCCTTGTTGGGTTTTTTGGGCATTTATAATTGCTGCTATAGTTTTCTATAGTAAAAGTCAACACTTCTACATCTGTAAATATCCCAAAATCTAGTCAAGGATGAGAGTAAGGTGAATGCAAGGGTAGGGAGAGGGGGGACATCATTTCCTTTTTCAATATTGAATGGAATTTCTGAATATGTGTTCCAAATTTTGCTACGGTTTTTCCATATATAGTAGTTTACAAAATAAAGTTTTTAAGTGTTTCTTGAAGATTGCAATATCTCAATGACTCATTTTTTGGTGTAAAATATTGTTAACAGTTTCCAATAAGACATCTAGTATGCCACCGCATATTCAAATTACAAGTAGAAAACCTAGCCCTATAGTTCACCCAATATACCCATCAACTAAAAAGGTAGCCTTGGTGCACGAAGCTCCTGCCTATGCAGGGTCTGGGGAAGGGGCGGACCACAAGGACCTAAAGTACACAGCCTTACTTTGCATTTTGCAAGAGGCTATTTCCACGCAATATGCCTATCAACTATAACCTATAAATGAACCCGTTAGAGGTTTTTACTTTTTTGTTGTCTAGATCAATGGACATGCACATTGAAGATCAAGATAAAAAGATTGAATCAAAGCTTAAGAATCATCAATGCAACATGAAATCAAAGGTTAAGATCATCGTTAGGACATACAATGGATACAATCAAAGGTGCTAAAGGTAGCCAAAGTGGGCCTATGAAGTAAGCCATGCATTTTCACCGCCATTACACGGGAGCCATTCAAGCCACCTTAGCCATACAAGCTATGGGAGAAGGTGACAAGCTAAGGAATTCAAGCCACTCAAACCAAGGGATTGAGATGTGAAGCCAAACTAAGAGAGCCATCTAAACTAGCCATGAAGCCCTCAAAGGTAACCATCAAAGCGATATAAGCTAAGCTAAATGGAAGGCCCTGATTCGTGAAGAAGTTGAAAAATTATCCATGAGATTCGAAGGGATATTTTGAAGAGAATTAAGGGAAAATTCATTAGTATAAGTTGGCATGTGGACCAATACAATGAGACCCTTCTATTTTTCATGTTTTTCCATTATTTTTCTACTCTTTTTTTTTTTATCACTTTCCACCTCACCCCTAGGATGCACCATGAATTTCACTTTCCATTCAAAAGTCCTACCATTCTAAGATGACTCCACCTTTCTAAACTCCTATCCCAACCAACCAACCAATGCCAACTTCCTAGGAAAATCACTTAGCCAATCTCATTTCCCTACCTCATCTCACTTTACTATCCTTTTTCCTACTCATCTCTTTCCTCCCACTTTCCTTTCTCTTTCCTACCAAATTCATCCACCTATCTTCCTTATTCTAAGGGATTTTAATGATTTTTGAAGGGGGAGACTCCCCTTACTAAAAGGTGGCGTCTCCCACCTACTCTCCTTCCAAATGGTAGCTACCATCCTACCTTGTTTCCTCTTTTAAAACCCTAGATCCCCACTCAACCACACAATGTCACACTTTTCATCCCCACCATACATCCGTCTCAGGCTACCCTAGAAAATATAGGAGAAAAACTATAAAAGTCAACAAAAACCTAGGAAGAGGGACCTTTTCACTCTAAGGAAAAAGACACCTCCTCCACTTGGAGGAGGGCATCTTCTTCCTACTCCCTCCTATCCTCTCTTTTGCCTTTGATTATCATCTCCTTTGGGTGGCTGCTACTCTTTGCTAGGGTGGGTTGCATCTCCTCAAGTGTTCCATGCCTGGTCAATGGGTTTTTTATTTGTCTTTCAAAGGTTGGTCTTTCTTCATTCTATTGCTCTTTCTCTTATTGATTGTTTGTTTGCTTATTCTAGTTCTTTGTTTACTTTATTGAAGTATCTTAAGTCTTTGATTCTAATAACTATAACTCTCTTGGAGTGACATCCTAGAGAGTGTAGTGGTTAAATCAAGTCCTTGCCATCTTTCTCCTTAAAGACTTTTACCATCTCTTGCTTTATACTCCATCTTTTATCTATTATTTCCCTTGGATCTGTTTTGGAATACATGCTTACTATTGTATGATTAAGAGTTGGATTACATTGATGAACATTAGAGGAGAATAATTGGTTGTTTAGTGATCCTTGTATGGTGCACATAAACCTTTGGAAGGTTTACACCCCACTTATAATATTGAAGTTCAATCAATTCCAATTTTAGTTCAATGATGGTGTAAAGTTCATGGTTATGTTATTTGTTTTAATTCTTATGTTTCATGACTATTGAAATTAAAATTTTCACGTTCAATCACATGCATCATTCAATTTAGAGTAGATAATTCATCTAAGAAACCAATCTTTGTTCCATGTGCACCATCCCTAGGATCACGCACATGGACTTGAAGATGGATTCCTTTGCTAGTTGATTGAAATTTCATGCTTTACTTAAGAAAGTTCTATGCATTCCATGATAAGGTAGTTTACACTTTACTTCAAGTACACTTCCCATGCTCTCTCCATCATTATGTTCATGCACACTTCCATATGCACCATGTTGTTTATGTTTTGCATGTCTCAATTAGTTTGTTTAGTTTATGTTAAGTTTAGTTCTCCATGTGTTAAGATTAGTTGCATATTAGGATGATTTTAATTGTTTCTAATTTTAGCTTTAGAAAGTTTTATTTTAGGCAAGTGTTATTTTTAGAAGGCATGTTTTAGGCAAGTTTTCAATTTTGGTGTATTTCAAGTTTTCGCATAATTTTCATTTCCATGTGCTAATTTTCATTCTTAATTTAGGTTTAAAATCTCTTAAATTTTGGCTAGGTTAGATAGTTTAAAGTGGGGACCACTAGCATCACATTCATTCAACTTGTGGGATCGGCTTCACTAGCATTCTATATTATAACCAATTCGTGCGCTTGCGAGTAAACTTTAAAATCATAACATGGGCCCATGACATTGCCTGGATAGTGGGCTTGCACCCATTTAGGATTTTTGAGTGCCAAGAATAGTATTTTTTCAGTTATACCCCATTCCTACAAAATGTGAAACAAATCATAATTAGTAATATTTAAGTGAATTTTAGGGTTAGAAATTATTAAATATAGAGGTATGATATGTCATATTTTTAAGTATGCCCACATACTTACATTTTGCTAGTCCTTAAGCAAAACTACAAAATAGAATATAAAGAAATAGAAAATCTAAAAAAATCCTAACCACTTTTGCAAGTGATGTCACCTGCATTTAGCATATTTAAAATGCCTTTAAACATCTAAGTTACCCTTAGTGGAAGAGTTGTAGACTTGTAAGGGTTTATAGAAATGATACCCATACACATTTTATAAACTTTTATGAAAGTCCTTCATTTACATCAAAAGAATTTTATTTTGTTAAGATTTCACTAATCACCTAACTTTAGCATGCTAATAAAAATGAACATAAGTTCAAAAGTCTACCCATAGGCTAAAAATATTATATTATTTCATCAAACCTCAAAGTGTAAGTATGTTAATATACCAATATATACATAATCGTTCATCTCCAAGTAAATTATAAACTAAATTACCATCTAAAGGTAAGCTTTAACTTCAATCTCATAGGACATTCTTGTTACTTAGAAAGAAGTCATTTAGATATGGGTAAATCTCTCTACAATATGTGAGTAAAATAATGTTCATCAAAGTCAAATTCTCATGTATTTCATACCAAAGAATGATAACTTGAAAAATCTAATAATGGTCTTGTGAAAGGATATCAACGATAAGGAATGTTACACTCTACCAAATTCCTTACTTATTCATAACTACATCCAAGCCACACTCTTCCTAAGATCAAATTAGGACTTCTATTAGGACAAGCTTAGGTCAAGGTTATCAAAGAAATGGTTTACTCTTATAATATGTAAAGGTCTTTTACTAGTGTATTCACAATCTTCTTTTCTATATATGAGAGTGAACATTATTCTTTCCATTGGCTATCCTTCTTCATTTTTCAATTTTTTGCTTGATGTATTTATAGCTTGTTTGAATTCTTCTTCTTTTTTTTAGGCTTTTGATGTTCATCTCTTTCCATATAGAAGCTTTTTATTTTTTAAATACTTTTAAATAAAAAATGAACAAAAAGACTCAAAACATGCAATGAACAAATTAAAAATTGAAATACCCCACCCTTAGACTTAAGTTAAACACCATCCTCAATGTTTAGAATTAAAAACCATGGACAAAGAAAATAACAAAGCTGAGAGATAAGGTAGGAACAAGTGGATCGACACGTCAGTGATGGTGCATGGATCTATTGATGTGGTTATTCTGATGCAACAAATGTACAATGAACGCAAATGCAAATGTAACAGTATGACAATAAAATTAGACTAACTAACTAATCAACTAAACCCTAAACCAACACTAACCATGAAGGAGTATTTAGAAGACTCACTCTACTTCAAAATCTCATGGTGGTCAATATACATTTTCCATGAAGATACAAGTTTTCATATTACTTTTTTCATAATTCTTTTCAAAATGTGGGGCCCCAAGTTTGAAAAACAAATAGTGAAAAACATTTTCCTTGCAATCCATTCCAAAACCCCGAGGGTCATCCTTTAACTCCTCATTTATTTTCTAAATTAATTTGATTTTACATTTTAAAAAACTCAAAATAAATTTTCTCTTCAAGTAAACCATTGATAAATAAGTTTTACTTCTTAACGATCCATTCAATTAATAGGCACAATCCTTATATTATTATAATTTGAAGTCCAAATTCATCAGATGTATATATACTATCTAAATGTCATATTTGGGATAATATCCAATAGCTCAAACATACACATACCCTTCAAATAAAAATATCTCAAAATAAACTACTAGCTTGATTCACCTTTACTCTTATCTATCTAAATATGACATATTATAAACATTCAAATTTTAACAATAACTCAGCAAGCTATGCTCGATAGGGAAATAAGATAATATCAAAACCCTAGGAAACATTTCTTTTCACAATTTAATAACTATTTCAAAACATTATATATAAATAATTTTCATGATTAATTCACAATACTCTCAAACTTCAATATATCAAATTCTTAAAGCATTTTATATAAATACCATGAATAAATGCAGTGGTGCAATATCACATTTAAATCATAATCATAATCTTGAATAAGCATTTTAAAGAGATATAAATATCATAAATAGATCTAGCTATGAAATTCCATGTACAAATCATGATTAGAATCTCAAATAAAGCTTTTGAATAGCAATATGAGTTAAATAACATCAAACTCATAAAGTAATACACACATACACACACATATAATCATCAGTAGTCATTCCCTAACTACATGGGTTCCATATTCGTCCAGTCATCGTTGGGTCTACATATCCACTCATCGCTCGTCCACATACACCAGCCACTACTCATCAACATACACACAGCCACTACTTGGTCTACATAATGGTTATGACATCATACCAAGCATATCATCATGCCACATCATAAGGAATAACATCATGCCATGTTTCATCTACTAATTGCAATGTGGTGGTAGTATACTTCATCTCACCTAAACCTCATTGCTTATATTCTAAATAAGGAAATAGGTTAATAGTCAACCCCTAATCAAGTAATGTCCGGTCAATTATGTGTTCCCCAATCACACATGATATAATTGGGCATCATAGATCTCTATACTTTGGAGGGATTTTGATTTATATGATTGAGCTTGCTTGCTTGGGTAGAAAGGCCTTCTTCTGCTCCTAAAGTTTTCTCTTATGAGTGTAGAGGTTTTTAAAAATTTTGGCATAAGAAGGTATGTCCTTTATTGCATTGAGTAATAGAACATTTATATTTACATATTTAAACACATCCATTATGTTAGTAAAATTAGTACCCTTCTTATCCTTATGGAGATGTTGAGGATATGGAACATTTGGAATATAATGTCCTTCGAGAAGGTGTTCATAGGAAGTAGGAGGTGGCTGATACTTGTCTTATCCATTCCAATTCTTTACGTGTCTCTTTTTCTCCTCAATTGTTGGAGATTCCTTAGTTAGACTTACATGCTTATCTATTATATTACCACTTCTAAGGGTAGTTATGGCTTTGGCCTATTCATGAAATGCTTCCTCATTAGAAGTTGTTCCAATCTAATAGTGGCCTTTAAAATCAAGCACAGGTTGGTTAAGAAATTTTGCCTTTTCCCTCTTTGTATGTGCCATAGATAATTGACCCATTTGGTACTCTAACTTTGTAATAGATTCCGAGTAGGCATGAATTGTTTGTTTAGTATCATTTTGAAATTCTAATATAATCTACATAAACAAACTCGGGGTCTCTTCTAATGATTATTTCCAAGTAAAGGCTGATTGGGGGGATCTTAGATGGTCCTCCCTTATTATTACTTTAAGACCATGAAAATTTTGGATGTTTAGTACATCTAGGATTGTAGGTCTCAGAATAGGGATTGTTGCTAGAATTTTTGAATACATCCAATAAATTCAATTGCTCTGAAAGGTATTCAGGGAGTGTGGAGTTGGATGGGTAAGAAGCAGTAGGGTGTGTTGTATTAAAACAAATTAAACAAACTTTAGGTGGAGGTTGCATTATGGATTTCCTAGCCAACATAACTTCCCCAAATTTATTAAGAAGACTACCAAACTTATTCACCCTATTTATCAATGTGACTATTTTGTTATAGAGGTTAGGAGTGGCCCTTGTCTCATATATGTTGCCTTTCTTTTAAGGTTGTGGATATCATTCTGTTCTAGTTGAATAGTTCCATTGCTAAGAATTCTTAAATAGAGTTTCAAAGAAGTGCTACACCTCCACATCACTCTTGGTCATAAGTGCCCCACCACTAGTCGCATCAATTGTACGTTAGTTTTGTGGGGTCAAACCTTTGTAGAAGTATTAAATTTTTTGCCATGTTTCAAAATCATAGTGAGGATACTTGAGCAATAGGTCCTTCTACCTTTCTTAGCACTTATAAAAATACTTACCCTCTTTTTATTGAAAATTTATAATTTCTCTATGGAGAGCATTGGTTTTTTGGATGGGAAAAAAAATTGTTCAAGAATTTCTTGGATAATTGCTCCTAAGGCCTTCACTTTATCCTTTAAAGAGAAGTGGAGTAGCTGTAATCTAATAAAGACATAAAAAAGATTCTAGTATTTGAATGTAGCATAAATGTCAAGGAATTCCTTGAAATAGTCATAGGGGTCCTCTTTATCTAGACTATAAAAAATTGTTAGAAGTTGGATGACACCTGGTTTTAACTCAAAATCTTTGAAGTAGTTGTAGGTAACCATATACACGATGGGGAGTTAAATTGTATAGTGAGTATAATAGTCTCTCGAAGGCTTAATCTCTGCTACTTTGTTGGCCATGTCTACTTTAGGGTTATTGATATATACTTGATTCCTTAACCCTTATCTTGTGGTTTGTTCAATCTCTAGAAGCCTAGCGTTCAATGATGGATGACCTTGTGTACATCAATGCTTAGTGTAGTTGTCTTATGTTTGTATACAACAAAAACAAGCTGTTGTATAGAATGAAAGAGTAATTTCTTTTTGCTAGTGTAGGGGATCGTGAACTAGCTAATGTAGCCTATATGAAAATGATGCACAACCAAACAATCAAAGGACACAATAATCCTAACCCTATGGGAAAAAACCTAAAAAGTTTATTTTTCTTGAATTTTCTATGTAGGGTGGCTTTTAGATTATTTCTAACCTAGGTAGCTCCTCATCTCTTTCAAACTTGTCTTCCTACTTGCTAGTTGATCCTAATCATAATCAACTGATTAATACCCTCCTTAGTCAATCATAGGTGATCTAAGTCATTGAATGTGTTGACAGAGCTAGTCCTTCAAATAACAACACAGCTAATTATATAGGGGCCACTAGAGTAGTAGTAATATGCCTCTTTCTAAGAGGATCTTATGAGCTTGTAAACTGCTATAGGTCTCTTGTAACTTATTTTTAATTAAATTTAGAAGGCTTAGGTTGTGCATAAGGTGGTGATTAATCTAAGTGGGCCAAAGGATGGTGATGAAATCCATCCTTGATCTTATAGGGGTGAGTGCTCTTACTAATCAACTAAGCATTCCCATGATAATTCAGTTAATATATATTCATCTTAAAATAGTAAATGTTCCCTATAATGTAATTAAAGTAGTAAATCTAATACTACTACCTATTCTACTTAACAAATAAAAAGAGAAATGAATATCAAAGATCTTTAGGAATCATAAAAGTAAGGTAAAAATGCAACTATTCTATATGCAGTCCCAAGAAGTATGACTACTGTAAAGTATTATAACTTAGATTTAATTGAAAACTCTATTGTGAGTCCCCAGCAATGGTGCAGTGATGTGATTTTAAATTAACCACAAGTGTAGGGGTCTATTATAGAATTGGACTAGAAAATGCGAGTCAATCCATGAAGAGTCTTTAATAAATGGATTCAACTCGACTTAGATTAACCTATTTTAACCTAGCCAATGATTAAGGAAAGCAATTAATTTTAAGAACTAAACTAAAGTAAGGAAATATGACAAGAAAATTAACTAACTAAGAACTAGAAAATAACTTTCATTAATGGAATTTTTCTTACAATGAACTTGAATACATAAAGAAACAAGCAAATAAATAAAGTAAAACTTCCTATAATGGTTGGAGTGTCTACTGTAGGATTCCTTTATTGTGTCACTCAACAATGATCTTTACACATCCACTTCATGTTTCTAGGCTTGAACTTTTGCTTTACTGCTCCTTTACTGTGTCACTCAACAAGGGCTTATACACATATTTTCAACCCAAAATACACTCATTTACTACCAAACTAACATCACCAATGCAACTCCTTTTACTTGTTTAGGAACATGACTTGTAGCCTATAAGAAAATAGGGAAGTTTCACAATGTGCCACAAACGCAAAGCATCATAAACATGTACCCAAACCACTTTTAGGAATAAAAGACCTTCATTGCCATGGAAAGAGGCATAAGTTATTCTTCCTATCCTTGTCTAGTGTTCCCAATACCCAATGAAAGAAAGATGGAAGGCCAAGGAGGGTGGTGTGTGTAATACTCAGAAGAGAGGAGGGAATGCATGTATTTGAAAGGAAGGTGGTGGATAATGTAAGGCTAAGGGTGGATGCATGTAAGTGAGTTTAATATGGTGGAGGCATGAAGTGAGACTGTAGGGTGATGCATGCAAAGGCAAGAGTGGAAATAAGGCATGTAGGGTTGAAGATGGTGGAGGAATGAGAAAGGAAGGATGAGAGGATTGGGGGGAGGGGGGAGGGGGAGAGAATGGTTTGAGACTCCTTCCTCTTGTCCATGTGTGTAGATGTTTGGTTCCAAGGGAGAGATGGTGTGAGTGATCTCTCTCTCCCCCTGTTTGACCAAGGTTTTGTTTTAGATTCTATGAAAAAGTAAGAGATCCCTTTTCACTTCTTCTTCACCTCTATTTATAGATTTCTAAGGTGGAAGCCCTAGGGAATAATTCTTGAGATTTAAGGGAGAAAGGAAGGAAGGAAAGAGAGAATGAAAAGAAGCCATGTGGAATGTAAAGAAAAAGTGGGATCATGATGAGGTTAAAAAGGAAGATAAGGGAGGGAAAGAGATAAAGGAAAAGAATGAAGGAGATAAGGGATAATGGAAAGGGATAAAGGAAGGATGGCGGGAGTTAAGGGATATTGGAAAGAAGTGTGTGTGTGTGTGTGTGTGTGTGTGTGTGTGTGTGTGTGTGTGTGTGTGTGTGTGTGTGTGTGTGTGTGGAAAGGAATGTGCGAAGGTAAGATAGGAACGGGAAAAGATTGTGAGGATATGGTTAGAGTAGAAGTTTCCATAGAGTTTCCTTTCTTTCTTATCTCATATTGATTCCATTGTATAGGATGAGGGTAGGGTTGAGCTTTGGTTCCTCTTCATTTCTTATTCATTGGATCACTTTTTACCCTATCTTGAGATTTTGTATAAGTTTCCTTATCTAAAAGGATCCTCCTTGTAGCTCTTTTTCTCTCCACCATTGGATTAGCATGACTTAGAGTGGATAGCTTGAATTTCATTGAGATTTTATTATCCACTCTAGGTCTCCTCCCTGATTCTCTCCAAACCCACCATTTTTTTCTTTAGCCAATAAGCTTTAAGAGTGGAGGACATCTTCCCCCTGGAAAAGGACATTTTTCTCCTAAAAATAAGGTGGGCAATCTACCAAAAAAATCTCCACCAATGGAATGTAGTTTTGGTCTTCATTATAATATTTTTTCTCATTAGTCTATCATTGTTTAAGTGAGTTCTCAGTGTTTTCTTAGGATATCCATAAACAAGGATAGATCATGGCCTTTGAATGCTTCAAAACTAAGGATGAATATGGACCATAGATTTCTCATAAATTGTCTCTCTCCTTACTACCTCTATTTTCCTCTTATTTCTTCTTTATTTCTTTCATGCAAAAATGTACAATGAAGGGTGGTACACCACATTGTAAGGGAAAGTTGTGTACTTCTTAGTGTGGTACTCTCTTTTGGTTAGTAAGAGAGAGTGAGTGGAATAAGTCTTCATACGAGCCCAAATATCTTACTTGTTTTGTTTCAAGAAAAGCTTTTATAAATGTATTTCCATTGTATGTTATTTGAACTACCTTTAGAAGCTTTCCAAGGTAGTGGATTGCTTGTATGCATGCATGGGAAGTTCTATCACCTTTACTTTTGATAAGAACACCCTCATTTGCACAGATAAGGTTAGTCTTTCACTCAAGGTTTCTGACTACTCTGACTTTGATAACAATACCCCTATCTTTCTAAAATTTTGGACTTAGGGTTTTGGATATGGGCCAATGACATTGCTTGAACAGTGGTCTTGCTCTCTTTTAGGGTTTTTGAGTGCTAAAAATAGCTAAATAAAGCTGTTAGATGTCATATTTCTAAGTATATCATCTAAAGCTTTGCTTATGTTCACAAGTGTCCTCTTTAACACCCCTCTCAATGGGTATTCTATGTCTTCATGTTAGGGCTTTAGGTAATTACATGGAAAACCATTGAATTTTTAATCACAGGGGTAGGTTAAGTTTGTAGGACTCCTTGTCCACCTTATTAAGTACTTGGAAGGGTCACTAACACTTCCTTACTAATTTATTATCGACCTTCCTGAATGCCTTGAACTGCTTGGTATTCTTTTCACTAATATTGCAATAACCCTAATTTTTAAATTTCATTTCATGTAATTTTTTAGTTATTTTTGAATGAAACATGAATTTGAATTTTCTTGCTTTGAGTTTCATAGAATTGGCATTTTTAAGGACACTTAATTGACTTTTGAAACCTCAATAATTGGATTGTACTAAAAAAAAATTCCAACAACACTAAGAATATTGAAATTGGAGTCTGAATGAAGAAGTTCAGTATTTTGAAAATGAAGGGTAGTTTAGTAAATTTGCTTAGTGGGCTCTGTCATAAAAATCTATAACAGATAGGTCAAATGATATTATTTTCATACATGACTATTATGCTAGATTTAAAAGCATTATGATATCATCATCAAGACCTTATCCCAATTAGGGGTCGACCAAAAGCACTATGATATATTTAATAAAAACTTGTATAATATAAGTATATGTACAATATAATATAATATAAGTAATATAGATTTACTTAAAGGAGGGTCGATTTTGATATTGGCATACCCCCCCTTTAAGAGATAGTTGACTAAAACAATCGACTATCACCCAAGAGAAATTGACAAGAGGAAAATAGAAAAGAAGGAAGAAGGAAGAAGGGGAGGAAAGCAGGAAGAGGAAAGGGAGAAAGAGAAGACATTAAAAAAATCAAGGGGGGCAAGAGGAGACACCAATTTCCATCAGTAGGAGGTGGCGTGTGCATGGGTTTCCACCCATTGAAGAAGATGGTGGCTCAAATCAATGATCTGAGCTGACCATCTTTTTCCTTACAATGAGATGATCATGACCCACAAGCCCTCTCCTCTATCTGATCACATTTGGATAGAAAACTGTGGAGATCAATGGAGAAGATGATTGTAGATGTTGGATAGGAGGATCACTTTCGAACATCCAATTAGGTCATCTTGTTCCCCATCCCAAGAGAAGCAAAAGCCCTAAAAAGCAATGAACATCTGAACAAATCTCATAGGAAATCAAAGGGGGAAGGTGACACGTGTTGGTGGGTTTTGTCAGAAAGACAAAGGGATAAATTAGATGATCTGAATAGCTCATCATCTCCCCTGAGGTGCAAGGAGTAAAACCCTTTAAGAAATTTGATGATCATTGGAGTTTTGGTCAAAATATCATTGGAGAAGCACAAACAATGATCATATATTATTGGCCCGCAATGATCATCCCAATCCAATACAAAATCTAAGTTGGTAAAGTACATGTGAGGTGAGATCTATCACCAATCACCCCTGGATTTCAATTTTCATAGCATCCACATAGTAATTGTTGGAATTTCACCTAGATGTAGGATTAATTCAATGATATATGCTTAAGATCACTTCAATCTACACGTTTGTTGGTGATCCTAATTTGAAAATGCTAAATTACATGAAGGATGGTGCAATTCAAAAACTATTAACCATTGGATCACTTGATCTGCACCAGATCAGAAGTAATTTGCAAAGATCTGAGGTTAGCTCTATGATAGAAACTACAAATCAGTGATATGCAAAGCTGATAATAGAGCCTATTTAGAAGTTTGATTAGTCTTTCAGCTCTTTCCATGTACATGGAATTGTTTAGTCATAGATTGGAAGATATGATGATTAGTGGCAAACTTATCGATATAGAAAAAGATTAGTAATTTATCTTGCATAGTGAATTAAGAATGAAATTAAGGAAATGAACAAAATTTATGAAAATATGTTGGCATATTGATAGGTGTTTAATTTTACATAAAAACCACCCAATTAATACCCATGTGTTACAACTTATAGCAGTAAATTAGAGTTTTTAGACAAAAATTCATAACACATGCATTTTTTACCTAATAATCCAAAAGTTTGATATTTCATAGGTCTAGAGGCTAATTGAAGGTAAGTATGTGATTAATCATATTTTTCTAGGATTTAATTAGGGTTTTTCACTTTTTATAGGAAGTAAGATGGTGATCTAACGATCGAGATCGATGGAGATGAAATTGAAGATCAAGATCAAAAGATAGATCGAGTCAAAGATCATTACTTCAACATAAACCAAAGCCCAAGATCATCTTGTGGACCAGTAATATATGTGGTTAAAGCAGCTAAAGATAGCCAAAGTGGGCTCATGAAGTGAGCATGCATTCCCACCACCTTTATATGGAAGCCACTTAAGCCACCTTAGCCATTAAAGCTATGAAAACGGTGATAAACCATACAAGCTACTTAAGCCTTGAAGCCAACCATTGAATCCATTGAAGCTACTAAGGAATGAACCATCAAGCTAAGGAGGAGTGCCACATGGAGTCACACAATTGAAGCATCAATTCAAGCAACTTTCCTATATTAAGAGTGTCATTTTTAAGGGATATGTAAAAGGTAAGATGATCATGATTAAGGGACCCATAAGGAGAGAAAAACCCACTTTCCTAATCCACTTCCTAACTCTAATCCACCCATCTTACTAGGGTTCCATGTTTTTAAGTGAAGGAGGGAGCAACCATCCAAAAGGAGGATGCTTCCCCACTTTCCTTTTCTGTAATTAAGGGTTTCCTAAATAACAAACCATAGATCTACTTCAATTCAAACAACTTAAAAAACCCTAGATCTTTCCACATCTTTCCTAAACTTTATTCCTTACCTAATTCCTTGACTTTCCATCAACCAAACATCACAAAATTAGAAGGGAAAGAGCTTATTTTAAATGGGTTGTATTAAAACAAGGCAAGTGTGTGGTATGGAGGCCCACACTTGATCTTCATTAAAAAGAACCCACTATAAGTATCCCTCAATTTAATTTAATTTCCTAGTTTAGGTTGAATTTTGTGTAATTTGCATTTAGTTGGTAGAATAATTCATATGGCTTAGGGTCATTCATCTTATTTGTTGCATCTTTAATTAGGGTTGTTACATTAGAAAGAACCTATCTAACCTTGGTTGGATAGCATATAGGTTGCATTAGTTTATTTTCTTGTATTTCATTTCTATTTAAATTCTTCATAGTTGAATGGAATTAATGATAGTAAGAAGCCCACAAGAACCCTTATAAGATAAGGACTGAATTTCATCACTAGCTCCTTGGCCCACATATGAATCAATTAATATCCTTGTATGCCACGATCTTAATCTTTAATTTAAATTTAAAATCAAGTAGAAAGAGACTTAGGGTATCGAGCTCATATGACCCTTTTGAAAGGAAGCAATCTATTGTCACTCTAGTGGATTTTGAGCACTATGGTTATACTAGGTGTCTTAAAATCTAAGTGATTTTCCCATACCTTCCATTATTATTACTTGAGGTTTAAGTGCCTCCTAACATGAGGATTGCATTAACCACTTCTTAGTCGAACCTAACTAGTAAGCAGTGGTCAAATCTGGACAAAAGAAGGAGGTGTCTAGATTTAGGTCTATGAAGCTACACCTATGTACTAAGAAAATATAATCAAGACACTACTTGATTAGTTGATAGTAGTATTCAACTGTAAATCATTTAGCATAAGACTAGGATTTAGGTTTCATATAGTTAGGTTTTTCTATTCATACTTAATTTTGTTTAAAAAAAAAACCTCATTCATTGTATATAATTATTTGTTTCATTGTATACATGGGCCTATTAAGAAGGAAATAGATTTCATAGATACATTGATGGATAGGTTAGATATTATGAAAAGTCAATTGCTTAAGATAATAGCTTCTAGGCAAGTTGTACCATAACCTTAGTACCATAATAAGTATACCTATTCTAAGCTTCCCCATCCCACTCCTTCATGGCCAACAAGCTCCACATACAATGGTTATTATCATGAGTTAGTGGATGCACCTAATGCATTCACACACCTTAGCAATTATTACCATGAGACAAATTACCAGGACTACAATGGATGGGCTAGGCATCACGAACAAACTTGGTCTCAGGATTGCCAATATTAAGAAGAACCACAATGGTCCCACCTTGATCAACACTACCATGATTATTCAAATTATCAGGGTCAACCATCATGGGTTCAACCTACTAAGCCCTTTTTCAATACCAACCCTACGAGTCGTTTCCTTTGTAGTATGAAGAACAACCATTAAAAGAGGATATGCAGCAACTTTTGAGAGAATAGAACAAACCATGGCCACCAATGAAGAGATGCATGAGGGAATGAAACAAGAGAGAGAGGAATGGATTGTAGAAATGAAACCAATGTTCCAAAATATTCACAGAAACATTGATGAACAGACTGAGAAAATAAAACAAATTAGGGATATTAAAGAGCCATTTGTTACTAATAATAGGATGAAAATATCTTTTGATCATTCTGAACCACAAAGTCCACAACCATCCATAGAACCCTCCAACTCATAACTATGTCTTGCTCCTTATTACGATTATGATGAAGAGACTTCCATTGATGATGAAAATGAAGTTTTAGAAACATCCAACCTAGAACCACTAAATTCATGTCCCACTTACTTTTATGAATTTGATGAAGACACATCCATTGAGGAGGTGACAGAGCTATTGGATACTACGCCTTTAATGAGCACTTCTCAATGGTAAGCTAGACTAGATCCCCCTAAAGAGCTTGAAATTCATATTGAACCTTCCAATGTAAAAGATGTACTAGATTAGGACTTACTGGCCTTATTTGAAAATTCACATGATAGTCATGTAAGCCCATTTGACACCTTACCAGTGCTCATAAAACAGGAGGAAAAAGAGTGAGTTGAGGTACATCAACCTACTTTAAGGTACACATTAGAAGAGAATAAGGATTTAAGTCAAACCATGTCCAAGCCTCTAGTAATACAAGAACAATCTTTTTCTGAAGGGGAGAGTTAGCTTATACCCTTAGTTCAGGATAATGTAAGGAAACCAAAGGAAAAGGATAAACTAAATAGTATGGTCAATGTTATCCCTCAATTTAGTCAAAACAAGGACCATTCGTCTCTATATGGTCCAAAAACATGCATGATAGTACATGAAGTCATCATGTTACCACCACCTCAAAATATAAGGTGGAGGAATTAAATTGACCACCATGAAATACTAAAATTAGGGGATCATCAATATGGTCCCATAACATTCAAAATTGTGGTGGTCTATTGTGTCATAATGATAGCACCATCGAAAATTTTGAGGTGGGGGAAATATATAGACTACCATGAGGTTCTGAAGTGATGTGAGAAACTTTGCCATTTCATTCTTAGGATTACGATAAAAAAAAAAAAAAAAAAAAAAGTTTAAATAGTTAGATCTAGGTTTAGATGGTTAGATTAGTTATAGGCGATGTCTAGTTGAAGATGTTAAACTTAGTGCTTACTAGGAGGCAACCTAGGAATTTTTTAGAAAGTCTCATTAGACTACATTGCTCATTCATAAATTAGGTGTCCTATATTTTAAAATACTGAGGACAATGTTTCGTTCAGGTTGGGGGCTGTAGAAATGAGATTTCTAAGTTTTTTCTTCCATTGTTAAAATTTTTTTTAAAATTGATGAGTTCGTTTATAAAGATGAGATTAAATTTTCTAAATATTCAAGTAACTTTTGAAATTTAGCTTATTAATAGAGTTGTACATAATTATTTCACTATTTTATTCTTTTTTTGAAATATCTCATGAAAAATTAAACTCGAATATTAATTGTACAAAATAGCTATATGTATTTTAAGTTGAAGAGGAAAACATAACTTAGAGATCCTGAAAAAGATCTATGGAGACTAATAACCCAAGTGAGTTTTGAGCCATTCTTCCTTTTCTAAGGGTTAAACATAAATTCAAAATTTTCTTCAGCTGACATTATTCCTTGTTTGGTCTCATTATTCTTCATCTTGGTCTACTATTGAAAAATCACAAAATACTATACCATCTCTTAAGTTTATGATCATTTTTAGGTTGTGTGAAACCTAGGAAATGATATAGGCCATCTTTAGTAAAACCAGAGCCATTAGCCTTACGTTGTTTTCCACTAGTTAGCCCATTAAGCCTTTCAAATATTAGCATTTTCTTCGCTAACCAAACAACCTTTACCTATATTAAACCCCTAATATATATTTACTACACATTTGTTTTGAAAATATATAGAGAAGATTGAAGAACATCTTGAGAAAAAGTTTGGACAACACAATTCAAGAGATGAACATTAAAAAGGGTGAAAAATAAGAAAAATTCAAAGAGGCTATATATAAAGTCTAGTAAAAAAAAAAAAAAGAAAGAAAGAAAAGAAGGAAAAGAAATAGCCAATGAAAAAGAAGAATGTTCACTCTTATGAGAAAAAATGGAAACATTGTGGATATACTAATAGAAGACCTTTATATATTTTCTAAACAACCTTTGTTTACCTATGTATCCATTCTTTTGATAAACCTTACTTAAGCCTACGTTTTGTTCTAATAGAAGTCTTGACTTAATCTTAGGATAGTATGACTTGGAAATGGTTATGAATAAATAGGGACTTTGGAAGAGTGTAACATTCTTAGTAGTTGAAAAAAATTATGAAAATATGTTGGCATATTGATAGGTGTTTAATTTTACATAAAAAACACCCAATTAGTACCAATGTATTACAACTTATAGAGGTAAATTAGAGTTTTTAGACCAAAATTCATAACACATGCATTTTTTACCTAATAATCCAAAAGTTTGATATTGCATGGGTCTAGAGGCTAATCCAAAGTAAGTACGTGATTAATCATGTTTTTCAAGAATTTAATTAGGGTTTTACACTTTTTGTAGGAAGTAAGATGGTGATCTAATGGCTGAGATCGATTGGATGAAATTAAAGATCAATATCAAAAGATCGAGTTAAAGCCTCAAAGTCATCACTTCAACATAAACCAAAGCCCAATATTATCTTGTGGACCAGTAATGGATGTGATTAAAGGAGTTAAAGATGTCCAAAGTGGGCTTATCAAGTAAGCCCTGCATTCCCACCACATTTGCATGGAAGCCACCTTAGCCATTAAAGCGTGAAAAAGGTGATAAACCATACAAGCTACTCAAGCCTTGAAGCCAACCATTGAATCCACTTAAGCCACCAAGGAATGAGGCATCAAGCAAGGAGGAGTGCCACATGGAGTCACAAAATTGGAGCATTAATTCAAGCAACTCTCCTATGTTAAGAGTGTGATTTTTAAGGGATTTTGTGAGATTAATATAAAAGCTAAGATGATCATGCATTAAGGGACCCATAAAGAGAGAAAAACCACTTTTCTAATCCATTTCCTAACCCTAATTCACTCAACTTGATAGGGTTCTGCATTTTTAAGTGAAGAAGAGAGCAATCATCCAACAAGAGGATGCTTTCCCACTTCCCTATTTGGTGATCAAGGGTTTCCTAAATAGGAAACCTTAGATCTACTTCAATTCAAGCAACTTCAAAACCCTAGATCTTTCCTAGACCTTATTTCTTACCTAATTCCTTGACTTTCCATCAACCAAACACCACAAAATTAGAACGAAAAGTGCTTCACTTTCCTTTTAGGAAAAAGATGCCTATATCCTTTTCAAAATTAGAAATCAACCAGCCCATGCTTCTTATCTCTCTCCTATGTCATGTTTCCGACATCATCTTGCTAATTCATCCCCCTAGGGCCACTTTCTTATGTTTTCATCCCTTTCTAAGTTAAGAAACCACTTGTGTGTGTGTGTGTGTGTGTGTGTGTGTGTGTGTGTGTGTGTGTGTGTGTGTGTGTGTGTGTGTGTGTGTGTGTGTGTGTGTGTGTGTGTGTGTGTGTGTGTGTGTGTGTGTGTGTGTGTAGAGGTGACACACCTTGGAAACAGCTTTCCTTTGGTATTATTTGCTGCTTGAATTTAGGATTTCTTAGATACTTTTCTTCCTTTAGTTTTCTAGTTATTATCTTAGTTATTTTCTCTCCAATTCAGGTTAGTAATTTGCTTGCTTTGGTTTAGTTTCCATTGCTTAATTTCTATTATTTTGCTTCATAATTTTGCACCTTTCTTTCCATCTTGCTATCTCCTTTCCTCTTTACCTCAATTATACTTTTTTTTCTCTCTATTATTCAGTCAAGATTCAAGTTATTTATTCTCTGGTAGTGACAACCAAGATAAGAGCTAGCTTAATTCCTTGATTTCTCCTCTTGAAATTCATGTTTTTTCCATGAGTTTTTCCTTAGTATTTTCCCTTTACTAGTTCACCCAATTAGCCTATGTTTCTCTTAAATTCCTTTATGGATTTTCTTTGAATGTCATTATAATTGGGATTGCAAGCATTATATTGAAAATTTGTTGTTGTTTAGATATGATTTCGAGCTTTGGAAAAGTGCACAAATTCTAGAAATTTTAGATAACTTTATGCACATAATGTTGATGTAAATTTGGAGGTGATTCAATAAATTTCTTTGTGAATTTTGTTATGGATTGATTATTTCATTAAAGTACTTGATATATGGTTTGTCTTCTTGCATAAAATTTATGGTTTCAATAGCTTTCTATTGCAAGATTTATTGACTATTATTATGCACCGAAATTGAAAATTGGTTTTTACTTAACTTTGTGCTTTAATTTCAGCCATCTAAACATTGTTTATTCTTAAATTCTTAGGTACCCAGTTATATTTTATGTTTTTTATTAGATCCCATGGTTCTTTTGTATGATATCTTGCATTAGAACCATCAATTTTCATCATCTTTAAGGCTTTAGAATCACGTGCACAGTCCAAAAACCATGCGCATTGTTCTAATTCCCATTCTCCTTTGAACTTTGGTTAATTTAGTTGTTGGATCTTGTGTTAAAGTGGTCAATTTAGTTATTTTTATGTTGCTTTAGGTTTAGAAAGTACCCTTTTTGAATTTTAGAAATTTCTATTTTTGGTAAGTTTTAGTTTAGGAAATTTCTAAATTAGGATAGTTTCTTTTTTAGGTAGTCTCCTTAAGTTTAATTTCTTGAATTGAATCTTTCTAATTCTCCATAGTTTCTTTATTTTTTTAATATTAATTACTTAAGTTTCTTATTCCAATTGCTTAGTATAAGTTTTAGTACATTTTTCTTACATTTAATTCTAGATTAGGAAAAGTTTCCATTATTAGTGACTATCTCAAGTTAGTTGTTTACTGTTATTTCCTTACTATAATTTCTAAGTTTGCATGCATGTTAGTTTAGTAAGTTTCCAATTTCATTGTAGTTTTGGTTTTTAGTAAGTTGCCTTTGTAGTTTTAGTTTCTAATTCCATATATGTTTCTATTTTTAGTACTTTAGTTTCCTAATTCAACTACAACTCTCCCTCATTGGCTGAAGTTAATCAATATAAATAAAATCCAATCCATTACAAATCAGTGAGATTCCTTGTGGAATTGACCTCGCTTGTGTGAAAATACTACATTGATTTGTGCACTCACGAGTAATTTTAAAGCTACATCACATATTGATAAGTGTTTAATTTTGCATAAAAACCACCCAATTAGTTATCATATATTATAACTTATAGGGGTAAAATAAGGTTTTTGACCAAATTTCATAACACACGCATTTTTTGCCTTTGAAAATTTTGATATTTTGTAAGTCCAGAGCCTAATCCTAGGTAAGTATGTGAATAATGATATTTTCCTAAGATTCAATTAGAATTTTTTAACTTTCTGTTGGAAACGAGATGGTGATCTGACAGCCGAGATTGATTGCGACGAAAATGGAAGATCAAGATCAAAACATCAAGTCAAAGCATAAAATTCATCAATCAAACATTAGAAGAAGGATGAAGATCATTTTCAAAACAAGCAATGGATGCAATTAGAACCAAAGGTGGCCAAAGTGGGCCCATACACAAGCCATGTAAAGTTCACTACCTTTGCATGGGTTTCACTTAAGCCACTTAGCCCTATTCAAGTCATGAACAAGAACACAAGCTAAGGAGCCTAACCGACCACTAAAGCCAAGGATTTGAGCCATCAAGATAAGTTAAAAAGGCCATCCAAGCCAGCCATGAAACCAAGCAAATGGAGCTCTCAAAGTGAGCCATCAAAGCCACCTAAGTGAAGCAACTTGGAAGGGCATGATTGGAGGAGAATCTAAAGAGTTATCCTTAGGATTTATGGGGATATTTTGGAGATAATTGAGGGAAAATCTACTAGGATAAATAGCATGTGGACCAATAGAAAGATACCTATGTCTTTCTCATTTTTTTCTCACTTTTCACCTCAACACTAAGGGGTGCTTCAAATTTCTCTTTCCATTCAAGAGTCCTATCTTTCTAAGACTTCTCCACCATCCTAAACTTTCCTTCCAACTATCTAGCCAATCCCCACTTCTTAAGAAACTACCTAGCCAATCAATTTTCCCACCTCACCTCTCTTTCTTATCTTTGCCTATCCCTCTCTTTCCTCCCATCTTCCTTTGTCTCTCTTACCTCATCCATACCAACCAACTTGCCATATTCCAAGGAGATTCAATCGTTTTTGTAAGGGGATTTGTCCCCTCCTAAAAAAGTGGCTTCTCCCACCTCAATGCATTCTAAAGTGGCTCACTTGCTTACCTCTTTGAAAAACCCTGGGTGGCCACTCCTATATCTAATCCTAGCCAATCCAATTTCAATTATTTTTCATCCCCACCCTAACTTTCCCTTAGGACACCCTAGAAAACTTAGGAAACAAAATATAAAACAGCACAAAGGGATTCAAGAAGGGGAACTTTTGGAAGGAAGAAAAGAATGCCTCCTCCAAAGTAAGGAGGTGTTTTCCTTCACCCTTTTCCTTACCTTTTTGACTCCACATTTTCTCCTTGAGTGGATGCCCTTCCTTCTAGGGTTCCATTCATGTTTCCAAGCCTTGGTTCCTTAGTCTTCAAGTAAAGGTTAGTTGGTTCCTTTTTTATCTTCTTCTCTTTTTTGTTCTTAAACTTTCATTGTTGCTTAGTTGAATGTTTTCCCATTGTCTTAGTTCCTTCTTACTTGTTGATTCAAGAACCAATGTTGTCTTTCCCTTGAAGTGATAGCCAAGGGAAAGTAACCTTGAGTCTATTCTTCCCTTTGCTTTTCATTGCCTTTAGATCTCATTTGATTCCATTGAATTCCTTCTTGCTTTCTTTAGTGTTCCTTTATCTTTGCTTTTATTTTCTAGTGGAATTTTCATTGATTTCAATACATGCTTATCCATGATTGATGTTGGAATATTGAACAAGGTTTAGCTTGAAGTTTTGCATTGATTGAGATCAAGTAGCATTAATTATAATAGGACATAATTTTTAGATTTGGATTACATGTATTGTGGGCATTATGTTGATCGATTTTAGTGTGATTCAATGAAGTTACTTGGAGTTGTTAGTTCATACAAGTGTCCAGCAATCAATGATCTTTATTCTTGAATGTTTGATTGCATGATAAGTGCTTAATTACATGTTTTCCATGTCTTATTGATTGAATGATTTAAAAAGCATGCTGCTAGAATCTTTCTTCATGGATTTTTATCTTTAATTTCCAGCACCATAGACTTCATGTTTACTTGATTTTTCAAGAACCCAATTAGAATATTAGATTGCTTAGTTGATGCTTGAGTTAGATTGCATGTTCTAGGTTTTAAAATAGTTAAATAGATCCATTCCTATCCCATGAATCATGTGTACCATTCCATGGTCATACACATGATACTTGGGTAGTTCTCTTTTATTTGCCTGATTAGTGATTGCTTTCATTAGCTTATTGTTTAGTTGTAGTTTAGTTTAGATTCCATTGTTAACTATTTTTCATCTTACTTAGTTTATAATTCTTAGTTAGGAAAGAAATTGACTTTGTTATAGTTGCTAAATCTCACGTTTAGAAAGTTTAATTTAGGAAAGTAATGAAATTGTTGCTTAGTTTCCTAAGAGTTGTATTGTTTAGGAAAGTTGCTAAATTTCATTTCTAGAAAGTTTCAATTTAGGAAAGTCATACATTTAGAAAGTTTTCATTTAGGAAAATTTTATTTTTAGAAAGTACGTTTTAGGAAAGTTGTTAAGTTTAGCATGTTTTAATTTTTGCATAATTCCATATTTCATGTGATAATTTTCCATTTTTAGTTTCAAAAAAGGATCTCTTTAATTTGGCTAGGTCAGATAATTTAAGTAAGGACCATTAATATCACATATGTTTCATTCCTCGTGGGATCAATCTCCTCGCATGAATTACTACATTTGATTCATCTGCTTGTGAGTTTTAACTTAAAAATTAAAACAAGTTTTTGGTGCCGTTGTTGGAGAATCACAACGGTTTGTGTAGTGGACCATACCTTAGATTATTTACATCTAGTCTAGGTTTGGGGTGCATTAGTTTAGGGTTCTTCATTATTTTTACATTTATTTGTTATTTTTCTCATATTGAACATTATTGTTTGATTTTTGTGTGAGGGACATCTGCAAAGGAGCAGTAATTGTCCCGTACGTCTTGATCAGCATAGATTAGGTTTTCATTACCTTCCTAGATTAGGTTTTGAGTGAAATTGTATTGATGCTCATTGTAATTTAGTTTTAATTTTATTTAATTTTAAATGGGTTGTAATAATACAAGACAATGTGGGATATGGTAGTCCACACTTGGTCATCATTGGACCCCTCATTGTGAGCAATTCTCACCTAAATTTTAATTTTTAGGATAAAGTGCATTTAGTGTGGAATTGATTTGTGATGGTCGTGCAACTCATATAGATTAGGGCCATGCATTGGTAAATATTGCATAAAACTTAAGACTCTTGCATTAGTTCAAGCACTTATTTAACAAGAGCTAGCCTGATCTCAGTTATAACCAAAGCATAGGCTACATGGTTATATTGTCCCATCTGTTAAGGTGCTTGACCTTTTGTTAAATAGCATATAGGTAGGTATTAGTTTGTTTTTTGTATTGCATTTCATATTTAATTACTTTATGGTGGATGTATCACATTGTTAGTAAAGGCCCCACAGGAACCCTTATAAGATAAGGACTGGATTTCATAACTAGCTACTTGGCCCACCTAGATAATTAAATCACATCCTTGTATGTTTGTGATCCCAGCCTTTGAACATAATTTAAAATCAAATAGAAAGAGACTAAGAGTTCAAGCTCATAGGAACCTTTTTGAAAGGTTAGGTCTATTATCTCTCTAGTGACTTCTGAGCACCATGTTTATAGTGAGTGTCTTAAAATCCAAGTGATTCTCCCACAACTTCCATTGATGTCGGTTGAGATCTAAATGCCTCGTGACATGAAAATTGTATTAACCACTTTAGAGTAGAACCTAACTGATAAGCAGTAGTCTAGCTTATATTAAAGGAGGAGCTGTCTAGATTTAGGTTTAAACACTACCACCCTATACATTAATGAAGATCATCTAATGAGTTCATTAGCAAACTACGAGGATTGGTTGTGATTCATTTAGCTTTGGACTAGCATTTAGGTTGCATCATATAGTTAGGATTTTCCATGTAAAAAAAATGTACCATAATGACCGTACATATTTGAGAACAAAGGCCTATCAACATGTAGATAGTGTTGATAGATTAGATGCATCAATGGATGGGATAGATTGTATGGAAAGTCAATTGTTTAGGATGATAGCTTCTAAACAAGTTGCTCCATAGCCTTAATACCTTAATGACTAAACCTATTTTGACCCTCCATTTTCCACTTCTTCATGGCCATTGAGCTCCACATACAATGAATACTATTAGGAGCTAGTGGATGCACTCAATGCATTCACATACCCTAGCAATGACAACTATTCTGAGGCAAACTATAATAGATGGGCTAAGCATCATGAACAACCATGGTCTCAAGAGTACCAATATCAAGAAGAACCACAATGGTCCCATCCTAATCTACCCTACCATGATTATCAAGAATATTAGGGTCAACCAACATGGGTTCAACCTGCCCAACCCTTTTTCAATACCCCAATGCCACAAAAATGTCATGTCAACAATAGGAGGGACAATCATTAGATGAGATGCAAAATATAGAACATTTGTAACTACTTAGTGAAATAATAGGTAGAAATCTTGCTGCAATTATAAATTGGGCTGAGCAAATGAAACAAATTAGGGAGGAGAGTGAAAAAACACTTGAAAGAATTTCAAGTTAGGAATTACCGATTCCTGCTGAACCTCAGAGTTTTTCACCAATCTTGACCATTAATGATGATGACAAGATGGAAATATCTTACAATAATTTTGAGCCACAAAGCCCATAGCCATCCATAGAAACCTCTCACACATATCTACTTGAGCCATGTCCTGCTCCTTGTTATGATTATGAAAAAAAAGACTTCTATTGATGAAGAAAATAAAGTTGTAGAAACATCCAACCTAGGTCTCCTATAATCATGTACTGCTTATTTTTATGAATTTGATGAAGACATATTCATTACAGAGGTGAATGAGTTGTCGAATACTGTGCCATTACTGAAAACTTCTCAATGGCAAGGTAGAGAAAAAACCTCTATATATCTTAAAATTTCAATTGAGCCTTGCAATGTACAAGATGCAATTGATTAGGACCTACAAAGTTTATTTGAACAATCATAAGATAGTAATATAGGGCCATTTGAATCCTTACTTATGCCCATAGAATAGGAAGAAGAAGAGTTAGTTGATATACTAACCCTACATCAACCTACTCTAGGATGCATCTTAGAAGATAGTCAGGGTTTAAGCAAAACCATGTCCACACCTAGAGTTAGCTTATACCCCTATTTCAGTACAATGTAAGGGAAATAGAGGCAAAAGATAAATTGAATACAGTGGTCAATTTTCTCCCTAAAATTGGTCTAGAATAGGATAGTTCATCTCAAATTAATCCCAAGCAATTCACCGTGAGTCACAATGTCATTGTATTACTACCACCTCAAAATATAAGGTGGAGTAATTATATTGACTACTGTGAAATTTTGAAGATGGGGGATTATCAATATAATTCCCCACAAAAAATCATGTTGTCTACAGTGTCCTAACATTACCACCACCAAAATTTTTCAAGTGGAGGCAATATATAAACTACTATGAGATTCTAAAGTAGTGTGAGAAATCTTATAATTTCAATGTAGGGTTAGGATTAAGAGAATTAAATGACCTAGTAAGGTCTAGGTTTAGAAAGTTTGGTAATTTATAGGCCTTGTTTAGTTGAAGATGTTAAACTTAGTGCTCATTAGGAGACATCCTAGGATTTTTTTAAAAAGTCTCAATGGTCCGCACTACCCCTTCATCATTTAGGCATCCTATATTTCAAAACATTAAGGACAATGTTTATTTCAGGTTGGGGCTTATAGATATACATGAGATTTCTAATTTTTCTTGTACTTTTGATAATTTTTTAAAAATAAAAAAATAAAATAAAATTTTAAGTTCTATATAAAGATGAGAAGTTGGATTTTCTAAATACTTAGCTATCTTATAAACTTAGCTTATTAAGAGAGTTGTATATAATTAGTTCACTATTTTATTCTTTTTCTAAAGTATCTCATTAAAAATTAAACATGGAACATTAATTGCACAAAATAGCTATATATAGTTTAAGTTAAAGAGAAAAATATAACTTAGAGATCTTGAAGAAAATCTATGGAGACTTATAACTCAAGTAGTTTTGAGCCATTCCTCTTTTTGTGAGGATTATACATAAATTCAAAATTTTCTTCAATAGACATTATTTCTTAGTTGGTCTCATTATTCTTCATCTTGGTCAACTGTTGAGGAATCATAAAAGACTATACCATATCTCTTAAGTTTATGATCATTTTTAAGTGATATAAATCCTAGAAAATGATAGAGGCCATCCTTGCTAAACCCAAAGCCTTTGGTCTTCCCTATACTATTTTCCACTTGCTAGCCCATTGAGTCTTTAAAATATAAGTCTTTTACCAAATAACCTCTACCTATATTGAGCCCCTAATACATATTCATTACCTATTTGTTTTGGTAATATGTCAAGTAGATTGAAAAATATCTTGAAAAAAAAGTGTGAATAATACAATTCAAGAAATAAACATAAAAAAGATTAAAAAAGAAGAAAAATAAAAAATGCTATATATCAAGTCAAGTGAAAAATAAAAGAAAAAAGATAGCCCATGAAAAAGTAAAATGTTCACTCTTGTGAGGACAAATGAAAAAGTTGTGAACACAGAAGACCTTTACATATTTTTCAAATAACCTTTGTTTACCTTTACACCTATTCTTTTGGTAACCTTACCCAAGCCTATGTTTCATCCAAATAGAAGTCCTAACATAATCTCAAGAGTAGTCTAGCTTGGATATCATTCATCTACATGAAATAAGTAAGATTTTTGGACTTGATGAATAACATTATATTCACATATTAATGAGAGATTTAGACCTTTCCAAGTGACTTCTTTATGAGTTTCAAGTATATCCTATGAGAATTATAGTCAAAGCATACATTTGGACTATAATTTAGGTTATATTTGACTTGAAAACTATAATTATATATCATATATAGCACACACTCACCTTTTGAAATTTAATGAAATAATGGGATATCCTTAGCATAAGGTAGGATATTGAAAATTTTTGTCAATCTTTATTAGTTGGCTAAAGTCAATTACTTAATATAAGCTAAATAAAAGAAAAAATGTTCTCAGATGAATAAAGAACTTTCATTAAAAAAAAATTGAGAATTTTGTGGGTATATTCACTACAAACCCTCATGAGTCATAACTTGTCCACTAGGAGTAACTTAGGGGTTTAAGGGTTATTGCATGTGCTAAATGCAGTTGTGAGTACTTACAAAAGTGGCACTTTATAGTAGCTTTTATAAAATAATTTTTTGCATGTTTTACTCGGGACAAGCAAAATGTTGGTTAGGGGTGTCAATAAATTAAGGATGAGTATCAAAGTGCACGGTGGATGCAACTTTTTAGAACTCAAAACAAGTAGAAAAGTTATGTTATTATTTGGAATAGAATGAAAGAACAAAGAAATATCTTTAATTGAACTTCCTTGTTGAAATCATTAAAATTAAAGTGACCACGTGGAATTGGAATATATGAAGAGATGATAAGAATACATCTGTAATTATTTAAGAAATGACATGAAAAGAATTTCAAAGATGAAATTTCTTTAATGGGTCAATAAGCCAAAATTTTAAATTCCACTTCATATAATTTCTGAGTTATTTTTAATGAAATGTGAATTTGGATTTCCATGTTTTGAGTTTTTGAATGATACCTAATTGACTTTTGAAACCTTAATGAATGGATTATTCTTGGAAAAATAATTTCAATGACACTAAGAACGCTAAAATTAGAGCTTGGATGAGAATGTTAGGTATTTTTTGAGCAAAGGGTATTTTGGTAAATTTACTTAGTGGGCTCTGCTCACAAAAATCTGCAATGGGCAAGTCAGGAGACATTATTATTATTATCCTACTTGACTATTATCATGCCAGATTTAAAATCATAATTATTATATTTAATAAAAACTAATATAATATAATATAAGTAAAAGATATTTACTTAAAGGAGGCGTCGATTTTAATGTCGGCACACCCCCTTTTAAAAGATCATTGACTAAAATAGCAAACTCTCACCTAAGAGAAACTAAAAAAAGGAAAAGGAAGAAGAAGAGGAAGAGGAAGAGGAAAGGGAGAGTGAGTTAGGCATTAGAAAAATGTGGGGGAAATACCATTGCTGGCGGTTGGAGGTGGCCATGCATGGGTTTCCACCCAGCAAAGACCAAGCTCGGTGGAGAAAATGGTGCTCATATCAATGATCTAAGCCTACCATCTTCTTCCTCATGATGAGACGATCAAGACCCACAAGCCCCCTCCTTGATCCAACCACATCTTGTAGGAAAATTAGATGGAAAATAAAGGAGACTGATAGAGAAGATGATTGTAGAAAGTGAATAGGAGGAACATTTTCAAAGAACTGATCTAGTCGTCTTGGTCTCATCATAAGAGGAGTAAAATCCCTACAAAATAATGAATATTTGACCAATTCTCATTGAAAAATTGAAGGGGTAAGGTGACTCATGTAGGTGGGTTTTGTCGAAATTATAGAGGGACAAATTGAACAATTTGAACCATTCATCATCTCCCTTGAGGTGCAAGGAGAAAAATTCTTTAAGAAATTTGATGATCAATCAAGTTTTGGTTAGAATCTCATTAGAGTAGCAATGAATGGTGATCGTACACTATCAAATACTGATGATTAACGCAATCTGATGCCATATATAAGTTGGGAAAGCACAAGGGAGGTGATATCTATCACCAATCACTCTTGGATTTCAATTTTCATAACATGTGCAAAGTAATTGCTAGAATTTCACTTAGATCTAAGATTAATCCAATGATCTATGCTTAAAATCCCTTCAATCTAAATGTTTGCTAATGAATGTAATTTGAAAAGGCTAAATTCGACCAAGGGCGATGCAATTTGACAACTATTAAGCATTAAATAGCTCAATCCATGACAGATCAAAGGTAATCTGCAAAGATTTGAACCCTGATATCCTGACTAGATGTTGGTTCTATGAAAAAAACTATAAATCTGTGAAATCTAAGGCTAATAACTTAGAATTCAACTGATGGATTATTAAAAATTAAGAATCTAACCACTATTCAACCATGGAACACATGTACTAAAGATATGATCTCGTGAATAGTAGAACAAATTATTGATCCACTATCAGTAGACTCAATACACAATAACTCAATCATTTAAACCAAGATGTAATGGTGGATTATGGTAGATTCGATGATCCACCAGAATGAAATCTGACCATTGGATCACATTCATGCATCTAAAATTAAATGGTATAATATTGTCAACATGAAGTTAAATTGGATTTTACCATTGGACCTCGATCAGACATGTATTGGAAGACTATACTACTATTTTAATGAATTAGAAAAGATCTAATCATAAGATTGTGATCAAATATGCATATAGAACACAAATAGTATTGTGTTATATAGTAAGATTAAATCATACCATTAGATGGTTTAGAAAACATAAAGGTAACTATAAAGTTATGATCTGAATAGTTGATCAATAATCAACGGCTAGTATTAAATGATCCAAGGCTTGATGGACATTTAGTTGATGATCCATGGCTGGGAATGACCAATCAATAGCTTGATCGATCATGAATGCACTAATTTGTGCTAATTAGTGATGGAATAATTATCTATAGTCGATCTTGACCATAAATAATCACAAAAGATCTTGATTGAAAACTATGAAGAAATTTAAATAGAAATATGTATATGTTTTGCATATTTGCAAGCAATCAAGGATGAAAATGTGAACACTCAATCTTAACTACTGATCAGTAAGCAGATTTGATGGTTATGAAGAACGGCTACACATGACGTGGGCAAAATTAAGATTTCAATGTTTTTTTTTTTAATATCTGAATCATAATTGCATAGTAAGTTTTGATAGAATATGTGATACATGAAGTTAAACATGGATATTTTGTTTTGAATTATGTATGCAAGTGCATGTTATCCACAGTTTATCTTGTGAGAGATGTCTACAAGATTGTTTAATGAAAGCTGACCTAGTCTAAGGTAAGTTATGAGAGCCCTGTCGTTTTATTGAAGAGACCAGCCAATGAGGACAGGTGCAATGTGGTACTGGTAGGCTTCTAGGTGCTCAAGACATCTCGATGGATTTCGAGGATTTGTTATTGATGACTCCTTTATGAATTTTGAGGATATGTTTTGGATGTTGCTCAATGGATTTCAAGGATAAGTTTTGGATGGTTCTCAATTGATTTTGAGGATTTGTTATTAATGATTTCTTGATGGATTTTGAGGATGTGTTTTCGATGTTTCTTGATTGATTCTGTGGATTTACGTTGGATTTTTTTCCATGAGATTTTGTGATTTTGAAAAATCAAGTGATAAGTCGTAAAAGTTGGCCTGGCATGGGTGATTAAAAGACCCCTGTCGGCTGCTATGCTAGGAGGTGCAAGTGGCCTCTAACTTCTAAAATGATACCATGCCTATATGGCCATTGTTGGTGCGCAGGATGTATCATGGAAAGACACTACTTATATTGATATGTAGCCTCCATGAGTCACGGTGTAGTACATGTGGTATCCACGTACAAATGTAGTGGGATGGGATCCTCTATGTGTATAGTATACCTTCAGTTATCCTCGCAAGGGTATGGACCATATGTGCCTTTGTGGCTTGTAGTGAGACGTCACTATATGAGACTAGATAGGACTATATATATGGTTGTTGTATATTTTGACCAACTTTCGGTATGTTTTGTGTTATACTAAGATTTGACAATACTATATGTATAAAAGTTTGTTGTTTTATCATTTTTCAATATAGTTGCCAATAATGCAAGTAAGAGTGGGGCAACCTAGATCCTTGTATTTTGGTGGTGTATGATGTTGAAAAATGAAACTAACTTGTTTAGTAAAAAATGCCTTCTTTTAAACATTTAGTCTTCTTTTTATGGTGCAAAGGTCTTTTAAGAATTTGGCATATAATGGAATCTATTGTATTTTGTCTAAGATTGGTATGTTGATCATGACTTGCATGAAAATTTCTAAAATCTCATTAGTAGAGTCAAACTTTGGAGCTTGATGCAAACTTTGGGGAAATGGAGCAGGGATAGGACTTGGGTCAACAAGTGAAATGAGGTCCTTCTATTTAGAATTTTCTTTAACTTTAGTAGTTTTTTCTACCGGGTCAATCTTTTGTAACTCATCCTTCTCAATTCTTTTACCACTCTTAAGAATACTAACAGCTTTAGTCTATTCCATGGTAGAGCTGGTTGATAGATACATTATTACTAATCACATGTACTCCCTGAAGGTTTGCTTGTTATTGAGCTGGAAACTTTCCTTTTTCAATATTTTGCATCCATTGACTTATCATATTTTTTATTTCATTAACAAACTGATTGGTTTGTTGTAGTTGAACTTCTAATTAAGAAGTTTTCCTCTCCTAGTATTGAATGAGTTGATGGATATTATCATCTACAAGCCTTTTGGGTGGGGGTAAGTAAGGTCTAAAAGCAAGAGGTTGGTGAGTTTCGTATGGGGGTAGGGCAAGAAGTCCTTGGTTTTGTTGGTAAGGTTGGTATGGGCCTGGTTGTGAGACATTGGTAGTAAGCCCATTTCTCCAAGTGAGATGGTTTCTCCAATTAGGGTTATAAGTCTCTGAGTATGGGGAGAAAGGTCTTTTATAAGTATTATTTTCATTAGCACGATCATGAAGAGCCCTTTAAAATGTTAGAATGGTAGGACATTCCTAAGTAAGATGTGCAGCACTTTCACAAATGCTACACACTTGTTCATCCTTATTTTGATTTTTATATTTATATTTCTATGGCTTCTACTCTTTTAACTAGGGATGCTACTCTGATATTAAGTTCATCTTTGTCAAACATGGCATACATGCCTCCCCTAGCATGGGTGGTAGTGGGCTTGTGTCTATCTAGATGTTCTACTCTTCTTAAGTCAACCTAGGTTTGTGCACTTTTAGCTAGCAATTCCAAAAATTCTTCCTCGTCGTCTGGTTGTTTATTTAAAAAGTTACCATTGCACATCATCTCTATGAACCTATGCATATCAAAATTAAGTCCTTCATAAAAGAAGCTAATGATGCACTATAGTTCATAGTCATGATGTGTGCATGTGAGTAAATGATCCTTGAACCTTTCCCAATAATAATAAAATTATTCTTTATCCTTTTAAAGTTCATGATCTTTTGGCAGAGTGTATTTGGTTTATGCATAGGAAAAACTTTTTCAAGAATTCCCAGTTATTTCATTCCAAGTTCTTATGGAACCTACTAACAGTGCATTAAACCACAATTTTTCTTTTTCCTTTAAAGAGAAAGGAAATTTTTTAAGCCTAATAATACCTAGACCAATGTTTTGTGTTCGTTGGGTACTACATACCTTATCAAACTCTTTAAGGTGCAAGTAAGAACTTTCACTATCTAACCCATGGAATTTGGTAAGTAATTGTATTACTCCCATTTTAATTCTAAAGCACTAGCATTCTAAGGAAAAAGGACACTAGATGGACTATTGGTGCATGTAGGCTGAAGGTAGTCTTTTAAAGTTCTTCCATGAAAGTTTTGATAATAGTCATTATCCCCATGTTCACTTTGTTGATCCCATTCACTATTATTATTTCTTCTCCAATCTCTATTTGGTAGATGATTATTCCTCCTCGATGGAGGTTGATATTCATCATTCATTAGAGGTAGTGGGTCCTCATCCATGATGTTGGAGGGCCTTGCCTACTATGAGGTGAGTTATCCCTTGATCATTGATCAATCATTGATGTAGACTAATCTGATTGTATGTTGTTTTGGTTATACTTGACTAACCTTCTGGTTTTGTCGAGTCTCCAAAAGTGCATACAATGAAAGCCTTTTTTCTCTTTTTTGTTCTTTTTTTTGTGTTTTTTTATTTCTTTTTTTTTTGGAAAAAAACTACCCTAAATGATGCAATCTAAATTCCTAGAATGATGTACAAACAAAGGACATAATCAAATAATCCTTAAGGCTAACAAGCAAAAATATTTTGATTTTCTTGAATTTGTGGGGGGGGAGATGCTTTTATATTAGCCTAATCTATCGCTTCTCCTCTCTTTCAGATTTGACTAATGCTTACTAGTTGGGTTTTGCCCTAAAGTGGTTAATACAACCTCATGTCAGGAGGCATTTAGACCTCAACCTATGTTAATGGAAGGTGTGGTAAAATCACTTGGATTTTAAGACATCTACTATAACCACAGTGTTAAGAAGTCACTAGAGTGACAATATATCATGTTCTTTTAAGAGGGTCCTATGAGCATGTAATGGCCTCTATAGGTCTCTTCTAATTATTTTTTAATTAATTATGTAGGTTGAGTTGCACGCTTGCGGTGATTATCCTAGGTGGGCCAAGAGGTGATGATTAAATCCACTCTTGATCTTATGGGATCAGGTGCCCTTACTAATTAATTTTCACACCCTATAGCAGTTTGATCAACATATAAATGACCTTAAAGAGATAAATGTGTCCTAAGAAAGCAATTAAAAACAATGAACTAATACAAAATGTAAAAATGCAACAATAATCAAATATGCTATCTATATGCAATTTCACTACCAAACAATTAAAAAATTATTCTAAATGCAACTATACTAAAAACTAAAAATTGTACGAAAAATTTATAATAAGGTTTTTTATGAAGATCAAGTGTGGACCATCTTACCCCACACTTGCCCTATTTTAATACAACACTTTTAAAATTAAAATTGAAATAAATTGTAAATTACAATAGGGCCTCAATACAAGTTTCACTCAAAGAAATAAAAAAAAACTAGGGTAGGAAACCAAATAAATCTTAATTTGGAGAAGCTTTGGCCTATAAGATCACTCCCACTGCTCCTTTCCAAATTTCTTCCCTAAAAAATAAAAAATAGCAATAAGTACCAAAATTTAGGAAAAAGAGTAATTATGCACTAACAAAAATTGAAAATGCATCTAAAAATGCCTAAAATGCTAAAACAATGCAATTCCAGAAATTTTTATTTTTCTAAATTTTTTTATTTTTTTAAATTTTATTAAAACTCTATTTTAGCTCCCTAGCAACGACACTAAAAACTTGTTGATTGTTTTTCTCAAGTACACAGGCTATTGTAGTACAGCTTATACTGTATGGGTTGATGCCACAAGGCCTCAATTTAAAATTTTGAAGTTTAAATAAAATTTAATTAATCACTAATTGAAAGAAATAAAAATTAAATAACAATGAATTGTAAACTCAAATCTATTTAGCTAATAAAAATTCCCTCAAATCCAAGTTCAAATATAGAAAATTAGCTAAATAACAAATAAAATTCACTTTCTTGGCATGATTATGACAAATTTCTTCAAATCTAATGTTATCAAAGTTGTTAGGCCTTCATCAATCTCTCACTGATATCTCTGATTAAGGATCCAACGACTGAATTAAACAGATTCCTCAGAATTTTGATGATTTGGACTAAGGAAATATTTAGGGTTTTTAATGGCTTAAATCAAATTTTTTAATTTTAGATTGAAGATTTTGGGGAAAACCTAAATTGGGTTTTGATTAGAACGATGATGCATTGCAAAGAAAGAAAAAACAATGAAAAACCAGAGATGACATAGTGAAAAACACAAAGAAAATAGGGGAAAACTGGGTTTGACACAAAGGACCAGCAATGGAGATAGTTTGGTTGAGAAAAAGATGGTTTTAGCTGGTGATCTCTGTAGTGTAGAAAGAATGAGAATGATAGAGAGAAGAGTGCGAGAGTGAGAAAGACAAATATAGGGGTGGGCACGATGAAACCCAAGAGATAGAGAAAAAGAGAGATCGATAGAGCTAGAGGGATAGTGGACCTAGGAGAGAGTTTTCTTCACCTATGAAGAGAGTCTGAGAGAAGGTGAAAATGAGAGAGATAAGGAAGGAGAAAAGAGGCTCTGGTTTTCCTGCTATGGAGGAAATCAGAGAGAGAGAGGGGGGGGCGAAGGTTGGGTTTGGGTCTGGTTAAGATAGAGGAGAGGACGAGATGAGAGAGAGGGTGAGGATTGGATGTCTCTTCTGAGTGCAAAGAATCTAGGAGAGAGACCTTGGAAAGAGATTGTGACGACCTGGGTTTTTCTAACACTTTTTTAATACAAAAGATATTGACATAGCGAGATCAATCTCTAATAAAAATCATTTTTAAAGAGTAAACGATAGCGGAAGAATCTCTTCTTTTAAATTCATTTTGAAAAAACCCTGAGTGTCATTTTTCTTTTCTTAAAACAAGGATTCTTGATGAAATGAGTGCTCATTTCTACCAAAAATTCGGTACAGTTTCCTCTGTTTTTCATATATATGACATTTAATGCATATCATTGTGAAGTACTTGATAAATGTTCATTAACATTTTAAAACATAAATGGAGACTCTGTCTCCTTTTAATGCATCTAACAAAATAAAAATAATTTACATCAACAAAACACACTTAGAACCTCCATAGCACAACCCAGCCACATAAATCTTCCAAATTCCCATAGGTACATACAATGCAGTCTCTTTCTCATCAGATACCATAACTTCAATTTAAAAACCAATTCTTACCTGTTCTTTTCCAAAGCTTTCATTGGTGCGCTCCATCAATAAATAGCCCCTACTCCTTAGGAGTCCTTTGTGCTAAAATAATGTCAACATGCTAGACCTACTACTATTCTCTGTATCTAAGGCATTGCAAACCAAAGCAATGCCTCGGCAAGCAATCACTTGTGTAGGTAGAATAAGATGCAATTTTATATAAAAAAAAATCATGATAATTCTATATGAGTCAATTTATCCATGCTGAATCATGCAAACAACAATTCAATTATCATTTAACTTAAAATCATTCAACATTCATCAAAATCATGAATCCATGCCAAAATGGAAGAAATACCAATGCATCAGTACAAAATATATTCTTTGATATGCAAAGTATGCAGTCACATGTCAAAATTACAAGTCATTTACATTTCCTAATACTAGTCCTGGCTCTTACGATCCATTTCATATATCAAATACCAACTCATTGTTATGTGTATTAAGTACACAGCAAACAATATTATCCTCTTTGGCATAGTGCGTCAGTGCAGTGGGTTAAACCCAAAGAAACATCAAACCCTAAGACACACCTCAAGGCTTTACTCTTGAGAGATTGGTAGCTTATCCAACCAGGAATTGGTGGCTTGTCTAGCCCGAAGGCCCGCCCACATCATAATGACTCTATGGCTTGCCCACATCATAACAACCCCTCAAAATGTGTCAAACTCCCCAAACAATGGGGCTAAACTCTCAGGGACTGGTAGCTTGTCCAGCCAAGAATCAATAGTTTGTCCAGCCCGAAGGCCTGGCCACATCATAACGACTTCATTTCTTGCCTACATTATAGCAACCCCTTTCGCTCATACGAGCCATTTCACAATTTCCTAGTATCAGTCTTATATTTTCTCACATGGTTCACAATAATGCATAGCTTATGTATGAACATTTTAATCATGGTTCAATTTTGGCATGCACATTCATCTTATCTTTCGTATAAATTGAAAAGATTTGTTTCAATGCTCAAAATTCATATACAAATACATATATAGCAAAAATCTTAGCAATCTTAATTCCATCTACCACAATGGAGATCTTCAGGTTCTCTGAAGCAAATGATTCATTTAGTTTGCATACATGCTCTCAATCAGTCACACATCTGTAATGATACAAACGCACATTCAAATATATAATTCTAGGACTTCTCTTAGCTTCCCTATCATGGAAGTTTCTTCTAAGTTAGCTCCTAGTACTATTTGGAACAAGGCAAAGTGACAATACTTATTAGTGTGTTAAGGGTATTTCAATAGCTATTAGTTGATAACTAATTGAATGGCAAATAGTTACTAGATTTCTAAATTGGCTATCCATCATTCTTCTTAAGTGATTGCAATTTACTTTCACTATTCAATGGCCTTGTCTTAAATTTTTAGCATATTTTACGTATTAAAAGTCTGGGTACACAATGGTGGCATTTCATCACCAATCAGAAGTGCCAAGTTCTTATTACTCTACTATCCAATCGAATGGTTTAAGGTTTTTTTCCAATCAATTTCAAGCTAGATTATTCAATTTGTGTTGTATCCTAGCAATTTCAATGCTTTAGAACTCATCTGTGTGTCTGATCATTGATCAGACATCTCAGGGTCTCTATTTGAATAGTGATAGATCGGATAGCCTAAATCATCTGACCTATTTCACTTCCAATTCATGCAATTCATGTCATCTTATCATTTTTAAGGATGGGGAACTCACTTGCAGCATCTGATCACCAATTAGATGTTGTCAGTCATTGTTTACACAATAACAAATCAAACGGTCCAAATTGTTGGATTTGTTTTCTAGCACAGATCACCAATTCTGTCAATTCCCAACCACAATAAGCATGTATTTAACTATTTTTAGACTTGAATTATAATTTGAATAGTCGGATCGTCTATGGATTGGACTTCAAAAGTTGGATCACCCTTGTCTGAGCTCTACTCAATTATTCCATATTCCATCTAACTCCTATTTTGTAGCTACTACACAGCTCCTTATTTGCATGGGAGCATGTGGCAATTCCACCAAGATCTCTTCGTTAGTTGGGTTGTTAAATATGAACAAGATCAATGGGTCTAATCTTGTTTTGGTGTGAATCAGTTAGGCCCTAACTGGAAAACCTACATGTTCCTATTCTACAGACAAATAAAACAAAGAAATGGAGAATTCATGAGAAAAACTCATCTCTGTGGGTGTCCATGCTCTACAATCATCATTGGAGAAGATGTCGTTTGATGAATTTCTAGTGAAAATTTCACGCACTCCATTGTCCCCTCCAATTCAACGTAGTTCACTCTCCGATGGCATTGGAACCAAGGGGGTTTTACTCCTCCCATTGTGGTGAGTCGATTGAACGATCAAATTTGAGATCAGAGCCACCATTGTTCCTAAGGAGCTCTATCTCTCTGGGAAACCAAAAACCCCATATCTGTTCTTCTCCGGCATGAGTTGGGTTTTCTAACTTGCAGATCCTCTTCTCCTTCTTGTCCTTCTCCTTTTCTCCTTCTCCCTCTTCTTCTTCTCCTTTCTTCTTCCTCATCTCTCTTTCCCTCTCCCCTTCGTCGAGTTTTTCGGGTCTATCAGCTTTTGGGAAGAATAAACCCGACATTTGTGTCAGGTTCCTTAAGTGAGGGGGGTGGGTGCCAGTATCAAATTTAGCCCCCTTCTGTTTAGGCATTTCATTTTTTTTTTCCCTATCTTATTTTTAAAAAATTACCCCTCATATTCAAATACTCATATCTCCTCCATCTAACCTCTAATTTCTATAAACTTGGTGTCATTTGAATTGTCTTTTCGAGTACTATCTAATTATGGAGGTCACAATGCTAGATTAGATATCTATCTAGTCTTTCACTTATAAAAATCTAAAAAAATAAATTTAATATATTCTTTTCATCCCAATTTAATACTTTTTAAAATTCACTAAAATTGAGATTTATATATTAGGGATGTTATGGAGATGGATGTCGCGTGAGAGAACAAATAAGAGATATCAAAGATGGGTTGGGGAGAGGGAAAGAGGATGGCTAGAGAGAGAGACAGCAAAATGGGAAAGAATGGTGAGTGAGAGGTGCTGTCTAGTTTTTTTTTTTCTCTTCTATCTTCAAACAATCATCTAAGTACCTGAGATGGAAATGGGAGCTGAAAAGAGAGGTGCTGGCTGAGGAAAGAGCTGAGGTGACAAGGGGTCATGCAACCCCATCTCTCTATTGTCTAGGTTGTCAAACCGAAGGAGAGAGAGGAGTTGAAGTAGGAATGGTGCATATCTCTCTCCTTCTAAACCTTCCTCTTACTCCTTAGATCTCTTGTATATCTCTTTTTATAAACTTATCCTTCTTCAATTTTGTTCCTCCACTTTCCTTCAAGCTCTCTACTATGGTTAAAAACTCTCCACCTTGGAAACTTCTACCCAACTCCCCCTTCTATTTTCAAAGATATCCTTCTTTATATGCTAAGCAATGATTTCTTCTTTGTGTCTTCTTTTCATGGGTTTTCTATTCCTTCTTAGTCTTCAATTAGAAATTATTCCCTCTTGTCTTGATAATGATTTGATTCATTGATTTGATCTCAAAAATGCTTTACAATGATCTAGCACCATTGAATTTGATCTAAGCTATTCAAATCTCAATTTGGTTGATCTACAAAATATATGACTAGATTAGAATCATCTACACCATACATTACACATCTGATTAGCTATGATGAACATTTGATCATTAAATTTTACAAATCAACAACTAGATAATCAATTAAAGCTAAAATTCATATTTTATCTAAAAATTACAAAATTAATCAATTAGATGATCTAATTAAATGCTAAACTAGGGGTATTTAGGCTAAAATTGAACATTTAACATGCATGCTCCAAATTCTTCTATTAATGGGTTGGAATGCAAGTATGAAGTTGATGGAACCATTGCCACCTTACATTGGCCTAGTAATGACTAGCCTCGACATGGGCAAAGAAAGTGGTATACTACACCACAAACATGCAGATCTAACAATGCATGACATGACATTTGCCTCATTTATGTTGCCAACTTGTGATATTTCCTCATCATGTTCATGATCATCCTCACACTCTCTATTAATACAATGGAGGGAATTATCCCTTGGTCTTATCTCCACCTTGTTGACGGCTTGATTTGAGATTTCTCCCTAAAATGGATTTTGAAATATGTGCATCCCTAATGGTAGCAATGGTAGAGCATTGCGTATCTTGAGCTTCTCCAAGACCAAGAAGGTTCTAAATATCATGCTTGAATTTGGGACAATTCCCTATCGTGCATGCCAAACTTTGGTGATATCCACAATGAGCATGTAGGTTCCACCTTTTTTGTAGAGGGACCGTTGGGTACCTACGGTCAATCAATTTTGTAATCCAACATTTAGAAGAAAATTTAGAGTCTCTACATATGTCTACCCCAATAGGGTGAGTGCACACATGTCAATTTTAAAAGTTAGTTCTTGGAGCTTTGCCCTTGGGCTAAGGTGGCCTTGTGTACCACTATTATGTATTCTAGATATGTCACATAGGTTGAGCACCTTGGTGGGGTAGCTATACAACCAACTGATACTAACACTATATTACTTCTAATTTTAGGCCCTTCTTAGTATGGCTAATGGTATTGCTGGTGCCACTAGTGGGATAACATTAATTCCTTTAGACAATCTACCGTTGTCCCTAGTATCCATTATACATCATACTCACATTGCTTGTTTCTCCTCTTTTTCCCTTGGCAATACTATGTTCCACCTTCTTGAGAGGTTTCCATTGGCAAAGTTCTCTAAACTTTTGTGTGAGTTCTGACATTGATTAGACTCTCAAAGTTGGCATGGTACTGTGGCATAAAGTACCCCTTGATGAATGATCACCACCCCCACTCGATCTTGTTCCAAGTGTAGATCCTTGACTTGTTGGCCATATTTCACCAATTTTGGACATATGTAGCAAAGGTTTCCCCAACAACTTGAGTTGGAGCCTCAATCTCAACTCTTTTTAGAAGACCATCATGATTGTACGTGTGTTGGTCGATGAAGGCCTTTGTTAGTGTTGTTCATGATGTGATAGTTTTCTTGACTCAATGTATTAAACCACTGAGTAGTAGGCCTAGGAGGCTCTTTCTAAAACATTTTATTAGATATCATTCATTGTCAATTGATATTTTTCAAAAATTAGTGAAATAGGCCTTATCGTGTTCTCTTAGTGGAGCGACACCATCATGCTTTATGAAGTATAAAGATTGTACTTTGGAGGAAGCTTCAATTCTAGAAAGAGGCAAGATTAGTGAAAATATTAATATACTTGTCCTCTTGTTAGCTCTTTTACAACTCCTTTAGTTTCTTTGTTTCCTCCCAAACTGGCAAACCCTTAACCATTTAGGAGGGTTAGGTGTAGGAATTTGTTCTTGGTGGACTGACGTACCACCTTGCTAAAACTGGATCATTTCGATAGGCCCTCCAAAATGTTCATAGTGATAAGGCTAGAAACATAAAATCATGAGGGATTACTATACCGTGAGTTGGGATGCATTAGTGCTAATCGGGCAAAGGTAGCCCCTCTTCATGGTTATGACATCTTGGGAGATGTTGATGTCTGGATCCTTGAGTAGGATGGTGGGACACTAGACCAACCTATCTTGGGTAAGCTAGGAAAGAAAGAGTTTATACTTGGTTCCAATAGAGGATGGTACCATGGACCATCTAAGGACATGATTGTGGTAAGACTTGTGGTGTAATGGTTTTTGAGAAACTAGGCTAACTACTGACTCATCTTAACATTAGGAAAGTCTATAGATTCTCTAGGTGGTGATTAGGATGTATCTAGTAAAGCTCTATTCCTTACACTGGGTGAAGGTAGGAACACCACTCTTCTTTGCCCATAGATTGTTGTATCATTTCTCTTTTGGGTGGAACTCTGTCTGACTACCCATTATTGCCCAAACATGAAGGCACTTGGGGTTGTTGTAAGGGACTCTTGTGATGGTTGGAGAGGCATTCCAAGTATGGAAGCCAGATGGGGAGCATTAACACCAAGTCAATGCGATGATTAAGGCAAGTTATTAAGATTAGCCGCATGTTCCCTCAAGAAGATATTGATGCCTACTAGCACAATGTCCATAACTTGAGGAACATTGACAAACTATCATTGAGAGCCAACAGCAAGGCTATGATTAGAATAATCCAAAGATGATGTTGCTCTTATTTTTGGATATGTCTCTTCAATGGTCTATGTTACCACCATATCACAAGTCTTTGTTCCTTGTGACCCTTCATTGAGAAGGAGGTGTTGTTTCTTATCTCTACATGGGTGTACATAGGTGGCCTGAGGGCACCCTAGGTTAAGCTTATTTTGGCACCATACTGGACCTACTATGTTGGAGTATCCTATAATTGGTGCTGCGATCACTAAACAAAAGCACACTAAAAAACACTCAAAACATGCATAGAAACAAAATATGGTAGTCTTAGTGTGCAACTCCTCAATATTTTTTGCAACAAATAAAAAATTTAAGAAAAAAAGGAAATCCATCCTAAAACTTCACAAATTGTTATCAACAAATGCCATAGGAGTTTTCAAGTCAAGTAGTCCCTAACGACGTCATGACTGTAGGTATATGAGATGCCAATTTTGGTGTCTAAAAGGTTCACACACCTACTAAGGGAATGGTTGCTCCATGGAAGATAAGAGAGAGTTTTTATATTCGTATTAGTGCCTTTTTCCTAGGCTAAGGGGTCATATTAGGCTTATGAGGTTCACAGTGGACTTTAAGCATAGTTAACTAATCTAGTCTATGGTGGGACAAAGGTACCACATGTCTACTCCTTGAGGTTGGTTATATCCAATTAATGTTTTTAAGAGGATGGGTCCTTGATCAAGTATTGTGGACCAATTGGAGTTAAAAAAATAAAGTGCATGCGATTTAATGGTCCATCTAGGCCATGGCCTTTGGGTCCTTGGCAAGGCTCCCTAAAGAAAGAAAAAAATCATGAAATTTGAATGTGATGCACGTGATGTAGGAGATGAAGGTGACTAGTCGATGTGTGCAGTTATGTTACGATTGAGAGCCCATTAATCACCTTGACAAGAATGATGCAGATGACACTAGTACATGCATTTAAATAAGAAATATAAATACAAAGCAATATTATTGGTTTAACGGCACCATAAGCCTTAGGTCCTTAACTAAGATTGTCCTAAAGCAAGAAAATTGACTAAAATTTAAATAAAGCAATTACTAGTCCATGATACCTCCAAAGATTATTTACCTTGGCTATCAAGTGGGAAGGAACCACAAGGGTCGCACCCACCCAGCCATGGAGAGGTATGTACTTATCCTAACACATGTTGATAGCTTTGTATGTGAAGTTCTAATAAGGATTGGTTAACAAAGCTTCTAGAGGCAAGACTAATAAGATAACGTATTCTAAGTGAGAAGTAGGATGTACCTTGCACTTCTCTTACAAACATAGAGAAAGAAACACCAAGCAAATCAAAGAGAAACATATATACACCATGGTGGGTCATCTACATAACTACTCATCATAAGAAGTAGCTACACGTAGGGGCCAATTGAGCCAAAGGCCCATGGGGCCAGCTACTTGCTTCTTTTCCTTCACATAATATTCAGCTTATAGGAACCCAAGATTTCTAATAATAGATCCTTATAATAAAGAATTGGGATAAGCATCCTTGAGAATAAGTATCTTGCTTATATCAACCCATGATTTTGTTTCTATGAATAGAGGAATAGCATAAAAGATTCTAGACTTACAAAATTGTTGGCATAAGTGTACCACTAACACAAGGAAACATACAACATAAATAAAGAAAAAATAATAACAAGATGATTTCTGAGGTTTTGTCCTTGTACATGACTTACAACTTCAGGGAGTTTAAGATAACTCTTGGGAAAAAAAGCCATATCTCCAAGTTTGAAGAAACGGGAGAGCAGTTAAAGAAAGAGTGTTAAGGGCAAAATGCTAAAACCTACCCCATTCTATAGCCATTTCTCAAAAGTTTTAGAGCTTTTTCAGAGGCCTTTCTTTATTTGCGGGGCCTTGACATTTAGAAACAAAAATGGACTGACTTGGTCGTTGAGGTGTCACATCCATGTTAAGGTGGTCTACTATCACCACTAACATGGATCCCAACTAGTAGCTAACTTGGAGGATAGGATGAATGGAAGTTCATACTTATTAACACGTGAAAATCATACAAAGATAGGGCTAGTTCATGCTCATGCTTGCTTGTGTATGGACTCATGCTCCTCTGCACTAGATAGGGAGGATAAGAACTAAACACAATCTAGACATGTCATCATTTGTCCCCAGATAGGAATTATAGTATGCTTGATGACTTTCCTTGCGTGGATGACAGCTGATGGACACGTGATACTACCTAGTGGTATGAAATTTGCTTACATGGATATATTTTTTTCATGGAATATTCTTTGTGGGTCCTGACTAGTGCATGGCCCTACTTCTGTGATGATGGAACCTCAGTACCATCTACTAGACCGATTTATGGTGGTGGTGTGATGCCAGGGATTTTGTCAGAAATAATATTTTTTAAATCTCTAAATAAATTGGACTCTGCTTTTTTTTTAAATACTTTAAAATGTATACAATAATATAACTAATTTCAATACCACTATTTCCAATCACGGGTATCAATTTCAAAACTTCAAGCATACAAAAATATATAACTTTAAGCATCTTCAAAACCAACCAATCAAACCCAACCAACTAACACAACCATCTAATTATTTAAAAGCTATAATTAAAATCAGAGTATTTATTACAATATTATTGAATATCATTGTTCATGAAATTGAACATCAACTAAGCTCTACAGCCTTCATACTTTTTAAATTCTAGTTCTTTCTCCTCCTTGCATTTGAACTTCAACTGGTTCCAATTTTCCTGAACTTTCTACTAATGTGTGCAAGAAAGTATAGAGTAATGCATCTGATTAACCTTGATTTAGTCAAAATCTTCAAAACCAAGTTGAAATCTCAGAACTATACATAACTGATCAAACGACATTTCACATATCGAATTCATACGTAACTCATCAAATATTATGATCTTAGATAACAAATTAGATAGTAGAGAACTGTTAAGGCCACAAAGCAATTGGTCCTTAACTCTTGAGGATAACCAACATAGAAACTATTTTCCAAACTTACATATACAGACAGTCTGCTATGTGAATATCATTGATTCAACTATGGTCAACTATGGATATTGTACGATCTACTCTATGCTCTCATTGGGAGAGGGGATCAGAGAAGTGGGAGCCTTCACATGATACAACCACTCGCCAGACATCTTTTTATGGGCTAAGTATTTATCTTTAAACAAAATTCAGAGTGACAGTGACCAACTACCATTTCCCCCGTAGACATGGCTTAATACAAGCCTTAATATATATATAGCAAGAAGATAAATTGTTAGACATTCCACAGATTAGATTTACGTCAAAATGGAAAACATAACAAAAACTGAGCCATTTCCAATGAAATTCTTATTCATTTCAATATGTGAAACACAGTGGCATAAATTTTGGCAAATCCAAAATCTCACACACATGTTAGAAAATATGAAGCGCGGCATAGTGATTCTATTCTAAGGTACTCATAATCAGAAAAACAAAACACACATATCATCTTGTATTAGAATTTATTAAGATGTGGCATCAAACATCAAATTCTTTAAGTTAGTAGCTCATCAAAACATCTCTAACTTGACCAAAACAGTTGGACATTCCAGATAACCAATGATGTATTGATTCATTTAATTCAACTTCATACCATCATTTGTTCATAAGTCATCGTCCAGGAAAAACATTGAGGTAAGGTAATTATTTATTTATTTTTATTTATTTTCTTACTATAGTCCATTGTGATCTTCACATTTTTCCCATAGAATTTAATTGACTTCCTATCATTTAAGTTTCAAATAAGCTAATGTACACTTAAGACACTATATGAACAAGTTCCTTACTTAATTTTAGGTACACCAAATGTTAGAATATACTCATCTTCGGTTGGTGTGCCCGCAGTTTTTCTACACTAATAGTCCGTCGAGTGCTTCAGATTTTTTATAGAATTTAAATAACTTCTAGATAACTAATTTTGATATAATTTAATGATAATTTGTGTTACTATGAAACCAAGCCATCCACAAATTTTCAGATTTAATGGAGGTCAGAAAAGTCACCTAATATATCCAACCTCAGTCGGTGCACCTACAAGTTTTTTTGCTTTGGCAATCTTACATGAACTACAGACTTTTGACTAGATTTAGGTGACTTTTAGAAATCCAATTACAAAATAAATTAATGGGAATTTTATTACTATGTTACCAAGATCTCTGTCAATTTTTAGATTTAACACAGGTAAAAAAGGTCAACAAACATGCCCAACATTAGTTCATGCGCCTGCAGGTCATGAACCTCAATCTTTCGACTGGATTTAGATGACTTCTACACATTCAATTACCAAATAAATTAATGAAAATTTTATTACTGTGTGACCAAGTTCTCTATAAATTTTTATATTTAATGAAGGTCAAAAAGGTCGACAAACATGCCCAACATCAGTTGGTGTGCCCGTAGGTTTTCTGCTTCAGCAATCTTGCATGAACCGCATTCTTTCAACTAGATTTAGATGACTTCCAGACATTAAATCACCAAATAAATAAATTATAATTTTTATTACTGTATGACCAAGCACTCTATGAATTTTAGATTTAACGGAGGTCAAAAATTTTAGCAAACACGCCCAACATCAGTAGGTGCAGCTGTAGGTTTTCTGCTTCCGCAATCTTGCATGAACCTTAGTCTTTGGACTGGATTTGGATGACTTCTAGACAGTCAACCAAATAAATTAATAGGCATTTGTATTCCGATGTGACCAAGAACTCTGTAAATTTTTGGATTTAACAAAGGTTAGAAAGGTCACCAAACACATCCAACATCAATCAGGGCATCTGCAGGTTTTATGCAAGTTTTTATTTTTAGTTTAGATCTCTTCATAAAGGGCAGCCCCGATGCACAAAGCTCCCACCTATGCGGCGTCCGGGGAAGGGGCGGACTGCAAGGGCTAATAGTAAACAGTCTTACCTTGCATTTTGCAAGAGGTTGATTCCACGCCTTGAACCCATGACCTCAAGGTCACATGACGACAACTTTTATTATGACCTCAAGGCTAATTTCACGCCTTGCATTTTGTCGTCATGTGAACTTGAGGTCACAGGTTCCAGGTGTGGAATCATCCTCTTGCAAAATGCAAGGTAAGATTGCCTACTATAGGCCCTTGTGGTCCGCCCCTTCCCTGGACCCCACATAGGCAGGAATTTCGTGCACTGGGACTACCCTTTTTATCTCTTCGTACATACAAATAGATTTATCACTTTAAGAGATTCAATCAAAGTCTACTAAAATATAAGTTCTCAAATCATAGAAAGCAAGCCCAAACAAGAACTAGAATCATCATATAATAGGACTAGATTCAACTTATCATGTAATGTTTTGGAAGATCAATGCTATAACCTACACATGTTATAACCTAGTAGCAAAATACTCTAGCAATGACCATGTGATAGTATCAGAAAATCATACAAACTCACATGGAGTTTGTTTCAAAACAAGATAGAGTTTTATCGTTCAATGATCAAAACCAATTTGCAACATTTAAAACCTCAAGGCATTGTTCTTCAAAAGCAAAGTAGAAGTTGGAAAAGTTTAAAAGAAAATTGCATCTAACTCAGTAGAATCTACACCCCCTTACTTGAAATCAATCCATGCTCAAAAAGACACAAAATTCATATCATTTTCTTGCTCCAAAATGCAAAGGAAATTGCTACATTTTTCCTCTCCATCCTCCTCTTTATTCCTTCCTTTCTTCCCTTCTTCTTTCTTCTTACTTCTTTTTTCCCTTATTTTCCTTTTTATTTCTCCCTACTCCCACATCATTTCTCTTTCTCTCCCTCTAATGTTTCACGTATTTTTCTTTTCTTCCACTAGCCCAAGTGTCACAGACTTACATTGCAAGGCCTATGACCAAGGGCTACAAGTTCCAAGGAAGGGCTGTTTAGCTTGTGGATGTGGCCTGAGAGACTTAGGCCCGTGTTCCTAGATCTATGGAACAAGGCCTAATTCTAGAAGGCCTGGTTTCCAAAAGAATCCTTGTAAATATCTAGATCTTCTAAAATAGTCTAGAATACTTTGGGAGAATGGTAGAGTAGACTAGAAAGAGTAGAATGGTTCTAGAATATGAACTAAATTGTTAGTATACTAATGCTTGAAATAATCCTAGCCATCCATTGAGAAGGTGGATGGCAGTGAGCATGGGTAAATGGGGGTTAACTCCTTATTTGTAATCAACTCAGTCAATTTAGGGTTATCTCAAACAAGGGTTAACAAGTTCTCTTTGAGCAGAGTCTCTTTCTGAGTTCCTCTCATTGCTCTAGTAGGTGAGTGAGTGTAGCCCTAGTAAGAGAGAGTCAAAGTGAAAGACTAACTTGTTCTTTGTAGAGTTACGCACAAGTGTCACATAGGTGAAACTATTATCCCCTAACAGTTTCTATGGTATCAGAGCAAAGGTTAGGTAGTTCAAGTTGGGATCTGCTTGTCCTAATTGTGTGAACCTCACGATAGCATTATAGAAATTGAGTTAGGAGTGACCAACATGCCTGTGGAGGCTTAGCCAAGGACTAGGAGGGAGATGTCTAGAGATCCATTAAGGGAGTTGGCTTTGGATGCTGGCCTTGATACGCTGGAGGAAAGGTTTGGTAAGTTAGAACAAACCTTGTCTGAATGTTTGGAAAAGTCTAGTACCTTCATGGATACCTTGCATAGTCTTAAGGTAGACATGCAAAGCATGGTTAAGGTGTTGAAGTATCTGGATGCTAAGACTATTAGAGGATAGAGTGCATGTCTAATCGCCTTGAGACAATGGAAGGCGAGATAGTCAAGCTACATGAGAGGTAGACAGTATAGAGGATGTGAAAATTTGTTTAGCCCTATTGGAGGAGGTTGTCCCTAATGGAGGAGGATCTGGACCAAAGAAAACTACTCCTAAAGTTAAGACCTCTGAACCTACAAGCTATAAGGACACCCATGATGCTAAGGACTTGGAGAATTTTCTATGAAAAATGGAACAATATTTTAAAGCTACTAAGATTTCTAAGGAGGCCATAAAGGTGGATGTGGCAATGATGTATCTTATTGATGATGTGATGTTATTGTGGAGGCGAAGGTATGGTGATGTAGCTGATGGTCATTGCACTATAGCCACTTGGGAAGACTTTAAGAAATAGATTAAAGCCCAATTCTTCCCAAAGAATGTTAACCAATTCACAACTTTGCTCCTAAATATCTCAGATATAATTGAGACAGATAAGTTATTCTTCTTCATGGATGGGTTGCAACCTTAAGCAGAACAAGAGTTGTAAAAGAGGGTAGTGCAAGCTTGGCCACTACACTCTCTACTATAGAGAAATTAGTAGAGTTCGATAAGAGGGATGGAGGCATTAGTGAGGAAAAGAAGAGTAAGGCTAATGCAGGTAATGTCGGGGAAGACAAACATAAGGGTCATAAGGAAGAAGGCAAGAAGGGCCGACATGACTCTAAGGGCAAAGGTAAGTTCCTCCCTTGTCACTCAAGTTGCTTCATATATAATGGGGATCATAGGGTAGTAGATTGTCCAAATAAGAAGACCCTCAATGCCTTGGTGGTTGAAAGGGAGAACCACAAGATAAGGGATGAAGATAAGGGGGAAGAGCCTAAGATGGGGGCACTTAAACTCCTCAATGTCATGATGGGATAGGCATCAGGGACCAAGCCTGTTGCAGGGAAGAATTCGATGTATGTAGATATGTGCCTCAATGGCAAAGGCATACGGGCCATGGTGGACAAGGGAGCCACTCAGAACTTCCTCTTAGAGGAGGAGGCTAAGAGATTAGGCCTCAAGATAAGGAAAGATGAGAGCAAGATAAAAGTGTTAAATTCTAAGGCTCGGTTAGTGCTTAGAGTAGACGAGGAGATACCCATCAAGGTTGGAGAGTGGCAAGGAACCATCACATTGACTATAGTGCCTTTGGACAATTATAAGGTTATCCTTGGAATGGATTTCCTCACTTCGGCTAAGGTCATCCCTATGCCACACCTTGGAATATTAAGCTTCTTTGATGAGAAGACCCCTTACACAATCTTGATGTTGAAGGATGGCAAGAGGTAAGGAAGATACTATCTGCCTTGTAGTTAGTAGAGGGATCCACAACAAGTGTGGAGTTAGCACAGCCAAGCTTATATCGTCTAGGTGCCATAAGGGTGATATGATCTGAAGGATCCAAGGAGAAACCAATAGTTGACAAGGGTGTGCCACAACGAGAGAACTCCAAGAGTAGCAAGACCAAGTAGAAGCATGCAAGAAGCATGGCAGCTAGTAGCTGCCACACTAATGTGCACAAAGCACAATACCGAAGGGTAGCAAAATTGAAGCGTAGGAGGTGCAACAAGTCGTAACAATGCAAAAGGTGCACAAGTGTGCAAGTGTGCACACAACATAAAGGAGACAAGGAAAGTCCCTACAAAGCACAAGAGTGGTTGGATGCCAATGTGCAAGGGAAGCAATGCAATAGGGCATCTCGTGAGGATCATAAGGCAGCATGGGATTTGCCCAGGGGCAAAGAATGCAACTTCAACTAAGATGTGTCGACGAGGGCGTCAACATTATCAGGTGGGGAGAATGTAACAAACTTACATTGTAAGGCCCGTGACCAAGGCCTATAGGTTCTAAGAAGGCCAATTAGCTTTGGATGTGGCCTGAGAGACTTAGACCGTGTTCCTTGATCTATGGAACAAGGCCTAATTCCAGAAGGCCTGGTTTCTAGAAAAATCTTTGTAAATATCTAGATCTTCTAAAGTAGTCTAGAATACTCTAAGAGAATGGTAGAGTAGTCTGGAAAGAGTAGAAGGGTTTCAGAATATTATCTAAACCATTAGTATGCTAACGCTTGAAATAATCATAGCCATCTATTGAAGAGGTGGATGGGGGTGAGCATGTATAAATAGGGTTTAACTCATTTGTAATTAACTCAAGCAATGTAGTTGTATCTCAAGTAAGGGTTAACAAGTTTTCTTTGAGCAAAGTCTCTTTATAAGTTCCTCTCATTGCTCTAGTGGGTGAGTGAGTGTAGCCCTAACAAAGGAGAGTCAGAGTTGAAGGCTGACTTGTGCTTTGCAAAATAGTTGCGCACAAGTGCTGCATGGGTTTAGCATAGGTGAAACTACAACCCCGTGACTCCAAGACATCTCCTTATGTATGAGACATCTTGGTTAGTTTCCTAACTTAGCTAAGTTCCATCTTGCCTTATATGTTTGGTCTACTATCAGAATTTATCATGGCCATCCATTCAAATATTATTTCCCTCCAATCTAATAATCTAGTTTCCACTATTGATCAAATTCTTATCTTTTTCAATCTTGGATCATCTTGATTTCCTCAAGTTATTAAAGTTAGTGTAATTATCCTTTTTTGAATTAAATTTAACTTTTATATTTAAATTTTTCTACAAAGAGTTAATTTTATGTTATTTGGATGACTTGAACAAAACCAAAGTCTTAATATTTAACTCTATAACTAGTAGAGCTAACTAGCTTCTGTTAGTCAAATCTTGTGAAATCAAATATTTATTCTAGAAAAAATGGGGTTATTATAGGTAAAACCTTATGTCCCCCAATTTTGTATTTTTGGTGAATAAACTTTGCGAAGACTATGGTTTTCTCGTGTGGAAGGCCCCATTTATGTGCTGGTGGTACCTTGGTACCACCTTCTAGACTAACTTGGCCGTGGTATCCTTTTGACTGCTTCTTTACTGATGAGGGACTATAGTATGTAGCAGAAAGGGCCCCTTTTTGTGGTGGTAGTACCTTGTTACCATATACTGGATTAATTTGTTGGGGTATCCTTTCGCCTCCACTTTAGTGACGGGGGATCATTATGTGGCGAAAATAAACCCCATTTATGTGGTAGAGACAGTTTGGTACCACCTGTGGACTTACTATGGCATTGCTTAACTTCTCCCTTGGTGATGAGAGCCTTTATGCAGCAAAAACAAGGGTGCTTGTACAGTTATCTACGGTGGATAGGATATGGATTTGAATTTTTTGATCCGTTTTTAGTGCAAATTCAATGTCTCCATTCCGTTCAGATTTAGATTCACGCAGATTGGATTGAATTTGTTCCGTTGATCCATTTTGCTAGCTTTACACGTGACATAAATAGATAAATAAACAAATAATATAAGATGTTGTTTATTTGGAGCTGGACCAATCAAATTAGTAGTATGATAATTTTGATCAATCGTTGGGTTTTGATAGTCCAGATGCTTCTGTCAATTAATCCTGCTTACACATGGGCAACTTAATATACTCCTGAAATCTGGCGGTAGAAAGATTAGAAAGTGATCGTTGCTGTTGCTTACTATTCTCTCTCCTTCGTAACTGTTGGTTTGTGTCCGTCTTTAAATTAGGAAGGAGCCCAAAACTTCATCCACAATCCATAGATTATCTGGTACGCGTACCCTTAAAGGCGAGGATATCTACGCAGGGCCCATCAGATTACAGGTCTGAATCAGATTCCCAGTACGTATATGTCATAGAAAGAAATCCCAATAGAGTGTCTGCACTTTACTAATCCACAAACGAGTAGCGAATGTGGGGCTCATACTTCAAATTGAACGGCTCATCTCATCTATAGGGCCACCTTTTTGATGGGCCACTGAACAGCGAAAAATGGACTCATGGCCTGATTAATTAAGGCTTTGGCGAAACCAATTTATTGGATTATGTTGGATATCCAATATGAATTTGTGCGGGATAATCTGGAATAATCCTATAAAGAGTTTATATAATCGTCGCCAATCAAACCGTAAGAATTTAGAAGCAAAACTGTGGGAAAATCTTGGATGATTGCTGGCTAGGATCATTCAACGGAGAAGATCTTTCGAGGTGCCAAGTATCTAAGATTTGATCCAACAAGATCAACCATTTGGATCACCAACTGCCTGAGGCCCCCGCATGTACTTCCATAGAATGATTTATATACGCACAACCACCTTATGAGGACTGACTCAGTTGAACGAAACTGAAAGAACCAAGTCACCGGGAGCTAGGAAGCATGAAGAATCAACCGTTCAGGCAGCTTGAACACTGAATAAGATAACTGTAACCCCCATTTTAACCCTTAACTACCATCTCAATGTTTAGCTTATTACCAAAGATCAACATTCTAAAATTTTGCCAAAAGCCCATATTCATTACTATGTTACAACAATAATTCAATACAATTTCTCTGCTGATATACCCATACATTTTCAACAACATACGATACAGGTCCATTATGCCGTGGAGCCAATGACACCATCCAGGCTTCAAAATGCTACACTTGACTGACTTGCCATTTCAAAAACAATTTTATTGGCTAACAGAAGGCATCTAATCTCACCATTGAATCTTCTCTCCGCCTCGACGGAGCTATGACGAGCTCCGATTTATTGATCCTACTTGCACAGCTGCGCTTTATCTGATAACCATACAGTCAGAATTCTAAGTTAGACGATCAGCATTAGGCATATGGCTAAGTCTAATAAGTATACACAGACACCTGAAATAATGAGATGCAAGTGTTTCATACATGCGTTCCACTTTCATGCGACATATCAAGATTGCTACTAGTTGATCTTTGCTTTCAGCTAATGCAGATAACAAAACTAACCTGCCATCAAAGTATTGTGAGAACTGAGTGAGTATTAAAAACGGAACGCACTCGTGGACCAAGCTCTAAATTCGCCTTTATGTAGGCCTGTTCCCTATACCTGGGCCTAGGCCCGTCCTGTTCATCAGGGTGTCCTTCCAACTCTTACTCCACCAACTTAAGAAACTAACTGTGGGGCTGCGGTCATTAGCATACTGATTGAGGACCAGTGAACCTGTTCTGCCAAATACAGTATAAGCGGAAAAGGGACCCCAAAGATAACCTTTGACGTAATTTTTAGAAGAAAAATGTGCACTTGCTTGCCCAAGAAAAATGTAAACTTTTTCAGGCCCACTTTGTCACATCAGCGAGATCCAATCCATTAATCTGACAAGTGTTGGTCCAGACCCATTTCAGACGGCCGCCGTATTCAATGGTGGCGGGCGCACAGCCTGTGCCGACCGTCGACTTCAACCGGGCGCCGCCGTCGGCCACCGCCACCGACCTTTGAATTTGTGTAAAACGGGTTGAAAATCAGACCCGAAAATTCCCTATAAATAGGGATACGAATAAGGCAAGAAATAGAACCCCATTCCTCTCGTAAAACCCCGCATACTCTCTCTCAGTAAACCCCGGGCCATAGTGAAATCACTCTCCCGTGGACGCAGCTTATTGGCCGAACCACGTTAAAACTCTCGTGTTTTTTTTTTTTGTGTGTATGATCTCGGGCGGGACGAAAATCCCCAACAAGTGGTATCGAGTTCTGCTTCGCCGTGAAACAGACGCGTAAAACGGAATTGCGTCACGGCCGAGAGGAGGAAGAAAACTCGTTCTCAAGCGCGCTTGCTACAAGAATCATCATTGCTGCTACAGTGAAAAGCACGTTATCATGTTGCTACAGTAAAGCATCATCATTACCGCTTCTGCCACAAGTAATCGCTACAAGATTACTACAAAGATCGAGTTGGCACAGCATCAAAGTGCGGGTTCCAACGGCTCGAGTTTCAATAGTCACGGAAAGTTACAACAAAGATAGAGTTGTAATCACATTTAGTGCAATAGTAGCGCATTTGCGCAAAGAGTCGAGTTGAAACAGAGCGCATTGCAACAAAGACGGGTCATGCAAATGCTCGACCGCAACAAGAGAGGCCGAAGGTTGCAATAAGAATCAGTCGTTGCAATGTGATCCGACCGAGTAGACCTATTTTGGCAGGTTTTCAAGGGGGATAGACCCGGCTCTGCAAACGCAAAGTGGTGTTCTCAAATTTATAAGATTTTCTCCCCGAAATTGCCGTAAGCACTTTCTTTACTTAAGGAGGCAAACACGAGCAAAATGATTTGCTTAAATGGTACTAACTATCATAAGTGGAAGGGAAAATGAAAGATCTTCTTTTGTGAAGAAATTACATCTACCTCTGTTTTTGCTACTCAAAAACCCTAAGATAAGTCCCAAGAAGAGTGGGCTTTTGAACACGAATGCAAGTATGCGTTTTATTCGACAACGGGTAGAAGATAATGTTTTGAATCATATTCAAAATGAAATACATGCTGTAACTCCCATTGATCAAATTAGAAACCTCAGACGCTCGAGAATCGGGAATACAAGTTATTCCTACTTAATCAAGCGATGCACTTGAGATACAAGGAAGGGAGTTCTATTTCCACCACTTGAACGAAGTTGACCTGGATGCTTTCAAAGAACTATCTCGATGTTGGCGTCAGTTTGACGATGATATCATGGGTTTATGGCTTTTAAATACTTTGCCCGACTCATGGGAAAATTTTCGTGTTTCTCTAGCCCAATTCTACTCCAGGTGGTGTCAGACATGGGAATCATGAGAAGCGCGAGCTTCTAAATGAAGAAATGAGGCGACAAGCTCAAGTTGTCACCACATCACGTACCGAGATTTTGATCTCGGTAAAATCGAGGGAGAAGCAAGATCAAAGGACAGAGAAGAATAATAGAAGGTGAGTAAATCTAAGTCCGTGATACAAGAATCTGAATGCAATTATCAGGCAAGAAGGGTCACATTAAAAGGCAAGATGTTACAAATGGAAAGCCGAGAACAAAGCCAGTAAAATGCCAAGCGTGGAGAGAAGAAATGATGAGGGGAATGATCGTGTAGCTGCCACTACTGTGCCTTGTTGTGGTCTCAGATGAAAATGAAATCAACCTAGCCTCCAATGAGATTGGATGGGTTGTTCGACAGTGGTGCTTCTTTTCATGTTACCTCGAGGAGGGAGTTTTCACCCTCGTACACTCCCTGACTTTGGAGTGTTGAAGATGGGTAACGATGGGCTATCAAAGGTTGTTGGTATCGGATCCGTCCGTTTGGACACCAACAACGGAATAAGGTTGATTCTCAAGGACGTTCGACATGTACCGTATATCCTATTGAACTTAACACCGAAAGCTTGATGATGATGGGTACCGGTACCTTTGCGATGGACAAGGAAGCTCTCTAAGGGAGCGTCAGGCTGCCGTAGGAAGAAATCATCTAGCTTGTATGTGATGCAAGCTTCGATTCCTATTAACTTTGTGAACGCAGCTGATGTTGCTGTTCTTCGTAGTTGTGGCACGTGCGGCTCACCACATGAGTGAGAAAGGACTAGGTTGTCTAGTCAAGAAGAATTTGCTTTCGTGGCTCAAAGCTACAAAGGTGAGCAAATGTGCTCATTGTCTTGCTCACGGAAGCAAGAACGAAGCTTCCTTCAAAAGCCATCATTCTTCCGTAAAGCCAGCGTACTTGAATTGGTACATTCGTATGTGTGCGGCCCTATGAAGGTACGCACATTTGGTGGTGCATTATATTTGTCACATTTATTGATGATTATTCCAGAAACTCGGGTCTATGTTTTGAAAACTAAGGATCAGTGTGCTTGACAAGTTTAAAAGAATTTCAAGCTTCGTTGAGCGGCAAACGGGGAAGAAGCCGAAATGCATTCGCATACAATGGTATGCGTAGTATTGTGGACCTTTCGATGCTTATTGTAAGAAGCAAGGGATCGACATCAAAGAACTCCTCCGAAGACTCGCCCAAATGGTTTAGCGTAAAGGATGAACAGACATTGATGGAGAGGGTCGATGCTTGCTTTCTCAAGCAAAGTCGTCCCTTGCCCTTCTCGGGGTGAGGCACTATACACACAGCCTCATGTTATTAACCTATTCCAATAGTTGCCTTGAATGCGTATGTTCCCGATGTGCTATGGTATGGAAAAGATGTCTCGTACGATCATTTGCGGGTATTTGGGTGCAAAGCATTTGTACATATACCTAAGGATGAGAGGTCCAAGTTAGACGTCAAGACCAAACAATGCATTTTCATCGCTATAGTGATGAGTTTGGTTACGGTGCTATATGATCCCGTCTGCAAAGAAGCTGCTAGAAGTCGTGATGTGGTCTTTATGGAAGACCAAACCATTGAACACATCGACAAAGCCAAAGTATCAGAAACTCAAAGTTCTGATACTCTGACAGATTTAGATCCAGTTCCTGTTTCACATACGCCAAGTGTAGATGGCACCAATGACCATGGTGGTGCTCCGCTGATGTTCAAGATAATCGCCGAGGGAGAACATGAAGTCATTAGACATGGATGTTTCGTCAGAGGCCGATGATATTCAAAGAAGAGGTTCCTACCGAGGAACCAAATAGCTTCATTGAGACGAAGTTCGAGAGATCGTCAACCCTCCACTCGATATTCATCAGATGAGTACGTACTCCTCACTGACGGGGGAGAACCTGAGAGCTACACAGAGGCAGTTGAAAGTGAAGAGAATGCAGAGTGGATTGCAGCTATGAAGGATGAGATGAAATCCTTACAAGACAACCACACATTTGAGCTGGTCAAGATTACCTAAGGGCGACATAAGCTTTGAAGAATCCAGGATATACAGTGGTGAAGTACGAAGGTGACACTTCACAACCACGATACAAAGCTAGACTTGTCGTGAAAGGCTTTGGTCAAAGGAAAGGTGTTGATTTCGAGGAGATATTTTCTCCGTTGTTAAAATGTCTTCAATCCGAGTTGTATTGGGTTTGGCCTCAAACCTTGATCCGAGGTTGAGCAGATGGATGTGAAGACAAATTGCTCCTCCACGGTGACTTAGAGGAGGAGATATATATGGAGCAAACAAGGGTTTGTTGCTAAAGGCAAAGAGAAGTATGTCTCAAGCCGAAGAAGAGTCTCAGATGGCTTAAAGCAGCTCCCCGTAAGTGGTACGTAAAGTTCGAGTTAGCTTATGACCCAACAGGTTATCGAAAGACTACTCGTATCACCGTGTGTTTGTGCAGAGATTCTCAGAAGATGATTTCATCATCTTACTACTCTATGTCGACGATATGCTTATTGTTGGAAGAAGCTCTTCAAGGATCGCCGCTAAAGAAGGAGCCGAACAAAGTCTTTGCTATGAAAGACTTAGATCCGCGAGACTGATTCTCGGGATTTCTATCATTCGTGATAGGAAGAATAAGAGGTTATGGCTGTCTCAGGAGAAGTACATAGAAAAGGTACTTCAACGATTTCACATGGATAAAGCCTAAAGTGGTTAGTACACCTTTTGCTACTCATTTTAAGCTTAGTAAGAATCAAGTTCCAACAAGTGATGCCGAGAAGGAATACATGCAAGATGTTCCTTATGCTTCACCGTCAAGGGCCTTTATGTATGCCATGGTATGCACTAGACCGTACATTACATATGCCTGGTATAGTGAGCCGTTTTCTATCAAATCCAGAAAAGAACATTGGAATGCAAAGTGAAGTGGATATTGAGATATCTACGTGGTACTTCTGCGAAGTGATTTCCACCGGCAAGCCCGTGCTTGAGGGCTACACTGATTCGTATATGGTCGGTGATATCGACACGAGGAAGTCTACTGTGCTACTTGATTACTTTTGTGGGGAGCCGTGTCATGGCAATCAAAGTTACGTGTGTGTTGCCTTATCTACAACAGAGGCCGAGTTTATTGCCGTGACTAAGCATGCAAAGAGTTATTGGATGAAGAAGCTCGTGGAACTAACTTGGCTTTATGCAAGAGGTATGCGTTATTTTGCGACAACAAGTGCTATACACCTTAGCAAGAATTCTACTTTTCATGGAAGGTCAAAGCACATTGATGTTCTGTGATCATCGATACGTGATATTTTGGACCTCGAAGTCATAGAGCTCGAGAAGATTCATACCGACGATAATAGTTCGTATATGATGACAAAGCATTACCTCGAAGCAAGTTCGAGAGTTGCAAGAGAATTGGTCGGGATGGGCTTCGCTAAAAGTCCATACGTGAAGAAACCTCCTTCGGCAATGGGCATGGAGGGGGAGATTTGTTGGTCCGCACCCATTTCGTACGGCCGCCGTATTCAATGGTGGCGGGCGCAAAGCAGCTTCTGCCGACCGCCGACCAACAGCCTGGCGCCGCGCTGGCCACCGCCACCGACCTTTGAATTTGTGTAAAACGGGTTGAAAATCAGACCCGAAAATTCCCTATAAATAGGGATACGAATAAGGCAAGAAATAGAACCCCATTCCTCTGTAAAAACCCCGTGTATACCTCTCTGTAAAACCCCGGGGCTCATAGTGAAATCACTCTCCCGTGGACGTAGGCTTATTGGCCGAACCACGTTAAAACTCTGTGTTTTTTTTTTTGTGTGTATGATCTTGGGCGGGGACGAAAATCCCCAACAACAAGTACTGACAGTCCCATGCCCTGGATACTGATTTTGTCTCGACTGGGATATTCCAGGACCCTTCATGGGAAAAGATCAGTTCAGGATTTTGGCATGAGAATGCCAACCGAGAACATACACCCCAAAAATCCCATCCCCTGGACACCTTATGGTGAACTATAGTGTGCCCATTGAGATATCTATTTAGCATGGGACCAATGACATGCGAGTTAGCTGTCCATGGCGTGCATTTTTATTGGTACGAGTCATACAAAGATTTTCCCACGAGACCCAAAAGAAGCACTTCTTCATTGACCGAAAAATGCCTTGCTTAGTAATTGAACTCTTTTGAAAATTCAAATAGACCATAAGAAAGGCTAAATGGCCCAACACCTCTCAGAAAGCACCCAGCTCAGCTTATTAGATTATAACGAAGGCATCACTTAATCATTAAACTAATCTATAAAACATCTACGTGCAAGATGAGAGACTAAAAGTCTTACATTGGCATGTCAACCATAGCCCAGAGAGCAGCAACCAGATCTATCTCCAGGCGCAAGACACAACTAGAGCTCTGTTCACCCAGCCAAAGATAAAGAGCACATTCACGCTCTTAGTCTATAATTCTCGCAGTAATTCTCCAACAGAGATTTGATGGTAGCATTTACCAATGAGCTCAATGTGTAGGGAGTGAATCCAGCCATCATGAACCGTGACCTCCATTTCCCAAGAAGTTCATGCCGTTCCACTCTTTCGGCACACTCACATGCAATTATGTTAACAATGTCACGAGCCAAACAGTGCTGCCCGACATCTATACTTTGCTTGTCATCCCTCGAGAGGACTTGCATCTATTGATTCAAAACTTGCGGTGTAGTAATTCAGTCTCCATGAACCTGGTAAAAAATGGGGCAGTGTTGGTGTTAGATTCTTGCACTGCCAGAGTCACCATCTTAGGCGACAAGCTTTTAACCATTCGCAAAAGCCTGTCTCGATGATTCGTGGTGCTTACACTCTCATCTGGCATGTGATGCAATTGAAATGCAAAGCTCACAGTCAAAGCCACTTCAGGACGAACCCTGAGATGGTTGATTTCAACTTCGCACCCAGATATGGCAGCAGCATGAAACTCGAAAGCTACATTGCAAGACTCAGCAATCCTTGCTAATCTCTGCCCTACAATATGAAGGCCCCCACGACTGGCATATGCAGCTGTAGCGTCATCAATACCAGTGATGCGTATACGAGGGGGTCCCCCTGGTCTCGCCGCAAGAGCCTAAATCAGACCTATCCACTGGCTGCTTTGTGCAATCTGAAAGTCAATTATATGGACCCTATCTTCATCTTTCGCGGCTTCAGCAATGGCTCCATTGGCTGACATGTGACCAAATTTGAAGGACACACCTCATAAAGCATTTGCATGTAAGGCTGCCCCCATGTAAGACAGGAGCTCAGCACTTGCTGGCTCCTTGCATCTTAGAGCTTTGTAGATAGAACTACACGAGGAAGCCAACGTCGCAACAAGACCTTCCAACAAGTAGGCACCCAATCTTTGAATTGGTTCCCATGAAACCGATACCATCGGCCTTAAATCTGACATTAACCGTTCTGCAGTCAACAGATCACTATCGGCAATAGCTCTAGCACAAGCAATGAGGTCCTGTCTCAAGTCTCCTCTAGGAATCTCCATCACTCTTATCCACTTATCAGGGTCCAATGAGACATGGCCCTGAAAGCTGTGCTGAATGCTGTCAATATCTGAATCAGGCCAGTTTCTCTCTCTTAACTTATGCTTTAAATCATGTACATCATTTGTTATGCAGGAACCACTTACGGGAAATCCATAGGTGTTGCCAGGGGTGTGATGTGGGTCAGATAGGTATGACTGACAATCTTGCTGCGACACAGGGCTCCCATTTGGTAAAAACTAAGAGTAGATGGGGAATTATTGGTAGCATAACTGGCAGTAGCTGATGATGAATCTAGGGTGCAAAACTATTCATGAGAAGTGTGAACAGGAAAGTTGCTTCCTTGGGACCCATCAGAATATGGTTGTTCCCAAGTTTGGAAATGTCGATGAAAGCAATATGAGTCTATGTCTAGAATGGGCACAGAATCATGCGGATAACACAACCAATGAGACCCTTCCACAGTTTCATGCTTATTAGCTTGCATTGATTGACGATTTAGACCCGAAACTTCACGGCCAGATTGAAATGAATGTGGGGATAATTTGGAATACACTGGATGCCCTGCCTAGCAGTACTGCTCTCTGATCGCAACTGAGAACTCAATTGAAGGTAAACTGCTGTCCTTGAACGATTTTCACATTGATATTACTGCTTAGAAGGCAATACAAGTACTATGTGTCTTGGTCTCACTTCGATGAATGAAGAATAGCATTATCCCAACCTGCTGAACAGATAGACGAGTACTCACAGCTATAATACTATCCGAGACTCAACTCAATGCTCTTCCAACCGACATGCAATTTAACTATAGTTCCAGAACCCCTTGTTTTTGGGTGAAGGACAGGTTAAATTTTTTGGAATCTGCAGCGAAATTGAAGAGGGTTAAGCGTGCATGAACAGATTATAAAGAGGGAGATAAATGATGCAACACAATAAATTTGAATATGCAAGCACTCCACTACAACACTATTAAAGTCACATTTTAATTTTTATTTGAAACAGATGACAGAAGTTATAAGACACCAACAAATATAGTTAGTGGAGATACTGCATGCTCAGCAGCCATAGATTACTCTGGCAGCTTTACCATAGTTATTAAAACAGGTTGCAACTATCCTCGTTTGCAGATGTATCGAGCATGATGTTACTTGGTCGAGATGCAAGGATTTCCATCACGTGTATCGCCTAGTTAGTAGAAAGCCAAAGCATAGGTGAAGTGCAAAATCTTTCAAGACCTCCAGTAAGAGAATATAAACCATGACAGAAGGTTCTGGTTAAAAGATAAAATTTGTGAAACGACTATTTATACAGAAGAATTACTTCATAGGAGTCGGAGATGAGTTGGCGGGTGTTTGTCCGTCAAGAAGAAAATGCGGGCGGATTTGTCCTAGGGGAAGGAGGATGAGGTTCCAAGTGAATTGTACAATACAAAAAAAAGAAAATAATTACAAGGAATAGAAACATGGAAAGAAATCTATCATTGTCATTGTGCTTTGTAAAGTTTGATTTGGGATAGTTTCCCCATTTAAGAAACTTGAATCTCCTAAGCGACAATAGAGGTAAACTATGTGGAATTTTCATCAAAAGACAACAAGACAGAAATCCAAGCATTAACTGTGTACCTAGGATGCACTCCCTTCGGAAGAGGGACTACAAAAGCTTCATTACTAACTCAACTTTCAGAAGCAAGTCTCTCCAAGAAACTGGAGGTCACACCCGTCAGCCATCAGTTCCCAGAATGAGACATAACATTGGCCCACACGAGCGGCCAGATTGGTTTGACTCCTAATCACTTGGTTGCTTTACGGATGATTATTCATCAGTGTTAAGGAACAACACAGTAGTACCACGATGGATCACTCTACAATCCTTTAGTAGAAGATTGTAGTTCTCAAGTCGTATTGAACATACCCTCTTCCCGGTGTTTGTGAAATAGTGATTGTCCGTGCTTATATTCTACGCAGTTAAAAACTTGTAGCCACTACAATCAAGCATTTGTTTTATAGATATGAATGGTATTTTGAATAAAATATTCATTGTCTAATAAACTTGAGGCTTAAGCCAGAGAACGCATACTTTCACCTGCACGCTAAAACTTAAGCTGCAGAAAACTTCAACCAGGCTTGTCTATGCTCTAGAGCCTTAGAGAAAGTGTGGGATGCAGTTACAAAAAAATTACTGATTCAAGTTAGTTTCAATCATCATCAAACTCAGGAAGTAAGAAACAGGTTGTAATGTTGTACTATATCATGTCTTGGTGCCTTTGCTGGTCTTTCTGGACTCACTACCTTTACCTAAGTGATAGAACCATTATGCACAAAAAAATGAGCTGCAAAATTCCTTTGCCCTTAACAAAGCTAAACCTTCTAACAAGTAAGGATGCCTAGGTCAAAAAAATAAAAGCTCCAAAACTGCTTATCTTTCCCAACGAGGCCTATCTCTGTCTCCAGATGGCAGCATTTCTGTACTTATAATTTGACAAGACATTATCATTTACCAAGAGATAAGTTATGCTTTAACTAAAAATGGGGTTTGGCACTTCAAATGTAATCGATCTTTCCCAGACAGACATGATCGCGTCCAATGAAGCACGGAAGCATGGGCATGATACATTGCCAATGTTTGAATATTTTCATCCTCAGAAACTCCAGGACCTTAACCATAAAGCAATCCCCTGATGAGAGAGCTCCTAATGCAGTACGTATGTTGTTTCTTTTCATAAACATCATCTCCAAGTGTGGATGTGATGCAGAAGAAAACTAAGAAAATAGTTTAGATGATAGTAACTGACTGACACTGGTTCATCAATAGAACCTTGGAACCCGAGATACTAAAAGACAAATTCTTATCTCAATGCTACTAGACTTGGGACCTAAATATGAGCTAGATACCGTGTTTAGACCATTTTATTCTTAATTTCATGAGAATCTGCAAACTGTCGACCAAGCAACTATGAGCAACAGAAATTTTCATTCCCATCATCTGTCAAAAGTACTGCAAGGAACCTCACTAACAGAACCCCATTTTATACGCCACAAACTAAAAACTTTCTACAACCATTGGAATCATTTGCACGGCCCACTTAGTGTCTACTCATAACCAACATAGTATTACATGTTCTTAAGAATGTGCATCATCCTTTTTCATTCCCCAAACAAATTTAAAGACGCAACGGACGGAACAAAAGTTGACAACACTCAGGAACAGTTAATGACTACAACACTCTCCTGTATGTGTGGCCCAACCTCAAAATAACAATGCCAGGCACAATCAAAAGCTTTAAAAGAACAAGGGAAAAAGAGAAAAACTAAAGATCAGTTCATCTGCAGAGAAGTCCCAAAATTGAGCCACAGAAACTATCTCCAGGTAGAGATCATTTTGTAAAGAATTTCATCATAGATGCCAATTAACAACACATTTTCAAAGATCAGTCTCCAATCATTCAGAACCGTCAAAACAGTGAGTGGACCATCTCAAGTCCCAACCTTGAAGAGTAAAGTGCTAAATCCAAAATCAAATCAGTCATGAGTTCCAAAATAAGGCATCCCCATAGACCAAAAAAAAAAAGAGCCTTAAAAAAAAGGGTTTTCTAAAGAAAATCTTTCACAAGCAAACTAGTAACCCCTTCCACAGATCACTAACCCATATATTTCAACTAACATTACATTTGTTATGCTTAATATCAGCACAAAACCTTTAAAGTGATAGATAAATGTCAAGTGAAAACAAAAATCATTTTCCAAATATAACAATTTCAAAAAGGAAACGCCAAACCCATAAGTGAAAGATAAAAACAAAAACAAAAAAAATCATCACTTTCAGCTAAAGATACTGAATTCAACATAAAATCACAAAGCCGACCATAACAAGCAACAGGTTTCAAGAAAAACACAAAATATTCACCACTAAATAAACATTTTTAATGAAAATAAAAAATATGACTACTCCTTGTGATGGTTTAATTTCATTTTTCTTGCATAACAAGTGGTATCAGAGTAGGGTGAATATTGGAAGAGTGCATGAGATAGACTAGATCGGGCCCAGATTCAGTTCAGAACCAGGCCTGCCGAACACAAGCTCAGTCCAGAGCCTACCCAGGTGTCTAACAGGCCCAACCTAGATCAGGCCTAAACTGAACTGCTGCCTGGACCGGTACGAGTCCATGCCAAGGAATGACCCAACCCAAACTCAGCCCAATCTGAACGTCAACCCAGTCCAGATTCAGTCCAGGCCAAGACCGGCCTAATCCAAACCAGACCAGATAGAAGTGGATTAGCCCAGACTGATCAAGCTAACCTAGACTGACCAGCCTAAACCTGTGAAAAAGACTTTTTTGGTAAGCTTTCACCTGACAAAAAAAAAAAAAAGGCTACAACTAGTGATCTGGTCAACAACTGTAGGGTCTAAGAAGACTGCAATTGTGGATCTAGCAAACGATTGTAGGATCTAAGAAGATTGCAGTGGACAATCTGGCTGACAACCATAGGACCTAAGAAGATTGCAACTAACGACCTTTTGAGAAGATCGCAGCCGGTTATCACAACAACAACAAAAAATGCGATAAACTTGTCTGCTTTCTATCGACGTTGAAGAAGAGATCAGCTAGATCACTACTCCCACCAGAACTGCCATTCACCACTAATAATTGGAGCTGACACAAATGAAGAACGCCGGTGGAGCAACATGCACTGCTGTGCCTATTGCCGGCTGGAAACCACCCATCACCAGAGGGCGATTACCGCAGCCATCTAAGAAAGGGGGAAGGAGAAAGAAAATTAAATAAATAAGTTAGGGTTTCATTCTTACGCTTTGATACTCAGTGCTAAAAAACAATGGTCTCAGTTTAATAAGAACACCCCATAAGGCTAGAAATAATCTAGACCTAGATTGTTAGTGACACCTCATGACAGCTTAAATTAATACCTCATAAAATTACAAGGACACCCCTTTATATCTAATTGACACCCCCCAAATTTGATAAAAACACCTCTATACTCAAAATTTTGGGCACCCCTCAGATTTGACAAAGACACCCCTCCTAAGGTTTTTTACTATTCTAGACTTAACCATGAACTCCATTTTTTATGCTTTAACTCAGAAAAGATAGAAACAAATTGTAAGAAGGCATGGAGGACTCTGGTTTATGAAATATTGTGGCTGGACTATGATAAAACTAAATGGCACTAATTATACCCTATAGAGACCTAGGATGGAGGATCTTTTATACTATAAAGATCTTCATGACCTATTAGATTATTAGGGAAAAAGACCTCAGGGGATTTTAGAAAAAGACTAGATTAAAATAAATAAGAAAACTATAGATTAGATCAAACAATGGATCGACCATAGCATATTTCACCACGTAGCCTAAGAAGAAAATGACTATATTCTTTAAAAAAAAAGTTAGAAAACATGTATCAAGCTAAGAAAGCTCAAAATAAGGCATTGCTAATGAAAAGGCTAGTAAACCTCAAACTAAGAATCGAAATGATTGTAGCTGAACACACCAATGAATTTCAAAATCTGGTAAATCAGTTAGGATCAATTGAGCTACAAGATGAAGGGCAGGCCCTACTATTGATGAGTTCACTACCTAAGAGCTAGGAGACACTGGTAATCTCACTTAATAACTCAGCTCTAGAAGGCAAACTGGACATGGCTATGGTCGAGAATGCCCTTGTAACAGACCGAGGTTCCAACAGTGTGATATTGTCCTCTTTGGGTCCCCTCAACCTATCTTGGGTCCCTCAGGCTATCGTGGGGCTACCCCTCAAGCCATCTTGGCCTCACCCTCAAGCCATCTTGGAGAACACCTGCAGGTTCACCTTTCCCCCTTTAGGGACACACATCCATGCGTGCAGTTAGTCCTCCCCATCATGAGGGAACTGGCTCTGATACCATTTGTAACAGACCGGGGTTCCAACAGTGTGATATTGTCCACTTTGGGCTTAGCCCTCACTGTTTTAACACGTGTCACAACTGGTAGAGCCAACCTGACTCTTATAACCAGCCTAGATCTCCCTCCCCAGGCGATGTGAGACTAACTCTCAGTAACTCCCCGCCCTTGTTCCCTAAGACTATCTTAGGTCTTGACCTCAGACTATCTTGGGGCATCCCCCTCAAGCCATCTTGGCCTCACCCTCAAGCCATCTTGATGAACAGTTGCTACTTCACCTTTCCCCCTTTAGGGACACGCGTCCACGTATGCAACTAGCCCTCCCCATCACGAGAGAATTGGCTCTGATACTATTTGTAATAGACCGGGGTTCCAATAGTGTGATATTGTCCTCTTTGGGTCCCCTCAACCTATCTTGGGTCCCTTAGGCTATCTTGGGGCTACCCCTCAAACCATCTTAGCCTCACCCTCAAGCCATCTTAGCAAACACCTGTGGGTTCACCTTTCCCCCTTTAGGGACATGCATCCAAACATGCGGCTAGCACTCCCCATCACTAGGAAACTGGCTTTGATACCATTTGTAATAAACCGAGGTTCCAACAGTGTGATATTGTCCACTTTGGGCTTAGCCCTCACAGTTTTAAAACACGTCACAACTGTTAGAGCCAATTGGACTCTTATAACCACCCCAGATCTCCCTCCCCAAGTGATGTGGGACTAACTCTCAGTACCTCCTCACCCTTGTTCCCTCAGACTATCTTGGGCCCTGACCTTAGATTATCTTGAGACATCCCCCTCAAGCCATCTTGGCCTCACCCTCAAGCCATCTTGGCAAACACCTACGGGTTCACCTTTCCCCCTTTAGGGACACGTATCCACGCATGTAGTTAGCCCTCCCCATCATGAGAGAACTAGCTTTGATACCATTTGTAACAGACCGGGGTTTCAACAGTGTGATATTGTCTACTTTGGGCTTAGCCCTCATGGTTTTAAAACGTATCACAACTGTTAGAGTCAACCAAACTCTTATAACTAGCCCAAATCTCCCTCCCCAGGCGATGTGGGACTAACTCTCAGTACCTCCTTAGCCCTCACAATTTTAAAATGCGTCACAACTGTTAGAGCCAACCAAACTCTTATAACCAGCCCAAATCTCCCTCCCCAGGCAATATGGGACTAACTCTCAATACCTCCCCGCCCTTGTTCTCTCAAACTATCTTGGGCCCTGGCCTCAGACTATCTTGGGGCATCCCTCTCAAGCCATCATGGCTCACCCTCAGGCCATCTTGGCGAACACCTGGGAGTTCACCTTTCCCCCTTTAGCAACACCCGTCCACGCATGTAGCTAGCCCTCCCCATCATGAGGGAACTGGCTCTAATACCATTTGTAACAGACCAGGGTTCCAACAGTGTGATATTGTCCGCTTTGGGCTTATCCCTCACGATTTTAATATACGTCACAACTGTTAGAGCCAACCAGACTCTTATAACCAGCCCAGATCTCCCTCCCCAGGCAATGTGGGACTAACTCTCAATACCTCTCCACCCTTGTTCCCTCAAACTATCTTGGGCCCTTACCTCAGACTATCTTAGGGCATCCCCCTCAAGCCATCTTGACCTCACAAGGTGAACCCGCAAGTGTTCGCCAAGATGGCTTGAGGGTGAGGACAAGATGGCTTGAGGGGGATGCCCCAAGATAGTCTGAGGTCAAGGCCTAAGATAGTTTGAAGGAACAAGGGCGAGGAGGTACTGAGAGTTAGTCTCACATTGCCTAAGGAGGGAGATCTGGGCTGCTTATAAGAATCTGGCTGGCTCTAACAGTTGTGATGCATTTAAAACTGTGAGTGTTAAGCCCAAAGCGGACAATGTCACACTGTTGGAATCCAAGTCTATTACAAATGGTATCAGAGACAGTTCCCTCATGATGGGGAGGGCTAGCCGCACTCATAGACGCTTGTCCATAAAGGGGAAAAGGTGAACCCGTAGGTGTTCGCCAAGATAGCTTGAAGGTGAGGCCAAGATGGCTTGAGGGGATGCTCCAAGATAGTCTGAGGGAACAAGGGCAGAGAGGTACTGAGAGTTAGTCCCACATCGTCTTGGGAGGGAGATCTGGGCTGGTTATAAGAGTTCGATTGGCTCTAACAGTTGTGATGCTTTTTAAAGCTGTGAGGGCTAAGCCCAAGGTGGACAATATAACACTATTAGAACCCCGGTCTATTACAAATGGTATCAGAGCCAGTTCCCTTATGATGGTGGGTGGCTAGCCGCACATGGGCGCTTGCGTGGTAACACGCAAGGACGCGTGTCCCCTGAAGGGGAGAGGTGAACCCGTTGCCGTTTGCCAAGATACCTTGAGGGTGGGCCAAGATGGCTTGAGGGGGATGGCCCAAGATAGTCTAAGGTCAGGCCCAAGATAGGTTGAGGGGATGAAGGCGGGGGGGTACTAAGAGTTAGTCCCACATCACCTAGGGAGGGGAAACTGGGTTGTTGATAAGAGTTGCGGTAGACTCTACCTGTAATGACACGTTTTACCTAGGCAACTGGGTAAGAACAAAGGCGTGACTGTTGGTGATATATGGGCACCATTAATGGAAAGCAAACAATATCACACTGTTGGAACCTAGTCTGTTACAAATGGTATCAGAGCCAATTCTCTCGTGATGGAGAGGGCTAGCCGCACGCATAGACTCATGTCACCAAAGGGGAAAAGGTGAACCCACAGTGTTCGCCAAGATGGCTTGAGGGGGATGCCCTAAGATAGTCTAAGGTCAGGGCCCAAGATAGTCTGAGGGAACAAGGGCGGGGAGGTACTGAGAGTTAGTCCCACATCGCCTGGGGAGGGAGATCTGGGCTGGTTATAAAAGTCTGGTTGGCTCTAATAGTTGTGACACATTTTAAAACCATGAGGGCTAAGCCTAAAGTGGACAATATCACACTATTGGAACTCTGTTGTTACACTCCTATTCAACAAGGAGGCTAAAGGAAAAGAAGCTAACACACACCTTGGTAATAGAAAATAAGCATAGCAGAAGAGACAAGGGTAGGGGGAGGAGTAAGAGCAGACATGAGGGGTAATACAAGTGTTTCCATAGTAGCATTCCAGGCCATATGAAAAGGGATTGTCAAAAACTCAAGAGGGAAATAGGACAAGGCAAAACAAAGGAGGACAATGGTGAAACGCTAGTCACAATAGCTCAGGACATAGTGGTGCTCACTGCTATGGAGGAATCATGCCTACACATGGCCAAAAGTGAAGCAGAGTGGGTGATAGAAATAGCAGCTTCCTACCACGCTACCCCACACAAGGACTTCTTCACCACCTACAAAGAAGGAGGCTTTGGAACAGTGAAAATAGGGAATGATAGTTCCTCAAAGATAATTGGGATTGAAGATACGCAGATAAAAACAAACCTTAACTACACAATAATGCTAAAGGAGGTACTGTATATACAAGAACTCAAGCTGAACCTACTCTCAGTCTCAGTCTCAGACCTTAACAGACAAGGCTCCTCTAACTACTTTAGCAACAGCAACTGAAAACTAAGGAAAGGGGCAACGATCACAGCAATAGGGCATATTTGAAGTACATTATACAAGACCCACATGAGGATATGCATAGATAGTCTTAACATAGTGGAATATGAGGCATCACTAAACCTTTCGCATAAAAAATTCGATCTCATAGGAGTAAAAGGGCTATTCACACTCACAAAGAAGCAATTTATTAAAATAGCCAAAGGTATAACTCGTTATACTTGTAATCACTATTTATTTAGCAAGCAACATAGAGTTGTTTTCTCTTCTTCTAGTAATAAAAGAAAAGAACTATTGAGTTTGGTGTACTCAGATGTATGTGGTCCCACAGAAGTAGAGTCACTAGGTGAAAACAAATATTTTGTAACCTTTGTAGATGATGTATATAGGATGGTATGGGTGTACTTTGCAAAAAATAAGGACCAAGCATTCAAACACTTCAAGAGATTCCACGCAATGGTGAAACAACAAATAGGAAAGAAGCTGAAGTGTCTCTAAACAAATAACGGAGGAGAATATACCTCAAAGAAGCTCAAGACATACTGTGCAGTACATGGTATTTGACACAAGAAAATGGTCCCACATGCCCCATAGCACAATGGAGTAGCAGAAAGAATGAACCAAACCATTTTGGAGAAAGTAAAATGCATACTCAGTATGGCTAAACTACCTAAGCCATTCAAGGGTGAAGTGTTGTTGTTTTAATTAAAACTCACAAGTGCAAGAATCAATATAGTATTCTCATGCAAGTGAGGTCAATCCCACGAGGAGTGAACTATTATGATGCTAGTGGTTTCTACTTTAAACTATCTTACCTAGCTAAAATTCAAGTAATTTTTTTTACCTAAATTAAGAATGGAAATTAAAACATGAAATTATAAACTAAGAAAAAATAAAAAAAAAGGAAATAAAAACTAACCAAAAAAAAAATGAAAAACTTTCCTAAAACATCCATCTTCTAAAATTAAAACTTTCCTAAATTAAAACTTTCCTAAACTAGAATTAGAAACTTCTAAAGTTAGAAATTTCTAAAAGAAATTTAGAAAACTTTTTAATACTAAAATAATATTCAAAAATGAATAAATAATGAGATCTAACAAACTTTAATAAGAAACTAGAAACATGCATGTGAATGAAAACTACAATTAAAGAAATTTTCACTTCTTAAATCCTAAAACTTCCTAAAGATGGAACTTTCTAAAATTCAAAAAGAAAACTTTATAAACCTAAAATAATATGTAGAAAATGAATTAACTACTACTAAAACTAAATTAACCAAGAATCTAAAAGGAATGGGATTTAGAACATTGTGCATGGTTTATGGACTTTGTGCATGATTCTGGAGCCCTAAAGATGGTAAAATTTAATGTACTTATAGTGAGTTATTATGAAAAATAACTATGGGATGTAATAAACAACATGAAAATCTAAATGGGTATTTAAGGATTCAATAAAATAACATGTTTTGTTGGTTGGAATTAAAGCACAAAGTTAAGGCAAAACAAATTTCCAGATTTCGGTACTAAAAACCAATCAATAAATCTTGCATTAGAAGCTACTGAAACCAAAACTTTTATGCAAGAAAATAACCCAGATTTCAAGTACTTTGATGAAATAAACAATTCATAACAAGAATTCTCAAAGAACTTCATTGAAACATATCAATTTGCATCAAATTTATGAGCATAAAACTATCCAAAATTTCTGGAATTTGCGCACTTTTCTAAAGCCTAAAATCCTATCCATACAACAAGAAAATTCCAATATAATTCTCACACTCTAAATTATAATGACATTCAAAGAAAACCCAAAAAGGAACTTTAGAAAAACATAGGCTACGTGGGTGAACTAACTAAGGGAAAATAGCCTACAACTAAGAGAAAAAGAGGGTAGAAAACATGAAATTCAAGTGGAGAAATCAAATATTTAAGCTAGCTCTTCTCTTGGCTATCACCACTAGAGAATAAACAACTTAAATCTTGATGGAATAACAAAGAAAAAATTTGGAATGGAGTGGAAAAGAAAGAGATTAAAGGCTGGAAAGTAGTATGAATTCTAAGGCACAAAACATTAAAAACCATTGGATCAAAAGTAAAACATCTAAGTTACTAACCTAAATTGGAGAGCAAATAAGCAAGATAATAACAAGAAGACCAAAAATATAAAAGCACCAACAATATTCCAAAGTCCAGTAGCAAATGGAAAGCTTGATTTCAAGGTGTGTCACCCATATCTACTTAGAAAATTCGTATGGACTATGGGGCTATAAATAGATAAGTGGTTTTCTAACTTAGGAAGAAGAGAAAACATAAGAAAAGTGTCCCTAAGGATAAGGTATTGAATGAGAAAGGTTAGGTGAAAGATAAATTAGCAAGATGATGTCATAAACATGACATAAGAAAGAGATAAGAAGTATGGGCTGGCTGGTTTCTAATTTTGAAAATGATATAGGTGTCTTTTCTTTTAGAAGGAAAGTGGGGTGACATGTGGAAAATTGATTGGCTAAGTAGTTTCCTAGGAAGTGGGGATTGGTTGGATGGTTAGGAAGGGAGTTTAGGAAGGTGGAAGTGTTATGGAATGGTAGGACTCTTGAATAGAAAGTCAAACTAGTGGTGGTCTTTGGTGATGAGATGAAAAGTGATAAAATGGTGGAAAAAAGTGGGAAAACATCAAAATTTGAGGGCTCTCATCCTTTTGGTTCATATGCTAAGTTATATTAACAAGATTTTCCTTAATTACCTTTAAAATATCCCTTAAAATCTCATGGTTAATTCTCTTGAATATCCTCCAATCCTAGCCTTCCATTTAGCTTAGCTTGATGGCTTAGATGACTTACTTTGAAAGCTTCATTGGCTAAGCTTCATGGTTAGCTTAGGAGGCTTCCTTGGTTTTTTTTCTTGGCTTCAACCATTGGCTTCAATGGGTTGTATGATTTGGCTTGAATTCCTTAGCTTGCCACCTTCTTTCATGTCTTATATGGCCAAGGTGGCTTAAGTGGCTTCTATACAAACGTGGTGGAAATACATGGCTTACTTCATGGGCCTACTTTGGCCATCTTTAACTACTTTAATCTCATCCATTGCTGGTCCATAAGATGCTCTTTGGCCTTTGGCTTACATTGAAGTGATAAATTTGAGGTTTTAACTCGATCTTTAGATCTTGATCTTCAATTTCATTCGGATCGACCTCGACTACTAGATCAACATCTTACTTCCTACCAAAAGTGAAAATTCCTAATTAAATCCTAGAAAAACTTAATTAATGACACACTTACCTTGGATTAGCTTTTAGACCTACAAAATAACCAACTTTTGCTTCTGTAGGTCAAAAATGCATATGTTATAAAATTTGGTCTAAAAGTCCTAATTTAATGGTATAAGTTGTAACACATGGGTACTAATTTGGTGGTTTTTATAAAAAATTAAACACTTATCACACCCCCCAACCAGAATTTTGCCAGTCTCAAGTAAAACACATGAAAAATCATTTTTCAAAAATTGATACAAGGTGCCACTTTCTTAAGTACTCATGATTGTATTTAGCATATGCAACAAGCCTTTGAACCCCTAAGTTACCCGTAGTGGATGAGTTATGTCTCGTGAGGGTTTACAGTGACTATATCCACAAAATTCAATAAGGTTGAGTCCCCTATTTTATCTGAGAGAATCCTCACTCATTAGCAATCTACTAGTTTTTCACAATTTAATGGAGAAGATTTGACAATTTTACACATCATACACATATTAAAGACATTTTACTTGAGTTATTTCTCAAAGTTCATGTGTGTGTACAGCCATATAAATCTTGACTTCTAACTAGATATGCTTAAATTTCATTAGAAATATATCTTGACTTTAAATCCTTACAAGTATACTGTTAGAAATAAAACTCTTAGATAAGGATTTAAACATATTTATCTCATTATGTGACCGAATCCAACAAGCTAATAGTTTACATAAATCTTTTGAATGCTCATGAGACAAAGAAAAGTGATCCCGAAGAGTGGATGTTATCACCAAGAATATTAAGGGTCTTTTACATTAATTCCTTCTTTTTATCTCCTTTTTAAGGATATGTTCCACCTAAGATAAATAGGTCTTTAACTAGGACAAAATGTTAGCTTAAGACAAGTTTATAAAAGAAGGGTATAATGATTTCAAAGGTTCAAAATTAAGTAGACGTCTTCAATGAATATCTGTTAGGACAACTTTTCTTTTTGGTTGTACTTGAAGTGAATTTCTCTTTCATATTTTTGTCTTTCTCTTTCAATTTTTTTTTTGCTTTTCTTTTTCTTTGAATTTTTCTCTACTAACTTTACTCATTTTGACAATGGGTAATGGATATTTATTTTAATGGCTTATTATGGGTTAAGATGAATGGGATTAGGAAAGAAAAGGCTTAATAATAGGCTCAAAGGGCTAACTAGTGGTATGATATACAAGGATAACAAGATCACACTAAGTTATGTAAGTTGAAGAAATTATGAAATTACTTATAACTCTTTAAAAGAAGATAGTCTCTAAATCTCACTTGGTTATAGATCTCCACTGGTTTTCCTTAAGGTTTTTAAGTCATACCTCTTTATTAGTCTTGACTATGTGTTGTGTGTAAATGGTTTTAGAGAATTAACTTTCATAAAATGCTTCAACACATATATAATATGAAAACTAATCATATGCAACCCCATTAAGGGATAAAAATATTAGAAATACTAAATTCTGAACATCCAGTTCTCATCACAGTAAGAGAACTCTACCTTAAAAAACTTTTTTTTTCAATTTTTATTCAAAAGAATCAAGAAAACTCAAGAAAATTTGAAATCCCTATATGCATCTACGCCTCCCAACCTAAATGAATCATTTTCCTCAATGTTTGAACACATAGGATCCTATATGGAAAGATAGAAGGATGTAGAAGATGGAGATTTAAAAAATATCTAAGTTGCCTCCCAAGAAGCATTAAGTTTTATGTCTTTAGCCAAACACAACCTAACCTAACTTTCTAAACCTAGAGCTAACTAGGTCAACTTATATTTCCTTATCCTAACCCTAAGATTAAATGGTGAGATTTCTCATGCCACTTCAAAATCTCACAGTAATGTATATATTGCCTCCATCTAAAAATTTTGGTAGTGGTAATATTAAAACAATGAAGATCGCCATGATTTTTAATTATGGGGGATCATATTGATGATCCCCTGTCCTCAAAATTTTATGGTAGTCAATATAATTCCTCCACCTCAAAAATTGAGGTGATGGTAACATAATGACTTCATGTACTTCTGTGCATTTTGTTGGACCATTTGGAGATGAATGATCCTTTTCTTGACCAAATTGAGGGATAATAATGACCATTATATTCAAGTTAACTTTTTTTCTCTGTTTCCTTAACATTGTCCTAAAATAGGGGTATGAGCTAACTTTGCCCTTACCTAAAAGGTTGTTCTTGTATTGCTAAAGGTGGGGACAAGGTTTGGCTTAAACCCTAGTTATTTTCTTATGTGTACCCTAAAGTAGGTTAATGTACCACAACTAACTCTTTTTCTTCCTGTTTTATGTACACAGGTAAGGTGTCAAATGGGCCTACATGACTCTCTTGTGCTTGTTCAAATAAGGTTGGTAAGTCCCAATCAGGTATATCTTCTACATCAAAAGGTTTAATATGAATTTCAAGCTCTATAGAGGGATCTACTCTAGGTTGCCATTGAGAGTGTCCATTAAATGCACATTATCCAATTACTCATTCATCTCCTCAATGGATGTGTCTTCATCAAAGTCATAAAAATGAGCATGAGGTTTTGGGTTGAATGTTTCTAAAGCTTTATTTTCTTTATCAATGGAAGTTTCTTCATCATAATTGTAAGGAGCATGACATGGCTCGAGTAGATATAAGTTGGAAGTTTCTAAGGATGGTTGTGGACTTTGTGGCTCAGAAGGATCATAAGAAATTTTCATCCTATTATTAGTAATAAATGGTTCTTTATCATCCCTACTCTGTTTTATTATCTCATCCATTTCAACAATGTTTCTATTAGTATTTTCCCATATTGGTTTTATTTCTGTAAGACATTCCTCCCTTTCTCTTTCCATTTCCTCATGCATCTTTTCATTAGCAACCATGGTTTGATTTATTCTCTCAAAAAGTTGTTGGATATTCTCTTTTAATGGTTGTTCTTAGTACTACAGTGGAAACGACTCATAGGGTTAGTATTGTTGTGGCATGGGGGTATTGAAAAAGGGCTGAGCAGGTTGAACCTATGATGGTTGACCCTGATATTCTTCATAATCATGGTAGTGTTGACCAAGGTGGAATCATTGAGATTCTTCTTTATATCAGTAATTCTAAGACCATGGTTGTTCATGATGCCTAGCCCATCCATTATAGTCTTGGTAATTTGTCTCAAGGTAAAAATTGCTAGGGTGTGTGATTGCATTAAGCGTATCCACTAGCTCATAATAATAACCATTATATGTGGAGCTTGATGGAGGCCATGAAGGAGCGAAATAGGGATGATCATAATAGGTATAGTCATTATAGTATTCAGGTTGTGGCACAGCTTGCTTATAAGCTATTATCCTAAGCAATTGAATTTCCATAATATCTAACCTATCCATCGAAGCATCTAATCTGTGAAATCTATCCCCTTCTATATAGGCCGTTGTTCTCAACTTTGTATACAACAAAACAAATTGTTATATCCAACATTGAGTTTTTTTTTTTTTTTAAGAGGAAAAACTAACCTACATGATGCAACCTAACTTCCTAAAATGGTGCACAAACAAAGGGCACAATCAAATATACCTTAGGCTAATAAGTAGCAATATTTTGATTTTCTTGAATTTGTATGGGGACAATACTTTTAAATTAGCCTAATCTAACGCTCATCCTCTCTTTCAAATTTGACTATTGCTTGCTAGTTAGGTTTTGCGTAAGGTGGTTAATATAATCCTCATGTAAGGAGGCATTTAGATCTCAACAAACGTCAACAGAAGGCATGGGAAAATCACTTAAATTTTAAAACACCCACTATAACCACAGTGCTCAAAAGTTATTGGAATGACAATAGATTGCTTCTTAGTAATAGGGTCCTGCGAGCATGTGATGGCTCTATAAGTCTTTTATAATTGATTTTGGATTAATTTGAAAGGTAGAGTTGCACTCTTGTAATGATTATCCTAAGTAGGCCAAGGAGTGGTGATGAAATCTACCCTTGATCTTATGGGGTTGGGTGCCCTTACTAATTAATTTACACACTCCATAGCAGTTCGATCAACATATATATCACCTTAAAGCAGTAAACATGCCCTAAGAATGTAATTAAAATAGCAAACTAATGCAAAACCCTAAAAATGCAACAATTATCAAATATTTTTTATATGCAATTACACTACCAAATAATGCAAGACTATTTTAAATGCAAACCCTAATCTAGAAAATAAAAGAAGTGAGGGATACTTACAGTGGGGGTTTTAATGAAGATCAAGTGTGGGCCACCTTATCTCATACTTGCCCTGTATTATTACAACCCATTTAAAATTAAATAATAAAAAAATTACAATTTACAACGGGCCTTACTACAAGTTTCATTCAATCTTAATTTAAGAAAGCAATAAAACCTAATATAAGATGATGAAGCCGTGGCTCACAGGATCGCAGCCACTCCTTTGCCAATTTCCCTTGCACAGGAAATTAAAGAAATATGGTCAATATGAGGAAAATAACATATAAATGCAAAAATATGTAAGAAAATTATGCGAAAAAAAAAAAAAAAAACCTAATCTAATGCAACCTAAACATAGACTAGAGGAAAATAATCTAAATTATGAAACACTATACAAATTGTTGTAACTCCTTAGCAACGATGCCAAAAACTTGTTATTGTTTTAATTAAAACTCACAAGTACATGAATCAATATAGTATTCTCATGCAAGCGAGCTCGATCCCACTATGAGTGAACTATTGTGATGCTAGTAGTTTCTACTTTAAACTATCTAACCTAGCCAAAATTCAAGTGATTTTTTTACCAAAATTAAGAATGAAAATTAAAACATGAAATTATAAACTAAGTAAATATAAGAAATGGAAACTAAGCAAAAATAAGAAACATGCAAAATGAAAAACTTTCCTAAAATGTGCACTTTCTAAAAGTAAAACTTTCCTAAACTAGAATTAGAAACTTCTAAAGTTAGAACTTTTTTAAACCAATTTAGGAAACTTTCTAACACTAAAATAACATGCAAAAACAAATAAATAATGAGAGATCTAACTAACATTGATAAGAAATTAGAAACATGCATTTGAATGAAAACTACAATTAAAGAGATTTTCACTTATTAAATCCTAAAACTTTCTAAAATTCAAAAAGGAAAATTTCTAAACCTAAAATAAGATTCAAAAAATGAATTAACTACTGCTAAAATTAAATTAAGTAACCAAATTAACCAAGAATCTAAAAGGAATGGGATTTAGACCATTTTGCATGGTCTATGGACTTTGTGCATGATTCTGGAGCCCTAAAGATGGTAAAATTTTAATGCACCTACAGTGAGTTATTATGTAAAGTAACTATGGCATCTAATAAACAACATGGAAATCTAAATTGGTATGTAAGGATTCAGGAAAATAACATGTTTTGATAGCTGGAATTAAAGCACAAAGTTAAGGAAAAACCAATTTTCAGATTTTGATACTTAAAAATAGTCAATAAATCTTGCATTAGACTGAAACCAAAAATTTAATGTAAGAAAACAACCCAGATCTCAAGTACTTTGATTAAATAAACAATTCATAATAAGAATTTTCAAAGAACTTTATTGAATCATACGAATTTACATCAAATTTATAAGCATAAAATTGGCCAAATTTTTTAAAATTTGCACACTTTTCTAAAGCCTAAAATCTTATCTAAACAATAAGAAAATTCCAATCTAATTCTCACACTCTAAATTATAATGACATACAAAGAAAATCCAAAAAGGAATTTGAGAAAAAACAGAGGCTAAGTGGAAGAACTAACTAAGGGGAAATAACCTAAAACTAAGATAAAAAGAGAGTAGAAAACATGAAATTCAAGTAGGAAAATTAAGGATTTAAGCTATCTCTTCTCTTGGTTCCACTACCAAAGAATAAATAACTCAAATCTTGATGGAATAACAAAGAAAAACTTATGGAATGGAGTCGAGAAGAAAGAGATTAAGGGCTGGAAAGTAACATGAATTCTAAGGAGCAAAACAATGAAAACTTAAAGCAGTGGAACAAAAGTAAAACATCTAAGTTACTAACTTGAATTGGAGAGCAAATAAGCAAGATGATAACAAGAAGACCAAAGGAATAAAAGCACAAACAATATTCCAAAGTCTAGTAGCAAATGGAAAACTTGATTTCAAGGTGTGTCACCCACCTCTTCTTAGAAAATTCGCATGGACTATGGGGCTATATATAGAGGAGTGGTTTCCTAACTTAGGAAGGGGAGAAAACATAAGGAAAGTGTCCCTAGGGATAAGGTATTAAATGAGGAAGGTCAAGTGAAAATTGATTGGCTAAGTAGTTTTCTAGGAAGTGGGGATTGGTTGGATAGTTAAGAAGGGAGTTTAGGAAGGTGGAAGTGTAATGGTAGGACTCTTGAATAGAAAGTAAAACTCGTGGTGGTCTTTAGTGATGAGGTGAAAAGTAATAAAAAGGTGGGAAAAAGTGGGAAAAACATCAAAATTTGAAGGCTCTCATCCTATTGGTCCATATGCTAACTTATCCTAATAAGATTTCCCTTAATTACCTTCAAAATATCCCTTAAAATCTCATGGTTAATTCTCTTGAATCTCCTCCAATCCTAGCCTTCCATTTAGCTTAACTTGATGGCTTACTTTGAAAGCTTCATTGGCTAAGCTTCATGGCTAGCTTAAGAGGCTTCCTTGGCTTGTTTTTTTTGCTCCAATTCCTTAGTTTGCCACCTTCTTTCATGGCTTATATGGCTAAGGTGCATTAAGTGGCTTACATGCAAAGGTGGTGGAAATACATGGCTTACATCATAGGCCTACTTTAGCCATCTTTAGCTACTTTAATCTCATGCATTTCTGGTCCATAAGATGAACTTAGGCTTTGGTTTACATTGAAGTGATAAATTTGAGATTTTGACTTGATCTTTTGATCTTAATCTTCAATTTCATCCTGATTGAGACCACTGGATCAACATCTTACTTCCTACAAAAAGTGAAAAATCCTAATTAAATTCTAAAAAAAATTGATTAATCACACACTTACCTTGGATTAGCTTCTGGACCTACAAAATAACCAACTTTTGCTTTGGTAGGTCAAAAATGCATGTGTTATAAATTTTTGTGTAACAACCCTAATTTAACACTATAAGTTGTAACACATGGGAACTAATTGGGTGATTTTTATGCAAAATTAAACACTATCTTGAAGCTATAAGAATCGCCTACTATCTAATCGACAGATCGCCGTCAACATCACTAGACCTTGAAATCGTAGAACAGAAGTGGACTGGCAAGAAGGTGGCCTATTCGCACCTAAGGATATTTAGCTATAAAGCTTTTGCACATGTATCCAGGGAGATGAGGCAGAAACTTGATCTGAAGTCTACTCCTTATATATTCATTGAATACAGAGATGAAGAATTTGGATACAGATTGTGAAACCCTGAAGTAAGAAGCATCATCCAAAGCAGAGATGTGGTGTTTCAAGGAAATCAATTCTATGAAGAATCGAGAAAGGCTAACAATGAAGGTATCAGTGCTCTAGATCTAGTACCTGATTTCATGCCCATATAGGTTGACTTAGAAGCTATGCCAGAAGCTGAAGAAGAGGTAGAGGAACCTAATCTAGGGGAGCATTAGTCCTCTGCACCAGAGGATGTAGGAAAATTAGATGTTGGATTATCTTCTCAACCAGAAGAGGATCCTCAGCCAAAGATGTCACCAAGAGGAAGTATTCTAATTCTATCACAAAAATATCTGAAGTGAGAGTATATTATGCTCACTGAGGAGGGGAAGCCAGAGAGATATCAGCAAGCCATGCTACATCCAAATAAGGGAAAATGAGTGTATGTAATGCAAGAGGAAATTAGCTTACTACAGATAAATCAAACATATGAGCAAATGAAACTTCCAAAGGTGAAAAAATCACTAAAGAACAAGTGGGTATTCAAGTTAAAAAGAGATAGCAATGGAGAACCAGTCAAGTACAAAGTGTGATTGGTCATCAAAGGTTTCGAATAGATGAAGGAAATGACTTTGACGAGTTCTTCTCACCAATAGTGAAGATAAGATGACATCAATTCAAATCATACTTGGGCTAGTGTTGAGATAAAACATGGAGCTTGAGCAGATGGATGTAAAGACATCCTCTCTGCATGGAGATTTAGAAGAAGATATATGCATGGAACAACTAGAGGGTTTTGAAGTTGAAGAGAAGAAACAGTTGGTGTGCAACTTGAAGAAAAGCCTCTTTGGTCTCAAACAAGTGCCATTGCAATGGTATAAGAAGTTTGACTCATTCATGATAAGTCAAGGCTTCAAAAGGACAGGTGCCGATTAGTGTGTGCATGTGTGTACATGCAGAGACGACTTGAGAGTAAATTCGTCATCCTCTTACTTTATGTAGATGATATGCTGATAGTTGGACAGGATACAACTATAATTAGCAAGTTTCAGAGGAAGTTATCTAAGTCCTTTGACATGAAGGACTTAGGATTAGCTTATCAGATCTTGGGCACGAAGATCACACATGACAGGAAAGTGAGAAAGTTGTGGCTATCTCAGGAAAAATACATTGAATAAGTAATTAAATGGTTCAACATGGACAGTGCCAAGCCAGTCAACACTCGTCTTGGCAATCATTTCAAGCTCAACAAATGAACGTGTCCCTCAACTACGCAGGAGACAGACAAGATGGCTGTAATTCCTTACTCGTCAATAGTTGGACAATGCTGAATATCGCTCATGTAGTTGGTGTCGTGAGCAGGTTTTTGTCCAACCCAAGCAAAGATCATTGGAAAGCTATAAAGTGGATATTAAGGTACATAAAGGGTACGTTTAAATTGTGCTTGTGTTTTAAAAGTACAAAGACAATCTTAGAAGGATACACATATGCTAATGTGGCAGGAGATCTTGATGAAAGAAAATCAACATTAGGATTTCTTTTCACTTTTGCAGGGGAGCTATATCTTGGCAGTCCAAGTTACAAGAGTTTGTAGCTCTATCGATAATAGAAGCAAAATATATTGTTGTAGCTGAAGCAGTCAAGGAGATGTTGTGGATAAAGTGGTTTCTCCAGGAACTCAGTATCTTGCGAGAAGAATATAAGACACATTGTGATAGTCAAAGTGCTCTGGACTTGAGCAAAAACTTAATGTATCATGTGCGTACAAAGCACATCGACATACAATATTACTAGATACAAGAGGTGACAGAAGAACAAATGCTAAAACTGAAAAAGATCCACACTGATGAGAATCCTATAAATATGTTAACAAAGGTGGTAATATATGAGAAACTAGTGCTATGTAGAAACATAGCAGGCATGGATTCAAACTCGTGAAGTATGGCATGGGGATAGAGGGGGAGAATTGAGACTGTCCATCCCCATATGAAGAAACCTACCATAGATAAAAATCAATCAGATAATGATCAATTAGATAAAGGTCAATCAAGATAAGGATCAATCCTAAAATCAAGGTAGAAAATTAGTTGTTTGATTCTCTAAACTCCTATAAATTGGAGGTAGGGACAGTGTTATGATCATCCCATGTTTTTCCCTTCTCATAGTGAAAATTTCTCCCCTTCTTCCCATGGATGTATGCCAAACTGGTGGAACCATGTAAATTTGGTTTGTAGTGCGCGATTGTGATAGTTTAATTTTGTTTTTCTTGCATAACACCCATTTCATGGAAAAATGTTGAATTTCTATAGAAAACAAAACCCAAACTATTTGATTTTCAAACAAGTTGACTAAATCAACAATAACCATCTTAGCTCAAAGGAAGACCATTTTTCATCCAAAAGTGTGGGAAAAGGGGAGAAAAGGCAAACCAAAAGTCAGAATAAAACACGAGATCTAGGCTACGAAACCTGAAATTTAAGGGGAATATTGCCATATTTTTCGAGGTTGTGAGAGTTCTCTATGTTGCTTCAAACAAAGTCTTGGAGAAATTACTATTTACAAAAGAATCATCTGATCATATGTTATTATAACAACACCAATTAAGTTAATCATCCCTAAGTGAGCTTCACAATCAATTCATATACAACTAAAGATTGAAGTTGTAGAATTATGAACAAGAATAACAAGACTTGAGATCATTCTTAGTTGTAAAGTCATAGTATGTATTCATATCTTCGGTCGGGTTGTATCGAGAAACATTATAATTTGGCAGTTATATTAGATTATATTCAAGGCCAATTCCAAATGTAGTACACGCAAAGCTTAGATGGTTCGTCATGCAACTGTTCACCTTATGGACTACATTCTAGATAGAATGGGTCACAAATTGCCTTCGTTTTATCATCGTAACTAATCTACTACGTTTAGATTTAATTATCATTCCGTTTGAATCTTCTTCGTGATCACTTTTTGTCCCAAGAACGATAGTGGCTGGAATCTCTCAATGCATAAGAGTTTTGGTGCATTGCCTACCAAAGATGAGCCATTGAATTACCAAATGCATGTTCAGCTTTGGAGACTCAGATCTAAGCCCTGCCGTTTTCTTAAGAGGACATACTGAAGGAATCTCAAACGTGAAATTAGATGACCATCGTTATCATATATTTGGCATGTTTGGTTTGCCTAAGTTTCCTACTGCTGCTTTGCGAATGTATCTTAAGACAGCACATTAATTGGGCTTGCCGAGTAACCAAATTGATGGGCATTTGTTCTTTTCTCTTTTCCCGTTTTATGCAAACCAGAGTTTCATGAAAGACGCAAGAGTCCAACAATTGCCTACTTACTTGGTCCAGTGTTAGCATTCGTCCAAGGAAAAGTTGCACAAAAAGTCCTTTACCGCACACCAGACTTTTTGACTGTTTCCTATTCTCCCTAAAGTTCAAACAAACATTGAAGCTGTTAACTACAGTCTTACTTGGGCTGCTTATATGGAGGTTTGACTCAAGGCTGAGTTGACTTGGAAGAAAAAGACCATTAAAGGAGGAGGGGCTTTATCTATCTGGAGGATTGATTTTAGTGCATTCCACAGTGCAAGGAGTTTCATCAACCTTGAGCAACAGAGCTCAGACCATTTGTTTACATGATATTCTTACTGTTGGCTTCCAACCTCCACAATGCATGTGGTATAGGAAGCCCAGAATGGTGGGTGGATGTTGGTTAGAAAATGGAAGATTGATTTGTATCCGAATTTAGCTTACATGTAACTGTAAATACTCTCTCAAAGTCTTTTGAGCTCTTGCATTTACTAGCTTTTTGTTTTGTGATATCATAGTAGAAACTGAAATCAGATTCAGTTTTGTGGGAGCCTATTTATGATCATCTATACTCTTTCAAGCCAAATACTCTTATTTCTGAAAGGCATGGTTCACACTTAATTGCAATCAGGACTACTTTGAAATCTACTAATGGTCTTCATGTAAATCTCTCTCTCTCTCTCTCTCTCTCCCTCTCTCTTTGTGAAAGTTACTGCACATTACATAAATCTCTTGGTTTTTAGTTTTGCATGCATGCTAGACAGGTTTTTAGTTTTGCATGCAAGCTAGACTTCGAACTTAGCAGTGCTACGAGGTAAGTAAATGTTATCTAATTAGCATCTTGTTGAAGTTAGATTCTTGACATCTTATCTACGTAAACAGGAAAAACCCTTCTTAGTTGAGGAAGAAGACCTAATTTCTCTTTTGTTTCTTTTTTATTCCATAAAATGGTATTTTTCCACAAAGTTCAACTCAACTCCCGTTTAACGGCCAGCTTGGCAGTCAAACTTCCTCCTAAGCAGGCCGCATAAAACCGCCCTTACTGGCGTCAACGACTGCTTGAAATTTAGGTGGAATTGAAAACAATTAAAGAGTGTTAAGGGTAATTGCTTTAAAATGAAGTTTGGGTGTTTCTGAAAATCTCGAAAGGTGCAGCTTTTCGTACAATTTCCCTTTCCTCTAATGTCAGAAATCCTCCTTTCTAGCATCTAAGGGTCCAAATGTCTTAATGTGGGAGTTTGATCAATTCAAATACCGAAAAACCCATAATAATCAAATTATCTTCCTCCGCTTGGACTCATTCATGGACACAGATGGAAGTGCCAGCAAAAGCAACTGCAAGGAACTGCATGCGCTAGGTTGTTTATGACATTATCCTTAAATGAATCTACAGATAAAACAAAGAACGAGGTAACCGCATGTATCAAAATAACAAAATCAGGGGTGTCCGCTTACTTTAACGGAAAACAAGTGGCATTTACATAGTTTCGGTAAAATAGATGGCGCACATTGACCTACACGCTTCCGGAAGCACCTTACAAAGTCTCAGCTTTTATGACGTGAGATTTAGTGCATTCCACTTCATCGGCATCATCAGTCATGCTGTGGTCGTGGCCCACTTTACCGGGGCTTCCCAGATTAACCCCATTCGAATCAAATTTTCAAATCTGCCCTCATCTTTGGTTATGATTGTAGCACCCTCAGTGGGACCTCTGGCTGTATGCTTAGGGAAAATTCATGGAAATACTGAAGTTTCTAGTCCTAATCTTCCTCTTGTAGCTAAACATATAGCCAAAACCCAAGTATCTTACCGGGCTGGTTCATCTTTATTAGGTAAAGCCATTGTGCTCGTTTCTTGGGCGATTGCTGTATCAATCAGATGATTTTAGCAGTTGAATGATCTTCATTAGGCAAAGCCATCAACCTGCTCGTTTTGAACTAGTGAGTAATAGTTATTTACCAGACAATCTTGGTGATAGCATTATCTTTGTTATAAAATGTTATTCAGCAAAGCGGAGTATTGGTGCAACAGTAGAGTTGTCCTCATGTGACCTTGAGGTCATAGGTTCGAGGCTTGAAAACAATCTCTTGCAAAAATGTAAAGTAAGACTGCATATTATAGACCTTGTGACCTGCCCCTTTTTCAAACTCCACATACATGGGAGCTTCATGCACTGAGATGTCCTCTATAATCATGTGACCTTTTTCAACTTGATAATTACAGTTGAATCCAACTATTAGGCAAGGCACTTTCTCGAAAGAAGTACACTTTTGGATCAGAGAGAGAGAGAGATCCGCTTGTACATCCATACCACTATACTTGTTATGACTGAACTAAATGACTTTGATCCTAGGCTAAATGGATATTTCATTAGAATGTTACAGGTCACCTAAAAAAACACATTTTCAATTTTTGTTGGCAACCGTAATCAGGGCTTTTTGAATGAAGACTTTAGAAAATTCCGATCATAGTAAAATCAGTATCTGTGGCGTACGGTTGTCATAATCATACCAAATCAACTAATTAGATCATGTCAACCTGTGCATGTGGACCCCAAATTGTATATTTCTTCCTTAGCAAGTACATGCATTTCTCTAAATCATTTTTCATAGTCATACTATACTTATTATCACAGTATATTGAGTCATAATGATCTTCATTAGGAAAACCATTGTTTTCAACTGGATACGTGTAGTTACTAATGTGACAATCTTAGTACCCCTCCATCATAGTATGCTCATGCACGTCATATTTCAATATCCAAAATATTATAGAAAGATAAAGAAGGAAAAAATGAATAAAAAAGCATCTAGAAGTCCCAGTACACACCGTGGAATTAGCTGAAAACAGTTATTTGGTTGCAGGGAACGGGCGGAAATTGATTTCCGTGGAAAAAGAACTTTCCATGGAAAGGCTTGGAAATTGGGGTAATCCATGGAAAGGCTTGGAAACTGGTTACCCCAAATATCCAAAATTTCAATTTCCAGGTATAAAACACTTTCTACGGGAAGGGATCCTTCTTGTGGAAAATCAGTTTCCATGCATTTCATACCAGCCAAACTTACCAATCAGACGATATTAGTAGTTGAATGCAAGGCCATCAAGAAGCGCGCGTTTTGTAGTTACTAATAAGATGATTAAGATCGTCTGACAGGTAAATATCTAGGCATATTAATGTCCCTCTTGAGTGAGCACTATCTCAAGAAAAATTTCGTGACGTATGAAGAAATAAAAGTAACACATGATGTCTGCAAAACCATGGACTTGTCCATGTAGCTGAAATAAATGCGTAAGCAATTATGTGATGACACAGAGAATTCGTCCAGATGCAAAGAAAGTGATATGATGTATGCAAAATCAGGGGTTCCGACATGTGGGTGAAACAAATATTGGCCCAACTATATGCCATCTAGATACAATGGAAAAGTAGTTATATGACGAGCACAAAATCATGATCGATGTTGATCCACGTGGTTAAAATAAACTTGGGCCTAAGTAGCTACTTGGACATCCCCTAGCTTAGGGTAAGGAATTTTCTTCAAAATAAATAGTCTTATGGCTAATTTAGAGACTTAAACTCTAATTGTAAAGTATTCATACTTACCCTGTAACCAGCAAAGCAACTAGCTTTTTATTATTAATTTTATGCAAAATACTTATTTATATTATAAAAACTCAAGTTGTTACATTCTTTCCTCTTGCAAAATTTTCATCCTCGAAATTTCAGAGTAGTTCAGTGAACAACTGGGGAAACCTTTGTCTCATACGCCTTCTACATCCTAAGTAGCTTCTTCAATCGTATGATGCTGCCATAAGACTTTGACTAATGGAATAGTCTTGTTTCTCAAAGTCTTCTCCTTCTAGTCTAAGATCCATACCGGCTTGGTCACAAAAATCAAATCGAGTTGCAGTTCACTTGGTACTTGCTCCAATACATAGGTAGGATCGAGAATGTGTTTCCTAAGCATTGACACATAGAATACACTATATACCTCTCATAGCTGTGATGAAATTGCTAACCGGTATGCCACTTGTCCATTTCTCTCCAGAATCTCAAGTGATCCCACAAATCTCAAGCTTAACTTGCCCTTAATTCCAAACCTCATCACCCCTTTAGTTGGGTGAGACTTTCAAGAATTAATACATGATCCTCGATTGTAAATTCTAGATCTCTACATTGCTCTTTTGCCTACTGTAGGCAATCATTCACTACTTCTAGATAACCCGTACGTTCCCTACACACTATTCAATCAATTCTAACTTAAAATTTGTTGTACACCAATATTACTCCAATAAGTCAGTGCTCGACAAGGTCTACCATACAATGCCTCGTATAATGCCATGCCAACACTAGAGCGGTGGAAGGCAATACTAAATATCTATGAGGTACCGAATCCTTCCTATATACTCTGCCAAAAATGCGATGTAAATCTATTATCCCTGTCAAATATGATGGTCAAAGGCACTCTATGTTAACTTACAATCTCTCTTATATACATCTTTGCCAAGTTCTCTAGTGATTGCCTTTGCTAAAGAGGAAGAAAGTGTGTGAACTTAATTAGTCTATCTATTATTACCTAAATCATGTCATGCCCACTAAATGTTCAGGGCAATGCCATTACAAAGTCCATGGTAATGTGGTTCCACTCTCATTCTGGTAATTCTAAAGTTTGTAATAGTCCTACCTATGACACCCCAGGTTTTTCATGAAAATTTTTTGCGTTTATTTCCAAAAGATGGCTCACCTCTAAATTTTAAAATACCAAAATAGCGGAAGATTTTTCTTTGAAATTCATTTTCTCAAAAACTCGGATGTCACCTTTAGGCTCACACTATACATATATATAGTTTTTCTAGAAGATAGATATTCATTTCTTAAAAACAGGACCCCTCTAGTGGTTCACTTACACAGCCCCTATAAACATCATATTAAATGTCTAATTATTACAATTCAAATGACTAACAACACAATACAAAAACTTTATTAAAGTGTATACCAGATAGCAGAAGTATGTTTGCTGAATTTCTCTTGTTGTGTACATCTTCTCCTGTCTTTCTGTATCTGAGATATTGTAAATATAAAATATATATTTATAATATCTCATCAAGCTATGCTTGATAGGGGAGTTTAAAAAGCATGTTAAATTTAGATATGAATTAATTAACTTGCATTATTAAGAATATTCATTCTCATAACATTTATATTGATTTGAATTTGCAATACACTTCATAATTCATTAATCCATTGTTAAACCACGTATCAACATGTTTTATAGTCTAATAATCAATTATTAGCATGTTTCATAAACATCAATAATCCATTAATAAATCAAGTATTTACAATTATCATTTATCATTTAAATAAGATAATTCAATTCCATAAACCATACTCTACATAACAGTTCTACCCATGCATATACCCTTATGAAAATTTATATAAAACTAAGCCCTCGATCATATACATATAGCACTTATCCACATCTATGGAAATGTTAAAAGACATACAAAAATATGAATGCACTCAATAAGTATCATAATTAACATTCCCAGACTATACTGGGTTTTAGAATCATACCCCTCATCATGTGGGGTTCATAATCATCCAGCCTTAGCTGGTACATCAATATAAGCCTCATAACCCTCATTATATAGGGTCTACAATCCTCCAGCCACCGCTGGGAAAATAATATAAGGCATATTATCATGCCACATCATATAAGGCATCTCATAATGCCATAATATAAGCATCATAGTACATCCAATATAAGGACTACATGCACGCAGTCAGATTTCATATAGCGCACCCCAATAACTGCTCAATAATCCACCTATACCATCCTTGGTGGAAATCACAATATCTATGTCCGAATGGGTGGACCATGGATGTCATAGTGGCGGCCTTCCCATAATTGCCCCACCCGACTTTTAGCAACACATAGTGCTTGGTATCTATAATATAATAAATTTCAAAGAGCAGGTGGCCAAACCCTCATAACTCTCCTAGCATAGCATCCCCAGGCATATGCCTATCTAAAACAAAACTCTCAAGCCTCCATGCCCAGATGTAAAATAATCATAATAGCAGGCGATTTGCGTGTTCACATGTTTCATAATAAGAATAACATCCTTACTTATTTGGTAATAATCCACCAAGGATGTATCCTATAAACCTAGACTCATGTACCACCAATACTGACATAGTACCCATGTACCATAAACATAATTTCACAATTCGCGTGCATAATGTACAAGTCATAAGCATCAATTATAACATTCAATTCTTTTAATTGACATTATTTTCATCATTTCAATTTAAAGCATGTCAAATATCAATCATACCATTTTAGTTTCATAACATCCATAATCAGAAATAATATCTTGTTTAGAACATCCACCTTATTATTTAAACATGATGTCTTAAATTTCCACCCACCTAGTGTGACACGTTCTTCGATTCCACTAACTTTAATCATCCTCTTCTTCATGATCGACCACGCACGCTTCAATCTATACAATGCATAAATTTTCTTTTCTTAATACATGCACATATATTTATGTTTAAGTATGATCTAATAGCCAAAAGTGGTCTCATTTTGATCCTCATCTATCTTTTAATGATTTTAAAGATAGTATTAAGGCCTGACTCCAAGGATAATTGGCCAGGTAGTTCAAGTGAGACCAAATGTGTCTAAGTGTACCCCTGCTGGTCTAACCAGGTGTACCTTGGTGTTCTACACAAAATCAAAGTCAAACCACGACTTGATACATTGGAAAATTTTCTATTCTATATGGTCAATGACATCATTAATTGTTGTACCAAGAAGTATGGGTAGGATCAATAAGATTGGGTAGTTATTTGGAAATCCCAAGTCTTCAATTCATTACAAGCACTTCTCCTGATCCACCAGGTGCGTGCTTTACCATTCTGTAATTTATGCTTGTTGTCACTTATCTTTTACTGAAACTTCCAATCATATTTTTAGTGACAATAGTGTCAATATTAGATCCATGCAAATGGTGGTCATACATGTCAACTTTATTACTGAAGCCTAAACTAAACAGTTAAGAAGAGCTAATATCAAGTTCCAGCATGAAATCATTTCATAAAAGAAGCTAATTAGAGGAATACTACTAGGATTGGTTCCTAGTTAATTGAGTGGAACTTGATATTTGAATGTGAACCATTTAACATTTTACTTTACATCACCCATCCACTTAAAAGTTAAGCCATTGGCTGGATAGGTAGCATTATCAGTGTGAATTTTGTACAAAAGCACACCATAGTAAAGCCCAGAGTACAAATGGTGTGGGCCATACTAAATGTGCAGTAATAGGCCATTAAAATGTTGCAGATTTTTCATTTGAAAACAAATCAATGGCTGAATAATGCTGGATAGTCAAATTTGTCACAGATATATTGACCTATTGTATTATCAACAATATATTCATCATCAAGGATCGTGTCTATGTAGATTTTTATGTATCAGCACATGTAAGAGTCACTAGCGTATGGTGGCCATTGGATCTATCATCTACAGATGATCTGACGGCTAAGTTTGGTCAAATGGTGTATATGTCATGTGATTTGATGATCAGAACTCAAACAAAGATTCCCGAAGTTCTAATCAATCTCCATAACTAGTGGGATAAAAAGAAATTTCTCAGTTTCTCTCCAAAACCCTAGATCTGCATGCATCTATACAAATCCCTCAAAATAGTGAACATTCAAGACAAAAACGAAGTTGGGTTTTCATAGAATTACCTGCGTTGTGATTAAAACCCCTAATCACTACTGCAGAAGACGCATTTATTTTGAATTTTTTGATGACTCTTCACTCGTGTATTGTTCTCCCCTTTGATCCAGTGTCGTTTCTCCCTCGATCACGGCAAAACCAAAGGGGTTTTCTTCTCATCTCTATGCAAAACAAAATGGACAGCTCGGATCAAAGATCCGAGTAGTCCACCTCACCAATGACACCATTCTTTTCAATGACAAGAAGCCCTAACGCCTCCTCTCCGGCGTGCAGGTCGCTCTTTTTTCTTTTTTTCCCTTCCCTTCCTCTTCTTCTCCCCTCCTCCTTTCTCCTTCCTCTTCCTTCTTCTTTTCTTTCTTCTATCCTCTCTCTCGTCGAGTTTCTTTCAGTTTGGGAAACATACCTACTGTCTATTTCATTCCACTTAAGTGAGGGGGTGCCATTATCAAATGTGGCCCCCTTCACTAAGTTATTTAAATTATTTTTCTTTTTCTTTTTCCTTTTATATGTTAAACACCCCATCATTATGTTCTTTCCTTATGATTCCACTAAGCATAATTTAGTCAATGTGCATGATTGCTGCACGTGCAACACCTCATTACAATCGGACCCATATTTCTACAAGTGGGGCCCACTGGTAAACTTATTAAAATACCCTTTTGTAAGAAAATTACCATTTATTAGTCTGATCTCTAATTTTTGCTAACTCGGTGTCGTTGAAATCGTATCGACGAGTAGAATCCAAATTTGATAATTTCAAATCCAAGTTATAAGTTTGTTTTTAGCCTTCAATGACCAAAATATCTCTAACTTTGAAGTCCCATAACTTCCTCATTCGGACTCCGTTTTCAGCGTTCTTTGAGTCATTGGATTCCTGAGTAGAATCTAACTATTTATATTTCAATTCCTGATTCTTATTCCATAAAAAGTTACCCTCGTAGAAAACTCATACCTCGATCATGCAATAGTAGAATTTTGGAGTTGTTACACTACCAGTCTTTGCTGCTCTACCTCACCCTTTGACAAGTTAGACATATCACCACACTCAACAATGTCTTGTTTCATGCCCTCCCACCAAAAATTCCTCTTCAAATCTTGATTCATTTTTATACAACCAGGGTGAACGGTAACCTTCGAGTTATGTGCCTCTTGTAATAATTCTTGTCTTGGCCCGACTACTACTAGCACCACAAGTCTACCCTGAAAGCGTACTCCTCCATTAGTACCCATAAAGAATCCAACTTTGCTACTCATGCCTTGAGTCTCCCCACAACTCTTTCTAAGCTAGTAGAATCTGATCTATAAAGGATGATCTTATTGACACATTTGCTACCATCCCCTTCATCTTTCTACGTAAAGCATCTGCCACAACTATTCGCCTTTACCAAGGTAATACAGGATGGTGAAATCGTAGTCCTTCAAATACTCCATTCGTGTCCTCTGTCTTATGTTTAGGTTACTCTAAGAAAATATGTGCTTAAGACTTTTATGATATGTAAAGACTTCAAATTTTTCACCATATAAATAATGTCTTCATATCTTCAAAGAAAAAACCATGCAGCCAACTCCAGATCATGGGTGGGATAGTTTACCTTATGAGTCTTTAACTGTCTACAAGCATAAGGGATCACCTTCCCATATCGCATCAACATGCACCCGTCCCTCACCCGAGGCATCACTGTAAGCTGCAAATCCTCCACTGCCACGAGTAAGATTAGAATAGGTGTTGTAGCAAGCCTTATGTTCAATTTTTGAAAACTCCATTCACATTCCTTCATCCACTCGAACTTCTTCTCCTTCTTAATCAACTGGGTCATAGGTTGCACAATGCGAAGAAAACCTTTTATGGATCTTTTGCGATACCCAACCAACCAAGAAAACTGCAAATCTCTATCACAGTCATAGGCCTTTCCCAGTTGGTGATTGCCTCTATCTTTATGGGATCAATAGAAATATCATCTGTAAGAATAACATAACCAAGGAAGTGGATTCGATCAAGCCAAAACTCACACTTAGAGAATTTCACATGCAACTGATGAATCCGGAGAGTATGTAACACAATTTGCAAGTCTTCTTGATGTTCTTCATGGCTGCTAAAGTACACCAAAATATCATCAACAAATACAATTACAAATCTATCCAAATTCTCCTTAAACACTTCATTTATTAAATCCACTAGCAAGTGCATTTGCCAATCCAAATAGCATCACCAAGAACTCATAATGACCATATTAAATTCTAAATGATGTCTTTGAAATATCCTCGTCTTGTATCTGTAATTGGTGGTATCCCAATCTCAAGTCAATCTTTAAAATTACCTTGACAAATTGTAGTTGATCAAAAATGTCATCAATGCATGGTAATGGGTACTTATTCTTGACGAATAACATTCGGGCTCTCAAGGTGAAACACTTGGTTAGATAAACCCATGATCCAACAACTCTTGAATATGCAACTTTAACTCCTTCAACTCTGCTAGAGCCATGTGGTAAGGTGCCTTCGAGATGGGAGCTATCCTTTGCAATAACTCGAAAAGTCCATTTCTCGTTTTGGAGGTAAACTAGGCAATTCCTCTGGAAATACATCCTAGAATTCCCAAACTATATTAATCTCATCAATCTTTGGCCCTAAATCTTCTTAAGCCACAACACTAGTTAAATATGCCTAATGCCCTCTAGTGAGTAGCTGTGTAGCTTGCATTGCTGAGATAGTACTCATTCCTTGTGAATCTAACTTACCCCGAAAGGTAAGGGTTTCCCTTCCTAGGCTATAAAGAGTCACTTTCTTCTTCTTATAGACGATTATTACCCCTTTGTCTAACAACTAATCCATACCCAAGATCACGTCAATATACATCATTCCCAAGAGGATTTGGTTGCCACTAAGTTCTTAATCAGACACATAAATAGGCACATCTTGTAGGAATTCACAAGCCATTATGGATTCCCTTACTAGAGTACTAACTTCTAAACAGAAACCTAATCTTTATATGGTGTATTTCATACATGATGCAAAGCTATGGGATATAAATGAATGTGTGGAGCCTTGATCAATTAATACATGAGCAAGTCTATTAGAAATTAGAAGAGTACCTTCTATCACAGTATTGGAAGCCTGAGCTTGCTTCGTGGTTAATGCAAATACTCTACCTTGGCATCATGGTACTACTTCTTAGCGGGGATGATCATGTTTCTTCTTTCGGCAATCACAAATGAAATGTCCTTGCCACATGAGAAATATCAGCACTACTCAACAAAGCAACTTCTCCCTTGATGGAATTTATGCCAAGTAGGGCATTGTGTGCAGTCACCCTCTTTCTTCTTGAAGTTAGTCCTCAATGATCCTTGTGGCTGCTTAATTTTGGATGGTGCAGTGAGTCTCCTTCCCTTCCAAAATAGTTTCTCTACCCATTATTCCTTTCACAATCTTTTATTGAGTCTCCTGACAATGAAAGGCAATTCCACTACCTTGGATAGTGAGGACAGTTGGCAGCCAAAACCTTACTCTTCAAGTGGAAATTGAGTCTCCTGACAAACTTCTGAATAGCTCTTAGTTTTGTGGGGCACACCTCAGGGGTAAACCATCTCAACTTGACTAACTTCATCTCATATTGTTCCACTATCATGGAAACTAGCACCAAGGTAAGAAACTCCTACTCCTTTTACTCTTGTACATGTGGAGGAAAGTACTTGTCAATGAATAAAAGGTTAAAATCATCCCATTCAATCTTTTTCATCTCACTGAAGTAGGTTCTCTCAGCAATAGGCCACAATGTAATGCTTCTCCTGTCAGCACAAAAGTAGCCACCTACCTATCTATCTTCTGACACATTCATTGTTTTAAATATATTTTTCAAACTTTTGGTCCTTCCTCACCTAAAAATTTGGGATCAATCTTTTTGAAATGCCCAAACAAAGTATCTTCCATTGTCCCTATTCATTCTCCTCCATCTTCCACCCTTAGCTCTCCTCCTTGTCTAGGAGTCTACAATTGTTGTTTCATCCATTGTAAGAGAAGCTCTACATGTCTTCCACCATATCATTTTGGACCTTCGTATTTTCTTAAGCTTCAAAGGAAGAGATCTCAACCACATTAGCAGCTCTACATCTCTTTGGTGTCATTTGAATTTTTAATAATAATAATAAATCTAATGAGTTCTTATTTTGACTTACTATACCTATGACTCATTTTCTCACTATTAACTATTATAGTTCCCAAGTTGTTTTGCATGTGACCAGTAGAAACTATGATGTGATACCAATTGTGATGTCCTAGGCTTTTAGAAACAAATTTTAAAAATTTATTTGACAAGATCCTAAGTAAAAAAAATTTTAAACATTTTCAAATATACCATATATAATAGTTTCTAAAACTGCCCTTGCAAGCCTAGATGTCTTATCAAAACTCCACATATAGCCAAAATAAGTACATAAGAATAGCATTGCCAAGACCCACAAGTCATAGCCCAAACAACCATAATAAAACTATAATTATATGATGATATTCTAATATTTATAATAAAATCCATTACCTTATTACATTCTCAATGTTGAATAGTATTCTAAAACAAAGTAAGGTAACTTGTTCATTCTTGTACTTTCTCTCTCATTGATCCTAAGCCTCCCACAACGCATTAATTCTCTCTTTTAACCAAAAGATTGACTTGATATTATTGGAGGAGGAGAATACAACCACTCAATGGGAAATTATAAACCAAAAGAAACATGTAAAAAACACATGAATGCATAGAGATACTAAGATGTAAGTGATTAAACGCTATCGATATCAAACCTCGGTAGCGATTAAATATCAAAGTCCAAAATAAATCGCATCAAGTGTTATAAATCTCGATAAAAAAAAGTACACAACATTAGAAGTTGTACCAAATATCTAAAACATGTCACATAGTATTAAACTGATCAGACAGCAGTATCCTACTAAGTCCATAAAGACAAATGGTCTAAATCCCTCAAGGTTAATTGACCTGACCATATATGTCAATGTCATATCTAGCCTAATATGCACATACAGAGAACCAGCATCTCCTACCTACATTCAATCATGGATATCGCAAGGCCTACACCGGTCCTCATGGGGGAGAATAGATCACATTGAATGGAAAGTCTCATGATGTTTCCAAATACACAAAAGCCTTTAACTTAGGTAGGTATCAAATTTTCATTTCATAATGTCAGTGGTCAACTACAGTCCTAGCATAACAAAGTACTAAGGCCTAAATTATCACCCCTCACAAATGACTCCAAAGAGTTTTCAAATAGCGTGAATCACACCCTCAATGCACGGTTAAATAAACACTTGTTGGAGTGAAAGCTCCAAAAATCTCAATAAATACATCCAACCCAACAATGCACATATCATTTCAAATACTCACATCACATACTTTCAAATACACATCCCCCTTAAGCAAAATATTTGGCAAATCAGTAATTCAAGGAAGTATAAACTTTATTCAAAAAATCATCATGTTAAGTTCAAGATTTTCATTCACATGCAATTATCATAAACTTTACTAACCTAGAAATGATATAAGCAATTTTCTAGTTCATCAATCAAACACCTGACAATCAAAGAGAAGAGATGTGTAGGTGCTAAACAGTCATGGGGATGTGCACAAGTGATGGGTTCAAAGATGCTAGTCAAAACAAATCAATGGATGTGAGCATATATATATGGGATCAATGGTGTGATTTAAAATAACCCATAGATGGGTGCGCAAGAAATTATAGGGGATCGGCCCATGTGATTCAAATCATATCTAAGTAATTAAAAGTTGGAATATTCATGAGGGCTACATGGGAATGTGTATGGTTAAAACTTAGAATATTAGCATGGGCTACATGGGAGTGTTATGGTTTTTAAAGCTCAAAAAATTCATGTGGGTTACATGGCCTATGTGCACATAAAGTGTGTATGTTTAGAAATATAATCAATAGTTAGGATCATAGATCATGGATGAGTGTGCCTGCTTAGAGCATGGATGAAATCTTACAACTAGATGAGGGCTTAGAACTATATTGTATAAATTAACTATTGGATTGAGCTAATAAGGAAGCACGTGCATGTAATGGGTTGGTCAATTCATGCATTCGCTTAATCTAAAGTTGAGAATGATAAGGGTACTTGGTATCCTAGATTATCAATCTAGAGATGCATATAAAAGAAAATTGTGCACATGATTCTAAGTCGTGGATATTTCATGTAGGATGCTTGGGTCATGTACCAAGACACATTCGTATTTAGTTATTAGGGATGATTGTATGAATTGCATGAATTCTTAAAATGTGGGATGTGGTGATATCTCATGCACATGCACTTACTAACATGAACAACTAATTGAATCACTTAGATCTAAGAATTAAATGCTACCATGCCAACATTGTGTAGTCCATGGCTACATGTGCATGGTCCTTGGGTTTGAAAATTAAAAATGCCCCTTAACCAATCAAGGAAACGGGAGGGTCTATAATCTACGAATTGATTGAGAAGTCAAAGACATTCTCGAGTGGAGAAAGATATATGCACTCTTCATTATTAAATGATGAATAAAGACCCAACAATAGTCGTGCATGACAATGCGCTACTTTGGATGATAATCAATGAATGACACAAAGCCAAGTCTATACTCGTAATAGACGGTGTGTGTGTGGGGTATGGTGGAGCAGGTGATGTGTGCATGAGGTAAATTTGAGTGGATAATGTGAGTATGAGATGTAATTTGATGGTGGTGTGTGCATGAAAAAGAAAAGAAAAGAGTATACGTGGATGATTTATTATTATCAATCAACATATAAGCTTTCACACGAATTAGGTTTCATATACTTCATCATGCATTTAATATTGAGGTTCAAGGCAAAACAACTTCATGTACTCCATACGCCTATAATAAATAAATCCATGCACCTTGAACAAAATAAATTTTTAGATGATGCATCTATATGAACATGAATCAAAGGTGATATTTAAATTCTTCATAGTTATTTTGCCAATATAAACATAGATCAACAACATGAACTGAACAACAACTAAGCATGGACATGCAAACTTCAATTGCAAAATTAACAATTTAATTTGAATAAAAACTAATCATAAGTGCAGATAAATAGGATAAATCCATGACCTTGAAAACAAAATAGATCTAACCTAGAGTAACCATACCCCCTATTTGGTTGTTAATTTATCATTCTGTACATTCTTCTTTTCCAAAAGGCAACGATATGATCTTTGCCTTGTTGCAGCGTCTCTCTCTCTCTCTCGTATTTCTCCCCTTCTTTCTCCACCTAACCAATTTTATTTGGTCCCCCATACTATTTTGTGTTATATCATATTTATATATGCTTCTCCTTTGTATCCACTTTTTGTTATATATCCCAAAATTCTTTAGATTCCTCTCAATCTCTTCTATTTTTTTCTTATTATAGTTTATCTTAGTTTTCTAAGAGATTCATTGCGCTTGGACATCCCCTAGCTTTGGGTAAAGAATTTTCTCCAAAAACGATAATCTTATGGCTAATTTAGTGACTTAAACTTTAGTTCTAAAATGTTCATACTTACCCTATAACAAACAGAGCAACTAGCTTTTTACTGTTAATTTCATGCAAAATAAATATTTATATTATAAAAACTCAAATTGTTACGGTATGTATCTTGTGTTTATTATTATTGCAGCTGGAGTTAGTCTACGATGTAGTCAAGACACTGATAGTATTGTAGGAACATAGAGTATTTTGAGCTCTGTGACTTCCTTCAAAGATCATATGTCAGACAACGGATATACATGTTTTATCAAAAATGAAATATGATAAAATCATTCTGGACTGTCCATTAAATGTGGCTATGGTGACAACTTGGGGCACGGCCGGCTCCCAAAGTGTGATGAATGTTGTGTACAAGGCCAGAGAAAAAATTCACCATGATATGGCTGACTAGCGACTTACAGGCTTACAGCCTCAATCCAAAAGAGCCCCACTACAGGAATACATTGTGAGGCAAATATCACGTGGACGTTGGTCTTGCTTGTCTATTTGAATGGGAAATGTCGAACTTCTGTTAGAGCTATACAAGGGCGAAGAAAAAGGAAATATGAGCCCATATGCAAATTCTAAAGGTTAACGGTTAAATGCATGTGTTTTTACTGAAATATGAATCTTACACAATCTTGTTAGGCTAGTGATGATTGGGATGATATGAAGCTAAGGACAGAACTGAGTTGAGTCCGTGGTTTCGTCACTTAACATGAAACCAAGAATACATCAAATCCTTAATTTGGACTGAAAGGTAACCTGTGGCCCTAGGTCAGCACCAATTGTAAGTTTTCTACTCTTGATATACATAATGTTGTCTTAATTTCTTGTTTTCCTTTTTGATAGAATGACTAAGGTACGGATTATAACTTCAACAGCAAGACTTCTTTTTACAGTCACGAGTGTGTCAACGAGGCCTTTAATGTTTGAAGATAGATGTCCAATCGTCGATAATTGTCAAAAGTAACATATTTTAGTATCATTGCCAATGGCAGATTATATTCTACGGAACAACCATAGTTATTCTATAGTACAAGCATAGAAGTTTGGATTCAGCTATAAGTTGGCATGGCAAAATTTTGAAAAATTCGGAACTTAAAAAATGAAGCATTATTAAGATGTGAATTTAAAATTTTAAGTTAATTAAAAAAAAAAGTGAGAATTTCTTTTTAGCATGAATTTGAGAATTTGTCATAGTTTTCTCTTGATAGACTAAGGTGAGAATAAGATGTGAATATGCTTTTGTTGTTTTTATTCTATTCTGCAGCAGAAAACTAGTTCTGTGAAAAAGAATAAAATAAATTCAAGTTTCTCAAACACCCACTTAGCCATTTGTAGCAATTTACAGTTGCATAATTTAAAGATCCTTGAGATCCTTCCTGAATGATAAGGCCCCTAGACATAGATAAACGCAACTGTCATTGATTGAGTTTTTTTTTTTTCAATAGCAAAGATTTATGAAGCAAACTACCTCGAAGCTATACACTAATTCCTAAATCTACTAAAAAGTGCCACCTCAAACCTTTGACCAAATGTAACAAGCTTTCAGCCATCCAAAGAGGCATATTAGAAATCAGAAACAGATGGCATTCAGTAGACAAATCCACTACTCGTGTGTGTGTGTGTGTGTGTGTGTGTGTGTGTGTGTGAGAGAGAGAGAGAGAGAGAGAGAGAGAGAGAGAGAGAGAGAGAGAGCCTGCAAAGGTGCCACCTCAAACCTTTGACCAAATGTAACAAGCTTTCAGCCATCCAAAGAGGCATATTAGAAATCAGAAACAGATGGCATTCAGTAGACAAATCCACTACTCGTGTGTGTGTGTGTGTGTGTGTGTGAGAGAGAGAGAGAGAGAGAGAGCCTGCAAAGGTGCCACCTCAAACCTTTGACCAAATGTAACAAGCTTTCAGCCATCAAAAGAGGCATATTAGAATTAGGAAACAGATGACATTCAGTAGACAAATTCACTACTCGTGTGTGTGTGTGTGTGTGTGTGTGTGTGTGTGTGTGTGTGTGTGTGTAAGAGAGAGAGAGAGAGAGAGAGAGAGAGAGAGAGTCTGGTCTTCTGCTAGCCCTCAGGTATTTCAACTTATATCCAAGAACAAGAGCATCCTGCTATATCACTTTCGTACCTAAAATCCTACCACTTGGAGTTGAGTCTCAAGGTATTCCACGTGCCTCTTAAGTTTAGCTGTTCTTGCGACAGGAAACATATGGAGGGTTGTAGGCTGATAAGAAAGCTAGACTCTGGGGTTGACTTCATCACATTAAAAACTTCATATAGTACAAGAGGATTCAGATTCTGAAAGGAAAGCCATATTTCACATGCTTTACTAGCTGAGAGCAAACAATGGAACCACCTCCATGAAACAATGAATTCCATCATCTCAACGAACTACATCAGGAGCCCAAAGTCCAGTCCGTCTGGACTACATAACTGGAAAAGCTTCAACTTTCATATATGTACCATAACTGGATTAATTCTACGTTTCCCCACTTTGAGGATGCAATCGCAAAGAAGTACGAAGTAACGTCTGATATGGACATTTAATTCCAGCCTGCATGGAGATGTAGAATGGGAATGAGACGAGCATGGCAGAGATTTAGATTGATAAAGAGAGTTTTGCTAGAAGCTCGAAATATTGGCATTTCCAATTTATTAATGTACTTAATTACTGTTGAGCATAATATCTAGAATTGGGTTAGCCGCAATGCATTGCGGTCTATGAATAAGGCCATGTAAGTACTTCATTGTCAAGTAAGGACTGGTTTTGAGCCACGAGTTTCCAATGTAAAGAGGTACATAAAAGAGTCTTAAAGTCAGAAAATAAGCTGTGGTTTGTGTCAATCTGATATTACATGCTAATGTACTTTGGTGTTATGTGTTACAACATGCAAATATCAAATTAGTACTTGTAAAACATATTATGCAGTTAGCATTCGCAAGGTCATGCATAGTGGATAGTTTATAATGTTATTGAAAATTTCTGCTATTTTCTTCTAACAAGAAATATTACTACAACTGTAGAATTCTAGTATGTACACATGATGCAGATTTCTTCAACTTGAAGGATTCAGGTTAAGTAAAACACAATTAAAGATGTCATTTTCTTTTTGAATGGCAAAGAGTCGAAGTATAAAATAATAAAAAGATTAAAGAGAGACCAAATAAAAGTCAAGAGAATTCAAACAGCAAGGACAACAGGTAGATAAACAAGAAAAATGAGGCATATAATCAATCAAATTGATGTCAGACATTTTACATTTTATGACTCAATACACAGACTTTATTAGATCAGAAAATATAAACCCAACCAGCTGAAAATTCCTATTTACTAGTCTGACTTTGGCCAAGCTTCCCCTCCCTATGCTCCGGCAACTCATCAATAACATACCTTCAACAATGTTGCCTCTGATGATGCCACTTTATTAGTCAGGCATACAAAACAATCGTTTACTTTCTAATACACCTTAAGGGCAAGATACATCAGCTATATTCTCATCAATTGCAAAACAATCGTTTACTTTCTAATACACCTTAAGGGCAAAAATCATGACATACAAAAACTGGGAAATCTTTCAGATGTGGCTGCAACACAGTTTTTTAACCACAATAATTTAATTAAATTTCTTTGCCTGCAGATAAACTACAAACACACAAGTATACAAAATAAGTGAACATGCAGTACTTATTATCTGGACAACAGTAGTTACAACTATTGCGTACATTTGATAACAAGAGTTCAACCTGAAAAGAACCTTCTCCATGACTGCCACGGGAGAAATCCACCTGCACGTTGAAATAGATCAGGAATAAATCTTATACTATAGTCATCGTATTTAGAAGGATACCATAACTGGCACTTAATAGTATTAGCAAGATTTAGAAATGCAATCTTTGAAGTTTAACGATCCTGATCATACCACAGCCAGGGCAGCGGAAGTAATATTCATCCCTTTGAACAAGTCCTGACCCTCCACAAAGCTGGCATTTCCTTTGTGCAATCTAGAGAGAAAGACAAGGAAGACTTATTTCCAATATAAACTTGGAGTGACTATAGTAAGAAGGATAAGTTAATTACTGAAAATGGCGACAAAATTCTTAAGAGAACAAATACCAGCAAAGCAACAAAAAGTTGTTTCATTAGGTATTATATCGCACATTGTTTATGCAAATCCTTCACTAGTACTAGATTTAAAAGTAATAAACATGAGAAACTATAGACTAACGAAGTTGGTAAGGAGCACAAACTGTCACTGTCTCAGACTTCCAATCCCTGGGATGAACAAGCAATAATACAGGAGAGCCATTTCAGCAATCAAGCTGCTCCACCAGATATTTGATAAAACGAAGGGGGCCATTAGGCCTATCAAAGATCGCCTCTATCTCCATTCAAGATATACCAGGGATGAAAAGTTTAATTTGGAAAACAGATGATGTGAAGCTACCCAAAGCAATCAACAGATGGAAGATAGAAAAATGAGTGTATGTTTGGTTTTGTTAGTCATTCTAGGAGAAACGTTCTCTCTATATAACAAAATTAGTATTACAGGTTGTAATTTGGAAGAAAATATTTAAAGCAAGATTATTAGGGAATCAAATTTTAAAAATAATATCATAATGATTCCAAAAGCTTTCTCCTGGAGGAAGACTTATTGTTTTAGGGATCATGGACAAATTTATGATCTTTATCAATGGACGATTTCAAAAGTAAGTATCAGAATCCATTCTTAGTACACTACTTGATGGAAGTTATTTCTACAGCAAACCTATACAAATCCAAAAATATAGAAACTTTTCTAGTATACAATAAATTAATGGGAAATGCTAACAGTCAAAAGCTGAAGTCATTTTTCTTTTACGAGGAAGAGAATCATGGAAATCAAGAGGGCTAACAGGCTCTGAAACTCTTTTGAATCTCCACAGAAGACATAGGCTCCTAGCAATGAACTGGACATAGTGATTCCAAAGATCTAAACATTTAATGCATTGATTTGTGATTATCCTTTTATATTTTTCTGGAGTGTGGAAGAAACTTCCAGTATTGCTGTTTCAAGGTGAGGGGACACGCACGGATAGTCCTTGTCTCTGCTCATTGATTTGTCCATATTTTTATAATATAATAGAGATAGTATGAACTATTACAAGCTTATTCAATAAAATATTTGCTTTTTTCTCACAATATTTTGCTAGAAATCTTCAACTTCTCTGAGTTGCATCAATATGCTCACAGGCAGAGATCAGAACTTCCACAAGCAGGCTGGTAATAATGAAATCTCTCATGCAGAACCAAATATACTTTCGATACAGCTAATATTAAATGTAACAGGTCTATCAACCATTAGTGCTAGTACATGTTTCATTTTTAGCAAATTATTTTGTTCTTCAGGTAATTTAGACTAGCGTGGCTGATGTAAGTGGCTCTCTTGGGGGTTGCATTATATTGTTCCAGCTAAATGAAGTCAGATTGTTACATGCCTACTACTAACCCGGTAAGCAAGCACGAGAGAAGCAAGCAAAGTAGAAGCTTTGCCAAAAGCAAGATGCCGGGCTTATAAATGACATAGAGTTCCTAATAGAAAATGACGACTCTTCCAGAAAAACGAAGTTATTCAAGTTCTTTTTCCCAAAGAAGAACTGATCCAATGGCCCAACGAGTCATCTACTTAACAGGACCCCCCAATAAGTGGATGTGGACGTTCACGTGCAGGCCAACTGAGAGAGAGGGTAAGATTTTTCATTTTTTTTAAATGTCATTTATAGCCTTATTGTGAGAGAGAGAGAGAGTAGTTTTCTAAGTGAGAGAGGGGTGACTTTCAGTATTTCCAAAATGCATTAATAGCTGTGTTAGGCCAGGAAGGAATAAAACTTAATGATAAGCAGTATTCAGGAAGAAATGGAGCTCAATTCATTAATAACATGGATGAATTACAGGGGATTTCAAAATCAATCAAGCAAAAAGACCACTAGAACTAGTAGGAAGTAAGAACTGAAGTTCCTCCTCTGCACTGCCCACTCCCTTTTTCTTCTTTTCTTCTCCTCCCTTTCCTCTCTCTCTTTTCTCCCTTTTATCTTCCCTTTTCCTCCCATTCCTGCCTAACTCTGTAACAGACTGGATACTAACTGCCTATTTGATATATCCTACTCAACTAATTATATATGTATATCCTAACTAACTGCATCACTTGGTTGTTATATCCTAACCAACTAATTTCCTAGATAACCTTCTATCATATTTGGAAAATCTGAAAATCTTTTGCCAACAGATGTCTTTTTGTTTCCTTGTAATTACCTCCTCTTCTTAGAATACGTCTGGGGTATGGGAGGTGTAACATTACCCCCCCCCAAGTAGTTTCACCTTGTCCTCAAGGTGAAAGGAGGGAAATTGAGTGTCCAACACCTCATAGAGCTCCCATGTACTATCACAATCAGGTAGGTGTTTCCATTTCACCAAAAATTCCGTGCAACCATTTGGCATTGTCCTGATGTTCTTGATGGAGTCTGGATACATGACAAGTTCCATTTCCTTAGTGAGGTCAGTAGGTAGGGGTTGAGTTTGGGTTGAACTGAACAGGGCAGCCTTCAGTTGGGAGACGTGGACAACGGGATGGATTCTAGTGGTAGAAGGTAAATCAAGGCGGTAGGCAACTGTGCCAATGCGCTCCAAAATAGTGTAGGGACCGTAAAACCAGGGGCTAAGTTTTTCATTGGGTCTTTTAGCCAGTTTCTTGAACTTAAAGGGCTGGAGTTTCAAAAAAACTCGATCACCTACCTGGAACTGGATGTCCCTACGGCCCTTATCAGCTTAGGATTTCATTCTGGCCTGAGCTATTAAGAGGTTATGCTTAAGCTCCTGTAAAATTGTATTCCTGTTTTGAAGTTGTCTGTTAACTTCCTCCACGACTGACCCTTCATCTGAAAGCCTTAACACAATAGGAGGATCACGACCATAAAGTGCTTTAAAAGGGGACATGCCAGCAGCTCCTTGAAATGTAGTATTATACCAAAATTCTGCCCAAGGAATCCATTTGGGCCATAGCTTAGGATGGTGTGAGGTGAAGCAGCGCAAATATGTTTCTAGACAATGGTTGACGACTTCCGTTTTTCCATCCATTTGAGGATGGTAAGCAGTACTCATCCTTAACTCAGTCCCCGCCATCTTGAATAGTTCAGCCCAAAATTGGCTAATAAAGAGACGGTCCCTGTCGGATACAATGGAATGCGGGTATCCGTGTAACCGCACTATGTCTTTGACAAAGAGAGCAACCACCTCCTAAGCAAAAAACGGATGGCCCAGTGGAAGGAAATGGCTGTACTCGGAAAGACGGTCTACTACCACCAGAATAGTATCCAGCCCTTGAGATTTGGGTAAGCTGCCAATAAAATCCATGGATAAGTCATCCCAGACTTGTTCAGGAATGGGTAAAGGCTGAAGAAGACCGCCAGGTTTGAGTGCTTGGTATTTATTCTGCTGGCATACCTCACAAGCAGCCACAAATTGCTGCACATCCTTTCCCATTCCCCTCCAAAACACCACATTAGAAAGCCTTTTGAATGTCCTAAAGGTCCCTAAATGTCCACCTGCTAGAGTGGAGTGAAATTCCCTGAGTAAGGTGGGAATCCGAACAGAAGTCTTTGGGATAGCGAGTCTGTCATAAAAGAGCAAGTGGCCATGACGAAGAGAGAATCCCTTGTGATGGTTCAGGCCAGCCAATAAGTCCTGTAGGATGGGGCCTAAAGTCCCATCTTGTTTGATCTCATCTGTTAGAGCTTGTAATGCTGAATGCTGGACTGTTGAAAGGGCGAGGAGAGGAGAAGTGTGCGCCAAGTCTGATGCACCCTCAGGGTTAGATGTGGTGTGTGCATCAGTGATGCCATTGTTATCCATTCTAGAGAGGGCATCTACTGCCCGATTATTCTTACCTGGTTTGTAGTGAATGTCAAAGTTGAAACCAAGCAATTTGATGAGCAACTTTTGCTGCTCACTGCTGAGGATGCTTTGGGTCAAGAGGAATTGGAGGCTCCGTTGATCTTTTAAGATAGTGAACTTCTGGCCTAGCAAGTAATGACGCCACTTCTGGACAGCTAGGACAACTGCCATAAGTTCCCTTTCGTATACATACTTGGATTGAGCGCGGGGAGCGAGTGCTTGGCTGAAGAAGGCAATTGGCCTTCCCTCTTGCATGAGAACAGCTCCAATGCCTTTTCCCGAAGCATCAATCTTCAGAATGAATGGCTTATTAAAGTTGGGAATAGCTAATACTGGCACCGTCGTCATGGCGCGCTTTAACTCGTTGAAGGCTTGTTGTGCCTCCATTGACCAATGGAAGCTATCTTTCTTGAGAAGACTGGTAAGAGGTGCAGCGATAATGCCCTAGTTCTTCACAAATTTGCGGTAGTACCCGGTGAGTCCCACGAAACCCCTTAACGCTGTAACATCCTGTGGAGTAGGCCATTTGAGCATACAGTCTATCTTTGAGTTATTTGCTGATATTATATGGTCTAAATATTCTAATTGAGTTTGGGCAAAGCAGCATTTCTTTTTTTTAACAACTAAGTTATGAGAGCCCAACAATTTCAGTACCATTTCCAGATGTTCTAAATGTAGGCGAATATCAGGATAAACAAGTATGTCGTCAAAGAAAACTAGCACGAACTTATAGAGACAGCGGCAAAAGATGTCGTTCATAAGAGCCTGAAAAGTGGAGGGTGCATTGGTCAAGCCGAAGGGCATGACCAAAAACTCGTAGTGACCCTCATGCGTACTAAACGCCATCTTGGGAACATCCTCTTCCTTGATGAGCATTTGATAGTATCCGGATTGAAGATCCAGCTTAGAGAAAACAGTAGCTCCATCTAGTTCATCCAATAGTTCATCAATAGTGGGGATGGGAAATTTATTTGGAACGGTGATCTTGTTGAGGGCGTGGTAATCAACGCAAAAATGCCAACCTCCGTCTTTCTTCTTAACTAATAGTACGGGGCTGGAATAGGGACTCGTGCTTTGCCCGAATGATGCCCGCCTCCCACAATTGTTGGATGATCCGCTCAATCTCATTCTTTTGACAGTGTGGATAATGGTACGACTTGATATTAGGGGGTGTAGTATGGTCTTGGATCCTGATGGCATGGTCTTATGGTCGGCTAACAGGCAATTTTAACGGCTAATCAAAGAGATGGGCATACTGGTCCAAGAGAAGTCTGAGCCTGGGATGGTCCGAGAGTGGTTGCGACTCCCTCTCTAACTGCAAGCCTTGGTACTCAACCATATAGCTCGCACCTGAGCTGGGGATGGCACGCTGCAGGGCCTTGAAGGATAAGAGTAACCGTGACAGAGATGGGTCGCCCTTCAGAGTTACCCTCTGGCCCTGCACGACAAACTCCATGGTGAGGTCAAGGTAGTTTGCAGAAACTTCGCCGAGAGTGCGCAGCCATGCCATTCTGAGAACCAGGTTTGTTTCGCTCAGTTCGAAGGGATGGAAGTGGTGTTTAAGCACCAAACCAGGAAGGCACAAGACTATATTCCGACATACCCCACAGCCACGGACACAAAATCCGTCCCCAACTTGCACTCCGAACGGCCTGGTGTTGGTTACAGGAAGGTGCAACTTGTCTACCAACTGCCAAGCTATGAAATTGTGGGATGCCCCTGTGTCGAGGAGGACAACCACTTCCCAGTGCTCCAGAACCCCTCGTACTTTCATCACGTCTGCAACCAACATCCTGACTAGAGCTTGCATTGATAGCTTGAGTAGGGTTGATTCCTCCTTGCACGGACCCTCCTCGTCGTGGTTCTGGTTTTCCAGATCTTCCCCCTCATCGCCATCCTCGCCTAGAAGAAGCACCTGCAATTGGTGATTCTTGCATCGATGCCTGAGAGAATATTTCTCGTCGCATCTAAAACAAAGCCCCATAGCCCGTTTCTGCTTGAGGTCCTTCTCCGAAAGTCGCCGAAAAGTGTTGCGCCGAACCGAGGAAGGCTCTCCCGTGCGAGATGACCATTCTCCCCGAAACCCTAGCTCCTTCGTTGTCTCCGGGAGTCGAGCGTAGGTTGGCGATAGTGAATTACGAAAATGCCCCTGTGGGCCAGATTCAACAGCAAGGCCCTTTAGGGAAGGTCCATGACCCCATGATGTCCTAGGTCCAGACCCACCTTTGTGCCCTTGGGCTCGCACCCGTTCAAGGGCTTCATTTTTTTCCTCGATTTTCTGGGCCAAGTCCATAGGCCCAGCTAACAAAGCGGGCTTGAGCATTCTCACCTCAACCTTTAACTCCTCCCGTAGCCCATTTAGTAAAGTCCCCTTCAACAAGTCATCGGGCAGATCCTCCAAGGGGCCCGACATCAGCTCGAATTCCCTGCGATAGTCGGCGACAGAGACGACCTGCCGGAGCGACAACAGGGCCTCATAGTCGTCGTCGGACTGCAATGACCGGAACCTCTGGAGAAGGGTAGTCTGGAAAATCTGCCAAGAACGGATCGGTGATCGCGCATCGGTCCAGAGAAACCAGTGAAGGGCTTCTCCCTCCAAGCATACTGACGCCGCCAACACCTTCTCCCCGTCGGGGAGTCGGTTCAACTGGAAATACCTCTCAGCTCTGCACAGCCAGCCGTGAGGGTTGTTGCCGTTGAAGATCGGGAGGTCCAGCCATCTGGGTTCGAGCCTAGGGTTCTCCGGTATCACCGGCGGGACCTGGTTGTCCCCACCCGATGACTCCCCTGCCTCTGGTGCCTGAGCTCTTCCCCTATCCCCAGCCTAATTCAGGGGCGTTTCTTCCCCATCCTGCTTCTACCTCATCCAAGCCCGAATCTCCATCAGGTACTCTCCTATAACCGCGACATTGGTTTGCAACCTTCCTAGGTATTCTTTCATGCTTCCCACTTCCGATCCCACATTCTCTAGCTCTTTTTCCATGTTCTCTACTTTTTCTGATCTAGTCCTTACCATGTCCCAAGAATGGAACCGTGCTCTGATACCATTGTTAGGCCAGGAAGGAATAAAACTTAATGATAAGCAGTATTCAGGAAGAAATGGAGCTCAATTCATTAATAACATGGATGAATTACAGGGGATTTCAAAATCAACCACGCAAAAAGACCACTGGAACTAGTAGGAAGTAGGAACCGAGGTTCCTCCTCTGCAATTCCCACTCTCTTTTTCTTCTTTTCTTCTCCTCCCTTTCCTCTCTCTCTTTTCTCCCTTTTATCTTCCCTTTTTCCTCCCATTCCTGCCTAACTCTGTAACAGACTGGATACTAACTGCCTATTTGATATATCCTACTCAACTAATTATATTTGTATATCCTAACTAACTGCATCACTTGGTTGTTATATCCTAACCAACTAATTCCCTGGATAACCTTCTGTCATATCTGGAAAATCTGAAAATCTTTTGCTAACAGATGTCTTTTTGTTTCCTTGTAATTACCTCTTCTTCCTGGAATACGTCTAGAGTATGGGAGGTGTAACAAGCTGCTATAAAGTGAGAAAGAAAAAGAATAAATGTCGTTATTGAAACTTGAAACAATTGTTTAGTTATAGCTTAAAACATAATATGATTTTTTTTCAAATGATTAAACTATAGTATAAATTACTCTCCAATTTTGGTCAATGTCCAACCTAGGAAGCTTAATATATTGTATGGGTACCAAATTTAGAATCTTGCTACATAACAAACATAACCACCCATGTGACTCAGAATTAATGATTATACAGATCATAAACTTTGTTTGACACACAAAACCTGTATTTTCCGTACTATATTTCTTTCCCATGTAAAAACATGCTTTTACCAGCATTTCCATACCTAGATCTAAATTCTAAAACCTTAGATTTTCCAAAATAATTTTCTTGAAACCAAAAAGTTTTCTGTTGCAGTAAATGTTTGCAGATTCCACAACACTAATCATTTTTCTATTATCTTTTTCCTCTATGCCAATTGACGTATCATGGCAAATGAAGTATCTATCTTTGATAGAAAGGTCTAAAGGTCTCTCATTGAACCAACTAACAGGCTACAGCACTAGTTTTGTTCTTTTCTTTTTTTCGAATGGCTAAACTTTAGTATAAGTTACTCTCCAGCATTGGTCAATGGTCAACCTAGGGAGTTTCCTTTATTTATAGTATAGATACCAGATTTAGAAGTTTGCTGGGTGACAAACGCAAGAGATTTAGATACCAGATTTAGAATTTGCTAGGTGACAAATTCAATGACCATGTGACTCAGAATTAATGATCATACAGATCATAAACTTTGTTTGACAGTCAAAAACTTGTATTTTTCATACTATATTTCTTTCCCACATGAAAACATGCTTTTACCAGCATTTCCATACCTGGATCTAAATACTAAAACCTTACTTTTTCCAAAGAGAATTTCTTGAAACCAATAAGTTTTTCATTGCAGGAAATCTTAGCCGATTCTACCAATCTAATCATTTTTCTATTATCTTTTTCCTCTCTGCCATTTGACATATCATGGCAAATAAAGTAACCATTTTGGATATGAAGGTCCAAAGGCCTCTGATTGAATCAACTAAAGTGCTACAGCACTAGGTCTCTTCTTTTTTATTTTGCCAGCCACAGAAAAACTGAAAACAACAACATAGAATTTAAGCCATTGTCATGGTTGAAAGTTCTGCACATCAAGTTTTTGAAGAGTACACCCATGATTTGACCAAGAGTCAGCTAGGTTATTTTCTGATCTTAAAACATGCAAAGAATTATGCAGTCTTCTGTTGAGAAGAAATGTGATTTCATTTACCAAATCAGCCATCCTACAGGGTGTTGCTCTGTTATTTTTAAGCCACCTCATCACATTCGCAGAGGTGTCCTTCCAAAATCAAAGGTTATCCAGCAAGATAGTGTAAGAGACACCTTTCAAAAAACAAAAAACAAGAAAAGATAGTGAAGGAGATGAGTCATTGTTCTTGCTACTATGATTTCAGCAGTATTGATCTCTAAAACCCTTCCTGAGCCCAAGTATTTCAATAACAGATCGATTGATCTCTGAAAACACCACCTAATCCAGAAAGCCAAGGATCCTCCCTTGACAAGAGGCATTCAAGCTCAGCTTCACTAACCTATTTGAGGGGCACTCCAACTTGGACTTTAAATTATCTGCATAATTAATAAATGCAGTGCTGATTTGCAGAGTAATCCTGAAATGAACTTGCACTAATAACTGCCATGCTGCCAATATTTATGCCTTTCCACTGATTGAATTTTGCCTTTCAAAAATCCTTTTGTTTCTTTCTAGCAAATGGGCCATATCCGCACCATTAGCATGACCTTCATATAGTCTCCTTCCTTTTGAATACCATCTGAATTTTCCATGTTCCACAAGGTCATCAATGCTGTGAGGCTTTACCCAGGTAACATTAAAGCAACAAGGACTGCATTCCACAATTTAGATGAAACCACAGTTCAAAAACAGATGGGATAAAGATTCCTCTGCAGAGCAGCACATAGGGCATTTAGTGGCCACTTCTCCCCTTCTCTTGAGATTCTCATGTTAAAGGATTAACAAGTATTACCAAGCATGAGCTGTCATCTAAAATCCAGAGAGCTTGGTGGATCCAGCCAAGACCAAATGAAGTTACCTCGACTTGACCAAGACTAAGCCTCTTGGGCAACATTTCCACACAACCTAATCTTTATTCGAGGAGCAAAGGTAGACCTTTTGAAGAAGCCTGATGATTTCATCTTCCAATTCTAATTCATAGACAAATAACAACATCCTGTACTTGAAAGACTATGTTCTCTCCAAAGACTACATTCTCTCCAAGCCATTGATGTTAACGAATTCTATGACCACACTCTCCTTATTGAGATAAAGATCACAAAGGCTAGCACTAGTTCAAGTTTAAATATTGCCTATGCAGTCACATGCGCGACTAGTCACTAAGCACAAAATTGAGCAAGGGCTACAACTTGACTATGGGTAGCCGCAAGGGTGAAAAGTCACAGTGCAACTAGGAGCAAATAGTTGCGCCTGGCAACTTTTGTGCCCCTGATTCCAGGTACCGGATCGATCTGCAATCATCAGTCCTCAATTTTCTTTTGTCAAAGATGGGAACAGGTAAAAGGGAAGCAAAAGGGGAAAGGGAAATGCACATTTTGCCAAACAAATCACCATTTTTGTGTAAACCTGATCATTGATTGTCTACTCTCCATTGTTTTCGCTGGTGAAAATGGCCGGGAGGAAGGGTGGAGCATAGGTCGCTCTCTCTCAGGTTTTTCTCGTTTCCTTCGTCAAATTCGACTTGGATCTGTTTTATTTTTAAGAATGGGGTGCCATTATCAGTTCTGGCCCCCTCCCTTTATAAAAAAACTATATTATATTATATTATATTATATTATATTATATTATATTATATTATATTATATTATATTATATTATATTATATTATATTATATTATATTATATTATATTATATATGCGTGTGTGTATATATATATATATATATATGTATATTATATGCAGTAATATATAATTAATTTTTTAATTTTGTGCCTAGGATCAAGTCACATGATTAGGCGCACCTAGGAACTCCATATGCAAGTTGCACCCCTTACACCTGGTATGCATTGCGCTATGCGTAGAGTATTGCAAACAAGCTTCAAACATGACCTTCCATGTCTTAGAAACTAAATAGGTCAAACTACCTTCAGTAACTTTGGTCTAGCTCAAGAAAAAATATTCATCACAATATTTAGATGGCTAATTCCAAATGATGGAGGAGTCTTAGTTACATTTGAAAGGCTTCAAAATAGAAGCAAGGAAGAAAGTTCCTAAACACTCAATGCCTCTATGTCAAAATCTTTTTGAAACCACTTAACCAAGTAAAGGTACCATCTCTCCAATAGGTAACAAGATGAGGGAGATTAGACTTAGATGGTTTGGACATGTTCAAAGGAGGCCAACAACGGCACCAGTTAGAAGGAGTGAGGCAAGACAAGTTGAAGGTTCTAAAAGGGCAAGGGGAAGGCCCAAAAGAACGTGGATAGAAGTGGTGAGGAAAGATTTAAAAATTTTGGGACTAAATGAAGCCATGGTATTTATTAGAGTGGAATGGAGGAATAAGATTTATGTGGCCGACCCCTAATTGGGATAAGGTCTTGATGATGATGATGATCATCATCATCAAAGCCTTATCCCTATTAAGGGTCCACTATGGGAATCTTGTTCCTCCATTCCTCTCTATCAAGTGTCATGGCTTCATTTAATCCAAATATTTTTAAATCTTTTCTCGCCACTTCTTTCTATCTACGTCCTTTTAGGCCTTTCCCTTGACCTTTTAGCTCCTTCAACTTGGATTCACTCACTACTTCTAACATGTGCCGTTTTCGATCTCAATTGGACATGTCCAAACCATTTAAGTCTACCCTCCCTCATCTTATTGGCCTATTGGTGCTACTCATAAATTTCTTCTAATATTTTCATTTCTAATCTATCCTTTTTTGTCTAGCCATTCATCCATCTCAACCTCCTCATTTCGACCATGCCCATCCTATGTACGTGTTGTTCCTTAACTACCTAACACTCTGATCCATAGAGCATGGCCAACCTTGCAGCCATCCTATAGAATATTCCTTTCAGTTTAAGGAGCATCCGCAAATGACACAAAACTCCAGAGGTATATCTCCATTTGTTCCAACCCACTTGGATTCTCTAGATAACATCCCTCTCAAATGCTCTCATGAATTATTGATCCTAAGTATCAAAAGTGGTCCTTGTAATGAACTTTTTGGTTATCAATCTTTACTGGCGCTTCACTCTCAGTCCTCTCCTTGCTAAAATTGCATTCAATATACTCTGTCTTAGTTCAGCTAATTTTAAATCCTTTAAACTCTATAATCTCTTCACAACTCTAGCTTTGCAATTACACCCTCGCTTGTAATAACAAAAATTATATAATTCTAATTATGTTATACTTTTCAAAAGTAGTTACCCTTGAGATGTAGTGATGTGACACTTCCAATATGCAAATTATTTGCTGATCAACAGATGCACAGGCTAAAGCAACCTAAATTCATCTTGTAGTCACATTCAACTCGAATTTCAACTATTATTTTGTTGTCCAAATCCGTGTAAATACTCTCACCAATTTAACTCTCACTCAAATGCCAAAAGATATTCCAATTGGAAAATTCAAACATCCAAATAGACAAGGTTTTTCAATTGAATCCATATTCTCACCATGATTCATTAGCAACCTGATGTTTGATGTAATATTACCAAATTGGAATATATTTTCCAGTTATGGCATTGCCAAGTTGGATACAAAAAGATGAACCATCTCCATAGTGTTAGCCTCATCTTCTTGAATCAATTACTTATTACAATAGCTCAGAAGATAAAAGAAAAGAAAAAGTTATATTTAGCTACCCAACTAGAACCAATGAACTTGGATGCCTAACCACTTGTTTTACTTCTTTAAAATTTTAGAAAAATCAATGGTTATGGTTTTCAATACAAAGAAACATAGGTAGAAAGCATCCAATGCGCATGAAATCTTGTACTTAGCCTATTTAAACCACTCCAATGGGCATGAGATGTTGTATTACTATTTGTATCTAGTGGATTAACTAATTTTTCTATGCCAAACATGATGAATGGCTTAGATTTTCCCATGAGAGAGAGAGAGAGAGAGAGAGAGAGAGAGAGAGAGAGAGAGAGAGAGAGAGAGAGAGAGAGAGAGAGAGAGAGAGAGAGAGAGGTGATGTGAACTCCTTCCACGCTTTTGAGCATGGACTCCTGCCAAGACACGTGCAATAAAATGTAGATTGAATAACAGCATATTGTATCAATCATGATTTGCAAATAAATTGGATAATATAATTTCTCAGATCTTTCAAATTAAAAAAATATATTAATAATAAATGGTTGCAAACACCTATAACAGCTAGAACTTTTAGGTGGCCTAATATTTTTGAAGATATGTACCATTCACAGTGTTTCCCTTGGGTTAGATCAATCATGATCCAAAATTCTCATCCAAAAGGGTGGCAAAATATGACACAACACGATAACCATCTTGAACCCGACACAAATTTAGTGGCTTAGGGTTGAGCCTTATCGTGTTCATGTCATTTTCCGGTCAACCCAAAAATGACACACCAAAAATCATGTCGTGTTCGGGTCAATCAATGTTAACCTATTGTATTGACCTGTTTGACATGCAAACTATTAATTCGTCGTGTTGACCCCTCTGACCTAACACCTATTAAAGTAATATAGGATGGTTTTTCAAAAACAGTCCTATATTAATATAGGGCGATTTTTTAAAGCCCGTCCTATATTTTTACGGTTATTAAAAAACCATCAAGATAGGATGGGTTTTCAAAAACAGTCATATAGGACAGTTTTTTAAAACCAGTCCTATATTCTTATAGTTTTTGAAAAACCTTTAATATTGAACGGGTTTTTAAAACCATCCTATACTCCTATACTCTATATAGGACGGTTTTTTAAAACCTGTCCTATATTATTATGATTTTTTTAAAACCTTTAATATAGGATGAGTTTTCAAAAACCATCCCATACTCTTATATGAATATAGGATGGGTTTTGAAAACCGATCCTATATTTTTATGACTTTTGAAAACCATCAATATAGGATGGGTTTTCAAAAACCGTCCTATATTTTTACGGTTTTTGAAAAACCAACTGCCTCATTTAATCGTGTTACATGAGTCATGTCAACTCGTTTAATAATCATATCATATTCGAGTCGCGAATTTTTGACACGATTATTAAGCGGGGCGTGTTCGTGTCGACCCATAACTATAATGTGTCAGTCTCGATATGACACGAACACAACCCTCCAACTCGAATTGCCAGGCCTACTCATCCATTGGATTATTGTAGCAAATGACTGCGCTCAGTTGTAAAATGGATGGTGAAACATTCTATGGTTCATGTTTCAACTCAATAAAAACAGCAGTGAAGTTGTAGCCAATCGTAACATGTATTAAGGGGCTCATGAGGAAAAGCATGGGGGCATATATCAATACCCTGAAAATAAGCGTAGATAATATATATATATATATATATATATATATATATATATATATATATATATATAATTCTTCTTAGCAAAAATTTAAAAGAAACATACAATGCGCTTTCCAAACTCGATTCCTGCAACCACGAAAGGTGTAACTCCAGCTGAAATCAAACAGATCAAAGACAAGCTATAAGGAATCCCCTTGGAAGCACTATTTCTGGCAAATGAAAAACTCATGCAATGAAGAAATTCAATTGCAAAAGACGAAAATTAAAGAGAAAAAAGAGAGGGAAAATTAGAGGAAGAAGGTGAGTCAAATACCTATAGTTCCAACAACGATTTGCCAGGTGACTTCAGCCTGAATGGGACCAGTGGCGGAAGCGACGTCATCGATAACAGAAATTCTGGTTGGAAATCTGCATTTGCCAGTCGAATGGTTGCTCCAGCCTCGGGGAAGGAGATTAGGGTTTGGTTTTGCAGAATTGATAGTTGATTTTGGTAGGTTTATGGAGCTTCGGGAAACGAGAAGGGGAGTACGTATTGAAACTTCCATTTTGTTGATTGTGAGGAAGAGATTGCCGAACTCGCGCTTAACTAGGGGGTGCAAATATCAAAATTGCGCTGGATAACTTGGAGCTTAACTAGAGCCACGTATGCCAATTTGATTCTCCACCGTTAGAACCGTTATTCGTAAATAAAGAAGAATTTCGCGGCCTAATGGCAATAGAATGTGGCAGGCTGACTTTGGAATGATCGAGACCGTCCATGTGTTAATTCCACATTTTGAAACACGTAAAGTTTCACAGCACCACTTCAGTGAGACAGCACCCATCCGCCAATCGAATGTGTTTCAATCATTGAATCCGAACTCTTTAGGTAAGAATCCGATGGTTCAGATCATGTATAAAGTGGTTACATAACACTACATCTAATTGATATATCAACATGAGATCCAGCCTTCTTAATCGTAGACATATATGTAATTTACCGTATAATATTCTTTTTATTTCACATTAAAAATTATATTGATTTTTAATAGAAACAAGTCTCCCAAACAGGCACTAAAAATCTACACCATTTGTGTTGTCCTTATCCACATCCCCAAAGTTTTTGTTTATTGTAAATTTGTAATACACATTCCCATAAATTCATCTCATGTGATGACTTGGGTTTTTAAATTATGATTTTTTCAAAAAATTTATTTTTCAAAGGCTGGATTGATTTATATTTTTATTTATAAAATTAAAACATAAAAAAAAAGTTCTCAAAAATTATTTTCTAAAAACCCTGAATTCTCTCTTTCAAAACACATGTCTTTTTCAAAGGCAAGCCCATGTCTGAGCCGTTTAAGATTTATCACAAACTCAAATAAAATAAGAGCCCAAGATGAATCAATCACTGCAGCATTGCTAATGTAATCATCAATGAAAATATTTGTCTTCACATCTCAATGTCATAATACATGAGTCTTTTCATTAATAGAAATAATTTCTAAATTGGCAGCTCCTTGTCTTCTTAAAGTGTAGCCTAGGTCCTCCTCTCCTTGCTCCTATGCTTTTTGCAATAGATCACCATGCTTTATTATAAATTAAGTATGCATCATACTAAATAGATAAATGTAGACAACAAACTCAAAAACCATGGCATCCAACACACACTTGCTTTGAAATCATATTTTTCAATATAATAAAATCACACGACTATCTTACCTTAGTCATTCCATGTTATACATTTATAGGAATTCACAAGTATTTAAATTTCATCAATTCATGTGAATAGATAATCACATTTTCATGAGTCATATAAATTAATATTATCAAAATCTAAAAGTAATCGTTCAATAAAACCACAACATCAACACTATAGTTGACAAAATATCTCATATATCTTGATATTTTGATAAGTACTCTACCAATTAGTCATAAGTACTCATCTAGCAAACATATTAGATTTATCTTATATAAAACCTTGGTTCATCTTAGGCAGAACCATGAGCCAAAACAAAAATATCATGGGACTCACTATGACACCCCAGGTTTTCATACTTTTTCTTTGTTCTTAAAGTGCTAAAAAAAATAATTCACAAAACTTGAATGTCATCTCTACCAAATAAGACACATTTCAAAATTTTTGAAATGCTAAAAGAAATATATTCAATAATTTTCAAGATTTTATCCAGTCACGGCTCATAGTCTAAATATATAACCACATATAAATACATGTCTAGAAAGATCAAATTGAAGTCATCTACTTACATTGTTAGCACAAAGCTTGCGCTATTGTTATCCTCATCAAAGGTTCCACCTTGAGCTATTTTTTCTTCAAGTCCATTTTTTCAAACCTGAGACATTGTAAATGAATTACAATGTCTCAACAAGCTTATGCTTTGTAGGTGCTTTGAACATCAATTTGGCAGTTTAAATAAAGCCAAATATAATTTAGATATCTAGGCCATTTATTCTAAGGAACAATATATATATTAATATAGTCTAACCATGCGATAATATTCGTATCATAAATATCTCAATTTATTTAAAGTAATTTTATATTATCTTATCGCATAAGATATACAAATTCACATCTTGTAATCTCATTAAATATCAACTCATGATGTAGGCATATCTACATCAAATCATCTTTAAAATGTAACAACTTATAATCTTCTTAGAACGTATTATAAGCACGTGTAATGTAATTAGCATAATAGAAATCTTATCTAGGATTTAATCTATCTATGTACAATATCGGTAGAGGTAAAATTACAAGATATCCATACGAATGAATAATCATACTCTTAGTATGCATAAATCAATAATAAAGTGATAAAGCAGTAAAATCACTTCTCGATTCAATAATAAGCAAATCCATGCCAAATCAAAATCAAATATATTAGCTCACCTATAGGCAAATCCAAGTCAAGTCTACAATAATGCATATCAATGTAAAAAACCAAAATCACAATAGAAAATTTGTTGATCTAAGGATGATCTGACTGTCAGATTAAGGTATAAACTTTAGATACACACAAAATTGAGCAGATGAAGATGAGATAGAACTGATTAATAACAATTAATGTGGGGATTAAGGATCTAATCATAAATAGAGATCTTAGATAATGATCCAACAGTTGGATCGCCATAGATTCCATTGAGATGAAATAAATAACACAAAATAGTACTATGATACTAACATGCACATCTGAGTGTGCAAGCTAAGAGGATTACACGCTTCATTTGGGTTGTCTCTCATTGAGGTAAGTGATGACATTTAATGTTATGTTTTGATTTATAAAACCTTACATTATCATAGCATCATGGTTGATTGTGATGGATTGTCACTTGTTTATTTATTCTGAGATTTTGTGAGATTTAACATCTTATGCTATGATCGATATTAGATTTTGATAGTGAATTGAATGGGTTTTCATGATCAATTGTTTTATGAGATTGATACCACGTATCTTATGTATGATTAGTAATTATCTTTCTTTATTGCATCACTAAGATTGGTGGATTTTCATAAAATTGGTGGAGGAGGCTTAGTGGCTAGTCCTTTGAGAAGCTAACCCGGGGATGAGGGGTGTGCCTTGGGGATTGTGAGCCACGAGTGCTCCTGATTTTCAAGATACAGAATTTTTGTGTTTTGTGATTTATGACGAGTGCTCTCACCCAATGGATGTCATGTTAGGAGGGAGTAGGGCTGGCCACCCACCCTCTAAAACTGTGATGTGAGTTATAATGTGATAGACACATTCCCACATATAGCTTTCAGTAGGGGTTTGGTAACATGGATAGTCTACACTACTGGTGCAGGCCTTTCCATGGGGACAGATGTTAAGTCTCCCATTATGGTGTTGACAAGGAGCGACGGTGGTTGAGACCTTGGAGGAGTTGCTACTGCGGCATGACAATCCATACTCTTATTCCGTATGCTTGCATGATGAGCATGGAGATGTTATTGTATGCCTACATGTGATGACACTCAGAGAATTGATATAAGTACTCACGATCTATTATACAAGTGTATGGGACACTCGTGAGACCCACATAACATGGGGTGCCCTGTTTGTTATTGTATGCTCATTTACGTTGGATCATATCCTGTTTTACATTGATGAGATCATCATGTTTTAAATCCATGAGGTGCATGTTTCATCACATATGATGTTTTAAGACTATATTAACATTACTTATGAGACTTATATTTTCATGGATAATTGACCTACATATCATATCCACTTTATCATTTGATTTTGTTTTTCCTTGTTATTACATTAAATGTCTATGTACCTATACAAGCAATAGCTTGATCAAGCATTGCTTTGTTTTGCAATGCCTCAGATATCGAGCACGACAACAAGAAAGGCAAGGCCGTGGAGGGACAGTGATAGTAGTGGCGACCACTTTGATTTGGCTGATAGATAGCTCGACATGAGTGATTAGATGGACTACAATTGGAACCTATTTTATGGACTGTATACCTTCATTAGATGGATTTGATTATGACATTATATATATATATATATATTATGGACATGTCATTAAGTATGGTGGAATATTATGATGGATAGACTCTAGGCCACATTATTATACTTTTTGGATATTTATTATTTTAAAAATTAGGCGTTGTTGATTTTGATGTTGGATTTGATATTAGTATTGTCTTAAATTTATTGTTGCGTATTTATATTTATCTTTTGATCGTGGTCGTAATGTTTTTGGAAAAAGGAGATAACACCCAGAGGTTTTTTAGTAAATGTTCTAATAAAATAATTAATAGAATCTTTTGATTTTGGGATCCCAACTATAATTATTATTATTATTATAAAAACCCGGGGGTTACATATGCTACGTTATCAAAAAGTTGTGTACTTTATGGGATGGTTTTCTGATAACCATCCTTTATTTATTAATATAGAGGATGGTTTCTAAGAGAACCATCCTATATTTACAATTCTATTTATCCTCCAAGGATAGTATAAAAAAACCTCTAATATAGAGGATGGGTCATGGAAAACCATCCTATATTGTTTATAATATAAGACTATTTTACTCAAATCATCCTATATTTTTAAAGATATATATTCTAATATAGGACACAAATCGCTCAATCTATCTACCTTAATTTTATTTGAATAAGATAAGATGGTTTCTATTAAACTATCTTATATATTTTATTGACATTTTGTTAGAACCCAGTCCTATGTTGTCTATAATAATAGTTTTGCCATATTATCTTGATCTTGAAAATCTTAGTAACTTGTGAAGGCTAGAGAGGAGCCATCCCTTATCTCCTTGATGTGTAACCTGTGATTGGCATGACACATGATGTGTAGCTTGATTAATTATATAACCCCCTTCAACTCATACATTGGATGTTACAAACATTTTAATTTGTCCCCTCATATACAATCTAATCTAACCACCAGCATCATGCACATAATCCATCTCATTCTCCTCGATTAAATTGATTGACGGCATTGTTGTAGTGATACAAGGGTAATCAATTGTCATGTTACTTGCGTCATCTTTACTATACAAGTCCCTTGTGGAAGCTGATAAAACAGTTGCCCATCTCATATCATGTCCATCTTATACATAAAATACCTATTTTACTTGAGATGGCAAAATAAACTAATTATTTTGATAGCTGAACTCATTGAGGTTAGCCAATGTCAATTCGAGGGCATTCATTTTGATGTTATCTTTATTGTGTTCCACCCAACAGTACTTAAACACAAACACAATTCTATAAGTATAATCAAACATCCATATATCGTGTATAACCCTGTAATAAGTATCATTAGCTACAATTAGCTTATTATCCTTTGAACTGAAAAAGAAAGTAGCTTTAATAACTAAGCTAACACCGCTACTTTGTTGTGCTCTTAACTTATCATGGTATTTTGTGTAAAAGTGATAACCATTGATGGCATGTCTACCATACTTTATTACTTTTGGCCGATGTCCCATTGCCATCCAAAACAAGGATTCAAAAATACTTTGACCTGGAACATCTCGCTGATCTAAAACATGTCTATAATATTACTTAATTGAGATGATTAATATATATGTGCATATGCTGTTCAAATCTATTAAATGAATGAAGCATTATTTCATTGTAATTAAATACCTTATGACGAAGATAAGTAGTCAAGGAGTAACAATTCTCATCTTGCAGACAACTTGGTATAACCTGTACACCCAACATACAATGGCTCGTCATCTTCCTCCAATGTAGGGATGTTGTGGAAGTCATCAAATGCATCTCGAAACAACAGTACAACTATACTATCTACAACACTTCTTACACTGGCTACATGATCATATACACATTTCGCCCTTACCGAGGGCTTATGGGGAATTCCCTCCCAATGTCACATCTAGGGGTGATAATTTTTATCAACTCCATTGAAGCATAAATGTTTTCTCTACTCACCTACAGTAGCCTTTTTTAGGTTTCTACATCTCAAGCATGGACATTACATCTAATTACAATTGTCACCTATCCTAAGTGCGAAGGGGAGCCTTGGCGCAACGGTAAAAGTTGTCATCATGTAACCTTGAGGTCATGGGTTCAAGGCGTGGAATTAGCCTCTTGCAAAAATGCAAGGTAAGGCTGCCTACTTTAGGCTATTATGGCCCACCCCTTCCCTGGACCTTGGCGGAAGCTTCATACACTGGGGCTGTCCCCCACCTGTCCCCCTCCTATCCTAAGTGCAAACTCTATAAACATTTTTATTCCCTTCTTATATTCTCTTGATGATCTTTCCATAGTCATCCAAGCATATTTGTGCATTTTGTCCAAAAGTTGAAATTCAAATGCATGCAATGACTTTTTAGATATGTAAAGATTAATAACATTGGGTTAGGCATTCAACCAAATGCTTAGTGTGTATAAAAAATGCATGCACACACACACACACACATTAGAGGACTTGAATTTTCTAATATAGGATTGGGATAATAAAGAATAATACAAAAACTTAAAATGATTCATACACATGAATGATTCACACGTAGGAAGCAAAAGCTTTAGGAAAGGAATTTTATACCCATAAATATCAAATAAATTAAACATATGACAAAAAAAGAAAAAATATATACCCAAACCATTATCAACTAAGAAAATACAAGTTAGGTGCAAAGTGTATGTAAATCCAACTCAATCTTTGAGTTTTTCATTGAAGTAGCCAAGAGTAAGAAATTACATATTGAACTTCATATGTAGGTCTGCCTCTTGCCTTGTTCAACCTAAGATGTAGTCTCTGTCGCTCCAAGAGTCAAATATGATACATCGTATACCTTAAAATTCATTGGACGAAAAGAGGGCTAGAAGCTTGTTTAGAGATGTTTTTGTCAATATTGACCTTGATTTGGATGCTCAAGTGGAATTTGGAGCATTCCAAAAACTTGGAAAGCTATGTTAAAAAGAAGATTTAAAGGACAATTTTCCAAAATCATCTTATAAAACATGACATTATAAGATGGTTTTTAGAAACCATCTTATAAACTTTTTTTTATAAGATAGTTTTCTAAAAACTATCTCATAATTTCAAATTTTATAACAGAAATATCAGAAATTGTCTTTTTTTATTTTTAATATGATGGTTGTGTTTAAACCCCCTTTTTTTTTGTAGTTTTATAAAACCCCATTGTTAGTAGTGTAATCCTCATGATACTCCACACCTCTTCTCTTAAGCTACTCATGGTTTCCATTTCCTAATCCACATCATCCAAGCCATCCAATCTATTTATGACATCTTATTTAGTTTCTAACACTCACACAATAAAATCATGCCACACACTTTCCAATTTAAAAACATTGACCCACCTTTCCATTTCATGGCCTAGGACATCTCTATTATGTTATCTTCCACATATATCTCCACTTAAAATCCTAGTCATTCACTCACATTCTTTGAGATCTATGGAGTCCTATTTAAAATTGCCCAAACTCTACCAATTGAGCTACAAAGGTGTTAGTTTTAGGTTGTTTGAATGATCCTTATTAGAGCCTCCTCACCTAACAACACTTGGGCATTCTTGGTAGGAAATATCCCCAACCCACTTATTTTTTTGTGCATATATTAGTTGGATTCTTAGTCCTAAGTTAAGAGATGTTCAACCCCCCTAAGCTTCTAACATCCAATTTAGGATGGACTCAAACTCTTGGATCTTTCATCCATAATGAATTGCCTCTCTCTCTCTCTCATTATGAGGATAAATGAGTAAAAAAATTTGACATATTATAATTTTTGCTATTATAGTTTGCTTTTAATGATGTTAACTATGGATGTTAGGAGGTGATGAAGCTAAATACTAAAAAACCATGAACGGATTTGGATTATATGTCAAGTACATTGGAGGGTATATAATTTCCCATAGCTTAAAGCTAAATCCATATTCTAGGAATGAAAAGAAAATAAAACCATAAGGGTCAAAATCTCTTGTTTATCTAGAGAGAAAATTGATTTGGGAAAGAAAAGTTGACATCTCTCATCAAATTCATCTTAGAACTCCTAGAGAAAATCCTCGAAATCTACTTCAAAAGTGGTGGGATTGCTTCTTCTTCTTCATTTAAGTCTCAATATGTAATATTCCTTGGGAACTTGGGAATCCAATTTCTCCTATTCCAACTTCTTGGGATAAGCCTTTTCTAATTACACTAATATCTTGGTGATAATTATGGACATCCAAATCTATGACAACATATAGCTTAATAACATGATGATGGAAGGTGACTCTATGGCAGTGACTCTTGGATCACTCAACTGTAAGTCTCATGGAAGTTCAGCGACATAATCCATGAAGCTACTAATATGTTGTCCAATAGAAATTTCTCCATTAGACATCTTCTTTGTTACATTAATGATAGATGTGATTCACTTGCAAAAAAAACAGCTATAACAAAAACAACGACCATCTCCATTGGACTCAATGGTCCACATCTCAGCTCATTGGAAGATTTTAAGCAAGCGCATCCTAGGGGATCAATTCACATCCCCCACTCACAATAATTACTCCTAGGATTCAATATGATCAACTAATTACTTCTATATTCTTTTTTAGGAATCCACCCCACAATATTGTGTTGCATTTGTTTTATATCATTTGATTTTTGGCTTCCTCCTTGACTTATGTGACACCATAGGTTTTCTAAACCTTTTTCTAATAGATAACAACAACAACAACAACAACAACAACAACAACAACAACAACAACAACAACAACAACAACAACAACAACAACAATTTGCTTTATAAAATAGGCAGGATCCTTGAAAATAAAAACTTGTAATTAACATAATTAACACAGCGTTCAAAAGAAATTCCCGAAGGTCATCCCATATCCAAAACCACAATAATAAACAGAAATCAAATTTTTGATACATTGAGCATGCTCAAAGCAAAACCATGACAAATTATACACAATCGTGGAAAAATAATAATAAGAATAATATGTCTAAATCTCCTAGGGCCCATCCATGATCACCACATCATACACACATGGGCAAGTAAAGGTACATTATACAAGTAGTGTGGGTCTAATCTATCCAAAATGTTAACATCCATGTTTTGCCCAACAAACCTAAACACAAGTCCAAGAGACATACACTCAATCAGTCTTTGAAATACAAAATGCAGATGGTCCTCGCTCTAGTCAACCTTGCTCCATCTACTTTCTCGTAACACTATTGCAGTCCAAATATGAGGTATTGCAAAATAAAACAATGCCTCAGCAAGCTATGCTTGTGTAGGTGATTCATATTTGATAATAAATACAATAAAATCACATGACACAAAATATCATATTCATGGTGAAATCTCTTAAGATGAATGTATACAAAGCACGTGAAACATGAGACATTCATAATGGATAAATTAGGAAATCATGAGCTAAACAAATCATTATCAAATATGAGTATCATAACATGCAAGGCATAAAACACATGGATACACATCCATCAAGATAACAAAAGTCTGTGTTCTTAGAACAATATAATGCATGTCATGATCATGGAATGCCATGCACAATCAAGCCCTATAAGTGTCGACTCCACTCATGGCGATGGTAATGAGTACTCATTCCAACCCTAGGTACCTCACGTGCAGTCCACATCAATCCATTTCCCAACGAAAGCTTGTTAGCCATCCCCCAGCCTGACCTCATATCAGTACAAGACCTAGCTTACCCTACTTCACCCCATATATTCTGACCATGGGTCCCTCACTTGAAGCCCACATTAGTTCATTTCCCAATGGAAGCCTGTCAGCCAGCCCCCGACCCACCCTCAGATCTGTACAAGACCCGGCTTACCCCACTTCACCCCATACTTTTTGACCCTAGGTCCCTCACTTGTAGCCCACATCAATCCATTTCCCATTGGAAGCCTGTCAGCCATCTCTCAACCCACCCTAAGATCAGTACAAGACCCAGCTTACCCCGCTTCACCCAATGGTCTCAATCAAGATCTATGATAAGGTGTAATCCATTACATATCAAACATGGATGGTTATGTAATGAAATGTCACGATATCAAACATGAAGTACTCAAAACATACAATAAAACACGATAGTGCATAAAACACATGCCTCAAGAATTTTAGATAACAAGTCATGATCAATGAAATCAAAGAGAAACCTCAAATGTAATCACCTAGCTCAAATGGTACTATTCTAGTTCATTGACGTGAATACTTTATTCACTTTGCATACACGCTCTCAATTAGTCACACCTCTGTAAAGTACAAAAGCACATTCAGATATACAATTTTAAGACTTCTCTTAACTTTTTCAATATGAAAGTTCCCTCTATTTAGTCTCTGACACCAATTGTCACAAGATGAAGTGATAGTGCTTATTTCTATGCTAAGGTTATCTCGTTAGCTATTTGTTGATAGCTAATTGAATGGCCAATGATTACTAGATTTCTAATCCATGCCATTGGCTATCCACCATTCATCTTAAGTGATTGTAAGTTGTTTTCATTGTTTAGTGTCTTTATCTTAAATTTTCTAAGCATCTTAACTTAATAAAGGTCAAGGTACACAATGGTGGTGTCTGATCACCCATCAGAAGTTCCAAGTCCTTATTACTCTACCGTCCAATCAGACAATTTAGGTCTTTTTCCTCAAATTCTATCTAGATTCTTTAATTTGTGCCATATCCTAACAATTTCAATGCCTTAGACTCATCTGTGGTGTCTGATTATGGATCATACATTAGGAAGTCATTGTTTGCACAGTGACAGATTGGATGATCCAGATTGTCCAATATGTTTTCTAGAATAGATCACAAATCCTATCAAATCTAACCTATATCGAGTATAGATCTATTCATTACTAAGCATAGATTAACAATTCAATGGTTATATTATCTCTAAAACCTAGATCTCAGATAAAATTGTACAAATTTAGCAAAATACAACAAATCGGGAATAAGGCTTCATAGATCTTACTTTTAGAGCATGTTTCTGTGCTTCCTACACCCTTGGATCGTTTGGATCAATGCTGATTTTAGGTGAAATCCTCCAATCCTCGTTGTGCACATTGTTCCCCTCCGTTCAATAGTCAAGATGATCTCTGATCTCCAAATCACCTTGGGGTTTTGGTTCATCCCATTGTGGGGAGTGGAATGATGAGCTCTAATCATTGATCTAAGCCATCGTCTTCTACAACGACATTTGCAAATTTTGGCAGCTGGTTTTCCCAGGTGTACTGTTTTTGCTCTAATCCGGCATTGATTCTTCTCCGATCACAATGACACAAAAGGGCTTTTGATCATGCCCTTGAGTAGATTAAGACAGACGGTTGGTTGGAAATCAGAGCCACCGATGTCGCTGACAAGCTTTCTTTCTTCGGTTAGCCTAAAGCCCCAAAACCCTTGTTTTCTCAAGCTCACTAATGTGATAGGTTTCCCCAACAAGATCTCTCTCTCTCTCTCTCTCTCTCTCTCTCTCTCCTCTTCCTTCTTTCTCTCCTCCTCTTCCTTCTCTTCTTCTTCTTCTTCTTCTTCCTTTCCTTCCTCTCCTTCTCCTTATCCTTCTCCCCTCTTCTTTCTTCTCCTTTCTTTCTTTCCTAGTCTATTGGGTGTGGAAAAGCAAACTCGATGTTGTGTCAGGTTCTACTTCAATGAGGGGGTGTCGATATCAATCTGGCCCCCTCCTTTAGTAATATGTTCTACATTATATATATATATATATGTGGGATGTTACATCTTAAGACAATGTCTGCCTTTAGTTGTAGAGTGAACCTGTAACACCCCAGATTTTCAAGACATTTTTATATATAATAATAATGGCATTTTAATTAAGAGCATTTGAGATCCCATGAGAAAAGATTTATTTAACATTTTACTAAACCTATCTTAAAAACTCCAGGTGTTAGTTTTCCTTTCTCAAAATGGCGAACATATAATTTAAACATAAATAAATAATCCGCGTATAAATCAACGTCAAATAAATAGGCGCCTTTATTTTAATTCAAATAAATGTCCAAAACACAATAATAATATGGCCCAGGGTCTATCCATCATAACATCACATATAAATGTCCAACATATGTCCAAACATCTAAATCACATCCAAATATAAAGTATGCAGTCCATAATAAAATTCAAATGATAATCTTGTTTAATGACTCACATCACTGTCTAACACTATAGAAAAATGGTCTTTAGCAGCTCTCACGGCTTCTCAACAGCCTTGCCTTTCCTGTTATCGCTCTCGAGATCTAAGGCATTGCAAAACAAAGCAATGCCTCAGCAAACTATCGTTTGTGTAGGTACATAGACAATTAATGTAATAAATGAAAGAAATAATGAACAACACTGATAAAAAGTCTAACACTTATGAAAATAGTGATATCATAATGCCATGTTCAAATAAATGCCAATTTATTCCATATGCTAAAACATGCAATCATAGAGTTAAAACATGACATGAATCAATAAAATGGAGCATACAACAAGAATAAGGGCACCCTAAGGTAATGGGTCCCACCACATTGCACTAACATCCCTGATCAGGAGTACACGTAGTCAACCTCTGAGTGTCGTCACACCCAGGCATATCATCCATAACCATGCTCATCATACATGCACACATAATAAGAATATGGGCCATCATGCTGCAGTGGCAACCCTCCATGGGTATAAACCACCGCTGCTCTCCGTCGACACCATAACGGGAGACTTAGCATCTGTCCCCATGGAAAGGCTCAGACCGGTAGTGTGGACTATCCATGTCACCAAACCCCTACCGAATGCCATCTATGGGCAGGTGTCTATCATATCACAAACTCATCACATCATAATCTCGGAAGGTGGGTGGCCGGCCCTATCCCTCCTAGCATGACGCCCACCGGGTGAGAGCACCCATCATCAAATATAAAACACGGAAATCATATGTATATGCTAAAACTCAAGAGCACTTATACCTTGCAATCCCCAAGACATGCCCATCATCCTGGGGTTAGCATATAAAAGGACCAGCTAATAAGCCTCTATTCTCATTTCCATGTAAATCCATGCATTTTCTATATATATAATAAGAAATAAGTCTCTAATTAAGCATAACTAATTAACATCATGCTTATAAAAGCATTTTAAATAAGTTTATTCAGTAAAAGAGTTCAATTTGGAATAACCATCCTGTACGCAATGTCGCATGAAATCCACGGTAAATAATAATTGCATTTTAAAACACAATCACACATGATGCTATGTTTAAACATGGTTTAAAAATCAACTCAAAACATTAGTTGTCGTCACCTACCTCAGTGTGAGACCACTAGCTTGCTAATAACTCCCTTTAACTGGTATATTCACGTGCACTTGTACATGTCACATCACTATTTTAATATTTTTCTAAAGAAAAAGTGGTCATTTCTAAGTTTTTAAGTTAAAACTAGGTCCGCGTCGTCAATACGGTCACAACGCCTCTTTCGGATCGTGATTTGGACCTCTCTAGCTCCCAAAAATCAAGTTTTTGTGAAAACTACCCTTAAATGGGGCCTGCTGGACCACCATAAGGTGGTTTATACCGGCGGCGCCCCTTTTCCACTAGTTTACACCGGCGTATACTGGCGCACGAAGACGCACGAAGACGCAGACACCGCACAGGACGCGCCGCGTCCCGGCCCCACTGCGACTGCTAACAAGAGCCTTCCCTCACGCACACGGCGCCGTGCTGCGGGCGACGACGACGTCGTGTGACGTCGTCCCAGGTGCGTCTCCGAGTGCGTCCTAGCGTCAGCGCCAGGGCGCCAACGCCGTTGATGATGCCGGAGAAGACGACCGGATTCCGGTCGCCTCCGGCGGAGCTACAGAGCTCCGTTTTGGGTGATTTTTACGCCATTTTCTTCAGAATTCTCTCTAGAATCCATTTATGCCCTCTTTTTGCACTGATTTTGCCAAAAACCATGGTTTTTAAATGATTTTTTCCAAGTTCCTAAAATCATCCCTAGGTACTGGATTTTGAATTTCTGGAGAAATCCACCGTTGGATCACTCCCAAATTTAAAGGGTTTGCTCTTAGGTCTCTTGTGCACTAGTTGGACGGTGCGATTTTCAAACGGACAAGGTATGATCCATAAAATCACGCTCCAACAGTAGTGTGCACACAAGTTCCTAAAAATCTGATTTTTTTCCTAATTTTTAAATGCTTTCCTAATTATTTTTCTAATTAATAAATAACGAAAAACATAGCTTTGAGGCTTACCTTGCACTTGGTCGGAGTTGCTCGTGTTGCCGGGGCTCCACTCGCCTGAAAAACGTGAATTTTTGCAGGCTAGGTTTCTGAGTAAAGCTCAGTGAAAACGCTCAAAGTGAAGCGTTTTGGCAACCTAGGGAGGGTAGATATAGGCCTAGAGTCCTAGGGGAAGAGAACCTCTTCCATTCACACCTCTTTCCATGACTTCTCCAGCGATTTTGCTGGGATCCGGGTACAGACGTGTGGAAGACGGGGGTGCCATTATCAATTTGGGCCCCTGTGTAATACGTTTATGTCAAATGACAAAATTGCCCTTACAACTTCGACGGCTCATAACTCCCTCGTTTGAGCTCCATTTTTCGTGTTCTTGGAGGCGTTGGACTCGTATCGACGAGCACTTTCAAATTATTATGTTTTCAGGAAAAAATTTCATCCATAAATTTTTTATTTTAATTTATTTAATAATTTCCTATTTTATCCTAAAAATTAAGGATATTACAGAACCTCTCCACGAATCATTCAAAAACAATAAAAATCTACAAATACTCTTTTGTAGGGATTCTATAATTTAGGGAAGGAAAAAGAAAGGGATGACTTCCGGAGCTTTCAAAAGGAAAAAGACAGAGCTAATTTTTATTGCTTTTACAGTTTGTGAGGAACTATGAGGATAAAGAAATAAAAAATTCAAATAAAACAAATAAAACAAGTTTCCCAAAGAAAAATAATATATCCACTTAAGATTCTTGACTAAGAAAGAGAGGAAGTAAATTTCAAATTTCTCCTTTAATTTATATTATGTACCAAAAAATTAAAGTGTATTAGACATGTACATATCATAGTTGGGTAGGTTGGGTCCTTTTGCCCTTACCAAAGAGAAAAAAAGAGTTGGGTCTTTTTGCCATTGCCTAGGCTACACAATAGGCATGTTCTTCTATCCCGACTTGACGATGTTCATAATTTTATTGCACCGCCCCTAGCCAAATGGGTGTAGGGTGTGGCTGCAGCCATGGATAAACCCCCCATTGGTATCCCTAATTCTCTTGAATGGACTTTAAAAAGTTGGTAGATAGTGTTGGACACAATAACAAGTACTCCTACAAGCAAATATTATTATTTTAGTATAATGAGGAATACCCACTTTGACATAGTGAACTCCACAATGGTTGATTAATCTTGATGGTCCATCTTATAAGGCACATGTTTATGTTAGAGGCATCAATTTTAGCATGCAACCTGCAACTATTTAATCTTGGTCATAGGTCACTCATTCACAACCTCATTAAAAATTGACCCATACACAGCTTGCTTATATAAAATTACGAGGGGGTCAAACACGAACCCTTGAGTCCATGGATCGGCCCATTTACTTGAAAAAAGAGAGTTTATGCACCTTTTAAGAAAGAGATTTGTAACTTTTATATTGTTTTTCTTAAATATAAAATGTACATCTTATTCATGCTACTATATTGAGTGTTACTATGAAAATTAATGCTAATCTAATGATCCTAGATATGGATTTTTTTCACTTTTATATCTCAGTGGTTGTGATTTAAACCACAACCAAAAAATGCACTAGGAGCATCTAGTAGGGTTAATTTTTGGTACGCATGTAATCTAACTGATTTCAAATAATGCAAATGCATTAGATCTTCAAAAAACTATGCCTAAAGTGGTGGGATGGCAGCGTTTACAAATAAGATGCTACCTTGAGCATTAAATATACTAGGACTTATGATCAAGAATGCTTAAATCACAGCATGAGATCTTATGACTCTTTATCTCTTTATAGACTAATAACTACTCACTAGTGTGAATTATTGGCCTTTGTTTTAGTTTTACATCTAATACCCATAAAAAAAATCATCAAAAAGACTTGAATCTTGGTAAGTGTGTGCATTCAAGAGCATAAGAAGGGGTACATGCCCATTTTTTCATGAAAAGTAAATTTTTTATTGAATATCTAAGCCACTCATAATATTAGGAATATCATAAGTAGGCTAGAATGCAAATTTCATTGTAATTAAATGGTTTTTGATTGCTTTTATAAAAACCCTAAAGAATTAGGATAGTCCAAATGCATTGATTTCATGTGTTACCTATTTTTGGCACACTAAATATGATGAATGACTTAGATATACTAAAATGAATGTATTTAATGATTGCTAGCAATTATTGAATGGAATTACTTGTTTTACTTGTGAACATGTTTGTTAAAAAAAATTAGGTGCAAAGCAAGTGAAACGGTAATGCAACTTGCACCCGCCTAACTTGGAACCTGTTTGACCCATCCAACCTACCCATTTGACACCTCTAGTTTAGGTCTCCAATGATTCATAATCATGTTAACTAGAGAACAATTATGCTAATTGGAGAATCTTACATGCTCCCAAATGTGCATCTTTATGATCCATTGATATGGACAGACAAAACTCCATAAAAAGAACAATTTATAGTTAGTAGAACTACACTAACATAACAAAGCTTTCTAGCGCAGTTGGGTGTGTCCTACATTTAGGAAGAACAAAATCATTGTAGAGCATATACCTCTTTCTAGAAAAGTTTTCATAGTTGTGCCTAGTGTGAAGCTGAAATCTTAAGAGGAATGCTACTTGAACACAGGCTCTACACACACCCTCACTCACAAACATGTATATATATATATATATATATATATATATATATATATATAGCATCCTCTAATTTTTGTAAATAGAGATTGTTGAGATTGTTTAAATGGGAAATGGGGCACAACATGAATGCCTCTTTATTGCATGAGTCCTAGTAGGTGTACACATTGGGCGTGGGGTGAAGTCCACACCCTTTTTCTTTTATATGAGATGATACTTTTTGTAGATCCAAATAGTTCATTATGTTGAAATCAATGCATTTAGATGATTCTATCCAACTCCTTATTTTTGGTACAAGGGATTTATGGTCCTAAATTCTCTACTAGTTCTAAATAACTTGAACTATGTTGATAATACTCTTCTCATCAGGACCCATACTGAGCATCAATGTCATAGAATCAAGGGCCTTCTTCAATGCTGTGAGATTGCAACATGTCAAAAGATCCCAATTGTTTAGAGTTAAAAATGAGGCTAAGAGAATCTAAGACTTGAGATGACCAATAGCCTCCTTTCCTTGTTCCTATTTGTGAATTCCCTTATTCTTTAAATTACCATTTGCATTTTTATGGATCCTGGCACTTGAGAGGAATATAATCTAAGGTGCCTCATGGATACATGCATGTCTTTCAAAAGGATGTAGAATCGCCCTTGTTAATCTTGACTTGCCAACCTATCTATAACTACCTATTTATTAGTGCCCTCCCAGTGTCTTAAAAAAATTGAATAGATGCAAAGAAACTTGTCATGGTCAAGAGAGAGGAGAATAGAAGCAAATACCACCTAGTATCTAGGACATGGTCTATAGACTAAGAAATGAGGGAGGCTTGGGTATAAGAAGGATCAACGAAATGAATGCTAACCTTTTCTAGAAATGGTTATGGAGACTTTCAACTATGGCATTCCATCATAAGAGAAAGATAGAATCGAGGAAAATCTTAGTGGGTTGAAAACTATGAATGCTTGAGAGGATTGCTAGTTTAGAGGCATATCTCACAATACCTTAACTTCTTCAAAACACACATTAAGAGGAAATGCTACTCATGAGATAGAAACAATAGTTAGATGACATTCCACTATCCTCTTAAGTCAATATGATAGATAGAGCATTCGGCCATAACCAATCTTTGGTAAAAAAATTTTATACAAATACAAACAACAATGTGTGATGGTTTGCTAATCTCTGAGAGCCACTGAGAGACAATGAGGAACATCATTATACTATGTTGCTTGACAAACTTAGCAAAGGGCTCATTTGTAGCTCCAATAAGGATACCATTATTTGTACTCCCTATGCAAACATAAGATTATCTATTAAATCTACCTATGCAACTCTCACTCCTAAGGAAAATGCATGACCTCTAGCAAATCTCATATAGAGAACCCCTATGGCTCCCAAAATCCAGTTCTTTGCTTAAACAATGACACTCAAAATATTAATGTTTGATAAATTATAGGTCAGGGGTATATTTGGTCCATTATGGTGCCTCTTATGCTTCAAAAGTATAGAAAAAATTGACCATATTATGCTCATATGTCCAATGGACTAGGTTCAAAATGAAAGTCAAAGGTAAGATTCTTTGGAACCTTTTCTTTCTTGCAGCTATTTGGTGCTGATGCATTGAAAGGAACTTTAAGTGTTTCTAGGGGGAAAGAAAATCTCAAACTCTTTTGAATGACTCTTTTATAATACTTGCAGCATTTTGAGCCTAGAACTAGTGCTTTCTCATCACATTTAATAAGCTTTATACTCCTCAACTGGAATGAGGTGTTTGTGACTCTAAGAATAGAACCAAATACACGCTTTAATGGTCTCCTCCCCCACCAAATTGGTTCAAATTGAATTTTGATAGATCTTGCTACCTCAACCCTAGCCAAAGTGGAGCCAGAGGAGCCTTATCATATCATAATGAGTGATTTTATTTGATTATTCATGCCCATTAGGAATTTGTGACTTAGCTAAAGTAGAGATTTTTGTGATTGCTTCTTTCATTAGATGGCTTTCGAATCCACAATTCTGGCTATGGAAAATCTAGGATTTCATGGATAGATAGAAATCATGTTAATCTAGTATTATGCACTATCTAGAATCATAGGTTCTCAATTTGGGATTCATTCTTCTACGATATTGGTTCTATTTGTAGTGTAGCTGTGGCAATGTCACCAATGAGTGTATGATACCATGTACACAAGAGGAATTTAAAGATTCTCTCGATCTTTACATTCTTGATGTACAACCACTAGGAGAGCTATTCACCCCAATCAATAAATTTTATTGTTTCTTCAAAAAAACTACTTATTTTTGTCTTAGAAAAATTTAATAAAAATATTTGTGATATTTTACTAAAAGACACATAGGGTAGAAGCATCAAATAATTAAGAAATTTAAGCTGAGTACAAACATGATGAATGTCTTGGATTTATAAGAAAAGGTTTCACCAAACATGAAAAAGGAGCTTGGACTTCAACACACACCCTAGAGCATGTATGCCTATTAGTACTCTTATTGCATTAAGGCCACACCTCTAGAATGAAGTGAGGATGAAAGATAACAAAAGAAATGAGAGGATAGTGCTTTGAACTATGCTGAGTTAGTGTAGCGTCACTCACTTTTGCATGATGGGTCCTACCTATTTTTTTATGAGACCTGTCCATTTAATGTCTCTAGCTCTAATATCTTGTAGCCCAAACATTAAGGTGATTGGATGATTATAACTTTCAAAAACTATGCTTCTTATAGTTCATTATGCATTGCTCGCTACACTATATCCAACCATTCATCTAGTTTAATTGAAGGCAGATTATTTTTATTTTTATTTTTTTTATTCTAGGATCACCAAATCCTCAATGTTTATTAAGCAAAGTCACCAAAAGTGAGAATATTGAGATGGATGGGAGCAGTCAACCATAGGTGAGGTCTTCATGCAAAAGTGGGCAACACTACACTAACTTGGTTTATTGTTGCGCACTATTGTATCATTCCTCACTAAACAAACTAGCTATAAGATGCTGATGACATATGGAGAGGTGTATCTAGTTTTGAATTAATTGCCCCACTCTAGGCTGATATGACTTGTTCATCTAATTGCTCTAGTTGTAGGTATTAGAGGCCAACTATTTGTCGCAACAAATTTCCAAGAAGGTCTGCCACCAAATAGCAGCTACAGAAAAGAATGTTGTCTCAAATTGATTCCTTACTTTCTAACACTACCTATTAGCCTTGTACACATAGGAGGACCAATGCTAGAGAAGGAAAAGGAAAAAATATGAAAAAATAAATAAAACCATGGGAAATGAAAGGGGAAGTTGTTCTTCATGTTTTCCTCTCTCTAATTTTGTCTATATGTTTCTTCATCTTCATCAAGATGAAAGATCAAAGAAATCATGCTATAATCTGATTTAGAACATAGTTTGGGAAAAAACTAGCACAAATATTATAAAGGCAACAATGGACATTCAATAAGCATAGATGTTTAATTTCTAAATCAATGGGCTAGCTTTTGATGGATTCACCTTCGTTGGTCCCATCTTATATAGGTCATGCTAACAAAATGGTCATAACAATTTACCTTAATTTCTTGGCCTCATCTTTGTTGAGTCAAACCAAGAATCTTAGCTATTATATAATCCAATCTTTTATTAGTTTAAGTTGTTCCAAACCAATAACATAATCTATTAAAATAATAGCACTAGTAAGATCCTGATCTATTAGATTTTTGGGCTATAGCTATAAAAAATAGGGGCTCAATATATAAATAGTGAGGATCAGCAAAAGGTAACCATACTTTCTAAAAAAAATCCTGGTGTAAGTATATTAAACATGAAAAGCACTACACAGTTTGAATCACTAGAAATGACCATCTTATACTTTTAGGTGTCGGTTGAAACATAACATATAGTCTTTTATGAGCCCACTTGACTTCAATCATTTAAACCAAAGAGAATACTTATGGTTAGCAAAAGAGAGCCTCACTTATAATTTTGTGAGCAAAAGAGTTTGATGATATCAATCTATTGCCAAATGACCTAGATCATGATCCATTAGCCACTATCTGATGGTTATGACTTAATCTTGAGCATGATGGCCTTATTTATAGCTAGAAGGACTTGAACTAGTGATTTGATAGCCAATATGGCATAGGGTCACAATCTAGCCCAAAAGATCTAATATTGAGCTCATAACTTGATCCCACTACCAGAATAGCCTTGCCTCCTCTTCACCAAAGATAATACTTATGACAATAGACCCATATGAGTGTATACCAATGCATATGCTTTCTACGTGAGAGTAGGCATGATATAACTTCATATTAACAAGTGATTTTTTATTTTTAAAAGTAGGGCCCACATAAAGGCGTACAACAGTTTTCATTTGAAGATGGGCTCATGTATAGGTTCATATTGATAGGTAAATTGTTGACAAAGTGGTGGCATAAGTGCCTAAAATACTTTTCTTTTGATAATAGCCTGATGAATAAGTTCATATTAGTAGATGATTTATTGTTCCCAAAGTGATCCCACTTGACTATGTACAGGGTTGGATGCTTTCAAGTTGATATTGGGTCCATGTATAGAGTTTCATATTAGCAAGTAATTTGTAGTCATTTCAATTGGGCTTACATCTGTGTCTAGAGATTTATGCTTTCCATCTGGTCCATGTACTAGTTTTGAATTAACATGTTTACTTCTTTGATCATTTCCTACTTTTAAAGAGACAAACAAAAGGAGACAAAAGTAACAGATTTACATCGATTTGTGAGTTTGGCTGATAAAATGGCACTGTCATAATTTTTTAGATGTTTATATGATGAAGAGTTGCCTATTATCGACCTTTAAAAGAGCAACAGATATAGTATAGACTAGTAAATTGCTCATGTGATGCACAGATAACCTAATCATTTATTGATCCAAACCACTAACTTAAGTGGGACCAATTTTTTTTTTTGAAAAATAAGAATTAATCAATCGGATTCTACTATTTTTGAAAAGAAAATGAGTAGAAATAAAAGGTTATTTGCTCTCTCTATCTACAAAGGACTAATGAAAAGAAGAATATATATATATATATATATAGAGAGAGAGAGAGAGAGAGAGAGAGAGAGAGAGAGTTAACATAGAATGTATTCAATTATAAATTAAAGAGAAAATTTTTAAAAGCTCAATAAATGATAAACATAATTGAGAATGTGCCGTGTGCAAAATAATAAAGAGCTGGGAGAAAAACTACTGGTAAATAGTAGATTGATGTTGTAGGAACCAAAGGGCCTTTGGCCATGCATTTCTCTTCTTCTCATAATAAGGGCTGTAGATATCAAAGTTAGGGTATTTTGGAGAGATCGGCGCTGAGGTGGATTAGAATAGGCTCTCGCAGAGATTTTTCATACTTATTTTGTTCTGTGTTACTGAGCAGTGGGATGATGATGAGAGACAAAATTCGGATAATGAACTTTTTCAGTAGCACATATTCGTTTTAGGGTTTTAGGATACTCTCTCTCTCTCTCCAATGACGACTCTCTCTTTCTATCTCAATGTCAATCCTCTTTCTTCTTCTTCTTCTTCACATTTATCTCCTGTACATCTCCGTGGCCGAAATATCTTTAGAATCGTCAAGAAAAGGAAAAAAAGAAGAGATTTCGGTGTCTTTTCTGTTCATTCAAATGCGAGAATTCTCAAAACAAATCGAAAGTCTGCATACGGACAGAGACTTTCTCCCTACGACAGCAGTGATGAAGAAGAGGAGGATTATTGGTCTTCTGATGTAAGTTTACTTCTTCTTTTTTCTCGTTGTTTTTTTTCTGTGGAAAGAGTCGTTCTCCTTGTGCATGATTTCTATATTTTGATTCATTTAAGCATGCGCTTTTTTTATTTGAGTTAGTTTTGCTTCAACTTTTCTTCTTTTCTGCCAACCAGAGAATTCTAATGCGGATCTTATTTTTATTAACCAAATAACTTAGTTTGGATGTCAAAGAATGACGTTCACTAATGTTTTATTTTGTAAGATGAAACTTGATCTGAATTTTAGGTAATAAGTGCTTGAGCTTCTTGATCCATTAGTAATCATTGCTTCTAGAATTTGATTCATACTTAAATCTTTCATTTAAATATTACTTGCTTGCGCTTCTTGAATTTCTGTTTGTTTTTCATGATTTTGCTTCAACTTTTCTTCGTTTCTGCGAGCTAGAGAATTCTAATGTGGAGTTATGTTCATTTAACAATCCTCTTCCGATTTTCACAGAGTTAGATAATTTAATTCGGATGTCAAAGAATGCCATTTGTTTTATTAGATGGAATTTGAGCTGAACTTTAGGTCTAATGTGCTGGACGTCCTTCATTTCATGAGTAATCGTTGCTTCTACTACTCTTCCCGGAAATACAAAACAAATGCACTTCAAAGATTTCAGAAAACCAACAAGTCATTTCAGAAATCCATGTTGCATTCGAAACCAATTCCCGAATTTACTTTCCAATTTTTGTTTCACATTTTCTTGTCCATTTTCTAGTTGTTTCAAGATTTTCCCAGTTATTAGAGGATGTCTATAATATTTTTCTTTAAAAACTATGAAGCAGAATTACAACTACAATATCACACAATAGATGTACAAGCCTGCTTCAGGTAAATAAAGGAAGAGAAATATGCTATTGTATTTTATGTTGGAGCAATGAGGAAAATGTAAGCTCAACTGCCAGTGGTAGAACAAATACTCCTAGCTCATGGACATAGGATATGTCTTACGATTTATAGGAGATGAAACACTTGCAGAACTTTGTTGTGCACATACTGTCTTAACAGCTGCAAAGAGAGCTAGTAAAAGAACTAGAGCAGAATGGAGATTAAGAAATTACATAAGAATAATAGAAAAGTAGAAACTTAGAACTTAGTTGGTAATGGAATTTAATTTTAAACATGAGAAGTGTATTTTATAAAATAGACAATAAGTCATCTAATTATAAACGTGTTTGATCATGTTAAAGTTATAAGAGTCAACAATACTCAAGATGTTTAGTTAGTAGTAGCTTGAAAGAGGAACTTAAAGCAGGAGTTTGGACATGGATTTAGGGCTGTTTGCAATGGGACTAAGAATCATGGATTAAATTATTCTGGAATAGTGAAAATTATTCCTGCTATTTGCAGCCTTGTGATGCAAATAACATTATTTAAGAACAAACAGCCCAAGTTTCTTAGGCTATTTTATGTATGTTTGAATAGTTTAACTATGTTTTAAGGCTGCTAATAGCGGGAAAAGTTTTCACTTTTCCGGAATAACTTAATGCATGGTTCTTATTCCTGTCGAAAACAGCCCAAGAGGTTAGTACTTTGACACTGAATTGATTGAGCATACATGGTAACAGTAGTAGAAAAGATAATAATTTACGGACAACTCTCATTATGGATTCATTTTATGATATTTGTGAATTTTTTCTGCAGTTATGCTTCTCTCATAAAAACATGACTTCAGAAAAAAGTCATGTTTTCGTGAACCTCCTCATATGCTCTCACTTCCCATCACTGTTCCAAGTTCCAACTTCTAGTAACTATGGATGGAAACAGAAGAAAAGTGTTTTCAAATGAGAAGAGCAAGGGGGGGGGGGGGAAGATGCAACAACTTTCATTTTTGTTATGAGTACTCAATTGTCATTATATGCATCAAACATTTGATATCAATTGTGATGGAAGCTAAAATATCATTATACTGCCTATTTATTTATTTTCTGCTTCAAAAATTTCCTTGGTCACTTCATATCACTGTAATTTCGAAGGACTAATGCACAAAAATACATGGGAAGAGCAGGAAAAGTATAGATTTTTCCTGAATAGTCTAACAGTATTAAGGGTATCTTTGTATTTACAGAGTATCAAATCCCTATCATGTGACTCTTAAAATTCTGTATGCTGACACATAATACCAACTTTCCTGAAAACTCCAACCAAGGAGGGTTAAGGCCAAAACCTGCCATTGCATGTCAAAAATTTTCTACTGTTAAATTCAGCAACTTGGTCTGCAATGTAGATTTACGTATCATATACCTAATTTCTTGTTTTGTTAAATAATGTTTCAGTTTCATTGTGTTCATTCTTCTCAGGATGAATCTGCAGAAGTAGATGAGTTCGATGGTGATATACACAGCAATCGAAAACCCTCAAGCTTGAATATTAACAATACAGAACAAGGTACCTTCTGAATCATTCAATAAGATCTTTCAAGAGTGTTGCTAAAATTTTATCGTGCTGCTGTCCATGCAGGCACTGCATTACTGACAAAATTGGCAGAAGAGGAGAAAACATCATTACTAACTGAACCAAAAGTGAAAATTACATACAGTTCAAATATCCCAGAAAGGAGACATGCTGGAGTTGTTTATCATTCTAAAAGTGGATTTAAAAACATGGACTGTGTGAATACTTCTGGCACAGAAAAGGTATCTTTTGGATCTCTTTTCAGATTTTGGTCGGATGTACTACCAAGTCTGTTCTCCTGATCTGAGAATAATCTATTTGTTGCAGCTGAAGAATGAAAAATCAATGAAAAATCAGTTGTGTAAACTGTCAGAAGATTTAGACTTTGATGAGAAATGGTTTCCTCTTATCGATTACTTGAGCACATTTGGGCTAAAGGAATCTCACTTCATCCAAATCTATGAGAGGCATATGCCGTGCCTTCAGATAAATGTAGCTTCTGCCAAAGAAAGGTTGGAGTTCTTGCTGAGCGTGGGTGTCAAACATACAGATATCCGAAGGATACTTCTGAGGCAGCCGCAAATTTTAGAGTACACTGTGGAAAACAATATGAAGTCCCATGTTGCATTTTTGACAAGTTTAGGTGTTCCTGATTCCCGCATTGGCCAGATAATTACTGCTGCACCATCTCTATTTTCTTATAGTGTGGATCAATCTTTAAAACCCACAGTCCGGTATTTGGTTGAAGAAGTTGGCATTAAGAGAAATGATGTGAGCAAGGTTGTGCAGCTGAGCCCCCAAATTCTGGTACAGCGGATTAATATTTCATGGACTTCTCGATTTGGCTTTCTCTCAAAGGAATTAGGAGCGCCCAGAGACAGCATAGTGAAGATGGTTACAAAACATCCACAACTTCTTCATTATAGTATTGAGGATGGGATACTTCCAAGGATTAACTTCTTGAGGAGTATTGGGATGCAAAATTCTGACATCTTGAAAGTATTAACAAGTCTTACCCAGGTCAGAAATTTGCACTTCCTCTTGTTTATGGGATATATTTGTCCTTTGGCCCCTGCAATATATTTTCTTGTGTGGAAGATAACAGAGTTTCTTTACAGGTCTTGTCCTTGTCGTTGGAGGATAATCTGAAACCCAAGTACTTATATTTAGTAAATGAACTTCACAACGAGGTGCACTCCTTGACAAAATACCCCATGTATCTAAGCTTGTCTCTTGAGCAGAGAATCCAACCTCGTCACCGGTTCTTGGTTGCGCTAAAGAAAGCTCCCAAGGGGCCATTCCCTCTAAGCGCATTGGTTCCTACTGATGAGTGCTTTTGTCAGCAATGGGCCGGAACAAGTTTAGACAAGTATTTGGCATTCAAGCAGTCTTTACTACTCTCACAGTTTGCAAGGAAATACGGAAGAAAATGATATCTCATTGACTTTGAGATGCCAGTTTTGACATGTGGTGGTTAGGGCTTCTTGTTTTGTTGTAATAAATGTAACAGTAATTCCCATGAGGAGGTATAGTCTGTCACTGGCGGAGCTGAGGCATAAATAGTTTTCCAATGAAGTGCGGCCTTGACAAAATACTCTTTAACTTTATTTCATGTTTTTTGGTTAAAGAAAGCTTGAAAGGGAATCAAGTCATTTGAGCTTGTGGTTCCTGTTGATGAGTGCTTAAAAGTCTGCAATGTATTGCAACTTGTTCAAAAAAGAATTTGTTGTAAAGCAGAACTCTCTTCTTACAACGGAAAGAAGTACTAAAGTAAAGGATAAATCTTTAGCCATCCTTCAAGTTAATTAATTTTATTGGTGTAAGGTTTGGAAGGAAGGAAGGGCCCATGGTAGTCCTAATGATCTTTGTGGTTATTTATTGATTGAGCTGTTTAGGAACAGAAGGGTAGCCTTGGTGCAATGGTTGAGTTGTCACTGTGTGACTTGGAGGTCATGGGTTTGAGGCTTGGAAATAGCCTCTTGCAAAAATGCAAGGTAAGGCTGTGTTCTATAGACCCTTTGTGGTTTGCCCCTTCCACGGACCCCGCATAAGCGGAGCTTTGTTTACCACCCTGCCCGTTTTCATAGCTGTTCAAGAACATCCTGATGGACACAAGTTCATATAATTTTTATGAACTAGTAACTAGCTTCTGGCCTTTCTACTTTTCTAAATAATTTCTAATGACATTGTATAGCAACTTTTGGAGAAGCTGGTCCAGGGTTCATATACGGTGTGCTTAACATTGTCAGAATGACTGGTTATGGGAGTGGCTAACTCTTTACTAACTGGCTTCTGGTGGTTGAAAAGTTTCAGTCTCAGCAATTCAAGTTAGTTTCTTACAAGGTTAGCTATACAGGAGCCAAGCAAGTAAAGTATAGTGTCACCATTTTATTCAATTAAGCAGTGGAATTTACATAGACACTTATGTTTGAGCGTACATATTTGTGTATATTCACTCATGCATACTGATATATTTACTTGTTTACGTCTGAATTCCTGCATAATATTCCGCAAATGCACAAATGCAATAACAGCATGTATAATACACCTGTATATAGCAACAAGCTTTGTGTGCTTTCACCTCATGCAGAAGACTTGCAGTCCAATTATTTGATTGATTCATAATGATTATGCTCTATGACTTTTTACCTGATTGACTGATTATAGACTCATAATGTGATTTTACAACTCCTGGTTAGTCAGTTTTCATGTGATGTAGCAAGTTATACATCTGGAATTTACTTGGTTTAGGGTAGCTGATATGCTGTTCGAGATTTTATTGTTTTATGACTTGTGCTTATTATTGGCATGTTGCCATGAAAATTATAAGTCAAGGGATGGGCAACTGTAAATCTTGATCAATTTTGCTGCTAGGATTTTGACATTTAGTGGAATTGTCTACTGAGTGTCTAGTCACATATTCATTTGATCTGGCTTGGAAGAAGAAATAGCATTTTCATTATTAAATAAGATTAAATGAAGAATTAGAACCCCAAATAGCCGCAAATAAAATAAGCAAATTCGGGATATAACACCATCTCTGGTAAACCTGCACATAGAGAGGGAGATTGTCAATATTTTGCAGTAATTTGTCAGTTATTTTGAACTTTGGCATTTACCCGTTTTAGGGGGTTAAAAATGTGAATAATTCTTAGGAAACTTCTTATTTAACATTTGGTCTTTCTGTAGATATTCTTTAAAAATACCTTTTATTAGAAATGGCTTTTCTCACCCTATTTTATGATTTAGGTTTTTACAATTACCTGAAGGCTGGAATGCACAATCAGAAAAAGGTGTTTAATAAAATGAGGATTACCACTATTGAAAAGATTGAGAGAGCTTTTTACCATTCTTTTGACCTTGTGAAACGATGTTTTATGCACTAGCTTTCCAAACTAGCTTAAAAGCATCTGAAATGGGTGATTGCTAATTCAACTTGATCATGCTCTTCCTCTTTGAAGTGCAAGACGCAGTTATCATTATGTTTGACACATTGAACATTTATGATTATTGGATGTTTCGGAGAATCAAGGTCACACTAACAGATTCATGACTTCTAGGCAAAAAATGCTTTGATAGGCTTGCCATCCTTAGGCGCACTGGATCAATGAATGCTACACTGTTATTATCACTTAGACAAACCCATTTTCTGGTTATTTAGTGAGTAGCATTATAAGAAATTCCAAAGACTTCCAGGATTTTGCTGATGCCAGGTTTTGTTCTTCTTTAACATGCTTTTCTTGTCTGTGCACTTCTTGATTTCCTGCTTCCATGGGAAACAAATGGTAGAATAACTTCCTTTGCTGCCATCCCCAAAGGAGTAGCTTCTTGACACATTTCCTACCCTTTCTCAGTATGCTTTTAGGAATAGCAGTTAAATTTTGCGGGTTAAATTGGAAACTGTAGTGGGTTAGAAACTTTTTCTTTGATATTGATGTCCATCTTTTAAGTGAGTACTAGGTTTGAAAAGATTATTTAAAAGCTAAGTCAAGATGCAAGATAATGAAAGCTTGTTGATAGAGTAAAATTGGAACGCTACTGATTTGAACTATATGTAAGTTCTTCCAAAACCATAGAACTTTCTTCGTTCAGTAGAAAGTACATACTAAATTGATTAGAAGTCCAGCAGATAATGTACCCACGGGATGAACACCTTAGTACCATTATCTGCATTCTTACAGTAAATCAGAAGATTTGACGTCTGGCACAAGAATTAGAAGGAATTAGCACTGCTGCTCGAGTTGGTTTCTATCAAACACAGGTCTAAATGGATGAAAACTACTGTGGTTGGGATTACTTCAAATCTGCTTCAGGACTATAGCTGGTGTCTGGATCTGAACAGAATGGCAAAGAAATTGGTTCAGAGTGGCTTGAGGAACAGCTGAAAATGGCTTTTATCGAGATGGTTTTCTTTAAATTGCATAGGAACGACTCATAGGTGATTTTGTGGCAGTGTCTTCATGATGCTGCAATACATGTCTCCTGGAAGTTACTGAGAAAAAAGGTGAATACAGTTCTTTCAATTGGTTTTGATGAAACAGGCAGGAGATAGGCTTGGTATCATTGAGCATTTCCTAAAGAACTTACACTGCTTAACATGATTTTCTGAACTGGTGATGACTAATTATGCCTTCTTAACAGACTTGCAAAATAAAAAAGATGGCTTCAGTTTTCCTTTTTGAACTCTTTAAGATTTAGAAAAAAATTATGAAAAATACATTAATTCGATTATATGTTCTGGCGATTCACTTGCTTGGAGAGAAGTGATAATATAGTTGCAAGTGAGGCTCCCCATTCTATCCATTTCTATAGAGTTTGGAAATTTTTTTACGCAAACAGAACTCTGCAGTTTTATGTTTCCAAAAGGTTCTTGGTTACCTGCCGGTCCTGTCCAGTCCTGCAGCCATGTCCTTTAATATCTATTTAAGGTCATTAATGGAGAATATTGATCGTTTTCTAGGATATTTAATCTTTTCCATTTGGTGCCTGTTTCTGGTAGCGAAAGCTGCTACAGTTTGGGTATGTAATGTAGATTATTCCGCGGTAACTTTTTTGAATGAGAACCTGATTGGCGGGCTTATGTAATCCTGTTTATGTATTACGGATTGTATCTATGTGGAATAATATGGCTTAATCACTATCCCTGATTAAATGAGCCCTGGCAATAGGGCCCTTAGTGTTAAATGATGCATAGTTTTAAAATGACGCAGCAGATGCTTGCTATACAGCATAATTCTATCGACCATCCCTAATCTCTGACTGGTCCGAATGCCCCTCGGTCTCGACAACGTTAGCACTGTCCACATTAGCCTCGAGCCCAGCGACTAACCAGGGAAGGGGCCCATCTTGCGCAGGTTCACTTGAAGGCCTTAAATGTAGCACTCCCTGTTTGCAGATTCTTTCTACTTTGTACCCAATATGCGGTCTCATATACAAGAGAGTTTCTTGCCATACTTACAGGCCATTAATCTCTCAAGACCGTTCTATCTGATTTCAGATCGTGAACCAGATCTTAGGGTGTGCAGGCCAGCTGTTGAGATGTTCTCTGAGTTGAAGACGCTTCGGTAGCCAGCCTATCTGCAGCTTCATTTACCTCTCTGAGCGGCATCCGAACTAATCACATAAGGATAGTGGGGAATCATATCTACAATCAATATTAGCAACCATCCTGTCCGGAAACTTTCACACCTAGAACTAGTATTAAAACTAGAATCGACTACAAATTTTGATTCCTACTCTTGAAAATCCAATGAAATTTCTTATTGTTAATTCGTTAATTTAGTTGCATGCTAGTAATTTGGCTTGGGCAATGCATGAGGTGTTTATTGATCCAAAATTACTAATTTAAGTGGGACTTGCTTCTTTGGAAAATAAGCACTAATTAATTGGTTATACTTTTAAAAAATAAAATGAGTAAATTTAGAATTTCAAACTCTATTTGTTTACCACATGGTGCCTTTGTCATTTATCTTTATCCTCCTCTTTTTGACTTTTTGAAAACCTTTCTCTTTAATTCATAATTGAAAATCCTCTCTCTCTGCACGCACGTAACCTTATACTATTGGTTGAATAAATGGGTCTACAAAAAGTGTTACATGGCAAAATAATAAAAAGTTCCATGAAAATTTGTATTGTTTTGTTGTATAGTAGATAGGTGGTGGTTTATTAATATTAGAGAACAGGACACGTGGTGATGCCCATGCAAGCGAAAGGAATGGAAAAAGATAAGGAATAAATAGACGTAGAAGAAAAGATCAATACTAAGAAATAGGTCTAATAATTTAGTTTTGTATACAAAAATACCTATTGTTCATTGCAATAGTCTTTGTTAGATCTGTCTCTTCCTCTCTTTCCTCGTTTTCATGTGAGGGTTTTCTTTGAAGCATCCATTGAATGTTGGGAAGATAGTTTCTTGTCTATAGATTATTTATTTAACTACTTATCTTAAGATGTAATTCTTTCTCTCATCTATATCTAGTCAATTTAGATTTCTTTTAATGAATGAACAAAAGTAGTTGGATCAAATATTTGATTGAATAAATGGAAATTTTCTACATTATTTGACTCTTTAAAACAAAACAATTGGAAGTGGGGAGTGGGAATTAAGGAGTGGCTATTAGTGGTTACCAAACTAAAAAAGACATGTGACATTTATAACTTTATAGAACATGTAGTTACAGACATACAATGGACAGAGATAAAAGAGGAAGTTGAAAGATAATTGAAAATAAATTAAATTTGATTTAATTGTAAATCAGCTACATATAAGAGAAACTTTGGATTTGAAAATATATGGAGTAACACACTTTCTTAATCGGATTCAGCACCCCTCTGTAAAATGTATGAGCTATTCACCTTATATAATAGTGTAGGTAACTTCTTTGATGACGTGCTTCACACATGGGGCACAATTATATCATAAAGTAATAAATGTACACTCTTATTAATTTGGGAAGTCGGGTTTCCTTAAAAAAACCCCATCATCCATGTACATATATCTCCTTGACTCTCTAAATAAGCTTCCAGGAAAAGTTGATCGTCTCCAACTAATAAGATTTGTTATGTCGGCTATTCCTATACAATCATTAGCCTAGCTTCATGTGACGACCCGGGTTTTTTAATACCTTTTTTTTTTTATAAAACTTTTCGAAAGGTGGGGCCCCAATTTTATAAAATCCAAAGTAGTGAAAAACAATTTCAATCAAATTTCAATGTTAGAAAAATCCTGAGGTCAACCATTGACGCAAGACAAGATTTTTTTTTTTCAAGTAAACATGTTTAAAATAGATTTACTATTCCAGGACTCATCCAGTCATCAACCACATTCCCATAACAGTATAATCAAGTCCAATAACATATATATACATACACAATCCATGTGAAATTAGAACATACCTCTAAATGAGACTTCTCAATCACTATTCTTCTAACTCCTCATATGTCCTGTCTTTCTTTAATATCTGAGGCATTGCAACAATAACGCAATACCTCAGCAAGTAATGCTTAGTAGGTATATAGACATTTAATGTATATCAATGGAACAAAATCGACTAATCATATTGATACAATGAGTAAAGTAATTTTCTACAAGAATATAATTATTTTAAGTAATGCAATTAAAATCTCAAAACATCATATACAATAAAACATGCATCTCATAGATTTAAAAGATGATATGATCTCATGTAAATGAGCATACAATAATAACAAGGTACCCCCAAGGCACGTAGGTCCATGAGTATCCCATACACTCGCATCACAGATCATGAGTACTCATATCAAACTTCTGAGTGTCGTCACACCCAGGCATACCATTGCATCTCCATGTAAGCACACATAATAAGAGTATGGATCGTCATGCCGCAGTGGCAACCCTCGAGGGTCTCAACCACTGTCGCTCATCGTTGACACCATAACGGGAGACTTAACGTCCGTCCCCATGGAAAGGCTCGGACTGGTAGTGTGGACTATCCATGTTACCAACCCCTACCGAAAGCCATCTACGGGCACGTGTCTATCATATCACAATCATATCACATCACAATCTTGGAGGGTAGGTGGCTGGCCCTTTCCCTTCTAGCATGACATCCACCGGGTGAGAGCACCCGTCATAAAACTCAAAATACGAAAATCACGTATATAGAAAACTAGGAGTACTCGTGGCTCGCAATCCCCAAAGCACGCCCCTCATCCTAGGGTTAGCCTCTAAAAGGACCAACCACTAAACCTCCACTTTCCTTTCTCATGAAAACTCATTAGTTTCAGTGATGCAATAAGGAAAGATAATTTTCTAATTATACACAATCTCATGAAACCATCGGTCATAAATCCATTCAATACATGATTGAAATCAAATAGCGATCATAGCACAAAACTCTAAATCTCACAAAATCATCGATTAATAATAAATGCAATTTAAATCACAATCAATCATGATGCATGATAATACAAGGTTTTAAAATCAAAACAAAACATTAAATATCGTCACCTACCTCAATGTGAGATCACCCAACTCAAGCATATAATCTTCTTAGCTTGTATGTTCAGATGTACCTGTCAGTACCAAAATACTATTTTGTGTTATTTATTACATTATAATGGAATCTATGATGATCCAACCATGGGATCATCCTCTGTAAAGAGTGATTTGATGTGTGATTATACCTAGCATAGGATTCTATGTATAACGTCTTTAAGATGATTTTTGAAACTTGTCATGATTGTTACTAATTCTGGATGGTACAAATTGGTGGAACCAATACACTGACAAAATGTATGGATATGATGGTCGAATCTTCCAATGTTATTTTGATGAGCCATGATTGGGTTAATAGATAGTATTGTTGAATACTTCACAAACACAGAGGGGCTCATCATTTATTACAAACATTATAGCATGAGTTATGGTCATAGGAAGTAAATTCCCTTTTTCCAAACACTTTGCATAACAGAGAAGTCATTTATTAAGACTGCGATGGGTTGAGAGTAGCCAAATTGGTGACTGAGGTTCACAGTTCCTTAGTCTTATCAAATGCGGGCACCGTATAATTGAGTTTCACCAAGATATCAGTGATATATAATATTATGTGAGATTATTCCCTTATGATTAATCAAATTTCAATTTACAATCGATGCTGGTGAGTAACCACTGAGAGCAAGTGCTAGACACATTGGTAGACTTTTAGGTGGCAAGCTCTTAAGTGCTTACAGTATGATCATAATGCAGATTAGTTCTCATTGGCATAGAGTTCCTGTTGGTGAGTTGATAAGTTGTCGTTGTGACTAGCATATGAATTCCTGTTGGTGAACTATATGCTCCTGTTTTTGATGTAGTAAATGACTTCCTATACATTAACAGAGATACTCTGAATCAAGCAAATGTAGTAAGACAACTTGTACTAAGCGTTACATAAATAATCAACTTCTACGTGGAGGTTTGGTTTGTGCAAATTGGGTCATATGTGGTTATGATGTATCTGATTATATCAAGAGAGGATTGATAGGTATCGATTTATATGATGGATTGAGATAAGAAGGCATGTCATGTCGTAGAATTGCTTATTGATGTTAACTTTGGAATTATTGTCACGATTATCATATATTGTGATGTGAGGATGACTCTGGAATTGTTCAAAGGAAGTATATGTCAAATTTGTCTCACAAACTTGAGCTGATCTCAGGAGAGTTATAGCCTCACATGACAATTGAAGAGAGACCTGTGTATATATTAGATAAGAAAGTCAAGGAGTTGAGGACTAAAATTATTTCATTAGGCAGAGTCCATAGAGAATGTCATTCACAATTGGGGGGGCACATGTGAGACAATAAAAGAGATGCGGAGGATCCACCTAGAGTGATTTACATAGAGGCATGTATTGAAATTTCGAGGATGAAATTTTAATGAGGGAAGAATGTAATATCCTCAAAATTTAAATAATAAATTAGTAATAAATTAAATAAATCAAAATGCAAATTTTGTGTTTAGAAATTGGTCCTAAAAACTCAAAAACAAAAAAGTACACGTCGATAGGAATTGAACGACATAAAGAACATCGAGAACGGAGTTCGGATGAGTGAGTTATGACCATTTTAAGTGTAAGGGTAAATTGATAAATTGCCAGGGACGTTAATTAAAGGGAGTTGTTTTGATAACAACACTCCTTTTCTACTTCCATTAGAGTTCTAATGGAGGAAGGCACTGATCTACCTTCCATTCAAAAAAATCGGGACTTAGACTATAAAATACAAGTTTTCCCTTCCATTCCCATGCCAAACAACCAGAGGAGAACCCTCATTTTTTTCTGTGCACGCCGTGAAAATGAGTTAAAGTTTGCATACACTAGAGGGCTCTGATCTTCCATCTCCAGCTCTAATCATGTAAGTTACATACTTTAACTTGTTATTTATCTTGTTTTCCAACTTTCCTCTCACATATCTGGGCTAAATCGGATCAAAATGGCCGTTGGATGGCCTATGAATTCAAAGTCATAGAGCATAGTTAGAAAGAGACCTCAAATAAGAAATCTAAGCTGTTCATTGTGATCTTTGGACCCAACAACCTTAGGAACAGTGAAAATAGATCCAAAATCAGAGCTTCTGGGGCTCTGATCAAGCCAAAACAAGGTGAACGACTTGAGTTCATCGTCCCCGATGGACAGTGAGCCCAAGACGCCCACCGGGACGCACAAACGGGGATTCGCACATGTGGGTGCTCCGTCGCATGCGTGTGTATAGCACACGCACGTGGGACGCTCTCGTGCGTTGTCCCGAACGTCCATAGGCCATCCAACGGCCATTTTGATCTGATCTAGCTGAGATCTGTGAGGGGAAAGTTGAAAAACAAGATAAATAACAAGTTAAAGTATGTAACTTACCTGATTAGAGCCGAAGATGGAAGATTAGAGCCCTCTAGTGCATGCAAACTTTAACTCGTTTTCACGATGTGCACAGAAAAAAATGAGGGTTCTCCTCTGGTTGTTTGGCGTGGGAATGGAAGGGAAAACTTGTATTTTATAGTCTAAGTCTCGATTTTTTTGAATGGAAGGTAGATCAGTGCCTGCCTCCATTAGAACTCTAATGGAAGTAGAAAAGGAGTGTCGTTATCAAAACAACTCCCTTTAATTAACGTCTCTAGCAATTTATCAATTTACCCTTACACTTAAAATGGTCATAACTCACTCATCTGAACTCCGTTCTCGATGTTCTTTATGCCGTTCAATTCCTATCGACGTGTACTTTTTTGTTTTTGAGTTTTTAGGACCAATTTCTAAACATAAAATTTGTATTCTAATTTATTTAATTTATTATTTAAAATTTGAGGATATTACACTTCCAATTCTCGATAAAATTCTCGAAGTCGGGAACACCATTCAACTAAAGTGCTTTTGGAAAGAATCTGGAGAGGAAGAAAGTGATTTCCATGCTTAAATGGAGCTGAGCTCTATATGTGCTAGAAAAGAGGAAGGAGGATTGTGAGTACGAAGATTGCAAATAACAGTCAAGGCACGTCTTATGAGCTTGCGGGGATTATTGTTTCAAAAGAAAATCAAAACTCACTATGGTACATATGCATTTAGAATATGTATCTTTAAAATGGAGTGTTGATGTTTAACTGCAAGTGCACGAGCTATTGTAGTATAGCTTATGCAAGTACGGGTCAATCCTACAGGGACTTGAATTAAAAAGTAGAAATTTCAATAAGATTTAATTATCTAAAATTAAAAAATTATTGAAATTATAATTAGAGTTCAGATCTAATCAACTTCTCAAAATTACAGAATTTTCAATTCCTAAATAAAACAACTAAATCAAATAATATGAAAAAAAACTACTTTCCTAGCTTAATTACTATCAATATCTTCAAATCTGATCTTTTGATAGGTGATCAGCCTTTACAGATGTCTTTAGAACATTCTTGATTAGAGATCTACCAATCGGATTTGTCAAATTCCTCAAAATCATAAAGATCTAGGCTAAATTGTAATTTAGAGATTTGGACAACTTAGATTAAGTTGCTGATCTCAGATTAAAGATCAAATACGTCAATTAGGTCTAAGGATGTCCTAAGAATGAAATTGTAAAATTAATTAAAAAATATATGAGAAAAAGATAATAAATAAGCAATTCTTGGTTGATTAAGGCTAACCTGTTGATTAGGTTAGATCCTAATTAATTTGATCTAGATTAAGCAGTTCCTAGATAAGAAAAATACAGATAAAACAGAACTGAAATAAACAGGACATAGATGTAATTAAAAAGAGGATAGAAATGTAATTGAATTTAAAGGAAAAAGTGCAAAAACAAAATTTGACAATTTTTTTTTGGTTTGTAACAAAAACCAAACAAGAACCCAACGAAGAAGAAGACATCAGAAGAGGAGAAGGGGAAAGGAAAGTGAAGGAAGAAGAGTAGGGGGAAGGAAAAAAAAGAAAACCCTGATTAGGATTCCTTTGAGGAACTGTTCGGTGACCTGGGCAATCTGGTGCGATTCTGTAGGTGAACAAAGGAAAGAAGAGCAGAGCAGAGGGAAACGCCGGTGACTGGTAGCCTAAGCCAGACAGAGGATGCCGGAGTTGGGAGTGGCAAAGAAAAGGTAGACGATGTCGGTGTGGTTGGAGACAAAGGGGAGCGGTACGAATGCAGACAAATAAGAGGAAGAGGGAGGCTGGGTTTTCTCTTCTAATCTCGCCGGTGAAGTAGAGAGGGAGGAGCAGTCTATTCTAGGTGGAGCAGAGGCGTGCTGAGGCAATCCGGTGATGACGACGGCCTGGGCAGATGGAAGCAAAGAACGATCTAGGCAAGCCACGCCTAGGAAGATGAGGAGGGATTGGCCAGTCTGTGTCGGGCTGACAGAAGTGGGCTAGTTCCGTGCTTTCCTGAGTGAGCTAGACGAAGGCCGTTGAAGAGGATGGTGCACAATCAAGTAGAGCAGGGGCAGCTGAGAGAGAGAGAGAGAGAGAGAGAGAGAGAGAGAGAGAGAGAGAGAGAGAGAGAGAGAGAGAGAGAGAGAGAGAGAGAGAGAGAGAGAGAGAGAGAGAGAGAGAGAGAGAGAGAGAGAGAGAGAGAGGTGATGGCTCTATGAAGCTCTTCCTTTACTAATTTAGTTCTCCCCACTTTGGAAACTTCTCTACAATTGCAACTTGCCTTCTCCATGTTTTCCTTTTTGTCCATGATTCCCAATTAAGCTCAATTGTCTTTTACAAAACTATCCCGTCTATCTTTGTGAGTGATCTGGCCCATCCAATACTCTTTAAAATGATCTGCACCATTAACTTTTGATTTTAGTCATCCATGCATCTTTTAATTGATCTGCAAAATAAAATACTAAATTAGAATTATCTGAACCATACATTAATCATCTAATAAGCACTAATGATCATCTGATTGTTGATTTTAATAAATTAAGGTTTGAATAGTCAATTGGAACTAAATTCAAAATCAAACTAAATTTTGCAAATTTGAACAAGTAGATGATCTAATTGAATGCTAACTTAGGGGTATTATTGAACACTTCACATGGAGATTTCTAGATTATAACTCGAAAGAGGAAGGATTCAACCATGTGGAAATTGTTGCTTAAACAAAGATCAATCTTTAGATAGGCCATAACCTGGAAAGTTGTGGATGTTAAACAAATAAAAATTTTCCATGATAATTGGTTGCCATATCAAACTATACCCTGCATTATGCAAATGTGAATCTCTTAGAAGATATGACCACCGTGTCTACTGTCATCAAAGGAAATGGTTATATAGAAGATTCTGCAACTCTAGGATAGTAGCATAGTTATGAAAATCAAGACTGTTCCAGATCAATGTTTACATCGAAGGATGAAACGAAATGACAACCACACAAGTCAGGCCTTGTCTCTCATAAATCAGCATATTGGTGGCTTGCAGATCTCTCTGCATCACCAGCTGAAAATAATAATAGAATGGAACTTTCTCTAGCATTGGCAATGCCAGCTAAAAATTAAAATCTTTATTTGGCAGGCCTTGCAAGGTAAACTTCCAACAAGAGTGAACTTGCTGTCGAAAGTAAATAGACGATACTAGAAATTAAAATATTTAATGATAGTGAGTATTGCATGCTGTGTCAAAAGCAAATAGCCGAGACCACTGCTTTTTCTGAGGCAAGGTAAGTTTTATTGATTTTGGGGAGAAGATCCCTCCCCGTGGCCGGACAACTTCAGTTGAGATGATCAAGGACAGCTAAAAGATCTAATAAGACATTGAGAGAACTGAACTATTTAACCATCTAATTCTTTGGCTAGTCAGCGAGACTCCCTCTCATGCTAAGCCATTGGCTAGGTCATTTACTGATCACGAAACAGTACGAATTTGATTTCTGAGGAAGCAGTAAGCCCCTTTATTCGATCAATGAATGACTAGAGTCTCCAAGTTTGCACACCGTCCTTGTTTGGCCATGCAATTATGTTCCTTGAGTCTCCTTCCACAAATAGTGGGGATAAGCCAGTTGTCGCTAAGTTTCAATCCCACCGAAAGCCGATTATTTAAGCTTCATTTGAATTCTCCCGTCCGATTGGACTTGCCATGTCAAAGATAATTTCGCCAGCTCGTCTCTTAAAACGCAGCCAACACCTGACAAACCCGGGTTCCCAATGCTGGCTCCGTCGAAGTTCAATTTTTACTGGCCGGCTGATGGAGTAGACCATCTTGGTTTCGATGATTCTTATCTTCGATCTCTCCTCCCAGCACCTTATAATGTCGTTGACTTTAACCCCTTCGCAATTTTTTGATGCCACGACACACTGTACCACTATTGCTGTAATCTTCTCTAGGTTTAACAACCTAGCATTTTTCCCAAGCAGGATTGCGTTCCGTTCAGTCCAAAGTCCCCAGATAATGGCCATGAAAGTAAGCCTCCAGAGGTCCTCACCCTTCTGCTCTGATTAGGAACAGACCACTCTGACATTACGCATCATAGGTTGAGGGTAGCACCCATCTAATTCCAAACTTACTGATGATGGCATTCCAAAGCTGCTGTGCTGCTGGACATTTGAGGAAGAGATGGTTTCTATCCTCCTTAGCTTTGCGACATAAACTGCACATTCACGGGCCAAACCAACCTTTTGATTTCAAGTTATCATGGATCGAGACTTTGTCGAGGGCTAGATTCCAGGCGAAGAACATAATTCTAGGCAGAAGACACGGTGCCAATGAGCTTCTCAGGACGCCAGCAGGTGTTGAACTGCGTAAGGCTAGCAAGCCGATCTTACAGAGAACTGCCTGTCCCTGGCAGGGTCCATATGATACAATCCAAATCGTTTGGCTGCACGAAACTAGCTTCGAGGACTATAATGAGTTCCTGAGGTAGGTTCTCCTCCAGACCACTCAGTTGACGCCTAAGATTGATATTCCATTTGTATGTGCTTCCTTGCGATGAGTATCACTCGTTTACTGCAGTCCACCCAGCCACAAGCTCGAAAAAACCTTGCATATGTAGCCTTGAGTGGCTGATTTCCAGACCAGATATCAGACCAAGGTTTATGACTTTGGGGTCACGGGTTTAAGACATGGAAACAGCCTCTTGCAAAATGAAGATAAAGATGTGCAATCCTTGTAGTCCACCCATTTCTCAGACCCCGCATATACGGGAGTTCATGTGGGGGACTGTCATTTATTTTGGACCAAAGCTTAGTCTTATTCCTCAATTTCATATACAGTCTCGTATTGCTTTTGAACTTGGCTATCTCTTCAAATATGCGATTGTCTTTCCCATTCAATTTCGTTCACCCACCAGTCTTTGACAAGGCTGGTCCAAAGGGTTCCATCTTCCGAAGCTAGCCTCCAGCCACTTACTAGTGAGGGTTCATTCATTTCTTTTAATTTCCTCACTGCGAGTCCTCCGTACACTCCATCCTTTGAATAACTTGTTTTGGGCAACGGAATGGTGGCATGCAGTAGTTTGGGAGATTTGCCATTAATGATTTAAGTGGTGTTAGCTTCCCACCTTTTGAAAGAACTGCCCTCTCCCAATTCGATAGCTTGCTTTGGAATCTTTGTATCACTGGATCCCCAAACTTTGCACTTAGACATCCCAAAACTGAGGCAGTACCAAATAGTAACATGGAAAGGCGGCCAACAAGGCTCCTCAATTAAACTTTCTATGTTAATTTCATGGAGTTTCGATTTTTCCAAGTTGATTTTCTGTTTCCGTCAAAAGCTCATAGCATGAGTATCATTCTTAAGTTCCTCCCATTATTTTGATCGAAATTTTTTATCATCATTTTGTCATCTACGTATTGCAAGTGTGCTATGATAAGATTAGAGTTAGAAATCCTGAATCCCTCGTATAAGCCGTCGTCGATGTTTTTCTTCATTATCTTATTGAACATTTCCGCAATAAGTATAAATATGGTGACAACAGATCACCTTGCCACAATCCCCTCGTGCTGTTGAAAAGACCTTTGAATGCGCACTTTATCACTTACCTTCTCCATATCGAGCTTGAATATAAAGCCCGTTTGCTGAGATTTTGACATCATACCTAGGCACTCGTTTGCTGCTATGGCACCATCAATGACGTTTTTTTCCTGATAAAAATGCTGCGTATTGTGGTGATGTGGTTGGGAAGTACTTTTTTCGGCAGATTTGCTAACACCTTTGCAAGCATTTTGTAATAGCCTCCTATGAGACTGATTGGTTTGAAATTTTTTAGCGCTTCTGCCTCCCATTTTTTAGGGATTAATGCAATGAACAAGGCTCCTATGTGCTTGTCTATTGGCTCACCCCTGTACAAGTTAGCAAGTTCAATAAAATCTAATTTGATGAAACTCTACCTTGCTGGAAGAACCGAAGACTGTAACTCTCTGGCACGGGGCTTCTATCTCCTTCACAGCCTTTAAGTGCTTTCTTGATTTCTTCTTCCGTGAACTGACTTCGAGCAAATTTCTGGATTCGTCACAAACTCTGTTGGACATAACGAGAAAGCTCTGAGCTGTAGAGTTTCCTGTAAAAGTTGACGATCTCTTCACATATTTTATTCGGCTCCGTCTTCGACCTTCAACAACTATAGAGGTGATTTTACACCTCCCGTGTACGCTAGCCAGGGTGGCAAAAACTTAATGTTGCGGTCCCCCTCCTTTAACTAAGCACTTTATTCTAAACCTTTGTCGCCCCATTATTTCTTCATTTTGTTCTAGATAATTGATTTTGTCTTCGATCATCAATCAATAAAAGCTTTCCTCTTCCAACAACCGAGACAATTCTTCTTAATGTTAAGGTCTTTAAGCTCTTCCCTGAAGGACAGCAATCCGTTTTGGTGATCCTTGCCATGCTCACATGCCCAAACTTTTTCAGTTTTCTCTTGAGAAATTTCAGCTTCAAAGTTATTTTCTTGCCAGAACCCCAAGTACAAACCGGGTTTGCTTCCTACCACTATTCTGATAGGATCCACCCCCATTAGACAGTCGGTGACATTGCCACATCTTTCCTTCCAAAACAAGATAGATTACAAGAATCGGTTAAGATGCCTGAAATCAAGATGGGATTTTTGGAAATCCCGCTTAAGATGCCTGAAAGAACAGGTGATGTATCCCCAATACTCTCTATACATACTTTTCTCTACAGAACCAGTTTTCCCATTCCTATGGATGGAGGCCTAATTGGCCGAACCACATAAACTCTCTCTCTCTCTCTCTAAGATGGCTTCAGAATATAGGTTGGTACATCAGAAATAGGCTAGTGAGCCTAAGATGGGCACTAGACCAGGCTGAATTCCAACCCAGGCCAAACACTAGAGCAGCCCAGAGCTAGCCTAGGTCGGCACTTGACCATGCTGAATTCTAGCCTAAGCTGAACACTGGCCCAACCCAGGGCCAGCCCGGGTGTTGTGATTTTAAGATAAACTTGCAAGTGCTTGAATCAAATGTAATAATTCATGTGAGGAGGTCATTCCCATGAGGGATTGAATGGATGTGATACTAGTGACTCCTACTTAAATTATCTAACCTAGCCAAATTAAGGATATCTTTCCTAAAATAAGAACGAAAAATTAACACATGAAATATGCTAAAATTAAAACATGCTAAACTTAACAACTTTCCTAAATAAAATATTTCTAAATTTATGACTTTTCTAATTTAAAAACTTTCTAAGAATGAAATTTAGCAACTTTCCTAAATCATGCAATTCTAAGGAAACTAAGTAACAAATTCATTACTTTCTTAAATTTAACTTTCTAAACATGAAATTTAGTAACTATGACAAAATAAATTACTTTCTTAAACTAAAAATTAGAAACTAACTAAGATGCAAACTAGTTAACAATGAAATCTTAACTAGACTACAAATAAATAATAAAAATAATGAAAGTAATCACTAATTAAGCAAAGAAAGGAGAACAACCCAAGTATCATGCGTATAACTATGGAATGGTATGCATGATTCATTGGGCAGGAGTGGATCTACTTAACTACTTTAAAGACCTAGAATATGCAATCTAATTCAAGCATCAACTAACCAATCTAATAATCTAATTGGGTTCTTGAAAAATCAAGTAAACATGAAGTGTGTGGTGCTAGAGATTAAACACAATAATCCATAAAGAAAAATTCCAGCAGCATGCTATTTTAATCATTTACTTAGTGGTACATGGAAAACATGGAATTAAACAATTCTAATGCAAGTAAACATCCAAGGACTAAGATCATTAACTGCTAGACACAAGTACAAATTGAAAACTCCAATTAACTTCATTGAATCACATTAAAGTCCATCAACATAATGCCCACAATACTTGTAATACAAATCCAAAAATTATATCATATTACAATGAGTGTTACTTGATTGTACTCAACCCAAAACTACAAGCTAAACCTTCTTCAATGTTCCAACATCAAGCATGAATAACCGTACATTGAAATCAAGAGAAACTCTACTAGAAAGTAAAGGTAAAGCTTGAGTAACACTAAGGAAAGCAAGAAGGAATTTCAATGAAATTAAAGAAGATCTATAGGCAATGAAAAGCAAGAAAAGAGAATAGATTCAAGGTGACTTTCCCTTGGCTATCACATCAAGGGAAAAGCAAACTTGGAACTTGACTAAACAAGCAAAAAGGAATTAAGGAAGTGGACAACTATTCAATCTAAGCAACAATGGAAGCTAAGAATAACAAAGGGAAGAAGATTACAAAAGAACCAACTAACCTTTACTTGAAGATCTAAGGAACAAAAACTTATCATGCATGGAACCCTAGGAAAAAATGGTAGCCACCCCAAGGAGAAGAGCTTTGGATGCAGAAGCTAAGAGAATAAGTGAAGTGAGAGCATGCCTCCTCACTTTGGAGGAGGCGTTCTCATCTTCCTTCTAAAAGTTCACTTTGTTGAATCCCTTTTGGCCCTTTTATGTGTTCCTTCCTAAGTTTCCTAGAGTATCCTAAGTCAAAGTTAGGGTGGGGATGAACTAGAATGGGGATTGAATGGCTAGGATGGAGGCTACCTAGGGTTTTCTCAAGGAGACATCAAGTGGAGGACTTTTGAAGGTATTAAGGCGAGAAACACCTCGTTTTTTAGGAGGGGCCTCTCCTGCTTGCAAAATTGTTGAATGCCCTTAGAATATGGCAAGTTGGTTGGTATGGATGAGGTCAAAGAGAGAGAGAGAGAGAGAGAGAGAGAGAGAGAGAGAGAGAGAGAGAGAGAGAGAGAGAGAGAGAGAGAGAGAGAGAGAGAGAGAGAGAGAGAGAGAGAGAGAGAGAGAGAGAGAGAGAGAGAGAGAGAGAGAGAGAGAGGAGGGGAAGATGGGAGGAAAGATATGATATTTTCCTATTGGTGTACATGCTATCTTATCCTAATGGATTTTTAAATTCCAAGGATAATTCTTTGGATTCTCCTCCAATCATGGCCTTCTATGTAGCTTGGCTTATGTGACTTTGATGGTTCATGAAAGCTCTATTGGCTTGGCTTCATGGCTCCCTTAGATGACTTTCTTAGCTTAGCTTGATGGCTCAAATCCTTGGCTTTAGTGGTTGGCTTGGCTTCTTAGCTTGCCACTTTGTTCATGGCTTGAATATGGTTAAGTGGCTTAAGTGAAACCCATGTAAAGGTGGTAGACTTTGTATGGCTTATGCATGGGCCCACTTCGGCTCCCCTAATTGCATTCATTACATGTCCTAAAGATGATCTTCATCTATGATCTCATATTGGTTTGATGACTTTTAGGCTTTGACTCGATCTTTTGATCTTAATTATAAATTTCATCTCCATCGATCTCGGCTAGCAGATCATCATCTCGCTTCCTACGAAAATTGAAAAACTCTAACTAAACCCTAAAAAAATATGATTAATCCTATACTTACCTCAGATTAGCCTCTGAACCTGCAAAATGTCAAATTTTTTAGTCATTAGATAAAAAATGCATGTGTTACAAAATTTGGCCAAAAATCCTATTTTACCCCTATAAGTTATAACATATAGGTAACTAATTGGGTGGTTTTATGCAAAATTAAACACTTATTACACCCCCTAACCAGCATTTTGCTAGTCATGAGCAAACATGCAAAAAATCATTTTATAAAACCTAATACAAAGTGCCACTTTCGTAGGCATTCACGATTGCATTTAGTATATACAACAAGCCCTTGAACCCCTAGGTTACCCCTAGTAGATGATGAGTTGGGTCTCCTGAGGGTTTGCAATGGATATACTAACAAAAATTTCAAAATTTTATAAAATTACTTTATTCATCTAAGAACATTTCTTCTTCTTCTTCTTTTTTTTGTCAGCTTATCTTAAGTACGTAACTTTATCCTACTAATAAAGATGAACAAAAAGATTCAAAATCCTACCCTTATGCTAAAGATATCATATTATTTCATTAAACTTGGAAAGGTGAGTGTGTGTTATAGCTACTACATACTTATAGTCTCCAAATCAAATATAACCTAAATTACTGTCCAAATGTATGCTTTGACTTCAATTCTCACAGGATATACTTGACACTCAAAAAGGCTTTAATCTCTCACTAATATGAGAGTAGAATATTATTTATCAAATAAAAAATCTCACATATTTCTGGCAAAAGAATGATAACTTAAAAGGAAAGATAATGATCTCATGAAAAGATATCAACTACTAAAAATGTTACACTCCAACAAATTCCATGCTCATTCATAACTATATCCAAGCTATACTTCTCCTAAGATCAAGCTAAGACTTCTATTAGGACGAAACATGAGTTTAGGTACGGTTTATAAAAAAAATGGGTATAAAGGTAAAAGAAGGTTATCTAGAAAATATCTAAAGGTTTTCTATCAATGTATTCACAACTTTTTCATTTTTCCTTACAAGAGTGAACATTCTTCTTTTTCATTGGCTATCTCTTTCTTTTATGTCTTACTTGAGTTTATATAGCCTTTTTGAACTTTTTCTTCTTTTTAGCCTTTTTTTTATGTTCATTTCCTAAATTATATTGTTCATATTTTTTTTCCAAAGATGTTTTTCAATATTCTCTACATATTTTAAAAACAAATGGGTAATGGATATATATTAGGGTTCAATAAAGGTAAGGGTTGTTTAGTTAATAAAGAAAAGGCTCAATGGGCTAACTAGTGGAAAATAATATAGGGAAGGTTAAATGCTCTGGTTTATTAAGGATAGCCTCTATCATTTCCTAGGTCTCATATGACTTAAAGATGATCATAAAACTTAAAAGATACATGGTATAATCTTTTTGTGATTTTTGAATAGTTGACCAAGATGAAAAATAATGAGACCAACTAAGAATTAATGATCCCTGAAGAAAACGTTGAATTTATGTATAACCCCCCAGAAAACAAAGAATGACTCAAAACTCACTTGGTTTATAAATCTCCATAGATCTTCTTTAGGATCTCTAAGTTATATTTTCTCTTTAACTAAAATTGTATATAGATATTTTGTGCAATTAATGTTTCGATTTTAAATTTTAATGAAACACTTTAGAAAAAGAATAAAATAATGAACTAACTGTATACGACTCTATCAATAAGCTAAAGTTCATTTAGTTGAATATTCAGAAAGTTTAAATCCTCATCTTTATAAAGGATCTTATTAAAAAAAAATTCAAAAGTTTCCAAAAATGCAAGAAAACTTAGAAATCTCATTTCTACACCTCCTAACCTGAACTAAACATTGTCCTCAATGTTTTGAAATATAGGACACCTAAATGATGAATGAACAATGTGGAATAATGAGACTTTCTAAAAAGTTCCCAGGTTGCCCCCCAATGAGTGATAAGTTTAACATCTTTAACCAGATGTGGGCTACAACTAATCTAATTTCTCCTAAACCTAACTAATTAAACTAATTTTTCCTAATCCTAATCATAAGAATGAAATGGCAAGATTTCTCACTACACTTTAGAACCTCTCTGTAGTTTATATATTTCTTCTACCCTAAAATTTTAGGTGGTGGTAACAATATGACACAGTAGACCACCATGATTTTGAATGTTGTGGGACCATATTAATGATCCCCCATTTTTAGCATTTCACAGTAGTCAATATTATTCCTTTATCTCGAAAATTGAGGTGGTGGGAACACAACGACAATGTGAACTACCGTGAAATTGCAATGTGTTAGACCATATAAAAGTGAATGGTCCTCCTTTTTAACAAATTGAGGGATGACGGTGACCATTCTTCTTAGTTCATCTTTTTCCTCCTCCCTTACTTTTTTTTTTTGAAATTAGGGTATAAGTTAACTCCGCACTTCCCTAAAAGGTAGTTCTTTTATTACTAGAGCAGGGACATGGTTTGGCTCAAACCCTGGTTATCTTCTATTATGTACCCTAGAGTTGGTTGATGTAGGACCAGCACATCAATTGACTCTTTTTCTTCTTGTTTAGTTGGCACATGTAAGGTTTCAATTGGGCCTATATTACTATATGATGTTTGTTCAAATAAGGTTAGTAGGTCCCAATCAGGTACACCTTCTACATTGTAAGGCTTAGTTGGTATTTCAGGCTCTATAGGGGGTTCAACTCTAGCTTGCCATTGAGAAGCGTTCATTAATATCATAGTATCTAACAACTCATTCACCTCCTTAATGGATGTGTCTTCATCAAATTCATAATAATAAGCAAGACACAATTTTAGAGAATCTGGTTTGGATGTTTCTACTACTTCGTTCTCTTTATCAATGGAAGTCTCTTCATCATAATCATTATAAGGACCATGAGATGGCTCGAGTAGATATGAGTTTGAAGTTTTTATGGATGGTAGTGAGCTTTGTGGCTTAGAATAATTGTAAGATATCTCCTTCCTAACATCATCATCAATGGTCAAGATTGGTGAATTTTTTTTATATTTAGTAGGAATTAGTAATCCCACCTTGAAATTCTTTCAAGTTTTCTTTCACTCTCCTCCCTAATTTGTTTCATTAACTCAGGAGGGAGACTTCAAGTGGAAGACTTTTGAAGGAATTAAGGTGGGAGACGCCTCTTTTTTAGGAGGGGTCATCTTTCCCTTGCAAATATCATTGACTACTCAAAGAATATGGCAAGTTGGTTGGTATGGATGAGGTAACAGAGAAAGGAAGGAAGATGGAGGAAAGAGAATGATAGGAAAAGAAAAGAAAGAGAAGTGAGGTGGGAAAAAGTAATTGGCTAAGTAATTTCCTAAGAAGTGAGGATTGATTGGATGGTTAGAATAAAAGTTTAGCAAGGTGAAAGAGTCTTAGAAAGATATGACTCTTGAATGGAAAGTAAAATATGTAGTAATATTTAGTGGTGAGGTGAAAAGTGAGAAAACCATGGAAAAACATTAAAATTGAAAAGGTATCTTCCTATTGGTCCACATGCTACCTTATCATAGTGGATTTTCTCTCAATTATCTTCAAAATATCACCATAAATTCCAAGTGTAATTCTTTAGATTCTCTTCTAATCATGGCCTTCCATGTAGCTTGGCTTATTCAACTTTGTTGGCTCACTTTGAAAGCTCCGTTGGCTTAGCTTATGTAACAAATCCAAAATTTAGGTCATTTTCCATGTTGCAAATTATAATTTCAGTGAGGATAAGAAAATTTGAACTAATTTCATGGAAATTAAGTTTATGAAAATGACCTCTTTAGGGGCATGAAATTTGGATATGGGAGTATCAAATTTAGAACGTACGTGTCAATACGATTTCAACGACACTAATTTTGGGTGAAATGGAGATTGGGGTAGAAAAATCCGAAAGTTCTACTAAATTAGAGGGGGGCCCAAATTTATAATGGCACCCCCTATTTTGGATTGTTATGGAAGTGCCTCGTGGAATAGGAAAAAACAGAGGGAACGCAAGGTAGAGGGAACCCTAGCAACCCGCATTCCCCTTTCACCTGATTTTTCCCTGCCCAGAACCCATCTTTTTCGGTGATGGAGAGAAACCCAAATCTAGCAATCCTGCTTCTATTTCCCACCAGCATAGGCAAGGACCCAAATTGGGTTCTCTTCAGGCCACACATTTGGCCTTATTTTCTCCCCCACCTCTATTCGGCAGTGACAGGTAGAGACTCGATCACTTTCCTAGCTGGATTCCCTCTTGCATATTGACGAAAACCCCATATCAGGTTTCATGGGCCACTTGGATTTCCCCTATTCATTTCCCTTTCATCGCCATCGCATGGAACCCCAACATCTTCTTCCCTCTCTTCAGCTTAGGCTCCCACTGTAGTAGGCCACTGTCGAAACCCCCATGTCTATGCAGCCTAATTCGAGTGAGAGGCTGGCACCTCCCTCTCCTCTTCCCTCCCGATTAGGCAGCGTTGTAGCGTAGCCAGCCTGGTACGCCAGCGCGCACAAGCCAGTTGCACAGGCTGGCGTACTTACCCTTCGTCTTCTCTCTCATGCAATTGGGCAGGCGGTGGCTACCAACCACCAGTTCCTCCTCCCCCATCTTACCTGTTTCCCCTTGACTCTGGTGAGTTAGGGTTCAGTCAACTCATCGAGTCAACTCACCCTAATTAGTTTTGAGAGAACTGAGTTGACCCATTTGACCCTATTACACCCTTGAACTTCAACGATTGATTTTGGATGATCCAAGAAGGATCTCAGAGATCCAAGAGTACCCCCATGATCTTGGCAATGCAGGAAACAATACCATCTTCCCTTTTATTGATCAAGGATGATCTAATGGTTGACTTGACTAGATCCTCGATCAGACTTGAGATCATTTGATTTGATATTATTATTATATCTAAATGGTCTGTAGTTATCCTTATGAAGTGTAGATTGAGGATCTATATAAGAATTTTGGGTCTGAAGCATGTATGGAGATGATTTTGCTGATCGTGATCAACGGCTGAGATCAATTAAAGATTTAAGTATGAAATTGGATTCAATTTGATGATTTAAACCATTTAGAATTCTTAATTGGATTAATTGACTAGAATTACTATGTTGTTATGTGATCTGGGGTGATCAAGTGAGGATATTTGATGAGATCAGTTTGGATGTTTGATAATCGGGTGCAATTGAGGTAATTGGTGGACGATCTGACTAGGCAGATTGCTGGAGGTTATTTAGATTGACTTGTTCAAGGTAAGATCACTATCTTAATCATTTTATGGATTGATTTGATTTTTATTATATATGATTGAGCATGATAGTCATATAATAATGCCCAATTAATTGAGTTAAATGATAAATTAATCAAGATTGATATGATATGAGCTTAGTAACTTTGAAATATGCAATGATATGATTAAGAAGGACCAAAAGATTATGAGTGGGCTCGATAGGGTACAATTTGAATTATTAGCTATTTAGGGAGGGCCCCGCATGAGATTTTAAGGCTGAGAATCAGTGTATCATCTTGAACACTATATATTGTGATATGAAAACATGATGTTGTGTAATTAAGAATCTAAGTTAGATAAATTGGATTCTAAGTATGACTAGATGTGACATGTATCTAGGTGATGAAACTATGGTGGACTACGCTAGAGTTGGGTCCAACTTATTATGAGGTACAGACGAGTGGTATTTCGTCTGAGGTAGGTGACAACATTTAATGTTGCATGTCATTTTCGAAGACCTTGTATCATCATAACATCTTAATTGATTGTGATTGGTTGTCATATGGTTTCTTATTACACATACTTATGATTTGCAAAATTATATGCTATGCTATGATTTGATATGATATTCCAATAGCACATTGAATAGATTTTACTCAATCGGGTTTTATGGTACTAATACTCATGGATCTTGTATATATATATATATTATGAATATCTCATATTGCTTGCATCACTAAAATTGGATGATTTCCATAAAAATTGATGATGGAGGCTTGGTGGCTAGTCCTTGAGAGGCTAACCCCAGGATGAGGGGAGTGCCTTAGGATTATGAGCCATGAGTGCTCCTAGTTTTTTCAAGATCTATGATTTTTTGTATTTGTGATTTATGACAGGTGCTGTCACTTGATGGATGTCATGCAAGGAGGGATTAGGGTCGGCCACCCACCCTCTGAATTTATGAGATGATAGACACCTACCCACAGATGACATTCGGTAAGGGTTGGTGACATGGGTAGTCCAAACTATAAGTTTGGGCCTACCCATGGGGATGGACGATGAGTCTCCCATTATAGTGTCTACGAGAAGCGACAGTGGTTGAGACGCTGGTGTGGTTGCCATTGTAGCATGATGATCCATACTCTTATTCTGTATGCTTGCATGATGAGCATGGAAATATTATTGTGTGTCTAGGTGTGACGACACTCAAAGGATTGGTATTAGTACTCATGACCTGTTGTACTAGTATATGGGACCCACGTACCTTGGGGTGCCCTACTTGTTTATTGTATGCTCATTGAGATTGTATCATATCATATTTTACATTCATGTATTCTTGTTTTATTGTATATGATACTTTGCTACTTGTATCGATATGATTTATGGAATTTGTATTCTATGGTTATTAAGCTCCATGATCTTATCAACTCTTATTAGTTATTCTTTTTATGTCATAATTTCATTACATTAAATGTGGTCACCTACACAAGTGATTGCTTGCTAAAGCATTGCTTTGGTTTGCATTGTCTTAGATATAGAGAGTAGCAGCAGGTTTGACATGTTGATGAACAGACAAAAGCGATGGCAATTTCTAGTAAAGTATTGAAGATATTTTAGAACTATAGGTTTGTTTGGCTTTCACTTCAGTTATGATATATGGACTGTACATTAATATAATTTACATTGTGACCTAGATGTATGGATAAGTATGCATGTTGGATGTGATGGTTGTGCATGGACAGACCCTGGGTAATGTTGTCATGTCTTAACTTTATTTTCTATTACTAGGGTACATGTTTTATTGAGTATTGTATTTGATTGGGTGTATGAGCATGGAGACTAACTCTCCTAAGTGTCTTGTCACATTATAGTGTTTGTCAGGTGGTTTTTGTATTACATGTGTTATGTGCAATGGTCTAAAATGTAGGTGATTTGTGGTTGTACAACTCTTGGGATTTTGAAGGAAGTGCCTTTTAAAAATTGAAGTTTGTAAAACAGGGATCCCGACACATTTTAAAAATTGTTATTTATTATTGTGAAAACCCAGGGTGACACAATTTGGTATCAGAGCCTAAGTTTACTCCATCACATGCATTCCAACAAATCCAAAGGTCACATACAGTCCATAAGGCGAGGTGATTTTCTTATATATGAGTTACAAAGATAACTCATATAGAGGATGTTGATGATTATGAAATAAATGATGCTATGATGTTAACAGATTTTCTTAGAGAATATGAGACTTTAAAACCTTGTATGAGTACAAGGAAAAACACTTATGAAAAGTGTATGATTCTAAGAGTAAAGAATTAGAATAAAGATTTAAAGTAGTTTCTTTTAGTGAGAACTTTAATATATGATAGAAGATATATTCATATGAATTGCTTATGATAGTCCAAGTTCTAATCTAACTTGGATTGTATATATAAACTCTTAGAGAAAGCCTAATAGATATTATAATAACAATAGTATGAGAAAAATGATGGAGGATAAGAAAATGATTACAATTAATGAGAACATGAGAACATTGAAAGAAGTATTGTATTAATTTAAACTTGAAGTGGATTTATTTAATGAATAAATTGTAATATGGTGAAAATCATTAAAAATTTGATTAAGTAAGATCCTAATGATTTTATGGATGAATTATCTGAATCTATGAGATGAAAATTTATGTGTTCTGCATATAGAAATATTAATAGCCAATCATTAATGAGAGGTGAATGCTTATGAATTTTTTTAGGGTCTTATTTATGATTTGGAGGTGCATAGTGCCTGGAGAATATGATAACTATTTTATAAGAATAGTTATTAAATAGTGATGATGATGTGGTCTCCAATGGCTAAGAAAGTCATTATGAAAGATCAATTACATTGAGGGTGAGATTGACAATTGTAAATGATTTGATTGATATGACTATGAAATAATTCATTAGTTAAAGGAAATGAAATGATGGAGGTGAGGACATTAAAAATAAAAAAATAAAAAAATTTGAGGATTCTAATGATGGTTAATTGACGTGTTCTTCTATTATTGAGATTTTATCTAAAAGACTCTTAAAAAGGTCTGTAATGATCATATAATATCACACATCACTATCATACCCCTCATCTAGTGAAAAATCAAGCTTATATATGTAATATAAAAAGGCATATATATCACTTTTATCCTGGAGAACTCAATAATTCAGCGATATCAGTTCACAAGACTAAGGAAACTATGAACCTCAGTAAGCAATTTTGACCAATCCCAGCCCGTTACAGTCTCAATAAACTATCTCTCTATTAATTGAGATAATGTGGTCAGAGAAATTCACTTGCTTCAACCATAACTCACATTGATAGATATTCACAAACAAGTGATGAGTCCATAAGATACTCAAAATAATGCACACGAATCCTTAGTGCTCCTCCGTGCTCAAGGGTTATATAAGAACATCATCCACTAACAAAATCCTAACTCATTTAAGTAACATTTAAAACTTGATCCATCGTATCCATGGATACTATTAGTCCATTGGTCCCACCAATTGGTACTAGCCAAATTTAGTAGCAATCATAATGAATCCTTAAAAATCATCTTAAAGACATCTTACTCCCAATTCCTCAGTAATCTCCAAAACTACCATGCACTTTCTAGATCTAATCTATGCATAGCAGTAAAGATCCATCCTTCTTCCTCAAGAAGAAGACGAGCACTCTATGAAGACCCACTAGGTCTATTAAACTCTTGTCAAGTAACTCCTACAGCTAAACTCTTCTAGCCCAACTGGGGCCATCCTATATAGCACATTGGAAAATAGCGCTATACTTGATGCCCAATCAATATCAAATTAATCTCCTACGGCAAAAATCCTAAAAGCTCCTAACAAAAGAGGTCATAGAACTCTTGCACATCATATATGAGCTCAATCTATGGTCACTCATGATACTCCACTGTCACATAAATAAGAAAGACTTGGCACCCTCTGAAAAAGTACTGCATTACCTTCAAGGTAGAAATAACACAACTCTTAGATATGTCCTTTCCTATATAGGAACAAGGTCACTAGTTGTATAGATCTACTAAAAGTAACCTTCTTCTCATAGCAATCAACTGTCACCCAGTAGTAGTTAGCCAATCCATTCCAAGGATAACTTCATAATCAATCATATTGGGTAGGATGAGATTCACGTCCATCCTTTCTCTTGCTAGGTTCACAAGTACCTCTTGAAAGTACTCACTGGCCTCTAATAAATATCTACCAAAATCATAATATCCAACCAAAAGGATAACACATATATAGGCATGTCCAAGTAGGATGCATAAACATATGAGTGAAATAATTACTAGGTCCTGGATCAAAGAGGATCATAACATGCATACCAGCAATTAGGAAAATACTTTCTACCACTTGGTTTGAGGCCTATGCTTGCCTTGAAGTAATAATAGAAACTCATCACTACTAATGTGGGGCCATCTCTGCCCTGCCTCCAATGTCAGTCTATTTAACTCACTGTCCTCTACGACAATCTCCAAAGAAATGCCCTAAGTCTCCACAGTCAAAGCATATAAAGGATTGTTGTGATAACAACAACTGTTGATGCTATTGCCGTTACTATGGTGGTCTACCTTACAAGTAACACAACTCTTGTTTGCATCCCTACTTGAAGGCCTTTATAACTAGTGAAAAAATGATCTCTTTCCTTTACTAAGCTAACTTGAACTACCCATGTGTGACACCTCGGGTTTTTCATGAAAAATTTTCGCATTTATTTCAAAAGATGGCTCGCCTCTAAATTTTAAAATACAAAAACAGTGGAAGACTTTTCTTTGAAAATCATTTTCCCAAAATCCCATATGTCACCTTCATGCTCACAGTATACATATGTATAGTTTTCTAGAAGATAGAAATTCATTTCTTAAAATAGGACCAATCTAGTGGTTCACTTGTACAACCCCTATAACATTATATTAAATGTCCAATACCACAATTCAAATGACTAACTACACAATACAAAACCTTTAATAAAATGTATACCTAAGCGCAGAAGTATGGTTGCTGGATTCCTCTTCTTGTGTACATCTTCTCCTGTCTATTTGTATATGAGATATTGTAAATATAAAACATTTACAATATCTCAGCAAGCTATGCTTGGTAGGGGAGTTTAAGAAGCATGCTAAATCTTAAGATACATTAATTATTCCATAGTAATTAGAATATTCATTTTCATAGCAATTTTATTGAATGTGATTTACTGTATGTTTCACATTTCAATAATCCATTTATAAACCGAATATATACATGTTTCATAATCACTAACAATCCATTGATGAATCAATTATTAATATGTTTCATAACTATCAATATATACATGTTTCATAATTATAACTAATCTATTGATTTATCAAACATCTTTAATTATTATTATTTTTATCTAAATAAACTAATCCAATTCCATGAACCATACTCTACATAACAGTTCTACCTATTCATATACCCATATGAAACTTATATGAAACTACGCTCTCAATCATATACATATAGCCTGCATACACATATATGGAAATTGTTAAAAGAAACACAAAATTATAAATATAATCAATAAGTCTCCTAATCTACATTCTCAGACTATACTGGGTTTCAGAATCATACCCCTCATCATGTGGGGTTCATAATCATCCAGCCTCTGCTGGTATGCTCATGCCCCTCACTATATGGGGTCCACAATCCTCCAGCCACCACTGGGAAAACAATATAAGGCGTATTATCATGTCATATCATATAAGGCATCTCATAATGCCATCATATAAGCACCATAGTTCATCAAATATAAGGACTACTATGCATGCAATCAGAATCCATACAGCGCACCTAGATAACTGCTCAATAATCCACCTATACCATCCTCAGTGGAAATCACAATATCCATGTCCATATGGGAGGACCATGGCTATCATGGTGGCGGCCTTCCCATAATTGCCCCACCCACCTGACTTTTAGCAACACATAATGCTTGGTATCCATAACATAATAAATTTTAGAAAGTGGGTGGCCAAACCCTCATAACTCTCCTAGCATAGCATCCACAGGCCTACACCTATCTAAAACAAAATTCTCAGTCCTCCATGCCTGGATGTAAAATAATCATAATAGCAGGCAATTCACTTGTTCATATATTTCATAATAAGAATAACATCCTCACTTATTTGGTGATAACACAATAAGTATTCACATACATGATGTACAAGTCATAAGCATCAATTATAACATCTAATTCTTTTAATTAATATTATTTCATCATTTCAATTTAAATCATGTTGAATATCAATCATACCATTTTAGTTTCATTACATCTATAATCAGAAATAAGATCATGTTTAGAACATGCATCTTATTATTTAGACATGCTATCTTAAATTTTTACCTACCTTGTGTGACGCGTTCACCGAATTCCACTAGCTTTAATTGCCCTCTTCTTTCACGCTGATCAAATCCTCATTTTCGCCTAGACCCTCCAACTCACACAATCAATTAGTAATTTCTAACTAAATGATCTAATTGAATAGGCAGAATTGACCAGGATCATAGAGCTTGATCAATTTCCATACTTGCATCCTTGATTGATCTCAGCAGTTGATCAAGATCTGCGAAATCATCTCTAATCAAGATTTTGATCCTAAATCTCTCATCAGATTCTTGACCTACACTTCCTAATGGTCATGATTGTAACACCCCAAATTTTTAAGACATTTTTTTAATAATAATAATGGCATTTTTAATAAGAGCATTTGGGATCCCATGAGAAAGGTTTTATTTGACATTTTACTAAAACATATATTAAAAACTCCAAGTGTTAGTTTTCCTTTCTCAAAATGGCATACATATAAATTAAAACATAAATAGATTTAAAACAATAAGCGTATCAATCAACGTCAAATAAATCGAAGCCTTTATTTTGAATTAAATAAATATCCAAAACACAATAATAATATGGCTCAGGGTCTATCCATCATAACATCCCATATAAATGTCCAACGTATGTCTAAACATCTCACTTGAATCCAAAATATAAAGTATACAGTCCATTATTAAATTAAAATGACAATCTTGTTTATTGACTCACATCACTGTCTAAAATTCTAGGAAAAGGATCTTCTACAGCTCTCACGGTTTCTCAACAGCCTTGCCTTTCCTGTTATCGCGCTCGTGATCTAAGGCATTGTAAAACAAAGCAATGCCTTAGCAAGCTATCGCTTGTGTAGGTACGTAGACAATTAATGTAATAAATGAAATAAATGAATAACAATAATGTTAGAATAACAAGTCTATCATCTATGAAGTTAGCTGTATCATAAGTCGTGCCAACATAAATGCCAATTTATTTCATATACTAAAACATGCATTTCATAGAGTTGAAAACATGAAATGAATCAATGTAAATGAGCATACAATAAGAATAAGGGCACCCTAAGGTAATGGGTCCCACAACATCACACTAACATCACTGATCATGAGTACTCATAGTCAACCTCTGAGTGTCGTCACACCCAAGCATACCATCCATAACTATGCTCATCATACATGCACACATAATAAGAATATGGGCCATCATGCCGCAGTGGCAACCCTCCATGGGTATCAACCATCATCGCTCTTCGTCAACACCATAACGGGAGACTTAGCGTCTGTCCCCATGGAAAGGCTCAGACCGGTAGTGTGGACTATCTATGTTACCAAACTCCTACCGAATGCCATCCATGGGCAGGTGTCTATCATATCACAATATCATCACATCACAATCTCGGAGGGTGGGTGGCCGGCCCTATCCCTCCTAGCATGATGTCCACCGGGTGAGAGCATCTGTCATCAAATATAAAACACGGAAATCATATGAATATGCTAAAACTCAAGAGCACTCATAGCTCAAAATCTCCAAGACATGCCCCTCATCTTGGGGTTAACCTATAAAAGGACCAACTAATAAGCCTCTATTATTATTTCCATGTCAATCCATGCATTTCTAATATAAGATAAGAGATAAGTCACTATTTAAGCATAATTAATTACCATCATGCTCATAAAAACATTTGTCATGAGTTTATTCAATAAAAGATTTCAATTTGTAATAATCATAATGTACTCAAAGTCGCATGAAATCCACGGTAAATAATAATTACAATTTAAAACACAATCACGCATGATGTTATGTTTATGCATTGTTTAAAAATCAAGGCAAAGCATTAATTGTCATCACTTACCTCAATGTGAGACCACTTAGCTTGCTAATAATCCACTTAACTGGTATATTCAAGTGCACCTGTACATGTCACATCACTATTTTAAAAAATTTCTAAATTAAAAGTGGTCATTTATAAGTTTTTAAGTTAAAACTAGGCCCGCATCGTCAATACGGTTACAACTCCTCTTTCCGATCGTGATTTGGACTCCTCTAGCTCCAGAAAATCGAGTTTTAGTGAAAACATACGTAAATGAGGCCTGCCCGACCACCATAAGGTGGTCTATACCGGCAGCGCTAGTTTTTATCGGTTTATACAGGCATCACGAAGATGCTCAAAACCAAGACGCATCACGGGGACGCGGCGCGTGCGTCCTCGGTACTGTGACGCACCGCCACGTGCGTCACGGTCACCAGGACGCCGTGCATCTCGATGTTCCGAGACAGCCCACTCGCATGTGCGATGACTGTCAGTAGTGCACCATTCTCATTGGGGCGTCCTACTATGCATCCCGGCATCAATGCCAGGGCACCGACGCGGTTGCCGACGCCGAAGAAGACGACTAGATTCCGGTTGTCTCCGGCATGCCTACAAACCTCCGTTTTGCGCAATTTTTGAGCCATTTTTTTCAGAATTTCCTCTAAAATTCATTTATGCCCTCATTTTTCATTGATTTTTCTCAAGTTCCTAAAAACATCCATGGGTACTAATTTTCACATTTTTTGGAGAAACCCACTGTTGGATCTCTCCCAAATTTAAAGGGTTTGATCTTGAGTCTCTTGTGCACTAGTTGGATGGTGCGATTTTCAAACAGATGTGGTTTCATCCATGAAATCATGCTCCAACAGTAGCATGCACAGAGTTCCCAGGAAAAACGTGATTTTTCCTGATTTTAAATGTATTTCTAATTTATATTTCCTATTTAATAAATAAATATTTAAGGGTTTCGAACTTACCTCGTCTCGCTAGGGTTGATAGACGTTGCTGGAGTTCCACTCGCCGAAAAAGTTGAAGTTTTCAGAGCTAGGGTTGAAATGCAACTCAGTGCAAAACGAGGAACAAATGGACTGTTTTGGCACCTGGGGGGGAATAGTTATAAGGCTTAGAGTCCTAGGGGAAGAGAAACTCTTCCCTTCACGCCTCTTTCAATGGTTTCTCCTGCGAATTTTGCCGGATCCGGGTAGAGGCGTGTGGAAGACGGGGGTGCCATTATCAATTTGGGCCCCTGTGTTATACATCTCTGCCAAATGACTAAAATACCCCTATAACCTCAATGGCTCCTAACTCCCTTGTTTGAGCTTCGTTTTTCATGTTCTTTATGGAGTTGGAATCCTATCGACGAGCACTTTCAAATTCTTAAGTTTTTAGGAAAATTTTCCATCTATAAAATTTTAATTTAATTTATTTAATAATTTCTTAATTTGTACTAAAAATTTAAGGATATTACATCCTTCCCTCATAAAAATTTTGTCCTCGAAATTTAGCTACATACCTCTATGTAAATAACTCTAGATGGATCCTTTGCATCACCTATTTGTTTCCCAGGTAGCCTCGTGAAATGAATGATGCTGCGAAAGGACTTTGACCAATGCAATGGTCTTATTCCTTAACTCTTTGACTTTTGTATCCAGTATGCGCACTAGTCTCTCCTCAACCGTCATATCAGACTGTAGCTCTGCTGGGATCTGCTCCAACACGTGTGAGGGATTTGGCACGTATTTCCTCAACATAGACACGTGAAAGACGTCATGTACATTTGCCAGCTGTGGTGGTAAGGCTAGCTGATATGCCACTGACCCAACTCTGCGTAAGATCTCAAAAGGTCTAATATACCTGGGGCTAAGCTTCACCAAATCTCAATACTCCTTTCATAGGAGAAACTTTCAAGAACACATGCTCACCTTCAAAGAACTCTAAGTCCTTTCACCTCTTGTCTGCATAACTTTTCTATAGACTGTGAGCTGTCAATAACCTTTTTCGGATGAGTTGGACTTTCTCTGCGCACTCTTCCACTAACTTAAACTTCACCACGTGTCTTTCTCCTACATCACTCCAACATAAGGGTGACTAACAAGGTCTGCCATAAAGTGCCTCGTATGGAGCCATACCAATACTAGCGTGCTGACTATTATTATAGGCGAATTCCACCAAAGGTAAATGATCTTCCCAGCTACCCTTCCAATCCATAACATAAGCTCGTAGCATATCCTCAATAGTCTGGATGGTCCTCTCGCTCTGTCCGTCTGTCTGAGGATGGAATGCTGTGCTAAATTTCAGTCTCAACCCTAACGCCTCTTACACACTCTTCTAGTATTTTGAGGTAAACCACATATCTGGATCTGATATAATCATCAAAGGAACCCCATGTATACTTACGATCTCTTTCACATATAATTTCGCCAAACTATCCACAGTCCGATTCTGTCAGATAGGAAGGAAATGAGCGAACTTGGTCAACCTGTCCACAACAACCCATATCATGTCGTGGCCACTAGCTGTCCTTGGAAGACCCAGAACAAAGTCCATGGTAATATGATCCCACTTCCACTCAGGAAGGTCCACTGTCTGGAGTAGTCCTGGTGGACGCTAGTGCTCAGCCTTGACCTGCTGACAGGTCAAACATCGTGCAACGCACTCTCCAACATCCTTTTTCATACCATTCCACCAGAAATGCCTCTTGAGATCCTGATACATCTTTGTACCCCTAGGATGAATTGTATATGGGGACTGGTGCACTTCTTGAAGTAACTCACGCCTCAATTCGTCATCTGCCAGTACTACCAACCTTCCCTTAAATCTAACTCCTCCATCTAATCCCCTCGAAGAATCTGCCTTATCTGTCAATTCTTGTGTTTCTTTATCTTTGTCCTGTGCCTCTAAGATCCTGTCAAAGAACTTAGACCGAGTCGACAAATTGGCAATCATCACTCTAGACTTCCTACTCAGGGCATCTGCAATGACGTTAGCCTTCCCAATATGGTATTGTATAGTGAAGTCGAAGTCCTTGAGATACTCCATCCATTTACGCTGCCTCATGTTCAAATCACTCTGAGTAAAGAAGTACTTGAGGCTCTTATGATTAGTGAATAGCTCAAATCTCTCACCGTAAAGATAATATCTCCAGGACTTCAACACAAATACCACCGCTACTAATTCCAAATCATGTGTTGGGTAATTTACCTCATGTGTCTTCAACTGTCTAGACACATAGGCAATTACCTTCCCATGTTGCATCAACACTGCTCCTAATCCCTTGTCAGAGGTGTCGCAATAAACCACATAACCGCCTGCACCAAATGGTAAAGTCAATACCAGAGTAGTAGTAAGTCTCCTCTTGAGCTCTTGGAAGCTCTCCTCGCAAGCCTTGATCCATACAAATTGAGTGTCTTTCCTGGTCAGGGTGGTCAATGGTAACGCAATCTTAAAGAATCCCTCTATGAAACGACGATAATATCCTGCAAAACCGAGAAAACTGCGTATCTCAATCACTATCTTGGGCCTCTCCCAGTATAGTACTGCCTCTACCTTTACTGAATCCACGGCCACTCCATCTTTAGATATGACGTGGCCTAAGAAATGCACCTGGTTTAGCCAAAAATCACACTTACTAAACTTGGCATACAACTGATGTTGACGAAGTGTGTCCAATACCGTGTGGAGATGCTCTCTATGTGCCTCATGACTAGGCGAATAAATCAAGATGTCATCAATGAATACAATCACGACTTATCCAAATAAGCTCGAAAAACATGGTTCATTAGATCCATGAACACTGCAGGTGCGTTTGTCAATCCAAACGGTATCACTAGGAACTCATAATGACCATAACGACTTCTAAAGGCAGTCTTCGAGATATCCTCTTCTCTAACCCTTAGCTGATGATACCTTAACCTCAGATCTATCTTGGAGAACACTTGGGCCGATTGGAGCTGATCAAATAAATCATCTATGCGTGGCAAAGGGTATCGGTTCTTTATAATAACACTGTTCAACAACCGATAGTCAATGCATAGTCTCAGTGATCCATCCTTTTTCTTCACTAAAAGGACTTGTGCTCCCCATGGTGATCCACTCGGCCTGATGAAGCCCTTATCCAATAACTCTTGCAATTGTACCTTAAGCTCTCTCAACTCTGTTGGAGCCATCCTGTATGGTGCCTTAGAGATAAGCAATGTACCCGGCACTAAGTCAATGATAAAGTCAATCTCCCTATTTGGCGGTAATCATGGTAATTCCTCAGGAAATACATCAGCAAATTAACAGACAACATCAATCTCGTCAAGCCGTGGTTGCTCATTATCCTCAACAATCACATATGTGAGGAATGCGTTACACCCTCGTGCATAAAATTGTGCCGCCTTCATAGCAGAGATGATGCATGTACCTGACTGATCTTTCCTACCTTGGAACATTATTTCTAGTTGCCCAGGTATAAGAAAAGTAACTCGCTTCTTTCGGCAGTCTACTTTAGCCCCATAGTTGGCTAACCAATCCATCCCAAGAATAATATCGTAGTCTACCATGTCTAGTAAGATGAAGTTAGTGTCCATACTCACGCCTGATATCTCTATAGGTATTTCTCTAAGATATTCTGTAGTCTCTACTGTCTCTCCCACAGGTGTCATAATATCTAATCCAAATGCTAGTTTGTGTACACATACATCAAGGTAAGATACAAAAATACATGATATAAAAGAATGTGTAGACCCTGTGTCGAAAAGAACTTTGGCATGTCGATCTGAGACTAGAAGAGTACCTTCTACGACCTGGTGTGATGCCTGCGCCTGTCCTAATGTGATGGCAAATAGTCGTCCCTGGCTACGTGGCGCAGTAGCTGTCTCTGCACCCATCTCAGTCTGCCTCTCTCTTTGTCCCTTAGGACAGTCCTTAATAAAGTGGCCTACATCTCCATAGTTGAAACACCTTATGGCTGTCTCTGGAAAGGTGTATAGGGTTGTCGCTGTGGTTGAAGCTGCCTCTGCTGCTATGGCTTGTCAAATCTATTGCACCCTCGCCCAGGGTGCCAACCCTTGCTCCTATCACATCTCTTCCTCTCAGTATCACTCTTAAATTTGGCCTGCGGTGGATGACCTAATGCACCATGTGTCTGCATAGAACCAAATGGTCTCTTGCCTTTAAAGGGCTGGAATGCACTCCCTTTAGTCTTGAGAGAGTTCTTCTCATGCATGGAAGCCATGTCAGCAGCATCTCGCACAGAAGTAGGTCACAAAGAAATCACTCGATCTCTCAGCCAAGGTGCCAACCCATCCACAAATCTGTCAATTGCCTCTGTGTCTGAGGCCAGCGCGTGAGGTGCAAATCTCCTCAGTGGTGTGTAAATTGGTTCAGATACTGCTGAATTGTCATGTCTCTCTGCTCCAAAGTGACAAACTCTTTCTTCATTGACTGCAATGCATGGGGTGGAAAGTACTGAGTGTCGAAAGCCTATTTAAAGGCTGCCCATGTCATCGTCTCGGTCGGATCTGATCAGGTGAGTGTAAAGGTCTGCCACTAGAAGCCTGCCTCACCTTTCAATAGGTAGGAGGCTACTCTAACTTGATCCTCTAGTGAGATTTTCATAGCTTCAAATGTCCTTTTCCTCCTCAAATAACCATCGCTTGGCCTCCGTGTTACAATCGCCATAAAAGGGTTTCACCATCTTTTGAAATCTCTCTAATAATTTATCCGTCTTCTTAGAGTTGCTAGTAGCATCACCCTCAGTGGTCTTTGGTGCTGGTAGTTCCTGTATTAGTTGGGAGGAATGAATTGATGAGACCATGGGTGCCACTTGAGGTGGTGGAATAGGGCTAGGGTTAGCAGTGTCAATAGCTGTCCTAACCTGCTGTTGTATAAGTGGTACTAGCCCTGACATTAAATGATTCAATAACTCGGCATCATAATCTCCTTGATCAGAGGACTCAACAGGTGGGGCCATGGGTGTAGTAGGGGTAGACCTTGTCCTTCTTCAAGGAGTCATCTGTCAAAAGTTTTAAATGTCACTAAGTGTAAGTTCCTCTCTCTACAACAATTATGGACTGTTACTCACATATAAATGGATATTTTGCAAGGATTATGATGGACTAGACTGGGCTCTAATACCAACTTTGTAACACCCCGGATTTTTAAGATATTTTTTTTATAATAATAATGGCATTTTTAATAAGTGCATTTGGGATCCCATGAGAAAGGTTTTATTTAACATTTTCCTAAAACATATCTTAAAAACTCCGAGTGTTAGTTTTCCTTTCTCAAAATGGCATACATATAAATTAAAACATAAATAGATTTAAAGCAATACGCGTATCAATCAACGTCAAATAAATCGACGCCTTTATTTTGAATCAAATAAATATCTAAAACACAATAATAATATGGCCTAGGGTCTATCCATCATAACATCCCATATAAATGTCCAACGTATGTCTAAACATCTCACTCGAATCCAAAATATAAAGTATACAGTCCATTATTAAATTAAAATGACAATCTTGTTTATTGACTCACATCACTGTCTAAAATTCTAGGAAAAGGATCTTCTGCAGCTCTCACGGTTTCTCAACAGCCTTGCCTTTCCTGTTATCGCCCTCGTGATCTAAGGCATTGCAAAACAAAGCAATGCCTTAGCAAGCTATCGCTTGTGTAGGTACGTAGACAATTAATGTAATAAATGAAATAAATGAATAACAATAATGTTAGAATAACAAGTCTATCATCTATGAAGTTAGCTGTATCATAAGTCGTGCCAACATAAATGCCAATTTATTTCATATGCTAAAACATGCATTTCATAGAGTTGAAAACATGACATGAATCAATGTAAATGAGCATACAATAAGAATAAGGGCACCCTAAGGTAATGGGTCCCACAACATCACACTAACATCACTGATCATGAGTACTCATAGCCAACCTCTGAGTATCGTCACACCCAGGCATATCATCCATAACCATGCTCATCATACACGCACACATAATAAGAATATGGGCCATCATGCCGTAGTGGCAACCCTCCATGGGTATCAACCACCGCCGCTCTCCGTCGACACCATAACAGGAGACTTAGCATCTGTTCCCATGGAAAGGCTCAGACCGGTAGTGTGGACTATCCATGTTACCAAACCCCTACCGAATGCCATCTATAGGCAGGTGTCTATCATATCATAATATCATCACATCACAATCTCGGAGGGTGGGTGGCTGTCACCCCAACCCGGTGTGGGTGGCTAACCACACGTGGGCGTTCGTGTGTGGTAAGACACGTGGGGACGCGTGTCCCCTAAGGGGGAGAGGTTGTGAAGCCTTGGCCGATGAGGGCAGGCCAATAGGGCTGGTAGGATTTTAGGCAAGGTGAGAGACTGAGAGTTAGTCCCACATCGCTAAGGGAAAGTTACTGGGCTCTTGATAAGAGTGATGAGGACTTCCCTTACAATGAGGCCTCCCTCGTCAAAGGGACCAAAACCCTGCGGGTTGCCAAGATGGTTTGAGGGGGAGGGCCCCAACATAATCTGAGGGACCCAGAGGGGACAATATCGCTTCCGCTGTGCTAGGGAAGGAGTTCCTCCTCACATGAACGAGGCCTTTTCCCTGGGCAACTGGGGAAGAACAAAACCATGCGGGGTGTATGGGCACTTCGTCACGGACAATATCGTTGCAGGGTGTGGGCCCTTAGGCTGTTACAATGATAGACTATTTGGATTGCAAAAACGAAGTCAGATCTTCACAGATCAGATGATCTGACCTCTGATGAAAGGTTTGGCAATTTCAACAGTCAGATCTTCCCAGATCAAAAATTGATAAGATGGGTTTTGTTCCTTGCGTCCCAAGGATAGCGAGGGCACTCTCAAATTTCCAAAACTCTTCTTAGATTGATCAAAATCCAAGTTTGAAGTTCAAGGTTACTTTGGGGTTCACTGAATCAACTTGGTTCCAACCCAACGGGTCAAGGGTGAGTTGACCAATCAGGTTAATTCTCCTCCAAATCGTCAGACTCATGGAGGTGGAGGACTGATGGTGGAAGGAGGTGGTAAACTCTGGCACGCTTAAAAACGGGGTTGTGTCGGTGACTGGGAATCATAGGGGATGATAGATAGACAATGATCTTTGGTGGGTTTAAGCACGTCAGCCTTCCTAGGCAAGGTTGTGCCCTACCATGAGATGTGGAGAACCAAAGGGGAAGAGTTTACTAAGGATCTAGGCATGCCAGATTGGTTGTACCATAGATCAAAGGGAAAATAGGATATGCTTGAGAAAGGAGCAGCTCATGCAACCGGAGAAAACCCAATGAGGGTTTATGTCAGGTGCAGAGATCGGGGTTTCTGGTGACACCGGAGATCAAGAGCTACGGTGGACTAGAAGATCGGAAGATGCCAGAGATTTCTCGCTAGCCAGAAATCATGGCCTGGCTAAGCTCGATGACAGCTGAGAGAGAGAGAGAGAGAGAGAGAGAGAGAGAGAGAGAGAGAGAGAGAGAGAGAGAGAGAGAGAGAGAGAGAGAGAGAGAGAGAGAGAGAGAGAGAGAGAGAGAGAGAGAGAGAGAGAGAGAGAGAGAGAGAGAGGGGAGCCGTATGGGATCTGTGCATGATAGAATCTGGGGAGTTTTGCCGGCTAGGGAACACCGAAAATGGGGTTTGGGTTATTGGGTCTTGTTGGTTGTTGTTAGAGGGGAAAGGTATGCCAAATGGAAGGGGGAAAATGGGAGAATGGTGGGTGCTAGGGTTAGGGTTGTTAGGTTTGTTCTCATTGAGAACAGATCATGTGATAAAGGGGTGCCATTAACAAAATGGCCTCCTAACTTCCTCATCCGGACTCCATTTTAAGCGTTCTTTGGGTCTTTGGATTCCATTTTTTAAGTACAATCCAATTATGTATGTTTTAGTTCTTGATTATAATTCCATGAAAAGTTATTGTCCTAGAAAACTCATACCTCAATCATGCAATAGTAAAATCCTGGGGTTGTTACACCATGTCTGAGTCTCTATGGTTAGCCCTGGTCCTAATAGAATCCCTCTCAAATATAGAGGTCATGTCGTTGCCTCTACCACCAAATGTAGAGCACGCTAAAATCAACTGATTCCTCAATCCAAGCGTCAACTCATCAATGAATCTATCCTCCACCTCCTAATCTATAGTAATGGCGGTAGATCGATTCAATTACTATTGAACTACATGATCTCTCTACTATGAAGTAGCCAACTCTCTTTGTATCACCAGTTGCTTACAAGGTAAAGACACTGATCTTCATATGCCTTCTTAAGGACCTTCTAGACAAAGTCTCAGTAATGGAGGGATGTGCCCTCTTAAACGACTATCACCAGGATCCTTATAATTACATTTTTGGTGTCCAAAAATGAGATTCACATTAAGATTTGAGCTAAAATTCCTAAAAGGACTAAGTAGCATCTTCTCTCAATTATAGTAGCCATATGCTAGGGTATTCTAATACTTATAAAGACTCATAACAATCTATCATGTTCTATGGATTTTGAACTCATCAAATAACTCTCTACTTTAACAATTCATTCATAATCATGTCTGAAATTTATGATCAAATTATTACCATGATTCAAATGTTCTCATATAGATTGGCATTAAAACCTTCTAGTATCCATGCTTTCATTAGATTTCCATTAGGATTACCAACATGTTCATACCGATGTCAAAATTCTCTTATTCATATTACAATCCATTCATTGTGTTCATGTCCGGATCCTCTTACTTAATACACACATATAATAAGTACTTTTTTTATCAAAAAATAAATTAAACAACAAATGTTAGATACTCCCATATAGTATAATGTCTAAATAAACCCCTTTTTTCTTCTAATATCATAAGAAATCATTTGAACTCATTCACGAAGTTTTTTGTATTCATGCTTCGATTCTCCACTCATTTGCTGATCTTTCTTATCATTTAGTAATCATCTTTATAAAATAGTTGTTATATCCTCTAAGCATTGTCCACCTCTAATTAATAACTAGAACTCTCAAGAATCATTAAATAGGTATTTACTTCTCAATGATAACTAGTTGTCTATAAGGAATAACTCATTTTCACCTCATTGATGAATAATTCATTTACATAAGTTAGTAAAACTGCCACTGATTTTCATAATACCAAAATTTAATCCATCATATATATCCACTACATGTATGGACTAATATTTAAATTCTCTCAATTTTCTCTAACTAATGTTGTAATTCTCTTAATTTTCTCAAGTTCTCTTCCATTGTGACTATTTTCTGCTCTATTTTTCATTACAATCGTAATATTATTGTGCAATAGTTATCATAATCTTCAAAGGTCTATATACATCATCAAAATTAAAACTTGAATCCTCAAAAGTTCGCCCCTGCGAATAGATCCATCAACTATCAAAGTTTTCATTTAGATATACTAATTTTATACTCTTATACTACTTATTCCTTACTTTAAGAACAATACTAATTTTGTAAGAGTACTCTTACTCCCACTAGGACTAAAAATATATTGTCTTCTTCGAACATGCTGACCCTTGTGGATTGCATCTGTTTCTACATTCATCAACATTGCCTATACGAGTTATTCATGTAACTCATATCTAAACAACTCATTCTCACTTAATTGACTATATATGACTTTTGGACCTATTGGATTGGCTATGAAAGGAGTGACTAAGCTCTTAGAGAGTTCCTTGGAACTCTTATAACTAGCACGTCTCCCACTCCGCAGGCAATGTGGTACTAACTCTTAGGGTTACCCATAGCAAACACCCCTAAGCAAACATCCTATCGCTCCATGCCCCTCTTAGGACCACCCACCAGGACTAACCAAGGCCAATAGGCTCCCTCTTCACCCCTTAGGAAATTCATGTCCTCGCAGACCATGAGCCGCTAACCCACTATCATGAGAGGAACTAGCTTTGATGCCAACTATCGCATCTTAAGTTTTTTTAACACTTTTTCACAAAATCTTTTGCACTTGTGGGGCCCCACTTTTTCAAAACTATTTAAAAACCAAACAACAAAAAACAAGTTTCAAATAAATGAGCGCTACATTTTTACCAAAAATTTGGTAAAGTCTCTCTTGTATTTTGGACCCAATGCATTTCATGCTTGCGATGTGGTAATTTGATAAATACAATATATATATATATATATGAAACCACAAAGGAGACTTTGTCTACCTCCAAAATATATTCACACACACGCACACATGTTTGTTTACATTTAAATAAATAGAAACATTTTGTAGTGCCAAAAGGCTAGGAATTTAAACTAACATAGCCAAAATCACTCCACTCACAGCCACATCACTATAACTCCAATTTACATATAAAGCAAAGTCATATTAAGTCAACCCTTACATCAATTCACAAGATCATCAATTACATTGCAAGCCTATTTATTATACCTTTCATGCTCTTTTCTTTATATCTCTATCATAATCTTATGCTCTTGTGTCTCATTTTGTCAAACCTGAGATATTGTAAGTAATTTATAATGTCTCAGCATGCTTGCGGTTGTGTAGGTAGATTCATCATCAAAGTAGGAAGTTTATGTTATTTAAAATCCAAAAGGGATTCATAATAACATGTTAAGCAGTTTTGTAAAATATGATGCATAATAAGTAGTATAATAAAACTCTAGAGTCTCAAATATCCTTTACAAATCAATGTCATGTCAAACCAATTCAATTTATCAGTTTCAATATCCATGTATACTACTTCAAAGATAATAATAATCTTTGTAAGGTATTTTATAAGATATGAATAGTCACCACAACTCATGTCATGCATAATTCTCATTATTACAGTCATCCAAACTAGAAATGAATCATCATCAAAATCAATAGACGAAAGCATTTAAATCATGAAATGCTTAAATACTATTAATGCACCTTAATATATATATATATATATATCACCATCTAAACCTCTTCGAGGTCTTGTGAGTGTAAATCCACTCAAAATTCGACTGTTTGCCGTTGGTCATGAGTACTCATTATAGACTTGAAATACCAGGGCACCATGTGCTTGCGCCATTTCACTATATACATATGAATGTCAAAATAATGGACCATGTGCGGTGGACAAAACCCAATCAAGTCTGTCGCTATCACGCTGATATGAAGACGGCTAGACTCCCTGCACCGTGTGCATGGGAAACAAGGTACACAAGGCCATGACTTACCCATGATGTCATCAACCTGAATTCGACCTTTGTCGATCAGGTATCTCATACATAAAGTTTTGGAGAGGGATGATCAATCCTCACCCTCCTAGCACAGTGTTCAATGGGCCACTGTCTGCCCTCCATAACATAATAATACTAGGCATTATTACATATTGTTATAACATAATCATGCAAATCATTCTCATGATATGATATAGCCATGTAAAAGTAACCCTCACAAGGATTGAGTATGAGGACTCCTCACTCCTCATCATTTCATAAATCACAAACTCCACGCAAATTTCAAATACATATTCGTGTATAAGTTTTCAATTACGTAAATAGATCAACATGGCATTCAAAACTGATAAGTTGCATGAAATATAAGTACTCTAACTGTATAAATAAAAAATCTCAAAATCTCAATTTTAACTATTTTCAAATATGGTAGAATGATCATCAACAATTTTCATGTTTCACAAAAGTATATCAACATTAAAACAACATACCTTCCTCGTCATGCTTTACGATTTAGTTATATCCCTCCAATCAATTCATTGACCAACCTATTGATATTCCAGATTCCTTGTCAATGTCAAGTTATATTAACAATTATAAAAAAGAAATCTATTCTAACCTTAATTTGACAGTCCAGATAATCTATTAATCGTGGAACAGTTAAGTCTCATACAATCCATCATCCCTAACTATATGATCTCAACTACTGAGGCTGTTGGCCTACTTTTCACTTCATGAATCGTCTAAGGCCATTAGAGAGTTATAATCAATCATTCACTAATGACTGATCATTGATCAGATGTGAGGAATAGTGTCAGATCACCCTTTGATCTATAGTTCATTCTCTAGATTGATGATTAGATGGCTAGAAGTGGTTTGATCATGATCTCAGCATATTATTAGATATTTGTAGCTAATGTAGCTCATCCTATGTCAATTTGGGGTTTAGGAATGCAATGGCAACTTCTAATTATCAATTCCACAGGTTACCCTAACATTTCATTATATTTGATCAAATGACTAAGATTATTCACTCAATTTTGAACTCGATCTTTCAATTTCTAGCATATACTAGTTAATTCAGGGCTCTAAAATTCATTCATGGTGTCTGATCATCTATCAAACATCAAGAAGTCATTGTTTAAATAGTGACAGATCAGACGACTAAGATTGTCTTATTGGTTTTCAGCCTAGATTGACAATCTTTTTTAGATTCGAGCTATAAAAGGTGAGTATTTATCCATTTCTAAGTTTGAATAAAGAAATGGATGGTTGGATCATCCATAAAACCTAGATCTAGGGTGAAATCATATGGATTTAGTGAAATACCTCAAATCAAGAATAGAGTTTTACAAATCTTTCCTCCTAAGAGTGTTCTTGTGCTTTTTCCACCCTTGGATGAGCTGGATTGGTCATCGCTTTCCTTAGTAAGGTCTTGGAGTTTGTCATGCATTGTCTCTTCTCGAATCGACGGTCAAGATCACCATGAATCCCCAATAATTATGGGGGTTTTGGTCATCTCTCTGAGCTGAGTGGAATGATCGGCTTGGATCGTTGATCTAATTCATCATCTTCTCTGGTGATGACTGCATCATTAGCAACCCAAAAACCCAGTCTCTCCTACTTTGGCGTCGTGCCAGGTTTCTCGGGCATGCAGTCTATCTCCTTCCTCTCTCTTCTTTCTCCCTCTTCTCCTCCTTCTTCCTTCTCTTCTTTCCCTTCTTCTCCTCCACACACCCCCCTCCCCCCGCTTCTCTCTCTCTCTCCCTCTTTACCAAATGAACTGTTCATTTGGGGTGCCTATATCAAATATGGCCCCCTCTATTTTAGGCATTTCCTCTCTTTTTATTTTTATTTTACAAAAATGCCCTTCATATTTAAAGTATCATAACTTCTTCATTTGAACTCCAATTTCATTGTTCTTTGTGTTGTTGGAATCATATCGATGTATACTTTTCATTTTGATAGTTCAGAGTCCAAATTTTTAGTTTTCAAAGGGGTCACTTTCATATAACTCAATTTTATTGGATTCAAAATCTTGATTTTCATTTCAATTAAAATATAATATACTGTATGAAAAGAACTCATAATTGAGGGTTGTAATAGGAACGAAGCAAGTGGAGGAGACATTACCAACTAGAGAAAGGAGGGAACACAGCTATCAATTCTTGAAGGTTGAAGAGAGACTAGACATAGGTGTGCTCACTGTCAAGGAAGAATCATACTTGCACATTGAAAATAGTGAGGCAGAGTAAGTGGTAGATACAACAACAAACTTCTACCAAGCCACTCCTCACAAAGAGTTCTTTTCCACCTATAAGGAAGGAGATTTTGGCACTGTGAAGATGGGAAATAATAGTTCCTCTAAAATAGAAGGGATTGGAGACATGCAGATTAAGACAAATCTTGGTTGCACAATGGTGTTGTTGTGCTACATATTCAAGAACTCCATATGAACTTGATCTTAGTTCCAGCTCTTGATTGGCAGAGCTATACCAACTACTTCAGCAACAACATTTGGAAATTGACAAAAGGTGTTATAATTGTGGCAAGGGGATATATCTGTAGCACCTTATACAAGACTCCTATGAAGATATGCAAAGGCAACCTCAACACAATAGAATATGAGGCATCACCGAACCTTTGGTACAAGAGACTCAGCCATAAGGGAGAGAGGGTTGCTCATGCTCACATAGAAGCAACACATCAAAGTTGCCAAATGTATAACCCTAAACCCTATAACCACTATCTATTTGGCAAGCAACATAGGGTTGCATTTTCTTCCCCTTGTAATAAAAGAAAAGAACTATTGAGTTTGGTATACTTGAATGTATATGGTCCCATAGAAGTATAGTCATTGGGAGGGAATAAATATTTTATAACTCTTATAGATGATACATCTAGAAGGGTATGGGTAAATTTTCTAAAAAGCAAGAACCAAGTGTTCAAACACTTCAAAAGATTCCACACAATGGTGGAAAGGCAAATGGAAAAGAAGTTAAAGTGTCTTTGAACAGACAGTGGAGGAGCATACACCTCAAAGGAGTTTGGGACATATTGTGTGGAGCTAGGTATTTGACACAAGAAAACAATCCCATGTACCTTGCAACACAATGGAGTAGCAGAAATGATGAATCATATCATTATGGAGAGACTAAATGCATGCTCACTATGGCTAAGCTACCTAAGCTATTTTAGGGAGAAGCTATATGAATCGCTTGTTACCTGATCAACAAGTCACCATCAGTACCACTAGACTTTGAAGTCTTAGAATAGAAGTGGTTTGGAAAGAAGGTGTCCTTCTCGCACCTAAGAATATTTGAGTACAAGGCTTTCGCGCACGTATCCAAGGAGATAAGACATAAGCTAGATATAAAGTCTACTCCTTTGTATCTTAATCAGATACAGAGATGAGGAATTTAGATACGGGATGTGGGTTCCTAAAGGGACGAGAATCATCCAAAGGAGGGATGTAGTATTCCATGAAAATTAGTTCTACGAGGAGTTCAAAAAGCTTAATGAAGCAAGTACCAGTACTATAGATCTAATACTAGATCCTACACTCATACAAGTTGACACAAAAGCTATGCTAGGAGCAGAAGAAGATGCACAGGGTATTGAGTAGGGAGAGCATCAACCCCCTCCACTTTAGGAAGCAAGACCACTAGATGGTGAAGCAACTCCTCAACTAGAAGCTAAACCTCCCCAAAAAATGTCACCAAGAGGTCTCATATTGATTCTTTCACAGAGATATTCAAAATCATAGTATATTATGCTCACAGATGATGGGAAACCTGAGAGCTTTTAGGAAAATTACACACATGCAGATAAGGGCAAGTGGATGCAAGCTATGTAGGAGATTAGTGCACTAAAGAAGAATTAGACTTTTGAGCTAATGAAACTTCCTAAGGGCAAATGAGCACTAAAGAATAAATGAATTTTGAAGCTGAAGACAGGTAGCAATGGAGAACTAGTTAAAGACAAAGCGTGATTGGCTGTCAAAGGCTTTGAACAGATAAAGGAAGTTGATTTTGACAAGATTTTCTCACTAGTATTGAAGATGGCATCAATCTGGGCTATACTTGGACTGATAGCTAGTTAGAACCTAAAGCTTGAACAGATGGATGTAAAGACTGCTTTTTTTCATGGAGATTTGGAGGAAGAATCTGCATGGAACAACCAGAAGGGTTTGAAGCTGTAGGGAAGAAACACTTGGTTTGCAAGCTAAAGAAGAGTCTTTATAGCCTTAAGCAAGCACTAAGGCAGTGGTATAATAAGTTTGACTCATTCATGATGGGTCAAGAACACAAGAGGACAACAGCAGATCAGTGTGTATACATACAGATATTCCCATAAGGTAATTAATTTGTCATACTCCTACTCTATATGGATGACATGTTGATAGTTGGTCAGGACATTATTGTGATGTACAAGTTGAAGAAGAAATTATCTATGACCTTTGACATGAAGGACTTAGGACTAACTCAGAATATTTTGGGTATGAAGATCACTCGTGACAAAAAAAACAAAGAAATTATGGCTGTCACAACAAAAATAAATTGAATGGGTAATCAAAAGTTTCAATATGGAGAATGCCAAGCCAACAATCATTCTTCTCAATAATCACTTCAAGATAAGTAAACATACTTGACCTTCATCAACATAGGAGATAGAAAAGATGGCTATGATTCCTTAATCATCAATAGTTGGGAGTCTAATGTATGCAATAGTGTGCACAAGGCTTGTTATCACTCATGCAATAGGTGATGTGAGTAGGTTTTTGTCCAATCCAGAAAGAGATCACAAGGAAGATGTTAAGTGGCAACTGAGGCACATAAAGGAAATATCCATTTTGTGCTTTGTTTTGGAGGAGGAGAACAAATCCTAGAAGGATATATATAGATGAAGATATGGCAAGAAATCTTGATGGGACAAAGTCAGCATTAGGATTTCTCTTCACTTTTGCTGGGAAAACTATGTCTTGATAGTTCAAGTTGTAGAAGTGCATTGCTCTATCAACAATAGAGGTAGAGTACATTGCCACATTAGAAGCCGGTAAGTAGATATTATAGATGAAGGAATTTCTCTAGGAACTTGGTATTATGCAAGAAGAATACAGAGTATAATGTGATAGTCAGAGTGCTTTGGACTTGAGCAATAATTAAATGTATCATACACACATGAACCACATCAACATTTGGTACCACTAGATATGAAAGTGACAGAGAAATAGATTTAAAACTGAAGAAGATTCACACTGCTGAGAATCTAGCAAATATGTTGACCAATGTGATAACGTACGAGAAACTAGTGCTATGTAGAGACATAGTAGGGATGAACTCAAATTAAAGACACATGGCACATTCTCACATGGGAATGGAGGGAGAGAATTTATAAGATCCATCCCCATTAGGCAATGGGTGATACTACCAGATTTTTCTTGCCAAAACAAGAATGATTACATGAATAAATTAAGATAGGAATTTTGGAAATCCCAAATAATCAAGATCTGAATTTTGGAATTGATTTTTTGACGAGAATTAGGTGATTACAATTCTCTAGACTCTTATAAATTGGAACCAGAGAGAACTGGTGATTGCATCCCCAGTTCTCTCCGTACATACTTTTCAATTGTGAAGCAATTTTCCCTTCCCGTAGATGTAGGCTTAACTGGCCGAACCACGTATCTCTCTCTCTCTCTCTCTCTCTCTCTCTCTCTCTCTCTCTCTCTCTCTCTCTCTCTCTCTCTCTCTCTCTCTCTCTCTCTCTCTCTCTGTCTGTTGCAATGAAGAGTATGTGAGTGATCCTAATCAACATATTTCTCTACCAACTAGCCCCAGATCCTCTAGCCATATGATTTTGAATGAAAGGGTTTTGGACTCCATGATTCAATCTGGGATCTTAAGATGATGGGCCTCTCCTCGAAGATCTTATCATGTAATATTTGGTCTACGGAGTTTGGGAAACGTGAAAGACAATCCAGGCTGCATAGGAACCGGTCTATCTTACTTAAGAATGGTTGGGAGGGGGGTCTATTTATTCGTCTGCAACTGCCACTCAAAGGAAGATCCATGACTTTAAGAACCTCAATAGAACCATTAAAGGAGATCATAGCTTGTGTAACTGATGAAGCAGTATTCTTTTCTTTTGTTGTTCTTATGACGGAAGTCAACCTTAGAATCCATGGTCCGTCCCATCTTCTGTTAATTATCTTGAGTTCCAACCAAAGTGCTACCCTTTCAAGTTGTCATTCGTTTCATAGACTCTTGCTAGTAAGGTCAGTCTCCCATTGTGGTTTATCATGAATCGAATTACAACTGAGTATGCCCCAGTGTATTTATCAACCACCGAAACTAGTTTTATCTTCCATGCGGTGGGGATGCCTCCCGAGTTTTTCTATGCGTCTATGTAAATCCAATGAAGGTCTCTATGTATCCCTATATTCCTTGCCTCGTACTTGTTCCATTCTATTAATTTCATCACTTGGATGCAAATAAACCACGGCTTCAGTTGATTCAAAGTTCTCCTTATATGAACTTTCTTCTTGGGGTGGGCCATACCCCGAATATTCCAAGATACATAAAACATCATAAAAATGGTTCCCCCTGTCAAACCCTTCCATGAGGAAATTTCCTGTCTCTTCTCCTGCATGGGTGATTCTCGATCGTCTTCTGGACTCATATTTCCTTACCTTTCTTTCAACTTTGGAAGCTTCTTGATGCAGATTGTGTTGGTGGGCCAAGGCTTCTTTATGTTCCCCCGAGGTTAATCTGATTCTCACGTACCTTAATGGAGAACATCTCATTGTCTGGTGAAAATGTGACGATTGATCTGCCTTTCCATTTAGTATATACAGCAGTCTTTCTATTGCTTGCTTCGCAAACTTACTCCTTATTTCCTTGTTTTGTTGTTGGTAATAAAATCCTCTATTAATTGAGACGTTTCCGTAAGTGGAGTTCAATTTGCTTGTCCACTTCAGCCTGGCTGGAACTCGGGCAGCTGGGGCGTTATGGGAAAGCAAGGCAGCATTTGAATTTGGAGTCACTGCTGGTTGCCACGAATGTTGGCCGGTCACTCGAGACTTCCTGGCCATCACCAACAGGATTGGATCCGTGCGTTTCCTTTTCAACATCAAGCCTTACTCATTCAATGGAAACTTTTATCGAGAAAGTTTTGTTCTTACCCTTGATTTTCATTCAGTTACTTCTTCGAGGAACTCCAAAGACTTTACTGATCATCACCTTTGCTCCCTGCAGCTTGTGGTGTGCATTCTCCAAGTTTCTCTGCAATTTGTTGAACTGTGTCCAGACACCATCTACGTGAAGGCACAACACGGATAAAAACCAGAAGAGACCCGAAGGCATAAATATTCCTGATCACAAAGAGTCTAATCTCTTAAACGGCTACTATGTTCCAGTATGCGAGGGCCTTCTCCATGCTACTTTTTGACGGTCATAAAAAGAGGATCAGCTGCTCGACTGTTTCAAGGGGTGACGTCCAATGACTGTTTTCTCGAGGATTTCGATGTTTATCTTATTTATATCTTGTTATAGGCAAAGATAAAATTATCTTATTGACATATAATTATAGATTAAAATGCCCTTAAGCTATGTTTGTAACTAGGTGATATAACTTAAGTATTAGGGCAAAATAGTCATTGAGATCATACACATAAAAAAGGCTTAGGCGACAGAAGTATTTGTAACCAAAATATATAGACAAGAAATGATAAATGTGGCATGCCTCCACAAGAGGCATCAATGTAGGCATGTTTTCTAGAATATCTATGTCATTCATCTTCTTCATCGTCCTTTATGTATGTTACCACAAAAAAATCATGCCCATTAGATGATCATATCCTATGTTACTTTACATGAAAACTCATGATCATTGATTCCAAAACTAACAAAAAATAAGAGCTTGAATCCTTTAATTGGTATGACCTTTCATTGGTAGACTAACAAGGGAGAGACAACAAGATGAATGGGATAGATCTTCCAAAACATATTCGATGACTATCCTCAAATAAAATCAGCATAGGCTATTGAAATTAAATTTCTAGAGTTGAGGGCTTGTGCTAGACATTAAGTTTCGAAAAAGAAAAAAGAAAAGGTAGTACATCTTGGCCAAAATAAGTCTTTACTAAACAAATCCATGGATAATCTGAGATTCAAACCTTATCAAATTGATTGGATTGGGATCATGAAAATCCAAAGTAAAATCTAAACCATTAAAATTGAATTGGATTGGAGGTATCTAAACCAAATATGATCCAATGGCAGCCCTACCTGGCAATGTTACTTTTATTTCACTTGGATCACCTATGTTTTGACCGACTATTAGAAAATAAAGAAAAAAAATAAAGCATATAATAAAAATGATTTTCCTATTCATTTCTTTCACAACCTTAAATCCTTGCAAATTTTCTCCTTTATCCTCCTAGTTGGAATCTAGAGATAGATGGATTAGAGAAATGAAATCCCCTTCTCCTTCCAGTTATACTATAACAAGGATTTCCCTCTTCCATCTTCTTCTTAGAACACAAACCATGCAATTTTCTCCTTTCAAATAAAGGGATGTGTCCTTTTTTATCCCTATCTTTCTCTTTCTCCTTGAAGCAAAATCCCTCTCCTCTCTTTAGTAAAACTCTTGCCACTTCCCAAATTAAAATAAAAAGTAGAGGCTTGGATGGAAGAAAAATTGCAAAAGAGGAACTTCGAAATGTTCACATTTTGGACATCTTGATTAGGATAATGAATATGATATATTTCGCAGTTGTTATATCAGAAATTCCCTTGGTCTTGTGTCTGGTTATTGTGTTGTTTAAATGGAGATATAAATCAATAAATCATGAAATTTAGAAATACACAATGCTTTCCATTTCTTCCCAATGAAACCCTTGTGGTGGCTCCCTTTTATTTGATATTAATCTAGGTTTTTGTTATTTGTTAGTTAAGTTGTTAAACAAAGATAGTATACATTGTAAAGTTGACCAAAGAAATGAAGAGAAGGTCTTTACATCTTTTAACTCGTAGAACCTGAAACGAGCCATTGTCTTTCCAGCCCTTCATTGTGTGTGGGGGCTTCTTTAACCATTTCACATGAAACATATTACTGATTTTGGAAAACATCATGGTTGACAAGCTTGACATACTTGAATCTTATCAAATGCTACTAGAAACTAGATGAATAGTACTAGAAACCAAAGTTTGTGTTAATTATCTTAGTGAGTTTTTGATATCTGGAAAAGAATTCCAATAACACTGGATGTGCTCCATCTCATTGTTCTGTATGGATAAAGTAGAAAATAAGTAGTAGTGCTCAATTACAATATATGCCTAGAGTAAGGGACATCCAACGAACAATGCTAATTGCTTTTTCTTTTGTTAGTTAGACCTACAATTTCATTCATAACATAGGATTGCCACATGATAATTGATAGATTCCAAAGATGGGGAAAACAAGGCAAGATCCAATCAACACAATTATGATATAATATTTGGGAGCTACTAGTTTGCTTCTCTCAAGAAATGAGTTATTTCCAAAGTAAACAATGGAGGCTTGTGAGAGGTCTATTTTGAGTAAATTTTGAGTTGAGATTGAGTAATTCGCTTATATTCACTCTAAGCATATGGCCCATTGTAATGAAAGAGCTCATGGACTACTCAGAACATTGTTTATCTAAGCTTAGTTCTTTTAGCTCTAACTTCATGAAAAAGGTTTTAATGAAAGAAATTTGTTGTTATGCTATCCATGAGATAAAATGGACACAAGATAGTGCATGGAAGCAAAAACTTTGCAAAGATACAAGTATGTACTTGGAAGCATACAAAGCAGTGACCACATTGATCACTAATCAAAAGCATACAAAACATACGCAGAGATACTCTATATGGATAGAGTGGCACTAAGCTATGTTTGTTACAAAATTCTTAGCTTTGAGACCATCTATTATAAAATTTCACACATATATAAGGACATCATCTCTACAAGTGTCATGTATAAACAAATAAAGTGGCACTTGGTCCAATTTTTTTGTAAGTGTTCACTAAAGCATCACATGGTGACTTTCTTGACTCTCTTGGGTTCCACTACAACCTACACCTCACTCTACAACTTGTATTGATTTACCTTACTCTTACATGGAACCTTAATCTTGCCTTGCTAGTCTATGTCTCATTGTATAGCTTAGATTCATGAACAATACCCATAACACTTTTCTTTGATTCTAAAGGACATAAAACTATACATAGCAAGTAATTTAGCTTATGACAATATCCAATAAATGCCTAGAATTAGACAATTCACCACGTACAATATGCTTGCATTGATCGAAGAATGGTGTACCCCATATCCAAATGTAGGCCTCACACTCTTGGTAGATGTAGATGTGGTCCCTCTAGTAGTTATTCCCACACAAATTGTGTAGCCTGTCATATCATTGATACAAAGATATGGTATGATTCATATTAACACCATCATCTAAGGTTATAAATGGAATAAGAACACTATCAATTAAGGGTAGAAATAGAGGACCTTTCAATTACATATTCTTTGGTCTGCCTCTTTTCCTTTCTTGAGGTGGTGGGAAGGCTCTCTTTCTTTTGTTAGGGAATCCTCTCCTGATATGGCCTTCTTCATGACAAAAATGGCACGAAATGACATTCTGGTCTCTTCTTAAGCTACTTACCCTCCCTTGCCTCTCTTCATATGCACCTTTCACTCTCTTGGTCCTTGGTCTTCCTAGAATCTTTCTATTGATAGGAGGATGTACTACACCCATGTTTTTCTTTTCCAAAAGCTTACTTCCATGTGTAATGTTGATTGCATGTGCCCTAGCCTATACCTCTTTTTATACCAAGGTGCAACAAAATCTTCAATTGAACTATGTATATTCTACTTTGCAACTACTATCTCGCAACAAGGGATGCACATTAATATCCCATGCAATGCAAGCACAACTCCTTTTAATTGAGTTCACTTTGTAGCTTTGGCCATTTTGTCTAACTTCATATTGCTCATGCTTATTGTATAATATCTCATACCTAAAGCTGGTACTTTTGTTTTAATCTAATCCATCTAATTCCATCATATCAATCCCCTCGCACTCCAAGAATATCCACATTCTTCTTAAGTATTTTCACCATCACTTGCTCATAATTTCCTCCACCATCTGTATAATTGGTTTTGGCCTAACTTCACAATATAACCATTGAAGGTCTCACACATATTATTATCTATGGAGTGGTGGGATAATGAGATGCTACATACACATTTAAGTATGATGAGGTAAGTTCGAAGGGCAAGCATATATAGATGCATTATCTGCGAGTGTTTGACATCCTATAGAAGAGTATAGTAACCATGAGCCATACTCGTGCTGAGATATTGATTGACCTATTAACAAAAATTTTAACAACATATATTTTCTTGTGTCATTGGAACACATTGGGATTGAGGAGAAATTGACGAGTTCCTTGTAATCTCATATTAAATTGACTAAGTGCGAGATGTTAATCCTAGTGGTCGACCAAACAACTAGACTCATGATTTTTGGTTCATGCGATTGGGACATTATGGTTTGTTTGATCTTCTAATTAGCCTGATCAACTGATTAGAAGACTTGGATGGATAAGATCACTAGGTCTTGTGTGGACACATTCACGACAACCATGATGTCCATGAATGGCCCTATATTACCTAGATTACTTGGTATAGCATGTAATTAGCTCTCTAAGTAAGAGCTAAGCCATATAATCATGTTTATTTCTATGACTAACTAGGATTAAGCCCTTATTTAGAGCTTTAATGTATAAATGAGGAGATTAGAGAGATCAATAGATTTTATTTTATTTTTTTCCTCAAGCTCTCTATCTCTCACATTTCACATAAAAAGCAACAAATAAAAGTCGTTGGCCTCTAATTTTGACATGGGAGTGTCCCAAAAATTTTGAGATCAATGGTGGATCAAGAGAGATCAAGAATAATCAAGCAATGAATAGTACAAGATCATCATCTAATCTCCTCTTGGATCAAAATATGTTGAACTTGTTAAATCATGAAGGAGTGGATAACGTGAGTCTCGAAAGAGTGACGTATTTAGATTGGCGGTAAGAGGCAATTTTGAACAAAAATATTTTTAAAAAATGCCTAGATTATATGATAAATGGATGTCTTGGATTAAATGGAGGGAATCCTAGATTATGCCAAATGGACATTAATGATGACACAATGAGGGGTGTTCTTGGTCTATTCGAGCAACTTCGATGTTCTCCATGGTTAAAAGAGCTACATTGACTTCCTAATTTTAGGGTCAAAATGTTTCTAATTGCCTTCCTCAATCAAGGTATGTTGACTGGTCAAAGATTTCAAATCAGCCAAGATTAAGGAAAGTTCTTGCATGGGAAGTTAGGGAGTTTAAGAACTTGCTTATTTGTAATACATGTATATGGTAACAACTACCAATACTTAGAAAGTGTTATTTGGAAACACCCAAGTTTAGGAAACTCTTTTTGGGCAAGTATCCTTTCTCATAAGAAACTATTGTATTTAAATAATTGCTTAGTAGTTTGAACATTGCTTATTTGGGAGGGTTGTTCTCACCTATTTAAACCCCTTTATAGCATGAATCCAATGGCATAACATAGTTGAGCTGCATGTTTTGTTCCATTATCAGAGTTTGAGTGCATCTCAGCGTTCTTGCATTTTTTATATCTCTTGGAGGGGTATAAGGGTAGTGAAGCATCTAATTCTATATCTTTAGGGTGGTGAGTGATATGTATACTTAGAGTGGTGAGCTAGTTTCTACACATAGTTTGTATCTCTTTGGTGATGTTTCTCTATTTGAGGAGTAGTAAGCTATTACTATAGTTTAGTTTTGTATTTCTATGGTAATAATTATTTTCTATACGTATAGTGGTGAGCTTTTTCATACTTTAGTTCTACATCTCTATGGTTGTGAATGATTTTCAATTTATCCTATTATCTTCTATTTTACTCACTTGTCTACTATCAATTTGTTAGTAGAGATTAAGATTAAGATGGTATTTCGAGCATTACACATTGTTACTTTTAACAAAGATAATAATGATTTGGAGATGGAGGACCTAAGGAGACAAATTGAACAAGTTTAAGAGCATCTGCAACAATAAAGTAGCCATGGTGATTGAGGAGGTGAGAACTCTGACTTGTATCCTCTAATAAGGACTCTAACAATTCTCTTTCTTTCTCTACAAAAAGTCAAGGTTCATATAGGACTCATCAAACAACACTCCTAGAAGGCAGCATGATTTTCAGTTTTTAAGAGTGAAAGGGAATGTTCTAGAGCTTGAAGGACAGATGCAACCTAATAAATTCCTAGAATGACTTCATACTATTGAATGAGTTTTCAAATACAAAGAGTTCCTAGAATATGCTAAGTTAAAGTTAATTTCTCTCAAACTTACAAAGAATGCATCTCTATGGTGGGAGAATTTAAATAAACACAGAACCCACGAAGGAAAAAACAAGATTAAAAGGAGTTAAAAAGAATATTTCGACATGAAAACTATAGAATGAATATGTCTTTAAAAATCCAAAATTTAAAGCAAGATAACATGTTTGGAGGAATATAAGTACTAAATTTGAACATCTTATGTTGAAGAATGATGTGGCAGAGCCTAAAGAGCAAACCATAACATGCTTCTTAGGTGGTCTAAAGAAAGAAATTCGAGATACATTATGTTTGCAATAGTGCTCACTTTCAATGATGTTATAAAACTTGCTTTAATTGTGGAGAAACAACAAAAAGAGGAATTTTCAAATCTTACGAAAAGAGACACTCTTTCCATCCAGCAACTATTTCTTCTTCAAAATAAACATCTAATACATGATATTAAAAACCTCAATGCAAAGTTGGTGACAACAAGCATCTAGTCCCTCAAGTTCAAATACGATGAGATGTTTTAAATGTTAAGATCTTGGACATATTGCTTGTGAATCTCCAAACCATGAAAAGAATCATAATTTGAAGAGGAAGAATCTCAATCATGTTATGAAGAAGACTACGATGCCATCCAAGTTGATCAAGGTGAAATTTTGGTGGTGCAAAGAAGCGGTCATCCAAAAGGATGGAAATTATTGGCCACACTACACCATCTTTTCACAAGATGCATGTCCAATGAAAAGGTATATGATGTAATAATTGAGAGTGATGCTTGTGAGAATGTTGCTTATACATAGTTAGAGACAAGTTGAAGTTAAAAGTGGAGCCTCATCCTCAACCATACAAGCTTAGGTGGTTAGACAAGTGACATTAAATCAAGGTAACTTGTAAATGCCTTGTCTCTTCCTCTATTGGAAAAAGATACAGAGATGAAGTATGGCATGGAGTAATTCCAATGGAGGCATGTTAATGTCTATGTCAATATGATGGTTTTAGAAATACTCACTCTTTTGTTTTCAATTTTGAGAAAATTCTTTTAGCACCATTCAAACTTAAAATTCCTTCTAAACTATTAAAGGTAGTTGACTTGAGCAGCAAGCATAAGATTGATTTGATTATTGAAGTTTTAAATATGCTACATGTTATGATGAAGAGTCTTAAAAAAGAAATGTACAGCCATTGATTGCACAATTGTTGCTTACTGAGTTTGAGGATGTATTTCTTGAATAAATTTATAACGGCTTACCTTATATGAGAGATATGCAACAATCTATTGACTTTTTTTTAGAAATTCAACATAGGTTATATCCAAGAAACCAAGTGGAAAAGGGCTAAAACTAGAAAAATCAATGGGTATAAGCTCTAGTACGTAGGAAAGGACAATAATAGAAATGGAGTAGGGATAGTAGTGATAAAGCATTAAAAAATAAAGTTGTTGATGTAAGAAGACCCAATAATAGTATAGTATCCAACTAATAAAGTTTTTTTGAGGAGATAATATCATAAATGTTGTAAGTGCATATGCTCCACAACTAGGGTTAGAAGATAGATTAAGAGACAATTCTGGGAAGATAGAGTGTAATGCAAGAAATTCCCAACATAGAGGGGATATTTGTAAGAGCAGAGTTAATTGTTGTGTAGGAAATGGAAAGGAAGGATATGATTAGGGTACATGGAGGATATGGGGTTGGAGAAAGAAATGAGATGGGGAAACTATCCTAGATGTTTCTTTGGTATATTACTTAGCTCTAGCAAATGCATGCTTTAAGAAGAAGGATGAATACTTAATAACCTTTAAAAGTAGACTATATAAAAGTTCAATAGACTTATTTTTAATTAGGAACACAAAAAGATCAATGTGTAAGGATTGTAAGGTGATACTCATTGAGAGTCTAACCAAACAACATACATTAATGGTTATGTATATGTACATTAAGAGATTGAATAAAGAAAATGAACTTAATAAGCATCCAAAAATTAAGTAGTGGAACTTAAAAGGATAGAAGATAATACCATTTATAGACAAGTTGATAGTAGAAGGAAAGTGGAACCATGACATAGAAGTGAACACAATGTGGACTAAGATGGTCAAGTCCATTATGAAAGCAACAAAAGTTGTTCTAAGAGCATTTAAAAGTCAAATGCAACTAATAAGTGTTCAATTTTGTATAAAAAGTACCCAATTAGTAGTCCATATGTTATAAAATATAGGGTATTATCCTAGGTTTTTGCCAAAATTCATGGACATGCTCTTCTGACCTAATAATCCAAAAGTTTGATGTTTAACAAGTTTAGGAGCTAATCTAGAGTACGTATATGATTATCATAATTTTTTAGGATTTAACTAGAATTTTTAATCTTTTGTAGGTGTTGAGAAGATGATCCAATAGCCAAGATCAATTAAGATGTGAATTAAAAATCAAGATCAAAAGAGAGGGCTAGGTTCTAAAATTCATTATTTCAAAGCTTAACCAAGGTTGAAGATCATCCTAAGAAATCAAAAAAGCAATTGGAAGCTTCAAAGGTGATTAAAATGGGCCCATACACAAACCATGCAATTCCAAAGCCTTTGCATGAGAGCTATGCATGCAAGCCAACTAAGCCATTTGAGCCATGATAGAAGGTGACAAGCTAAGTAAGCCATGAAGCCAAGCACTCAAGCCACCAAGCTAGGAGCCATCAAAGTGAGCATATTAGCCATTCCACATGGAGTCACAATTGGAGGAAAATTTTCAAGCAATTATTCATACTAAAAATGTGATTTTCAAGAGGATAATTAGAAGGAATTTGAATGAATATCGAATATGGGAAGGTAGTATGCTAAGGTGGACCAATGAGAGAAGAGTCCTTCAATTTTATCTTTCTTTTTCTTCTTTTCTCATGCTAAGGTGGATCAATGAGAGAAGATTCCTTGAATTTTATCTTTCTTTTTCTTCTTTTCTTTCTTTTCTCTCTATCTCCCCATCTTTCCTTATTTCTTCCTCCCCCCTCTCTCTGTCCTTCGTCTTTCCTATCTCTTTCTACCCCTCTATGTGGTACACTTTGTAGGAAGGGGAGTTCCATGCAATTTCCCTTCAAAAGTGGCATCTCCCCCCCAGTTGTCTTAAGGTTTCATGCTCCTACTCCTTTTCACCTTCTAATTTCATCCCCTTCCACTCACTTTCCTAGTTTCTCACTTTTCTTAGAGTCCTACTCTAATTCCCTTCCTAAGTTACCTATCTTATCTAAGCATCTTTTCCAATCTTATCTCATCTTTCCTTCCCCCTTAGATCTCTTTAAAGAGTGCAACATTATCTATGAAAACCCATAAGGATCCCACACATAACTCTAAGGAGTTCCATGTCCCCTTTTTGGGTTGGTCCTCCACTTGGATTTCATGAATGTTTATCTTCTTTCAAGCTTTATTCAAGTTGTTCCAATCTCCTTCAAGTTTAGTACACTTTTTTTTTGGGATTTTGCACTTAATTTCTAGGTTGGTGTTCTTGTTCTTTCTTTCCTTGTTTCTTTGCTTAAGTCTTTTCCTTGTTGCCTTGTCTTCCTTGTTTTCCTTGCTTATTTGCCTCTTGTTTAAAGATTTTAGATCCTTGTGTTCAAGGGACATAACTCTCTTGTAGTGGCAACTAAGAGATTGTAGCCCTTGGATCATGTTTCTTGATCCTTGAATACCTTGATTCCCATTGCTTTCCATTCCATATTTTTTGTCTCTTTCTCTTTAATTCTTCTTTGGAACATGCATGCTATCGTAAAGAAGTTTGAAGTATGATTATTGGATGGTGTTTGAAGAAGTTTGAATAATTTATTTGGCTTAAGTTTTTAACTTGAGAATGTGCGCATCTTTACTATTCTAAATCTGTGTACATGCGCACTTGTCATGTACACCTTTTAACACAAGCAATCAAATTTGTTCAAGCATAGTTGTCTTCAATTGTTTTTCATGTTTTAATCTTCTTAAATCTTGATTATTGTTCATCTTGAATCTTGCACACCATTTACTCCTCCATGATCCAATTTCATGTCAACTTTATGCCCAATTTTCACTTTGTGTTTCATGCATCAACATCACATTAGTTTCACATGAATCTAACTTAGTTCTTGATTAACTCACTTTGCACTTTAGTTTATGCTTAACTCTGTTAATATTGCATGTGCATAACTTAGATATCACATGCAACATTCATGTTCCATTGGGCAGTTTCTCCATCTTAGTTTCATATGCATCATTATAAGTTAAATTGCATTTAGGTTTGCATACATCACATTCAAGATCATGTGAACAACTCTAAGGGTCATGCACATGGTTTTAAAGGATATTTTCTTTGATAGCTTGTTTGTTTCATGATTAATTCTTGCATATGTTTTCGTGCATTAGTTTAGGCTAGATCTTGCATTCCATTCTAGTTTAATTCAATGCATTTGTTACATAAGTTTTCATGCACACCATGTTGATCTTATTTTTTTAAGTTGTGCATGTTTTGCAAATTAATTTACATCAAGTTTAGGGTTTTTTTAGTTGTTGTTAAGTTTATTGCATTTTTGGTTAGTTGTATATAGTTTTTAATTCTAGTTCTTAGAAGGATTTATTTTTAGAAAGATTCCATTTAGTTCATGTGTCTAATTTCATGCATGCTTACTTTTTCATGTTGTTTACAATCCTAATTTAATTTAAAAAAAAAAAAAAAAAAACTCTTTCATTGGTGAAGACAAGTAAATTAAATAAGATCCAATCAATTGAAAATTCCTTGAGATTTCTTGTGGGATCGACCCCTCTCACGTGCCATTACTAAGTGAGTAATTTTAAAACATACACCAACAACTAATAAAGGAAACTTGGTGGTTGAGTAAAAAAGCACAAAAAGCTATTAAAGATAAATGATTGTGCTTCAAAGCATGGTAGAGGACTAGAAATGACTAAAAGTTGAGCAATATAAGAATGCTAAAAAGGTTGTTGAGAGAGTAGTAAGTGAGGCTAAACTCAAGGCATACAATGATCTTTATAATAGACTAGGGTCAAGAGAAGGTAAGAAAGATATATTCAAACTTACAAAAATAAGAAAACAAAAGAGTAAGGACCTAAACCACATTAAATGCATCAAAAGTGATGACCATAGGGTACTAGTCAAGGATGATGAGATCAATTAAAGGTGGGAAGTTACTTTCAAAAATTATTAAATGACAATGATCCTAAGAATATTGAGATTGAAAGAATCGTAAACATAAATAATGTTGCACTACATAGACACAACATTAAGATTGGAATATTAGAAGTGAAAGAGCCTTGAAAAAGATGAAATTAGAAAAGGCTCTAGGGTGCGATGGTATACTAATAAATATATGGGAGATACTAGGATAGTTTAGTTGACAAAGTTGTTTAGCAAGATTTTAAAATTGAAAAAAGGCTAGATGAATGGAGGAAAAGCTCTATTGTACCAATTTATAAGAATAAATGTGATATATAGAGTTGCACTAATTATAGTGGGATCAAACTTTTGAGCCATACTACAAGACCTTGGAAAAGAGTGATTGAGAAGAGGCTAGACATGAGATGAGTGTATCAAAAAACTAATTTGGTTTTATGGCTGGGAAGTCTACCATGGAAGCTATTTTCCTCTTTAGACAATTGATGAGAAAATATAGGGAGAGGAGAAAGGACCTCAACATTGTCTTTATTGACTTTGAAAAAGCTTATGATAGGGTCCCTAGAGAGTTAATATGGTGGGTGTTGGTTGAGAAAGGGGTTTCAAGGGGATAATAGACATAATTAAGGATATGTATGAGTAAGTGATAACAAATGTTAGGACCACTATCAAATAAACCTATGATTTACTCATCGCCATAGGATTGCACCAAGGATGGAGATTAAGCTTGTACCCCTTCACATTAGTTATGGATGAGGAGATCCCATGATGCATGTTATTTATAGATGACATAGTTTTCATTGATAAGATAAGGGATGGCATAAACACAAAGCTTAAGTTGTGGAGAGATGCTATAGAGTCTAAAGGATTTAAAATTAGCCAAACTAAGATAGAGTATATAGAATGCAATTTTAGTAAGCAAGGAGTGGGAGGGAAGCCCCAGTGAAGATTGATAACTAGGAAGTACCCCAAAAAGGCCACTTTCAATATTTTGGATCAATAATTCATGAGAGCAAAGAGATTGAGAGGGTTGTTACCCACAGAATCTAGGCGGGTTAGAAGAAATGGAGATGTGCCTTTGGATTTTTATGTGATTGGCAAGTGACACTCAAATTAAAATGAAAATTCTACAGGATCGCTGTAAGGCCGGTCATGCTCTATGGATTAGAGTGTTGGGAAGTTAAGGAATAATATATGCATAGGATGAGCATAACTGAAATGAGAATGTTAAAATGGATGAGTAGCAAGACAAGAAAAGATAGATTTAGAAATAAAAATATAAGGGAAAACAATGTAGCACCAATAGGTAACAAGATGAGAAAGGGTAGATTTACATGGTTTGAACATGTTCAACGAAGACCGAAAATGGCATCAGTTAAAAAGAGTGAGTCAATTCAAGTTAAAGGATCTAAAATTGTAATGACCTCAATTTTTGTAATATTAAAATCCCATGAAAAGTTTAGTTTTGAAGATAAGGGCATTTTGGTCATTTCACTAGTTTTCTTGACTGAACCCAGAAACTTGGTCCTAAAAATGGTTCCATTAGATGCGTCTCAGAAAAAGGAATCCAACAAGACCAAAATCACCCAAAACGAAGTTAAAATGAGCAAGTTATGGCCATTTGAAGTTCAGGGGCAAATTTGTAATTTTAACAAAAATAGATTTAGTTGCAAAACACAGGGGCCCGTTTTGATACAGGCACCCTTCATCTTCCACCTCCTAGAGGGTTCTAGAACGGTGGTGATTGGATGTGAAATCACCGCCATTCTGGAGGTTTCTCCACCGCCATTCAAAGGCGGTGAGAGCCCCCTCCAGAACCCTCTCATAGCTCTATAAATAGAGCTCATGGGCGCCTCTAATGGCAGCCCAAAACATTGAAGAAAACCCATTGAGGAGTAGTGACCTAGAGGGGAAAACAAGGGGAAAAACCCAGCAACGAGCTAGGTATGCCCAAGATCCCTCAAAACCCATCTCCACCATAGTTCTAAGATCAATTTCCCCAGGTTTTTGCATAAAAAACCATGCAAAATGGAGCCCTAGAGACTCACCAAGGACCTAGGGACGTTTCCTGGGCCACACTGGTTCGACAGGGTCAAACCAGGGTGTCCTGAGGATGCCCCAGTTCCCCAACGAATAGGACGTTCCAGTCAGAACGTCCCACGTCGACCCCGTTTGAAAAACCAAACGGGCGCGTCCCCGGACGCGCCCGCAAAAGAGACAGTAGGGCAGAAAACCCGGTGCGTCTGCAGAGGCACCTGCTAAGGCGCATGCCGCAGACATGCAGCGCGCTAGCAATGCGGGGTTTTTTCGTTTTTTAAGGAAGCCGGGGCACACGACGCAGACGCGCAGCGCCTTAGCATTCCTACTTTTCATTCTTGAGACCCTTATGTACGTGTGACACTAAAACGCTTATAACTTGAGATCTAGAGCTCCGATTAAGGAGCCGCAAAAGGCATTGTGTCTGTGTCGACGATGCGGACACATCTAAACTATAAAATCTATGATCAAGGCCTGATCAAAGGTAGGCATGACCCTTAGAATAGGATGGTGGCGCGTGGCCACTAGACCTTTGGAAAACTAATGATACCAAGGTCCAATTAGGACCTTAGGACACCCATAGGCATAGGGATGGACCCCTAATGCCTATGTAATAAGACCCAACTTCTCTAAACCCATAAAAGGTAGGCTAAACTAACCTTGAGTCCCCAAACCATGTTCAGGAGCGTACGATGACAAAAGGGTTAACGCGACCTAGTCAGGTAGGTGCTCTATCACTACTAGATTCTTTTAAAAGAACTATGATTGTTTTGCAAATACATTATTTAAGTATATAACTTATTTAGCATGCATGTGACAAATGCTTTATGCATAGACATGTTTTGTATATACATTATGCATAGATATGTTTTGCAAACTATTGCATACATTGCAGGATCTATGAGCATTAAGTTCTTGCAAAGATTACATGTCCTTGAGGGTTGCCAAAAGACACTGGAGTGCAGAGGGCCAAGCAGTTGTGAGGGACCCAAAGAGGACAGGTTTTGCGGTTTTTGGCTTATTTGATCGTACATGATTTGGGCTAGTAAGCTTGTGGGTGCTATGCCGAGGGGTGTGGGTTGGCCACCCAACCTCTACCACTATTAGGTGGATGGGTACCACGCCCAAAAAGGGCAAGTCCCTGCTTCGACTGCATGTGGTACAGGGGGCTACCACTGGTGTCACGGCACTGGGTTGAAGTGTTATATGCCCCGTGGAGGTATATGATCTTGTGTCCCTAGGTACCCGAGGACCACACGGCGGTGAGGTCGTGGGCATAGTGGGACCCTATGGTTTCGTGGATTTATGTGTATTGCATATGGCATGATATAAGGTTGGTCGACCATACCATGATAGATATCCATGAGTTGGATTCAATGAAGCACCTTATGCATATCATAATGTTATGATATATATGTATATGATACTTTCGATTTTGGATTATGTGATCCTTTAAGTCGTTAGTATTTCAGTTTGACAATGGATTTTGATATCGATATTGAACTTAAGTATTCAAACATGCACATGTTTTGGAAAGAGCATATGATTTTAAAACATTGCATGCATTATAAAACTAGTAGTGATAGACTCCTACTGAGTATAGTATATACTCAACCTATCCTTAACATTTTTCAGAATGATTCCATCAACAAGTAGAGGATATCTATGTTAGTGCTACGAGCAACTGAACCAAAAAGGAAATACTTATACATGTAAGTAAATTCTCAACCCTTTGGACATGTATTTGTGTTTATTTACAATTGGGCTGTGTGCTGTGACTGGATAGATCTGGGGAAAAACATTTATGATTTTCTAAAGTTTTTTTTCAAAAACTACTTTGGTGGTTGTGAAAGCAAATGACACTCAAGGTTTTCAAAATGAGTTTTTAAGGAAAAATATTTTTCTGCTGCATTGCACTGTTTTTCAAATCGGGATCCCACCTTAGGAATTTAGATTTTTCATTTAAAAATGCATGGGAAAACCCGGGTCGTCACAAAAAGGACAAGGGGAATGCCCAAAAGGACATAGTTAGAAGTGGTGAGAAAAGATTTAAAAATTCGTCGACCTAATAAAGAAATTATCTTTGATAGAGGTGAATGGAGGAACAAGATTAGTGTATCTGACCCCTAATCAAGATAAGGCTTTGATGATAATGGTTGACTTTGTTTCTAAATATATCCTTCCTAACAAAATTGTATATCATATTAGTCTAAAAGAGCATGAAGAATTGCACCATTAAGTTGAAGAATTAATTGCCAAAGTTTTTGTTCAAGAAAGCAAGAGTCCATGTATAGTTCCTACCCTTCTTGTAACATAGAAGGATGGAACATGGAGAATATGTATTAACAGTGGGGTGGTGAAAAAGATAATGATTAACTATCACTTCCTTATTCCTCACCTTGATGATCTATTATGTCAACTCTGTCAAGCTACTACGTTTTTTGAGATTGATCTTCATAGTAATTACCATTTGAGTCGAATGAGACTAAGTCATGAATGGAAGATAGCTTTTTACTAGATATGGACTTTATGAGTGGTTGGTTTATGCCTTTTAGCTTATCTGACACTCCTAGAACTTTCATACATGTAATGATTCATGTCTTAAAACCTTTCAATGGAAAATTTGTTGTTCTGTACTTTTATGATATTCTTGTGTGCAACAAAAATTAGGAGGATTTAAGTCATCTTTAATAAGTGTTTGTATACGTTGCAAGAATAGAAGTTGTACGAGAATATGAAAAAGTGCAATTTCTTCACTGATAGCCTTATCATTTTGGGTTATGTTGTTTCAATCGATGTTGTAAAGATGGATTCAAGTAAAATGAAGGCTATTCTCATTTCCCCAATTCCTCAGTCTCTTCATTATATCAGTGATTCATCAAAAATTTTAGCATAATTATTGCTTCAATTACGAAATGTTTAAAGGGTGAAAATTTTAAGTGGACTAAGAAAGCACAAGGGTCCTTTGAACTTATTAAACAAAAGGTGACCAGTACTCCTATTCTCTCTTTACTTAACTTTGGATGTATATTAAAAGTTGAATGACATGCTTCTAATGTGGGAATTGGTGCCATTTTTAGCCAAGTAGAAAAGCCAACTGCCTTCTATAGGAAAAAACTAAAATGATTCTCACAAAAATACTCCACTTACGATAAGAAGTTCTATTCTAATGTGAGAGATTTAGAACATTGGAGCGAATACTTACTTCCAAAGTCATTTGTACTATTTTAGATCATGAAGCTTTGAGGTTTCTTTAGAGTCAATAGAAGCAAATTAGAAGACATCTTGTATGGCTTGAATCTATTCAATCTTTTAGTTTTGTAATCAACTGCAAATCAAATACGCAAAACATAGTTCTAGATGCCTTGAGCAAGGGACATTCTTTATTAACTATTTTAAATACCAAAGTCGTTGCTTTTGAAATTGTTAAAGAGTTTTATGCATGTGATCCCTTGGCAAATGTGGAACACTTGTGAGCATGGGTCCATCAGTTTCTAACACAAGATAGGTTTCTCTTCAAGGGTAATCTCTTATGTATTCCTAAACATTCCCTTAGAGAAGCAATTATGTTTGAAACTCATTGTGGAGATCTTGCTGGACACTTTAGGAGAGAGAAAACTCTTACCTTAGTGAAAGACAATTTCTTTTGGCCAAAAATGGCAAGAGATACTTATAAACATGTGCAGTGGCATAGAAAGTTTCATCTAGCAAAAAGTTAGCTACATAACACTAGCTTGTATACCCCACTATATATTCCTAGCTCTACTTGGGAAAAGGTAAGCATGGACTTTGTCGTTGGGCTACTAAGAATGAAATGAGATAAAGATTCAATCATAGTAGTTATTGACCATTTTCCAAAGATAGCACATTTAATAGCCTATACTAAGACTATTGATGCTTCACATGTAGTGGACTTATACTTTAGAGAAGTCATTAGACTTTAGGGCATTCCTAAAACTATCACATTAGTTTGAGACCCCAAGCTTATGAATCACTTTTAACATACTCAATGGAGAAAGCTTGGAATTCTGCTGCAATTTAGTTCATTTTGTCATCCTCAACCAATGGATAGAATGCACATGTGAATAGAATTTTGGAAAATCTACTATAAAGTTTTTTGGGAAAGAATATCTGCCAATGATATTTCTTGTTACCCAAAGCTAAATTTGCTTTCAGTAGTTCCTATAATCAAACTATAGGTTGTAGTCCTTTTGAAGTAGTCTATGGAAAGAATCCTTTGAGTCCAATAGATTTAGTACCCTTGCCACTAGTCAGTAATTTTAGTAGAGATGCAAAAGGGAGAGCTAAGCAAATCAAGAAGATACATGAACAGATCTGAGCAAAGATTGCAAGACAAAATGAGCAGCATAGAGAACAAGCAGATAAGCATAGAAAAATTATTGAATTTCGAGAAGGAGAATTGGTAGGGGTACATCTTTGAAATGAATGATTTCCTCAAGAAGAACACTGTAAGCTCAAGCCAAGAGCATGGATTCCTTTCAAGGTTTTGAAGAAAATTGGTGAGAGTGCTTAAAAGGTCAAGCTACTCTTAGAACTTGAAGTTTCAAACACTTTCATTGTAGCACACCTTTCATCATATAAAGGAGAGGACGATGCAAACAATTTAGAGACAAGTTCTTTTTCAACTCAGGGAGAATGACATGAGAGTGTTCCAAAATTCCAAGATCAATGGTGGATCAAGAGAGATTACAGATGATAAAGCAATGAACGATCAAGATAATCATCAAACCCTCTTGGATCAAAATGTCTTGGATGTGTTAGATCATGTAGGAGTGGACAACTTGTGTCTTCAAAGAATGAACATTTTAGGTTGGCTAGAAGTGACATCTTGGAACCAAAATCAGAAAATGCCTAAATCATATGATGAATGGATGTCTTCAATTAAATGATGGAAGGCATCCAAGATTAACACAAATGGGTGTTGAAGATCACACAATGGGGGGCATTCCATAGTCTACCCTAGAACTTTTTAATTTCTCCATGGTCATAAGAGCTACATTGACTCCTAATTCCATGATCAAAACTTTTTTAATTGTATTCCTTGGTCAAAGATTCCAAACCAGCCAAGATTAAGAAAAGTTCTCGTATAGGAAGTTAGGGAGTTTAGGAACTTGCTTATTTGTAATACATGCATGTGGAAACTCTTTGAATGTGCATAGACAATTACCTAATAGCTCGAAAGTGTTATTTAGAAACACCCAAGTTTATGAAACTCTTGTTAGACAAGTACGTATTAGAAAGTATTCTTTAGCTTAGGAAACTATTGTATTCAAATAGTTGCTTAGTAATTTATACATTGCTTATTTGGGAGGGTTCTTCCTATCTATTTAAATACCTTTGTTGCATGAAACCAATGGCAAAGAATAGTTGAATTGAACATTTTTTTCCATTGTTGAGTTTGAGTGCATCTAAGCTTTCTTGCATTTTCTGTATCTCATGGAAGGGTCCAAGGGTGATGAGGTGCCTAGTTTGTATTTTTAAGGTGATGACTAATCTGTATCCTTAAAGTGGTGAACTAGTTTCTACTCATCATTCTATATTTCTTTAGCGGTGTTTCTATATCCAATGAGAGGCGAGCTATTACTACACTTTATTTATGTATCTCTATGGTGGTGATTATGTTGTACCTATAAAGTGTTGAGGTATTTAGTTCTTTATTTCAATGGAGGTGAACGTCTATATCCATAAAGTATCGAACTATTTTCAGTTTATCCTATTATCTTCTATTTTACCCAATTATCCAATATAGTTTCAGGCCATAGTTATACTTGATTTCTCTTGGAGGATTCTAGGTTGGTACCTGGTTAAGTGAAGTTTTGGGGGTGATCCTTCGCAAAGGTAATAACTTGTAGTTTCTCCATCCTATAAGTCACCATCATTATATAATCTCGTATGTGCTTGATCTCTTGTAGCTAGAGATGTTTTAAGACAGGTTGTTCGTGGGAAAAAAAGCTGTTGGTTGACGGAGGTGATTTTATACATTTCTAAAACTTGGTTTTCCTTGTGATTATTTGGCGAAAAATTTTCTTTGCTAATTAGTAATGAAATTGTTATCGTTTGTTTCTATTTTGCATGTACTTGGAGCTAGAAATCCTATGCGACCAATAGTTGCAGCAGCTAATGAAGCACACCTCATCCATCTAACCATGCCACTCCAGAGCATGAAGAAGGAAGACCTGTCAAACACAAGTTATTTACAGAAAGGAAAACTCATTCTTGACGAGTTCGCTGCTGTTGGACATCACCGGATGAGTTTAACACTACCCTTTTCCAAAATCTGTAGCCTGAATTTGACAGTATGTTTCTACGTTAAGTGTGGTTAACAAGTCCCTTTCATATGCTAATCTACCCCATCGAGGTGTTCATCCAATGTAAAAGAGCGTAAAACCAGCAGGCATTCAAATGCCAAAATAGTGAATCTCACCACCATTACTGTACTATTGTGACAGAGATGATCATACCGTGGATCGTTATCGCAATATTCACAAATTAAAAGAGGTCGCTGCTCATGCTGCTACATTCTATGCAGCAACAACACATGCTCATGAGACATGAAGATCGGTTACTGGATATAACTGCTAGGCATCATGTAACTAACCATCTCAACAACCTTCACATCGCAAATGAATACAAAGGGCCTGATCAACAATGGATTAAGTAGAGACTAAGTTTTTCGAGGACTTAGCAACTACGCCACAGGGAACAAAACAACCAAACCACCCCAGTAAGAAATTTTCTAACATGATCTAACATGCGTCATGGACTCAAATAGCATTTAGATCTTAATGCGGAATAAGGATGGAATGGAATCACATACCTCCAGCCATTGCACACAGTCCTCCTTTCTAGAAGGTATATTTGTTGGGTGGAGATTCTTCCAAAACTTCAATCAATCTCCTTCGATGGTATATAAAATGAAAGTGAGATTGCAGGATTGGGGACCTCACCAACAATGCACACTTTTATGGTTTTCTCTACCCATCATAGAGCAAACTACCATGATTTCGTGCACCCAAAAATGCGTTCAGTTTTTCTGAACGTTATCAAAAGAGGGCAGTTCAATTATCCCTAAAATGATGGAAATTAAATGGACCACTAACTCCCTTAATTCACTCGGTTGTTACCGAGTTTTAAGGAGAGAAAATACCAACATTCTCCCACTTGGTCCATATATTTCATCATTTATCATAGTAAGAAACAAAATAAATGAATCATGGTGATAGGTTACTCTATAAACCCTATGTTTATTCTAGGTCCAGACATTAGTGATATTTCTCAAAATGAATCATTGTGTACACAAGGAAAATTAAATGTGAGAAACATCATAAATAGAGTTTCATTGAAAATTACATTTGTTCTTATAACGAAATTACATAGTGGAACCAAGTCCCATTCTAACTACATGATCCTTGAATTTGAATGGTGGCATGCCCTTAGTCAAAGGATCAGCGATCATCAATTCAGTACTGATATGCTCAATGACCACTTTCTTTTCCTTAATATATTCTCTTATGGCTAAATACTTTATGTCGATGTGTTTGCTTCGACTACCACATTTGTTGTTCTTAGCCATAAAGACAACAGCTGAATTGTCGCAATATATTCTCAATGGTCTAGAAATAGAATCCATGATTCTAAGCCCAAATATGAAACTCCTTAACCATACACCATGTGAAGTAGCCTCAAAACAGGAAACAAACTCAGCTTCTATAGTGGAAGTAGCAATTAAGGTCTGTTTAGTACTTCTCCAAGATATAGCTCCACCAACCATCAAAAAAATATATCCTGATGTTGATTTGCATGAATCAACACAGTCAGCAAAGTCCGAATCAGAGTAGCCAATTACTTCCAGATTTGTTGTTCATTTATAAATAAGCATGTAGTCTTTGTTTCTTGAAGGTACCTCATCACTTTCTTTGCAACTCTCCAGTGGTCTATACCTGAATCGCTCTAATATTGTCCTAACATTCCCACAGCAAATGCATTGTCAAGTCTTGTGCAGACCTAAGCATACATCAGGCTTCCAACTGCAAAAGCATATGGAATGTTCTTCATTTGTTCCCACTCAAAATCATTTTTAGGGCATTGGTTCAGATTGAACTTGTCTCCCTTCACAATGGGAGCTACACATGGTGAACAATCTTTCATTCTATATCTCTCTAAAACTTTATTAATATAGGCTTCTTGAGATAGACCCAAAATACCTCATAATCTATCTCTATGGATCTTAATGCCAATGACATAAGATGCCTCACCCATATCTTTCATATCGAAGTTTTTATAGAGGAACTGTTTCACCTCATGCAGCAAACCCTTATTATTGGTTGCAAGTAGAATGTCATCCACATATAAAACAAGAAAACATATCTTACTCCCACTAACCTTCTGGTATATACATTGATCCATGATGTTTTCTACAAATCCAAATGAAGAAATTACATCGTGGAATTTAAAATACCATTGACGGGACTCTTATTTTAAACCGTATATGGATTCTTGAGCTTGCAAACCAATTGCTCACCATTATTAGACGGGAATCCTTTAGGTTGTTTCATGTAAACCTCCTCCTCTAGATCTCCATTGAGAAATGTTGTTTTCACATCCATTTGTTGCAACTCCAAGTCAAAATGTGCTACTAATGCTAACATGATGAATAAGAAATCTTTCTTAGATACAGGAGAGAAGGTCTCCGTGTAATCGATTCCTTCCTTTTGAGTGAATCTCTTAGCAACGAGTCTTGCCTTGTATCTTTAAATGTTGTCAAATGAGTCTTTCTTTGTCTTAAAGATCCATTTACATCCAAGGGCTTTTGCACCATCAGGCAACTTAACAAGATCCCAGATATCATTACTCTTCATAGAATTCATCTCTTCCTTCATAGCATTGTACCATAATTCTGATTCTCTACAACTGATGGCCTATGAAAAGGACTCGGGTCATTTTTGGCTTCAATGTTGTAGTTAGATTCTTGTAGATACACAATATAATCACTAGGAATTGCTTATCTCTTTGTTCAAGTAGATCGTCTTAATGTCGTACCATCATTTTCCTAAAAAATATGTGGTTCAACTGATTGTTCAAAAGTTATTGTCAACTCTTGAACTACCTGATCTACTAGAATGTTGTCAATAGCTTGTGGAACTTCAATAATTGGTTATTCAATATCAATTTGTACTTGAGGGGTTCTATGAACAATAATCAATCTACCACTTGAGGTGGAAGGTTGAGAATTTGAATGATCTTTCTTTAAAACTGTGTTTTTGGTTTGATCACTCCCACTAATTAAGTCATTTTCAAGAAACTTTGCACTTCTTGATTCCACAATCCTAGTGCTGTGAGATGGACAATAAAACCTATACCCCTTAGACCTTTCAGTATATCCAATGAAATACCCACTAATAGTCCTTGGGTCCAACTTCTTTTCTTGTGGATTATAAATTCTTACTTCAGACGAGCATCCCCAAACGCGCATATGTAGCAAACTTAGTTTCCAACCTTTGAATAACTCAAATGGTGTTTTTGGAACAGCCTTGGTTGGAACTCGGTTTAATATATACGCTGCTATCTTAAGTGCTTCAATCCACAAGGATTTAGGAATATTAGAGTTGCTTTGCATACTCCGCACCATGTCCAACAATGTGTGGTTTCTTCTTTCTGCCACACCATTCTGATCTAGTGAACCAGGCATGGTGTATTGAGCAACTATCCCATTTTCTTGAAGAAACTTTGTGAACGGACCATGTGCTTGTCCATCTTCTATGCATCTACCATAATATTCTCCACCTCTATCTGATCTCACAATCTTAATTTATTTTTTGCATTATTTCTCTACTTCAACCTTAAAGACCTTAAAGGCATCTAACGTTCATTCTTGTTATGAAGCAAGTAGAGATACATGTATCGTGAGTAATCATTTATAAAGGAAATGAAGTATTTCTGACCATGTGAGTCCATGTCAGGACTACATATATCTGTATGAATGATCTCCAATATGTCTGAACTCCTATTGGCACCCTTCTTTAACTTGTTGGTCTGCTTTCCCTTAATGCAATCCAAAATCAGTAAAATTAAGAGTACTAAGTACCCCGTCATTTACTAATTTCTTAATTCTTTCTATGAAGATATGTCCCAATCTTTGGTGCCATAACATAGAGGAATCTTCATTAATAACACATCTTTTAACTCCAGTATAGACATGCATAAGTTATAAGTGGTATCATTTTGCAATTCAATACAGAAAAGATTATCAGACTTCCCAACAACATCAGATTTATAAAACAAACTAAAAGATGTTTTTGAAAATTTAAAGGAATAACACAAGGGTACAAGTCTTGAAACTAAAATCAAATTCTTAGAGAAACTTGAAATGTAAAATGTCTTTTCCAAATTCAAAATAAAACCACTACTTAGAACTAAACTGCATGTTCCAATAGCCTCCACATGTGAATGCATCTTGTTTCCTGAATAGATGCCTTGCTCACTTCCTACTAACTTGCTTAGGTTTTGCATACCCTGCAAGGTATTTGAAATATGGATTGTAGAACCAGAATCAATCCACCATGCGTTATAAATGACATTAACCATATTAGATTCATAACAAATAAACGAGATTGGGTTACCTTTCTTCTTTATATGTCCCTTCTTTTTACAGAAGAAACACTTGGATTCCTTCTTAATATCAGCTTAGGGAGGTATTTTACCTTTCTCCTTTTTATTGGCTTGAGCTTTGTCCTTTTCCTACGTTGCTAGCATTACACTTTCTCTCAATTACATTACCAGCCTTTGTTCCTCTTGAACACACATGGTCATGAGTTCATTGATTAACCATTTGTCCTTGTGTGTGTTGTAAGAGATCTTAAAGGGTCCGTATTGCTGTGGGAGAATATTCAGGATATAGTGCACTATGAAGGATTCTGACATCTTAACCTCGAGATTCTTCAATTGGGCCGCAATGACCCTCATTTGCATGATGTGCTCACGCACACCTCTGATAGTGGTGAGTCTTATGGATGAGAACTTCATGATTAGGGTGCTTGCAAGTGCCTTACTTAAAGTGACAAATTGACCATTTATGGCCTTTAGCAAATCATGGATCATTTCATGCTAATCGACTCAACCACGTATGCCAGCAGATATTTTAGTCTTTATGAACATTACACTGAGGCGATTAGATCACTCCCATTGTTCATAAAGCATAATTTGTTCTAAAGTGCTGGTAGTAGTAACTGCAGGTGGTTCATTTTTTCTAATAGCATAATCAATGTCCATCCACCCCAAATGGAGGAGAATTCTCTCCTTCCATACTTTATAGTTATCACCCTTCAGTTCAGAAATATCACAATGAATATCAGAGAAATTTGCAGGTTGTACAACTACATAAAATTAAAAATATATATACATGCTCATATTAATTGAGACATAAATGAATTTCATGCCTTGCCAATGTAAATCATGCAAAATGAATCTAATGACATAAAAATTGCTTGTGGGCTAAATTTTTAATTCAGATAGATTCATGTAACTATATGATAAAATTATCAAATTATGTACTTAATTCACAATTTTGTGAGAAAATAATAATAATAATAATTTGATATTCTATCCCAAACTTTATGATTAAACTATTAAATTGTAATCCATAATTCCTGTGCGTAAATTATGAAAAACAATTTAATACTTTATCCTAATTAATTAAATAATTATAATAAAAATTCATGTGGGATAAAATTTATTATATTAAGTATAATTAATTACAACTAATGTCTACAATTCCTTATTTGATCCTTAACTTAGCATAATATAATTTTATTTAATTAAAGATGATGTGGCTAATCTCTAATTAAATAATATTATATGGATCACTAGACATTATTTTAGCAAAATATATTATTATTATTATTATTATTATTATTATTATTATTATTATTATTATTATTATTATTATTATTATATTGTCACTTTCATCTAAAACAAGAAACCCCAAAGTTTCTTCTCCGCTGATGATCTCCACTCTCACTATGACTCTCAAGCAGCAAGAAGATTAGCCCTCCTTTAGCCTGACCCATGAGATTGAGTGCAACCCAAACAATCCTAGCACATCTAGCCCGCTCCAGCCCAAAAAAAATTAAAAAATTCCTATTTCAGGAAACCCAGCAAAGACCACCAACAAACAAAAATCAGCCCAGTGAAGTTGAGCTCACTACAGCCCATCCTCCCAAGCCCAGCATAGCTTAGACTAGCAATGCCTGCCCAGCCAAACCGAACCAAACTAGCTAAGCGTAGTCCACCCAATGCTATCTCAGTACAGGCTAGCCTAACCCAGCTCTGCCAATGGTTGGGATTTACACTGATTTTTATTGTTGAATGGGAAAGACGTTTATGATCAAGCCTCTTCATTTCTCCCATATCAATTTCTCTTGGCATAACCATCGTTAATGGCTAGTCGCATCATCTCCGGCCGATGGGAAAGATAACAGAGAAGAAGCTTCCACTGGTGGCCGGCCATCCCTGACGTTGGCTAGAGCAAGATGTAATAATCTGATTTCTACTTCAGACGAAGAGTCCGTGGAATGGAGGAAAAATCTGGGTGAGGAAAACCCAAGTGTGGCCATCTATAGCCCTACATCATTTGGCCCACTCATAGAAGACTGAAGATCAGAATACTATGGTAGGCACACCTTTTGTTTGAAAGATGGAAACACTAATTCCAGTTCTTTCACAGTTTTGTTTGCTTTTCATTTTACAAAATGAAACTTCGCAAAGAACTGCTAGGCAGAGGTGTAATCTAAGGCTCTGATACCAAATGTAAGAAATTTTCTAACATGATCTAACATGCTTCATAGACTCAAATAGCATTTAGAACTTATTGCGGAATAAGGATGGAATGGAATCACATACCTCCAGCCATTGCAGCACAGTCCTCCTTTCTAGAATGTATATTTGTTGGGTGGAGATTCTTCCAAAACCTCAATCTATCACCTTCGATGGTGTATAAACTGAAAGTGAGATTGCAGGATTGGGGACCTCCCTAACAATGCTCACTTTTATGGTTTTCTCCACCCATCATAGAGCAAACTATCATGATTTCATGCACCCAAAAATGCACTCAGTTTTTCTGAACGTTATCAAAAGAGGCCAGTTCAGTTATCCCTAAAATGATAGAAATTAAATGGACCACTAACTCTATTAATTCACTCGGTTGTTAACGAGTTTTAAGGAGAGAAAATACCAACAACCCCCACCCGACTCGAGCAGCTAAGAACTCGTGACCTCCACAAAAGAGGCCACACTTGCGCTACTATGCCGCTCTCACACACTTCATTAAGACCGATGCTGATCACTACAGATCACTATAGTTCTGTCCATTAGACTCGTCTTTCGCAATTAACATAGTAAACTTCACTCCCTACTCGATAATTCTATGGGCAAATTTGAGACTCATGGTAGCGTAATTATGTGGCACCCACAAATCGGGTCCAGTAATAATCAAGTCTAATCCGCACCATCTATAACTAACATGTTGCCATGCATGATGCATGAACATAGCCCATTTCCCCTCTCCATCTTCAGAAAAAGAGCAAGTAAATGATATATCATATATGCACCCCTAATTTTTCTCTTATGGACTCCTTGCTATCTAAGTGTTACTAACTATATAATTATGCATAGACTTTGGATATCTGAATTGGTTACTGTTTTGCACTTAACATATATGTGCCATGCTCCTAAATTCTCATCTTGGATGATCCTAGAAAGTAGCGGTTAGAATGGAGGGTAAAACTACCTTTTGGTTAGGACTATTTAATGTATCAGAACTTGACGGCATAGTCCATCTATATCAAGAGCAACGTTATGAACGATTTGGACATTCAGAAATATATATATATATATGCTCACTTGGAGTGATAACATTTCTCTTTATCTAGTTGGTATACTACAAGAGATGCTAGGCCAAAGGGGGTGCTTCCCAACAATCATCTCCACCCTTGATTTAATCCGTGCTTAAAGGGGCCCCACTTTGGATGATTTATTTATCTGATTGCTCCTGCTTTGGACAACTGGTAGTTCAAGAAGTATGTGCATTGACTTAGTTCCAGCATCTCAAAAGTTTTGCTTTGGGTCATAAGAAACATACGGTTAGAAACTTTGTATAAACGACCCTCCTAAAAACATGGTTTTACAGGATATGTAAAGAAAGGGCATTTAAGTCAGATCTCTCATTCTTGAAGAAAAAATCACTTGTAGAGTTCCATTCCCGGATAAAAGGATCTAGTCACCAAGTAAATTGGGTGAGTTCACTATTAAGTCAGCGTATTTATGAAGTCAATCAGACACACACCTCTCTCCTCAGTTTGGAAATCCATTTGGTAATCCCATTGTCAACCACGGGTCAAAACATTTCTTTAACTATAGGCGAAAGCTAGACTTCCCATCCAAACCGTCAGCTACTGGGGCTCCAACGCAGTGTACCGTGGATGTCCACTTTGTCAGTGCGAGAAGGAAACCAACTTCCATGTTATTTTTCTCCTGTGCTTGTGTTCGTCCGCTTTGGTATCGTCTTTGCAGCAAATTTCACATCACGCCAAATCCTTTTTCCTTTCCTGATGAAGTTTTCTATTTTCTCCTTCATCAGAAACGTTCTTTGGTAGGCAAGGTGTGTTGTTTAGTCTTGCCATGTCTTACCTAGTATGGTCCATCTGAAATGCTAGAAACTCTCTTGCTCATTCCTCCTCAAAAGTTCATCTAGCCCGACGTCGACACTCGTGTCTAGCTCTTGTGCCGAAATCTCGAACTCGACGAAAGCTGTTAACTTGTACTCCCTATCCCAGGAGTTCCTCAAAAAATGGAACCAGGTTGGCTTGAGATTGAACTGTCCTTCCATGGTGTAGGTCAACTGGCATCCACCTCTGAACGATTCTTTCAATCTCAATTTAGATGGTGCTAGTCAAGGTAACCTGGGTATTGCTGTTGCTGGTGGGATTATTTGGGATCATCTGGGCGATGGTGTTCGCTTACAAATCTCTCTTAGATTTAAAACGAATAATTTTGCTGAATGATACACACTTATGTTTGGACCAAATTTATCTAATGATCTTTGATTTGAAAACTAACAGGTCGAGGGAGACTCTCAAGATCAACCTATTTAGATCTCTTTTGGAAGAGGAGAGCGACGCCAGAGGTGACAACGAACCTTGACTAAGTAATCAAGCAAATGATGCAAGCAGCTGACATGGCCCTCCAACAGGCTTCCTTCATCTGGGTGGACCACGTATTTTGAGAAGATAATCCACCACCAGACGTTTTGGCAAGCTTTTCTATTTCCTACGTAAGAACTTATTTGGAATAATTCTGTGCCAAACTTTTTAATACAAATTTTGTATGATAATGCTAGGGGTTAGAAGGGGAGCCTTAGTGCAGTGATTGAGTTGTGACTGGGAGGTTATGGGTTTGAAGTGTAGAAACAGCCTTTTACTTATAATCCCTTGGTGGTCCGCCCTTTCCCTGAACCCCACGTACACAGAGCTTCGTACATTGGGCTGCCTTTTTTTAATGCTATGGGTACTACCCTGGACCTGCTATTTATTCTCTTTTTTCTATTTAATTTAGTTGGCATGCTTTCTATCATAAAAAAAAATAATAATAATAACAATAATAAAAAGGCAAGCGGAATTGGATCATCCAAAGCCGCAGCTCTGACAGGGCCTTCTGTCACTTTCTCAAGTTGCCAATATGAAAGCTGTTAAGACCTAACCTTGTTGAGTTCTAGTCATGCCCCAAATTGGACGGAGGATCCAGAGTAATCGCGAGGTTGCCCCACTAACTACATGTTGGGCCCATCCAATTGACACGATTTTGCTCTAGGTTTGTTTACTGCAGAGAGCCATTAGATTGGCGTCGAACTTCAACAAAATGCCACATATTGAATTATGTAAAATGGATCCATATTTTTTTGTTTAAATTGAATATCAAGTTTGAGGTTTTGCTACGTAAAGGACAATTCTGGTGCACGAGGCTCCCACCTATGTGGGGTCCGAAGAAAGGACAGACTACAAAAGCTTAAAGTACAGTCTTATCTTATATTTTGCAAAAGACTATTTTTACATCTTGAACCCATAATCTTAAAATCACATAACAACAACTTTTACTATTGCGACAAGGCCACTCTTCGTTTTACTACATATAAGTCAATAATAGAATATTTAACAGTTTGTCGTATGACCATCTGCTGCGTTCCATGCACAAGGAAACCAAGTCGTCCAACTGGGGGACTCTCTCCAGGGTTGTTTGATGGTGATTGTCTACTGCTCATGATGATGGGGCCCGTAGAGATGTAGCTAATAAGTAATACAAAGAGGGACTTTTGTCAGATATACGTGGTGATATCAGTTTTTGCAGTGCACGGGCATTTTTAGGAACAGGAAAATTAGATGGGAATGTTGGGCAACTGTAGCCACTTTCTGTGGAACGGAAATTACCTATGTGTCCATTGCTGTATCTGAGTGGATGCCGTCCATGGTGAGCCATTTTCAAATATCGAGGATGATCATATCATCTCAACCGTCAGATGGATGAGATCATAAAAACCGACTTCAATGTTGTACCTCATTTTGGTACGGTGTTGCATCAACAAGAACCAAAGAAGGAAGGGTTTTTTACAAAAATGCTATTATATTTTAGTAATTTTGCTAAAAAAATCCAACATTTTTTAGAATTTATAAATTTATTATTAAGCTTTTCCAACTTTACAAATTTGCCATTCTGTTACGTTGTCATCTTCTTTCCCTGTTAAAAATTTGGAACTTCTATTATTACCTTTCCTTAAAAATGCCAGACAAAAAACCGACACCGAGAAAGGAGGGATCTTGCCGGAAGGGTCTTGGGAGAGGGGGTTTGGATCTCACCAGAGGCAGTGAGGGGGCGTCGGCCGATTATTGAAAACGACGCAGGGGGGTGAGGGTTGTTTATGGGGCTGGGAGTGCACCATAGAGGGTTGGTCGGATAGTTAGAGAAAACGATGAAGGGTGAGGGCTCTGGATGGGGTGACCGGTGGTCATTGGAAATGACGGAGGCTACGTTAGGCCTGGCAATTCAGGTTGGCGGGTCGTGTTTGTGTCCGCACGAACACAACACGCTTCAAGCTTAAGTCGACACGAACACGACCCTCATAATAATCGTGTCAAAAATCCGTAACCCGAACACAACACAATTATTAAACGAGTCGGCATGACACGACTCATATAACAGAATTAAATAAATAATATAGTAATATAGGACGGTTTTAGAAGAACCGTCCTATATTACTGCTCTAATATAAAAATTATGGTGCGACAAAAGATAAATTCAAATAACACAAGTCTATTATTGCAAGGACACTTGATTAGGCGGAGGTATACTGACTTCATACAAAAGATATTAAGAAGGAACCGAAAGATCTTGTTGGCTGCGCAAAGTCCCCAAGCCCGTCCAATCGCTGTCGCCTCACTTAAACAACCCAAAACCTTTGCTATTCGGTAGCTATTTGGATATGAAAAAGTTCATAATGCAGCTGGAGCACCGCCTGTACTACTACTATCATATCGGCAAATTTGGCTGCCCATTTGTTCTTTTTGGCGCACCGCCTATACTACTAATAGCTGTATTACTGCTATCAGCTAAAAAGGTTCATAATGCAGCTAGAGTGTCGCAGAAATTGGAAGATCTAGTTGGCTGCGCAAAGGCCCCAAGCCCATCCAATCACCGTCACCAAGCCCCAAGTCCCAAGCTGTACTAGTTCATTGCCTTTTGTTGGTATAATATAAGATGGTTGTAATATATGTTACATGTTACAATATAAGACAATTCTAAAGGAACTGTCCTATATTACATGTTACATTACAATATAGAACGGTTCCAAAGAAACCGTCATATATTGTAATGTAACATATACTCATTACTCATATAGGAGGTATTGCATATTACACTACAATATAGGATGGTTCCTACATGTTATATTATAATATAGGACGGTTGTTTTGGAACCGTCCTATATTACATGTTTCGATGTACTCGTATAGAAGGACATCCTCTATTATATGTTACATATAGGACAGTTCCAGATAAACTGTCCTATATTACTGTTAGTTCACGATAAATAAATAGGTCGCGTGTCAAACAGGTCAACACGGTGGGTCATGTTGATTGACACGAACACGACACGATTTTTGGCGTGTCGTTTTCGGGTTGACCCAAAAAGGACACACACAATAAGACTGGACCTGAACCCACTAAATTCGTATTGGATTCAAGTCGTGTTATTGTGTCATGTCATATTTTGCCACGGGGTGTATCTCGCTAAAAATGAGAGTGCAAGGGAAGATCTCGCCGAGAGGGCTTGAGCCGGGAGGCAGCTGCAGAGGGTGGATCTAGGTGGAAACGGGAGTGCAGGGGGTGTCTTGTCCGAAACGGGAGTATAGGGGGGTGGATCTCGCCGGGAATGGGAGTTCAGGGGTGGGAGCCGCAGATGGGGTTGAGGGTGACGCATGCACTCGGTTGCTGTCGCGGGGCGGGTGGAGGGGATTCTCACCAAAACGGGAATGCAAGGGGGTTCTCGCCGGAAAGGTCGGCACTCGAGAGTACAAGGGGAGGTGTCTTGCTGGAAATGGCTGCAGTTCCCGTGGGGGGGGGGCGGGGGTTTGCGGTTCGGAACTGTCGGCGATGGGATCGGGGCAGTCAGGCCCTGGAAACGCGGTGGCTACGACAAAAACACCTTCTACAATTCGGTCGGGGGTGTGACGTAATTGCTAGGGAGGGACGGGACTGTGAATCGATGGGGGTGCACCGGCCCAGGGGTAGACTGTCAGCCGATGGATAGGGGCGGGACTGAGGATTGGTCGAGGGTACACCAGCCAGGAGGAGGACTATAGGCCGATGGGTGGGGGCGGGCAGGCACCGGGTGAGGGACTGCGGATCAGTCTGGGGTGCACCGCCCGAGGGGAGACTATCGACCGAGGGGGGATTGGGTGGGTGGATGGGGGATCGGTCGGGGAAGTGCCGGCTGATGGCGTGGGAGGCTGGGAGTAGGACACGCAGCAGGGGGGTGTCGGGTCTGCCACAGAGACGCCGTTCTGCAACAGGAAATGCGGGGGCGGGGGTGAGCTGGCTGCCGGCAGTGGGGTCAGGTCTGCAACAGAAACGTAACTCTGGAGAGGCTAGCTAGAAACGGGAACTGCAGGGGAAGATCTCGTCGAAAGGGCTTGAGACGAGAGGTAATTGCAGGGGGATGGATCTAGCTGGAAATGGGAGTGCAGGCGAGGGGTGGCTCGTCGAAAATGGGAGTGCAGGGGGTGGATCTCGTTGAAGTAGCCTAGGACGGGAGGCTCAGGGTAATTTCAAAATTTCGTAAAAATTATTAGGGAATAAATTTGCAAATTCTGAAATATACTGAAGTTTTAGCAGAATTGCCAAAATGTAATATCAATTTTGCTAAAAAAAAAGTCAAGCAAAAAAAGCAAATTTAGCAGAAAATGGGAAAGGAAAATGATATTCCCACTCCCCTAGTACAACAATCACATCGTCATTTGTTAAAAGTAAAATTGGACCAACTTTTTTCAATGATCTGAACCTTTCATCTTAACTGTGTTGACATAGATGGCTATATCACATACTTCGGTTTGATCCTGCCATGGAATTAATAAAGCTGCTTTTAACATCTATTCCACTACTGTGCGCACTTTATAAGCTGTGATAGTTCATGCAAAACAATAAGAATGCTAAAATTATGCGGTGTCTGTGATTTTTGACACTTTAGGTTCAGTTCATCATAAGACAGGCCCCTTGCTGCGAAAGTACCACAAACCGGAAAGAAGGGCGAGCAATAGTCCTAAAGGGGCTCCCAGCGGGGATGAAAACTTTAAGGATTAAATAATCCTAGAATAGCAAAAGAATTTCCTGCCTAAAAAGTTAATATAGGCAAACTGGCCTTTGAGTTCGCCTGTTTGTTCCAAATATTCTCTTTACATATAGAGTATTTAGATACCAAGGAAAAACTTCACCATTCCCAAGTATCTTAATCCCTAATTCTTATTCCCATCCCAAACAGCTCCCATGGTTGCCAATAAAAGAGTATATAACTGTTCAAGAAAGGGCAGCCCAGTGCACATAGTAGGTCCAAGGAAGGAATGGATCACAAAAAATCTATAATACACAATCTTACCTTGCATTTTTACAACAAGCTGTTTTCAGGCCTTGAACCCTGTGACCACTAGGTCACACCACAACAGCTCCACCATTGTGCCAAAGCTCTAAAATGACCCACATCCATCTCAAGCACCTCTGATAATAGGATGACGAGACATAACTTCATCTTAAGCTAACTCAAGCAAAACTAAAATAATATGGCCCATAAAATCTCACGTTAAGTCAGATCATTCCATTACAGCACCACTATACGGTTGTAAATTATTTGAATCGAGTTGATTTGGTCAAACCGAGAGGGAACGCGAATGAGACAGCTTTGTTGCTTGTCACATCTAACCGTCTGTTACCTCAATTAATCAAAGAGAGCAAACAGACCTCAAGCATTGCCAGAAACAACCAATCCACGGATACATCCAACCGCACAGAATATCCAACATGGTTCCACTAGGCAATTACATTCCACATGAACTTCAATTGTAAATAAGATTATCTCGATTTGATATTCGTTAAATGATAGTCTGAAAATGATGATTATGGGCATCGGAATCGGTGGTAGAAAATAAGCGACATCGACGGCGCCGCATCGTTGAAATACTCGGCCCAAATGCATAAAACAACAGTAAAAGGAAAAGAAGTACAAGAGACCCGCCACCAGAGCTGTCAGCTGATCATCAAATTATTTATACACCATCACTAAAAAATCATAATTTGATTAAGTTGCGCGGTGATTTTGGTGGCTTATGCGCAATCACGATAAGAACAAGAAGCAATAAATAAATTTAAGAAAATGATAAGACCAAATTCAAATATTAATGGGTTTTTTCTCCCTCATCAAAGAGAAGTGATTAAATTAAAATAATAAACATCCAACCCACTACTTAATCAATTTGTTTATTAGCAACATCCTACATACCGATTATATAAGTAAAATATTCTTCAAAATTCAACAAATACACAATGTTAACATAGCTCTATGAAGTATCAACTTGGTATAAGAAGCTAAGTCCTTTCTTTAAATAATTATTTTCATCTGTTTCTCAATGTTTGCAGGAATTTCAACAACTTTTTCTCTGAACCCTGCATATTTTATAGTTTTTCTTCACTAGCCAAACTATATTACAGATTCTCTTCTAAGATTCACAGACAACTTGCTTCTGTGATTACAATAACAAATGTGGAATTGTGTTACATGTACCTCCTGTATCATCTTCTTTGCACTACCCTTTCCCCAAGTGGGAGAAGACGACTGCTGTTTTTAGTTGGGTATAGACTCACAAAGGGGCTCAATCGTTCGGTGGCGAGTCACTAAAAGGAAAGAAAAAAGCTGTGTATTCGAAGTGGAGAAATAACGGGAATGCAGTACTTTCTACTCCTAAAATTCTTCTGTTTTTAAATCTCTATATGACTGTGGAAATGCTGCTTGCTATTGGAGATGCAAATGGACTTTCTGGGAGATTGATCCCCTGGGAGCTGCAGGGAACAATAATAGGAAAAGAGAAACCAAAGTAAGAACGACAAAGGACATTGTCATAGACAATGTTGCTCAACGAGAAAGACCCCTAATGCAAAATTATGCAATGGAAACTCATGCGCTTTGGTTAGAAATAGTTGAAACTGCATATGATGTGGTTTTCAATTCTTCGTACCATTTTTGTCTTACCTCTCCTGCTCACTGAAATTACTGCTGGTATGCCTAGCTTTGTCATCACTTGTGGAACCACTGTTTAGTACATCAAGCAGATAATTGAAATGATCTGCAGATGGGAAATCATTGTGATCTGCACGACCTTCAATGTGGAAGGATATTTTAGAGTGGGGAAGCAACAGATACCGTGAAACTTGAATATGAAAAAAACTGACCCACCATCTGAGAGTTTCAAGTCTTCCATGGAATAGCTGAAAAAGGGTGGAGTCAGTGGTTTGGGTGTTAACTGCAACTCAGAGAGGTACCTTCTCTCTAGTTCAATTGTCTGTTCATGCTCTTCGATGAGCTGCTTCTTGAGCAATCTGGAATTATCACACACCCTATGCACTGTAGAAAAAAAACTATCAGATTAATGCGCACACTCATAAATACTCTTAACTTTAATACCAACAAAGAATGATAAAAAGAAAAAATTTGCATCTCATGGCATCATAAGCCTTCTCACTACTTACCAGAATGAAGCTCAGGATCCATATCAAGAAAGTGAGAAGGATAGAACATGGGTGGATCATTTTTCCCTGTGTATTTTCTGCATAGGAAGGAAAAGAGTTTCAGACTAAAAATATGCAGAAAATAAAGAATATTAACTAAGACTACCGAAAGGCCGTCAAACTTAACATTTGATTCAGAAACTGAAACATTGCCTATTGTTCACCAAATTGGTGGAAGCAAGAAAGCTGGTCCAAGGTTTACAAAACTAAAGATGACTTGAAGTATGCCATCTCCAGTTTATTGGATAAGCTAGCTCAAACTGAAAAATCATTTCATGGTTTTTAAAAATTTAGATTCCTGATAAGCACAGGTTTGCCTTCACTGCCAGCACAACCATGACCCCACTAAAAACTGGTTCAACTCTGTAACACATTCATGAGCATTTGAATCGGAGAAAACGTGCATTATAAGCTACCCAAAAGTCTATAACCACACTGCCATGGTAAACATAACAGAAACAGATATAGCAGAAATTAGAAAACATGTTACCAGAGAAGTGAATGAGATAAGTATTGCAGAAGCAAAAGCACGAAGCAAGGCTTCCGTAAAGAGAAATGGAAAAGAGTAAAATATTATGAAACCAGTGAGTAAAGCAAACATAAGTTGCATGCTAAGCAACATGGAAATTGAATATGAAGCATGTTGAAAATGTTATCAGACACTGAACCACATGCATTCATAGGATATAGAGGAGATTCATTACCAGTATGTGATACAAGTTGAAAGAACTCCATAGTTTACCAGGTAAACTTTTACTCATTAGATACAATGTCAAACTATATTTGCCACTTGGAAGTCATAATAAGTGTTCCTGAAAAAGAATTCCACATACATTTAGCTTGGTCATCAAATGCGAGCTTTTTAGTTCTGATACATTCCTCACAGTAAATCCAAACATCTTTCCATCCTAAATAGTCCTTTACATTCCATTGGGGAAAACAACTTCGTTGAAAATGAAGCATTTAATAAGAAGCATATCCTTAAGGGGATGTGCGCGTCTGCTAGATTTTAGAAGCAACAAGAATATACAGGCAGAAGCAAGCTTCTGACCCTTATAGAAAGCTTCTGGTACATGGGGAAAGATTGGGTGCCTGGGAGGTCATATGGAACAAATTTTGCCTGCAGTCTCAAAATTGAAGACAGTAATTAGGATACTAGCAAACTCAGTCAAACAGTCAAAAGTGCATCAGGTACTTCATGTTTAAATATCAGATTCCTACACACAAGCAATTCAAACTTGAAAAAGTCAGCCCAGCATCCAGATACTTAGCATAACTAGTTATGCACCCCTGCTAGATTCAAACTTGTCGTAGATCTTGATACTTTAGCGAAAATGGTAGCATGAGCAGGCACTTCTAATGTTATTAGCCTGTTTTATACTCTGCAAATTTTTAGATACTTAGCATAACCAGTTATACGTCTACCTAGTTGAGTATAACACTGTTCCTCTGCGCCAAATCATCAAAAAGCTGATGGCCAGATACAGTCTCAAAAAAGAAAGATAAAAAGATAGTAAATTGAATTCAAATGTCACAAAAAACATTAAAGAATATTATATCCATTGACTTTACCGCCACAGTAAAAGAAAAAGAAATGGAAGATGGACAAGCAATTTCAGATACCATTTTGCACTGCTTACTGATACTATGGAAAATTGAAGAAAGTTAGAATCTTTACCGATCAACAAGCCTCGATTTCTCACGATAGGGTTTTACCAAAACACGAGCACCGCAGACAAAATGGGGATTCCCCTTTGATAGAATAATTTTCACAGTCTCCGGATAAACAAATGTTACAAATCCAAACATACGCTTCTGCTGCATGGGAATCCTTACATCCTGAACTGGCCCAAAATTCCTGAAAAGCCACAGAAAAAGACCAACATATAAATGCTGCATAGTGATGCGTCCCCTTTTATATGATATTATTGAGAACTAATTACTTAAAGTAGTTGGAAACATCTTCCTCAGAGAAGGTGCTTTCGGCAGGAAAAGTGAGATAAATTTGTCGAGATCCAGCAACTATTCCACCTGGATCACTTCTCTCACTCCTGTACTCCATAAACTTTGGAGCATCTTCAGCTAAAATGACAGAATGCTGTCCATGTGGTCTGTTACTCGGTCACAAAAATAATAATGTTAAGCAATGAGGAAAAGCATATAACTTGAGAAAACGTACTTTGTTTTTGGCTGTCAAAGGGAAACCTACTGGGGAGCATTTTACCTGTCTATGAGCCGAATACTATTCTTCAATCGAGCAAGCAACTTTGTAAGGCTATAACCAGCCTTCCCATGCCTCTGGCTCTCTGTAAGGTATCCTTCTGCTTGCAAAGTCCTTCCATATGTCTCATAATACAACATTGGCAGAGAAGCAATTGAAACAGGCATTCCTCTTCTTACTTTCAAGAGCTCTGTGAGCTCAACTTCTAGTTTCTCAAGAGACCCAGGTAAGAATACATGATCTTCATTAGCCAATTCATTCAAGTTAGGACTTAAGATCTGTGAGAAGCTATCCAGCATGGATTGACCATGAAAGTATCTACAGTTGGTACCGTGCTTGCAGTAACCCTTGTTAAAGTAGTGGCAAGCCTTAACAGGGAACTCGGGCAAACTTGGTGACCTCCTGCTAGTTCTTGCACTCAGACTTCCCAATGTGGATTCGGGGTAGTAAAAGCTGCTTGCAAAATCAGGTCCAGCAGGGTTAACAGATTCCAATTGATCATCTAAGCTCAAGAACTGAGCTTGATTCTGAAGACAGTAGTCATCCCCAAGTGAATCACCATATGCTGAAGGAACAAAGTCTATATTATGAAAAGATTGCTGATCACTAGCGTGTGGAGGCTCCCAGTAAGGAGACACGACATGAGATGTAGGAGGAGAAGAGAATGAGCGTGATGTTGCTGGGGCGAAGGGAGTGAATTGCAAGGGTAGATCAGAAATGGGTTGCTGATTGATGGAAGCTGGTGGAATCGAGGTTGAAGACAAGCCAAGTTCTGCTTTTGCTCTGTTAATCAGGGCATGTAGCAAATTGTCGGGGCCAAATGCTAACCGGATCATTTCACGGTCTCCATGATCCTGTAAAAGAAGATACCCAATAATCTTGGTGACATTTTCAGGCTCTATTGTTTGTATTCTATTGAAAACAACCCTTGTAGACTCAGAAAAATCCATTGCATATCCAATCACTGCAAAAGACCAAACAAATAAAATAGTGAGGACTCAGGAAACAAGAAAAAATATAGGCAAAAATATCACTGAGACAGACAAAAAAAAACAGCAAAAACATGTTGTGCGCTACAACCTTCCTCCAAACACAGCTCTACATACAAGGTTACAGATTTAGTAACGAAATAAACAAATAACAACATTTAGCGCTTCAAGTCCTACATAGAAAGTATAGCAAGCCATGAATTGCATAAGAAATCTTCATTTGTACTTTTTTTTTTTTTTCTCCGCTCCTTTATTCATCTTTCCCAATTTCATAGAACATATACCTTTCAACTTGCCTTAAAAAGGTCAGGAAACCTTCATCTAAGAGTACCCAGAAAAGGAAAGATTATGACAGTACCCTATGCTGCAAATGCCTAAGAAAGGTTGTAAGAATTTGCCAGCACCAGACAAACTTCTTTACCAAAGATAATCATTTTTCGCCATTAAAAATAAACAAGAATATATGGAGAAAAAACTAGTACTAATCACAAAAAATGGACCTGCTGAATAACTTCAAAAAACTGCAGACAGGAAAAACAGAACGCCATTCAAATGATCCTGATCACAAAGCCACAGCAAATAACTGATAATTTTCTCAAAACCCGAACAATGAAATCCACAAAAGCAAGTTCTTAAACAACAAAACAGACTATTCATGCAGGACTTGAAGGAAAAAAACACAGAAAAAAAAAAAAAAAAAAAACCATTTTTTGGGTTATAAAAACACAAACCCACATCAAACGAACTCACCTTTCCACACAAATCCAAAAGAAAAACTTCATGGAAATCCTTTTTCTGAAGATTTAAGACGAAACCCATATAAAAAAACTGATTTTCACGACAAATTGAGTATCAAAACGAAAAGAGGACAAACATAAGACTTTTTCCCTTCTTTCTGAGCACTAGATCTACATAAGCCACGAAAAGAAAATCCTCTTACTGTATTTTTCAGAAGGAACAAAGTCAGTTGAACCCATTCAAAGCCTCGAATACTACATGATTACTTGCCCTTCATCCGTTTCCCTTCCATTTTCTCTGCAACAACGATATCATCCAGAAAAGGAAATGACAGCAAGATAGTTATAAAGGCGCCCGTCTTTGAGTTCAAATCAACGAGATAAATAAGACGAAATTACAGAAAATTCAATTCTCAGATTATTTTTGGAAATAAGAATAACATATTATTAATAAATGATTAGAGAAACAACACCTTACTAAACAAACAATGCTTTTCTTTTAATCTCCAAAGAAAAATTATCTTCTCCACAGTTCAATGGAAATACTCCTGAATTTCCGAAATCCATAGGAACAGGTGGCTATCATTTACTGACAAAAATGCCCTTGCTCATTTTTCTCAAGGTCAAGAGTGCTTTCTCTCTAGTCTCCCTCCAATGTAGGTATGCTTTTTAATGGACCTTTTAAAAGAAAACTGTGACAATGGAATGTAACTATTAGGTGATACTTGTGGATGGACCAGACAATTAGGGAATGAGCATCGTGCTTGAAATTTGCATGTTCGAGATTTATTCATCGGATGTGCTCTGTAATGGCAATGCTCAATCTTAAAGTCGCTCAGATAATCAGTGGCACGTATTAAAACTCTCCCTAGTGAACTAGTACAGTTGTTCGACTGGTAAAATATTTTTGTCTATGGATTGTGTTACTGATGGCCAATATCATGTTGACTAATTGGGGTAAACTCGCTTAATTATTGTCTCATATTTTGTAAGTTTCGGCAATTCTTGATTTTTATATCAGAGGCTACTTTGATACTGCGATGGACAGAAAGGTTCAATGTATAAACCATACGACGTCAAGCAAATTGTATTGTACAGAGCAAACACTTGCTTGATAATAATTTCAAATTTGTTCATTAGTAGCAAGATTGGGCTTGTGGACTACGGGTGTTTCTCCTCATTATACTGTACAACGGAATTAGTATAGGGACCTAACGAACAAAAGGTATCATATAAGCTCCATATTGTTTGTTCTTTGGCTACTAAAGAGACGGACTCATTACACATGGAACGTAAATGTTCATTGGGGTAAAAAGGTAAAGTTGGAGTTTTGAGGGGCATTTTGGTCCTAGGAAGGGCTGTGCTTAATGACGGGAGGACCGGTTCAATCGGCTGGAAAGTAGGCATTTTAGCATCAACGGAAGATCCCCCCGTCTCTCAAAGGGCTGTGATGATTAAATGATTAGATCTCCCGTGTGACCCGATGACAGCCCGAAGGGTTTCGGATCTCCGTTGGAACCGCGCCTTTCCGTTTTCAGCCTAACCATGGCGAAAATCTAGAGTTCCAGTGGGGTAAACCCCCACAATTTTCATATATGGTGAAATTATTTTTGTTAGATCTAATTCATTTATTATCTTAGAAATATATTAGATAGGCTAAATATAAAATTTTATGTTTGTTCAGAGTTTTTAGCTTTTGTTTCTTTACATAAAAATGATGATCATCTATTTTACTAAGTTTTTTAGAAATCTAAAATAAGTGGCTAAGATTGTTCAAATATATCGATTTCTATTGAGTTACATATATTTTTGTATTATAAACGTAATGAACAGCTGAGATTTTAAAAAAATACTGTACTATACATGGAACAATAAGTGTTCTTCCTTCGTCTGCTCTTCAACATGTGATCTTAGGGACTTAAAATATAAACTCTTTTCATCGCCTTTTTTCCCCCTTTTTCTAGCAAATAAATAGATGCACTTATTAGATTCTTTTGATGATGATACAAAAATTGTGGAGCCTACTTATCCTTGTCTCACTCTAAGAGTGGTTAAACTTCTTATTGGTGGGTCCATAGTGACCACTCTTTTGAAGATAATGACCGTGTCATAAGCTGCATACGAAATCTAAAGAAATTCAAAAAGGAAAAGTCTCCAAGTTGGATGGTCTGGATTAGTGTTTTTGGATCCTTGTGGACTTGGTGTAATGCTAGGATCATGCAGATTTCTTACAGTGAGACACATTTACAAGGACCTATTAGCCTATAGATGGTGCAAGAGAGAGAACCTACCAGTTAGTATAGATAAATAGGAGACACAAAGCTTCAAAGTCCTCTAGCTAGACCTATAAATATCTTTGTATGAACCCATTACTCTGTATAGCTACTTATAAAAATTCATGTCCATTAAGTGCTTTTAGGTACTAGTTCTTTAAGTTGAAATTTCAATTGCTAGAGTATTTAAGAATGTAAAGCAAAATGGTAAAAATCATGCAACAATTATGAATTTTGCTGGCTAGCCAATCAAAGGAAGGATCGATTAACAACACGAGATAAAAAATGTGGGGCTTACCATAGGGGTCCCGAGAGTCAAGTGTAGACTGTTGGTGTCTATCAACAAGAGGAAGATTGGCAGTGCATCACTTGAAACCAAAAAAAGAGCAGCCTTAGCGCACGAAGCTCCTACATATGCAGAGTCCAGGAACGAGGCAGACTACAAGGGTTAATAGTATGCAATCTTACCTTGCATTTTGTAAGAGGTTGTTTCCATATCTTGAACCCGTGACCTCAAGGTTACACGACGATAACTCTACCATTATGCTGAAGTTTCCCTTAAATCCTTATTCTATATTTTGAGAAAACCCTAAAAAGTTAGAGGAGGGCTTCTCCGCGTATTCTATGGTATAAATCACACGCCCACCCCACTGCTAGTGAAGAGAATATCAACTAGTTTTAACTGGCGAGGGTATGACCACCAACCACTACCAGTAAAGATGTAAATATCTTTGCCGAGTAGGGCCCAGTACGAACACGTTGCTTCTATAAACATTCCATGACTGAGAATGTGATGTCATTCATCCAGTCATCTTTGCCGTTAAATCAGAGGATGGAGAAGAGTCAAAATACTGATTATTAAATATATACATATATTGTAACCGCATGCATATTACTTTTCTTTCATTTCGATATTAATAACAAGAAACTTCCATGCCATAAAAATCATCCAACCCTTTGATTGTTATCCATAACAAAGGCTAATAAATGAGCAAGATTAAATCAGTCGGCCAATGATTACTTGTACTCGCAGACATAGATGCAAGTATAGAACCATAGGGTATATGGATATCAATCCTTTTAAGATAAATCATTTCATTGATATCCATAACAAAATACAATTCTAACCACTTGCTTTTTCCAAAGAAACATGTAAATGGTCCTGACCTGATTTAAAGCACAAGCAATATATAATCAATCATCCAATTGAAGCAATTTTGGTGTGTAAGTAATCTACTTTAAATAATAAGTCTTCCAAAAATTATGCCTAAAAGCCACAAGAAAATAGCATCTTACGTGAGAGCTACTTTTTAAGGCGTCTACAAATATCACGACCCCTTAATATTAATACTATGGGAACTGATATATGCAAGCATCAAGGGGGCGGACCACCCAGACACGTAGTCCTTTCTCAAAGGGTCCGGCAAATGCCCAGCAAATATAGGTTGACGAGAAGCCTACTGCACACCTAACTTGGATAAACTGCAAGGGCGCACCTCGAACATTAGCTATCAGGATTAGCAATCATCTCTTGGAATATATGGGGTATGACATGTAAAATTAATGGAACGGGCTATCAGACGTCACTCAAAATCCCGAATTTCCCCTCGAACAAACGCCCGGGCCATGCGCAATGCTGGCTGTTGGATCAAAATCCAATCGCACTTTCTTTTAGTCGGAGAGATGGACTCTTTGTTGGGGAAATCGATTTAAAGTAGATTTAAGAATTAAAATCATAGTTTTTGCAATAAGCAAAATAGAAAGAGAATTCGCCAAAAGAATAGAAAGAAAAAGAAAAACATCTTCTGTAATGAGCTGGTAAATTATATTTTTTATTAGTCTTATACAGTAAAGAGTTTTTAAAAAAAAACTACTAGAAGTGTATCTTAGTTTCTAAACCTATTGAAATCTCTCCGATAAACCTCGACCGTCGGGGCAAGCAGAGGCGTTATGACGTTTCCGGTCAACTGCACTGGACGGCGTTCGACTGATAAATTGGACGTTGGGCAACGTTAATTAATAGAAAAAGAGGAAAGAAGTGCCAAGCAAAAAAGAGAGGCTGCTAATATCAAAATGAACCCGCACTTAAATCAACCTCCAAATTTTAAATACGTTGCGTAAGTTTTCTTTTCTTCTTTCTTGTCGTTTTGCCTACTTGCCACAAACAGCCACATAGGAAAATATCGCGACATTTTACCATTTTCTCGTGTACTTGCGGATGACCTCTACCGTCTTTTTCCTTTTCTCTAATTTTATTTTTAGTATCGTATTTGGAACGTAAAACCATTAAATTTGGTAAATAAGCCTCGTTAATAGTGTAAATAAATGCCAGACAGGAATTTTATACCGTGTTTTAAACGTTGCGAGGGTGGGCGAGAAACAAGAAAATAACTTATTTTTTTATTTGGAATTTTCTATGGCTTTGCCGATTTGGAGAGTGGGAGCAGTCCCCATCACCGATAAAACATGCAGGGAAGGAACGTGTAGAGAGGGGTTAAGATGAGAAGCTTGACTCGGCCCAAGGGTCCGAGATTCTATCATCGTAACCTTTCATTTATCTTACGGGGATAAAATGATAGGAACAGAGGTATGCTCCTATAGGATGTCATCTCTTGGTAATTTCCTGTGTGGAGACATGATGGGCTCATTGTAGTTGATCTGAGCCGTTCAACTTTTTTTTTATTTTTTTTATGATGGTTCTTACATTCTCATCAACTGCTTTCTTTTTGTCGGTCATCTGCATCTTGCTTTATGCAGATTCTGCAACTATTTGGATGCTAGAATCGTCTAACAGAACTGGTGAATGGACTAGATCAACTACAGACAAACAGGGCCCCATCAGAGGATTCCTCATAGGATAGGAATATAGCAGTCTGTTAGTTAAAGTCTACTTGAAATCTGAAAGAAGGATTGTAGTGGGTCCTGAAGAAAAGGTTCTGATTGGCCTTATAAGGGAAAGTGCCACCTCCTCGAACCTTCAACTAAGAGTAACGGAGCAGGGGCGCTGATGTTGGAAGACAAAATCGAAAACCATGTGCGAAGGTTTCGAGTATTCAAATTCTAAACTAAAGAGTCTTACTTCGCCCCAGTCTCGGCCATTTATCTCTATCATAGACAAATGCTAGGCCGATCGCCTTGAGGGCACTTGTGTAGGAGTTCTCCCACATTTTCCACGAAGGAAGCTTCATCTTTGGACGATTCATCTGATTTCTGGGGCTTCCGATGACTGGTAGTTCAAAGATCAAGCGGGTTGAATAAATCCAGCATCTTAAAAATTTGTACTCTTGATTACAAGAACGTGGATAGTTAGAAATTTTGTGTAAATTTAATTTCTACCTTATAATATGCTAGAATTATCCAATCCACGTACTTTTTGAACTAGCAATCATTTAAAGTTAAAGAAATTAGACAAAATATAAGATAAGACTGACTACTATAAACTCTTGCAGTCCATCCCTTTTCTGACGGAAGCTTCGTACACTAGAGCTTCTCCTCTCTTTTGACCGACCCTAATTGGAATAAGATTTTAATGATAACGATGATCTATGCTTAAATGAGGGGGCGCACTTTGCGCGGAGCATTTCTCCTGTCTGTATATCCACTATCCTTGCGTGAAAGGTGCCTTTGCTATCTGCTTTCACATGTTTTCACCTAATCATTGCTTGCTTTCCAGCAGTATGTGGCGCAGATAGACGAACTAGAAAAGGATTTCAAACCCCAAAATAAAGAAAAAAGAAAGGGGGGTGGCTCTTGCTCACACTGGCGCGCATCTTCTCCGTGTTCCTTTCAATGCTAGCCGTTGATGCCATATCAGCATCCTAGGGACATGATGTCGACTCCAAGCCGATCGGACTTGCCACTTCAGATTCATGTCCATCTCGTGGCATGGGAGAACCAATATATGTCCGTATAATTTACACTATAAGCAATTTATACACTGTTTGCATATTTTTTGCGGATTTGGAATTGCTAGCGTGTCAAACCACCCGGAGTATGCAGGATTGACGAAGCAGATTAAGCCTAATTAGATCTTTGCCACATCAAATGTCGTTCTCAGCCCTCAACAAGAATAAATCACGATGTAATTCATTAAAGTAAGGCATGATTGTTAAGATCAGATAGGTGGAGGAGGATGTGAGTGATGATGATTAGTAGGTGAGACTTTGCATATCATAGAACATGCTTAATTAAGCCCCAAACCCAAGTACTTCCACTTTGTTACGAACCCTCCAGTCCATATAATTGCTCCAGCCTCTGAAGACTGTTAAACAGTCTCGTGGAGGGACAATTAATTCTAGCATCCTAAGGGGAAGTAGTCACAAATCGCTTAAAAATGGTGCGCTTTCTTGTGCTATAAAAATGTGAGTTTTCTTTAAAACAATAATGATGATAATGACAATAAATAATCCATTCCATAAAAAAAAATCTAGCATTATAAACACCGATCTCATGTAATAAACATGAAAAAAAACTTGGCTTACATCTGTATTCCAAAAGCATAATCATAATGTCAAAAACATATCTCAAAGTCTGTCTATCACAAATCCATGTACTATCTATGTAAAGTAAATATCTACCACAAATGGGTTACATTCACCGTGAGTTCTTAATAGATTAGAGTCTAAAAAAACAAACAAAATAAGAGAGACTAAGTGAGACATCTTCTCACTTTCTTCAAGTCTTAGTCTCATGTATGCTAGTTCACTCTTTGACCTTGGCTTTTCCCTCGAGGATCTAAAAAAATTTGTAGGTTGAATATTTCTACAAATACCTAATAGATAAGCTTAAATTGCTTAAAACACGATAATTGTCACACATATGATTTGAAATAATAATATCACTTTGAAAACTATGACTCCTTACCTGAGTCATTCACTTGTTGAATGCAATGATGCATATGACAAGATGTATATCAAAATATCATCTTGACATCATATAAATCAATCATATCATCAACATATGAATATGAATATGAATAACTCACATCATCAAATCAATATATCAATCTAATAAAACATATACCCATACTTACTATGGTAATACTCATACCAATAACTCGCCATCCATATACTCACATGGATCTACATCACACCACAAACTCATATGGTAAAAGTACTAGATCATAGATTTATGACATCATAGTTGATATTGTGTCCCGTAAAGACTTCGACTACATCCTCACAAAGCTTATGGCCAGTTTTGAAAGGGTGCCATGAGTCACCAACTGCCATCGTAGAATATGCCGCCTTTATGGGGCCAATGGATATTGTGCCATCCTCAAGTGGTTAGAGGCCGGATGGCCAAATGGGTACAACCCCCTAGCATTGGCTTCCCTATGTCCTTGGCCTATCGCAATATTTAGGAGACTCACCCCTCATCATAATCATAGTAATATCTTAATCAAAATATGAATAATATCAAAATAATGAACATTACCATATATCATCTACCAGACGATACTCATTGTCTGGTTTGTAAATAATACCTATTTTAGGGCTCTTAAGCACAAAATATATCAAAGCAGCGTCAAAATAGAAATACATCATTATTTATGTTCAATTCATAGTCAAATTAACATTTTTGGTTCTTAGGCAATCTTAATCAAGATGTTGATCTCACATCAAATCTTTGTTTAAGTCAAACAGTAACTTTTAGTGTTGTTCTTCTTATATTTTCAAGTTAGATCAATCATAGTAATATTACTAGCTCTTAATTACGTTATCATCAACTTTTGACCTAAATCCAATGGTCAAATTCCAAGGATTTAGCTTTATCTAAGTAATGCATGATCTAACGGTTGAGATCATTGATCAAACTTCAGATCTACATGTTCAATATAGTCTTTATGTGTTATATAGTTGATTTACTATTTAATTATGCTATCTAATCATAGATCAGATGTGATCCAACATTGGATTTTGGTTGATTGTTTTAGTTCACTATAATTTGACAGTTGATCTTAAGTCATTCAAAACCCTAAGTTTTTTCATAATTTTCTCCAAATTGAATTGGGTCTTTTAGAATACTTGCTAAATTATATGATGGTAAAAAGGATCAGGAGAAGATCTAATCATGATCAAGCTGTCAATTGATTGGCCAAGCACACAAAATTTAAACATGTAAAAGATACATGCATGCAAACTATAGTCATGCATGCAAAAACATGAAAAGTGTGCATGGGTGATTCATGGAAACCAAGTACAAGGATGGGGATGGTGGAAGAAAGGAGAGAATAAAAGAAAAGAAAGGAAAAGAAAGCAAAATACTGTAATGACTCAAAAAATTTGTTTAACTATTTTTGTATCACTTTATCAGCCACATGTTTTTCCTTTACTAAATTGCTATAGATTAGTTATTTTAGTAATTAATATATAATTACTAGGTGGATAAATGTTCTATTTTCATAAAAAATAGGAAACGAAGGAATATGTGAGAAATATCTACACAATTAGATTCTACATCTCAAAGAACATAGAAAATGGAAAAAATGGAGGCACCGCCATAGGGCAGCACCGCCTTCAACGACTATAAAAAGCCCTCTCCCCTCTCACCCTGATCACCATCCTCTCCTTCTTCTCCGGCTACTTCAGCCTAGGGTTTAGGCAGGCGTGAACAAACCTGCACTTGTCAGAAAAACCCTTTCCAACACTGAACCGCTTCCCTTTTTCTTCTTCTTCTCCTTCTCCCTCCTTCGGCCATTGCGATTGCCCTCAATTTTTTTTTACGACAAGGGCCTTCCGGCAGGTGTAGAGGGAACCGCACCCACCGAAAAAAGGGCACTATCTCTGGCTACACAGGTAAGACCCTCTTCCCTCTTTCTCTCTGATTTTCTCTTCTTTGGTAGAAACAAGATCAAACCCATTGAACTAGATGTGTCCCTGGGACGCAACGCGTAACGCGTGCCCAAAACTTACCCCCTAGGGTGGTCTTCAGGCACGTGAGATAGTGCGGACACGATCCCAATTCGACCAGGACGCACGAGCGCCCCAAATGCATTTGCGCTACCCTAGAGCATCGTTGAGGGTGTGCAAGCTTGCGAAAGTGGTTTAGTTTGATCGGGATGCGCACGCGTCCTAGGAACCATGATGTGCAGGCCCGGTATGGATGAATCTAGTTCGTCCTTTGATTCGCGACACTAAAAATACAATTAAGGAGGCTATATAACTCCAATGGACGATCCGAAAGACCGTTGCGTTCGTATAGATGACGCGGACCTAATGATACTATAAAATTTAGGATCATTGGACTATTTCATGTGACTATAGCCTAAAAACCATAAAAACCTCATAGATCTGCAAGATCAAAAATGATCAATACTCATAGATTGATCCATTAGGTATGTTAGGAAATCAATATACCTAGATCATATAGATCAACCATTAGGAACCCACGAATCAAGGATCTATAGCCTATAGTATAAATCTAGTTGTTGATTTGTAAATCTACTTGATAATGTATAAAGAATAGGAAATAATACTTGGGTTCTTATGTCCAAATAACATCTAGGGTTTCACAAAGGTGACTTAGGGTCGAGTAATGAAAAACACGATTTAAGAAACATCGAGGTAGTTAGTCTGATACTACTAAGTTTTCAAATGCATTTCCAAACTCTAATTGATTTATTTAATCCTGATGACCGTGTTAGTATGCTTTTTGAGATTTGATATTCTCATAATGAGTATGTAGATTTTCCTTATGATCTTGCATGCAATTGTTTGCACATTTGGTAAATAGTCTTTATATAAGCACTGCATACATGATTCTAGAACTAGTTGCATAAATTGCACGACTTGTGATAATTGAGATTCAGAATATATGCATATTTATATGCATTGCTTGCATATTTTTTAAACTCATTGCATAAATTGCACGATTTATAATGATTGAGATTTGGATTATTTATATATGCTTTTTGGGCTATTGAGCCTGGTGGGCACTATGCTGAGAGGTTGTTTATGCACGAAGTTGGCCTTCGGCCTCTACCACAAAAAGTGAATGGTATTGTTACCAAAATGGCATTGTCCCTCCTCAACTGCTGTGGTAAATAGGGACGACCACTGGAGGTGTTCACGGCACCCTTTTGGAGGATAACCATAATCGCCGTGAATGCTATGGTGAGTTGGTCTCTAGATACCAGAGGCACACGATTCCAATTGTCTGCTGATCGTAAGCATAATGACCCTATGATTTCAGTATTATCGATATGCATATAACATTGAGATGGTCGTATACGAGTACTCGTGCCAGTTGGCATGATGTGTTCGCCAAGAGACTCGTGTGCATGATACTTATAGTGATGCTAGCATTTGCTTTGAATGATGACTATTTTAAGAGTTTCATGATTATTATATTTGACTCGTTGATTTGTGCTATCTTATTACTTGGATCTATTGATTTCTACTTTATGATTTGACTCATATTGATATTGTTGAATACTATATTTCAGTAAAGAATTCCATGGTTGAAAATGCATAAATGGGCTTACATTTTATGCAGGTTTACATAACAAGGAATTATTGATGTTTTACATGGAAAGCTCCTTGAATTTATACATGTTGTATGCCGTGTTTTCAAAATAGTAGTATCAGATCACCTACTGAGTATGAGGAATACTCACCCAAATATATTATTTTTACAGATTAGCTCCACACAGGATTAGAAGAAGCATAAGGAAATGTTAGTATTACACTCAAGATAATGAAGAGAAGACAAGTATAAATGTAAGTATATGATCTACCTTTTGGACATGTATCTGTAATTATTACAGTTGGGCTATGAGCTGTGACTGAGTAGACCTGGGAAGACATTTACGATTACAGTAATTTTCAAAAATACTTTGTTCGTCTTGAAAGCAAATGACACTCGAGGTTTTCAAAATGAATTTAAAATAAAAAGACTTTTTCGCTACATTGCATTGTTTTTTTTTTTTTATAAAATTATTTTCAAATAGGGATCGATCCCGCCTTAGGACTTAATTTTGCATTTAAAAATGCATGTGAAAACCTAGTTCTTCACAAATACGCTGGGTTGAGGACCCTTTACCTTTGCTCCAAGGGTTTGGATGTTTTGGCTATGGAAGCTTGGGTGAGGGTTGTCCCCAAACCCCAAGGTCACATTTTAGTGTAATCACACATAGCGATTGGCTCATGTAAAGCCTATGTGACTCTTTTCTTATTCTTTTTTCTATATCACACCAAAAATGATGATAGGGTTAGATGCTCGTCTTGTACAAGGCATGGTTTAGGTGGTAAAGTTTTAAACACTTAATTCTACCAAAATTTTGGCAAAGTCTTCTCTGTTTTTTGGACTTACACATTTAACACATGTAATGCAATTCACCTAATAAATAGTTTAGTAGTTTAAAAATATCAATAGGAGACTTAATCTCCACCAAATTCACCATAGTAAATAACTCATGTTTACTAATGTGGAGTTCTAAGTGAATATCATACACACATCATCAACTTAAATATACATAATGTAGAATCATATGCATAGGGTTACTCATCAAACCATAAGCACAACTCATGTTCATTATCACACACACACACACACACACACAGTATAGAACATGATAACATCAGCTAGTCAGGCTTCACCCATTCCTAACAAGTGCCTTTCCTTTATCAACTTGACTGGCTCTTGAAAAAATAAAAATATAAGCTGCGAAGCCCAATAAAGAAAAATAACTAAACCCATGCATATCCTATAATTCTTGTTGAGCTTAGTTCAACTCTACACCCATGTTCAATCACAAAACATTCAAGTATATTTATTTGATATAGCCAACAAAGTCATTAACATGCATTATCAGGTATAACACATTGACATATAACTAGCAATACAACTTATTCCACAATTCAAACTATAAAGCAATCAATGTAATAGCCAAATAAAACCATACATGAATTTATTTCATTCAAGTATTTCCTCAACAATGATAAGCAAGTATACTGTCATCATACTGATCAAGTAGTCTTCTCCCTCAAGATTTACCATCTTGGGTAGCCCACTATGAATATCATACATAAGGCAACTTGTCTCTCATGATTTACCATCTTGAGTGGCTCCACTATGATTCTAAAAAACCAAGCTGCCCTTTCACTTAGGTTTACCATCTTAGGCAGTTCCATGTCAGGGTCTCTTCCCTCAAGATTTACCATCTTGGGCGTCTCCACTATACTCATGCTCAACTAAGCAACCCTTTACCTCTGGATTTACCATCTTAGGAGAGTCAATATATAAATGTTCATCCCTCAGAATTTACCATCTTGGGCAGCTCAATCATGATTCCATGCATCAGAAAGCCCATTCTCTCATGGTTTACCATCTTGGGTGGCTCAACAACTCATTCAGTATGGTTTACCATGTTGGGTGGCTCCACCATGATTCCAAAGAACCAAACAACCCTTTCTCTCAGGGTTTACCATCTTGGGAGACTCAACGCTTTGCATCTCATCCCTTAGGTGGATCCACCATGATTCTAAAGAACCAAGCAGGCCTTTCTCGTAGAGTTTACCATCTTAGGAGGCTCAATATTCGATAGCTCATCCCTCATGATTTACCATCTTGGGTGGTTTCACCTTAGTTTAAATAAACTAAGTAGCCCTTTACCATCTTGAGAGGCATCATCATAGTCCACCGGGCAACTCTCAAGGCTTAGTATCTTAGGATTGACTCATTTTCATCACACTTATCATCATGATAATAATTAAACATGCATAATCAACAATTTCATGATAATTTCAATAATAGAATGTAAACATAACATACATGCTACATAGATGATAGTTTCTATATCTGTTTTACACATCCAAGATTTCAACTATGTAGTTAATAAGTTAGTAAGAATTTAATGGTACGAACAGGTTTAGGATTCTTACCTGTGTCTAACATAAGATGCATGATTCAATTACCAATGTGGTTTAAATCATATTCACAACCTATGTCAATAATGTAAATGCTAAGTGAATTTCAAAATTTTACGTGTAAATACCCATCTCTAGGTTGCTTATTAGTATAAACCTTTTAATTAATGTCATTTATTATAATTGTCTCAAGATCTGTACTCGTTTCTATCATTGATCCATCTCTTAAGATCCAGATCGATGATTAAGAGACTAATTGATTGCCATCTAGTTTGATAGGTACCATTGGTCTTCAATCAACAGTTTAGATCAATGGTGTGTTCTTAGAGTTTCAATCCTCACCTTTAAGGTGATTAGATTAGTATTTAGGTAATTTTTATTTAGGTGATTTTAACCATAGTCCATGGCCTGATCAACTTTCCCAATCTTTGATCATCGCTGATCAGGTTTTGGATAGTCAGATCAAACCACATATAATAAATTTTATGATTGGTCTGTAAATTTTGTCACTGATCATAATTGATGTGTAATCAGAGTTATAAATTACACAGAATTGCCTTATGATTGTGTTTTTTATGGTAGGATGTGTTGTTGTTTTAAATGAACTCACAAGGCACGAATCATTTGCAATATAGCATGCATGTGAGGTCGATCCCATGAGGAGTGAACTATTGTGTTTCTAGTGATCCTTACTTTAAACTATTTTATCTAGCCAAAATTCAAGTGATCTTTTTTACCTAAATTGAGAATAGAATATAAAACATGAAATTAGAAACTAAAACAAAAAAAGTAGAAACTAAACAAAAACAAGAATCATGCTAAATTGAAAACTTTCCTAAAGTAAACACTTCTGATTTTATGACTTTCCTAATTAATAACTTTTTGTAAAATTGAATTTAGAAACTTTCCTAAACATGAAATTAACAACTAATCTAATGGAAACATGCTTTAACAAACTACTTTCCTAATTATTCAAAACTAAGGAAAGTAAGCAACCAAATCAACTATTTCAACAATTATAACAAATTTGATTACTTTCCAATTAACTAAGATGCAAACTAATGAAAATCAAATCTAAAACTAAACAAGAGAAATAAAGGAAAATTTATAACTAACAAACAATGAAAGGAAGACTACCCAAGTATCATTCGTGTAACCGTGGAATGGTATGCCTGATTCATTGGATAAAAGTGGATCAAAGCAACTCTATTAAAAACCTAAGCATGCAATTCTACTTCTAACATTAACTAAGCCACCTAACGATCTAATTAGACTCTTCAAAAGTCAAGTTAACAAGATTATATGGTGCTGGAAATTGACATATACCATTCATACAAAGATATTCCAGAAGTAAAGCAATTGAAACATTGAATGATTATAGCATGTAAAACATGAAATTAGTCACTTCTAATGCATTCAAACATTCAAGGACAAAGTTAACTTACTGTTGGACACAAACATGAATTGAAAATTTCATTAATCTCATTGAATCACATCCAAAAAGTCATCAACATAACATTCCATACATGTAATCCAAATCTGAAACTTAAATGCTATTACAATGTTGTTCACTTAATCTAAATCACTCCTCAGTTATAAGCCAAACTCTTATTCAATTGTTCCAGCATTCACTCATGAACAAGTATGCTTGAAATCAAGGGAGAATCCTATGCAGAACTAATGCATGAAACAATGGAACTGAAGTAGCAAAATTTGGAAATTCAAGAGGGCTAAAAGAGAAATAAGATGCAATGAAGGGTAAGGAACAAAACTAGATTCAAAATGAATTCCCTTGGCTGTCACTCCAAGGGAAAATCAGACTTGAATCTTAGTTTAAAATCAAGGAAAACAAAGCAAGAAATGGCATTAAAAGAAGAAATTCCAGCAAAGGCTGACTAACCTTCAAAGATGACTCAAAACCCCACAAATCCTAGGTTGAACACTTGAAGAAGAGTATGAACCTTGGAAGGAAGTAGCAACACCCAAAAGCATCACAAAATATCAAGAAAAAGGAGTGAAAAAGGCTAGAAAGAGTTGGGAGTCTCCTTTCTAAGGAGGAGATGTCTTTTACAATGTGTAGAAAAATCCTCCTTTGCTTGGACTTTGGGTTAGTTTTATAAGTTTTTTTCCTATTTTTCCTAGGGTAACCTAGTATTGAGGTGTGGTGGGATTAAAGAGGATTGATTAGAATGGCTAGGATGGGGCAAAAGGGATAGCCTTAAATTAGGAAAGTGGGTGGAAGAAGGAAGTTGACTTAAGTTGAGAAGTAGGTGGGAGACGCCACCTTTTTAAGAAGGGGCGTCTCCCCCCTTACAAAAATGTGAAAATCCCCATTTTTTTAGAAAAGTAAGTGGGAATAGTTAGGGAAAATATGGGATAGGGTAGGTGGACAAATTTGGTTGGTTAGGAAGTTTCCTAAGAGGTGGAAGGAGTGAGAGTTTTAAAAATTCGTAGTGAATCTTAAGGGTGAGTTGGAAATTAAGGAAAAAGTGGGGAAAAGTGAGAAAAACTTTAAAAATTGGTGGCTCTTATCACATTAGTCCACATTACCTCTTATTTTAATTAAGTTTTCCTTAATTATCTTCAAAATAACTCATGGATAACTCGAATCTCCTCAAATCCTAGCCTTCCATTTAGCTTAGCTTGATGGCTTAGATGGCTAGCTTTGAAGGCTTCATTAGTTAAGCTCATGGTTGGCTTAGGAAGCTTCTTTGGCTTGTTTTCTTAGCTTTAACCCTTGGCTTGGGTGTTTTATATGGTTTGGCTTGAATTCCTTAGTTTTCCACCTTGTTTTACGGCTTATATGGCTAAGGTGGCTTAAGTGGCTTTCATACAAAGGTGGTGGGAATGCATGGCTTACTTTATGAACCCACTTTGGCCATCTTTAACTCCTTTAGTCACATCCATTAATGGTCCATAAGATGATCTTGCTCCTTGATCTCATGTTGGATTGATGATTTTGAGGCTTTGACTAGATCTTTTGATCTTGATTTTTAATTTTCATCTCAATCGATCTCGGCCATTGGATCTCTATCTTACTTCCTACAAAAAGTAAAAAAATTCTAAATCCTAAAAAAATATGATTAATCACATACTTACCTTAGATTAGTTTTTGGACCTACAAAATAACAAACTTTTGCTTCATTAAGTAAAAAAATGCATGTGTTTTGAATTTTGGTCTAAAAACCCTAATTCAATGCTATAAGTTGTAACACATGGGTACAAATGAGGTAGTTATTATGCAAAATTAAACACTTATCAGGATGCAAAGATCTAGGATTTTCCTACACCTTACTAAATATTCCAATCAAAAGTTTAAGGATCACTTGATGTAATATCCTTAATTTTAAAGATAAAAATAGGAAATTATTAAATAAATTAAAATAAAATTTTATGGATGAAATTCTTTCCTGAAAACATAATAATTAGAAAGTGCTCGTCGATACGAATCCAACGCCACCAAGAACGCGAGAAACGGAGCTCAAACGAGGGAGTTATGAGCCGTCAAAGTTGGAAGGGCAAATTAGTCATTTGATAGAGACGTATTAGACAGGGGTCCAAATTGATACTGGCACCCCCGTCTTCCACACGTCACTACCAGTGCCGGAAAAATCGCCGGAGAGACGTGGAAAGAGGCGTGAATGGAAGAGGTTCTCTTCCCACGGGACTCTGTGCCTATATCTACCCTCCCAGGTTGCCAACACGCTCCACTTTGAGCGTTTTCCATGAATGCTACGCAAAACCCTAGATCTGTAAAAACTTGACTTTTCCGGCGAGTGGAGCCCCGGCAACACGAGCAACTCCGGCCAGGTGCAAGGTAAGCCTCAAAACCTATGTTTTTTAGTATTTATTAATTAGGAAAATAATTAGAAAACCATTTAAAAATTAGGAAAAAAATCGGATTTTTGGGGGCTTTGTGCACGCTCCTGTTGGAGCGTGATTTCATAGACCAAACGTTGTCCGTTTGGAAATCGCACCGTCCAACTAGTGCAAAAGACACCCAAGAGCAAACCCTTTAAATTTGGGAGTGATCCAACGGTGGAATTGCCCGAGAAAACTCAAAAACCGGTACCTATGGAGGTTTTTAGGAACTTGGGAAAAATCGTTTAAAAACCATGGTTTTTGAGAAAATTAGTGCAAAAGGAGGGCATAAATGGATTCTAGAGAGAATTCTGAAGAAAATGGCGCAAAAATCACGCAAAACGGGCTCAGAGCTCGCCGAGGCGGCAGGAATCCGGTCGTCTTCTCCGGCGTTGTCAACGGCGTCGGCGCCTTGGCGCTGACGCCATGACGCACAGCGGGACGCACAGCAGGACGACGTCGGATGACGTCGGCGTTGCACGGCGACGCGTGCGTGCGGACGCCCTGCCGTTGGCTGTCGCGGTGGGACCGGGACGCGGCGCGTCCTGGCGACCGTGACGCACGCGCGCGTCCCATGCGGCGTCTGCGACGCCGTGCGTCTCGTGCGCTGCAGTACGTCGGTATAAACCGGCGGAAAAGGGCGCCGCCGGTTTAAACCACCTTATGGTGGTCCCGAGCCCCATTTGAGGGTAGTTTTCACTAAAACTTGATTTTTGGGAGCTAGAGAGGTCCAAATCACGATCCGGAAGAGGCGTTGTGACCGTATTGACGACGCGGACCTAGTTTTAACTTAAAAACTTAGAAATGACCACTTTTTATTTAGAAAAATTTTAAAATAGTGATGTGACATGTACAGTGCACTTGAATATACCAATTAAAGGGAGTTATTAGCAAGCTAGTGATCTCACACTGAGGTAGGTGACGACAACTAATGTTTTGCCTTGATTTTAAACCATGTTTTAAACATAGCATCATGTGTGATTGTGTTTTAAAGTGCGATTTTTATTTACCATGGATTTCATGCGACATTTCGTACTCGATGGTTATTCCAAATTGAATTCTTTTACTGAATAAACTTATTTAAACTGCTTTTACAAGCATGATGTTAATTAGTTATGCTTAATTAGAGATTTATTTCTTATTATATATATAGAAAATGCATGGATTTACATGGAAATGAGAATAGAGGCTTATTAGTGGTCCTTTGATAGGCTAACCCCGGGATGAGGGGCATGTCTTGGGGATTGCAAGCTATAAGTGCTCTTGAGTTTTAGCATATACATATGATTTCCGTGTTTTATATTTGATGACGGTGCTCTCGCCTTGGGCGTCATGCTTAGGAGGGATAGGGCCGGCCACCCACCTTCCGAGATTATGATGTGATGAGTTTGTGATATGATAGACACCTGCCCATAGATGGCATTCGGTAGGGGTTTGGTAACATGGATAGTCCACACTACTGGTCTGAGCCTTTCCATGGGGACGTACGTTAAGTCTCCGTTATGGTGTCGACGGGGAGCGGCAGTGGTTGATACCCATGGAGGGTTGCCAACTATGACATGATGGCCCATATTCTTGTTATGTGTGCATGTATGATGAGCATTGTTATAGATGGTATGCTGGGTGTGACGACACTCGAGAGGTTGACTATGTGTACTCCCCGATCGAGGGGATGTTCGTGCGATGTGGTGGGACCCATTACCTTAGGGTGCCCTTATTCTTGTTGTATGCTCCATTTATTGATTCATGTCATGTTTTAACTCGATGAACTTCATGTTTTAGCATTTGGAATAAATTGGCATTTATTTGAACATGGCATTATGATATCACTATTTCCATAAATGTTAGACTTTTCATCAATCTTTGTTCATTATTTCTTGCATTTATTACATTAATTGTCTATGTACCTACACAAGCGATAGCTTCTTTGAGGCATTGCTTTGTTTTGCAATGCCTTAGATCTCGAGCGCGATAACAGAAAGGCAAGGCCGTTGAGAAGCCGTGAGAGCCGCTTGAAGACCATTTTTCTATAGTATTAGACAGTGATGTGAGTCATTAAACAGGATTATCATTTGGATTTTTATTATGGACTGCATACTTTATATTTGGATGTGATTTAGATCTTTGGACATATATTGGACATTTATATGGGATGTTATGATGGATAGACCCTGGGCCATATTATTACTGTCTTTTGGATGTTTATTTGATTTAAAATAAAGGCGCCTATTTATTTGACGTTGATTTATACGCGGATCATTTATTTGTGTTTAAATTACATGTACGCCATTTTGAGAAAGGAAAAATTAACACCCGGAGTTTTGAGATAGGTTTAGTAAAATGTTAAATAAATCTTTTCTCATGGGATCCCAAATGTTCTTATTTAAATTGCCATTATTATAAAAAAAAAAATTGTCTTAAAAATCCGGGGTGTTACAAAGTTGGTATCAGAGCCCAGACTAGTCCATCATAATCCTTGTGAATGTCCATTTATATGTGAATAACAGTCCATAATAGTTGTAGAGAGAGAAACGATGAGAGAGGAACTTACACTTAGTGACATGTAAAATTTTGATAGATGGCTCCTCGGAGAAGGACAAGGTCTACCCCTGCTACACCCGTGGCTCCACCTGCAGAGTCCTCTGATCAAGGAGATCGAGATGCCGAGTTATTGAATCGGTTAATGTCAGGACTCGTACCACTTATACGACGAGGTTAGGACGGTACATTGACGCGGCCTAACCCTAGCCCTATTCCACCACCTAAAGTGGCACCCATGGTTTCGTCAGTTCAGTCCTCACAACCAATACAGGAACCATCAGTACCTAGAGCCACGGAGGGCGATGCTACGAGTGACTCTAAGAAGACTGACAAATTATTGGAAAGGTTTCAAAAGATGGTGAAACCCTTTTATGGCGATGGTAACACAGAGGAGGCCGAGCGATGGTTATTTGAGGCGGAAAGGACATTCGACGCTATGAAGATCTCACCAGATGATCAAGTTAGAGTAGCCTCCTACCTGGCCGAAAGGTGAGGCCGGCTTCGGTGGCGTACTTTCACACTCACCCGACCGGATCCGACCGAGACGATGACATGGGCAGCCTTTAAACGGCTTTTGACACTCGGCATTTTCCACCCCATGCATTGCGGTCCATGAAGAAGGAGTTTGCCACCCTAGAGCGAGAGATATGACGGTTCAGCAGTACCTGAACCGATTTACACGACTGAGGAGATTTGCACCTCACGCACTGGCCTCGAGACACGCAGGCAACCCAGTATTTGTGGATGGGTTGACTCCTTGGCCGAGAGATCGCGTGATTTCTTCTCGACCCACTTCGTGCGAGATGCCGCCGATATGGCGTCCATGCATGAGAAGAACTCTCTCGGGAATAGAGGGAGTGCGTTCCAGCCCTTTAAGGGCAAGCGGCCATTTGGTGCTATGCGAGACACATGGGGCATCGTGTCATCCACCACAGGCCAAATTTAAGAGAGACGCCGAGAGGAAGAGATGTGATAGGTGCAAGGGTTGGCACCTGGGCGAGGGTGTAATAGATTCGACCGACCACGGCGGCGAGGCAGCCCCAACCACGTAGACAGCCCTATACACCTTACCGAGAGACAGCCATACCCGGTGTTTCAACCGTGGAGACGTTGGCCATTTCATTAAGGACTGCCCTAAGGGGCGCAGGCGTACAGAGATGGGTGCAGAGGCAACTAACGCGCCACGTAGCCGGGGGACGAGTATTTGCCATCTCATCGGGACGAGCACGGGCATCACACCGGGTTGTAGAAGGTACTCTTCTAGTCTCGTATAGACATGCCAAAGTTCTTTTTGACACAGGGTCTACACATTCTTTTATATCATGTATTTTTGCATCTTGCCTTGATGTATGTGTACACAAACTAGCATTTGGATTAGATATTATGACACTGTGGGAGAGACAAGAGAGACTACGAGAATATATTAGAGATATACCGTAGAGATATCGTGCGTGAGTATGGACACGTACTTCATCTTATTAGACATGGTAGACTATGATGTTATTCTTGGGATGGATTGGTTAGCCAACTATGGTGCTATGGTAGACTGCCGAAAGAAGCGAGTCACTTTTCTTATACCTCGGGCAACCGTAAATAGTGTTCCAGGGTAGGAAAGATCGTGTGTACATGCATCATTTCTGCTATGAAGGCGGCACGATTTTATGCACGAGGGTGTAACGCATTCCTCGCATATGTGACCGTTGAGGAAAAGGAGCAGCCACGGCTTGACGAGATTGATGTTGTCCGTGATTTTGCCGACGTATTTCCCGAGGAATTACCGGGATTGCCGCCAAGTAGGGAGATTGACTTCACCATTGACTTGGTGCGGGTACATCGCCTATCTCTAAGGCACCATATAGGATGGCTCCAGCAGAGTTGAGAGAACTTCGGGTACAATTGCAAGAGTTATTGGATAAGGGCTTTATCGGTGCCGAGTGGATCACCATGGGGAGCACCGGTCTGTTCGTGAAGAAAAAGGATGGATCACTGAGACTATGCATTGACTATCGGTTGTTGAATGGTGTTACTATAAAGAACCGATACCCTTTGCCACGCATAGATGATTTATTTGATCAGCTCCAATCGGCACAAGTGTTCTCCAAGATTGATTTGAGGTCGTGGTATCATCACCGAGGGTTAGAGAAGAGGATATCTCGAAGACCGCCTTTAGGAGTCGTTATGGTCATTATGAGTTCCTAGTGATGCCGTTTGGATTAACGAACGCACCCGCAATGTTCATGGACCTAATGAACCGTGTCTTTCGAGCTTATTTGGATAAGTTCGTGATTGTATTTGTGGATGACATCTTGATTTATTCGCCTAGTCATGAGACACATAGAGAGCATCTCCACACGGTATTAGACACACTTCGTCGACATCAGTTGTATGCCAAGTTCAGTAAGTGTGATTTTTGGCTAGATCAGGTGCATTTCTTAGGCCACGTCATATCTAAAGATGGAGTGGCCGTGGATTCAACAAAGGCAGAGGCAGTACTACACTGGGAGAGGCCCAAGACAGTGACTGAGATACGCAGCCTTCTCGGTTTGGTGGTATTATCGTCGTTTTATAGAGGATTCTCTAAGATCGCATTACCATTGACCACCCTGACTAGGAAAGACACTCAATTTGTATGGACCGAGGCTTGCGAGGAGAGCTTCCAAGAGCTCAAGAGGAGACTTACTACTGCTCCGGTATTGACCTTACCATCCGGGGCGGCGGTTATGTAGTTTATTGTGACGCCTCGGCAAGGGATTAGGAGCAAGTGTTGATGCAACATGGGAAGGTAATTGCCTATGCGTCTAGGCAGTTGAAGACACATGAGGTAAATTACCCAACACATGACCCGGAATTAGCAGCCGTGGTATTTGCGTTGAAGTCCCTGGAGACATTATCTTTATGGTGAGAGATTTGAGGTATTCACTGATCACAAGAGCCTCAAGTACTTCTTTACTCGAGTGAATTGAATATGAGGCGGCGCGAGATGGATGGAGTATCTCAAGGACTTCGACTTCACCATACGGTACCATCCCTGGGAAGGCTAATGTCGTTGCGGATGCCCCGAGTAGGAAGGCGGGTGTGATGATGGCCAATTTGACGACTCGGTCTAAGTTCTTTGACAGGATCTTAGAGGCACGGGGTAAAGACAAGGAAACACGGGATCCGACCGATAAGACAGATTTTTCGAGGGGACCGGATGGAGGAGTTAGATTTAAGGGGAGGTTGGTAGTACCGGCGGATGACGAATTGAAGCGCGAGTTACTTCAAGAAGCACACCAATCCCCTTATACAATTCATCCCGGGGGTACGAAGATGTATCGAGGATCTCAAGAGGCATTTACGGTGGAATGGTATGAAAAAGGATGTTGGAGAGTGCGTAGCACGATGTTTGACCCGTCACAGGTCAAGGCCGAGCATCGGCGTCCATCGGGACTACTTCGTACACCGGACCTTCCGGAGTGGAAGTGGGACCATATTACCATGGACTTCGTTCTAGGTCTTCCGAGGACCGCTAGCGGCCACGACATGATATGGGTCGTTGTGGACGGAGTTGACCAAGTCTGCTCATTTCCTTCCCATCGAGACAAAATCGGTACCGTGGATAGCTTAGCGAAATTATATGTTAAGGAGATCGTCGGTCTACATGGCGTTCCCTTGACAATTATATCGGATCGAGATACGCGATTTACCTCAAAATACCGGAAGAGCGTGCAAGAGGCATTAGGGTCGAGGCGAAATTTAGCACAAGATTCCATCCTCGTACGGACGGACGGAGCGAGAGGACCATCCAGGACTATTGAGGATATGCTACGAGCTGTGTTATGGATTGGAAGGGTAGGCCGGGAAGATCATTTACCTTTGGTGGAATTTGCTTATAATAATAGTCATCACGCTAGTATTGGGATGGCTCCATATGAGCCACTTTATGGCGGACCTTGTCGGTCACCTTTATGTTGGAGTGATGTAGGAGAAAGACGCGTGGTGAAATCTGAGTTAGTGGAAGAATGTGCGAGAGAAAGTCCAACTCATTCTAAGAGGTTGCGACGGCTCACGGTCGACGGAAAAGTTATGCGTACAAGAGGCGAAAGGACTTAGAGTTCTTTGAGGGCGAGCATGTATTCTTGAAAGTTTCTCCTATGAAAGGGGTGTTGAGGTTTGGAAATAAAGGAAAGCTTAGTCCCAGGTATATTGGACCTTTCGAGATCTTACGACGAGTTGGGTCAGTGGCATACCAGCTAGCCTTACCACCACAGCTAGCAAATGTGCATGACGTCTTTCACGTGTCTATGCTGAGGAAATACGTGCCAGATCCCTCACATGTATTGGAGCAGATCCCAGGAGAGCTACAGGCTGACATGACATTTGAGGAGAGACCAGTGCGCGTCTTAGATACAAAAGTCAAGGAGTTAAGGAATAAGACCATTGCCTTGGTCAAAGTCCTTTGGCAGCATCATTCACTACAGGAGGCTACTTGGGAGACTGAGGAGGAGATGCGAAAGATACATCCAGAGTTATTTACATAGAGGTATGTAGCTAAATTTCGAGGACGAAATTTTTATAAGGAGGGAAGAATGTAATATCCTTAATTTTAAAGATAAAAATAGGAAATTATTAAATAAATTAAAATAAAATTTTATGGATGAAATTCTTTCCTGAAAACATAATAATTAGAAAGTGCTCGTCGATACGAATCCAACGCCACCAAGAACGCGAGAAACGGAGCTCAAACGAGGGAGTTATGAGCCGTCAAAGTTGGAAGGGCAAATTAGTCATTTGATAGAGACGTATTAGACAGGGGTCCAAATTGATACTGGCACCCCGTCTTCCACACGTCTCTACCAGTGCCGGAAAAATCGCCGGAGAGACGTGGAAAGAGGCGTGAATGGAAGAGGTTCTCTTCCCCTGGGACTCTAGGCCTATATCTACCCTCCCCAGGTTGCCAAAACGCTCCACTTTGAGCGTTTTCCATGAATGCTACGCAAAACCCTAGATCTGTAAAAACTTGACTTTTCCGGCGAGTGGAGCCCCGGCAACACGAGCAACTCCGGCCAGGTGCAAGGTAAGCCTCAAAACCTATGTTTTTCTGTATTTATTAATTAGAAAATTAATTAGAAAACCATTTAAAAATTAGGAAAAAAAATCGGATTTTTGGGGGCTTTGTGCACGCTACTGTTGGAGCGTGATTTCATAGACCAAACGTTGTCCGTTTGGAAATCGCACCGTCCAACTAGTGCAAAAGACACCCAAGAGCAAACCCTTTAAATTTGGGAGTGATCCAACGGTGGAATTGCCCAGAAAACTCAAAAACCAGTACCTATGGAGGTTTTTAGGAACTTGGGAAAAATCGTTTAAAAACCATGGTTTTTGAGAAAATTAGTGCAAAAGGAGGGCATAAATGGATTCTAGAGAGAATTCTGAAGAAAATGGCGCAAAAATCACGCAAAACGGAGCTCGTAGCTCGCCGAGGCGACCGGAATCCGGCCGTCTTCTCCGGCGTTGTCAACGCGTCGGCGCCTTGGCGGCCGACGCCATGACGCCCGGCGGGACGCCCAGCAGGACGACGGCGGATGACGTCGGCGTCGCACGGCGACGCGTGCGTGCGGACGCCCTGCCGTTGGCTGTCGCGGTGGGACCGGGACGCGGCGCGTCCTGGCGACCGTGACGCACGCGCGCGTCCCATGCGGCGTCTGCGACGCCGTGCGTCTTCGTGCGCCAGAGTACGTCGGTATAAACCGGCGGAAAAGGGCGCCGCCGGGTTAAACCACCTTATGGTGGTCCCGCCCCATTTGAGGGTAGTTTTCACTAAAACTTGATTTTTGGGAGCTAGAGAGGTCCAAATCACGATCCGGAAGAGGCGTTGTGACCGTATTGACGACGCGGACCTAGTTTTAACTTAAAAACTTAGAAATGACCACTTTTTATTTAGAAAAATTTTAAAATAGTGATGTGACATGTACAGGTGCACTTGAATATACCAATTAAAGGGAGTTATTAGCAAGCTAGTGATCTCACACTGAGGTAGGTGACGACAACTAATGTTTTGCCTTGATTTTAAACCATGTTTTAAACATAGCATCATGTGTGATTGTGTTTTAAAGTGCGATTTTTATTTACCATGGATTTCATGCGACATTTCGTACAGGATGGTTATTCCAAATTGAATTCTTTTACTGAATAAACTTATTTAAACTGCTTTTACAAGCATGATGTTAATTAGTTATGCTTAATTAGAGATTTATTTCTTATTATATATATAGAAAATGCATGGATTTACATGGAAATGAGAATAGAGGCTTATTAGCTGGTCCTTTGATAGGCTAACCCCAGGATGAGGGGCATGTCTTGGGGATTGCAAGCTATAAGTGCTCTTGAGTTTTAGCATATACATATGATTTCCGTGTTTTATATTTGATGACGGGTGCTCTCGCCCGGTGGGCGTCATGCTAGGAGGGATAGGGCAGGCCACCCACCTTCCGAGATTATGATGTGATGAGTTTGTGATATGATAGACACCTGCCCATAGATGGCATTCGGTAGGGGTTTGGTAACATGGATAGTCCACACTACGGCCCGAGCCTTTCCATGGGGACAGACGTTAAGTCTCCCGTTATGGTGTCGACAGGGAGCGGCAGTGGTTGATACCCATGGAGGGTTGCCACTGCAGCATATGATGGCCCATATTCTTGTTATGTGTGCATGTATGATGAGCATTGTTATAGATGGTATGCCTGGGTGTGACGACACTCAGAGGTTGACTATGTGTACTCCTGATCAGGGATGTTCGTGCGATGTGGTGGGACCCATTACCTTAGGGTGCCCTTATTCTTGTTGTATGCTCCATTTATTGATTCATGTCATGTTTTAACTCAGTGAACTTCATGTTTTAGCATTTGGAATAAATTGGCATTTATTTGAACATGGCATTATGATATCACTATTTCCATAAATGTTAGACTTTTCATCAATGTCGTTTCATTATTTCTTGCATTTATTACATTAATTGTCTATGTACCTACACAAGCGATAGCTTGCTGAGGCATTGCTTTGTTTTGCAATGCCTTAGATCTCGAGCGCGATAACAGGAAAAGCAAGGCTGTTGAGAAGCCGTGAGAGCTGGTGAAGACCATTTTTCTATAGTATTAGACAGTGATGTGAGTCATTAAACAGGATTATCATTTGGATTTTTATTATGGACTGCATACTTTATATTTGGATGTGATTTAGATCTTTGGACATATATTGGACATTTATATGGGATGTTATGATGGATAGACCCTGGGCCATATTATTACTGTCTTTTGGATGTTTATTTGATTTAAAATAAAGGCGCCTATTTATTTGACGTTGATTTATACGCGGATCATTTATTTGTGTTTAAATTACATGTACGCCATTTTGAGAAAGGAAAAATTAACACCCGGAGTTTTGAGATAGGTTTAGTAAAATGTTAAATAAATCTTTTCTCATGGGATCCCAAATGTTCTTATTTAAATTGCCATTATTATAAAAAAAAAAAAAAATGTCTTAAAAATCCGGGGTGTTACAAAGTTGGTATCAGAGCCCAGTCTAGTCCATCATAATCCTTGTGAATGTCCATTTATATGTGAATAACAGTCCATAATAGTTGTAGAGAGAGAAACGATGAGAGAGGAACTTACACTTAGTGACATGTAAAATTTTGATAGATGGCTCCTCGGAGAAGGACAAGGTCTACCCCTGCTACACCCGTGGCTCCACCTGCAGAGTCCTCTGATCAAGGAGATCGAGATGCCGAGTTATTGAATCGGTTAATGTCAGGACTCGTACCACTTATACAAGAAGAGTTAGGACAAATTGACGCAGCTAACCCTAGCCCTATTCCACCACCTAAAGTGGCACCCATGGTTTCGTCAGTTCAGTCCTCACAACCAATACAGGAACCATCAGTACCTAGAGCCACGGAGGGCGATGCTACGAGTGACTCTAAGAAGACTGACAAATTATTGGAAAGGTTTCAAAAGATGGTGAAACCCTTTTATGGCGATGGTAACACAGAGGAGGCCGAGCGATGGTTATTTGAGGCGGAAAGGACATTCGACGCTATGAAGATCTCACCAGATGATCAAGTTAGAGTAGCCTCCTACCTGCTGAAAGGTGAGGCCGGCTTCTGGTGGCAGACTTTCACACTCACCCGACCAGATCCGACTGAGACGATGACATGGGCAGCCTTTAAACAGGCTTTTGACACTCAGTATTTTCCACCCCATGCATTGCAGTCCATGAAGAAGGAGTTTGCCACCCTAGAGCAGAGAGATATGACGGTTCAGCAGTACCTGAACCGATTTACACGACTGAGGAGATTTGCACCTCACGCACTGGCCTCAGACACAGAGGCAACTGACAGATTTGTGGATGGGTTGACTCCTTGGCTGAGAGATCGCGTGATTTCTTCTCGACCCACTTCTGTGCGAGATGCTGCTGATATGGCGTCCATGCATGAGAAGAACTCTCTCAGGAATAGAGGGAGTGCGTTCCAGCCCTTTAAGGGCAAGCGGCCATTTGGTGCTATGCAGAGAAGGGGCATCAGGTCATCCACCACAGGCCAAATTTAAGAGAGACGCTGAGAGGAAGAGATGTGATAGGTGCAAGGGTTGGCACCCTGGGCGAGGGTGTAATAGATTCGACCGACCACAGCAGCAGAGGCAGCCCCAACCACAGAGACAGCCCTATACACCTTACCAGAGACAGCCATACCGGTGTTTCAACTGTGGAGACGTTGGCCATTTCATTAAGGACTGCCCTAAGGGGCAGAGGCAGACAGAGATGGGTGCAGAGGCAACTAACGCGCCACGTAGCCAGGGACGAGTATTTGCCATCTCATCAGGACAGGCACAGGCATCACACCAGGTTGTAGAAGGTACTCTTCTAGTCTCGTATAGACATGCCAAAGTTCTTTTGACACAGGGTCTACACATTCTTTTATATCATGTATTTTTGCATCTTGCCTTGATGTATGTGTACACAAACTAGCATTTGGATTAGATATTATGACACTGTGGGAGAGACAAGAGAGACTACAGAATATATTAGAGATATACCTGTGGAGATATCGGGCGTGAGTATGGACACAGACTTCATCTTATTAGACATGGTAGACTATGATGTTATTCTTGGGATGGATTGGTTAGCCAACTATGGTGCTATGGTAGACTGCCGAAAGAAGCGAGTCACTTTTCTTATACCGGGCAACCGTAAATAGTGTTCCAGGGTAGGAAAGATCGTGCAGTACATGCATCATTTCTGCTATGAAGGCGGCACGATTTTATGCACGAGGGTGTAACGCATTCCTCGCATATGTGACTCTTGAGTAAAAGGAGCAGCCACAGCTTGACGAGATTGATGTTGTCCGTGATTTTGCTGACGTATTTCCTGAGGAATTACCAGGATTGCCGCCAAGTAGGGAGATTGACTTCACCATTGACTTGGTGCCGGGTACATCGCCTATCTCTAAGGCACCATATAGGATGGCTCCAGCAGAGTTGAGAGAACTTCAGGTACAATTGCAAGAGTTATTGGATAAGGGCTTTATCAGGCCGAGTGGATCACCATGGGGAGCACCGGCCCTGCTTCGTGAAGAAAAAGGATGGATCACTGAGACTATGCATTGACTATCGGTTGTTGAATGGTGTTACTATAAAGAACCGATACCCTTTGCCACGCATAGATGATTTATTTGATCAGCTCCAATCGGCACAAGTGTTCTCCAAGATTGATTTGAGGTCAGGGTATCATCAGCTGAGGGTTAGAGAAGAGGATATCTCGAAGACTGCCTTTAGGAGTCGTTATGGTCATTATGAGTTCCTAGTGATGCCGTTTGGATTAACGAACGCACCTGCAATGTTCATGGACCTAATGAACCGTGTCTTTCGAGCTTATTTGGATAAGTTCGTGATTGTATTTGTGGATGACATCTTGATTTATTCGCCTAGTCATGAGACACATAGAGAGCATCTCCACACGGTATTAGACACACTTCGTCGACATCAGTTGTATGCCAAGTTCAGTAAGTGTGATTTTTGGCTAGATCAGGTGCATTTCTTAGGCCACGTCATATCTAAAGATGGAGTGGCCGTGGATTCAACAAAGGTAGAGGCAGTACTACACTGGGAGAGGCCCAAGACAAGGATCGAGATACGCAGCTTTCTCGGTTTGGTGGTATTATCGTCGTTTTATAGAGGGATTCTCTAAGATCGCATTACCATTGACCACCCTGACTAGGAAAGACACTCAATTTGTATGGACCGAGGCTTGCGAGGAGAGCTTCCAAGAGCTCAAGAGGAGACTTACTACCGCTCCGTATTGACCTTACCATCCGGGGCGTGCGGTTATGTAGTTTATTGTGACGCCTCTGGCAAGGGATTAGGAGCAGTGTTGATGCAACATGGGAAGGTAATTGCCTATGCGTCTAGACAGTTGAAGACACATGAGGTAAATTACCCAACACATGACCCTGGAATTAGCAGCCGTGGTATTTGCGTTGAAGTCCTGGAGACATTATCTTTATGGTGAGAGATTTGAGGTATTCACTGATCACAAGAGCCTCAAGTACTTCTTTACTCGAGTGAATTGAATATGAGGCAGCAGATGGATGGAGTATCTCAAGGACTTCGACTTCACCATACAAGCACCATCCCGGGAAGGCTAATGTCGTTGCAGATGCCCTGAGTAGGAAGGCGGGTGTGATGATGGCCAATTTGACGACTCGGTCTAAGTTCTTTGACAGGATCTTAGAGGCACAGGGTAAAGACAAGGAAACACAGGATCTGACTGATAAGACAGATTTTTCGAGGGGACCAGATGGAGGAGTTAGATTTAAGGGGAGGTTGGTAGTACCAGCAGATGACGAATTGAAGCGCGAGTTACTTCAAGAAGCACACCAATCCCCTTATACAATTCATCCCGGGGGGTACGAAGATGTATCAGATCTCAAGAGGCATTTCTGTGGAATGGTATGAAAAAGGATGTTGGAGAGTGCGTAGCACGATGTTTGACCCGTCGGCGGGTCAAGGCCGAGCATCGGCGTCCATCGGACTACTTCGTACACCGGACCTTCCAGAGTGGAAGTGGGACCATATTACCATGGACTTCGTTCTAGGTCTTCCGAGGACCGCTAGCGGCCACGACATGATATGGGTCGTTGTGGACAAAGTTGACCAAGTCTGCTCATTTCCTTCCCATCGTACAAAATCGGACCGTGGATAGCTTAGCGAAATTATATGTTAAGGAGATCGTCACCACATGGCGTTCCTCGACAATTATATCGGATCGAGATACGCGATAAACCACAAAACACAGGAAGAGCGAGCAAGAGGCAAAAGGGTCGAGACTGAAATTTAGCACAAGATTCCATCCTCGTACGGACGGACAGTAGCGAGAGGACCATCCAGACTATTGAGGATATGCTACGAGCCCGTGTTATGGATTGGAAGGGTAGCCGGGAAGTTCATTTACCTTTGGTGGAATTTGCTTATAATAATAGTCATCACGCTAGTATTGGGATGGCTCCATATGAGGCACTTTATGGCAGACCTTGTCGGTCACCTTTATGTTGGAGTGATGTAGGAGAAAGACGCGTGGTGAAATCTGAGTTAGTGGAAGAATGTGCGAGAGAAAGTCCAACTCATTCGGAAGAGGTTACCGACACCACGGTCGACGAGAAAAGTTATGCGTACAAGAGGCGAAAGGACTTAGAGTTCTTTGAGGGCGAGCATGTATTCTTGAAAGTTTCTCCTATGAAAGGGGTGTTGAGGTTTGGAAATAAAGGAAAGCTTAGTCCCGTGTATATTGGACCTTTCGAGATCTTACGACGAGTTGGGTCGGTGGCATACCAAATAGCCTTACCACCACAACAAGAAATGTGCATGACGTCTTTCACGTGTCTATGCCGAGGAAATACGTGCCGATCCCTCACATGTATTGGAGCAGATCCCAGGAGAGCTACAGCTGACATGACATTTGAGGAGAGACCAAGGCGCGTCTTAGATACAAAAGTCAAGGAGTTAAGGAATAAGACCATTGCCTTGGTCAAAGTCCTTTGGCAGCATCATTCACTACACGAGGCTACTTGGGAGACTGAGGAGGAGATGCGAAAGATACATCCAGAGTTATTTACATAGAGGTATGTAGCTAAATTTCGAGGACGAAATTTTTATAAGGAGGGAAGAATGTAATATCCTTAATTTTAAAGATAAAAATAGGAAATTATTAAATAAATTAAAATAAAATTTTATGGATGAAATTCTTTCCTGAAAACATAATAATTAGAAAGTGCTCGTCGATACGAATCCAACGCCACCAAGAACGCGAGAAACGGAGCTCAAACGAGGGAGTTATGAGCCGTCAAAGTTGGAAGGGCAAATTAGTCATTTGATAGAGACGTATTAGACAGGGTCCAAATTGATACTGGCACCCCCGTCTTCCACACGTCTCTACCAGTGCCGGAAAAATCGCCGGAGAGACGTGGAAAGAGGCGTGAATGGAAGAGGTCCTCTCCCCCGGGACTCTGTGCCTATATCTACCCTCCCAGTTGCCAAAACGCTCCACTTTGAGCGTTTTCCATGAATGCTACGCAAAACCCTAGATCCGTAAAAACTTGACTTTTCCGCGAGTGGAGCCCCGGCAACACGAGCAACTCCGGCCAGGTGCAAGGTAAGCCTCAAAACCTATGTTTTTCTGTATTTATTAATTAGGAAATTAATTAGAAAACCATTTAAAAATTAGGAAAAAAATCGGATTTTTGGGGGCTTTGTGCACGCTACTGTTGGAGCGTGATTTCATAGACCAAACGTTGTCCGTTTGGAAATCGCACCGTCCAACTAGTGCAAAAGACACCCAAGAGCAAACCCTTTAAATTTGGGAGTGATCCAACGGTGGAATTGCCCGTAAAACTCAAAAACCAAGACTATGGAGGTTTTTAGGAACTTGGGAAAAATCGTTTAAAAACCATGGTTTTTGAGAAAATTAGTGCAAAAGGAGGGCATAAATGGATTCTAGAGAGAATTCTGAAGAAAATGGCGCAAAAATCACGCAAAACGGAGCTCGTAGCTCGCCGAGGCGACCTAATCCCGGCCGTCTTCTCCGGCGTTGTCAACGGCGTCCGCGCCTTGGCGCCGACGCCATGACGCACAGCGGACGCACAGCAGGACGACGGCCGGATGACGTCCGATGCCGCACGGCGACGCGTGCGTGCGGACGCCCCGCCGTTGGCCGTCGCGGTGGGGACCGGGACGCGGCGCGTTCCCTGGCGGACCGTGACGCACGCGCGCGTGCGTCACGCGGCAGCCGAAGACGCGCGCGCGCGTCCCATGCGGCGTCTCGCGACGCCGTGCGTCTTCGTGCGCCAGAGTACGCCGGTGTAAACCGGCGGGAAAAGGGCGCCGCCGGTTTAAACCACCTTATGGTGGTCCGGCAGGCCCCATTTGAGGGTAGTTTTCACTAAAACTTGATTTTTGGGAGCTAGAGAGGTCCAAATCACGATCCTAAGAGGCGTTGTGACCGTATTGACGACGCGACCTAGTTTTAACTTAAAAACTTAGAAATGACCACTTTTTATTTAGAAAAATTTTAAAATAGTGATGTGACATGTACAGTGCACTTGAATATACCAATTAAAGGGAGTTATTAGCAAGCTAGTGATCTCACACTGAGGTAGGTGACGACAACTAATGTTTTGCCTTGATTTTAAACCATGTTTTAAACATAGCATCATGTGTGATTGTGTTTTAAAGTGCGATTTTTATTTACCATGGATTTCATGCGACATTTCGCATGTGATGGTTATTCCAAATTGAATTCTTTTTACCGAATAAACTTATTTAAACCGCTTTTACAAGCATGATGTTAATTAGTTATGCTTAATTAGAGATTTATTTCTTATTATATATATAGAAAATGCATGGATTTACATGGAAATGAGAATAGAGGCTTATTAGCTGGTCCTTTGATAGGCTAACCCTGGATGAGGGGCATGTCTTGGGATTGCAAGCTATAAGTGCTCTTGAGTTTTAGCATATACATATGATTTCCGTGTTTTATATTTGATGACGGGTGCTCTCGCCCAGTGGGCCATGCTAGGAGGGATAGGGCCGCCACCCACCTTCCGAGATTATGATGTGATGAGTTTGTGATATGATAGACACCTGCCCATAGATGGCATTCGGTAGGGGTTTGGTAACATGGATAGTCCACACTACCGGTCTGAGCCTTTCCATGGGGACAGACGTTAAGTCTCCCGTTATGGTGTCGACGGGGAGCGGCAGTGGTTGATACCCATGGAGGGTTGCCACTGCAGCATGATGGCCCATATTCTTGTTATGTGTGCATGTATGATGAGCATTGTTATAGATGGTATGCCTGGGTGTGACGACACTCAGAGGTTGACTATGTGTACTCCTGATCAGGGATGTTCGTGCGATGTGGTGGGACCCATTACCTTAGGGTGCCCTTATTCTTGTTGTATGCTCCATTTATTGATTCATGTCATGTTTTAACTCAGTGAACTTCATGTTTTAGCATTTGGAATAAATTGGCATTTATTTGAACATGGCATTATGATATCACTATTTCCATAAATGTTAGACTTTTCATCAATGCTGTTCATTATTTCTTGCATTTATTACATTAATTGTCTATGTACCTACACAAGCGATAGCTTGCTGAGGCATTGCTTTGTTTTGCAATGCCTTAGATCTCGAGCGCGATAACAGGAAAAGCAAGGCTGTTGAGAAGCCGTGAGAGCCGAAGACCATTTTTCTATAGTATTAGACAAAGGATGTGAGTCATTAAACAGGATTATCATTTGGATTTTTATTATGGACTGCATACTTTATATTTGGATGTGATTTAGATCTTTGGACATATATTGGACATTTATATGGGATGTTATGATGGATAGACCCTGGGCCATATTATTACTGTCTTTTGGATGTTTATTTGATTTAAAATAAAGGCGCCTATTTATTTGACGTTGATTTATACGCGGATCATTTATTTGTGTTTAAATTACATGTACGCCATTTTGAGAAAGGAAAAATTAACACCCGGAGTTTTGAGATAGGTTTAGTAAAATGTTAAATAAATCTTTTCTCATGGGATCCCAAATGTTCTTATTTAAATTGCCATTATTATAAAAAAAAAAAAAAATGTCTTAAAAATCCGGGGTGTTACACTTGATTCCTGATCGACGATCCATCTTTGCGGATGAAAAGATCAGGCATGATTTATCTAAATCGCTAAAATTTTATTTTATTTTCTAATTTTTTGGGGTTTACATGAAAAGGCCATTGTCACTAGAGAAGGTGACTAGATTTTGGTCATCTCCAGTGACACAAATAGTACCCATATTTATAAATTTTTATATGGGAATGTTAAGAATGACCTGAATTTTAGTTTTTTAGTGTTTTTTGTCCTTAATTTCCACTAAAATTAAGGTTTTTAGCTGGAATTTTCAAAAATTTTAAAGTCAACAGAGTTACCATTTTTCTCATATTTTGATGTCCTTACTTGTTTGATCTTTGTGAAACCTAAGGGGCTTCAAGTAGAATTACCTAAGGAATATATTTAATGATTTAAATCTTTGATCAAACATCGTTCCTTTGACTATGTTTTTCAACAGTCCTCTTCACTACTCCTATCACAAAAAATGGTGACAGTAATAGGAACGATGGTTAGCTGGATTGTGAAGGAAATAAGAAGGAAAAGAAAATTAGGGAAACAAGGAAAGGAAGGGATGATGACTTACCTTATCAGCTGGAGATGGTCTCAGGTGGTAGTCCTTTTAGTTTTTGCCAGAATATTGCCTAAGAAAAGAACATGAAGGGAGGAAGAAGAACAATAGTGAGTTGAGAGGGCAATGTTGTCGATGTCAATTTCCTTTCATCGGAGAAAGAAGGATTAGAGTAGTTGTGACTGATGGGGGAGCAAAGAAATGGGGGGAAAGTCTTCGGCGATAGCTTTTCCGTTATTTTCAGTCTTCGACGCATGGAGAGTAGGTGGCTGAGTCCACATGGTGATTTTAACTCGCACATGTCGACTCACTTCCTTGTGACTCACTGTGCCAGAAGAGTTAGGATAGGGGTGCCATTATCAATTTGGACCACCCTTTTCATTTGTAAAGTTTTTGAATTTTTATCTCTTGATCTCTATTTTACGTGTTCTTAATGTCGTTGGAAAGGCCTTATCAAGCATAATCCAAAAAATAACTCTTATAGTCTAACTTCGTTGTTTTAAATTTCTTAATTTTTAATAAAAATTTGAGTTTAAAGCAAAATTTCTCAAAATTTGCTATGAATCTAAAGTGGAGTTTTAAGCCATTAAGTTCTTAGCGGTATACATAGTTCAACAACATTTAAAGTTTTCAATACCCAAATTCATGCTCGATGGAGACCTTGACTCATGCAGGGATCTTAAGGATTTCACAGAGCGAGTAACTTGATCTAAAGGTCCCTATCTCTTGGCTATCACTTCAAGAGATTAGTGATCTTTAAACTCAATGATTTAAGGAAGTTTAGCAAAGTAAACAAGGAACATAAACAAATGAAAACAAGCAACAAAGAAAGACGATGAAGGCCAATATTGGATTTAACATGCAAGCATTGAAGGATGCATGCAAGAGAGAGATGTGGGACACTTGGATAGATACAACCCTACTAAGAGAAAGAAGAACAGCCACCCAAAGGAGAAGAAAATTCAATGCAAACAAGAGGAAAAACAAGTGAAGGAAAAAGATGTCCTCTCCAAGGTGGAGGCGACATTTTTTTCTTCTTGAAGAGAGATCCCCAAACCTTTTTTTTTTTATATGCTCTTTTATAAATTTTCTCATGTATTTTCTAAAGAACTAGAAGTGGGCATAGCAAGTTCTAAAAGATGTGTTAGGACATCATCCTCTCTAATCCTCAACTGGTAGTATCCTAACCTCAAATCAATCCTAAAGAAGATTTGTGTGGATTAGAGGTAGTCAAAGTGGTCATCAATCTAGGTAAAGAATATAGGTTTTTCACCATGATGTTATTTAGCAAGCAATAATCAATACACAGCCATACAGATTCGTTCTTCTTATTCACGAAGAGGACTAGCTCCCCCAAGGGGATCCACTTGGTCTAATGAAACCCCTGTCCATTAACTCATGCAGCTAGCTCTTGCACACTCTCAACTCATTTGGAGCCCTTCTATATGGCTCCTTATAAATAGGAGCTATGCCTAGCACAAGCCTTATTATAAAATCAACCTCTCTTTATAGCAGCAATCTAGGAAGCTCCTATGGGAAAACATCCTATATCTCTCGAACCATATCTATTTCCTCAATATGTGTCTACTTAGCCTCCACCATAACTACGCTTGTTAGGAAAACCCAACACCTCTTAGAGTAGTATGTCATTTCCTTCATGGTGGAAACAACACAAGCTCTTATGGTGGTCTTCCCACCCTAGAATGAGATCACTGGTTGTCCTAGTGTGCCAAACATGATCTTCTTCATGCGACAATCCATTGTCTCTCAGTGGGTATCCAACCAATCCTCTCCAAAATAACTTTGAAATCAACCATATCGAGGAGGATAGTCAACATTCATCCTCTCACTTCTCTCAATGGGCCAACTTGAAGAAACTTTATAGTCTTAATTGACTCTCCTACTAGCACTACCAAAATTTGGGTTTTATAAGATGACAAAAACAAGATGGTTTAAAGATAAGCTTCTTTTTTAAAAATAAAAAGAGACATTTTCTCAAAATTGTCTTATATATTATGACATTATAAGATAGTTTTCATAACCATCTTGTAAAAGTGGTTTATAAGACGACTCCTGAAAACCGTCTTATATTGTGTGTGATAGTATAAGACCATTTTTAAGAGCCATCTTATAAACCATTTTTATATGATAGTTTTAAATAACCATTCTTTAAATCTTCTTTTTAACACAACATGAAGTTCAACATATAATTTTTTACTCTCAGCCGCTTCAATGAAAAATTCAAAGATTGAGTTGGATTGACATACTCTTTGTGTCAAACTTTGATTTTCTAAGCTAATATTGGTTTGGGTATGTATTCATCCTTTTGTTTGTCATATGTTTAATTTATTTGATGTTTATGGGTATAAAATTCCTGTCCTAAAGCTTTTCATTCCTATGTGTGGATCATTAATCTATATGCAATAGTCATGTTTTTGAGTCATTCTTTCTTGTCCCAGTCCTACAATTGAAAATTTGAGTCCTCTAATGTATATGTTTTTAATAACTATATGTTCATTTTATGTGCAAACAAGTATTTGGTTAAATGCCTAACCCAATTTTATTAATCTTTTTATGGGTAGAAAGTCTTTGCATGCATTTGAACATCAACTTTTGGATGAAATGAACAAATATGCTTGGATGACTGTAGAAAGATCATCAAGAGAATATGTGGAGGGAATAGAAAAGTTCATAGAGTTTGCACTTAGGGCAGGTGGTGATTGTAATCAAATTCCATGTCCATGCTTGAGATGTGAAAGCTTGAAAAAGGTTACTATAGGTGAGTTGAGAGAACATTTGTACTTCAATGGAGTTGATGAAAGTTATCGCCCTTGGATGTGGCATGGAGAGGGAAATCATCATAGGGCCCTAGTAAGGGCTAAATGTGTATATGATTATAAAGCCATTGTAAGATGTGTTACAGATGGTAGTACAATTGCACCAATATTTTGAGATACATACAATACTTCCAAGATGACCCTAAACAATTCTAGATTACATTGGGTGTACAGATTATATCAAGTTGTTTGCAGTGGTAGAACTTTATGATGTGAAATCAAGATTCAGTTTTTTAGATAAAGGTTTTACAGAATTGTTGAAAGTCATTCGTAAAATGCTGCTGAAGTAGAGAAAATTGGCTAGGTCGACATGGTGAGGTAAAGAGAACCTTAGCTACACTAAGGTTGAAGCTTGAAAAGATACATGCCTATCACAATGATTGCATCTTATATAGAATGTAGTACAAAGATAAAACTACATGCCCAACTTGTGGACATTCAAGATAGAAGTTAAAGAAAAATTTATGCGATTGACAAGTGGAAGATATTCCTACAAAAGTCTTATGATATTCCCCCTATTCCAAGGTTTCAAAGAATATTTTCTATTAAAGAAACAATGAAGAAACTAGTATTTCATGTTGAGGAGTGAGTAGGTGATGAGTATTTACTCCATCCAACAGATTGCCCTATGTGGAAGCTTGTAGACTCCATGTGGCCTGATTTTGGAGTAGAACTCAGAAACCTATGACTTGCAATATCTGCAAACGGGATTAATTCTCATGGTTCTATGAGCAACAGGTATAGTTGTTGGCCTATTATAACAGTTTGTTGCAACCTTCCACTATTGTTGTGCATGAAGAGGAAGTTCATGATGTTAACTATGTTAATATTGGGCCTCAAGCAACCTATGAATGATATTGATGTGTAATTACCTTGATTTAGGATATGTTTTAATTTTACTTGGACTGCACATTTGCATTTATGGAATTTGGACTTTGTTTGTAGTGATGCAGAGACTGTGGCGATCGATTGGATGGGTCTTGAAGAAGTATACTTGTTTTAAAAAAGGTTTACTTAAAAAATAAAAAATTTATTTCAAAATTTAAATGTCAAACTAACTCATAAATAATTAAGTAATGAGTTGATGGTTGATACTCAAGGTTTTTAAAATGAAATTCATTAAAAAGGTTTCTCGTTGTTTAATTTTTGAAATAGTTTTGAAAAAATAGGGCACCGCTTGTGACGACTCGGGTTTTTGATAATGCAAGTTTGATAAAAAGGCGAGATATCTTGTTTTAGAAATATGAAATGCATGAAAATATTTTTCATTTTAGAAAGCAATCTTTCGTATAAAATCCCGAGTGTCAAAACACATTTTCAAATTATATAGCCATGGCATAGTTTTAAATTGACTCTATTCCCAAGAAAGTGTTAGTCACTGCCTTAGCTACAGAGAGTAACTACAATCAAGTATCATTCATTGAAAGATAAGGTAGGGGTTTACATACTAGAACTTAGTTTGGACATTCTCTATCATGAGTCTGTCGCTGTATATCCTGTCCTAAAGTGTTTACTTTGTGTCTGAAAAATGTTGAGGATTGGGTGAGTATATACTATATTCAGTAGGAGTCTATCACTACTAGTTTTACAATGCATGCTATGTTTAAAATCATATGCTCTTTAAAACATGTGCATGTTTGAACACTCATGTTCAATATCAATATTAAAAACCATTATCGAATTAGAATACTGACGACTTAAAGAATCGCATAATCCAAGTCGAAGGTATCATATATATCATAAACATAATGATATGCATAAGATGCTCAACCGAATCCAAGTCATGGATATATGGTATGGTCGACCATCCTCATGTCATGCCATATGCAATGCAAGTAAATCCTCAAAAACATAGGGAATACTATGCCCACGACCTCCTCGACGTGTGGTCCTCGGGTACCTAGGGACATGCAGTCATAGCCTCCATGAGGCATATGACACTTCGACCTAGTGCCGGGACACCAGTGGTAGCCCCCTGTACCACATGCAGTCGAAGTAGGGACATGCTTTTTTAGCGTGGTACCCTTTTCACCTAATAATGGTAGAGGCTGGGAGGCCACCCTAGACCTCTCGGCATAACGCCCACGAGCTTACTAGCCCAAATCATATATGATCAAACAAGCAAAAACCTCTTTTTTAAACCTGTTCTTTTTGGGTCCCTCACAACTGCCTGGCCCTCACAACTGCCTACCCAACGTCTTTTGGGCACTCCAACGTCTTTTGGTAACCCTAAAGGATATGCAATTTTTCAAGACTCAATAATCACAAATCATGCAATATATGCAATCGTTTGCAAAACATATCTATGCATAATGTATTTGTCATATGCATGCTAAATTCATTTATAAAATTAAGTCATGTTAAACAAGTCATATAACTTATACTTAAAACATGCATTCTCAAAACAATCATGGGCTCTTTTTAAAAGTCTAGTAGCGATAAAGCACCTACCTGATTTGGTCATGCTAGCCCCCTGTCCTCGTATGCTCCTAAACATGGTTTAGGAGAAAAAGGTTAGCTTGGCCTATTTCTATAGGTTTTAGAATGGTTTATCTCACTACTTAGGCATTAAGGGTTCATTCCCATGCCTATGGGTCTCCTAAGGTCCAAACTGGGCCTTGGTATCGTCAGGTTTACAAAGGTTTAGTGGCCCCATGCCACTATCATAGTTTAAGGGTCGTGCCCACCTTATATAGGGCCTTGATTAGGTATTTTATGGTTTGGGTATGTCTGCATCATCAATACGAACACAACGCCTTTCATGGCGCCTCAATCGGAGCCTTAGAACTCAAGTTATGGGCAATTTAATATCAAGTGTACATAGGAGGCCCTTACGAGGTGGAAGCCCGGGACGCTAACGCGTCCAGCGTAAGTGGCGAGTGACCCAGCGGGCGCGTCTGCAGATGCACAATGCTTCCACCCCGTCCTTTTCGTTTGCGGGCACATCCGTGGACTCACCTATCGTCCTTTCTTTAATGCACAGAGTACGTTTCGGTTTGACGAGGACCTGGGTGTCCTAGGGATGCCCTGGTTCGACCCTGTCAAACCAGTACTCCCCAGGCACGGTCCCTAGGTCCTTTGTGGCTCCCTAGAGCCCTGTTTTGAATGGTTTTTCATGCAAAAACTTGGGGAGACTCATCCTCAGACTAAGGGGAAGATGGGTATGGAGGGGTTTTGGGCATACTTGGTTCGTGGCTAGGTTTTTTTCAGGTTTTCTCCTCTTGTCTGCTTCTCCACGATGGGGTTTTCCCAGGCTTTTGGGCTGCCATTGGAGGTGCCCAAGAGCTCTATTTATAGAGCTTGAAGAGGGTTCTAGAGGGGGTTCTTACTGCCATGGAATGGCGGTGGAGAAACCTCTAGAATGGTGGTGGTTTCTCCCCTGCACACCATCGTTCTAGAACCCTCTAGGAGGTTTGGGAAGAAGAGGGGTGCCCGTATCAAAACTAGTCCCCGTTTTCTCAGGCCAAATCCGTTTTTGAATTAAATTACACTTTTGCCCTTGAACTTTAAAGGGCCATAACTTGCTCATTTTAACTCCGTTTTGAGTGATTTTGGTCTTGTTAGATTCCTTTTTCCTAGACGCACCTAAGGGTACTACTCTCAGGACCAAATTTCTGGGTCCAGTTAGGGTGAATAGTGAAATGACCAAAATACCCTTATCTCCAAAAAGTGAAGTTTGCATTACTAACTTGGGATTTCAATGTTACAAAAATGGAGTCATTACACACCTTTCGAAAGGATTTGTGAAAAAGTGTTTGAAAAACCTAAGTTGTCACAGATTTAGGCTTCCACTCAATCTTTTGATCTTTAATTTCATCCCAACCAATCTCAGTTGTCGGATCATCATCTCTCTTCCTACAAAAGATAAAAATTCTAATTAAATTCTAAAAAAATATGATTAATCATATACTTACCTCAGATTAGCCTTTAGACCTAGAAAGTAATAAAATTTTGCTTCATTTGGTAAAAAATGAATGTGTTACGAATTTTAGTATACGAACCCTAATTTACCCCTATGAGTTGTAACACATGGGTAACTAATTGGGTAATTCTTATGTAAAATTAGACACTTATCACAGCCCCAGCTAGCATTTTGCTACTCCTAAGCAAAACATGCAAAAAATAATTTTACAAAAACAAATACGAGGTGCCACTTTCGTAGGTACTCATGATTGCATTTAAAACATGCAACAAGCCTTGGAAACCCTAGACTATCCTTAGTGGACCAGTTAGGTTGTATGAGGGTTTATAGTTAATATAGCCTAAAATTTTATGCAGTCCTTTATTCATCTGAGATTTTTTTTTTTCTTATTCAACTTATATTAAGTACCTAACTTTAGCATGCTAATAAAGATACACAAAAAGGTTCGAAATCCTACGAACCCTACCCTTATGCTAAAGATATCCCATTATTTTATTAAACTTTGGAAGGTGAGTGTGTCTTATAGCTACTACATAATTATAGTCTCCAAGTCAAATATAACCTAAATTGTCATCCAAATGTATGCTTTAACTTCAATTCTCACAGGATATACTTGTCACTTAGAAAGAAGTCACTCAGAATGGTGTTAATCTCTCATTAATATGTGAGTAGAATGTTTTTCATCAAGTCCAAAAGTCTCACATATTTCAGACAAAAGAATGAAATCTTAGAAGAAATGGCAATGATCTCATGAAAGGATATCAACTACTAAGAATGTTATACTCTACCAAATTTCACACTCATTCATAACCATATCCAAGCCATACTTCTCCTAAGATCAAGTTAGGATGTCTATTAAGATGAAACATAGGCTTAGGTTGGAGTTATCAAATGAATGGGTATAAAGATAAACAATGGTTTTCTTAGAAATATGTAAAGGTATTCTATCAACATATTCATAACTTTTCCATTTTTCCTCACAAGAGGAAATGTTCTTCTTTTTCATTAGCTATATCTTTTCTTTACTTTTTTTATTTGACTTTATATATAGCCTTTTTGAATTTTTCTTGTTTTTCACCCTTTTTTATGTTCATCTCTTGAATTGTACTATTCATACTTTTTCTCAAGATGTTCTTCAATCTTCTCTACATATTTTCAAACAAATGGGTGGTGGATATATATTAAGGGTTTAATATAGGTAAAGGTTTTTTGGCTAATATTTAAGAGGTTTAAGGGGCTAACTAACAAAGAAATAATATAGGGAAAGGCAAAGTCTCTCAGTTTTCTAAGGATGGCCTCTATCATTTACTAAGTTTCATATTGCCCAAAAATTGATCATAAACTTTAAAAGATATATGGTATAGTCTTTTATATTTTCTCAATAGTTGACCAAGATGAAGAATAATGAGACCAACTAAGAATTAATGTCCACCGAATTAAATTTTGAATTTATGTATGACCCCAAGATAAGATGAATGGCTCATAACTCACTTGGGTTATAAGTCTCCACAGATCTCCTTCAGGATCTTTAAGTTATATTTTCCCTTCAACTTAAACTATATGTAGCTATTTTGTGCAATTAATGTTTTAGGTTTAATTTTTAATGAAATACTTTTTTTTTTAAATACAATAGTGAACTAATTGTATACAACTCTCTTAATAAGCTAAAGTTCAAAAAATATAACTTGTCATCTTTATAAAGGACTTAAAATTTTATTTTTTAGTTTTCAAAACTACAAGAAAAGTTAGAAATCTCATGTATATTTACAACACCCCCAGCCCAAACTAAACATTCTCCTCAATGTTTTAAAATATAAGACATCTAAATGATGAAAGGGTAATGCAGAATAATGAGACTTTTTTTAAAAATTCTGGTTTACCTCCTGGTAAGCGCCCAGTTTAGCGTCTTCAGCCAGACATGACCTATAACTAACTGCCCATCTAAACCTAGACCTAGCCAGTTAAACTAATTTTTTCTAATCCTAATGCTAAGAATGAAATGCCAAGAATTCTCACACCACTTCAGAACCTCGTGGTAGTCAATATATTTCCTTCATCTTGAAATTTTAAGTGGTGGTAACAATATGACATAGTAGACCACCACTATTTTGAATGTTGTGGGACCATATTGATGATCTCTCATTTTCAGTATTTCATAGTAGTCAATATAATTCCTCCACCTTGTATTTTGAGGTGATGGTAACATGATGAGTTCATTTACTACTATGCATTTTGTTGAACCATCACTACTACAGCGAGGGGGTTATAAGACAGTAAAAAATGGCTATAAAAGACAGTTACAAAACAGTCTTATACCTGGCCATCTTATAAAATGAACATGAATATAAGACGGTTTCTAAAAACGTCTTATATTAAAGCTATTATAAGATAGTTTTTGAATAACCATCTTATATATCTTAACTTTTATAAGATGTTTCCAAAACCTATCTTTTAAATGTGCAAAATATAGGACAGTTTTTCAAAAACCATCCTATAAATGTGTGTAATATGGGATAGTTTTCAAATAATCGTCTTCTATATGATCAGAAGTTGTGAAGTATAGCATTGTTTTCAACAACCATCTTATAAATGTGTCTAATATAAGATGGTTTTCCAATAACCATCTAATAAATCTGTTTAATAACAAATGGTTTTTCAAAAACCATTTTATAATCATATAAACAATGGATATTATAGGATGATTTTTTGAAAATCGTCCTATAAATATGACTAATGTAGGATGGTTTTTCAAAAATCATCTTACAAAGCTACATAATGTAGGATGGTTTATTGTTTATACTTTCTACATGAATTGTGTGCTCCTTTGTTAGTTTATATTTATACATTGTTCCTGCACTTTCTGAAGTTCAAAACTTCATTTCTAAAGGCTACAAATCATTTTACAAAATTCATTCAGACACATTCAACACTTCCAACATTCCACATCAAACTTCTCCCCCCACACTTCTTAATGAAAATAAAGAAACCATACACAGACTTAAAATAAAAAGAAAGGAACACGTGCATCCAAGTAGTATAGTTGTAAATTATATTTCAGTGATAAAATTGTTTTATGTTCAATAACATCACATATCTACAAACTAAAAGTCAAAAGATATTCAGTCCATTCCATTATGATGTGATCTATATCTAACTGGGTGTTACTCTTGCGACCCAAATCAACCTGTAAGACAACAAATATTAAATCAATTGACACATTAATCTTGGAGTCATTTAAGAGATGTAGAAAATTGTAAGAATGATGGTCAGTCAATTAATTGAACCTTTCTCAATTGGGAGATCATAAATCCTTCGCGAATGAGAGTTCTCGTATATTTGAGAACGTAATAACCACACTCCCAATCTGATTGTTGTCTAGGGCACTGTACAATAAAGTCAACAGATCATAAGGTTCAAATATCATGTGTAATTATAAGTCTAGGTTATAGGGTTATACTAAAGAAATAGTAACATTACCTTGACCCTTTTCTTAGTCAATTTTGTTGGATGGCTAATATTTTCCATCTCTGTCCATTTATACCATGAACTACACATATATAAGTAAAAGCATTATATATGAATAAAGAGAATATTTATCATTTCTCCTTAGGCAAATGCTCCTTTATGCCAAAGACAACAGTAGGGTCAAGGAATTTGTAAACATCTTTGACCTCTAATCTTTGTAATTTATCATGCAAAGACTTGGATAAACTTAATGTCAAATACTTATCATGTCCTGTTAATAAGTAATGTCAATTTGATCCTTAACAGAGTAATTACAAGACATACTTGATATAGACAATGATGTGTGTGTATTCTAGTTGAGCTATATTACATATGGCTAAGAGGTCCTCTTTCATGATTGGAACCTCAATAACATTGTGTGTAAACACACCGACCTCTATCCTTATAGAGTTGATTTTGTTATCGTCATTGATCAATTTGTAGAGTCCTCTGAGGAATGGAGGCATGTTGGGTGGAACCTGCACCTATTCCCTACACTGGAGATGTAATTTTTCAGAAATTAGAAAGGAATATATAGATGAAGAGTTGAAGAGATTTAATTTTATCCTAAAAATAGACATAAATACATGGGATGGGGCAATTGGTTCATTGTAATTTATTGTCAGGGAGGAGGTCACCCACAATGGCACCTTATGCTTCTTCTGGTTAACATTACAATGAAAATAGTATTTAAAAATTTAGCTCAAGCATCAAAGTTATTGTTTAACATGATGTTGTGATACCATATACATACCTTGAAAATGAGTGTTTTGAAATACATCTCCTGCCAAGCTTGATGATATCCAATCGCATCCCCAATAGTATGGATATCATCCACTATTATAGGAAATGGTAGGAGGGCATCGATAATGCTCACACGCTTAATGTGTGGATTCATCAACTTGTCATGTAGCATGACTAAAAGTTCCTGGTATAGTGTAGCCACAATAATGTAGTTTTTATATATTAAAAGCTGCAGCATGCACTGACCCACCTACAAATAAAAAATCACCTATACATAAGAATAAATGAAGATTACAAAGCCATGTAACAAAAAAATGTAAGCTTGTTAATAAATACCTTCTTAATTGGGACATCTCTTTCAAACTGTTGCTCCTCCATCTCTTCATTAGACCAAGGAGTGTAGCTGTTGTAAGATGGGGATCAAGGAGGAACGTCTTCACTTGGACCTTCGAAACTGCAAGGGTCCTTACTGAAATTGTTCCTTACCTTCACTTATAGTTCATTCAAAATATTCTTCTTCCATGCCTCCATGTCATCTATTAGAGGATTTCTTGCTTTATGGAAGAATTTGGAAGGAACCACACTGCGGCCTTGGCCCCTTACTCAGCCAAGGTGCTCATCCTTGTTGTCCATGGCCATATACAGGATATCCTCCTTTGTAGCAATGCTGCTTAGAGTCCCTGTAGTGCCACTTTCCTAGGTCAACTCTTCCTACACATGCAATTAATAGAACATGATGATTTTCATATATATATATATATATATATTATAATTCAAGAGATGCAAAAATAGACACGTAAAATCACTTACAATTCTTGAAGTAACTAATGTAGCATTTTCATCAATAAAGGTCTCAGAGTGATACCCCTTTGATTACATCATTTTCCAAAGAAGGGTGCGATTGATGGGATTTGTGATCCTAGCCTACTTTTGCTATCAAGAGAGACATTACTTTATAGTTAATGAAATAAAATTTAGGTAGAGTTAGATAGAATTGAACTATCACATGCACTTACTTCATGTTCTTCTCATCGTGCGTAACCAATCCTGAAGAGGTGGGGTTGCATATGATTGGTCGTACACCTCAATTTTCCTTTCACATGCTTTGCCTACACATAAAAGGAACATGTAATGAAGAACAATGGACTTTTATAATTAGAGAAATCAAGCTTTTGGCTAGCTTGTAATTACCTCAAAATCTGAAGATAGGTGGGTCTATACAAATTAATTCCATGCATCTTCGAGTGACTGTGTAGAGTGTAGACGAATCATTAGCATTTGGAGGTATGTACTTCCTTGCAAGATCACTTTTCCATTTCCTCCATTGTTTGCTAGCCCCATGTATGGCATTCTCTTATACTCAGTGGAGACGTTGAAAGTAGACTATAGAATAAAAATAAACATTAGTCTATCTAAAATAAAACAAGATAAGCACCTAATATGTTGTATGTAGCAAGCATTTACAAACCTTCACCATCTCCCATATTACATCCTTTATTGATGGTGAGACATGTCTCCAATTAGTAATTGAGATTGGCATCATGCTTCTAGTAGTGCAATAAAAGAAGAATGTGCACTGCCATCTATTTCCTACCCTTTATTGTTGAACTGTACTGTCTCTCTTATTCCCTTTGACTTTCTCTTGATAATATGCTCAATTTATGTTGGTCCTCTACCCCTTTTCTTTATGGGTGTACTTGTGCTAGACTGTTTTTCATGATAGCCACCCTCTTCATGTTCCATTTTGCCTACACAAGTGAAAACAATTCATTAAGAATATAACAACATATATATTGGTTTAGAAAAAACCACCATATAAGTGCATAGATGATGTACATACATAGGACAGATACAATAACGTCCATTACATAGAATGAACAATTTAAAGCATTTACAATGATTAACGAATTAAAGAATCGTGCACATAGTTAAAAAGGCATGGTACTGTTACTAGAAATGTAGATAACTACAACAATCATACTTTAAGCAAGTATTTGCGAGCCCTTTTGAATGAAACTTCAAAGTCTAAAACGTGGGTCTTCTTAAACTCAATGTATTCTATCTAGGATGATCAATTTATAGCATTTACAACTATTAATGAATTAGAAAATGATGAACATAGTAAAAATTGCGTGGTAATGTTAGTATTTATGAAGATTACAGCAAACATACTTCAAGCAACTATTTGCAAGCCTTTTTGAATGAAATTGCAAAATCTAAAACATAACTCTTCTTAAACTCAGTGTATTCTATTTATAATGATCAATTTCAAGCATTTACAGCCATTAACAAATTAGAAAATGATGAACATAGTAAAAATTGCATGGTAATGTTATTATTCATGTGGATTATAACAAGTGTATTTCAAATAGTTATTTGCAAGCCTTTTTGAATGAAACTTTAAAATCTAAAGCATGGGTATTCTTATACTCAATGTATTCTATCTAGAATAATCAATTTTAAGCAATTACAACCATTAATGAATTAGAAAATGATAAACATAGTAAAAATCGTATGGTAATGTTACTATTCACATGGATTATAACAAGTATACTTCAAGCAACTATTTGCAAGCCTTTTTAATTGAAACTTCAAAGTATAAAGAATGAGTATTCTTAAACTCAATGTATTCTATCTAGAATTATCAATTTCAAGTATTTACAGCCATTAAAGAAGCATAAAATCATGAAAAGAGAGAGATCCAACTTAATAAGAGAAAACTGATCACCAAGTGTGTGGGCAGAGGCATGCATTTGGTCTCTCCTCTCCTCCTCCTCCTCCTCCTCCACCACCTCCTCCTCCTCTTCTTCTTCTCCTCCTTTTTCTTCGTCTTCTTCCCTCTTTCTCTCCTCTCCTCTCCCCCTCTTATTCTTCTCCTTAAGGGTTTTGGAATGAAAATTTCATGGGGCTGGGGGGTGAATTCTCTCCTCTCCTCTCCTCTCCTCTCCTTTCCTCTTCTTCTTCTTCTTCTTCTTCTTCTTCTTCTTCCCTCTTTCTCTCCTTCTCTCTCTTTCCCCTCTCCTCTTCTTCTTGTTCTCCCTAAGGGGTTTGGTTTGAAAATTTTGCATGAGGGAGTGGCGGTTTGGAGTTTTAAATGTTATTAATATAGGGAAATTTTTTAAAAACCTTCCTATATTCAAATAAATATAGGATGGCTACTAAAAAACTGGCCTATATATTCAAATTAATATAGGATGGTTTTTATTTACAAGACCATCCTATATTTTAATCATTATATAAGATGGTTTTTAAAATACCATCCTATATTAAAGGTTCACTTTCATGATGATTTGTCCCCTTGCCTAAATTTTTGTTTGAATAATATAAAATGGTTTATTAATAACTGTCTTATATGGATTAAAGTAGTTTCAGCAGTTTTTTGAACCCTTAAAATCTTAAGAACTTATGAAGCATAGGGGTTATCCCATCACTTATTTCATTGATGTTTAACCAGTGTTTGGCATGACACATAATGTCTAAACTTAATTGATTAATTGAATTATTTTTCATACATCAAAAGATACAAAATATTTAATTTGTCCCCTCATATACAATGTGCACCCTTCTCCCCATCATCATGCACATAATCCATCTCACTCTCCCCAATTAGATCCATGATGGTATTGTTGTAGTAATTGAAGGGTAATCAATTGTTGTGTCACCTAGGTCATCTTCATCATAGAAGTCCCTTGGAAAGGCTAATAAAATAGTTAATCATCTCATATCATGTCCATCTTGTATATAAAATACCTGTTTTGCTTGACATGCCAAAATAAGCTAGTCATTTTGATAGCCGATCTTATTGAAGTCAACCAATGTCAAGCTAAGGGTATTGCTTATTATGCTATCATTGTTGTGTTCCACCTAATCACACTTAAACACGACCACAGTTCTATAGGTATAATCCAGCTCCCATATCTCATGTATAACCTCGTAATAAGTATTATTAGCTACAATTGGGTTGTTATCTTTTGAACTGGAAAAGAAAGTAGCTTTAGCGGCTAAGCTAATACCACTATCTTGTTGTGTTCTTAACTTATCATAGTCTTTTGTGTGGAAGTGATAACCATTGATGGCATATCTAGCATACTTTATTACTTTTGGTAGAGATCCCATTGCCATCTAACCCAAGCATTCAAAAATACTATGACCTGGAACATCTTGCTGATCTAAAACCTATATGTAATAATATATTAATTATAATGATTAATTAATGTATACACACATATACTATTGTACAAATCAATTAATTAATTCATCATAGAGCACTATTCAATGTAATTAACTTCATTCTAATGAAGCCAAGTTGTGAAAGAACAACAATGCTCATCTTGTAGCCACTTCTCTTTCCATGCATCTCTTGGATACCTCTCTTTCAAGAAGTCCATGTGCATACTACACAATGATCAGAGATGAAAATTATATAACATGCTTGCGTTAATAATAGTACATTACGTAAGTACCCTTTACTATACATATATATGGCTAAACTTTAGCAACATTAATGATTCAATTAATTAATGTAAAAGAAACCAAAGAGAGAACATTAGTTACATATTTAATGTATGGCTAAACTTCATAAACATTAATATTTTGTAAGGCGTAAGTGTGTGCCTGCTCCCGTTCATTATGATCAATGGTTGACACATAACCACTGGATAGAGGTTTACCAACTCTTGGATCAATTAACGCACCTAAATGTTTGTTTCTTAGGATTCCAATTGCCTCCACTCCTAAGAAATACTCAGTGCAAAACTCAACTGCATTGTTTGCAATGCAACATTCAGTAATACACCCCTCCGGCCTATTATGATTTCGTACATACCCTTTCAAATGTGTACATCCATCACAAATAAATAGATCCACACAACTTAACCTCATCAATGAGGAGCACTCTTAATTGTACCATGATATTGAAGAAGGAAGGTGAAAAGATTGTCTCAAGCTCGCATAAGGTTGTTACTAAATATTCCTTGATTTCTTATAATTTAGAAGTATCCACTACGTTCTTGCACAAAGCATTAAAGAAGCAGCAAAATTTAGTATTAGATCCTCTAACTTTATATGGCAGCACTGAATGTATTGTTATAGGAAGAAGTTGTTGCATCAATGCATGAAAATTGTGAGACTTCATCCCCAACTGTTTCATCTCTTCTATGGAGACAATGTTTCTAAAGCTTGAAGAGCACCCATCTAAAACTTTGATATTTGATAGGGTTTTACACATTATTCTTCTATACTCTTTGCCAAGTGTATAATTTATTTTAGGCAAGTATATTCCTCGGCTGCCCCTATCCTATGGATGCAACCTTCTCTTCAAACCCATTGTCATGAGATCCATTCGAACTGCAAGTCCATCCTTTGTTTTTCCCAACATGCCAAGTAAGGTACCGGTCAAGCTTTCATAGAAATTCTTCTCAATGTGCATGGCATCAAGCACATGTTGCATGTGTAGGGATGTCCAATATACAAGTTCAAAGAATATTGACATCTTCTTCCAACAGCTTTTAGAGTTGCTTTAATTTGTACATGAAGTTGCCTTTTCTTCTTCCCCCATGATACATTAAGGTTTTCAACTTGTTCCAATACTTGTCATCCAGTCAACCTCTTTAGAGGTGTCCTAGTCTCCACACTACCATCCAAATCCCCCTTTTTAAAATGGTATAAATGGTTTCTATGCAACCATCTTCTATGGCCTGGGAATGCCATATTCCTACCATGTTGAAGTTGTGTGGCACAAGTTTGGTCACTACAAATAGGACATGCATTGTATCCCTTCGTTGTGCATCCAACCAAATTATTGTATGCAGGAAAGTCACTTATTATTCATAGTAGTACAGACTTAAGGGTGAATGTCTCTTTATTATATGCATCATAAGCTTCAACCCCTACTTCCCACAATGTCTTAAGGTCATCGATCAATGGAGCCAAGTACATGTTGATGTCATTTCCAGGTTTCTTGACACACGATATTGACATAATTAAGATCATGAACTTCCTTTTTATGCACAACAACAGTGGCAGGTTGCAATAAGTTGTTATAACAGGCCAACAATACTATACCCACTACTCATAGTACCATGAGGATTAATCCTGTATGCAGATATTGCAAGTTGTAGGTTTATGGGTCCTTCTCCAAAATTAGGTTGCATGAAGTCTACAAGCTTTTGCACAGGACTATCTAATGGATGGCATAAATAGTTATTGCCTATTCTCTCCTCTGCATGGCATACTAATTTCTTTGATGTTTCTTTAATACGAAACATTCTTTAGAATCTTAGAATAGGAAAAATACCATAGGACCCTTGCAGGGACATCTTTCATTTGCCTATCACTTGAATTCTTCCTCATCTTTTATCTTGAATATCTACAAGTTGGACATATAGTTTTGTCCTTGTGCTCCTTTTTGTACAAGATGCAGTCATTGGGACAAGCATGTCTTTTCATACTTAAAGCCTAGTGCAAGCAAGGTTTTCTTTGCACCCATGTCTACCTAACCAATTTGTTCTCCTTGGATAGCATTTTACCAATGACTTTCAACAATTCTATAAAACCATGATCTGAAATGCTAAATCTTGACTTCACGTTGTAAAGTTCTACCACTACAAACAACTTTGTATAATTTGTACACTCAACATATAATAGCTCATAGGCTTCCTCCAATGTGGTATGAAATTGTACTGGGTTGTCTTGGAAGTCATTGTATATATCTTAAAACATAGGTGCAGCTATCCTACTATCTTCACCATTTCCTGGAGTAGCTTCTTTTTTATATACACATCCAGCCCTTACTGAGGGCCTATGAGGTATTTCCTCTCTATGCCACATCCAGGGGCAATAGCTTTCATCAACTCCATTGAAGCACAAATATTCTCTCAAGTCACCAATAGTAACCTTTTTTAGGTTTCCACATCTTGAGAATAGACATCACATTCAATTATAATCACCACCTATCCTAAGTGAAAACTCAATGAACTTTTCTATTCCCTCCTCATATTCCCTTGATGATCTTTCCTCACGCATCCAAGCATATTTGTCCATTTTGTCCAAAAGTTGAAGTTCAAATGTGAGTGAAGCCTTTCTAGACCTAAAAAGATTATTAATAACATGGGTTAGGCATTTAACCAAATATTTGGTGTCCACATAAAATGTACATAGTTAGTAAAAACATATATACTTAATATATATTAGAGGAGTCAACACTTTTCAAGTCTAGGATTGGAAAAAGTAAGAATGAAGCAAAAACATGGCTAATCCATACACATAACTATTTCATACACTGATCATACATATATGAATATATCACACAAACGCAAGAAGCAAAAAGAAAAGGAATTTTATACCCATAAACATCAAATAAAGTAAATATATGATAAAGTACAAGAATGAATACTACCCAACCTATATCAACTGAGAAAATACAAGTTTGGGTCAAAATGCATGTAAATCCAACCCAATGTTTGAGTTTTTGTCAAAGCAGCCGAGAGTCAATTGAACTTCAACTTTTAAAACATGAAAAATATAAGATGGTTTTTAAAAATTATATTATCTTGTTAATAATATAAGACAGTTTTCACATAACCATCTTATAAATTTTTTTTATATAAGATGGTTAATATAAGAAAGCTTTTGTAAATCATCTTATATTATTGGCATAATATAAGATAGTTTTCCATAACCATCTTATATAAATTTTTATAAGACGGTTATGTGAAAACTGTCTTATATTATTATAATATATAAGAACGTTTCTTATAGCTGTCTTATAACATTTTATATAAGACGGTTGTATTAAAATCGTCTTATATTTGCCTTCTTATAAAGCCCAAATTTTAATAGTACATATGGGGACGAATGGTCTTCTTAACCAAATTGAGGGATAACGTTGACCATTATATTTATGTTAACTTTTTTCTCTGTTTGCTTGACATTGTCCTGAAATAGGGGTATAAGTTGACTATGCCCTTCACAAAAAGGCTCTTTTATTACTAGAGGTGGGGACATTGTTAGGCTTAAACCCTTATTCTCTTTTGATATGTACCTTAGTGTAATTGATGTAGGTTAGCACATTAGCTAACTCCTCTTGTTCTTGTTCTATGGGCACAGGTAAGCTTTCAATTGGGCCTATATGACTTATCTTGTGATTGTTCAAATAAGGCATATAGGTCCCAATCATGTATGTCTTATATATTGCAAGGCTTAATTAGTATTTTAGGCTCTATTGGAGGATCTACTCTACCTTGCCATTGAGAAGTGTTTGAGAAGTGTCCATTAAAGGCATAATATCCAATTATTCATTCACCTCCTCAATTGATGCGTCTTCAGCAAAATTCACAAAATTAAGCAAGACACGATTCTAGAGGATATGGGTTGGATGGTTCTAAAGCATCATTTTTTTAATCGATGGAAGTCTCTCCATCATAATTGTAACAAGGAGTAGGACATGGCTCGAGTAGATATGAGTTGGAGATTTGTATGGATGGTTGTGGGCTTTGTGGCTTAGTATAATCATAAGAAATTTCTATCCTATTGTCAATAATAAATGGCACTTCATTATCCCTAATTTGTTTGAATTCATCAATCCTTTCTATAAATGCAATAATTTTTCTTTCAGTAGATTCCTTATTGGTTTCATTTTCTCTTACCATTCCTCCTATTCTTGTCTCATTTCCTCATTCCCCTTTCGAAGGCAACCATGGTTTGTTCCATTTTCTCATAAAATTCCTACATATTCTCTTCTAATAATTGTTCTTCATGCTGTAGAGGAAATGACTCTTAGGGTTGGTATTGTTGTGGCATTAAGGTGTTAAAAAAGGGCTACGTAGGTTGAACCAATGATGGTTGACCTTGGTATTCTTGATAATCATGGTATTGTTGATCAGGGAGGGATCATTGTGGTTCTTCTTGATATTAGTAATCTTAAGACCAAGGTTGTTCCTAATGCCTAGCCCATCCATTATAGTCTTGGTAATTTGTCGTAGGACAAAAATTGTTAGGGTATGCGAATGCAATGGGTGCATCCACTGGCTCCTAAAAGTATTCATTATATGCAGAGCTTGATGGTCATGGAGTGGGATATTAAGGTTTAGAATAGGTATAGTCATTATGGTATGGAGGTTGAGCATCTTTCCTAGAAGCTATTATCCTAAGCAATTGACTTTCCATAATATCTAACCTTTGAAATCTATCTCCTTCTTAATAAACCTTTGTTCTCAACTTTGTATACAATAGAACTAATTGTTATACACAATGAATAAGTTTTCTTTTCTTTTCTTTTTTTTATAATGAAAACCTAACTATATGATGTAACCTAAGTACTTGTCCTAAGTTAAATGATACACAACCAAATCATAGTATTTACTAATCGAGTAGTGTCTTAATTATCTTTTCTTATTATATAGGTGATAGCTTCTTAGACCTAAATCTAGATAGCTCATCCTATCTAGATTTGACTATTGCTTAAGTTCTACTTGAGAGTGGTTAGTACAATCCTTTTATTAGAAGGCGTTTATACATTAACGTCAACAGAAAGTGTGGGAAAATCACTTCGATTTTAAGACACCCACTATAACCGCAGTGCTAAGAGGCCACTGGAGTGACAATAGATCACGTCCTTCCAAAGGGTCATATGAGCTCGATACCCTAAGTCTCTTTCTACTTGATTTTTAATTTAAATTGAAGGGTTGGATTGCGACATACAAGGATATTGATTGATTCTTAGGTGGGCCAAGGAGTTGGTGGTCAAATCTGGTCCTTATCTTATAAGGGTTCTTGTAGGGACCTTACTAACATTAATTCTATCCCACCATAAAGTAGTTAAATATGCAGTGCAGAACAAAAAGCAAATTAATGCCTACTTATATGCTACTTAACAAAGGGCTAGGCACCTTAACAGATGGGACACTGTAACCATGCAACCTATGCTTTGGTTTTGGCTAAGCTTAGGCTAACCTTTGTTAAATAGGTGATCAACTAATGCAACAATTCTAAGTAAAGATGCAACAATTAAAGTGAATGATCCTATTCTACATGAATTATACTATCATCCAAATGTAAAATTACACTAAATGCAAATTATCCCAAAAATTAAAATTTGAGTGAGGGGTGCTCATAGTGAGGGGTTTGATGATGATCAAGTGTGGCTCACCTACCCCACACTTACCCTGTATTATTACAACCCTTTTAAAATTGAATAATAAAGAAATTAAAATTACAAATGAGCCTCACTACAATTTTCACTTAAATCCTAATCTAAGAAAGCAATAAAACCCTAATCTAAGATGATGAAACTGTGGCCCACAAATTGCCACCACTCCTTTGTCAACTTCCCTCACACAAAAATTAAAAAAATATGGTCAATATGATGAAAATAGCAACAAATGCAAAAATATGATGCAAAACCATAAACTAAGGCCCCCTAAACCTAGACTAGAGGAAAATAATCTAAAGTATGGTTCACTATACAAAACGTTGCGACTCTCTGGCAATAGTACCAAAAACTTATTGTTGTTGTAAATAAGACTCTCAAGAGCACAAATCGGTTGTAGTATTCTCACACAAGGAGGTCGATCTCATGAGGAATAGAACGAATGTGATGCTAGTGGTCCCTACTTTAAATTATCTAACCTAGCCAAGACAATGAGATTTTAACATAGACTAATGATGGAAATAAAAAATGCATGCAATTAGAAACATTCTAAATTTAGAAATTTCTAAACCTAAATATGAAAACTTTCTTAACTAACCTAACATTCTAATTAAACCTAAACAATGATCTAATTACCATAAAACATGAACTCAAGCACTTTAAATACCATAAAACATGAACTTAAGCACTTTAAATACCATAAGACATTCAAAACTAAAGTACTTAGCTATTGGAAATAAGCGGCAATGATAACCCTCAAAGTACTTTATTGAATGAATGTCAAATTACATAAAAAAGAGAATGCTTGAACATGCATACAATATTTAGAATTTGATGCTTTTTCAAGACGTGGAACTTGATTCCAATTACAAATGAAACACCTTCTAATAACAAAAAATAAAGTTTAGCTAACATGTAATTATAACCTAAAAGAACCCCAAGAGAAGAAAAGCTAGGAAGATGGAACTATTCTAAGACAAACAGCCTAAAACTTGAGCTAGAACTAAGCAAAAATCACATAAAAGATGAAGGAAACTTGAAAGATTTAAGCTATTGTTTCTCTTGGTTGTCACTACCAGAGAAGCAATAACTTAGATCTTAATAGAATGGAAAATGAAAATGAGAGTATTGCAAGCCAGATTTATGGGAAACAATGGCATAAAAACAAGTGCATGAAGGTAAGGAAGATACAAACAAGAAAGTAAGGTAATAACACTAGTAACAAAGCAATGAATCAAAGAGGAGTTCTAACCTGAAGTTTGAAGAAGCAAACAAGGGAAGAATATCCAGTGGAAGAGGCATGGAAGCATGGAGGAAATGGCTTCCATGGAGAGAAAGATGTTGAGGAATCAAGAGGAGGGAAGAAGGGTGGAGAACACCTTCCTTTTAGAAGGGGGTGATCTCCCCTTCTTCGAGAGTTCTTTCACTTTTTTTTGTCTTCCTCTCTTTATTTATTTTGGGAACTTCCTAACCTAGCTCATAGGTGATCCTAAGGTGGAGAGAAAAGATAGAAAATATAAGCGTTAGATGATACATAGATCTAGTGCTTTAAAGAGGAAACAAGGGCTACCTTTTTAGTTGTCTTAAGGTGGGGAGACACATCTTTTCTAGGGATGGATGTCTCCTGCCTTAAAAAAATTGTGGAATCCCTCCAAATTAGGGAGGTAGGTGAGGTGATAAGGTAGGAAAGAGATGGGAAGAGGAAAAGAAGGTGGGAGGAAAGTGGGGTATAGGAAAGACTTTGGAAAGTGAGGTCAGATGGAGTTTTTTGATTGGTTAAGTGATTTCCTAAGGAATTGAGATTGGTTGGGTGGTTAGAATGGGAGTTTAAGAAGGTGTAAGAGTTATGTAATGGAGGGACTCTTGAATGGAAAGTCAAATTCGTAGTGGTATTTGGTGGTAAGGTGAAAAGTGATAAAAAGGTGGAAAAAAGTGAGAAAAACATCAAAATTGGAAGCCTCTCATCCTATTGGTCCATATGCCAACTTATCCTAATAATATTTTCCTTAATTATCTTCAAAATATCCCTCAAAATATCATGGATAATCCTCTTTAATATCATCAAATCCTAGCTTTCCATTTAGCTTAGCTTGGTGGCTTTGATGGCTAACTTTGAGGGCTTCACTGGCTAGGCTTCATGGCTGGCTTATGAAGCTTTCTCAGCTTGACTTCTTAGCTCCATCCTTTAACATGAGTGGCTTGAATTATTTGGCTTCAATTTCTTACCTTGCCACCTTCTATCATGGCTTATATGGCTAAGGTGGCTTAAGTGGCTTTCATGCAAAGTCGGTGGGAATGCATGGCTTACTTCATGGGCCTACTTTGGCTACCTTTAGCTCCTTTGATTTCATCTATTGCTTGCCCTAAGATAATCTTGAGCTTTGGATTGATGAATTTTAGGCTTTAACTCAATCTTTTGATCTTGATCTTCAATTTCATCTTGATAGATCTCGGCCACTAAATCATCATCTCTCTTCCTAGAAAACATTAAAAAAAAAAATTAATTCATAAAAAAATATGATTAATCACATACTTATCTTGGATTAGCCTTTGACCTACAAAATAACAAAGTTTTTCTTCATTAGGTAAAAAATGAATGTGTTACAAATTTTGGTCTGAAAACCCTAATTTACCCCTATAAGTTCTAACACGTGGGTAACTAATTGGGTTGTCTTTATGCAAAATGAGACTCTTATCAATTAAATTTTATTCAAATTGACTAACTTCAACTAAAGAAGGAGAGTTGTAATTATACTAGTTATCTAAATTAATATGGAATTAGAAACATGTATAAAATTATAAACCAAAAGTAAATGAAACTTGCCTAAATTAAAACTGAACAATTTGAATGGAAACTTTCCTAACTAATATGCAATTAACCAAAAGTAACTACCACAATTTAGAAATATTCAAACTAAACAATGACACTTAAGGAAACTACTAAATTAGAAACTTTCCTAAATTAAAACTTACTTAACCTGAAACTTACTGGAAAGGAAACTTTCTAAAATGCAACAAGGAAAATTTTCAAACCTAAAATAATATGCAAACAACTAATTAACACCTTTTAAAACTAGATCGAACAACTAAATTAACCAAGAATTTAAGTGTAATGAGATTTAGAATCATGCACATATTTTTTGTGTAGCTTTAAAATTATTTACAAGTGCACGAATCAATGTAGTATTTTCACACAAGTGAGTTGGATCCCATGAGAAATCTGAAATATTTACAATGGATTAGTTTTTATTTAAATTGATTAACTTCAGTCAAAGAAGAAGAGTTTTGATTATTGTAAGGATATGAGTATGCACAAGGAACGTCTAAACAACAATCTAGGAGAAAGGCAACACTTCTGATATTTCAGTTTGATAAGAACAGAATACGACAAAGGATTGTCACACCATATGCTCTCTAGCAGAGTTTCAATGGCTTCTGGACATACATGAAGAAAGAACAAAAATAAAGAAGGTCTACAAAGCAACAAAAATCTTCAATGCACTTAGGAGGCTTGTGGCATGCCAATTTATAGCCTTCTCCACCAATTAGCCCATTGATTTGACCTTTCACCAGACCTCTAACATGATAGCTTGTAGAACAACAATAAGGGTGGCTACTGATTATTTAATGGTTTAAGTAAAGAGTAGTTGTAGGTGATTTTTCTGTGTTGACAGTCAACCTTCCATTGTTAGATGATGCATATCGTTGGGCCACTAGCCCCCGAACACTTTGGCTAGGGGCGTTGCCCCCCTGGAACCCCACCAGGGCTACCCCCCTGGGCCTCACTACTCAGGGGAGTAGCCTCCAAACCCCCATTATTCCTTCTTGTAACCATTACAGTCCCTAATGACCTCATCATCACTAAGTTGGTCATACAAATCTTATACCATTGTGGTACTCCTAGTGGTATCTTATATAGGTGGGCATTGTTATATACCAACAACACTTTATGCTCACTTGATTTTTAAAATTCTAACTAGATTTTTAGATATCTTAGTTAATGTTAGAGTAAGGTTTCATGCTTTAAGTTTCCAAATTAATAGATTAGGTCCAGTCTTACCCAATGAATCATGTGTACCATTCCATGGTCACATGCATAATACTTGGGTTGTTCTCCTTCCATTGCTTGTTAGTGTTTATTTTCCTTTATTCATCTTGTTTAGTTATAGTTAGATTCCATTAGTTTACATCTTAGTTAGTTTCTAACTTATAGTTAATAAAGTAATTATTATTTTTTACAATTGCATAAGTAGTTGATTTGGTTGCTTAGTTTTCTTAGATTTGCATGATTTAGGAAAGTTGTCAAGAATTGCATTTTTTGAAAATCTTAATTTAGGAAAGTCATAAATTTAGAAAGTTTTCATTTATGAGAGGTTTAATTTTAGAAAGCATGTTTTAGGGAAGTTGTTAATTTTAGCATGTTTTAAGTTTTTTTGGTATAATTTTCATTTTCATGTGCTAATTTTCATTCTTAGTTTAGGTTAAAGATCTCTTGAATTTAGCTAGGTTAGATGATTTAAAGTAGGGATCGCTAACATCACATTCGTTTGATTCCTCATGGGATCAACCTCCTTGCATGAGAATACTATAACCGATTCGTGCACTTGTGAGTTTAACATTAAAATCACAACATGTATTATTGAAATCAATATAAACAATGTAATTAGTAGTTATACTTACCAAATGTGAGTTTGTTGAGATATTGTTAAATATCCCATATTAGATAAGCTGATCAAAGAAAGAAGGAAATTTGGGGGAAAAAAAAGATTGGTAGATTGTAGAATCCATTGAAGCATTTGAAAACTTGGAGTGTTCCTTATTTATTTGCATTTTTAAGGTACAAAGATGTATAAGGAAACACTTCTATTAAAGAGTTTTGTAATAAGCTACATGTAGAATTTATTTATTGATCTTAAATGTTCTATTAATGAAGATTTATGATGGAAGTTTGAAACTACATGAGATGAAATTTTCATCTCATAATCGACTATGCTAAAAATTTGTCTTGATCAACTATGGTAAAAATTTGTCTTGATTCTACCATTATAATAAATATTCAGTATTTTATGGCATGACAAATGGTGTGTGAGACACAACTATAGCAGAAATATATTATAGAATAAGATGTTATAAAGTTCTCAATTTGGTCATGCTTAGGTTTTTATTGAACATAATACCAATTTAATATATTGCATTTATTGGTCACAGCTGGGGAATTGAAAGGAACATTTATAATCTAACATAGCTAGTGAAAGTACCATAACAAAGAATTGTATTAGTCAATTAGTCCAAATAGTAAGGAGTTTCATTCACGGTGCAATTAGTCTAGATAGCAATGAGTTGCATCAGAGGACAATATAAGTCCACAAAGCAAAGAGTTTCTATCAATGAATTGTAAGCTATTTGAGCAACGAGTTGGCGCATATATTGATGGACCATTGTTAAAACTTATGTCCCATAGGACATTCAAGAAATACATAAAGACTAATAAATATATTATTTACTTTGAGTACAAGAAGGAGATTATTATAAACGTATGCCTTAAAAAGACATCATGGCATTTAGTTCAATGTCATGTTGATTATTTGAATGACTAATTCACTTTATCTAATCATGGTATGCTAATATTATATAATTAGGTACTAAGAGTAGAAGTGAATCATATAACAATGATATATTTATAGTGAATTAGGTAACATAGTGATATTTGGAGACTTAGGTAACATAGTAAGAATTCCATGACAAGTTAGATGAGAGCCATAGTTAAGGAGAAATGAAATTTTGGTTCTATGTGATGTGTTTTAAAAATAACCACAAGTGCAAGGCTCTACTATAGCATAGACATGGCAAGTGTGGATCGATCCATAGAGACTCTATTGATAAATGGATTTTAATTAAAACCTATTTGAACTACTTTAGCCTAACCAAACAATTATTTAACTAAATTAATTACCTAAAATGCTTAAAATCACAGAAATCACATAAAATTCTAGAAATTAAATCTAAGCCTAGCGTTTAAAAAATCCAATATGTTAGAATTAAATATTCTTAGGATTAAACTATCTAGATTTTTACCTACACATGTTAATAGAATTTCAATAACTCTAAAACATAGAAAATATGTATTTTAAGGCTTTCTTTCTATGATTTTCTTAATATTAGTTTTCTAGCTTAGTGATAAACTTATTGAAAGTATAGGTGTCTTCTTAGGGCACATGGTATCAAAGATTTTCGTATTTAACTATCTACTTATGATACTTAGTATCCTTCCTTAGAACAATCACTAAGCATGTAAGTAGATAGCTAAAAATCTAATACTAATATTTAAGCATTCCTTTTTAAACTAAAATCACTTAATCTTGAAATACCTATTCTAACACATTTTCATTCTAATTCCTAGAGAAAATAATTAGCAAACAAGCATAAATAAACTAAACAACATATAATTCTAACAAAAGCATGAATAACATAAGCATAAAATAAAGAACTTACCAATAATGAAACGAAAAGAGAACTTTCATTGCTTCAAATTTAAAGGATTACAAGAATTCAGCTATAAGAATTAAATGACGCAAAAATAAAAAGAAACTAAGCTTCCCTACATGTCACTCAATGAGATCATTGTTGAAACCACTCCAAACCACGCTACCGCCTACTTTCATCATCAACACAATACCTTACACTTGTTGTGTCACTCCACAAATACATAGAACACCACCCAATAGCTGCAAACCCACTTCAACTACACACCCAAACATCAAGGCAAAAGATCAATATTCAAGCGACCACACACCATCCACTCACACAATCTGTTAAGAGTTATAAGAAGTCTAACATCCAAGGCATCTTTGCACTAGGTTGATAGCTTGCACAAGGTGTTTTTGGATGTTAAGATAAGGTGCAAGCCTCCTTCCTTTCCTAGGATAAATCACACTCAAAACCCTCTAACACAAAGATGGAATGCACAAGATCTTCTAGAGCTCCCTTCAAGTCTCCCATCACATGCATCAGTCCCCCAAAGATTTGTGTGCAAGACTCTTCATGTGCACCCTCCTTTGCTCCAAATGAATGATGCCTAGCTCTCTCTCTCTCTCTCTCTCTCTCTCTCTCTCTCTCTCTCTCTCTCTCTCTCTCTCTCTCTCTCCAATTAATAACACGTGAAGTAGCTACTCTCTCTTTTCTTAAGAGAGAGCTACTTGATAAAAACAAAACACCTCCCAAACCCTCCTTTGACATGCAGCTTCTCCACAAATAGATTAACATCTCAAATCTCTCTAGTAGTTGCTCTTGAGCAGCAGCTTGAAGAAGAAAAAAACACTACCACTTGCTGCTATGAAGAGAGGATGCATGTGTTGCTCTTTCTCTGTTATAGTTGTTTGAAGAAGACAAAACCAGTACCTTGTTTCCTTCCTCACAATAGATTAGCATGTTGATCTCCCAAGAATGTTAACTAAACTTCCCTTACAATACCACGCACAATACCCTCTTACCGGACCTAAGAGAAGGCTCCCTTAAAAGATTTGATTGTGAGAAGCACCTAGGGAGCCCCTTCATGTAGCAGCCTTTTTCTTTTCTTCTTTAATCGATGAGAATGTTTTGGACTTACTTCCTTATGATCCCACTCCAAGCAAGAACCTCTCCACTTAGTAGGAGAATCGGGATTTTAGCATTAAGCTCTCCCTTTTGTTGTTTCAAGTGATGAGGGAGAGAGAGAAGGTGGAAGTTTCCTATTGGAAACACCCTTCCATCCTCATATTTCTTCTCCTCTATCCCTTATCCTTTCTCCTTATCACATTTAGGAAGCTTCCCTTGAAAAAATCATGTAGCATTTCTTTTTGAAGTGCATTGGAGTGTAAGATGGATGGTTAAGATCAGATGTGATGCTAGGCTTGAATGGTGAGATGGGATGGTATGTTACCTAGGATTTTCACATTTTCCCTTCTTCATTCCCTACCATTGAACTATGTTTTAATCCTAGGATGGATGGTTGAGATTTCCTTAAAGTGTCATATTCAAAAAGACATTGTTTTATGGCTCATTCCATCTCATCAGTCTGTCAGTGTGCCTTAAGATGGATGGTTAGAACGCCATAAAGATCTTCTTATCCAAATTGATTCCACTCATTTATTTTATCCTCAACCAACCATTTTTATCTCTAACTAATGATATTAAACTAAAATCATGTTTTACACTTAAGGAGAACATGTTTTATTCTCCTTGAAAAATGGTGGGAATCCCATAAAAATTTTCTTCACCAATCATGGTTCAATCTTCCCATTGGTCAATCTTAACTCAAATATCTTCTCATTGGTTACTTTAAGATGCTCTTATATGTGGAATAATCTCATCCACTCTTTCTTGAAATTCTAGAATGAAAATTGACCATAGATTTTCCCTATTTGTCTCTCTCCTCCCTCCTTATTTTTCTCCACCAATCATACTCATCCCTTCATGTATTCCATGTGGATTTGAGTGGGTCACACCATCTTTGTATGGGAAATTCATGGTACACATGTAAGTGGTTCCCATTCTAACATCTAAAGAGAGGAAGTTAGGGTTTTTAGCTCTAACGGGCCTCGATTTTAGTGTACTTAATATGCATGCTTCTTTTTACATGTGTGGTTCTCAAGCTTCACTCATAAGCTCCCCAAAGGTCTGGAATACATGCATGCATACATAGAAGTTATGTCATCTTATATTTTGATATCTATACCCTCTTTTGTAGGGATAAGGTTTGACGATGCTTCCAAGGTTTCTGACTGTACTGAAAATGGTAATGACACCCATTTTGCATTTTGAATTTTTGAACTTCATTAAATTTGGTAAGTAGGACCATGTGGATGATTGGGCTATGGATTATCCATCTTTTATTATTTAGAATGCCAAAAATACCCCTTTTTTTAATTGTTCCCTAATCCTGTAAAATGTAAAAACAACTCAAGTTAGTGATCCTTATCATAAAAGAAAGGATAAAACCTTCCAAGTATAGACATATTCTTTGTAACAGTTCTATACCTATCACTATGTCAACTTAAAATAATACTCAAGTGGGAATGAAAATGAAAATCCAATTCTGTAACACTTGTCCAATGGATGTTTCCATAAGATGAAAATAATCAATTCTGAGATTATGTAAGGCAGAGAGTTTGAACATACATAAAGCATTTGAAAGTGTTTTACATATAGGACATGACCTTACTTATTTAGAATACTAAAGTATTAGTAGATATACATAACCATAACTACTCTTGGAGTTAAGGAATCTATATTTCTAATATGATATAGTATTTGTTTTGGGTGTATCTCATGATAACATCTACTCAGGGTTGATTCTAAGTGCATTAGACATTTATACACTCATAAAGGATATAGGATTTTCAACATGAGACCAACTCTCTATTATAAAGTGAGACATTCATCATAGGCCATCTTGTAATTGAACTTAGAAACCCCCAAGGCATCGATGATATTTGGTAAAAATATTTACCAAATTATTTTTGTATGTATGTAAATTTAATATGAGATATTTTTGAAAAAGAGTTTTTAAAAGAAATGTAAAGTTCATTAAAATGGGGCCTACTATACTTGATTGTGCAAATGTGACAAGCATAGGGTTAAGTGGGTCCACACACCCCATGTTGGTGTCACAAACTAAATATAGTTAAGCGGGAGGATATATTTGTAATTACTCATAAGGGTTAATGATAATTAACTCATAGGGGTAGCTATGTAATTGATCTTCTAATGTGGATTGTATGTGGTTATTGATGGGTGGATTTGCTTGATGTCAAATCATTATCTCTAGTTTGGAAAGAATGTCCCAGAGGTATTGGGACAGTTTGAATCAAATTAGTAAAGTGGTTTCTTCATTGGAAAGCAAGAGAAGATACTACATTTTGAAGGCTCCTAGAGAGTTGAAAACTTAATTTGGAGTCAAACTAGCTAAGAGGTTTCGTAACTTGGTAATAACTTGGGGAGCACTCTCTCTCTATACAAATGCAATAAAAAGTGTGAGATGAATTACAACACTGAAAAAAAAAGCCCCCCTACAGAGTTTTCTCAAAGAAGAAAACACTAAGACTCTATTCCTCTCTTAGGCTTCCAGAAGTTGGAAATTGGAGCCACCTTTAGGAGTAATAAAAGAAGAAGAAGAAGAAGCAAGATGTGCTGATTTTGAATTTGTGGTGGACTAACTAAAGAAATTATAGTTTTGATCCTTACAAGGTACATTGCTATTGACTCAAGTTTAAATTATCAAATCACATGATTCAAAATTGATCATAGACTAAAATTTTGAGCTTTGTTATAAATCGAGAAAAGTTCTCTACTTTTCACATGTGTTTTAATAGAGGTTGTTGGCCTAAGCTTCCATATTTTGATGATAACAAAACTTGAAACTTATGTGTTTCCAACTTGCTTCAAAGTGTGCATGGTCGTGTTATAGTTTAGAAGCAAACATGTATTAATGTGAATGAGATTTTTAGTCAATTGCTTAAATCTCACAAATTTGGTATGCTAAAATTGAATTTAGCTACCTAATAAGGCTTAGTTGTGAGAAGCAGTCAAGCCAATCAATTGGCTTTGAAAATATAGTCAACTGCTTCAAAATCCATCTTGCTATAGTCACATCGAGTTTACTAAAAATGACTATCAACTCACTAATTGCTAACAAAAGTGAAGGAAGAATTCCTAAGTTTCAGTTGACTATTCATATATGTTTAGCCAACTAAAGTGCCTTGCTCCTTCTAAGACATGAAGTTTCTTATTTCAATCTACTAAATGAAGAAGAAGTGAAGCTAGAATAAATACCGAAAATGTCACATCTTTTTGGCTCAGCTGCAAGATTTAGCAAACTAACATAGAAATCAAGTCAAGTAATTCATTATAGTAACTTTGGAATGAGTTTTCTAAAATCTAGACTAAAATTAACAATCAAGTTTGATAGATTTTGGAGCGTTATGCTTGCTTTAGAAATTAGTCTACTAATTTGAAATTCTAGCTAAGCAAAATGCAAACAGATCACTTTCAATTCTAGGTTTAGATGGACATATTAATTTTGTAGAACAAGTTGTAGAGCTTCAATGATAAAATTTTAGAGTTACCACAAGACGAATATAGTCAACTAAATGGGAAAAAGCATTGCTAGCTATCAATCCAAATTTGAATTTCTGTCTCCTACATAGGCATAAAATGTCTTAAATGGATAAAATTTTGTTCCTTGCAAACTTTTTGAATTAGAATTATATATATGGGTCATCTAGAGATAAGAACAAGAAAAATTGAAAATAAAGTGAAGAGTCTCCAAGCTATCTATTCAAGTAAGTCTCCTCAAGTTGTTGTGAAAATTCATTTTATTTTGTAAATTGCCTCTCTGTCTTTTGTATTTGTGTTGAATGTATTGAAAGACTTCTTTTCCAATGATTCTTTGTATTTAAGGGAATGGTATAACTCTCTTGTCTTGGATAGTTTTTCAAGAGTTCATAAGAAGGTTGAGCTCATTGCAAGTGTTCAAGTATTTTGTTTATAACCAGCTTAGTGTCAACTGGTGTGTAAAATTTTGTAGGGATTAGTGAATGCTCAAGTTATGGAATATCTCGAGAGAGTGGAAGTAATTGCGATAGTTGGCTGGCCAAACCACTTATAAATAATCTTTATGTGTAGCTTTTTTTTTTGTGCCAATAGTTTTCTAAAACTTGTTTAACTATTTTGAGCACAAGCTTAACAAAAGTTTTTAAACTTTACTTGGGGCCAATTCACCCCCTCTTAAGACCTAACAAATTACTCATACACTCCTGAATTTATTCTCTGGTGAAAGAGCAATTGAATTTGAACCAAGGAAATACAACCTTCAAAACTTGCGTGTGTGTGTGTGTTTTTTAAATTGAATTTGAACCAAGTAGGAGGCTGGCATTTCTCCAGCTAAACGAAAATATTTGCATCACAACATATTTCCAAAACGAAGATTATGTTTTTTTTTTTTCAAGTCCTCTTGTCCGAAGGAAAATAAAAATAAAAATTCTCGCTTGTTACTTTCACATGCTTAAGAAAAAGGAACAAAAGCATCTTATGGGATGCCGCAAAGATTGTGAACGCTAGCTGAGTAACATCCTCGTTCATGTAACATCTACCATTTCTAGCATGGCCGGCATTGCAAGATCGCAGGCTCTTTAAGCACAACCAAGGTGGTACAGGAGCTGACTGAACTAACCAAAGCTGGTACAAGAGCCTTTGAAAAAAACAATGGAGAAATGATATTCACACACTTTTTTTTCAGTAAAACAAGGAGTGTCTTTGCCAACTGATGGTAGTCACGGAGATGTAGTTTCCCGGAAAAAGCAACAAAGTGTAAAATCAAACAAAGCCTCTTTATCCCACTACCTGTTAGACGCTGTCAATTATATTTCCAAGTTTCCACGGTCGAAGAAAAGAAAACCCCATTCCAATCTTAGGGTTTGAGATTTCCGCTGAAAAGCAATTTAATCTTGAATTCCGCTCTCTATAAAACTCCTGTTTTGAGAGATCGCCGGTCAAGAGTCTTGGGTTTTTCAGTCCTTTTGATGCTCTGAGAGAGATGTATCAGTGGAGGAAATTCGAGTTCTTTGAAGAGAAATCCCCCGGAAAATGCACGATCGCTAAGGAAGTAGAAGGAAAGGTTAAATGCTGTTCCAGCGGGAGAGGAAAGATCCTTGTTGGATGCAATGACGGTACCGTGAATCTGCTTGATCGAGGGCTGAAATTCGTGTATGGTTTTCAAGCGCATGCTGCGTCTGTACTCTTTGTTCAACAGCTCAAGGTTGTGATTACCCCCCATCTTCTCTCTATTATATCCAATTTCATTTGCGCATTGCGAACTTTAGTAGTTACCCGCATGAAGTAGCATTTTGCCCAAGGGGAATAAGGTTTTTGGCTGATTTCTGTAGATATTATGGAGAGAATTCAATTCGAAATGAGAAGCAGTAAATCATGGAAATAGAAACCTAGAATTTAATGCAAAATTTATGTAAAATAGCTCCTCTTCTCAACAGTTGAAAGGGAGTAGTTTTTGCCTCCTCTTCTTATATGTTTATCCTGTTTCTTATCAACTATTCCCTTGGAAAATTTAGTTTTTGAAAGCTGGCAGTAGCATTCTGTTTAAGAGAACTGGATCTTTAGCTGATCCACGGATTTTTTAGAAGATTGTTCCTTTAGTTCTACTGAGTTTTAGAATCTGCAAATAATGTCACATGAATGCGGAAAGAATTCAATCCAAAACAAGGAACAATAAATCATGAAAAAAGAACCTAGGTTTTGATACGAGATTTATCTCAATGTAGATCTTCTGTTTGACAGCTAATTGAAAATTTTCTCCTCTGCTTTTATGTTTTATCCCGTTAATGCCTTATAAGTTTTTGTGTGTTTTGTTTTGTTGAGTTTAAATTTCAGAAGTAAGAAACATGAATGTGGTAGAATTCAGTTTCGAACAAGAAACTGTAGATTATGGAAAGAGATGTAGTAATAGATAGAAGAGCAAGAATTAGCACTATTAATTGTATGCTGTCTTTATGTTTCTCTTCAAGAATAAAAAAGGCTAAGTATTCATGGAACTTGCTCTACCAATGTCTGTTATTCATGTTGCATGTTTTCTGATGAAATGTGGATATGTAGGGGGTTGTATCATGTAGTCCATCCTTGATTCATCACTTGTGATGCTTTGCAAGTTTGGCTTATAGGCTATCTTGCTGCATCATGAACACTGGTGGTGTAAGGCATGCTTCGTTAAGTTAAATTCAGATAGATTAGGCTTCCATAGCTGTATAGTGTTAGGTCTTCAGTCAATATGTTGAAGCAAGTGTATGAATTAGGTTGCAACTGCTTTGAAGAAAATGTAAAGCCTGCCATATTCATAACCATAATATCCAATGTTCTTGCATGGACAGTTTGACAATCTTCTGTTCCATGGCAATTTGTGACTGTGACTGATGAAATTAAGGAGCCTTTTTTGCTGTATTTGGGCTTCTCACAAGCATCTGCTACTGATATAGCTGGTTTCCTCACTCCAACGGAGTTTCAGTGATTTCAATATGTGAGGCAATATCTGTCCCTTGGAAGTTACTTTGTTTTGGGTCTTATCTAAAAATATCCACTAAATAAAGGGCAGTCTAGTGCACTAAGCACTTGAGCATGTAGGGTCCAGGGAAGGGGTGGACCACAAAGGGTCTATAGTATGCAACCTTACCTTGCATTTTGCTAGAAGCTGTTTACACATCTCTAACTTGTGACAACTCAACTATTGCGCCAAGGCTCCCCTTCTTCTCTAAAATTATCCACTATTTTCAAAAATAAAAAAATTTAAAAGAAATAGATAATTAATACTATTGAACTCCTGTAGTGGTTAAGTAAATATTTCCTTGTATTTTTCACCCTTTTATAGTTAAGTATAGACTCCATTAGCTGTAGTTGTGGTTGATTTCCTATTTGTCCCTCTAGGGTCCAACAATTCTTGCCACTAACATCCTTGTTGCAGGGATAAATTTCTCGAAGATTAAAAGAATTTCTTGCATAGCCCTCTGTTTTAACTGATTTAGCTTCATATTTTCTCTGGTCGTGGTGCATTTTGGCTAAGCTGAACCTTTATTTAGCTGTAGCTCTGAAACTATTTCTGGTCATTGTTTGCTCTTCACGGCGTTATCCTTCTCATTTATGCAAAGTGTTTCATCAAAAGTAATCATGCAGCTTAATACAACTAGGACCAGGATTCTTCTGCCTTTCACAGTTTCTGTTCACCTCATCCCTTTTAACCTTTTCCCTGATTGTTTTTCTCATTTCACATGGACAGGCTTTCACCTCTCTACCTCCAGTACAGAAATCAAACTCTCAATTTGATGCCTCAGACCTAGTTAGGGAAGTAGAGACACTAGTTGTCAATATCTCCCAATGAGTCTCTACTTGACACCTAAACTGCGGTTGTGATTAATTGACTCTTGGGACTTCACAAAGTTTGTGTCAACTCTATGTGAAATTAACTATCTGGGAAAAGATCAAATTGACAAATAATTGGTTCTTGGCCTGTGAGCTATCACATTCTTGGCATATGAAGAGAGCCCTGCCAAGATGCTATGCAGACCTTTGGAATTCACCTGCAGTAATTAGCTGACAGAAACCAAGCCAGTGTTTTCAACTATTATACCACTGACAAGGAGAGTCAAGAACTTTTTAAGTTCCTTCATGTGCATGACTTCAATTTGGTTGCTGAGGTTTCCTGGTTTTCTACCAAGCATTTCTAATCGACCCAGTTAATAATTGTAAATTCTCAAATAAGATCTTTCCATTTGAGAAGAAAACATCCAGCTCTATGTGGCACCGTCAGTGGGAAAACCTCATAAATAAGCTGGAGACTTTATAAGAAAAGAGATAGCTACCTGAAGGGAGGCTCTGCCCATCACTACAACCAATCATCTATTATTTTCTGTTGTTTGAAGACCATTTAAGAAAAAAGAAAAAGGGCAGAAGATAAAATGAAAGAAAGAAAGAAAAAATTAGGGCACAATTCTACTATCATTGGACAGATTGGGACAAATTACAGCCTGTTATTGAGGCAAAGTGTGAAACTGGTTGATTACTTGCATTCAGTGATATAACATTGAGACTTGGGGGTCTCCTCTAAGAATTGGGTGAAAAGATGGAACCTTCCCACCAAAGACTCTTTGCTTTTGGCGGAACCTTGAGGTTCATCTAAGCTTATTCAAAGTCTTTATCATAGAAGATATGCTGGCTTCTCAGCTAAGCATGTGTAGATTATGACATCAAATACTTCTAAACCCTCAAACTATAACTCCCTGGGTTTTAGAAACACAATATTAATATTTTAAATTCATTTCAAAAGTCGGGATCCCTATTTTGAAATTTCTTTGCAAAATCAATCTTGAATAATAATAATTTTCACAAAATTGTTTTAAAAAATACTTGAGAGTTATTTCTTTTAAAAAAAGACTCACGTCTGAGTCACATTACCTACCATTCAATTTTTAAAAATCATTCCTAGAGTTTATTATTCACATCACAATCATAGCACGTAGTGCTTTTGATGGGGATCATCATCCCACATTTTTTTAATTTTTTTTTATAGTTTAGTTTTACTTTGGATATTTACCACTAAGGCTATTAGGTTTCTTTGTGTCTTGAGACTTAAGTAGGGGCAATTTTGTCTTTTTCCTAGATTAGGGTTAGATGCCCCCTATTTAAGATCATTTTCTCTTTTGTTTAAGAAGCTTTTGATGAATAATGGATGAAGATTTTGTAAGACTTGGTGGATTCCTCGTTCTAGCTTCTTTCTTGTGGCATGAAGCCGCATTTAGTACAAGGCCGAATTACTATCATTTTATTTGTACATCAGTAATTTTTCTATTTTATCTTTTAATGGAGGATTTTTGTACTGCATGTGGTTACATGATCTACGTCAGTGATAATCTATAATTATTATTTTGCTTTAAATTTCTGAAACCTTAGATCCAAAACTTAATCAGGACCATTCATCAATTAAAGGAGTGATTCAAATTAAAACTTCGATCTTAACTTAATTGATGGAGATCTGGGATGATCTCAGATCCTGTAATTCGTTGTAGGCTATTCGTGCTTATTAAGGCTTTTTTCTGCATGTTAAAAATGCTAGTGGTAGTTTAATTTACGTTTTCTTATTTAAATTGATTCTGATATGATCTTAGCATATAGATTAGATCATTTCGCATGCTATCTTGCATTAGCTTTATTACGTCTATAATCAATAACTTAAATAAAAAAGTAACTTCCACCATAAACTGGTGTCTCACTTTTCCACTAAGCTTCTTGACCTTAAGCTTGACTTCTAGTTCTTTCAATGTTGATCTACAAGGTTTTTGGTAGGTTAAGTATGTGGGGATGGACTCAATAGACAAAACTAAAACAATAGACTGAAAGACTATGACATAGCAGCACATAAACTCTTAGATTGTTTTGAAATTATAATTTCCATTCCGAAAATTTCACACCACTAATTCTCTTATTAGTCGCTCATGCAATGCATCATAACACATTTTTAACATATACATGCATCTATACATCTTTTTGTTATCATCATTATCATCAAGACCTTATCCTGATTAGGGGTTGGCCACATGAATCTTGTTCCTCCATTCCCCTCTATTAAGTATCATGGCTTCATTTAGTTCCAAAGTTTTTAAATTTTTTCTCACCACCTCTATCCATGTTCTTTTGGGCCTTCCCCTTGCCCTATTAGAACTTTCGACTTGCATTGCCTCACTCCTTCTAACCAATGCCGTTTTAGAGAATAAATATATTAACTTGATAGGTCAAGTAAAATTGCAATGCATTACAATCATTCAAAATATTGATATCAAACTAACAATCCATCACACTATAGTACTTATAGAGATTTCAAACTCTCATTACCATGTCTGCCAATATTGTCACATCCCGGTCTTTCTAAAAATAATATTTGAAAATTTTCTTTATTTTTAAAACAAGTTAGAAAAATCATAATATTTATATATTTTCAAAAAGGTCCACCTTTGAACCACATGTCACGTGCGAGACCTTATCACATACATTAAAGTAAGGGAAAACACATTAAATCAATTTTTCTTTGCCACAAGATCCACTAGTCACCAATTAAATTACGAAATAAAACACGCTTCCTAAGGTTTCTAATATCATGAGTATCAACCTTAAACTTATTGTCAAGTTACTAACATAGTCCAAAATAAAAATGTAACTTCTAATATAGCTGACTTCTCTTTTGCTCATGTACATCCAAAGTGCGATGCAAATCTCTCACTATAGAAGTGCCTTCTCTCTTTCTCTTGACCTTGTCGAAGTCTCACTTGGAATGGTTGTAGGGGAGTGCGCATAAATGCTTACGTTGGAATAATGAGAATACTATAGCCCTTCAAATTTTTAAACAGGTAATAATGAGAACGTATATGTAAATAGCACTAACAGTTAACATACTAAGTTTAGATTAAATTTGAGCATGTATATTCAACAATAGAACAACTATATTTATGAACATGCTAAAAATGGATATTTATCTCAAATCTAGCATAATTAACATAATACCAGAAAACTCAGATAATAGTTTACATCAAATTTCCTACAAGTCTCGATCGATAATGGAAAACGGAACATGAGATGCTCTAATAAGAAAATAAATAGAAGGGGCAGTCCCGGTGCATGAAGCTCCCGCATATGTGAGGTCTAGGGAAGGGGCGGACCACAAGGGTCAATAGTACGCAGCCTTACCTTGCATTTTGCAAGAGGTTGTTTCCACGCCTTGAACTTGTGACCTCAAGGTCACATGACGACAACTCTATAGTTGCGCCAAGGCTCTTCTTCCATTAAGAAAATAAATATGATCTTGGAATCTTGCTCGACAAATCATCCAAGTAACCCTATGTATTGTATGGGGTGACAATTTCAGTCCTGTCACAAGGACACTAGCCCACCTATCCTACTAGTAGAGACCTCCATGCATGTCCAATGCTCTTGGATTGTTCAACTCTCTTGGACCATCAACATCACAATCCACATTGTCCAACTCTCCTGGACATCATACACACCTCCTATACTGTACAACACTCTTGGACATCAACTGCACATCACACACAGTCCAACGCTTCTGGACTACCAATATGTCCAACGCTCTCGGATGTCATCAGGCCTTACAGTTGCTCAATGAGCACATGCCTTAGGATATACCTACTCGAGTCATCGTTGAGTGGCTTTTCCCTTCAAAACAAATCAAAATGTCGCAGGTCTTATAGCATTTCTATGAGTGCTAGCCTTGAAAACTCCAATGAAATCCATAGATCGCTTTCTACTATAAGTAATACTTGATATAGAAAAGTTCGAGTTTTTCATACAATCCCATGCCTAAATGGGCATTTTCAAAAGTTTTCATGGTACAAGGCTTTCCCTATATATAATTTAATGTTTCAATGTATCCCCAACAACAAAATTAGGTCTCTCCAATGATAGATTCATAGCTATGGGTTCAAGGCGCAATGGTAAAAGTTGTCGTCATATGACCTTGAGGTCACGGGTTCAAGGTGTGGAATCTGCCTCTTGCAAAAATGCAAGGTAAAGCTACATACTTTAGGCCATTGTGGCCTGCCCCTTCCCTGGACCCCGCATAGGCGAGAGCTTCATGTACCGGGGCTGCCCTTTACCAATGATAGATTCATAGCCATTTTTCAAGTGTCCTCGTTACGTACACATAGTCATGAGCAAACTAAAAGAAAGACCTTCAATCCAAACATTACATGTGTCCCACACTTCCATGAGTAATTATGAATGATAACAATATGAAATGTTATCTACAATCCATATAATTCAAGTAAACATAGTGTATTATCCAAAATATTTGTTGGTTGCTTCACATACATATATCAGTGATCTTTAATCCATTGCCACTACTTAAGAGTGTATTAAAGATTCATCTTACCAAATTGCTCATGCTTGCCTGTAGAAACTTTTATTAGTTAGTGTGAAGATTAAAGTAACCTAATAAAGGTTCCTAGTCGTTACTATGCTAGTTTCCTTCATGACTTTCCTTTAGATTATGCATTTCTTTAGTATGGGTATTCATAGAATGATTCCATAACTCCTAAAATGTTTAACTAGAGGTCTGATATCATTGGTTAGCTATCCTTAACAACCTACTCTAGGTTATTCCTCTTTTAGACTCATATCATATAAAAGACTAGGTATATGTTATATATTGCCAAGTTTTCATATGACTTTGCTACAAACCAATGGAAACATGGTCTAGGCAATTCATTACTGTTTTGGATAGTAGTACTAAGTACAAAATTACATCCTCTAATTTATTTCTTTAGCATGTTGTTTACCATGGACCTTTAGCTTATCATGTTCCCAATTTTGGCTTAAAACACCTAGGTACTCAAGTCTCCTATGCATGCATAGCTTGTTAGCCACAGCCATATTACATGAATTTTAAAGTGTAAATTTCTGCAAAAAACTTGCAGTTTGTAGCTTAGAGTTTTCACCATTATAGAATAGGTATTCACCTCCAATCAACCCATAATTGGCCTGCACACGTTACCAACAACCTCCCATACACTCCAACCACAATTGGAAGGGAATGACTGTCATGCGTAAGTGCCTTAGGAATCAAATTTTCTGCCTTGAATAATCCATGAATATCTACTACTTGGGTAAAGAAGACTTCCACCAATTCAAAGGTACATTCAATAGCATCGAAAAGAAACATACAACTCCCATTGTACTTAATTGTTACTTAGCTTATTACAACTCCAAATACCACCAGGAACTAGGCGTCAATTTTCTAGCCTAGAGGGCCAGAAACTTCACGTCTAGTTCCATTACATGTTCTAGCATGAATTCATCCATGAATCTCTCTAAATCATCATCCTTACTTCCTCCATCCATTCCATTGAAGTTACACAAGTGATAAATCAATTCCCATTAACATTTTTAAAGGAAAATGCATGATTAAAACATAGTCTACTGAATTCTAAAAACTGAGTTTTACTGATTACCTAAAACATGAGAATTTGAATGACGCACCTCATATACCTCTCACAATAGTTTGAAACATTCCAAAATGGTTACATTGTATATAATTTGCATTGACTCAAATGGGTTTTCAAACAAACCCAAGTATAGTATGCACAACATGTAAAACTGAGTTTTGCCGAGAAATCCAAAATTTTCATTTTCGACCATAATACCTTGAATTTATTGCCCTAATGGCTTGACCCATTCAATAACATATTTTTTGCCTGTTGAATATAGCATAGTATTGCATAGCTTTACTTAGCCTTAGCCTTGGTCGTAGTTTTGTTTTATTTTTAGTCCTGCATTGTATAGTTAGGAGCATGTAAATATTCTTGTTTAGTATATATATGTGTTAAGTGTGAGGTGCAAAATCACCAACACATATTCACCCATTCTAAGGGTTTCTCTCTACCTCTCTCTTGGCTCCACTTTAACATGGTATCAGAGCCATAAGAGAAACCGTAATTATCTACCTTCTCTATTTTTTTTTTTTCCCTTTTGGTTTGGTCGTGTATCCATTCTGGCAATTCCTTTGGCGCCCGTGCTTCTTTATTGGTCACCCCTCTGTCATCTTTGGTGTTCCTAGATCACTGCTACTGTCGCTAGATTGTTGTTGCCGCTGATCTTCGTCGCAGACCACCTAAATAAGTAATCATGGCTTCTAAAAATGATATTTTCACTTTTTTAATTTTTGGATCTCCTGTTATTACGTTGGAGAAATTAATTGGTAGTTAAAATTATTTGTCTTGGTCTGCCTTTGTGGAATTATGATTTATGGGTCAAGGTTATGAAGACCATTTGGTCAAGAAAGAGGAAAATATTTCTGCTGTAGACAAAGTGCAATGGAAAAAGATTGATGCACAATTATGCAGTCTATTATGGCCATCCGTGGATCCCAAAGTTTTACATCATCTTCGCACCTATAAAACATGTTTCAAATTTTGGACTCAGGCCAAGGGCTTATACACGAATGATATTCAATGTTTTTACAAAGTTGTTTCTTACATTGTTCATGTTAGACAACAAGACATGGATCTTTCGACTTACATAGGAAAGATTGCATCCCTTAAGGAGTTCTTATCTCTGATGCCTTTTACTGCTGGTGTAGAAGCCCAACAAACATAGACTGATAAGTTTTTCATGGTGTTGACTCTCATTGGGCTCCGCCCAGACCTTGAATCCGTCAAAGATCAAATTCTAGCTAGCTCTTCGGTGCCCTCATTGGATGAAGTATTTGCCTGCTTGTTGCGCATCTCCTCTACTTAGACAGTTACTTATGATGGCCCTTCAAATTCCTCAGATTTGGCTTCTCAGGCAAATACTAGAGGTTGTCGTGGTGGTGTTCTTAACCGAGGATAGCGTCCTCAGTGCACATACTGTAATAAGATTGGACACACTTGGGATTAGTGTTACCAACTACCCAAGCGACCTGCTCGCATTGCTAACATTGTCCAGTCATCTGACACCCAGTTACTTGACTCATCTGAGGGCTCCACATCTTAGAATATTACCCTGACTTGTAGTGACTATGATGCGTACCTCCAGTATCAGGCAGCCAAGTCATCTTCCGTTGCTTTCGTCACTTAGGCTGGTAATCCTAGTGTTTGCTTTACTCATTCTTTTTCTATTGGCCCATGGATTCTAGACTCTGGAGCTTCTAAGCACATATCTGGTAACAAACACCTTTTCTCTTCTCTTACTTGTTCTTCTACTTTACCTATTGTCATTCTAGCCAATAGTTCTAAAACTGTAGCTAAAGGAATTAGTTTGGCTTATCCCCTTCCTACTCTTCCTCTCACCTCTGTACTTTATGTATCTGAGTGCTCGTTTAATCTTATTTCCATCAGTAAAATGACTCACACTCTTAATTGCTCTCTCACTTTTTTTGATAAATCTGTAATCTTGTAGGACTAGGGTACAGGGAAGACGATTAGTACAGGGTGTGAGTTTCAAGGCCTTTACCATCTCACATCACCTGCAGCTCCTGCTGCTTGCATCTTTACTGATTCTCTTGCCCTTATTCACAATCGTTTTGGCCATCCTAGTCTCTTCAAACTTCAAAAGATGGTCCCTCATTTTTCTACTTTGTCGTCTCTTGAGTGTGAGTCTTGTCAACTTAGAAAGCATACTCATATTTCGTTTCTAAAGCGTCTCAATAATCAGGCTATGTTTCCCTTTGAACTTGTCTCCACTAATGTTTGGGGTCCTAGTCGTATTATTTCTAGTTTGGGTTTTTAGTACTTTGTAACTTTTATTGACGATTATTCTCGATGTACTTGGTTATTCCTTATGAAGAATCGATCTGAATTATTCTCAAATTTTAAGAAATTTTGTGCTGAAATTAAAACTCAATTTAATGTTGCTATCCATATTTTACGTAGTGGCAGTGCACGAGAATATTTTTGTGCACCTTTTTCTTCTTTTGTGTCTCAACAAGGAATTCTTCACTAGTCATCTTGTGCCCATACTCAACAAAATGGAGTAGCTGAATGCAAAAATCATCATCTCATAGAGACAACCAGCACTTTACTTCTTCACAGTCATGTTCCTTTTCGTTTTTGGGGGGATGCTATTCTCACTGCTTGCTACTTAATTAATTGTATGCCTTCTTCTGTGTTGCATGATCAAATTCCCCATTCCATTCTCTTCCCCACACAACCTCTTTATCTTCTTCCTCCTTGTGTTTTTGGATGTACTTGTTTTGTACACAACCTTGCACCTGGGCAAGATAAGCTTTCCGCTAAGGCCACACAACGCATCTTTTTGGGATATTCCAAGCTTTAGAAGGGGCATCGTTGTTATTCTCCTGACACTAATCGATATCTTCTCTCAGCATATGTAACTTTCTTTGAGCAGTTACCATTCTTCTCATCCATTGTTGAGTTACTCTCCATTTCTAAAATTTTACCTCTTTCCTATATTTCCATGCCTGCAGATGATGTCTCCCATCCTCTTCAAGTTTATCATCATCGGCCTCCTCTTGAAGCTGTTGCAGGTTCCCCAGAAGTCCCTGATGACAATCTCCCTGTCCCACCGGCTTCGCCTACTTCGGCCCTGAATTCGGTTGATAGCTTGCCTATTGCTCTTCTAAAAGGTGATCGATCTACTCGTAATCCTGATCCTATCTATAATTTTTTGAGTTACCATCAATTATCTTCATCCTATTATGCATTTGTTTCCTTCTTGTCCTCTATTTCTACTCCTAAAAGCACCAGTGAGGCTCTTTCACATCCTGGGTGGAGACAAGCCATGGTAGATGAAATGACTACTTTGCATACGAATGGTACTTGGGACTTGGTTCCTTTGCCACCTGGTAAAACTATAGTGGGTTGTCGTTGGATATATACTGTTAAGATGGGTCCTGATGGATAAGTTAATCGACTTAAAGCCTGCATAGTTGCTAAAGGCTATACTCAGATTTATGGTCTTGACTATGGTGACACCTTTTCCCCACTTGCGAAGGTTGCCTCTGTTCGATTATTCCTCTCCATGACTGCTATGCAGCATTGGCCTCTTTACCAGCAGGATATTAAAAATGCTTTCCTTCACGGTGATCTAGTAGAGGAAGTTTATATAGTGCAATCGCCTGGCTTTGTTGCTCAGAGGGAGTCTTGTTTAGTGTGCAAATTGGGCCATTCTCTATATGGCTTAAAACAATCTCCTTGAGCATGGTTTAGGCGATTTAGCTCTGTTAGTCAGGAATTTGGAATGCTTCGGAGTGAAGCAGATCATTCTGTTTTCTATTAGCACAACTCTTTGGGTTAGTGTATCTATCTAGTGGTCTATGTGGATGACATTGTCATATCATGCAGTGATCAGCATGGCATTCAGAGACTTAAACAACATCTCTTCCATCACTTTCAGACTAAAGACCGGGGAAAACTGAAGTATTTTCTAGGAATTGCGGTAGCTCTGTCTAGTATAGGTATTGTCATTTACAAAGAAAATATGCTTTAGACATTTTGGAAGAAACTGGCATGTTAGATTGTACGCCTGTGGACACACCCATGGACCCGAATGGTAAGCTTGTATCAGGACAGGGGGAGCCTCTAGTAGACTCTGGAAAATATCAGCGACTTGTGTGTAAATTGAATTATCTCACTAGTACTTGACCATATATCTCTTTTGCTGTAAGCTATGTAGTTGCAGGCACAAGGCACACCCAGGTGCAAGGGGTGTGCCTTGCGCCCAGAGGGATTAGGCTCGCCTTGTCTTGTGACTAGGCATCAAGCCGCAAAATTAAGGATTTTAACTATTTAAAAAAAAATCAGAAAAAATCTAAAAAATTGCAAAAAGAATAAAAAAAAAGCATAGAAATATAAAGATATGAATAAATACTTGTCAACAATACAATAACAACTTAACAATCTAAGGAGTAAGGACTTAAGGTTAAATCAAACAATCAATCATACAGTTATACACATAGAAGTAAGTTGAGACTTTGAGAAACATACAAATATAATAAATAATGAAACAACAGGGAGTAGTAGCCTAATAGGGAGGGATTACTCCCTCAATCTGCTTTGGTCTCGTCATCATCGCCATCATCGTCCTATAAATCCAGGAACAATAAACAATCAAACAACAGTTTTGTAAATAAAGTATAACAAATGTTAAAGAGAACTATTACGACTTAAGAGCCATTTTCGTGCACCTCTTCCTCATCAGGAAGATCAAGACCATCATCAGAATCATCTCCCTGAGAGATGTTGACATCCTCCTCCTCCTCCTCAGTCTCCTCATTGCCCTGTTCTTCTCCAACATCCTCATCTGGTTCTTGATGAGCATGAGCTTGAGACTGAGAAATGTGGCTCCCCCTCTGCCCCCTCCCTCACCTTTGGTATTGCCTAGTAGATGGAGCATCGTGTTCACTTGATCCTTCGGCAAGCTCAACATTTAACCTGGTGAGGTCATCACCCTGATGCACTAAATCATCTCCAGCATCTTCTTGAACAATCCGTTCATCACTTTCGTCTACCTCTCGTAACATAATAGGATCTGTATAAGTTTGCATTTTCAAACGATCCTCATGTCGACGACAAAGGCGTTGATTGTATTGAACGTATACTAGATCGTTCAATGTCTTAGCGTGCAGCCTATTCCTCTTCTTAGTGTGGATTTGAAAAAAGAAGAAGTAAATGTAAATTTAGAAAGAATGAATGTTATACTAAATTACTAATAACTAACTACTAGTACTACATATTAATATCTAAGTAGCTTACGTTTGCAAAGACTCTCCAGTTGCGCTCGCAAGGAGATGCACTGCATATCTGGGAGAGGACCTTAATGGCGAATGTTTGAATATGTGGGGCTTCAGTCCCAAAGGTAATCCACCACTTACCTGCATTAGTTGAAAAAAAATTAAAGTTAGAAAAATGAATAAAATTTAGAAGTTAAAACTTAAAACATAGGATAACATAAAATACTTACAGGGGGCTAGGGTTTTTCTTTCGTATATTGCCAGGTCATTGCCAAACAAGCTTCTAGCATGTTTGTCGAGGGATATCTGATCTATCACCATGTCAGCCTCATCTCTATCATATAACCTACTAATGGCATGCATTAGACCATTCTTGATATCACAGTTACGCTCAATTTTAATGTCATGATCATAATAGAAGGATGGGTTGAGGTAATATCCCGCTGCATGCAAAGGCTGGTGAAGTTGAGGATTTCATCTACTGTTCATAATCCCCCAAACATGAGTGGCCTGGCGCTCATCCCCTACTAGATTGGCTTGAATCTTGTCTTTAGCCCTAACTATAGCCTCAAAGATGTATCCCATCGCTGGCTTCTCCTCACTGTTTACCATCCTCAAAACCTCTATAAGTGGAACCATAATCTTCAAACAGAAGAGGATGTAGTTCCAGAAGCTAGTGCGTGATACAATCTTTTCAACTCTTTTACCCTCAGGCTTTTTTGGCCATTTATTGTTCATCCACTCTGAACAGTGGAACATTGCTCTCAACTCTGTCTTGAAATTGTGGATGCTCTCTAGGCTTAAGAAGTTGGTGGCAAAGCGCGTCACTACAGGTCTGACCAAATCCCTTTTTTTTGTAAACCTTCTCATAAGATGAAAGACATGTGTGTGGCTATATATAAAAATCGTCATCGCCCTAGCTTCTGCCACAGTTTTCTTCACAACTGGTAATTTCCCTATGTCCTCTAACATCAAATCAATGCAATGAGTTGCATAGGGGGTCCAATATAAATGTGGCCTTCTCACCATCAACTCTCCTCCCATAGCAATGTCGTTGGAGGCATTGTCAGCTATGACTTAAAATACAAAAAAAGGTCAAATTATATAGGATGAACTTGCATTATATGCTTATAAACAATTTAAAATACCTAACAACTTATAGATATAAAATTAAACTATTACCTGAACCACATTGTTTTCTCCAACTTCATCAATCACCTCCGCCAACACGTCAAGTATTAGGCTTTCACTCTTGACTTGTGCAGACCCATCAATAGATTTAAAAAAAACTGTCCTAGTTGGACAGTTCACCAAAAAGTTGACAAGGGTGCGATCAATCAGTAGGCCCTTATGTTTGTTGTGTGGGCATCTTACGCCTCTTATCCCCAATGACAATACCAGCAGCCCTGGTACAATCAATTTCTTGCACCTCATCGTCATCATCATCATCATCATCATCATGCAGGCCAAACAAATTTTTTGGCCGTTCCATCTCTCTTGTTATTCTCTCTCTAGTCTCTCTCTTCTTCTTTGTTTCATTCATATAATCTAATTTTTTTTTAGATATCTTAGGTGTGACTAGAGAGCATTTTTTGGCATTCCTATGCCCACATGTCAAATGTTGCTTTAATCTAAATATTCCACCACTATATCTATTCCCACAAAGCTTGTACTATATCAAATTTTTATCATTTGGATTCCGTGCCTCTGCATATTCCCTCCTTGGATCCATTACTCTAGAAGAAGCAGTGGTGGAGCCCCTTGATGATGACATATTGTAGACTTTGTAGTATCAATAGGAAATAGGAATACAGGAAACTACGAGAGTGGAATGGAGAGTGGAAACAAATCAAGCAATCAGAGATTCAGAAGAGGAAACCTGCAAACAAATAGAACAAAAAAATAAATAAGTAACAGTACAAAATAAAAAAATTACTGTTGTTAGTGAAAAAAAAAGTAAGAAAAAACATCAAAAGATTCTATTGATAAGTTGTTTTTAGCATTCCTATCATCCTATGATGACACTTACACATTTGCTACAAAAATGGAAAAAAAACCCTTATTGTTTTTTTATTGTTTTTTGTCAAAAATAACAAAAAAAAAAATACAATAAAAAAAATAGTCAATTAAGCTCATGGGTCAATCGTTTTTAGCATTATGATGGTGAGGATATGCGTATTTGCTTAAAAAAAATGAAAAAAATATGGATTACTGATGTATTTTACATTTTCACGAAAAAAATTACAAAAAACTACAAATATAGTGCATAATACACTAAATCAATGAAAACGGATGGAAAGAATGAAATGGAGTTTTCGTTTTTAACTTTAGAGTATAAATATGTTGAGTTTTTAAAGAAAAAAGAAGCATTATGCAAAAAAAAAAAGAAAAAAGAAATACTGGTTTTACCTTTTTTTACAAAAAAAGAAAAAAAGAAAATAAATAGAAGTTACAATCTTACGATTCTTACCTCAATTACTTGGATTTGGATGGAATATTACTTGTTCAGAAAGGAAGCAGTAGAATAGGGAAGAAGAAGAATGAAAAAAAAAAAAAAAACCCGTAAGTAGGGTTACATCTGCTGATGTGCTTGGAATGGGGGGCGCATTAGGCGCAAGGTGTATCCAAGTGCGCGACTATTCGCAGCACGACTTAAGTTGCTGCGCCTAGTTGAAGTCGAGTCGCATGGGTCACGCCTGTGACTACGTAGGCTGTAAGTGTAGTCAGTCAATTCCTACAGTCACTGTGTGATAGTCATTGGGATGTTGTGGTGCATTCTTCGATATATTAAAGGAGCACCAGGTCAAGGTGTGTTATATGAAAATAAATGCCACACTCAAAATTGTTGGGGACACATATGCTAACTGGGCTAGTTCTCCTTCAGATAGGCATTCTAGCTCAGGATATTGTGTTTTTGTTGGAGGTAAGTTAGTATCTTGGAAAAGCAAGAAACAAAATGTAGTTGCCAGATCAAGTGCAGAAGCTGAGTATCGAGCCATGGCTCTGGCAACATGTGAACTTATTTGGCTGAAACAACTACTCTATGAGTTGAAATTCGAAGAGGATGAAAGTATGAAGCTAATATGTGATAACCAAGCAGCCTTACATATTGCATCTAATCTCGTTTTCCATCAAAGGACCAAACACATAGAAGTGGATTGTCATTTTATTAGAGAAAAGATCTTGTCGGGATGCATTGCTACTAGCTTCGTCAATTCAAATGATCAACTAGTAGACATCTTCACAAAATCTCTCAGAGGACCTCGCATTAAATATATTTGTAACAAGCTTGGTGCATATGACTTATATGCTCCAGCTTGAGGGGGGGTGTTGAATATAGCATAGTATTGTATAGCTTTACTTAGCCTTGGTCTTAGTTTTGATTTATTTTTAGTCCCACATTGTATAGTTAGGAGCATGTAAATATCCTTGTTTACTATATATATATATGTTAAGTGTGAGGTGCAAAATCACCAACACACATTCACCCATTCTAAGGGTTTCTCTCTATCTCTCTCTCTTGGCTCCACTTTAACAAATCAAATGAAGATATTTCATATGTTGTTTCAAGTAAAAACTCATATATCCTACAAAAGTCTTGTAAAACTGAGATTCACTAGAATATGTTAGAAATCAATGTTTTTAGCATAGATCATCGTACCTACTGGTTTCATAGCGGAAATCATCTCATCAAAACATTTCATAGGTATTAGAGAAGACCCATAAATTATTTTTAAGCAATTAATCATGTATAACACCTAAAGTTTGTAAACTGAGATTTATCAATGACTTGAAATTAAAAAATCTTTAACATTCCCTTGGGCATAACTCCTACTGTAATACCTTGATTTCTTTGACTTTTGAACAGTAAGTAATTGATAGTTAACCTAAGATAACCCTTCTGGAATTTCATGTAAACAGTAAGCATAAACATGTAGGTTTTAAGAACTAAAATTCATATAATAAGCACAAAAACAGGAATTTCTGCTGAACATAACATGCATACAGGTATTGAAGGTTTCAAATCATTAGTATTCATCAAAGAGCCCTAATGCCTCCCACGAATTTTCATTTGTTTGCAACTTCTTCCTGCAAAAAAAAAAAATGTAGGCAAGCAGCTGGAATTGAGCTCCCCAATGGGGTGCGTTCTTTTCCAGCTGGGGGGCGTCCTCCTCCTGATTGCATCAAAAACCGTTCCTTGGTTGGTACAATATTCCACCTTCAAAGTCCTCCACTTGCCCTGGTTTCTGGACTCCCAAACCAGTCCACTTTCAAGGAAAAATCCACTGATTCACACGCTTATTTCCTTGCTGTATGCAGTTTATGGGTCACCCGACCACACCCTTGTTCCTCCTCCAAATCTCTTCTTTTCCCAAGTAAAGCCCTTCAAAATCTGAGATTTATATGGTTTTTCTTCTACAACAAGAGCTTCAATCCTTGGGCTGAAAACCAGACTCGTCCCAAGTCTTACAAATCTCCAATCTCAATCTCCTTGCAGCCTCCAAGCTTCATATATTTGGGGAAGATGAAAGGGAAACCCTAGATTTAGGTTTAAGATGTTTTTTATTTGCAACTTGGGGAAAGCAAGGTTTTTTAAGCATTTAACCTAGCCCTAAGCATTTAACCTAGCCCTTAAGTCCCACATGATTGGGGGCATGGTTTCATGTGAGTAAAACCTATCGCAAGGTGGTTTCACCCTTCTACCCTTATTAAGTTGAAGGTTTGGCCTATTTCAATCACAACTTCATTACTAAGACTTGGTCTACTTCACCTTTAACCCTTTATCTTACTTTCCAATTCCTTGTATTCTCATCTTAGCCTAAATTTCTAAATAGTTTCTCCCCCTTAATGATATGTAATTGATATCCTAAATGTATCGGTCTAGAAATTAGAACAGATTAACATGTTGAATCATTGAGAAACTAAGGTGACAAAGAAGAGGAAAAATGAAAAAAAAAATCCTCCATTTTTTGTAACTTCTATATATATATTAATTGAGAATTAAATAATCGTTGGTATTACATCATGAGTGCTCGTCTATCAACTATAAATCCAAGTTCATATATCAAAGCATCAATCTCATTCCCTAAGAGCATCAGAAATGAAAATCTCGTGAGATCCAAACTAAGCACACAAATAGCCCCCTCAATGTTGTGCCTTTGGGTACATCGAGAAGGACTTTTACTGCATCCTTACGGGGCCTACGATTATCTCGGAAGGATGCTGTTTCACCTACTGTGGAATCCTACAACTAATTGAGAAAAATACCACCTTTTAAACGCTCAGTACCTACCAGGCAATATTGAGGGTGATCTGTCTTCCTGACGTCCTCGGCTTTTTTGGCTTAGGCAGTTCTACAATCTTTTCTTTGTAAACCGCACTCTTTCACATTGTTCAAACTCTGGTCCAACAGATTGCTTGAGTGAGAGGACTGGAGTCACTCGACTGGTTGGAGAGGGGAAAGAGAGCACTTGACCAACTCCTCGGATGAGAACCAGTTTTTGGCTAACCTTTTTTAGACAAAAGCCTGCTTTACGAAAAAAGGCTTGCCTTGCCGGCATGACTTGCAAAGTACACGTCTTGTTTCATCACCCTTTATGAAAGGGCTCATGATCGTTACTCAAGCCGACATTCTCGCTTTCGCTTCGTCCACATCCGCTTGTGCGGGAGCTTCCATCAAGGCCGGGATCATTCTGACACAGACCTTACTATCGGTGATATCAACGAATAGCTGGGTGGGTCTCTTGCATAATGGCTTGGTCCTCGCTGCCTAGGGCTAGACGGGGAACTGGGGTTCCAGGATCGGTAGTTCCATCCCCCCTATTAGTTAGTAAGGCCAGTTCTGCTTCATAAGGGCATTTATAGGGCTTATTGCCTTATTACTTTTGAATGTCTGGATTATTCTTCAATCATTCACCCCATCATATCCAATCCCCAGCTGGCTTTCTTTCCCTTACTGTAAGGGAAAGAAGGGCAGTGCTGCCGCTCTGGTGTTGGGAAACCAAATCTGTCTGTCTCTCATGTAGGGGTGGGTTTCCTTCTGGCTAATAACTCGAAGTCCTAGAGGCTAGATGGCTAACCTGTACTAATTTCTTAGCATAGCTCACACTTGGTTCTTTGCCTATTTCAAATTTCAAAACCTAGATATCACCATACCCACATGTTTTTCAAAACTCATTCATGCACTTTTCTAAACATAATAACATATAATAGCTTTTTTTTCAAACAAATTCAAAGTACAAATCATAATTCACATCATGGCTTATTCCCAAGCTAAATCAAACATCATCATTTTGTTTTAAAAACTAAATTCAAAATGTCAAATCTCAGGCGTATCTTTATGCCAAAACCAAACATGATATAAGTATCTTTATGCCAAAACCAAACATGACATAACCTCAGTTCATGTTTAAGAACTTGCCATGTTTCAGGCATAAAAGCATGCTAAAAAATCAGCTTGAATTTGAATCTCAAAAACCGTGTTTGCTATAGTTTAGCAAACTTGCTAAAATCAACTCATCATAGCTCAACTTTGGAGTTTCATAAGCATGACTTTCATATATGGATTTTCAACTCAAAATAGTGGTTATCTTGTAAGATTTTCAATCCAAAAACAGTCCTAAAAAGAACATTAAATCATCTCCAAATTCATCATCATCATCAAGACCTTATCCCAATTAGGAGTCGGCCACATGAATCTTATTCCTCCATTCCTCTCTATTAAGTACTATAGCTTCATTTAGTTCTAAAGTTTTTAAGTCTTTCCTTACCACTTCTATCTACGTTCTTTTGGGCCTTCCCCTTGCCCTTTTAAAACCTTCTACTTGTATTGCCTCACTCCTTCTAACCAGTGCCATTGTTGGTCTCCTTTGAATATGTCCAAACCATCTAAGTCTAATCTCCCTCATCTTGTTATCTATTGGTGCTAGCCCTAAATTTCCTCCAATATTTTCATTTCTAATTCTATCCTTTCTTGTCTTACCACTCATCCATCTCAACATCCTTATTTCTACAATGCTCATCTTATGAGCATGATGTTCCTTAACTACCCAACACTCTGATCCATAGAGCATGGCCGGCCTTATGACCATCCTATAGAATTTTCCTTTTAATTTGAGTGGCACCCACCGATCACACCAAACTCCAAATGCACATCTCCATTTGTTCTAACTCGCTTGGATTCTTTGGGTAACCTCCCTTTCAATCTCTCCACTCTCATGAATCATTGATCCTAAGTACCAAAAGTGGTCTTTTACGGGGACTTCTTGGTTATCAATCTTGACTGATGTTCCATTCCTACTCCTCTCCTTGCTGAAATTGCATTCCATGTATTCTGTCTTGGTTTGGCTAATTTTAAATCCTTTAGATTCTAATGCTTCTCTTCATAACTCTAGCTTTATGTTTACACCTTCCTTGTGCAAATAGCATGCACTAGGGAATCTCCTTGTGTGGATGTTTTGTTAACTCATCCATATCCAATGTGAAAAGGTATGGGCTCAATACCGGTCATTGGTGCAATGCTACAGTAGTCATGAAACAATTGTCACTTTTCATGCATATAACATCACTTAAAAACTGCCAACTTCCTCTATTTCTAAATTAATCAAGATCAAGTTGAGAATATTATTTTGACATGCTAAAACAGTAAGCATCATGAAGCAAAATAACTAAGGAAAAACTTGTTAAAATACTTTAGCGCTTTCACTCTCTAAAGTTTTGTGGCTATGCGCCTATAATAGAGTCATAGCAGAACATCTTCTCATGATCTGTTGCTAACCAAAATTCAAACCAGATAGATGCATGACTTTATTGCAACCTATCAGACTCCAATAGGAGAAAAAAAAAGGTGATAAAATGGCCATTCAGAGCTAGGCAAAGTTCATGCTTAAACATCACCAAAACATATAGTGAAAACCATGCTTTATAGTGCCACATCTTAGTGCTCACATAGTGCGTTGTTAACAGCATATAAAGGATCACCAAGCATGGAAACACATTATAACAGTATGAAAATTGGGCTGAAAGACGTTAAAAACAAATCATAAAATTTTACAAAGGAAGCATCTTTAGCACAGGTTAACAAACCTGCTAAGAAAATGTCCAAAACAAACGATATTCTGCTGCTATGCAATGCCCACACTGAGCATATAAATTCACTTGAGAACATCCAAAAATCAGAGCATAACAGGATGTCAAATAACTGTTCAAATCCAAGCATCTTTAGCAGTATATAGAAATACCTACCTCAGAAATTGTGATAAGACAAACATGCTTAAATTCACTCACTTTTGAAACTCAAAATAACGTGCATAACTACAACCAAAATGTTTTCTCTAGGTTTTACTTTCAAAGGCCTGTTGAAAACTTAGCAATTTTAGACCACCTACGCCACGGACAAATTTAATTTTTCTTGCATTTTCTCCTAGCTTTCTCTTCTTCTTCCTTCCTTGCTCTCCCATGTTTTCTCCCATTTCTCCCTTTCTCTCCCATGTTTTCTCCAGCTTTCTCCCTTTCTCTCTTTCTCCCATCCAGCTACTAAAAAAGGATGTCTTCTTCTAACTAGGATGTCTGTCCATGCTAACATGTTTCCTTGCTGCCCAAGGCAGCCTCCTACTCCACCAGCCACTTCACTAACCTTTCAGAACTTGCTAACATCCTTCCCACCTATTGTTCTAGACGTCCCAACTCCGAATAGTTCTAGGAAACTTCCAAGGCCTTAGATTCCTAAGGGATGTAGGTTACCCTTTTTGGCTTGGTTGCCTAATGTTACTTGGTCCCTATGGTGGGATGTTAGATAGCATAGGATTCACTCTAATCTAAAAAATGTCTAAACCAAAACAGAAAGAGGTGCCACTATAAATCTTCCACACACCCTCTTATTATATAAGCTTCTACTTATCCAATTTGTGACATTTTTATGTAATTGAAAACCTCGTTTTTGGCACAATCTAACCATGGTAATCTCATCATTAAATTGTTGAGCTTCCAAAACATTAGTTTGAATAATGTTTTTCATTGATGCTCAAATTAGGTGCAAAATTTAGGATTATTACACAAATAGAATAAGAAAATACAAGCATGCATTATATGTTCTTGCTTACTAGTACAAAAGATCCTTGAAAAAAGCTGAGGAATCATTAGTCGTGGCCTCGCTAGTGGATGTTGGCCAATCAAGACACCATCTTGTTTGTTCTAAGAGAGAAAATAATTACCATTAGATTGTCCACTCAACCATAGTTTTTTATGGAGGCAAGCCTAGCCCATTTTCTTCTTGTGTACCAATACATCCCATCACAGTGGGATCTTATCATCCTTTTGCTTTTGCTGTTTTGGACTAATCTGATTCTCTGTTTAGCCCCCTACAGACTCTGAGTTCATTGAGTGTTCTTGCGGCTCCATGCACTAAATAGTCAATTTGTAGACTAGTAGTAGTAGCCCTCTACCAGTCCCTAATTTACTTTTCTGTTTCAAATCATAGCCTATTGCAATATAATTAGATTGCAATAGATTCTGAATGTGCTGAAGATGAAAGTGTGGGCAAAAGGGTTGGAAGTGTTAGTGGAGAAGACTTGACTAAATATAATTCTAATAACTAAGTCACTATACGTTAGTGATGGAAGGGTTAATATTGAACTCTAATCAGGGTTTATATTGAATCATCATCATCATCATCATCATCATCATCAAGACCTTATCCCAATTAGGGGCCAGCCACATGAATCTTATTCCTCCATTCCTCTCTATTAAGTACCATGGCTTCATTTAGTCCCAAAGTTTTTAAATCTTTCCTCACCACTTCTATCCAAGTTCTTGTAGGCCTTTCCCTTGCCCTTTTAGAACCTTCTACTTGTATTGCCTCACTCCTAACCGGTGCCGTTGTTGGTCTCCTTTGAACATGTCCAAACCATCTAAGTCTAATCTCCGTCATCTTGTTACTTATTGGTGCCATCCTATGGAATTTTCCTTTTAGTTTGAGTGGCACCCGCCGATCACAGAAAACTCCAGATGCACATCTCCATTTTGTTCCAACTCGCTTGGATTCTCTGGGTAACCTTCCCCTCAATCTCTCCACTCTCATGAATCATTGATCCTAAGTACCGAAAGTGGTCTTTTATGAGGACTTCTTGGTTATCAATCTTGACTGGTTTTTCACTCATACTCCTCTCGTTGCTAAATTGCATTCCATATATTCTGTCTTAGTTCGGCTAATTTTAAATCATTTAGATTCTAATGCTTCTCTCCATAACTTTAGCTTTATGTTTACACCCTCTCATCAAGGAAGACTGTATCATCTGCAAATAGCATGCACTAGGGAATCTCCTCGTGTAGATGTTTTGTTAACTCATCGTAACCAATGTGAAAAGGTATGGGCTCAATGCCGATCCTTGGAGCAATCCTACAGTGACAAGAAAATCACCAGTTTCACCACTAGTGGTCTTAACATTTGTTACCGCTCCCTCATACATATATTTAATTATGTTTATATACCCCTGCGAAACCCCTTTATTGCCCAACACCTTTCATATTAACTCTCCAGAGACTCTATCATAAGCTCTCTAAGTCGATAAAGACCATGTGGAGGTCTTTCTTCCTCTCCCTATGTTTCTCTATTAATCGTCTTAGTAAGAAAATAGCTTCCATGGTAGACCTCCCAGGCATGAAACCAAACTGATTATCTGATACACTTGTTTCATGTCGTAGCCTCTTCTCAATCACTCTTTCAAAAAGTTTCATAGTGTGGCTCATAAGTTTGATCCCTTGATAATTAGTGCAGCTCTTTCCCACGTGTTCCCATCAGGAAAGAAGTTCCAACAGGTAGATGAAGAGCTTGCTGGGACCATCAAGAAGCTTGCCACCTTGAAACTTAATAAACAAGACTATGATGGCCAAGTTGTTTTTTGTGTCAGCCGACAACTTTAGGCTCCATGAGACAACTATGGATGCCCAACACCTCCCAATCCTAAAAGTAGAAGGGGTTCCATTTTCATTTGGGGAATGTATAAAGTTGGTTCAATTGGAAAGCTAAGATACTTTTAGATATTATTATCGGCATTGATATATTCAATTACTATATTTGGAGGATTTCTAATTATGGATTTTTGAGATAATATTGTATCTCCTTAAACCCCTCACCAATCCACAATATCTCCTTAAATCCCTATGAGATCCACAATTAATTGCCTCAAATCACAGCTGTAGATAATAGCTGATTCACTTACCTTGTATAATTTGATTTTATTCTATTTTATCCTGCATAGTCAACCCTTGTATTCCTCTATAAATTGAGAGACTATAAACACAATGAAAAAAAGAATTTCACCTTACTTCTGTTAGTTCGACTTGGTATCAAAGTCTTTATCCTGTGCTTGTCATGCCAACCCTAGAAACTATCCTTTACTGAGAGGCAACACCCACAAATCTACACCCTAAACCCTAAATTTTTTTTGAGATGGCTGACACAAAAGTTCCCTCAGATGTAGTGTCCCACACCTTGACCATCAGCAATGATTTTACCAACCTTCTTTTGGTGTTTGAAAAACTAAGCCTACATAACTACATTAGTTGGGCTCAGTCATTCAAGCTCACCACCAGAGGAAGAGGAAAGTTTGGTAACCTTGATGCTCAAAGAGAATACCTGAAGGGGATATTGTAGCAGTCGAGAAATGGGAAGAAGAAAATGCATTGGTAATGTCTTGGCTAATTCAGACCATGCAGTTAAGCATTGGGAAGAACTAGTTCATGCAAAGTGCAAATGAGATTTGGGAAGTAGTGAAGGGGTCCTACTCAAAGGTGGGAAATGATGGACAGATGCATGAGATAGAAAACCAAATCTGAGACACCAAACAAGGTGACTCGGATGTGAATTCATGTTATAGCAGCTTAAAAGGACGCTGGTTGGAGTTAGACTACTACCAAAGCCTTGAAATAGGTGCTATGCAAGTTCTTGATCAGGTTACTTGAATGATGGGGAAAGTACGAACATGTAAATTCTTTGCTGGCTTGAAACTCGAGTTTGATGTTGTCTGCTCCTTGGCCATAGGAATAAGACCCTTTCCCACTTTAAGTGAGGCCTTCTCCATGGTGAGGAGTGAAGAAAGCAGAAGAAAAGCCATGGTAGGAAGAGAAGTAGTAGAAATGACCATGACAGCAAGAAAAGAATGAAAGAAGAACACCCAAAGCAAAGGCAAAGATCCTAAGGATGATCTATGGTGCACCCATTACGATAAGCCAAGACATGACATCTTAACTTGCTGGTTATTGTACATTTCTTTGGGGAAATTTGATCTCTTGGAAAAGTAAGAAGTAGCAGGTGGTGGCACGGTCTAGTGCAGAGGCAAAATTTAGAGAATTGGCAGTTGGTATTGGTGACTTACTATGGATAAAAATTATATTGCAAGATCCGAAGATCAAAGTCAACGGACTAATGAAGCCTATTGCTATAACAAAGCCGCTATCTTTATCGCCCACAATCCTGTCCAACATGATTGCACCAAATATATTGAAGTGGATCGATATTTCATCAAGAAAAACATAAGAGTCCAAAGAATTTGCACACAATGTACCAACCAAGAAGCAATTGGCTGACATCCTCATTAAAGGAGTTGATCACAGCTCGTATGAGACTTATCATTGTCAAGTTGGGAATGATTTGATATTTACTCACCAACTTGAGGGGAAGAATTAGAAAGCTAAGATACTTTTAGATATTAGTATCATCTTATGATATTTTAGTTACTATTGATTGTTTTACCGCAAATGCATGGGCTATTGTAGTGTAATTGATACAAGTATAGGTCAATCTCACAGGGCTTGACTTAAAAAGATGAAGTTTAAATAAAATTTAATTGTTCAAAGATTAAAAGAAATGACAAAAATTAACTAACAGTGAAATCAAAATTCAAATATTTTAATTGATGAAAATTACAGAATTTCAAATTCAAAAATACAGAAAATTAACTAAAAAACACAAAATCTACTTCCCTAGCTTGATAATAGCCAATTTCTTTAAATTTGATATCATCAACGTCAACTGCTTTATCACTCTCAATGATACTTTTGATCAAGGATCCGACGGTTAGATTAAGCAGATTTTTCAAAATTTTGATGATCTGAACTAAAGTAAGATTTTGGGTGGCTTAGATCGAATCTCTGGTTTTTAGATTGAAGATCAGGGACATTGGATAAGCTAAGAGATGCCCTAAGAACACAGTTTGAAGATTAATTGAAATTTTGATGATAAACAGATCAGGAATTGAAGTGATCCTGTTTGTTAAAGCTAACCCGTTGATTAGGTTAGGTCTTAATCAAGCAGGATTTGGATTAACATATTCCTGGATTTAACTGAGAATAACACAAATTGGAATAAAGCAAACCATGGAAAGAGATAAAGACAAAATAGGGAAAAGACAAAAATGTGATGAAATTGGAATTTAAATTAAAGCTCGAAGGGTAAAAATGGAATTTTGAAAAATTCCATCTTCTTTTTCCAAAGGAGGGGGAGAAAAAATGGAAGAAGGGGAGGTGAAGGTGGGTAAATAGAGAGAGAAAGAGATGGGAAGCAAAAGGGTGGTGAAGAGGAGTGTGAGAGAGAGAGAAGAGGCGAAGAGAGGGGATGGAGAGAGAGAGAGAAGGGGGGATGTGCAGCCTGCAGCTGCTTGCATACGATGGAGAAGCCTCTATCTCCTTCTAATTTTGTTTCCACCCCCTACTTTCCTTCAATCAGCTTTCAATTTTGGTTGTTTCCTTCTTGCCTTGGTTTCCTATTCTTTTTTGCCTTGTGAGTGATCTGGTTCATTTATTTGATCCCAACCATTTCAATGCTCTTTAGAATGATTTGCACCACTGAATTTTGATCGAAGCTATCCAAGTCACAATCTGGTTAATCTGCAAAACATAAGACTATATTAGAATATCTAAACCGTACATTATAGCTCTGATGATCACCTGACCATTAAATTTAGCAAATCAATACTTGGATAGTCAATTGGAGCTAAAATTCATATTTTGTCTAAAAATTGCAAAATTGATTGGTTAAATGATTTAATTAAATTCTAAACTAGAGGTATTTTATGCAAAATTAAACACTTAATGCGTCCCCCAACCAGCATTTTGCTAGTCGCAAGTAAAATATGTGAAAAACAATTTACAAAATTCCAAAAATTATTCCACTTTTTCCTCAGAGAATTATCTTCAACACAACTATCAACTTTAGCATACTAATAAAAATGAATGAAGAATTCAAAACTATATCCATATACTAAATATATTTCAATTAAGCTCAGATCTCAGAGTGAGTGTGTGTGTGTACAGTCTACATATAGAATAATATTTATCTCTAAGCAGGCTTAGAACTTTTGAACTCCATCTGAAATATGTGCTGACCTCAATTCTCACTAATGACATACACTCAGAAATGAAATCTCTTAGATAAAAGGGCAGCCTCGGTGCACTAAGCTCCCTCCTATGCAGGGTTCGGGCCAGGAGCTGACCACAAGGGCCTAAAGTACACAGCCTTACCTTGCAAGGGTGCAAATCATCTCTCTTTTAAATATGGGAGTAGAGTCAATAAAAACAAATTTATCTCACATATATTTATGAAGGGATAGGAGTTACTAAGGAATTTTATTTTTGATCCCTTTAGAAAGGATAAGATGTCATCACCCTTGAACTTCTAGACATACTATTCTAAAATCCTTTCTTTTCAAATACTCATCAAGACTATATTTCTCATAGAATTAATAGGTCTTCAACTGGGATGAAACATAGGCTTAGGACAGGATACCAAAGAAAGGGTATTGAAAAGTTCTTCAAAAATCAGTAGAGATCTTCTACTAACGTTGGCAACTCTTCTTTACTTTGCTTGCTTGAAGTGAATATTTGTTTTTCCACTTTTTCTTCATTCTTCAATTTTTTTTTTTAACACTTCTTTCTTTTCAACACTTTTGAATCACTTTGAAGAGTATTTCTTTTCTTGATATTTACTTTTTTACTTTTATTGTAGCTGAAAAGTGTATCTTAATTCATCTCTAACTTATCTTTTGAAGGAAATAGGTAATGGATATATTTATACTCAGTTGGGTAAATGATAAATTGGGTGAGAAAATACAAAGGCTTATATAAAAGGCTCAAATTGGCTATCTAGTGGTAAAAATATTATTTTTGGGTAGCCTTTGTCTCTAGGTTGACAACAAGGATGACCTAAATCCTTTTCTAGGTTTTATGTAATCTATTAGATTCAATGAACTTTTAGAATTTTAATGATAATATTTTAATAATTTTGGTAATTAGCCAAATTTAAGATTTGATGGGATCAAATTTTCTTTAAGCATGTTGAAGAAAATTAAAAACACTTTATAGAAAATTAGAAACATTTATAACCTCTAAAAAAGATGAATGACTCTAAAACTCACTTAGGTTATAGATCTCCACTTAAATTCTTCAAGATCTTTACATTATAACTACTTATCAATTTAGACTATTTATATGCAACTGCGTGTATAAATATGATTTGAGACTTTGATTTCATGGAATACTTTAGAAAATGAGTAAAATGAAGAATTAATCAAGTTCAGTTCCATTAATAAGTTAAAATTATTTAGACTATACTTCAAAAAATCCAATTCTCATCACACTGTAGGAAATGACCTAAAAAATTTTTGAAGCAAAAATTTTATTTTATTTTTTTTGAAAGGAGGAAAAAATTAGTAAAAACTAGAATTTGTTAGAAATCTACACCTCCCAACCTCAAGGAAACATTGTCCTCAATGTTTAAAAAGTATGATGATGATAATGCATTGAGAAATAAAGAAATGGAGATGTAGAAAATAAAAGTTCTAAAAGAAAAACTAAGGTACATAATTATTATAGGTGGAAAATTTTCAATGAAATTTTTTTTTATAGAGTTCGAAACTTCCCTGGGTCCCATACAAAATGAGCTGAACAAGCCTCTAAAAAGAAATGGTGAGTGAATTTATCTTGCAATTTAGAAAATTTTATTTCATCACAGGACAAGATAAACATACTTCCAGGCTGCTTCTCATAGTTAGAGATAATATTGAAAGCTTGATGCAGCTTTTGTGGAAATGGAGCAAGGATGTCACATGGCTCAGTGGGTGAGACATTTTCCTGATTAACAAATTTCTCTTTTTTAAACAGGTTTCAGTACTATTCAGCCTTTTTAGGACCAGATTTCTCAATTATTGTACCACTATGAAAAATGTTAACTGCCTTTGTTTGCTCCATGTTTGTAATTGAAGAATTAATTTCACCTACCACATCCATATCATCAGGATTTTCATTTGGTGGGATAGGATATTGCTCATTGTCAATGGTTTACTGCATTTGGGACATCATGTCCTTAAATTCAATCATGGATTTGTGTTCTCTTATAATTGGGTTTTAATTTGAGTAATTTTTTTCCTGGTATTGCATGGATTGATGAAAGTTATCCTCCACTTCCCTCTTAGGTGTAGGAAGGTAAAGTCCAAGAGCAAGTGGTCCTTGATTTTGGTGATAGGTTTGGTATTGGGCCTTATGTGAGACATTAGTGTTATATTCATTTCTCCAACTGACAGTAGGATGATTAATCCAAATGGAATTATGTCTCTAGGGAAAAATGTTGCTCATAAGAATGTGTTGGTTCATGAAGTGTATCCTATGATGCAGGAGTGATGGGACATTCTTGAGTGGGGTGTGTATTACTTTCACAAATATCACACACCTGTTTGACTTTCTTAGAGAATTTTTTTTTTTTTTTTTTTTTTTCCATTTTCATGGCCTCAACTGTTCTAGCTAGGGATGTTATTTTCATATAATCTTTTTCAGTCACAGCATATATTCCTCCCCTAGAGGATGTGGTGGTGGATTTAGGCTTGTTTGGGTAACCTACTTTTTTTGAATCAGCCCAAGTTTGTGCTCTCTATTAGCCATTCCAAATACTCTTGCGTCTCTTCAGGTTGTTTATTTAAAAAATTGCCATTGCACATCATTTCAACAAACTGGTGCATATCAGAATTAAGTCCTTCATAAAAGAAGTTAATGATACATCAAAGTTCGTATCCATGATGTAGACAAGTTAATAATAATTCTTTGAATCTTTCCCAACATTGATAAGAAGTTTCTTTATCCGTCTGGGTAAAATTCATTATATTTCGGTGGAGAATATTTGTCTTATGTATAAGAAAAAACTTATTCATCAACTTCTTAGTCATTTCTTGCTATGTTCATATGGAACCTATTGGTAGTGAATGAAACCACATCTTAGCTTTTTTCCTTTAAAGAAAAAGAAAATAGTTTGTGTCTTACCATATGTAATTCAATGTTTTGTGCATGTTGGATTATACACACTTCATCAAATTCTTTTAAATGTAGGTAAGTACTTTCACTATCCAACCCGTAAAATTTAAGAAGTAATTTAATTACTCCCACCGTTAATTCAATCATACTAGCATTTGGAGGTAAATTTATATATGAAGGTATGCTTGCATAATTAGGATATAAATAGTCTCTTAATGTTTTCCTACGAGGATTTTAGTTATGCCAATTATCCTCATGTGTTCGAAGTTGGTTCCTTCTCCTATTTCCATGTGGTTGAGAATGATTCCTCCATGGATGTATATTATCATTAAATAGAGGTGGAGAATCATCAGCATCAAAGGGAGGATTGCTCCTCCATGAGGAAACATCATCATTATTCAGGATGAGAGATGGTTTATCATCATTAAAGAGGGGATTGTTTCTTTATAGAAAAAATCTTCTCTGTTAATGTTGGGGTATTGATTACCCTTTTGATTAGTGTTTAGATTATTCATTGAATGCAACTGATCATGTCTTCTTTTTTTTTTTCTTTTGTAAGAGGAAAAACTAACTTACATGATGCAACCTAAATCCTTAAAATGATACACAAACAAAGGGCACAATCAAATAATTCTTAAGGCTAATAAGCAACAATATTTTGATTTTCTTGAATTTGTGTAGGAATGATGCTTTTAGATTAGCATAATCTGATATTCTTTCTCTATTTCATATTTGACTACTGCTTATCAGTTAAGTTTTGCTCTAAGATTGCTAATACAATCCTTGTGTTAGGAGGTGTTTAAACCTCAACTGACGTTAATGGAAGGCGTGAGAAAATCACTTGTATTTTAAGACACCCAATATAACCACAGTGCTTAGAAGCCACTGGAGTGACAATAGATCACATCCTATTAAGAGGGTCCGAGCATGTGATGGCCTCTATAAGTCTCCTTTAATTAATTTTAAATTAATTTGAAAGGTAAGATTGTGCGCTTGTAGTTATTATCCTAGGTGGGCCAAGAAGTGGTGATGAAATCCACCCTTGATCTTGTGGGGTCGGGTGTCCTTATTAATTAATTTTGATACTCCATGGTAGCTTGATCGACATATAAATCACCTTAAAGCAATAAACGTGCCCTAAGAATGCAATTAAAAATAATAAACTAGTGCAAATCTTAAAAATGCAACAATTATCAAATATGCTTTCTATATGCAATTAAATTACCAAACAATGCAAAATTATTTTAAATGCAACTAAACTAAGAAAAAAAAAAAGAGTGAGGGAAACTTATAGTAGGGTTTCTGATGAAGATGAAGTGTGGGTCACCTTATCCCACACTTGCTTTGTTTTAATACAACCCTTTTAAAATTTGAATTAAAGCAAGTTACATTGTGCCTCACTACAAGATTCACTCAAAGAAAGGAAAAGTCTTATTTTAGGAAAGCAAAAAAATTCAATTTATCTGATGAAGCTCCACTTGCCAATTTTCCTTCACTTTTCAATTTTTTGAAAAATAAAAATAGCAATAAGTACCCAGTTCAAGAAATAGAGTGATTATAAACTAAGAAAAATTGAAAATGCACATAAAAATGCCTAGAATGCCAAAACAATGCAATTCCTAAAAGCTTTTATTTTTCTAAATTTTTTGATTAAAATTTATGAAAATTCCATTGCAGTTCCCTGGCAACGGTACCAAAAACTTGTTGATTGTTTTACCTTAAGTATACAGGCTATCTTAGTGTAGCTGATGCAAGTACGAGTCGATCACATGGGGACTCGAATTAAAAATATAAAAGGGTAGCCCTGGTGCACAAAGCTCCCGCCTATGCAGGGTCCGGGGAAGGGGTGGACTATAAGGACCTAAAGTACACAGCCTTACCTTGCATTTTTGCAAGAGGCTGTTTCCACGCCTTGAACCTGTGACCTCAAGGTCACACAACTACAACTTTTACCGTTGCACCAAGGCTCGACTTAAAAATATGGAGTTTAAATAAAATTTAATTATCCAGAGGTTAAAAGAAATGATATAAATTAACTAACAGTGAAATCAAAATACAAATCTATTTAACTAATGAAAATTATAGAATTTTCAAAAAGACAGAAAATTAACTAAAAAACATATAAAATCTACTTCCCTAGCTTGATCACAGCTAATTTCTTCAAATCTTGATATCATCAACATTGATCAGCCTTCATCAATCTCTCAATGATATGTCTGATTAAGGATCCAACAATTGGATTAAGCAGATTCCCCAAAATTTTGATGATTGGGACTAAAGTTAGATTTTGGGTTTTGGATGGCTTAGATCTAATCTCTACTTTTCAAATTGAAGATCAGGGACATTGGATAAGCTAAGAGATGTCTTAAGAACAAATTAATTGAAATTCTAATGAGAAACAGATTAAGAATTGAAGTGATCCTATTTGTTAAAGCTAACACGTTGATTAGGTTAAGTCTTAAGCAAAGCAGGATTTGGATTAACATATTCCTGGATTTAAATGAGAATGACACAAATTGGAATAAAGGAAATGATGAAAAGAGATAAAGATAGAATAGGGAAAAGATAGAAATGGGATGAAAATGGAATTTAAATTAAAGCTCCAAGGGCAAGAATGGAATTTTTGATGAAAATTCCATTTTCTTCTTCCAGTAGCCAAGAGAAGTAAAACAATGCAGAAAACTCAGAGGTGGTCTTGCCAGTGAACATAGATGGTGAGGGAGAGGAAAAAAAATAGAGGAAGGTGGAAGTGCGGGAAAGAGAGGACTCGAGAAAGAGGGAAAGGAGGAGCAGGTGGGTTGATGTGATGTTGGGGTGTCTTGCAGTGCTAGAAAAAGAGGAGAAGAGATGGGATGAGGAGTTGCCGGCTGGTGCTGTCAGTTTCTCTTGGCTGTTTGTTGGTGCTGGTTGACTGAGAGGATAGAGAGAGAAGGGACAGAGAGGGAGTGAAGACGAAGAAGAAAGGTGCTAGCTAGTGAAGAGATGGGTGAGAAGGGAGTAAGAGAGAGAAGAAGAAGAAGAGAGGGGATGGAGAGAGAGAGAAGTGGGAGAAGGGGGTGGTTGGCCTGCCTTGGTATGTTGTCTGTGGCGGATTCTGACGGAGAACGCAACAGGGGCTGGTCGGTGCGGGAGCTCTGCTGGGTGTCTTGCGGGTGCGGTGAAGAAGGAATGAGGGAGAAGTAGGAGCTGGTTAGTGAGAGGGAGATGTGAGGAAGAGAGAGAGAGAGAGAAGGAGAGGAGAACAAGAGACAGAGGAGGGGGAGAAACAACAGAGGAAGGTGAGGTGAAGGGGGGCAAATAGAGAGAGAAAGAGATGAGAAAGGGAAGGGTAGTGAAGAGGAGTGTGAGAGAGAGAAGAGGAGAAGAGAGGGGATGGGGAGAGAGAGAAGGGGAGATGTGCAGCTTACAACTTTCCTGCGGCTGCCTGCCTATGATGTAGAAGCCTCCTCTTGCCTTCATTGCCTTCTTATAAACTCTCTTTCTAATTTTGTTGGAACCCCCTTACTTTCCTTCAATCAGCTTTTTATTTTACTTTCTCCCCCTTCTCAATTTTGGTTGTTTCCTTCTTTCCTTCTTTCCTTGGTTTCTTATTCTTTCTTGCCTTGTGAGTGATCTAATTCATTGATTTGATCCCAACCATTCAATGCTCTTTGCACTGTTGAATTTTGATCTGAGCTATCCACACCACAATCTGGTTGATCTGTAAAACATAAGACTAGATTAGAATCATCTAAACCGTATATTATACTTCTGATTAGCTTTGATGATCATTTGACCGTTAAATTTAGCAAATCAATGGTTGGATGGTCGATTGGAGCTAAAATTCATATTTTGTCTAAAAATTGCAAAATTGATTGGTAAAATGATCTAATTAAATGCCAAACTAGGAGCGTTTTATGAAAAATTAAACACTTAATAGTTACCATATTTGGAGGATTTTTAATTTGGGATTATGAAGATAATATCGTATCTCCTTAAATCCCTCATTGATCCACAACATTTCCTTAAACCCCCTCAGATCCACAATTAATTGCCTCAAATCATAGCATAGATAACAATTGACTCACGTACCTTGTATAATTTAATTTTATTCGATCTTATCCTATATAGTTAACCGTTGTATTCCTTTATAAATTGAGAGACTGTAAACACAACGAAAAAAAAGAATTTCACCTTACTTCTGTTAGTTGAATTGATTCATGTTCTGCTTATTGCTGGATTTTGAAATTGCTTGCATCTACTCCATGAAGACATGCAAGGGGAGAAATCAACTGTCACTTCCAAAGTCTTCTTGTTTCATGATTCCTGTCTCTCCAGGTGCTTGCACCACCATCATTTAATCTTTGGTCAAGCTTGCTTACCTTCATTGTGACAATGACGTTATCTATGTCCAGTAACTCGACTTGTCCTAGAACATCTTCAGGGAGCTTATCCTAGTAACATTATAAATTGTCCAAAAATGGTCGAGGCGATGATGATTGGCAATTCTACTTGCTCTGAAGACATTTCCCAGCTTTCACTTGCCTTATTTACCTGTTTAGTTGCCTACCTAGAAATGATGAATATTAATCAATTACTCATTCTGTTAATGGGGCTTTTGATTTTATATTTAAACTGAGTTTCTATTTGTTTGAACAGTCACCATAGGGAATGGAAAAAAGCTAATGCCTGCAAAGCCTGCTTTTTGTTGCCAATATCTTCAACTTGTGGATTTATACAATTTCACGAGTTGATATTTGTAACTTGATGATCTTGAAGTAAATAGAAGAATTGGAAATAGATTTATTGTACTTTGGGATGTAGTAGAATATCCTTACTATTTACTGAGAGCTATACGCAAAGCAGGATTGATGAAAATGATGAATAGCTTCTAACTTTTAGTCATCTATTATTGCTTTCCTGATAATGGAGATGAGCACTTTAAGTCACACTTATATCTCTTGGTAATCAGCAACGCAATTTCCTTGTCACTGTTGGAGAGGATGAGCAAACGTCTCCACAGCTATCACCTATCTGCTTGAAGGTTTTTGACCTTGATAAGATCCACCCAGAGAGTTCAAGTACAAATACTCCCGTTTGTATCCAGATATTACGAATATTCACCAATCAGTTTCCTGAAGCAAAGGTATTACTTCTACACTGTTTATCACAGGCTATGTCTAGTAACTAGTGGATTGTTTCATTCGTGCAAGTGCTCTATGTCAAGGTACTAAGGATCTGATGCTTACGCAGATCACATCATTTTTAGTTCTTGAAGAAGCTCCTCCAATATTGCTTATCTGTATTGGATTGGACAATGGTTGCATTTACTGCATCAAAGGGGACATTGCACGTGAACGTATCACAAGGTTCAAGCTTCAGGTGGAGAATTCAGACAAGAGTCATTCTTCTGTCACAGGATTGGGGTTCCGAGTTGATGGACAAGCCCTTCAACTCTTTGCTGTTACTCCTGCTTCTGTGAGCTTGTTCAGCTTGCAAGTTCAACCACCTCAACGGCAGACTTTAGATCAAATTGGATGTTATGTCAATACTGTTACAATGAGTGATCGCTTGGTATGGAATGTGAGCTGCATTGCATAATTTCCATTTATTTTTGTTCAGTTTCTAGTATAAAACTTTGTCTCTGTGTTACTTAATTGAATCTTGTCCTTGTGCACTAAACAGGAGCTTGTAATTGGTCGTCCTGAGGCTGTCTACTTCTATGAAGTTGATGGACGAGGTCCTTGTTGGGCTTTTGAGGGGGAGAAGAAATTCCTTGGGTGGTTTAGGGGTTACTTATTGTGTGTTATTTCAGATCAGATGACCAATAGGAACACTTTCAATGTCTATGATTTGAGAAACCGATTGATTGCACACAGTATATCAGTTGGGGAGGTTTCGCACATGCTTTGTGAATGGGGTAACATAATTCTCATAATGAGTGACAAAACAGCCTTGTGCATAGGAGAAAAGGACATGGAAAGCAAGCTGGATATGCTTTTCAAGAAAAATCTTTATACCATTGCTATCAATCTTGTTCAAAGTCACCAAGCAGATGCTGCAGCCACTGCTGAAGTGCTAAGGAAATACGGGGATCATTTATATGCAAAACAAGACTATGATGAGGCCATGGCTCAATATATTCACACCATTGGCCACCTTGAACCTTCATATGTCATACAAAAGTTTCTAGATGCCCAACGGATCTACAACCTTACTAATTACTTGGAGAAGTTACATGAGAAAGGGCTGGCCTCTAAAGACCATACCACCCTTCTTCTTAACTGTTATACAAAGTTGAAAGATGTTGGAAAGCTGAATGTTTTTATCAAAAGTGAAGATGGGATTGGAGAACATAAGTTCGATGTAGAAACTGCAATAAGAGTCTGCCGAGCTGCTGGGTATCATGAACATGCAATGTATGTTGCAAAGAAGGCGGGAAGGCATGAGTGGTACTTAAAGATCTTACTTGAAGATCTCGATCTATATGATGAAGCTTTGCAATATATCTCAAGTCTTGAACCCAACCAAGCTGGTAGTACTGTGAAGGAGTATGGTAAGATTCTTGTGGCGCACAAGCCTGTTGAGACAATCGACATACTTTTGAGGCTTTGCACTGATGATGGAGCTTTGGACCAAAACAAATCCTCAAATGGCATACACTTATCTATGTTGCCGTCACCCGTAGATTTTCTCAACATTTTCATTCATCATCCAGAGTCTCTTATTGATTTTCTTGAGAAATATACCAAGAAGGTAGAAGATTTGCCTGCTCAAGTAGAAATTCATAACACTCTCTTAGAGCTGTACCTATCTAATGACTTGAATTTTCCATCACTTTCACTGGAAAATGGTTGGGCGAGTCTGTCTCTTGGCTCCAGAAGCTCCGGAGGAGTAGCTAGTGCATTGGCAGCAGAGACCAAGAGGAAGTTAAGTGTTGAAACTGAACATACAAAGAAGGAAAAAGATCGTCTAGAAAGACTTCAGAAAGGATTGAACCTGCTGAAGAGTGCATGGCGATCTCAAATGGAGCAACCACTCTATGATGTTGACCTAGCTGTCATTCTTTGTGAAATGAACACATTCAAAGAAGGCCTGTTATTTTTGTACGAGAAAATGAAGCTTTATAAAGAAGTTATTGCTTGCTACATGCAAGTCCATGACCATGAGGGTTTGATCACATGCTGCAAATGGCTTGGAGATTCAAGCAAAGGTGGAGATCCATCTCTTTGGGGGGATCTTCTGAAGTACTTCGGTGAGCTAGGAGAAGATTGTTCCAAAGAAGTCAAAGAAGTCTTGACATATATTGAAAAGGATGATATACTACCTCCAATTATGGTTCTCCAAACACTATCTAGGAATCCATGTCTCCCCCTCTCTGTTGTCAAGGAATACATTGCTCGGAAACTTGAGCAAGAGTCAAAGTTGATTGAAGATGACAGCAGATCTATTGAGAAATACCAGGTTAGTGTTCAGGTTATTGCTTCTCATATCACACTTTATTCAAACTTCATATTTTTATTTGCAGAAGCATTCAAGATAAGCTCTAGCGAATGGAATACCCAATTAATACATCATTATAATCAAACTCATAAGAAGGTGACTAAGTGCACCTCCTTTAAGGAATGTGCCAATTTCCAAGTTAAAGCTAGAACCTAATAGACCTTTAAATCTAACAAGTAGTTTTTATGCTGTCATCCTATTTTCCCTTTTGTTTTTTTTATTTTTGGTCTTACATGACTAATTCTTGTGACCAAGTACATGTCTGTACAAATATTAACACAATCATTGCATAAGCATGTGCTTGTATTTGCATGTCTTTTTATATATGCTAGCATGGGGTTAAGAAGAGTCAGCTGATTGTTTCTGTGACAACCAGTAATATTTCACTGGTGCTATATCATATTTATCTGTGAGACATTGTATTTAGAGAATTAATAATTTCTTATTGCTGGTTGTATGCCATGTGTTCTTGTCTAGGGATGTTTCTAGTTAGTGTGGTATGCATGGAAAATTCTGTAAAACACTATATACTGAATTCTTCTTGAACTATGCAGGAAGAAGCCTCAGCTATGAAGAAAGAGATACAGGATCTCAGGACGAATGCACGGATCTTTCAGCTTAGCAAATGCACTGCTTGTACTTTCACTCTTGATCTTCCTGCAGTGCACTTTATGTGCATGCACTCATTTCACCAACGTTGCCTTGGTGACAATGAGAAAGAATGCCCTGAATGTGTACCTGAGTACAGATCGGTCTTAGAGATGAAAAGAAGCTTGGAACAAAATGCCAAAGACCACAATCTATTCTTCCAGCAGGTTAAGAATTCAAAGGATGGTTTTTCTGTAATTGCCGACTATTTTGGGAAAGGGATTGTCAGCAAAACTACTGATTTTGCCCAAGGCTCTTTCCGTTCAAACAATACACATAACGGTTTCTGAGAATATAAACAAGTGATCTATGTCTGTTATGCTTTCTTAATGTTTAATCTATCACCCTGCCAACATACATGGTTCAGTAATGGGGGTTATTCGGGAATTGATTCCTTCTGGCATGGGATTCCTGTGTTATCTCATCTGACTTAATTGGCCAAAAGAGAAGGAAAAAAGGGTAGGAAAGAGAAACATCACAATACATTGAGAACAATGGAGCTTTTGAGAGTATCTTTATTATCTTGTGCTGTTACAGCAGGAACCTTTGTATAAATAGTGAAAGGAAATGTTGTTGGATAGCCTAACCCAAACATGTGAAAAGTGGGCTGTTCCAATCAAGGTTTCGCAGGTTTTGAAGAAACAACTGTTTTGTTGCATTTTCACGTAAGACTGAAGCCACCGCAAAGATATGTCCTTTATCCTTCAATTCTAATTGTTTCTCACAACTTTGATAAGCATTTGCAACTAATGCTTAAAAGCTCAACCACTTGCTTAAGCACACTTGTTTCTTATGTGTTGATCTTGTATAGTTAGGATGCTGAACTTATCAGTCGGGTCAACCGAGCAAGTGATTTCTTCTTCTCTCATTTGGGGAAGTTAAAGCATATGATGAGCTCTATAATAGACTAGGAACAAGAGAAGGTGAGAAAGATGTGTTTAAACTTGCAAAGGTAAGAGAACAGAAGAGTAAGGACTTAGAGCATGTTAGGTGCATTAGAAGCGATGATCAAAGGGTATTAGTCAAAGACGCTGAGATCAAACAAAGGTGGGAAATATACTTCCAAAAATTGTTAAATGACAATGGCCCTGAGAATATAGGGATTGAAAATACTATAAATCTAAATAACACTGGATATTATAGATATGAACGTAGGATTAGAATGCTTGAAGTAAAAGAGGCCTTGAGAAAGATGAAATCAGGAAAGGCCATGGGGCCTGATGGTATACCAATAGAGGTTTGGAAGCATATGGGAGATATTGGGGTAGTTTGGTTGACCAAGTTGTTTAACAAGATTATAAAATCAAAGAAAATGCCTAATGAGTGGAGGAAAAGCTCTATTGTACCAATCTATAAGAATAAAGGAGACATTCAGAGTGCACTAATTATCGAGGATCAAACTTATGAGCCACACCATGAAACTTTTTGAAAGAGTCATTGAGAAGAGACTACGACATGAAACAAGTGTATCGGAGAATCGGTTGGTTTCATGCCCTGGAGGTCTACCATGGAAGCTATTTTCTTACTAAGACAATTAGTAGAGAAATATAGGGAGAGGAGAAAAGACCTACACATGGTCTTTATTGACTTAGAGAAGGCTTATGATAGAGTCCCCAGAGAGTTAATATGGAGGGTGTTAGGTGTTAAAGGGGTTTCTCGGGGGTATATAGACATAATTAAAGATATGTATGAGGAGTCAGAATAAATGTTAAGACCACTAGTGGCGTGGACCGGTGATTTTCTGTCACCGTCGGATTACACCAAGGATCGGCATTGAGTCCATACCTTTTCACATTAGTTATGGATGAGTTAACAAAACATCCGCATGAGGAGATTCCCGGTGCATGCTATTTGCGACGATATAGTCCTACTTGATGAGACAAGGGAGGGTGTCAACATAAAGCTAGAGCTATGGAGAGAAGCATTAGAATCGAAAGGATTTAAAATTAGCCGAACTAAGACAGAATATATGGAATGTAATTTTAGCAAGGAGAGTAGGAGTGGAGCACTAGTCAAGATTGATAACCAAGAGGTCCCCATGAGAGACCACTTCCGATACTTAGGATCATTGATCCATGAGAGTGGAGAGATTGAGAGGGAGGTTACCCAGAGAATCCAAGCAGGTTGGAACAAATGGAGGTGTGCATCGAGGGTTTTATGTGATCGGCGGGTGCCACTCAAACTAAAGGGAAAATTCTATAAGATGGCTATAAGGCCGGCCATGCTCTATGGATCAGAGTGTTGGGCAGTTAAGGAACATCATACTCATAGGCTGAGTGTTGCAGAAATAAGGATGTTGAGATGGATGAGTGGTAAGACAAGAAAGGATAGAATTAGAAATGAAAATATTAGAAGAAATTTAGGGATAGCACCAATAGGTAACAAGATGAGGGAGATTAGACTTAGATGGTTTGAACATGTTCAAAGGAGGCCAACAACGGCACCAATTAGAAGGAGTGAGGCAATACAAGTTGAAGGTTCTAAAAGGGCAAGGGGAAGGCCCAAAAGAACGTGGATAGAAGTGGTGAGGAAAGATTTAAAAACTTTGGGACTAAATGAAGCCATGGTATTTAATAGAGTGGAATGGAGGAATAAGATTCATGTGGCCGACCCCTAATTGGGATAAGGTCTTGATGATGATGATGAAGATTGTTACTCTTGCAAGTAGTCTCTAACTGTGTAAATCGATGCATGGAAGGAGAACTCTCTCTATAATAGTTCAACAAGCAAGGGATGGATATGGGAAGTGCATTAGACATAAGATCATTTGATAAAATAGGGAACCTATGAGGGTGTCGTTCTTATGAAACTTATTCTCCATCACATTGCCATGTTGCCTCCATGATTGGCGGGTGGCAGGGGCATAGGATTCGATATTTGTTGGAGCATATATTTCCAATTTATGCTGCAGGTGAATAAGCATTCCAGTCTTTACGCCTCATGATCTTGGTTCTTTAAATTCTGCATCCTGTGATATTGGCAGCACTGGAACTTAGACATAACTCGGCGCACATGAAAGACCACGACTGTTGTCTAACTATTTTTAAATGATTTATCTGTGTTATGGCTGCCAATTGCAGGGTGCACAATCATTATGAATGAATAATTTTATCTGTGGTTTCTTATCCGCGTGTATAATTCCCCGGAAACATAGCTATCTTCACGGTAATACAGAGAGGGATCATGCTATTGTGCTGTTAGACCTTTGGTTTCTTCAAACTTCGGTGTTGAGGTGACGACAGCGCTATGAGTTCTATAGCATGCTAAGAGGACCAGCGAAGAAAGCAAAATAAACCATGGATGATGATTGCCCTGTGCTGTTAGCTGCGTAAGATATAGACAACATTATTTCAGCAATTATATGATGCAACTGGTCTCATCATGATCGCATCATAAACATAACGTCTAATTTGTTGTTGATGAAACTGGGCCCAGTTTTTGCAATTCATTTCATGATTCAAACCATTGCAGTTGTCCCATCTCAGATGGCTACATGCAAAATCTCACATGTATTGAATGTACCTAGGCTCTTCAGATTTGAACATTTTGAGGAAAAAAAAGAGCTGGTGTTCTATGTTTTGGATCTTTTCTACATTATCCTACATATTTTTTGTCTTGAGAATGTCCATCAATGAAGAGCCTAGATACATCCAATACGCATGAGATTTTGTATCCAATCCATTTGAGATGAGGCAAATCTAATTAATAGTTTGGATCATGGCAAAGTTGGCCCACCATCCATTTTTTGGTATATAATTTCTCACATTATTTAACGCTACCAATAGCGATGGTCCCAGTAAGAGCGCACACTCAATAAGAGAGGAAGTAGTGTAAGCCCCATTTTTCATGCATGTTACAGCATCTTTTGCAAATCTAAGTTGTTCATCATGTTCAGAATACGAAACTTAGGTACGCATAAGAAATCAATGCTTTTGTATAATTCTAGCCACTTGCTTTAAATCTTTGAAAAGCTTGACCAAAATAGAATGTCGTAAATTTTTACCTGTAGAAACATAGTCTATAAACATCCTATGGGTCTAAAATTTTATGTTAGCCTATCTAAGACATTCCTAACCTGATGAGTGCGTTAGATCTAACAAAAATACTTTTACCATGCATAAAAGATGGGGTGTGTAGTCCATCCTCTATTATTAAGTGTGTACCGCTTACCAGATTCACAGCGGTAAATGAGGGCCATTATTCATGTACAGTTTGTACACAATTTGTTATCGACATCCAAACAACCCCAAAATGGATCGGATCAAGTCGGATCCAATTTTCGCAGATTTGTATGAATAATGGATCAAGAAATTCAAGTCCATATCTAATCTACCGTGAATAAGGCATTCATGGATATTCTATGAATAATAAGAAATGACCAGTAACCTTTCCACTAAGAAAGAATCCTAGTAAGTGTAGGCTCTACACAGAGTCTAGATTTGAAAGTTCTAGGCTGTTCATCACATTAGCATGCAAAATTATGCAACCCATGAGAACTCAATGCATTGTAATGATTTGAACCACTTGTTTTTCATCTTTGAAAAATCGATGGTTCTAATTTGAACTCAAAGAAACGCAAGTTAATATCTTCCAAGGGGTATGAAATTTGGTATATAGCATATGTAAGTCATTTCAATCATGCTTAGATCTTTCAAACCCTGACTTTCATTTTTTCTTATTTTTAAATTCTCACTATGCCATTTTAAATGGATATCCACGGATAATAGAGTTAACGTATTAGATTTGCTCGATTCATTTTCTAAGCAGATCTAATTTCTTTGATCCAAATCCATGATCCAAAACAAATAAGCTAATATTCGCAGATTTTTATTTGTATTTGATGTTTTTAATTGCAATACATTAGGTCTACATGCTATTGTATCCTTGGCTTCTCTTCGCTTGATTCAAAGCATCCATCTCAAAAAACTCTTTCTTCGATCTCATCTTGTAGTTTTGGCTACTAATTTTGGAAGATTTGATACTAGAAGTAGATGATTATTTGCAATAAATAATAGCAAAAGTAACAGGATCACCTTATTGGATGTTAAGATGGGAGATTGTGGTACTTTCTTCTTTAGAAAGTGGTACCCCTTTGGTTAGCGTGACACTGTTTATGCATAAATGTATTTCTCACGAAATCAATTCTCACATCTGCCACTTTCCTAGAAAGTGCTTAGTTAAAAAAAATACGATTGTCAAGGCTTAAAATAATCCAAATTTGTGATGGAATAATGTGAAATGATATTCTAGCCCCTTTCATTTACCTTACTCTCACCCTCTGGTCTTTTTAGAATTCAAAATTGTGTTGCGTAGGGGTGTCAAGGAGAATCAAAGAAATGTAAGAACAAATTATGTTTTTGTCCTTCAATTATGAACCAAGGTCAAGATCCAATTCTTTGTTAAAAGAATCAAATTGAATTTGATTCGATTCCAATTATACTCCAAAAGAACCCAACTGGAATTGAAAACCAAATCATTAGACTATAATATTCTTTTTAATATTTGTTTAACTTTAGACTAAATAAGCATAATTTACTCTTTTAATTTAATTTCTATAAGATCTCAATGACCCTACTTTTACTCTTTGCTTGTCCCTCTTATTGATTTCTATCATGCATATGAACTAGTTAAAATGATGAATCTCATGTAGGTTGTTGCTTTACAGGATTGCTGACTTAAAGTGATAAAGTATGCATAATTAGGTTGTTGCCTCACAATGCACAGTATCGAAGGTTCTTCACAACTTAGAACTATTTATTCAACTCTTCATATGTTTTAATTCAAAGGTTGGTCATTCTTTTTCTATTTTAACCCACAACACTAGCTTGATTGCTGGAATTAGTTGCTTACTTTCAGTAGATTTAATGTACCATGCTTAGCTGGATGATCATATTACCTTAGTTTGTTTATACATCCTTAATTGACTAATGATTGACATGGGGAATTGTAACAGCTTGTTTTTGTTGATCTTATCAAAGTATGGGTTTCCAGGTCGATGTACAATTAAAGAACTAAACTTTAACTCTCTTTTTTTAACTATTTTGTGTTTAGATTGGTTAGTGACCATACATGAATGATATTTGATCTTAAGTAAACATAAGGAGAAAAAAAGAATATATTAAGTGAGTATGCCTGAGAGGTATATTGTGATGTCCCAGGCTTTACATACACATATATTCAAAAGTTGGTATCCTTGGTTAAAAATTTACATTTTTAAAATTGATTGAAAATAAACATTTCAAATGAAAAACTCTCATTTCAAAAACTTGGGAGTCATACAACTTACAAAACCATGAATTTAATGGCGAATGATCTCCCCATTTCCATAGAAAATCAAACAGAGTCTGTTCTATGTTTTGCACCACAGCATTTAACGAATGCGATACGATTACCTGATAGACATAGTGAAAGCATAAACATATAATTAGGAGACTCAGTCTCCATAACTATCCATCCTAATCATTTAAAATCTTGACCAAAATATTTACATTAACAATGAAAATCAAACCAAGAAAATGACATAGTCCAAGCTCTATCCATCTACAACCATCACATCTAACATAAACATGTCCATACATCCAAGTCATAAAAGAATAAGCTACTATATATATAGTCCATTTACAATGTTCAAAAGCAAATTCCTAACAACCCATATACATTGATGAGATCTCATCTAAAATGTTGTTGAATGCCACAAACGCCCTCACCTACTCTCAGGCTATAATATCCTCAAATTTAGATTTAATTTTTAATAATAAAAAGAATTTATAAAATTATAAATATTAGAAATTGAATCGAGGATTGAAACATCAAGAATTGGATTGTACTCAAAAAATGAAATCCAATGACACTAAGAACACCCAAATTGAAGTTTGGGCAAAAAATTTACCCAATTATTTCACAAAGGGAAAAATTGTCATTTGACAAGTAGGGCCCACAGTATGATGATGCGGGTCCTAGAATTTAGACAGATCAAAATGGATTAGGAAACCTACTAATTACTTGAGCAATTATGATTATCTCACCATAACAATATTTAAGGTAAAAACCCCTCTTTTCCTAAACATTATTCACCTTCCTCTTCTCCCTCTTGTCCATGCTCAAACGTGATCAGATCTAACTGTATTCAACACCATAGATAGATCTCACTTTCTTCCATGGAGTTGCAGCGACTAATCACCTGAAGCGCATCGTAATCGTGTCTTTTTCCCTTCATCTCTCATTCTTGGGTAAAACCACTGAGATTAGATTTTCAACCGATCTAAGAGGTATGATTTAGTTTTCTTCTTAATTTTCCCTTCCATTGGATTTCCTTCATTGTCTTTTATCATTCTCAAAACCTAGATTGGAGATTGCATGTGGGTAGGGTTTGAATCTAGAAAAAACCGTGACACTGTAGAAAACTCAACTTAAAGACAACTCAGATGCATGATCTGAACCGTCCATTGGATTCAGGGACCCTCAAAACCTTAAGAACAATGAAAATAGATAAAAATAGGATCATTTGTGACTTCGATCAAGTAAAAATAGTGTGGACGATCCGGGCGAGTCGTCCCTGATGGATGTCATGCCCAGGACGCATCCACAGGACTCTCACAGAGCACACGTACGTGCACTGTCTCATTCGGATAGGATGCTCAGCATCTTGAAAATCAAAACACATGTTGTAATGAGAATCATGCCAATTTAGTTTGGTGTAAAGTGAATATGATCTGTACCGTCCAAAAATGAACTGAAATGTTCATTTTGCAATTTTGGGAGTTACATAAGCATGATTTTATTATTATTATTATAAAAAATGTCTGTTGGAATCATCTCAACGATGTAGACATGATTTTAGTATTAGAATCTTGATATGGTCATATCTAGTCAGATCAAATTCATGAAACATTATCCAATTACTTAGATCGAGCAGATTAGAGGGTGATTAAGCCCTAGAATTTGGACAAATAGATGATTCAAGGGATGAATTGAGGGATCTAAAGACCAGATCATGTGTATTCACCTTAGAAATTGATCTGACCAGGATTTTGAAATTTGTCGATCAAAGAGTGATCTGACCATCAAATCAAGACATAAATTATGGATATACACTAGAATGGGTAGATGACCATGAAATTGGACTGATTTGTGATAATTAAAGTTAGAATTAATAATTCAATCATATATAGAGGCTTTAAAGAATGATCCAACAGTTAGATCACTATATATTCCATTAAGATGGAATGAATTAAACCTTTTGTGACCAGGAGACATTAAATTGGCAAATGACAACTTTGATCAATGATCAGATGAATATTGAATGTTATGAAAACTGATTTAATAAAGATAAACCAAACGATCTAGATATTTGAACTAGATCAAAAGCTAGATTAGGGGATCATTATGCAAATTGATATATAAATGGACATAACTTAAGAAAAAAACTTGTAATGAATTTCATTGAGGGAAATAAATGACATGAAATAGTACTGTGGTACTAACAAGTACATCAAAGTGTGCGAGTTTAGAAAATTATGCACTTGATTTGGTTGTTTCTTCATTGATGTAGGTGACGACATTTAATGTTGCATATTGTTTTTCTAAAATCTCACATTATGATAGCATCTTGATTGACTAGGATTGTTTGTAATATGGTTTCTTCATTATGTGTACTCGTGATTTATAAATTATTATGCTATGATTTGATATGAGATTTTGATAATGCATTCAATGGATTTTTATGATCGATCTGTTTTATGGTATTGATACAAGTGGATCTTATATATGAATTATAAATATCTCTTCTTTATTACATCATTGAGATTGGATGATTTCCATAAACTTGGTGGTGGAGGCTTAGTGGTCAGTGCTTGAGAGGCTAACCTCGGGATGAGGGGGTGCCTTGGGATGGTGAGCCACAAGTATTCTTGGTTTTATAAGATATGTGAATTTTGTGTTTTTGTGATTTATGACAAGTGCTCTCACTCGGTGGATGTCATGTTAGGAAGGATTAGGGCCTACCACCTACCCTTTAAACTTATGGGATAATAAACACTTACCCACATATGGCACTTAGTAGGGGTTGGTATCATGGGTAGTCCACACTATCAGTCCGGTCCCACCCATGCGAATGGATGATGAGTCTCTTGTTACGGTGTCAACGGGGAGCGTCAGTCGATAGACTTGGGATGTATGGTTACCACTGCAGCATGACAATCCAAATACTTGTCTTGTATGCATGCATGATGAGCATTGAGATATTATTGTGTGACTAGGTGTGATGACACTTAAAGGAATGGTATGACAGCAGGAAAGGCAAAAGCGTGGAAAGACAGTGATACCAGTAGGACCATCTTTATCTTGTTGACAGATAGTTTGATGTGAGTGGTTAGATAGACTCCATTTCAGATTCATCTTTATGGGCTGTATATACTCATAGTTGAGTTTGATTATGACACTTATATACCATGGACATGTTATTGAGTATAGTGGAATATTATGATGGATAATCCCTGAGCCTCATTATTATATTTTTTGGATACTTATTGTTTAAAATAAAGGTGCCTTTGGTTTTTAACATTGTATTTGATATTGGAATTAGTTTAAATTTATTGCAACATATGCATATTAATTTTATAATCATTTTGGTGATGTTTTTTTGAAAATAGTATAGCACAAGGGGGTGTTTAAATGAACATTTTTCATATATTAATAAATAGAACCTTTTGACATCAGGAATCCCGACTATATGTATTATTATTGTAAAAATAAAATGATAGAAAAACCAGGGGTGTGACATAGGCTGTTTGCCTTTCCTGTTGTCTCTCTCGATATTTGAGACACAGTGAAACATCACAATGCTTCTGCAAGCTATGCTTGAGTAGGTGCATAGACATTTAATAATAACTCATGAATATTTAACATGTAATGAACAATCTAAGTATCAAATCTCATTGGGCATACAATAATAGCTTTCTCATGGAACATCTCTAACATGATCATGGTTATAATGGTAAATAATGATGAAGTAGAGTATGAATGACATGCGAAACCAACTAGATAGACATGCAATATGCCAAAGCATGAAGGCTCGTAGAACTGCCAAAAATAGGGCAATGCAACACATTATCTCGGTGCTTTAAAAAATATGCTAGGTAGACTGAGCTTTTAAGGCTTGTGGAAATGTCAAACTCAAATTGATGCAACTACAAATTACCCGCATGTCTAAAAAACATGCTAAGTGAATTGAGCTCCTAAGGCTCATGAGTATGCCAAAACCAAGTTAGTGTAAGTTTCAAAGGTCCAAAGAATATCTCAAATGATATGCACACCATCAACGAGGAACACCCTAACACACAGGTCCTATGAGTGTTCCATACACTCAAATGTCTAGTCATTGGTACTTAGACCAATCCTTCAGGCGTCCTCATGCCATGGATATACAGGGAAATGTCCATCTTGGCACTCACAATGCGATATGACAACACCAACCATCTAAACCATATGGACTACTATGTTGTAGTAATAACCAACTCCATGGTCTATCAACTATTGCTCCTCATTAACATCGAAATGGGAGATTAAATATTTGTTGCGCATGGGGAGAGAATCAAACTCGTTGTGCAAACTATACATGATACCACTCCTTACAAAGTTTGCCTTTCGATGGAGTGGGTATCTATCATCTCATATAGTTAGAGGGCAAGTGGCCAACCCTATAATTCCTCCTAGCATAGTGCCCATCAGGTCGGAACATCCATTAAACCATCCATGGAACACTTGTAATGTGAGAACCCCCTACAAGCCTACACATCTCCTCCACACCAATCATAGAAATAACTTGACATCTCAAAGTTAAGGAAATGGAAATGAAATTCTATGGTGTAACCATGCAATCTAAGAGCACCCATGGCTTGCCATCTCAAGGGACTACCCCTCTCTTGGCATTAGCCTCTTAAGGACTATCCATCAAGCTTACTCAACCAAGTCCATGGAAAAATAAATGGTAAGATAGGGCATCCATGTGACTTAATATGTAATAGAAACTATAATTACCATTTAGTGACTTCTATAGATCATGAAATTGTATTCAAAATCATATTCTTTCTCTATCACTTATGAAATGTGATTGATCATAGACAAATCATATATTCCGTGAAAAAAGGAAGATCAATGCAAACATGCATATGTGCATTACTCATAGACAAGATAGATGTCTCAGTAAGGATCATGGTATAATAATACTTATATGGTATTCATTCATAAATATTGTGTTAGTGCGATAAAAATTTGTAATTTTAGAATAGAAACATGCCAATATTAAATGTCATCACCTACCTTAGACGAAGAAGCACTCATCTAGACCTCCCAACCTACTAGTCGGGCTTAACTCTAGGATTGGTTTGCCTAAGTCCAACTACCTAAATACACATTACATCCATATTTAATTTAGAATCGAAGCTATTAATCTAAGTTAGCTTCTTGGTCATAAAGCAAGGATTATATATCCAATTCTTAATTTAATATGTTTCAACATAATTCGATGGTTCATAGTTGTGGGATCTCAATCTAAGGTCCTTAGATTGGCTAATAGTCCAGATCATGCTAAAATAGGGCAACTAATTGCTATTAGATTTAGATTCAACTCATTTCCTAAGGCATTAAAAAATCATCATGCTCATATTAAGTTAATTTTAGGTAATCCCATCATCTAACTAACTAATTGGGCAATCTCTGATGCAATCCTACACAATTCTAGCTAATTATAGTCAAATCAATGAAATGGAAGGGTTAGGATGGTAATCCTACCTCTTGTAAGGCAAATATGATGATATCTAGTTGCTTTTGCCACAAGATCATCGACTGATTATTGCGATGGTGCCCTGCGTAGGCTATCCATAGTGATTCGACTGTAATTATCCACCTAATTGCTCTGGATCAAGTAATGCATCAGTAAATATGATTAGATCATCTTTAAAAAATCATTTGAATGGTGTGGATCCAATTTCATACATGTATCCTTGGTTGATCTCAGTTGTCGATTAAGATTGGGTTGATCACTGAAATGATAATAGTTTAGATTGTAGACCCAATGTGCATAGCTTAGTACCTTGTGATCGATTCATGGTCAAATCAAGATGAAAGGCTAGATTGATCATAGATCTGAGTGTCTGGTCATCGATCTATGATTAGATCCATCTCACAAGTGTAGATTATGAGCTATCAACTACTAATCATCATGATCTATGATTTGTATAGTTAGATTCATAGATCATGAATCACCAATCGTGATCGGATATAAATTTGGATGGTCAAATGATTCCCAATCAGACATTAGCCTATCCCAACATGTAGATTGAGCAAAGAAAACCTAGATACATGTTTTTCATCATATTACAGTCCCTAAAAATTGGTCTCCATTTCCAGAGAAGGTAATCGAAAAATGACCACCACCGATGATTGTACATAGTGTAAAAAGGTTGAAAATATACTAAAATAGCTGTGGGAAAATGTAGGTCATGATCTTAACTTCACTCCCAATGAATTTGGGGATGTTTCATCATTGTTTGATGCCAAAGAAGAAAAGGGTTTTGTGCCTATGCTAAAGAGGAAAGAGAGGAGGTTGGGAAAGAAGGTTCTGCCATGGGCGGTCAAAGGAGAAGGGATCTCAAAGAAAAAGGGGTCTTTCTAGGTAGCGTGTCACACGCTTCTATGTGCATCATTCCAATTCCATTTGGTCAACATGGTTAGATGGTGTCTTCTAGCGGTGCGCAATGGTAGTGGGTCGTGCTGCTTTAGATGATGGTCGATAGGAGGGGTTGATCGAAGATAAAAGGAGATGTTGGTCAAAGAAAGGGGCTTTTTTCCCTTTTTTTCAGCATCCCTCTCATTTTTTCTTTATTTTTGGGGTCGCCGCTTGACTCCAGGGAGGCAAGTGATGAATGGTGGGTTGACCCTCCATGTGCTAAGCCCACTCCCTGCTTGAGATTGTTCCTTTTAATCATAATTAAAGATCTTTTCTTGTTAATAAATTCTTTTCTAAACAAATCAAAGAACCTAATGGATCGAACTGTGTGTCCATCCACTTGGTCACGTTCAAACAAGGTGTGAGGGCTATAGTTATCAATTTTGACGCCCTCCCAAATTAGTAAAATTTGGGGTTTTTCAACCCCAATCTCTTTTTCAAGTAAAATTAGTGTTTTTGGAATTATCTTGACCTGTACATTCCACTTTTGAAAGTTTTAAGTTCAAAATTTGAATTTTCATTGAGAGTATTTTCATAAAACAATATTTTTGTTGGAATTGAATTATTCATTCCATTTTCAAATAAGGCATGATAAGTGCATAAAATAGAATGAAAATCAAAGATGTCAAATCCTTTCCCCCTTATAGAAAATTTGTCCCCAAAATTCTCTCTACATTAGTCTCTAAGTAACTTCAAATATGTTTATCTCATCCCCTCCTTAGTCTCCTATCTGGTCGCTGATATGTAATGGTGCTTTCATAGGACATTGACTAGCAGAATGGTCTTGGTCCACAACTCTTGGACCTTATGGTCTATGATCTGTACTTCTCTCTCCTCAAAAGTCAAATTGGGCCTCAACTTTGTTGGTATCTACTTGGGCACATGAGAGGGGTTTGGTATACATCTTTGCAACATCGATATGTAAAAAGCATTGTAAACATCTACATGCTATGGTAGCAAGGCCAATTAGTATGCCATGGCTCTGACCCTTTTTATTATCTTGAATGTGCCAATAACCCTAGGGCTTAGTTTCCCCTTAGTTTTGAATGTCATCACTCCTTTCATAGGGGAGACCTTCAAGAATGCATGGTTCCTAACTACAAACCCCACATTTCTATGCCCTTTGTTAGCATAGCTCTTTTGACGGCTATGAGCCACAAAAAGTTGCTTCCAGGCTATTTTGATCTTCTTTGCACACTATTTTACTAACTCTGACTTCATAAGGTATCTCTCTCACACATCACTCCAATATAAAGATGATTTTCATAGTCCTCCATGCAGTGCCTCACAAGGAGCCATACCAATACTTGTGTGATACCTGTTATTATATGCAAACTCTAAAATTGGCAAATGCTCATCCTAACTATACTCTTATTAATATCATAAGCCCTCAGCATGTCCTCTATAATCTGAATATAGCCCTCTCTATTTAACTATTTGTCTAAGGGTGGAAAGAATCCTGAACAATCTACTAGTACTTTGAGGTCAATCGACTATACTTGTCCAAGATAATAGTCAAAGGAGTCCCATGTAAACTCATGAGCTCCTTGACACAAAGCCTTGCCAAGCTATTAGCTATTTGACTCTGCCTAATGGGAAGGAAGTGGGCAGACTTTGTCAATCTATAAATGATAACTCACATCAGGTTTGATAAATGTCCAATTTTGTATAAAAAATACTAATTAGTAGGCCATGTGTTATAAATTATAGTGTTATTTCTAATGTTTTTTTGAAAATTTATAACACGTGCAATTTTGAGCTAATGATTCAAAAGTTTAATATTTTGTAGGTTTAAGAGCTAATCTAGATTAAGAATGTGAATTGTAATAATTTTTTAACATTTAATTATATATTTTTTTTTTATCTTTTAGAGGGATCAAGAAGAGGGTCCAATGACTAAGATAGAACAAGATGAGAATTGAGGATCAAGATCAAGCTTAGAAAACTAGGGTCTATTTCCAACAATTTCAAGCTCAAGCACGGGTTAAGATCATCCTAGGCAAGCAATTGAATTTCTGGTGACTAATCTTGGATCCATGCAAATCCACCACCTTTACATGTGTATTCAAGCCATAAGAGTCACCTATGCCATCAAGAAAAGCTAGGAGAAGCCAAGCAAACCAAGCCATTGAAGTCAAGGAGGTGAGCCATGGAGCCAAGTCATAGGAGTCATCAAAGTGAGCAATCAAGCCATATAATTATGTCACATAGAGCCACATGATTGGAGGAGGATTTCAAGCACTTAAACATTGAAAAAAATCCTAAAATTCAAATGGAAATAGTAAGAGGAATGTTGACTTGTCAAACATGGAAGATATGTATGCTAAGGTGGACCAATGGGAGAAGAGTCCTTGAACTCTTTCTTTTTCTTCCTTTCTTTCTTCTCTCTCTATCTCCTCATCTTTCCTTACGTTTCCATCTTTTTCTTCCTCTTTCCTCTCTCTCTCCACCCCTCCACATGAAATATCCTCCAAGAAAGGGAGTTCCATGCTAATTCTAATAAAAAGTGGTGCCCCTCCCCATTTGTAGTTCCTAGGGCTTCCACCCACTTTCCTATTTCCAACTTCCACTCACCTTCCTAGAGTCATACTTCTAATTCCTATCCTAAGCTTCTTATCCCATTGAACTACCCTTCCTCACTTCTATATCCCGTATCACGTATCCTGTCTTTCTTATCTCTTAGGATAGAATTCTAGCAACCTTAGAAAATTTAATTATCTATAAAGCACCAATGAGTTCCGCGCCCCCTTTAGAGCTAGTGCTCCATGCAATGTTCCCTCTCTCCTCTTTCATGCCGTCAACACATTCCACATGTTTGGTGCAGCCATCCATGCCTCCTTTTGGGTGTCTTTCTGCCTTGTTTGCAAGTTGTTTCAAGGTTATTCCATTGTTCTTAGTTCCTTAGTTGTTCCTTTATTCATTACTTTGTTTGCCTCTTAGATTATTGCATTCCTTTCCTTGCTTTGGTTCCTAGTTTTCCTTGCTAAATTACTTCTAGTTCTAAGTTTCAGATCCTTGTATTCAAGGGCCGCAAATCTCTTGTAGCGACAACAAAGAGATAGAAGCCCTTGGATCAAGTCATTTGTTTATTGAAATCCTTGAATTTCTTGCTTTCTATTTCTTTCCTTCTATATTTTCATGCTCTTTTCCTTTAGTTCTCTTTGGGTTCATATGCATACATCTTTGGATGTCGGATTACATCACTTTTGAAGTCAATACCTTGTAATTTTATGCTGTGAATAATGTGCACTTTACCTGTTACAATTCCTATATTCATGCGCAACCTTTTTGTAAGGAATTTAATTTAATAAAGTTATTTGGTTAATGCACAACTTTCATGCTTAATTCCCATGCAAAGTAGTCCATTGAATCCCATATTTCTTTCTTAATTTCCATGAACTTTGCACTTAATAATCATGTGTACCATGCCATGCTTCATCCATGCATTCTTTCCATTATTGAATTTTGCACACAAAGCCATGCTCCATGTATACCATGCACTTATATTTCCATGCATGTTTTCTTTTAATTGTTATATGCATCATCCTAGGTTTCATGTTCACCAAGTTGTCTTCCCTTTACAAATTAGATGCATACTAATCTTGATGTTGTTCGTTTAGTTTTGCATGTTTTAGATTGAGGTAGTTCAAGTCTAGGGTTTCTTAGATTGTTGTTTAAGGTTATTGCATCTTTAGATTATCTTTAGGAAATTTCTAATTCGAGTTTTTAGAAAGTTTCCAAGTTAGTTTTTAGGAAAGTTTTGTTGTAGAAAGTTTCCATTTCATGATATTTAAGTTTTCTAGATTAATTCATTCTAATTTTGCATTAGTCTTTTTTAGTGAATGCATGTTAGTTAGGAAAGTTTCTAATTTTGTTTAAGATCTTTATTTTCAGAAAGTTTCCTTTAGTTCATATTTCTAATTTCATCCATGATTCTTTTCCAATGTTAATTACTTTCTTACTTTAATCAAACCAATCTCTCTTTGGCTAAAGATAAGTTATTTAAATGAGATCCAATTAATTGAAAATATGTGAGATTCCTTATGGAATCAACCTCTCTTGTGTGCAAATTACTATATTGATTTATGCACTTACAAGTAATTTTAAAAGTTACACTAAATTTTTTGGTGCCATTGCTAAGTAATTGCAACAAATTTGTAGTTAGATCTTTGTTTAAATTGTTTATCTCTAGTCATAATTTTAGGTTACATTAGATTAAGGTTTTGCATTCATCTTTGCATATTTTTCTAATTCCTCAAAAGTTGACATATTTCTTTGATTTTGTATGAGGAAAATCTGGCTAAAAAGAGTTGCTGCGATCCTATGGGCCAAAGCTTCATCAGCATAATTAGGAATTCCTTGTTTTACTAAATTTGATTTTTGTATTTCTAAGAGGACTTGTAGTGAGGTCCCTGTGTAATCTTAATTTCAGTTATTTATTTATTGTAATAATACAGGCTAAGTGTGGGGTATGGTGGCCCATACTTAATCTTCATCAGAAACCCCATTGTAAGTTTTTCTTAATCTCTTTTATTTTTCTAATATAGTTGCATTTAGTGTAATTTGCATTGTGGATGATAGTGTAATTCATATAGTTTAGGGTCATTCATTATAACTTGTTGCATCTCACTTAGGGTTCTTGCATTAAATTGAACCTATTTAATAAAGGTTAGCCTAAGCATAATTATAACTAAGGAGTAGGCTATAACACCCTAATTTTTTCTCTCAATGTATTTGTGCAAAAATAATGTAATTGAAATGAGAAAAGTGGGATTGAATTTTGAGAAATGAAATTTTTATGGAGATCAAATTAAGTGTTGAAACCACCATAATTGGATTGTATTAAAAAAATGGAATCCAACAACATTATGTCAAAATGGGAGTTCGGATGAAAAAGTTAAGAGATTTCAAAGTAGAGAGACATTATAGTAATTTTATAATGAGCATTATTAAATACAAAAGGGTATGTCAAACATGGTAACTATTTTTTGATAAAGGCACCCCCTCTCTAGTAGCATTCCACAGTGGGCAACAATAGGCAGTGCCCATTTCTGCCACCATTGGTTATCAGTGGAAAAGATGGATAGTATGCCAATAAGAAGACTACTCAGTCCTCTCTCTCTCTCTCTCTCTCTCTCTCTCTCTCTCTCTCTCTCTCTCTCTCTCTCTCTCTCTCTCTCTCTCTCTCTCTCTCTCTCTCTCTCCCCAGGCATGGACGATGGTTAAATAGTTCATCACTAACAAAAGAATTTTCTTCTTTCTCTTTTGTGCCAAATCATCATTCTTCACCCCTAAGACAAAATCCATGTGAGTCTTTCCTCCTTGCACTCTTTCTTCTCTATTTTTAGCCCTGCCATACTAGTTTTTATGGCAAGGATTTGTCGGTGAACAGATCCAAACCGATAGGGCTAAAATATGTATCAAAACAACTTGAATGAAAAATCTGAGCCATTAGATGAATTCAGAGCACCTCAAACCCTAAGAAACCCATGTTATAGAGAAAATATTGATGATCTAGGTCAGAGATCTAGTAAAAAAATGAACAGATGGCTAAGATAGCACTAGCTGAATGGTTTCCATTGGACTACAACCAAGATGAACTATGCTAATGCGACAAAGGAATGTAGGTTTCTAGTGCAATTCCACACAAGCAAATGATGCATGCGCCATCTACGGGCAGCGCAAGACGCTAGTGAGTTCCAGTGATAGTGATGTACGTGGGTGTGTCTTGATGCCCAAGACACATGCAGATGCATCTAGCCTATAGTGCATCTTGGTGGCACCAAAATTTTTATTATTTAATTCAATTTTTATTCTAAACCACCCATGTAATCTGAAACACAAAATTCTCAATTTCTAAAGCAATATAAAAATAATTTTCAATTTGAGACATTGGTTGGATTCATCTCGACGACACAGCCCCAACTTTTAATTAAAATTTATGATTATGGCACTTCTAAGTAGATCAAAACCCAAAAATCATAGGATGACTTAGATGAGATAGATAAAAAAGAGATCATAGCTTAGAAATTGGTTAATTAGGTGATATAATTAGTAGATAAATAGATACAGCAGTTAGATCATCCAAAATTTAGAATCTGGACTATAGAAGAAAGAAAGATCAGAGTAGAATATGACTATCAAATCAATGAATTAGTCAATAAAAGTTAAATTGTTCATAAGAAACTTAAGAAACATATATAATTAAGTTAGATAAGGCCTTAAAATGGGCAAGTAAACTGACCCAGTGGTTAGATCATCCTAGAAACACTATATTTACCAGGATTACACCTTAAGATGACTAGGAATAATCAATCTGACCAATCAAGGTTAGATCCAACCATCAAATTAAAAAGATCAACCATTAAAACATAAGGATGATGGTCAACAAGGCACGAATCAATAGTAATGTGAGTAAATCGAGCAATATGGATCATTGATCCTCAATCAACGACTAGGATCTGTTAAGGGAATAATCTACAATTGGTGATGGATAGATGTGGAATCACCTATATTTAGGATGACTAAGGATTGTGTAAATCAGAATGGGATTGATAAGGTAGACAGTATGATAATTAATACATGTCATTTAATAGATATGCCAGTCGACACGTAATAGAGAGATCACATATTCTAACAAATTATTCCCTCACTTCAATATAGGTGGAATTTAAGATGCCATTTTTCACTTGCATGATCTCTATTAGCATGATGTGATTTAAGTACTATTATAAGATCTACTCTGCATGAAGTATTTCAAATTGAACATTTTTACAATATGTTATTCGTGTGATGATTATATGATATATTTTAGTATCATTATAATGCTTCATGATTTCATGTTTGAATTGCATGGCATATATTTAAAAAGCACAATTTGGAAATATTTTGCATGATTGATATTTATGTGATTTGATATAAAAACCAAATAGGCTTGAATTTGGTATAGGGTATTATTTGAGCATTTGGTTCATGTGAATTTGTATTGGATAGGCATGTAGCTGTGAGATTTTGATATATTTAGTCATGGAGGCCTAATGGATTTGTTTTTAGATAGGTGTGGGCTTGGTGGATACTATGCTAAGAGGGTTATAGGGTTGGCTACTAGACCTATGAGATTATTGATTTGATATAGACACCCTCCCCAAGGGGCTAAATTCAAGTGTGGTTATCATGGGTAACCACATTGTTGATTGTTTTACCGTAAGTGCACGGGCTATTGTAGGGTAGCTTATGCAAGTACGGGTCGATCCCACGAGGACTTGATTTAAAATGGAGTTTTCAATAAAATCTAATTATTTAAAATTAAAAATAAATCACTTACAATTACTGAAATTATTAAAATGAGAATAAATGTTCAGATCTAATAAACTTCTCAAAAATACAGAATTTCCAGTTCTTAAAGAACACAAACAAAATCAAATAATGAGAAAAAACTACTTTCCTAGATCAATTTTCATCAAAATCTTCACTTCTGGTCTTCTAAAAGCTGATCCTCCTTTACAGATATCTTCAACCCATTCTTGATTAGTGATCCACCGGTCGGATTTGACAGATTCTTCAAAATGGTCAAGATCTAGGCTAAATTGTGATTTCAGGATTTGGACGGCTCAGATTGATTTTTGGATTTCAGATCTAAGATCAGAAGCGTTGGTTATGTCTAAGGATGTCCTAAGAATGAACCTGTAAAATTAATTTAAATTCCGTTAAGAAACGAAAGAGAAATCAAGGATTTTGTTTTGATTAAGGCTAAACCGTTGAGAGGTTAGGCCTTAATTGATCAGGTATCGATTGAGCAGTTCCTGGATAAGAAAAACGCAGATAAAACAAAACCAGAATAAAGCAGGACACAGATGGAATTAAACTGGGGACACAGATGGAATTAACAGGAAAGAACAGATTTGTAATTTCTGTTAAAGAGAGAGGGCAAAATAGGAATTAAATGGGAAATCTGGTTTTTAAGAAAAACCAGACGAAGGACCCGATGAAGAAAGGGAGAAACGGAGGAGGGAGAAGAAGAAAAAGGAAGAGAAGATGGGGAGAAAATAAGAGAAAGTAGGAGAGGAAGATGGCAAAGAATTGGAAACCCAATCCGGGTTTCCTTCCTTAGAATGTCCGGTTGCCAAAAACGCCGAAGGAGGAGATGGAAGCTGGAGGAGATCTCAGCATCTTGTGCGGTGAAGAAGCAAGGGGCTTCCCGGTGGACCAAGGAAGAGCTCTTAGCGTGCGGCCTGTTGGGCTGCGTCAATGGAGCAAGGAAGTGGGAAGGGAGGAGGCGGTCTGGATCTCCTCCTAAGGTCGTCTAAGCTGACCGGCAAACAGGGAAAGTGCGGGGTAGTTTCGTTCGGTCTTCCCTTGTAGCTGCTCTACGGTGGGGAGGCAACAGAGAGGGAGAACAAGAAAGAGAGGGTTGTGGTGAGATAGAGATGGTGCGATGTGGGGTGAGCGGATCGTACCGGTAATTGGTGGTGGAGATAATCAGACCTGGGCTGGTGAAGATGACACCTGGTGAATCAGAAACTGGTGTTGTAAAGAGAGATAGAGTAGAGGGTGAGTGCCGATGGGGAGAATGAGAAAACGCGAGACAAGGTGTGGATAGGGCATCAACCAGGGAAACGACGGTAGTGTGACGCCGTTGATCTGGCTGTGACCAAGTAACGATAGCGAGAGACTGACTGGTAGAAACGAGAAAACTATAGAAAGATGGAAATTGAGAGAAGAAGGAGAGGGGCGTTGGGAGATAAGGGAGTAGAGAGAAACAAGAGAGAGGGTGGGAGAAGAGAGGAAGATCGGAAGAGAGAGCCTAGGATGAGAAGAAAGAAAGCAAGAGGAGGAGCTAGGTACGGTTGGGAAAGAGAGGAAGATGGGAAGAGAGAGAGAAGTAGAAGGAGAGGAAGAAAAAAATATAAGAAGAGAGAGTTGGGTACGTGAGAATGAGGAAGGGAAAAAGAAAAAGGAAAGAAGGAAAAAGAAAGAGAAGGAAAAGGAAAAGGAAAAGGAAAAGGAAAGAAAGAAAAGAGGAAAAGGAAGGGAAAAAGAAAAGAAAGAAAAAGAAAAAGAAAGAAAGAAGAAAAGGAAGGAAAAAGAAAAGAAAGAAAAGGAGTGGGAAAGGAAAGAGAGAATGAAGGAAAGAAAAAGAGAATAAGGAGGGAAAGAGGAAGAAAAGGAAAGAGAAGTGGGAGAAAGAGTTGCCCTTTACATGTTCTTTCCATTTTGACCATGATTTCTATTTCATCTATCTCCATGGGTGATCTGGTCCATCCATCGCCCTTTAAGATGATCTGCACCGTTATCTTTTACTCGTATCCATCCGTGCGTCCTTTGGTTGATCTGCAAAAGAAAAGACTAAATTAGAATCATCTGAACCGTACATTAGTCATCTAATGAGCTCTAATGATCATTTGACCGTTGATTTTGACAAATTAAGGTTTGGATGGTCAATTGGATTTATATTCAAAATCAAGCTAAGTTTTGTAAAATTGAACGGTTAGATGATCTAATTGAACGCTAAATTAGGAAAATTTTGATCAAAATTAAACACTTAACACACATTCTAGGGTCCACTTCATCCCATAGATGTGGTGACAGTTATCCTTTAGATGGTGTCAGTAAGAAATGGCAGTGGATCTCGGTGCATGATGTGCATTGCAGCATAGTAGTTCATGTTTTTAGCATAGTACTATGAGCACGACTGAGGGACAACATGTTTACTTGATTTTATAAAATTCAAAAGCCACTACCCAATTGGTCTTCCTAGCATAGTAACCAAAGGGATCTTACCCTGGCAAATATTCAACTAGATTAAGCAAGCCTACATCTTGACATTTTCAAGTCCATAACTCAATTGTGATCAAGCAACTTCATCATTCATTTAAAATCATCTAACAATCAAAGCTTCATAATCGTTTGCATAAAATGTCATAAATCCAAAATCATTCAAGATAGGCTTAAGATAAGTAGTGAGAGTACACATATACATATAGTCAAAATCCATTATCAAAATTTGAGAAATCCCACATGCAATGTGCACTAGATAAAATAGTGATCGATAATGAAAAACAAATAGGTTACAATGATGAGAAGTGCTATATATAGACGTTGGATCAAAAATCAAAATCCAGTCATAGCATATTTAAGAATAGACAATAGCTATGTATAATAATTTAAGGTCTAAAAACAACAATAATGTCTAAGGTATTTTCCATTAAAATAAATGAAATTAATAGCTATAATCCATAAAAAATTATACCAAAATAGGCTAAAAATAAGTGCTACATAGACATCATATTTTATGGTGAAAAATGACCAAATCCATCTTAAAAATAGGAGTATACTTGCATGTGTACAAATCATCGACTAAACAATCAGGCCCAAGTCTAGAATAGGCATTAAACTCATGAAAAATTAAGGGTTGAGATGAATCCAAATCATGCTAGGGATAGGTGTTAAGCATATAAGCAATTTAGTGGCCAAATCAATCTCAGTTTTATACTAGGGAAAGATAGCACATGCAAATGAAAATCAATGCTCAAAATAATCTCAAAATAAAGTTAGAAATAGGCACTACACAAAAGAAAAATCAATTATCAAGATCAACAAAAAATCATAATAGAAGTAGGAGCCATATATCATATAATTTGATGATCAAAATTTCTTTAATTCAAGCTAGACATATGCACCACATATAAAGTGGATGAATGGCCAAAATTCAATTTGATCCTAGCTAGAAATATGTGCCATATCCAAGGTAGATCTATGATCAAAATTACATCCAATCCATGTTAGAAACATGCACCACTTTCAAAGCAAATCAATGTTCCGAATTATTCTAATCTATACCAAAAATATGCCCCACTTACAAATAGAAATCAATGGTCAAGTGAGTCCAAAATATGCTAAATGTATGTGCCCCATGTATTTACCATTCTAACAATCAAAATCACACCAAAATGGAAACAAGAATGAGTGCCATTTACAAGTAATAATCCATGGTGAAAATTGCTTCAAAACATATTAGGAGTAGGTGCCCCATACATATACTTATCTAATGGTAAAAATCATTCTAGAAATAAGAGAATGATAGCGACCTATCATGTATAAAATACTAATCTAATCATGCATCAAAGATCATCATCGGAAATAGACATGTTAAAATAAGAGTTAATTAAAACACCGTGTTCTATCTCAAATTTCACACTTCATTTTCCAAAAACCAAAATTCATGCATATTATTATTATTATTTGAAATCCTAGCTAGCTTAGAAATGTTCTTAAAAAAACCCCACCTCATTGATGAAACCATTCTTCTACAGTCTTCTCTCTCTCTCTCTCTCTCTCTCTCTCTCTCTCTCTCTCTCTCTCTCTCTCTCTCTCACACACACACACACACACACACACACACACACACACACACACGAGTAGTGGATTTGTCTACTGAATGCCATCTGTTTCTGATTTCTAATATGCCTCTTTGGATGGCTGAAAGCTTTTTCCACCTCTCTCTCTCTCTCTCTCTCTCTCTCTCACACACACACACACACACACACACACACACACACTTTTTTTTTCTTTCTCTGCTTAGCCAGGATGTCCTACACTATAATTAGTGCTATCTCATTTCTCCTCCAATGCTTTGCTTTCCAATCCTATACTATTCCAGATCCTAATTTTGTAATAGTCCATATTTTGTATCTTTATCCTTCCCTAGCTCATGCTCTATGTATCTTTATCTTATTCTTTTTCTTACATCTACTAAATCTTAGCCTTCCATCTCATTATATTGGAGATCACAATCATAAGTTGACTTTTTTTTATCTCAAACTCTCATGATTTCACATCAATCTCACTATTTTCTCCTTATTCTGGTTTATCCTAATTTCCTAACCATGATGGACATCCAAATCAAGTGGATGATTGTATCCGAATATCCACTGGCTCCTAGGAAAAGGATTTTTCTCCAAAAGGTTATTTAGTTTGTCGCTTTGGATATTTAAACTCTATATCTAAGTTATTAATATTCACTCCACAATGAGTTGCGCTAGCTTGTTTTTGTTGATAATTCTTTCAAAAATAAATATTTGTATTACAAAAATTCATGTTGTTAGAGAATCGCATGAATGCAATGCATGAGTGAATGTGTGAAAGAAATTTGCTCTTCTAACTTCCATTTGTGAGAGTGAAAATTATAAGCAAGCAAGCAAAAATCAAATGACTTATTTTACTTATGGCTAAACTTCTTTTGAAAATTAATTTTAGGTTTTTTAATCATATGAAAAGAAAACTCAAACTAAGGGATGTCCCTAGTGGAGCCACCAAGAGATTATTGTAGACATTTTTTAAGTGCCCACAAAAATTGAAAGGGCTTTATTAACATAAGCTAGATTAGGATTATTGATCTTATTTAGAATGAAGATCAAAGGTGTTTTATGGAATTCATATATTGGCTTTAACTTGTATTAGGCCTCTATCTTTTGGGGAAAATATGACAAAGGTTATCTCAACCTGTTGTAATGAATTTGTCCAAGTCTCTAACCTAGATCCATGTGAACCTAAGTGTGACAACCCGGGTTTTATATGATGCAAATTTCATAAAAATGCAAGATCTATTGTTTTAGAAATATGAAATGCATGAAAATATTTTTGTTTTGGAAAGCAATCTTTTGTATAAAACCCCGAGTGTCAAAACACATTTTCAAATTATATAGCCATGGCATAGTTTTAAATTGACTCTATTCCCAATAAAGTGTTAGTTACAACCTCAGCTACAAAGAGTAACTACAATCAAGTATCATTTACTGAAATATAAGGTGGGGGTTTACTTACTGTCACTTAGTTTGGACGTTCTCTATCACGGGTCTGTCGCCGTATATCCTGTTCTTAAGTGTTTACTTTGTGTCTGAAAAATGTTGAGGATTGGGTGAGTATATACTATACTCAGTAGGAGTCTATCACTACTAGTTTTACAATGCATGCTATGTTTAAAATCATATGCTCTTGAAAACATGTGCATGTTTGAACACTCATGTTCAATATCGATATTAAAAACCATTGTTGAATTGGAATACTGATGACTTAAAGAATCGCATAATCCAAGTCGAAAGTATCATATATATCATAAACATAATGATATGCATAAGATGCTCAACTGAATCCAACTCATGGATATATGGTATGGTCGACCATCCTCATGTCATGCCATATGCAATGCAAGTAAATCCTCAAAAACATAGGGCCCACTATGCCCACGACCTCCTTGCTGTGTGGTCCCAGGGTACCTGGGGACACTCGGTCATAGCCTCCATATATGACACTTATTTGTCGTAAATCATGCAATCTATGCAATCGGTTGCAAAACATGCATGAAATGCATAAAATCTGCTCATGCTAGTCTCGCATTCAAAGTCATAACCCTGCCTAGAAGCCTACCAGCCTAGAAGCATGTCAGCTCTCTCTGGCTCACCCTCATTGGCCCGCCCTCATTAGCCCGCCCTCATCGGCCAAGGCTACACTTATCATGCAGACAAGAATTTTTTTTCAGAACATGTCTATGCATAATGTATTTGTCATATGCATGCTAAATTCATTTATGAAATCAATTCATGCTAAACAAGTCATGTAACTTATACTTAAAACATGCATTCTCAAAACAATCATGGGCTCTTTTTAAAGTCTAGTAGCGATAGAGCACCTACTTGGTTTGGTCACGCTAGCCCCCTTGTCCTCGTACGCTCTTGCTCATAATTTAGGGGAACAAGGTTAGCTTGGCCTATTTCTATAGGTTTTAGAATGGTTGATCTCACCACTTAGGCATTAAGGGTTCATTCCCATGCCTATGGGTCTCCTAAGGTCTTAACTGGGCCTTGGTATCGTCAGGTTTACAAAGGTTTAGTGGCTCCGCACCACTATCATAGTTTAAGGGTCATTCCCACCTTAGATAGGGCCTTGATTAGCTATTTTATGGTCTAGGTGTGTCCGCGTCGTCGATACGGACACAACGCCTTTTGCGACGCCTCAATCGGAGCCCTAGAACCCAAGTTATGGGCATTTTACTCTCAAGTGTACATATAAGGCCCATACGAGGTGGAAGCCCGGGACGCTGGCGCGCGCCCCAGTGGGCGCGTTTGCAGCCACATTGGGCTTCCGCTCATCTTTTTCGTTTGCGGGCGCTGGTTTCTCTCTAACGCAGTCAACGCATTTTTGTCCCATGGTGACCGAGGCGTCCTTGGGACGCCCTGGTTTGACCCTGTTGAACTAGTGCACCCCAGGCACCGTCCTTGGGTCCTTTGTGGCTCCCTAGAGGCCCGTTTTGCATGGTTTTTCATGTAGAAACTTGGGAAAACTCATCCTAAGACTAAGGGGGAGATGGGTTTGGAGGGGTTTTGGGCATACCTGGTTCATGGCCAGGTTTTTCCCATGTTTTCTCCTCTTACCTGCCTCTCCACGATGGGTTTTTCCCAAGCTTTTGGGCTGCCATTGGAGGCTCCTAAGAGCTCTATTTATAGAGCTCGAAGAGGGTTTTGGAGGGGGTTCTTACCGCCATGGAATGGTAGTGGAGAAACCTCCAGAATGGCAGTGGTTTCTCCCCTGCACACCGTCGTTCTAGAACCCTCCAGGAGGTTTGGGAAGAAGAGGGGTGCCCGTATCAAAACGGGTCCTTGTTTTTCTCAAGCCAAATCCGTTTTTAATTTAAATTATACTTTTGCCCTTGAACTTCAAAAGGCCATAACTTGCTCATTTTAACTCCGTTTTGAGTGATTTTGGTCTTGTTGGATTCCTTTTTCTGAGACTCACCTAAGGTTACTACTCTTAGGACCAAATTTCTGGGTCTAGTCAGGGTGAATAGTGAAATAACCAAAATACCCTTATCTCCAAAAAGTGAACTTTTCATTACTAACTTAGGATTTCAATGTTACAAAAATGGAGTCATTACATTCTTACCCCCTTAGGAGAATTTTGCCCCCCAAAATTCTACAATATATATAGTCAAAAGATCTAGGGGTACTTTTCTCGCATTTCTGACTCCGGTTCCCAAGTCCCTTCTTCCATGTGTGCATTTCTCCACAAAACTTTGACTAAGTGTATGTCCTTGTTCCACAACTTCTTACTCTTACTATCTAGAATCTCAATTGGTCGTCTCTAGCTTGAGATCCTCCGTCAACTCTATGGGTACCTGGTTGATGACATGAGCAGGGTCAGGCACGTACCTCCTTAGCATAGATATATGGAATACGTTATGCACTTCAAATAGCTGAGGGGGTAGTGCGATCCTGTAGGCCACTTTTCCCACTTTCTCCAGGATTTCAAAAGGTCCTATGTAACGCGGACTAAGCTTGCCTTTGATACTGAACCACATAACTCCTTTAGTGGGAGATATCTTCAGGAAAACGTGCTCTCCTATGTTGAATTCTAATGGTCTCCTCCTTTGATCAGCATAGCTCTTTTGTCGGCTTTGAGCTGTGAGGAGGCGTGTCCTTATGAGTTTGACCTTCTCGGTGCATTGCTCTACCAGCTCGGATTGGAGCACCCTGGACTCTCCAACTTCACTCCAATTGGCGGGTGATCGACAGGGTCTCCCATATAGCGCCTCGTACGGAGCCATGCCAATGCTCGACTGAAAGCTGTTGTTGTACACGAACTCTACTAGCGGTAGGTTTTCATCCCAGCTCTGCTTCCAATCGAGGGCACAGGTTCGCAAAATATCTTCGACTATCTGGATCGTGCGCTCTGACTGTCCATCAGTCTGTGGATGGAAGGGTGTGCTAAAGTTCAAGGAAGATCTTAAGGATTTTTGGACGGACTTCCAGAGTTGTGAAGTGAAGCGGCAATCCCTATCTGAAGTGATACTAAGGGGTATGCCATGTAAACTCACTATCTCTTTGATGTATAGCTGAGATAGGCTGTCAGTGGATTAGGTATGGCGTATAGGAAGGAAATGGGTTGTCTTAGTCAATCTATCAACAATTACCCAGATCATGTCATGACCCTTAGAGGTCCTGGGTAACCCTACGATGAAGTCCATGGTAATATGGTCCCATTTCCATTCAGGTAACTCAAGGGGTTGTAGCAATCCCGCAGGTCTTTGATGTTCAACCTTTACTTGTTGACATGTTAGACACTTTGCCACAAATTCCCCTATGTCTCTTTTCATACCATCCCACCAATATTGTCTCTTTAAGTCTTGATACATCTTAGTTCCTCTCGGGTGTATAGTATACTTAGACCGATGAGCCTCCTTTAAGATTTCTTGTCTTAATTCTTTATTAGTCAGTACCACTAATCTTCCTTGCATGTAAATGCTACCATCTTCCCCTTTAGTAAACCCTGGTTTTCCTATGAAAGCTTGTATATCTGGATCTCCTTTTTGTTCTTGCTTAACCTTTTCATTAACAGCCGACTTTATCGTTAGTCCTGCCATAATGATCTTGCGCTTACTTATGTCTGGTTTCCACGTTATTACTTCTTGTAATAGCTTTTATCTCTCAGTCAATAAACTTGCACACATCCCTTGGGTTTTTCTACTTAATGCATCAGCTACCACATTAGCTTTTCCAAGGTGATAATGAATGGAGAAGTCATAGTCTTTTAAGTATTCCATCCATCTTCTTTGTCGCATGTTTAAGTCTTGTTGGGAAAAGATATATTTAAGACTCTTATGATCCGTAAAAACTTCAAACTTCTCCCCATATAAATAATGTCTCCAAATTCGCAAGGCAAAGACTATGGCTGCTAATTCCAAGTTATGGGTCGGGTAATTGACTTCATGCTTCTTGAGTTGCTGAGAAGCATAAGCAATTACCTTCCCATGTTGCATAAGTACGCAGCTTAGTCCTTGTTGCGAGGCATCGCTGTATATCTCAAATTCGCCACTTCCTGAAGGTAAGGTAAGAACAGGTGATGTAGTTAACCTTCTCTTTAGTTCCTGGAAGCTTTCCTCACATTTATTAGTCCATTCAAATCTTGTGTCTTTCTTGGTCAGCTTAGTTAGAGGTAAAGCAATTAGTGAAAAACCCTCGATGAATCTCCTGTAATATCATGCAAGTCCTAAAAAGCTTCTTATTTCTGTGACTGTCTTAGGTCTTTCCCATTTCTATACTGATTCAACCTTAGCGGGGTCGACTGTTATTCCATCTTGAGAAATAATGTGTCCTAAGAAATTAACCCTTTCCAGCCAAAACTCACACTTACTGAATTTACAAGTAAAACCTTTTTGAAGAAGTTGAAGATAATTTTGTTATTTTCTCTTCTTACTTGTAAATAAAGATGCATACTTATATTAGTTTGTAAGTAAAAAAGAAAAAGAAGAAGAAGAAGATAATGAAAACCATCTTCAGCTTCTTCAAAGTATGGCAACCCTAACATGACATGAATCCATCACTAGCATTCCCTCAAACTAGGGTGTCCCCCATAAGCAATGCACTGCACTGGATCCTATGTGCAGTGAAAAAGGGCAAGGGTTCTGGGGCATTCCCTCTAAAGCAATACATCATATCTGGGGTGTAGTGAAAAATGAGCAAGGGCTGGTAGACCGTCCCCTCGGAACACGCTGCATTAGAACCTAAGTTCAGTGAAAAGTAGACATGGGTTCATGTCATGGGGATCAAGAAGTGCTTAGGTAAATAGACTATCTTAAGAGCATAAGATTCGTATCACTACATGGAATATAGGGACATTGACAAGTAAGAGCCTAGAGTTAGTAGATACTATGAAACGTATGAGAGTCAACATAGCTTGTATCCAATAAATCAAGTGGAAGTGGGCTAAAACTGGAGAAATTGATGAGTATAAGCTCTGGCACGTAAGAAAGGATAATAACAGAAATGGTGTAGGAATAGTGGTGGATAAAGAATTAGAGGATAAAGGTGTAGATGTTAAAAGAACCAATGATAGAATTATAATAATACAATGTAGTCTAGGAGAGTAGATCATAAATGTTTTAAGTTCATACACACCACAAGTAAGATTAGAAGATATAATCAAGAGACAATTTTGGGAAGATATAGAGGGAGTCATGCAAAAAATCCCCAACACAGAGAAGATATTTATGGAGCAGACTTAAAAGACTATGTAGGATAAGAAAAGGAAGGATATGATAGGGTACATGGAGGGTATGGTATCGAAGAAAGAAATGCGATGGGAAAAGCTATCCTCGATTTTGCTTTGACATATAACCTAGCCTTAACAAATTTTTTACGAAGAGGGATGAACACTTAATAATGTTTAAAAGTGGACCCCATAAAAGCTAAATAGACTTTTTGTTAATTAGGTATACGAAAGATCAATGTGCAAGGATTGTAAGTGATACCTAGTGAGAGTTTAACCTCACAACATAGATTAATGGTTATGGATATCTACATAAAAAGATGGAAGAAAGGAAATAAACTTAATAGGTATTCAAAAACTAAGTAGTGGAACTTAAAAGGGGAGAAAATAACCTCACCCACAAATAATTTGATGGTAAAAGGAAATTGGAATAATGAAATAAAAGTAAACACTATGTGGATTAATATGGTTGAGTCCATTAACAAAGTGGTAAAAGATGTCCTAAGAGTATCTAAAGGTAAAAGGCAATTACTAAAGGAAACATCGTGGCGGAGTGAAACAGTGCAAAAAGTTATTAAAGAAAAACGCATGTGTTTTAAAGCATGGCAAAAGATTAGAAATAATAAAAACTATGAACAATATAAGAATGTTAAAAAGGTTACTAAAAGAATAGTAAGTGAGGCTAAACTTAAAGCATATGATGAGCTCTATAATAGCCTAAGAACAAGAGAAGGTGAGAAAGATGTGTTTAAACTTGTGAAGTAAGAGAATATAAGGGTAAGGACTTAGATCATGTTAGGTTCATTAGAAGCGATGATCAAAGGGTATTAGTCAAAGATGATGAGATCAAACAAAGGTGGGAAACATACTTTCAAAAATTGTTAAATGACAATGGCTCTGAGAATATAGGAATTGAAAATACTATAAATCTAAATAACATTGGATATTATAGATATGAACGTAGGATTAGAATACCTGAAGTGAAAGAGTCCTTGAAAAAGAAGAAATCAGGAAAGGCCATGTGGCTCGATGATATACAATAGAGGTTTGAAAACATATGTGAGATATTGGGGTAGTTTGGTTGACTAAGTTGTTTAATAAGATTATAAAATTAAAGAAAATATTGGATGAATAGAGGAAGAGCTCTATTTACTAATTTATATCAATAAAGAAGACATATAGAGTGGTAGTAATTATTGAGGGATCAAATTATGAGCCACACTCTAGAACATTTTGAGAGAGTGATTAAGAAGAGACTACGGCATAAGACAAGTGTATAGGAGAACCAGTTTGGTTTCATGCCTAGGAGGTCTACCATGGAAGCTATTTTCTTACTAAGACAATTGATAAAGAAACATAGGGGGAGGAGGAAGGACCTCCACATGGTCTTTATTGACCTAGAGAAAGCTTATGATAGAGTTCCTAGAGAATTAATATGGAAGGCGTTGGGCAAGAAAGGGATTTTGCAAGGGTTTATAGGCACAATTAAGGATATGCATGAGGGAGTAGTAACAAATGTTAAGACTACTAGTAGAGAGACCAATGATTTTTCTATCACTGTAGGATTGCACAAAAGATTGTCATTGAGCCCATACCTTTTCACCTTGGTAATGGATGAGTTAACAAAACATTTGTATGGGGAGATTTATTGGTTCATGCTATTTACAGATGATATAGTTTTAATTGGTGAGATAATGGAGGGAGTATACACAAAGCTAGAGTTATGGAGAGAAGCACTGGAACCTAATGGATTTCAAATCAGCTGAACTAAGATGGAGTACATGGAATGCAATTTTAGTAAGGAGAGGAGTGGAAGTGGAGCACCAGTAAAGATTGATAACTAAGAACTCCCCATAAAAGGCCACTTTTAGTTCTTATGATCAATGATTCATGAGAGTTGAGAGATTAAGAGAGAGCTTACCTAGAGAATACAAGCGAGTTGGAATAGATGAAGCTGTGCATTTGCAATTTTGTGTGGTTGGCAAGTGTCACTCAAATTAAAAGAAAAATTCTATAGGATGACTATAAGGCTAGCCATGTTCTATAGATCAAATTATTGGGCAGTTAAAGAACATCATGTTCATCGGCTAAGCATAGTAGAAATGAGGATGTTGATATGGATGAGCAGTAAGAGAAGAAAGGATAGAATTAAGAATGAAAATGGTAGAAGAAACTTAGGGGTACCACCAATAGGTAACAAGATTAGAGATATTAGATTTAGATGGTTTGGACATGTCCAACAAAGACATGTCAGTTAGGAGTGAGGCAATGCAAGTAGAAGGTTCTAAAAGGGCAAGGGGAAGGCCCAAAAGAACATGGATAGAAGTGGTGAGAAAAGATTTAAGAACTTTGGGACTAAATGGAGCCATGGTGATTAATAGAGGGGAATGGAGGAACAAGATTTATATGGTCAACCCTAATTGGGATAAGGTCTTGACAATGACGATGAGTTTAGTTCTTTACTTTGTTACTTGTTTCCTTAGATTATTTCCTTACTTTGCTTTATTTACTTTCTTTGCTTTAGTTTAGTTGCTTTAGTTCTTTGAGACTCTCAGTCCCAGTCTCTTGGCTTCTTCTGTTAACACAAAGTTGTGGGTAGCTCCTATATCCACCAACCTACGAGTGAACATGCCATTCACCTTGGCCTCCACGTACATCAAGTCTTTGGTAGAGGTCTTAAGAACATCTAACTTGACAACATTGAGATTTTGTAAGGAAGATAGTTTATAATCTTCCGTGGTACTTTCTTCTTCCTAATGCGAGATCATGGAGTTTAAGGCCTTCCTCTTTGGGCAGTCTCGCATATAAAGTGTGGCCCATCACAGAAGTAGCAAGCTCTTGATGGAGAAGCTTGCTCCTTACTCTTTCCCCACCAACTTGGTGGTTTGGATGACTCAGGCTAGCTCCTAAGAGCGCCTTTGTCTCCTGCACCAGATGCAGCGATGTCCTCCGCACGTTGCTTGTGAAATTTCTCAATAAGATCCTTGAATTGCCACAAGGACTCTTCCATCTCCCAGTTGGCTTTAGCTTCTAGCAAACCCTTCCATTTGACGAAATACTCATGGTGTGGAGATCTACCTCTTTCATGCACCTTCCGCTCTGCAAGTACTTCTTCCACATCCTTATCAAAGGAAGTGGTTACGATGGGTGGTGCTCGATGAGATTGATTCCTACCAGGATCCTCCCCAGCTGCTCAATAAGGTTTCAAGTTGCTTACGTGGAAGACTGGATGATCCTTTCCTTAAAGTTGGCTAGGCTAGAGTAGAGTAATTTAGATTTTAATTAACAACTTTTATTAAAGAGTCCTCATGGGATCGACCCATATTTGCCAATTCCATACTTCAATAGAGCTTTGCACTTGTGATAATTAAGGCACGTCATATATATAGGGTCATAAGTCCATAAATCATATATCTAGTAAAGCATGAAACCAAATCATATACAATCCTAGTACCGATCTTGAAAATCATTTATTTATGCATTTACATCAAAACATTGCATTTAAATATAATCAATATCAAAGTTTTAAATATTAGTCACGATCAGAAATCATATCTAAATATACTCAATATACAAATCCTTTATATTTTTAGAAGTCTATATCAAATATTTAAATAATTGAATAGTTTCAAAACATATCAAAGCTATTCAAATCACATACCTTCCATAATCTTAGAAGGAGTCGAGGATGTTCAAATCACAAATCATAGGAAAATTTAAGTAGAAATAGAAAGCTTCTAATTACATGGTATGCAAGATAAAAGTGCGCTCCAAAGATACCAAAACGTGCTTGAGATAGGGACCTAGGAAAATAATAGATTTTAACATATTGGAAAGAACATGTATAACACATTCAGCTAATGCAATTGGTTAAAAGTATGAATCTTGGACATGATTCAAACATGGAAATGCACTTAAAAACATAAGCAAAAGATGATATGTTAGTAAACATAGAATGAAGAGATATTTCAAGAAAGTATGCCTTAACAAATACATATATCAAACAAATACAAACATAAATGAAAGAACCACATTAGAGCATACTCGTGGATTTTTTTGAACATAAAGCAAACATCTTATGGTCATTTGAACTAGTCATGAAAAAGAACTAGAAATCAAATCTAATGAACACTTAAAAGAAATACCATGAATCGAAAACATGCCACATGCAAAAATTAAGGAAATGGAGGATGCCATGGATTTCAAAAATCTTAAGTATGAACACAACACAATTTAGCTATCTTAAGTAGTATTATAGGATGGTTAAGAAGGGGATAAAAGAGGGTTGTTTGTTCTGAGTAAAAGTCATCTCTCATCAAATGGGATGAAAAAAAAAAAATTCTTTTTCCTTGAACTTCATAAAGAAATATCAAAAGAAACTTATAAAAATCAAATTGTCTTATAATTTGGCTGAAAGTCATTATATACATCATACTAGACTTTTCCCTTAGAAGTTATTTTCTTTTGCATGTTTCTTTCAAAGAAAAAACCATCAAAGGGGACTTTCATTGGTATCTCATCCTTTTGAAAATGCGAATTCAAGTAAGCAAAGAAAGTAGTAGGAAACTATAGGGGATCCATTTAAGAGTTCAAGGATTCTCATGGTTGAGTATCAACTTTCATGAAAGTAAACCCACTATTCTAGAGACCTAGAAATTCAATTTTTTCCCAATTAGGGTACTCAGAACTTCATCTTAGGTTTAAGAAAAAAGAAGAAAACAAATGCATGAAAGTTAAAGAAAATCGGATATACAAATTATATTGAAAATCTTACTTCTAAGGTTAAGATACCCTATTTCTTCCTAAGGAAAGGGATTAGAAATTTCACTAATCCTCTCTATGATTGAAAGAGAACTAACCTAGACCTTATTTAACCAATGGATGGGGATTTTCATTAAGAAACCCATCTAGAAATTCCACTAGAGAGGAGACCTAATTGAAGACCCTTATTCATTCTCTAAATGCAACAAAAAGAGTAGGATATAGAGAATAAACAATGGGGTTTTCATTCCTATGGGTGAGGATTGAATTCTACGGGTAGACATTTCACTACCCTTAAGGAATTCAATTCTTGTGTCTAATGTAGGTTAAGAATTTGGATTACTAATTAGGAAAATCTTTTAGAAATTCCACTAGAGTCTCCCCCATATTATTTTAATTAACTAATTATTAAAGAAAATGTATAAGAGTGATCCAAAAAGTGAAAGAAATCTACTGAAAATAGAATCTCTCTATTTTTCCATGATTTTCTCTTCCTTATTCCTCTCAAATAATCCAAGAGACCTTCTATTATAGAAGTCACAAGTAGCATCATGCATAATTTCAATCATCAACGTGGTAATGGTAAAGCTTATTTTTTAAGGTTTGTGTCCACATTGTGTGCAAAAGATGTCTTAGGAGTATCTAAAGGTAAAAGGCAATTACTAAAGGAAACATGGTGGCGGAGTGAAACAGTGCAAAAAGTTATTAAAGAAAAATGGATGTGTTTTAAAGCATGACAGAAGATTAGAAATAATAAAAACTATGAACAATATAAGAATGCTAAAAAAGTTGCTAAGAGAATAGTAAGTGAGGCTAAACTTAAAGCATATGATGAGCTCTATAATGGACTAGGAACAAGAGAAGGTGAGAAAGATGTGTTTAAACTTGCAGAAGTAAGAGAACGTAAGGGTAAGAACTTAGATCATGTTAGGTTCATTAGAAGCAATGATCAAAGGATATTAGTCAAAGATGATGAGATCAAACAAAGGTGGGAAACATACTTTCAAAAATTGTTAAATGACAATGGCTCTGAGAATATAGGAATTGAAAATACTATAAATCTAAATAACATTGGATATTATAGATATGAACGTAGGATTAGAATACCTGAAGTGAAAGAGGCCTCGAAAAAGATGAAATTAGGAAAGGCCATGTGGACCGATGGTATACCAATAGAGGTTTGGAAGCATATGGGAGATATTTGGGTAGTTTGGTTGACCAAGTTATTTAACAAGATTATAAAATCAAAGAAAATGCCTGATGAGTGGAGGAAAAGCTCTATCGTACCAATTTATAAGAATAAAGGAGACATACGAGTTGCACTAATTATCGAGGGATCAAACTTATGAGCCACACTATGAAACTTTTTAAAAGAGTGATTGAGAAGAGGCTACATCATGAAACAAGTGTATCGAAGAATCAGTTTGGTTTCATGCCTGGGAGGTCTACCATGGAAGCTATTTTCTTATTAAGACAATTAGTAGAGAAATATAAGGAGAGGAGGAAAGACCTCCATATGGTCTTTATCGACTTAGAGAAAGCTTATGATAGAGTCCTAAGAGAGTTAATATGGAGGGTATTGGGCAATAAAGGAGTTTCGCAGGGGTATATAGACATAATTAAATATATGTATGAGGGAGCGGTAACAAATGTTAAGACCACTAATAGTGAGACTGCTAATTTTTCTGTCTATAGGATTGCACCAAGGATCAACATTGAGCCTATACCTTTTCACATTGGTTATTAATGAGTTAACAAAACATCTGCACGAGGAGATTCTCTGGTGCATGCTATTTGCAGATGATATAGTCTTACTTGATGACACAAGGGAGGGTGTAAACATAGAGCTAGAGTTATGGAGAGAAGCATTAGAATTTAAAGGATTTAAAATTAGCTGAACTAAGATAGAATATATGGAATGCAATTTTAGCAAGGAGAGGAGTAGGAGTGGAACACTAGTTAAGATTGATAACTAAGAAGTCCTTATAAAAGACCACTTTTGGTACTTAGGATCAATGATTCATGAGAGTGGAGAGATTGAGAGGGAGGTCACCCAGAGAATCCAAGTAGGTTAGAACAAATGGAGATGTGCATCTGGAGTTTTATGTGATCGGAGAGTACCACTCAAACTAAAAGAAAAATTCTATAGGATGGCCATAAGGCTGGCCATGCTCTATGGACCAGAGTGTTGGGTAGTTAAGGAACATCATCTTCATAGGATGAACGTCACAGAAATGAGGATGTTGAGATAGATGAGTGGTAAGACAAGAAAGGATAGAATTAGAAATGAAAATATTAGAGAAAATTTAGGGCTAGTACTAATAGGTAACAAGATGAGGGAGATTAGATTTAGATAGTTTGGACATGTTCAAAGGAGACCAATAACGGCACCGGTTAGAAGGAGTGAGGCAATACATGTAGAAGGTTTTAAAAAAGCAAAGGGAAGGCCCAAAAGAACGTGGATAGAAGTGGTAAGGAAAGATTTAAAAACTTTTGGACTAAATGAAGCCATGATACTTAATAGAGAGGAATGGAGGAATAAGATTCATGTGGCCGACCCCTAATTGGGATAAGGTCTTGATGATGATGATGATGATGTCCACATTGTGCTAAATCATGTGGTCCAAACGACTTAGACCTCATGACCAGTCAATCATTTAGTATATTCACTGCACAATAGGAAAAATATACATGATTGTGACTTCGAAAATATCTTTTTGGCATCAATAAGAGGTACATGTCTCTTCTGAATACATCATAAAGAAAGTGATTTATGTTCTATATTTAGCAAAAAGGGAAAGGCTCAAATCAACTCTCGGTGGAGTTCGATATATTTCCTAGGCTCTAGACCTCACAATCGTCTCTATGTGCCATTTTCTTTAAAAACTTGTTTCTTGATGATTTTGAAGTCACATTTTGGACCATTTTGAAAAATTCTCAAAGTACTCTTTTTGGATTATGTGATATCTATTTTTTATATTTGAGATGAAGTGTGGCCCCTCATATGGTACAAAATGTGGTGTATATAGTTAATGATCATGTACACAAAGGAATCCTACATGTTAGCATTAATGCACAATTGGAAGATGTATTCTTTAAACCACTAATGAGGTCTCTCTTTGAGTGTGGAACAAGATTGGGAGCATTGATGAGGACTTGCCAATCTTGCTGGTGCGTATTGAATATCATAAGGATATTGTGCACCATCATGAAGATAAGATCAAACCCTAGTCTCAAGCTAACTCTTAGCTGGTCATGTACTAAGTTGAGATACTTCCATTATTGTATTCAAATCAATCCTTATCATCTCTATTAGTCAAGGGGTTGTACTTCAATTTAAACTTGTATATACCAATGAAGTTAATTCTTTCTCATACAATTCCCATTTCTTATAAAAAGGACCCATCCAATAGGAGGTAGCTCCAATGGAAATGTGACAACTCAGGTTTTTATATGATGCAATTTTGATAAAAAGGTGAGATCTCTTGTTTTATAAGTATGAGATGCATGAAAATCTTTTACATTTGGAAAACAATCTTTCATAAAAACCCTGAGTGTCAAAACACATTCTCAAATTATTTAGCCATGGTAAAGTTTAAATCAATATTATTTCCAAGAACGTGTTAGTCACAGCCTCAGCTATTGGAGAGTAACTACAACCAAGTGACATTGAAAGATAAGGTAGGGGTTTACTTACACTTTGTCTGGATGTCTTCCTAGCACGAACGTTCCTTGTCCTTAAGTATTTACTTGGTGTCTGAAAAATGTTGACGATTGGGTGAGTATATATTATACTCAGTAGGAGCCTATCACTACTAGTTTTATAATGCATGAGATGTTTTAAAATCATATGCGCATTCAAAACATGTGTATGTTTGAATACTCAAGTGCAACATCGATATTAAAATCCATTGTTAAACTGAAATACTAACGACTTAAAGGATCATATAATCCAAAATCGAAAGTATCATATACACATATATCATAACATCATGATATGCATAAGATGCTTCATGAAATCCAACTCATGGATCTCTAGTATGGTATGGTCAACCAACCTCATATCATGCCATATGCAATGCACATAAATCATCAAACCATAGGGTCCACTATGCCCACGACCTCCTCGCCGTGTGGTCCCTGGGTACTTGAGGACACTCGGTCATAGCCTCCACGGGGCCTATGACACGTCGACCCGATCTTAGTGACACCAGTGGTAGCTCCCTGTACCACATGCAGTCGACGTAGGGACTTGACTCTTTTTGGGCGTGGTACCCATCCACCTAATAGTGGTAGAGGCCAGGTGGCCAACCTAGACCCCTCGGCATAGCACCCACGGGCTTACTAGCCCAAATCACATAAGATCAGATAAGCCAAAACCTCTTTTCAAAACCTGTCCTCTTTGGGTCCCTCACAACTGCTTGGCCCTCGGCACTCCAGCGTCTTTTGGCAACCCTCAAGGACATGCAATCTTTGCAAGTACTTAAATCATGCAATGTATGCACTTGTTTGTAAAACATATGTGTGCATAATATATATGCAATCATTTACAAAACATTTCTATGTACAAAGCATTTATCACATGCATGCTGAATTAAGTCATGCTAAACAAGTCATATACTTAAAACATATGTTCTCAAAACAATAATAGTTCTTTTAAAAGAATCTAATAGTGATAGAGCACCTAGCTGGCTAGGTCGCGCTAACCCTTTTATCCTCGGACGCTCCTGATCATGGTTTGGGGAATCAAGGTTAGTTTGGCCTATCTTTTATGGGTTTTAGAGTAATTGGGCCTTGGTATCCTCAGTTTTTCCAAAGTTCTAGTGGCCACGCTCCACCATTCTATTCTAAGGGTTATGCCCACCTTTGAATGGGCCTTGATCAGGGATTTTATAATTTGGATGTGTCCGCGTCGTCGACACGGATATAACGCCTTTTGCGGCGCCTCAATTGGAGCTCTAGATCTCAAATTATAAGCATTTTAGTGTCGCATGTACATAGAGTCTTAAGAATGAAAAACAACGGAATGCTAGGGCGCTACGCGATTGCGTTGTACGCCCTGGCTTCCTTAAGGAACGAAAAACCTGCAGCACTAGCGCATTGTGCGTCTGCGGCGTGCGCCTCAGCGGGCGCATTTGCAGACGCGCCGGGTTTTCCGCCCGACTGTCCCTTTTGCGGGCGCGTCCCTGGACGCGCCCATTTGGTTTTTCAAACCGAGGTCGACGTGTGACGTTCCCATTGGATCGTCTTGTTCGTTGGGGAACCGGGGCGTCCTCAGGACACCCTGGTTCAACCTTGTCAAACCAGTGCGGCCCAGGGGACATCCTTGGGTCCTTGGTGAGTCTCTAGGGCTCCATTTTGCATGGTTTTTCATGCAAAAACCTAGGGAAATTGTTCTTGGGACTATGGTGGAGATGGGTTTTAAGCGATCTCGGACATACCTGGCTCGTTGCTGGGTTTTTCTCCTTGTTTTCCCCTCTAGGTCACTGCTCCATGACTGGTTTTCTTCAACGTTTTGGGCTGCCATTAGAGGCGCCCAAGAGCTCTATTTATAGAGCTAAGAGAGGATTCTGGAGGGGGCTCTCACCGCCTTTGAATGGCGGTGGAGAAACCTCCAGAATGGTGGTGATTTCTCCTCCAATCACTGCTGTTCTAGAACCCTCTAGAGGTTGAAGATGAAGGGGTGCCCGTATCAGAACGGGTCCCTGTGTTTTGCAGGTTAAACCGTTTTTGTAAAATTTACAATTTTGCCCCTGAACTTCAAAGGGTCATAACTTGATCATTTTAACTCCGTTTTGGGTGATTTTTGGTCTTATTGGATTCATTTTTCTAAGACGCATCTAATGGAACTATTTTTAGGACCAAATTCCTGGGTTTAGTCCAGGTGAATAGTGAAATGACTAAAATGCCCTTATCTTCAAAAACTGATCTTTTCATTGCTTAACTTGGAATTTCAATATCACAAAATTGGAGTCATTACAGGAAATACGTCATCCAAAGTGGAAGTGAATCAAGTTTGACCTACAATATGGTCCTCTGCACCTAGAACTCACAAACAATACACTCAACTTGTTCTTATCAAATGCCCTTAAGAGACTATTGAAAAAATTTGTCATCCAATTGCCTCTACCAAAGAATTGAAGCTCAAACTACAAGCCCAATGAGTACTTGAATATCATCAAGACTCATCACATGACATAGAGAAATGTTACACTCTCAAGGATATTATTGAAGATCTGATTGAGAAGGGTCTCTTGGACAAACCCAAGACAAACATCACTTGAATTTACCTCTGACCCATATACACCTCCATCCCCCAATCTCTGCACCACACATGTTGAAAGGAAGGACGAACCTTTAAAAGTTAATATGGCAGATCAGTACATCTCTTCCAACCCCGAGTATGATTGGGATGGCTAAGAATCACCACCACGAATATCCATGGAAGAGTGATTTCATTGTCTTAAGATTTACATTGTCCAATCAAAAATATAATCGAAAAAATGCACTTAGGTAAAAAATGGGTAGTTCTAAAGGATTCTAAGGTCTATGTTCATACCTGTAAAAAGTTGATGAGAGATTCAAAAAACAAGAAATGGAATTGGGAGTGGTTCGTAGCATTATATTAAGGCAGCCAAGAGACTAGAACTGTTTGGGACTCTTTCTCATAGTGGTTGATTCTTAATAAGAGCTATTAGCATCTCATAGCAAATAGTTTAACAAAATAAGCATGTATGGTTGAAAGGTAGGGTTGGGATGTCATCGTGTATTTGGTGTCTTTATTTTCAAGTATCAATTTATCTATTATGTATTTATTACTTTTTAAAATGGCATCAATCTAACTTTGGGTAATGTTGGTAAGGCATTAGAAATTGGATAGTTCATAGGGTGGGTGCTCTATGAAAAATGGATTGTTAAGAATGTAATAATGAGACAATTGAAACTTGCTTATCAATCACCTAAAATGGACTATGTATAACATTTATGTTAGAAGTTCAAAAAGCTTCAAGGAAAACATGTTGTTACTAATATTTACCTTCTTTATTAATGACACTCTTTGGCTTACACTCCTCTTATTAATTATTTAGAGGTAGCTATAATTCCTAAAAACTACCAATGTGAGAAGACAATTGTAAAATCATTTTATAATACCTATGGTGATGTTGAAGTGGGAGTTAAGTGTAGACTTACAAATGCTCCTTAGAGATTCATAGAATCTTTTGTAGAGATGCATTCTCTAGATGCTTAGGGATTACTGAAGTTGTGAGACTCTAAAGCTTCAAAATCATTGGTTAGGCTAGGATTTGACAAAATTTGATAGGATTTGTTGAAAACTAAAAGAATTTGGTAAGTTTGTTTGAAATTATGTTGTCCTTAAGTATGATTTTGGAAACTAACAAATGTCTAGCTTAGTCTGTCGTAGACAACTTAGTATCTAGTCTAAATACGCTTGGTCATAGGTTTGAGTAGCTACTTTTCCATTTGGCCAGGGCTTAGATTTAGGAGGTTGTGTGAGTGAGAGTGTGTGTGGTAAGTTGCTTTGTATTTCCTTGCCTGTACAAAAAATATGATTTTACAAAATAAGTCTAGTAACTAAGGATAATTTGGAATAAATAGGACAAAACATGTTTATTTATTCATTTATTGAAAGTTAGACACACACCTACCCATGCACATCATCAAATCTTAATCACCTAGGTGAGAGACTTCTCTTTGTGCCACTATAGTACAAGGTACTAGTGTGACAAATTAGTGTTATTAGTATGAGTTGGGATATAATTGATGAAAATTTAAGAATTCCTAGAGGAATTTAGGCTATGATTGGAATTAATTGGGGATTGCCAATGATATTTTGCTATAATTAAGGGTTTCTATGTCGTTGAATCATAACACAAAAATTATAACACACTAGTCTTCATCATCATAAAGTGTGGGCCCTGTGGTACAAAATTAGATGCCAATAGAAACAACTAAGATGTATATGTCATGTTGCATCGATCCAAATCAACTACACCATCAGTTCAACAAACAACAATTTAGGACCAACTTGAAAAGAGCTTGAAACTAGAAAGTGGACTTTACATAGAACCCACTAACAATTTTACACCAAGAAACTAAGGAAACCACTTGAGTATCAAGAATAGATAGATAGAGAGAGAAGAAAAGAAAATGAGAAGATGTTATCTCTAGAAATCATCTACGATGATAGAGATTTGGATTTTTTTTTCTCTCCTCATGAATCTCCCATCCAAATCATTTTGGCATTATAAAACTTATGGAAAGAAAAGAGGGAAGACATCTCTCAAAAAAATGGTGAGAATGTGTGGTAATGTTACGAGATTTATTGTTCTTTTGTTTTCTTAGCTTAGGGTTTTGGCAAATTTAAACTCATCCTCTTTAAAACATAATGTTTAAGGTATGAGAAATAGTAAGTACACAAATCAAGAGGAGAGGAAGGTGTACAAGGATACTTTTCCATACAATGTAAAACTTTTATTATAGATCTAGATAAGTGAGAAACTCAAATTTCCATGCCTATTGAATGGTTGTAGCTTACATTTTCTTTGTTAAATTATGAACATCCATTTTTATTAATTTTTCAAAGACCAAAAATAAGTGGGAAGGATCCTCCAAAAGCATTGATTTCTCATGGGTTGTCTATTTTTGGCATTTTGAACATGATGAATAACTTAGAGCTACAAAGAAAGTTCTACATTGCATGGAAAAATAGACATGTAACTTTCCTCTCCTCTTGAGTGTGTCTGCTTATCAGGATTCTTAAATATTCCTATTTAAGATTTTGTTAGCTTTAAACTTACCCTCTTTGAAAGATAATGTCAACATACTAATTTTGTCCTTTTATAGATATATAGTAAAAATTCAATAAATTAATGACTGATAAATTGATAATCTCTCTAAGATAATACAATGTCTAGGTCCGAACTTGGGCTAACATGGTACATTGATAATTTAGTGAATTTATAAAACAATGCATTCTCAAAAATTTTGTAAGGGCCTGGTAAATATATAAATTGATATTAGGCTCAAATTTTGTAAAGAGAGTGAGATTTTTTTAGTTTTTGAGAGAAACTTAAAAGGTTAAAAAGTTACAGACTAAGGGCAAATACACATTAACTTTGGAAAGAAGGAAAGAAATGGTACTTCAGAGAAAAAGGAAAAAGACTTAAGATTTTTATAAAATAATGCAAACAACAATGGTTTCATATACATTGGGATTTTCTAATAAAAATAATATCTTGCTAAGTTAATAGAAAATGTTTGGTTCAAGATATTAATTTTATCAAACTTTTACTATAGTTATAAGCTTAGAGACAAAAGAACATGTTTGGGCTTGTGGAGTCTTCGAGTTTTGGCCTCATCACCGGTTTGTATTGTTGCCCCAACCCACGATGGCTTGCTTTTTTGGTGCTCCAACCTGCCCCAAGTGAGAATAGGATGGGATGGGGCCCGATAGAACCCGCCAGCCTAATTTTCTCCATTTTCGTTTTTTTTTCTTGAAAGTTAGACCCACACTTCCATGCATTAACGTGGTTACCCAAATGACATACACTTGTTGTGGTGTTGCGCTGGTGCGCCTTGTCGCAAATTGACGCACACATCCATAAAGAGAGAGAGAGAGCTCTTCCAAATTTTTGTATTAATGTAAGACAAATAGAGCTGGGACGAGATGTCATTTTAATATTCTTTAAGCAAAAAGTTATAAAGTAAACGACCTAGAATATATTATCTTAATTGCTAAATATACTTGAAATCATCTTGAAAGAGAAAAGTACCATCTCAAATTTCAAATCAAGCATAATAAGGCATCATATTGTCTTCGACCAACTGTGCTAAATGACAAATTATATTTAATTATTTTTATTATATTTTATAATGAAAATTCAACCGAAACTTAAAGTTTTATGTTATGAAATATTCTACAATATATTAGAAACAATTAGGTGCAGTTTCCTAGACACGCTCACGCTTGGTGGTTTGGGACCTGAACAGCGAACACGTCGACCAATAATAGGCATTGTTGCCCTCATCCATCTTTCCCTCTGTAATAGTTGAGCTGCGATTACAAGAATAGGAGTTTCTATACGTTGGTTAGGACCTAAAGCTCGAGAGGGACCCAGTTTCCTAGTGATCCAAAACAATCATCTCCTAGCGTGGCTCAAAAGTCCCTGGATTGCTAAGATTCATGCTGCTTACTCTTCAACTTGAGATGGACGGTAGCCATTAAGATCTAGGGTGATGTGGGTAGATCTATGTGCTGATCTAGATTGCTGTGTTCGTAGATCGATGGTTTTAGTCTAATCCAAACAGATGCACCATCCACGTATCATAATTGAACAAACTGGCCCAACTTTTGGTTTTAGCTGGCCATTGGTCTTCTCAACGGTACAGACGCCAAGATCTGTACGCACAGCTAGAAGTACACAGAGGACTCTAGATCCTTTTCACAAGCTTCAACATACTGACGATTAATCTCCAAATTCTCTCTCTGATGGATCGAAACAAGCTTCTATAGGTAAGCAGAAATTCCTCTCCAAGTCTACGCGTTCAGAACTTGGCTTTGCTCATAAATAACTGCAATTAGTAACAGCATAGGTTTTTTTCATTATGTCCCTTTGTCTGAATTCATTCATTTGGTTGTTCTTATTTTCCATTGTTGTTTTGGACCCAGATTTTCCTTCTTAGTGTTAAAACTTAGAATCTGGAGCCCTTTGAGAACGCCCTTTTTTCTGTTTTGCATTTAGTATCAACAGACATTTCATTATGAACAGAAGGATGGTGAATTCATTTGGTTCTTTTCTTTTCTTTGTTTTTTTCTGGTCTGGTAGTTAAATGCTCAGCCCCCAAATCAAGAATGTGGACTACAGTTCATCTAGTGTTGTAATCAGCTAGTCGTTTGTTTTTCTCATTTTATGTGCTTGGTGGTAGAATTGATTTCCCTAAAACTGGGATTTTGCCAGAATTCATCCACAACGTAGATTTGAGATCCAATTCATTTATTTTTTATGTTAGGACCCAGTGAGCCAGAAATCGAATTGTTAGCAAGTCATTTTGTTAAAGTCCGACGAGATCCTTTCTTTTACGATTCTCTTCTAGTCATACTTTCACCAGAATCTGCCATTCAATTTGCTATTCATACACTGTCTTGTCCATTTTCTTGATGTTCTGGTAATTAGTCTTTCAGAAATTGTGAATATTTGTCGCCTTCTGTTTATGTGAAGTTTCCTTCTTCACTAGTGCTTTAACTCTCTTTTATTTGTCAGCTCCTGTTTATTTTAAGTTTCCTTCTTCACTAGTGTTTTAACTCTTTTCTTTTGTTGTTGTTTCCTTTATATGGTCTTTATCATATCATAAAATTCAAGCTGCATTTTAAATTGCTAATCTATATATACTTATCTTTGCTTGTGGGCAGCAAAGAAGCAATTAAGTTCTTGTCCATGCTACGTGGATTCTGAATGATATCAGCTTTGGATATAAAAGAGAGTCTATCATCTGAAACCTTCAGAATCCTAAACACCGAGAAATGTTGGGTAGTGAAAAGAAAGTACTCTCCATGTCTCTTCTTGAAAGGCTTCTTGGAAACAAGAATAATCCTAACACCTAGAAATGTTGGGTAGTGAAGAGAAAAGTACTCTCCATGTCTCTTCTTGAAAGGCTTCTTAGAAGAGGGATGAGATAGCAAGAATGACCCCAAGATTAAAAGTCATGAAACAAAATTCTGAGGGTAGAAAGCCAAATATACTTACATAATCATCCAATTCCAAAGATTTGAAAAACTGAAATCCTAAAAATGACTATTTTCTAAAAATGACACTTATTGGTTTTATCTATTAGTGGGTATGGAAAATAGTCTCCTGTGTGGATCTCTGGAGTGGTTGCTTCTCTAGTCTCTCTATTTCTTCTCCCTTCATCAGACCAATGCCAAGATAGTAGCTTTGACGTGATTGACCGCTTTCCATTCTTGGAGATTCATCAAGAGATGATATTTGCGGTTTTTGTAAGTTTTATGCATGCGCAGGTTGGAAAGTACTGCAGATGTTACCAACGCATTGACTGCTAACATATTGGAGTATTTATGTCCCATACATCTTTTAGAATGTATTAGGTCTGCAGTTGATGTTGGGTATAGTCATCTCCCATTATGAACCACATGAATGTTGGGCGTATTTCTTTTATTTCTGAGTCACGTATAATTTGTCTTAATTTTTTGTATGTACTGTAATAATTGCATACAAATCCTTGCTATTCCATTATTTGAACAAAAGCATGCAATTGTTATTCTGTTTCTGTTGTTCCAGAGCAGTGAGCATCTGGTCCTTTTCCTGTTTCTCACATACTTATATCTCAGCCTCATGATTATGCAGGTGTTGCTGACGTGATTACCTCCATCATCCCACAAATGGCCCACAACAGTGCAAAACAGCCCCTGCTCTCAGGACTGATTGACCCATCTGCTCAACCAGAACAAATGAACATTGCAAAGCCAAGAAGATTTCGAAGATGTATAAGTACACCTGTAACTGACAGTCTTTTACCAGAGAGAAAAAACAGTCCCTTGAATCCGGTGACTGAGTCATTTTTGCATAAATTCAAACCTTCATTTAGGCAAGTTGCAATTTTATTGGTACTGTACTTGGGAGTTGGCACTTTTTGCTTCTTTATCATTGCGAATCATATCAAGGGTAAGCGAAGCAATGGTGTTGTTGATGCCTTATATTTCTGCATTGTGACAATGACCACTGTGGGCTACGGAGACCTTGTACCTTATAGTACTCTTGCAAAACTTCTTGCATGTGCTTTTGTATTTACTGGTATGGCTCTTATTGGACTAGCTCTCAGTAGAGCTGCTGATTATATTGTAGAGAAGCAGGAAATATTGCTGGTTAGAGCCTTAAATATACGCCACCATATTGGGCCAACAGAGATTATCAAAGAAGTGGAAACCAACAAAGTAAAATACAAGCTTGCCACAGTCACATTGCTTCTTGTGTTGCTGATGACAGTAGGAACAATTTTCCTTTTTGCGGTTGAGAAATTGGACCTTGTTGATGCCTTTTACTGCGTCTGTTCCACGATCACAACTTTAGGATATGGAGATGAAAGCTTCTCAACTAAAGGTGGGCGTATTTTTGCCATCTTTTGGATATTGACCAGCACCATCTGTTTGGCTCAGTTCTATCTGTATGTTGCTGAGATAAACACTGAGAACCGGCAAAAGTCTTTAGTGAAATGGGTTCTAACAAGAAAGATGACATCTTTAGATCTTGAGGTAGCAGATATGGATGGTGATGGAGTCTTGAGGTAAGAAAATCCACGAGCAAAAACATTGCATCCCATTATCTTCATACTAAAAACATTATATCCCATTCATTGCAACTAGTTTCTTACGCAACAAATAAGATTTCAGATTATTATGAAACTAGCGAATGGCTCTGCATGTTATCTCTGACAAGAAGGTATGCTGAGACAATCTCCCAGCAGTTCAGTTGCTTTTGATTGAACTTGAGTAGCATAAACTGAAATCAGCATCTTATTTGGCTCTCCCTTGGCAGGGAATCCATGTTGTTTTCTTGTTGTGTCAATTGGTAACAAGTTTTCTTTTGCACACTCCTTGGCTTTCTTTTTTGCTTTTATGGCTAACCATTATTTGTTTCATTTCCAAAGTGCTGCAGAGTTTATCATTTATAAGCTCAAAGAGATGGGGAAGATTAGCCAGGAAGATATTGCACTTGTTATGAAAGAGTTTAAGGATCTCGATGTCGATCAATCTGGAACAGTGTCTGCATCTGACTTGGCACTGGTGCAATGATCTTCACAAGAGAAGCATCAAAAGGAATGTTCTTATGGAGGTATATAGCTAGGAATCCCATACACATTGAGTTGTTTAACTTCTGACAACAGATGAGAATATTCCCAACAAGTCTTTCCCTATCTTTCCTATTTAACATTTGTACATATGTAGATTCAGATGTTCAAGTATGTTTCACATATCATTAGCTCCTAAATATCAAAAGTTCCAAGTATCAGAGCATTCCTACTTGCCTAACTTAAAAATAAAGTAAGAATGCAAGAAGGTTAAACTTAGAAGCTTCTTTGCTTTCAATTAAATAGTCCATCAAATTTACACAGCTCAATAGGAGAGGAAAGAGAACACGCTTTATTTTCTATGCATGGTGCATCTTTTGACAATGCATTTGGGCAATTGTAGCTACTTGTTATAGATCTTTGAAATCTTAACATAAATGGATGGTTGTGATTATTGAAGTAAAGAAACATAGGCTGGAAACATCTGATGGACATGAAATTGGATATCTAGCTTATCTAAGCCATTCTTAACATGATAAGTGAGTTAAATCTAACAAAAATAATTTCAGCAAGCATAAAAAAAAGACGGGGTACACGGGACTCTTAAATATAATAAGTTTGAAAATTATAATTAAATATAGAACCATAAACCTTAGTGTTGGACTATATAGATACAACTGTGATATTAGAATACTTGAAGTGAAAGAAGCCTTCAAAAGATGAAATCAAGGCCTTAGGGCACGATAATATACTAATGAAGGCTTAGAAATATATGGAAGATACTGGAGTAGTTTGGTTAACAAAGTTGTTTAACAGGATTTTAAAAGCAAAGAAAATGTCAAATGGATGAAGGAAAAGCTCTATTATACTAATCTATGAAAATAAAAGAGACAAATAGAGTTACACTAATTATTGTAAGATCTAACTTATGAGTCATACCATGAAACTTTGAAAAAGAGTGAATGAGAAGAGGCTACGACATGAAACAGGTATATTGGAAAACCAATTTTGTTTCATGCCTATGAGGTCTACCATGGAAGCTAATTTTCTCTTTAAATAATTAATGGAGAAATGTAAGGAGAGAAAGAAGGACCTCCATATGGTCTTTATTGACTTAGAAAAAGCTAATGAAAGGGTTCTTATAGAGTATATGATTGGTGTTGGGTAAAAAAGAGTTTTCACAAGGATACATGAATATAATTAAGAATATGTATAAGGGAGCAGTAATAAATGTTAGGACCAATAACGAAGAGACGGATGATTTCTCCATTACCATAGGATTGCACTAAGGATCGGCATTGAGCATGTAACTCTTCACATTGGCTATGAAGAGTTAATGAAACATCTACATAAGGAGATTTCATGATGCATATTATTTATAAATAACATAGTTTTGGTTGATAAGACAATGAAGGGCATAAACACAAAAGCTTAAGTTGTGGAGAGATGCTATAGAGTAAAGGATTCAAAATTAGTTGCACTAAGACAGAGTATATGGAATACAATTTTAGCAAGGAGTGTGAGGAAAGCATTAGTAAAAATTGATAACCAAGAAGTCCTTAAAGAGATCTGATGGAGCTACGGTTGGAATCTCAGTGGAGCAGAATTCCAAATGGAAGATGGAACTTTGTTTATTGATGGGAAGAGTAATACAAGGAGTTCAGGACCAGGAACATTACAAGTATGGTTGGACCAAGGGAGATAGGAACCGCAGTTCCTCCCTGAGTTTACTCCCTTCACTTCCTTCTTTCTTTTCCCTCCCCTTTCTCCCCTGTACTTTCCCCCCTTTATCCTTCCAAATCTCTAACCAACTGGATATCCATAACAGATTGGATATTAACTGCCTAACTCCCTAACCAACTGATTATCCCACTACTGTATATTTGGTATATCCTAACTACTGATCACATTTCTTCCTAGCCGAATTGTAACCTCCTGATCTGATCTGTACACCTGGAAGAAATATTGGGGGTGTAACATTACCCTTCGCCAGTAGTTTCACCTTGTCCTCAAGGTGAAAGGAGGGGAATTGAGTGTGCAAGTCATTATAGAGCTCCGACGTATTGTCACATTTAGGGAGGTGTTGCCACTTGACTAAAACCTCCTTGTGACCATTGGCCCTTGTTCTGATTTGCTTGATGGATTCAGGTTGCACCACCAACTCTAATGCCTCTGTCAAACCAGTGCGTAGGGGTTGAGGTTGGGCCGAATTGGACAAGGCGGCCTTGAGTTGGGAAACATGGAAAACGGGATGGATACACATTGTAGATGGTAAATCCAGGCGATAAACAATTGCTCCGATGCATTCCAAGATCGGGTAGGGACCATAAAACCTGGGGCTGAGCTTCTCATTAGGTCTTTTAGCCAGCTTTTTGAACTTAAAGGGCTGTAGCTTCAGAAAGACTAGGTCTCCTAGCTGGAACTGGACTTCCCTACGATCCTTGTTTGCCTGGTATTTCATTCTGGCTTGGGCTATTACCAAATTACTCTTTAGCTCTTGTAGGATGATATTCCTGTCCCTAATCTGCTGGTTTACTGCCTCAACAACAGACCCTTCATCTGAAAGCCTCAATAGCATGGGAGGGTCACGTCCATAAAGGGCTCTAAATGGAGACATTCCAGCAACTCCGTGAAAGGTAGTATTGTACCAGAATTCTGCCCAAGGAATCCATTTGGGCCACTGCTTAGGGTGGTGTGAAGTGAAGCAGCGCAAGCATGTTTCTAAGCATTGGTTGACTACCTTCGTTTGCCTATCTGTTTGCGGATGGTAAGCAGTGCTCATTTTCAGATTAGTCCCAGCCATCTTGAACAATTCAGTCCAAAATTGACTGATAAAGAGGCGGTCCCTGTCAGAAACGATGGAACGTGGGTACCCGTGTAGGCACACCACTTCATGAAGAAAAAGAGTGGCAACCTCCTGAGCAGAAAACGGGTGGCATAAGGGGATGAAATGGCTGTATTTCGAGAGGCGATCTACTACTACCAATAGGGTATCCTTCCCTTGAGATCTAGGTAAGCCTCCAATGAAGTCCATAGAGAGATCATCCCAAACTTGTTCTAGAATGGGCAAGGGCTGGAGAAGGCCCCCTGGTTTGAGTGCTTGATACTTGTTCCTCTGGCATACATCACAAGAGGCCAATTCTGAACGTCTCTTTTCATTCCTTTCCAGTACACAACGTTGGATAGCCTTTTGAATGTTCTGAATGAGCTTGAATGTCCCCCTGCTGGAGTGGAGTGAAACTCTTTGAGTAAGGTGGGGATTCTAGGAGAAACCTTAGGAAGAATCAACCTGCCATGGAAGAGCAAGCAGCCATGTCTTAAGGAATACCCCTTATGACTATTTGCATCGACCAGCAGGTCTTGTAGGATGGAACGCAGAGTATCATCTTGATGGATTGCAGCTTCCAACCCTTGGAATCCAGGGTGCTGGACTGTTGAGAGGGCTAGTGAGTGGAAAGTGTTCTGCAGTTCTGCGTGAACCCCCGGTGCAGAGTTGGTGCAGCCATCATAAGGGTCAACGTCAACCTTTCTAGAGAGTGCATTAGCTACCCGGTTCTGCCTTCTGGTTTGTATTGGATGCTGAAATTGAACCCCAATAATTTAATGAGCCATTTTTGCTGCTCACTGCTGTGTACACGTTGGTTCATGAGGAATTGGAGGCTCCTTTGATCTGTAAGAATGGTGAACCTCCTGCCTAGCAGATAATGGCTCCATTTTTGGACAGCTAGTACCACTGCCATGAGTTCTCTTTCGTATACTGATTTGGACTGGGCGTGTGGGGCTAGTGCATGACTAAAGAAGGCAATTGGCCTGCCTTCATGTATGAGAACTGCTCCAATACCTTTGCCGGAAGCATCGGTTTCCAGAATGAAAGGCTTACTGAAGTTAGGGATTGCTAGCACCGGAGCTGAAGTCATGGCTCTTTTCAGCTTGTTAAAGGCTTCCTGGGCCTCTGGGGACCAATGAAAGTTATCCTTCTTGAGTAGACAGGTGAGAGGAGCAGCAATAGTACCATAATTCTTAAAGAATTTGCGGTAGTATCCGGTGAGACCCAAGAATCCCCTCAAAGCTTTAACATCATGTGGAATAGGCCATTTGAGCATACATTCTATATTAGAGCTCTCCGCTGCTACCCCCTTGGCAGATATTATATGGCCTAAATACTCGAATTGAGTTTGGGCAAAACAACATTTTTTTTCTGTTGATTACTAATTTATGAGAGTTCAACAGCTACAAGACCGTTGCCAAATGTTCTATATGTAGATGAATGTCAACACTATAAACAAGTACGTCATAAAAAAAAACCAACACGAACTTACGAAGATACTGGCGGAAGATGTCATTCATAAGAGCCTGAAATGTGGAGGGTGCATTGGTTAGGCCGAAGGGCATGACCAAAAACTCATAGTGACCCTCATGTGTCCTAAACGCTGTCTTGGGGACATCCTCTTCCTTGATGCGAATTTGATAGTATCCGGATTGAAGATCCAGCTTAGAAAAGATAGTAGCTCCGCCCAGTTCCTCCAATAGCTCATCAATTGTGGGGATGGGAAACTTATCCTCAATGGTGATCTTGTTGAGGGCGCGGTAATCGACGCAAAAGCGCCAACCCCCGTCTTTCTTCTTAACTAATAATACTGGGCTAGAATAGGGACTGGTGCTGGCCCATATGATGCCAGTGTCCCACAATTCCTTGATGATCCGCTCAATTTCCTTCTTTTGATAGTGCGGATAACGGTATGGCCTGATATTAGGTGGTGCAGTTTGGTCCTAGACCCTGATGGCATGGTCATGGGGTTGGTTAACAGGCAGTCGTAGCGGTTGGTCAAAGAGATGGGCGTACTGGTCCAAGAGAATTCGCAGCTGGGGATGGTCTAAGGGTGGTTGTGGTTCCGTCTCTAACTGCAGGCCTTGGTACTCAACCATATAGGATGCACTAGAAGTGGGTATGGCGCACTGCAGGGCCTTGAAGGACAAGCTCGACCGCGACAAAGATGGGTCACCCTTCAGGGTTACCCTCTGACCCTGCACGATGAACTCCATGGTGAGTTCATGGTAGTTTGCAGAAACGTCTCCAAGAGTGCGTAGCCAGGCCATCCCGAGGACCAGGTTTGTGCCGCTTAATTCAAAGGGATGAAAATGGTGTTTGATCATCCAGGGAGGCACAAAACAAGATTCCGGCAGACCCCATTGCCCCGGACGTAGAAGCTGTCTCCTACCTGTACTCCAAATGGCTTGGTGTTGGTGACCGTAAGCTGCAAGTCGGTGACCAACCTCCTAGCTATGAAATTGTGGGATGCCCCTGTATCGACAAGGACAACCACGTCACGATGCTCCAGAACCCCGCGTACTTTCATCACATCTGCGACAATCATCCCGACTAGGGCTTGCATGGATAGCTCGAGTCGGGTCGATTCCTATTCGCACGGAACCTCCTCAGCTCGGTTCAGGTTGTTCGAATCTGCACCTTCATCATCTTCCTCGCCCAGAAGCAGCACCTGTAGCTGACGCTTCTTGCATCGATGCCCAGGCGAATATTTCTCATCGCATTTGAAACAAAGCTCCATAGCTCTCTTCTACTGCAAATCCTTCTCAGAAAGTCACCGGAAGGAGTCATGCCGGTCCGGAGCTATCTCCCTGAGGCGGAGAACCCAATCTCCCCTAAACCCAGCCTCCATCGTCTCCGACAGCCTGGTTAGGGCTTGCTGAGGGAAGTGACAGTTTTGCCCCTGCAGGCTTGATTCAGACATGGGTATCTTCAAAGGAGGCCCAAGAGTTGTTGTTGATCTGGGCCCAGGCCCGCTTCCTGGTCCATAGGCTCTCACCCGCTCCAGAGCCTCATTCTTTTCCTCGATTTTCTGGGCCAGGTCCATAAGCCCAGTTAAAGAAGTGGGTCTAAACATTTTCACTTCCGCCTTTAAATCCTCTCTGAGCCCATTAAGAAAGGAACCTTTTAGGACTTCTTTGGGTAGATCCACCAAAGGCCCTGATAGCAGCTCGAAGTCCCGCTTGAAGTCGGAGATGGAGGCGACCTGCTGGATCGACAGTAAGGCCTCACAGTCGTGTCAGACTGTGATGGCCGGAACTGCTAAAGATGGGCCGTCCGGAAAGTGGTCCATGACTAGAACGACAACCTTGCGTCTGACCACAGGAACCAATGGAGGGCTTCTCCCTCCAAGCACAAGGATGCAGCTGTCACCTTCTTCGTCTCCATCAAGTGATTCAGCCGGAAGTAGTGTTCCGCCTGGCATAGCCACCCTAGCGGGTCCCGTCCGTCAAATATGGGAAGATCCAGCCATCGAGGTTCCAGCCTAGGGTTTTCTGACTCACGCGGCGAACCATGGAGGTCTCCGCTCGATGCTTCTCCTACTTCGGATACCCTAGTTCTACCTCGATCTCCAGCTTAATTTGGTAAGGGTTCCCCACTTTTGTGCCTCTGTCTCATCCAAACCTTGATCTCAGCCATAAATTCCCCGATCACCGCTACGTTTGTTTGCAGCCTCCCAATATCTTCCTTCATGCTCCCTACTTCTGCTCTCACGTTCTCTATCTCTTTCTCCATGTCTTCTGCTTTCTCTGACCTAGTTCTTACCATGCCCCAAAATTGGATCGAGCTCTGATACCATTGATGGAGCTACGGTTGGAATCTCAATGGAGCAGAATTCCAAATGGAAGATGGAACTTTGTTTATTGATGGGAAGAGTAATTACAAGGAGTTCAAGACCAGGAACATTACAAGTATGGTTGGACCAAGGGAGATAGGAACCGCAGTTCCTCCCTGAGCTTACTCCCTTCACTTCCTTCTTTCTTTTCCCTCCCCTTTCTCCCCTGTACTTTCCCCCCTTTATCCTTCCAAATCTCTAACCGACTAGATATCCATAACAAATTGGATATTGACTGCCTAACTCCCTAACCAACTGATTATCCCACTACTGTATATTTGGTATATCCTAACTACTGATCACATTTCTTCCCATCCGAATTGTAACCTCTTGATATGATCTGTACACCTGGAAGAAATATTCTGTAGCAGACCTGTATAACTTCTTTGTAACTATCTCTTCTTTCTAGAGTAGGTCCGAAATATTGGGGGTTTAACAAGATCACATTTGGTACCTGAAATCAATAATTCATGAGATAAGAGAGATTGAGAGGGATGTTAAACAAAGAATCCAAGTGGGTTGGAACAAATGGAAATGTGCCTCCAAAGTTTTGTGTGATTAGTATGTGCCACTCAAACTAAAAGGAAAATTCTATGGAATAGCTGCAAGCTTGGCTATGCTCTATGGATCAGAGATTAGGCATTTAAGGAACAACATATACATAGGATGAGTGTAGCTAAAATGAGGATGTTAAGATGGATGAGTACTAAGACAAGAAATGATAGAATTAGAAATGAAAACATTAGGAGAAACCTAGGAGTAGCACCAATAGGTAACAAGATGAGAAAGGGTAGACTTAGATGGTTTGGATATGTCTAATAGAGGCCAGAAACGACATTAGTTAGGAGGAGTGAATCAATCCAAATTGAAGGATCTAAAAGGGCGGGAAGGCCTAAAAGAAGCGATTAGAAGCGGTGAGAAAAGATTTAAAAACTCTTGGACCTAATGAAACAGTGACACTTGATACAGGTGAATAGAGGAATAAGATTCGTGTTGCCGACCCCTAATCAAGATAAGGCTTTGATGATAATGATGATTTCAAGATTAAATGACCAAATATAAAAAAATTTAAATTCAGATGCAAATTATCATCTTTGACGCTAACTAAGAGGGACAAAATTTGGTTACTTCTTGCTGCCATTGTACAGCAAGGTTGATTCAACTCAATGCATTGTGGGACCTGTATCACTGTAAGGTGTTGTCATTGAATCCACAAGCGTGAGATTGCTTATTGCAGCAATAGGGGAATGCTTACATTCTTTTGTGACTAAAAAACATGGACGAAAGTTTCATAATAGGCGAGAGACCAATCCGTGGGTAGAAACTCTTATTTACTACATAGAGAAAGACCAAGCCTCGTAAAAAGAAACTCTTATCTAATAGATAGGAACTCGTCTAATGCATACTAATTCATTCGGCTAAATACTAGGTTGCACTATGTAATCCTCAAAACAAGTGTATTTCTAGTTGTCCACACGATGAACCGCTCAGATTTGGTTGCAACAGATGTTGGTCCAGAAGAAACTGTGGGCATGATGTCTAAAGTTGGATAAAGAGGCGTAATTCAATATGAAAGATGTGATGGTCCAAAAGCTCAGTACACTAGCTAAAAGTACAATTATTTGATGAGCCAAACTGTTTGTTATGTGGTCGCATTCTACCTATACCACACCCTAGAAACGTTCTCCATTGCATGGTCTGAACCCTCCATATGATTATATTTAACTCATGATAGGTGTTATGATCACTGTAACAACCTAAAACTTTTATTAATTAAGTATATAATTTTGCAAAGTTCAATCAATAAATAAAGTTAGCTTAACTGGTTTGAATGTGAGTTTGCTAACCTCAAGTAAGAGTTCATGAAGTAGCAGTCCAAGACGCCTCTTTATGGGACGTTTTGGGTTGAGGATGGGAGAAAAATGCGTGGAGAGAAAGAGAGAAGGCAAATCTATATATGAGAGAAAGAGAGAGAAGGATGCAAGTTCCTGGAGCTCTGGAAAAGAAGGCAGTAGAAGAATGGAGGAGAAACGTACATAAGGGGTGCAGGATTCTGCTATGTTATAGCCTATTTTTTTTCATAGACAAAACAGCTATTGACGTGTTAACGTTTAAATCTTTGGTGAATGCGCATGAACTATTTTGAATATTTCAGTTCGATTTACACCATGGAATATGAGCATGTCATGGACTGTTTTGGTTTTGATTCATTAGTTTGATGCACTTCTATTATCGTCTGGTGATTTCATAAATGCGTGTGAGTAATTGGTTGGTCTTTAATTTGATTTTGATGCATGAAAGAGGCGCACAGTTCTTGTCTGTTCTCCAACGCCTCTATCAGTGGAAAGATGTGCATGACTTTTAGCAGTTTTAATTCTAAGTGATGGATGGATTGGGCGCATGAGTCTGATATATTTGGTCATTGATGCATCGACAGCATGCTTTTATATCATGATGTTGTGAATATATTTATATGCACAAGGGTATTTAGTCTTGTTATTTTGATTTGATGAACTGATCTATGCGCATGAACCATGTTCTTTTGTTTTGATTTTGTAACTTGATGTTTGACATTTTGGCTTGAAGAAATACTCTTCGATTAAAATTATGGGTTTCATGTGTTCTAATAGCATGTCAGCATGTAGTGTTTCATGTTTTCCTTCCATACCAAAACAAGATAAGGTTGAATGTGTTGTTTACATATGGTCAAGCATGTGAGTGGCGCATCCACCATGACCATTGTAGTAAAAGTTTTCAAAGTTTTTAGCATATAAATGAACCATGCTAAGTCGTAAAAGAATTGAAGTGTTTTTCGTGCTTGAGTTACGCCATGATCTCAATGTATTTTTGAATGGCATGAGCATGATTGAGGTGCTCTCATGGTAGGAGCCATGCTCATGATGGTTGGAAAAACGAAAAATGTTTGGTACCCCGTGCAGTGCAAATGGAGTACAGTGCAGTGCAGTTGGTGTACAGAGCAGTGCGTGTGGTGCACAAAGCAGTGCTCATGGCGCACGGGGCAGTGCGCATGGCGTACAGGACAGTGCGCATGATGCGAGGGATGGTGTGCATAATACACGGGAGGGTGATTCTAGAAATTTTTGCATGAAAATTGGGATGTTTTAGTACTGCCTTGAGTACTTGTATTTCAGACCTTACTTCTAAGGTATGTTGCATGTATATTCTTCAACGATTGTGAATTTGTTGCCCAACCATAAATAGGGAACGTGATTCGAATTTAGTAACCATCCGTTGGTTGGAACGGTTTTAACATGTTATTCATCCAATAATTTGGAGTGTGTGGAAATGTATTGTGCATCCAGGATTGGAACGTATTTTGAAAAAAAATTCGTAAGTGTATGATTGCACATTTTATTGTTTAAGATGACTGTTTCATTTTCATAGAATGATATATGTTCGGAACGGAGTAATCTTATCACTCATCATGGTGCAAGCTGGATTGAAGATGGTAGGGGACTCGTGTTAGTTTAGCCTACAGGGTGATACATGAAAACTCGATGGACACTGTGCTAGGGGACATAGATTGGCCCATCCTTCAAAAAAGATACGTGCCTAAAAAGAGAGGCTGATGACGAGAGCATGTATCATGAGAAGACAACATCTCATATAGATCCTTGTTCCCCATGCGGAATGGTGCAGATCGTGAGGTATCTGCAATCGAGCGTAGTCGAGATGGTTGGTCTTGCTACGTGCATAGCAGAGCCATATTATTATTTTTTTATGGAGATGGATAGACACGTTGCTCATCCTCAAGAGTAGAGACCATTTTGCCACTAAGGCTTGTGGCAGGATGTTGCTACACCATAATCTGACAATATTGGTTTTGATATTAATGTTTGATACATCATTTGATTATCTGATTTTGTTTTTGAGATTGAGTTCTTTAATGAGGATTTCGATTCTGACTTTGGTTAATTGAATGCGTCCTTATATTTTATCGCATTCTTGTGATTTTCGTATGTTTTAGACAAGCTTAGAGATTTCCTAATAAGTAGTCGTACTCACCCAAACAATAATACATGTGAAATAGCAAAGGAGTCGTTTAGCTTGGGAGTGCAAAGGAAATCAGAGACGATTGCTGCAAAAGTAAGAATGTCTTAGAATTTTAGTTATCCCCCTTGGTCGTTATTCCTTACTGTTGACAATGATGTAACCTGACAATAAATACTCTTCTATAGTGAATCATGGTTTGAGTTAGTTCATTTGGGTTGTGACCAATGGGTCCTGATAGTGTTTATGTTTCTATATTTATTTTACTTATATATGGAGTTTTAATGTAACACTTGGCTAGAGTAGTTTGGAAAACCAGTAAGTAATATACTTTATAAATGTTTTAAATATTATATATATATATATATATATATATATATATATATATATAAAGATATCAATTACTATTTCTAAACGTACTTAAGAAAAACTATTTCTTAAAACCTGGAACATCTTTTTTGGTACCTAGAAAACTTCTAGAACAAAAACAACTACTACACGAATCCTACTCAAAATAGGAAACCTTCTAAACCTAAATTAATAAGAAACGTCTAAAACTACCCAATAGTAAACTCTCTAAAAATAAGGGTCCTCAAAATAGAAGTTCCTAGCTAGTAAAAGAATGAACTTCAACTAAAAATTGGAAACCCGTTTCAACTTTCAAAAAACCCGTATTACTTGTTCACTTGAATAGTGACATATGGACAATAATTTATGTTCCTTCTTTTTTGCGTCTCTTGTAATTTCTATACATCCTTTTCATTAAAGATGCTCTTGCAACAGATACCATTCAAAAATTTATCCAATAAAGAGGTATCTACACTTATTCAAGAGAACACGTGTTTCATATAATCCAAGTGGTTAGTGCATTCTCCTGGTCCAAGGTAGTTTACCAAAGTCTGAGGTTAAATGGGATATGTGACAGGTTGAGAGGGAGCTTTACTTTGAGGCATGGTTAAAGAGCCTCAGTTTATTATTTCCCTTAGTATAAATCACACTGAAGTACTCCCTGTTACATGTTTCCTTTATGGTTTCTAGTATCTTACCAAAGTAGGAAGCTTTGAGTTTCTTATTCATGACTTACAGCCAGCGCTTAAAAATCAATGATGGAAATTACAGATGCAAGATCTGCAGCTGCATGTTAAAACATGGACACAAGCACAAACCTGAACTTGCCACAAAAAAGCATCCAACATTTTCAGGTTGCGAGGTATCCAATTGTTTGCTGTGGTTTTAGTTCTTGAATCTGTCGTGAGACTTTCCGTAAAGATGTTATTAGACTGCGCGCATATTTGATGGAAGTACTGCACTAAGTTTGGTCTCAACTTTTTTAGTTTCTGCTCTTAAACCTCTTGGATTTCTTTGAGAAAACATAAATGGATATAAGGTGAAAGTTCAGCATAGCACTAATGCCATCAATCATATTCTGTTAACAAGGTAGTAACAAATCAATTATAGTTATTTCTGATCCACTGGCATCGACCCACTCAATTTACATGAGAGCCTCCCTATTCTGAAGTGTAGAAAGGAAAAAACAACGTAAGAACAAGAAATCACAGCTCAGAGATTTTCTTAACCTTTATCATCCAGGGAATCAAAAGTATGCTCCAGCTTGAATTTTTGATGGGACGTACACCTCAGACAAAAAGGAAAATGAAGATATAGACAATGCTTCAATCTCAAATTTCAGTCCACTTTGCAGCATGAACTGTAGCTCTGACCTAGCATCAAAAGGACAATCATCAGCTGTTATTACATAAGAAGCTGAAAATGTGCACAATTAAGAACAATTTTGTAGCAGCGACAGAATTTAACCTCCATTGAGGTACTTCTCGTTGCAAGTAACATCTTAACAACATGGCTTCAGCTTTCTGCTTATCTGATAAGCAAGGTAGGATTTCGTTACATGGGCATGGATAAGAATCAGCAAAGTGAAAATGCTTGTTAAGAAAATCAACATGATAGAAAGGAAATGACAGTCTCTCACCTTTAGGTGTAAGAGGAAGGAGACAGTGTTCTGGAAGGTGGTATTTCATGGAATCCGAAGGAAAAACCCCAAGCCAGCGTATGTCAGATACACACAGCAATTTCACATCATACGCCATTTGCTTCAGAAACAGTAAAAAATCTAGTAAGCACGTAATATAATTAAAATAGTGCAGATAGGAAAGTATTCGGTAGTACCCAAGAACTGCTTATTTGCATTTCAATATATCAATGCAGCAAATGGGACATACTACTGTAGGCTACAAGCCAATAAAGCAGGTAGGGTGGATTTATCATGTAGTCTAAGTTTCTTCTTTTGAATGATAGAAAATTTATTAAGAGAGAGATTTATCAAAAGAGTTTCTGTAAGAAAATTGATGGAAAAGGTTATTACAAAGTCACAATGCTCTGTCTTGCCAGCACAGGTACACCACAAGAAAGCCAACAGAATTTCTATTTATATTTTTAATGGCCATATAGGATGATTAATTTATAAGGAGGATAGCTCAAAGCATTATCTGCATTGCTTACCATAGACCCAAAACGGTAAGTTGTTAGAATGTCAAAACCATAAGGATCGCAATCCACCAAGCAATAGACAGGAAGATGCAGTTTCTCCACAAGAAGTCGTAAAAACCTGACATAGATGCATGCACACTTGAATAAAATCATATTATAGATTTCAATTTCCTAAAACAGAACAAGAAAAGTACAACACCTACAAAATCGGAAAACACAAAACAAAGTAGAAAACAGGGGAAGCCAATACCTTCTGGTAGAAACATCTGGGTAACCTCTTCCCTGAAATTACTTCAGCAATAAGCACATCAACAATGCTTACAATCAAGAATCAGTAAAGTGGAAAGACAAGCTTACTGTTATGACTATGCAATGATTTGTTTTGCAAAACCTATCATTTGCTAACCGCTGGAAAACTGCAATAAAAAATCCAGTTGGCAGTTAAATAAGCATGAATGTGGTAAATCACAGTACAAATAAGAAAGGCAGAAATTTTTTTTTACCTGTTTCCTTCTCTACAACCAAAATATAATGCGCCATACTAACGACATCTAACCACAACAGTTGAAAGCAGTTTCCAGATCAAGCTCATTTCATAGTAAGAAATTAATACATGAGCAAGGATAATACGAACAGAAAGATGACCATTAATATAAAGATGATTTCTGTCATGAATATGACTGCTTTGGTACCTTCTACTTGTTCAACATGTACAGGAACAGGATAGGCCTGCAAATATAACCATTTCAGAGATCTGAGCAAGATAATGATGCTTTAAATTTTGAATTGTCAGGTATGCATACCGCGTTACAATTTCTCATACAATCAACTTTCTTGCCATCTTGTAGAAATCTAAGCCAACCCATCACTAACCTGAGACAAAAAACGCATTTACAAAGTAGTACTTATCTAAGAAAAAATGTATAAACAAGAGGACCCCGAAACAGAATTCTCATATAAAGGTTGCAGGATATTATTTATTTTATGTGAAAAAGTGAGAATGAAGGAGCAATTAAAGCAGGTGGTGGTAAGTTTCAGGCTCAAACCGACCCTTTTCCTGCAGCCACCTGCAAATAGGAGAAAATATGAAGTTAAAATGCACAGGATATTGGATTTTATTTAGAGTACTATGTTTCAATAACAGGTATTAAATTAGTCATGGTATGAGTGCTAGCTGCTGGAAACTTTGGTACTTATTGTGCAATTTTTGCAGAGAACAAGAACATAAATGACTAGTTTGTGCCCTAATATAAACCTACGCTCAAGTCAGTACAGTAGGGGGAAAATGTAAATGACTAGTTTGCGCTAATATAAACAATGTTTAACGTAAATATGGAAGGCCATTTTTGGTCTCATTGAATTTAATTGTCCAGTCAGATTATAGATGGCTTTTAGGGAGTCAACCTGTACCCAACTTAAACTATATCAGAATCCTAAAAATATCCAACGAGTGAGATTGCATATCCATATACATTTAAACTTGGGTCGGATCTTCAAATAATCCAACCTTATTGACAGCCTTGTGAGGTCATTTCTTTGCCAGTCTAAGCCAACATCAAATGATATGCATCAGTGCATAATGGAGCAGACTCCACAGAAGACAAATCACATGACCCAATTGTAAGATGTATTGCTTATGAATGCATATTCTTAGTTTCACCATTCCGTAATGTCTTCTCAAAATCAAAATATTAGAGTACAAACCTTTATTTTCTTTTTCTGAACGCCAGTAGCACAAACTTTTGCAATATGGAAGCATTTCTAGTGGTTGACAAACAACAGAAATCTGACATGAACTACCTCAAATGGATCTTCAAAATACTGTTATGATGTTGGTTATGTCATTGTTGACATTGTCTTCATTATTATTAGTGAATCTTCCATAATAATATAACCTGCTTCCTTTGTTGTCTAATGAACTCAGAAATGCTATAAACACAACTATGCAAGTGCCATTAAGCCACCATTAGTTAAGAATATAATGTCTTAATTTAGTGCGTGGTATTTGGTTATGAATTTAAAACAATTTCCTTTTGATGGAAAAATACAAATGATGCACGTAAAGGTACAATGTACATTTACGGATCTTCCCTTTTGTTTGATGACTGAAAAGGAAAGCATAAATTGCCAAATATTTTACTAGATCAGTACGTACCACATTTAGGTTATGACGACTACATCTCAAAAGGATGCATATGTCATTGATTACCCGATCTACAACTGCTTGATCTGTATCCAATATAAGAAAAGAAACCTACGAAAATTACAGATACGTCTATGTAGGATCTTCCAAATCGCAAAAGTTGAAATGATATATCCTGGATTCTACAAAATGCAGTATCAATGAATAAAGAACCTCAAGCTGAATTGACGTGGAAGTTCAATAATTGTAACAGCTGTAGTGACCAGTTTAGAGGTATTTATCGCTATTTGTTATACGGAATTACTATTAGCTTAAGAGGAATGCTAAACCAAAGCGCTTATAAGCGCTCAAACTTATTACATGAATGGACCCAACTTTGTATGATCTGAATCATTGCTCAAATTGTTTCTACTTTAGATATATTGTCAAGAAGAAATGAGATATATTGACAACTTATGAAATTGTGTTTTTGGTCATTGTATATAGACGGTTGCTGAGAAAGTTTCCAACCATCTATCAGAACAATAACCTTTTAGATGTCAAAGTGATCAATCAGCGTGGTTTTTGGACTAGGAGACATCCAAACCCAAAGAAATAAGATGAACTAATAGATAATCTAAAGGTGGACATTTCATTCAAAATCTTAAAGCGCTTTGGTTTAGAATTCCTCTTAGTTTAATTGTTTGATGAGAAAATAAGAAAGTAGTCTAGGTAAGGGATACAGCTCTCACGATGTAGACAATAGAGTCAAGATCTTTTTTCTTTTTCTTTTTTTTTCCGATACATGATAATAGTGTCAAGATTAGTGTTTCCATGAATGTAGTTCAGTAATATGTCCATTATAGTTGAGAAGATCAATTAGCGTGCAACATATTTCCTTAATATGTTCAGTAAAAGATGAGATCAGCAATCATCAAGTTCTCCAAGATGGACAAAATTGAAGCCAAAGTTGATGCCATACAGTGTGCCATTAACATGCTTCCTGTAATCATGCACTGCAAATCCCAAGTCTGCTTCTGATCCCACACCTTTGTATACTAAGGAAGATAACTGGCAAATTCCTAATTTATGACACTACTATATTTCATCAGCTGTTAGATGTCACTGTTATCATTCAAGCAAGAGAGGTGACAAGTAACAAGACATTGACTGCATACAGAACAAAAACAGGACTCCATTATTCTCAAAAAGCAATGAAACTACAAGTATGATAACAAACCATCAAATTTGTCTCAGTGCCAATCATTGGCACAACAATTTGGAGACGGAAGATTAATCAATGATAAGATTACCCGAAAAGACAGAAGGGTGCATGTAATATATGTCTCTCTTTGATAAATGTTTGTTTTCTTGCAACAACTGCTGAATAATCAGCAGTACTCTTAATAGGACATCTGAAAGTGCAAAAGAAAACATATATAAAAAAACAAGGTAAGACTTGAAGTTTCCATCAGTATAACACAGTATCAGCTGTGCTTTCAATGCCGATCTTAAAAGAAATTCCATGAATTTGTTAAAAGCAAGCAAATATCCTGTTTCCGACTCTTGCAAAAGCAACCTAAAATACCATGACAAGAAAGTTGAGAAACTCACCCAATCTATGTGCATGTCCTTCCCTTTCAAGACATACAATATTCTTACCTATGAGCGAATCGGAGTTGCAGCAGCTGCATCCAGCAATACATTACAGAAATATATCAAATAAGAAACATATTACTTTAAGATCAGAAGAAAGAGGCAAAGATAAGTAACATTTTCTGTCCATACTCCACAGTAATATCTTCAAAAACATTCACGAGCTAAAATTCACTAAAGCAATAGCCTCCAGAAAACACAACATTCTGGGAGTTTCAATTGATTGCAATGTTTCTCCTGTATAAGCTCATTCACGTGCCTAAAACCTTGCACCCTCAAGATTCTCGTCCTATCCAGGAAATATTGCACAATAGAACTTGCGTGAATTATTTTATTCTCAAAATCTAGATAACTACATTTTTAATCAGCAGATCAAACTTAGACATTGAAAGCCTCAATGTCTTGGCACATGAAGACAAGTTAACTGTTCTATATCCTCTCCCTAGAAAAATTTAAAGCACCTATTGGTGGTTTCTTATCTTTATTGGTGCAGTTATTTCAACTATTTCTGGTACGCAATTCACACTCCCAAGGGTTTGTGGTGAATGAGTAGAGTAAGAGCAGCAATCTAGAGCTATCAACGGACCATGGCATTGGCAGAATACACCATAAGATACCACCACTCCAACAAGCCTACGCTTCCTGCCACTTCTCAATAATCTAGGAACACTTAGTGTTATACATTACATATTAGATAGCAGTCCAACAACCACAGAAGTGAGAATACAATGGAGGGTTCCTCCAACAGAAGTTCAGGTGCTAAATTGTCCAGGCAAAGAAATAGTATGGTGCCTACTCCAGAAAGCACTCATGATGTTATGCAAAAGCTCGTTTCCTTTGCAATCCCATTGAAGAGAACGAGGATGCATTCATATTGTTACATCTATCAAAGAATCTGCATTTTGAATTATAAATTAGCTATCACATAAATCAGAAAATTTTCAACAACTACCCCAAGACTCTGATTTTACTGAACAAGCTTGTCCTTCCAGTCAATCTAATTTCATGGAAACAAAACTTCAAGAGGAAGGAACATTACTTTATGTTCCAATTTCTGTTGCTTTTTTTGAATGGCAGATACACACACACATGCACACTCTAGGACCCTGGGCACCCAAGTGATAGACAAATTCTTGTGTCACTGTGCTAGAAGGCTTTGGTGCCTATTTCTGGTCCTGTTAAGGATGCAAAAGGTTCTAAAGATTTAGAGAGCACCAAAAAGAAAATCGTTGTCTCCCAAGGTATAAAAGGGAATCCAAAGGCCCCACCAAATATGCTAATATATATGGAGAAGCAAAAAATCGGCAACACAAGGAAGCTGAAGCGACCCTCAAGAAAGCAAGGGAGAAACTTATAGGCTAAATCTCAGGCGAGCCTTCTCTAACAACAGTTTTCTAATGTTAGTGATTACCTGGAACTGTAGAAGTGTTTGCAGACCCTCATTTTAGTGTGCAGCAAAGGAATTCCAGAGTAAGTTTAAACCAGATGTGTTTTTCTTGTGAAACCAGAATCTCCAACATTTTGACAAATTTCTTTGTGAGCAATGGAAGTCATTTATTCTCATAGAACCGTCATTCCTTTAGAGGTAACTTGGAAGTAACGATGATGATGTGGAACAATTTTCTTACCCCCCTCTATCAGATAAAATCAAACATCTCAAATGATTTATTTTTTTTTTTTTCAAGATTATTAATAACACTTCCAGTGTTGATGATTAGATTCTTTCTTTAATTTATGGAAGCCTTGACATTTCCAGGATAATAATAATGTAGGAGGATCTTAAATCCCCCAAAGGATCCTCTCCTCTCTCCTGGGTTAATGAGGAGACTTTAACTCTATGATATATTAGGAAGAGAAGGGGGCCGGTTATCCTATGGACTTGAGTGTTGCTAATGATTTCTTAGATGGAATGGATGAATGTGGGCTATTGGATTTGGGATTCTCAGGTACCTCCATTATGTAGACTTATTGCAGGAAAGTTAGAGCCTGAATCCACAACGACTTGAGAGGGCTATTGCTGAATAAATAAGGGGGAGAAATTTCCAGGGGCAACATTAACACACCATCCTAGAATTGCCTATGATCACTCTCCCGTTCTCCTCAACACTGTTTCTTACCCTAAGGAAAAGGAATTTGGACTATTCAGGTTTGAGAATATGTGGATCTATTATCATGAGTTTAAGGATATTATTTCCCAAAATTGGTCCTCTAATTCCCTTGGTTCAAAAACTTTTCAATTATGCAAAAATCTCAAAGAAACTAGCAAAGCCTTGTCCAACTGGAACGAAACCAGTTTTGGAAACATTTATCACAATATCTGAGAAAATATGAAAAAGCTCCACTCTCTTTGGAATCTTAGATCCTCTTCTCAATGGAATGAAGAATAAGAGATAATGGAAGAACAAATTTTAAGTTTTTTGCATAACCTTAGTTGAACCTATGGACGTAAGGTGAATTCTTGATTTCATTGTTTACAGTCTCTCAATTTAATAGAGGGGAATGAAGCCATGATACTTAATAGAGGGGAATGGAGGAACAAGATTCATGTGGCCAACCCCCAATTGGGATAAGGTCTTGATGATGATGATTGTTTGCAATCTCTCAATTTATAGAGGAATACAAGGGTTGACTACAAAGGATAAGATCTACTAAAATCAAATTATACAAGGTAAGTGAGTCAGCTGTTATCTACAGCTGTGATTTGAGGCAGTTAATTACAGATCTAAGAGGGATTTAAGGAGATAGTTTGGATCTTGGAGGGATTTAATATGATATTATCTCAATAATCCCAAATTAGAAATCCTCTAATATATACCATAAGCTGGTACTAATATCTAACAATATCTTGGCTTTCCAATTCTCTCCCTCAAGTTGGTGAACAAATATTTATCATTACCAACTTTTGTCTACAATCATCCCATAGTTCTTGCTGTCTAACCCCTTTGTCAACATATGAGCAAGTTGCTTCTTCATAGGAACATATGGCGTGCAAATCCCCTGACTCTATCTTCTCCTTCATAAAGTGCCTGTCAATCTCTATGTTTGGTTCAATCATGTTGCGCTGGATTATGCACCATGGATATAGCTGCCTTGTTGTCACAGTATAATTTTATAGGCCCTTCAGTTGGAATCTTCAAGTCTTTCAATATAATTTATATCCACAGTAACTCACACACCCCCCATGCCATTGCTCTAAATCCCGCTTCTGCCCTAGCGTGAGACACAACCTTCTGTTTCTTACTTTTCCATGAGATCAGATTACCTCAAAGGAATGCACAGTAACTATGGTGGACCTGCTATCAATGATGCATCCAACCCAATCTGAGTCTGTGTAGGCTTCTACTTCCATAGTCTCTTGCTTAGAATATAAAAAACTTTTGTCAGGACATTATTTGAGGTATTTCAATATTCTGTAAACGGCCTCTATATGGTCTTTCCCGAGGTTTTGTAAGAATTGGCTCACTAGCCCTACTGCCAAGCCTTGTATATGATAGATATAACATTTTCCCCACTATACTTGGTATCATCCTTTAGATACCATCTCCTCGCCTTGATTCAACTCAAGCTTTTTGTTAGTCTCAATTGGAATACTTACTAGTTTTCCCCCTATGAGCCTCGTTTCCTTCAACAGATCAAGTACATACTTCCTTTGGAAAATGAAGATTCCTTGCTTGGACCGGGCTATCTCAATTCCCAAGAAGTATTTCAAGGCTCCTAGGTCCCTGATTTGGAATTTGCGTGCTATCCTTTCCTTTAGAGTGATCATGCCATTTGTATCATCTCCTACAACTACAATATCATCCACATACACAACTAGTATAACATATTTCCTAATTTTGTTGTGTTTGATAAACAAAGTATAATATCCCTAACTTTGGTGATAACCACTATTCAACATGAATCTAGCAAGCCTTCCAAACTATGCCCTGAGTAACTGATTTAAGCCACAGAGCCTTCTTTAGTTAGCACACTTGTTGTTTTTCTCATTCCTCAAACCATGCAGTACTTCTATATAAACCTCTTTTTCAAGTTCTCCATGTAGGAAAGCATTCTTCCCATCATATTGATAGAGTTCTCAATCCTTATACAAGGCAAGAGATAGCAAAATTCTAAAGGTGTTAAGTGTGGCAACTGGTGCAAATTTCTCAAAGTAGTCTATTCCTCGAGTTTGAGTAAATCCCTTTGTGACTAGCCTTGCCTTCTATGTAGTCGTAGGCGCACCTAGGTGCAAGGGGTGCGACTTGCCCCTAGAGGGACTAGGTGCGCCTAGTTGTGCGCCTAGAAGTCAAGGAGCAAAATTAAGTAATTTAATTTTTAAAAAAAGAAAAACATCACAAAAATTACAAAAAAATCCAAAAAAAATACATAGAAATATAAAGATATGAATAAATACTTGTCAAATAGTGAAGTGGAATTCTTAAGTAATAAATAAACATATCAAGTGTCAACAACAACAACCTAAAGTTAAACTAAACAATCAGACATAAATAAGTTTAGAAATATACAAATACAGTGAAAGTGATCTCCTTGCTAGTGCTGCTCCCTCAATCCCTTGTGGCCTCGTCATCATTATCACCACTATCTTCCTGTAAATGTAAATCCAAGCACAATAAACAATAGTTATATAAATAAAGTAAAGCAAATGTTAGAGTTAACTACTAACACTTAAGAGTCATCTTCCCGTACCTCTTCCCTATCATGAAGATCAAGATCGTCATCAAAATCATCTTCCTGAGAGATGTAGACATCCTCCTTAGTCTCCTCGTCATCCTACTCCTCTTCTCCAACATCCTCATCTGGTTCTTGATGAGCTTGAGACTGAGAAATGTGGCTCCCCTTCTGCCCCCTCCCTTGCCTCTGGTATTGCCTACTAGATATCACATTCACTTGATCCTTCAGCGAGCTCAACATCTAACCAAGTGAAGTCATCACTTGGGTGCACCAGATCTCTAGCATCTTTTTGAACAATCCACTCATCACTTTCGTCGATCACTCATAATAAAATAAGATCTGTACATGTTTGCATTTTCAAACGATCGTCATGTCGATGACGAAAGCGTTGATTGTATTGAACATATACTAGATTGTTCAATGTGTTAGCGTGCAGCCCATTCCTATTCTGATTATGGATTTGAAAAGAAAAAGTAATTATAAATTTTGAATACAATGAATATATACTAAATTACTAATAACTAATAAGTACTAAATCTTAATATTTAAGTAGCTTACATTCTCAAAAACACTCTACTTGCGCATGCAAGGATATGCACTGCATATCTGAGAGAGGACCTTAATGACGAACGTTTGAAGATGTAGGGCTTCAGCCTCAAAGTTAATCCACCACTCACCTACATAAGTTGAAGAAAATTAAAGTTAAAAAAAAATAAAATTATAATATTATAAAATAAAATTTATAAGTTAAAACTTAAAATATAGAATAACATAAAACACTTATGATAGGCTAGGGTTTTTCTCTTGCATATTGTCAAGTCATTGCCAAACAAGTCTCTAGCATGTCTGTAAATGGATATCTCATCTAAAACCATGTCAGCCTCATCTAGATCATATGGCCTGCTGATGCATGCATTAGACCATTCTTAATATCACTGTTGCACTCAATTTCAATATCATGATCATAGTAGAAGGATCGGTAGAGGTAATAACCGGTTGCATGCAAAGGCTGGTGAAGCTGAGAACTCTATTTATTATGTATGATCCCTAGGTAGTCACAAGTGCGACTAGTCACTATGCGCAAAAAGACGCACCCTTGCGACTCAACTAAGGCCGGGCGCAGTGGATTTAAGGCTATTCCTAGGCGCGCTACTTGCTGCGCCTTGCGCTTTCTGCACCCCCGACTCCAGGCCGTAACTGATATAAAACCCTTCTTCTTTTTTCCTTTCTTCTTCTTCTTTTTCTTCCTAGACTTCCTTTCTTCTTCTTGTGACCATCCTCATCTTCCATTGGCGATTGAAGGTTTCTTGAAGTGATGAAAGGTAAGTTATTGATAAGATGGTACATTTTGAGAAAAGAGTAAGCTAAGGGTTATTTCTAAGAGATGCCTATTTCTCTTTTCAACTAAGCCATTTTGGGAGGGTGTACAAGCACAAGACATTCGATGGACTATACCTTTTGCAATAAAAAATCTTTTTATTTCAAATCTGGTATACTCAACCCCTTGATCACTTTGTAAAATTCTAATTTTTGAATTAAAGAGTGTTTCAATCATGTTTACAAAGTTACATAGGGGTATTTGAGACCTCGGATTTGTCTTTTAGGAGGTAAAGCCATGTGTGTCTTGTGCACTCGTCAATGAAAGTAACAAAGTATTTATGACTTGATCTACTAGATACACGGCATGCCCCCACACAATCAAAATGCACCACAAAGAAAGGAATTGCAGTTTTATTATCACCAGAATGATAGGTTACATGTTGATGTTTAGCCATTTCACAAGAAACATACGACGTAAGTTTTGAAAAGAAGGATGACCTAATCTCCTATGCCACAACTAGAGCTGCTCCTTTGGGTCTATAAGAGTACTATGTAGTCCAAGTGGATTTTGAGGCTGCTGTATGTCGGGTTCTAGGAGATAAAGACCACCTAATTCTCTAGCAAAACCACTCCTCTTTATTGTGATTGGGTCCTGCAAGAAAGAATCATCAATAGAAAAACATACCAGCTTGTTAATTCCCTTAACTAACTTATGAACAGAGATTAGATTAACTACTAATTTTGGTATATGAAGTGTGGAAGTGATCTGTAGGCTTAGTTTAATTCCTATAGACCCTTTTCCAACCATTGCTGAGTGACTACCATCAGCCACCTCTACTTTTTGAAGGCTAGAACACAGTTTATAGGTATGGAATGCCATAGAGTTCCCTGTCATGTGCTGAGAGGCACCTGAGTCTCGTATCTAAGCTTTAGGATTGCTAATAGTAGTTAGAGCTGAGAGAGTTTTACCAAAGTTTGATGAATCGGGGTCTAGACTTTCTTCCTTTATGATTTTTCTGATCTCAGCTAGCTACTTAGGAGTGAACCTGAAATCACTTCCTTCTGCAGCAACTTGGTAGCCTTTGCTGCCTTTTCTTGTGCTTATAGTTTTGTAAAAACCTAACAAGTGCTAATGTCATGGTGAGGCTTCTTGCAGTGTGTGCACCGCAAATCAGCTTTGGATCTTTACCTCTGCCTTTGGCACTTGTCTTTCCATCTGTTTTAGTAGCCATAGCAGTTTCAACCTGCGCTTCTCCAGTCATAGCCTTCTTTCTGTTCTCTTCACTTCTAACCATGGAGAAGGCTTCACCAAGAGTAGGAAGGGGCTCTTGCTGATAGCCAATAAACACACAGCATCAAATTCTAGTCTAAGTCCCGCAAGAAACTTAAATGTCCTCTCCTTTTTCCATTATCAAAGTAACTTGGGGTGAGATTTGTGTAGCAACGAGCTCCACACTATGATAGTAGTTCAACTCCAACCATAGTCCTCTGAGAGTGCTATAGTAAGAGTTGACATTTGAGTCACCTTATTTGGTATCTCTAATGCGGTTCTCGATCTCATACATCTGTCCATCATTGCCTATTTTTTAATAGGCTTCCTTCAATGCCTCACAAATCTCATTTGCATTCTCAATGAAAAGATAATTCTTCTTGATGCTAGGTTGCATTATTTGGATCAACCAAGCTATCACCAATGCATTGTCCTCCTCCCATTTGGTGGCGGCAGCACCTTCCTCTAGTTCTCTTCGACCCATCTAGATATTCAAATTTTCCTCTTCCTCTTGAGTGTGAGTTTCGCTGATTGAGCCCAACTGATGTAGTTGTGAGGGCTGAGTTTGTCAAAAACCATTGGCAGATTTGTGGATTCACCATTGCTGGCTGCAGTCTGGGTAGGAACTTCTAATGTGGTCTTGTTGTTGGCCACTTGAGGGGTTGTGTTTGATCTTTGGAAAGTAGTTCTGGTGTGGACAGAAGTAGACATAGGATTGCCAACCTCTAATACCAAGTTGAACTAATGGAAGTAGAGTGAATTCTTGATTTCATTATTGACACTCTCAATTTATAGAAGAATGCAATGGTTGACTATATAGGATAAGATCTAATAAAATCAAATTATACAATGTGAGTCAGCTGTTATCTACAGCTATGATTTAAGGCAGTTAATAGTGGATCTTAGAGGAATTTAAGGAGATATGATATTATCTCAATAATTCCAAATTAGAAATCCTCCAAATATGGTAACTGTAGATATCATAAGCTACCTTCCAATTCTTTTTCTCCAACAAGAGACCCATTTTCCGCAAAAGTCAAGAATTCAATCTCATGGTACAGCCAATAATTGCAGGTCTAAGAATAATATTCCTTTCTTAAAGATATTAAAGGCTTTAGTTTCTCCCATCAAGAATCTAAGAAATAGATTATTGTGGATCATTTTAAGAGACTTCTTATGTTTATTAAAAGAAGTCTTAACATGGAGGATAATGCCAAACTTCTCTCTACAATCACTTAGAGGAAGTTTCTAAGCTTCTAAATGTTGGAAATGTATGCACTGCATAGTCATTATACAACATTTACTGTAATCTCCACCGACTGTTTCAATGATCAACACACTTTATTTAATCATGTTATGCTAATAATACATAACAAGATACTAAGAATATAAGTTAGTCATAAGATGACAACATACTCCAAGAGTCGCGTAATTACCTCTGGAACCTTAAACAACAAAGGAGGAGTTCCATAAAATGGAGATGATCAATTCTTATGTTGTTTAAGGTAGAGACCTTGAACATACATAGGTTGTGCACAAGTTTTACACATAGGACATAACCTCACCTATTTAAAACACTAAGTGTTACTAGATATACATAATCACAATTACCCTTAGACTAGAGGAATATATATTCCTAACGAAGTCTAATATTTGACTTTAATGCATTTTATGATGAAATCTATTCAAGGTTGTCTCTAAGTGCAATATGACCTTTATACTCATAAAAGATATAGGACGACAAACAAGGGAACCACTCCATTATATAAAGTAAGATATTCATTGCAAATCTTGTAAATTCACTTGGTAAAACGCAAGGCCTTGATGATCTTTCATAAAATGCTTACCAAATTGATATTGTATATATAGGTATTAAAGATATGATATTTTCAAAAGGTATTTTGAAAGATATTTAAAGTTCATTAAGATGGGGTCAATTGTACTTGATGTACAAGGGTGACATGCCTAGGATAAGTCAGACCATAGCTTCATATTGGTGTCACAAATGAATATCGTTAAGTGGAAGGTATAATGGTAATTACTTATAAGGGTACCTATGTAATTAATCTTCTAATGTGGGGCTGTATGTGGTTATTGGTTGATAGATTTGCTTGATGCAACATCATCATCTCTAGCATGGAAAAAATGTCGTTAAGGAATTGACAGAGTAAGACTCAAATTAGAAATGTGGTTTCTTGATTGGTAAGCTAGAAGAGATATCATACTTAGAAAGTTCTTAAAAGGTCACACCTAAAAGGTTAATTGGAGTCAAAATAGGAAAGTAATTTCCTAACTTGAGATTAACTTGGGGAAAACTCTTACTCATAACTTGGGGATGAAATTGGTAACCCATGATATCAACTATTGTAGCCCAGGCCAACAGCATGGATATTGTCCGCTTTGAGACAGCTCCACATGGCCCTCCCAGTCCAGGGAGACCGTAGCCCTCTCTCTTCAGGATTTTGTTCTTCCCAATCCAGCAAAAAGTGTCCTTTCTGTGAAGGGAAATCCATCACTTGTAACCAACCCAGACCACTCCTCCTAGGAAATGCGAGACTAACACAAGCCACCCGTAGGCTGCCATCTAGTAGCCCATCACCATCTTATCCAAGACAGCCCACTCCAACCACCACAAAGGCACCCTCCCAGTCCAAGGAACAAGGCCCTCGCATGCAAGTCCAGTCCAGGACCCACCGAGTAGTCATATGTGATCTAGCCAATACCCACCTAGGCCTGGCTCTGATACCAATTGATGTAGCACAGGCCAACAACAAGGATATTGTTAGCTATGAGGCAGCTCTGCATGGCCCTCCCAATCATGGGAGATCAATATAACCCTCTTTCCTCACGATTTTGTCCTTCCCAATCTAGGGAAAACGCGTCCTTGCTGTGAAGGGAAATCATCCCTTATAACCAACCCAGACCACTCCTCCCAAGTAATGTGAGACTAAACACAAGCCGCCCGCAACTTGCCATCTGGTAACTCATCACCATCCCATCAAGGAACGCTCACTCAGACCGCCCACAAGGCACGCTCCCAATCCAAGGAACATGCGCTCTCGCATGCAAGTCCAATCCAGGACCCACTGAGCAATCACATGCGGTCTAGCCCACACCCACTTGGGCCTGGCTCTGTTACCAACTGATATAGCCCAAGCCAATAGCAAGGCTATTGTCCACTTTGGGGCAGCTCCCCTCCCAATCCAGGGAGACCGGTAGCCCAATTCAAGGAAAATGCGTCTTTGCTATGAAGGGAAATCCATTCTTATATCCAACCCAAACCATTCCTCCCAAGCAATGTAAGACTATCCCACGTGCCACCTACAGCTTGCCATCTGGTAGCTCGCCACAATCCTATCCAAGACCGCCCAAATGGCACCATTGATGGGACCATCCCACTTCTTTTCCCTTATGATTTATGTTATAGTTTAGTTTTTTTTATCTTGGATATTTACCACCGAGGGTATTGGGTTTATTATTGTGTTGTGACTTAAGTATGAGCAATTTTATCTTTTCTTCTAGATTAGGGTTGGACGTCCCCTACTTAAGATCTTTTTCTATTATTTGTAATTTATTTTTTATGAATGATGAATAGAGACTATTTTAGACCTGGTGGATTCCTTGTTTCCTTCTGGTAGGCGTAAAGCTGCGTCTAATACGAGGTCGAGTAATACGTTTCATCCTTAACTATCATTCAACATTTCTCCACTTTATCTTTTATTAGATAATTTCTGTGCTACATTTGGCAACATGCTTGTATCTTTAATTATCATCTTGTGCCAAATTTCTAGAAACCCTATATCCGAAGCTTGATCGGGATCATTCATCAATCAGAGGGACAACCCAGATTAAAACTTCGATCTTACCTTAATCGATACAAGTTTGGGACGATGTACAAATCCTATGACTCATTGTAGGTTATTTCATGCTTATGATGGCTATTTTGCTGCATGTTAAAAGTGCTAGTATAAGTTTAATTTATGTTTCCTTATTTAAATTGATTCTAATATTATCTCAACATATATCTTAGGCCATTTTGCATGCTATCCTACATCAAATTTGATATCAAAATGAGGTTGTTTATCGAATTGTCCATTAGAGCCTAAGAGGTTTGCATCAATTGCATCTGGTTCAACAGAATATGATTTGGACCATTGGAGATGGCATATAAGTGAATGCTAGGGAGCTACCGATGATCGGCATCTTATGATGCAATAAGACTGGCTATGAAATCATGACCGTCATGAACTCCCCAATTCATCATGTGCATGGGTGCACAAATGGTGATTTGGAGTGAATTTCTCAAACCAAACAAGACATCATGGTCATGAATCAGAAATCTGACCTAAATTGATCGAGTGGGCAACTTCACCTACCCGCAATCAAAGCAAATTGATGGTGGGAAGAGATTGCTACTAGTGGTGAAGCCGGAGACATTGCACAGCTAGTTGAAAGGAGTGATGCTAGAAGCAACAAAGAAGCCAATCATGCAAGTTGTTGATGCTATCAAGGGGAGAAGGTAGCATTAACAATCATAGGTTGTGATTTTACCCTGTATAAGAGGGCTTCCTCTGTCAATTCCTACGTGGAGAACCAGCGGGTAGTGGAAGGAGAGACAATTGATGATGAAGATGCAAGTGTCGCCTCCCAGGTAGCAAGGGGATTACAAAAAGATCACCAGTGGCTAAGCACCAATGGAGCGACGAAGAGGACGAAAATCCAAAATGAGGGGATCCCATTGGACTACAGTGTTCATCACTAAAGAGAAATTAGATATCCACAACTAGTAGTAAATGATGGGACTCCCGAGAAAGATAAATGAAAGAAGACAAAAAAAGAGGAAAGATGTAAAAAGGTGAGCGAGAGAGATTGAGATGTAAAGAAGTAAAGGAGAGTTGAGGGAGGCTTTGAGCCTCCTCCTCACTATGTAATCTAATCAAATAGTATATTCCTCCTCTCCCATGGATGTAGGCACGAATAGGACAATCACACATACTAAAAGAGAAATAAGATAAATGTGGTTCGACCATCATGCCTACATCTAAGGGAGATGAGGAATATACTAATTGATGAAATTAAATAATGAGGAGAAGGGTCAAAGCCTCACCCAACTCTCCTCTACTTCTCTACATCTGAATCTCTCTCACTCACTTTTTTCCTTCTTTCCTCTTCTTTATTTTATTTTTCCTTACTTTCCTTTTTGTCTTCTTTCCTTTATCTTTCATGAAAGTCCAACCGTCTACCACAGGCTGTGGATGTTTGGTTTCTCTACTGCAATGGACACTACAGTCCGGTGCGATTCCCCCCTTGTTCTAGATCTTCATCCTCTTTGTCACTCCATTGATGCTGAGCCACTGCCAATCTTGTTGTAATCTATGTAGTTAAAGGCGCACCTAGGCGCTAGTTGACGGTTAAGCGCCTGGGAGGGGACCAGGTGAGAGTAAATGAGGTGCGTGCCTGGGTGCGCTTGGGCGCCCCTTTCAGGCGCGCCTCTGACTCCAGGCGCAGACGACTCAACCAGGTAACTTATAAAACTCGTTTTCTTTTTTCATTTTTCACCTTCCAACCCTAATTTCAATCTTCCAACCTCCTGAGAAGGTGAAAACGACCATTCCTCTTCGATCTTTCACAGATCTAAGCAGAAAAAGGTATGGATTTATGAATTTTACAATGTGTATACAGTTTCTGTAAAAAAACGTAAAACCAAGACTGCTTTTTCAAAATTTTTGTTTTTTGTTAACTATTTTCCATAGATCTTGATGGGTTTTAGTTCTATATGTATAAGAAAACATTCCATTTGAGTTTTATACTTCTTTGCTCTAGATTTGAGTTTGTTTTTAGGTTTTTTACTGTTTTTCCAAAAAAATCAGTTACAGAAATTAAAAAAAGTCGTCGCTTTTTTGTATTTCTTCATTGAAACATATTTCTATCCACATATATAGCTTTTCCATGCTTGTGTCTTCGTGTGTGATAAATTTTTTCATCCTTTTTTTGTACTTTAGAGTTATTTTTTTATTTTTTTATTTTAAAAAAAAGTTACGAAAATTAGGAAAAAATTGTTCTTTTTTATATTTATTAGTTAACACCTATTCTTATCCACATATATAGCTTCCTCATGCTTGTATCTTCATGTATGATGTACTTTTCATGCTTTTTTTGTATTGTAGTGTTATTTTGTTCAATTTTTCCGAAAATAAAACTTACGAAAATTAGAAAAAATTTGTTTTATTTATATTTATTAGTTAATACCTATTCTTATATACATATATAGCTTTCCCATGCTTGTGTCTTCATGTATGCTGTATTTTTCATGCTTTTTACGAATTTATTAATGATTTTTAGCTAATTTTTAATTATAAAAAATATAATTTTGCGCCTCAAGCTCCAGGCACGGCTCCAGGTGCACCCCTTTGCACCTCGATGCGCCTCGCGCCTTTAACTACATAGGTTGTAATCCCTCTACTACCTAAGCGGCAACACGCGCATTGTCGTAGTCAATCATCTCTCCTTCCACTGCCTGCAGGTTTTCCACGCAAGAACTAACAGAGGAAGCCTTCTTCTACGGTGTCGAATCATGCCTCTAATCAATTATACTAACTCCTCCCCTTGATGGCATCAACAGCTCGCATGATCGACATCTTTGCTACTTCCAACATCACTCCTTCCAACTAACAGTGCAATTTGTCCAGCTTCATCACCGACAGTAGTCAAGTCGCATCAGACTTCTCCGCTCCACTAACAGCAATGGATAGCACAATGGACTTTTTTATTTTCTTCTTCATCACCGCCTATAGTATCAGCCTTTTCACACCTGCTGGCGATCTTTTTCCACCACCTGTTCACTTCAATTGACGGTGGGTGAAGTAGAAACATCGAACCTCCCGATGTATGTGTGCTCAATTTGGGGTCTTCAAATGAATATGCATACACTAGGATAAACAATAAGAATCCTCCATGTATATAGCTTCCCAAGATGGGCTCTTCAAATAGTGTCTACATTTTTTCATTTTTAGATAGTTTTTATTTCCTCATTAGTGCGTGCTTGTGAATGGCCGGCCGGTCCCTTGAAATGGAATCATTCCCCCATTATTCTTTCTGGAGAGGGTCCAATCGGGCATACATGGGTCTTCAATCATCTCTCACGCGTACATCTCCCTATAGTGGGTTCCACACTGTAGTACACATGTATGTGTACGAGGTCTTCCACTCTTAGAAACCCATCGAAATGGGGGCCCACCTCTGTCAACTTTGATATGTTCTGAAGTCACGTCCAAGATAGTGATTATCGTCATGGTAGCTTCGTGATGAAGGTGGGGCTCCTGGCAACGTAAAATGTCATTACCAATCCAGAAAGTCTGAATCTAAGCGTTAAAGCTCATACTGTATGATCCAAGTACAATCAAATGCAGACTTCTCCTTGCACTTGACAAGGAATTTTCGGTAACCACCTTATCTAGTGGACATTATCTAATCATCAAGTATCTTCTCTACTTGTTCTTTTGCTGGATGAACCTCTAGGTGCAAAGGTAATGGTTGTGTGAGTGGGGCATGGGGCCAAGGGCTCTTGATGGACTGGCTAAGATCAATGTTCGAGTTAGGGCCAGGGTCAAGACTAGGATTAGTGGGTGGGCTAGTGGGGTGACAAAAAAGAACTAGATCCTCTACATTAAACATGGAACTAATACCACAATCAAGTGGAAGATCCAGGATATAAGCTTTCTCCCCTGCCAGCCTTAAGACTAGAAAGGGACCAACACTGTGAGCCTGTAACTTTTGAGCGGCCCCCTACGAAAATTGCTCAAGTCTCATACGGACCAAAACATGATCGAGTGACTAAAATTCCTTATATCATCTGTAAAAGTCGGCAACAAATTTATATCTCCTGTTCCTTGAACTAACCCTTCGGCTGATCTCAGAATGCAAATCATGGATATGCTCAAATGACTACTGATTCAAATGACCTATGTGATGTAGGCATGGTATGAGATCTATAGGTATCCTAGGTTGTACTCATGAACACCTCAAAGGGACTAATATCAATTGTTAATTAACAGACTTACTACATGCGAACTTAACAACTGATAAAATGGTATCCCTACTCTAATGTGCTCTCCCTCTAAGCATCTCAACAAATTCTCTAGGCTTTGATTCGCGACTTCCATCTGACCATCCGTCTGTGGTAGTAAGCAGATAAGAATTGAAACCTAGTGACCATCATATGCAAGTGTTTTCCAAAAATAGCTAACAAACTTGACATCTCTGTCAGACATTATGGACTTTGGTAACCCATGTAACCAGACTACTAACATCCCTGGCTCTGATACTAATTGATATAGCTCAGGCTAACAGCAAGGATATTGTCCGCTTTAGGGCAACTCCACATGGCCCTCCCAATCCAAGGACAGGTAGCCCTCTCCCCTCACAGTTTTGTCCTTCTCAATCCAGGGAAAATGCATCCTTGCTATGGGAAAATTCATCCCTTATAATCAACCCAGACCACTCCTCCCAGACAATGTGAGACTAACACTAGCCACTCGCAACCTGCCATCTGATAGCTCGTCACCATCCTATCCAAGACTGTCCACAAGGCACCCTCCCAATCCAGGGAATACACGCCCTCACGTGCAAGTCCAATCCAAGACCCACTGAGCAGTCGCATGCAATCTAGCCCACACCCACCCAAGCCTAGCTCTATTACCAAATTTGATTTAGGACAACATGTAAATTGGCCTAATATATGTGCTGAGATCATATTAGAATTAATTTAAATAAGGAAACATAAATTAAAGAATCACTAACTCTTTTAACATGTAGAAAAACAGAATAAGCATGAAATGGCTTACAATGATTCACATGATCTGCAAATCGTATCAGATCTATATCTATTAAGGTAAGATCGAAGTTTTAATCCAGATCATGCCTTTGATTGATGAACTGTCCCAATTTAGCTTTGGATTTAGGGTTTCCAAGAATTTGGCGCATGATAGTAATTAAGGATACAAAAGCCATAAAACCAAATGCAACACAAAACCTATCCAATAGAAGATAAAATAAAGAAATAATAAAGACAAATAGAGATGAAACACTATTACCTTGACCTCATAACAAATGCGGCTTCATGCCCACATGAAGGAAACAATGACAAGAAATCCACCAAGTCTAAAGTAGTCTCTATTCATCATTCATCAAAACTAATTACACAAAAGAGAAAAGGATCTTAAGTAGAGGACGTCCAACCCTAATCTAGAATAAAAGACAAAATTGCCCCTATTTAAATCACAACACGATAATAAACCCAATACACTAAGTGGTAAATATCCAAAGTAATTAAAAAAAAAAAAAAACACTAAACTATAATATAAATCCAACTCAAGTAGTTACACCAAACCAAATAAAGGGGTTCTCACTTTCCAATTTTGTTCCACAAAACCCCATAAAGATCTACTCTTTAAGTGAGGACCAATCCATATGTCATTGATTTCTTGTGACTATTTTTTCTCAATTACTTATTAAATATTGAATTGAGACATAAGTCAAATGGGAAATCATTGAGTAGTCTACTTCCCCTCGAATGATGAATCCATTTAAAGGAATATCATGGAGCTCATAATGGATTTACCCATTCTAAACAAGTTAAACAGTTGTTGTCAAAAAGTGATGAGAAATTTCTTGTGGAAAAATGGTGAATCTAAAAACTCTCACATGATTAAATGAGATTTTAAAAAAACCTATGGGGCCCTTGGTGTTCGGAAAACTAAACCAATAAATGATGTGTGCATGGCCAAGCTTGGGTGGTCCATTTTAACTAACAGAAAATCTCCATGTATTGACCTTGTCAAAGCTTAATATTTGCACACCGTCTCCCTTTTAGACGCTGAGGAAAAGCCCTACCAATCTGCTGTTTTGAAAGCAATGTTCAGAGCTAGAACTATCTCAAAAAAGACTATATGTGGAACATTGGTATTGGTAAATCTGTTAATTGTTGGAAGGATAACTGGATTGACTGTAATCCAATCTCCAATATGATGGATCTACATAGTTCTAGTATTACCTTCCAAGAAGAAAAAGTTGCTTCTCTCATTGGTCCCATTTCCGATGCTTGGAAAATGGATATCATTTTTAATAGATGGGGAGAAGAGATTCCTCAAAAGGTTGTGAAAATGACTATTACAAGATGTCCAATGGAGGATGAAATTGTTTAGAAGCTTGAGAAATATGGAAAATTCAGTGCTAAAACTGCTTATAACCTTGCTAATTGCTCCTACCCTCAGTTCTCTGCTCCTTCAAACCCCCCTCGTTTTTGGAAGAAATTTGGTCCTCGAAAAATTAACTTAAGATTCTGTTATTTCTTTTCCAACTAATTCATAATGAACTCCCTTCAAATGATGCCTTCCTTCTGCTGGAATGCACATGAAGATCATTTCTGTAAGTTCTGTCCTAATTGCTTCCAAACTAATCACCATTCAATTTTTTGACAGCAGCAAAGCACCTCAGACTGGAATATAACTTATGCCTTCTCCTCCCAGCAGCTCATGTCGGGGAAATGCCTGTACTGAGATAATTTCTAAATGGTTTGATCTTGCTTCAAAGACAAACAGACCCAAGATTGTATTCCTTGTTGCTCATATTACATTGACATGGTATATATGGAAGAAAGGAATATATTATACCATGGAGAAACATTTCCTTCATTTTTTATTGATTGGAACTTGTTCTTCTATGTTTGTGATTATTGAAACCTTGATCTCCTTAACAACTGTTACAAACAAGGAACTCAATTACTTACAGGTTTGGAGACAGAATAGCATTATTTTGAGAACATCAAAGGTTATCATGGTCAAATGGATGCCACCAAAAGAAGGATATGTTAATTTAAACTTTGATGGGGCTTCAAAAGGGAATTTGGAAAGAACTGGGGCTGAGGGTACCTTTTGTGGCTAACATGGGAACTTTGTACTAGCTTACAGTTCGTTCCTATATAATCAAACAAATACTGTGGTTGAATGGAATGTATTACCGGCAGGATCGAGATTAGCTGATGAATTTCAATTTATAAAACTGTAGATAACAGGTGACTCTCTCCAAGTAATTCAAACTATCAGCAATGCCTCAACTTACAAATGGAATGACAGGAACTAGACTCCGAGGACACTGATTTCAGAGAGCTTGTCCTTACTGTCTAACCGGAACTCATGGATAGCAGCACACACATATGGAAAGGAAATAGAGTAGCAGAGACTAGCTACTCATGCAGCGAAATCTAAATCATCTAAAATTTGGAAAAACTTTCGTCCATCATTCCTAGGATACTTGAGGCCTGGTGTTGGTTATGCTATGTACCATAAAATAAAAAATAGAATTGTTGATCGAACCATCACACAGAGGCATCACAGACCAAGTCCCGTGACGTACAAAGATCCAGTCTACTAAGTCAAGGGTCTGTACACAAAAGCTTCTTTGGAGAAACCCTAAGTTGAAGTATTTTGCAAGTGGGAGCAACATCAAAATTTTGGTGGACACAGGCTCAAAGGATCTCGTTCATATCCTGAAAGTATTGTGTAATTAAAAATTCAATCCCATTAACTTTAAAACAACTGAAACCTGACTCTGGTTTCCCATGATCTGTGTATCAGAGAAGTGCATTTCCAAGCATCGCTATATGGCTGTTTGGGACGGGAAAAACAATCCATGCATTAAGTCATTCCGTACCGAACAGGCCCGATGGACTCCCCCAAAGTTCAGAACTGCGTCGAAACGCTATAATTTCCTAACCTAAAACACAATCAAAGGTTGAAATGAAACTTTAAACAACAGAAAGAAGAGAAATGAGATAAAGCAAAAGGAAACAATCATAATTTCGGAGAAATTCAAGAAAATTGTACCAGTTTCCGGTAGGATCTGTGCAGTAATTTCTGTATCGATCAAAGGCAACTAGAGGAAGGCGCTCCCTGTTGCAGAGATCTTCGAGGAGAGATCGAGTAAAACCTGCGAAATTTTTTATACAAATTTCCTAAATCAAGAGATTTTGACTTTCTTATAGAAATTAGTTTCTTTATCTATCTGATTATTGTTACCTCTGATTTTCTTGAGCAGACTCGAGGGTTTGGCATTCCAAGCCCTTCCCTCCATTTTTCGCTCTCTTTTTTGCTTCCAGACGACGGAGAAATGAAGCCACTGTTTGATTTTAAACTTTCTTAAAGTGCAAAATGCTAATAGCCTTCGCTCAACCATACTTTCTGACGCGTGTTGGGCCCATCTGAGATGTCCCAAATCTGTGGTGATGATGCTGTAATCAGATGGGTCCCACATGAAAAATAAGATGATCCAGACTTGCTATACATACTGGAACCCACTCTTCAGTGATCTAAGCACTCTGGTAGATAATTTGCATCAAACCATCCAAATGGGCCAAGGTTATTTCCCGTTTCTTGGCAGGAATTGTGGCAAAAGACCGGGGAACCACGGTTTTCTGATGATATGAACCATTCATCTTTACCGTCTCGCCAAATGTGTGTAAGGTCCAAAAATGACATGGTTTGGATGATCCTGCTACAGATGGTTCAGAGCCCCTTTAGATATCGTCCATTTGAAAACACCAACTAGCTGAGGAAAACAACTATGGGACCACTCGAAAGACGTAATTTTTCGGAGAGGATTCATCTAGGCCAAATTTGTTAAGAGGACGATTCATTAGCGCCAAATTTGTTAAGAGGAAATACCATTCCGCTTCTTGACCGACGATATTCATTAGCGCCGTCGGCCAATTCGGGTTCGGGAAGGGTTCTCCTTGGGATCCTATCCTCTATATCCAAATCCCACGTATTCCAGTTCGGTTGGATTTAGGATATTTGTCAATAGATTTTTAATCATAAGACGTGCGAAATAATAAATTCCTTGGCTACAAAATTACAAAATTTCCTGGGAAAAAGCTTCAAGATAGGGTTAGCTTTTTTAGTTTCAAGAGGGAGAAAGAGGAAAAATGGAATAGTAAAAAGCTGGAGAAGAAAGAAGGAAAATTGAGGTATGGAAAAGAGAATTACAAAGCAAATCACTCACACACACTTCTAAATCTAATTCCCATCCAAAGAAAAAAGTAATGAGTTGAATCTACAACCAAGTGTGCTCTTGGAGAGAGATTGAATTATCTACAACCAACTGAACTAGACATTTGGTGAAGGAAAAATGAGGTTGCTAAACTTAGTACGGTAGGAAAGAAGTTTATAAACAACTCATTTTTCCTAATATAAACCTACCTTTAACATAAATATAGAGGGCATTTTGGTTGGGTCAAGTTTTGGAATATGCACCTAAATTCTTACATTTGATTATGTAGATGGGAAGTTTTTCGTCTACATTATTATACTGAGAGAACTAGGGAGTTCAACTGGTTAGGAGTTAGGATGTTCTGATCTACCTAAATAATCTAACTATATTTGGCTAGTAAAAAGTACTTACTTTGATATGTTCAAATCTAATCATTGTCTTTATTATCTTATTTTTATTTGTTTATTACATGAACAAGTGGTTAAACAACTAGAGAATCTAATTTTAATTTTAAAAAACTAAAATATCTCTAATTTATCAAAACCTCAATACAATAATATAAGCAATTTGTAGAAAAGACTAACTACATACTTCCTTTTTCATATAGGTCTCTCTTGCCTATAGGATCTTGCTTTATGGTGAAATATTTCAATTTATATGTGCAAAGTTTGGATTAAATTTAGTTGGATATAACAATGTGAACTCTTGTGTAGCTGGACAATTAATCATATATCTCTATTAATAGATTTAACTACCTAGGATGGCATTAGATGTTAAAAGGTGAAAAGTTCATACACTTGTTTTTAAGATAGTAAGTATTTCTATCTTTTCTTGTGTATTATATTTATAAACCATTAGGATCCAATCTAATTCTAAATATGTTAAGACTAAACATCAAGGACAAGATCTAAAGAATTGTTTGACTAGGATTTGAAAGGATTGAGATCAGAATGGTTAGAATTGTAAAATTAGTGCATTTGATCTAATTCTAATTGAACCCTAAAGAGAACTTCTCCTACTTTTGAGGAAGAGTGTTGAATCCATTTTAACATAAAGAAGCACAAAAGAAGCATGTTTAGGCACTTTTTTTCTTTTCACTAAAGGAATTTAGTTATAGAAACTAAGCTACCACATTTCATCTAATTCCCTTCCTCCCAGCCAATTACAACTTCCACGTCCCATAAAAACTAGTAGCCCATTTCTACTATCATATTACTTCAAATCATTTCTTCAGTAATGCTTCCTTTACTGTACATTCTCTCTTTCTGGAGTAAACCCAATTTTTGTAATTGATTGAGAAAGTCAATAAAGTTTGAGTTTCAAAAATTTTGGGCTAAAATATTAGGGTTATTTAGAATATACTTCTTATAAAAATGTAATCAAGGAATAAGACATGTACACTTAAAATTAAACTTAGCAAACCCTTCAGAATGACTGTAAGCACGACAAATTCTGAATTTGGATGAAAAATCCTTAATTTTCTTCATTTTTGGACAAAAGGGTAAAATAGTAATTTTACCCCAAAAATCAAAATCTGAGACATCAAAATTTAGAATGTACTGAGAAATACGAATCCAACGCTACTAAGTACGCTCAATTCCGAGATCATGGGAATAAACCCAAAAATTTTTATATATAAAGGGCAAAATGGTCATTTTACACCATGTGGGGGCCACAAGGGACCCAAAAACGAATCCTATGGCTAGCCCACGTGAAATCATGAGTCAAACCATACCAGTTGGTCTTGGGGAAGAAAGTGGAGAATGGGAGAATCCAATGCTAAATTAATAATAATAAATTAACCGTCATCATTACATATCATCATGAAAGAAGACCCAAAATGCCTATAAATACAACCCCAAAAATCTTCCAAAGATGTTCATAAAATTTTCACAAAATTGTCTTCACTTTTCCTACAAATTTAGACCTAGATCCATCCCCGAAAACCCAAAACTCTCAAGAAATCTACCTCTTTTTATTATCTTTTTCTCTCTCTAAATTGGAATAAGAGACCTAAATTCAATTAGGCACTTTGTTCCAGATCCAATATCACAAATCCCACCATCAAAAACTTCCTACCATACCTTAGCTACAAAACCCCCGAAGAAATTTCTACATCCAACGGTAATCGCAAGAAAGGTGGATCTATGGCTATATTATCATTAAAACGGGTATTCTTTTAAATTGAATCATATAACCTATATTTTTTTTCCAATCAAGTAGGTGAAACTACTTCCTGGACATTGTTATTATTGTTTGATGAAATTTATACTTTACTATAATTTTAATTGGGTGAAAAATGATATAAATAAAGTAAATAATAGAACCTTCAATTCAAGGCAATTGAGGGCTCAGATGGAAAATCTGACCTTGCCAATCGATCTAGAAGGGTCCAAAACCTCTAGGGTAAAATTTTCACAATATTTTATGGAGTTTTGGGCCCTCAATTGAGAAGGGATTGATTGGATGGTCCAAACGGACAGTCTGATCTCCCGATCGAACCCAGTCCCATGGACGGCGAGCGGGAGCATCTGTCTCTTGTTGACAATGAAAGTGCACATCAAACCGAGCATTCCACCTGGCTCATTTCCGCCCAACTAATCTAGGCCATCCATTCCGATAGGCCCAGATCAAATCTAGGCCCTAGGAATGGATTGTGAACTTCCAAATCTAATTCTGGAGTCATATGAACTCCAAATTGAGATCGAAAAGAGGCTATGGAAAGCTTACAACCTCTATTTTCTTATGAAATGATAAAATAGAGAAAATATATAATAAAACTTTCTGTATTTAGGAAATAAGTTTTCAATTGCCAAGATCTTCAAGATCTGAGATGATCAGATCTTGTAAATCTATTTTAATAATAATATAATATTAAATTTTAGTTATATAAATGGTTTATGTGGATAGATCTAAGAGATATTAAGGGATTTACCCACTATGGTGGAAAAACCCTAAAAATTTCAAAGGAACCCACTTGATCAATAAGATCAAGTGTGATCAGATCCTAGGGATGGATGGAATGGATGTTGATATGATGAAATCCAATGAGATCGTGGATGGATTATGACAAAAAACAAATCAATATGATCTTTGGACCTTAATAAAGAAAACCCCCTAAATATAACTAAAACCCTTAATCAAAAGGAAAAGATCTAAGATCTAATGGTTGAATCATAAGTAAAAGTCTCTAATAATCTTAATCTAATTAATGTACATGTCTTTTATTTGATAAAAGAATTGTAAATGTGATTTATGTTATAAATTAGGAAGCATGATAGTGTAATTCTTGAATTTTTCATGATATGCTCTAAACGTTATTAGATTGTTAAAATAGGCTAGAAATTTAATTATCTTAGGGCCAAGTTAGGTTGACTTTGAGATTATAGCATGATTCCATGAGATTACTAGTAAATTTTCATATGTTACATAACTTAGGATCATGCTAATTTAAGTATAGTTTTATTCCATTAGGTTGAGTTACATTCATAGGGAGCATGTTAGTATAAATGTTTGTTAAATTTATATTGGAGTCATGCTTTAAAGTTTATGATTTAATTGTTGTCAAATTTTATTAGTAGATTCAAATGTTAAGTAGTTGTTGAGATATAATGAGCATAAGTCACCAAAATGTAATCTAATTGGAAATTAGAGTTTCATGAACACATAAGAGGAAGGAACGACTTTGACTTAACATTAATAAGGGTTATAGTTAGTAGGACAATATAAGGGTTATCAAATCCTTAGCCCAAACTAGGAAAATAATAAACCCCATGAATGACATTGTAAGTGTTCATGGGCTTAATTAAAATCTATTAAAAAGAGTACTTAGGGTCCACATGCTTATAGGAACCTTATGAAAGGTTGAGCTATGGTCACTTTAGTGAATGTTGAATATAGTGGTTAAGGGGGTTATCTAATAGAGCCTCGCTCTTTCCCTACATTCCGTTGACGTTTGTGAGGTCTAAATGCCTCCTTACATGAGGATTGAAGCAACCACTTTGTGTTCACCCATTTAGCTAGTAACCCTTAGCCAATTGGAAATAAGAGGAGCAGTCTAGACTTAGGCTTAAATAAGTTACCTTCAACAAGCAAAACATTAACTAGTTGAATGATAATAATAAGAGCATAAAAGGTTAGTAAATTACCTAACCTTAATAAAAACTATAAGTAAGATAAGGATGATCAAACAAGATCCATTAGATATTGAATAATCAAGAACAATAAGGATAAGAATATTATATTATACTTAGTATGCATGTTTATTAGTATGTATGTATGTTATAGTTCATTAGATTAGACAATCCAAACCCTTGATCAAAGATGATTCAAGGAAGAAAAATAAGATCATCCTCCTTAGCTGTACTGTGAACCACTGGATAGATTCTGGAATTTAATAAAAGTATATTCCTTTAATGGAATTTTATCTTGTACAAAATTCTACTTATGTTATGTATGAAGTGATGATTTGGATTTTACAAAACAAGTTCTAAATAAAAGAATTTTCATTGCTTTGTTTTGCAAAAAAAAAATTTACGCTATTAAGGGCCCTGCCTATCAAAATACATTACAAAACATGTTACAAAAACCCGGGTCGTCACACTTTCACATACCTTTTCATTTGAATGCTGAACACCCTCTCAACCTTAAGTAGCATAGAACCATCTCTTTCATCTACTTAGATAAAGAAAAAGAAGAAGAAGAGATTATCATCCCTTAACTTTTCAATTAAGAAAAAGAAGGATTCTCTTAATGAGTGAACTATGCACATGTGTGCTCTTATGAGCCTGCTTGAGTGAGTGAGTGACTAGTGTATGTGTGTGTGTGTGAATGCATAATAGTGCACGTGCATGTCATTTTGATGGAAATCATCATTATAGTAAAGTATGTTACTTAAGTAGGTCCGTCTATGATTAAGTTATTTGGAATTCTAAAAGGTGTTGTGCTAGTGTTTTTGAAGATGTCACATCTAGCAACCAATCATAGGTTCTTCTTTTGAACCATCATCTTACTCCCAAAAGCATAAACAGAAAACATGTGGGATCACACTACCCTCGCGAATAGCCTAACCAAATCTTTGCCCACCAATACTTAGGAGGGACTCACCAGCTCATCCTCATGACACCTACAACTAATAATGGGAGGGTGTTGTGATCAGCATATCGATATGCCACTCTTTGGACATTGGGTATCTAACACCTCTAGTGTTTGGAGGCCGAAGGCCAATCATACAACCTCCTTATCATAGCTCCCACTAGGTTTCATTGTCATCTACCAGTCTAATATGTGAAATCTCCCAAACTTTTCCAAAATACAGATCAAAGAAAAAAAGAAGAAGATATAATCTTATGAAATGTAGATTGAATTGTAAATGCAAATATAATTGTACAAAAAACAAAACAAAGTATCAAATATAGATCTAATTGTACAAAATTCAAACATAGATCACTAAAAAATTAAGATCATAAATTAGAACTAGATCACATATTAAACATAGATTGCACATAAGAATCCATATGCAAATCGATACCCCAATTGTGCATCAAAACCTAAATCAAGCATCAAAATCCAAATTTAGATCAAGATCCAAATCTTGTATCAAAACCCATATGTAAATTAAAACCCAAATTTTGATTCAAAATGCACACGAATCAAAATTGAGAATTGAACTACACCGAAAATCCAATCCAACTGAGAATCAACCATACTAAGAATCAAACCCAAATAAAAATCCAACCCATCCAAGAATCAATCTCAATAGAGAATTAAACCTTAAATGAAAATCGAACCCAATCGAGAATCAACCAAACTAAGAATAAATCCCAATAGAGAATCATGCCCAAAATAGAAATCAAATCCAAAAGACCATCAACCAAATCGAGAATCAATCCCAACAAAGAATCAAACCCAAAACATCTCACAAGGCAACTAGAAATGTACTTTTCAAATCTTTAAAATAATTTCAAAATCCTTTCAAATTTGGTAATCTAGGAACCAGCTACCTTGTGTGGTGATTTTTCGAAGCTGTCTATTTCTTTCCTTAGCCTTTCCCCTTTCCCCTTTTTCTTTCTTTTTCTTCCTTCCTTCAATGGTAGCTTTAACGGGTCACCATATTATGCTCTCTCTCTCTCTCTCTCTCTCTCTCTCTCTAACGCCACATGTTTTGGCATGTAGATCATGATTTACTTAATTAATGTATTTTGATAGTTAGTCATATCTAAAAAAAATCCTGATCTTTTAAAGCACATGCTCAAGTGAAATTCATAGGTTCTCCAGATCATACCTTCTATGAAATGAATTCACACTCCTAAAGTAGTTCAATTAACAAATTAGATGACTTTGAAAGTTTTTAAAGATATAAATGCTTGATTGTTTCTCTCTCTCTCTCTCTCTCTCTCTCTCTCTCTCTCTCTCTCTCTCTCTCTCTCTCTCTCTCTCTCTCTCTCTCTCTCTCTCTCTCTCACACACACACACACACACACACACACAAAAGAATTCCAAGCTCTTATCATTTCATGAATCATTTAGTCATACAAAATACCCTTTTTCATGAGTAAATACAAGATCATTTAAGTTCATTCATAACATATATTTCTTCAAGGTCATTCATCATACATTCTCATTCAAAATGTCGCTATCAACAGTCTAAATTGTTTCTCATTCAATGATTGATGAATCAAACATTCTTCTCATCATGAGTATAAGGAGTCATCCCACATTCATTCCTTCATGAACATGCTACATTTCAAATTAGTTTATGATTCATTATCATGCAGCACCACTCAGAATTCTTGATTAATCAAACAAATTTGTGAACCAAAACAAGGAAAAACCAGCAATTAAAATAAAATAAAATAAAATCATTTGTAAAAATCATCAATTAAGTGTAAATGTTAAAGTATGGTATCATCAAATGATAAAGTCAATTGATAAAATTAAGTGGAATATTGTATGCTTAAAATTTTAAACATTAGCAAACCAACATCTGGTAAATCATCGATTCAATAAAACCAAAAGATATGTGTGGTTTCAAGAGTGAACTATTTCAAAGAATGCACAGAGAACCTTGATATCAAATCAAGTTGAAAACCTATAACCAGTGAAATACAAGGTGGCATTTGGTCCTACCATCAGGACGTTGGCATTCTCTCATGCCAACTAGATGGTGACATACAATCCTATCAAAAGGAATAGGTTAAACTCTTGGGAGCGACTGACATGCTCAACATGCCCACATAACTAGACTCCCATGCTTGTTGGGTGTTGCCATCACCTATGGGTAACTACCATATTGCCTTGGGTACCATGTTCTCTTCACTAGTCCTCATGGAATTTATTTGTTATCAGAGAAGTAGTCCCCATGATAGACTCTCCTCAAGCTCCTGTCAAGCTAGTACTAAATGCATTAGAGGGTAGCAGCCAACTACTTCTCATAGCATATGTGTGATGACTCGGGTTTTCTCATGCATTTTTAAATGCAATATCTAATTTTCTAAGGCGGGATGCGTCCCTATTTGAAAACCATTTTATAAAAACCATGCAATGCAGCAGAAAATCTTTAGTTTTAAACTCATTTTTGAAAACCCCGAGTGTCATTTGCCTTCATAACAACCAAAGTAGTTTTTGAAAAACTTCAGAAATCATAAATGTTTTTCCCCAGGTCTATCTAGTCATAGCATACGGCCCAACTGTAAATAAATACAAATACATGTCCAAAGGGTTGAGAGTTTACTTACATGTATAATTGTCTCCTTTTGATTTTTCTTGCTCGTAGCACTAACATAGGTGTCCTCTACTTGTGGATGGAACTACCCTAAAAAATGTTAAGGATAGGGTGAGTATATACTATACTCAGTAGTAGTTTATCACTACTAGTTTTGTAATGCATCTATGTTTAAAATCATATGCTCTTAAAAACATATGCATGTTAGAACAATCTCGTTCAATATCGATATTAAAAACCACTATCGAATTGAAATATTGACAACTTAAAGAATAGCATAATCCAAGTCGAAAGTATCATATATCATAAACACAATGATATGCATAAGATGCTCAACTGAATCCACCTCATGGATATCTGGTATGGTCGACCAACCTTATGTCATGCCATACATAATGCAAATAAATCCTCAAACCATAGGGTCCAACTATGCCCACGACCTCGCCACCGTATGGTCCTCGGGTACCTGAGGACACTCGGTCATAGCCTTAACGGGGCTATGACCTAGTGCCGTGACACCAGTGGTAGCCCCCTGTACCACATGCAGTCGACGTAGGGACGTTGCCCTTTTTGGGCGTGGTACCCATCTACCTAATAGTGGTAGAGGCTGGAGGCCAACCCAAACCTCTCAACATAGTGCCCACGAGCTTATCAACCGAAATCATGTCGGATCAAACAAGGGAAAACCTCTTTTTTCAAAACCTGTCCTCTTTTAGGTCCCTCACAATTGCCTAGCCCTCACAACTGCCTACCCAGCGTCTTTTGGGCACTCCAGTGTCTTTTGGTAATCCTCAAGGACATGCAATCTTTCAAAAACTCAATGCTCACAAATCATGCAATATATGCATTTGTTTGCAAAACATATCTATGCATAATGTATATGCAATCATTTGCAAAACATATCTATGCATAATGTATATGCAATTATTTGCAAAACATATTTATGCATAAAGCATTTATCATATATATGTTGAATTAAGTCATGTTAAACAAGTTATATAATTTATACTTAAAACATGCATAAAAATCATGGCTCTTTTAAAAAGTCTAGTAGCGATAGAGCACCTACCTCAAAGTCTCCTGGAGTCGCGTCCTTTAGCACTCAACCCGTCCTTGGGTCTCATTTATAAACTCCTGGGTATGAATGGATACTAGGAGTCCTTATTAATTTTAATCTATTTAGATATTAGACCGCTAAATCTGCTGTTTAGGGTCAATGGTCCTTGCCTAATTCATTTCCAGGCTAGATCCTATGATATGGATCTACTTTCCAATAGTTAAACTCTGTAATTTATCTTTTAATCCTAATTTTTAAAGTCTCATTGGGTTTGTGTGTCCCAGTTCCCAGGACACTCGTGCATCCTGGTTGGACCGCGGCCGCCTCACGTGCATGCGTACCTAAAGGCTGTGCCAGGGATTGTGTTTTGCACGCACACATGCATGCTCAAGTGTAGCATGGTGCGTCTTAGCTCCCAGGGCACCCCATGCACCCTAGTCGAGCCAGGACCTGTGCCCCATGTCGCGCGCACACCTAAAGGCCGCACCTGGGACAGTGTACGCACTGTCGTACACCTGGAACCCGTCCCAAGGACCCAGTCCCAGGTGCACATGGTGCTTGGCGTCCTTGGGACGCCTGGTTCGTGCAAGGCCGGCCCAAGCTGGCTTGGAGTGTTTCCCGGCCAGGAAACTTGGCTGGGGAAGGACCAGATCCAGCGTGGATCTGGACTGGGGAAAGCAAAACGGAGAGGGAAAAGGGAAGAATGGCTTACCTGTAGCCTAGGGACGCCCTTTTTCCTAGTGGGTGTGCCTGCTCACTGGAAAACTCGAACAAAGGGGGGAAATCGTGCAAGGCCGGAACAAGAGAAGAAAGGGGCATGGGGAGACAGGAACGGCATGGCCCGCCTGACTTTGGCCTGGCCGTTGCCGCAAAATGTAGAGGAGATGGGTTTTCGATTTTTCCAGAAACCCTAGTCTCAAACGGCTGGAAAAACGTTGGAAAACTTATGTTTTTGGAGAGGGGGAGATGGGGTTTTTATAGCCCTACTTATGGCGGTGCTGCCAATAGCGGTGCCGCCCTTGGCGGTGGTAGAATCCTCTAGAAAAATTGGGATCGAGGGTTTTTGGAGGGGTCTAGAGGTTGAAGACGACAGGGGGTGCCGTTATCAAAACGGCCCCCTATGTTTTTCTTTTTTCGTTTTTTTGTTTAAATTTCAAAAATACCCCTATCTTTAAATGGCTGTAACTTCTTAATACGAACTTTGTTTTGGGTGATTTTGGAGGCGTTGGATTCCATTTTTTGAGTAGAATCTGGTACTAAGTTTCCTTACAAATTCCTTCATTTACTATTTTAAATAAAATCAAACATTCAACACAGTCCATTTCCCATAGAATGTCCAATTTTTGTTAAAAATAGCGTAAATTGCTCGGGCATTACAATATGGTCTTAGGACTTATAGCCACATAGCAAGCTTGCATTGAGACTTATGTGTGCTAATAGAGCACCATCCTAAACACATCAACCAAATCATATCCATAGGTGTTACAACTAGTGGTAGAGTGGTTGCTCAAACATCAATGAAATAGTGTCCTCAGGACTTACAGTTGCCCATAAAGAACTAGCCTAAAACATTGACCACCAAAATTATTGTATGATGATAAAATTAATTTTCAAAACCTTATGAAGAACCATTTAAACCCATCATTTCTAAGGTATGAGAATCTTTCAAATCCATAATCTCAAACATGGTTTCAATGATCTTTCAAACATGCACTCATCATTCATTTGATAATGCACTTGGTATTCAAAAGTTTGCATCCCATATCCACTTCAAAAACAACCAACATATAATCATTCATGCTTAGTTCATAGCTCATGACAAGTAGCTCTCTTAAAGAAGATAATGCGACATTCTCATTTTTTTAATCATCCAAAAAGTATCCAAAGCCAATGATTACATAACATGGATCTTTAACAAATTATAAAAATGCATATAGTTAAGTGAACCATAGTAAAATCAATGGTGAAGTCTTTATCAATAATAATGAATAGTTACCACTCTAGGGCATAACATGTCAATATCCATTTCTTTAGTCCATAGAATTAAGTGATCCTTTCTAAGTATGAATGTGAATTATTTCATATGAACATGTTTGAAATCCTACATATTAGTATCTAAACCATTTCAACGTATGATATTAAAATCTAGTTAAGGTAATCCTAGTCAATGGCTATTGATAAGGCATTGTTTTTATATATCTTGGTTATGAAAACCGTAATATTCTTCCCCTAATCTTTTAGTATTGAGTACAAATATGTGTCTTAGCATATTAAGTTTTATTTTACCTTGATCAATCATCAACCATTCTTAAATTATTTGTTTAAAAGTGTAACATCACCTAAGAAGTTGTTTAGGTCTTTCTATAGTTTAAAACCTTGTGAGTTGCACTACAATATTTATTTCATTACCATTAGCAAGTCATACTATTTTTTACATTTCAAATGTTGTAACATTAAGTTTGCAAGTTCTTATATGCTAGTTGCAATTGTAAGGGTTAAACAATGTTTAAAGTATTATAATGTCCACTAGATGAACATGTGTCCCTCCTTCGGCTCAATTTATTGATTGACCTATAATATATATGTATGGTTGTTGATTTGTAAAAGAACATCTTAGATCGAGTGTCTCTACCACCAATCAGTGTATAGAGAGTTCCAGATTTGTTGATCTATCACTCCATCCATGGAACCAATATAAATTAGGAGAGATGTAGTGTCTGATCTCACATGTTTGGCATCAGATAGTTAATTAATGACAATATAGTGGAAAAAGGGAGAGATTTGTCACTATTCTAGGGATTTAGTGATATATATATATATATATATGCTCATATCAAGGTGAATACTCAAATCAAACAAGAATCAAAGTGTCTGAACACTTATATATGATTAGATACATGGGGCTTGATCAATAAAAAATCATGTGATCTAGTATTAAATCTACATTCATATCGAATTGAAAGCTCAAATTGACCATAGATCTAGGATATAAGTAGCTGATCAAAGTTAAATCATCTAAAAAGGGGCTAATCAGTTGCAAATTTGGCATTTAGTGATCAATCAATGGTTGGATCATGATGAATGATTGGATTAAACACATATCTCGGTGGTGGTGATTGATTAACAGTTGGTTCATGTGGGGGGTTTGTTGATTCGGTCACAGATATGCCATTTGGAGATAAATCAATGGTCAAATCATGATTGATTATTAGATCATTTATAGATATTCCATTGGAGATAGATTAATGTTTAGATCATGATGGATGGTTAGATTGGTCATATATTGCGTGGTTTGATATTCGATTAACTGTTTGATCATGATTAATTGTTGGATCTCTGTGGATTTGCATAGATTAGGAATGGAAAAGTGATCATTGGTATAGGGTGGTTGTCAGGGAGGAGAACCAGGCGCATTGGAGTTGGTTGCTAATCAGGCTCAAAAGGGAAGGAAGAAGAGGGAAGAAAGGTTTGTGCATGTTCGACAATCGGCTGGATTAGATAGTGTTGCTTAACCATCCACGTAGAAGAAGAAAGTGACAAGGAGGAGGGAAAGGAAAATTCTAGTGTTAGTTCTTGCAGTTAGCTCAGTTGTCACGCCACTCATCACTATGGAAGGAAGGGGGATGAGAGGGAGAGAGAAATGAGGACCCATGGTCTAGCTTGGTTCATACACTAGTTAAGGGCAAGACCAAAAGAGAGAGACAGCGAGGGAAGTGGGTGCATGATGTTTCAGGTAGTTGTAGGCTGCCAAAAAAAGGATGGGGAGAGGGGAGAAATGAGGGTTTTAGTGTGGTAGGGCAAAGAAGGGAGATGGGTCCCAAACCCTACAGACATGAGGAAAAACTTGACGGAGAGAGAGGAGAAGAAGAAAGAAGAGAAGGGGAAGAATAAGAGAGAAGAGAAGGAGAGGGAGAAGGAGTGCGAACATGCATGCCGAAAAACCCAGACCCCGTTGGAGAAGAACAGTTTTAGGGATTTTTGTGTCGCTGAGGAAAAGGCAACTTGTTAGCAATGAGGGGAACTCAGATTTCTAGTTTGAGTAGTTCATCCTACTCAAAAGCCCTTTGGTTCTACTATGATCAGAGGAGATTTCATTGGATTTTTTGTTAGAGTTTGCAGGCCGTTGCCGGAGACGATGATAGCTCATATAGTTGATCCTAGCCTGTCATCTTCCACAACTTGCTCAGAAGAACCATAGCCCATCTTTTCAACATGGAGGTAAGTTTTTACTTACCAATGTTCATTTTGTCTTGATTTGTTTTATATATTAAGGACCAAACATGACAGGTCCGAACCCATCTCAATTATCTCCCCCCCTCCTCGGTAGGCCTACCTTTTCCAATTCTTTCATCCTCAAGACAAGTTTTGTTTTATCATTCAGTTGAAAATAAGGTATTGTTAGAGTCCGCTCACCACTCAAAAATAGAAACCAAACTATTTCTAGAGCAAAGACCAGTAGACTAATCCGATAGGACAACATATAGGGTATCTAATCATGCTTTCTTATGAGCACATGTTACTTGGTAGCCCTTTTTTTTATTCTTTTCCTATGAAGTAGTGGAGTTTTATTGATTACCTAGATGGTTAGGGCCCCATCTCAAAACAAGGCCATAACCAAATAGTTAGAACAGTATAAACAAAGGGAAATAATTATAGAATGACAACATAATAGACATTACCCTTTGTCATTCTTGAAGAATATCCACTAAAATACCTTTCTTTACTAAGTCCATGTTTGAATTATCCATTTAACAATAACTTCTGAAACCCTTTCCATTGATTAGGGAAGTTGGGAAACTTATCTACCATCATAATAACAGTTTTACTCAATAGCAATTCTGCTAATGTGGATTCAACTGCACCACTAGTAGGACCTGAAAGGTTTAGAAGCATTTGACCTTTATCATTGGATGTCAACTCACCTATATGGTTGAGCCAGCTTTGTCCCAACTTGAGGCAATGAAGTTGATTTTGAGGTGGGTTCCATTAGAGCTTCAATAATTAATTTGATTTCTATTACTTATTTGCTTTATTGCAAAATCCTAGTTATGCATTATGGTTTTATCTTCATCAAGTCATTGTTTTGGCACTCTTTAAAAATGTTCTACACTTGTAGTGTGTGGAAGTAGCCTTTCAAAAAATAAAAATGGGCAGAAGTAAAAGATTGTTCTTGTTCCAACATTGTTGTTGATTATACATTAATATGTTTGGATGTTTCCAAAAATTATTATAATTATGCTAGACTTGAAGTTATTGCCAAATTTAAGCATTTTTTAGATTATGCATATTTTAATAAAATCATGTAAACAGTCTCTGTCTACACTTATGTCCTTAGACGATGATTTTCACCAATGGATTTTGATGCATATATACATATCAATGTATATATCAATTCTTTTAGGTTGATGGTGTTTTCATGGATTGACTTATAAATGAATTGGATTAAATCAAGCATCATTAATAGTTATGTATGATCATGTACTCAATCATGTATCAATTTGAAATGCATCATGCTCATAAAGAAAGTAGGTGAGATGGATACATATGTACACAAACCCATGAAATGCACATATGACTAATTGTCCAATGTAAATCATGAAATGCATGCCAAAATAACAACCTTTTTCCCATATACAAGTGCAAGCTTGCTGATACATTGTAATTGTTTACAATGTCTTCGATTTGAAGAATTAGAATAGAAGGACAAATAGGTTGAGCTGAGGACATGAAAGCAACTGTGGAGCGATAATTGTAGTAGATTGGGATTTTTAGTGTCTAAAGAGTGAGTCTCATATCTTAGGATTTAATTTATGAGTTATTAGAGAAGGTGTATGTATATTTAGTTTGATGTAGTGGACTCACTTTTATTTAGTGAAATGTATTGTGATGTGGTTCTGACTGGAGGTTCTAGGATGTGATAAGTTGTATGCATTTGTTTTGAAAACAATAAAAATTTATTTGTAGTGTTTATTAGGTGTTCTGCACGCATGCGTTAAATATGTAGGAATGAAACACTCATTATATTGTATAATCCTTGTGTTTGTTATAGAAATGACACTCAAGATTTATAATGCTTGATCATTTTGATAAGAATGACTTATAACATATTTTTAGAAATGGACATGAAGAAGACGCAACAAGACATGCATGTAACCTTACTAGTAAATGCTTTAAGATGTATCTCTTGGTTGTCGAATGGTAGTAATTGTTTACATAAAGCTAAATTGTTTCAGTCATGTTTATATGAGCTCAAATGAATGCGTATATAAATGTGCTATATGATGGCTAGAATCATGATAGTTGACATTGCTTTACTTATATCCTGATTTACTTAGAATCATGCAAGTTAACGTTGCTTTACTTATAATCATGCAAATTAGTTTCTAGGTTTAGTTTTAGGAAAGTTTAATTTTAGAAATATCTAATCTTTAAAAAGTTTCTATTTTCATGCATGTTCTATCTAATTTGATTTCAGTTTGTTTGCCGCATATGTCATGTCCGTTTGATTTCTTTAAATGAATTACATGGCCTTTTTTTATGTCATTGTTCTAATATCATTGTTTTCTTCTTTATAGTAATGATGGAATGAGAAGAACATCAAACTGAAGATTATGGCAACATTGAAGAGCATGCACAAGAGGCCAACATGAGCACTACTCCAAAAAGAAAGGGTAGAGGGTGAACAATAATGGAAAAGGTTATCAAGAGAAAGTTGAAGGGAATTAAAGAAAGTATCTAGTACAATAGTAGAGGGCAAGAGATTGGTGAGATTGCACCTGTTTATAGCAATTTCCTCTGCTCTACAGTAAGAAGCACAGTTCATATCACATTTGAGGATTGGAGACATGTGCCATCCTCGACAAAAGATTCAATATGGGAAATGGTGAAGTTATGTAGACATTAAGTACATGTATTATTTACATTATAACTTACCTTATTTTTCAAATATAGTAGTTTGATGTGTACAATTTGCAATATGCTTTCAATGTGCTGGATGATAAGAAGATGCATGCTTTACAAGGGGCTAGTGAGCAATGTAGAAAATGGAAGAACTACCTTATTCGCAGTTACATAGCTCCAAATGTCCATGATCCGTCAAGGCTATACATGGTACCTTCCATTTTCTCTAACGTCATTGACTAGGAGGTTTGGAATGCATTTATACAGAACTGTACCTTCACTAAGTTTGAGGTATGTGTAGAAATGATGCTTCATTTAATTAATTACATGTAACATTAGATTATTGCACTTGATCACGCATGTACAAATGTGCAAGCAAAGAGTGCAAGGGGAAGAAAGGTTCGTGAAACAAATATGCGGCACCACATATCTAGGTTGGTCTATGCTCATTTAGAAGAGCACGAAGTAAGCATCTATGACAATTTATCCCTTTCAATTTCGTGCTATTATAGTTATATCCATGTTGTTTTCTAACTATAGTGTCTTTGCTTGACAATAAAAAAACCTGGGACTACGGAACCAATTGATTAATCCATCCTCTAGAAGATGGCGCATTTAGTGGGCCATACTAACAACAAGTTCTCAGATGAAATACTACTTAAATTGCTTCCCGCATAGTAAGTGGTTCCACTTGTCTATAAATTTTATACAATTAATTAGATGATATGATCATGTCTTTCTAATTAAATTTTACAGGACATTCTTACTCAAGAAAGCACTACTACAAGAACTCTAAGCAGCACTGTTGCCAATGAGGACATCCTGTATACGGCTATGTACAATAAGGACCACCCTAGTCGAGTTAGGGGCATGGGTCGTGGTGTTCTTCCTTCCAAATTCTTTGGTAAAGATATTTACCTAAAGTTCAAGATGATGAGGAGGCCTATATTGAGCTTATTGAGAAAATAAAGACTGATCTATTTGGTCAGTTGCGTGAGGAAGGTTTGATCATTGTTACTCCATCCTCTACTCATAATTCTCGTAGAGCCCCTGTACCTCCATCAAATGCGAGCTACAATTCTCCAACTGAAGATGATAATGAAGGACTTCTAGCTTCCCTCGAAAAGGAAATTCCTACCCAGGAGGTATATATATATATATATATATATATATATATATATATATAAACAAAACTGGAAATTTTCATTGTACTTCTATAATAATTCTCTATCTCAACCTCTCTATTGCATATTTGATTTGCAAGTGGGTCAATGCCTATTGGCCTTGGATTCCTATAAAAATATTGTGGAAGTCAATTCATGCCATGAGCATGAATCAAATGTTTTACATGGAATTAGTATGCGACCACATAATAAGCGGGTGTCCATTACCATGGCTTTGAATGCTAATTCCTACTTACCATTCCCATTAGAAATGAAAATTATTATAGTCATTGGGCAGGTAGTTTCATATTACATCGCTTGGCTGGAGGCACTAGTTATTCTCATAGAGTCCACGGTATGTATCTTATCATACTACCTTCCTCATCAATATTTTTTAGCTGGAGACCTCATTTAATTGTTTAATAACTATATATAGTTAATTAGCAGCAACAGTGGCACTGAGATCGGCCTCCTTTCCAGCATCACCTATTACTGCTGCATGAAAGGAACATGTATATATCTTTGGTTTTTTTCACCATAAATTAGGTCCTCTTCATTGGTTAATATTATTTAGCTGAAATTTTTTACATCTTTTACAGTAGTTGTCCAAGGAGCATGTGGAAGTCCCACTTAACACAACTCAATCCCTAAGGTTAATCTATGGTCTCATCAATGACAATATGACAATTAATCATGTTCAAATCAAGTAGGGAGTGCTTGTTGAGGATGTTGTTGATGTGTCACTTATGGCAGAGGACCTACTATGAGTTTACCTATGGGGTCAACTCGAGCACCCTCACATTGTCTCCTACATGGGTATATGCACATAATTGCTTATAATTCAATTGACATATTTTCTTGGCATAGGTAATAATTTTATTTTATTTTATGGAGCTTCTTGAATGATGTGACTAACTTTTTTGAGGGTGAGGGTAAACTTTATGAATTCCTTGACCCTGACATCATTTCTTGAGCAACGAAGCAATGGCCGATGGAGAGGCATGTTCAGGATATTTTGCCAAGCTTCTTTGGCTACTTTCAGGGATAACACTTAATGATTCCCTACAATAATGGGTAAGTTTTAATTTTCTTATTTTCTTGCCAACTTATTCTATACTTAGTAATTGTCAACTTCCATTACAATTCATATGACTATCTATGTAGGTCTCATTGGATGTGCACGGTTGGGCATGCTTTCTTTTTTGATTCTTGTGGATCGCACATCCATCTCGCTCTCACCAAAATTATAAATAAGCATTTATTTTTTTCATGTGTTATGTGTAGACTAGTAATTCGTTATTCATCTATAATGTATTTGAAATTTAAGTTTGTGGGGTTTAGTTTGAATGGGATAATATCATCGAAAATGTACAATAACCAAAACTCACTTGGAAGAATGTTAAACCTAAATTATTACAAATGATATTTATGGTTTCTTTTTTGTTGTCCTTGTTGCATAGTGCCCTAAACAATAGTTTGATTGGGAGTGTGGGAAGTATGTCCTGAGATAGATGCGGACACTCATATTCAATAGTACTCTTATCTCCCATTTAAGAAAGGTAGAACACTTTTTACTTTTCATAATCTTATATTTTTCTACAGTTTTCATAGATCTAACTAAAAAGTTTGAGCTTAATTAAATATGTTGTATTTCAGGCTGTTGTGCTTTATGAGTGGGCAAACAAGAAGAGTTACTCCAGAGTAAATGTCATCGAAATACAAATTGAATGAGCTGAGTATGCAATGAGTTTCAATTAGATCACTTGGAGTAATTACATGAACCTGAAATATCTAATAAAGTATTTTTTTCATTGACTTGTGTGTGTTCGTTTAGATTTTATTATTTTCTTTGAAATATATATATATATATATATATGTATTTTAAGTGATGAATGAGTGGAAATTTGGAGTGTGGGAATAAATGAGTATGAATGAAGTGAATTTGGAGTTTGTACATGAAGTGAATATGTGGTAGTTGGTTTTCAATATATTCATTAAATTATATAACTTTTATGAGATGAAGAGTGAGAAAGTAAAATGCGAATGTATATGGATTTACAAATGAAGTGAATGTGAATGTTATAGAGAATGCATGCGTTGTAATTTCTTTTATAAATTATTTTCAAGATAGATGTGGATGGATAATGATGAGTTTGAATGTTTTATACCCATTATGGATGTATCAGGTGTTATATTGTAAGAACAATTCAGGGTATCAAGAAAGATGTGGATGCATGTCGTATTGGATGCTTGGTTTTTCATGTTTATAAAGATTGTTTGTATCAGGTGTATAGAATGTTTGTTATTCAATGTATAGAATGTTTATTATTCAATTTATACTTAGGTGGTAGTGTATCAAGAAGGATGTCAATGCATTGTAGTGGATGTTAGTTTCAAATGTGTATGGAGATTGATGTATTAGGTGTATATGATGTTTGGTTTTTCATGTTTATAAAGATTGTTTGAGCATCAGGTGTATAGAATGCTTATTATTCAATGTATACATAGGTGGTAATGTATTAAGAAATTAAGATGTGGATCATTGTAGTGGTTTTTGGTTTTTCATGTTTGTGGAGATTAAAGTATTGGGTATGCACGATGTTTGTTATCCAATGTATACAAGCAGTATTGTATCAAGAAGTGGATGAATGTTATATTGGAATTGGTTTTTAAAATTTATAAAGCTTGTTTAAGTAACAGGTGCACATGGGATGTTTGTTATTCAATTTCATATAGGTGGTGCAGTTCAAATATAAATTAAATTTTTTTTTTGAAGTTGTTTAGTGATAAATGATTTCAAAAGTCTACAATTTTGAAGTCGTTTAGGGTAAAATGACTTCAAAATTCTACCCTTTTGAAGTCATTTAGTAAAAGCGACTTTAAAAGTCCATAAAAAAAGGTGAACTTTTGAAGTCACTTATTTAAAAATGACTTTAAAAGTTACCAACTTTTGAAGTCGTTAATGGATAAGCAACTTCAAAAGTCTAATCTTTCAAAGTCGTTTAATAAAAGTGACTTTAAAAGTCTATAAAAAGGGGGGCTTTTGAAGTCACTTATTTAAAGATGACTTTAAAAGTTGCCAACTTTTGAAGTCATTTTGTGTAAGCGACTTTAAAAGTCTATAAGAAGGGTTGGACTTTTGAAGTCGCTTATATAACAATGACTTCAAAAGTTACCAACTTTAGAAGTTGTTTAGGCTAAGCAACTTCAAAAGTCCATCAAAAGGTTAGTCTCTTGAAGTCGCTTATATAAAAATGGTTTCTAAAGTTGGTGACTTTTGAAGTTGGTTTTATAAGCAACTTCAAAAGTCAAATACATTTGAAGTCGCTTAGACTAAACAACTTTAAAAGTTGGTTACCTTTAAAGTTGTTTAGTTAAGTGACTTCAAAGCTACTTCATTTTAAAGTTGTTTACTTAAACGACTTTAAAAGTTGTCCACTTTCCATGAGGCTCGATAGAAGTCGCTTAGTAAATGACTTCGATTATCTTTCTTAACGGACTTTAAAAACCCTTGTCTAGTAGTGTATTCTAAACTCTTAGACTTCATGTTTTGCATGTGTGAGCCCATGATATAGCTTAAAATATGAACTTGCTCTTTTTATGGTTACAATTGCAAAAAATACCATTTTTTCTCATTTGCACCCTTAACCTGCAAAATATAGAATTAACCCCAATTAATGATAGTTATAAAAAGTTCAGGGCTATAACTTACTACATATAGAAGTATACATGTAATATTTCTGCATATATTCAAACCCAAAATAGAAATCAAACCCAACTAAGAGAATCGACCAAACTGAGAATTAACCCCAATAATAAATCAAACCCAAAACAAAAATTAAACCCAATCAAGAATCAATAAAACGAAGAACTAATTGTTGAGATTTTTCCTACCAGTGCGTAGTTAGTCAATTAGAGTATTGCAGGGTCAAATTCATAGGAGGATATAGTGTGAGTTTAAAGCACCAAATTATTTTACTCTAATGATCCTAAAAGATTTACACTAGAAAGATTACAAGGTAAGGTGATGAATGATCAAATGCATCAGATTACTTTGAATCAAGAAAATAAACTATGTTAGAAGGTTGAGATTAGAGATCGCCTAGACTAACATTAGGGTCCTCCACTAGTTATTCCTCCTTATAATTCAAGGAGTATATTGAAACTACAATCATTTTCTTGGAATGTGGTTTCTTTGAAAATTTAACTTAAAAATCATTGATCCATAGAAACTAGATAGATAATCAAATTCTCAGTATTCCATATAAAAAATAACTATAATGAATCAAGGATTAATTCCAAGTATTCATGATGACAGGTAATAAATAACATTGAATTAAAGAATTGTATTGAGGATCATCTAATCCTAAGAAAAAACAAATGAGCCTAACATAATCTCTAATTTAATATAAATTAATCAAATCTAAATGAAAATAACGAAAATTTAAATAAATTAAATTAAGATACAAGTAAAGAAGAAAAATATCCTAAAATATCTACTTTTCAGTATTCTCTCACTTATTTGCTAGTTATAATGACTGAGAAAGAGAAAAATTATAAGGAAAGAGTAATAAAGATAAAAGAAACAAATAATATTAAATATTTCTAATTTTTTAGATGACTCTTCAACATGCCCTAAGCTCATCATGTTTCAAATGGATCCAAAAGCCTCCATATCAAATTTTACTCAAATCCAATAAGAATTCAAAAAGAAACTTGTGCCTGCAATGTGGGACTATTACTTTTGGGAGTGTCACTAGCATTTCATGAGAAAAATAAACTTCTAGTACCAATGATTATGGGCGATGTTGGCACATGGAAAATTGGGTGAGATTATAGCATTGCCAATGGTTTAGATCATTGATCAACATTAAAATAAATTCAGGCAAGGAAGAAATTTAAAGCTCTATTACTGCACACCTATAGGGTAGCAATAGTGAAATAGAGTTGGAAAAATTTGGATTTTGCGCTACTTTCTTGCTTTTTCCCAATGAAATTTTTTTAAGAGGATGCTAGAGAACTTAGTTCTAGATTCTTTTTTGTTAGATTTAACCTATAGCTCAATGTCATTCATAGCATTTGGCTGCTAGAATGTTAATAGTAGTAGGTGGAATAAAGCAGTAACACTTTCATGTTTAACTATGGTTGAAACTTTAAAACAAGTGAGAGAGACTTTTAGTGAAAAACTTTCTTTCTTTACTTCAAGATCTTACAAAGGAGAAATTACATGAAAATACAAAAATAGTGAACTAAAATGCTTACTGCACATATTTGAAAGAAGGAAGGTACTAAGGAATTATTCTAATCCCTTTAGAAAACAATGTCATTCCCAAGAGAAAGTTAAGGAATATCACTCCCTAATTTCTATATGTTTACATTCTCATCAAGACCATATATAGCCTAAGATCAATAGGTCTTTATCTAGGATGAAACATAGGCTTAGGGTAGGGAGATGACAATAACAGATAGGGTATTCAAAGTCTCCAAAAACAAGTAGAGGTCTTCTGCTAAAGATTGACAATTCTTCTTCATTGTATTGAAGTGAACTATCTTTTACACTTTTCTATTTTTTTTCTTTCTTTTGCATCTTTTGAATTTCTTTGGATCTCTTTGATGAACTCTTTTCTTTATATTCACTTTCTTTATTGATTTTCAATTTAAATATATTTCTTCAACCATCTTTAACTTACTTTTGAAGAAAATAGACTATGGATATTTAATATTGGGTTAATATGGGTGTAGGTAATTGAGTTCATAAGAAAGAAGGCTTATATAAAAGGCTCAAAAAGGCTAACATGTGGTGAAAATATCATTAGATAGGCTTTTTGGCTCTGAGTTTCAACAAGGATGGCCTAAATCATTACTTAGGTTTAACATTTTCTATCACTTTCAACAAACTTCTAGAAGATTAAGGGTAATACAGTAATTACTCTTGGCATTGACCAAATCAAAGAATAATGGGATCAACTAGAATTTACACACGTTGAAGAAAATTATGGAATTTATATAACCCTCCAAAAAAATGAATGGCACAACTAATCACATGGTTTATAGGTCTTCACTTGTTTTCTTTAGGGTTTCAAAGTGATAGTCACTTAGTCTAAACAAAGTATACATGACTATGTGCATAAGATTGTGTGAGATTAGTTGTCCTAAAACACTTTAGAAAATAAGTAACAGAAGGAATTAATTGTTTGTTATTCTATTAATAAGCTAAAGTAATACGGAAACACTGAATTCTAGAAAATCCAATTCTCATCACAGTATAGGAATTAACCTTGAAATTCAAAAATATTTTCAAAATTTTTTAGTTTTATAGAAAAAAATTATAAAAAATTAGAAATTTCTAGAATTCTACACCCCCCAACCTGAGGGAAACATTGTCCTCAATGTTTGAAAGATAAGCTAAGTGTTTATAAGACATTAAGAGAAAAAACTGGATGATGGATAGATGTAGACAGCAAAAACTATGGAAAATGCAACATTGCTTCTTGTGAGCTCTAAGTTTAACTTCTTCAGTTAGACACTTCTAGGGCTAATACCCACTCAATCCTGGTAGACAGGATCATCAATAGTTGTGGTCTCAACTTCTAGATTAACCGATTCTATATATGGCTTTACATATTGTCCACTAAATTTGAAAGTGTGGCTAGTCCTAGTATCTTCAATCTTGATGATCCCATATGGAAATACCTCTTTAATAATATAAGGACCAGTCTATCGAGTTCTAAGTTTCCTAGGGAAGAGATGAAGCTTGGAGTTATAAAGGAGTACCTTTTGGGATGGAGTAAAGATTTTGTAAAATATTTTGATCATGAAAAACTTTCTTTTCCTTATAGATCTTATTACTCTCATTGGCTCCCTATTGAACCTCCTCCAACTCATTGAGTTAGATCTTGCAATGCCATCCTACTTTACACATATCAAAATTTAATCTTTTAATTGCCCAATAGGCCCTATGGTTCAGTTTCATAAGCAAGTGATAAGATTTATCATAAATAATATGGTATAGGGACATACCAATTAGGGTTTTAAATGCAGGATGATATGCCTAAAGCACATCAGTAAGAAGAATAGACCAACCTTTATGGTTTGGGTTAACGGTCTTCTACAGAACTCGTTTATTAGGTCAATTAGATACTTTGACTTATACACTTGTTTGTGGGTGATACGGTGTTACAATTTTATGTATTATATTATAGTTTTTCATTAATGCTTTGAGTTTTCACTAATGATGGCTCGAGGTGTCCCATAAATGAAAAATATATTTTCGTGTAAGAACTTAATAACTATTTTATGATCATTGACCCTACATGGAACAACCTCTATCCATTTGGAAACATAGTCTATGGTAATTAAAATATAAAGGTATTCAAAAGAAGGGAATGACCCCATGAAATCAATGCCCAAATAGTCAAATACCTCCACTATAAGAATTGGGTTTAAAGGCATCATATTCCTATGAGTTATTCTTCCTAATTTTTAGCAGCTCTCACATTCCTTACAAAAATTATGGGTGTTTCTAAAAGATTAGGCCAATAGAAACCACACTGCATAATCTTTGCAGTTATTTTCTTGATAGAAAAATGTCTACAACATGCTTATGAGTGACAAAATGAGATGATATAGGATTGTTCAATATGAGGCAAACATCTCCAAATAATTTGATCTGGACATTATTGAAACAAATATGAAGCATCCCAACATTGGAGAAAAATTTAGTCTTGTCATTTTTGGTCCAATGTTCAGGTATCTTCCCTATAGATAGATAATTTGAAATGTCAACAAAGTAGGGGAGGCGGGAGACATTAAAGAGTTGTTCATCATGGAAGGTATCCTTGATTGGAAACATATCCAAAGGATCAGTTAGAACTAGCTTAGAAAGGTGGTTCACCACTAAAATTCCTACTCCTTTCTTTTCTTTAATCTCTAAATTGAATTCTTAGAGAAGTAGAAGGATCCATATAAGATGTTGGGTTTAGCATCCTTCTCTAAAAGAAGGTGCTTTAATGCTGAATGATTAGTGAAAAAGGGTATCTTAGAGCCTATCACGTAGGACCTGAACTCATCTAATGCAAAGACTACGGCAAGGAGTTCCTTCTCTATGGTGGAATAATTCATTTGTGCACTGTTAAGTGTCCTACTTGTATAGTAAATGACATAGGCTTTTTATCTTTTCTTTATGCTAAGTCTGCCCTTACAGTATAGTCACTTGCATCACACATGATTTCAAATGACACCCATTAGATGGCTGCATGATAGTTGTGGTCAACTTATGCTTTAACATAGTAAAAGCTCCTTAACATTTAGTAGTACATTCAAATGGGATGTCCTTAGTTAGGAGGCTACACAACAGTCTAGATATTACACTAAAATCTTTTGTAAACCTCATGTAAATTTCTACATGTCTATAGAAGGAGTGAATGTCTCTAACTATTTTAGGGGTGGTTAGATTAGAAATTAGATCAAATTTTTCTTTGTCTACCTCTATTCCTTTTGATCAGACAATGTGGCCAACCACAATTTACTTGGGAACCATCAAATGACACTTCTCCTAGTTTAACATTAGGTTTTTCTCTTCACTATGATATAAGACTTTTCTCAAGTTTTCCAAACATGTATCAAACGAATCCCCAAAAAAATGAGAAACTATCCATGAAGACCTCTAGAAAGTGCTCTACAATATTGATGGAAATACTTAATATGCATATTTGAAGTCTTGTTGGAGCATGACATAATCTAAATCACATTCTTTTATAAGAAAAAGTACTAATAGGGAAAGTGAATTAGTCTTTTCCTAGCCTTTAGGTGCAATTTCTATCTGGTTATATCTTGAATAACCATTTAGAAAATAGTAGAACTTTTGTCCTGCTACCCTTTCCAACATTTGATTGACAAAGGGCAATGAGAAGTGGTCCTTTCAAGTGACATCATTTAACCTTTGATAATTAATATACATACACCAAATAGTCCTAACTCGAGTAGGAATGAGTTTATTGTTAGAGTTGAGGACAATTGTCACTCCAGATTTCTTGGGTACCACTTGGGTTGGATTCACCCAATGGCTGTCACTTATAGGGTAGACGATTCCCATATCCAAAAATTTAAGAATTTTTTCCCTGGCCACCTCTTTCATATTTGTATTCACTGCATTTGACAAGATGGCTTGGCATAATCTTCCGTGTAAATTCTATGGGTGCATATTAAAGCGTTAATTCCTTTAATATCTACTAGAGTCCAACTTATAATGCCTTTGTACTCCTTTAAAACCTAAATTAACTACTACTCTTGGGATGTTTCTAATTAGGAGAAGATAATGCAAGAAAGGTCTCTTTCTCTCCCAAGTATGCATACTTGAAATCAGTTGGTAGAGTTTTTAACTCTAGTTTAGGAGGTTTGAGTGAAGATGGAATGGAAGTGGATTCCTTGGGTGGAAATTCCTTGAACTGAGGTTGCCATTTTGATGTGTCTATAACAGGTATAGAATCAATGAGGGCATTAGCTTCCTCTATTAATTCATCCTCATGAAATTCATTAAAATGGTCCTAACAAGCCTCTAGTAGATCTAATATGGAAGACTTAACAAACTGATCTTGCACAAGAATTTTTCATGCTTGACACTGTTCAAGTCATCAATAGGTTCTCTGGGCTACTTGTAGATGTTAAAAATGTTCAGTTCTAGTATCATATGTCTAAGGAATAGCTTGATCACACCATTCCAGCAATTGATTAAGGCTTGAATGTGGCTAAAAATGGTCACCCAATAATTACAGGTTTTTCATTCCTTTCATTCAGCATAGGCTCTATGTCCAAAAGTAAAAAGTCTACTAGAAAGTAAAATTTCTTTAACTTGGACAAGTATATCTTCTAATATTCCTTTCAGTATTTTGATAGATCTGTTAGCTAGCTAAAGGGTAGTGGTAGCTGGTTTAAGTTCTCTCAGAGGTAACGACTCATATACCCACTATGGTAGTAGACTCATAATATCAAATCAAGCAAAGCTTTATTTATCTTATAGTTTCCAATTATACAATTGAGGGTGGGTAACCTGGATCTTTACATTTAGGTGTGTGTGATGCTAAAGGATTAAACTAACTTATTCAATCATGAAAGCCTTCTTGTGTACATTCAACTTTCGTTTGTCAGTGCATAGGTCTTTTAAAAACTTAGCATATGATGGGATCTATTTAATGGTGTCCAAGATTAGAATGTTGATCTTGACTTGTTTAAAAATATATAAGATCTCACCATTGGAAGCTACGTTAGGAACTTGACATAACCATTGTGAAAATGGAAGTGGGATGGAACATGGGTCAATGGGAGGGTGAGGTTTCACTATAATGTCCTCAATGATAGGCTTTTCCTTAGCCTGAGGAGTCTCTTAAGTTTTATCATCCTTAGTGGGACTATTCATTTGAAGCACCTTTTCCTTGGCCTCAACTTTTCTAGCTAAAGATGCCACCTTTGCATTCATGTCATCTATTTTCATTCATGGCATAGATGACTCCCTTGAAAGATGTGGTGACCTTTGTCCTATATAGATGATTCACTTTCTCTGAATCTGCCCAGGTTTGAGTGCTCTTGGATAGCCATTCCACGTACCCCTGTGCCTGTTTTAGATGTTTGTTCAAAAAGTTATTGCTGCACATCATTTCTACAAACTACAACATTTTAGAATTGAGTCCTTCGTAAAAGAACCTAATAATGCTAAGGTTCGTGTCCATGATGTGGACATGTCAACAACAAATCCTTAAATATTTTCCAACATTGGTAGAAGGTTTCTTTATCCTTTTGGGTAAAGTTGATGATCATTTGGCAAAGAGTATTGGTTTTATGGGTTGGGAAGAACTTTTTCAAGAGCTCCCTTGTCATGTCTTGGTAGGTTCTTATTGAACCTGCTGGCAATGTATTCAACCACATCTTATCTTTTCCTTTAGGGAAAAAGGAAGTAGCTTGAGTTTACTATATATAATGTAGTGTTTTGTGTGCACTGTGTAATGCACACTTCATCAAATTCTTTTAAGTGTAGGTAATGACTCTAACTATCAAAATCATGAAATTTAGGAAGTAATTGAATTACTCCTATCATTAACTCAATTACATTAGTATTTTGAGGGAGAATGACACATGATGGTATGCTAGTATGAGTAGTTTAAAGGTAATCTCTTAATGTTCTCCCATGAGGATGTTGGTTATTCCAATTGTCCCTCAAATTGACTATTTAAATCCCATTCCCTTTGTTGATTCCTTCTCAAATCTCCATATGGTGGTGGATTATTCCTCTATGGTGGAAAGTCTTTATCATCCATGTGAGGTGGTGGTCCATCCTTAAAGAGAGTTTGGGGGTCAACTTTATCTCTATTATTTCTAGGAAATGGATTTTCTTCTTGATCAAGTTGATCTGCCATTATGGACAACTAATCTGACTATATGTTGTGTTGGATTGGTTTGACTAATCTTTTGGTTTGTTGCATATCCAACAATTTTTTTAAAATTTTAAAATTTAATTTAATTTAATTTTTAATTTTTTTGAAAACTAAACTATATGAAGAAACTTAAGATGATGAATAAACAAAGGACATAATCAACAAACTCATTCCAAATAAGCTAAAAGTTGTTTTAATTATCTTAATTTCTTCAAGGCGAGTACTTTTAGACTAACCTACTGTAATGCCTCAAATTTTAAAGCCCTTTCATAAAAATGGTCTATTTTGAAAATTAATATATATGTTTAGATGTTTAATATTAATAAAAATACAAAACAAAGAAATTTGTAAGAAAAATCAGTACCATTAGATTCTACTCAAAAAATGAAATCCAACGCCTCAAAGACCGCCAAAAACGGCATTTGTGTGAAGAAGTTACGGACATTTAAAGAATAAGGGCATTTCTGTAAATTACATTAAAAAACAAAAAAAGGATGAAAAATGTAGGGGGCCGTTTTGATAACGGCACCCCGTCTTCTTCCTCCTCTAGCTGACATTCCAAAGACTTCCAGCACTAACCAAATGAGCGGTGCACAGCACTGCCATTGCCAATGGCGGCACTGCCATTCCCATCCTATAAAAACTCCCTCTCCCTCTCCCTCTTCCTCCGATCATCCCTTCTTCATCTCTCCAGGCTGCTCATAGCTAGGGTTCTGGCAAAAAAAGGAGGAAATCGCATGATGGCGGAAAAGGGGGGAAACCAGCTCAGGCTGAACCAGGTAAGAACCTATCCCCCTCTCTTCTCCCTCTTTCTTTTGCCCCAGATCTTGACCGGATCTAGTTAGTTTTCTAGCCTGAAATTGCCAAATATCCAGAGAAAAACTAGACGGGTCGAAAACCCGTCGAAGACAACTCGTCTCAGGTGCGCACGGGCGTGACGCGCGCCCGTGGTGAGACAACGTGTCCTAGGGGCGCACGGGCGTGACGCGCACCCATGACGAGCTCCCTAGGGCGACAATCAAGTGCGCGTCGTGTGTGGATGGAGTCCTGGCTCTACTGGGACATATGGGCATCCTGGGAACTGTGACGCACGGGGCTGCATGGACGAATCTGGTTCGTCTGTGATCATGCAATGTTAAAAATGCAATTCTAGGAGCTGTAGGACTCCAATTGACGATCCGAAAGAACAGTTGTGTCTGTATTGATGACGTGGACCTAATGAGACTATAAAACTTAGGATTAGAGGACTATTCTACATGATTAGAGCCCAAAAATCTCTAGAGATCTCATATATCTATAAGAGCAAAGATGATCAAACTTCATAGATGGATTCATTGGGTCTATTAGAGCCTAACTTCCCTATATTAAGCTTTGAATTATAGGTCTTACTATCCAAGTTAAGTGTAAACCATTCGAAGCATCAAGACAGGCGATCTGACCAAAAAAGGCAGATCTAGCCATTAATCTATAAGTCTAGGTAATGATTCATAATGGTTGGAAAATAATACTTGAATCCTTATTATCCATTAATATCTAGGGTTGCACAGAAGTGATCCAGGATCGAGTAGTGAAGAACGCGATTCGAGGAACATCGAGGTAGGTAGTCTGATACTACTAAGTTTTTCAAATGTATTTCAAACTCCAACTACTTTACTTGACTCTATTGCCATATTTATTATGTTTTTTGAGATACGATGCTTTCATGGAATTGTCTTCATGATTTATGGCTTCGAATGCGATTACTAGCATAAACATATTTTATGCATTGCTCGCATGACTTAAAAGTGATTGCATACGTTGCATGGATACAATGACTGAGATTTGGATTATATGTATGCTTTTTGAGCCAAATAGCCTTTATATAAGCACTACATACATGTTTTGTGATGATTTGGAATATATGCATAATTATATGTATTGCTCGCATGTTTTGAATCCCATTTGCATAAATTTGCATGATTTATGATAATTGAGATCGGGGTTTCATGTATTCATATTTTTGGGTTATTGAGCCTGTGGGCACTATGCTGAGAGGTTGTGTATGTACGGGGTTGGTCTCCTGGCCTCTACCATGGTATTGCTGCCAAAAATGACACTGTCCCTTCCTTGATTATTGTGGTAAACAAGGACGACCATTGGAGGTGTTCACGGCATCCTTTCAGGGACATATCCATAGTCGTCGTGGAGGCTATGGTGGATTGGTCTCTAGATGCCGGAGACACACGATTCAGAGGGGTTCTGGTTGTGAGCATAGTGACCCTATGATTTCAGTGTGATTGATATGCATATAGCATTGAGATGATTGTATATGAGTACTCGTGACCAGTTGGCATGACGTGTATGCCGAGAGACTAATGTGCATGATACTAGCATCTGCTTGAACAATGACTATTTTAAGAGTCTCATGATTATTATATTTGACTCACTAGTTTGATGCATTTGCTGAGACCTTCGTATATGGATCTACTGATTTCTATTTCATGATTTTGGTCATATTTATATCGTTGAATACTAGATTATAATAAAGGATTTCATGATTGAAATTGCATCAATAAGCTTATGTTTTATGCATAACTATGCATGCTTACACAAAAAGAATCACTGATGTTTTACATGAAAAGCTCTTGGAATCATGCATGTTGCCTACCATGTTTTAAAAGTAGTAGTATCAGATCACCTACTGGGTATGAGAAATACTCACCCAAATATATTATTTTTCAGGATAGCTCTACTCACGAGTAGAAGAAGCATAAGGAAATGTTAGTGCTATGATCAAGTAAATAAGAGACAAGTATGAAAGTAAGTAAACACTCTGGACATGTATCTGTATTTATTTATAGTTGGACTGTAAGCTGTGACTGGATAGACCTGGGAAGACTTTTTGTGATTACAGTAATTTTCAAAAACTACTTTGGTTGTTGTGAAAGCAAATGACACTTGGGGTTTTCATAATGAGTTTAAAACAAAAGATTTTTCCGCTGCATTGCATTGTTTTTATAAAATGGTTTCCAAATAGGGATGCATCCTGCCCTAGGAATTAGATATTGCATTTAAAAATGCATGAAAAAACCAAGGTCGTCACAGTTGGTATCATAGCTCAGTTTTATCCTTTCACAGCCAGCCTAGCATGTCCAAGGACATAGACAACCAGGATAATTAAGAAGAAGTAGACTAAATAGAAGTAGTAGATATGACTAGCATGATAAATGATATTAATTCACAAAGCATTTCACCATGAACAAATAAGTGAAAAAGGAGATGGGTTTAGCAAATACTTATATATTGGATGGCTTAAATCCTATCAAAACCATAGGAAATAAGGATTGTTGGGCACTGGTGCGAATAAGGAAACTCATATATGAATCAGATTATGATGATGAATGAAGATGTTAGTGAACTTATTGGTAGATAATTCTGACCTGTAATAGATCAATCTCACCAAAGGTGAGAAAATGGAAGAACTTAGATGGCTATCTTACCATCCTAAAGAATATCAGGATATGAGTACACTATCAAAAGGGATACAATATGAGTATGGTAAAAGACAGAATTTGAGAGGAGTGACAAAGAAGTTAAGCATAATAGAGTCATTAGAACATTTTGATGATAATCTAATAGAGATGAGAATACAAGATGATACTAGGAGATAACTGTGACTCGTACTAGATCACAAAGGTATGAATCCTTAAGGACTTAGCTCAATTTTGGATAACTTAATTGGAGTCTTATGAAGAGTAAAGTGCTATCTAATAATGACAACTTGAGTATAATGGGGCAGATCAAAGGATGTGTACAATTAACATATTATGTGATTAAGAGGAATAGAACATGAATATGATAGAGAAATGTATTCGACAAAGTTACCAAAAGATTTTTGACGATAATACTAGGGATGACAGATCTACGATAATAGATTGATCCTGACATGAACTTATAAGAGAAGTATAGCATGACCAAAATATCAATGACATTATTAAGAAATTGTATGAATTTTATTGTGGCTATAGGCAATTAAGGATTTCAACAATATTAGAAAACTTCAACATTTCTTGGAAGTATTAAGTTTCTCTTGTCTAACGTGTAGATTGAGTATATGCAACCACTCAAATGGAGACAATGATCTAAGTAGACAAAATGACGATTTTGACCAAATAAGAAGAAAAGAGGGAGAGATAGAGATGCAACTATAAGTATTTGATGGATATTGAATATTCAAAAGAAGAGGATCATGACTTTATGGAGGAAAGAATAGATACCTACAAATCTTTTATCTTGAATCCTATGGGAAGGTAAACCAATCAAAATCGAAGGAATAATACTAGTTGAGTTGGTGATTTTATTGTAAAAGAGTATACTAGAGATAAAGCAGATGGGATTTAAGACTTTGAGTAGAGTATCGAATTTAAGGACATTATGCTGCAAGAAATTTTTGAAGAAGAATGGTGATCCACTAGAAATTAAATTCTACAAGTGGTTTGATGTCTATGTCAATTGTTGCAATTAGAATCTTATCGGATCCATTAACTTATGAGAAACACTAGTGGTTGTAAGCCATAAAAAGGAAAAGTTGATAATATCCTACCTTGCCACTACATGAGTAAATAAGTTATTAAGCCAAGACAACGACTTGTCCATTTGTTTTCTTCAACTAGGGTACTATCAAGGATCAAATTGATGTCTTGCTATCAGAGATTGGAAGAGCAAGTATCTTAAGACCATTATGTAATCATTACCTTTGGAGTACTATTGACTGAATAAAACTATCTCACCCTAGTTTATCAAATATGTTAGTATTTATTAGACAGTAGTCTAAGTCATATACTAAGGGGAATGTTATAAGTATTGAGTGAGTTGTCCCTAAAAGAAGTTACTTGTTTAGACTAAGTCATTTGAGGGTCTGAGGTCAGTTAATTAAACTATGTCATGGAAGAGCTACAAGTATAATGAATATAGTAGCAACTGAGACAGAAGCAAAAATAAGAAGCGGTCTAAACCAATACGAAAGATTTTCCAAACCTTAATAGATACCATGACAAGGTGTAGGAATCACTTTGGGTCCGAAAGATACTGTTGACTTGGATTGAAAAGAAACACATATAAGCACTGATCGTTGTAGAAACCTTTGAGCTATAACTGATATATTTGGAAAGAGATCAACAGGTAATGGATATGCATATAGCATTGAGATGGTCGTATACGAGCATTCGTAACCAGTTGGTGTGACGTGTATGCTGAGAGACTAATGTGCATGATACTAGCATCTACTTGAACGATGACTATTTTAAGAGTTTCATGACTATTTTAAGACTGAATGGTTGACGATAAAGCTTTGATAAAAGGTTGAACAATATATTGATATAGGAAATGAAAGAAGAAAAGTTGAGGTATCTAACACATTATAAGGCAATATTTGATGTTAAATTGCCTTTAAACAAAAAGTTAGTTGTTATATGCATGTACCAAGTACGAAAAATTGATTGAAGGAATTTCCTAAGGACTAACTTTACTAGATCGAGTATAGAACTTTTGGTTTGAAAGGTTACAAAGAAAATGATCAATCAAGGAAAGGATAAAGAGGATAATGACAAAGGGTAGAGAGTTTACTTACATTCATACTTGTCTCCTCTTCAGTTACTTGATCATAGCTCCAATCGTTTCTGATGTTTCTTCTACTCATGAGTGGAGCTATCCTGAAAGATAATATATTTGGGTGAGCATTTCTCATTCCCAATAGGTGATCTGATACTACTATTTTGAAAACACGGTAGGCAACATGCATGATTCCAAGAGCTTTTCATGTAAAACATCAGTGATTCTTTTTGTGTAAGCATGCATAGTTATGCATAAAACATAAGCTTATTGATGCAATTTCAATCATGAAATCTTTTGATGCTCATATTCCTCTAATCATGTATAGGATAGTCTCCTTAGATGACCATACTCTCCTACTCCTATACAAATTACTCCATACTTCTCTCATACTATATCCTCTTATTTCTTGTCTTTCATCTTAAATAGTAGAGGATAGTCTTCTTTGTCTTTTATTTCCCATCAAATGACTTATTATTCGAGTTTCTGCTATAAGTGTTGACTGTACCATGCTAATAAGAATCCCAAAAGTTTAACTCTTTCTATCAAGTCTCACTTAGCTTATATGTTTGTCATTTGAGACAGAAGTAACAAAGAGAAATGATCTGTATGAGGTTGGCCTCCTGACCTCTACCACCAAAAAGGTAGATGGTATCACTGCCAAAAATGGCATTGTCCCTTCCCTGACTGCTATGGTAAACAGGGACGACCACTGGAGGTGTTCATAGCACCCTTTCGAGGACATATCTATAGTCGTTGTAGAGGCTATGGTGGCCTGGTCTCTAGATACCGGAGACACACGATTCAGAAGGGTTCTGGTCGTGAGCATAGTGACCCTATGATTTCAGTGTGATGGATATGCATATAGCATTGAGATGGTCATATACGAGTGCTCGTGACCAGTTGGTGTGACGTGTATCCCGAGAGACTAATGTGCATGATACTAGCATCTACTTGAACGATGACTATTTTAAGAGTAAACTCCGATCTCAATTATCATAAATCATGCAATTTTATGCAAATGGGTTTCAAAACATGCGAATAATGCATATAATTATGCATATATTCCAAATCATCACAAAACATGTATGTAGTGCTTATATAAAGGCTATTTGGCTCAAAAAGCCTACGTATAATCCAAATCTCAGTCATCGTAAACCATGCAACTTATGCAATCACTTTTAAGTTGTGCGAGCAATGCATAAAATCTGTTCATGCTTGTAATCGCATTCAAAGCCATAAATCATGAAGACAATTTCGTGAAAGCAACATATCTCAAAAAACATAATAAATACTGCAATAGAGTCAAGTAAAGCAGTTGGAGTTCGAAAAACATTTAAAAACTTAGTAGTATTAGACTACCTACTGGGTATGAGAAATACTCACCCAAATATATTATTTTTTAGGATAGCTCCACTCATGAGTAGAAGAAGCATCAGGAAATGTTAGTGCTACGATCAAGTAAACGAAGAAGAGACAAGTATGAATGTAAGTAAACTCTCTACCATTTGGACATGTATAGGTATATATTTACAGTTGGGTTGTGAACTGTGACTGGATAGACCTGGGAAGACTTATGATTATAGTAATTTTCAAAACTACTTTGGTTGTTGTGAAAGTAAATGACACTCAGGGTTTTCAAAATTATTTTAAAACAAAAGATTTTTCCACTGCATTGCATTGTTTTTATAAAATGCTTTTCAAATAGGGATGCATCTCGACCTAGGAATTAGATATTGCATTGAAAAATGCATGGGAAAACCTGGGTCATCATAGTATTATATCGTTGAATACTAGATTATGAGAAAGGATTTCATGATTGAAATTGCATCAATAAGCTTATGTTTTATGCATAACTATGCATGCTTACACAAAAAGAATCACTGATGTTTTACATGAAAAGCACTTGGAATCATGCATGTTGCCTACCGTGTTTTCAAAATAGTAGTATCAGATCACCTACTAGGTATGAGAAATACTCACCCAAATATATTATTTTTCAGGATAGCTCTACTCACGAGTAGAAGAAGCATCAGGAAATGTTAGTGCTACAATCAAGTAAATAAGAGACAAGTATGAATGTAAGTAAACACTCTACCCTTTGGACATGTATCTGCATTTATTTATAGTTGGATTGTGAGCTGTGACTGGATAGACCTGGGAAGACATTTTATGATTACAGTAATTTTCAAAAACTACTTTGGTTGTTGTGAAAGTAAATGACACTTGGGGTTTTCATAATGAGTTTAAAATAAAATATTTTTCCACTGCATTGCATTATTTTTATAAAATGGTTTTTAAATAGGGATGCATTCCGCCCTAAGAATTAGATATTGCATTTAAAAATGCATGGGAAAACCCGGGTCGTCACACCTACTCTAGATAGCTCGTCCTCTACTTCATACTTGTTCTAGTGCTTGCCAATTAGATCCTTGCTGAATCAACTGCTTCACGCCCTCCATAGTTAGTCATAGGCAATCTAAGTCATAGCATGTGTTGGCAAAGCTAGTTTTTTAAATAGGAATTTAGTGATTAAGTTTGAGGCCATTGAAGTGATAGTAGCTTGTCACCTTTTATGAAGGTCCTATGAGTTTGAAGGCTTTTATAGTCTCTTCTAATTTATTTTTAAATTAAGATGAAAAGCTAGAGTGCACAATAGGTGATGATTAGCCTAGGTGGGCCAATGGGTGGTGATGTAATCCTTCCTTGATCTTGTAAGGTATGATGCTCTTACTAATCAATTTTCATTTATCATGGCATAATAAATCACCTTAAAGCATATAAATGTGCCCTAAAAGTGCAATAAAAATATTAAAATAATAGAATAACCCATAAAATATGTAAAAATTAAAAGATAAACATTTTCTATATGAAATTAAACTACTAAAAAAGTATGCAAATCTACTTTAAAAATGCAAATCCTAAATCTACGAAAAATAAAATGTTAAGTATATTTTGTAGTGAGGTCTTGGAATTAAGTCTTCTCATACAAGGGTAAACCATTTACAAACCACCTCTCCTTCTAAGCAATGATGGTTTACACTTGAGTTATATTATTACCACCTATTCATTGAATTTTCAATTTTAAATAAAACGCATGTCGACCTCACTACAATTCAACTCAAAAGAAAATTGAATAATTTATTTATTCTAAACCTAATCTGATGGTGCTTTGGTCACGTGATCACCTCCGTGACAATGGCGCCAAAAACTTGTTGAGTGTTGTCCTACAGTACGCAGTTAGCCAATTATAGTATTGTAGAGTTGAATCTACAAGGAGGATATAGTGTGAGTTTAAAGCACTAAATTATTCTACTCTTGTGATCCTAAAAGATTTACACTAGAAAGATTAAAAGATGAGATAATGAATTATCAAATGAATTAGATTTCTTTGAATTAAGAAAGTAAACTATGATTGAAGGTTAAGATTAGAGATCACCTAGATAAGCATTAGGGTCTACCACTAGTTATTCCTCCTTATAAGTAAAGAACAAAACTATGACCATTTTCTTGTAATGTGGTTTCCTAGAAAATTTAACTTCAAGAACATTGATCGTTAGAATCTAGATAGATTATGAAATCCTATGTATTTCATGTAAAACCTAACAATAATGTATCAAGGATTAATTCCAAGTATTCATTATGAAAGGTAATGTCATTGAATCCAAGAATTGTACTAAGGGCAATTTTGTCTTTTTTAAATTAACAAAATATTAAATTAAATTTATAATACATTTAATATATTAGAAATTAAGGAGTGGTGTCCCTTAATGTTATTGTAGGATCACTCTAATCCTAAAAAAAAAAAAAAAAAAACCTAGCCTAACATAATTTCCAATTTAACATAAATCAATTAAATCTAAATTAAAGTAATCAAAATTTAAATAAATTAAATTAAGCTATAACTAAAGATCAGAACTATCCTATGCTAAAACATCTACTTTCAACTATTTTTTTCACTTGCTTGTTACAATGACTGAAAAAGAGAAAAATTACAAGGAAAGATTAAAAGGACAGCCCCGATGCACGAAGGTCCCACCTATGCAGGGTCTGGGGAAGGGGTGGACCATAAGGGCCTAAAGTACACAACCTTACCTTGCATTTTGCAAGAGAATATTTCCATGCCTTGAAACCGTGATCTCAAGGTCACACGCCTACAACTTTTACTATTATGCCAAGGCTCACAAGGAAAGAGTAATAAAGATAAAAGAAATAAATAACACTAACTATTTTTTATTTTTGAGATTATTCTTCAACATATCCTAAGTTAATCATGTTTCAAATGTATCCAAGAATCTCCATTTCAAATCTCACTCACATCCAATAAGAATTCAAAGAGAAACTTGTGCTTGCAGTGTGTGACTATAACTTCAGAGAGTGTCACTAGCATTTCATTAGAAAAACAAACTTCTAGTACCAGTAATTATGGGTGATGTTGGCACATTTCAAATTGGTCCTTACTTAATTACCTTCAAAACAAAATATTTCAATCTAAAATTAACTAAGAATTTAATGAGATATTAAAGTACAAAATCATAGGAGAGTGTCACTAGCAATCATAGTTGTAGGTTTTTCATGCATACACTTGATGAGCAGGATGAACAGGGGTAGTTCAGCTAATGATTTCACCACCTTAGAGATTGAATTTTATCTAAACTTAGGTACATATCATAATTGAATGTCAAAGAATCCAATGGTTCATTTAGATTTTTAGTGAAACCTATATATCAAAAGATATTTGATCATGAATGTGGCCAAATCATCATGCACAACAATAGTCATTGTCACTACTTGTGTAAACCAATGAGCACATGATGCAGTTGGTCACTTTGGACATTATTCTCTCCAACTTCCAGATTGAATTTTTTGGTAAAATTTACTATCATACCTAATTGGATACCAAGGAATCTATATATAGTGTTAGATTTTCTCTAAAGCTAATAGAATGGACTACATTTGATGTGGAAATTGTGAGAAACCAATGAAAATTCTTCCTAAGGCTTAGGAGAACATTTCCAATAGATTAGATCATTAAATATAAATAAAAAAATGATTGAAATAAGTAAAATCCAATGGTCTTTTTTCTCCAAAAATAACAATGAAAAAAAGACAAGGATGAAGATATCCAGCTCTACTTTGATCGTCATCAGGAAAAATTCATGTTGCTTCTTCCTAGGTGAGATTATAACATTATGAATGGTTTATATCATTGATCAAAATTAAAATAAATACATGCAAGGATGAAATCTAAAGCTATGTACTGTACCCTTATAGGGTAGTAGTGGCAAAATAGAGTCGGAAAAACTTAGATTTTGCCCTACTTTCTTACATTCTCCCTTTGAAAATCTTTCAAGGGAATGCTAAAGAACTTGGTTCTAGGTTCTCCTTTGTTAGATTTAACATGCACTCAGTATCATTCATAGCATTTGGAAACTAGAATGTTAGTAGTAGTAGGTGGCACAATGTAATAAAACTTTCATGCTTTGTTACAATTGAAATTTCAAAAATAAATGAGAGAGAGAGAGAGAGAGAGAGAGAGAGAGAGAGAGAGAGAGAGAGAGAGAGAGAGAGACTTTGAGAGAGAGAGAGAGAGAGAGAGAGAGAGAGAGAGAGAGAGAGAGAGAGAGACTTTGTTTTCTTTATTTCAAGCTCCTACAAAAGAGAAATTAATGAAACTACAAGCAAAATATAAAGTAAAATGCTTATTACACTTGTGAATTAAGAAGGGAAAGGAGTTTTTCTCTTCCCTCATACTCCACCTCTTCTTCTTCTTTTTCCTTTTCTTGATCTTCTCTCTCCTTTATCCTTTTTTCTTCCTTGCTCTTCCTTATATAGTGTAAGAAGTAGCTAATGTTAGTAGCTACTCTCTATCTCCTTGAGCCCCTCATTACCTACCATTAACTCATCATCCAGTAACCATCCTTTGATGAAAGTGGAATGGTTATAGGTGCTTTCTCTTCATAGCATTAATAGCTCCTTCTTGTTTGTAAAAAGTCAAGCTACTAGCTTGCTTCTAACTAGCAACTCTCCTTGTGACACATGACAACAACATAGTGTTATCATTCTTAAGATCTCCACCCTTCATCCATCCATCTAATTCCAACTGTTCCATCTTAATCTAAGATATCTAACTAAATGAGATTTCTCATAATCTATCCGATTATTTTATGGAGTTAACTAGAAGAGGTGAATTACATGAGTTTCAAACTCTCATTTCGATCAATTTTGACTTGATCTTCACCTTAGGAGACCATCAAGTGTAATACCTCATCATCACATGATAGCCCATACATTCCCTTATCATCCATAAGCTATACATATACATTTCCAACCTTGTGGGCCCTTGATGTGTGAAAGAATGAAGGATTGAGTGAGATCTATGTATGATCTTCCACTTTCACATCATAGTGTGAGTGCTCTAGACTTGCATCAGCTTGGTGTTTGAATAGATGAATTGGTCCTCAAAGACTTGGGATTCTACTTCTTTAATTAATTTGGTTGATCAAAATTACATTGATCTGAGTTGTCCATTTATATTTAAGCCTGATCAACAAGATAATGTTGATCAACTTGATCTCTCCACTCAGATCTTAACATATAACTATAAAACATAGGAAAATCCTAATTATTATTATTTTAATAATTCTTTTAAGCATAATTACATTTGGATGATGATGTAACCCTAAAAATATAATAGATTATGGTTAGATGGAGATTAATTATTTCAGTGCAAATCCATCATATGAGTGTAAAAATGATCAATCTCCTACACTAAACTAATACAAAATTTAGGGTTTTTGGATACAAAATTAAGCACCCAACATTAGTCCCAAGAGCAACTCAATCTCAACTTAGAATAAAACCCAAAATAGAAATCATACCCAATCAAGAATTAACCAAACTAAGAATCATTCCCATTAAAGAATCAAACCCAAAATAGAAGTCAAACCTAATCAAGCATCAACCAAATTGAGAAACAATCACAACAAATAATCAAAGACATAAAATCTCACAAGGCAACCAGAAATGTAGTTTTTGTTCTTTGAAACAATTTCAAAACACTTTGAAACCATTTCAAAGCACATTGAGGTATCAACATCCAATTGTTGTGTTTACGAAAATTCAATCTTTGTTGGGAGAAAATCCTAGTTTTCATTAATTACATACTAGGTTCAAATAAGAATAACTTGATTCCATAATGTTAACCAAGGCTGTAGACTGTGACAAGTTAGTTTAAATCATTGTACAAACAACACTTCTATATAGATAAACCACTTTAATCTTTAATAAAAAAATGTTGATTATTCCATCTAAATTGGATAACTATTCAAACAAAACCTATGGACAAAGTTTGGAATGATATTTTTGAGTATTAACTTGAGGGCTACGAGATGCCAAGATGAAAGAATAATATTGTCAATAAGTCATGACATTATAAGTGTTGAAACACACTCCAAAATAGTGGCTTGAGAAGTGAAACAAAGTGGTAGTATGTAATGAGATATACCAAGTGATTGAGATATTTGTGTACATTAGGCTTTTCGAAGAACATGTGAAGAAATCCTATGCAAATAACTTATTGATTCATGGGAAGGATTTTCATAGTATCTTTGATAAGATCAATTTGTTAGACAGATTTGGCTGCAACTAATATGATTCTTAAAATCAACGTTATCAGAGAAAATAATGAACTAGTTCCCATAGTATCTAACTATTGTGAGAAGGTTCTCAAATGGTTTAGTCAATTTGACTAATGATGAACACTTTGATTAATTAGAGTAAAATGCTAATTGAAGCACATTAAAACCTGGTTATTCAACTCGAGTACTTGAGCCACTTGGTGGTTAAATATAAAACAAGATGCTTCATCGCAGTTGGTAGTTGAGGAAAAAATCTAATTGATGAGCACTGGGAAAATTTAATGATGATGAGCAGTGTTTAAAGATAATGTTGTAGCATGGGCTATACTACACTGTTATTGAAAACATGCAATATTGACAATTGGGATGAGCTGAGTAAAAAATGGCATGAACTTCCACCAAATAATAGGTGACTTGGGAAAATGTGAAGCCATGAGAGGCAATGTTGGAGATGACCATGGATTAAAGATTATGCTATGAACAAAGAGATTGAGATGAGGAAATTCTCAACTCTATTAGGAGGTGGTCTTTATTGATAATATAGTGGCTAGAACTCCTTTAGTATACATACCATTTGGGTGATGCAAGAGACTCCATGTAGGGAATGACAATGAGAGAAATGGGCTTAAATACCTGTAATTAAAAGATAGTGAAAACCCTAACTTGTATTGCTGGCTAGGTTCAAAGGAACAAATAAGTTATTTGGATATCTGAGATGTACTGCAATTTTATTTCTGACTCCCATGGTGTTTGTTGATATATATATATATATATATATATATATATTACACACAAACCTCCATATTTAATGTTCTAGTCCCAAAAATCACATAATCATCACTAACTAGGGTTAATTCTACAATTTTGCCTATTTAGGGCACAAATGAAAAAAATGTCCCTAAAAGAGAAAATTCACCTTTCCAAGCTACATTTAAGACACATACATTTCAATCATCAAGTTAAGGAGTTTAGAATGATCATTGGATGTTAAAATCAAAGTTAGAGAAGTCAGAAATCCTAAATAGAAGATAAATCCTTATCCATTAATAATAGGGTGTTCATATCAAAATAAGGTGGTGAAAAAGCTTCCCAGTCAAGTATTCATGCATATTACCACTTCTAAAAGCTTTTAAAGAAATCCTAAATTGTATATAATGAGATCATATACAATGGGAGCTTCTTAAATAAAATAAGTAAAGGAACGGGGTCCATGGGGGACTTATTCCTTACTTTGTCTCTCCTACTCAACCAAAGGAATGGACAACTAAAGGGGAAGCATGAAATTTACATGCTAAGTTGGTAATTTCCACTCAATTCAAAGTGCAATACATGAAGAAATAATGTGATTGGTGGTGAAAAATAAGGTGGAGGAGAGAAAATTTATAGAAAATCTACATTTAAAAAGTTATCTTACACTTCAAGCACTTAAAGATCAAGAACTACTATTGTAGATGCATATCCTAAGCATACAATGAAGACATTTTCAAACAAGGATGGCCTAATAAGAAGATAGATTGCAATGAATACCAAAGTAGAAGTCTATTGGTAGAAGAGTTTCCATGGACCTACCTACCTAAATTCAAGCAAAGGAGATCCCTTAAAATATGGAAAAAGACATCCCACTTGTGTGGTATACTATTGGATTGAAGAAAAGTATGGAAAACCTAGAGTTGATAAGGAAATCTCTAAGGAATCTAGCTCATCCACTCTAGGGTAGTCCAATCCAACAATGGAGAGTAAAGAAGCCTTAAAATAAGATCAATCTGGATAAGATTACTTCACCCAAATCATAGCCATACTAGATAGGATGATGATGATCTAAGAGAAAAAAAAGAAACAATGAGTAAAGAAAGAAACAATGACAATGTAAAAACTCTAGCCACTTAGCCTTTGTTGAAAAGTCAAATTAAAGTCCCAAGTTCTCCAACATTAATTAACATTCAATGGATCACATTCACTTAAAAATTTAGAAACTCCAACACACTCCCATGGTTTCCAGGCCTCTCACCTTATCCAATCTCTAATACTACCTAACTTCCTAGATTTCTTCCTCATTTTAATCCATTCCTTCCCTCCTAAGCAAGCTACTTTCTTATCCCTCCAAAACTACCTTCCAAATCACAGCTATCCCTTTCCCTTCCCTACTTTCCTAGCCCAATTCACTTTCGAATTTGATTTCAAGTCAAATACCACTCCCACACTCAATTACACGCTTCCCCTCTTTCCCCTCCCCTCCTTATCATCCAAACCATCTCAACCTTCCATTATTTTTTCCTTTAAATCCTAACCTTCCATTCTTAGGTCTTCCTTCTCCTAATACTCTATAAATAAGAGGTTAAAGAGTAGGAAAAAACCCATTTTCTACCTTTCCCTAATATTCAAGAGCCAAATCAATGGAGAAACAGGGGGAGAAAGATCACCTTCGCCCAAGCTCCTTTCAAGCATACATGTTCAAATCCTTTGAGGCAAAGGTGAAGGTCCTCAACCCAATCCAATTTCCCTTCTTCTCTTCCTTTCTCTTTCTCTTTTCTTCTTTCTTCTTCCACTCCATGCTTGCACATAGTTTCCAAGCATATGTGTCCATTCTGGTTCACAAGAAATCTCTTCTTTTGTTTATAGATTATAAACGTGGTGTTTGATATGTTTAATTTTTACAAGCATGGGACTGCCTCACTCACACACCTTCAATTCCATGCATAAAATTCCTCCATCCTTCTCTTCCATCTCACATGCACTCATCACATTCTTTCCATCTCTAACACACACTCCTTAAGTCACATGCATGCTTCACTTTTCCATATTTCCATTTATTCTTTTCTTTATATTTTCTTATGGGAATTTGAATAAAAAAGTGACAAGTATAGATGCCTTATACCATTAATATTGTAGTAAGGAGTCTTTCTCATCCTAAGATAATGGTTGAGAGAAATAAAAAATCTATGCATAAAGCACTCCTATTCTTAGTTAAGGGCATCATGTAGAAGACTTGCACCCCTTCCATGATAAAGAAACTATCTCCTTACCTCATTTCCTATGGCTGGAATTTGATGAGTCCTAAGCCAAGGTTCACTTTCTCCCCTTTATTTTTCTTTTCTTTTAGTTCCTTCTTAAGGTAGGAAGCCTCCTCTATGGCTGCCCCTAACTTAAAGATGAATAACCTATAATCTACTCCTTTCGTCTCTCCCTAAGAGCTACCCTCTTTCTTAAGAGTTTATAATTAGGAGATGCAATAAATTTTTTTGTACTTCCATTCCATACTTCCTCTTTACTTCTTTTAGTGGAAGCTGATCTGCTAGGAAAGGTATTTAGCACCTCTTCTCTTCGCTTCCCCAGTACTTCATTCCTAAGAATTTTTGTATAACTTTGATTTTATGGGTTGTGGCATGTTGGGTTAAGGAGATGAGAATATCTTGGTGGTAACTTTAGTGTATTATGAGTTGAGGAGAAGTATACAAGCTTCTATTGAATGAGACAATATGTGGGCCTTATAGTTGAATTCAGGCTCGAATTCAAAGAAGTTTTTTTATTTGCTTTATTTGCTTTGCTTATATATGAAATGCTTGAAAATTTTTCATAATAAAATAGCTCTCTTCTTATCTTAACTAAATTGTTTCCTTACTTTGATTCTTAATTAGTGTAGTTTAGATAGTTTCTAGTTCCTTAATTGCTTGCTTTCAAGTTTAAGGTTTACTTTCTAGTTGTTAGTTAGTTCAGCGTTTCCCTTTTAGTTAGTTGTTTATTTTATATCTTTACTTTCCTTGATTTTTAGTTAGAATTTTTCTTATTTTGAATGTTTGGCTAGGTTAATGTAAGATGCTCTACATTCTAATTAGTTATTTTTATTAAATAATCTTTATAGGATTGACCCATATTTGTCAATTCTATATTTTAATAGAGTTGTGCACTTGGGTAATTAATTAAGACAATCATGTTTTTAGAACTGTTGCCAGGGACTTGCAATTGAGTTTAATTAAGATCTAGATTATAATACTTTACCACTTGTCGTAGATTAGGATTGCATATAGTTTCAATTGCATACTTATTCCTGAGGGTTTGACACTTTCTCATTCTATTAGTCCAGAAACTTGGATGCAAATGAAGCATTGGAAGAAGACCTTAGTATAGTTTCTAATTTTATTTTTTACTTGATTGGATCATAGTTAGGTCAAAAGTGTATTTTTATACACAATTCATTCAAATTTGGGTTGTAATAATTAGGTCAAGGGTAGGCCATCCTAACCTAGAAGAGGAGGCAGCTTATATATGGATTGACCCTTGTGTGAGAAGACTTATTCTAGGACCCCACTATGAGGTTTCCTAAACTTCCTTTCAATTCCTAGCTTAGGTGTTGCATAGCACTTTAATTTATTGCAATATGAATGGTACATTAAGCATATAGGCATTTCATGATTAATTTTTGCATTTTTCTTTGGCTCCTTGCATTGGAAAGCAACTACTTAACAAGGATAGCCTAAGCTTGGCTATAACCCAAGGACATAGGCTTGTCAGGGTTGTAGGGCCCTATTTATTGAGGCCTTGAACCCACATTATGCAGCATACTAGTAGTTGCATTAGATTTATAACTTTCCTACATAATAGGACATGTTTATTGCTTTCAAGTACTTATATGTTGACCTAACTACATGGGAATGCTTTGATGAATTAGTAAGGGCACTTAGCCCTACAAGATCAAGGGTAGATTTCATGATCAGATCTTGGCCCACCTAGGTTTTGTGTTAGGGAGGTGCCAAGAAAAGAATTTGGTATTAAACTGAAAAAAATGACATTTCATGATGAAAAGATGCATAGTACTAGGGCATGTCATATCACAAATAAACATAGAGATTGACAAGGCAAAAGTGGACCTCATCTCTAATCTTTCCCCTCTTAGGATGGTGAAGGAGATTTGCTCATTCCTAGGCCATGCTAGATTTTAAGACAATTTATCAAAGATTTTAGTAAAAGTTTTAGGTCACTCTGCAATCTACTAGCAAAGGAGGCGATTTTTAACTCTGATGAAACCTGCATGAAGGCCTTCAAATGTTTAAAGGCCAAACTCACCTCTATAGCTATCACACAACTACTAGATTAGAGTGCACCATTTGAAATTATGTGTGATGCTTTTGACTGTGCAAGTAGCGCTATTTTTAGGCAGTGAATTGCTAAACTTCTCCATGTAATATTTTATGCCAATAAGGCTCTTAATGATGCCCAACTCAACTACTCTACTACAGAGAAAGAGGTAGTCTTCATCTTGGACAAGTTTAGGTCTTACCTCTTAGAGTTTAAAGTAATAATCTACACAAATCACTTTGCATTTGAAGTACATTCTTTCTAAGAAGGATGCTAATCCAAGATTTATCTGATGTATTCTATTACTACAAGAATTTAATCTAGAAATAAGGGGCCAGAAAGGTTCCAAAAATGTAGTAGCAAATCAACTATTTAGGCTAATAATTGAGTCTCTTAGTGAACCTTTGCCCATTAAAGAATCCTTTCCTAATGAACAACTTTCATTGGTTTCCTAGTTACCTTGTTATGTTGACATTATTAATTACTTGTTATAAATAAACTACCAACACATTGGTCGAAAAAAGATACCTCTAATTTTCTATACAAGGTCAAGTATTTTATATGGGATGATCCATACTTATTTAAGTATTATCCCCACCAAATCATTAAGAGATGCATTCTTAATAATGAACACAATCAAATCATCTCCTTTTGTCATAACCATCCTTGTAAGGCCCATTATAATCCAAGGAAGACCACTGCAAATATTTTGTAGTGTAGATTTATGGACCCACAATTTTTAATGAAACTTGTATGTATTGTAAAACATGTGATCATTGTCAGAAGTTAGGGAACATTGGTCGTAAGGACATGATGTTACTTAACCCGATCTTGATCATTGAACTTTTTATGTTTATGGCATTGACCTCATGGGTCTCTTCCTTAACTCTTATGGAAATCTCTACATCCGAATGGGAGTGGACTATGTGGCCAAATGGGTACAAGCAACAGCATATAAGACAAATGACTACAAAGTGGTAATCGAGTTTTTAAGAGATAATACCTTTTTATGCTTCGGTACTCCACACATTATTATTAGCAATAAAAATAAACATTATTTCAACCTGGTATTTGAGGCCCTAATGAAGAAATATGGAGTTACCCATAGAGTTACAATGCCTTATCATCCCTAAAATAGGGCACATGTTGAGGTATCAAATAGGAAAATTAAGCACATATTGAAGCAGATGAAGAACTCCTGTAGGAGGATTGGTCTCTTAGACTAATTGATGCACTCTAGGCTTATAGAACTGAGTATGAGATCCCTATTGGACTGTCCCCATATCATTAGTCTTTGGAAAAGATTTTATCCACCAGTTGAGCTAGAACATAGGCATATTGGGTAATCAAATAACTTAATTTTGAAGATGACAAAGCAGGGACCTATAGGAAGTTCCAACTTTAAGAGTTGGAATAAAATTTGAGAGATGCATATGATAGTGCCAAAAGGTATAAGAATCATATAAAGATGGTTCATAATAAATCTATTCTATGTAAAACATTTGAACCAAGTCAAAAAGTCCTTCTCTATAATTCCCGTCTACATCTCTTTCCTAGAAAGTTACACTCTCAATGGACTATCTATCCTCAAGGGGCCATCAAGATTGAAAAGATGGAAAACTTTATGAAGTTAATGGCTAGCGATTGAAACCATATTTACATATGAGAAACCTTGATGAAGGCCATTTGTATAATAGTTTATGAGTAGTTGTAGGTTTTGATTTTGTAATTTTTCTTATCACATTCATGGATCATTGCACCATCTCTAGAGTGTAGGCAATATCATTATAATCCTTCTTTCTATTTAAGTGTTCATTTGTCTATGCTTTATTTTAAAACATTGGGGATAATGTTTAATTCAAGTTTAGGGGTAGGGCATTTTAGATTTGATGTGTCCAAAATTTTTATTGTTTAGTATTTTTTATTTTTGAGTCTCTTTCTTCAATAATAATAATAATAATAATAATAATATTAAAAAATTTGATAAAAAACTTATAATAAGTTCCTTTACAAGGATGAGAATTCAGATTTTTCGAATATTCATCTATTTATTGAACTTTAGCTTATTACTAAATTTGTACACAATTGGTTCACTATTTTATGCTTTTTCTAAAGTGTTCCATGAAAAGTCAAACTTGAAATATTTATTTGTACAAAATAGCCATGTATATATAGTTTAAGATTAAGAGTAAATATAATGCAGATATCCTAAAGAAGATTTTTGGAGACTATTAACACATGTGAGCTTTAATGCCATTCTTCCTTTTTGAGGGTTATACATAAATTCCAAAATTTCTTCAGTATATATAATTCCTAGTTGGTCTCATTATTCTTCATTTTGGTCAACTATTAAGAAAACATCTAAAAAGACTTTACCATTATCTCTTGAGTTTATGGTCAATTTAAGCCATACGAAACATAGGAAATTATAGAGGTCATCCTTGGTTTAACCTGAACCTTTGGCCTTCCTATATTATTACACCACTAGTTAACCCCTTGAGGATTTTTACTAAGCCTTTTGTTTGTCAACCAATTGATCAGTACTATTATTAAACCCTATAATAAATCCATTACCTAGTTGTTTTGGAAATCTATAGAGATAATTGAAGAATAGTATGATTAATACTATTCAAGAGGTGAACATCAAAATGGTTGGGGAAAAAAAATAAAAAATTCAAGAAAGGCCATATATCAAAAGCAAAAAAATGAAGAAGAATGAGAAAAGAAAAAAAATAGCCAATGAAAAGGAAATGTCCACTATAATTTAAAAAGTTATGAATACACTGATAGAAGACTTTACATATCCTTCAAAACAATCTTTGTTCACCCCTATACCCATTTCTTTAAGACTATGTTTCTTCTTATTAGAATTCCTAACTTTGTCTTAGAAGAAGTATGGTTGGATATGATTATGGACGAATAGGGAGTATGGTTGAGTGTAACACATTCTTTAATAGTTGATATCCTTTTATGATACCAATATCAAATTTTTTAAGTTATCATTCTTTAGTATGAAATATGTGAGAAATTGAACCTGATGACATTATTCTACTCACATATTAATGAGAGAATTAACCATTTATGAGTGATTGCTTTCTGAGTGTCAAGTATACCCTGTGAGACTTGAAGTCAAAACATACATTTAGATAGTAATTTAGGTTACATTTCCTTAGAGACCTATAATTGTATATGTATTAGCTGTATTCACACACGCACATGCCGAGGTTTAATAAATTAATGGGATATCTTTAGCATAAGGATAGAATTTTAAAATTTTGATCATTTTTATTTGCATGCTAAAGTTAGTTAATATAAGCTAAATATAAGAAGATTCTCTAAATACATAGATGACTTTCATAAGATTTTTGAAAATATTTATAAGTAGAATTCCTAGAAACCCATACAAGACTACAACTCATCAACTAGGTGTAACCTAGGTGTTTAAAGGCTTTCTGCATATGCTAAATATAGACAAGAATCCAACAAATATGGTTAGAATTTATTTTTAAAACTTTATTTTTTTGAGGAATAGAAAAATCTAAGTCTTTTAGACTTAGAAATCACTTAATTATCACTAATTAGGGTTAATTATACTATTTTGTAGGTTTAGGTTACAAATGTAAAAAAATGCACAAAATTACCAATTTTACTCTGAAAAGAGAAATTTCACATTCCAAGCTATATGACGGTTCATAAATACCATGAGGGAAGTCTTGGGGGTTTAAAATGATCATTGGGTGTCATTGCTGAAGTCAGAAAGCCAAAAAACCTTATATTCAACTCTAACTCAAACAAGGGTGAAAACGTACCAATTTTCAAATTCAAGAGCAATTGCATCATGTCACCTCCTTTGGAAGCTTATGGAAGAAGCTCAATTCATATACATTGGAATCATATACAATGAGAGCTTCTTAGAAGAAAAAGAAGAATGGGATCACGTGAAGACTTTTCACTTATTTTCTCTCTCCTACTCAATTAAAAGGATGGACAAGTAACCAATAAGTTGTCATATCCAAATAAGATATTGAAGCACAATTGATCCTCATGATCATATAAATATCTTCAAGAATCAAGGCCATTCATCCTAGGGCAACCAAAACCCTAAGGAAAGGAAGATCTCAACCATCCAATGTCATCCAAGGGTCCATACATCTTAGGGTTTCTCAATCACTCACACACATATCCATGTGCATTCCATGTCCCACCCTCTTTAGGACTTTCTAAATATGAAAAACTCTAGATTTTTCCACCTTGTTTCATTCTTTTTTCCCACCATTTTCTTTTCCTACTTTTTCCTTTATTTTTCTTTTGATTTTCTACCATTTTCCTACCTTCACTTTCCTATAATGAAAATCATCTACCTGCCTAAAAAAAAAAAAAACGAACCATCCTCTAATTTGATTCCACCCCCTTCCTTTTCATCTTATGTTATCTCGTTGGTCCCCCTTTCTAGTTCCTTCTTTCCCCCACCTAATCCCTTCTTCTCTTAGACTTTATTCTTCCTTTTTTCCTTCTCCTTCTACTCCTATCTTATTTCTTCCATTCTTATCTCTCATTCCTATATTTGAATTCTGCACCCTCCATCAATCCATTGGTTCAAAAGCTACTTAAGTGGCTTGATCTCAACCTTTGAATTCCCATAACCCTTATGCTAAGAAATCTATAAATAAAGGTGTTATGAATAGGATTTTCACCTTTCAACTTTCCCTATAGTGCATAGCCAAATCAAAGGAGAAATTGAGAGTGGAAGATCATCCTCACCCAAGCTCCCTTCAAGCTTCCACGATCAAATTCCTTGGAGATAAAGGTAGAGTTTCAACCTTAGTCCAATTCCTTTTCTTGCTTATTTTTTCTTTTTCTTTTTCTTTCTCTACCATCTTCTATCTTTTCCATTCGCCTTCTTCTAACATGTATTCATGTAGGATTTGCTTAAATTAGATTGATCATGCATCATCTTTCATGCTTCCTTAGATAACACGCATAGTTACTTTGTAGTTTTTCCTTAGTTTTGCATCTTATATTGTTATCTTTCGTTGCTTTGTACTTCATGTTTAGAATAGTAATTTCATTCATATTAGAGTAATTTAGATGCGTATCATGTTTTCTTTACATTCAATTGGGTTTTACACATACATAGGAATAGGGTTTTCAAGGCATTTCAACATTTTTAGCGGATGAGTCTTTTTCAAGTTCACATGCATGGTAGATTGAGCATCACATTTAGGTTGCATTTATTTTAGCATAATGAGTTAGTTTTTTTTCTTTAGGTAAGCTTTAATTTGAAGATCTGGGTTGGAACATAATTTTCCTTTTAACTTGATTACTTTCCTTTTTTTAAGCACTTTCTAATTCATACACACACATGCATAAGAGCACGCATGGAATTTTACATGCTAGGATAGTTTCCATTTTCCACTTTCACATCTTTCACACTTGTCTTCATCCACTCATAGACTCTTATTATGTTTTAATTTCAACACATTCTATTTTCATTCACTTTCTATTTCCATCCACTTCTATTTTTACCTGCTTTCTAATTCCATGTTTCACACACGTACTTTCTAATTTAGGTTTCATGCATAATCCATGTTAGTTAGGATTCATGCATCATTCCTCTTTCTCTCTTTATAAATTCTTTTTATGGAGTTGGACTAAGAAAAAGGAAAGGATTTTTAAAAATAAGGAAACTATCTAATTTCTTAATAAAGGATGAGCAAACATGCAAATCCATTCATAAGCCACCTAGGTTCCTAGCTGAAGGCCTTCATATTGGGCGTAGGGATACACCATGTTCCTACTTATCGCTTCATCTCCTAAGGCTAGGAATGGGTGAGTCCTAAAAGAAGGGCCATTGTATCCAATTTCTTTTCTTTTCTTTTATTTCATGTTTAAGGAAGGAAGTCTTCTCTATGGTTCAACTTCATTAAATATGAATAACCTCTAATCCCCTCTTTATCTAAAATCTCTAAAGCTGCACTCTTTCTTTTAAGAATTTTCAGCTTGGAAAAAAATAGTAACCTTTTCTACTTCCTTTTCCATCATTCTTCTTTCTTTCTTGGATAATGATTGTTTAGGAAAGGAAAAAGTGTTTGGACTCCTCTTTCCTTGGTTGCACTAGTACTTCATTCATAAGGATCATTGAATGGGATTTTCTAGTTTGTGGGATGTTGGGATATAGAGGATTAAATGCTAGGTGGTATTATAGTGTATTTTGGGTTGAAAAGAAGTGTACAAGCTCCTATTGAGCAACACAACATTGAGCGTTATAGTGGAATTCAAGCCCAAACTTGAAGGATATTTACTTCCTTTATTTACATGCTTTCATTCCCTTGCTTATGTAACAATTTCTTATAATTTGGAAGTTAATGAAATAATTCTTTTTCCTTTTCTTAGTTAATTTGTTCCTTCACTTTTGTAGTTAGTGTAAATTTAGAAAGTTACTTTAATGTGTAGTTAGTTGTAGCTTAGATAGTTTTCTTAATTCTTAGTTAACCGTAGTTTTAGATAATTTCCTTTCTAGTTAATGGTAATTTAAGGAAGTTTCCTTTTTCAGTTGTAGTAGTTTAGAAAGTTTCCTAATTTAGTTCCTTGCTTATTTAGATAGTTTTTAGTTTCTTTAATTACTTGCTTTCTAATTTAGGATTACTTTCTAATTTAGTTTAGTTCAAAATTGTCCTTCTCTTGATTAGTTTGGCTAGGTTAAAGTATGAGAATTTAAATTCTAATTAACTCAATTTGTCAAAGAGTCTTTGTAGGATTGATTAGTGTTTGCCAATTCTATACTCCAATAGAGAATTACACTTGCAGTGTTATTTAAGACACATCAAATTTTTGACATTTTTGCTTAGGACTCACAATGGAATTAATTAGATTTAGGTTGTAATATTTTACCACTAGTCATAGTCTTAGGATACATATGGCATAATTTCTTTTATTTTTGCATCCTTTCCTTATTCCTAAAGAACTTGATAATTTCCTTTTCATTTATGCAGAAATTTGAAGGAAAATAAAGACTTGGAGGAAGACCTAAGGATATTTTTCTATTTTAATTTTTTATTTGATTGGATTGTAGTGAGGACGTGCTTGTAAATTTTTATATAATTCTATTCATTTAGATTTAAAGTAAAGGGTTGTAATAATACAGGTCAGGGTAGGGCATCCTGACTTGGAAGAGGAGGTAACCTATGTATGGACCCATCCTTGTACAACAAGACTATTTTCATGACCTCATCATGAGCTATTCTAACTTCTTAACTTTTCCTACATTAGTTGCATTTGGATGGTATTGTAGAGTATATAGAAAGCATTTCTTTACTTGTTACAGTCTTGGGTTCGGATTAGTTTAGTACTTTTCTTGTATATCAGTCCACATTTACATGCTTTAAGATGAATATATGCTGATCAAATTGCATGGGAATGCTTAAATGAATTAATAAGGAGACTTACCCCTACAAGATCAAGGGTGGATTTGATCAACATTCCTTGGCCCACCTAGGTTAAATATCATCTTACATGCAACCCTAGCCTCAACAATTAATTCAAAATCAACGTAGAAGAGACCTACAATAGTTGACAAGCTCATAGGACCCTCTTAGAAAGAAGCAGCATATTACCACTCCAGTGACCCTTACTTGATCAACTACTTTGGTATTTAAACCATTGCCAACTCATTCAAAGACTTAGATCATCTATAGCTCATTGAAGAGGGTGTGAAGTGGTTGATCAAGGTAGGATCTAACTAGTAAGCAATAGGGCAAGTCTGAAAGAGAGGAGGAACTACATGGGTTAGATGTAACCCAATAGTTGCTTTCCCATAAATAAAGTGAAGAAAAAAGAAACCCTTTAACTTGATTGTTATAGGGTTATGATTCTCTTATGTGTCCTTTATTTGCTTTCCTTCATATTATTTATCATTTAGGTTGCATTATCTAGCTTAGGTCTCCCTCAACTAGGTAAGAAAAAAGGAAACAAAAAAGAGTACTCTTTCATTATGTACAACGAACATCTTTCGTTGTATACAAAGTTGGGTCAACCTAGGTAAGGGCTACATAGTCAAGTAGATCTAATCAACCTTGCATTAAATGTGGCCAGCAAAGTAGGGATAAAAAGCCACCTCCTTACTATTTTACTCCATAGCCTCTTGATTATGAAGATATGTATGAGATAGGGGACACTATTGATTATTTTTTATAGGTGCACGGGCTATTGTAGTATAGCTTATCCAAGTACAAATCGATCCCATGGGGACTTGATTTAATAAAAATGGAGTTTAAATAAAATTTAATTACATAATAATTGAAAGAAATAACAAAAATTAAATAATAGTGAACTCAAAAATCAAATGTATTGCATTAATAAAGATTACAAAATTAGAAACTAAAAAGACAAAAAATTAAATGAAATAACATCTAAAATCTACTTTCATAGCTTGATCATGGAAACTTTTTTCAAATATGATCTCATCAGAGTCGATCAACCTTTGTCAAAACCTCATTGATATCTTTCATTAAGGATTGAATGGCTGGATTGTTATTGATGTTTAATCGCAAGTGCATGGTCTATTGTAGTACAACTAATGCAAGTACGAGTCGATCTCATGGGGACTTGACTTATAAAGTGGGAGTTTAAATACAATTTAATTGATAAAAATAAAAAAAATAACAAAAATTACTAGAATTGGAATCAGAATTTAGATCAAATCAACTTCTATAAGTTACAGAATTTCCAATTCCATAATAAAGAAATTAAACTAAATAAAAGGAAAAAAACTACTTTCCTAGCTTAATCATTGTCAATATCTTCAAATTTGGTATTCTTGGAATCGATTGGCCTTCAGAAAAATCTTTAGCATGTCCTTGATTAGAGATCTGTTAGTTGGATCTGTCAAATTCCAAAAAATCTTGTAGATTTGGGCTAAATTGTGATTTTGGGATTTGGATGGTCTAGATCAAGTTATTGGTTTTAGATTAAAGATCAGAGACGTTAATTAAGTCCAAGGATGTCCTAAGAATGAAAAAAATTTATTTGAAAAATAGATAATAAATAGAGGAGAAATTGGGAATTTTTGGTTGTTAAGGCTAACCTGTTGATTGGGTTAAACTTTAATCAATCTGGATGGATTGGATTGTTCTTGGATAAGCAAAATGTAGATACAATAGAACTGGGATAGATAGGGGCATAAAAGGAAATAAAAAAGAGGGTAGAGATGGAATTAAATCACATTTGCCAAGGGCTAAATTGGAATTTTTGTAAAAAAGAATAAGAAAAACAAAAACATGGAAACCCAATGGAGAAGGAAGAGGAAGCTGGAGGAGGAGAAGGAGGAAAGGAGGAAGAAGAGAAAGGAGGGAGGAAGAGGAAACCCGGTTTTCTGTTCTGAGCCAGAGACAGACATCGATAAATTGAAAAGAAGGGGATAAGTGTCAGCAGGAGGAGATCGGACTGGGTAGGGGAATGGGCCATACCATTGTGCTAGAAAGTTCTGGGCTTTTTAGCTGGGTTCCATCAGTTTTGGAAAACCCGATGATGACATCAGTACCGGATAATAGAGGAGAATGAGAGGAGGAGAGGAGATTGACGGTTCTTGGTAGATGGAAGTAGAGAGATGAGGGAGAGAGAAAGCTAAGAGAAGGAGAGGTACGGAAGAAAATAAGGTGGGGAAGGAGACAATGAAGTGGGAGAGAAAAAGGAGGAGCAAAGGGGAAGAAGAGGATGAGAAATAGATCGGGCGACTAGAAACTCTACTATCAGGGAGAGAATAGAGAGGGCACGTGTAAGAGAGAAAGAAACAGAGGGAAGGAAAGTGGGGAGCATGGTTCTGACTCCTCTTACAAGTCAACCAAAAGGGATAGGAAGTGAAGAGCATGGGAGAGAAGAAGGTAGAGGGAGCAATGGCGAGGGGAAGGAGAAAGTGAGAGAAAGAGGGAAGAAGAAAGAAGGAAAGAGGGTGTGAAGACTAGCAAGAGGAGAGAAGCCGATGAAAAGTAGAGAGAAGTGAGAGCGGTGGTGTAGTTTGGGTTGCCATGAGAAATAAGGAGGATTAGAGGGAAGAAGAAGAGGGAGAAAACAAGAGAGTGGAGCTGAGGGAGAGGGAAGATAGAGACAAAAGTGGGAGAAGGAGCATGGAGAGGAGAGGAGAGGAAAGAAGATAGGGGGTGATGTAGGGAAATTGGTTGGAAAGAGAGAGAGAGAGAGAGTGAAGGAGAAGGGGAACGTGGCGGGGACTGCCTCCTACAGTGATCCAGTACAAGGGAGAGAGAGAGAGAGAGAGAGAGAGAGAGAGAGAGAGAGAGAGAGAGAGAGAGAGAGAGAGAGAGAGAGAGAGAGAGAGAGAGAGAGAGAGAAAGTGAAGTAGAAGAGAGATGGAAAACTAGAGAGACGTGGAAGAGAGGGAAGGAGAGAGAGTAGTCTACCTTTTTGCCCAACCTTTTCCCAACTTGCTAATTTGTTTTGATTCCCCAAGAGTGTTTGTGTTTGATTCCATCTCAAATTCTTCTCCCTTATCTAGATTTTTGCAATTAGTGTCCTCATTATCTTCAATTTGCTCTTTTTCCATGAAGCTTCCTCATCTTGATCTAATCCATCTAACTTGATCTGGATCATCCAATATTGATTTAATTGATCTGCAATGCATAAGACCAAATTAGAATCATCTAAACCATTCATTACTTTTCTAATTGACTTTGATGATCATCTGACCATTAAATTTTGCAAAGCAATGGTTGGATGGCCAATTAGAGCTAAAATGAAATATTTTATGTAAAATCTAAAAAATAATGACCTAGATGATCTAATTGAATATTAAATTAGGGTTATTTTGACCAAAATTGAACACTTAATGATTGTCCAAATCTTTCAAAATTTTGATAATCTAGACTAGGGAAAGAAATTTAGATTTGGATCACTTAGATTGAATTTTTTATTTTAGATTGAAGATTAGGACTAATGTAAATAGATAGGAATTGTCCTAAGAACAAGATCTAAGATTTTATTTGAAACCTCATAAAAAAAAGGTCAAGAAATAAAGTGATCTTATTTATTAAAGCTAAATTGTTAATTCGGTTGTGCATTAATCAAACAGGTATTGGATTAAAAGTTCTTAGAATAATCTAAGAACAACATAAAACTTGGATAGGCAGGACAAAGATAAGAATAAGACAAAATAAGGAAGAAGAAAAAACTAGGGATATAAATGGAATTATGATAAGAGATACCATGGACAAATTCAAAAATTTTAATAGAAATGAAGAGGAACCTAATAAGAGGAAGAAGAAGACTGCAGGGAGAGGAAAACTAAAGGGAAGGAAAGTGATTTTAGGAAAATCCAAGTTGGGTTTTACCCAAAATAGAGTCATGATGAATCTAGATAGAAGGTAAGATAGAGGGTGAAAATGGAGTGAAAATAGAGATGGGTGTGTGTTGGTTTTCTTATTTAAAGGAAGCCCGATATAGAGGGTGAGAATGAGAGACATAGAGAAGGAGATAGGAGCGGGTAGGGAGAGTGCTGGAGCTAGAAAGAGAGGGAATGCGAGAGATAGAGGGATGGAGATGGGTTCTTTGGGTTCCCTCTTATGGTGAAAAGTAGCTCCTGCAGTCTTCTCCTTAAAGTTTCTCCACCTTATCCTTGGTTGAGTTCATATCTAGCTCCTCCTCCTTCTAGCATTTTCAAACCCAATGGCCCTTCCTGTTTGAGTTTCTCCCCTTCTAATTTGGGCTGTTTCCTTATTTCCCTAATTTCTTCTTTTATTTCTTTAAAATCAAATATCCAGGATCTTTCTTATTCCTTTAGGCATCTCCATCTTATATTGTGGGCCCAGTGCCTTTTGTGCATTGATGGTGATCTAGTCCATTGATTTGATCGAAGCTATTCAATGCCCAATCTGGTTGATCTACCCCACAAAAAGCTAAATTAGATTCATCTTGATTATACTTTAATCCTCTTATTAGCTCCTAATGATTATCTGATTGTTAAATTTTGTAAATTAAAGGTTGGATGACTATTAGAGCTAAACTACAAAATTAAACTAAAAATTATAAGATCGGATGATCTAATTAAATGATAAATTGGGGGTACTTTAGCCAAAATTGATGACTTAATTGACACTCTTGATCTGTCCCATAAACTAGAAAGATTGGAGGATAGATTGGCAAGTAGAGTATGTAGTCAAATTATTAATTCGAAGCTTTTATGTTGGTTAGCGAGTCATCAAGACAACCTCGGCATGAGGAATGTTTCTCTTATACTATTCCAACACACCCTACCAATTCATGCTCTTCAAGTTTCACATACACTACATATCTTGAACAAATATGGTATCGGGAATATTAGGGAGGGTGACAATCATGGTTCTACCTTGCTCAACCCTTTCAAAGTACACTAATGTCTCAACAATATGAGCCATACTAGTCGTTTCCTCCACAATAATAGAAATAATAATTCGAAGAGACACTTGGTTATATATAGAAGTGACTCAATGATCTATTCCATAGATGAAATCTCAAAGGGGTCAAATAGCTATTGCATTTACGGAAAGGGCATTGAAAAAAGAACAAGTTGAGGACCATGAGAAGCCCATCAACAACTATTTAGGGATAGTAATAATATTTGACTATGTAGATCTTCTAAGATATAGAGTCAATTGTCTACACCATCCCCACCCTCTGCTAGTAACTACAGACTCAAGACATGTCTCATTCCTTCCAATTATGATATAGACACCTCCATTGATGAAGTAAATGAAAAATTTATTGGATACTGAGCCATTAATCGACACTTCTCAATGGACAGTCTGATTAGGATCTCTTCCATTGCCTAAAATGCAATTTGAGTCATATAGTGAAGAAGCACCTGATTTGGACTTACTATGATAGTTTAGGTTCTTCTGAAACCGTGCCTATGATTGTAGAACAAGAAGAAGTCACTTAATGTTCTGGCCCAACATCAATTAGCTCTATGGTGTATATTAGAGGATACTAGGGGTTTAAGCCCTCCCCATTTTCTTTGCATTAAGAGGAAAATGAACCAACCCTATGGGAGATGCATAGCTAGCTTAACCCTAACTACAGGACAAAGTAAGGAAGGAAGAATATTATCAATTATTTGAAATTGGCTATTTTATCCTCAATTTTACAAAACTTGGGACAAGTCACCTCAACTTGGTCCCATCAAATTTAAATTCATGATGGTCAATCATGCTATATTTTTATCACCACCATACATCTTCTAGTTGAAAAATGTACATTGACTACAATAAAATTTCGAAATAGAGTGAGTTTTCTAAAAACTCCTTCATAGTTAGTTTAAGTTTAGGTTAGGTGTCATAGTGTTGCATTTGCATTATATATTTTGCATCTTTTCACACATCAACAAATCATTGCAATAAACCAAGAGTCTTAATAATATCCTTCTCACCCTTTCCTCTCAGGTTTATTATTTTATTTGTCATTCTAAACATTGAGGACAATGTTTGATTTAAGTTTGGGGGTAGGATATTTCAAATTTGATGTGTCAATAAGTTTTTGAGTATTTTCTTTATTTTTGAGTATTTTTCTTTTTTTCTTGAGTATTTTTCTTTTATTTCTTTGAAAATTTATTATTTTTAAAAGAAATAAATAAATTTTTGATAAAGACATATGTAAAGTTCATCTACAAGGATAAGAATTCAAATTTTCCAACTATTTAACCTACCTTCTGAACTTTATATTATTAATGGATTTGTATATAATTAATTCATCTTTTTACTCATTTTCTAAAGTATTCTATGAAAAGTTAATTTTGGAATATTCATTGTACAAAACAGCCATATATGTAGTTAAAGTTGAAAAGAAAATATAACTTAGAGATCTTGAAGAAAACAAGTGCAGACTATTAACCCAATGTGAGAGTAGATCCATTCTTCCATTTTAAGGGTTATAAATAAATTCTAAACTTTTCTTCAGCAGACATTGATTTCCTACTTGGTCTCATTATTATTCATCTTGATCAACTACTAAGAAAACATCTAATAGACTATACCAATTATCTCTTGAGTTTATGATTATTTTTAAGTCATGTGAAACGTAGGAAACAATAGAGACCATGTTTAATTAACCAAGAGCCTTTAGCCATTTTATGATTATTTATCCACTGACTAACCCTTTGAGACTTTACAATAAGCCTTTTTCTTTGTGAACCCATTAATCATTTCCTTATTCAAATCCTACAATACATCCATTACCCAGGTTCTTTTGGAAATATGTAGAGATGGTTGAAGATTATCTTAAAGAAAAGTATGACTAATACAAGTCTAGAGATATATAAAAAGGGCTTAAAAAACAAAAAAGGCTATACCAAAAGGAATCAAAATTGAAAAAATTAATAAAAATCAATAAAAGGATAGCTAATGAAAATGAAATATTTACACTTATGGTAGAAAAGAAAATTGTGAATACCCTAACAGAAGACCTTTACATATCTGCCAAACAACTTTTATTTACTCTTATACCATTTTTTTGGTAACATTGTTCAAAGCCTAGGTTTCATCTTATTAGAAATCCTAACTTGATCTTATGAGGAATATAACTTGCATATGGTTATGGATGAGTAGAGAATTTGGTAGAGTGTAACATTCCTAATAGATGATATACTTTCCATAAGACTATTATCATTTTTTCTAAATTATTGTTCTTCTATATGAAAATATGTGAGAATTTTGAAGTTGATGAACGTAATTCTAGTCACATATTAAAAGAGAATTACACAATTTCTAAGAGACTTCTTTCTGAATGTCAAAGTATATCCTATGTGATTTGAAGGCTAAGCATATATTTGGATGGTATTTTAGGTTATAATTTCTTTGAAGACTGATAATTGTATATATATTTTGGCTATATAACACACTCACATTCTAAGGTTTGATTAATTAATTTACCATCTTTAGTATAAGGTAAGATTTTGAACTATTGAGCATTTCTATTAGCATGCTAAAATTGAAAGTTTCATATAAGCCAAGTATAAGAAGATTCTCTGAGATAAATGAAGGACTTTCATAAAAGTTTTGAAAATGTTTATGGTTATTATTTTTAGAAACCTTTACAAGACTATAACTTGTCCACTAGGGGTAACCTAGGGTTTGAAGACTTTCCACATATGCTAAATACAGATGACAGTGGCAAATGTTGTTAGGATTATTTTTTAGTGTTCTTCTTTTTCAATTTTCATAGTTTTGCTCAAGGACTGGAAAAAGCTAAGTCAGGGAGCATTTGATGGATATAGGAACATTAGATATATACCTCCATATTTAGATGGTTTTAGCATTAGAAATAACTTAATTATTATTAATTAGGGTTAATTATACTATTTTGCAAGTTCATGGTACAAATGTAAACAATAAATAAAATTACCAATTTTACTCCAAAAAGAGCAATTTCACATTCCAAGCTATAGGATGGGTCACACATGCATAAATAATGTTCGGCGAGTTTAAAAGGATCATTGGATGTCATTGTTGAAGTGAGAAAGCAAAAAACCCTATATTCAATTCCAACTCAAATAAGGGTGAAAAGGTGACAATTTTCAAATTCAAGCACAATTGCACACATGTCAAAACCTATGGAAGCTTATGGAAGAAGCTTAATTCATATACATTAGAATCATATACAACGATAGCTTCTTAGAAGAAAATGAAGAATGGGACTATATGAAGATTTTTCACTTATTTTCTCTCTCCTACTCAACCAAAAAGATAAAGAATCAACAAATAAGAAGATGTCTTATCCAAATAAGATATTGAAGCACAATTGATCCACATGAGCATATGAATATCTTCAAGAATCAAGGATATTCATCCTAGGGCAACCCAATCCAACTATGGAGAAGAAATGAAGTTTAAAGAAGGTTTACATGCCATAAATGGGTCACATCCACTCAAGTAAGGGTAGGTATGATCTAAGGGCTAGGAATGAACTATCGACAAGATCAAAACCCTAGCTACCTTTCCTATATTGAAAAGTCAAGCCAAAACCCTATGGAGAGGAAGATCTCAGCCATCCAATCTCATCCAAGGACAATACTTCTTAAGGTTTCTAAATCATACACATACACATCCATGTGCATTCCATTCCCCATCCTCTTTAGGAATTTCTAAAAATGAGAAGCCTTAGATTTCCCATTCAATTTTCCATTTCTTTCATTCTTTTTCCCACCAATTTCTTTCCCTATGTTTTCCTTTATTTTTATTTTTATTTTCTGCCATTTTTCCACCTTCACTTTCCTATAATGAAAATCACATCTCCCCTCCCTAAAATCCACCTTGTAATTTGGTTTGACTCCCTTCCCTTCCCTCTTAAGTTATCTCCTTGGTCCCCTTTTCTAATTCTTTCTTTTCCACACTTACTCCCTTCTTCTCTTAGACTTTCTTTCTTTCTTTTTTTCCCTTTCCATTCATAATTTATTTATTCCATTCTCATCTCTCATTCCTATATTTAAATTACACACCCTCCATCTAGCCATTGGTTCAAAATCAACTTAAGTGGCTCGCTCTCAACCCTTGAATTCCCTTAACCCTTATGCTAAGAAATTTATAGATAGAAGTGTTATGAATAGGGTTTTCATCTTTCAACTTTTCCTAGAGTGCATAGCCAAATTAAAGGAGAAATAAAGGGATGAAGATCACCCTCACCCAATCTCCCTTCAAGCTTCCATGATCAAATTCCTTGAAGATAAAGGTAGGGTCTCAACTTTAGTCCAATTCCTTTTCTTGCTCATTTTGTCTTTTCTTTCTCTACTATTTTCTATCTTTTCCACTCACCTTCTTCTAGCATACATTCATTTAAGATTTTCTTAGATTAGATTGATCATGCTTCCTTAGATAACATGCATTGTTATTTTGTAGTTTTTCCTCAGTTTTGCATCTTATATTCTCATCTTTCCTTGATTTGTAATTCATGTTTAGCATAATAATTCCATTCATCTTAGAGTAATTTAGATGTGCATTCAATTTGGTGGATGAATCTTTTTCAAGTTCACATGCTGGTAGATTTAGCATCATGTTTAGGTTGCAATCATTGTAGCATAATGAGTTGGTTTCATTTCTTTAGGTTTGGTTCACTTTGTAGATCTAGATTGTAACATAATTTTCCATTTGTCATGCTTATTTTTCATTTTTTAAAGTGCTTTCCTAATTCATAATTATAGTAATTTCTAACTTTGAATTCCTTTTGTAGATCTTAGATTTTCTTGCTTTGTAGTTTTAAACACCTCTTAATTTGTTTTCCCTATACATTAGGAATGTTTTAGCATTAGTTTAGGTCCATTTTAGAAAATTAGTTGCATGGTAGATTCTTAGAAGCAGCACTTTCCTAACTTATAAACATATGTTTAACTTTCTAATTCCCTTTATTTACTTTCTAGGATTAGTTTAGAAAATTCATGCATTTTAGTTAATTAGATTTAGAAAGCATTCTTTAGTTTTGAAAGTCATGTAACTTCATGCATCTTAGTTGCATTTAGTAAGTATCATCACTTTCTAACTCACACATACATATGCATAAGAGCATGCATGAAATTTTCCATGCTGGGATAATTTCCATTTTCCACTTCCACATCTTTCACACTTTCCTTCATCCACTCACACACTCTTAACATGTTTTAATTTCAACACTTCCTATGTTTCATTCACTTTCTATTTCCAATTACCTTCTATTTTTTCTCCACTTTCTAATTCCATGTTTCACACATCCACATTCTAATTTTAGATTTCATGCATAATCCATGTTAGTTAGCATTCATACATCATTCCTATTATTCTCTTACTAAATTCTTTTGTGGAGTTGGATTAAGAAAAATGAAATGGTTTTTAGAAGTAAGGAAACTTCCAATTTCTTAATAATGGTTGAGGAAGCATGCAAATTCATCTATAAACCACTTAGGTTTATAGGTAAAGGCCTTCATGTTTGGGGGTAGGAATGCACCATGTGCCTACTTATTGCTTCATCTCCTAAGGTTAAAAATGGGTGAGTTCTAAAACAAGGGCCATTGTCTCCAATTTGTTTTCTTTTCTTCTATTTTATGTTTAAGGAAGGAAGCCTCCTCTATGGTTCAACTTCCTTAAATATTAATGACCTCTAATCCCCTCTTTATCTAAACTCTTTAAAGTTGCCCTTTTTCCTTAGGAAAAATGCAATAACCTTTCATACTTCCTTTTCCATCATTATTCTTTCTTTCTTGGGTGATGACTATTTAGGAAAAAGTGTTAGAACTCCTCTTTCCTTGGTTGCACTAATGCTTCATTCCTAAAGATCATTGGATTGGATTTGATGATTTGTGAAAAGTTGGGATATAGAGGATAAAAAGCTTGGTGGTAATTCAGCATATTTTGGGTTGAAGAGGTGTACAATTTCCTGTTGAATGACACAACATCTGCACCCTACACTGAAATTCATGCTTGGATTTAAAAGACATTTACTTGCTTTATTTACATACTTTCTTTCCCTTGCTTATTTAGCAATTCCTTCTTATTTGGCCATTAATGAAATGGTTCTTTTTCCTTTTCTTAGTTAATTTGTTCCTTACTTTACTTTTCTAGTTAGTGTAATTTTAGAAAATTACTTTAATGTGTAGTTAGTTGTAGCTTAAATGGTTTCCTTAATTCTTAGTTAATTATAGTTTTAGATAGTTTTTTTTTCTTTCTAATTAATAGTAATTTTAGGAAGTTTCCTTTTTCTAGTTAGTTGTAGTTTTAGAAAGTTTCCTAGTTTAGTTCCTTACTTCTTTAGATAACTTCTTAGTTTCTTTAATTACTTGCTTTCTAATCTGGTTTAGTTCAAAATTTTCCTTCTCTTGATTGGTTTGGATAGGATAAAGTAAGATTATTTAAATTCTAATTAATTTTATTTTTCAAAAGAGTCTTCATGGGATCGACTAGTATTTGTCGATTCTATACTCCAAAAGAGTCATGCACTTGCGGTAGTATTTAAGACACATCAATACATACATCTGTATTTACCATATTTTAGTCCCAAAAATCTCTTAATCATCAATAATTAGGATTAAATTCTACAATTTTCTAAATTCAAGATATAAATGAAAAAAAAGTATAAAATTAACCATTTTACCCCTAAAAGAGAAAATTCACCTTCCAGGCTATATTGAGGACCCATACATGCTAATCATGAAGTTAAGGAGTTTAGAATGATCACTGAGAGTCAAAATCAAAGTCAAAGCAGTAAGAAACCCTAAATGAAAGATAAAGCCATGTCCATTCTAAATAGGTCGTTCATATCAAAAGTAAGGTGACAAAACTTCCCATTCAAGTATTCATACATATTACTACCTTGGAAAGCTTCTAAAAGAAGGCCAAATCATATACAATGATATCATATGTAATGGGCCTTTTGAAATAAAACAAGTACAAGACTGAGGCCCACGAGACACTTATTCTTTACTTTCTCTCTCCTACTCAACTAGAGGAATGGACCACTAAAGTAAGATAACCTATGTGAAATACTATTAGCTAGAAGAAAAATATGAAAAACCTAGAGTGAACAAGAAAATCTCTGAGGAATCTAGGTCATCAACTCTAGGGTAGTCGATTCCAATGGTAGAGAGCAAAGAAGCCTTAAAAGAAGATATATTTGGATAAGATTACTCCAAGTGAATCTCAGCCATACAAGATAGGATGATGATGATCTAAGGGCAATGAAAGAAACATTGAAAAGGTAAAAACACTAACCACTTAGCCCTTGTTGAAAAGTCAAATCAAAGTATTAAGATCTTTGCCATTAATTAAAATGTAATGGATCAGATTCACTTCAAAAATTAGAAACTCTGACACACTCCATGGTTTCTCATGCCTCTCACCTTATCCAATCTCTAATCCTACCTAACTTCCTAAATTTCCTCCTAGTCTTACTCCATTCCATCCCACCTAAGCAAGCTAGTTTCCTATCCCACCAAAACCACCTTCTTAACCACCCTTATCTCTTTCCCTTCCCCACTTTTCTAGTCTAATTCATTTTCCACTTGGATTCCATGTCAAATACCACTCCTACACCCAATTCCATGCTTCCCCTCTCTATCTTCCCCTCCTCATCATCCAAACCATCTCAACCTTCCATTTTTTCTTTGATTAAATCCTAACCTTTCATTCCTAGGTCTTCCTTCTCCTAAAACTCTATAAATAATAGGTTAAAGAGAAGGAAAATCCATCTTCTACTTTTTCCTAGCATATAAGAGCCAAATCAAAGGAGAAATAGAGGGAGGAAGATCACCTTCACTCAAGCTCCCTTCAAGCATCAATATTCAAGTCCTTTAGAGTGAAGGCAATGATCCTTAATCCAATTTAGTTTCCCTTCTCCTTTTCTTTTCTTCTTTCTTCAGTTACTCTATGTAGAAGAGTAGGACCCCTTCCATGATAAAGGAGCTATCTCCTTACTTCATTTCCTAAGGCTGAAATTTGGTGAGTCCTACCATGATCTACTGTCTCCTCCTTTATTTTCCTTTATCATAGTTCCTTCTTAAGACAGTAAGCCACCTCTATAGGTGACCCTAACTTAAAGATGAATGACCTCTAATCCCCTCCTTTCATCTCTCCTTAAGAGCTACCCTCTTTCTTAAGAGTTTCTAGCAAGGAGATGTAGCAACTTGTTTTGTACCTCAATTTCATATATTCTCTTTACTTCTTTTAGTTGGTGGTGATCTTTTAAGAAAGGTATTAGGCACCTCTTCTCTTGGCTTTCCTAGTACTTCATTTCTAAGGATTTTTGAAAAAGATTTGCCTATATGGGTTGTCATGCTAGGTTAAGGATTTGAGAATAGCTTGGTGGTAACCTTAGTGTATTATGGGATAAAGAGAAGTATACAAGCTCTTGTTGAGTGAGACAACATGTGGGCCATACAGAAATATTCAAGATTACGTTTGAAGTTATTTTATTTTCTTTCTTTTTCTTTGCTTATGTATAAAATCCTTATAAACTTTCCATCAATGAAATAGTTCTCTTCTTTTCTTTGTTAAATTGTTTCCTTACATTGATTCTTAGTGAGTATAGTTTAGATAGTTTTCTTATTTCCTTAATTTCTTGCCTTATAATTTAGGGTTTACTTTCAAGTTGCTTAGTTAGTTTAGCTGTTTCCTTTTTGTGAAAAAATGATGTCTGAGTCATTTGAAATTAAAACAAAAGTTGGGGATTGTGGCAATATGTTTTCAAGTTAAAGGGGATAGGAATCCCACATCGGTTCTTTGAAGAGAAGAGGACTCCTATATAAGGGCTTGCCTCTTATCGCATTTTAATAAGAAGAGGAAGGGTTCTCTTAATGAGTGGGCCATCCACATGTGTCATCTTGTGGGCCTAGAAGTCATTTGGGTTGGGGCCTATCAATTGTAGTAGGGCAATATTACCTATGTGGGTCTATTTATTTTTAGGATTATGTAGGTTCTAATGAGTGCTCTTTTAGGGTTTTTAGAGATCAAGATTCATTCTTTCTAATTTTCTAAGGTAGAGACTCTTTGAGATATCTCTTCATTCTGTATTTAATCAATACTTTTTTAGACTAATAATGATATCTAGATTATCATAACCTTTAGGATTTAAAATATGAAGACAATTTTTCGTACTCTTCGAGACTTAGAACTTATAATTTAAAATTTTCCATACTCTTTGATACTTGAGAATGTGGTGCTGATTTATCTAAGAGATTGATGTACTAGTTTCATAGAAAGAATTAAGATATTTGCCTTTGCTTACAAATTTATTTATCATATTTTTGGATTTGATTCATTAATTCACTATTTTTGAGAAGTAGTGTTGCATGGTTTCTTATAAGATTGAGATGTTAGTTGCTCCTTGAGACAGTGAATTTGTGATTTTTTATTACTTGTCTAGAGGATTAAGAACTTAGTGTAATTATTGAAACCTAAAAATATGATAGTTGTCAATGACAATGTTTCAAATGTACTATTTTAAGGCATTCATTTACCAAGACAATTGTGCAGCCTAAACTTGAGCTGCAACCTAGTTTAAGAATAAGATTGATTCTAACGTGGTCGAATTCCAGAGATAGGGCTGCCGACAATCCCTTCCATTGAGAGGTTTTGGCTATCTTTAAGAATCTCATTTTGATGTGTGCCTCTAAGCTGGGTTTAATAAATTCATTATAGTGCAAGTATTAAATATTACATGGAATAAATTTTCGACATAAGGTCAGTGCCTATTAAAATATGTATGTGTGTAGGGGAATAGGAAGGGCAGTGCATCAAGCAATCCTAAGTTTCTAATTGCTGAAGATTTTTTGTGCTACTTATTGAGCACTTCTCTTTGACCACTTCCACACGATAGAACAAAGGACACTAGGATCATGAACCCGTATTACTGAACTTGGATGTTCACTTTCTTTTCCACCTTGATGTAATGTGCTCCAGCCTGATATTGCAATAAGCATATTTTTCTTCCAAATCGCACCAGTTTCATCAATTTTGCTTTGTGTAACATAATATGCTACTCATGCCCATTACACGTTATAAACAACCAAAAAGAGCTCATGTGATCACATCATCAACGCCATTGTATTTTATCATATCATTTAGAAGTCTTCTACGATTTGGCTTAATTGGTATGGAAATATTACAATCTTTCTATGGATAAATGGTTTACAGTTTTGTATCAACTATGCTTGCGTATCAGCCAATAAAAGATACAATCTTCTCTTCCTTTTCTTTTCTGTGTTCATTAACATCTTTCATTTTTTTGTGTTCATCGGAATACAAGCATGGTCAAAATACAAAAACAAAATGATGCACGAGAGATTCGAACTCTCAAGTGAAAAACCCCATGTCATATCCTTTGGATCACAAAATTAATTGAGGCGAGAGATAATGTCCAGGGTGCTGGTAGCCCAGACAATGGAGTCATCGCATTAGTTTATCTCTTGAAAGCAAAGGATTCCCACACTCTCTTAGACCACTAATACATGTTAAGGAGGTTATTTAGAGGTTATTTAATCTTGTTTATTCGATATACAATCTATACGAAACAATCCAACGTAATCACATACATGAGTTATATAAGCCATGCCAATCAATTCCTTAGTTAAGCATAGGAGCCATGCTAATCAATCCTTAGTTAAGCATATGGGTGTAAATAATATACCCAAAATTGCAAAATTGATAGGAACCATACTAAAAAATTAGGATATGATTATTTAATTGGAATTGACAATAGGGTATTAATTTTCATTTTAAATTATTAAATCTTAGTGATATGGTATCAATTTTACAATAGACACCAAATAAGAACTGGGAGCCAAAAAGTATTAATTATTATATTGAAATATACTTATAACATTATTTTAAGCTTAATATCAAGTAAAATAATAGTTTTAAATTGATTAAATATTATCACTAATTAAATATTATTATATTATTTTTATGTTAAATTTATTTTAGGTTAAGATTAGGATATAATATTATGATTGATTACAAATGGCCTATTGTAGTTCATCCTTAAATATCAACATGTAATAAGCATAGTAGATAATGCAAAGGGGGGGTGTGAAACACATTCTCTTCACCCAAAATAATTCACACACACACACACACACACACACACACACACACACACACACACACACACACACACACACACACACACACTCTCTCTCTCTCTCTCTCTCTCTCTCTCTCTCTCTCTCTCTCTCTCTCTCTCTCTCTCTCTCTCTCTCTCTCTCTCTCTCTCAAACACCAACTCAACACTCTCAAATCCTCCCCAAGTGCTCAATCTTGTCTTTGTTCCTAAGCCCTCTCGGCTTCTCTCTTTTCTATTAATCATGAGTTTGTTACATTCAGTTTCTCTATTACTGAATATCAAGAACCAAAAATCATGTTACTAGTGAAGAACTACATAATTTTCTATACAAAATGGCCTCATTTGTAGTCGGATGTATGCTTGTCTGCAAAATCTTATTCTTGCTCAATTAAATTTGTCATGATAAAAACCCTCAATTTTCTATGATTGACACTTTGAACATTTAAAATTTATTTTGTGATATTTTTAAAATTGAGATCTCTTGACAAATAGGTTAGTATTTTAAATGTTTTTCATGTTGACTTTCTATGTGTCTTCTCAAGCATAGTTACTTGCCTATTTTGAATTCAAGTCATTGTTAACTTCTTTATGCTACAAGTACTAGTATGACTGTTTTAAGTTTTGAGTTGTTTCTTAAAGTGTGTTCTTCCTTGCCTTAACTAACAATTTAATGATTAACTAGCATAAAAATAATTAAATAAACAAAAAATAATGTGTAACCTAACTTTCATCCTCAATTGACATCTTTTCAATTTTTCTCAAGAATCGATACAGACTCGAGAACCAAACCGAAATAGGAAATTAAGGAACAATTTTTTAACTAGGAACGGACTCGGGAGTATTGCAGTAGCAAAAAAAAATCTAAAAGTCTTAATAGTCCAGATTTGGTTTTCCATGGAACCGAATTGGAACCGGACCATTTACACCCTTCGTTAAGCACTTTCTAAGCAGGCATTGATAGCTCTCCAACAATTGTTATAGCCCATGTATAATTTTAGAAGTAAAAAGTGATGATCCTAAGGATATTATATTAAGGGGGGAAATCACCATAACGTATATTAAGGGAGAAATCATCAAAAAGTGATGATATATGATCATAAGGTAAATCACCATAGCGATGTATGTGCAGCTAAAAATACAAACAGGAATTAAAAGGTGGTAATTCAAACTGCTCATCTTGTAGGCTACATCTTAGATAGTCAATGCTCCAAAATCCTTCCCATAAGATTATCTTAACTATAGTTACTAGAAATTCCTCTACAAACTAAGAAGCTCATTGGAATCCAAAATTAACGGAACCTCTTTTAGGAGTGGAACCTATGGTAACCTCACAGGAAACTTATGCGAAGCTTACAAGAAACACTGCTGAACTGGTAAGTGCTAGTCCTGCTCCTTAGTCTTTATAGGGCATTACTCCTGCCCCTTAGTATTTGCGGGACATTAATGATTTATTCTTACCATAAAGTCGAGCTTGAAGCTTAAAATTACTATAACACCTAAAAATTCACCAAAGACTAATATTAAATGAAGGGGCGGGAATATCATTTTCCATTGGCAAATGGTTCTTATTTGTTCCCCTAAAACATTTTCCTCTCATTTCTCAAATGTTTCTTAATTTTGTAAAAGTTATACACACCAAGCCACCCGATGCAAAGCTTCAAACCTGGGCATCCAGGTGGGAGACTCCTGTCGTTTCACAGATGTCTTTTTCTGCTTCTTTTTTTTTTTTCATCTCCCACTTATGTTTCATGAATTGCTTTCCAAATTCGTTTACAGACCTCATAAATAAGATCTCAACTACAACAAATTTCTAGCAAATTAAAACATTAATAGATCCATTTGCTCAAAGAAAACAATAATAGGGAATATTAACGAACAAGATTATCATGTTATCACCAAATCAGAATTTTTCCAAATAAACACCCATCCAGGCCCCACATATTGCCTTAGCAGCATGTCTGACCCTGTAATTCCTCTATCAAAATAAGACTTCATTTCCTATTAGACCCAGTGAATAGTGAAACACTTCCTAGCTAAAACAAATAATGGGTGTACGATACCGAAATAAGAGTCCAAAAGCCAGTCTTGGTTAGATTTTCAATTCCATCATTGACTTCAAGTCCACCGTTGAGTTGGAACGCACCAAAAACTGTGCTGTAGGCCACTAACATGCTGCGTTATTTAAGGCAAACAATGCCATCCAATAAAAACATACCACGTATACAAACAGAGCGGTACCCATCCGTCATTAACATTATTGTCTTACCCCCGAAATTTTTCGATTTACAGAGAGCATTTGATTTCATTTCCTTACCACAAGGGAGAAGAAAAAAGAAAAAAGAAAAGAAAAATGAAATTCTCACTGGGATTTTATCGCTTCTACTTCATCTTCTCCGGGTCTACCAGCCATGTAATCGATCAGCTTCTCGCCGGTGTCGTCGCAGGAAGCGTCAGATGCCGGGGGGGAAATGCTGCCGAAGACGACGACGGCGATCAGGAATAGAGCCGTTGAGAGTAGAAGCGGCCAGAAGTAGGCGAGGATGTCGAGAAATCTGGGTGCTAAGTAAAAGAGAGAGAGGATGAACAGAGAGAGGACTCCGACAAAGATAACTTGGATTTTGAACTTGATGAGCTTTTCCAGGATATCCATGGCGTAAGACATGTTGAATTGGAGGTGGGTTTGCGGGGATTTGCGGAGAGAGGGAGAGATGGAGGAGAGAGCAATATGGGTTTTTCTAGAGAGAGAGAGAGAGAGAGAGAGAGAGAGTATTGAAGGTTACTCTGTGTCCAGAGATTCTCTGCTTGAAAATGTTTGTTTTAGGATTTCGAAAAGCAAGTACTTTCGGTTTTTTTAGTGTTGGCCATTCTTGCAGAGTTATTTTCTGAAATGCCCTTGCTCAATTCTTTACTACTTGGTTTTGATTGATTTGGAAGAATTTACCATGATTTAGAAGTTGATGGCAGCTCTACCCTTATTTTGTAAACTTGAAATTATAGGGGAGAAGTTCGGATTTGTAAACAAATTGCAAGGCAAATGTTTGAAAAATTTGACAATCATTCACAAAAACTCATAGAAAGGGAAAATGATAAAATCTCCCCTCTTTTTTATATATTAGTCTCCTACTAATGTTTTGGATAGCTACAATTCAACGACAGTCTATTTGTGTGAAGATCCAAGCCGTTTAGAATGTTATCCTTTACTTATATGAGTATGGTCCAAAGTTCTCATCCATGAACGATCCTGTCCACTATTTTCTTTAGTTGTGGAATGAATAGTTAAAAGTTTCGTTATCATTTTATAACTAAAAATAGTAACAGCTAGGATCATTCAATGGATGAGAATTTTCAATTGTAGCCCATCTAAATTAAGGGCAATATTCTAAAAAGTTTAGATCTTTACAAAGCTAAGCCTACATAGAATTGTAGCCATCCAAAACATTAGTAGGAGCGATTATCTCAAAACATTTATAAAAAAAGGAGCGATTATGTCACTTTTTTGAAAATTTTATAAAAAAAGAACAATTTTCATATTTGAATTTAAGCTTTTTTTTTTAATTAGTTTGATTTACAAATAAATATTCAAGAATTTAGCAATTTATTTTATAAATTTGAGTTTTATCTGGTAAATTTATGTTAGCTTCATGAAATATGCTTTAAATTTGAAAAATTTTAAGAACTTTTGAATTGTTTAGAAACAAGTCAAGATCTAACATTTTCAAAAAAAAATCTAATTATTTAGAGAATTTTTTTTACTATGCTTGAATTGAAAGCCTTGAAACAAGATACACATGATATTGTAGCCTCCTTGCAGCAATTTTCACAACAAATTTTCTTTGCACGCATCTGTCCTTGTTGGCTTGATTAAGTCACCTGCATAAGTTATGATGCATAAATGACTAGCTATATCGGATTATAAGATCATCAATTGGCAAGCCTGTATAATGCAGTTTATGATCGGTAAATGGCGGGCTATAGTCGTTGAATTAGCAAAACAGTCGTGCCTCACGGGGCTGTCGTAGCAGTGCATCCCTGAAATAAATGAGAAAGTAGTGGTACCAGTGTGTCGAGGGCATAGGGGTCATTTAGAAAAAAATTAACCAAGGGAATATCCGTAAGCCAAAAGTCCCCATGCCTGGTCGGCTACACGTTATTATGCTCTCGGGGGCTTTCAGCAGGTAAATACAAAAAGATGTTTTGTACTCTTGTGAGGGAAATGGAGACGTCAGGTGCCAACCCTTCTCGTTCACTGAATGTGGGCCTACTTTCTTCTTTTCTTGATTGAAGATCAAGAAAGGCATCGGTTCTTTGCCCTCTTTGGCCTGTGTTAGTGAACAGACCATAAAGGGGATGAAGGGCAAAGCTACAGCTTTTCTGGGCAAGTTTTGTGTAGGTTTTGATCCGCACTTAGCTTCTTGATTAGTAAACTTGCTTCTTTTCCTTTCCTTTTCATATTTCTATTATGCCATAGTTATTGAGTTAGCAACAACTCTCAAAAGGAACAGTTTTAGTGGAACATGTAAGAGCAATGTGAATCAATTAGGAATGCAAATATTAACATAATATGGTTAAGTTGCTAATTATAAGTCCTATTTTATTTGACTTGAAACTCTTTAAAAGAATGATGGAGAAAAGGCTACGGCATGAGACAAGTGTATCGAAGAACTAGTTTGGTTTCATGCTTGGGAAGTCCACTATGGAAGTTACTTTCTTGCTTAGATAATTGATAGAGAAATACTCCACATGGTCTTTATTGACTTGGAAAAGGCTTATGATAGGGTCTCTAGAGAGTTAATATGGTGGGTGTTGGGTGAGAAAGGGGTTTCATAGGGTCATATGGACATAATTAATGACATGTATGATGGAGTGGTAACAAACGTTAAGACCACCACTGGAGAGACTAGTGATTTTTCTAGCACTATAAGATTGCACCAATAATTAGCATTAAGCTCACACCTTTTCACGTTGGTTACAGATGAGTTAGTAAAATATATGCACGAGGAGATTCCATGGTACATGTTATTTGCAGATAATACAGTTTTGATTGATGAAATCAAGGATGATGTAAACACAAAGCTAGAGTTATGGTGAGATGCATTAGAACTTAAAGGATTTAAAATTAGTCAAACTAAGATAGAGTAACTATATGGAATGCAATTTTTGCAAGGAGAGGAGTGGAGTTGAGCACTAGTAAAGATTGATAACCAAAAAGCCCCCCTAAAAGAACACTCCAAATACTTGGGATCGATAATTCATGAGAGCAGAGAGATTGAAAGAAAGGTTATCTAGAGAATCTAAGCAGGTTGAAACAAATGGAGATGCGCATCTGGAGTTTTGTGTGATCAAAGGATGTTGCGCAAACTGAAAGAAAAATTATATAGGATGATTGCAAGGCTTGCCATGCTCTATGGATTAGAGTGTTGGGTAGTTAAGGAACAACATATACATAGGATGAATGTCACCGAAATTCGGATGTTGAGATGGATGAGTGGTAAGACAAGAAAGGATAGAATAGAAATGAAAACATTAAAGGAAAGTTAAGAGTAGCACCAATAGGTAACAAGATGAGGGACATTAGACTTAGATGATTTGGATATGTCTAACTTAGACCAAAAAGGGCACCGGTTAGAAGGAGTAAGGCGATGCAAGTCAAAGGTTCTAAAAGGGCAAGGGGAAGGCCCAAAATAATGTGAATAGAAGTGGTGAGAAAAGATTTAAAAACTTTGGGACTAAATAAAGCAATGACAATTAATAGAGGAAAATGGAGGAACAAAATTCATGTGATTGACCCCTAATTGGGATAAGGTCTTGATGATGATGATTTTATTTGGCATGACAGTCTTTTTATTCAAGTTATAGTAATATTAAAATTGTTTCCTATTTCTAGAACTCCCAATGATAGTTTTCTATTTTCTATTGGATATTATTAGAAGTTTATGAGATTGTTATAAAAGGTAATGAATGAGAAAAGATTTTTTGCCTCCATTATAAATTAGGAGATCCTAGTTCTTCTCAAATTGAACTTGAAATAAGTGGTCTAATCCCCTCGAAGTTATCATCTTCTTTCTCTTTTATTTTTTTACAAATTAGATTCATAACAACTTTGGTATTAGAGCTTTTGATATAACGAAGTTTTTGGCAAATTTTGATGATTGGTTACATTTTTTAGCATCCTTTTACTTGTTTCAATAGTTTTTTAATTAAGAGAGATTTTTGGTATTTAATTCTAATTTTTTTTTGTAGTTTTTACTTTCTTTCGATGATATTTCTACTTCTTTCACCAATTTTATAGTCATTTCTAGTAATTTTCCTACTCCCCCTTAGGGGTTTCTTCTTTAATCATGGATCCAATGCTAGATGAATTGTTTACAAAAATAGAAGCAACTCTTTATCTATGAAAATAGATGCTAATATTTTATCAAAAATAAACAAATAAATGATCACAACTGTTGAAAGAATTCTCAAAGCCCATGATAGCAAAAGATGATGGCAAGATGCAACCACTATTAACATCATATCTTAGAGCAATTAACAAAGGAAGATGTGCCTCTCATAGACACTGATATTTTCCATGGAGATATAGCATATTCTACTTAGAGAAAATGTCCAAATGTTGAATGCCAGACATTTATTGAAATAGTTTTATGATCTAATGCCTCATCATCTACTGCAAATCCATCTTTGGAAAAACCCCTGAAGAAAGGGTTGATAATAAAGATCTAATCATCAACAATATAACTTCAAGATCACTGTGTAGGATCTAGGTGAACCTTAAGGACAAGATTCTTTTCAAGGGGAGTGGAATGATAAAGATCTTCAAGCAAAAGGTAATGGATGATAAAAGTTTTATTTGGCTCCATTGTGAGTTAAAAGATTCGATTTCTTCTTGAATTGAACTTGAAAGAGGAGGTCTGATCCCCTTGAAGTGATCATCTTTCTTCTGTTCTTTTCTTTTAACTTATTATATATTAGATTCATAATAAGTTTGATATTAGAGTATTTGATCCAAAAATCTAATAGATACTAGAGAAAGTTGGTTCAATTTGAGGAGAACTGGCCTCTTTAAGTTCAATTGGAGAAAAACCACAACTCCTAACTAAAGGCAATCTCGGTTTCTCTTCTCTTTGATAAGTAGTTGTTACATATATTTATAGACCCACTCTAAACTATGTAAATAAACTTTCTCTAAAAGAAAACTACTAATATTGGCTAATACATGTCATATTAAGAATAAAAAGATGAAAGTATACTATCCTATTGGATCAAATAAATAGAAATACTTCTAGCCAAGAAGCCTTATTTTAATAAGCTAATTGATTAGTTGGACACCCCTTTAACAAGTTTTCTCATAGGCCCACTGGTATCATAACACTCATACCCCATTCATATGGACCTTGTCCTCAAGGTTAGTATTTGAAGTCATTCTTAGAGGTTGTTGATGTGCTTTAATGATTACTGCAAGTGCACAGCTCTATTGGAGTATGGAATAGGCAAATATGGGTCAATCCCATGAGAAAAATGATTAATGGAATTAATCAAAACTTAGATTATGTTACTTTTAACCTAGCCAAGCAAAGGAAAGTGAAGATTCTTACTAAGACAACTAAAGCAGTAAAGAACTAAAGACATAAAGCAAATAAAGAAACATGTAATTAAAGTCAAGAACTTAAACTAGAAACTAAAGCAAGAACTAAGTAACTGAGAAAGCAAGGAGCAAACAAGTAATTAGAGAAACTAACTAAGGAAACAAGAGATTAACTAAGGGAAGAAAGTAAAGAAAGAACTTTTCATTAATTGATTGATTACAAGGATATGTTATATAAGCAAATTAAAGGAAAGAAATTAAAAGTCTTCTTCAAATCTGGAGTTGAATTTTTCTATAAGTGTAATGACCCCAATTTTTGTAATATTAAAAGGCCATGAAAAGTTTAGTTTTAAAGATAAGGGCATTTTGGTCATTTCACTAGTCGCCTTGACTAAACCCAGGAATCTGGTCCTAAAAATGGTGCCATTAGATGCTTCTCAGAAAAAGGAATCCAACGAGACCAAAATCACCCAAAACGGAGTTAAAATGAGCAAGTTATGGCCCTTTGAAGTTCAGGGGCAAAACTGTAATTTTTACAAAAACGGGTTTAGCGGCAAAACACAGGGGCCCGTTTTGATATGGGCACCCTTCATCTTCAACCTCCTAGAGGTTTCTGGAACGGTGGTGTTTCAAGAAGAAACCGCGGCCATTCTGGAGGTTTCTCCACCGCCATTCAAAGGCGGTTAGAACCCCTCAAGAACCCTCTTTAAAAGCCCTATAAATAGAGCTCTTGGGTGCCTCTAATGACAGCCCAAAACCTTGGAGAAAACCCATCATGGAGCAGTGACCAAGAGGGAAAAACATAGAGAGAAAACCAGCCACGAAGCAGGTACGGTCGAAAACTCCCCAAACCCATCTCACCCATAGTCCGAGGCTCAATTCCCCTAAGTTTTTGCATGAAAAACCATGCAAAACGGAGCCTAGGAGAGCCACCAAGGACCCTGGGACGTCCCTAGGGCCGCACTGGTTCGACAGGTTCGAACCAGGGTGTCCTGAGGACGCGCCGGTCCCCCAGTCGACGCAGACGTTCCAGACGGAATGTGACGCGTCGAACGACGTCGGAAGAAAACCAACGGGCGCGTCCCCGTACGCGCCCGCTAAAGAGAGAGACGGGCGGAGAAGTGTCGCGCGTCTGCAGACGCGCCCACTGAGATGCACTCCACAGACGTGCAGCGCGCTAGAAAAGGCATCGTTTTTTTTGGGTTAAGGAAGCCAGGGCGCATGACGCTGACGCACAGCGCCCTAGCATTCCGTCTTTTTGTCTTTAAAGACTCTATGTACATACAATACTAAAATGGTTATAACATGAGATCTAGAGCTCCGATTGAGGCGTCGCAAAAGGTGGTGTCCATATCGACGACGCAGACACATTCAAACCATAAAATCCCTGATCAAGGTCCAATCAAAGGAGGGCATGACCCTTAGAATAGGATGTTGGCGCGTGACCACTAGAACTTTGGAAAACTGAGGATACCAAGACCTAATTAGGACCTTAGGACACCCATAGGCATAGGGATGGACCCCTAATGCCTAAGTAATAAAACCCAACTGCTCTAAACCCATAAAAGATAGGTTAAACTAACCTTAAGTCCCCAAACCATGTTCAGGAGCGTACGAGGACAAGAGGGTTAACGCGACCTAGCCAGGTAGGTGCTCTATCACTATTAGATTCTTTTAAAAGAACTATTGTATTTTGAGAACATACGTTTTAAATATATGACTTGATTTGCATGACTTAATTCAGCATGCATGATAAATGCTTTGTACATAGCCATGTTTTGAAATGATTGCATATACATTATGCACATATATGGGTTGCAAACAAGTGCATACATTGCATGATTTAAGTACTTGTAAAGATTGCATGTCCTTGAGGGTTGCCAAAAGACGCTGGAGTGCCGAGGGCCAGGCCATTGTGAGGGACCCAAAGAGGACAAGTTTTAACAAGAGGTTTTGCTTCTTTAATCTTATGTGATTTGGGCAAGTAAGCCCGTGGGTGCTATGCCGAGCAGTCTGGGTTGGCCACCCGGCCTCTACCACTAATAGGTGGATGGGTACCATGCCCAAAAAGAGGCAAGTCCCTACGTCGACTGCATGTGGTACAGGGGGCTACCACTGGTGTCACGGCAGATCTGGTCGACGTGTCATAGGCCCCGTGGAGGCTATGACCGAGTGTCCTCAGGTACCCGGGGACCACACGGCGAGGAGGTCGTGGGCATAGTGGACCCTATGGTTTGATGAGTTATGTGCATTTCATATAGCATGATATGAGGTTGGTCGACCATACCATACTAGAGGTCCATGAGTTGGACTCCATGAAGTATCTATTGCATATCATGATGTCATCATATATATATATGATACTTTCAATTTTGGATTATGTGATCTTTTAAGTCATGAGTATTTCAGTTGATTATGGATTCTTATACTGATATTGAACTCGAGTATTCAAACATACGCATATTTTGAATGAGCATATGATTTTAAAATATCTCATGCATTTATAAAACTAGTAGTGATAGGCTCCTACTGAGTATATTATATACTCACCCAATCCTTAACATTTTTCAGACATCAGTAAGCACTCAAGGACAGGATACGTCCGTATATATCATGGTTCAGGACAGCTCCACTCACAAAAAGAGGACATCTATGATAGTGCTATGAGCAAGTGAATCAAAATGGAAACAAATATACATGTAAGTAAACTCTCAACCATTTGGACATGTGTTTGTACTTAGTTACAGTTGGGTTGTGCATTGTGACTGGAAAGACTTGGGGAAAAACATTTATGATTTCTGAAGTTTTTCAAAAACTACCTTAGTTGTTGTGAAAGCAAATGACACTCGGGGTTTTCAAAAATGAGTTTAAAACTAAAGGTTTTCCGCTGCATTGCATGGTTTTTATAAAATGGTTTTCAAATAGGGATGCATCCCGCCTTAGGAAATTAGACATCGCATTTAAAAATGCATGAGAAAACTCGGGTCGTGGCAGTTGGTATCAGAGCCCAGGTTTTATCCTTTCACAGCCAGTCCAGCATGTCCAAGGGTCATGAACAATAGAGAAAATCAAGAAGAAGTAGTATAAATAGGAGTAGTAGAGATGACTACTTCTATTTGAGGATTATAATAAAGACTCAAGACATTTCACCATCAACACATAGGTGAAAAAGGAGATAGTCCTAGCAAATACTTGGATATTGGAGTGATTGAATCCTATCAAAATCATAGGAAATAAGGATTGTTGTATGGTGCAAATATGAAAACACATATATGGATTATATTATGATAAGAATGATGAGGAAATGAAGATGTTAGTGAACTTGTTAGTAGTTCTAACCTGCAATAAAGCAATCTCATCAAAGGTAAGAAAATTGAAGAACCTAGATGGCTATCTTACCATCATAAGCAATATCAGAATATGAGTATACTATCACAAGGGATATGATATGAGTATGATAAGAGATGTAAAGGAAAGACTTTGAGAAAATTTGGATGATAATAGGGATAAGCACACAAGATGATACTAGGGGATAACAGTGACTCATACTAGATCACAAAGGTATAGCTCAATTTGGATACCTTAATTAGAGTCTTATGAAAAGTAAAGTGCTATCGAATAATAATTACTTGAGTATTATGGAACAAATCCGGAGATGCATACAAGTAACATATTATGTGATAGGGAAATGAATTCAACCAAGTAATCAAAAGATTTTGAGGATAATACTAAGGATAATAATAGATTGATCCTAACATGAACTTGTAAGAGAAGTGTAGCATGACCAAAATGTCAATGCCATTATTAAGATATTATATAAATTTTATTGAGGCTATGAGCAATTGAGGATTTCAATAATCTCAAGACAGTTTAGAATTTCTTAGAAGCAATCAGTTTATCATATCCGTAAAGTAAAGATGCAGTATCAAATATATGCAACAACGCATATAGAGACATTGATCCATATAGACCAAATGGATATTGAAGAAAAGAGAGAAAGAGATAGAGATGTAACTATAAGTATTCAATGAATATTGAATAATCAAAAGAAGAAGATCATGACTCTATGAAGATACATACAATTCTAACATCTTGAATCCTATAGGAGGGAAGATCAAACCAATGCAAAGGAATAATAATAGTTGAGTTGGTAAGGATACGTATAATAGAGAGAAAGCATATGGGATTTAAGATTTTGAGTAAAAGAATTGAATTTCAGGAGATTATGCGACAAGAAAGTTTCGAAAAGGAATGGTGACCAACTAGAAATTAAAATTCTACAAATAGTTTGATATCAATTATTACAATAAAGATTCTTATCAAGATCCATTATCTTATGGGGGACACCAATGGATATAATCCATAAAAAGGAAAATTTGGTGATATCTCACCTTGCCACTACATGAGTAAATAAGGAATTAGGCCAGGACAATAACTTGTCCATCTATCTATCTTTAGCAAGAAGGGTACCATCAAGGATCAAATGAAGGTCTTGCTATCATCAATTGGAAGACCAAATATCTTAAGACCATCCTTGAGTGTTGTTAACTAAATAGAGGCATCCCACCCTAATTAATAAGGTATGTTAATATCTATGAGTTAGTAGTTGAAGTTATATACTCAGAAGGATGTTATGAGTCTTTAGACTTGAGTACTTGATAGGCTAAGTCATTTGAGGGTATAAGGCTAGTTGATTAGGCCACATCATGAAGTTGATTAGGCCACATCATGAAGAACTACAAGTACAATAAATACAGTAACAACTGAGATAGGAGCAAAAAATAAGAAGTGATCTAAACCAATGTGAAAGGTTTTTCAAACCTTAGTGGCTACCATGACAAGGTGAAGAAATTACTTTGGGTCTGAAAAATACTACAGACTTGGATTGAAAGAAAGGTAGATGAGTACCGATCACTCTAGAGGCCCTTGAGCTTATAACGTATCTAGGAAGAGATCAATAGGTAATCAAATAAAGTCTTTCTATGTCTAAGGAAATGTTTATGCTTATCTGAGAACTTGTGGAATTAACAACTTTAGTACAATTTGATATAATCTCTATTGAAGACGAATTATTGCTATTATAAGCTAAGTATGAGAAGGCACTTGAAAGATAAAATAAGGAGGCACTTGAGGAATAAAATTTGAGGCATTGAGAAAATCACTACTTATGATGATACCTCCTGACAATACAGACTGCATGGTTGACGATAAAGCCTTAATAAAAGATTGGGCAATATATTGACATAGGGAATGGAAAGAGAAAAGTTGAGGAGGCTAGCACACTATAAGGTGAAGATGTGATGTTACTTGCCTTTAGGCAAAAAGTTAGTTGTTATAAGCATGTACCAAGTACGAAAAAAAAAAAAAAAATTAATTGAAGGAATTTCCTAAGGACTAATCCTACTGGATTGAGTATAGAACTTTTGGATTGAAAAAGTTACTAAGAAAATCATCAAGCAAAGAAAGGGCAAAGAGGATGAAGACAAAGGATTCAACCATGACCAAGTAAGGGTACTCGGTTATAAGGAACCTTTTTTTGTTTACTTTGCATGGGTAAGAGCATTATTGAAAATCCTAAATGACAAATGGATGAGAAATAGTGAGACAGGCTTCTAGATGAAAACATACAACTCATGATGATGAATCGACCATTAACATTTGACATGAGTTTGGATAAGATCCTAACAGAGGAAAGCATTTAATGAATTCAATAATGAAACTGGATATGAAGTTAGGACATTTTACTTTCAGTATGTGATAAAGTCCTCAATATAAGATGCTACTAATTGGCTTTTATTTTCGAATGTAACCTTGATCAAGGAAATCAAGTCACATATGAAAAACGACAGACAGTTGAAATTCAAAGTTAAGTAAGAGTTTGGCTATAAAGCATATGATACCATATCAGTTATTAAAGTATCTTGGAGACAAAGGTAAGAAGCAAAGTTAGACACAATAGAAAGAAGGTAACTTTTTGGACTTATGGATAATGAAAGAGATCACTAGATAAAAAGGATTATCCTATGATATTAAAAAAAAAGAGAAATAAGATAATATGATCTTGAAAGAAGTATATGCATGAGCAAAGAAGCATGATCTTACAAGGAGACTATCTTATACATGATAAGATAAGTATAGGAATCTAAGGAATTCAAGATAGATGAAGTACCGCTAGGAAACGGTATTGTTAAATCGGCACGTATGAGAGTATGGCGCTGCATCAGAGTACGCAACGAAAATAGGCCCTTATAGGTGAGGCCTTATAGGAGGAACAATGGAAATGATAAATTAGGAATGAACCTAGAAATTGCTTCCTAAAGGGAAATGCATTCGCCAAGAAATCATCTGAGAGACAAATACCTGGAAGATAATAAGTTATGGAATTTTGAGGATGAAATTCTTTTAAGGGGGTAATAATGTAATGACCCCAATTTTTGTAATATTAAAAGGCCATGAAAAGTTCAGTTTTAAAGATAAGGGCATTTTGGTCATTTCATTGGTTTCCTTGACTAAACCCAGGAATCTGGTCCTAAAAATGGTTCCATTAGATGTGTCTCAGAAAAAGGAATCCAACGAGACCAAAATCACCCAAAACGGAGTTAAAATGAGCAAGTTATGGCCCTTTGAAGTTCAGGGGCAAAACTATAATTTTTACAAAAACGGGTTTAGCGGCAAAACACAGGGGCCCGTTTTGATACGGGCACCCTTCATCTTCAACCTCCTAAAGGTTTCTGGAATGGGGGTGTTTCAAGAAGAAACCACCGCCATTCAAAGGCAGTTAGAACCCCTCCAGAACCCTCTTTAAAAGCCCTATAAATAGAGCCCTTGGGTGCCTCTAATGGCAGCCCAAAACCTTGGAGAAAACCCATCGTGGAGCAGTGACTAAGAGGGGAAAACGTGGAGAAAAAACCAGCCACAAAGCAGGTACGCTCAAAAACTCCCCAAACCCATCTCACCCATAGTCCTAGGCTCAATTCCCCTAAGTTTTTGCATGAAAAACCATGCAAAACGGAGCCCAGGAGAGCCACCAAGGACCCTGGGACGTCCCCAGGGCCGCACTGGTTCGACAGGGTCGAACCAGGGTGTCCTGAGGATGCCTCGGTGCCCCATTCGACGTAGACGTTCTAGACGGAATGTGACGCGTCGAACGACGTCGGAAGAAAACCAACGGGCGCGTCCGGGGACGCGCCCGCTAAAGAGAGAGACGGGCGGAGAAGTCGTGCGCGTCTGCAGACGTGCCTGCTGAGGCGCACTCCCCAAACGCGCAGCGCGCTAGAAAAGGTGTTGTTTTTTTTGGTTAAGGAAGCCAGGGCGCATGACGCTAATGCACAGCGCCCTAGCATTCCGTCTTTTTGTCTTTAAAGACTCTATGTACATACAATACTAAAACGGTTATAACTTGAGATCTAGAGCTCCGATTGAGGCGTCGCAAAAGACGTTATGTACATATCAATGACGCGAACACATCCAAACTATAAAATCCCTGATCAAGGTCCAATCAAAAGAGGGCATGTCCCTTAGAATAGGATGGTGGCGCGTGGCCACTAGAACTTTGGAAAACTGAGGATACCAAGACGCAATTAGGACCTTAGGACAACCATAGGCATAGGGATGGACCCCTAATACCTAAGTAATAAGACCCAAATGCTCTAAACCCATAAAAGATAGGTTAAACTAACCTTGAGTCCCCAAACCATGTTCAGGAGCGTACGAGGACAAGAGGGTTAACGCGACTTAGCCAGGTAGGTGCTCTATCACTATTAGATTCTTTTAAAAGAACTATTGTATTTTGAGAACATATGTTTTAAATATATGACTTGATTTGCATGACTTAATTCAGCATGCATGATAAATGCTTTGTACATAGCCATGTTTTGAAATGATTGCATATACATTATGCACATATATGGGTTGCAAACAAGTGCATACATTGCATGATTTAAGTACTTGTAAAGATTGCATGTCCTTGAGGGTTGCCAAAAGATGCTAGAGTGCCGAGGGCCAGGCAGTTGTGAGGGACCCAAAGAGGACAAGTTTTAACAAGAGGTTTTGGCTTCTTTAATCTTATGTGATTTGGGCAAGTAAGCCCGTGGGTGCTATGCCGAGGGGTCTGGGTTGGCCACCCGGCCTCTACCACTAATAGGTGGATGGGTACCATGCCCAAAAAGAGGCAAGTCCCTACGTCGACTGCATGTGGTACAGGGGGCTACCACTGGTGTCACGGCACTGGGTCGACGTGTCATAGGCCTCGTGGAGGCTATGACCGAGTGTCCTCAGGTACCCGGGGACCACACGGCGAGGAGGTCGTGGGCATAGTGGACCCTATGGTTTGATGAGTTATGTGCATTTCATATAGCATGATATGAGGTTGGTCGACCATACCATACTAGAGGTCCATGAGTTGGACTCCATGAAGTATCTATTGCATATCATGATGTCATCATATATATATATGATACTTTCAATTTTGGATTATGTGATCTTTTAAGTCATGAGTATTTCAGTTGATTATGGATTCTTATACTGATATTGAACTCGAGTATTCAAACATACGCATATTTTGAATGAGCATATGATTTTAAAATATCTCATGCATTTATAAAACTAGTAGTGATAGGCTCCTACTGAGTATATTATATACTCACCCAATCCTTAACATTTTTCAGACATCAGTAAGCACTCAAGGACAGGATACGTCCGTATATATCATGGTTCAGGACAGCTCCACTCACAAAAAGAGGACATCTATGATAGTGCTATGAGCAAGTGAATCAAAATGGAAACAAATATACATGTAAGTAAACTCTCAACCCTTTGGACATGTGTTTGTACTTAGTTACAGTTGGGTTGTGCATTGTGACTGGAAAGACTTGGGGAAAAACATTTATGATTTCTGAAGTTTTTCAAAAACTACCTTAGTTGTTGTGAAAGTAAATGACACTCGAGGTTTTCAAAAATGAGTTTAAAACTAAAGGTTTTCCGCTGCATTGCATGGTTTTTATAAAATGGTTTTCAAATAGAGATGCATCCCGCCTTAGGAAATTAGACATTGCATTTAAAAATGCATGAGAAAGCCCGGGTCATGACAATAAGACCCTCACGTTATGTCATTTAATAGGAGCTTGCACACTTCTTTTCAACCCATAATACACTAACATACTACCGAGTTGTTCTCATATCCTTAATTCGACGTGTCACAACCCAAAAGTCAAATCTTTTTCAAGGATCCTTAGGAATGAAGTGTTAAGGCAGCTAAGAGAAGTATTGCCTAACACCTTTCCAAAAATATCACCACCCACTAAAAGATGTAAAAGAAGGTATGGAATGGAAGTATAAAATAAATTATATCTCATTGTCAAAAACTCTTAGAAAAGAGGATAGCTCTTAAGGAGAGAGGCAAGGAAGGGATTAGAGGGCATTCATCCTTAGGTTAAGGGCAGCCATAGAGGAGGCTTGCCACCTTAAGAAGGAACTAGAATAAAAGGAAAATAACATGGTGATAGTGGCCCTTGGATTAGGACTTGCCAAATTCTAATCTCAGGAGATGATGAAGGATATAAGTACTTTATCATGGAAGTGGTCCAAATCTTCAACATGAAGCCCTTACCTTGGAATTGGAGTGACTTTATGGAAAGATCTATTTATTTCTCTCAACACATTAATCTAGGATGGGAAATACTCCTTGCTGCCATAGAATGCTACAAGGCTTCTTTCCTTCTCCTTCAATTCCAAATGCCATAAGAAAAGCAAAATAGAAGAAAAGAAATAATAAATGTGCATATGAAAGAGTGGATCTTTTAATACAAGGAAGTGAGAGTGAGATAAGAGAATGTGTGATGATTGAGGGTACAATGGTGAAGATGGAGATGAGAAGTATGTGAGACTCAAGGTGGTGATGGGTAAGAGATGGGAGCATGGAAGTGAAAATAGTAGAAGGTGTGTATGTAAATAAGAGTGATGACAGGTGAAGATATGAAAGGATAAGAGGAGAGAGTATGGAGCATGTGAAACCCAAGCATGAGTGTGCATGTAACCCAAGTAGGCTAATGCATGCAAAAACCAAGGGATGGTGGACTTGTCAACATGCATGCTTACAACTCTAATGAGGGTCCTAGGATGGAATGCAAAGATGGACTAAAGCATTGAATAATTAAAGATTCATGCATGTAACAAAGTAAGAACTAAGTATGTGAATTTAGAAAGGAACATATCATGCGTGTAATCTAGGATAGTGCTAAGGAGTGTGCGCATAATGAAATAATGGAATGCAAGATAGAGGTATGGAAAGGCAAGCATAAAAATTATAAGTAACTAAGATAATTCATGGGATGCATGCTTACAAAAGAAAAAAAGAAAAGAAATTAGAACAATGAAAGAGAAAATCAAGAATGACTACATGCAACTAGATGGTGCTTACCACATAAAGAGGAAGAATGCGAGCAAAACATGCATGGATAATATGTGGAGATCAAGTGCAAGAATGCAGATTGAAGAAGAATGAAGAGAAGAAAAGAAAAGAATGGGAAATAGGTTGGGTTGATAAGCCTTATCTTTATTCCAAAGGATTTGAACATTGATGCTTGAAGGGAGCTTGGGTGAGGGTGATCTTTCTCCCTATGTTTCTCCTTATTTTATCTTTGAACTCTAGGAAAATTTGAAAGATGAGTTTTCTTTCTCCTTAACCTCTTATTTATAGAGTTTTAGGAGTGAAAGCCCTATGGATGAATCTCTATGTTCTAAAAGAGGAGGTATCATGCGATGGTTAAGATGGGTGATAGGAACGGAAGATAGGAAAGGGAGGGAGGAATGGAATTCAATTAGGAGTTGGATTTTAACTTCGAATCTACAACCAATAACATTCCCTCATGATGGGACGTCTCTTTTATTATTTGTAGGAGTGAATCTCCTTTTAAATAGGTGTGTAGTTCTCCTCAAAATTCTCCACCAGTATACTTTCAATTTTGTCCCATTACGACTTTAATTCTTGTTTGTCCATCCTTGATTGAATGTGTCTTCATTGATTTCTTAGGATATGCATCTACAAAGGTAAACCTTGACCTTTAAGTGCTTGAAAAGTAAGATAGTTTTCAATTGTAGATTTCTTGTGAAATCTCCTTATTTTTCTCTACCAATCCTCTTTATTTCTTCATGTATTCCACTTGGAATTGAGTAACAATCACCATCTTTATATGGTAATTTCATGCTTTCCCTTAGGTGGTTCATTCCTTGTATATAGTTTGGTCTTACTTTAGAAGCTTCCCAAGGTGGTAATATGCATGAATGCTTGCATCAGAAGTATGGTCACCTTACTTCTGATATGAATACCCTACTTTGAAGGGACAAGGTTTGATTTTTCATTTGGGGTTTCTAACTAGTTTGACTTTGATTTTGACATCAAATGATCATTTTGAACTCTTGAACTTCATGATTGGCATGTGTGGCTGTGACGACCCGGGTTCCGGCAGGGAGCTGAAACCCTAGACAAGCGCGCCATTTTAGGCTGCCTGGGTTGGTCCTACTTTTCCTCTCCTTCCCAGGCCAGATCCTTGCCAGATTTGAGTATTTTTCTGATAAAAAATCACTGGTCTTCTGTGAAGAAAACCAGACGGGTGAAAACCCGTCAAGAGAAAGCACCTCCCGGGGGCGCATGGGCATCCCATGGGCACAAGAGCATCCTAAGGGTGCACGGCATGGTCCAGGGGCGCTTGGCTTGATGCTCACCCATGCCAAGCTCCCTAGGGGTTGTCCTCACACACGCGTCACGTGCAAGTAGTTTTCTTGGCTTGATTAGGACGCATGGGACGTCTTGGGAACCGAGGCACACTGTAGCTGCGCCTAAGATGCGTTCGCGCAATGCCGTCCAGAGCGCACACCCTGGTGCACCATTCAGATGTATGCATGTGAGCCAACCTGGTTGCAGTGCGACTAGGGCGTACACGTATCCTAGAGACCGTGGCGCACGCATTCTAGCACTGTGGTGCGCAGGACCCTAGGCGCTACATTGGGGTCGTCCGTTGAGGCTCGACCTTTAAAATCCAATTTCGGAGCCTATATAACTTCGATTGACAAGCTAAAAGGACCGTTGCGTCCGTAATTTTGACACGGACCCAATTATACAATAAAATGTAGGACATTCTTAGATAAATAACAACTTAAAAATATTATAGAGTAACCCCTAGAAACCAACAAATCATATAACCTTTACCTTATGACCCTAGAAATAACGTTTAGATCTTATGTTTGAACCACATTCAAGACTTTACCAAGGTATTATCGGGCTCGAATTGAAGATAGGCACGAGTTAAGTGACAACACATGAGGTAGGTAGTCTGATGCTGCTATGTTTTTATGCATTTCCAACTATATTTGATTGGTAGGTAGTCTGATCCTAATCTGTTTTCAAAATGCATCCCAAACTCTCAGTAAGTTACTTATTTTTATTATTGTATGGAGTATGTGTTTTACACCACGTATGTGGGACCTGCTTTCGTGATCTTGCATTGAATTAAGAATGTGTTGGGAACTAATGTTTTATACGAGTTACGGATTTATGACATTGACTAAGGTACTAGCATGAGTAGATTTTACGCAATACTCGCATACTTTGAAAACAAACGCATGACATTGACTAAGGTACTAGCATGAGTAGATTTTATGCAATACTCACATACTTTGAAAACAAATGCATAAATTGCATGATTTATGTTGATTTGAGATTTGGACTATGTATGTTTTTTGGCTATTAAGCCTAGTGGGCACTATGCTGAGGGGTATAGGTTTGGCCTCTCGGCCTCTACCACTAAAAAGGTGGATGGTATCATTGCCAAAAATGGCATTGTCCCTTCCCTGACTGCTGTGGTAAATAGGGACGACCACTGGAGGTGTCACGGCACCCTTTTGGGGTTAGCCATAGTCACCGTGGAGGCTATGGTAGGTAGGTCTCTAGATACTGGAGCCACACGATTTTGGCATGGTGCTGAATCATGAGCATAGTGACCTTATGATTTTGGTTTTACCCCTATACATATAGCATGGAGATGGTAATATACGAGTACTCATGACTGGCCAGTTTTGCATAATTCACTAAAATGTCCCCATGCATAGTGCCCACTAGGCTTAATAGCCCAAATCATGTTTAGCAAAACCATGCTTGTTTGCCATGTTTTCAAATAGTAGTATCAAGTTACCTACTGAGTATGATAAATACTCAACCCAATCCATTATTTTTCAGATCAAACAAAAGACAAATAGAAGAAGCATCAGGAGGCGTTAGAATCAAAGTCATGTAGGCAAAGGTAAGACTCAATTAGTGATTCTTTTGGTACCTGCTGAAAACTTGATTGTAAGTATTTATGTATAGCTGTGGCTATGACTAACAACCCTGGGAGTAATACTTGTTTCGATTTGGTCTCTAAATTTCCATGGCACCATGCATTGCGTGTTCATTTTGACACTTAGGTTCTTTATACAATGTTTTTGAAAAAGAAGAAAATTGTTCATGCATTCTTTTGCACAAAGTGTTTTAAAAATAGAGATCGATCTTGCTATGATTTTATTAAAATTGCATTATAAAACCCGAGTCGTCACTATTGGTAGCAGAGCCCAGGTTCATGTTATTCACAACCCAGTTATGAAATAAAGACTTATAATCAAGATATATTAATAGGCAAACCAATAAGGTAAGAGTCCCCTAACAGTAGAGATTGATCTTAAACCAGATGCCACCAAGGAGAAGAGGAGGTGAAGCCCTAAGACCTGGCAACCCTCCAGCTGCCTCCACTGGAGCTGGTAATGGAATGGCTGAAGCCGTTTAGCTATTCATGCAACATATGGGGCAGTTCATGCAGAACCAACCACAAGCACCTGTGGCAAGAGCCTCTTCTCCAGAAAGAATTGCTAAAAGGATAGAGGCCCAGCTAGAACTATTTTAGAAAATGGCCCCATCATTCTCAGGGGAAGATGACTCTACAATAGCAGAAAAATGGATCTTTGATGTTGAAAAATTATTCAAGGCTACGAAAATCTTAGAGGATAGGAAAGTTGCCATGGCCAGTTTCGTACTAAAAGGCAAGGCAGGCTTTTGGTGGGAAATGGCTGAGAGAACCTATTTTAAAAATAAGTTCATAAGTCTTCGTAGATTTGCAACAAATGCTTGCTCCACCTAGGAAGATGCTGTAGAGAAGTTTATTGATAGGCTACACCCTAGCCTCAGAAACCGAGTGATAGGATTCCAACCAACCACAGTAGCAAAAGCCGTAGAAATGGGGTCTCTCTTTGAAAAAGATTATCAAAGAACACAGGCTGCTAAGGATGTGAAGAATAGTAATAGTGGGAGAAATAATAAAGGCAAAAGACCCATTCAACCTTCTGGACTTTGACAAATACACAAGTGACAATTCGACTATAAAGGAAGGAACCCAGAATCCAAGACTTGCCCCATATGCAAGAGATATCACCCAGGCAAGTCATGTACCTTTCATTTTGTGTGTTTTGACTGTGGAGAAATAGGACATTTAGCTCGGAACTACCCTAAGAGAAAGAAAGAGGAGGAATGTAAAGAAAATCCCAGTCCTCGAAGCCAAGGACGATTATTCACCATCACTTCAAGTTAGGCTCAGACATCCAATGCCATAGTAGAAGGTATGCTTTATATCTGCAATAGACCTGCCAAAATATTATTCGACACTGGTTCCACTCATTCCTTCATCTCTTGCATGTTTGGCTCTTCCATGGATATTATAGTTCAAGACTTAGACTTTTCCTTAGAAGTCATGACACCCGTAGGCAAGTCAATTTCTACACAAACCTACTTCCAGGATGTTCCAATTTTAATCGAGGGCAACCAGATGAGCGTAGATCTCATCCACCTAGATATGATAGATTTTGACGTCATCCTTGGGATGGACTGGTTAGCTTCGCATAATGCAATAGTTGATTGTCAGTAGAAGAAGATTATTTTTCACCTTCCCGAAGGGAGAGTGATCTCCTTACAAGGGAGGAGAGAGTATGCAGGAGCATGTATTATTTCTGCTATAAAAGTAGTAAAGAACATTGCTCAGGGGTGTCCATTCTTTTTGGCTACACTAGAAGTCATGGAGGTCATAAAGCTTAAGTTAGAAGAGGTAGGTGTTGTTAACGAATTCCCAGATGTTTTTCCTAAAGACTTACCAGGGTTACCACTAAAGAGAGAGATAGATTTTACTATTGACCTGATCCCTAGTACAACCCCCATATCGAAGGCACCCTATTGGATGGCCCCAGCAGAGTTAAAAGAACTGAAGACCCAGTTGCAGGAATTGCTAGACAAAGGATTCGACAGGCCCAGTGTATCTCCTTGGAGAACCCTAGTCCTTTTTGTTAAGAAAAAGGACGGGTAATGAGACTCTGCGTCGACTACCGATTGTTAAATAGGGTTACAGTGAAAAACAAGTATCCTTTACCCCGTATTGATGACCTATTAGATTAGCTTTAGTTAGCTCGTGTCTTTTCTAAAATAGACTTACGATCTGGATATCACCAGCTTAGGGTCAGGGAAGAAGACGTTCCAAAGATGGCCTTCAGAACGAGATATGGACATTGTGAGTTTAGAGTGATGTCTTTTGGATTGACAAATGCACTGGCAGCATTCATGGATCTTATGAATCGAGTGTTCAAAGCCTATCTAGATAAGTTTGTCATAGTATTTGTGGATGATATCTTAGTCTACTCAAAAACCCCTGAAAACCATAAAGAACATTTACGAGTAGTATTGGATACACTTAAGGCACACAAATTATATGCAAAGTTTAGCAAGTGCGACTTTTGACTGGAAAAAGTAAATTTTTTGGGTCATGTTATATCCAAAGATGGCATTGCTATTGACCCAGTAAAAGTTGAGGCGGTGGAGAAATGGAATAAGCCTAAAACAGTGACAGAAGTAAGGCGTTTTCTAGGCCTTGCACAATACTATCGGAGATTCATTGAAGGATTTTCATGCATTGCCTTACCCCTGACTAAATTGACCACAAAAGACAAGAAGGTTGAGTGGGATCAAGCACGCGAGGAGAGTTTTCAAGAACTAAAGAGGTGGCTAACCACTCCACCAGTACTTACTTTACCATCTAGCAGTGGAGGATTTGAGATTTATAATGATGCCTCTCAATAAGGCCCGGGTTGCGTACTTATGCAACATAGGAAATTAATTGCCTACCCTTCTAGACATTTGAAGAAGCATGAGGTCAATTATCCTACCCATGACCTAGAGCTTGCTGCGATTGTCTTTGCCTTAAAAATTTGGAGACACTATCTATATGGGGAAAAGTTTGAGGTTTTTACGGATCACAAAAGTCTTAAGTACATCTTTTCACAACAAGACTTGAACATGCAACAGAGGAGATGGATGGAGTATTTGAAAGATTACGACTTGACCATCCACTACCATCCAGGGAAAGCAAATGTTGTAGCAGATGCTTTAAGTAGAAAGACACAAGGGATATGTGCAAGTTTACCTGTCAGGAGATGGAAGTTACTACAAGAGGTGATCGAATGTAGACCCGAAATAAGTCAAGGGAAATCCATTATAGCCAACCTAACAATGAAGTCCACTATTAATGAGAAAGTTAAATAGATGCAAAAAGGTGATACTGACACACAAGCATTAGTTGGAAAACCAAGGTTTGTCAAAGCAACGGATGATAGTGTTTGCCTGCAAGGGAGGTTAGTCGTACCAGCCAATAATGAAATAAGAGAAGAGATCATAAGGGAAGCACATCAATCAAAGTACATTATTCATCCTGGTGGAACAAAGATGTATCAAGATTTGAAGCGACATTTCTGGTGGAATGGTATGAAAAGAGATATAGGAGAATTTGTCGCAAGGTGTTTGATGTGTCAACAAGTTAAGGCTGAACATCAGAGACTAGTAGGACTACTACAACCACTTGAGCTACCAGAATGGAAGTGGGATCATATTACTATGGACTTCATCCTAGGGCTACCTAAGACATCTAAGGGACATGATATGATATGGGTAATCGTCGATTGACTAACCAAGACAGAACATTTTCTTCCCATACGACAAAGTCAATCTACTGACAGCCTATCCCAATTATATATTGAGGAAATAGTGAGTTTGCATGGGATACCACTCAGCATCATTTCCGACAGAGACAGTCGTTTTACCTCGCAATTATGGAAGGTAGTACAAAAATCCTTAGGATCTTAAGTAAGTTTCAGCACGGCTTTTAACCCTCAGACTGATGGCCAATCTGAGTGAACAATTCAGGTATTGGAGGATATGCTAAGGGCGTGTGCAATTGACTGGAAGGAAAGTTGGGATGAAAATCTGCCCTTAGTTGAATTTGTATATAATAACAGCTTCCATTCAAGCATCGGAATGGCTCCCTACGAAGCACTCTATGGAAGACCTTGTCGATCACACGTGTGCTGGAATGAAGTCGGTGAAACCAGAATCATACAGTTAGAGTTGGTGGAACAATGCACAAACAAGGTAAAGCTTATTAGAAAGCAGCTTCTTGCAGCTCACAGTTGACAAAAGAGTTACGTGGATATGCGACGTAGATAGTTGGAATTTGAAGTTGGAGATCATGTCTTTGTGAAGATATCCTTGACTAAGGGGCATCATGAGATTTGGGATAAAGGGGAAACTTAGTCCTCGCTTCATTGGACCATTTGAAATCCTAGAAAAAGCAGGAAAAACTTCCTATAGGATAGCGCTACCACCACGATTATCAAAAGTCCACAATGTGTTTCAAATATCCATGTTGAGGAGGTATATTCCTGACCCCAAACATGTTCTTGAACAAGTACCAACCTTGGAGATCATGTCTTTGTGAAGATATCCTTGACTAAGGGGCATCATGAGATTTGGGATAAAGGGGAAACTTAGTCCTCGCTTCATTGGACCATTTGAAATCCTAGAAAAAGCAGGAAAAACTACCTATAGGATAGCGCTACCACCACGATTATCAAAAGTCCACAATGTGTTTCAAATATCCATGTTGAGGAGGTATATTCCTGACCCCAAACATGTTCTTGAACAAGTACCAACCGAGCTACAACTTGATTTAACCTTGGAAACAAAACTAGTACAAATTCTGGACAGAAAGATCAAGACGCTACGCCATAAGGATATCCCATTAGTTAGAATTTTGTGGAGAAACGTGACTATCGAAGAAGAAACTTGGGAGGTTGAATCAGAAATGATAAAGAATTACCCTGAAATATTTTCCTGTAATGGATTGTAGAATTTCGAGGGCGAAATTCATTTAAGGGGGTAATGATGTAATGACCCAACATTTTGGATAAAGAACAAACATAATAGTGCGATGTGCCAATGATCTTGTAACTTGTCTATTTTGGGAATGAATATATGGTTATTATATGTTTAATGGTCTTAATAGGTAGTTGGATCTTTTATCTTAATTGACATAGGAAACGTAGGAATATGTAAAGAAAATCAGTATCACTAGATTCTACACTCAAAATGGAATCCAATGCCTCAAAGAATGCAAAAAACAGAGCTCGTATGAAGAAGTTAAAGGCGTTTAAAGGTCGAGGGCATTTTTGTAAATTTTTCCTAAAAATGAAAAAGCAAAAAAAAAATGCAGGGGGTCATTTTGATAACGGCACCCCCTGTCTTCTTCCTCCTCCCAATTTTTCCAAAAAACTATTACACCGCCTCTACAAGGCGGTGCCATGGGAAATGGCGGCACCGCCATAGGATGGCACGGCCTTCCCTCTCCTATAAATACTCCCCAATCCCCCTTCTCCACCATGGTATTTTCGGGTTGAAATCTCCAACAAAGAGGGTTTGAAGAAAATGTTCCAGGCTCCACAGTGGTTGTTCAGGTACGTTCTCCTCCTCATCCTATTCCTCCCTCCTTTCCCTTTTGTTTTCCCCCAGAGTCTGGCCAAATCTAACGTTTCCCGACGGGAGAACGCCTTGGGAAGAAGGGTTCGTTCCAGAACCCTCAACACGACGACCAGGGTTCCGACAGGGAGCTGAAACCCCGAACAAGGGTGCCATTTCAGGCTACCCTGGTTGGTCCTCCTTTCCCTCTCCTTCCTAGCCCAAATCCTTGCTGGATCTGAGGTCCTCCTTTCCCTCTCCTTCCTAGCCCAAATCCTTGCTGGATCTGAGAATTTTTTTGACCAAAACTCACTGGTCTTTCGTGAAGAAAACCAGACAAGTGAAAACCCATCAAGAGAAAGCACCTCCCAGGGACGCACGGGCATCCCAGCGGCACACGAGCATCCTAAGGGTGCACGACATGGTTCAAGGGTGCTTGGCTTGATGCGCATCCATTCAAAGCTCCCTGGGGGCTGTCCTCGCGCACGCGTCGTATGCGAATAGTTTTCTTGGCTTGATCAGGACGCATGGGATGTCTTGGGTGTTGAGGCACACCGTAGCGGCGCCTAAGACGCGTTCACGCAACGCCGTCTAGAGCGCACACCCTGGTGCACCATTCGGATGTACGCATGTGAGCCAACCTGGTTGCGATGCGACCAGGGCGCACATGTATCCTAGAGCCCGTGGCTTGCAGGGCCCTAGGCGCTACATTAGGGTCGTCCATTGAGGCATGACCTTTAAAATCCAATTTCGGAGCCTATATAACTCTGATTGACAAGTCAAATGGACTGTTGCGTCTGTAATTTTTACACGGACCCAATTATACAATAAAATGTAGGACATTCTTAGATAAATAGCAACTTAAAAATATCATAGAGTAACCCCTAGAAACCAACAAATCATATAACCTTTACCCTATGACCCTAGAAATAACATTTATATCTTATGTTTGAACGACATTCAGGACTTTACCAAGGTATTCTTGGGCTCGAATTGAAGACAGGCACTAGCTAAGTGACAACACACGAGGTAGGTAGTTTGATGCTACTATGTTTTTATACATTTCCAACTATATTTGATTTGTTGGTAGTCCGATCTTACTATGTTTTCAAAATGCATCTCAAACTCTTAGTAAGTTACTTATTTTTATTATTGTATGGAGTATGTGTTTTACACCACGTATGTGGGACTTGTTTTCATGATCTTGCATTGAATTAAGAATGCTGTTGGGAACTAATGTTTTATACAAGTTACGGATTCATGACATTGACTAAGGTACTAGCATGAGTATATTTTATGCAATACTTGCATACTTTGAAAACAAATGCATAAATTACATAATTTATGTTTATTTGAGATTTGGGCTATGTATGTTTTTGGGTTATTAAGCCTACTGGGCATTATGCTGAGGGGTACGAGTTTGGCCTCCTGACCTCTACCACCAAAAAGGTGGATGGTATCATTGCCAAAAATGGCATTGTCCCTTCCCTGAGTGCTGTGGTAAATAGGGATGACCACTGGAGGTGTCACGGCACCCTTTCGGGGATAGCCATAGTCACCGTGGAGGCTATGGTAGGTAGGTCTCTAAATACTGGAGCCACATGATTTCGGCATGGTGCTGAATCTTGTGCATAGTGACCCTATGATTTTGGTTTTATCGCTACACATACAGCATGGAGATGGTAATATATGAGTACTTGTGACTGGCCAGTTTTGCATAATTCACTAAAATGTCCCCAAGCACCATATTCATGGTACTATCCTCATTTGGTTGGAGTTAATTGTACTTTAAGATTTTCATGCCAATGATAACCGCCCGATATATTTGCCGCGATTTATGCTATGTAAGCATATATTTCAGCTTGCTAATGTATGAGTTACATAGTTTATGTATAGGTGCCTATGATTAACAAAAAGTAGAAATAAATGTTTCTATAATCATGTTTAGCAAAACCATGCTTGTTTGCCGTGTTTTCAAACAATAGTATCAGGTTACCTACTGAGTATGATAAATACTTAACCCAATCCATTATTTTTCAGATCAAACAAAAGACAAATAGAAGAAGCACAAGAAGGCGTTAGAATCAAAGTCAAGTAGGCAAAGGTAAGACTCAATTAGTGATTCTTTTGGTACCTGCTGAAATCTTGATTGTAAGTATTTATGTATAGTTGTCGCTGTGACTAACAACCCTGGGAGTAATACTTGTTTCGATTTGGTCTCTAAATTGCCATGGCACTATGCATTGCACGTTCATTTTGACACTCGGGCTCTTTATACAATGTTTTTGAAAAAAGAAGAAAATTGTTCATGCATTCTTTTGCACAAAGTGTTTTAAAAATAGAGATCGATCTAGCTGTGATTTTATTAAAATTGCATTATAAAACCCGGGTCGTCACAGTGGGTCTCTATTATAGGTTGGAAGGTGAAAGCTCTTTTAGGGGTGCTATAGCTTTAATATTACTCACAAGCACATGAATCAATGTAGTAATTTGCATGGGAGAGAGGTTGATCCCAAGAGGATTCTCAAAGAGGTTTTAATTGATTGCATTTAATTTAGATTTGAGAGATGAGTTCTGATTAAACTAGAAATTTAAACAACATGTAACTAGAAACATGCATAAAATTAGAAACATGAACTAAAGTAAACTTTCTAAAAATAAAGATTTTCAATAGAATTAGAAACTTTCCTAATTAACATGCATTGAATAAAAGAAACTAATGCAAAACTAGAATGAATAAATCTATCAAACTTAGACTAAGGAAACTGGCTAAAAATAAAAATATCCTAAATTAACACTTGCCTAGTCCTAAACTTTCTAAAACTAAATTAAAAACTTCTTAAACTAACCTAGGATGCAAAAAAACTAACTACTAAAATCTAATCTTATCTAAATAAGAATCAACCAACAATTTAGACATGAACTTCAATCACCGTGCACATAACCATGAAAGTGTGTGCATGGTTCATGGAGTGAAAGATGGTGAGAAATTATGAATTAAAAGCTAACTAACATGTAAAATAATGAAAGAACTCACTAAACTAATAAAAAGCTAATAGGTTTCTAAGATTTCAAGCAAACAAAGTGTTTGGACTGCTAGTCATTGTACATGAAACATGAGATGAAAAATTCTAGCAATAAGCATGGGAAGCAAATTAATAAGCACTTTTCATGGAATATGAAATGCAAGAATTGAAGTACTTTACTACTAAAATTAAACAATAACAATGCTCTTGAAACAAGTTCATTCATTGACTTGAAATTACATCAAAGGGTAGTGTGCATGTACATAGAGAACAAAGGTGAAAATTACACACGTTTCTTAAACAAGATCTCAACTTCAAATCCAAGATTAAACTACTCCAATGATCCTATCTAAACTCATATATCATTATATGAATTCAAGAGAGAAAATCAAAGAGAAAGATATAGGAAAGAAGTAAAGAACAAGTAAATAGACATGGGAAAAACAAAGTGATCAAAGTAAGAAACAAGAGAACATTAAGAGGGAAACAAAATGGATTCAAGCTACTGCTTCTCTTAGCTGTCACTACTAGAGAAAATGTAACTTGGATCTTGAAGAATTAAGTAAGAGAAATAATAGAAGAAGAAGCATGATTGAAACAAGATCAAAGAGGAATTACGCTCTGGAACTTAAGCTACAAGGAAAGCAATTAAACAAAAATAAAATCAAGGAACCAAAAAAAAGGTACAGACCTAAATTACAGTTCACAAAACCAAATAAATAAAGCAAGTAAAAGGTTTTAGAAGACAATGAAGAAGTAAACAAATTGTTAAAGTCAAAACTCTAATAAGATCTCCAAGTAGAAGTGCATTGATTTTAAGGAGTTAGAAGCAACTCCCTTACATGAATTGGGAATGGAATTCATGGATATTTATAGATTTTTTCTTACCAATTTAATAAGATCCTATCCTAGGAAGAAAAAGAAGAATTAGAACTAGGACTTTATGTAGGAAAGTAGGGGGATGATTTGAGATAGAAGATTAGAAGGTTAGGTGAGCTTGGTGAGGTGGACTTTCTAAATATAATTCAAGGAAGAGGGGAGACATTGAACTCCACCCAGGATGAGGCATGGAATCCCTTTCCTTAAGGTATATCACATGATGAGATGAAAAGATGGTGGAAAAAGGCAAGAAAGATGGTGGAAAGAGGTAGGAAGGTGAGGTAGTTGGGGGAGAGATGAGACTAGAAATTGCAGTAGGTGAGGTAGTTGGGGGAGAGATGAGATTAGAAATTGGAGTAGGTGGAATGCTGGAATTGGAAGGGGAAGAGGCAGCATCTTTCAAGGAAGGTGGCATCTTACTCCTCCTTACTAATCATGTAATATGATGAGTAGGAAAGAGAGAGAAAAGAAGGGAGAAAAAATAGAGAAAAAAAAAGAAATTAGAATTGGTTTCTCTTTGATTGGTCTACTTATGCATGCATATCTTACCATGTTGATTATCATCCATATTCCTTTTTAATTATTCCCTTGAAATTCACTATTTTAGCATGGATAATTAAATAAAAAGTTTCCTCCAATACTGTCACTTCATGCAGCATGAATCTCACGTGGCTTGGTGGGTCGCTTTGATGGCTTAGTATTTGATGACTTGAGTGCCTAAGTCCTTTGGCTTCAAGGCTCGAATGGCTTGGGTTCCTTAGGTTTCCTTATTGGACTAGTAAATCTCATTCATGGTTTCACTTCTCATGCAAAGGTGATGGAATTGTATGGCTTTTTGCATAGGCCCTTTTTATTCACCTTTGATGCTTAAAATTGCTTCCTTGGACTTCATTTGCTTGCCTTAATATGTTCTTAACCCTTGATTTAGCTTTGGAATGATGAAATTTAGGTCTTTGGCCTTCTTTCGATCTCAATCTTCAAATTTTATCTTTTTGATCTCAGCCATTAGATATTCTTCTCAACACCTACAAAAGCATAAAAATCCTAATTAAATCCTAGAAAATTATAAAAATTTACATATTCACTCTCAATTAGCTTCTAAACCTGTAAAATGTCAAAATTCTGAATTACTAAGATAAAAATGCATATGCTATGAAATTTTTAAAAAACCTTAGAATAATGCTTATAATTTATAACACATGGACTACTAATTGGGCACTTTTTTTGTATATTCTTATTTGTACCATGAACCTATAAAATTATAGAATTAACCCTAATTAGTGATATTCAAGTATTTTTGGGGCTAAAACCTAGTAAATATAGAATACTTCTATATATATTAAATACCCTTAGAGTTATATTTTGCTAGTCCTCGAGCAAAACTACAAAAATTAAAAAGAAAATAAAAACTAAAATATAAATCCTAACCACTTTTACTAATGCTCTTATTTACATTTAGCATATGCAGAAAGCATTTCAACCACTAGGTTACCCCTAGTAGATGAATTGTAGTCTTGTATGGGTTTTCAAAAATGCTACTCATAAGTATTTTCAAAAACCTTATGAAATTCTTTCATGTATCTAAGAGAATTTTCTTATACTTAGCATTCATAAAATGTCTAACTTTAACATGCTAATAAAAATGATCAAAATTTCAAAATCCTACCCTTATGCTAAATATAGCCAATATATACATAAGTGTTAGTTTTCAAGTAAATAAGATCCTAAATTCCATCCAAAAAATATGCTTTGACTTCAAATTTCATAAGATATACTTACTACTTAGAATGATGTCACTTAGAAGTGGTTACTGTCTCATTAATATACAAGTAGAATGTTGTTCATCAAGTCCAAAAATCTTACATCTGCCATACCAAAGAATAGTAACTTAGAGAATCTGATACGGTCTTGTGGAAGGATATCAACTATTTAAGAATATTATACACTCTACCAAAATCCCTATTCATTCATAACCATATCCAAACCATACTACTCCTAGGATCAATTTAGGACTTCTAATAGGACAAAACTTAGGCTTAGAATAGGGCTATTAAAATAATGATATAAGGGGTCAGGAAGGTATTTTGAAAAATATGTAGAGGTCTTCTACTATTGTATTCACAATTTCTTTTCTACCCATATGAGTCAATATTTCTTTTTATCCATTGGCTTCTTCTTCTTTTCTTTCCCCCTTCTTCTTTTGACTTTTTGTATACCCTTTCTTTGAAAATTTATTTATTTTTTAGCCTTTTTTGATGTTCATCTCTTGAATTGTATTGCTCATACTTGTCAAGCATCTCTACATATTTCCAAAAACATTAAGTACTAGATATATTGTAAGGTTTATAAGGCTCTTGGTCAATATGTTTGATATATATAGAAATATTTTATACATACCTCTATATTTAGTATGTTTTAGCCCTAGAAATTACTTAAATTTTACTAATTAGTGTTAGTTCTGTAATTTTACAGGTCCATGATACAAATAAAAAATGCACAAAATTGGCAATTTTAGCCTCTAGAAGTGCAATTTTACCTTTCAAGCTACATTGTGGACCCATACATGCCAATCATGAAGTTTAGAAGTTCATAATGATCATTGGATGTTAAAATCAAAGTCAGAGCAATCGAAACCCTAAATAGAAGGTCGAGCCTTATCTATTCAAAATAGTGTGTTCTTATCAAAAGTAAGGTGACAGAACTTCCCATGCAAGCATACATGAATATTACCACCTTTGGAAGCTTATAAAGAAAGCCCAAATCACATACAATTTGAACATATATAATGGGAGCTTCAAAAATAAAACAAGTTAGAAAATCAGAGCCTATAAAAGATTTTTTCCTTACTTTCTCTCTCCTACTCAACCAAAGGAATGGATAGCCTAAGGGGGAGTACATAATTTCCATGCTAAGGTGGTGATTCTTGCTCAATTACAAGTGGAATACATGAAGAAATAAAGATGATTAGTGGAGAAAAATAAGGAGAAGAAGAGAGATAATTTATGGGAAATCTATGGTTGAAAACCATCTCACTTTTCAAGCATTTAGACGTCAAGATATACTCATGTAGATGCATATCATAAGTGTCCAATGAAGACAAATTCAAGTAAGTATGAATCAATAAGATGCTAGATTGCAATGAAGATCAACTTGAAGACTATTGGTGGAGAATTTTCCATTAAGATAGACACCTAATTTCAAGGAAAGGTGATCACTTCAAATATGGAAAAAGACATCCCATCCATGTGGAATGCTATTGGCTAGAAGAAAAACATGGGAAACCCAGAGTGGATAAGGAAGTTTTATGAATCTAGGCCATTCACTCTAGGACATTCCAATCTAATAGTGGAGAGTACAGAAAATCTATTTGGATAAGATTACTCCAACCAAATCTCATCCATTCAAGATAGGATGAAGATAATCTATGGTCCAAGATTGAATTATTGAAAAGATGAAAACCCTACATACATTGCCCTTGTTGAAAAGTCAAATAAAGTCCTAAGGCAAGAGAGATATCTACCATTGATTACCACCTAATGGTTGACATTTCTTAGAAAATTAGAAACTCCAAAGCACTCCCATGGAAATCATGCCTCCCCCCTCCCCTCTTATCCACTTTCTAATTTCAAACCAATTCCCACATAACTCCTAGATTCTTTCCTAATCTTCGTCTCTTACTTCCATCCTAAGCAATTACCTTTCATATCCTAGTAAAACCTTCTTTTCTATCCATAATATCCCCTTCCTCTTCCCACTTTCCTATTCCAACTCATTCTTGAACTCCATTCCACATCAAATACCACTCCCATACTCAATTGCATGCCTCTCCATCTCTTTCCCCTCCTTCTCATCATCCAAATCATCTCAAACCTTCTTCCTGTCATCCTCAAATCCTAGCCATTCGTCCCTAAGTCTTCCACTCCTAAAAGTTTATATATATATGAGATAATAGAGAAGGAAAACCTATCTCTCAACTTTCCTTAGAGTTCAAAGCCAAATGTAAGAGAAACAAAGGGAGGAAGATCAACCTCATCCAAGTTCTCTTTAAGCATCAATGTCCAATCCATTGGAGATAAAGGTAGGGTCTCAACCTGTTCTAATTCTTTCCTTCCTTATTTTCTTTGTATTTCTCTTCCATATCTATGCTTCCTATAGGATTACAAGAATCTTTATTATATCTTTGTATTTCATCCTAGGATTATCTTAGATCTTGCAAGAATCATCTTAGGTATCATACACATGATCCATCACCCTTGCATGGGAGCATGCCACCTTCTAAATAGTAAATGTATGGAACTTATCTAGGTAGGTTTTTCACATATGGAAGCTTTCCATGTTTAGTTATTTCAAGCATCACACACTTAGTTCATAGTCTAGCATCCATTCATCATTTTGTTTTGTATATTTTAGCACTTTCTAATTATACGCATGGTAGTTTCTACTTTTAGGATTGCTGGCATAGCAATAGGTTTGCATGCATTTTACACTTTGGTTTTGGCATAGTAAGCATCATACATCATTAATCTAGTTTAGAACATCTTCACCATTTTAGTTTTTCTTGTTTTGAGGACTTTCCTAACTTAGAAGTAGGGTAGTTTCTAATTATAAAATGTCATGTTTACTTCTTAAATTTCTTCTTTTTAGCTTTGGTAACTTTCTATTTTTCTTTCCATACATCTTAAGATTACTTTAAGATCACTTTAGAACCATTTTAGAAACTAATTGTATGTTAGTTGGATTTCTAATTTTCTTTGCATTCATTGTAGGGTCATTTTAGAAGGCCCATACATCTTAGTTTCTTAGATATAATATGCATCACTCACTTAGACATCCATGCATAGCATCTTATTTTCGCACACCATAGTCACAATTGTTGCATGCACTCCCCACTTTCTTATTTCTATCACACACCTTCTATTTTCACATGCATGGTATCCTTCCATGCTAGGTTACATTCATCATCCACTTGCATCTCTTAGTCTCACAACCCTTCACGTTTTTATACACAATCTTACCTTCTTTCCATTTCCATTTCCCTTATCCTTTCACTTTCACTTTCCATTTTCATACACTCACACACTTTCTAGTTTTGCACGCATAATTCATAGTTCATGCATACATGCATCATTCTTCTATCTCTTCTACTAATTTCTTTTTATGGAGTTGGAATAAGAGAAAGGAAATGAACCTTTTGTCTTTCTATGGTATTAAGGTAACTTTCTAATTCCTAAGGTAAGATTGAGGAAACATCCAAATCCATCCATAAAGCCACCTAGATTCCTAGCTAAGAGCTTTGTGTTGAAGGGTAAGATTACACCATGTACCTATCTCTTGCTTTGTCTCCTAAAGTTAGAATTGGCGAGTCCTAAACCAAGGGCCATTGTCTCCCCTTTTTTTTTTTTTTCTATTTTATGTTTAAGGTAGCAAGCCTCTTCTATGATTCACCCTATTTTAAAGATGAAAGACCTCTCATCTCCTCTCTTTCAAATTTGTTGAAGTTAACCTATTTTTAGAGTTTCTAACTTAAGGAAAATGTTATAATTTTGCTACTTCCATATCCATCTTCTTCTTTATTTCCTAGGATGGTTATTATTTAGGAAAGGTGTTAAGATCCTCTTTTCTTGGTTGGCTAATACTTGATTCCTAAGATCATTGGATAGGATTCATTTGGTTTATGGCATATCGGGTTAAAGATGAGAAAAGATTGGTGGTAACTTTGGTATATATTGGGTTGAAGAGAAGGGTACAAGTTCCTATTGAGTGACACAACAAGATGGCCTTACAATAGAATTCAAGCTGAGATTTGAAGGACTTTTACTTGATTTCTTTTATTGCTTTCCTTTCTTTATTTCTTATATAACAAATCATTATAATTTTTTTGTTTAATGAAATAGCTCTTTTCCTTTATCAGTTACTTTGTTCCTTTAAATATTAGTTAATTGTAATTTTAAAAAGTTTTCTTGTTTCATTTCCTTGCTCCTTTATTTAAATAGTTCCTAGTTTCCTTAATTGCTTTCTTTCTAATTGAGGGTTTACTTTCTAGTTGCTTAGTTTAGTTGTTTCCTTCTTAGTTAGTTACTCGTTTCTTGCCTTTATGTCTTTACTTTCATTTTAATTAGTTTTAATTAGAATCCTTTCTTTCCTTTAATGCTTGGGTAGGTTAAAGTAAGATTACCTAAATTTTAACTAGCTCCATTTATGAAAGTGTCCTCATGAGATTGACCGATTCTATTTATGCACTTACAACAGAGTCGTGCACTTGTGGTAATCGTTAAGACATATTAGGGTTCACATAGAAAGGCTTATTAAAAGGCTCAAGGGATTGACTAGTGGAGAAGTAACATATGAGGGCTAAAGGATCTGGGTTTATCAAGGAAGGCCTTTATCATTTCTTAGGGTTCATATGACTTAAACATAATTATAAAGTCAAGAGATAAATGCTAAAGTCTTTGTATGACTTTCTAATAGTTGACCAAGATAAGAATAATGAGACCAACTTAGAAATTATTGTTTGCTGAATGAAAATTTTGAATTTATGTATAACCCTCCCCAAAAAAGATTGGCTTGAAAGCTCACTTGGGTTAATAGTCTCCACAAATCTTCTTCAAGATATCTAAGTTATAGTTTATCTTGAACTTAAACTATGTATATATATGGCTATTTTGTGCAATAATTATTCCATGTTCAAATTTTCATAGAATACTTTAGAAAAAGGATAAGAGTTGACTTCAAGATATCTAAGTTATAGTTTCTCTTGAAAGACCCCTTCCCCCAAACTTAAATTAACATTGTCTCCAATGTTTTGAAATAAAAGCTAGACATATGAAGTCCCTCATCTAATAAGGCATTAGGTTAACATTGGCTTCTAAATCTAGAAGTGCCTCATTGAATTTGTGTTTCCTAATAACATATGAGATTGTAGGGCATCCAGGATCTTTATACTTAGGAGGGGTCTGGCGTTGTATTGTTGACCTGACTTGACTTGGAGTAAGGCCTTTTTATGCACATTAGGCTTACACTTTTATGTGGCAATTCCTTTAGGAATTTAGCATAAGAAGGGAACTCTTTTGTAGCACTCAATAATGAAAATGTGTTATTAACTTATTTGAAAATGTTCATTATCTCATTGTAATTATTCTTCTTCTTAGTTGCATGAAGTCTTTGAGGGAAAGGAGCCTTTAGGATATGAGGTGCATCAGTAAGGGGTTTAGGTGTAGAGGATGCTGGTTGTATTGTTTTATTCCCTCTCTGGGATTGGATAGTCTTCTCTTTCTTCTCAAGTTGTGGGATTTCCCTAGTCTGGCCTACCTGATTATCTACTAGTCATCCAATCCTAAGGGTTTTTATGGATTTAACTTGATCAAATGATATGGAACCAATCTCATACCGACCCTTGGGATTTGGTATTGGAATACTAGGAAATTTTCCTTTTCCCCTCTCTTAAAGAGTAGTAGATAGATGGCCCACATGATATTCCAACTTTGCAATAGATTATGAGTTGGCTTGCAAGGTTTATTTTGTATCATTTCAAAAAAAAATTTGTATCATTTTACAATTGCATAGTTCCTTGCATGAACATGTTCAAAGTTTTCTCCAAAGATGGTTTCCTTCTTTGGGGTGGGAATTGTTGAGGAGGCTACTACTGCTGAGGCATGGCATTTCTAGAAAAAGGTTATTCAAGGGGATTCCTTAATGGATCTTATTGATGGTTATTCTTTAGCAAAGAAAAGTTTAGATGCCTAGCCCATTCAGGGCTATAGGTCTCAGAATAAGGGTTATTGTTACTAGGATTGCAATATGCAATCATTAGATTTAGTTGCTTTGAAGAGAACTTAGGGAAACCAAAGTTAGATTGACATGATGGATATGACATCTGTTATGTTATATGTTGATATCATTTCTTGTATTTGTGTTTTATTGCATTTTCTCATGGATCATTTGATGCCCAGAGGTTTGAAATATGTGTTGTTACTTAGATTTTTATGCTTTTGAAATAATTTTAATTTATTGATATTTGAAAAAGGGATCCCACCTATTTTTTATTTATACTATATGTGTATTTTGTGTTTAAAATTTTAGGGCATCATAGATTGGTATCAGAGCCCTCTCTACTCCATCATGATCACATCAATGAGTCCACTTAAGTGTTACAACCCATAAAGTTATTGTTGGAGATGAATTGGAGGGAGGACTTATTCTAGATGATATTGGTGCTATGAAAATGGTTCATAGGAGGAGAATGAGATACACCCTTGCCCCACTTATTGCCACCTCCAGAGTCTTCATAGTAGAGGGAACAAGTATTGGATATAGTGGCCTAGGTGATATAGGGCTTGCTCTAGCATTTACAGCAGATGATTCATGCACCACTAGCATCGCAAGACATAAGTACAGTACCAGTGGCAATAATTTCAATAAAACATGTAGATGCGTTGACCAAGTCATCCCATCAAGTGTCTATAGCATCAGCACCGAAACCTGCATAGGGTGCCTCAAATAGTTTTGATAGGACAGATAAGCTATTGGAGAGATTTCAAAAGATGGTACAACACTTTCATGGGGAAGGTGACAATGTGGAGCTAGAGAGATGGTTATTTGTGGTTGAAAGTGCATTTGATGTTATGAAAGTTCTTATAGATGATTAGTTGTGAGTAGTTACCTACTTATTGAAGGGTGAAGTAGGTTTTTTGGTGGTAGACCTCTCAGAGGACGCACTTTCCCTCCACAAAGGAACTTACTTGGGAGGCCTTTAGGAAGGCCTTTGATGACTAGTACTTCCCACCTCATGCCCTATAGGCAATGAAGAGGGAATTCACCACTTTGGAGTAGCGAGACCTGACCGTTCAGTAGTATTTGAACTAATCTACTAGGTTGAGAAGGTTCACACCTAGCACTTTCATCTTGGATAAGGAGGCTGGTGACAAATTCATTGATGGATTGATGCTTAGGTTGAGGATTTGGGTGATTATTGCATGTCCCACAATGGCATGAGAGCCAACAGATATGGCCTTGATGTTAGAGAGGGGTTTTCTCTAGATCAAAGGTGGATCAAGTTAGTCCAAGAAAGGCAAGAGACCGTTTACATAGACATAGATGCAAAGGGTACCATTTGAGCAATAGATGAGTAGGTAGAAGAAGGATAGGGACACGAAGACGTGCAATAGGTGCAAGGATAGACACCCTAGATAGCCGTGTCCTGGGACCTACAGACAACAACTACAACAGCATCGACAACAATTTCCCTCATAGAGATAGCTATTTAGATGCTTTGGACATGGAGAGACTAGGCATTTCTATCAGGATTTTCCTAGGGGTTAGAGGGATAAACATATAGGTGTTGGGGACAAGGCGGAGATAGCACCACACAGCTAGGGGTGAGTCTTTTCCATTATATCGAGCAGGCATAGGCCCTGAACTAGTTTGTGGAAGGTACTTTTCTTGTCTTAGGCTAGCACACTAGGATCCCTTTTTATTCAGGATCCACTCACTCTTTTATTTCATGTACATTTGTGTCATGTCTTGATATGCATACACGTAGGTTAGCTTTTGAACTTGATATCATTACACCTATGGGAGAGATCGTTGAAGCCAGGTATAATGCTCATTTCTAAGATGCCTTACAAGATGGCCCCAGCTAAGCTAAGAGAGCTTGAGATCCAATCGTAAGAATTACTTGACAGGGGTTTTATTAGACCCAGCAGATCTCCTTGTGGAGCACCAGTCCTTTCGTGAAGAAAAAGGATTGATCATTATGATTATGTATAGATTATCGGTTGTTGAACGGTGTTATAGTGAAAAAACGATATCCCTTGCTTCATATTAATAACTTGTTTGATCAGCTCCAGTTGGCACAAGTATTCTCGAAGATAGATATGAGATTAGGCTACCATTAGTTGAGGATTAGAGAGGAGGGCATCTCCAAGACTGCTTTTAGGACTCCCTATGGTCATTACGAGTTCTTAGTGATGCCTTTCAGTTTGACCAATGCTTCAGGAGTATTTATGGACTTGATGAATAGGGTCTTTGGGGCTTATTTGAATAAGTTCATTATTGTGCTTGGGGATGATATTCTAGTTTACTCGTCTAGCCATGAGGCACAGGGAACACCTTTGTGTTGTATTAGACACCCTACGTCGCGATTGCTTATATGTTAAGTTTAATAAGTGTGACTTTTTGCTGGAGCAAGTACACTCTCTAAGCCATGGAATATTGAGGGATGGAGTAGTTTTAGACTTGGCTTACGTGGAGCTAGTGCTCAAATGGGAAAGACCTATGATAGTGACTGGGATTTGTAGCTTTCTCAGATAAGTAAGGTATTACTTTAGATTTATTGAGAGATTCTTGAGGATTGCATATACCTTTGACTATCTTAACCCGGAAGGACATCAAGTTTGTTTGGAGTGATGCTTATGAGGAGAGCTTTCAAGAACTCAAGAGGGGACTTACCTCTACACTAGTTTTGATGTTGCCCTCAAGATCTGGTGGTTATCTAATTCATTGTGATGCCTTTGATAAGGGGTTAGGAAGAGTACTGAAGCATCATGGGAAGGTAATATCCTATGAGTCTAGAAAATTGAAGATGCAATAAGTAAACTACCCTACCCATGACTTGGAGTTAGCAGCAGTGGTATTTGCATTGAAGTCTTGAACGCACTACTTGTACAGTGAGAAATTTGAAGCATTTACTAATCATAAGACCGTCAAGTATTTCTTCACTCAGAGCTACCTGAACATGAGGTAGCATACTTTGATAGAATATCTCAAGACTTCAATTTCACCACTCAATACCACCCTATGAAGGCAAACATTGTCGCGAATGCCTTAAGTAGGAAGTTGAGGGTAGTGATTTCCAACATAGCAGTTAGGTCAAAATTTATTGATAGGATTTTACAAGCATAGATCGTGGATGTAGAGACCTAAGTATTAGTAGATAAGGCAAACTTCATTAGAGGATAGGATGGTGGGGTTCATTTCTAGGGTAGGCTGGTAGTCCTTACAATTGATAATTTGAGACATGAGCTACTTCAATAGGCTCACCAGTCATAATTCACCATTCATCCAGAGGGAATGAATGTGTATTAGAATCTAAGACAACACTTTTGGTGGAACGGGATGAAGAGAGACATCGGGGAATGTGAAGGACGGCGTTTGACCTATCAACAGGTCAAGGCTAAGCATCAGAGACTTGTATGGTTGCTTCATAAACTAGATCTTCCTAAGTGGCAAGGAGATCATGAGCCTATGCTAGGTTCCCTTAACTATCATCTCAAATAGGGGCACTAGATTCACTTCGAAGTGTTGTCAGAGTGTCTAGGAGGCCTTGGGATTGACATTGAGGTTTATGTGACGACCCGGGTTTTATAATGCAATTTTATAAAAACACAATGAGATCGATCTTTATTTTTAAAACAATTCATACAAAAGAATGCAGGGAAATTTTTTCTTCTTTTTCAAAAACATTGTATAAAGAGCCTGAGTGTCATAATGAACTTTCAATGCAGAGTGCCATGGGAATTTATAGACCAAATAGAAACAACTATTACTCCTAGGATTGTCAGTCACAGCCACAACTATAAACAAATACTTACAATCAAGATTACAATAGGTACTAAAAGAATCACTAATTAAGTCTTACCTTTTCCTACTCGACTGTGGATCTAACGCCTCTTGATACGCCTATTTGTACGTTGTTTGATCTCAAAAATAATGGATTGGGTTGTTCTCCTCGCATGCCTTATCCCACTCGAACTTCTTATCTTTTCTCATTAATTTAGTCAAGGGTAAGGTAATGCATGAAAATCCTTCGATGAATCTCTGATAATATCCTGCAAGGTCTAGAAAACTCCTTCTATTACTGTTTTAAGCGTATTCCATTTCTCCACCACCTCAACCTTTGCTGGGTCAACGGCAATGCCATCTTTGGATGTAACATGACCCAGAAAATTTACTTTTTCTAGCCAAAATTCGCACTTGCTAAACTTTATGTATAATTTGTGTGCCTTAAGTGTATCCAATACCACTCATAAATGTTCTTTATAGTTTTTAGGGGTTTCTGAGTAGACTAAAATATCATCCACAAATACTATTACAAACTTATCTAGATAGTCTTTGAACACTCGGTTCATAAGATCCATGAATGCAGCTGGTGCATTTGTCTTAAAAATTTGGAGACACTATCTATATGGGGAAAAGTTTGAAGTTTTTACGGATCACAAAAGTCTCAAGTACATCTTTTCACAACAAGACCTGAACATGCGACAGAGGAGATGGATGGAGTATTTCGAAGATTACGACTTCACCATCCACTACCATCCAGGGAAAGCAAATGTTGTAGTAGATGCCGTAAGTAGAAAGATGCAAGGGATATGTGCAAGTTTACCTATTAGGAGATGGAAGTTATTACAAGAGGTGATCGAATGTAGACTCGAAATAAGTCAAGGGACATCCATTATAGCCAACCTAACTATGAAGTCCACTATTAATGAGAAAGTTAAACAGATGTAAAAAGATGACACTGACACACAAGCATTAGTTGGAAAACCAGGGTTTGTCAAAGCAGTGGATGAGAGTTTTTGCCTGCAAGGGAGGTTAGTCGTACCAGCCAATGATGAAATAAGACAAGAGATCTTGAGGGAAGCACATCAATCAAAGTACACTTTCAAGAACTAAAGAGGCAGCTAACCACTGCACCAATACTTACGTTACCATCTGGCAGTGGAGGTTTTGAGATATATAGTGATGCCTCTCAACAAGGCTTGGGTTGCGTACTTATGTAAAATGGGAAAGTAATTGCCTATGCTTCTGGACAGTTGAAGAAGCACGAGGTCAATTGCCTACGCCTCCTGATACTCCTATTTGTACATTGTTTGATCTAAAAAATAATGGATTGGGTTGAGTATTTATCATACTCAGTAGGTAACCTGACACTACCCTTTTATGAAAACACAGCAATGCATCGTACAAAGTTCAAAGTGGTTGCATGAAAGACATTGGGAATGCTAAATTTGTAATAGGTGCACATATGTATGCATAAAATGTATGTAATGCCATCTATTGAAATTCTTTATCAATCAAACTTCATTGCAATGCTAACAGTATGTCTAAGTTTAGAAAGTAGAAATCAATAGATTCACTATATCCTTGTCATGAGATCTAAACCATACGTCAAAGCAATGCATCATATATAATGAGTAGGAAATACTTAAAATAGTCTTCATATAAGGCAAATGATAGCATCATAAAGTAATATGCTCAGGGTCTCAAGCAACTCGTCACGAGTACTCGTTTATGACCATTTCAATGCTATATGCATATCAATATCACTGAAATCATAGGGTCACTATGCTCATGACCAGAATCCCTCTGGATCGCGTGTCTCGGATATCTAGAGACTAGTCCACCATAGCTTCCACGACGACTATGGATATGTCCTCGAAAGGGTGCCGTGAACACCTCCAGTGGTCATCCCTGTTTACCATAGCAGTCAGGGAAGGGACAATGCCATTTTTTGGCAGCGATACCATCCACCTTTTTGGTGGTAGAGGCTGGGAGGCCCAACCCGTGCCCCTCAGCATAAGTCATGCAATTTATGCATTTGTTTTCAAAGTATGGGAGTATTGTATAAAATCTACTCATGCTAGCACCTTATGCAATGTCATAAATCCATAACTTGTATAAAAACATTATTTCCCAACAACATTCTTAATTTAATGCAAGATTTGTCAAATACATAAATCATGAAAGCAAGTCCTGCATACTTGTATAAGAATATCAAGGTTTAAAACACATACTAGATATAGAAATAAAAATAGATATTGGGATGTATTTTGAAAATAGAGTAGTATCAGACTACCTACCTCTAGCATTGTTTCTAAGCTCGTGCCTGTCTTTAATTCGAGTCAATACCTTGGTACAGTCCTGAATGACATTCACAGACCAAGACGTTAGTTCTAGGTTCACAGGGCAAACGTTAGATCTATATGATTTGTTAGCTTCTATGGGTCACTTTATGAAATTCTTGGGTTGATCTAGTCTCTTGATCCTAAATTTTTAGGGTATCATTAGGTTCGCGTCAAAATTACGGACACAATGGTTCTTTCAGACTGTTAATCGGAGGCCTACAGCTCCTGAATTTGCATTTTTAGCATTGCACAATTATGGATGAACCAGATTTGTTCATGCATAGGGCCGGCGCGTCATGGTTCTCAAGATGCTCACGTGCCTTGGTCGAACTAGGACCCGCACCCATACAATGCGTGCACCCGAAGGCTGCGCCAGGGACTGTGTTTGCAAGCGCACACATGCCCAGACGATGAGCTATGACGCGCATCTTGGATGGCGTCGTGCGGACACATCTCCGATATTGACGCGGCTTGGCTTGGCTCCTGGGACGCTTGTGCGTCCTGGTCGAACCAAGACCATGCCCGGGATGCACCGGGACTGCGCCCATACACTGTCGTGTCCCCGTGCACAGTTGCGTGTACCCGAGGTCCGTCCCATGGGGTGCACTGCAGGTGTGCGTCACTCATCACAGCGTAGGACCATCCCCTTCGTTGGCCTGGTTCTAGGTCCGGCGACTTCCAGCTGGGAAGCACCAGATCCGATGTGGATTTGGCCCAAACCTAAGGGAAAAAACTAGAAGAAGAGGGGAAAGAAGAGAAGGAGGGAAAGGAAGGTACCTAAGCATGGTAGAGGCGGGGATTTGAGCTTCTCCGTGTCGCCCGAACCCTAAGGCCAAAAAACGCAGGGAAGAAGATGGGAGACGTGTTGGGAAGAGGGAGATGTACCTGGACGGCCACTGTGGAGCCTAGAATGTTTTCTCCAAACCCTCTTTGTCGGAGAAGAAGCATAGGAAAATTAGATGGTTGGAGGAGAGGGGAAGAGTAGGCTTTATAGCAGTGCTAAGGCGATGCTGCCATTTCCCCTGGCACCGCCTTGCAGAGGCGGTGCTGGAGTTTCTGGAAAAATTGGGAGAGGGGGGGAGTTTCTAGAGAAATAGAGAGAGGGGGGTTGGAGGAGGAAGAAGACAGGGGTGCCGTTATCAAAACGGCCCCGGCGTTTTTCGTCTTTTTCATTTTTAAGTACAATTTACCAAAATACCCTTAATCTTCAAATGCCTATAACTTCTTCATACGAGCTCCATTTTCAACGTTCTTTGAGGCGTTGGATTCTATTTTGAGTGTAGAATCTAATGGTACTGATTTTTCTTACAAATTATTATGTTTCCTATTTAATTTAAAATAAAACATCCAACTACCTCTTTAAGACTATTAAACATATAATAAACATCTATTCATTTCCAAAATAGACAAGTTACAATATCATTGGAAATTATCAATAGCATGGTTGTTCTTTATACAAAATGTCGCTAAAATTTGGGTCATTATAGTTTAGCACAGCTTTCCACCCCCAAACAGATGGCTAGATAGAGGGGGACATCCATACCATTGAGGATATGTTGAGGGCCCGAGCCATTGATTAGAAGGGTAGCTAGGATGATCATTTGTAGCTAGTAGAGTTTTCATATAATAATAGCTACCATGCGAATATTGGTATGACCCCATACGAGGCACTACATGGTATAACATGTCGATCACCCCAATACTAGAGTGATGTGGGAGAGAGAGACCTTGTGAGGTCTAAGTTGGTGTAGCAGTGTGCAGAGAAGGTCTAGTTAATTCAAAAGTGACTTTTGGTGGCCCATAATTGTCAATAGAGCTATGCCAATAAGAGGCTGAAGGACGTGGAGTTTACCGTCAAGATCATGTGTTCTTGAAAGTCTCCCATATGAAGGGAATGATGAGGTTTAGTAGTAAGGAAAAGCTTGACCCTAGATTCATTGGCCCTTTTGAGATTTTGAGGAGAGTTAGAGAGGTTTCCTACTAATTAGCCTTACCGCAGCTCAAAGATGTTCATGATGTCTTTCATGTATCTATGTTGCAAAAGTATGTGCCAAACCCCTCCACACATGCTCGAGTAGATACTTAGAGAATTGACACTTGATTTGTCATTTGCATAGAGAGCAGTGCAGATTTTGGACCAGAAGGTCCAAGAGTTGAGAATTAAGACTATTCCATTAGTCAAGGTCCTCTGGCAGCACCACTCTTCACAGAAGGTCACGTGGGAGACAAGGAGGAGATGAGGCAGACTCATTCTAAGTTGTTTGTATAGTTGCACTAAAATTTCATGGACAAAATTTTTATATGGAGGGAAGCATGTAATATTTGTAAATTTTCTCATATAATTATATAATATGATTTAAGAATTTCATGAAAATTATGACTTTGAGTTTTTAGAAAATTTATAATTATAAAGACCAAATTAAGAGTTGAAAATTAGATGATTGGATAGCGTTCAAAAAATGAAATCTAATGACACCAATAATTCCTAAAACAAAGTTTAGATGAAAAAGTTATGCGCATTTGAAGTTTAGGGGCATTTTAATAACTTTCCAAATGGGGCTTGTTTACCTGATTTTTAAAACAAAAAAGCTAGAAATGCATGGGGTTGTTTTGATAACAGCACCTCCCCTCATCATGTTAAGTGTACGGTATGCGGGAGATGGATCAGCCTTTTTGCAACCATCCCTGCAATATTTTAATGCATTTTAAACCCCCCATCTTCCCCATTTTTCTCATGTTTCTCCCCCTACCATTCCATTGAGTTTCACTAACAAACCCACTTCTCTTCTCCTTCTTCGACAAAGAGCACTCTACTAGACAGATTTTCCTGCTAGTCTGTAGGTAATCCTTTTCTCCCTCTCTCTTTTCTTTCCTCTCTCTTTTCTTTACTATTTTTCCTCTTTCCTCACTGGCTAGACTGGGTTTTCCAACCGGCAGAGGTTTATCAGGAAAAACCATGTCATAGTAGAAAAACCACCTCAAAGATAATTCAGATAGATGATTTGAGCTATTCATTGAATTCTCGGACCCTCAAAACCCTAGGAACAGTGAAAACAAACAATTTTTGGGACCATCTAGACTATAGATCAGAGGGAAAAAGAATAGACATTTGGGCGCTTTGTCCCCAGTGGACATTACACTTAGGACACACCCTGCAGATGCACACTTGAACATGTGCATTGAGCACAACTGTGCATGTGTGTGTGTCCTAGTGATGAAAATGCACCGGCTTGGGTTTTGGCAACTAAGACTCATGCCCATGCGTCTCGAACATGTGTCACAGATGCAGTGCATCCCAGTGACCCCATTTTGTAATATTTCATATACAAATTTGATCTAGGCCATTGATTTCTATCTAAAACAGAAAATATCTAATTTTTATCCAAGACATTTGTTGGATTCATCTATGGGTGAAAACTTAAATCTAACCACAATTTGACTTAATTAAAGCTTAAAATCATAGGATGACCTAGATTGGCTAGATCAATGGGTGATCAAGACTTGAAAATCAATCCATTGTATGATGTAATAGGTAAATTGAGGGATTTAATGGCTAGATTACATAGATTAACCTTGATTATGATCCAAATCACTGAATGAGATAAAACCATAGATTTGACTGATTAGATGATGATTTGACCATCAGATCAATAGATTGACTATTTGTATAACTATAGGTCTTATAAAACTTTGAGAATATGATTGATAGGGTATATGAGATACCCTATAGGATGTTTACAATGATCCATCGATCAGATCATCCCAAAAATTATATATTAATTAAACACGAGACCTTAGAAGTCATCAAGACTATTGATCTAATTGATCAAGATTAGATCTGAGCATCTAATGGTTAGATTAAATATGTAGATGGGAGAAAGACTAGTGGTAATACATTGATTGTTATGGATTGTGAGAAATTAAGTGATTTGGACTATAGATTTGCAACCTATGGCCAAGATCAAGGATCAGACAAAAGATTAAGGGAAATCAAACTTTAACTAGTGATGAATAAACACTAAGTTACCCAAATCAAGAAGGATCTAGAGTGATTTAGTAGAAATGATGAATGTTGAGCTATAAATGATGGATTTTGTTATATGAGATTTTGTACAAGTGCATCAGACCCTACTAATTTGAGAGGTGGCACACTTGAGAGAATTGGTTCTCATTAAGGTAGGTGACGATATTTAATATTGATATATTTTCCATAAATACCATGAATGTTATTTGATGATTTGATGCACGTCTATTTGGCCTTATGACTTTGTGACTATTATTTAGCATGTATGGTTTGTATTTATGCACGATCGTTCTAATTTATATGTTTTACATAGACTTATGATTTTTGGATATCGAGATGCTTTGAATCACTTGTTTTACCAGAATTGTTTATCCGTGGGTTTATTGAAGTGGCTTTGTAACACCCCAGGATTCCAATAGTCACAATATTGTCCACTTTGGGACGCCCATACACCCCTCACAGCTTTGTTCTTCCCTAGTTTCCTAGGAAAAAACATGTTGTGACCATTAGTGTTTCTTAAATTCTTATAAATATCCCAGTTTCCTCTCCCTAGGCAATGTGGGACTAACTCTATGTCCTTCACCCGAGCCTAGAAGCCTACTAGCCTTCTATTGGCTCGCCCTCTTTAGCCCAATGCTTCACATCTTCCTTGCTAAGGGAACACGTGTCCCCGTGTGATAGCCATGACCAGGAGCTTGCGTGCGGCTAGCCACCACACCACGAGGGGAACTGGCTTTGATACATTTGTAACACCCTGCGATTCCAACAATTACAATATTATCCGCTTTGGGGCACCCATACACCCTCACAGCTTTGTTCTTCCCTAGTTTCCTAGGGAAAACGCGTTGTGACCGTTAGAGTTTCTTAAATTCTTATAAATATCCTAGTTTCCTCTCCCCAGGCAATGTGGGACTAACTCTATGTCCTTCACCCAAGCCTAGAAGCCTGCCAGCCTTCTATATTCCCGCCCTCTTTGGTCTAGTGCTTCACATCTTCCCCCGTAAGGGAACACGTGTCCCCGTGTGATAGCCATGACCAAGAGCTTGCGTGTGGCTAGCCACCACACCACAAGCAGAACTAGCTTTGATACCATTTGTAACACCCTGGGATTCCAACAGTCATAATATTGTTTGCTTTGGGGCTGCCATACACCCCTCACAGTTTTGTTCTTCCCTAGTTTCCTAGGAAAAATGAATTGTGACCATTAGAGTTTCTCGAATTCTTATAAATAGCCCAATTTCCTCTACTAGGCAATGTGGGACTAACTCTCTGTCCTTCGCCCCAGCCTAGAAGCCTATTAGCCTTCTCTTGGCTTGCCCTCTTCAGCCTAGGGCTTCACAACATTTTACCAAATATTCTTGATGTGTGAATAAAATTTTGAAAAATACTAAATTACATGCATGCATAGGATTTTTTAATTGACAAGGATATTGATGTAAACATGAAAGATTCATACACAACAAGGATAAAATTTAAGAAAGGAATTTTCTAATCATAATCATGAATATATGTATATGTATATATATATATATATATATATAACATGACAAATAAAAAATACATACCCACTATGATCAATATCAGCTAAGATAGTGTAGTTTGAAGACAAAGTTGTATATAATTCCAATTCAATTGTGGTGTTTTAGTTGAAGCTAAAGTAGAGTAAAAATGCACCTAAATGAGCTTTAAGCTATTTATGTATGTAGTCTAGCATGCTTCTACATGAAGACAGTTGAAGACAGGAAAGAAGATAGTTATTGGACATTAATATATTTTATAAGCAAGTTTTTAAAGAGGATTAATATAAACCATCTTCATAAGTAGGATTTTAAAGATAGTTAAGATAAACCATGCTTGTAAGTAGGATGTTTAAAGACATTTATCCATAGCTGTCTTCTTAAATATAATTTTTAAAGATGTTTATTACCAATCATCTTCTTGAACTTTAATTTTTTAAAGACAGTTTTGCCAAACCATCTTCTTAAGTTCTTACAATGAAGAAAAGTTCTTTTAGCAAAGCTTTTTAAGATGGTTATGGGATAACAATCTTCCTAAGTATGATTTTTAATGATGGCTTTTAGTCATTGTCTTTGACTATGTTTACAAAGGTGGTTATTTGAAAACCATCTTCTTTTTGTTGTCTTCGAAAGCACCAATGTAGTAGTGAAGTGTGATTAAAAATTAAACTTGCTATAGTTTTTACTAAATACTTTTCCAATATATATATATATATTCTTACTAAAATTATTTAGACTTTTAAACCTTTTGTTGTTAAATGTTACATCATGAATATCATTATCATAACTCCTTAAATCTTTACTAACTTTGATTTATCTTCTTCTATATTTTCTCATTGTTTTTGTTTTATCTTTAAATCTAAACAAAACTCTCTCCCTCTCCCTCACCCTCTCTGTCTCTTCCTATTTAGGCATATAAAAATCAGCTATCATATGTCCACTAACCTTAGATATTCACTCACCAATTTATCTTTTCTCATTTATGTTCTTTCTCTTGGTTAGTCTTTTACTAGTTACATTTTTAAAATAGTTAGCTCTAGCCATATAATCTATCCTATATTATCTTCTTAAAAGTTAATACATCACTCTTACATTCTTAAGACAATTTAGGTCTAACCACATAATTTATCTTATACTAGAAAGGCACATGTGCTTTGCAACAGAAAGAAGATAGGTTCAAAAAGAGAAATGGGTAGGTGAAAATCTAGGATTAGTGCAAATAAATTTATAATTGGTGATATTTATGAATCAAAATTGGAAGAGAGAGATAGAGAATGTGTGTATTTGTGTCTTTTTATTAGGAGATGGCAAAGAAAAATATATATTTAAAGAATTACTATACTTTGTGTAGGCATCTATACCAAAAATATTAAGACTAGAGAATATATACTTTAGGAAGACCTCCTATCATGCCACAAAATATAGAATATTTATTTAAGGGTTAAAAGTGTGACAGTTTCTTAGGGTAGTCAATCATGTGATTAAAGATACAATTTCATATGACATCAAAACTCCAAAATACATTTATTTAACTATAACAGAGCACCAGGTACTACACCTTGAACATTTTTGAAATCATATCTCAAATACATGAGATTTTGAAATTATTACAACTTCTTAAAATACTAATAAAAGTGTTTCCATAAGCAATAGTATACCTTAAATTATAACTTGATAACAAGGAACACTTTAACTTCTTACATGCTTCAACGAACATTTGGCACTCCAGTCTTCACTCCATTGAAACTTCTTCCCTTTCTCAGTCAACTCCACTAATCTTAGATATTTCACTAATATCTCATTGAACTCGTTTTCGGTAATTATATTGATAACTAATCACTTGATTTACCTCTTTCTACAAAGTTGTATGTAATTGATCATGGATAAACATATTTCATTACTAAAAAAATCCTTTCACAAGCTTTAGAACACAAAATCACTATTTTAATGCACATGAGAGAATATAATTTTGAAAACCCATTTTCCATAAATAGTTTTAAAAGTTTGATTCAAATTTGATTTGTATCAATAAATCCTATGTGAATCAATAAATTGCACTACTAAACTTAATGTTTTTGAAGATGACAAAGAGAAGATGGTTTTTGTGCAATCGTCCTATTAGAAAGAATTTAAGATGGTTATAGAAAATTTTCTTAAAAATTCTATTTAATAAAATGTTTTTCCATAATCTGTTTTAAAAAGTCATTGGTGGGAGTTAAAAATTTTGAAGATTTTTGTAGGAAGAACATAAGAAGATAGTTAGAGAAAATCATCTTAGAAAAACTCATTTAAGAAGACAGTTATAAAAAAAGGTTATTAAAAAGCTTGCTTAAGAAGATGCTTAGAGAAAACCATTTATAAAAACTTAATTGAGAAGATGATTAAAAGATCTGCCTTAAAAAAAGTGTGATTACAAAGATGGTTAGCAAAACCATCTTAAAATCATCTTAAAAAATAATGATTAAGAAGATTAAAGAAAAACCGCATTAAAAAGTACTAATTAACAAATCTGATTGAAATTTTTGAAATTTATTTTGGAAGAACTTAATAAGATGGTTATAATAATCATCTTAAAAAGGTGAAAAAAAGAGAGAGAGATGGGTTTTAGTAACCTTCTTACAAAGCATGTTTTTCTAATATAGCTTTTGAGAACCTTCTTAGAAAATTCTTTAAAAAATCTTAGAATATCATGATATAACTACCCATATTCTAGTTCCCATCGCTCCATCCAAAACCCATCTAGTTTTGATCACCCTCCAAAACCCTAATTCTCTCTCTCTCTCTCTCTCTCTCTCTCTCTCTCTCTCTCTCTCTCTCTCTCTCTCTCTCTCTCTCTCTCTCTCTCTCTCTCTCTCTCTCTCTCTCTCTCAAATATATATATATATATATATTAATTATGGATATCACCAACAATCTCCTTTTCCCTCTCTCCAACAATCTCCCTTCCCCCAAATCCCACTTGTTGCAGTTCCTTATCTCCATCCTCCATTGGGTTTTCTATAGTGAAGAGGAAAAAAAAAGAAAAGGAAAAAGGCCAATGGTTTCCCTTCATGAGTTTGATGGTTTCTCTTTATGATTGTATGGTTGATCTATGATTAGAAACCCAAAACTAAATCAGTAGTAACTCAACAAGGTATGTCATTTTCTTGTTGTATATCTTGATTTTGAGCATGTTGAATTGTAACATAAGTCATGTATAGATCATTATCATGATTGTGTAGTTAGATTAGTGACTTGAGTTATCTTTTATTTTATTTTTATCTATTGAGTTATCTTTTATTTTTTTTTATCTATTTTGTGTAGTTAGATCTCTATGATTTTAGTTATGTTCTAGCTCTAAGTCTCTCTCTCTCTCTCTCTCTCTCTCTCTCTCTCTCTCTCTCTCTCTCTCTCTCTCTCTCTCTCTCTCTCTCTCTCTCTACCATTTGAAAAAATGGATCTCTATAAGTGATGGGTTTCATTGGTGATGAAAACTTTAGAGTCGCATTCAATAGACAATGGCAAAGGCATGACTTTCTTAGCTAGTACTCATGTTTTGATGAGGAATATTGTCTAGTTGCATTTTAGATTAATGATCGTACAGCATATTATTTGTATTGAATCTATCTTTAAAACAGCTAGCATTCATCTCCTTCCATAAGGTCCAAAATATTGCCAAGAAACGTGATGTCTATAGTATCTTTGTTTTGAGTTTCATTCTTACTTCTTTCCACTATGAATAGTGTTTTCCAATCATTACAATAAGAAATGCATCATGATGTATTTAATTATCACAAATCATGTACCATGGACTTATTGCTATTGGTGCATCTTCACTACCATTGTGGTAGTCCTTTACCCAGACTTCCTTGTTTTGGGTTCATCTATAGATTTTTATAAAGGAATTTTATTAATAAATATATCATGCTAAAATAGAATACCGCTTTCTAAGTAGCACCTAAGCATAGTATTGCTTTTGAAGATTTCTAAATTTTTCATAATACATCTCAAGATGTATGAACATTTTTTACCACTAATCCTATTCCATATACCATTCAAACTTAGATTTGTATCTTTCTATAATAACTATTCTTGACAAGCTTTACTCCTTCATTGCATATTCTAGAAGCCATTTGATAAGACATTCTCTATTCATGTCTTTTAGTCTTTTAATTCCCAATCCAATAGCTTTAAGAGGCTTGAAAACTATGTCCCTTTTGAGCAAATGATACTTGTTTGAATTTTCAGCTCCTTTCCATAGAAACTTTCTCTATATCTACTCTAGTTTAAGAATGATTGATGTAGGGATGTTAGAAAACTAACATGAAATATAATGGCATGCTAGTAAGAGATGCTTTTAAGAGAATGACTCTCCATCAAATTGATAAACATGTTCTTTTTCAAGTAGCAAACCTTTGATATTTCTATAGAATAACATTCTTCTTCTACAACCAAATTCGTAAGCAATTTCTTGTCTAACATTCATTCCAAAATCTTGTTGAGTAGTATATTGATACCATTAACAAATTCATCAATTTTCTAGATTCATTGATGACCAACACAAAAGTTTGAATGAACTTATCTAATTAACTACTATGAATATGGCATGGTGCTAATATGATGCATTATGTTAGAATATGTTTTTAGGTAAACTAACTTGAGGACTCAAATGTTAATAATAATTAAAAAAGAAGCCTAAGGAAACAACCATGCGTCTCATGAACTTAGAATTGTTAGTTATAAGTTACTTAAATGAAAAGCTTCACTATAAGAATTAATTGAGAAATGAAGTTAGAATCATCATGAAACTTAATTTCATGTTAATAATTCTAAAAATTATGTCTTTTATTAAACAATATATATATATATATATATATTTGCCATTCTGGAATTGTCTTCTAGGATTTTGGTAGTGGTTCTTAGATGTAATGATTTCATTGTATTCTTGTTTCCATTCTATGTTAAATGGATCATTGAAATGTCTATCCATGCTTACACCTATAATGACTCTTTTTAACTAGATTGTGATACTTTAAAAAAAAAAAAATCTTGTTTTATGACCTATTGCTAAGGAATTTACATTTCAAAGTGATTGAATTATTGAATAAATTGAATGCAAAGTGATTTTTTATGCATTAATTTTAAATAAAATATTTTTCCTTGTACAGGAAGAATGGAACATGAAGAATAGGCTTATTTTGACCCAAGTTTTTTAATGCATTTTAAATGTAAATTCCTCTTCTAATGCTAGATTGATCCCTATTTTAAAACCCAAGTTATGAAAAACCATGTAGTAGAATTATCCTTCACTTGAAATTCATTTTTCAAAAACACCATGTCATTACTGGAAATTCATTTTTTAATAGTCAAATGAAAAGTTCATTTTTACAAAAAATCTGGTTGTGTTTTCTCCAATTTTCAGACATCATGGATTTAATGCATCCAATGTAAATAGCCTAATAAAGAATTTTTTTTCAAAAACTAAAATAATTGGAGACTCAGTCTCCTTTCTTGTCAGATTTTAAATGTAAACACATATCTTAGATACACATATGTCCAAGAAGAAATCATATACTTACCTTATCAACACAATGCATGTTATTACTATCCTTGTCCTTAGTTCCGTTTGCCTTGAGTTGCTTTTCCTTTAAGTCAAATCCTTCCAAGTATTAGATATTGTAAGCAATTACAATATCTTAGCAAAATTTGCATGTGTAGGTAGCTCTGACATCTCTAAAAACTTATGAATATTTGGATTTGGAATAAATGATTGGTTTAATTCAAATTCATGTTATAATGGAGTTGGCTTTGGAAAGTGTTGATGTTTTTCGCAAGTGCACGGGCTATTGTAGTGTAGCTTATGCAAGTACGGGTCGATCCCACGAGGACTTCATTTAAAATCATAGAGTTTTCAATAAAATTTAATTAATAAAAGAACCAGAACAAATAATATACTAGAAATAAACTAACAATAAACTAATATCTAGATTTATTCATTGTTGCAATGTACACAATTATTTATTCTAAAGAAAATAAAAAAATAAAACTAAAAGCCGTCCTGGATAAGCCTATCCCTGGATAATCAGAATGTGGATAAGTCAAAATTGGAATAGCACAGGGACACAGATGGTATTAAACCAAGGACTCGGATGGAATTAATCTGAGGACACAGATGGAGTTAGATTGGAGACCCAAATGGTATTTCATAGATCTGTCAGGGGCAAACTTGTCATTTTCTCAGAGTTCTGGTTTTAAATAAAAAAACCAGGAAAACGTGGATGAGAAAACCGTAGAGGGAGGGAGAAGAAGAGAGGAGAAAGGAGGGAGGAAGGAGAAGAAGAAGGAAAGGGAAGTGGTGACGCAGGAGAAAACCTGTTCTGGGTTTTCTTCCCTAGGATCGTGCGATTTGGAGAGGAGGGGAGAAACTGGCCGGATAAGAATAGGAGAGGGAAAGCGATGGGAGAAAACCCACACGGGAGTGGAAACCCAGTTCGGGTTTTCTTCTCTCGTCTGACCGAAGGTGGAAAAAAACGCCAGAGAAGAAAATGGAGCAAAGAGGAAGGGGTTCTGGATGTTGGTGCAGGAGTGAGAGATAGGTTGGGCCGTGGAGGTGAAGATGGCTGGTGCTGGCCTGGGAAAAGAGCTGGAGGTTTATTCTGCTTTTGCCTTCAGGTCAGCCTATAAGGAAGGTAGAAGCAGAGGGAATGGAGCAGAGAGAATGGAGAAGAGGAAGATGAGATTGGGGGTGTGCCCTCTTCCCCTGTCCAACCAATAGGGAGAGTGAGAGAAGTAGGGAGATCTCAGGCGGGATGGTGTTGGGCACAAAAATAGAGAACAAGAGGGAGAGGGAGATAGAGGGGGTGTTGCCGACGGTAAAGAAGATAGAGGAAGCAAGAGATATGAGGTGGGAGGTTGTGGTGAATAGGGAAGATGAGGAGTCGGCCAACAGAGAAAATAGCTACAAGCTGGTTTCCAGGAAATCGAGAGAGGAAAAAAAATAGAGAAAAGAGGGGGTGATGTGTGTCAGGTGGAAGGAGAGAGAGAGAGAGGAAGGAGTGAGGGATTTAAAGAGGGAGAGTAAGACAAAAAGGAGGGATAAGGTGAATGAGAGAAGGGAGAGAAGAAAGAGAAGGTGGGGGTGAAGAGAGGAGAGTGAGAGTGAGAAAGAGATGGATAGAGAGGGAGAGTGTGAAGCAAAGAAGAGAGGGAACGTGAGAGAAAGAGAAGAATGTGCCAGCCAGCCCTCCCAAAAGAAAAAAAACTGTGGGAGTCCCCTTTGGGGAGTGGAGAAGGGGAATATAAGAAGAGGGAGATAAGAGATAGAAGAGAAAGAGAAAGAGAAAGAGAAAAGAGATGAGATAAAAGAGAGGTAAGAAAGAGAGTGGGGTCGACTAGAATTCTAGACTTGCTAGAACTCTGGAGTCTTCAAATTTCTTCTGTGTCCATGAAACTTCATATGATCTCCATCTAATATCATTGATTTGATTTGGAGTGTCCACACCTGAGTTGACTGATCTGCAATGCACAGGACCTAATTAGCACAATCTAAACCGTTCATTAGCTTTAATAATCATCTAACCAGTAAATTTTACAATTCAATGGTTGGATGGCGAATTAAAGCTAAAATAAAATATTTTATGTAAAATCTTAAAATTAATGGTCTAGATGCTCTAATTAAATACTAAATTAGAGGTTTTTTTTTTTTATATTTATTTATCAAAATTGAATACTTAACACACCCCCAACCAGCATTTTGCTAGTCCCTAGCAAAAGATACAAAAAAAAATCAACTCAAATTTTTTTATTTTTTAGGTCATTTCCATTTTTTTTCTTCGAGAATTATTTTAAATAAATCCATCAACTTTAGCAAACTAATAAAGATGACTGAATAAATCAAAACCTTACCCATATGCTAAAAGTATTCCATTCTAACTCAGATCTCAGAGTGAGTGTGTGCATATACAGTCTACACATAGAATAATCTTTATCTCTAAGTAGACTTCTGACTTTTGAACTCCATTTGAAATATGTTTTGACCTCAATCCTTACTAATGACATACACTCAGAAATAAAGTCTCTCAGATAAAGGGTTCAACTCATATTTCTCTTTTGATTATGAGAAGAGTTAATAAAAGCAAATTTATGTCACATATACTCATGAAGAACGGGAGTTACTAAGGAATTGTTTTGATCCCTTTGAAATGGATGCCATTGCCTTTGAATATTTAGAGATACTATTCTTTTAATCCTATTTATTTATTTCCTCATCAAGACTATATTCATCCTAGAATCAATAGATCTTTAACTGGGACGAAACATAGGCTTAGGACAGGGTACAAAAGAAAGGGTATAAGGATATTCAAAGTTTCTTCAAAAAAATAAGTAGAGGTCTTTTACTAAAGTTGACAACGCTTCTTTTCTTTGCTGAAGTGAATATTTATTTTTCTATTTCTTTGCATTCTTCAAATTTTTATTTTTTTTTTCAGAATCTTTTCTTTCTTTTTCATGTCTTTTGACTCACTTTGAAGAATATTTCTTTTCTTCATATCCACTTTTCTACTTTCATTACAATTAAAAGATATTCCTTCATTCATCTCTAACTTATTTTTCAAAGAAAATTGGTAATGGATAATTTATACTGGGTTAATAGGGATATAGGTTAATTTGGGTGACAAAAAAAAAAGGCTTAATATAAAAGGCTCAAGTTGGCTAACTAGTAGTGAAAATACTTCTTGGTAGGCTTTATGTCTCTAGGTTAACAACAAGGATGGCCTAAATCATTTTCTAGGTTTACTATAATCTATAAAAATCAATGAACTTCCAGAATTTTAAAGGTAGCATTCTAATTATCCAGGTAATTAGCCAAATTTAAGATTTGGGGATCAATTTTCTTTAAGCACACTGAAGAAAATTAAGAACATTTATAACCTCTCAAAAAGGATGAATGGCTCTAAAACTCACTTAGGTTATAGGTCTCCACTGAATTTCTTCAGGATCTCTAAGTTATAGCCACTTATCAATCTAGACTATCTATATGCAACTATGTGTATAGATGTTATCTGAGACTTTGCTTTCATGGAATACTTTAGAAAATGAGCAAAATGATGAATTAATCATATTCAATTCCATTACTAAGCTAAAGTTATCCATATTATACTTCAGAAAATCCAATTCTCATCATAGTATAGGAAATGACCTAAAATTTTTCACTTTTTCAATCTTTTTTTTTCTTCCTAGTCATATCTTCCCATGTTGGTATGGAACCTGGTGGCATTGAATGAAACTACATCTTAGCCTTTTCCTTTAAAGAAAAAGAAAATAGTTTGAGTCTTACCATATTTAAGTTGATGTTTTGTGTATGTTGAGTCATGCTTACTTCATCGAATTCTTTTAAATGCATGTAAGGACTCTTACTATCCAAACCATAGAATTTGGGAAGTAATTGAATTACTCCTACCTTTAATTCAATCATACCAGCATTTGGAGGTAAAAGTATACATGAAAGTGTACTGGTATAATTAGGCTGTAAATAGTCTCTTAGTGTTTTCCCACAAGGATTTTGGTTATGCCAACCATCCTCATATGTTTTATGTTGGGCCTTTCTCTTATTTCCATGTGATTGAGAATGATTCCTTCATTGATCTATATCATCATTAAATAGAGGTGGAGGATCATCATCATCAAAGAGAGGATTGTTCGTCCATGAGGAAACATCATTATCAAAGATGAAAGGTGATTCATCATCATTAAAGAGTGGATTGTTTCTCCATGGGGAAATATCTTCTCTATTAATGCTAGGGTGTAAATTACCCTTTTCATCAGTGTTTAAATTATTCATTAGGTGCAACTGATTATGTCTTCTCTTTTTTATTTATTTAGAAGACTATCCTAAATGATACAACCTAAATGCCTAAAATGATGCATAATTAAGGACACAATCAAGCAATCCCCTAAGGCTAACAAGCATACATATTTTGATTTTCTATGGGGGTGATGCTTTTAATTAGCCTATTCTAATGCTCCTACTCTCTTTAGGAGTTGACTACTGCTCATTAGTTAGGTTCTAACCACAGCGGTTAATACAACCCTCGTGTAAGGAGGCGTTTAGACCTCACAAATGTCAATAGGAGGTGGAGGAAGAGTGAGGCTCTATTAGACAATCCCCAATAACTATAGTGATCAAAAGCTACTGGAGTGACAACAAATTGTATCATATTAAGAAGGTCCTACGAGCATATGATAACCCTATAGGTCTCTTCTAATTGATTTTACTATGAATGGAGGGGTTGCGCGCTTGAGGTGATTATCTTAGGTGGGCCAAGGAGTAGTGATGAAATCCACCCTTGATCTTGTGGGGGTAGGGTGCCCTTACTAATTAATTTTCACACACCATGGCAATTTGATCAACATATAATTCACCTTAAAGTGTTAGACGTGTCCTAAAATGCAATTAAAAAAAAAAAAACTAATGCAAAATCCTAAAATGCAACAATTATAACAGATGCTTTCTATATGCAATTAACTACCAAACAATGCAAAATTACACTAAATGCAAACCCTAATCTAAGAATTTAAATGAGTAAGAAGACTTATAGTGAGGTTTCTGATGAAGATCAAGTGTGGGCCACCTTGTCCTACACTTGCGTTGTATTATTACAACCCTTTAAAAAATTGAAATTAAAAATGCAAATTACAAAGGGGCCTCACTACAAGATTCACTCAAAAATTCCTAATCTAGGAAAGCAAGAAAAATCTATCTAATTGATGAAGCTCCACTCCAATTTCTTGAAAAAGAAGAATAATAATTAGTACCAAATTCAGCAAATAAAGTGGTTATGCATTAAAAAAATTTAAAGATGCATCTAAGAATGCCTAAAATGTAATTCCTAATTTTTTTATTTTTCTGATTTTATTTTTTTGGATTTTTAATTAAATTTTATAAAAACTCCATTGCAAGTCCCCGGCAATGATGCCAAAAACTTGTTGATGTTTTTGGCAAGTGCACGGGCTATTGTAGTGTAGCTTATGCAAGTACAGGTCGATCCCACGAGGACTTGATTTAAAATGATGGAGTTTTCAATAAAATTCAATTAATAAAAGAACTAGAACAAAGAATATACTAGAAATAAACTAATATCTAGATTTATTCAATTGTTGCAATGTACAAAATTATTTATTCAAAAGAAAACAGAAAATAAAACTAAAAGTCGTCCTGGATAAGCCTATCCCTGGATAATCAGAATGTGGATAAGTTAAAATTAGAATAGCACAAGGACACAGATGCTATTAAACCAGGGACTCAGATGGAATTAATTTGGGGTCACAGATGGAATTAGACTAGGGACCCAAATGGTATTAAGAGAGGAGAAAGGAGGGAGGAAGGAGAAGAAGAAGAAGAAGGAAAGGGAAGTGGGGACACAGGAGAAAACCCATTCTGGGTTTTCTTCCCCAGGATCGTGCTACTTAGAGAGGAGGGGAGAAATTGGCCGGAGAAGAATAGGAGAGGGAAAGAGATGGGAGAAAACCCACACGGGAGTGGAAACCCAGTTTGGGTTTTCTTCTATCGTCTGACCGAAGATGGAAAAAAATGCCAGAGAAGAAAATGGAGCCGGAGAGGAAGGGGTTCTAGATGTTGGTGCAGGAGTGAGAGATAGGTTGGGCCATGGAGGTGAAGATGGCTGGTGCTGGCCTGGGAAAAGAGCTGGAGGTATATTCTGCTTCCACCTTCGAGTCAACTTGGAAGGAAGGTAGAAGCAGAGGGAATGGAGAAGAGGAAGATGAGATTGGGAGTGTGCCCTCTTCCCCCGTCTAGCCAAGAGGGAGAGTGAGAGAAGTAGGGAGATCTCAGGTGGGATGGCGTTGGGCACAAAAACAGAGAACAAGAGGGAGAGGGAGACAGAGGGGGTGTTGCGACTGGCTGAGGTGTTGCCAACGGTGAAGAAGATAGAGGAAGCAAGAGATATGAGGTGGGAGGTTGTGGTGAATAGGGAAGATGAGGAGTCGGCCAACAGAGAAAATAGCTACAAGCTGGTTTCTAGGAAATCAAGAGAGGAAAAAATATATAGAAAAGAGGGGGTGATGTGTGTCAGGTGGAATGAGAGAGAGAGGGACGAGTGAGGGATTGAAAGAGGGAGAGTAAGACAAAAAGGAGGGATAAGGTGAATGAGAGAAGGGAGAGAAGAAAGAGAAGGTGCGGGTGAAGAGAGGAGAATGAGAAAGAAATGGATAGAGAGGGAGAGTGTGAAGCAAAGAAGAGAGGGAACATGAGAGAAAGAGAAGAATGTGCCGGCCAGCCCCCCCAAAAGAAAAAAAACTATGGGAAACCCCTTTGGGGAGTGGAGAAGGGGATTATAAGAAGAGGGAGAGAGAGACAAAAAGAGAGAGAAGAGAGAGAAAAAGAGATGAGAGGGATAAGATAAAAGAGAGGTAAGAAAGAGAGTGGGATCCACTAGAATTCTAGACTTGTTAGAACTCTGGAGTCTTCAAATTTCTTCTGTTTCCATGAAACTTCATCTCATCTCTATCTAATATCCCTGATTCGATCTGGAGTGTCCATGCCTGAGTTGACTGATTTGCAATGCACAGAACCCAATTAGCACAATCTAAACCATTCATTAGCTTTAATAATCATCTAACCACTAAATTTTATAATCCAACGGTTGGATGGCCAATTAAAGCTAAAATAAAATATTTTATGTAAAATCTTAAAATAATGGTCTAAATGCTCTAATTAAATACTAAATTAGGGGTATTTTTATCAAAATTGAACACTTAATAGAAAGGGACATTGGATGTGTCATGTCTTCTATAAGAAAAATGCTTTGAAAAACTTATGTATTGAACTAGGTTCATTAATGCATTGGTTGCATGATTTGAAATGGAATTATACTTGAATAGATTATACGTCATGAGTTATGTGGTTATGTTATTTGACAACAAATTTTGAAAATGAAGATTTATAATTGCATTGGTTGCATGGTAGTGTATGCATGATAAAAAAGGGCAAGGACTTGGTTTTGAAAGTGACACTAGATGTGTCATGACTTGAAAAGGAAATCAATTGAAAAAATTATTATAATGAATTGGATTCAGTAATGCATTGGTTGCATGGTTTTAGCTTAAAAAAACTTTTAAGTCATTTGATTTGATAGTATTTGATATTATATAGATAGGGCATATTAATACCCAAGTGATTTCAAGTTGCTAAGCCTATGGGCTCCAAGGGAGGGGTAAATGTACGAGTTGGCCTCTTAGCCCTTGATCACCAAAGGTGAAAATGATATCCAATGTCCAAAAAGAAGCCTGTTTCTATACTGGTGGGATAGACCACTACATGTTTTCACCGCACCATTTTTAGACTAACTATAGCCCTTATGAGGATGTGATTAAGATCCCATAGGAAACTAGGCAACAAGCAACTCAGTGATATAGTCATGATCATAGATGTTCCATAAAATTTCTATTTTGACTCCAAGTGAATTGTTTGATGGCTTCATTAGGGATGTTCAATCACTAATATAATAGGAGTGCATTTTTAACTGAAAACACATACCATTTTTAGTCTTGTAATTTCAAACATTTGCATGCCTAAGATGACCATTCATGACTCTATTATGTTAGGTCACACAATACCTTAAACCCCACTGCCATTCCACCCCAAATTGAACAAATTTATGTACTAAAATGGGATTCACACCTAGCTCAATGACCAGTGAACCATTTTGAATAGTTAAATTACTGCTATAATTTAGTTTTTGAGAAAAATAATTTGAACACAAATTAAACATACAAGTGGACTTCTATAAACATAGAGTTCCCATGAATTATAAGTATCTTTCAATAACTAAATAGATAACTTAAACGAGGTGGTAATGCCGAAAATGTCACCATAGTAAACATGCAATCTTGACTAAACTTAGACTATTCTCAACTACTAGATAATTAACTTTCCATCTAACATTAGCAAATTGTTGGCACCAATCTATGATAAATTACATTGAGTCATTTGTGCATTATACTCATCATTAAACTTTACAAGCATTATAGCTTATATGGTTTACCAGTATTTTGAGTAAACATGTTATTTGATTCCAAAACAGTTTGAGCATGGAAACTTATGTTATTTAAATGTCCATAATATATTTGAATGTGCTTTTACTATCAGGTAATGCACTCATTTACGATGAGATTCACGTGATACCTTGAAAATTTATGAATTTTAGCATCATCTAGTTTCATGAATACATTTGTATGACTTTTTGGAATGGCTTATGCTTTCAATAAATGAACATTTGAGAAGTTTATTGTTACGCAGTGTTATATGACCTTATCCATGTATATTATTTTAGTTTGTCTAAGATAGGCTAAGGATTGTTTCATATCGATTTGTAATTGCATTTGAAAGTTTTTCACGTATTGATTATCACATGAATCTACTCAATGGAATGTTCTGTATATTCTCACTATATGACTTTTGAAAGTTATTTTGAATGGTGACGAACCCTTTGGAAGCTATGCTAAGGAAGGCAGTTGGCCGATGTTGCTCTAACTTCTGATATATGTTGATACCTACCCAAAAAAATGGTCTTTAGGGTGGTTGTAAACTGGGAAGTCTCCACTCATCCTACTCTGTTCTCCCTAAGAGTGAGCAATGTTGATCATGGGGTATCTATGATCCATAGCTAATGTAGTTCTTCATGCATGGTGGGCCTTTTGTCCATATCTTTGCAAGACATATAGTGCTATGCAGGTTATCCTCGAGGGCTAATGACAAAATTGCCTATATGGCTTTAGTAAACCTCTACTTTGTGATTTGAGGCACTGTGAAATCTTTTCTTTGTGATATTAGATAATTATAGGTCACTACTTTATGATCTGAGACATTTGTGGATCTCTACTTTATGATCTAATATAGGTTATCTAATTTGTGTTTGAGGTATTTTCTAAATTTTTGTGATTAATTAGGAGATTAATCTAATTTTGTGAATTTGATGTTGATGGTTTAATCGTACACCATATTTCCTACAATCATATGTTTGGAATGGTTTTAATCTAATATGGTGGAATTCCTACTAAGTTGTCAAACTCACCCCTTTACAACCACATTTTTAGGAGAAAGTGAGATAAGCAAAGTTGAGTCAAAGGCGATAAGAAACAATGAAATAAAACGTATGAAGACCTAGAACATTTGTTTATTTATGTTTCAAGGAACATTTCTATTCTTTAATGGATGTAATAATTATTCCAACTTTAACTTAGTTTAAATTTTAATTATGACTATTTTAGTTCATTAGGCTATGATTTAGTAGGTTCTAGTCGTGCTTATATTATATTGCTATTTTCAATATGCTCGGAGTTTTAGATTAGTGCCTAGGATTGCAAGTACTATTTTTTGAAATCTATGGTATTTCTAAAATAGGTTTGAAAACAATTCACATGGACATCCAATCCATTTAAAAGGATTTAAAAATATACAATGGAAGTTTCTTAGAAATAAAAGAAGATTAAGAGTCACATGAAGACTTTTTGCTTACTCTCTCTCTCCTAGTCAACCAAAAGAAGAAGACAAACCAATAATTAGAAGTCTTATCCATGCAAAGATAGTGAGATCTACTTGGTCCCATGAGATACATGATGAAATATCTAAGAAGCAAGGCCATTCATTGTAGGGTACTTCAATTCAACTGTGGAGAGAAAATGAAGCATAATGATGATCTACATGTTCTAATTGGATCTCATTTATTCAAGAAAGGAGAAGCATGATCTAAGGGTCAGGAGTGAAGCATTGAAAAGATAAAAACCTTGGCCACCTTTCCCATGTTGAGTCAACCCTAAATTCTAATGAAATTAAGATCTCAACCACCCATCTCATCCAATGGTCCACCTTATTCTTAGGGTTTCTATAACCAACACATAGACACCCAATTGGAAGAAAATGCACCCCGCTAAAAATTTATAATTTTGAAATTGCTAAGATTCCCTCCACCTCCTTTCCATATCTTTCCCTTCCCACTTATTCCTTTACTTTCCCACTATTTTTATTTCCATATTATCCCCTTCTAAGTTATATTTTCCACTCCCATTTGAAAAAGGTGCATTCCCCCACCTATCCACCTTCTAATTTTTAGACTATTTTCTAATCTACTTCTTTTCCTTCTTGCCTAAGGAATTCTCTTTCCTATCTTACCCAATATATTTTCCTACCTCTTTCCTTCCTCACCTTCCCATTCCATACCCAAACACCATTCCACTTGGATCCACTTTTCTAATATGGAATTCACGACCCCACCTCCCTTCTGTTCCTTGCATTTTCAGATTCCATCTTCTCTTTCATCTCTAACATTCAACTATCCTTTCTCCATAGATCCTAGCCATCCATCCCTAAGTCTTCCACTTTATATTTAAGATGATAAGAAGAAGGAACACTTTTATCTTTTACCTTTCCCTTATCAATGAAAGCTAAACCTAGTAGAAACAAAGGGAGAGCATTCACCTTTACCAAAGCTCCCACATGATTAAGTTCAATCTTTTGGAGAAGAGGTAAGAAGCTCTTCCATCCCCACTCCCCTTTCTTCCTTTTTTCCATCTTCTTATTCCCCCAATTCTTCTTCCTAACTTTAGCATTACTCCACCACTTCTCCTTAGTTCGTATGCATACCCCATCTATCTCCATCTTCTCTTCCTTGCCTAAATCCTTCCACCATTCTAACCTTCCATCTTTCTTCCTTTCATTTTCCTTTCTTCTTTGGGGTTTGGTAATAAAGGAAAGAAAGAGAAACCTTGTGTCCTCTATGGTAGCAAGGGCTCTTTGCAATCTAAAAGCATGGTTGAGATACTTTGGATTTTGGTATGTTGGGTTAAGAAGGTGAGAAAATCTTGGTTGTAGATTAGTGTACTTTGGATTGAATGTAAGTGTATACCCCCTTATTGTGTGACACAATAACAAGACCACAAGGTGGAGTTCAAGCCCAGAAAATAAGAAGAGGACGTGTAAAAAGCCTTATTGATTGACACAATAAAGGACTCCTAGTAGAAACAAAGGGAGGGCATTCACCTTTACCAAAGCTCCCACATGATTAAGTTCAATCTTTTGGAGAAGAGGTAAGAAGCTCTTCCATCCCCACTGCCCTTTCTTCCTTTTTTCCATCTTCTTATTCCCCCATTCTTCTTCCTAACTTTAGCATTACTCCACCACTTCTCCTTAGTTCGCATGCATACCCCATCTATCTCCATCTTCTCTTCCTTGCCTAAATCCTTCCACCATTCTAACCTTCCATCCTTCTTCCTTTCATTTTCCTTTCTTCTTTGGGGTTTGGTAATAAAGGAAAGAAAGAGAAACCTTGTGTCCTCTATGGTAGCAAGGGCTCTTTGCAATCCTAAAAGCATGGTTGAGATACTTTGGATTTTGGTATGTTGGGTTAAGAGGGTGAGAAAATCTTGGTTGCAGATTAGTGTACTTTGGATTGAATGTAAGTGTATACCCCCTTATTGTGTGACACAATAAGAAGACCATAAGGTGGAGTTCAAGTGCAGAAAATAAGAAGAGGACGTGTAAAAAGCCTTATTAATTGACACAATAAAGGACTCCTAGTAGAAACAAAGGGAGAGCATTCACCTTTAACAAAGCTCCCACATGATTAAGTTCAATCTTTTGGAGAAGAGGTAAGAAGCTCTTCCATCCCCACTCCCCTTTCTTCGTTTTTTCCATCTTCTTATTCCCCCAATTCTTCTTCCTAACTTTAGCATTACTCCACCACTTCTCCTTAGTTCGTATGCATACCCCATCTATCTCCATCTTCTCTTCCTTGCCTAAATCCTTCCACCATTCTAACCTTCCATCCTTCTTCCTTTCATTTTCCTTTCTTCATTGGGGTTTGGTAATAAAGGAAAGAAAGAGAAACCTTGTGTCCTCTATGGTAGCAAGGGTTCTTTGCAATCCTAAAAGCATGGTTGAGATACTTTGGATTTTGGTATGTTGGGTTAAGAGGGTGAGAAAATCTTGGTTGTAGATTAGTGTACTTTGGATTGAATGTAAGTGTATACCCCCTTATTGTGTGACACAATAAGAAGACCATAAGGTGGAGTTCAAGCCTGGAAAATAAGAGGAGGACGTGTAAAAAGCCTTATTGATTGACACAATAAAGGACTCCTATAGCGGCCACTTCAAGGAAGTCTATTTTCTTGATTTTTTTTTATATTCCTTTCAATCCTTGTAATAGTAATGAAGTTGATTAATGAAATTTCTTTTCCATTCTTTAGTTAGTTTTAATTTAGTTTTCTTTGCTTTATTTTTGTTATTTTACTTTAGCTTAAGTAGTTTTCTTACTTTTATTTCATAGCTTAAGTTTCCTTGCCTAGATTAGTTAATTAGTTTAAAATTCTTCCCCTTCTTGCCTTATTGGCTAGGTTAGAGTAAAGAAACTTGATTTGAATTAACTCTAATTGATCATAGAGTCCTCACAGGATCGACCTAGGTTTACTAATTTTATACTCTAATAGAGTCATGCACTTATGGTAATAATTAAAGCAAATCAGTTTTTAGCATGATTACTAGAGTCTCGCAACGTAGTCTAGTTAAAATCTAAGTTTTTTTACTTTACCACTATTAGTAGTCTTGGCATTGCATATAGAATAAGTTGCATGTGTTTTTTTTCTTTTTTGTTTTTTTGTGCATACCTTCTTAAAAGAATTTGATACTTTTCTTTTTAATTGTTTAGGAATCTAGAGAAAGAGCAGAGACTTGAAAGAAGTCCTTAAGGTAGTTTCCTATTTTTTATATTTGAGTGGATTGCAGTGAGGACATTCTTGTAAATATTTAAACACCATGATTCATAAATTTAAATAAATGGTTGTAATAATATAGGTCAAGGGTTGGTCGTCCTAAACTTGAAGAGGTTGTGGCATGTACATGGACCCACCCTTGTATGAGAACACTAATTCTAGGATCCTACTATGTGACTATTATTTCCTTCTTTCCAGTTCCTAGATTAGATTAGATTATTAATTTATTTACATTTTGAATGGTAGTACAGAGTATATATAAAGCATTTCCTTGTTGCATTCTAGGGTTGCATTAGATTTACTACTTTTCTTGCATATTAGGTTATGTCTGCATGCTTTAAGTTGTACATATATTGATCAAGCTAGGTGAGAATGCTTAAATGAATTAGTAAGGGCACTAACCCCCTACAAGCTCAAGGATGGATTAGATCCTCATCTCTTGGCCCACTTAAGTTAACCATCACTTGTGCACAACTTTAGCCTCAATAATTAATTTAAAAATCAATATAGAAGAGACCTTAGCAGCATAAGAGCTCATAGAACTCTCTTGCAAGTAGGTGACATATTGCCACTCCAGTGGTCCCTACTTGATTAGCTACATTGGTATTTAAATAGCTAGCTCTACAACACATTAGCTGACTCAAGAAACTACTGCTGACTAAGGAGGATGTGAAGTGGTTGACCAAGGTAAGATCTAACTAGTAAGAGGTAGGGAAAGTATGAAAGAGAGAAAGAGCTTCCTATGTTAGATGTAACCTAAAACCCAATCCCCTAGAAGAGAGAGAGAAAAAAAAAAAAAAAAAAAACTTTCTACTTGTTTGAAATAGGGTTAGGATTTATTGTTTACCTTTGTTTATTTGTATCGTTAAGCATATAGGTTGCAATATCTAGTTTAGGTTTCCCTAGACTAGGTAGAAAAAAGAAAAGTACTCTTTGGTTGTATACAATGACTTGTTTTCATTTTATATAAAGTAGAGTCCAATATAACAACCATTGCTATATGCTAAATCATCAATCTGTCAATCTAAATCTGGCATCTTTAGACTAGGAGGTCAAATAGACCAAAAGGCAGTGGCTAAGGAATTAAGAAGTTTTAGAAACCCTTGCCAAAAACATGGCCAATGAACTAGTAGTGGCTAAGCCTTTACAAGACTAATCAATATTGATAAAATTTAACTCCTCATCATGTATAGAGTTACTCGAAACTAATGTCGAGTATTTTGAGTTAAAACTAAGTCTCGTCCAACTTACTCAAAATTTGTATGGTCTAGATAGGGAATATCTCTACCACCATGTCAACTAATTCCTCGATATATGTGCTACATTTAGATACCAAAACTTTTCTAACGACTCCATTAGATTGAGGTATTCCCCTTCTCTTTAAAGGAAAACATGAAGGCATGGGGGAATTCATTACAATTAGAATCCATCACTACTTGGGAGCATTTAGCCAGAAAATAATTGAAGAAATTTTTCCTATCCACAAAACCAACATCCTCTGTAGAGAAATCATAAATTTTTAACAGAATAAGGGCAAGCATTTTTATGAATGTTGGGAAAGGTGGAAGGACCTATTGCTCAAGTGTCCACACGATGTGTTTAAAAAATGGCAATAAATACAATATTTCTACGAAGGCCAACCCCACAGAACTAATGTACAATTGATGCCACTAGTGGTGGGGTACTCTGGAGCAAGATTGACATGGAAGCATGGAACTTCTTTGAAAATCTATCAGAGAATTATCAGTAATGGGATTATTCTACTCAAACAAAAAGCTTTGCATAGCCTCAAAGGAAAGGTGATATATATGAGATAGGGGCCACTCATGACACATATAACAAAACAAACATTGATGATAGGATGGACGAGATTGAGAGTCTTCTTACCAAATTAGGAAAAGTTATGTTAACTAGATAATCTAATATACAACCTCCACTAAAATTTTGTTCAATCTATTCATGCCCCTCCATCTACACATTCCCTGCAAATTTTTTGGAGCAAGTGAATGCATTAAAAAATCCTAGCACCCATAATCCATATTATGAGACATACAATGCTAGATGGACTAGGCATCCCAATTTCTCATGGTCTAAAAATAATCAAGGAGGACCATCTGAGATCCCCCCTTGGCAACATTTCCTGGAGCCCCAACTTCACAATAGTAACCTGTGCCACTATATCTATTTTCTCCACAATAGAGAAAATAATCTTTAGAAGAGACCTTATATTTGTTTATGTAGGGCTCAATAGATTTTCAAAATAATGTTAAATAAAACAATGCATACCTACTTACAATCTATTGCTCAGCTGGAATCTTAATTTTGTTAGATTGTTGCTACACTTTCTAATTGGGAAAAGGGATAATTCCATAGTCAGCTGGTGCTTAACCTTAAGGACCAGTTTGAGATTGACACAACTTCTATGAGAAGATTCATGATCAAACCCAATCAATAATATCCTTAAGACTGGAAAAATAAGAGATAATCGGGTAGATTTGACTAAGGAAACTGGAAAATTGAGGACAATGTAAGCCCTATAAATAATTGAAAGGGAAATGAGAAGAAATAGCCACCTCCTACTTCTCCTCATCCTAATCCTAAACCGTATTACATTCCAAAGGCTTTATTTCCTTAGCGATTAAAAATGGCAATGAAGGATAATAATTTTTCTAAGCTAATGGGTGTGTTTAACAAGTGAATATCAATATTTCATTACTTAATGCAATAAAAGATACCCTTCTTATGCCAAATTGCTAAAAAATCTCTGCACCCTCAAGTGAAAACGTCAAATGTAGAAGAAAGCTTATCCCTCCAAGCAAGGAATCTCAATCTTGTAGCACAATACCCCACCAAAATATAAAGATTCAAGGTATCCCACTATATCATGTGTAATTGGGGAACACAGTTGGTTGAAAATTACGTGGTTTAGGGTTAATTGTTAACCTATTACCTTATTCTATATATAAGGAATTAGGTTTAGGTGAGATGAAAAGGATTGCCACCATGCTACAATTCGCCGTAGGTCAGTTAAAGCTCCACGTAGTGTGATAGAGTATGTACTAGTTTAGATTAATAAATTTTTATATCTAGTAGACTTTCTTAGATATATAGTCTATAGTTAACTCTGGTAATCAAATTCTAATCATTTTGGATGGTCGTTACTGGCTACATCAAAGTGCATTAATTAATTGTTTGAATGGTACTGTGAAATTGTCCTTTGGAAATATGGACACAAAATTTAATGTCTTTAATATAGGACATCTAGGTTCTAAGGAATTTTTTGAATTAAAAATGATACAGAGTCTACCATCCCTATCATCTTGCAGCATTGACCCTCTCAATGCTTGTGTAGCTTATTTTGGTTTTGATAATTTTGACATAGACATCTCCATTGATGAACTTAATGGTTCACTTGATACTGCACTATTAATGGACACTTGAAAATGAAAAACCTAAGTAGGAGCCCTTACATATCCAAACTTTCCATTTGAACCTTCCATTGCCCAAGACACCCCAATTTCAACATACCACTTACATTGTGATAGTTTTAGTTCATCTAATCCCTTGCCTGTTTTCCTAGAGTCTGATATAGAATAGGAAGGAGAGTCAATTGATGTTATGGACAAACATCAACAAACTCGAAGGGGTACAGAAGATATTATTTAGGGTACAAGCCCCACTATTTCTATACCTTAGGATAAAAATGAAGACTCTTTCAGGGAAATGCAAAGTGAGCCTAGCCATAATGTTAAGGAAGATGTAAGAGAGGACTTTTTGATGTTGGCATCCCATATTCCCAATTTGACCAATCAAGGGCCAAGTCCCCTCGAGTTGGTCCAAAGAAATTCTTCATTATGGTAGTCCATCTTGCTATATTGTTATCACCACCATACATCTTTGGGTGGAGAAAATACATTGACTACCATGAGATTCTAAAGTGGAGTGAGTCTTCCAAGAAATCCTTTATAGTTAGTTTACGTTAGGTGAGTAGAGTTGCATTTGTATCATCATTGTATATCTTCCATCTTTCTCTACATCAACAAATCAATGCATTGTCTCAAGAGAGCATGTACTATCCTTCTAAACCCTCTCTTTACTTAGTTTTCATTTGTCCATGATTTTTTTTGGAAACATTAGGGACAATATTTAATGTAAGCCTGGTTACCTAGTATTTTCAAATTTGATGTGTCCAAAGCTTTTCTTAGTTATTTTTATTTCTTTTGAAAAAAAATAAATTGCTTAAATTTTATTTAAATTTTGAAAAAAAATTATGATAAAAACTTATGAAAAGTTCCTTTACAAGGATGAAAACTAGAAATTTTCAGATATTCAATATATTTTTTAACTTTAGCTTATTAATAGATTTGTATACAATTAGTTCACTATTTTATCCTTTTTTCTAAAGTTTTTCATGAAAATTAAACTAGCAATAATCATTACATGAAATAGATGCATATATATTTAATTAAATTTGAAGAGAAAATATAACTTAGAGATCTTAAAGAAGATTTGTGAAGACTATTAACCCATGTGAGTTTAGAGTTAATCTTTCTTTTTGAGGGTTATACATAAATTCAAAATTTTCTTTAGCAAACACTAATTTCTTAGTTGGTCTTATTATTCTTCATTTTAGTCAACTATTAAGAAATCATATAAAGATTGTACCATTTATTTCTTGATTTTATGGTCAATCATATGAAACCTAGAAAATGATAGAGGCCATCGTTATTTAACCCTGAGCCTTTAGCCTTCCTATATTATTTTCCAATAGTTAGATCCTTTAAGCTTTTATAACAAGCCTTTTTCTCTATTAACCCATTAACCATTACCCTATTGAACCCATATAATATATCCATCACCTAGTGCTTTTAGAAATATGTAGAGATGCCTCAAGAATATCTTAAAGAATAATATGATCAATATTGTTCAAGAGATGAGCATAGAGGGAAAAAAAGGGTTTGAAAATAAAAAAAATAGAAAGAAAAGGCTATATATCAAAAGTAGAAAAATGAAGAAAGATAGCCAATGAAAGGAATGGTTCACTCTTGTGAGAAATGAAAGTTGTGAATACACTAGTAGATGACCTTTACATATCTTTCAAAACAACCTTGTTCATCCTTATGCCATTCTTTTGGTAAACCTATCCTAAGGCCTTGTTTCATCCTATTAGAAGACAACTTGATCTTAGGAGAAGCATGACATGGATATCGTTATGAACAGATAGGGAATTTGGTGGAGTATAACATTTCTAATACTTGATATCCTCTCCATGAGAACAATATCAAATTCATTCTAAGTTATCGTTCTTTAGTATGAAATATGTGACATTTTTGGACTTTATAAACATTATTTTGCTCACATATTAATTTGATATTTACACCTTTCTATGATTTGAATTCAAAACATGCTTTTAGATGGCAATTTAGGTTATACTTTACTTGAAAACTAACAACTATGTATATATTGACTATGTATTCAATCCTTCACATTCCGAGGTTGATGAATAATGGAATATCTTTAGCATAAGGGTAGGATTTTCAATTGTTGGTCATTCTATTAGCATGTTCAAGTTATAGATTTAATAAATGCGGAGTATAAGAATTTTCACTAAGAAAAATGAAGGAATTTTATATGGTTTTTAAAGAGGTTAATGGGTATCATTTCTAGAAACCCTTATGAGACTGCAACTTGTCCACTAAGGGTAAACTAGGGGTTTAAATGCTTTTTGCATATGCTAAATGTAAATGAGAGCACCAGTGAAAGTGGTTAAATTTGTTTTAGATTTTTGTATTTCAATTCTATAGTTTTGTTTGAGGACTAGCTATGATGCCCCAAAGTTTTAAAAACCAAATACACATATAGTATAAATATAAAATAGACGGGATCCCTTTCTAAAATATTAATAAAATAAATTTATTTTAAAAGCATGAAAATCTAAATAACAACACATTTTTCAAGCCTTCAGGCATCAAAACAATCCACAAGAAAATGTGAATATAAGAAATGATATCAGTGCCTAACATAAGATGTGTCATATCTGTCTGCATAAAACACCACGTTGGAAATCACAAGTAATAATACTAGAAATACTAAAATCGTCAAGAACTAGGGTATGTCCATCATGACTCAACATGCATCCATAAGGCCAAGCCACAAATCTAAAATATGTGTAAGGGAACACACACACACACACACACACACACACACACACACACACACACACACACACGCGCGCGCGCGTGCACGCACGCACACACACACACACACATATACAGCCCATGTGCCAGTCCAAAATTCTGTCAAATCAATTACATACATTGGAACTATCATCTCAAAATACTCTAGTAATCCCTGTTGCGTTTAATGATCCTCCACCTATTTGCCCTTCCTAGTGGCCCACTCTATATCTGTGGCATTGCAAGAAAAATTGCAATGCCTCAGCAATCTATTGCTTGTATAGGTACATAGAAATTTAATATTTAATAAATGCATATCAATAGTGTGACGGATAAAATGCATGATCTCATAATAAAACTCACAGATATAGTAGTAGTATGATAACTGAATAGCCAAGTCTCATAAATAAGAATAGCATCCACATATAATTCATGTCAAAACCAAAATCTAGTATGACAAGCAAGAACTCACAAATCATAAAAATCACATGAGTGAAATCAATATAACATGCATAAAATAGTATAAAACATGGCCAATAAATTTGATAGTGCCAAGCATAAGTAAATCCATCACATCAAAACACAAGTGCATGTTAATAATAGAAGGACATATAATCCACTTATGTCCCTCTAGTGAACAATACACTCTCACATCCAATCATGAGTACTCATACCAATCCTCCACATGTCGTCATGCCATGGGTACATATGGATATATCAATCTCAGAAATAATTATAATGCCACATGAAAGGCCAAATAAACATATGGATCCTAGTGCTACAGTGGTAACCAACTCTCAAGTCTATCGACTGCCACTCCCCACCGACACCAAATGGGAGATTAAGTGTTCACCATGCACGGGGGTTGGGTGGACGCATAGTGTGGACTACCCATAATACCATTCCCTTCGATGTTTTCCCATCATAGGGGCGAGTGTCTATCACCTCATAAAGCTTGAGGGCTAGTGGCCAACCTTACAACCATCCTAGCACATGTCCGCTGGGTGAAAGCACCCATCATAAATCCATGAAAATAGGAAATCTCCTCATCATCCCAAAACAAGCAAGCGTAAGTCATGTCTAATGCAGAAAATACACAAGTGCCTATGGCTTGCCATCTTAGAGACTAGCCCTTACCACAGGGTCAGTCTCTTAAGGATCAGCCACCAAGCCTATAACACCCTGGGATTCCAACAGTCACAATATTGTCCACTTTGGCGAACCCATACACCCCTTACAGTTTTGTTCTTCCCTAGTTTCCTAGGGAAAACACATTGTGACCATTAGAGTTCCCCAAACTCTTATAAATAGCCAAGTTTCCTCTCCCTAGGCAATGTGGGACTAACTCTCTATCCTTCACCCCAACCTAGAAGCCTGCCAGCCTTCTCTTGGCCCAAGGCTTCACAAATGTCTAATGCAATTTATTAATCTTTTGATGTCTGAAAATTCTTTGTACACATCTGATCTTCAAATTTTTGAAAAAAAAAGAACAAATATCTTAGATGACCGTGGCAAGATCATCCTGATAATATGAGTATAGAACAAAAAAGTTCACGAAGTTTACACTTAGGGCAAGAGGTGATTGTAATAGCATGTATTGTCCATGCTTATGATGTGGAAACCTTAAAAGGTAACTATAAGTAAGTTGAGAGAATATTCTTACTTCAACGGAGTTGGTGAAAGCTATCGCCACTAGATCTGGCAAGGAGAAGAACTTCCTCATGGGCTCTCCACAAGGGTAGAAAGATATGAATATGAAGATAATGTAGGAAGTGTTGCAGATAGTATAGTTGCACCTATGTTTCAAGATGAATATGATGACTTCTAGGACAACTCTGTAGTAAGTGCTAGTATATAACTTTAGAACATGAAATCAAGATTTGATTTTTTAGATCAAAGTTTTACAGAAGTGTTCAAAGTGGTGGGTAAAATGCTACTAAAGGAGAACAAATTGGCAGAGTCCACATGGGAGGAAAAGCAACCCTCACTGCAATAGGGTTAAAGTATCAAAACATAAATGCTTATCCCAATGGTTGCATCTTGTACATGAAAGAGCACAAGGATAAAACTAGATGCCTAACTTGTGGAAAATCAAGGTGAAAGTTGAAGAACAATTCAACATAGCTGCTGAAATATGTGCTTGCAAAGGTCCTATGGTATTTTCCCTTATTCTAAAGTTTAAAAGAATGTTTTATATTATGGAAATAGTAAATAACTAGTATGGCATGCTAAGGATAGAGCAGCTGATAGTTATGTCATTTAGTAGATAGCCTAGTGTTAAAGCTTATAGACTTATTGTAGCCTAATTTTGGAGAAGATCCCATAAACTTATAATTTGCAATATTTGTTAGTGGGATTAATCCTCATGATTCTATGAGTAGTAAGTATAGTTGTTGGCCTATTATAATGGTTTATTACAACTTCTCATTCTTTATATGCATGAAAAAGAAGTTCATGATGTTAACTATGTTGATATCGGGTCCTAAGCAACCAAGGAATGACATGGATGTGTACTTGGCAATGTTGATCGACAATCTTAAGACATTATGGGATGTAGGGGTTGAAGCTTATGGTGCATAGAAGAAAGAGTTGTTCACTTTCAAGGCTATACTATTGTGGACAATAAGCGACATTCCTACATATGGTAATTTGGCTAGATGTTTTACCATGAAGGGATATTGGAAGAAGAAGTCAATATTTTTTGAACTTGGGTACTAAAATTCTTTGCATGTGTACCATTTGCTTGATGTTATGCACATTGAGGAGAGTGTATGCTAAAGCTTGACTAGTACCTTGTTTTACATGTCAAGAAAAATAAAGGATGGAATGCAGCTCAAATTGATCTTGTGAAGATAGGTTTGAAGAGAAAGTTATATCCACAAGATAAGAGCAATCGCGGAACATACTTACCTAAAGCAAATTATACGTTCGACAAAGAGGAGAGAAGAATAGTATGTAAAACCCTACTAGAGCTCAAATTTCCAAATAGCTACTGCACAAACTTTAGAAACATTGTTTGCATGGAATAGTTGATATTGTTAGGGATGAAGTCACACTATTGTCAGCAACTCCTGCTTGCAACAATACAATTTGTGATGTTGGATAAATTTGGAGGATCTATTACAAAATTCTACTACTTCTTCAATGCTTTGTACAAGAAGGTGGTGGATGTTACCAAATTACTAGAAATCCAAGACCATCTAGTAACAAATTTATGTGGGTTTGAGACAATCTTCCCATCATTCCTCTTTTATATCATGGTACACTTAAAAGTACACCTCATTGATGAGGTTAGACTCTGTGGGCTAGTTTAGTGGTGTTGGATATACCTATTTGAGAAGTACATGAAAATTTTAAAGGGTTATGTAGGAAATCACAATCAGCCAAAAGGGTGTACATTGAATGTTATATTGCAGAAGAAGTGGTAGAATTTTGCATAGAGTAATTATTAGGAGTGGATGCAATTGGAATCCTGGGAAAGACACTATCAGGTGGATTTGACGTCCAAAAGTTGCTAATCCTCTCCTAAGTGGTCTTGTATTGACCATTGAACATAAAGCTTGGGGCCTTGTCCACCTTTATGTCATGCAAAACAACATTATTGATGTTTAGCCATACGTTAAGTTGATGCTCTCTCTCTCTACGGTTGATTTCACATTTTTCTCAGTTTTATATATGAATAAAAATTGAGGGTACTTTTTACTTTACATCTCTTCATTTTTAGTGAGCACATAGCTTCATCAAAAGGTAAAATGAAGTAATGCTTCATTGTCCACTTACATATGTATACTGAACTATAACAATCATCCCACTTAATATATATAGCTTCAAGAACACTGAGATGTTCCAGAGTAACATGAGTAGTTTCATAATCCTATTCATAAATTACAAGTTACTATACAAAAATTGGGATATTTTTTTCTTTTCACTCACATGGATTTACCATTGACTAAGCAGTAGCTTATACATTTATATAATCAAGTTATAGATTTATAGGTATTATACATTATATAATCAAGTTAGAGATTTATAGGTATTATACATTATATAATCAAGTTAGAGATTTATAGGTAAGTTCAGTAAACTACCTTAAGAGAGGAGAGTGTATGGGAGTGTAAAGGACATGAGTTGAATAAGTTAGGAAGAGTGAAATGGAACATGTGATCATTTGAGTGAGTATCAAATGGATACTTGGAATGCATGATGTGTGTAGAAACCTAAGTAGATGATTCTTGATTATAGATATGGACAAATGATTAAGGAAACCCTAGGTAAGATAAATATAAAAATGCTTGAATAAACATTGGAAGAAAACTTAAGTAGTTAATAATGAAATTTATGAGTGCATGTGATATAAGGAGAAGAGAAGCAATGATGTTGCATGCATAAAAGAGGGTGTTGGAGTTGATAGCTAGCTATTGCATGCATACTAAAAGTAGACCATCATGTGAGGTGGAGTGTGAATGGAAACTTGTCTTGTGCATGCAAGGTATCTGACCATTTTGTATGGGGAAGAAGTATAAAAAGAGGGCTGGTGATGATCTATCCTAGCATGCATGTACAACCAGTTAAGGGGAGAAGGAAACCAATTGAAAACCAAGAAAAACCAAAGAAAAAGAGAGTGAAATTAGAGGAATATAAGGAAAAAGGATAGAGGAGAAAACAAAGAGAAGTACAAAGGAGATTGGAAAGAGAAGGTGAAGCTTTGGAGAGGAGAAAACACCCAAATTTGGAGGCATTTTACTACTAGTTGGAGCTTAAATTTAAAAAGAAAACACCTAGTTCCTGGGAAAAATTTCATCAGTAATGGGAACAGGAGGATTCTTAATGTGATCCATAGCTTAGGTTTAAAATTTGTAGGATTTGATAGAGTTTTAATTGAGATTTCTTGATTATCTTCACTATACTATGTGCCTATATATAGATGGAATTTAGAGTGTGATTTGTTTATTTTCTTGATCTATGAGCATGTGCATGTTATGGATCATGATATATCAATAGTTTAGATGTGATTCTTATTGAAAATTTGATAAGAAAATATGTTTTTATGGCCATGCATGTTGATAGAAGTTAACTTCTCTTTTTATGCTTGATTGGTTGAAAAGGTAAGGTGTTTCTTTAGCAAAGAACACATGCGATATTTCACCATTTTGGTTGAAATTTTTCAAATGATTTTAATTCTATTCTATAGTGTACTAATGAGGAATAAACTAGCTTTAAAATGGTAGAAAAATTGGTGTATTTGAAATGCTTGAGAGGTAGAGAATGAAATTGGTGGATTTGAAATTCTTGATATATAATGGAATTGTCACTATATTCTTGAGTGGTGTGGTGTAAGGACTTGGAACAAGCAAGAGCTTATTAACTATAAACTATGAATGAAGCTACACAATGTGTTGTTTTTCACGTGTCATATACTATTTTAAGACAAGATTTTGTGGCTGTTGAATAGCTTATTCCTAGATCATGTCTATATTTGTATGCTCAAACTCGTCCCAAAAAGTTGTAATGATAATGGGTGAAAAATGTGTAAAGTTATAGCACATGTATGACCCTAAGGAGGGACTTAATGAAATTGTTTAGCCAAGGTGGTATCTTTTGACATCAACTTGAAACAACATGATCTAGTATGTCATTTAAGAGTGTCGTGCATCTTCATAGCTTTTCTATGGTTCATAAATGTGATTTAATTTTTTATACAATGATGGGGTTGTTGGAAACCTATACATGTATGCTTTATCGCAATTTGGTTTTGCAATTCTTTGAAATGTAACCATGTACTCTGATCATTAAAAGAGAGTCAAGGTTTTGACAAATGATGCATCCTAGTTATATTGTATTCATGAATGGAATGATTTCCTAAAATGTATGATGCATGAGCTATGTTGAAAACATGAATGAAAGAATGTTGATTGGCACAAATGAATGATTTTGGTTTTGTGCATCATTCGCTAAGCACTATGAGCGCAGTCATATCTTTGACCAGAGATAATGTTTCCTTGGAGATTGATGAAAGGCAATGAGTAAGTCCCTAGATTGACATTATGCGAGCGGGAGCAGGTTGGCCTCTGCCCCCTAATTAGATTAATAGCCACCATAATGGGAGCTACCTAAGTGGTAGCTTATGACAGGGTGTTGCTTCATGGGGCATACTCTAGGACCACTACTAACACCATGAGGGCCTATGGAGTAGTTCATAAGATACACATAGCAATGTAGTGGCAACAGTAGTTAACCAGGGGTGACAATAGAAGCTTTACATGCATAGTTCTCTAGATGTATATGGACATGTGCTAACATATCAATCACACTCAAGAGTTTTGACCTACACCATGGTGGTAGGACAGTCTTCATGGACGTGAATGATGAGTTGAGCCATTGATCCATAATATGGTTGAAATCATGTGGCTGGTAAGATGATGATTTACTGATTGGATTGTATATTTTATCAATGACACATTTATAGATCATTTGTTAGTGATTTTATTGAGCTAGTACAACATATTGATTTCCAAGACCAATGATCTTTTCAAGGATGAAGATATGATTGGGTTAAAAAAAAAATGAACATCCATTATTGCATTTGACTACATGTTATATTAAGAATGAATTAAGTAACACTAGAAAACCATGCTTACATTGATGTTGTGAATTTAATATGATCATATATATATCCATGACCCTATACATGTGAAATGCCTTGATACTCTAGATTTAAATGTAACCATTGTTTGATGAACCTTGTATTATTGGAAATGTAACTTCAAGCGACTTGCAAGATAGAAACCTCAAACATGTAAATCACACTAAATCCATGATTTGTCAGATTGTTTAATTAGCATGCTTGTGTGTCATATTTTACTCAGCTTGGGTTGTGTTAGGTTTCCCCTATTTTAGGTTTGTGCTCAGCTCCACCAACATTTTTAGGTCAGAATTCAAAGAAGAATTAGTACTAAAGACAAAGGAAAGGGTAAAGGAGATAAGTGAGCGATCTTTGAGGTGTATGACTCTACCTTAGCTCTGCATAGTTAGTTTTAGTTGCGACCAATTTCAGGAAGCGACCCAACTTGATGAAGTGGATTACAAAAAGTTCATATATATGTAATATGATTTTAAAATCCATGTTTCAAAATCAAACTTTTTTTACAAGAATTACTGCTCTTATAAAGGGGTTTTCCAAAGATTAATTATGAAAATAAGGTCATGTCAGTTTTTAGTCTCATAACATATTTTTCTTTATTGCTTATAGCCATATAGTCATGTAAACTATAAGTTCCAACAAACAGGGGATTATGTTTTTGATCATCCAGAGAATTCAATTAGGATTTCATGTGGTTTTGTTGGTTTTAGATGCCTTCCAGGAGACATGGTAGAGTTCTCCCTCCTCCTATAGACAAGTCAACTACTAATAGGACCCAATGCAATGTTGGGCACCAAAATGATGCTTTAGGGGAGGTAGTTAAGCTCCTACTTCAGCAAATGAAGCAACAATTACAGACCACTAGGAGGGCATGGGAGCCTTCTAGGGATATTGACTTGGAGGACAAGGGTCCTAGAGTAGACAACCTTTTGGAGACGTTTACGAGGATAAGCCCCAAATTTACTTAGTAGAGAAGGGTCGAAAGTGGCTGAAATGTGGATTTACAATATATAAAGGATGGTGATCATAGTGCTGAAGTATCAAAAGGTAGCGGTGGTTACTTTTGCTTCGACTAGTGAGGCTGGACTTTATTAGATGTCTATGGAGAGGAACTTCTTTGAGGAGGAGATGTAATAGCATGGGAATACTTTAAAGTGGTGTTAATTGATAAGTATTTTCCTCTACACATCTAAGAGAAAATGGAGATAGAGTTTCTAAGTCCCATATAGGGCTCCAGGACAATATCATAGTATGAGATAAAGTTTGCTTGACTAAGGCAATTTGAGCTTGATGTCTGTAGTTAGGAGCAAAAGGAAACACTGAAGTTTGTTTGAGGGTTGAATTTTTATCTGAAGAGCAAGATTATGACCTCTTAGGCTACCACTATGGCCAAGGCAATGGAACTAGTATCCATCTTGGAAACAGAGTTGTATGGGTAGACCCCATGGCCTTAAGCTAGGAACAGGAAAAGGTAGTTGGCTATGAGGAATAATTTTGCATGGCTCACTAAGTGAACTTTCAACCATTATATGAGGTGAGATGAAGAGCAAGGCAAGGGTTTGAATTTCCATTCCCATGATCTTAGTAAGCCATTTTGAGGTAAGGTTAGTTAGTGTTTATTTTTTAAGAAGAAAGGACACCTTGTAAAGGAATTGAAGAAGTTGTTAGAAGAAGAAATGAATATTCTATTGGCTTTCATAATGGAAATTACTGCATCTATGCCATGTGCTTGATGTCAAGCACATTGAGAAGAATATGTGTGAAAGCTTGACTGGTACCTTGCTTGACATCTGAGGAAAAACAAAGGATGGACTTGTAGCTCAAATGGATCTTATGAAGATAGGTTTGAAGAGGAGGTTGCATCCATAGGATAGGGGCAGTCGAGGAACATACTTACCTAAAGAAAATTATATGCTCAATAGAGAGGAAAGAAGAATAGTCTGTGAAATCCTATCTAACCTCAATGTCCTAGACGACTACTTTTCAAACTATAAAAACATTGTCTCCATGGAAGAGTTGAAATTGTTAGGGATGAAGTCCCACAATTGCCATGTATTGGTTTAACAAATCTAGCCTGTAGCAATATATTCAGTGTTACTGGACAAAGTCAGGAGAGCTATTACAAATTATGCTACTTCTTTAACGCTTTGTGTCAAGAATGTGGTGGCTGCTTCAAAATTACAAGAAAGTCAAGGACATCTAGTGACAACTTTATGTGAGCTTGAGGCAATCTTCCCACCATCCTTCTTTTACATCATGGTACACTTAACAGTGTACCTCATTGATGAGGTCAAATTGTGAGGGTCAGTTTACTTGCGATGGATGTACTCATTTGAGAGGTACATAAAAATTTTAAAAGAGTATGTAAGAAATCATAACTGGCTAGAGGGGTGTATAGTCAAATGTTATATTGTAGAGGAAGTAGCAAAGTTTTACACATAGTACTTATCAGGAATGGATGCATTAGAATACCAAGAAAATTTTTTTTGATTGTATTTCATGATCCCAATGTTGGCGAACCTCTATCGAGTGGTTGTGTATTGACTGTTGTCTATAAAGAAAGGGACTAGGCGCATCTTTATCTATTTCAAAATGTTGATGAACTCCATCCATACATTGAGTGAGTTGATCATGCACTTAGTTAAAATTCATTTTAATGGTTATATTTTCTTTGACCACTCCATTAATTTATAGATGTTGTGAACACACAAATGACCTTAACGAAAAGAATCCAAGTTACACAAAGAAATAGAAGTGGCTACAATTTGAGCAGTGTTGCATTTTTAATACTTGGCTCTATTAGATGGTAAAATGAAAGAATTGACACTTAATAAATTACATTCTATATATATATACATATACATATACATATATATATACATATAATACATACATACATATATATATATATATTCTTACTTCAACAATCACATCATACTTAATATGTGTATACACATATTCAAGATCAACGAGAAGTAGCAGGCAATGGCATATCCATATCCTTAGGCTGGATGGCCATGGGACCACCACCAGAAGAAATAGAATATGCTGGATATGTCATGAATGGTTATCGCTTTTACACAAAAGATTATGATAATTAGAGAGTGCAACAAAAATATGGGGTTAGCTTAGTTACCAATGCTATATTCTTTTCTAGTTCAAAGGATAAAAGGCCAATAGTGGCAGGTGATATTTATTACGGGGTTATAAGAGAGATGTGGACCTTGGACTATACTTCCAGAACTATGGTTGTATTTAAGTGCTATTGGGTAGAAGACAACAAAGATAGCATCAAAATTGATGTCCTTGGATTGACATTGGTTGACCTCAACAAGATCGGCTATAAAAATAATTATTTTATTTTAGCATCTCAAGTAAAAGAAGTATTTTACATGAAAGATGGATGTAATAAGAGATGGTCAATAATTTTATCATCCTATTCAAGGGATTTTTATGATGAAGACGACCTAAGAATTACTGAAATAGATTGCTCTTGTATTACCAAAACAATCCCATCAATTGAAGTACTTGGTGAGAATGAGGATTATGTGCATGATAATGGTGAGGAGCCTGCATGGGTTGAAAACAATATATGAGATGGCTATATGGATTGTATTAGTAAGTTGCAATAATTCCATATTTATAATTAGCTCTTTTATCATGAGCTATATGAATTAAAGTTAAATGAATACTATATATGTGACATTATATACATATGTAATTGAAGATTTATTTGCAAAGTAAATTCTTTAGCATATTCTTGTATTTATTATGTACAGAACATGAATCAATGTTGACTACCATAAAAAATCAATTTCATTGTATTTAAGTAAGAGATTGTAAAGTGAAATAAATACATTTGAAGTGACATATATATTTTCTAAATGACTTTAAATGTTTTAGACATTTAAAGCCACTTGAACCAAACAACTTTAAAGTTGTTTGATTCAAATGACTTCAAAAATAATACTTTGTTTTAATATTTTTTTATTGACTTTCGGATTGTTTTTTTCAACTATCTTCATCTATACACAACTGAAGCTCATATATACATGTTAATTTTCATTGTGGGTGGACCAAATCTCAATAGTGAATTGGAATTATATTCGTATATTCCTAGTCAATATATTTTTGAGTCTTGGTTAGTAACTATTTTGTTAGTCTGATATATATATATATATATATATGTTTGAAGAATTCTTGTATAGTACATAGGTCTTTTGCATATTCTTGTATTTATTATGTATAGAATGCATGATTCAACACTGATTTGTGAGAAACATTATTTGTTGTTGCGTTAATTAGTAAATTTAAAGTCATACAAAAAAATGAGTTTAAGGACTTCTAAAGTAGTTTTCCCATAAACTATTTCAAAAGTTTCAACCATTAAAGTCTTTTTCTGAAACAACTTTAAAATTCCATCTATAAAAGGTCGAAGTCATTATTATTTTTTTTTCCTGAATCACATCTTCATGTTCTTCATCTCACTAGTGGCATGACAGCCTCCTCCTTTGGTCCTTCTCTCTCTCTCTCTCTCTCTCTCTCTCTCTCTCTCTCTCTCTCTCTCTCTCTCTCTCTCTCTCTCTCTCTCTCTCTCTCTCTCTCTCTCCTATTTTCCTTCTTACTTTTTATTTTGGATATTTTGATTGCTTGTGGCATGAAAAACACTGTAAGTAAATCAAAACCATGACTTTCTTGTTACCAACTCTCTATGTTGCATTTTGTAGATCAACTAGGTTTTGTCACTACAGATAATGAGGTTAAAAAGTATGTTAGATCGTAGTGATTATGAGACAATTTGTATGATTTCCCTAAAAAAGACAACTACTTCTATTTCTAACCCTCACTATTAGAAAAAGGGAGAACATTATGATTTGTGCTTCTCAACCAAAATTAGGGTTTGATGAAGAAAAATGGTACCATCAAGTTGAATGAGGAAGTTGCAGCTTAAAGCTTTAACCTCTCTACCCATGGAGTGGCGTTAGCTAAATATTAGGGCCCCGATTTTGATGAAATCATTTTAGAGTTGCTCTTTGATCATTAAATTCTATTAATAAGATCTAATAATATGTAGTATTTAATATATCTAAGAAAAGGATGATAAATGAGTAGTTATTCCAAAAAATACTTTGATTTCCTTGTTCACATGTTTGTTTGTGTGTGTGTGTATGTGTACAAAGAACGCATGAATCACCATTGAATATCATAAAAATTTGGTTTAATTAGGTATTTATGTAAGATATTATAAAGTATTAATATAAAAAATATATATATATATTTGAAGTGAAAAATATATTACTTTTTAAAGTTGTTTGAAAAAATGACTTTAATAATAATAGCATTTAAAGTCGTTTGTTGTAAACAACTTTAAAGTCACTATTTTTAAAGTTGCTTATAGCAATGACTTTAAAAACTAATATATTTTTCACTTCAAATTCCAACTGTTAATTGGAACTCATTCACATATTCGCGGTCAATATTGATTTTTGAGTATCAGTATCTCTTTGTTTGTCTCATATACATGTTTGAAGAATTTTTTCATGGTTATGGTTAGAAACTTCCTTTTTAAAAGTTAAATTTTTTTTTTTAAAATGTATCTGTCATATTTTGTTTCTTTTTTCATTGTCATTTGAAAATTTTCACTTGTGTGCATGCATGTAATTTAGTTATTTTAAATACTTATAATTATTGTATACCTAGTGTTTGGTAAAATGCTTAACCTAATCTTTTCATGTTTAACAAGTCTCCACACATAGATTTGCTTTAATTTCTTGAGATATTGGACAAGTATATATGCTTGGACAAATATATGTTGAGTAAGTTGATCATGCACTTAGGTAAAAATTAATTGTTAATGGTTATATTTTATTTGATCTCTCCAACCATACATGTGGAAATAGTACTAGCGATGCCTAATCAATGATCAGATGGTACCAGTAAGTTCCTTGACCCAATATTGATATAGAATGGATCAAAAATTTTTGAACCAATAATGAAATAGATTAGATGATCTTGGCCATTTGATCTGTCGTAGTTAAAATAATAACCTTGTGATGCGGATCCATGATCTAAATAGTGGATGGTAAGAAAAGTATGGATTTGACCACCAACAATAATCAACCAACATTAAACTAATCATAATGATATGTGGTCTAAAAGTAAGATCTGCCCCTAGATCTATGGACCTTAACACTTAGATGCTTAGATCCTTGTGACCTCAAGACTAATCAATAGATCAGGCAACATCTAACTGTTCATTTAAAAATTTAACATATTTATTTAAGATCAGGAGGATAATTAATGATTTTGATTATATGTGAATGACAGATCAATAACATACATCTATTTAAAGGTATAGAAAGGAAATCCAATTACTAATCAATGGTAGCATCAAGCATTGATAGATCTTGGAGAATATTAAGCATCAGTTCCAGGTATGTGGATTTAGATTGTTGTTTTGGAAAACTAAATGAATTTTATATTTTAATAAGAATGAATTAATATAGATGATAATTTGAAATTTTGTGTCTTAAATCTCATAATATTGACCTTTTAGAAGACACTTAATTAAACCTTGAAACCTTAAATTTTGGATTATACTTGAGAAAACCAATCCAACGACGTAAAGAATATCAAAATCAGAGTCCAAATGAGGAAGTTATGGTCTTTTGAAGGTAAAAATCATAATGGAAAAAAAAAAAAAGAAGAAGAAGAAGAAGAAGAAGAAGAAGAAGAAGAAGAAGAAGAAGGAATTTACTTAAGGAGAGGGCTGACTTGAAATTGGGAACCCCTCCCCACTTAAGTTAGAATAAAGAAAAATACTTAGAGTAGGGGGCATTTTGATATTGGCACCCTCCCCACTTAAATTTTGAAATCAAGAACAAACCAAATGGTCTACAGAAAAAGGGGAGAACATGATGGTCCTCAAATCGACAAAGGTGAAGATGCAACAGAATTACCTCAAATTGATGAGGAAAATGAGAATCGATTAGGGATCTGACACCATCATTGTATTTCTCAAGGGAAGGGGGTAGGATGATCCAAACCCATCATTGGGTTCCTGAGACTAAAATTCTATATATACTTCATTTATAGTTATCAATTGAATTTCTTACATAGCTTGTACTATGCTGCCTCTTGGAGATGTTTTTAACATAACAACGCCATTATTTTCTTTAAGTAGCTTGATTGATTGGAATTATTTCTGAAAAAAGACAAGGAGCTTTGTTCTTGTGTGGTTCTTATTATATTTTCCTCTCTTGAAAGTTATATGATGGTTAAGTGTTCTTGTTTTTCAAATATTTGTCTTAGTTCTATTACCCTTTGTTTTGTTTTGCAGATGAGAAGTTTCCCAAAAATGTGTCAGGGCAGAGTAAGACTATATGATATTTGATTAGTAACCTATGTTTCATTTTTTCTAAAGAAATGTTTTCAATTCTTCTCCCATTCTCTTTAGTTTTTCTTTGAGGTGCTGAAATTTATTGTTATTTAGAGATTTTGGGTTTTGTATGCTTATTGTGTTTGTAATATTGGTCATGTGTATTCTAACTGAGAGAAACATTATAGGAAGATGGTGAGTTATTCGAACAGTTAGTACTTTGTTATATAGATCTTATAATGATAGAAGATTTGCAATTGGTCTTATGTGGAACCACTGACCTACATGCTCATTGATGATCATGAAGTTCATTTTATATGGCCATTATTAGAAGAGGAAGAGCCATATATCTGGCTCATGGAATGATGCTACAGCAATTCCAATACTCAATTAGATCATTTCTTTGACTAACTCTCCGTTGGAGACACTGTAATGTGTTTAGAAACTATTTGCATTTTTTTGCACAAGAAGGAATCATTCATTATGATTGCATTTGGTGGGAAGAAATAAACTTTAATTAGATATGGTTTAGTGGTTGACACACTATCCTCTTGCATATCATGTGTGCATGCTTATTCATCCAAAATGACATCGATGTTTTCAATCTGTATTTGCAGTTGAGATGTAGCCATATGAATGCTAGTCATATAAGCATTTACAGTTGAATTAGAGCTGTAGATATCTAGTTGAGGGAATGATATTCCCATGCATGTTCATCCAAAGTGGCATGGCTGTTTCCAATCAGCATTAACAGTTGAGTGGAGCCATAGGAATACTAGTTGTCTGGCATTTGTAGTTAAAGTAGAACTTTATATATCTAACTAATGGAATGATGTTGCAACAATTGCATTATGTAATCATATGATTGCTTGACTAATTCTATGATGGAGAAATTGTAACATGTTAAGGGACCTGCTTTCTTTTGCACAATGAGAATTAGTCACATTTGTTGTTTGATGAAAGAAATAACCATGATTAGAATGTTTTTTAATAGTTGTCACTCTCTCCTCATACTTATTGTTGGTGCTTGCATGTCATCCAAAGCGACATGGATGTTTTCTTGTTCAAGAATTTGAGTTTTTATTTGTGATTTTGGATGAGAAGTTAGAATTAAATATATTGATTTGCATGGATCCATTTGTTGTTAGGATGTTGGCAAAGTTTTCATTTTGAGTGTGGATAGGTCATTGTAAGGTTTTCATGTAGAGGTCCAAGGAGTCTGAATGCATTTTGAGTACTGAAATGCTAGCCTAAAACACATTTTGTTTGAATATCTCTTGACAAATTGGGGCAACTAATATTGAAATGTTTTGTGGGTATGAATGAAGAGTGATTTCAATGTGATGGAGTGGAAGCTTGAACTAGCAACATAACTTAAGGGTGAGACAACTAGTAGGATTTTATTAGGTAATATTTGGTCATTGGGGGGGGGGGGTATCCATTAGGTTTATAGCTCTTGGAGGGAAGATCCCTATTGAAAGACTTCATTGTCTTAAATGATGGTGATAGTTGAAGAAGTAAAACACCACAACATAGAATTACATCTTATGCAAGAGATTAGTACCAAATGCAAGTTGTCCTTGTGGAAGCATAGGTAAACTCATAAACTAGTGCTTATGTTCATCATGCATATATGTTTATAATATTGATACACGTATATGTATGACATGAAGAAGTACATATTCGTCATACATTTTATGATAATTCTAATATATATGCAATATGGATGAATTGCTAAACTAACTATGAAGGAAGGTATGTATAGCAACCACATTTTTTTGGAGCCCTTTTGCATGATCCAATTCATTCATTTCCTTGTTCCCCCTTTGGATATTTAATGGATAAAAAAAACATGTGGATTGGTTGATTGTACAATCTAATAATATGTGCTTTGAATATAATAGTTCAAATTTTTTTATAAACAATAGTCCAAACTTTGGACCTAGAATCAATTAATTCCACATGTTGTTTGATCCATTAGATATCCAAGGGTTTGTGGAGGAGATGAATATATTGGATCATGTGAAGGGGCTCCAGAAGATGTGGTCACTAGACACCGCTACCTAGTCAGTTTAGCAATCCTCTATGTTGTATATGTAGATAACTTGTCCATTTATAAAATAGAACATATAGCTCAAATTTAGTTTCAAAAATTCAAAACCAGGTTCTAATTAATAGGCGGTCCTAGTACAAACTTGATCACTTTGCTAAGAATGACTTATAACACATTTCTTGAAATGGGCATGAACAAGACACAATAAGACATACATGAAGCTTACTAGGAAATGTTTTAAGAGGCATCTCTTGATTATTTAATGGTAGTAGTTGCTTACATAAAGCTAATTTTTTTTAGTCATGCTTATATAAGCACATATTTAGAGATTGCCCTTAGTTCATAAGTTTAATTGCATGCTATTTTAGGTTTAAGTTTCATTGCTTAAAGTTGTTGCATCTTCAGAATAGTTTAATTAGTTTCTAGGTTTAGTAGGAAAGTTTAATTTTAGAAATATCAATACTTAGGATGAAAAGAGCCAACATGAACACTACTCAAAAGAGAAAGGGCAAATAGTGAACAAAATTGGAAAAGGTTATCAAGAGAAATTTGAAGAGAATTAAAAAAAAAAACTATCTAATCCAATAGTAGGGGGCAAGAGATAGGTGAGAATGCAGCCTCTTCTAGTAGTTTTCTCTACTCCACAATAAGAAGCATGGTTCCTATCACAATTGATGATTGGAGATTTGTGTTATCCTCAACAAAATATTTAATAATGGGAAATGATGAAGATAAGTTAACATAAATAATATGTATTATATAATTTATAACATATCTTATGTAACATCCCACAAATTTAATTCTTTTAGGCTAATTGTATTATGTTAAAACTAAATATGAAACCTAAAAATTTGAGTAGTACTCGAAAAAACAATTCCAATGACACTAAGAACACTAAAATTTGAGTTTAAATGAATAAGTTATGACATTCTAAATATTAAGAAAAAAAAATTAAATGCTTAAATGAAGGGGGCCATATTTGATACTGGTACCCCCCCCCGCCACTTAAGGGAACTCGACACAAACATAAGGTCTGTTCTTCCCAACCTTGATAGACCAAAAAGAAGAAAAGAAAACCCAACGAAGTAGAAATGGAGGAGAAGAGGAGAAGATATTGATGAGTTGAGAGTAACTCATCAAAGGATCTTGTGATGAAGGGAAGGATGCCACCTAGGAGGATGAGTCAGAGGACAACAAATCTCTCTGCTGAGCCATCTGACCAGGGGAGTCAGATGACAGACTTCATGGCCAATATGATGCAAAGCCTTGGTCAACTGATGCAGCAACAAAACAACAGATGCAACTACAACTGCAACTGCAGTTACAAAAGCAACAATAATAGCAATAGCCCCAAGCACAACCTCAGACCTCGTATATGCCTAACATCGGTGAGGAAAGTTCAAGTGGGAATCAAAATAAGGTGGATAACCTATTGGAAAGGTTTAAGAAGCTTGCACTTATTGGCAATGATGAGCCAGAAGATGCAAAACAGTGGATACATGAGATAGAGAAGAAATTTGAGGCCATGGATATTCTAGATGAATGAAAGGTGAAGGTGGCAACATTTGTCTTGACAAGATCAACATCTTTTTGGTGGCCATCTACAAGGAGAACATTATTCAAGGACAGAAGTGATGTTTCTTTGGAAGAATTGAAGAATGCCTTCAATAACAAATATTTCCCTCCCCACGTTAAGGCAAAGAAAGAGTGAGAATTTTTAGAATTCAAACAAGGGAGCATGATTGTTCTTGAGTTTGAAGGTAAGTTCACTCAGTTCAAGAGGATGGTGCCAGATGTGTGCATTATAGAGTAAAAAGCAACCCGAATGTTTGTGGAAGGGTTGAACCCTAGATTGAGGGGTAAGGTTCACATGACATAGCCTACTAGTGTGGCTAAGGTAGTGGAGATGTCTTCCATTGCTGAGAAAGAACAACAAAAGATGAAAACTACCATGAGAGGCAAGGAAAAAGGAAGATTTTGGGATAGTAGCAACAGAGAATACTATGGGGAAAGGAAGAGGTTCAATTTCCCTCTAGGATCTCAGAAGCCCTAGAAATGATAATTCCATAAGTTAAACATAAAAGGGGATTTCAAATGGTTCCCACATTGCATGAAATTCCATGATGGCAAGATGTGTCATTATCATGATCAGAGATGTTTTTGTTGTGGTAAACAGGGACAATTGATTAAGGACTGTCCTAAGAGACAGTGTCAGATAGACTCAGGTGCTAAAGTTGAGCAGTTGCCCAAGCATCAAGGGAGAGTTTTTGCTTTGACTACCGACCAAACCCACACCTCTAATGCTGTGGTTGAAGGTACACTGTTAATATTTGACAAGCATGCACACATTTTGATTGACCTTAGCTCATTCATTCATGTCATGTGACTTTGCGTTGTGTATGGATATCATTGTGCATAGATTGGGATTTTATCTGGAATTTAGTACCCCGGTGGGTGAATGATTGTTGCACAAGACGTACCTATAGTGATTTCATCTAGAGAACTTAGTGCAAACTTAATCCTCCTAAGTATGACTAATTTTGATGTCATCTTGGGCATGGACTGGTTGGTAGAACATGGAGCACTGGTAGATTGCACAAAGAAACTGGTGACTTTGTTGGGCTCAAATAGGGAGTCCTTTGTATTTCAGGGACAACTAGACACATCAGGTGTTAGCATAATCTTTGCAATTCAAGCAACGCATTTAATGTTTAGAGGATGTCAGGCATACTTGCCTACTGTTGTGGCTCAGGAGAGTTCAGGACCTCAGATTGAGGAAATAGATGTGGTATGTGATTTTCAAAAGGTTTTGTCTTGAGGAGTTACTTGGATTGCCTCCGAGGTGGGAAATGGAATTTATCATCGAGTTATTACCTAGAACACCTATTTCTAAAGCACCATATCACATGGTCCCCATAGAGTTAAAGGAGCTAAAGGTATAGTTGTAGGAACTATTAGACCAAGGGAATATACACCCTAGTGTGTCACCATGGGGAGCTCGAGTTTTGTTTATGAAGAAGAAGGATGGATCTATGCGATTGTGTGTTGATTACAGATTATTAAATGGGGCCACCATAAAGAACAAGTATGCACTACCCTGTATTGATGACCTTTTGATCAATTGCAATCAACAAAAGTATTCTCTAAGATTGACTTGAGATCAAGCTATCACCAACTTAGGATTTGAGATGAAGATGTTCCTATGACTACATTTCTAACTCACTATGAGTATTATGAATTTCTTGTGATGCCATTCAGGTTGACAAATGTACCTACATCATTTATGGGCTTCATGAACCAAGTGTTTAAAGAATATCTTGACAAGTTTGTCATCGTATTTGTGGATGACATCCTTGTTTACTCCAACAATGTGGAAGAGCATAGAGAACACGTGAGGATCATGTTAAATACTCTTCAGACTCGCCAGTTATATGCAAAATTGTCAAAATGTGAATTTTAATTGTAACAAGTCTCATTTCTTGGCTTGGTCATATTATATCTAAAGACAGTGTTATAGTTGATCCTAAGAAGATCAAAGCAATTTCAAATTGGGAAAGACCTAAGACCATGATTGAGATACGTAGTTTTCTTAGTCTAACTAGATACTATCAATGTTTTATTGAAATTTTCTCCCGTATTGCACAACCACTAATGAGATTGACCAAGAATGAGTAGAAATTCATTTAGACAAATGACTGTGAGAGGAGTTTCCAAGAATTCAAAAGAAGACTCACTTCTACACCGGTTTCATCTTTGCTCGAAGGAAATGGAGGATTCGTTGTATATAGTAATGATTTTGGAAAGGGACTGGGATGTGTGCTCATGCAGAAAGGCAAGGTGATAGCTTATGCTTCAAGACAATTGAAAAATCATGAGCAAAACTACCCTATGCATGATCTAAAACTTGCTGCCGTAGTTTTTGTTTTGAAGATATGGAGGCACAACATGTATGGTGGGAGATTTGAAGTGTTTACTAACCACAAAAGCCTTAAATATATCTTCTCTGAAAGTGACATCAACATGAGACAAAGACGTTGGGTTGAGTACCTCAAAGATTTTGACTTTATCATTCAATATCATTTAGGCAAGGCTAACGTAGTTGCTAATGCACTTAGAAGAAAGTCAAAAGGTATAATTGCCAATATCTCCATTAGATTAGTTTTCCTATATCGAGTCTTGCAAGGATAGTAGTTTTGCAAGGAGACTCAAGCTTTAAGTGAAAAGAAAGGGTTTCATAAGGGATCTAATGGTAGTGTGAAATTTTATGGGAGACTTGTTGTACCAAAAAATCTAGAGTTGACATAGGAATTGTTGAAGGAAGTGCATGATTCCAAATTTACCATACACCTAGGAGGTACAAAGATGTACCAAGATTTAAAAAGAAACTTTTGGTGGCTAGGAATGAAGCGAGATATTGGAGAGTGTGTTGCGCGGTGTCTCACCTATGAGAGAGTGGAAGCAAAACATCAGAGACCAATGGGTTTGCTAGAGACTCTAGAGCTTCTAGAATGGAAATGGGATCACATAATCATGGATTTTATAGTTGGGTTGCCTAGAACTTCTAGTGGGCATGGTATGATATGGATTATTGTGGATTGGCTAGCTAAGTTGGCTCATTTTCTACTAATATAGTAGAGACAATCACTAGAGAGTTTAGCCAGATTATACATCAAGGAAATAGTGAGTCTACGTGGTGTGCCAATTTAGATCATATTTGATAGAGACCCCGGATTCACATCTCATTTTTGACAAAGTGTACAAGAGGGATTAGGTACTTCTCCACATTTCAGCAGAAGATTCCATCCTCAAACAAATGGACAATCAGAGAGGATGATCCAAACCCTTGAGGAATTATTAAGGGCTTGTACACTCAAGTGGAAGGATAGTTGAGATGAGCACCTTCCTCTAGTGGAGTTCACCTACAATAACAATTATCATTACAACATTGGGATGGCACCTTATGAAGCATTGTATGATAGACCATGTCACACGGCTACTTGCTAGAGTGACGTAGGAGAATGACAATTTTCCAAATCAGAACTAATTGAGAAATGCGCCGAAAAGGTTAGATTGAATAAAAAACAACTAGTGGCAGGACACAGTAGATAGAAGAACTACTTAGATCAGAGGTGTGGGGATCTTGAGTTTCAAGTTGATGATCATGTTTTCCTATGAGTCTCATAGAGAAAAGGAGTGATGAGGTTCAGATTGAAAGGAAACTTAAGTCCAAGGTATGTGGAACCCTTTGAGATATTGGAGAGAGTGGGCGGAGTTGCCTACTGACTTGCTTTGCTTCCTCAGCTATTTGAGGTTCACAATGTTTTCCATGTATCAATGTTGAGGAAATATGTTTTAGACCACACATACATTCTTGAGTAGGTGCTAGTGAAACTATAGCCCAATCTAACATTCCAGGAGTGTGGAATATGAATTTTAGACAAGAAGGAACAAAATTTGAGAATGAAGACCATTCCATTGGTCAAAGTACTTTGGCAACACCATTCATTCGAAGAGGCCACCTAGAAAATTGAGGATGAGATGAGGAAAACATACCCAAAGCTGTTCAACAAATGATATAAAGGTAATTTCGAGGACAAAATGTTCTTTAAGGTGGATAGAATGTAACAGCCCACAATATTAATTATTTTAAAACTAATCATAACTTATTCATTTAGACTTCGATACTGGCTAGATTTGATACTAGCACTCCCCCGCCACTTAAGAGAACCCGACACAGATGTCAAGTCTGCGCTTCCCAAACTCGATAGACCAGAAAGAGGGGAAAAAAACCTACAAAGGAGAAATGGCGAAGAAGAGGAGAAGAAAGAAGAAAGAAGAGAAGAGAAAAGGAGAGGAGAAAGGAGATAAAAGAGCTGGAGCAGGGATCTACACATAGGAGAAGAAGAGGGATTTAGGTTTTTCTAGGTGTCGGATTCATAGACATCACTGGAGAAGATGACGGCTCGAAGCCAATCATTCCACTCCTCACAACGAGAGGAACCAAAACCCCAAGGTTTTGGAACAATCCATGCTCTATTAAACGCCAGATTGAAAGGGTGATCATCACATGCCTATGTTTGGAGGGTTTCCTGATGGAGCAGAGCCAATCCAACTCATTCCAGAGAGGGAAAAACATGAAAATTGCATCTAGAAGGTAAGATCTTCAAAACCCAACCTTTAATTTGTGGTATTTTGCTAAATCTGTGTGTTTTCACCCTAGATCTAGATTTATGGATGATCCAAGTGCTCAATTTCTAATCCAATCTTAGAGATAGGTAATTAAGTACCTGGTGTAGCCTTGATCAAACTAAGATTGTTGATCCAGGATGAAAACCAATCAGACAATCTCAGCCATCCAATTGGGTACTATTTGCATTGTAACTTTGTGATGCCTGATTGATGTTCAGACACCACAAATGAGTTGTAGAGTATTGAATTGCTAGTATATGGCACAAATTGAAGAATCTAGATTGAAATTGATTAAAAATCTAAACTGTCCAATCGGATAGTAAAGTAATAAGGACCTGACCATTTTTGATTGGTGATCAAACGCTATCATTGTATACCCTTACCTTTATTAAGTTAAGATACTTTGAAAATTTTAAGATAAGGCCACTAAACAGTTAAAGTAATTTTCAGTCACTTAAGAAGAATGGTGACAATCAATATAAGACCAATGGTGTGGATTAGAAATCCAGTAACCATTGATCATTCAATTAGCAATAAATCAATATCTAATGAAATGCCCTTAGTATAGTAATAAGCACTGTCACCTCTCCTTGTGACAACTAGTGCCAAGGACTAACTTAGAGGAAGTTTCCATACTAGAAAATCTAAGAGAAGTCTTAGAATTGTACATTTGAATGTGTTATATTTTTACAGAGGCATAATTGATCAAGAGTGAGTAAGTGAACTGAATAAAGTATTCACATAAGTGAACTAGAAGATCTCCATTTGAGATGGGTGGAGTTAAGATTTGCTATGACTTTTAATATATATATATATATATACATATATGAATCTAGATTGTTAAAACGAGTTTATTTAGACTATGCGATGAGTGAAGTAAATATGCATGTTGTATTTGAATGTTAATTAATTGGTATATAAACACATGTTGTATATTGTGATGTCTCAGTTCATTTGTCTGTTCATGACACGACACGTCCTAGACCAATGATTGTGGGTTGCCCATCCGTAGCTACTAGAAATGTCTAATGGAGAAGAAAATGCTGACTAGAAATCTTAAGACAAAAGAATTTCCAATCCCTAGTATTTTTGTGTAAAAAAGATTACACCATCTTGGAATTTGGGAATTCCAAAGTTTCAGTTTAATGGAAAATGTGAAAAACTTTGACCTTTTTAAATTGGAAATTAAATAATACTAGTTGTACATTTTATTAGTAAGATTGAGAATGCAGGAAACTAAACTAGAATTTGGAAATTTCTAAATATTACATAGGAGGCTGGAATTTTTTAATAATGGGACTCTTGTTAGCTGGAGTTTGAAAATACTAGGAACTACACCTAGGCTATAGATGTGAACATTCTAAGCTACTTTAGGATAGAAAATGTCTACACTCAAGCTACATCATGTGCTGGACAATGTGGGAATATTTAAACGTTGCTTATGTCAGGAAAATTGGGGAAGTTTAACTATACTTGTGTGGGAATTTGGAAATGCTTAGACTACTAGGTTAAAAGTTCTTATGCTTGGACTCCTTCAACTCTCCTACCTATAAACTTAGTCATCTATGACTTAGATCCTAATGCCTTAACCTCCAATAATCTAAACTCTTATGCCTTAGTTTTTCCATGGCATGGTCTCCTCTAATTCAATACACTTATACTTTAAATCACTTAAGTATTAACCACCATGACTCTATCACCCAACCCATAGGAAACATATTCACCTATAACTTAAACCATTTAAGTCTTAGTACTCTAAAACTTGGTCACCTATGTCTTAATCATTTAAGCATTGGTCTTCAATGACTTGGCCTTTTCCTTAATCTCCTCGATTTAGTTCCATAACTTAAGTCACTTATACCCTAAATCATCTAAGCACTAATCTCCTAAGACTCGATCCCTTAGGCCTTAACCTCATATGCCTTAGTCTTTCATAAATAGGTCTCCTATGCCCTAGAGAATTAGATCCTAAGAAACTATCCTAGGGTGGAATACACCACTTTACCACTTAATTGTTAAGGATTGCATTCCTATGAACCTAACTAAGTGAGATGAACACGTGATCATACTTAGAATCCAAATTTGGGTTACATATGATTATCAACACAATAAGAGGATTAGTTAAAAGAAAATTGTTAAATGTTATCAACCTTATGACAAACACTATTAGAGTATTAGCTAGGGTATAGTGATAACATAACATCAAGCATGTCTTAGACCTAAGAACTATAAAAAAAAGGGTTGTACTCTTATAGGGTTGTAAGAATGCAAAGTAAATGGAATTAGGGTTGCAACCTAAAAGACACTTAGCTATTTACGAACACAAATAAAAGAATAATACATGAAATGTATGATCTAGATTGAGCTAAATGGGTCACTAATCAAAGAGAGATCATTAAGTAACAAAAATAATAGAGGTGGAAATAAAGATACTCGTTCATGATAAACGAACATCTAACCCTTAAACTCCATAAAGAAGATGACATCAACTAAAAGATTTCATTACAAGTTAATAATGGGATTAGCTAAGCATTTTACACTAACAGACACAGCATACTAGTGTGCAAACACCATCATGTTATGAATTTAGATTCTTCGATGATTTTGACGAATAGATTTACAAACTTGGCCAAGGGCCCTAAAACATTGTTTTCAATGATACTTGGAAAGCACCACAAGTGTGTTGGTAAGACATGAGATATGGATTTTTATGAACAATGAGTTATGGTTTCATTAATGCTTTAGGTAGGCACTCTAAGAGTAGTTGTAAGTCCTGATGGATGTAGATTTGCTAATACTTAGGCAAGCACTCTATGAGGAATTGTATGCCATGATGATTATGGATTTCATCACTATTTTGGGTAGTTCCTTTGGGAGGCTCCTAAGTCTCGGATCATTTGATAGGGCTCTACGAGTATTATAAGAACTGGAGGCTTGCGCTCCTAGGGTAGTAGTAAGACCTAGAGGGAGGCATCCAACATGCCATTGTAAGGCTTAGAGACCCTATGCCAAGAGGTGGAGTTGGCCACTAACCTCTGAGATGAGATTAATGCTAGCCCTACGATGGAGATGGCGGGCAGTAGGAGTACCTTCTCATGGAGAAGTGCTATGAGTGATAACTAAGTAGCCCCATGAGGCCCAATGAGTCATGGTTCATGAGGGTATCCACAAGTGGACATAGTGGCCATGGTAGTCACCAATGGGTGATGGTAGGTCCTACAAGAATAGGTGTTTATGTATTGTTAGTATGCTGGGCATGCTGGTCATTCTTTGTAGTTGAGACCATTGTTCCCTAGTGGTAGGACTATATGCCACTGATGCATCGCTGGTGGTAGGACGTTACGCCATTGTGATATGGAGTTATCAATTTTCCACTGATTTGAGCAAACTGATTTTGACTAACTTATAAGATTCTTTTTGGACAGTATAAATGATTTGAGATCACCAGTTTTTCTTTGTGGATCTTTATTTTACATGTTGTGATTTCTATTTTTTTTTTAGAAACTGTGTGTGTGTGTGTGTGTGTGTGGAGATACATACACCTATATGTACACTATTGCATGCCCTATTTTAGGCATTCCAACTTGTATTAGTTTTTCACCCTACTATGAGCTGTTGTTTTTTCTCACCTCACTAGAACCAAAATTTTAGGTGATAGACAATGTAGCTCAAGCACAAGAGACACAAGGAAGGAAAAAGTACCTAGATCAGTTTAGATATGGGGAAAGAATGTTTTAGCTTAATTCTTTTGATAGAATCCATATATAGGATTTCATTTGGGTATTGTATATAACATAAATTTTGGTTGACACACTGGATGGTTGCAATTGGATTGTTCTAATTATTAAATGGACTATGTGACTTTACTTGTGACAGTGTGAGTGATCCCTTGGCATGCATCTCTAACCATTCCTAGGTTAGAAAACTATTATTTTACATATATGTGGAGGTTTTATCGCAACTCTTGGAAAGTAGTTGATGAAATTCTCAAAATTATATATATATATATATATATTATCACTCTGATCATAGAAATTTTTTATGCTTTTCAACTTAAAATTGATAATGTTTGTAAAATCTAGGACATTTCAAAAAGACCATGAAAAGTCAAGAGCATAGTAAAATAGCACAGTCAGCTTAAATACCAATGCTACTTTCTTTCTAGTTCAAAGTATAACAATTGAATTATGGTGAAAATGATTCTTATTATAGGTTTATAAGAGAGATATAGGTGGTGGATTGTACTTGTAGAACTGTAGGAATGTTAAAGTGCAATTGAGTGGAACACAAGAAAGATAGCATCAAAATTGATGTCTTCGGATTGACATTGGTTGACCTTAGTCATTTTGGTATCTCAACCAAAAAAGACATTTTATGTTTAAGAAAATATTAAAAAGAGATGGTCAACTATTTTATCAGTCTCCCTAAGCAACTTTTATGATGGAGTTGACTTAGGAGATTACCCTTGTATTACTATAACAATGCCATCAATCAATGTAATTGGTGAGAATAAGGATTATGGGCATAATAGTGGTGAGGAGGGTGCTTAGATTGAAAACAACTTATATGAGGAGCCAAATTAAAATGTTGAATTTGATTTTATAGTTGTAGAAGTTATCCGAAAATGTGAATGTCTTGTTACATTATTTTATTTTTATGTATATGCATTTATATCTACAGTTATATAGTACGATAAGAATAGCCCAACCTATGAATATATGCATCTTTATTGCATGGAGTAGGGAGTTAAAAAAAATTGTTTCTTAGAACAAAATTAAGTATAGAAAGTGAAAATCAAAATTTGCTTATATTTTCATCTTTAATGATAATGTTTTTAAAGATGGCTAAGGTTTTCTATCTTTTAAAACTAAGTTTTTGGGTATAAGGCTTCCCTGGCCTCCCTGTCCCCTTCTTACCCTAGCATTTTCCCTCCCTTAATAGCTCTATCTCTATCTCACAGCTCCCTCTGTGTTCACTCTCTTTGGCCTATGCATGCCCTTGGAAAAACTTAATCAACAATGACTTTCCTAGGGTTCCAAGTACTCTCTCTCTCTCTCTCTCTCTCTCTCTCTCTCTCTCTCTCTCTCTCTCTCTCTCTCTCTCTCTCTCTCTCTCTCTCTCTCTCTCTCTCTCTCTCTCTCTCTCTCTCTCTCAATTGAATGTAATCCCATATTGGTTGTTTTTCTTAGAACATTTTTTTTTCATTTATCAATAAAGATGATGGTCATGAACCCAATTGAGTTAGTTATGCTTAGAAGAAGTTCAAGAGTCAATTTGGCTAGAGATATTAGATGACAAATAGAGTAATAGTTAGAACCTTATCTATCTATGTTTATCAAAACCAATTAATATGACCACAAAGTTGACATTCATGGGTCTGTTATTATTTTTCATGTGGATGTGCTGTATACTTCTAGTTCTTCTTGTATGCAAACCATAAATTCCATTTCTTTCTCTATCATCATTCTTGCTTGTCAATATAGTGTAATTATTTTTGTATTTAGGAAGTCATGAATGCTAAGATGACTTCTTGATACGTTTAAATGCACTATTCAGATGAAGTACTATTCATACTAGGTGTATTGTCATATAGACTAGATGTCTAACACATCAATAGTTTCAGAGATGTACTATCTTTAGTAACTACTACAAGAACATGAATCTAGATGTGTTGAGCGATAGGTATATAATTATTACATATAATACCTCTATATTTAGTAGGTTTTAGCCCTTATTTTATCATTAAGATCACTAATTAGAGTTATTTTCACATTTTGCAAGATTAGGTACAATTGTAAAAAGGGTATTTTTGGCATTTCAAACCCTAAAAGATGAGTAATCCAAAGTCTAAGCATCAACACAAGTCAGTCTACCAAATTCAGTGAGGTTTGAAAGTTTCAAATGCAGAACGGGTGTCGTTATCATTTTCAATACTATTAAAAACCCGAGAAGCAATGCTAAACCTTATCCGCTTAAGAGAGGTTATAAATATCAAAATATAAGGTGGCATAACTTCTATGTATGCATGTATGCATTCCACCACCTTTGGGGAGCTTCTAAGTAAGGCTTGAGAGTCACATATGTCAAAGGAAGTACACTCAAGCCAAGGCTCGTTGGAGACTAAAAACCCTAACTTTCTCTCTCTAGACTTCAAAATAGGGACCACCAACATGTGTACCTTGAAATTTCTATGCAAAGGTGGTTCATCTCACTTAAATCCACATGGAATACATGAAGGAATGTGTTATGATTGGTGGAGAAAAATAAGGAGGGAGGAGAAGGACAAAAAAAGGAAAATCTATAGTCATTTTTCATCTAAGAAATTCAAGAAAGCTGGTCTGAGATTATTCCACATCCAAGATCATCCTAAAAAAATTAATGAAAATATATTTGAGTTATAATTAACCAATGGAAAGAATCCATGCAAGAGAGAGAAGATTAAGCCATGATTTATGGAGAAAATTTTGGCATAATGCCTACCATTTTTCATGGAGAAGAAAAAACATATTCTCCTAACGAGAAAATGTGTCTTTCTCTTTAATGTGATTAGTTGGACATACAAATGGTGAGCTAAGGAGAAAATAAAGGAGGAAAATTAGTATGGATAAGAAAATCTCAATAGAATCCTAGTCATTCAATCTAGGGCATACCGATCTAACAGATAAGAAGAAAAGAAGCATTAAAGTACATTCTTTTGATGGGAGACTCCAAGGAGATCTCAACTACTCATCCTTGGGTTGAAACATGATCCAATAGAAGAGATAAATATAAAACCCTAGCCAACTCACCCTTTTTGAAAAGTCAAATCAAAACCCTAAGTAGGAAAGATTTTTGCCACACATTTCAATCCAATAACTTGTGTTCATTTCAAATTTCTAAACTCTAACACAACCAAAAATCTATTTCACACCTCCCACCTCATTTTCTTCTCATTTACACTTATTTTCCTAGCTTCTCTCCCTCCCCTCCTATCCTCTTTCCTCCCGTAGCCTATCCCCTTTCCCTTTTTTCCATATTTCCTTTCTTTTCCACCTTATCCCATTCCTTCTCACCTACATCCTTATCCCTATGGATTTTATGAATCCCCCCCTCTTTCTAACCTTTTGTCCTTCATTAAATCACCACCATCTATCCATACTTTGACCCTTATTATCTCCACCCTCCATTCCCTTGTGCTTCCACTCCAAAAATCTAAATATAGGGGATTATTCAACCCATTCTAGTACTTCTCCATTCACTTGCTCCATAACTTAGACGAGAGAAAGAAATATTAGAGAACCAAGAGAATTACTCAACACTCCAGGACCACACAAAGTGATCAAACGTAAGGGGAGAACTACCTAAAAGGAGGAACACCTAAGGAGAAGAGAAGAGATAAGAAAGGCTTGTTAATTTTCATCTTTTTGTTTCATTTTTTTATACTTCATCTCACCTTCAAAATAAAGGCTTAACCTCCCATCACATCCTTTATCAATCATTGAAATATCAATCTATAACTCATGCCATAACCCTTGCATTTATTTGTCCCTTTCATACCCTATTTTCAATCTTTTCTACATAATTTTCTTATCTTTCTCCACTATTTGATTTTTCATTTTCTTGTACTCGTATTTTCAATATAAAATATGTGAATTAATATCTCCACCACATAAGGGATCTCTCCACAAATTTTCATAAAAAAATTCTTTCTCTAACCCCTTTTTCTATCCACCCTTTTATACACCAAATTTTACTTTCAGTATCATGCCTTAATTTTTTTCTATCTTGTTTTATTTTTCTCTTCAACTTCTTGATTTAAAATTTACACCTTTATAATTTAATCCTATCCTCTATAATTCCATCTATTCATCTCTTCAAAATCTTTCCATTTACAAGCCTTTTTGAATCTCTCTCTCTCTCTCTCTCTCTCTCTCTCTCTCTCTCTCTCTCTCTCTCTCTCTCTCTCTCTCTTGGTATTCCATGCAAAAAACATGTATTTTCTAGTGTAAAATATCTCCTATAGGTTGTGGCTATTAGGAAATATCCTGGACTCTTATTGAGTGATACAACAAGAGTAAGATTTTGTTTGGATGACTCAAACTTTGGTGGTAGTGTGGGGGATAGCGAAGTTGACTAAGGAATTCTTTCAAGTGATAGGGAGTCTTTTGATGATTTTATTCTAACCCATACTTTCCCTTGCTTATGTTTTTTTATTTAGTTGTAATCATTATTTGTAATTATTTCTATTAGTGAAATAAAAGTTTCTTTTTCATTGTTAATGTGTTCTTTATTTTTTTATTTATGTCATTGATGCTTTTGTTAGTTGTTAGATGTAGCTTTGTTTTATTTATGCTTGTATTTTAAATTAGTCACCTAGGAATGAGAATGAAATGTATGTTAGAATAAAATATTTTTAAGACTAGGTTATTCTAGGATAATAAGTGGAATAAAAATAATATTAGATTCATAGCACTCTAAGTACATATTTAGTGATTGCCCAAAAAATAAGGATACTGAGTATAGTAAGAGAGAGGGCAACTATATATGAACCTTTGATAGTCAGTGCCCTAAGAAGATCAACTATACTTTGAATAAATATAGTACTAAGCTGTGAGTTGATATTAAGAAAATCATATGAAGAGTGTTAAAAGAATTATATCATGTGTATTAGAAACATCGTGATTCTAATTACATGAGTAAAACTAACATAGATAGCTTAATGCTTAATATATTTGATTTCTAATATATTGGATTTTTAATTCATAGGCTTAGGTTTGATGTCTAGTATTTGTATATGTTTATGTGATTTTTACCATTTTTAGTTGATTAATTTAGTTTAATAAATATTTTTTTAGGTTAAAGTAATAAAAATATATTTTAATTAACGTTTGTTTATTAATAGAGTCTTTCTGGATCAACCATACTTGCCATGTCTATGCTATAGTGGACCCATGCACTTGCGGTTATTTTTAAAGCATATCATTGAGCATATTGAAAACCTAACATTCTACCGACTACTATGTTTAAATATTTTATCATTCTACAATTGCTACTATTTTGGTATCAATTCATTACTAATTTGATATAGTTTTGTCTCTGTTTAAAAGATCAAATAATTGAATGATTTACTATTTAATTTTTTACTAATTAAAATGTTTTGTCTATGCAGAAAAAATGGAACATAGAAAATGAAGAACATGGACAACAGTTCATCCCGAGTAGCCCTCATAAGATAAAGGGAATAGGGCAACAAAAATGGAAAGAATTGATTACCAAGATGCATGGAATGAATTTGTACAGTGCCACTTGCCTCCTAAGTTGATAAATTTTAAAGAATTAGAAGCAGGAAGAAGCTAGAGAAAGGGAAAGCCAATTCAAAGTTAGGGTTTACAGTTCTCATTCAAAATTAGTGTTCGATTTGAGAAATATCTTCTAATGAAATTACTAATGACTTATGCTTATCAATTAGGATGAACTTAGAAATTCCAATGACAATGAGACTAATAAATAGCACAAAACTTCTGGAAAAGTTGAAGGAATCCATGCCCAGTTAGGTAGGAAATAGCTTATTAGTTAGGAATAAAAGGCTATAAAAAGTATAAATCATGAGGCACTAGTTGTTAATTTCATCTTCTTAGAGAAAGAAGGATCTGCTTAATATCAAAACTTTACTAGAAAAGGACCAGCAAGAGTGTGGTATGAGTAGAATACTAAGAGGCCACATTTTCATGAGATGCTTTTAGATTCGCTCTTTGATCTTGTATACAAGCAGTTGACAGTAAATCCTAGACTTGATTAAAACAACATCATCAATTGATGTAATCACTTTTGATATATGAAATTAAAGGATGGTTAAATACAAGTTATCCCAAAATTAATTTTCTTGTTTTTACATAATTTTTATTTATAGCATGTGTGACTATTGAAGTAGTGATGTATGATAAATCCCATTGTATTGATTAGCTTGAAATAACTTTAAAATTGACATTTTTAAATCCATTTTAGGAGATGAACTTTAAAAATATTTGAAAAAAATTTAGTTTAAGCCTTCCCAACATTTCCCATGCCTTATTACCCTAGTACTCTCTCTCTCTCTCTCTCTCTCTCTCTCTCTCTCTCTCTCTCTCTCTCTCTCTCTCTCTCTCTCTCTCTCTCTCTCTCTCTCTCTCTCTCTCTCTCTCTCTCTCTCTCTCTCTCTCTCTCTCTCTCTCTCTCTCTCTCTCTCTCTTGGTTATATGTAGTTGAAGAAACCCAAACTTAGCCGATGACTCTCTCTCTCTCACTATCGGTTGCATGCAGTTAGAAAAATTCGACCATAGCTAGCAACTCTCTCTCTCTCGGTTGACCACAATTTTATATTGCTTGTTTTTCTTGGAACATGTTATTTTAGGACTTGATCTATTGAATGTAGGATTGATATGTTGATTTCATGCATGATCAATATTTTTTTGTTTCTCTTAATCGACTTGACCTATGTACCTTGTAACTTTGTTCAAATGAGAAAGGGTAGTGGATAATAGTTATCTATCACCATCATAAGATACCTTCTTAGCTATTCCATCTCAAAAACAAATCAAATAAACACTCCAAAATAGAGGAAGAATTAGATGCCTGCATCCACTAAGAATAATAGTCTTAAAACTAATCTTGACAAACTAGTGATTAATATTCATAATAATACAATTGAATAATTCAATCTCAACACCCCTTAGAGCGAGTCATCTATTTTCACATAATCAACTTCTAGAAACCATGGAACAAAGTGAGCAATTCACTAGTTTCACTACTCTAACAATTTAATAAGTAAAATAGTCCACAATTATCATTGCAAAGAGGAAACTAGTAACCACTCATCTGGATTGCCCTACTTTTCTTTAGAATTCTGATATGATTTCATATCTAATGTGCTATAAAAACTAGTCCAATAACAATGTCAAAATCTTCTATAAACCTTATCAAAAACTTGCTACAAAACTACTACATGCCAATCTAAAACAAAGCTTCTTCATGTTATGCTATTGAGCTGGAGCTGAAGACCTCACCCCACTAGTAGCTAGGCAGCACCCATCACAGGCATCCAAGAATTCAGGCAAGCATGAGCAAGAAAGCATCGAGAAGGAACTAGTGAATGAATCAAATAAACTATAGTAAAACAAGTTAGTTAGTGACCCAATATCAACACAAAACAGTGTTACTGCTGACTAAAATGGCGACAAAACTGACTAAGTCTCCATTTCTATTTTTGGAGTGTGAAAAAATAACTTATTAGGTGAACTGCATCGCATGTACCAAATGTGCAAGTCTGAAAAATAGAGGAGACTCTGCATGATTTTTGTTAGAAATAAGGGATTTATTTTAGTGATAGACCCTCTATCTTTAAATCCATTACATGGATTTGATTTCATTGTTTTCTCATTTACTATCTAAATATGTTAGATAGAACCCTAAAATGTATCTATGCATGGTTACATGTATATAGGTATGAAGAACCTCTTCAACTAGATTGTCATTCTGAAAAAAATTGTTGTTTCATGACCTATTGGTAAAGATTTTCCATTTTAGAATGATAATGGTTGAATTATTGAACATATTGAATGTAGAAGTGATTTTTGATGCATTTGTTTTAAATGAAATGTTTTACCTTGTGTAGGAAAAATAGCATGTGGAGAACATCAAGAAATGGAATAACATGAATAATAGTCCAACCTGAAGAGGGCAAACAACATTGGAAAAAGGTTATTAAGAGAAAATCAAAGGAAATAAGAAAAGCTAACCATTTCAGTAGTTAGGGGCTAAAGATAGGTGACAATGCACCATCCTATATCATTACCTTTGCTTCATAATAAGGAGGATTGGATACGTGCCACTAATAATCAAAGATTCAATATGGGAAATAGTGAAGGTATGTAATTGTTATGTATTATACAATATAATACGTATCTTATCTTATTATTTTTAAATAGAGTAACATGATTGTTTCTACTTTGTAATCTTCCTTTGACATAACTGATGACAAGAAGATACATGCTTTGTAAGGAGGTAGTGGACAATGGAGAAAATAGAAGAACTATGTAGTTCGCAACTACATAGTTATAAATGTAGATGATCCATCAAGGCTGTGTAGTCCCTAACATTTATTGCAACATCATTAACCAAAGTATATGGAATGAATTTGGAGAATGTCTAGTGTCTACTAAATTTGAGGTATGTGCTAGACTAATGTTTGATTGAATTAATTATAACATCAGATTGCACCCACCAAATATGGAGGCAAAGAGTCCAAAAGGTAGAAAGGTGTGTGAGATCAATTATATGAAGCACCACCAAGCTAGTTTGGGCTATGCCAAGTTAGAAGAACAAGAAGTATCTATGAGAATTTATTTCTTTCTAATGATAATGTAGTTATAAATATTTGATTACCTAACTTTAGTGTCCTGCTTAACAGCAAAAGAAAGATAGGACTACAAATCCAATAATGGTGACATCCTCTAGAAAATGGTGCATTTGTGCCAAGTAATGCCCAGACCTTCAAAAATGAAACTGTTGCACAAGTTGTTTCTCAAATAGTAAGTGGTTGCACATGTCTAGCCTTATATCACTTGAATATAATGAAGATTAATTAATAGAATTAATCATGTTCTCATAATTAAATTGTGTAAGAAAATTCTACCCAAGAAAGCACATGTACATGGACTTTGAGTAGCATTGCTACAAAGGATGAAGACATCTTGTATAAGGCTTTCAGCAATACAGAGGAGCACCCTAGCTAAGTGGCCAAGGGTGCAGTATTGTTCCTTTCACATTGTTTTCTCAAAAAGTACATGCAACTAATGATAAGGAGTCCTACCAAAAGTTTAAAGCACAACATCAAAGTGAGTTGCGTGAAGAGTTAAAGCTAGATATATGTTGGGAGTGGCAGAGTGAGAGTTTAGAGCTACCTCCTCCTAACCTTATACCTCAGTCATTTGCTAGCTACAATCCTCTTAGAGAAGAAGATCAGGAAGAGCAACCTACATTCTATAAACAAGAAATTTTGGCCAAGGATATACATAGATACGTTTACTTTTACATTGCCCAATTAATTGTCCTACCTCATCCATTCTTATCTATCTAGTAGCTTTGATTTGTAGGTGGGTTGATACCTATTTGTCTTTAATGCCCATAAAAACATTGTTGCAATTGGGTCAGTCTATGAGGTTAGGTCTATGGTTTTACAAGGCTGGTTGATGCATCCACTCACTAAACATATGTGTATTACTAGGGCTTGTCAAGAGGATGCCTGCCTACCATTTTTAATAGAAACTAACAGTGTTTTTATCATTTCTATTAATTCGAGGCCAACCTCCTTTGCACTACCACCTACCTTCTTAGCAATCAAAATGGTACTAACATTTATGTTTAATTCTTATGATAAAATTAAATATCTTCAATGAACAATTATTGATTAATAATTTTTGCAATTTTACAACAACTATCTACAGATCGGTTAGAAGTCCCATCTAACATACCTCTATCCCTGAGGAGCCCCAATAGAATCATTAACGAAGATAAGGTAATCAGCCTCGCATGGAACGAGCCCTAAGTGCTTGGCAATGACAAAGTTGAAGTATCACTTATGGTAGAGGACCTCTAATAGTTTGCCAATGGGATCAACTTTAACCCTCACATCATCTCCTACATTAGGTATGCAAATATCTACTTCAATAACATTACTTGACATTACGTGTTAATAAGTAATGATAATAATTATTTCTTTTATGTAACTTCCTACACAATACAATGTATAAATTAGAGGCCAAGGATGTTTACCAATTTCTTGACCTTGCTATCATTTGTGGATCAGTGGAGAGATTGGCCATGGAGAGGTGAGATGAAGATATTCTACCAAGGTTCTTTCGCTACACAAAGAGGTAGACCTTAGTGGTTCCCTATAATAACGGGTAAGTTTTAATTAATTTGTAGTCTTGCCAAATTATATTCTATATTTAAGGATTGTAAAGTTTAATTATAATTCATATGATTATGTATATATGTCTCATTAGATGTTGTTGCTTTTGGGTGTGCATGGTGGGCATGCATTATTTTGTTTATTCTTGTGGAACACACATACTTGCCCCACTCATGAAAATCATAAATAAGTGAGTTTTAATCTTTTTAACGTATTATAATTGTTTAATAACTAATAAGTAATATTTTCTTTATATCTAATGCATTTAAATTATAAATTTGCAGTGCGCGGTTAAGATGGACTGAACTGATAGACATTAAGAACTACCGAAACTCTCATGGAAGAAGGTCAAGGTAAGGAAAACTAGTTAATTACTCTATTATATAAACTAAAGTAACAATTATATAAGGTATTTATTGATCCTTCTTTTTCTTTATTGAGTAATGCCCCAGATAACAATCTAAATAGAAATGTGGGTACTATGTTTTGAGATACATGAAAAACCTAATACACAATGGTGTTAGAGTTTTAGAATTGAGAAAGGTAAGATATACTACTAGCCATAATCTTATATTTTTCTATAAGTTTTGATGGATTATGTTGAAAGAATGTGTCAACTAAATTAAATATGTTATCTTGCAGGCTATTATGCTACCTAATTATGGAACCAATGGTTAATCCAAAATATATCTTGATGACATAAGACATAAATGTGTCGAGTATGTAATGTATTTTAATTATAAGAACAGTTATTGTAATAATTATATCAATGTAGGTACTTGTGAAGCTTTTTTCACATCTTTGAATTTTTTATGTTGGAAGCGAATGTGCATATGTGGATGTTACAGTGAATATGAGAGCAAAGGAGGATCTTGTAGTTTCTTTTTTCAAGTCTATTCCTGGCAACTAACACCATGACTTGGAGCTAGGACTTGGGACAACCAAATTGGTATTCCTAGTATAGGTCACACTTGAACATATGATATTAATATAGTTTCAGGCATATTTTGTTTTTACTTCTTGCTAGGGTTACACTTAATTAAAGGTTTGAGTCACTACTTTACACTTTAGTTGAGGATTAAATAAAAGGGTCTAGTGATTTACTATGTAACATCTACAGGAGAGGTGGGCTTTATTTTCTCTACTCTATGTTGCTTAACCTAGTGTTATTTCAATTTCCATAAATAGATGCTAATCATCTATTGTATGGCATTTTTTGTCTCTTTTGCCCCCTAAATTACTTGTTGAATAGGTCCTTTTTGGTGCTTTTGGTTTCCTCTCATGTCTTATTTCCCTTCTTTAGAAATTTGGATTGAGTTTTGAGCCAAATTAGGCACCCTACACGGGAGATCTAACCTATACACGAAATTCATGACCACTGGAAGATTTAGTCACGCCCTTTGGAATTTTTAATAATGACAATTTGATTTTTCAGCTAAAAAATCTAATACCTAAAGGCATTCTATGGGCATGACTTTTTGTACACAAGCAAATAAGAGAGGCTGAAGCTGATAAGTGGTCTAATCATCCAAGGTAAGGATTTATATAAATTCCATATGAAGTTTATGAATTTTGATGCTCGGCCCTGCCACAGTTAAGTTCTTTCGTTTTTCACACAATGAATTAGCGGAACACAAACTGAATGGCTATATATATAGCCATATATTACCACATTGATTCATTTTTGTAATAGGAGATTGTTATCATCCCATATATTTCCACACAATTCAGGTTGTTAATTTTGTCGGCCATTAATTTATGACATAGTGAGATGCTGCTTGTCCATGTACGAGTACATGGGGGACCTAGATGTTTAATCATCTGAAGCATTAATCTTATAGTTAGTCTAAATCCAAAATTCTTGTTCACTGAATGATTTGAAATTAAAATTCTTTAGGATCTGACTATCTTAGCTCTCGTATTACTTTTTGACCCATCATGCACTTATGATCATAGTTCTAAAACTCAAGAGTCAACTCGCAAAACTCATCTGAGTTATTTGACTCAATAATAAATTAAGTCATTATCGAGTGAACTCACTACAAAATAAAACAAATTTGTAAGAGCTAAAAGTTGAACAAAAGTCCTCTTAAGCAACAAGACTACATCCTAATCAACTCACCCATAACTTATATGTACTTATAAAATGGAAATTACATATGCAAATAAATATTGGTGAAATTTTATTTTGAATTTTCCTTGAGTATTTTTGAGTCACCCACAAGCGGTTTCGAGTTCATTCCACTCACTCGACTTTCGAGTCGAGTAGTTTTCAAGTTTTTAAACTATGCTTCCGATGATATTGGTTGGAATTCTCTAATTGAAAAGATTGGTGTCGCAATAGCCTATTTAATAACTAAGATGGAGCCTTAAAGTACCAGTTCGGATAACCAAATCAGTCCCACACGTACTTTTAGCTGGTATAAGCATATAGACACCATACAGAAGCTCCCTAAAATCAGGCGTTTCAGTAGTGATTTGTTCCCCGCATAGAAAAAGGTAAATGCAGATAATATAAGATAAATTATATGATTAAACCTAAACTATCTTAAAAATGTAACAGTGATGTATCAACTTTGAAGAAGATAACATAAGATAAATTATACAATTAGATCTAACTATTTTAAGAATGCAATGAGTGATAACAACTTCTTCTTGACCTCCGTTTAACTAATTCTTGACCTTCACCCACCTTTACCTTACGTTATACATCATGAGATCGCAGATCAACTTCGCGGCCTATGTCGGAAAATCTGTCGTGGATCGACAACGTTAAACTTGTAGACTATCAAAAGGGCATCCACGTTCTTCTGGCAGAACCCTAAACGAAGATTCACGGATCAAGCATCTAGGATCATCCCACATCAAGAAAATTGGCGGCAGCAGGAAGTAGTTGGTGTCCTCTGTCAAACTAGTGGATTCGATCTTGTCCAGATGGCACACATGGGCACCTTCTTGGGTTAAAAGAGAAGAAGCTTTTCAGGTACAAAATTAAAGTGTGAACGTTTTGACCCAAACGTAGAAAGGCCTCGTATAATTTGGTCGGTTGGTCATTGATTATCTTGGACTTCCGTATTATTAGTTAAGAACGTGTAAACCACCCTCACTAGACCTGAACTCTCAGTCCCTGCCCTGCGCACATTTTGGTAGATGTACCGCGGCTTGTCCACTTTAGCTGGCAATTGAGCACCATGACTTGGGCTGGGACATGGGACCACCAGAAGATTGGCGATCCTAACTAGTATAAGTCACACTCGAACATATGATCGTGAAAGTTCGCTCATGATTAACAAATTACAAATAGCCAAATCTTTAAGCTATTAGATTTTCTGCCACGCATGACAATTAGTCGGAGTGTGGGACCCTCATAATAACCTTACAATATATGGCCCATATCATGTCCGCTTTCCTTGTGTATAACCAGTGTTGTTGCTGGTATCTTAGGTTGAAATCAGATTAATATTAACTCGGTTTAATTCCTAATTTGCTAGTTTAATTGCTAATATGCTGCCTATTGATAAACTGGAAAAGAATATTGGAGGAAAATGCACACTAAATATAAGTTGTTGTTCTAATTTAGCAGAGTGATAGTAGGCCTTAAAGGTTAAGAACGCATTTGCCAAGCATGGTTCAAGTTTGGTTGGTTTTACACCATTTCGAACTTCAGCTTTGCATGAGTTGAAAAATGTTCAACAAGACAAAAATCAACCGAGTCTTACCACACAAAAAGCATAAGTCCATAACTACTTCAACTCCTCTAAGTTATGAGCTAGGTAGGCCCAGTTTCATGATGATGAGTGAAAATTTCAACATACTATTGTATTTACCTCTACGACTCGACCACAGGCTTTGTCAAAATCTTTCTTTTATAGGAACACCATTTCAAATATCATGAACACCCATTGGACAATTTTTGACATTTCAAAAAGCATTAAATGACACCTATTTGGGTGATTCTGTTATTTAGAGTGCTTGTCCCTATTATTTTCCTTTTGAAAATTATTTATTTGTTTAGTAACTTGTCAAAACCTTATTTCAACCACATGGTCTTGCTTATGTCCTTTCCCCACTAATCTAGCCTCATGGTCTTGCTTATTTCAACCGCATGGTTGGTTTTACACCATTTCGAACTTCAGCTTTGCATGAGTTGAAAATTGTTCGACACGACAAAAATCAACCGAGTCTTACCGCACAAAAAGCACAAGTCCATAACTACTTCAACTCCTCTAAGTTCTGAGCCAAGTAAGCCCAGTTTCATGATGATGATTGAAATTTCAACATACTATAGTATTTACCTCTACGACTCGACCACAGGCTTTGTCAAAATCTCTTTCTTTTATAGGAACACCATTTCAAATATCATGAACACCCATTGGACAATTTTTGACATTTCAAAAAGCATTAAATGACACCTATTTGGGTGATTATGTTATTTATAGTGCTTGTCCCTATTATTTTCCTTTTGAAAAATATTTATTTGTTTAGTAACTTGTCAAAACCTTATTTCAACTGCATGGTCTTGCTTATATCCTTTCCCCACTAATCTAGCCTCAAATAATCAATCAAGTTTTTGTTGACTTTATAGCTAGCTAGACAGATAGTTTTTATATGTGGTTTACTAAAAAAAGGAAGATGATATTCCCACACCCTGTTGGTACTAATGCTTCACCCCCTATTAGGATTTTATGGCAAAAGTACATGTGTGATCCACTTTTTTGAGTAATCAAGCAATCATCGTAAGCATCTTGCTATAGATGGACCATATCTCACATAATTACATATTTCGAACAATCCAAACATAATTATTTTTAGCCACTTTCAATATCATTAGTTTTTCTACTGCTTGATTTTATAATTAAAAAAAAAAGAAAAAAGAAGAACAAGCAATAGTACAATCACACAATATATGTGATTTTTAAGTCAAACCTCATCTATTACAAACAATTCAGATGAACAGTTGTGATTATCACAAAAGTGGTCCCTTAGATAAAAATATGATGAAACTCGAAAAGAGAGTGTGGCATTACTACCAAAGAGTTGTGAGAGTATCTGATATAAAAACACAGATTTATCTAGTAGAACACAAAAATCATGCTACGCATTGCATGTTCTAGAAAGGATCTTTTTGAAGGAATTATATAGTAGGACATAGGACTCACCTTCTACCGGAGATGAGTTCTGTTTGTTCAATTTATAAGCCTATTATTGAAGAGTATCCAAAGGCCGAACAATCAACCGAGCAAGACAACCAAATTCTGAGGTAGTGTTGCTCAAGAGATAGCCTAGCTATGTCATATTTTGTGATGATCGATCATCAGCTACCGGTCATAGGAGCTATTAGATGGGTGGTTCAGAAAAACTAAAGGTGATGCACAGAAAGTAGTGGGTCTGCGTCATTTGATTGCAAGAGGGTCATGCTGTACCGAAGGATATCTTTGGCATAGCTTTTATTTTTTGAAGATGGTGCATTGAATTTAGATGAGATCAAAATACTGAAAGATTAAGGATCGAGGTAATCCCCAGTCAGAAAGCACCTACTCTCTCTCTCTCTCTCTCTCTCTCTCTCTCTCTCTCTCTCTCTCTCTCTCTCTCTCTCTCTCTCTCTCTCGGCGGTGGACTTCAAGTCTTCAACTCACAATAGTGAGTCGAATCAGGATTTTATCATAAAAAATGTGTTTTTCTCTAGACATTCTTTTTGTTTCGTAACATAGAATAGGCCTAATTTGAAATCTACCATTCTCCATGGTTCATACCCATTGCAATTGCCGCCCATGATCAAATGACCATAGCATAAAGCAAAATAGAACAAAGAAAATATCATTTGTAAACCTATATAAACCTCCTCATTTCTAGATACATAACGAAAATACAAGAAATAACATCTGTGGACGACAATAGGAAAAAGAAAATAGAAACCCTTCAAAATTGTGAACATTCCCATCAAACTATAAGTACTAGTTGCTTAGCTTCATTCCTCATTCTTTCCTTCACCCTCCTTATAAATTCCTCAAACCTTTCATCTGATTCCATTAGGCCATTACTAGAGCACCCGTTTCCTTCTTCTTCTTCCTCTTCCACTAATGGAATCTCCAAAAATCCAACATAATCATCTTCTGCATCTTTTTCTTCAGTGACCACATTCACCAATGATTCAACATATTCTTCTTCTTTTCTTGCTTCTTTTTCTTCACTAACAACATTAACCAATGACCCAACACTTTCCGCCTTGGTTTCCCTCTTCATAACTAACGCTTTCATTTCAAGTTGGTGTTCAAATCTCCAGTCTCTGTTCTTCAGTAAGTAGTCTTCGTAGACATCGTCCCTTGAGAGGGGAGATCGGACGAGACCAGAGCCTCCGGTGGCGAACACAAGGATTGCATTGCAAAGGAGTACCATCAACTTCCGTTTCATGTTGAGTCTAGAGAGATTTGAAGTGAATGTACAACAGGAGACATGGAGAAAATCGAGAGATACATAGAGCCGTGATAAGTAGGAAAAGAGGAAGAAGACGATGCAGACTAGAATTAAGATTTGGACAGTTCTTCTCACAGAAGGATTGATTTGATCCATCTTTTTCTCTTTCAGGCAACAGAAGGCGTCCTAGAGATATATGGAACTTTTAGCTGTGACAAGGAAGTTGATGTACAACTTTGATGTCCTGATGACCATATAAACAGTTCACAGTTTGAACGATCAGTTGCATAGGCATGGATGGCATTATTAAAAAGACCGTGAGAGAAGTGGTATAGAAAAAGACTCAAGGGACTGAAGCAAGTCAAGTCAAAGGGAGTGAAACCTCCATGTGACTAAGGAGACTAACCCAAGTCAAGCAACAGCTCGCTTCACAGTTGGCACAATGAATCAATTTGCAGAGTTTTAACTTATATCTTAATACTTGAGATACACCTGAATTGTGATCCTTGTAATCCGAGGTCCCTTAGTCGTGTCGGTGTGATGTTGACAACCCATTTTTCTTGCATCAACGCGGAGATTCCTTAGATTAAAAACTGCACTCATCACATGATCCTAGCCTTCCAATTGAAATTCAAAAGATATCATCCTTAAATAATTACATATGGCTTCTTCAAAACGACTGTTTCAAGCAAAGAAGACAAGGCCCCACGCAAATCAGACATAAATGACCTAGTCTTCATAGCGACAGGAAAGAAAAAGAGGCAGCACGGGGCACGTGTTCCGCCACTTACTGGAGAAACCGTTCATGGTTTGACGGCTTTCTTTTGTCCTTGAAAGGAAGGTGTGCACGCCCTTTTTCATTCATGCTAACATTAGAATTATGGATGATATTAACTAGTTTTAGATCTTTGCAAAAATTAATAAAAATGGATGGATGTAGTTTTTTTATGTAAATAAACATAGCCTAAAACCATCTAATCAGAGTGAAATTCAGTGGCTAGCCCATCCATGCCATTCCTAACATGACTAATGGCTTATATCTAAAAGTAGTTTTAACATGGATTCAAAAAAGGCATGCAACCTTGTTTCCTCTAAAGCATGTACTCTTATAGGTTAAAGAGAAAAAAGAAAGTCTCTTTACAATGAATAGGTTCTCGAAAATAGCAAACCCGTTTGTGAAAATAGCTAAACTTGAGGGAAAAAGTACATCAATTTTGATAATTAACTATTCATCTACCCAATGAAACTAGTTTTAAAGTGTGTTACCTATAGATTTATTGAAATCAAATACTAACTTCTCAGTGCAAATATATACACTCAAAATGTGCTTCTTGAAGATAGTTAAAGTTTCCTAGTGCAATAGATTTGATAGTATTACCATCTGTAAAATTCAAAAAAAGCCATAGTCAATATATTTCTAAATTAAGTTGTGCTCTAGAGTTGAGATAGTGTTTTTGTCTTTAGCAATGAATGTTTTAAAATAATAATTCTCAAATATGTCAAATCTTATTCTCAAAAACCATCAAATTCATTGATCTCAATGTTAGTAAAAGAACCATAACCATAATCAATTCTGAGTCCTCTTAGATTAGTAATCAACAAATGACAATTACAAAGTGCAGAATCTCAAGTTGAGATTAGCACATTCAGAATCCAATTCTCTTAATAAACATGACTTAGAGATCAAGAATACACAGGTTCAATGAGAACTAAATCTTAGAGATAAACATATTAAAGGAGAATGCCCAGATCAAGCAAACTCCAATAAAGATTAACAACTTCACAAGATTAGAAACTCTAAAAGATCATACTCTAGCAAGGAGGAAGGAGAATAGTGTGTGTGTGTGTGTGTGTGTGTGTGTGTGTGTGTGTGTGTGTGTGTGTGTGTGTGTGTGTCCACCTTTCCAAAAAGAAAACTAGAGTGCTAAAAGATCAATGCTCTCATCTTGTCTTTTTGGCTAGAACTCCAGACAAGAGAACTTCACAAGTAGAAAAATCCTTGAAAAGGATAGTATACAAAAATGGGTAGACTCTAAGAGAAACAAAAGAAAAATGTTGAAAGGAGTAGACTCTAAAACAAAAGAAAGCCAGAATTTTGATGGCTCTAGGGAGAGAAGTCGAGAAGGTGCAAGTGAAATGGAAAGGAGCTATTGCTGCATGGGGAAGTCCTTGGCTTCAATCAATAAGGTAGTGCCTTATGTGACAAGCCTCTTAAGAATTGCATCTAGCCCTCTTTAGACGTAGATGAGACCTAAATGAGACATAGGCCATGTATTGGAATATATAATATAATACTTGAACTATAATGATTTTATTGAATTAGCTTAGAGGCATGCATTAAAATGCACTTCTTGAAGCTATTCGAAGCCTCATAATGCATGAGATTTGATGCTAGCACTATCTTTAGAATTTTTTCAAACCAAAATTAATATTGTTTTAAACTGAGTTGCACCCTCATGGTTAGATAGTACTTTTTTATCTAATAATCAATAATAATGTCTCATATTTGTCAAAATCTTGATCTTAAAAACCATCAAATTTATTTTTCTCAATGCTTGTTAAATAACCACAATTAGTTCTTAGTCCTCTTAGAGTAGTGATCAATGAATCACAAATACATAGCACAAAATCTCAAAATGAAATAAACACACTCAAAATCCAAATCTCTTCAAAGACATGACCAAAAGATCAAGAATCCAAAGTTTCAATCATAACTAAATCTTAGAGATAAATAGACTAAAAGAGAATGCCAAGATCAGGCAAACACTAATAAAGAAGAAGAAGAAGTTCACAAGAACAAAAACTTTAGAAACTAGAGTGGTAGAAAATAGATACTTCAAGTCTCATCTTTCTAGCTATAACTTGAACCAAAGAACTTCACAAGTGGAAGAATCCTTGAAACAGAGTGTATGAATAAAAATGCTCATCCTTTACATTTTCAATAACCAAAAGAATAAGGAAAATAATACAAAATTTCTCCATCAGTGGTGTCTTTATTAATCAAAAGAAGTTGAGTTAATATCTCTAGCCCTTTGGGTTGTTACTTATATGCCAATAATAAAACACAAAATCTTTGATTATCCATCGCATTCCTTATTTAAGTACCATAGGTCTAAGGGTGGAATGAGCCATAAGTTAGGTTTATGGAAGCCACAAAGTATTAAGGCGCTAGAGGCAAGTTATGACTAGCCATGGAGAGGTGGTAATATCTTGAATTTTTGTGGCCATTAATGCTTCTAATGAAAATTAGATTATCGTTTCCAACTACTAGAATGTAGAACTGATGGTTGAATCAATAGAAAATGGTTCCACTTAAGTGTAATAAGCATGTATAATTGGGTGAAGGTACATGATTGAAAATCCATATGGCTTGGACATTTTGAAGTGGAAGGATGTCCATGTATGGTTAGGATGCATCTTCTTAGAGCATGGGAGTGTAATTGGGATAGGCCCATGATGTTAAATGGGTTAAAGACATTTCTTAGCAAGGTGCCATGCAGTTAATCTAAGACTTGGCACCCAAGCAACCCAATGTTATGAAATAGGAAAGTAGCAGCATGATTTGGTGATGAGGTATTTTGGAACTAGGAGAGAATTAGAAACCAAGGTAAATATACATCTTATGTTAAGAGATTAGAATGGGTAGGATTCAAGTAAGAAAGAGGTGGAATCTTAGGAGGAATGTACTACCTTGGGTAGTAAAGAAACCTTATAAGTGAAAGGCATCTCAGCCAAAGTGAACTTGATAGTAGAACATCCAATAGAGAAAGGGAGAAGAAAAGAAAAGAAAGTCACGTAGTTGTGTGCAGTCTTTGATAGAGGAGAAAAAAGTAGGAGCAAAGGAAAAAGCTTAAGGAAAACTATTCAATTCCACACAAGATTCGTCTATGAGGTGGGTAAATCTAAAACTACGAAGTTTTAATTGATTTTTCTAAAAACTTTTTGGATGATGTTTTCATCAATAAGCATGTGTATGATGTCGAGAAGTTTTACTATGGTTAAAATCTCACCATAAATCTCATGTTATTAGTGACTAAACACATTTTATATTAGCTTAAGAGTATATTGGATTATGAGATGTTTTGACCTGTGATCATGATATGTAAATATTTCTAATATCTACTATTCAAGCTTGAATTTGAGCCTTTGCACATGAGTATTAATGTAATAACCCTAATTTTTAAACTTTCATTTCAAATGATTATGAATTAAGTTTTATAAATGCAAATTAGAAAATTTCATGTTTAAGTTCCACAGAATTTACCTTTAAAAAGAAAACTAATTGAACCCTGAAACCTTAAAATTTGGATTGTAGTTGCGAAAATGAATCCAAGGACACAAAGAACGTGAAAATCGAAGTCAAGATGGAGAAGTTATGACTTTATAACTAAAAAGGGCAATTCAGTAAAAAACTCATTACTAAAGGAGGGAGGCAAATTGATATCGGCACCCTCTCCTCATTTAAATAAAAGAAACCAACAGAATGGTTTGTTCCCTAACTAGACACACACACACACACAAAGGGAACGTCGATGGGAGAGAGAGAGAGAGAGAGAGAGAGAGAGAGAGAGAGAGAGAGAGAGAGAGAGAGAGAGAGAGAGAGAGAGAGAGAGAGAGAGAGAGAGAGAGAGAGAGAGAGAGAGAGAGAGAGACCAGCTTCTTGGAGAATTTTATCACTCTGGCAAGGAGAAAAAATAGGGATTTATGGGTGCTAGGGATGCAGCTGTCGGTGGAGAAGATGACAGCTTCGATCAACGATCCAAGCCGATCATTTTAGCCAAAGGAAGCAATTGAAACTCTTAGGGTTATGGGGAATTAGAGATGATCTTGGCTGTTCATCAGATAGGTGAATGGTGCATGGCATGATTGGAAGATTTCATTGTAAAACGGTGATCAATCTGCACATCCAAGAAAGGAAAAAGCACAAAAATACATATAAGAGGTAAGATCTACAAAATCCTACTTGTGAATTCTATTTTTTTGCTAAATTCATACAATTTCATCTTAGATATAGGTTTCTGTAATAATCTAGCCATCCATTTCTTAATCCATGGTTTGAATTTCATAGATATAAGGTTGGACTAGCTTAGATTTGATCCAAAATCATTGATCCAGACCTAAGGTTGGTTAGACGACCCTGATTGGCCAATCGGTCACCGTTAGATTTTGGGCTAGAAACATCAGATCAGCAATCAGAGTTTTGAGTGAGGTCCCCACCCTCAATTGCTAAAAAACTCAAAATTTCCAAAACCAAAATCAAAAAGTGAATAGATCAAACAATCTAGGTCGTCCGATCTGTCACTATTCAAATAGTAACTTTATATGCCTGATTGATGATCTAACACCATATATAAATTCTGGAATCTTGAATTGATTAGGAAATGACTCAAATTGTGAAATTGATAAAGATTTACAGAATAATTCTAGCCATCCAATCAAATAGTGATAGAAGAGAAACTCTGTGACATATGATCAATGATCAAATGCCACCATTGTGTCTCCTAGACCTTAAATTATTAAAGATACTTTGAAAATTATGGTTAGAGGATAGACCATCAGAATTGATCGATAAACCAAAGGCTTTAATTGAGAATAAGTAGATTTCCTTGAAATTGTTAATGTACATATTGACATTGACAATGAATTTGAAATATTAACTTGATTAGGTGATGGATAAGTAAGTTAAAGAAGGAATATAACCAAATTGTGAAGCAAGACAAGGGAGGTAGGTAGTTTTAACTTCGATGTGCTTTTGTGAAACATGAAAACTATTGATGACTATTCTATTTTGTTTAAAAATAGTTAAAATAGAGATTTTTGGAGACTTCTAATTTATATAGTGAGTATATTTGTATTTCATGCAACGTATCACTTTAATATGCCATGTTGATATATTTATTAAATTGAAAATGTATACACAAAAATGTATTTGAAATTGCATGGAGTTTGTGATTTATGAAATGATGAGGAGTGAGGAATCCTCATACTCAACCCTAGTGAGGGTTACTTTTACATGGTTATATTATATCATGAGATTGATTTTCATGATTTCACTAGTGCATGGAATTTTATGGTTTTATATGTTATAGCGATATGTAATGATGCCTAGTATTATTATGTTATAAAGGGCATATGGTAGCTCGATGGATGCTGTGCTAGGAGGGTTGAGGATTGATCATAGTGGCTAGAAAAGGACAAATTCAGGTTGATGACATCATGGGTAGGTCATGGCCTTGCATACCATGTTTCCCATGGGCACAATAAGAGGAGTCTACTTGTGTTGGTGTCAGAGTGATAGCTACAAACTTGATTGGGTCTTGTTCAAGCATAGATGGTCCATTATTTTGAGATTCATATGTATAGAGTGTGATAGCGTAGGTGTGTGAAATCTTGGGAATTTTCAGTCTATAATGAGTACTCATGACCAATGACAAATGGCTAGATTATGAGTGTTTCTACACTCATGAAACCTCGAGGGGATTCTAATGGTAATATGTGTGTTGTGTGTGTACTGAGATACATTGATTACATTGAAGTATTATGCAATTTAAATGCTTTTGATTTATTGATTTTGACAATGATTCACTATCCAGTTTGGATGTGTATGTTTATGAGATAATGCATGGCATGAGTTATGTTGATCTTTCATATCTTATAAAATACCTTGCAAAGGTTACTATTGTCTTTGAAACAATATGCATGTACTGAGACTAATAATTTGAATTGGTTTGGAATGACATTGATTTGTAAAGCAGGATTAAGATTTCAAAATTTTATTATATTGCTCATTATGCATCATATTTTACAAAATTGCATAACATGGGATTGTGAATTCCTTTTGGATTTAAAACCACATAAACTTCCACATTTCAATGATGAAACTATCTACACAAGTGCAAACTTGTTAATACATTATCAATTTACTATTCTCAAGTTTGAAGAAATAAGATAGAGGAGCAAAAGATTGTGCTACAGATCTCAAGAGAGGGGCATAAAAGGTATATCAAACAAGTTTGCAATGTAGCTAATGATATAGTGAGCTGATGTAATACTTTGAATTAATATGACTTTGCTTTATGTACATGTGGACATGTAACTTGAAGTTATGGTGGTGTGGCCATGACTAGATTGATCATAGTCCTGAACTTTTCTTCAGTTCAATAAAATTTGACTTTTTTATATATCCTTTTAAACATTATGTGTTTATGTGAATGAATGGAGATGGAGTCTCCTTTATTGTCTACTAGTTTTAAACTATATCTATTAGGTACATTACACTAACATGCATAAAATGCATAAGTCCAAAAAACAAAGGTAACTCTGCCAAATTTTTGGTAGAAATTAATGTTCATGAAAAGCATGATTTTAGAAAAGAAAAAATGACACTCGAGATTTTTAAATGTCTTTTCATGAAAAATATTTTGTGCTATTGTTTTCCATATAGTTTTCCAAACTCGGGCCCCACATTTGTAAAAAAAATTTGTGTAAAAGTGTTATTAAAAATCGGGATGTCACACTTGGTATCAGAGCTCAGTCAATCCTTTCATAATCAATCCAACATGTCCAAAAGTCATATAAAGTTAATTAGTGAATGTCAGTTAATAATGTATGAATTATAGAGAAACTCATATAAGCAATGTTGATGTATGTGGGAAGTGATGCCACTTATGAGAGTTGCAAGTTCTAAGAAAACAATAAAGTTTTAGTTCTAGTATGAGTAAGAGTACTCTTATGGAATTAGTATAGTTCTTATGATGTCTCTAGTAGATGAAATTGACATATGACAAATCTATTAAAATGGTAAATTTGAGGAATATGGCTCAAACTTGGATGAAATATATTAAACTTTGTAATATGTAGTTGCAATTCTACAATAATAGTATGAGAAGAATAGGAAAGGATCCAAACATGAACACAATAAATGAAACCTTACACGGATATGAGAATTATTACACGAGTATCAATGTGTTGATGTATTTTAGTGGACATTTTATGAAGGTATTGATACCAGAAGGTTATGCTGCTACTCTAGATGAGAATGTTGAATCTATGGTGATAATTTGATCATAAATTTTGGGCATGATTATGAATGAATTCTTAAAGGAGAACTATTTGATGGATTCAGAATCCATGGAACTTGTTATATTGTCAAGAGACCTTATGTGTGTCAAAATACCTTAGTAAATGCTAAATATAATTGAGATAAGATTATCTTTTGGAAGTTTTTGTTCTAATGTGAATGTGAATATTGTTTGAGGACATAACAACTATTTTATAAAAAAAGTTTAGAAATAACAATGAGGATAAGTAAATAAATAGGGAACTAGAGCATGAGCACAATCAATATATTCAAATGATATTGAGAAAATTTGAGAAGATGTTGTATTAGAGAATTCCAACATTTCTTTATCTGAAAGTATTTGATTTATAGACCAAAAGTGTAGATGTAGTGACTATTATGTACTGTAACAACCTTAAAATTTTACTATTCCATGATTAGGTTAGGAGTTTCCAAGAAGTATATCTTTTAATAGGATCATAATTTGGAACTAAAACTAAAACCATTAATAGTACTCAAAAAATGGAATCCAAAAACCCAAAGAAGGCTGAAAACAGAGTCTGGATAAAGAAGTTATGGGACTTCAAAGTCAGGGCTATTTTAGTAATTAAAAGTTAAACAAAACTAAGAACATGAAAGTGAAATTTTTAAATCTAGATTCTACTCAACGATACAAATCCAATGACACTAAGTTTGTTGAAATTAGAGATTTGACAAGTAAATGGTAATTTTCTTACAAAAGGGTATTTTAGTAATTGTGCTAAATGGGCCCTACTTGCAAGAGTTGGAATGTGATAGTCAATGGAGTTGAGAAACATCATTACTATGTCTTACCTTTTCTTTGACCGATATCATGGTGTTCAGAATAGTAAAAACACCATTATGAAACTTTAAAATAAATAAAACAAAACAAAAGTAAAATAACAAAAAGAGGGGGTGGGCACATTTGCTAATGGTAGCCCCCACTTAAGTTAAACATAGGGAACAGACTTAGGTCTATTCCCAAAACCCGATAGAACCTGACAAAGAGGAGGAAAGAAAGAGAAGAAGAAAGAAAAGGAAGAAAAGAAGAGTAACGAAAGGAAGAAGAAGAGAAGGGAAAGAAGAAAGAGGAAGGAGAGAGAGAGAGTTTGCTAGGGAAAACAATCATGTTGATGAGCACAAGAAAATGGATGTGGGTAGGGTTTTCATGTTGCCGGAAAAAATGGAGCTCGTCGGTGAAGATGGAAGCTCATATTCCAAATATGAAACCCCCACCTTGCACGCCTCAAGGTATAGGGCAAAAGCTCTTTGTTTCCATTTCGATCGGATGAAGATTTCAGGGGGTTTTTCAACCAACTGGAGTTGCGGGCCATCGTAGGAGATGATGACAGATCAGATCAATGATCCGAACCAGTCATCTTCTACGTCTAGCCTAGAAGAACTAAAACCCCATGGTTTTGAACAAATCTGGGATGATCTATGCCATTGATTGAAGAGGAATCTACTATGCAACTAGATTGAGGAGAGTTCACCCAAAATCAATATCTACCCGTCCATTTCTTAATATAAGCTTATGGATAGGTAGATACACAGTTGACAAACCCTAAAATCAACTTAGATTGCCGATTGGGTATTGTTCTTACAATAAAAATTTGATGTCTAATAGCCGATTAGACACCATAGATGAATTAAACAACATTAAAATTATAATAATATAGAGGAATTGATGAATTTAGATGTAAATTGACTGCAAACAGATTGGATGATCTCAGCCATCCAATCATGTATTGTTCACACAGTAACTTTGTAGAATTTGATCGATGATCAGATACTATGGATCAATCATATGACCCTGAATTAGCTAGGATGTGACTAGAATGTTGTAATTTGGATGAAAACCTAGCAAAAAACCTCAGTCATCCAATCTGTCACTATTTAAACAATGACTTGTTGACGTCAGATCGACGATCAGACCCCATAGATGAGTTCTGATCATCAATCCAAAGTTGGAAGTGGTCTATTTGACCAATGTTAAATTAGTTAAATCTGACCATGTAATCCAATGGAAAACATAATTTAGATGTCCACATAGATCCAACTGTAGATCTCAACCCTAAACTAAGGATAGACATCCATAGAAGTCCTAATCAACTCACATGAGTCTTGATCATCCATGTAAAGATCCGATAATGATGATCTAGGCCTTAGATTGCATCGGATTCTTAAAATTATGATCACAATTAAATCTAAATATCTACATGTATGTGAATGTATTAAGAAAAGAATTTCTATGCATTGTATAGATTGAAGCGCACGGGTTCGATCGTGTAAAAGAGGGTGATTAAAGCTAATGGAATCCAATGAACGCATCACACGAGGTAGGTGGAAATTTAAGACTGCATGTCTAAATAATAAGATGCATGTTCTAAGCATGATCTTATTTCTAATTATGAATGTTATGAAACTAAAATGGTATGATTGATATTTGACATGCTTTAAATTGTAATGATGAAAATAATGTTAATTAAAAGAATTGCATATTATAATTGATACTTATGACTTGTACATCATGTATGTGAGTTGTGAAATTATGTTTATGGTACATGGGTACCATGTCGGTATTGATGATGTATGAGTCTAGGTTTATAGGATACATCCTTGGTGGGTTATCACCAAATAAGTGAGGATGTTATTCTTTTTATGAAATATATGAACAGGCAAATTGCCTGCTATTATGATTATTTTACATCTAGTCATGGAGGCTTGAGAGTTTTGTTTTAAACAGGCTTAGGCCTAGGGATGCTATGCTAGGAGAGTTATGAGGGTTTGGCCACCCACTCTTTGAAATTTATTATGTTATGGATACCAAGCACTATGTGTTGCTAAAAGTTGAGTGTGGCAATTATGGGAAGGCTGCCACTATGACAACCATGGTCCTCCTATACGAACATGAATATTGTGATTTCTACTGAGGATAGTATAGGTGGATTATTATGCAGCTATCTAGGTGCGCTATACGGATTTAGATTGTGGCATAGTAGTCCTTATATTTGGTATACTATGGTGCTAATATGATGGCATTATGAGATGCCTTATATGATATGGCATGATGATATGCCTTATATTGTTTTGCCAGCGATGGCTAGAGGATTGTGGAACCCGTATAGTGAGAGGCATGAGGGTTATACTGATATACCAGTAGAGACTTGATGATTACGAACCCCACATGATGAGGGGTATGATTCTGAAACCTATTATAGTTAAGGGATATAGATTAGGAGACTTATTGATTATATTCATAATTTTGTATGTCTTTTAACAATTTCGCTATATGTGTATGATTGAGGGCATAGTTTCATATAAGTTTCATATGGGTACATGAATGGGTAGAATTGTTAAGCAAAGTATAGTTCATGGAATTGGATTAATTTATTTAGATAACAAATAATAATTAAAGATGTTTGATAAATCAATGAATTACTTATAATTATGAAACATGTAGATATCGACAATTATGAAACATGTTAATAATTGATTCATCAATGGATTGTTAATGATTATGAAACATGTAGATATTTGGTTTATAAATGGTTTATTGAAATGTGAAACATACAGTAAATCTCATTCAATAAAATTGCTATGAAAATGAATATTCTAATTACTAGAATAATTAATGTATCTTAAGATTTAGCATGCTTCTTAAACTTCCCTACAAAGCATAGCTTGATGAGATATTGTAAATATTTTATGTTTACAGTATCTTAGATACAAATAGATAGGAGAAGATATACACAAGAAGAGGAATCCAGCAACCATACTTCTGCGTTTAGGTATACATTTTCTTAAAGCTTTTGTATTGTATAGTTAGTCATTTGAATTGTGATATTAGACATTTAATATAATGATATAGGGGCTGCACAAGTGAACCACTGGATGAGTCCTATTTTAATAAATGAATTTCTATCTTCTAGAAAATTATATATATGTATAGCGTGAGCATGAAAGTGGCATCCAAGTTTTTTGAAAGATGAATTTCAAAGAAAAATCTTCTGTTGTTTTTGTATTTTAAATCTTTTGAAATAAATGCCAAAAAATTTCATGAAAAACCTAGGGTGTCACATGTACAATGACTTATGTTGAGACATTAATTGAATATTATAAAGAAGAAGGATTTTATACTATCTATAATGATCAAGAAGAGGATAATTTTCAAACATTAATCTTATATGAAGTGAGTTGTCAAAAATTTGAAACATAGGGTACTGATATCAAATGACTTCTAGTGAATGTGAAAATGAGATAAATCATTATTGAAATGAAACTTTATGAGGAGGAGGAGGATGTGTAAATATACAGGTTCAATTGTCTCTAATGTAAAAGTGTTGGAAGCATTACATATGCAAACTGAGCCCTGAGTTGAGTGATTAGAGTTTTGTTGCCACAATCAACCATAGTGGCTCTAGTAGTAGACTTGTATGTTAGAGTTTTGTCGGACCTAAGTTCCACACACTCATTCAAGTTCATTATTCTTACATCTTGTGTGGACTTGTTGTACATACCTTGAGTTTTTAGTTGGCTATGATGACACTAGTAGGAAAATTGATTTTGACTAGTTTGTTTCTTTTGCATATGCATTTTGATCATGGATAAAGGATGGATGTTGACCTTATCCTCCTTAATATAGATAATTTCAATTTTATCTTGAAGATAAACTAATTAATAGTACATTGGCTGCAGTGGATTATTGTAAGTAGATTATGTCTTATGTCTCATGACAACTAGTGATCTTATTCAAGGTGGGATGGGCATTGTAAGAGTTTATGTTATATAATAGGCAGCATGACACTTCTCTAAGGGATATCAAGTATAGCTGACAAGCATAGTTGTGGAGAAGGTTGAGAAGCCACAAATGGAGGAGATAACTATGATTTAAGAATTCCAGGACATTTCCCTAAAGGAGCTTCCTGGATTACTATCACAAAGAGAGTTTGATGTTATAATTGAGTTGATGCTGAGCATAGTTCCAAAATTTAAGGCATCATATTGAAGGACTCTTATCGAGCCGAGAGAGCTCAAGAGCCAGCTATAAGAATTATTGGATAGGGATTTCATTAAACTTAGTGGATCCCCTTAAGGATGTCAGTCCTCTTCTTGAGGGACAGATCAATGGTGACTATCATTGTGGATTTATTTTAGGGTTCTCAAAGTTTGCATTACCTTGATCTCATTAATGATGAGGCATACGAAGAGCAATGCTTACAAGGTGAGCCTTCAAGAGCTAAAGGGGAGATTCACCCTTGCACCCATTTTGACACCACCTTTAGGCAATGATGGATAGATGACTTATTATGATGTTTTTTATATGAGACTTTGAGGTGTACCATGTAGGAGGAGAGAGTTACTACCTACGCATCTAGATTGTTGAAAATTCATGAGGAGAGTTATCATACAAATATTATACATATGTAATACCTGGATGTGATTTCCCATTGGATTTGAGATATGAAGGTGATTCATATTTTATTGCAAGATTACTTTTTTACATGTAATTGCAATACAGCTCATGACTTATATTGTGGGTAACCTATGAGGGCAGCTTATGAGGGCGACTAATGAGGGAGGGTGCAAGTGGCACTGAAAACTTTTAGGTGACATACTTTTAGGTGGTAGGCTTCTAAGTGCTCATAGTATAATCATGGTGTGAGATGAGATTCTCGACATGGAAATGCCTCTTTCATGAGATGATATACTCAGAGCTAATTTGGCATAAGTATGCGCATTTTATGAGCTATACCTTGTGATATTTGGTGTTGGATTTGTTGTTCTGAGATGCAATTTGATTGCCTCTCCATTCTACTATCACTTTGTGTTTTTAATTATTGAGTATCAGAGTGCACACCAAAAGTAGCTCTTTAATTCTAAAAGTAGGAAAAAAAAATGCTATTAAATATTATAAATGTTTAGAGTTTAAGGTTGGGATCAGATGATTTCTGAGGATTTTATTCAATAAAGAGTTGTGAGATTCAAAAATGGAAGGAAAGAAGAAGCCTTTTTTTTTATTGAATCCCACTTTTTGGAATAATTTAATTAAAGTGAGCAAATGTCATTGAAATATATGATGAGATGTGGATGCTTTTAGAAAATTCTTTCAAGGGGGGAAGAATGTAATAACCCTAATTTTTAAATTTTCATTTCAATTAATTTTGATAAATACAAATTAGAAAATTTTCATGTTTTTAACGTTAGGCAAAAACCTGACTGAACCACAAATCCTCAAAATTTGGATTATACATGAGAAAACAAATCTAATGACACAAAGAATGCTAGAATTAGAGTCAAGATGGAGAAGTTATGACTTTATGAATAAAAGTGCAATTTAGTGAAAAAAACAAATTATTAAAGGAGAGGACCAAATTGATATCAGCACCCCCTCCCCACTTAAGTAAAAGAAATAGTCCAAACGGTCTATTCCCGAACCCAATGCACACACCCAAAGGAGAAAGAAGAGGGGAAGGAAAAGAGGAAGAAGGGAGAGCAGGAGCGATAAAGGATAGAGATGAAGGAAAAACCAACTCACTGGAGAAGTTTGTCACGCTGATGAGTAGGAAAAATAGGGATTTATGGGTGCAAGGGATGTAGTCACCGTTGGAGAAGACAATGGCTCAGATCAACAATCTGAATCTATCATTTCACTTAGTGCAAGGAGATGATGAAACCCCCAAGGTTATTAAGGAATCCGAGATGATCTTGACTGTCACTCAAAGAGGTGGCCCAAGGCATGATTGGAAGATTTCACTATAAAATGGTGATCAATCTGCACATCCAAGAGATGAAAAGGCATGGAAATACATCCAAGAGGTAAGATCTATGAAACCCAACTTGTGAATTCCATTTTTTTTGCTAAATTCATACAATTTCATCCTAGATCTAGGTTTTTGTGATAATCTACCCATTCATTTCTTAATCCATGGTATGACATACATAGATATAAGGCTGGACTAGCTTATATTCAACCCAAAATCATTGATCCAGACCTAACTTTGATCAGACAATACTGGCTGTCCAATTGATCATAGTTAGATTTTAGGCCAAAAACATCAGATCAACAATTAGATGTTCCTAGTGAGTTCCCCATCCCTCCATTGATAGAAAACTCAAAATTGAAAATAAAATAAAATAAAATAAAAATCAAAAGTGAATAGATCAAACCATCTAGGTGGTCCAACCTATCATTATTCAAACAGTGACTTTATGATGCCTAATCAATGATCAGACACCATAGAAGAATTCTAGAACCCTGAATTGACTAGGGTATGACTAAAATTGTGAAATTAGATAAAGATTTCTTAAACAATCCTAGCCATCCAATGAGATAGTGATAGAAGGGGAACTTGGTGACATCTGATCGATGATCAGATGCCGCCATTGTGTTTCCTAAACCTCAAATTAGTAAAGATACTTTGAAAATTATGGTTAGAATATAGACCATTGGATTTTTAATGTATGTATGGACATTGACAATGGATATGAAATATTGACTTGATTAGGTGATTGATAAGTGAGTTGGAGAAGGAATATAACCAAATCGTGAAGCGAGACAAGGAAGGTAGGTAGTTTTAACTTCGATATGCTTTTGTGAAACATGAAAGCTATTGATGACTATTCTATTCTATTTGAAAATGGTTAAAATTGAGATTTTTGGAGATTTCTGATTTATATAGTGAGTATATTTGTATTTCTTACAACTTATCACTTCGGAATATCATGTTAATTTTTTTATTAAATTGAAAACATATACACGAAAATGTATTTGAAATTGCATGGAGTTCGTGATTTATGAAATGATGAGGATGGAGGAATCCTCATAATTAACCCTAGTGAGGGTTTCTTTTACATGGTTATATTATATCATGAGATTGATTTGCATGACTTCACCAGTGCATGGAATTCTATGGTATTATATGTTATGGTGGCATGCAATGAATCCTAGTATTATTTTGTTATAGAGGGCATATGGTAGTCTAATGGATGCTATGTTAGGAGGATTGAGGAATGTTCATCCCCCCTCCAAATTTTTTTATATATGATACCTGGCCACAAAAGGTTGAATTTAGGTCGATGACATGATGGGTAGGTTACGGCCTTGCATATCGTGTTTCCCATGAGCATGGTGCAGGGAGTCTATCCTTCTTAGTATCGACTTAATAGCTATGGACTTGATTGGGTCTTGTTCCACATAGTGGGTCCATTATTTTGAGATTCATATGTATATAATACGAAAGGGCAAGTGCATGGCACCTTAGGAATTTCAAGTTTATAATGAGTACTCATGTCCAATGGAAAATGGCTGGATTACGAGTGTTTCTACACTCGTGAGACATCAAGGATATTTTGATGGTAATATATATGTGTTTATTGAGATACATTGATTATATTGAAGTATTATGTGATTTAAATGCTTTTCATTTATTGATTTTGACAATGATTCCAGTTTGGATGTGTATATTTATGAGATGATGCATGACATGAGTTATGGTGATCTTTCATATCTTATAAAATACCTTGCAAAGGTTAGTATTGTCTTTGAAATAATATGCATGTATTGAGACTGATAATTTGAATTGGTTTGGAATGACATTGATTTGTAAAGTAGGATTGAGATTTAAAATTTTATTATATTGCTCATTATGCATCATACTTTATAGAATTGCATAACATAGGATTGTGAATTCCTTTTGGATTTAAAACCATATAAACTTCTGCATTTTCCATGATGACTTTTGAAGAAATAAGATAGAGGAGCAGAAGATTGTGCTAAAGATCTCAAGAGAATGGCATAAAAGGTATATCAAACAAGTTTGTAATGTAGTTGATGATCTTGTGAACTGATGTAATACTTTGACTTAATATGACTTTTCTTGTATGCACATGTTGACATGTTAATTGAAATTATGCTAGAGTGGTTGTGAATGGATTGGTCTTGGTTCTGAACTTTTCTTCAGTTGAGTAGAATTTGACTTCTTTGATAATCCTTTTAGACATTATGTGTTTATGTGAATGAATGGAGACAAAGTCTCCTTTATTATCTACTTGATTTAAACTATGTTTATTAGGTACATCACACTCTCATGCATAAAATGCATAAGTCTAAAAAATAGAGGAAACTCTGCTTGATTTTCTATAAATGTAGTGGTGAAAATCCTGATTTTAGAAAAGATAAATAACACTTGGGATTTTTAAAAGTCTTCTCACAAAAAATGTTTTCTGCTATTGTTTTCTAAATAGTTTTCCAAACTCAGAGCCCCACATTTATAAAAGATTTTGTATAGAAGTGTTACAAAAATTTGGGATGTCACAATTAAGTACTACTACAACAACTTGTTCTATGATTTAACTATTGGTATTTTTGGATGAATAATAGCATTTTTTTCTATCCATTGTTGATGAGATTTTAAGCATGGATACTTGACTGATTTTTTATGCTTATTTTGCATAGTTTTTCCTAACTATTAATAATGTGTTATAGCATGAATACATTACTAGTTTATGTATTTGTTTGGTATTGAAATCATGGTTCATTAAAACCTTCTTTTGTATGGGTTTTATTGATTAAATTCCATCTTGATGTTTAGCTTGTTCAAGCACTTTTTTTAGCAAAATTTTAATTTTAATTTTATGTTTCTCTAAGAGTTTTTAATATTATGTTTATGAGCATGTTTTCCATATGGTTCTTGATTGAAATCAAGCCTAAAAGAGAAGCATAGGAGAGTCATTTTCTTTAGTAAGAAAGAGGTGCATAAAAGCCTAGTTTAAAATGTTGAAGATAATTTACTATTTTACATGTTTTTCTTATCATTCTAAAATAGTTTTTGATCTTACTATTTTAACATGAGAAATACGCTCTCTCTTTTTCGTCAAATTAGAAACCCAAAAAATTAATGTTTTCATAATGGTATTACATTCATGAAAATAACCAGTTTGGTATGTGAATTTGGAGGTGACTTTTGTAATGTCATGTTTAGGACATTTCCTGAATTGAAATCTTACCATGATAACAACTATTTTTTAGTAAAAAAACATACATGAAAGTCATGTTTTGAAAAGTCCAAGGATGAGTTATGATAAGTTGGTTTTTAGCAAGTTTACTAAATTATAGTAAACAAGGTTTTGAAAACCTAAGTCAAGCTAATTATTGAGTGATGGGTATAGAATTATTACATAGAATATCTTTATATTTAGCATGTTTTAGCCCTTGTTTTTATTACAGGATCACTAATTAGGTTTATTTTCACATTTTACAATATTGGGTACAATTGTAAAAAGAGAGTATTTTTAATATTCCAAACCCCAAAAGATGAACAATCCAAAGTCGCATCATCAACATGAGCCCACCTAGCAAAATTAGTAAAATCCAAAAATTTAGAATGTAGAACTGGCATTGGTATCACCCACCAAAATTAATGAAATCCAAAACTTCAGAATGCAGAACTGGTGTTCGTGTCATTTTTAGCACAATTAGAAACCCTAGAAGCATCGTTGAATCTTATTCATGTAAAATACGGAATAAATATCAAAACGTAAGAACCAAACTTCTATGTATGCATGCATACATTTCACTACCTTTGGTGAGCTTATGAGTGAAACATGAGAGCCACACATGTTAAAAGAAGCACGTATGTGAAGTATAATCAAATTGGGGCATGTCAGAGACTAAAAACCCTAACTTTCTCTCTAAACACCTCAGAATGTGTACCAACAATTTTACGTACAAATATATTGAATTCCACTTAAATCCACACGGAATACATGAAGGGATGGGTATGACTGGTGAAGAAAAATGAGGGATGAGTGAGACAAAAAAGGAAAAATCTATAGTCAGTTTTTATCTAGGAAATTTAAGAAAGAATTGTTAAGATCATTCACATCCAAGACCATCCTAAAGCACCCAATGAGAAGTTATTTGAGCTAAAATTGACCAATGGGAGGAAGCCATGCTGAGAGAAGATTGAGCAATGATTGATGGAGAAAATTTCGGTGGACTGCCCACCATTTTCAAGGAGAAGAAAATGTGGTTGGAGATAAAAATGATGAGATGAGGAGAAAATAAAGGAGGAGAATCAAGTTAGAAAATCTCTATGGAATCCTAGCTATCTGAGAAGTTTTAAGCTCTATCCTATCCATGCTACAAATAAGTTTAGAGAATAAGATCATAAGGAAAATAAAAGATGAGGATAAGGATGGAAGGGAATTTCCAATAGGAAACTTCCACCTTCTCTCTCCCCTACCACATGAATGACAAAAGGTGTTCAACCATTAAGAGATTCCCTCTTGGAGCATTCCACAAAAAATCAGAAATCTCACCCCCTTCCCTTGTGCTTACACGTGAACATCAACTTGGTGGAAAGGAGGTTCTTGCCTAGAATTTTACATGTTGAAATCATATGAGGAGGTGGAAAGGTTGTTAGTTGTGGTTTTGTCTTTTGCTAAGAGGAGGTGGAGAGGTACTTGCTTAGGCTTTTACACATTAAAATCCAAGCAAGGCAAGAATGTGTGTTGAAGTCCTTGAAGGGAGATAAGTCCTAGACTTGTTTATTAAAGGAAAACAACAAAAGAGGTAGTTCCTTGGTTGTTTTGTCCTCATCAAGCAGCTGCCCAAGGATTTATTAAAGGAAATATGTTGAGGAGAAAATAAAGAAAGGGTCACTTCAACTCATGAGGAAGAGAGCTACTCAACCTATTTGTCCTTATCCTCTCTCTCTCTCTCTCTCTCTCTCTCTCTCTCTCTCTCTCTCTCTCTCTCTCTCTCTCTCTCTCTCTCTCTCTCTCTCTCTCTCTCTCTTCACTTGGTGCTTCTCATGGAGCAAATGGAAGGAGGAGGAGACTTGTAATGTATGTGACTTGTTTAAGCAGTTGTCTAAGAGAGCTGCTTGAATTCGACATTAATCTTTGGGCTTTGGTAGAAGGTCCTTGGGTGGTGTTTGTCCCCCTGGTAGTTACTCTTTTACCATGACAAATTTGGATGCCTAACCCATCCAGGATTTGAGGTCTTAGAATACAAGTTGTTGCTAGGATTGTGATATGCATTTAATGCACTCACTTGTTCTAGTAGATATTCGTTAAGTGCTCTATTTGATGGATAAGTTGCAGTTATGTGGACTAAACTAGAATGGAGAGCACAAACCTCTTGTGGAGGCTTAATAGATGTGGCAGCCATGAGGGACTGAAACATAGTTTCAAGTTTGTCTGCTCTCCCATCATACTTGTTCATTCTTTCTAATATAGAGCCCAGCTTGTAAGCTAGATCTGTATGCACTCCAATCTCATATAGACCTCCTTTCTTTGGAGGCTAGTTGTTTCTCTCTTCTATTACAATAATCCCATTACTGGAAATTATCTGCTAAAATTTGGAACTCCCAGGCCTTTCTCTCATCTTTTAGCATGAGGGCCCGTCCAATCGCTACATCAACCATTTGTCTATTCTAAGGCATCAATGCCTCATAGAAGCATTGAACTTGCCACCATTTCTCAAATCTATGATGTGGAATTTCTGCAGCAGTTCATTCCATCATTCCTAGAATTCATAATACAAGTCATCCCTTTGTTGAAAATTTATAATTTCCCTATGAAGGGAATTCATCTTGTGAATGGGGAATAATTCATTCAAAAACTTCCAAGATAATTGGTCTCATGTATTATGGAACCTACCTCCAAGGAATTTAGCCATGACTTAGCTTTTTCCTTGAGTGAGAATGGGAATAACCTAAGCCTAATCAAGTTATCTAAAAAATTTCAGAACTTGAATGTGGCACAAATATTAAGGAACTCCTTGATATGTAGGTACATATCCTCTCACTCTCAACCATAAAAAGTGGTAAGTAATTGTATGATTCCTGACTTTAATTCAAAGTGATCTGAGTTTGTTAGAGGTAAAGCTATACAAGATGGGGTATTAAGCTAGAATGGTGCATAGAAATCTCTAATAGATTTGCACTCGACTTCTGTTGGTGATGTGGCCATGGGGATGGGAACTTATCTACGGTTGCATTGTATCTCTAGGTCAAAAGGTACTAGCTCTAAGTTCTGGGATCAAAGCTCTAGCATAAACTGCCCTAATTCCTAACTAAATGTCCTAACTATATGCTAACTCTAACTCTATGTGATGCACAATCAATCACTGTAATTGATAATTGAGCTATATTTCGATTATCTTTTGTTACTGCATAAGTGGTAGCTTCTTAGACCTAGATCTAGATAGCTCCTCCTTTTATCCAAATTTTACTATTGCTTACCAGTTGGGTTCTACTATAAAGTGCTTTAGACAATCCTCATGTCAGGAGACATTTAGACATCAATCATCATCAACAAAAGGCATGGAAAATCACTTAAATTTGAAGACACCCACTATAACCATAATACTTAGAAGCCTTTGGAGTGATAATAGATCTCTTCCTTCTAAAAGGGTCCTATGAGCTCAATTACTCTTTTTACTAATTTTAAATTAATGTTCAAGGGTAGGGATCGCGACATACAAGGATGTTGTTTGATTCCTAAGTAGATCAAGGATCTAGTGATAAAATCCAATCCTTATCTTATAAGGGTTCCTATGGGGGCCTTACTAGCATTATTTTTCATTCCACCATATAGCTATAAACATACAAATGCAAAACAAAAATCAAACTAATGCTTGCCTATTTGCTATTTATCAAAGGGTTAGGCACCTCAATAGACGAGACACTATAACCACGCAGCTTATGCCTTAGTTATAGCCGAGCTTAGGCTAACCTTTTTAAATAGTTGTTTATTAATGTAGCAATCCTAAATATTATGCAACATATATCAATGCATGATCCTAATCTATATGATTTATAATACCATTATAAAAGTAATTTTACACTAAATGCACTTTATACTAGAAAATTAAAATATAGGTGAAGATTGCTCATGGTGAGGGTTTTGATGATGATCAAGTGTGGGCTACTGTATCCCACACTTGCCCTGCCTTATTACAACACATTTAAAAATTAAATAAAATTAAAATTACAATGAGCCTCAATATAATTTCACGCAAATCCTAATCTAGGAAAGTAATAAAAACCTAATCTATGTTGATGAAACCATGGTCCACAAGATCATTGTCATTCCTTTACCTATTTCCCTCTCACAAAATCAAACAAATATGGTCAATAAGGAAAAATGGCACAAAATGCAAGAAAATGATGAAAAATCCTAACTAATGCATCCTAAGCCTAGACTCAAGGTAAATGATCTAAGGTATGGTCCACTATACAAACCATTGTGATACCTGGGCAATGGTGCCAAAAACTTGTGATTTTTAATTAAACTTGTAAGCATGAATCAATTGAAATAATTCACATGATGGTGGTTGATCCCACAAGAAATCAAATGGATTTATAATATTAGTGGGTCCTTCCTTAAGTTTCTTAACCTAGCAAAAGATAGTGTGATTTTAACCTAAACTAAGAATGGAAACTTAACATAAATCTAAACATGGACTATGAAAAAATGCCAAAAGTAAACATGCCTGAAAGAACACTTTCTAAAAATAAAACTTTCCTAAGATCAAAACCTTCTAAATTTAGAACTAGCCTAAATTAACTTTCTAAGCATGAAATTTGGAAACTTCACAGATCTAAGGAAACTACTATAAGGAAATTGGGAACCAAATCTACCACTTTCATAAACTAAACTTTCTAAACATGAAAATTAGAAACTTTCCAAATCTACCATGCATCAATTCTAAGGAAAATACACCTAGAACCATGCACATAACCATGGAGTGGGGTGCATGATTCTAGTATGATTTCTATTTATGGAAGCTTCTAAATATGATGCAAACATGTGTCAATGGCAGTAATGAAAGTGCATGGACAAAATTGAATAACAAAGTAAAATAACATCTAACACATGAAATGTGACATATAATGAAATATAATTCAAGTAACGATGCTCAACACATGCAAACAATCAAATCTAGCATTAATTAAACAATTGAAATAGAGCTTTCTTGAGATGATTGAAATTAATACTATAAACACTTCCATAATCATCCACCAAAATCTCATAATCAACAACCAAATCCCTTCAAAACCATGCGTTTAGCCCACAGGTATTGCACATGGGATCAAGGTGGATATGGTTGAGATGAAGACATGGTTGAGATGCACTACTAAGTTTTCTTGAATACTAAACTATGGAATGAAATAGAACACTCACCAACTACAGCCAAGGTTAGGCCCAAAAATTCCTTAAAACCATGCTCATGTCACCGAGAGTCGTGCACATGGATCCAAGGGATTTTGGGTTGATAAAAATGAGTAATGGAAATGTAAATAAAGTAAGTATTGAATCATAAACTGAGGAACCAACATTATTGTTATCAAATAAACAATCAAAAAAGGGAAATACTAATCATCAACTTCATTGATATGAGGACCAAGATTACAAGGATGTTGCACACCATTCTTGATGTATGTGCACCATGCTTCACATAATATAAAATCCAAATTAAAACTCATCTAGCCCTCCTACTCTAACAAGCATGAAGATCAAAGGAAAATCCAATTGAAACAAGGTAATCAAGCTAGAAATTAACGGAATCGATGCTAAGTAAATAAGGGAAAAGAAACCTACCTTTCTCAAAAGAACTTGCGTGGAACATAAAAGAGACAAAACCCAAAATGTAGAAGATCTTCGAAGGGAAAATCATGGAGGAGTGGAGGCTGCATCCAAGTTGAATTCCCAAAAAAAAAAAAAAAATTTAACTCTTCAAGGAGGAGGAAGGCATTGAGGAAAGGAAAGAGGGGAGGGGGGGGAAGGTGGATGTGTTCCACCTTCCCTTAATAAAGTTCCCCTCCACGTTTAAACTCCAAGAGAGTTTTATAGGAATTTTGCTTTTCCTTTTTTTTTCCAAATATAGTTTAAGGGTGGGGATAAGATGAGAAAGAAAGTGGATAGATAGGATAAGGTGGCTGCCTAGGTTTTCCTTAAGGAGGGAATATGGTGGGAGATTAAAATAAGGAAGGGAGGAGTCCTATTTTTTAGGATCTATGCATTGTGTCTCCTCTCCACAAAGATTTTCATGTGGAATTAAGGCAAGGCAAAGTGGAAAATAGTGGAAAGGATTTAGGTGGTGAAGAGGAGAGAGAATAGAGGATGAGATGGAGGTGGAGGTGGAGGTGGGGATGTGGCAACATGGGAGTGGGCCAACCATTGGTGGGAGGCACCATTTTCCTAGGAAAGAGGCATCTACCCTTTTCATTTTCACATGGAATTCCTATGGTAGTGAGAGAGATATGGGAAGAAAAAGATAAGAATGATGGAAACCCTTGGATGAAGGGTGGATGGTGAGGATAAGGTGATGACATGGAGAGAGGTGGCTTCCTAAGAAGGGGGGGATTGGTTGGATAGGTTAGGTGACAATGTTGGATTGGTTGGCTGGTTGAAATGGAGTTTAGGAAGGTGGGACAATTTTAGAAAGATGGGACTCCTTTGTGAGAAAGTGCAAATTCGTAGTAGTTTTATATGGTGAGGTGGAAAGTGAAAACATGGAAAAACAAGAAAAATAAAGTGGGTTCTTCCTGTTGGTCCACATAGTGCCTTATCCAAGTGAATTTTTGCTCAATTATCTTTAAAATAACCTAAAAATCCCAAGGATATTTCTATGAATTTTCCTCCAATCCTGGCCTTCCACATAGCTTGGCTTAAGTGGCTTGATGGCTTGCTTTGAGAACTCATTTGGCTTGGCTTCATGGCTGGCTTTAGGGGCTCTTTTGGCTTGACTTGGTGCCTCAACCCTTTAGCTTTGATGGTTGGCTAGGCTCCTTAGCTTGTCACCTTCTTCATGGCTTGTATATGGTTAGGCGGCTTGAGTGAATCCCATGCAAAGGTAATGGACTTTTATGGGGCCACTTTAACCACCTTTGACTTCTCCAATTCCATATTTTACATGTCCTAAGGTGAGGGATCCTTGATCTCATGTTGGATTGATGACAATTGGACCATGACTTGATCTTTCAATATTGATCTTCAATTTTCATCTGGATCGATTTCAATAGAGGGATCATCATCTTGGTTCCTACAAAAAGTGACAAACTTTGATTAAATTCTAGAAAAATATAATTATTCAATACTTATCCTAGATTAACCTCTAAACTTGCAAATTATCAATTTTTTATCTTTTAGGTTTGAAATGCATGTGTTATAATTTTTTGTTAAAAACCCTAATTTAATACTATAAGTTATAACACATGGGTAACTAATTAGGTGATTTTTATACAATTTGGAACACTTATCAACTGTGCCTACAAATAAACCCCAATTTGTAATTCTATAAAATGGTGTACAATATCATGTCAATGAATTTGGACCACAATGTGTAAGACTTACCACAAAAGAGGAAATTTTGATATGACATTCATCTCTTAAAATTGTAATAGAGTGTACTTTTGACCTTTTTGGTTTTGAAGGCTAAATTTCCCATCTTGACTATTATACCACCACGTCCAATGGCCACTAGAATTAAGATTGTTAACACATGTGTACATTGCATAACTTTCTAAGGAAGGAGAAGTTGTATGAAGATTTTGGGTTATTGAAATAGTAGAAGCAAAAGATGTCATCAATCTAGAAGTAGAACCCAACATGGAAAATGTCATTAAGGAAGATATTCCAGGGCACTATAGGTGTAAAGAATAGCTAATGAGTGGCCACACCAAAAGGCCAAAGAGATGATGAACAATGGATGGTTTTATGCAAGTAGCTAATAGTTAGGTTTCTTTGGAAATTGAAGTATGGTTTATGCCTTAGACTTGCTTAGTTTGTTTTGTTGTTGTGTTATTCTTGTATTATTATATTTGTATTTAGTTGTTATGGTTCTACTTAAAAGTGAACTTCACTATCAATGTTACCTATACAAGATGTTTCATATCTCAATCTTAGGATGCTACTATTTTGAACTTTATTAATTAGTGGTTTCAATTTTTCTAGGATTTTGTAATAAACATACACTTTAAAAGTTGAAATACATTCCATCATTCCTTCTTTTTTTTTTTTTTTTTGAATGCAAATATCTACCCTAGGGGACAAAATGAATGTCCTTTACATTATATTTGCTTTACATTATGCTTACTAGACATATTGCAGGTTATACTAGGCATTTATTGTGAAAATAGATAGGGCACATTGTGTAGCTAGTAGTTGAAAACAAGTGGATAGATTGGATGGATTTACTTGCGTGGTTGTTATATTAAACATAGGTACATTTACACATATTGGATTTACATGCCACGACTCTAAAAAAAAGGTGATTTTGTAGGGTGGAGGAAAATGTAAGTGTTTAGGCTTTGGGGCCACATAGATATAATAGTGGGAATGTAATTGTACTGTAAATAGGTATATTTCAATTGTAAAGAATATTGGATGCATTAGATAAACTATTTTTGTAGAACACACTTAAGAAGAGAGTCTAATTCCTTTATCAAAGTGGGACCTTAGTGGGTCTACAGTAGGAGCAAAGTGCTACCTAAAGTTGGCCCCACATTTTAACATTATATTATATTATATTGTAAGTGCTAGAATACTATTAATATATAATGTCAAAGAACTAGCTAGTTTTCAAATTGAGAACTCGTGAGTTCTAATTAAGTGATAGAACTAGCTAATTTTATGTGAGAACTCATAAGTGGAACTGGCTAGTTCTCAGAACTGATTAATTCTCAAGAATTGACCAATTCTCAAAGTATACAAGGCTCTATGTTTCCTTTATGAAAAAAGTGTGGGACCTATCAAATGATGAGAATGCTATGCCGAAGGCTCTAAATGGACCTAAGCTAGAAGCACCCAACATTTTGGATTAAGGGGCCCACCTTTGGATGATATGACCTATTTATCTCATTACCCAAGATTTAGATAACTAGTACATCTAATAACTTGTGGGGTAGATAATTCTAGCACTTGAAAAATAGTAGTATTTATCAAAAGAAATAGACAGTTAGAATTTTTGTATAACAATAGTGTAAACTTAACTCCTAAAAACATGGTTTCTATGATGATAAAATTAGCCAATTATCGTAAATTTTGATTTACCAATTCCAAACCTGGAATGAGATGAACAGTTCAAATGATTCAAAGATAGGCCCCTTAATGCCAAATGTTAGATGCTTCTAACTAAGGTCATTAGGGCTATGGGCCTAGCATTGCTTTGAAATGATAATGTGTCTGTATTTGTTACAATAGGTGGAGCACGTGGATCTTAATTTCGAATGTCTCGTGTGGCCACCCTCCCATCTCCTAAAGTTAAAATTAATAGTAAGAGGCTTCTTGTACTAAAAAAAGCTGATGTTATCAATTAGTGTGCCTTTCTTTGACAACTAAGGATATTAGGGCTGGGCCATGTGAGTGTACTAAAAAATGATAGAGGACTCACATTTCATTGTTATGGCTCCCATTGATAGCATCCAAAAGAATGGTTCTAATGCAACACCATACTCAAAATGATTGATGAGAGAACTAGTACTAGACCAGTTTAGTCCTAATGCTAGGACAAGTCTTAATCTTATGTGCAAGGTTCGAGACCTTGAGCTTTGATTGTGTTTCATTTTGATAGTTACCTCCCAACCGTAGCACCCAAGTCTGGACCCATGTTGTGTCCTTGTGGAGGCCACATGAAGTTGGTGTCATGAACATGGCTCACTGAGTTATCATGCAATTGATATGCCCTATGAATGTGACAGGGACCATAGGGACTAATGGTTTGATGATCAAACGACTAACTTTAGTTTCCAATGACCTTTAGGAAGTGTACATTATGATAGGTGTCTCGAGTTGTGCAAATTCTAGTGCAATGAAGATATTATACAGATGGTGGAAATTAGGTAGGTGTTAGTAAGGGTTTAGGGTTTAGGGTTAGGGTTTCTATCATACGAATTTCCAACTAAATCTAGTGTTGTTTTATCTGAAGGGAAGGTAATAAAATTTATAAGGGGAGAAAAGGCTCTCTGTAGCCATACAAATGCAATTAAGTTAATTAAGAAATGCATTGCAAAGAAAGGAAAACTCAAACAAGACACTAATCCTCATTGAAGGTAATTCAATCCCCTCGTTAACAAGTTCATCAACCAAGTCCTTTACATACCCAGGGGTATGAATGTAGGAGGTCTCCACATTTTTGTCTAGCATTTTGATTTTATCAATAAACGGTAGACCTGTGCATGAAGGTCCCACGTATATAGGTTTCAGAGAGGGGATAGACCACAATGATCTATAGTACACAGCCTTACCTTGATTTTGCAAGAGACTATTTCCACACTTTGAACTAGTAATCTCAAAGTCACACAACAACAACTCTACTACTGCCTAAGGCTCCCCTTCATTTGGAATTTATCAATCATGTGCCAAAATCTTCATAAAGATCCTTGAAATTATTCAACCATGCGACCATGCTAGAGGAGACACCTTCCACTACTAAAGGAACCCTTCGTTTTTCATTCCATATTTATAAGCCCTTAAGAATGGCCTAAATCTCCTCCTCACAAGAGTTGCCCATACCACACAGTCTAGCATAATCAAAGATGGTGTGATTGAGATGATCTCTTACAATTCCACCAATACACAAGAGGCTCCAAGTTTCCTTAGGGTAATCTATTAAAATTCAGCTTGTAGCCTCCATGTTTAGGTGGTTGGTTTCAACTTGCATTTGACTTTCTTACAATTTGCAATCTCAAATCCGCTTAACAAAAATTTCCATCATGAGCACACAAAATTCAAATAGTAAGAAAACCCATTGTGTAACAGTGCATAAAATTTTCTCTTCCAAGAAAGTTGAAACAACCTTGCCCTCAAAACACACTTTATTTCACTTGCACCAGATAGTCCAAATTGTAGCCATAAAAGACAATCTCCAAAGGATAAAACCATTTCGTTTCCAAATTAGAGCAATAAAAGACAATCTTTGAAGGATAAAATCATTTCTTTTCAATTTAGGCATGAACCATTTTGAGACTAGGTTATCAAATTTCTTTAGAAGAACCCAAGTGAGTTCAAATTTCTTAGAATCATCGTCATCATCAAGACCTTATCCCAATTAGGGGTCGGCCACATGAATCTTGTTCCTCCATTCCCCTCTTTTAAGTACCATGGCTTCATTTAGTTCTAAAGTTTTTAAATATTTTGTCACCATTTTTATCCACATTCTGTTAAGCCTTCCACATGCCCTTTTAGAACCTTTTATTTGCATTGCCTCACGCCTAACCTGTGCTATTTAGGGTCTCCTTTGGACATCTCTACTACTTCAAATTCAAAAAGTGTCTTAAGTAAAAGTCTTTCTTTTTTGGGATCCATGTCCAATGTTGGCTAGGATGATGAGTTTCCTTTTTATTTTTTCTCTATTTAAGTCTAATCTCCGTCATCTTATTTCCTATTTGTGCTACTCCTAAGTTTTCTCTAATGTTTTCATTCCTAATATCCTTTCCTGTCTTGCCACTCATCCATCTCAACATTCTCATTTCCACGAAGCTCATCCTATAAGCATGATATTCCTTAACTGCTCAACACTCTAGCTCATGGAGTATGGCCAGCCTTATGGCCATCCTATAGATTTTCTTTTTTAGTTTGAGATGCAACGCCGATCACATAAAACTCCAAATGCACATCTCTATTTATTCCGACCCAATTGGATTCTCTGGGTAACCTCCCTCTTCATCTCTCCTCTCATGAATCATTGATCCTAAGTACTGAAAGTGGTCTTTTACGAGGACGTCTTGGTTATCAATCTTAACTGGTGTTCCACTCTTACTCCTCTTCTCGCTAAAATTGTATTCCATATATTCTGTTTTAGTTTGGCTGATTTTAAATCATTTAGATTTTAATACTTCTCTCCATAACTTTAGCTTTGTGTTTGTGCCCTTCCTTGTCTCATCAATTAAGACTATATTATCTACAAATAGCATGTACCATAGAATCTTCGCGTGTAGATGTTTTGTTAACTTATCCATAACCAATGTAAAAATGTATGGGCTCAATGCCGATCCTTGTGCAATCCTGTAGTGACAAGAAAATCAACAGTCTCGCCACTAGTGGTCTTAACATTTGTCACTACTCCCTCATGCATATCTTTAATTATGTCTATATACCCCCATGAAACCCCTTTCTCACCCAACTCTCTCCATATTAACTCTCTAGAGACTCTATTATAAGCTTTATATAAGTCAATAAAGACCATGTAGAGGTCTTTTCTCCTCTCCTTATATTTCTCTATCAATTGTCTTAAGAAGAAAATAACTTCTCTGGTAGACATGCTTTGGCCTCTTCTCAATCACTCTTTCAAAAAGTTTCATAATGTGGCTCATAAGTTTGATCTCTCAATAGTTAGCGCAGCTATGTATGTCTCCTTTATTCTTATAAATTGGTACAATAGAGCTTCTCCTCCATTCATTCGGTATTGTTAAGTGTTCAATTTTGGTCAAAATACCCCTAATTTAGTATTTGATTAGAGCATCTAGACCATTAATTTTAAGATTTTACATCAAATATTTTATTTTATCTTTAACTGGACATCCAACCATTAAATTAAAAAATTTAGTGGTTAGATGACTATTAAAGCTAATGGACGGTTTAGATTGCGCTAATTGGGTCCTGTGCATTGTAGATTGGTCAACTCAGGCGTGGACGCTCCAGATCGAATCAAGGATACAAGATGGAGATCAAATGAAGTTTCATGGAAAAAAGTGGATTTTGAAGAGTCCTAAGACAGAACAAAGTTTAAGACTTGCTGTGACAACCCGGGTTTTCCCATGCATTTTTAAATGCAATGTCTAATTCTTAAGGCGGGATGCATCCCTATTTGAAAACCATTTTATAAAAACCATGCAATGCAGCGGAAAACCTTTTAGTTTTAAACTCATTTTGAAAACCCCGAGTGTCATTTGCTTTCACAACAACTAAGGTAGTTTTTGAAAAACTTCAGAAATCATAAATGTTTTTCCCCAGGTCTATCCAGTCACAATCCACAGTCCAACTGTAAATAAATACAAATACATGTCCAAAGGGTTGAGAATTTACTTACATGTATAATGTTTTATTTTTTATTCACTTGCTCGTAGCACTAACATAGATGTCCTCTACTCGTGGATGGAATTATCCTGAAAAATGTTAAGGATAGGGTGAGTATATACTATACTCAGTAGGAGTCTATCACTACTAGTTTTATAATGCATGCGATGTTTTAAAATCATATGCTCATTCAAACCATGTGCATGTCTGAATACTCAAGTTCAATATCGATATAAAAATCCGTTGTCAAAATGAAATACTAACGACTTAAAGGATCACATAATCCAAAATCGAAAGTATCATATACATATATATCATAACATTATGATATGCATAAGATGCTTCATTGAATCCAACTCATGGATATCTAGTATGGTATGGTCGACCAACCTCATATCATGCCATATGAAATGCAAATAAGTCCACAAAACCATAGGGTCCAACTATGCCCACAACCTCCTTGCCGTGTGGTCCCCGAGTACCTGAGGACACTCGGTCATAGCCTCCACAGGGTCTATGACATGTTGACCCAGTGCCGTGACACCAATGGTAGCCCCCTGTACCACATGTAGTCGACGTAGGGACTTACCTCTTTTTGGGCGTGGTACCCATCCACCTAATAGTGGTAGAGGCCGGGTGGCCAACCCAGACCCCTCGGCATAGCACCCACAGGCTTACTAGCCCAAATCACATAAGATTAAATAAGCCAAAACCTCTTTTCAAAACCTGTCCTCTTTGGGTCCCTCACAACTGTTTGGCCCTAGGCACTCCAGCATCTTTTGGCAACCCTCAAGGACATGTAATCTTTGCAAGAACTTGATGCTCATAGATCATGCAATGTATGCAATAGTTTGCAAAATATATCTATGCATAATGTATATAAAAAACATGTCTATGCATAAAGCATTTGTTACATGCATGCTAAACAAGTCATATACTTAAATAATGTATTTGCAAAACAATCATAGTTCTTTTAAAAGAATCTAGTAGTGATAGAGCACCTACCTGACTAGGTTGCGCTAACCCCTTTGTTCTCGGACGCTCCTGAACATGGTTTGGGGAATCAAGGTTAGTTTGGCCCATCTTTTATGGGTTTTAGAGTAGTTAGGTCTTATTACTTAGGCATTAGGGGTCCATCTCTATGCCTATGGGTGTCCTAAGGTCCTAATTGGGCCTTGGTATCCTTAGTTTTCCAAAGGTCTAGTGGCCATGCGCCACCATCCTATTCTAAGGGTCATGCCCAACTTTGATTGGGCCTTGATTAGGGATTTTTAGTTTAGGTATGTCTGCGTCGTCGACACGAACACAACGCCTTTTGCGGCGCCTCAATCGGAGCTCTAGATCTCAAGTGATAAGCATTTTAGTGTCGCACATACATAAGGGTTTCAAGAATGAAAAGACGGAATGCTAGGGCGCTGCGCGTCTGCATCATGTGCCCACCCTTTCTAAAGAAAACGGAAATCCAGGCTTGCTAGTGCGCTGCGCCCCTACGGCATGCGCCTCAGCGGACGCGCCGGGTTTTCCTGCCGTCTCTCTCTTTTGTGGGTGCGTCCTTGGACGCGCCCGTTTGGTTTTTCAAACACGGTCGACGTGGGACGTTCCGACTGGAATGTCCTGTTCGTTGGGGAACTGGGGCGTCCTTAGGACACCCTGGTTAGACCGTGTCAAACTAGTGCGGCTGAGGGAACGTCCCTGGGTCCTTGGTGAGTCTCCAAGGCTCCATTTTGTATGGTTTTTCATGCAAAAACCTAGGAAAATTGATCTTAGAACTATGGTGGAGATGGGTTTTGAGGGATCTTGGGCATACTTAGCTCGTTGCTGGGTTTTTCTCTTTATTTTTCCCTCTAGGTCACTCCTCGACAACGGTTTTTTCCAACCTTTTGGGCTGCCATTAGAAGCACCCAAGAGCTATATTTATAGCGCTATAAGAGGGTTCTGGAGGGGGCTCTCACTGCCTTTGAATGGCGGTGGAGAAACCTCCAGAATGGCGGTGATTTCTCCTCCAATTACCGCCGTTCTAGAACCCTCTAGAGGTTGAAGATGAACGGTGGCCGTATCAAAATGGGCCCCTGTGTTTTGCAGGCTAAAACCATTTTTTTTGTAAAAATTACATTTTTGCCCCTGAACTTAAAAGGGCCATAACTTGCTCATTTTAACTCCGTTTTGGGTAATTTTAGTCTTGTTTGATTCCTTTTTTCGAGACGCATCTAATGGTACCATTTTTAGGACCAATTTTTTGGGTTCAGTCAAGGAAAATAGTGAAATGACCAAAATGCCCTTATCTTCAAAATTGAACTTTTCATGGGATTTTAATATTACAAAAATTGGGGTCATTACACTTGCAGAGTTCTAGCAAGTCTAAACTTCTAGTGGACCCCACTCTCTCTTATCTCTCTCATCTCTCATCTCTCCTATCTTATCTCTCCTATCTCCATTTCCCTCTCTTTCACGTCTCTATCTCTCACTCTCCTTTTTATACCTCTTCCCCTCTCTCTCCAAAAATGTTTTTTCCCTCTTGGGGGAGGCTGGGCTGGTTTTTCCCTTTCTCCATTCTCTCCCATACTCCCTCTCTTCCTCAATCTCTCTGCTATCTCTTCCCTTGGCCGGCCATAAGTGGGTGACACACCTAAAAGGCCTGCCATTATCTTCTTCTCTCAGTTCTCTCACCCCTCCTTTCTCTCCATTCTCTTCTAGGCTTCGCCCATGTTTCCCTCTAACCCCTCTTCAACTCCCTTGCCTTGCATCTTCTATCTTCCATTGTGCATCCATTTCCCAGCCCGGCTCATTCTTTGCCTTGTCCAACCTGTCTATGTTCCTTCTCACTCTCCAAGCAACGCCATCTTACCTCTACTCCAGAGCTGTGTAACACAGCATTACTCTCGACCCAGATGGGGCCTGTTGCATCTCTCCATCGGCCCCGCCCCCATTACTCTGCACTGCCCAGTTTAGCACGGACAGCTCAGATCGGTTTCCACGCACTAAGCGTCATCTTCCTCATCCCAGAATTTCTCCACACACCATCGCACTTCCCTACTTCCTGTTTCATCTCTCTTTCTCACTAGTCAGCATCCCCATCTCCTCTACCAGTCGAAGTCAAGACCACCCTGCCTCCTCCCACTCTTCTCGTCATCCCTCTCTCTCTCTCTCTCTCTCTCTCTCTCTCTCTCTCTCTCTCTCTCTCTCTCTCTCTCTCTCTCTCTCTCTCTCTGCCCATCTTTCCCACTGCCAGACTCCTAGAAGGGACGTCATTTTTTTTTTTCCACCAAGATCTAGCACCCCTACATCCCTCCTTCTCCTACCATCTCACTTCTCTTCACCTTGCCCAGATCGCACAAAAACGGAAACCCCCTACCCTCTATTTCTCCGCTTTTTCCCCAGATTCTCCTTCTTCCTCCCTTCTTCTCTTCACCGGACGGTCCTGGGAGAGAAAACCTCGGGTTTTCTCCCATTTTCTCCCCACCGTTTTCCTCTCCCTCTTTCTTCTCCTCCTTCTTCTATTCTTCTTCCTCTTCCTTTCTTCCCCCCTTTTCTCTAGTTCCCACCACGTTTTCCTAGTTTTTTCGTGAAAAACCATAACCCAAGAAAAATTTCGGTTCTGCCCCTGGCAGATCTCAGGAATTACCAACAAGTCCCCATATTAATACCAACTCTGTCCTTTTTCAGAAATACTGTCTGTGTCCCCAGTTTAATTCCAACTGAGTCCCTAATTTAATTCTAACTGTGTCCCTGTGCTATTCTGGTTTTACCTTATCTTCATTCTGACTATTCAGGGACAGTGCAATTCAAGGACAGTGCAATTCAAGGATAAGCTTATTCAAGACGCCTTGTAGTTTTATTTTCTATTGTCCTTTGAATAAATAATTGTGCAAAATGCAGAAATTGAATAAATTTGAGTTTTAGTTTATTCTTAGTTTAATTTTAGTATAGTCTTTGTTTTGATTCTTTTATTAATTAAATTTTATTGAAAACTCCATCATTTTAGATCAAGTCCTCGTGGGATCGACCCGTACTTGCATAAGCTACACTACAATAGCCCGTGCACTTGCGATTAAAAAATTCAACAAGTTTTTGGCGCCATTGCCTGGGACTGGCAATGGAGTTTTTATAAAATTAAATTAAATTCAAAAAAATTTGTGAAAATATTCAAAAAAATAAAAAAAAATTAGGAATTGCATTTTAGGCATTTTTAGGTGCATCTTTAAGTTTTTTTTAGTGCATAATCACTTTACTTCCTGAATTTGGTACTAATTGTTGTTTTTCTTTTTCAGGAAATTGGAGTGGAGCTTCATCAATTAGATAGATTTTTCTTGCTTTCCTAGATTAGGGATTTTATTTTTGAGAGAATCTTGTAGTGAGGCCCCTTGTAATTTGCATTTTTAATTTTAATTTTAAAGGGTTGTAATAATACAGGGCAAGTGTGGGACAAGGTGGCCCACACTTGATCTTCATCAGAAACCTCACTGTAAGTCTTCTCATTCATTTATTTTTTAGATTAGGGTTTGTATTTAGAATAATTTGCATTGTTTGGTAGTTAAATTGCATATAGAAAACATCTATTATAATTGTTGCATCTTAGGGTTTGCATTAGTTTATTGCTTTTAATTGCATTTAGGACACGTCTAACGCTTTAAGGTGGATTATATGTTGATCGAATTGCCATGGTGTGTGAAAATTAATTAGTAAGGGCACCCTACCCCTACAAGATCAAGGGTGGATTTCATCACCACTCCTTGGCCCACCTAAGATAATCACCTTAAGCGCGCAACCCTACCATTCACTTTAATTTAATATCAATCATAAGAGACCTATAGGGCCATCACATGCTCATAGGACCCTATTAATAGGACACGAATTACTATCACTTTGGTTGCTTTTGATCACTGTGGTTATTGGGGGTTGTCTAATAGAGCCTCGCTCTTCCCCCTCCTCCTGTCGACGTTTGTTGAGGTCTAAACACCTCCTTACACAAGGGTTGTATTAACCGCTTTGGTTAGAACCTAATTGGTAAGCAGTAGTCAACTCTTAAAGAGAGTAGAAGCGTTAGATCAGGCTAATTAAAAGCATTGTAACCACAGAAAATCAAGAAAATCAAAATATCTATGCTTGTTAGTCTTAGGGGATTGCTTGATTGTGTCCTATTTTGTGCATCATTTTAAGCATTTAGGTTGCATCATTTAGGATAGAAAAAAATAAAAAAAATAAAAAAAAACCAAAAAGATCTTTCATTATATGCCCTTTTGGATACGCGACGAAACTGGTAGGTTAGTCTCGTACGACCAAAAAGATAGACCAACAATGGCTAATCAACGATGAAGGGGTAACTCACCCCATGGTAGTATCCGAGGTGATCAAGGTCCTCCATTCATCATGAATGAGGACCCACCAGCTCTAATTGATGATGAATATCAACATCCACCAGGGAGAAATAATCATCAACAAAGAAATTGGAGAAGGAATGGAAATAGGGAATGGGACCAACAGAGTGACCATGGAGAAAATGATGTTTATCAGAATCCTCATGGACGAACCTTATGAGACTACCTTCAACCTACACGCACCAGTACACCCTCTTGTGTCATTCTTCCTCAAAATGCTAGTGCGTTAGAATTAAAAACAGGAGTAATTTAATTACTTCCCAAATTTCATGGGCTAGATAGTGAGAGTCCTTATTTGCACCTTAAAGAATTTGATGAGGTATGTAGTACCCAAAGAACCCAAAATATAGGTCTAGATACTATTAGGCTTAAGCTATTCCCTTTCTCTTTAAAGGAAAAAGCAAAATGTGGTTTAATGCACTGCCACCAGGTTCCATAAGGACTTAGAATGAAATGACTAGGGAATTCTTGAAAAAGTTTTTCCCTACACATAAAACAAATACACTCCGTAGTAAGATAATGAACTTTACCCAAAAAGATAAAGAATCATTCTACTAATGCTGGGAAAGGTTCAAAGATCTATTGCTTACTTGCCCACATCATGGCTATAAATCATGGCGCATTATCAGCTTCTTTTATGAAGGACTTAATTCTGACATGAACCAATTTGTAGAGATGATGTGCAATGGTAACTTTTTTAATAAACAACCAGATGAGGCGGAGGAGTATTTGGAATGGCTAGCTGAAAGTGCACAGACATGGGCTGATTTAGAAAGAGTAAAACATTTAGATAGACCCAAGCCCACTACCACATCTACTAGGGGAGGCATGTATGCCATGACTGAAAAAGATGAAATCAGTGCCAAAGTAGCAACTCTAGCTAGAAAAGTAGAAGCTATGGAAATGGGAATGAAAACCTTAACTAATGATGAACAAGTGTAGCATTTGTGAAAGTACGTCACATCTTACTCAGAAATGTCCTACCATCCCTGCATTTCAAGATGTACTTCATGATCAAACTAATGCACTTAATAATTATAAAAGACCTTTCTCCCCATATTCAGAGACATATAATCCCAACTGGAGAAACCATCCAAATTTCAATTGGAAAAATGGACCAAATACTAATGTCTCACAACCAAGCCCGTACCAGAGTCATCAACAACCAAACCAAGGACTACTTGCTCCACCACCATACCAAACTCATCAACCTCATTCTCTTGGACGTTACTTGCCCCCACCTAAAAGGCATGTTGAGGATCATCAATACGTTCAAAATCAGGAAAGGAAAATTTCTCAATTAGAAAGTCAAGTAAAACAAACCAACTAGTCTATGAATGAATTAAAAAACATGATGAGTCAAATGATGCAAAATATGGAAAAAGAAAATTTCCCAGCTCAACCACAAGCAAACCCTAAGGGAGTGCATGCAATTAGCATTAATGCATCTGATGAAACATCTAGCTCTACCATGGAACAGACTAACGCTGTTACTATTCTTAGGAGTGGTAAAATAATTGAGAAAGATGAGCCTCAAAAGATTGAAAAGGTAGAAAAACCTAAAGAAAAATCTCAAGAAAAGAACCATGTTTCACCTGGTGACCCATGTCCATTCCCTGCTCCATTCCCTCAAAGGTTGCGCCAAGCCCCAAAGTCTGCCTCTAATGATGAGATTTTAGAGATTTTCAAGCAAGTCAAGATCAACATACCGATCTTAGATGCTATAAAACAAATCTCATCATATGCCAAATTCTTAAAAGACTTATGCACCATCAAGAGAAACTTAAATGCCCAAAAGAAGGCATTTTTTACTGAACAGGTTAGTTCTATTCTTCAACACCATACACCACCAAAGTACAAGGATCTTGGTTGCCCCACTCTTACTTGCATTATTGGCAATTACAAGATAAACCAAGCTCTTCGTGATTTAGGATCTAGTGTAAACTTATTACTATACTCGGTATACGAACAGTTAGGTCTGGGTGAATTGAAACCTACATCTACTACGCTCCAGCTAGCTAATCATTATGTAAAAATACCGAGAGGGGAAATAGAGGATGTGTTAGTCCAAGTAGAACAATTTTGCTTCCCTGTCGATTTTCTGGTTCTAGATACACAATCGGTGGTGAATGAGAAGAATGAAATACCAGTCATCCTGGGACGACCATTTTTTGCTACGTCCAATGCCTTAATCAATTGTAGAAATGGTGTGATGAAATTGTCCTTTGGCAATATGACAATAGCGCTCAACATTTTCAATATCTGTAAGCAACCTAGTGAAACTACTGATGATTTGCACTGTGTTAACATGATCAATTCAGTTGTGCAAGATCAGTTTCAGTCATCTTCCTTGCCGGACCCACTTGAGGCCTGTTTGGCCCATTTTAATGAGTTTAATGAGGATGCATTAATAGAGGAAGTTAATGCCCTCCTTGATTCTGTTCCTATCATGGAAACAGAAAAATGGAAACCTCCTTTCGAGGACCTTCCACTAAGGGAGTCCACTCCCCTTCCATCATTCATAGAACCTCTTAAGCTTGAATTGAAATCTCTAACATCAGATTTAAAATATGCCTTTTTAGGAGACAAAGAGACTTTTCCTGTAATAATTTCCTCCCAATTAGAAACATCTCAAGAGGACAAATTAATAGACACTTTAAAACAATACAAAGGTGCTATTGGATGGACCATAGCTGATATAAAGGGCATTAACCCTTTAATCTGCACCCATAGGATATATCTAGAGGATGAAGCTAAACCATGTCGTCAAATGCAAAGAAGGTTAAATCCTAATATGAAATATGTGGTTAGAGTAGAAGTCCTAAAGTTGCTTGATGTGGGAATCATCTATCCCATAAGTGATAGAAAATGGGTAAGTCCTACTCAGGTGGTTCCAAAGAAGTCTGGAGTGATAGTAATAACTAACGCCAACAATGAATTGATCCCTACCAGGGTTACTACTGGTTGGCGTATGTGTATCGACTATCGAAAGTTGAATGCTGTTACAAGGAAGGACCATTTTCCTTTGCCCTTCATTGATCAAATGTTAGAAAGGGTTGTAGGACATCAGTACTATTGTTTCTTAGATGGTTATTCAGGGTATAACCAAATAGAAATTGCACTCGAGGATCAGGAAAAGACCACATTTACATGTCCTTTTGGCACTTTTGCTTACAAAAGAATGCCATTTGGATTATGTAATGCTCCTGCCACATTTCAATGTTGCATGTTAAGCATTTTCAGTGATATGGTGGAGAGAATTTTAGAGGTTTTCATGGACTGCTTTTCTGTTTTCGGTAATTCATTTGAAACATGTCTTGAAAATCTAAGAAAAGTCTTAACTCATTGTAAAGAAAAGAACCTAGTGCTTAATTGGAAAAAATGTCATTTCATGGTTCCTAAGGGAACTGTCTTAGGTCACATTGTGTCATCTAAAGGTATAGAGATAGATAGAGCTAAAGTTGATCTAATTTCCAATCTATCCATTCCAAAATCTATTAGGGACATTTGGTCTTTCCTAGGTCATGCAGGATTCTATCGGAGGTTCATTAAGGATTTTAGTGCAATATCTAGACCACTGTGTCACCTCCTCATAAAGGATACTCCTTTTGAGTGGACTGAGGATTGTTAAGAAGCATTTATAAAGTTGAAAGACAAGTTGACCACTGCACCTGTCATGCAGCCACCTGATTGGAGTCTACCCTTTGAAATCATGTGTGATGCCAGTGACTATATTGTAGGAGCTGTACTAGGACAGAGAAAAGAAAAGAATCCATACGTCATCTACTATGCCAGTAGGACCTTAAATAGCACCCAAATGAACTATTCTACTACGGAGAAAGAACTCTTAGCAGTTGTCTTCGCATTGGATAAATTCAGGTCTTACTTGGTTGGATCTAAAATAGTCATATTCACTGACCATTCGGCCCTCAAGTATCTTCTTTCTAAGAAAGATGTTAAGCCTAGACTAATTAGATGGATTCTCCTACTCTAAGAGTTTGACATTGAAATAAAAGATAAAAAGAGAGTAGAGAATGTGGTAGCTGACCATTTATCTCACTTAGTCCTAACAGAACCTTTAAATGAGTTGTCAATTAAAGACACTTTCCCTGATGAGCAACTTTTTCATGTTTCCCATCCTCCCTGGTTTGCTGATATTGCAAATTATTTAATCATGGGAAAATTCCTAAACATTGGACTAAACAAGAAAAGCAAAAATTCTTTTCCAATGTTAAGCACTATTTCTGGGATGATTCATACCTGTTTAAATACTGCCCAGTTCAAATCATTAGGAGATGTGTCCCTGACTTAGAACAACATAGTGTTATCTCCTTTTGTCATTCAGAAGCATGTGGTGGACATTTTTCTACCCAGAAAACAACGGCAAATATTTTGCAGTGCTGTTTTTATTGGCCGTCGTTTTTCAAAGACACACATGTGTTTTGTAAATTATGTGAGCAATGTCAAAAGTTAGGAGGAATAACTCGTAGGAATATGATGCCTCTAAACCCTATTCTTGTCATAGAAATTTTTGATTGTTGGGGTATAGATTTCATGGGTCCATTTTCACCTTCTTTTGGCTACATTTATATCTTATTAGCCGTAGACTATGTTTCAAAATGGATTGAGGCTATCCCATGTAGGCATAATGATCACAAAATGGTTCTTAAATTTTTAAAAGAAAATATTTTTTCTAGATTTGGGACCCCTCGAGCCATTATAAGTGATAACGGTACACACTTTTGCAACAAACCATTTGAAGCACTAATGAAAAAATATAATATTACACATAAAGTTGCAACACCGTATCACCCACAAACAAGTGGACAAGTAGAAGTATCTAATCGGGCCATCAAACAAATCCTTCAAAAGACTGTTAATACAGATCGTAAAGACTGGTCTCTTCGACTGACCGATGCGCTCTGGGCTTATAGGACTGCACATTGCCCCCCGATTGGTATGTCTCCCTATCGTATTGTATACGGTAAGGCTTGTCATTTGCCTGTGGAATTGGAACATAGAGTCTATTGGGCAATAAAGACATTCAATTTCAATATGGATAAAGCAGGTTCACATCGCAAACTCCAACTTAATGAGTTGGAAGAGATCAGGCAAGAAGCTTATGAGAGTAATAGAATATATAAAGAAAAGATGAAAGTTTTTCATGATAAGAACATAATGAGAAAATCCTTTACTCCAAGCCAGAAGGTTCTACTTTACAATTCTAAGCTCCACCTATTTCCAGGTAAGCTTAGATCTCGATGGACCGGTCCATATATAGTAAAAGAAGTTTTTCCATATGGGACTATCGAGATTGAGAATACTAGGACTGGTCATTCTTTTAAAGTGAATGATCAACATTTAAAGCCTTTCATAGATTATGAGAATCCAGAAGTTGAGTCCACAACTCTGGAGGATCCTGTTTATGAGGATTGAGTGAATTTGATCCCTCTATACCATATTTTGTATTTTGTTGTTTTCTGCATCACCCATATTCATTTTAGGTCCTACTTTTTAAACATTGAGGACAATGTTTCTGTCGGGTTGGGGGGTGTAGAATTCTAGCAAATTCTAGTTTTCTTTTAGTTTTTAGAGGTTTTCCTTGGTTTTTCAAAAAAAAAAAATAGGTCATTTCTTATACCATGATGAGAATTGGATTTTCTGAAGTATAATCTGGATAACTTTAGCTTATTAATGGAATTGAATATGATTAATTCAGTATTTTACTCATTTTCTAAAGTATTCCATAAAAGTAAAGTCTCAGATCACATCTATACACGCAGTTGCATATAGATAGTCTAGATTGATAAGTGACTATAACTTAGAGATTCTAAAGAAATTCAGTGGAGACCTATAACCTAAGTGAGTTTTAGAGCCATTCATTCATTTTGAGAGGTTATAGATGTTTCTAAATTTTCTTCAATGTGCTTAAAGAAAATTAATCCCAAACTCTTAAATTTGGCTAATTATTGGAATAATTAGAATACTACCTTTAAAATTCTAGAAGTTCATTGAATTTGATAGATTATAAGAAACCTAGAAAATGATTTAGGCCATTCTTGTTGTTAACCTAAAGACATAAAGCCTACCTAAAAGTATTTTTACCACTAGTCAGCCAACTTGAGCCTTTTATATACAGCCTTTTCTTTTGTTAACCAAAATACCCTTTACCCATGTTAAACCAGTATAAATTGACCATTACCCATCTTCTTTGAAAAATAAGTTAGAGTTGTAACCATGTCATATTTGTTTACTTGAACAGAATTTCTTTCTAAAAGAAACGGAGTGATTAATTCCATGAAAGAAATCTTTTTTCACGAGGTACAACTAGCAATTCCTATTTATCTCTTACGGAATCGACCATGGATCAACTCCCCTTTCATTTGGAAGTATTGAATACACCCATAATTCTGAGCTTCATGTTCTTCTTCTTCTCCTAAGAGACATGTCAGAGTCAGGGGCATCCCAATCAGATTGAATGGGATGACAGTTTCTCATTCTGAATCTGTAAAATCATAATTTTGATCAAATCACACATCGCAGTATACTAGGCTTTTTAATTCCTTAAGGGGTTTATCTAAAAGATTCACGATATAACTAGGAAGACGTTTCAAATACCATACATGAGTCACTGGACATGCCAGTTTGATGTATCCCATTTGATATCTTCGTATCCGGGAATCAACAAATTCGACTCCGCATTGTTCACAGAATTTCGGGTCTTCTTTTTCATCTCCGATCACTCGATAATATCTTTTAGTTGAAATGAAGCTAGAAAAGTGGATATCAAGAAAAGAAATATTCTTCAAAGTGAATCAAAAGTACTGAAAAAGAAAGAAAAGATTCTGAAAAAAAGAAAAAAAAATTTTTTTTGAAGAATGCAAAGAAAAATAGAAAAAGGAATATTCACTTCAGCAAAGAAAAGAAGAATTGTCAACTTTAGTAGAAGACCTCTACTTATTTTTTTAAGAAACTTTGAATACCTTTATACCCTTTCTTTGGTACCCTGTCCTAAGCCTATGTTTCGTCCCAGTTAAAGATCTATTGATTCTAGGATGAATATAATCTTGATGAGAAAATGAATGGATAGGATTAAAAGAGTGGTATTTCTAAATATTCAAAGGTAATGGCATCCATTCCAAAGGGATCAAAACAAAGAAATTCCTTAGTAACTCCCATTTTTCATGAGTATATGTGAACTAAATTTGTTTTCATTGACTCTTCTCACATAATTAAAAGAGAGATGATTTGAACCCTCTATCTGAGAGATTTTATTTCTGAGCGTATGCTATTAGTAAGGATTGAGGTCAAAACATATTTCAGATGGAGTTCAAAAGTTAGAAGTCTACTTAGAGATAAAGATTATTCTATGTGTAGACTGTATATGCACACACTCACTCTAAGATCTGAGCTTAAGTGGAATAGTTTTAGCATATGGGTGAGGTTTTGAATTCTTCATTCATTTTTTAGTTTACTAAAGTGGATAGATTTATTGAAGATAATTCTCCGAGAAAAAAAATGGAGATGACCTTAAAAATAAAAAATTTTGAGTTGATTTCTTCACATCTTTTGCTAGGGACTAACAAAATGCTGGTTGGGGGGTATGTTAAGTGTTCAATTTTGGTTAAAATACCCCTAATTTAGTATTTGATTAGAGCATTTAGACCATTAATGTTAAGATTTTACATCAAATATTTTATTTTAGCTTTAATTGGCCATCCAACCATTGAATTGTAAAATTTAGTGGTTAGATGACTATTAAAGCTAATGGACGGTTTAGATTGTGCTAATTGGGTCCTGTGCATTGCAGATCGGTCAACTCAAGCGTGGATGCTCCAGATCGAATCAAGGATACAAAATGGAGATCAGATGAAGTTTCATGGAAAAAAGTGGATTTTGAAGTCCTAAGACAGAACAAAGTTTAAGACTTGCAGAGTTCTAGCAAGTCTAAACTTCTAGTGGACCCCACTCTCTCTTATCTCTCCATCTCTCCTATCTTATCTCTCCTAATCTCTCTTCAATCTCCCTTTCCCTCTCTTTCACATCTCTATCTCTCACTCTCCTTTTTATACCTCTTCCCCTCTCTCCAAAAACGTTTTTTCCCTCTTGGGGGAGGCTGGGCTGGTTTTTCCCTTTCTCCATTCTCTCTCATACTCCCTCTCTTCCTCAATCTCTCTGCTATCTCTTCCCTTGGCTGGCCATAGGTGGGTGACACACCTAGAAGGCCTGCCATTATCTTCTTCTCTCAGTTCTCTCACCCCTCCTTTCTCTCCATTCTCTTCTAGGCTTCGCCCATGTTTCCCTCTAACCCCTCTTCAACTCCCTTGCCTTGCATCTTCTATCTTCCATCATGCATCCATTTCCCAGCCCGGCTCATTCTTTGCCTTGTCCAGCCTGTCTATGTTCCTTCTCACTCTCCAAGCAACGCCATCTTACCTCTACTCCAGAGCCATGTGACACAGCATTACTCTCGACCCAGATGGGGCCTGTTGCATCTCTCCATCGGCCCCGCCCCCATTGCTCTACACTGCCCAGTTTAGCACGGACAGCTCAGATCAGTTTCCACGCACCAAGTGTCATCTTCCTCTTCTCAGAATTTCTCCACACACCATCGCACTTCCCTGCTTCCCATTTCATCTCTCTTTCTCACTAGTCAGCATCCCCATCTCTTCTACTAGTCGAAGTCAAGACCACCCTGCCTCCTCCCACTCTTCTCGGCATCTCTCTCTCTCTCTCTCTCTCTCTCTCTCTCTCTCTCTCTCTGCCCATCTTTCCCACTGCCAGACCCCCAGAAGGGGCATTGTTTTTTTTCCACCGAGATCTAGCACCCCTACATCCCTCCTTCTCCTACCATCTCACTTCTCTTCACCTTGCCCAGATCGCACAAAAACGGAAACCCCCTACCCTCTGTTTCTCTACTTTTTCCCCAGATTCTCCTTCTTCCTCCCTTCTTCTCAATCTCCCTTCTTCTCTTCACCGGACGGTCCTGAGAGAGAAAACCCGAATCCCATTTTCTCCCCACCGTTTTCCTCTCCCTCTTTCTTCTCCTCCTTCCTCTATTCTTCTTCCTCTTCCTTTCTTCCCCCCTTTTCTCCGGTTCCCACCGTGTTTTCCTAGTTTTTTCGTGAAAAACCATAACCCAAGGAAAATTTCAGTTCTGCCCCTAACAGATCTTAGGAATTACCAACAAGTCCCCATTTTAATACCAACTCTGTCCTTTTTCAGAAATAGCGTCTATGTCCCCAGTTTAATTCCAACTGAGTCCCTGATTTAATTCCAATTGTGTCCCTGTACTATTTTGGTTTTACCTTATCTTCATTCTGACTATTCAGGGACAGTGCAATTCAAGGACAAGCTTATTCAGGATGCCTTTTAGTTTTATTTTCTGTTGTCCTTTGAATAAATAATTGTGCAAACTGTAGAAATTGAATAAATTTGAGTTTTAGTTTATTCTTAGTTTAATTTTAGTATAGTCTTTGTTTTGATTCTTTTATTTATTGAATTTTATTGAAAACTCTATCATTTTAAATCAAGTCTTCGTGGGATCGACCCGTACTTGCATAAGCTACACTACAATAGCCCGTGCACTTGCAGTTAAACAATTCAACAGGTATTTTCTTTAATTTTATAATCTTGTTAAACAATTTGGTCAAAAACTACTCTAATATCTCCCATATGCTTTCAAACCTATATTGGTATACCATAGGGCCCTATGGCCTTTCTTGATTTCATCTTTTTCAAGGTCTCCTTCACTTTAGGTATTCTAATCTTACATTCATATCTATAATGTCCAATATTATTAAGGTTTACAATATTTTTAATCCCTATGTTCTCAAAGCTATTGTCATTTAACAATTTTTGAAAGTAAGTTTCCCACCTTTGTTTGATCTCATCATCTTTGACTAGTACTCTTTGATCATCATTTCTAATGCACCTAACATAGTCTAGGTCCTTACCCTTCTATTCTCTTATTTTTGCAAGTATAATCACATCTTTCTCACCTTATCTTGATCTTGGTCTACTATAAAGGTCATCATATGCTTTATGTTTAACGTCACTTACTATTCTTTGAGCAACCTTTTTAACATTTTTATAATGTTCATAAAAAGTTCATCATATGCCTTAAGTTTAGCTTTCTGCCATATTTCCTCAAAAACTCAACATTTGAGGAATAAGTGATCCCTATCTTCCACTTGGGACTTAGATAGCATTGGGTTGGGCCATATCATCCCTTAGAAATTAAATTGCCATATGTAAGAATCTTATCTTTAAAATTTCTAAGAGAAAACACTAACTTTCATGGGATGAAAGTTTGCCAAATAATTTTTGAAAGCACCATTCCTCCAATGAATAAGCATAAGTCCACACTCCAACTTAACCGAGAAGATCCCATTAAGACTTGGAGTCTAGACACTTCTATCTCCCTTAGACGTGTTTAAGACCATCTTATGAAGCTTCTTCATGGGTTTTTCAAGTTGAAGGTTTTCTAATCCCCAAAGATCTCACAAGGGTTGAATTTACTACGTTATTGTGCCTTCCTCCAACAAAATGTAATTCTGAATCCATCCATCCAATCTTTTGATTGCTCTGAGAATGTGACTATAAAGGACCGTTGGTCATGGACTACTCCGCATCTCTCATGGAATATGCTTGGACGCATCTCTTAGTTTTCAACAAGCTCTCTCCAACCATATAGTTTAAGCAAGAAATGTTCAGCAAGAGTCAACATTGTAGGATGGGCTCTAGCATATGAGTATTTGGTTTACCAAATATTTGACCTACTAACGTACTTATAGCTGCAGATAGTCTCCCAGGTTTTGCACAAACTAGACATGGTAAACTATTTTTATAGAGGAATGCAAATCGGACGCAACTACTACGGCATGATTAGGTGGGCTCTATTGCATGTGAAAACAGCATAGATAGAATTTTCATTCTTTTTCAAGAAATTCAACAAGGACTCTTCTGAGTTGCTTTAGAGAAAAGGAATAAATAAATAAATCAACTAAAACAAAAGCATCCGAGTCAACATCTGCAGCTACCTATTGCAAATGGCTCCTTCGGCAACCTATTGGCTATCTTGATAGCTAGTAGTACCAATTACAAACCAACTCCATTAGACTCTGAAATCGATCAATGTTGATTCGACAATATATGAATATCCAATTGAATCAACAGGATAAGAAACATCTGAAGAGGTAGAGGAAATAGAAGCCTAAACGTTTGCTGCTAAAAGAGCTTTTGTTTTTAATTTGTAAGAAGAATAAGAATAATTTGCATCCAAAGAAATAGAATCTAGAGCTGCAACTGGTCTGGGAGAAGAAGCTCATTAAGACCATTGAAGATAGGAGTGACATGCAACAAGGCCATTTCCATCCACTACCCTTCTCATAGAGCTGTACGTGGATGGTACCATTCATACAGCTCCCAACCAGCAAGTAGTTAGCATTCCTCTACAAGAAATGAAAGTGTGGATGAACCAACATCAAAAGAGAGGAATTCGGTATTTCTTTTCAACAACAACATGATAAGAGCATCCCTTTCAAATCAGCGACATTGAGCTAAATCAAGTAATATCTTCAGATCAGGTACTATATCAAGGATTAGTTTATCAAATTGATGCGCTCATAGCATGTCAACAGTTCCGCCAAAGAAAATGACAAGACGATTGCAAAAAAGACTCCGCCCTTCATGTAGGATGCAAGTACACAGGGCAATAGTAAACGTTGTTGCAAATTACATCACTATCCAGTCCTCACCAAGCTAGAAAAATAGCAAAATAGGAACACGTAGAGACCAAGTGATGAAACATTCTACTCGGCTTTGTTAAGGGGGTATTCAGCCAACACGGATAACTCGGTCACTACAATAAGTACAAGCATTAGTTCTGGCTTAACAACTGGAGATATTAAGGTTAAGAACACATCCTCCAAGCATGAGTTTGTAGGTTTAAATCTTGCTTCGTTCACTATCTATAAAAGCTAAATTCTGCGTGTTTTGGAAAAGGGTTCGACTGCAGCAAAACTAAGCCTAGTCTTATGAAGAAAAAAGCAGTACGTTTAAAACCTTTTCAACTAGGTCAATATCCAAGCGAGGCAGCGAATTTTGCTACGATCTTTCTCACGAAAGAATATGACTGCGTAATCCAAATTCACATCCCTCCCAAATGTTCAAATCATGCTGGGTCCAATATTTTGGACTGCTATATTGTGCATGAGTAAGAAAAAAAATGCCGACTGCAGCAAAACTCAGGTCAAGTTTTTCTAAGCAAAAAGCGGGTGGGTTTAGAACTGCTTCAAGTCAGCCAAGATCCAAAACAAGTCGGCAGGTTTTGCAACCGTGGTCGTCAATAAAGAATCTGCCTTTAAACTTGCAGACGTCCAGCATTCGTGAACTTGACTTGGTGTTCTGCCAGTAGATATGCTGCTGCTTTGAGTCAGTTTGCTAATTGCCAGGTTGAGTCCCTCTAGATCTCGTGCATCTAATTTTGTTAACGAACTCCGCTTCAATGCTAGCGTGCTTTGTGATAAACCGGCGACCCTCTCTATCCCCTGCCTCATTGCCAAGGCTACCACTTCATTTGGTTCCTTTTTCGCGTTTACTCTAGAAAATACTAACCTTACCACAATGTCTGGTGACGTCCCTGCCCATGTTGGCCCTGTCAAACTTTCAATTAAACATTCCCCATGGACAGGCTTTAAACAAGGAGCAACATTCCCAGCCCATCAGTACTTTGTAGGAAGTATCACCACATTCAATGAAGTTCTGTAGCTCCTGAGTCGGTAAGCTCCTTACGAGTACGGCCATGTAAACACTTGGACCAATATAACCTTTCCCAAAGCAGCATTTCACATGTTCTGTATACTTATTGAGAATAACGTAGAGTAATTAATGGAGAAACGCACTTGATCTCTCATCCATGATTATAGCATTGTCTTCCTTCATGCTTCGCATATCCAGAAAAGCTTTGTATATATTCCAACAAGTTCCTCGAGCTTATTTTTTCAGATATTTGAGTCACTCAAGTACTATTTCAACAAAATGGTATTTAACCACCATGTCGTCTCTCCATTTGGTGAGAAGTAATGGATGTTGCTTTATCAGGTCAATAAAATTGTTGTTTCCTGATATGACTTAGGTGATGTTATTTCTTAGGTAAAATCAGTTTCATAGAGAAGGCATATGTTTCCACGAAATTAAGATCACCTGTCATCAAAAGACGAACAATATTGTCGCACAGATATTACAGAAACATGATTTCCCAGGTTCTGCTGAACACTACCATGATCATAGTACTCCCTTTGAATTGAATGATATGTTGCTGCAAAGATGTTAGATGAATTTAATCCCAGTACTATTTCCGCCAAGTCGGATCTTTTATGTACATGGCTACAACATAAATTTTTTACATGTTGTACAGACAGAACCCTTCACTGTTGTGGATACTACTATCCATTATTTCCGTATATACCCTATATGACTGTGTGGCTATGAGAACTTTTATGAGTTAGATCAATCAGTCTTCAATGCCATTATGCTGGATTTAATGAATTCAGTGAATCCTTGGAAGGCTGTTTACTCAGATGTTGCTTAGAAAAATAACAAACATGATGTTATGTCAAAATCTAGTACTGAAGAGGAGAATAGAACCATGCCATTCATGTGTAGATACAACATGGACATACATTTTTTATTGCAAGACCTATGGTTCTCATAGTTTTAGTCCTCACCAGTGCATCACAGAGAGGATCAGAAAGACGCCCAGCGTAACAATCACTTGATTGTAGGTAATGAGAAGAGAATATCACTTTGTTCTCATCTCTAAAGAACACCAGATGATTGACCTGTTATTGACGCTGTCGTGTTAGTGGTATAATTTGCCAACCTCTTCATATATGGCAATTTGTAACTCCAGGTTATCTGTCAGTATAGCCTGGCCTAGCAATGGTGGTTTGGTTGTCTGAATTTTGTCATGTTCTGGAGAGTACAGTGAAATGGTTTAGGTATTTTACAGCTCATATTTTGTTGTATTTCAGAGGGTTTTACTATTGGTATTTAATGGCTTCAACCCATGATTCCAAATTGCGGTGGACAAGACACTGAGAGAACAGGTGTATGTCACACGTCAACTAAGAGGCAGCCACAGTAAAATCAAACGGGAAAGAAAAACTAAATAAATCCTGTCTAATTCTGTAATTAGAATTGTTGAGTTCAGGTGAGCCCCCAAGAGAGTATGTTTAGCAATTGGAATTGCTAGTAAAGTAGTAAATAAATGTCAAATGAAGTTCAATTTTTTGGTAGATTTAAGCAAAAGTACATCTGAGAGAAGTCCAGGAAATTTATTGAACTCTTTACCTAATCATGATATATTCAAATGGGTTGACTGGAAGAAGACCCTACCAGAGAAGGAAATTAAACAGTCAATGTAATACCAACAGGCTTGTTTGGAAAGGATAAGTCAAGAAAGAACACTGCACAATGTCATGTCAGAGGAATAGAAAAGCACAGCGCAGGAAGATGCAGCTGAAGTAGTTTAATAGTAGTTTTCTCAAGCACTTTTCACATTCAATGAATCTTTGTCCTGTTGAAATAATCCTATATTGTTCTTGGTTGACCTTATTATGCTGATCCCTAATCGGGATGAGGTTTTGATGATGATTGTTTGTTTCTAAGCATCTTGCTGAGTCACCATGAAGAAAAAGAACAAAAACAAATTGTATAGTAATTGCTCAGCAGAAAGTCACTACTTTCTAGTTCCATATTGAACTGCATGATCTACCTCCATAGCAATGAAATTAATAGCAAATTGTGTGGTTATTATGAAATAATAGTAAATTCTATGGCTCACTGGGAGATTGAAGTGAATTTAATGTTGGGAGTTAGACGGTAAATAGAAGGAATGGACTAAGACAGGTTAACAAACGAAACAACATATGGCACTAATTGCTATTCTTTTCAAATTTTGTGGTAGTATTCTTATTTACTTTTGGTTTGGTAGGTGATTGCTCTTTCCTTTCAAAGAGGTATGGGCCATAAATGAGCTTCAGTGACATAACTACAAGTTTATAGCATAAACAGGGTTGGAAGCAGTACATGTAAGAAATGCATATAGATAGTGAACTGAGAAAAAACAAATAGCTGATACTGTGTTAAAATATTCAGTGCCCTATAGTTCATTGCAGCTTAGAGCATTCAGGGCAGCTAAAACATCCTTTAGCCTCACATTCGGGGCAAGATATTGATCCCTCATTTGTCCACTCACCTGCAAACTTCTGATACACATCTTCAACTATGCAAAAACTAAAAGGTCCTCCTTTAACCAAGCCCCTTCCTTTACATCTTGAGCATGCTATCAGTCTCAAGTCACCACATCTCTTGCACATCCCTAAAGAGCTGCACAGTGCCAATGAATAATGAATAACATGTACCTTCAAGAATTAATCAAAAGACAAACAAGAAATGCCTAACAAAAAAGTTGTATACTACATGTATCCAGACATCTGAATGGATCATCGTGTTAACTCGGCATAAGACTAAACAAATATTTGATACTCACACTGGCACCAATATATTGCATTGCAGGCATTAGATACATCAGAAGCACATTAGCCAGTCTGTCGATGCATGTGTCGCGTCTTTTTCTAATCATGACATCCAAATGACAAGATACAACAGGCAACAAGCAAGCGTACATATGGAGGTACATAATAATTTTTTAGAACAAGGTCTTTTGGTGTGCAGTTAAGATTCACTGGACATCAAATAATTTTTCCCATTGTAGAGCTTCAAACCATGTAAAGAGAGAATAGCTCCAACTCATAAAAAGGGGGACTGTGGAGAACCTGAGTAGAAAATTTAGGCATATTGCAACCTGAGTAGAAAAATTAGGAATACAAATGTCTGAGTAGAAAAATGAATTTAGAGACTGAAAGTGTAAGTAATAGTCTTCCACTCATAATTAAGAGTATTCCATTTCTTTTTTCATATACTGAATGTCGCTCTTTCAGGCTTCATATTCTTAAATCAAGTAACTGACTGTATCAGAATCCACATGCCCTTGCATCGCTCAGTCTTATTCTGTTGTTATGAGCTATGACAGGAGAATTAAAATAATTCCATGAGTTATCTGATCTTCAAATCTCAACAGGTGACATTTCACATACAGTAAATCATTTGGTCATATCCATCCAAGTCTACCTTGAGAGTTTTAGGACACCCTTTTAGAAGCATAAACATGCAATGGAATCTATACCACCTTCTAACAGCCATGATTTTTCTTTATGTACAGATATATGTCCTAGATTGTTACCACTTAAAGAAATGAACTCACAATTACTTTAAGTAACATCCTTGATTAGTACATTATGTTCACAGCAAGCCACTGCAGCATAGAATCAGCTAACTAGAAAAAACTTGGAGACTTCAACTCTATCAAGTTTTCAAGTATATCTACAACATGAATCACTGTTTTTCTTCCAAAAGTATACATGAAGAATCCAACCTTAAACAATTACATTTTTTTTCCTGTTTTTTTTTTAAAGCACCTTAAACAATAACAGTTCTGGATCTATCTTCCAGAAGATCATGATGCTTTTCTACTCTACCAAAATTGATACAATTTACAAGAAGTGCTGTTAAAAAAGAAAGAGAAAAGAAAAAAGAAGTACTGGAGATAAAACATCATGATGCCGACACGCTAGTATAGTTGTATAGCAAAACATCTACCGAACAGTAAATACCTCTGATAACTTGACAATTTTCGACCAATCAGAACCACAGCATGCACATTTCACAGAAATTCGATTTGTATTTTCTTAACTGAACTCAATAAATTGAATTCTATTTTCTGCAGTTACCTTCAGAGTCGATATTAATAATTTTAGATTTATCTGACCCGGAAAACAAAAGACAAGTAATTCTAAAGAAAATTTCCAGAAATGCAACGAGAATTGCCAAACAAGAAAAGGAACTACTGCATGATATAGGCTGATAAGTGAAAGAAGAAGAAGAAGAAGAAAAGAAGTTTAAATTTCAAACCAGAGAAGTTAAATATCAGGAGTTAAAACGCAAAAGAAAGGAAGAACATGGGAAAATGGAAATTCAGTACACCTTCTTTGGGAAGCAGAAATGAAGGCATCGATTTTGGGGGCTGCTATGGTTGCACAGAAAAGCATAGTGCCTACTCCAAGTCCTGCTATTTCGCTTGCTGTGATATTTTCCATCTTCTTCCTCGTCTCCTCTCACTGACTGTTATCTATTACAAACTAAATATCCACCGTGCTTATCGTATTTATATTATTATATGGACTTTCAAAGACCTGCACCAGCTGGTTTGCTGAGTTGTGGGCTCACCCCTAGTGGCTTTCTGAGCCCAGCTAACACAAGCCATTGGCTGCGGGTTCCACCAATTGAATGATGCTGACGATGTTACTTGGGAATTAATGATGAGAAGAAAAATTGCTCAATGGTTTTACTTAGGGGAACCAGTTTGGCCTAATTACATGTGCTTTTACTGGCGAGAGATCCCATTAATGATGAGAAGAAAACATACTCAATGGTTTTACTATAGGTGAACCGGTATGTTACCAATTACATATGCTTTTACTGGTGAGAGATCCCATTATACAAGGGTCCTACATTATTCCATACAAAGATTGTTTGAGCCAATTGAGTAAAGTCCCACTTTGCGTGGCATTTTTCCAAAGAAGTACACCAAATACAATAATCTTCAACTAGGGGTCGATTTAGTCCGACACTGGGTCTTAAAAACCATTTCCAATGTGAAATGAATTAGGATCGTTGCTCAGTTGGAAATACAATTCGGACTGTTTTTCACCTGAGTTTGCTTGAGTTTGAAAAAATGTAGTTTGGGGATCATAAAATGATTTGCACACCCATTTTCAAATAAATGCACATTGATATTTATACCTATTTACAAATAAAAAGTTATTTAAAAGGTAGGCCCGTTCAAGCCACCCATATCTATTTTCAAATAAGAGGCTTATTTATATGATGGACCCTAGAAACCATTCTCAATGGTTTTTAAATAAGAAGTATTTTACAAGGTGGGCCCTAGATGCTATTTTCACCCATTTTTCAAATAAGAAGTTATTTGAAAGGTAAGTAATTATTGTATTTGGTACTCATTTGTTCTTTGATCCAAACTACTAATTTAAGGGAGTTAGCTTACTTCTTTGGAAAAATAACAATAAGTTGAGTGAATTTAGAACTTTCCTAGTTGTTATATATAAAAAGCTGCTTACTTCTAACACATTAAATTTATTAATATAAACAAAATAAGAAATATAGATTAAAAATAGGATACATAGATAGAGTTTTTTCATAAGTTATACTTTGAGCAAATATTTACAATAATAAATTGAAAAGCTTAGAATTTTTTTTGAAAAAGTAATATTATAAAATTATAAAATGAGGATAATTAGAGTTACAATAAGATAAATAAGAAAGACTAGAGAGAAAAAATATTTTAGGGATTGCAAAGAGAGGAACTCTAACTTGTAACCTGAGTATAGGAGATGGAAGGCTTAGACCATTAAGAAAAAGTTAGATTGCCAATTAGGACGATATGGATGGCTTAGATTATTAAGATGAGGCTATATACTAATTATCAACTATGTAAAGAGACATTATCCAAGCATAAGAGATGGAAGATTTAGATCATTAAGACAAAGTTAGATTACCAATTAAGAACCGTATAAAAACAAAAGTCTCTTAGAAAAATAATTGTATTTGCATATTTGATAAGTATTTGTTTGCTTCTTAAGGGATTTTAGGATTGCCTATATGATAACTATTTATTTCCTACGGGATTTTAGGACAGGTAGATAGAAAATAAAAAGATATAGAGTCCAATAAAGACTTACATGTGGATCAAAAAGAGAGGCAAATCTTCTATGGCCTTATTTATCCAACTAATGAGATTAAAAAAAAATAAAAATCAAAGTTTTAAAAATGCTGAGATGGCACAAGAAAAATGAAATGGACGGCTTAGATTATTAAGATGAAGTTATTTGCGAATTAGAAACCATGTAAAAAAAAAGAAAAAGAAAAAAAGAAACTCTAATCCCTTACCCAAGTATAGAGATGAAAGACTTAGATCATTAATATAAGGTTAGATTGCCAATTAAGAACCATATAACGAGTCCTTTTAGAGAAAGTAATTGCATCTACCTATTTGATAAGTATTTGTTTATTTCTTAAGGGATTTTAGGATTTTCTATCTGAAAAATATTTGTTTCTTAAGAAATTTTAGGAAAGGTAGCTAGAAAATAAAAAGACAAAGTCTAATAAAATTTTAAAAATGCAGACATGGCACAAGGAAAAATAGGTCTATATATATATATATACTCTTTCATTTTAAGGCCCAGTTATTTTGTTCCCTCCAGATCGACATAACAGTAGCCTTGAAGATATAATCCCACATTGTTTTTCTTCCCTTTGTTGTCTACGAAATCCCCCACATGTCACGCAGTTGATTTAAAGTTCTTGCTATACTCAGTGGTTCAGTACATGGTCGATACTCTCTTCCACATCTAGAAGGCAGTGGCCATCCTTCTCTTCAGCTGTTCGTGTGTAGGAAACGTCCTGGAAAGTGCCGAGAATGGCCACAACCCATTACAACGACAGTCTTCTCTCTTTCATGGTTAAAGAATCTTCTATAGCAATATATCACAATGACTACCCCCTTGATATCCCATTCCCACAGCCACTAATCTTTCCTTAAAGGTTTGATCGGCACTTCTCCATGTAACTCTTGGAGTTGCTCCGACATTGGTAACTCAAGTTGGAGTTGTCTATAGATCTTGAAGTCCCACAGAATCTGGTTTTCCCACAAAACGGTAGGCCTCATTCCACAGATTTATCTTGGAAATTTTTTTTCTGGAGTGGCACACTTATGTGCTTGGAGGCCGTTGATTTTATAGGTAGTCATGAGACAACCAGATTACCTTTACTCCCACGCCAATTGGAATCCTATTAATATATTAAAAGCTAAAAACAATAATAAAATCAAAGATTTTAAGCTTTCTTGCAAAAACACTAACTTGACGGACCAGTGCTAAGTTCCCCTGATCAAGGTGACGCCAATAGCAAAAGCCAGGCAAGAAATTGATGAGAAAGGACTTTGAGAATCCAAAGCAAATTTGACGACTAGATGATTACGATTATTACATGAGTGGGGCCTTTGGGAAAACAAAAATAAGGGCCCAGTTATACTTCTATCTTATCCACTTTTTAAAGGAAAAATATGCATAAACATCATACGACAGTCCATGGATCAACCCACCGGTAACTAGCATTGCACACTAAGGACCCGATTGGCAACGTTTATATAATAGCTACATGTTAACGACCATTCATCAGTGCTACTAGACATTTATAAAGCACAAAGTAAAACCAGAATGTGAACCATCCAAAAGCAAAAATATAAAATAACATATATAAAACGATAGTATTCTCTGTAATCAGGTTTGATCATTTCAGTCTCTAATTCTTTTAAGGTCTATGCGTTTAACCCCTCAAGGGGCCATTACGATGGATGTCAAAACAAGTCACAGTAACTCCATCTATGTGGTGTCACTACCCTTGAAGCTTGAACCGGGTGCAATATCACTGCTGTCACTCTTATGTTACAGAAAGCCAAGCCCAGATCCTTCTCAACACAATTAGACTGAGATCCGACCCTAAAAAGCTCGCCCCAGAAGAGTTCCATTTACAAGTTCTCAGAAAAACCTCATTCAAGCCAAGGATCATGCAGTCAGCCGGCTGCACATATGAAGGGTGACTGCCGATCGTGAAGCGGAGCCTGATGATACCATCATTTCCTATCACACCATAATAAAAGAGACGGGAAGAAAGTAATCATGTACTTTTAAGGAACAAACCTTTGATAAGATATGACATTCAAAGCACAGTTACATTAATGACAATATGTAATTTCCAATCAAGAGCGATTTCAGGGTTCCAAGTCCCAAGTTGTCGACAGCCAAAAATTGCTCTACAATATCTTGTTATGCTGGATGGATCAGATATCTTTGCTTTCCATTTACAAAAATGCAGATTGTATATAAAATTATGCCAGCTTGACATGGTTCTCAAACAATTTGGCTTCCAAAGATCTGCGTATGAAGTGTGGGTATGACATGTATAAGCTAGCATGAGAACCAAACCAGGATAATAGTGCAATCAACTTAAAATGTCTGGAGTTTTGCCATTTGTAAAATAAATTTGAGAGAATACATGAATACCTGAATTGGAAGCTAACACTGAAGAAACTAAATTCCTTCTCATACCAGGAGAGATGTCCCATGAATTAGCAGATGATGGTAATTCATAGTCCATAAAATACAAAAGGGAACATAACAGGAAAACTATCTGATAAAGGGAAAATTCCCTGATTTAAAACATATTAATTTGTATTGCTGGATAAAAAGCCTGCACTTTTGATATGTACGTATAATGATCCATTGTGTTATTTGTTTTAGCATTATATTACAAACAAAGAGATGATATTCACAATACCTTGTTCTTGTATTGCAACACTAAGGTCATTGCATGATGCAATTCATAAACCTTCTCCTATCACAACGACGACTTCCAATTACCAGCAAGGATGTGAACACATGTGCATACCAAAGGATGATGCAAGAAAATTTAAGTGAAAGCCTACAACAGGCTTGATATTAGAAAGATGAAGGATGATGTCACTTCACAAAACAGAAAAGACTTGCTGAAAAGCTTTAAGATTGAGTCTTGTAACTGGTAGTGAAATCTCAAATATCCACCAGAATGATGAACTGGTTTGAAATAACCAGATGAATGGATTGATGTCTTTTCTCTTTTCAGGAATTGACCTCCTAGACAGCTACAGCAAAGAGCAAGTTCATAGAATCAAGGTTGGAAGACGAAGTACTAATTTAGGGCTTGATCCGAAACAGAGAAACCTACAGAGCAAGCTTCCTCTGTCCAATAAAACAGATGCAGAATCAAGCAATTCAAGTGAGACTTTTGTAAAGAGTTTTCCTTCTCTGTTGATCTCTGAATTAATGAACTCAGCAAATCTGAGCTTCATAGTTCCTAACATAAATATGGTTCTCCAATAAGGTTAATCCTGAATAGCAGCAGAGACTTCTCAACAAGTTTAGTCTAAGTTTCTTCACATGAATGGTTACAGATTCTCCTTCGAACAAGATGAAACCATTATGTGGTTGAAACTCAACTCGGCATCAGACTCAGAAATTTCTGAACTCTATAACATCGGTACAGAAGCTGCACCTGCCTTTGCCCATATTCTTCTATTCTGTTTGCCTTCCCACATATGGAGATTTCAGCTTCCACCCTCCTGTACCACCATTTTAATGCATGAATCACATTTATAAGCATGAATCCTCCTTTAATAAGACAATGGTTACAAGCTAACATGGGTCCTAAACTGTTCTAAAGTCTCACAAGGCTATATGTCTCAGCATCAGGCTTTGCACCTCCTAGAATCATCCGCCTCAAAAAATATGAGGGATAAACCTTGGCCTTCACATAAGCACGTAAGAGAGTATTGTAGACAAATGTAAACCTACTAAACCTTGATTCCTTCAACTCCCCAAAAAACTTATTAGCATTCTCAACATCACCCATATCAGCAAAAATTTCAACAATTGAAAGGGTAGTTTCCAACCATGGTGTGGATCTTCTAATCCAGGTGCTTGTGGCCTGTTCCATTCCCACCTCAAGAGTCTTCAATGCTTCATCAACTAAACCTGCTCTCAAGCAACCCAGTGCTAGATGATGATAAGTTATGGCATTTGGCTTGCAGCCATTCATCTCCATTTCTTTGAACAGCTCTGATGCTTTATCAACAAGCCCATGTCTGCAGTAGACTGAGATAATAGAATTGAATTGCTCAGTCAGCTTAAGCCGTTTCTTTAACTTCATTTCCAACCATATGTCCTCAGCTCTATTCACCAGGCCAATTCTCCCAAATCCTTCAATTGCCAGCACAAAGCTTTTGCATCTGACATTAGGAAGGTTTTGTATCACCTCCCATGTGTGTTCAAGTTTTTTCTCCTTCCCTAAATAACTATACAAGATAAGTAGAACATCCAGTGTTGACCAGTTACTACCAGTTTTGGATGACTCAACTGCTTGAACATATGCTTCAGAGGCCACATATAACCTTGCTACAGCATGAGCAGTAGCAAGAATGCAGTAAGTAATCTCATTGGGCTCAACCTTTGCTTGCTTCATGTCATTGAACACCTTCAACAGCCCCTCAATATTATGGTCATTGGCTTCAATTTTCAAGAGAATGTTGTATGTGGATGGGTGTGGGGTCACACGATCAGCCCTCATCTGAGTAAGGATCTGTGGGATTGTTTTCCTCCTGCCTGGAGAAGAATGAAGAATTATCAACCGGTTATACACCAAATAAGAGATGGGACGTGCCAGTTCCCGCATCTTCTTCATGTATGCTAATGATAGTCTGATCACACCCTTATCGAGACAAGCCAACACAAGATTGTTGTAGAGTAGCTCATTTTGAAACTCAGGAGGAATACAGGTAAAGAGGCTCTCTCCCTGTGATATGCCATGAAACTTTGTCGTAAACTCCAGCAGATAAGAGTATTCCAGGTCTTTCAGCTTGTAAGGCCTCTCTCTGATCACCCATTCCATTACCTGTCAAAAACATAGGAAATTCAGGCCAATTAGGTTCTAGAAGGTTCCACAAAAATGTTTCATATGCAAATTTGTCTATGATGAAAAGGTTAGGGTGCAAATAGAACATGATGTCAAGCAAGTTACATGCTGAAATATAAGCATCATTATATTCCTAAAATATTAAAATATCTAAATGTCCTATCACAATTATGTTGTCCTGGGAGGTTGTATTTTGAAACAACAAAATATGGTAGCCCTAGTACTTCCATAATCAATTGGAAAATGGGAAAACAGTACAAGAATCTGCAAGAAAAGATTATCACAACAGCAATCATCAGCATGGGCATTTTTGGGTGGGTCATTCAGTTAGAACAAGACAATACAAAGGATGAGGAAGAACCTGGCTCCAGATATTTTGATGGTCTATCATGGACAATCTGGTAGCTTTCTGCAGCTGTCTAACAGGATCCATTGAACCAATGGATTTTTAATAACATCTAAAACCTGTTATTTAATCTAAAATGAGTTGGCTTTGTCCACGGGTGAAACAATAGTGTCTAACTACATGATTATTCTTGAGATCCCACAAACTGCATCTGCCAACTAAACATGCACAAAGAAATTACCAGAAGCCAACAACCTATATCGACATTAGATGAAATCACAGCAACATTTATTGCTAGACACAACCCCTTTTCCAGTCCTACAGTCTTTTCTCAATTGGCTGTTACAAGTCAAAATTCTGATAAGTTCCATAACAATGAGAAACCATCAGACAAAAAGCATTTATCCATCAAAGCAGCATTGTAAATATAAGCTCTCGTCAGTTCATTCTAATAAATGGTTATATTGGCATTAGGTATCAGTTAAACCAATTAGGATGTATGATATTACACAGCCAAAGTAGACAACTTTGCGCTTGAACATTGCAGTTCTCCGCAACTCAAGGGAGCAAAAGTTTCAATAGTGATAGTGGAATCTTTGTTTAAAGAGCACAGCTACTATGGCAAAAAAACCAAGAAACTTATAGGAAGGATGAAAGTTAGTAACCAACTAAGATTTGTGAAATAGAGTCAACCTTCAATCATAATATGGCACATAAATATTATACAAGATGGCAAACAGAATGTTAGATCAAAAATATTTTATTGGAAGATGGCTATTTCCAAATAAAAGATCCGCCATAGCCTCACATTTGTAATAGTATAGCAAGTCATCAAAACACCAAGTAACTTGACTTTACCATAAACACTATCTAAATTGGCATGCTTTTTGGAAAAACATAGAAAGAGAATCCAGCACTCAAAACACGACAATCATTAGAAATTCAGAAATTAGAGATGCTGCAATATGCTTTTTCCCATAACTTCTCATACTAGACTAACCAATTGAAATACAAATAGGGAGCAGCAAATGTGGTCAATATCATGAAGAACAACAAGATAACATCCATACCATATACAAACTGAGGCATAAGGAAGCCATCCAAGACCTTCTCCAAATTGAGACTTGCTCATAGAGAAATTGAATTGTCACCGAGGAATAGGAGAATACAAAAAAGTAATAACCCTGTATGCTTGTAGGAATCCTAGGGTGTAAATATCTCTAGATAGTTATATGAAAGTTGGCTAATTTCAGCTATTTCATACAGGTGCAAGGAACAAGTGACATTTGATTGGCCAGAAAAAAGTAGAAAACAGAAAACATTAGAGAAAATGGCAGTTAGAGACTTTTTCATAGCCAATCACATGTCATCTACCCTTTAAACCTGCAACTCTCTCTCTATATATATATATATAGGAAATGACAGTTAGAAACATTTTCATAGCCAATCACATGTCACCTGTACTTTAAACCTGCAACTCCTTGAGGAAATTACCACTCCTAAATAATTATATATATATATAATTTATCTTAATTCAATTTGCTTCAAGGCAACCAGCTTGTATTCAATCTACAGAATTACATAGCAAATCATAGTAACTTATTATGTCTTTGCTCATAGAACACTAGAAACCCAAGTTTGATTTCACATGAATTAGAAATGCTTAAGAACAAAAGGCCCAGTTGAGAAAAACTATAGAAGTCCACATTCACCAGAATATTGCCCTTCATCAAATCCTAATACCAGAAACAGAACAACCCATCCAATTTCCTTCAAAACCCAGAAAACGCACAAACAATTCAGCATGAAGAGTACAAGGATCACACTGAAAGATAATAAATTGGCATCAGAAACATCAAAGTTTCGGTTTACCCAACTCCATCAATATTCACCTCAAGCGCTCGTTTATTCATTTTGAGCTTTCTCAATCGGTTAATGGCAAGGAAAATGTGGCCTCTGTGGACTGGAAATCCTTCGGCCATCCAAACTTGGAAAGCTGAAACAACCGTTTCGCCTTTTGGGAGCTTTTCTATTCTCGTATGCAAAGGTTTGGGTTTTTCTGGGGTTTGGATTCCTTCGATAGAAAGACTGGATTGCTGAGAGAAAAACGTGGAGAACATGTAATTGAGGGAGGAAGAACCGGTGAGAGTTTGGACAAAGAAGGCATGGAAAATCCTTCTGTGGGAGAAAAGTGTTGCTTGCATTGCTTCTTTTTCACTGGACGGGACTGGAGACGAGAATAAGGAGAGAGAGAGAGAGAGAGAGAGAGAGAGAGAGAGAAGGCGAGAGGCGAAATTTGTACGTGTCAGTCTTCCCGGGTCCTATCTTTCCTCGAAACAAGCCGTCATTTCTTCGTGATTTTTCTAAAACACCCTTCATTTAAATTACAGACTAATAACCCTTAAAAAACCAATAATAGTCTGAATTTAAAATTGTGGGAAAGCGGTGCAAAAAAACCCTTCATTTAAAGCATTATAAACTCTTCAATAACTACACAAAAAGAAAGAAAGGCAAAAAACCTAATGTTCTCTACACATGGAAGAAAGCAAAGCACTGTACTCCACTGTAGAATTTTGACTGAATCAGCTTTCTTACCCATTTCATACATTGTCAAATGTCCCAATAAGGGTACACTCTCAATAGGAAAGGACGTAGTACACGTCCTATATTTCATGCATGGTGAAACATCATGACCATCTATTTTTGTTAAGTTTCTTAAATATGTAAAATAAGTGGCTAAGATTGTTTAAATGCATTGAATTATTATGGATCACCTATATTTGGTATTCCAAAAATGATGAATGGTTTAGATTTTTTGAAAAATAATGTACCATGAATGGAAAAAGTTTCATGTATTCCATCTCCTATTGAGCATATATACTTAATGAGACTATTGTCAAATAAATCAATGTTAGAATAAAGGAGGATAGTTGGTTGTGCACTAGTTAGTGTCAAATATTCTATTCAATTTTTTTCATTTTCTTGCCATTCATGCTGTAATATCCTCAAATTTTATATTTAACTTTTAATAATAAAGTAAATTCATAAAATTATAAATATTGTAAATTGAATTGAGGATTGAAACCTCAAGAATTAGATTGTACTTGAAAAAATAGAATCCAAAGACACTTAAAACTCCAAAATCGGAGTTTAGGCAAAAAAATTATCCAATTATTTTACAAATGGCAAAATTGTTATTTGACAAGTGGGGCCCATGGTACACTAATGTGGGTCCTAGAATTTATACAGATCAAAATGGATTTGGAAACCTACTAATGATGTGAGTAATCATGATTATCTTACTATAACTGTATTTAAGTTAAAAACCTCTCTTTTCCTAAACATTATTCACCCTCCCATTATCCTCCAATTCTCCCCTTTTTCCATGATCAAACATGATCAAATCTAACTCTGTTCAACACCATAGACAAATCTCACTTTCTTCTAGGAGTTGCAGTTACTAATAGCTTGAAGAGTATTGTGATCGTGCCTTTTTCCCTCTATCTCTCATTCTCAGGTAAAACCATCAATATCGAATTTTTCACTGATATAAGAGGTGTGATTCAGTCTCCTTGTTTTTCCCTTCCATATGCTTTCCTTCACTGCCTTTTTTTTCGTTCCCAACACTTAGATCGAAGTTTGCATGTGGGTAGTGTTTGAATCTAGGAAAAACCATGATACAGTAGAAAACCCATTTCAAAGACAACTCATATAGATTATCTAACCCATCCATTAGATTCAAGGACCTTCAAAACCTTAAGAAAGGTAAAAACAAATAAAAAATCATATCATTTGGGACTTCGATTGAGCAAAAATAGTATAGACGATCTAGGTGCATTGTCCCTGATGGATGTTGTGCCTAGGCCTGTCCACGGGACGCTTAGACGGAGACGTGTGATGGTGATGGTGATGGTGATGGCAACCAAGATGCATGCATCACGTTCCGTTGTGCATCCTAGACGTGGTGCATCTTGGGGACGCCAATTTAATCCAATGTAAAGGGAATCCTACCAATTTAGTTTGGTGTAAAGTGAATCTAATTCGATTTTGATCCAGACTGTCCAAAAATGAACTAAAATGTTCATTTTACAATTTTGGGAGCTATATAAGCCCAATTTTTTATTTGAAACATCTATTGGAATTGTCTCAACGATGCAGACATGATTTTTGCATCAGAATCTTGATCTAATCACATCTAGTTAGATCAAATTCATGAAACATTATCCAATTACTTAGATTGTACCAATCAGAGGGTGATCATGTCATAGAACTTGGACAATTTGATGTTCCAATGAATGAATTGAGTGATCTAAGGACCAAATCATGTGTATTCACCCTAGAAATTGATCTAGACCATTGACCTGACCATGATTTTAGAATTTGTCAATCAGGGACTGATCTCACCATCAAATCAAGACATAAATTATGGATGTACACTAGAATGGGTAGATGAACATGAAATTGGACTAATTTTTTATCATTCAAGTTGGAATTAATGATTCAATCATAAATAGAGGCTTTAAAGAATGGTCCAATGGTTGGATCACAATGAATTCCATTGAGATGGAATGAATTAAACCTTTTGTGATCATGAGACATTAAATTGGCAAATTACAACTCTAATCAATGATAAGATGAGTATCGAGTGTTATGGAAACTAATTTAACAAAGATAAACCAAATGATCTAAACCATTTATCTAGATTAGGAGTTAGATCGAGGATCATTATACAAATTGATATGTAAATGAACACAACTTAAGAGAAAAACTTATAATGGATTTCATTGAGGGAAATAAATGATGCAAAATAGTACTTTTTGTATTGACAAGTGCATCAATGTGTGTGAACTGAGAAGATTACAACCTTGATTTGGTTGTTTCTTTCATTGAGGTACGTGACGACATTTAATGTTGCATATTGTTTTACAAAGTCTCACATTATCATAGAATTTTGATTGACTGAAATTGTTTACAACATGGTTTCTTATGTGTACTCATGATTTATAATTTATTATGTTATGATTTGATATGAGATTTTAATAGCGCATTGAAAGGATTTTTATGATCGATTTGTTTTATAATATTGAGGCTAGTGGATTTTATATATGAATTGTAAATATCTTCTTTATTGCATCACTTAGATTGAATAATTTCCATAAAATTGATGGTGGAGGCTTGGTGGCTAGTCCTTGAGAGGTTAACCTCAAGATGAGGGGGGTGCCTCAGGATGGTAAGGCACAAGTGCTCTTAGTTTTATGAGATACGTGATTTTCTTATTTTTTGTGATTTATGATGGGTGCTCTCACTCAGTGGATGTCATGCTACAAGGAATTAGGGCCAGCCACCCATCCTTTGAATTTATGGGATAATAGATACATGCCCACAAATGGCACTCGGTAGGAGTTGGTATCATGGGTAGTCCACACTACCAATCCGGTTCCACCCATGCTTACAGACGGCAAGTCTCCCATTACGTTGTTGACAGGGAGCGGTAGTTGAGAGACTCAGGATGTATGGTTACCACTGCAGCATGATGATTCATACTCTTGTTTTGTATGCGTGCATGATGAGCATTGATATATTATTATGTGCTTGGGTGTGATGACACTCAGAGGATTGGTATGAGTACTCATGACCTATTGTGTGAATATATGGGACACTGGTGGGACTCACTTATCTTGTGTTCCTCGTCTATTGACATTGTATTGACATGATATTTTACTAGATCATGCTTTACATTTATGAGATCCATGTTTTATTGCATATGATGTTTTGCTACTCATATTGACATGAGTTATGACATTTGTATTTCATGGATATTGTGATTTACATTTATATCAACTCTTGTTATTCTATTATTCTCTTTTATGCCATAATTATCATTACATTAAATGTCGATGTACTTATATAATAGTAGTGGGGACAATATTTATCTTACTGACAGATAATTCGACATGAGTGGTTAGATAGACTCCATTTCATATTATCTTTATGGGTTATATATATTCATAATTGAATTTGGTTATGATACTTATATACTTTGAACATGTTATTGAGTATGGTGGAATATTATGATGGATAGATCCTGGGCCATATTATTATATTTTTTGAATAATTATTATTTAAAATAAAGGTGCCTTTGGTTTTTTACATTGGATTTGATATTGGTATTGGTTTAAATTTATTACAACACATGTATATTAATTTTGCAATTGTTTTGGTGATGTTTTTAGAAATGGTATAACACTCGGGGGGCTTTAAATGAATGTTTTTAATATATTAGTAAATAGAACCTTTTTATATCAGGGATCCCAACTATATTTATTATTATAAAAAATGTTAGAAAAATTGGGGTGTAAGAGTTGGTATTAGAGCTCAGTCTATTCTATCATAATCATTGCAAAGGTCCAATTATATGCATATAACAACCCATGAATCAATGTTGAAGGAGAACTAAGAGGGAAGAACTTACACTTAGTGATACTTGAATTCCTAATGTATGGCTCCTTGAAGAAAAATAAGGTCTGCCCCTGCTACAACAATTGCCCCTCCTGCTAAGTCCCCTAGACAAGGGGATAGTGAGACTGATTTGATGAATAGAGTGATGCAAAAGTTGATACCACTCATACAGCAACAAATTAGGACTAAAGTGTAGATTGTGAACCTAACACCCATGGTGATACCTCTAGTGGCACTAGTAGATTCATCTATTTAGTCGACTCACCAGGTGCAGGCACCACCAGCACCTAAGACTACTGAGGGTGATGCTTCATGGAACTCTAGCAAGACAGATAAATTATTAGAGTGATTTCAGAAGATGGTACCACCCTTCTATGGAGATGGTGACATTAAGGAGGCAGAAAGATAGTTGTTCGAGGTAGAGAGAACATTCGATGCTATGAAGGTTCCAGTTGAGGATTAGATATGAGTAGCTGCCTACCTACTGAAGGGTGAGGTAGGATTTTAGTGGTAAACTTTTATGCGTACACATTCATCCTCTATAGAGACAATCACCTGGGAGGCCTTTAAGCAGGCTTTTGATGATTAGCATTTTCCATAGTATGCGTTGCAGTCATTGAAGAAAGAGTTCGCCACCTTAGAGTAATGAGATATGATGGTTCAGTAGTACTTGAACTAATTCACCAAAGTGAGGAGATTTGCTCTTGATGCTCTTGCCTTGGATAAGGAGGTCACAGATAGATTTGTGGATGGGTTGACACCTTGGCTGAGGTCATGAGTGATTCCTTCATGTCCTATGACCATACAGGATGCTTCTGACATAGCCTCCATGCTTGAGAAGGATTCTCTTCAGACTAGAGGAAGCTCATATTAGCCAGGTAAAGGCAAGAGACCTTTTGGGCGCTATACAATCATAGAGAGCTCTAGTTCATCAGTAGTAGACTAAGCCTAGGAGGGATATAGATAAGAAGAAATGTGACAAATGCAAGGGTTGACACCTTGGGAGAATGTGTAATAGACCTAACAAACAACAACACCAGTGATAGCCCCAGCAACAGCCACCTTTTCAGAGACAGTCATTCACGTGTTATGGATGTGGGGAGGTAGGACATTTTATTAGAGAGTGTCCTAAAGGACAAAAGGAAAAGCAAGTCACAGCAAGTGGAGAGACGAGGACTGCATCAAGTAGTTAGGGGTGAGTTTTTTCCATCACATCAGGGTAGGCACAGGCCTTGAATGAGGTTATTGAAGGTACTCTTCTGGTCTCAAATAGACATGCCATGGCCCTTTTTGAAACATGGTCCACTCATTCTTTTATTTCATGTTTTTTTACATTTTGCCTTGATGTATGCATGCATAAATTGACATTTGGGTTGGATATTTTGACTTCAGTGGGAGAGACTATAGAGGCTATTGAGTATATTTGAGGATATCAGTGGAGATATCGGGTGTGATGATGGATTGAGACGTTATTCTATTAGATATGATTGACTATGATGTCATATTAAGGATGGATTGGTTAGCTACATATTGGGCTATCATGGACTATCGTAAGAAGTAGATTGTTTTTTATGTACCTAGGCAACCCATGATTATGTTTTAGGGCAAAAAGACCATGGTTAGTGCATGTATCATCTTTGTTATGAGGGAGGCACAGTGTTATGCACAAGGGTGTAGAGCATTCCTTACTTATGTGACTATTGAGGATAGTAGGAAACCTCATATTGAGGATATTGATGTTGTACGAGAGTTTACAAATGTCTTTCCTAAGGAGTTACTATAATGCCGAGCAATTTATGCTATTTTTAACAAAAAATGGACATTCTATGGGAAATGAACTGTGTTGAATGCTTGATTTTATTTAAAATAGTAAATGAAGGAATTTATGATGAAACTTTGGTACCATTAGATTCTACTCAAAAAATGGAATCCAACGCCTTAAAGAACACCGAAAATGGAGTTCGTATGAAGAAGTTATGGCCGTTTAAAGATCAGGGGCAGTTTTGGAATTTAAACAGAAAACGAAAAAGACGAAAAACGCAGGGGACCATTTTGATAACAGCACCCCCTATCGTCTTCCACCTCCAAACTTCTCCAGAAAACCCTTTTTCCTTATTTCACCAGAACACCCTAGGGGAAATGGCGGCACCACATTGAGGGGCACCGCCTTCTCCCTTCTATAAAAGTCCCATCTCCCCCTCTCCAAAAACACGTTTTTTGGCAACTTTTGGAATGGGGTTTCTGGCAAAAACTGAAAACCCGTCTCTCTGCATTTTCCGGCAATGGCCAGGCCCGAGTCAAGCCGGCCATTCCCATCTCCCCATTTCCCCTCTTCTCTTTTCCGACCTGGCATTGGGGTTTTTCCTTCATCAAGTTTTCCTGGTGGCATGGGGTTTTCAAAACCGGAACGGAGGACTACCAGGCAGGAGGAGCGCCATCTCCAATTGCCTAGGTAAGCTGTCTTTCCCTTCTCTCCATTTCAATTCCCCCAGGCCAAGATCCATGCAAGATCTGGCCTTTTCCCAGCCATTTTCTCGCTGGGTTTCTTGGCTAGAAAACGCTCCAAGCAGTTCTAGCCGGCTGTGCACGAACAAGACATCTTAGGGACGCCATGCTCCACGTACGCCTAGGACAGGGTCCCTAGGATGGGTTCTGGGCATGCGACAGTGAGTACATTGTCCCAGGTTCGGCCTTCGGGTGCACGCGCGACATGGGGCACGGGTCCTGGCTTGACCAGAATGCACGGGGTGCCCTGGGAGCTGAGACACGCCATGCTACACCAAAGGTGCGTCCATGAGGTGCCATCTAGGATGCGCGCCATAGCGCGTCGCTTGAGCATGCATGTATGTGTGCAAAACGCGGTCCCTAGCATGGCCTTTAGGCGCACACGCATGTGAGGCAGTCGCGGTTCAACCAGGATGCATGGGTGTCCTGGGAACTGGCACACGTGGACCTAATGAGACTTTAAAATTAGGATCATAGGACCATTTATAGAATTTAACTATTGAATAGTAGATCCATATTATAAGATCTAGCCTAACAAATGAATTAGGCAAGGACCATGGACCCTAAAAGGTAGATCTAGCGATCTAATGTCTAAATAGAATGAAATTGATAAGGACTCCTTGTATCCATTCATACCTAGGAGTTTATAAATGAGACCCAGGGACGGGTTGAAGTGATAAAGGACGCGACTTCAGGAGACTTTGAGGTAGGTGCTCTATCACTACTAGACCTTTTAAAAGAGCCATGATTGTTTGAAAATGCATATTTTAAGTATAAGTATATGACTGTTTAGCATGACTTAATTCAGCATACATATGATAAATGCATTATGCATAAACATGCTTTGCAAATAATTGCATGATTTGTGGTTTTTGAGTTTTGAAAGATTGCATGTCCATGAGGGTTACCAAAAGACGCTGGAGTGTTCAAAAGATGCTGGGTAGGCAGTTGTGAGGGCAAGGCAGTTGTGAGGGACCCAAAGAGGATAGGTTTTGAAAAGAAATGTTTTTGCTTGTTTGATCTGATATGATTTGGGTTGATAAGCTCGTGGGTGCTATGCCAAGAGGTTTGGGTTGGCCTTCAGCCTCTACCACTATTAGGTGGATGGGTACCACGCCCAAAAAGGGCAACGTCCCTACGTCGACTGCATGTGGTACAGGGGGCTACCACTGGTGTTACGGCACTGGGTCGATGTGTCATATGCCCCGTGGAGGCTATGACCGAGTGTCCTCAGGTATCAGGGACCACACGGTGGCAAGGTCGTGGGCATAGTTGGACCCTATGGTTTCGTGGACTTACTTGCATTGCATATGGCATGACATGAGGTTGGTCGACCATACCAGATATCCATGCATTGGATTCAGTGGAGCATCTTATTCATATCATTATGTTTATGATATATGATACTTTCGACTTGGATTATGCTATTCTTTAAGTCGTCAGTATTCCAGTTCGATAGTGGTTTTTAATGTCGATATTGAACATGATTGTTCGAACATGAACATGTTTTTAATGAGCATATGATTTTAAACATAGCATGCATTGCAAAACTAGTAGTGATAGACTCCTATTGAGTATAGTATATACTCACCCTATCCTTAATATTTTTCAGGATAGTTCCACTTACAAATAGAAGACGCCTCAGGAGATATTAGTGCTACGAGCAAGTGCATAAACAAAGAAGACAACTATACTTGTGAGTAAACTCTCTACCCTTTGGACATGTATTTATATTTATTTACAGTTGGGCTGTGTGCTGTAACTAGATAGACCTGGGGAAAAACATTTATGATTTCTGAAGTTTTTCAAAAACTACTTTGGTTGTTGTGAAAGCAAATGACACTCGAGGTTTTCAAAATGGGTTTAAAACAAAAGATTTTTCACTGCATTTCATGGTTTTTATAAAAATGGTTTTCAAATAGGGATGCATCCCACCTTGGGAATTTTATATTGCATTTAAAAATGCATGGGAAAACCCGGGTCGTCACAGTTACTAGGATTGCTGTTGAGTAAAGAGATTGACTTTACCATTGATTTAATACTAGGTACATCGCCTATATCTAAGGCACCATAAAGGACGGCTCCGGCAGAGTTGAGAGAGCTTAAGGTTTAGTTATAGGAGTTACTTGATGAGGGCTTCATCAGGCTAAGTGGATCTACTTGGGGAGCACCAGTCCTCTTCATGAAGAAAAAGGACTGACCGTTGAGGCAGTGCATTGATTATCGTTTGATAAACAATATCACTATGAAGAACTGATACCCCTTGCGTCACATCGATGATTTATTTGATCAACTCCAATCGGCGCTAGTGTTCTCTAAGATAGACCTACGATCAGGATACTATCAGTTGAGGATTAGAGATGATGATATCTCTAAGATCGCAGTTTAGAGTTGTTATGACCACTGTGAGTTTTTGGTGATTCCTTTTAGGTTAATCAATGCCCAGGTAGTGTCCACGGACCTGATGAACTAGGTCTTCCGAGTTGACTTGGATAAGTTTGTGATTATCTTTGCTGACAACATCCGAGTCTATTCGCCTAACCATGAGACACACAGGAAGCACCTCTACACTGTGTTAGACACACTTCGTCAACATCGTTTGTACACTAAATTTTGAAAAGGTGATTTTTGGCTGGAGCAGGTGCAATTTTTAGGCCACATGGTATCAAAGGATGGAGTGTTCGTAGACCCGACCAAGGTGGAGGTAGTGTTATAGTGGGAGATACCCACAATTATGATTGAGATACATAGTTTCCTCGGTTTGGCAAGGTATTATCACTAGCTCATCAAGGGGTTCTTGAGGATTGCATTACCTTTGACTACCTTAATCAGGAAAGACACTAAGTTTATTTGGACTGATGCTTATGAGGAGAGCTTCCAAGAGCTCAAGAGGAGGCTTACTACACTAGTGTTAGCCTTATCCTTAGGTTTGGGCAGTTATGTGGTTTATTGTGATGCTTTAGGTAAGGGCCTAGGAGTGGTGTTGATGCAGCAAGGGAAGGTAATCGTCTATGCATAGAGATAACTTAAGAAACATGAGGTGAATTACCCAATCCATGATTTGGAGTTAGCAGTGGTGAGGTGGCACAGATGGATGAAATATCATAAGGACTTCGACTTCGCCATATAGTACCACCTAAGAAAGGCTAATGTCATCACAGATGCCTTGAGTAGGAAGTCAAGAGTGATGATTGCCAACCTGTCAACTCTGTTTAGATTTCTTGACAGGATTCTATAGGCATAGATTAGGGATACGGAGACTCAGAACTTAGCAGACAAGGCTGATTTTACTAGAGGACTAGATGGTCGTGTCAGGTTCGGGGGTAGGTTAGTAGTACCAGTGGGTTATGGTTTGAGGTGTGAGTTACTTTAGAAAGCACGCCAATCCCAATATACGATTCATCCCAAAGGTATGAAGATGTACCACAACCTTAGGTGACACTTTTGGTGGAACAAGATAAAGAAGGGTGTTGGGGAGTGCATGGCACGATGTTTGACCTGTCAACAGGTCAAAGCAGAGCATCAGTGTTCATTTGGGCTTCCGACATTGGATCTCCCCAAGTGCAAGTGGGACCACCTTACCATGGATTTCATTATAGGCCTTTCGAGTACTGCTAACGGTCATGACATGATATGGGTTATTGTTGACAAGTTGATAAAGTCTACTCATATTCTTCTTATCACATAGAATTAGACCATGGATAGCTTGACAAAGCTGTATCTCAAGGGGATCATGAGCTTACATGGGGTCCCATTGACAATCATTTCAGATTGAGACACTCGATTTACCTCAAAGTACTGGCAAAGTGTGCAGGAGGCCTTATGATCAAGGTTGAGGTTTAGCACAACAATGCACCCCCAGATAATGGCCAGATTGAGAGGACCATTGAGACAGTTGAGATATGTTGAGGGCCTGTGTCATGGACTGGAAGGGTAGCTAGGAGGATCATTTGCCACTTGTTGAGTTTGCATATAATAACAGTTACCATGCAAGTATCGGCATGGCTCCATATGAGACACTTTATGGCAGACATTGTTGATCACCTTTATGTTGGAGTGATGTGGGGGGAGAGATGCATAATGAATTTTGAGTTGGTGGAACAGTGTGTTGAGAACTTTTAGCTTATTTGAAAATGATTATTGACAGCCCATAATAACCAGAAGAGTTATGCTAATGAGAGGCAGAAGGACTTAGAGTTTGCCGTGGGTAAACATATATTGTTGAAGGTTTCCCTTATGAAAGGAGTGATGAGGTTTGAAAACAAGGGGAAACTTAATCCTAGGCACATTGGTCCTTTTGAGATCTTGCGCAAGGTCAGACCAATGGCGTACCAGCTAGCCTTATCACCGTAGTTGGCAAGTGTACACAATGTCTTCCATGTGTCCATGTTGAGGAAGTACATATCTAACTCGTCTCACTACTTGAGCAGATCTCAAGAGAGTGCATCTTGATTTAACATTTGAGGAGAGACCTATATGGATCTTGGATAGTAAGTTCTAGGAGTTGAGGACTAAGACCATTCCTTTAGTCATGGTCCTTTGGCAGCATCACTTGGTGCAACAAGCCACATGACAGATGGAGAATGAGATGAGCCAGACCCACTTGGAGCTATTTATATAGTGGTATGTATGTACATAAATTTTGAGGACAAAATTTTTATAAGGTGGGAAGGATGTAACATCTTAAACTTTTATATTTAATTTTTAATAATAAAGTGAATTTATAAAATTATAAATATTGTAAATTGAATCTAGGATTGAAACATTAAGAATTAGATTGTACTAAAAAAATGGAATCCAACGACACTAAGAATGCCCAAATTGGAGTTTGGGCAAAAAATTTACTTAGGGCCCATAGTACATTAATGCGGGTCCTAGAATTTAGATAGATTCAAATGAATTGGGAAACCTCCTAATGATGTGAGTAATCGTGATTATCTCAACATAACTCTATTTAAGGTATAAACACTCTTTTCATAAACACTATTTCACCTTACCTTTCTCCTATGATTCTCCCCTTTTTCTATGATCAAATGTGATCAGATCTAATTGTGTTCAATATTATAGATAGATCTCACTTTCTTCCATAGAATTGTAGTGACCTGAAGAGCATTGCAATTGTGCCTTTGTCCCTCCATCTCTCATTCTTAGGTAAAACCATAGAGATTGGATTTTCCACCAATCTAAGAGGTATGACTCAGTCTCCTTCTTATTTTTTCTTTCCATTGGCTTTCCTTCACTACCTTTTATTCGTTCCCAATAGCTAGATCGAAAATTTCATGTGGGTAGGGTTTGAGTCTAGGAAAAACCATGACACAGTAGAAAACCCATTTCAAAGACAACTTAGATAGATGATCTGAATTGTCCATTAGATTCAAGATCCTCAAAACCTTAGGAATGGTGAAAACAAATAAAAAATTGGAACATCTAGGATTTTGATCAAGAAAAAATAGTATGCACGTTTTAAGCGCATCGTCCTATATGGACGTCGCGTCCAAGATGCATCCACTAGATGCTCAAATGGCGACAACATCACGTACGTATAGTGCACACGCACTATAGCAGTCGAACAGGACGCCCAGGGTCCTAGAAACCAGGATGCAAGCTGCGTATCCTAGACATGGTGCATCTCAGGGACATTGGTTAAGTCTAATGTAAAGGGAATCCCACCAGTTTAGTCTGGTAATAAACTGAATTTGGTTTGGATTTTGATCTGGACCGTCCAAAATTGAATTAAAATATTCATTTTGCAATTTTGGAAGCTATATAAGCCTAATTTTTTATTCAAAACATTCATTGGAGTTGTCTTGACGATGCAAACATGATTTTGGTATTAGAATCTTAATCGAATCATATTTAGCCATATCAAATTCATGAAAGATTATCCAATTACTTAGATCAGGCTGATCAAAGGGCGATCAAGCCTTAGAACTTGGACAATTAGATGATCCAAGGAATGAATTGATGGACCTAAGGACCAGATCATGTGTATTCACTCTAGAAATTGATCTAAACCATTGATCTGACTAGGATTTTGGAATTTGTCAATTAGAGAGTGATTTGACTGTCAAATCAAGACATAAATTATGGATGTACATTAGAATGGGTAGATGAACATGAAATTGGACTCATTTGTGATCATTAAAGTTGGAATTGACAATTCAATCATAAATAGAGGCTTTAAAGAAGGATCCAATAGTTAGATCGCCACGAATTCCATTGAGATGGAATGAATTAAACCTTTTATGATCATGAGACATTAAATTGGAAAATTACAACTCTGATCAATGATCAGATGAGTATTGAATGTTATGGAAATTAATTTAACAAAGATAAATCAAATGATCTAGACCATTGATCTAGATCAATGGATCATTATACAAATTGATATATAAATGGACATAACTTAAGAGAAAAACGTATAATGGATTTCATTGAGGGAAATAAATGACACAAAATAGTACTTTTGTATTGACAAGTACATCAGAGAAAATGAGCTGAGAAGATTACAACCCCAATTTGGTTGTTTCTTTCATTAAGGTAGGTAACGACATTTAATGTTGCATATTGTTTTCTAAAGTCTCACATTATCATAGCATTTTGATTGAATGAAATTGTTTGCAACATGGTTTCTTATGTGTACTCATGATTTATAATTTATTATGTTATGATTTGATATGAGATTTTGGTAGTGCATTGAATGGATTTTTACTGTCGATCTATTTTATAGTATGGATACCTGTGGATTTTATATATGAATTGTAAATATCTCTTCCTTATTGCATCACTGAGATTGGATAATTTCCATAAAATTGATGGTGGAGGCTTGGTGGCTAGTCCTTGAGAGGCTAACCCTATGATGAGGGGGGTGTCTTGGGATGGTGAGCCACAAGTGCTCCTGGTTTTAAGAGATAAGTGATTTCTTTGTTTTTGGGATTTATGATAGGAGCTCTCACCTAGTGGATGTCATGCTAGAAGGGATTAGGGCTGGCTGCTCACCCTTTGAATTTATGAGATGATATACTCCTGCCCACAAATGGCACTTGTTAGGGGTTGGTATCATGGGTAGTCCACACTACTGGTCTAGTCCCACCCATGTGGATGGATAGCAAGTACCCCGTTACAGTGTCGACAGGTAGCGGCAGTCGGTAGACTTGGGATGTATGGTTACCATTGCAGTATGACGATCCATACTCTTGTTCCGAATGCATGCCTAATGAGCATTGATGTATTATTATGTGCCTGGGTGTGATGACACTCAAAGGATTGGTGTGAGTACTCATGACTTGTTGTGCGAGTTTATGGGACACTTGTGGGACCTAAATATCTTGGGTGCCCCGCCTATTGACATTGTGTTCATGTGAGATTTTACTAAATCATGCTTTACATCCATGAGATCTATGTTTTATTGCACATGATGTTTTGCTACTCATATTAACATGATTTATGACATTTGTATTTCATGGATATTGTGATTTACACTTATATTAGCTCTTATTATTCGATTATTCTGTTTTATGCCATAATTACCATTGCATTAAAAGTCGATGTACCTACATAAGCAATAATTTTCTAGACATTGCTTTGTATATTAATTTCACAATCATTTTGGTGATGTTTTTAGAAACGGTATAACACTGGGGGGGTTTTAAATGAATTTTTAAAATATAATAGTAAATAGAACATTTTTATATTAGGGATCCCAACTATATTTATTATTATTAAAAAAATGTTAGAAAAATCGGTGTTACACATGCTTAAGGTTAATTATAAAAATTCTAGCTCTTGTTTTACTTTCTTAAGATATAATGCATTACATAGTTGATAAAGCTTTGATAATTGGGAGGCCTGGAAGTCAAATCTTGGATTGTCAGTCTCTCCAAATTAATTGTTTATCTATGTCACACTTTGAGGTTGTTTGACATAGAGATAATGACACATGACAAAATTATCTATTCATTTTTCAAGCACCCAACAAAGAGAATGCTTGAAATGATGGAAGAGGCAAAGATATGCAAAGAAAGCATGAATACTTGTATGTTATCCACAAAGCTATGGTGTGCAATATTGTCCAATTGCATATCATAGTTTATGAGAAGATAAAGGCAAGAATCTTATAATCTATAACTAGATCAGGTAGTATGTTTCCTATCTATTTTGGTATAAGAGGCATCAACCAGTGGTCATGACAGTAATAAAGAAGAACTTTGGCAAAATGAAAAGGTGGAATATATTATTTCTCAAATAGAAGATAGAATGAGGAAGTAAGAAGAGTAAGACTTCTACTATCAGAAAGGAACAAAGATATTGCATATTTGGAAGGTCACTACTAGATGGGAGGGTTTCAAAGTCAGTTAAAAATATATATCAAAGAAGATTCTAAAACTATTTTCTATTCAAACTATAATGACTTCATTTTTGTAACCTTGAAATCCCATGTTGGTAATGAAAAGTTCACTTTTTGAGATAAGGGTATTTTGGTCATTTCACTGTTCACCCTAACCACACCCAGAAATTTGGTCCTTAGAATAGTACCTTAGGTGCGTCTCAAAAAAAGGAATCCAACAAGACTAGAATCACCCAAAACGGAGTTAAAATGAGCAAGTTATGGCGCTTTGAAGTTCAAGGGCAAAATTGTAATTTAATTTAAAATGAATTGGCCTGAGAAAACAGGGACCCATTTTGATATGGGCACCCCCTTCTTCCCAAACGTACTACATCACCGACATTCTAGAATGTTGGTGTGCAGGGGAAAAACCACCACCATTCTGGAGGTTTCTCCACCGCCCTTCCATGGCGGTGGAAAGCCCCATCCAGAACCCTCCTTAAGCTCTATAAATTGAGCTCTTAGGCACCTCAAATGGCAGCCCAAAACCCTAGGAAAAACCAATCTTGGAGTTGTAAGCAATAGGAGAAACTGTGAAAAATACCCAGCCATGAACCAGGTATGCCTTAAACAACTCCAAACCCATCTCCCCCTCAGTCTTAGGTTGAATGTCCCTAAGTTTTTGCATGAGAAACCATGCAAAACGGGGCTCTAGGGAGCCACAACAGACCCAGGGTAAGTGCCTGGGGCATTTTGGTTTGACAGGGTTGAACCAGGGCGTCCTGAGGATGCCTAGGTCACCACAAAACCAAAACGCACCCAGTGCATTAAAGGGAAACCGACAGGCACGTTTGTGGACGTGCCCGTAAATGAGAAAAGAGGTGGAGGCTTGGTGCGTCAGCGAACGTGCCTTGTGGGGTGCGCGTCGTTGACGCGGGATGCGTTAACGTCCCGGGAGCCCGCCTCGTGTCGACCTGCGACAGTGACGCCTGGGAGCATGTGACCGTACTTGCGGGCCAGTTGCCGCTCGACCAGGACGCAGGTGCGTCCTAGGAGCGGTGACACAGGGCCCGTTTTGGGCCTTCTATGTATTCCTAACACTAAAATACCCATAACTTGAGTTCTAGGACTCCGATTGAGGTGTCGCAAGAGGTGTTGTGTCCGTATCGACAGCGCAGAAACACCCAAACCATAAAATACTTGATAAAGCCCCTATATAAGACTAGAATAACCCTTAAACCATGATAGTAGCGCGGGGCCACTAAACCTTTGCAAACCTAACTATCCCAAGGCCTAGTTAGGGACCTTAGGAGGCCCTTAAGCATGAGAATGAACCCTTAATGCCTAAGTAGTGAGGTAAACTATTTTAAAACCTATAGAAATAGGCCAAGCTAACCTTTTTCCCCTAAACCATGTCCAGGAACGTACGAGGACAAGGGGACTAGCGCGATCAAACCAAGTAGGTGTCCTATCGCTACTAGACTTTTAAAAGGAACCCATGATGCTTTGAGAATCCATGTTTTGATTCATGGTTGCTTTTCTAATGCATTGATTTATTGCTCTTATATTATCGAGTGGTTTTCATAATATATGGTCTTGAATGCGATCATTTGCATTGAGATGATTTTATGAATGCATTGCTCGCATACTTTGAAAACAAATGCATAAATTGCCTGATGTACAAAGATTGAGATTGGATTATTTGGATAACTGCATATCCTCGAGGGTTGCCAAAAGACACTGGAGTGCCCAAAAGACACTTAAGGATAGGATACACCCATGACTACTGACGACTTAAAGAATTGCATAATCCAAGTCAAAAGTAACATAGATATCATAAACATATACTATGATATGCATAAGATGCTCAACTAAATCCAACTCATGGATCTATGGTCGACCATACTAATGTCATGCCATATGCATGCAACTAAATCTTCAAAAACATAGGGCACACTATGCCCACGACCTCAGTGCCGTTTGGTCACTGGGTACCTAGGGACTCTTGATCATAGGCTCCATGGGGCATATGACACTTTGACGAGTGCCGTGACACCTCCAGTGGTAGTCCTCGTTTACCACAATAATCGAAGTGAGGACAAGCTTTTTTGGCATGGTACCCTTTCCACCTATAGTGGTAGAGGCTGGGAGGCCACCCCGAACCTCTCGGCATAGCGTCCATGAGCTTACTAGCCCAAAAACATACATAGTCCAAATCTCAAATCAACATAAATCATGCAATTTATGCAATCATTTTCAATGTCCTCTTTAGGTCCCTCACACTGCCTGGCCCTCACTACTGCCTAACCAGTGTCTTTTGGGCACTCCAATGTCTTTTGGCAACCCTCGAGGATATGCAATTATCTAAATGATCCAATCTCAATCTTTGTAAATCAGGCAATTTATGCCTTTGTTTTCAAAGCATGCAAGCAATGCATTCATAAAATCATCTCAATGCAAATGATCGCATTCAAGACCATATATTATGAAAACCACTCAATAATATAATCAATGCATTAGAAAAGTAACCATGAATCAAAACATGCATTCTCAAAGCATCATGGGTTCCTTTTAAAAGTGTAGTAGCAATAGGACACCTACCTGGTTTGATTGCGCTAGTCCCCTTGTCCTCGTACGTTGCTGGACATGCTTTAGGGGAAAAAGGTTAGCTTGGCCTATTTTTATAGGTTTTAGAATAGTTTACCTCACTACTTAGGCATTAAGGGTTCATTCTGATACCTAAGGGCCTCCTAAGATCCCTAACTGGGCCTTGGTATAGTCAGGTTTGCAAAGGTTTAGTGGCCCCGCGCCACTATCATGGTTTAAGGGTCATCAGCACAAGCATGTGGTGCAAATCTTCGAAGGCTGATGAATTTATTTTCATACTGTTGGACAGTCATGTTTCCTTGTTCTAAGTCCATAAATTCTTTTTCCTTCTGTTTTCTTACGTGTTTAGGATAATATTTGTCATTAAAGACCTTTTTAAATTCTTCCCGTTCTATTGTTTCTTGCTGGTCAAAATAACTCCTTTCCGCTGTTTCCCACCAAAAGGTAGCCTCTCTCCTAAACACAAACGTAGCCACGGGTACCTTTCTTTCTTTAGCTATGTTCATGGCTTTAAATATCTTTTCAATATCAATTAACCATTTTTCAGCTGTAGATGCTTCATCTTCTCCTGTGAATGAGGGAGTTAATTTCTGAAACCTTTCTAACTGAACCTCAGTCCTATCTAATGCTTTATCAGGGGAAGGATCTCGTGTGGTAGGGGTTTGGGTTTGTTGATTACTCATGTATTGTTCCATATGCTGTAGGAATTGCTGGAATAATTCAGCCATCCCATTGCCCCACCCAGTGGAGTCCACTGGTGGGGCTCAGGTCTTGGAGCATCACTTACTTTCTTTCTAGGCATATGTAAATCACAAGGTAATTCACAAGACCTTAGTATGTGTTATCATATCACTTACTTTGTTTTTAGGAATCTATAAATCACAAGATAATTCACAAGACCTTAGTATGTGTTATCATATTACCCCTTAATCTTTCATGGATGAAACTTGATTATAAGTTATTCTCCTTATAACTGGGCTGTGAGTAACGTCAAACCGGGCTCTGATACCAACTATGACTACCCGGGTTTCATATGATACAAATTTCATAAAAAGGCGATATCTCTTGCTTTAAAATATGAAATGCATGAAAATCTTTTGTTTTGGAAAGCAATATTTCGTATAAAACCCCGAGTGTCAAAACACATTTTCAAATCATATAGCCATGGCATTGTTTTAAATCAACTCTATTCCTAAGAAAGTGTTAGTCACAGCCCCAGCTACAAAGAATAACTACAATCAAGTAATATTCACTAAAAGATAAGGTAGGGATTTACTTATACTTAATTTGGATGTTCTCTGTCACGGGTGTATCCTGTCCTTAAGTGTTTACTTGTATTTGAAAAATAAAACTAGTAGTGATAGACTCCTACTGAGTATAGTGTATACTCACCCAATTCTTAATATTTTTCAGATACAAGTAAACACTTAAGGACAGGATACACCCATGACAGAGAACATCCAAATTAAGTACAAGTAAGTAAACCCCTACCTTATCTTTTAGTGAATGTTACTTGATTGTAGTTACTCTCTATAGTCAATGTGACTAACACTTTCTTGGGAATAGAGTTGATTTCAAACTATGCCATGGCTATATGATTTGAAAATGTGTTTTGACACTCAGGGTTTTATATGAAAGATTGCTTTCCAAAACAAAAGATTTTCATGCATTTCATATTTCCAGAGCAAGAGATCTCGCCTTTTTATGAAATTTGCATCATATGAAACCCAGGTCGTCACACAAACGCCTTCAAAATTTGACCAAAAAAGAAGTCTGTTACCCCTAACTGAATCTTTTAAAGTTGGTTTCCCACGCCAACTTTAAAAGTTTAAGTTTTAAAGTTAGTTTTCCCAAACTAACTTTAAAAACTTTACAAAAAAAAATAAAAATTTCATTACTATATATAGATTGAAATCTTAACCTAATATTATAATATTCCTACACATATTTAGTGAATTATTACAATATTAATGCATATATTCAATGAATTGCCAATATCTTTCTGCACATTTATGTAAACCTAACTATACATTACCTACAATCTTAAAAAGTCTTAAAAAGAGAAACTAGAACACCTACATGCACTCCATTCTCTACAACATCCCTATATGCACATTCACTTCCAACATAAAAAATTCAAAGGCATGAAAGGAAAACTTCCCATGTACCTACACACATACTTCCATGCTCCAACTCCCTCTCATTCATCCAATAAACAAATTACACATCAAGGAAATTAATGAAAGTACAAGTCACATGCATATAAATGAAGAACTTTAGTTTTGTATTAATACATAAGAAATTTACATTGTACAAGTGTTCTAATTTTACGCATTACATGCTCGGCTCATCAATTATTTATTTCATTGAGATCTTACTTGGAATAACATAGCTTGGATCCCCATTTGGGCAATACATGAGCTCGCAAGACAACATTTTTAATTGAATTACATTCTTTGAAATCCATCTAAAATTATAAAAAAAATTAAGATTATGACCAATAAAAGGTGTCTTACCTTTCTAAATTATAAGACCCTAGTACCATCACATGCTAGGGTTATCATATATCTTGGCACATGGTACCCACACCAACACTCTCAATCATAATGTTATGTAGGGCATTGCACAACAAAAAAGACAGAAATGATCAATAAATACCATGTGTAATTGTAACTTTAGTTTATAAAATAGAGATTAAATATTTTCCTTACCTTCATATTTTTCCATATGACTTTTGTTATTAGTAGAGGTTATTTTAGCCTGTCTAAGCCATGCACTTCAAATTTATAATTCAATTACATCAAAAATTAATATTATGAGCTAATAAAGCTTATTTATGATTTTAATGAGCGAGGCACAAATGTGTGTTGTACAAGAATAAAAAACAATGCATGCCTAAGATGCACATCCAAAACCAATAGCATCTATTGACACCTATATATACAATCATATGAATTGTAATCAAAATTTACAATCCTTATGTGTAGAACATAATTCAGCACACTAGACAACAAGTAAATTGAAATTTACTTGCTATTATAGGGAATCATTAAGGTTCACCCTTTCGACTAATGAAAGAAACCTGGTAGAATATATATAACTCGCTTCTTCATTGGCCATTGTTATGCCACTCCACAAATGACATTGGTGTTAAGAAATTGGTAAAGTATAACCTCGACCCCTAATTATTGCATTGTATCATAAAAGATGCTGCATACGAGAAATGACTATTACTTATCATTACTGATTAACATGTAATATCAAGTACCATTATTGAAGCAAATATTTGTATATAACCCATATTGGAGACAATGTGAGGGTGTTCTAATTGATCCCATTTGCAAATGCTTATGAGGTCCTCATCCATAAGTGGAACTTCAACTATGTCATTGGCAACCACTCCAGCCTTGATGCATGTTTGGTGGGACTTCCAACTGATTCCTAGACAGCTACTATAAAGTTGTACAAATTTTTAATCAATATTGTTCATCAAAGATATTCAATTTTATAATAAAAATAAACATAAATACTACTATCGGTTTGATCACAATGATAGGAAGTGATGGTGAAGAGGAATTGGACAATGGAGCTCACTATTGCTTCTAATTAACATTATATGTAGTTAATAAACAATTAAAATTGGGGTCTTTGAAAACTATTGTTGAATATGCATGGTGGTATAATAATGCATATATCTTGAATTGTGTGGGAATGACAAATTGCTCTGGCCAAGGTACGTGATATCCAAGGGCATTCACAATGGTAAAAGCATCATCAAATTCTATTGAAAATGGTAGGCGAGCATTCACATTCAAGGCCCTAGTAATACACACACGCTTTGTGTGGAGGAATACTGTTTTCATGTAAAACCATAGAGCTAACCTCATATGCTAAACCAATTATAATAATGTTTTCACGAACTTTCGTGGCCAATAGGTATTGATCCACCTGAAACTAAAAATACTAGATACATAAGAAAGGATGAGGTAGGACATTAATTGGACAATGAAAAAGTAAATGTGACTATTTATATACCTCCTTGGGTGGCACTTCTACTTAGATGGGTGCAGGCTGTTGTTCCTAATCTTCTTCTCTAATAGAGTTGCAGCTAGCATGTGAGTGAGGTATAAGGGTTTGAGGAGGTAGTATTAAACCTCCGAGATGCAAGTCCCTAAGTATTTTCATCTTTATCTCATTAGGCAACTCTACATTTAAATTTTAGAATGCCCCTCATTATTAGGTGTAGCTAGTTTTCGACGAAAGAATGTAGAAGGAACAACAACATGTCCTTGGCCCCTTAATTGGCCAAGGTGCTCCTCCTAATTGCCCATAGTCCTATGTAGGATGTCATACTTTGTAGTTGTGCTACTTAGAGTTCCTGTAGATATGCTTTCTTGGGTAAGTTTTTCCTAGAAAATTTAATTACAAGGACATGATAAATTCAATTAACTAATGCGTAAAATTAAAGAAATACAAGGGAAGACATGTGCAACCACTTACAATTCAAGAAGCAACTTCAACATCAACTTCATTTTTGAAGATTTAGGAACTGCAACACACCTAATGTGCCATCTTCTAGAGGACGACGTGGTTAATGGGTGTTGTAGTCCCAACTTTCTTTTGGTGTTAAGTGAGACACTATATCTAGATATTGAAACATGTATAACTATGATATAATTTGAAAGAAATTAACTCTCATGGATACTTACTTCATGCTCTTCCAATCTAGTTCAACCAACCTAGAGGTTGTGCTATATATGATTAGTCTCACCCACCTTTCTTCTTTTTACACTCTCTGCTTACACATTTGATGCATAGTTAATTAAACATAATTGGATGTTATGATTAATTCAATGAAGCATTGGTTTAGCACATATCTCAAATTTAAGAGACATGTGAAATACATTCATTCCATGCATCCTGGTCAATGTTGTTGGAATAAATGTTGGGCTCTCTGTATAGCCTTCTACAGTTGGAACTACGTAGTTAAGAATAAGGTAGTTCTTCCATTTTCTCCATTACTCACTAGCTCCCTGTGAAGCACACACCTTCGTATCCTCAAGTATGTCAAAGGAAAACTACAAAGTAGAAACAAGCATATTACTCTATTTGAATATAACAAGATAAGGTACATACTATATTATATATTGCATAGGATTTGTAAAGAAATGAACTTGCATTAGAAATGTCTGAACACCAATCAGGAGGAAAGACAACACTACTCAAACTTTCAATCTGATAACTTACAATAGATAATCGTCCCACTGTGTGCTCTCTAACAAAGCTTCAATGGCTTCTTAATTAATAGAGAGGAACTAATAGGAAAGCAAAACTACAAGTTAACAAAGAACTTTTGCGTCTATGCTTGAGAGGCTTGTGGCATGCTTATTTATACCCTTTGAGTCTTTACCAACCCTTCACCAACTAGCCCATCAAATTGGACATTCAGCACACCTTCCACATGGGCTACTATAGAATGGGTCAAAGGAGTGGCTGTTGGAAGCTTCCTATGTTCACACAAAGGGTGGCTGCAAGAAGCTTCTACTAGAAGCTTCCTGTGTTCATACCTGTTGGAAGCTTCCTGTAGACCTTGCTTCCATGGGCCGTTGTCCCCTTAGATCCCCACCAAGGCTAATGCCCCCAAACCCCTATTATTTCTTCTCGTAACCATCGCAGTCTCTAATGACCTCAGCAGCAACTAAGTTGGTCATACCACTATGACACTTCTAGTGGTATCTTATAGAGGTGGGCATGGTCATATACCAACACCCTCCCACAATGTACACCTTATGTATGCTAAGTTATTGGGCCAGTGCTCAATTTATAAAGATGTTGGCTGAGTTGGGTACTTTCGAGTGCTTTGGTGAACATATCAACATAGTTGTCCTCTGTAGGGCAGTATTCCATGTACATAGAATTTTCTTGAATCAATTCTTTGACATAGTGATACTGAATCTCTATGTGTTTCGTCCTAGCATGGAATACTTGGTCCTTTTCCATGGCTATGCTATTTTGACTATCACACCTTAGGATTGTTGCATCATATCCATGAAGGAGTCAATGCTTTTGTACCAAGCTCTTGGTGCCTGTTTTAAGCCATATAAAGCCTTCTTCAATTTACAAACCTTGTCTCCTTCATCTTGTACTTGGAAGCTTGGTGGTTGTGCTACGTAGACCTCTTCTTATAGATACCTATTAAGAAAGGCAGATTTCACATCCATTTGATCTAGAACCCATCCATAATGAGCAGCAGTAGCTACAACTAACCGGATAGTCATCATCTTTGCTGAGGGAGCAAAGGTCTCATCTACATCAAAACCTTCAATTTGAGGAAATCCTTGTTCTACAAGGCATGCCTTGTATTTTTCAAGGCTTCCATCAGCATTGTACTTCACTTTCCAGATCCACTTGGTGCCAATGATCTTCTTGTTCACTGGTTTAGGAACAATATCCCAAGTATCATTTTTCAAGATACTGTCATACTCAGTCCGCATTGCTGATCTCCAATTTGGATCAGACATGGACTCTTCCACAGTTATAAGTTCAGTAACTATTTCAATAATTTGACTCATTAAAGCTATGTTAACTAATTGTTGTCCTTATCTACTCAGCTCCTCTATTCTCTTTGATCTTCGTAGCCCATCAGGACTTGAGTCATCTTCCACCACTTATGGATTTCTATCATCAAAGAGCCATTTCACCAATTTCGGTTGTGGCTTCCGTATGGGTGGACCAAGTTAGTCTACAACTTCTTCAAACACTTCATCTATATTTGACACGTCTTGGTTCAGCACTGGGTGGGTTACTTCTTTAGTTGATGATGAAATGGCAGGACTAATATACTCCATTGAGTATGGTCATTTATTAAACACCACATCTTGACCCATAATGACCTTCTTGGCCTCTACATCATATAGTCTATATGCCTTAGACTCCTTAGTGTATCCCAGGAAGATACATTTTTTGCACTTGTCATCAAGTTTCTTTCTTCTCTCATTTGGGATGTGTACAAAACAATCACACCCAAATTTTTGAAAATGAGAAATAAATGGCTTCATACTTGAATATGCCTCTTGTGGAGTCATGTTGTTCAATGCTGTTGTAGAACATCGATTTAGGACATATACTGCAGAATTGATTGCTTCGTCCCAAAATGTGTTAGGTAGACTTGCACCTTTTAGCATGCATCAAACCATCTCCACTACTGTTCAATATCTTTGTTCTACAACACCATTTTACTGTGGTGTGTATGGAGCAGTCAATTGGCATTTTATGCCAAGCTTGTTGCAGTAAGTGATAAATTCTATAGACTAGCGTTCTCATTCATCACTAGTGTGTGCCACGTTCTGAACTTGTCAAGAGTATCATCCTTCTCATGAAGGAAGTACACCACATCTTCCAACTATAATCATCCACTAACAACAAGAAATAGGAAGATCCTCCCAAAGTTGTCGTGGCTATTTTCCCACAGAGGTCAGCATGTACCAACTCTAGAGGAGCTTTTGATTGATTATGACTCTCCTTTAGAAATGGCTTTCTATGTTGCTTGCCCAGCATACAAGCTTCACAAGGTTCATCAATCTCATCACTTGATGACAGGTCTATCACCATATTCTTTTTCTACATCTCCTTCAACACATGATAGGAAATGTGTCCAAACCTTTCATACCAAAGTTGACTCATTTTGGCAGTAAGAGAGGCAATTTCATAAAGGTTATTCTTTCAAATACCTTTGCCTATTATACTTTTATCAGTGTTAAGAATAAGTACCTCATTCTTCTTGAATTACACCTCCAGATCTTTATCCATAATAGCAGTTACAAATAATAAGTTTCTTGTAATCTGAGGTACAAGAAGAACATCTGCTAGCTTCTTACTTCCTCCATTGTTGGACATGATGGTGATAGTACCCATCCCTTCAATAGGATAGTGAGCGTTATTCTTGACCACAATATTCATTGATTCTTGTAGAGATTTTATGGAATCATACAATTCCCTATTGCTGGTCATATGTCGGGAAGCTCCACTATCTAACACCCATGTATTCCTTTGTTGTACATGTGTGCTAGAAGAAGTCTCCTTTGCTGCTGTAAATAGATGTAGCTTCATTTATGCTATATTTGCAGATTCTTTATTTCTTTAAGCAAGTTTGAGCGTGCCATTCTTTTTGTCATGAATCCTTTTGCGACAATCTTTGATTGCATGACCCTTCTTATAGCTGTAATAGCATGATCTAGAGAACTTCTTTTTCTTTCCTTTCTTCTTTTCATCTATGCTAATCTTTACCTTGACTGAGAAAGCAGAGTTCAACTGACTCTCTCTGCTTTTTAGCCTCATCTCCTCCTCTAGCAACATAGTAGCAAATTCTTCAAATGACAATATTGGAACATGAACCTGTGTATTCAGTACTATTACAAGGCCATCATACTTTGGTGGTAGCACTCTAATACACCTTCTAGCAAGTTCCTCAGTGGTTTTTTCTATGCAGAGAACAGCCATTTGATCTCAAAGATTTTTCATCCTAGTGATAAATGATTCAGCAACTTCATCCTCACTTAATCTTTGAGCAGCTAACTAATTTTCAAGGTTCTGGATAAGGGTCTGGTTCCTGGTCTCATACTAATTTTTTAGAGTGAGGATAGAATCATGAACACTTATGACAATAGCGCAAAGTGCATCAGTATTCCATCTCCTCCATTCTTTGACAAGCTGAGGACTAGGAGGAATAACTTTGTGGAACCATCGAGTGAAGAGATTGTAGTATGTTCAGCATCGATATCTAGAACAATATCAAGAAGCTCATAAGAGACTAGAATAGTTGAAATCTTGAACTTCCATAGAGTATAGTTCGATCCATCGAGCTTTCCCTTTATGAAAGTTGGGGGACGAATGCGAAGTGCTAGTACATAACCAGTTTACGCGAAAGCAGAATCCATAGTCTAAGTAGTCATCATTATTGAGCTTTACAACATGAGATTGATGTTTAGAGTCTCATGTGCTTTGATACCATGTAAAGAAACAAACTTGCACTAGAAATGTCTAAACACCAATCAGGAGGAAAGACAACACTACTTTCAATCTGATAACTTACAACAGATGATCATCCCACCGAGTGCTCTCAAATAGAGCTTGAATGACTTTTGGACTAATAGAGAAGAACTAATAGGAAAGTAGAACTAAAGTTAACAAAGAACTTCTGCGTCTATGCTTGAGAGGCTTGTGGCATGCCTATTTATAGCCTTTGAGTCTTCACCAACCCTTCACCAACCCACCCATCAAATTGGACTTTCAGCAGACCTTCCACATGGGCTGCTGCACACCTTCCACATGTGCTGCTATAGAATGGGTTAAAGGAGTGGCTACTGGAAGCTTCCTGTGTTCACACAAAGGGTGGCTGCAGGAAGCTTCTTGTGTTCACACCTACTAGAAGCTTCCGCGGACCCTGCTACCATGTTGGAACATGAACAAGTGACTATAGTTCACAAGACTAAGGAAACTATGAATCTTAGTCATAAATTTGTTTAACCTCAACTCATCATCATCTTAATAAATTGTCTCTCCATCAATCGAGGTATCGTGGTCAGAGAAATTCACTTGCTTCAATCATAACGCACACTGACAGATATTTGTAAACAAGTGATGAGTTGGTAAGATACTCAAAACAATGCACATGGATTTTTGGTGCTCCTCCATGCTCAAGGGTTATATAAGAACATCATCCACTAACACAATCCTAACCCATTTAAGTAACATTTGAAACTCAATCCATCACATCCATGAATAATGTTACTGCATTGGTCCCACCCAGAACTTGTAGCAATCATAATGAGTCCTAAAAATCATCTTAAAGACATCTTTCTCCCAAATCCTTAGTTAGTAACAACTATACCTCACATCAATATCTAAAACTACCATGCACTTTCTAGAGCTAACTTATGCATAGTAGTAAAGATTTATCCTTCTTCCTCAAGAAGAGGACTATAGCACTCTATGAAGACCCATTAGGTTTGCTAAACTCTCATCAAGTAACTCCTATAGTTAAAACTCTTCCAACTCAACTGGGGCCATCCTAGATGGCACATTGAAAAATAACACTATACCTGATGCCAAATCTATATCAAAATCAATCTCTTATGGCGAAAATCCTAAAAACTCCTCAGGAAAGATATCTTTGAACTCTCGTATATCATCTATGTGCTTTATTTGTGGCTATACGCTATCCTCATTATCACACAAACAAGTGAGACTTGGCACCCTCTAAAAGTTTACCACACTACCTTCAAGGTAGAAATAACACAAACCTCAGGGATGTCCTTTCCTACACAAGAATGAGGTCACTAGTTGTACAAGCCTACTAAAAGTAACCTTCTTCTCATAGCAATCAATTGTCACTTAGTAAGTAGCCAACCAATCCGTCCCAAAGATGACTTCATAGTCAACCACTATGAGTAGGATGGCACCATCATTCATCATTTCCCTCGCTATGTCCATTGATTTGGCCAAAAGGTACTCACTAACCTCAAATAACTCTCCCACCGAATTCATAATATCCAATCGAAAGGATAACACATATATAGACATGTCTAAGCGGGATGCAAAAAAATATGAATGAAAGAATTACTCGATCTTGGATCAAAGAGGATCAAAACATGCTTACCAACAATTAGGAAAATACTTTCCACCATATGATTCAGGCCTATGCTTGCATTAAAGGAATAGTAAAAACTCATCACTACTAATGTGGGGGCATCTCTGCCCAACCTCCAATATCAGTCTATTTGACTCGCTATCCTTTAGAATAGTCTCTAAAGAAATGCCTTGACCCTCACAGTTAAAGCATCTAAAGGATTTCCTTGTAATGACGGCTACTAATACTATTGCATCTACTGTGGTGATCTACCAACTCTCGGACATAATTGTCCACATTCCTGCAACACACCTCTTGTTCACATCCCTACTCGAAGGCCTTTGTAATTGGATCAGTGAAAAAGGATAATGCATCAGTGAAAAAGTATCTCTTGCCTTTACTAGGTTGACTTGAGCTACCCATGTTCGAGTCTCTATGGTTAGCCTTGGTCCTAAGAGAATCCCTTTCAAACATAGAGGCCATATTTGCTGCTTTTGCCATCAAGAACATGCTAAAATCGCCTGATTCCTTAATCTAGGTGTCAACTCATCAACAATCTATTTTCCACCTCCTAATATATGGTAATAGCGATAGGAGCAAACCTCCTCAGCTTGTAAACCAATTCAAATACTATTGAACTGTCTCATGTCTCTGCTCTAAAGTAGCCAATTCTTTTTGTATCACTAGTTGCTTACAAGGTAAAGAAACTAATCATCATAGCCCTTCTTAAGAGCCTTCTAGATAAAAGTCTCATTAATGGGGATATGTACCCTCTTAAATGACTATCACTAGAATCCTTATAATTATATTTTTGATGTCCTCAAATGAGATTCCCATTGAGATTTGAGCTAAAATTTCTAAAAGGACCAAGTAGCATCTTCTCTTAATGATAGAAGCCATACACTAGGGTATCCTAATACTTATAAAGACTCGTAACAATATATCATGCTCTATGGATTCTGAACTCATCAAATAATTCTCCACTTCAATAATTCATTCATAATCATGTCTAAAATTTATGATCAAATTATCATCATAAATCAAATATTCTCATATGGTCTAGCATTAAAACCTTCTAATATCCATGATTTCATTAGGTTTCCATTAGAATTACCAACTTGTTCATACCGATGTCAAAATTCTCTTATTCGTATAATAGTTCATTCACTATGTTCATGTTTGGATCCTTTTACCTGATACAAGCATATAATAATTTCTTTATAATCCAAAGGCAATTAAACAACAAATGACAGATACTTCCATATAGTACAATGGCCAAATAAACCTCCTTTTTATTCATTCCTTCTAATATCATAAGAAATCACTTGAACTTATTCACTAAGTTTTCTATATTCATGCTTCAATTCTCCACTCATTTGTTGATCTTTCTTACCATTTAGTAATCATCCTTGTAAAATTGTTATTATATCCTCTAAGCATCATGCATCTCCAAGTCAAAACTATAATTCTCAAGAATCATTAAATAGGTATTTACTTCTTAATGATAACTAGCTGTCAGTCTGTATATATAAGGAATAACTCATTTTCACCCCCTTGATCAAAAATTCATTTACATAAGTAGGTTAAACTGCACTAATTTTCATAATATCAAAATTTTATCCATCGAATATATCCACCACATGCACGAACTAATGTTATAGTTCTCTTAATTTCCTCAAGTTCTCTTCCATTATGACTATTTTCTACTATCTTTTTCATTATAATCATAATATTATTATGCGATAGTTATCATGACCTTTGAAGGTTTATAAACATCATTAAAATTAAAACTTGAATCCTCAAAAGGTCGCCCATGTGAATAGATCTATCAACTGACAAAATTTTCATTTAGATCTACTAATTTTATACTCTTACATTATTGTTCCTTGCTCTAAAAACTATACTAATTTCGTTAAAGTACTCCTCTTACTCATACCACAACTAAAAATCTATTGTTTTCTTAGAACTTGCCAACCCTAGTAGGTTGCATCTATTTTTACATTCATCAACATTGTCCATTCGAGTTATTCATATAACTCGCATCTAGACAACTCATTCTCACTTGATTGACTTTATAGGACTTTTGGACATGTTGGATTAGTTATGAAAGGAGTGATTAGGCTTTAAGAGAGTTCCTTAAAACTCTTATAACTAGGGACGCTCCCACTCCTTGGGCGATGTGGGACTAACTCTTGGGGTCACCCTACTTGACACCCCCCTTGAGAACCCCCCTTGGACCGGTCAAGCTTAGAGCCGCAAGGCCCCTTCTTCCCACCTTAAGGAACTCGCATCTATGCAGACAATGAGTGCCTAGCCCACATCACTAGGGGAATTGGCTCTGATGCCAATTATGACATCCCAGGTCTATTTAGAAATCAGACAATGGAAAACAAGTTTCATGAGAAGACTTTAAAAAAATCCTAAGTGTCATTTTTCTTTTAAAATATAAGGATTTTCAGAGAAATGAATGCCACATTTCTACTAAAAATCCAGCAGAGTCTCTCCTGTATTTTGGACCCAAGGCATTTCACACATGCGATGCAATAACTTGATAAACACAATATATATTAAATAACAAAGAGATTCTATCTCCTTCCAAAATACATCCATACGCATATCTGTTTACATTTAAATAAAAAGAAACATCTTGTGGTGCCGAAAGGCTAGGAATTGAACTAACATTCCCAAGACCACTCTAGTCACAGCCACATCACTATAACTCCAATTTACATGCCCAAATGTAAATAAAGCAAAGTCATATTAAGTCAACATTACATCAGTTTACAAGATCATCAACTACATTGCAAATCTGTTTGTTATTCCTTTCATGCTCTTCTCTTTAGATCTCTATCAAAATCTTTTGCTCGTGTCTCATTTCTTCAAACCTGAGACATTCTAAATAATTTACAATGTCTCACCAAGATTATGCTTGTGTAGGTAGTTTCATCATTGAAATATGAAGTTTATGTAGTTTCAAATCCAAAAGGATACATAATCACATGTTATACAGTTGAGTGAAATATAATGCATAATGAGTAGTATAATAAAACTCTAAACTCTTAATTATGCTTTAGAAATCAATGTCATGCCAAACTAATTCAAATTATTAGTTTTAATATCCATGCATATTGTATTAAAGACATTAGTAACCTTTGCAAGGCATTTTACAAATATAAAAGATCTCCACAACTAATGTCATGCATCATCTCATAAATATACTAATCTAACTTGAATAATGAATCATTATAAAAAAAATCAATAAATGAAAAGCATTTCAACCATGAAATACTTAAATATTATTAATGTACCTCAATATATATAGATAATACCATCTAAACCACCTCAAGGTCTCGCAAGTGTAGAAACACATAATCCGGCCACCTACCATTGGTCATGAGTACTCATTATAGACTTGAAGTACAAAGGTGCTATGCACTTGCACTATCATGCTATAAAAACACATCTCAAAATAATAGACCCTTTGTGTGATAGACAAGAATCAATCAAGTCTGTGGCTATCATGCTGATACCAATAGACTCCTTGCATCGTGCACATGGAAAACACTATATGTAAGCCATGACCTGCACATGATGTCATCGACTAAAATTCAGCCTTTTTCAACTAGGTATCTAACACTTATATAATTTTGGAAGGAGCATGATCAGTTAACCTTCTTAGCATAGTCTACCAACCTTAATATGTCTGTCATAACATAATAATAGTAGGCATCATAATGTGCTGATATAGTTGATAAAGCCATAAAAATCCATACATTAATGAAATCATGCAAATTCAAACCTCATGATACAATTTAGCCACATAAAAGCAACCCTCGCAAGGGTTGAGTTTGAGGATTCTGCATTCTTCGTCATTTCATAATTCATGAAGTCAATGTAGCTTCAGGTATGTTTTAATGTATAAGCTTCCAATTTGATAGTAAAACAACATAGCATTCCAAACCAGTAAGTTGCATGAAATACAAATATGCTAAATACATAAATAAAAAATATTAGAATCCCAAATCTCAAGCATTTTCAAACATGATAGAGTAGTTATCAATAGTCTCCATGTTTCAGAAAATCATATCAATGTTAAAACTACCTGCCTCCATTATCATGCTTCATGATTTAGTTACATCCCTCCTTCAATCACTTATCAATCACCTAACCAAGACAATATTTTAGATTCATTGTCAATGTCGATTTGTAGGTTCACAATTATAGGAAAATCTACTTATTCTTAATCAAAACTATTGATTTATCAATCCATTCCAATGATTTGTACTCTAACCATAGGCTTTTAAAGTATATTTAAAAATTGAGGGTTAGGGAACACGATGACGGTATCTGATCATCGATTAGATGTTGCCAATTTCCTCTTCCATCACTATCTGATTGGACAGCTAAGATTTCTAAATAAATTTTTATCCAAATTTCACAATTTCAGTCATACCCTAGTCAATTCAGGATTTTAGAATTCAACTGTGATGTTTGATCATTGATCAGACATCATGAAGTCACTATTTAAATTGTAACATATCAGATAATTGAGATGTTCCATTATTTTCTAGCTTAGATCAAAATCTTAGTTAGATTTGAGCTATATAAGGTAAGTATTTATCCATTTGTAATCATTGATTAGGAAATCAATCATTAGATCATCCATAAAATCTAGATCTAGCACAAACTATATAGATTTAGCCTAAAAATTCAAATCAAGAGTTTGGTTTTACAGATCTTACCTTCAAAGCCTGTCTTCATGCTTCCTCCACCCTTGGATGAGTAGGATTGATCACTCTTTTTGAGTGGAATCCTCTGATCATGCCGCATGCCGTTCAGCTCTCTAATCAATGGTCAAGATCATCTCAGATTCTTCAATAACACTAGGAGTTTTGATTGTCTCTCTGAGCTGAGTGAAATGATCCACTCAGATCATCGATCCAAGTCATCATCTTCTACGGTGACGGTTGCATCTCCAACAATTGAAAACCCTATTTTCTCCTCCTTCGTTTGCATGCTAAGGTTCTCCAATAGCTTGGCTTTCTCTTTTCTTCTTCCTCTAATTTTTTCCTGTTTTCATGTGTCAGGGCCCACAAAACATACTGAGTAGTCTGTTTCGTCTTGCTTTAAGTGGGAGGGGGTGTCGATGTCAATTTGTTTTAAAAATGCCCTCCTTATTTTAAATCCTAATGTCTCCTCCATCTGAACTCGGTTTTTAGTGTTCTTTATATCGTTAGAATCATATTGATGTATACTTTCCATTTTTAATAATTCTGAATCCAAATTTTTAGTTTCCAAAGGGGTCACTTTCACATAACTCAATTTTACTGAATTCAATTTCTAATTTTTATCTCAATTAAAAGATAATATAATGTACACAAAAGAACTTCAAATTGAGGGTTGCTATAACCTTAGAGTTGGTTGATGTAGGACCCATACATCAATGGACTCTTTTTCTTTCTGTTCTACAGATATAGGTAAGATTTCAGGTGGGCCTAAATTACAATCTTATGGTTCTTCAAATAAGATCTGCAGGCCCTAATCAGGTACATCTTCTACATTACAAGGCTCAATTAGAATATTAAGCTTTGAAGGGCACTCTACTCTAGTTTGGCACAGAGAAGTGTTCATTAATGACACAATCTCCAACAATTCCTTCACATCATCAATGGATGTGCCTTCATCAAATTCATAAAAATAAGCAGGACATCAATTGAGTGGATCTAGGTTAGATGTTTCTATGGTTTTATTTTCTTCATCAATGGATGTCTCGTCATCAAAACCATAACAATGACTCAGATCTACCTTAGGTATATCTATATTGGAGGTTTGCATGAATGGTTGAGGACTTTGTAACCCAAAATGATCACATGAAATTTTCATCCTATCATCAATAATAAATGGCTCCTCATTATTCCCATTTGATTCAAATTCTCCAATCCATTCCGTAAATGCAGCATAAAGTCAACCCATATCTTCCCAACATTGTTTAGTTGATTCCATGAATAACTCGAGGGTCTTGTCTAATGTTTGTTCCCTCTGTATTAGACACATCAACTCGACAGGCACATATTGTTGTGGCATTAGAGTACTAGAAAAGGATTGATCAGGTTGGAAACATGATGATTGTCCCTCATTCTTGATAATTTTGGTAGGGTTGATCATGGTGGGACCATGCTAGTTCTTCTTAATATGGTTGATACTCCTAAGACCATGGTTGTTCATAATGCCTAGCTCATCCATTATAGTCTTGGTAATTTGTCTAATGATAGTAGTTATTGCTGGGTTCTATAAATGCATGAGGTGCATCCACTGGCTTTTGATAATATCTATTATATATGGAGTTTGATGGCCATGCATAAGTGGTATATTGTGGTTCAAAATAGGCACAGTAATTGTTATACTGAGATTTTGCATATGATTCAGTATCTTACTTTGAGGAAAATAACCTATTCAATGTACCAGTCATCCTTTTTCTATTGCCTTCTTGATAGTCCATTGTAATCAATCTTTATATATAATGAAATAAATCTTTACATACAACAAATGAGTACTTTTTTTAAATATTTTTTTACCTTTTGTTTTTATTTTTTCGATTGAGAAAAACTACCTTAACTAATGCAACCTACCTGCTAATGATGGACAATGATAGAGCACAAAATTCAAACAACCTAAGGTTAGCAAACATACAATTTGATTATCTTGAATTTGTGTGGGCGAGAAACCTTTAAATTAGCCTAATCTAATGCTCCTCCTCTCTTTCAGACTTGTCACATTGCTTACTAGTTAGGTCCTAACCTAACTAATCACTTCACACCCTCCTTAGTTAGTCGTAGGTAGTTTGAGTCATAGAATGTGTTAAAAGAGAGTCATTTAAATAACAGTGTAGTTAGGTAGAAAGGGGCCACTAAAGTGTCACTAGGCCACCTCCTTCTAAGAGGATCTTATGAGTATGTGATGGCCCTTATAGGTCTCTTCATTTTAAATTAATTTGGGAGGATAGGTTATGCGCTTGAGATGATTATCCTAGGTGGTCCAATAGGTGATGATGAAATCTACTATGATCTTGTGGAGTCAGGTGCCCTTATTAATTAATTTTCACACTCCATAGCAGTTTGATCAACACATAAATCACCTTAAAGTAAAAAATGTGACCTAAAATACAATTAAAAATAGAAAACTAATGAAAACCCTAAAAGCAAAATAATTATAAAATATTCTTTCTATATTCAATTATACTACTAATCAATGCAAATTTATACTAAATGCAATTATACTAAAAAAAGTAAAAAGAGCAAGGAAAACTTACACTGGGGTTTTTGATGTCCTATTTATAACAACACATTTAAAATTAAAATTGAAATAAATTGCAAATTACAATGGGGCCTCACTACAAGTTTTACTCAAAGAAATAAAAAAAGTAATATAGAAAAGCAAATAAAATCTAATTTGGTGAAGCTTTGGCCCATAAGATCCTAAAACATTAAAAATAGCAATGAGTACTAAAATTTAGGAAATAGAGTGATTATGCACTAATAAAAATTAAAAAATACACCTAAAAATCCCTAAAATGCTAAAAGAATGTAATTCTTAAAAAAAAATTTATTTTTTGGGGTTTTTTAAAAAAAAAATGAATTTTTTGAGTTTTTATTAAATTTTATGAAAACTTGGTTGCGGGTCCGTAGCAATGGCACCAAAAACTTGTTGATTGTTTTCTATAAGTGCAAGGGCTATTATAGTACAACTTATACAAGTATGGGTTGATCCCATGGGGACTAGACTTAACAATTTGAAGTTTGAATAAAATTTAATTGACCAAAAATTAAGATCACCCATGACATCCTCTGACGTGTCATGCATTAGATCTTATTCATGAATATTCTTAATTGTTTCAAATTAAAACATCAGACGAACAATTGTTACTATTTCTGTAACCGAGAGAGTGTTACTAGAAAAGAAGAAGGTAACTAAGACAATTATGAGTAGTCACACACGCGTGACACTAGTTAAATAGTTATCTTATCCCTGTTCACAATCCATGATTAATCCAATATTTATTTACAATCTATGAGCAGTCAGAATCCATGGAGTTTTCACTAACTTTGGCCACTAATTTCTTCTACTTTCTAATAGAAATTTTCAATGAAACTTGGTACCCATAACAAATATCAATAAATTCAATTGTATGGTTAGATTTCAAATCAAGATAATAGAAATTAAGATGTTCAATCACAAACATAGACTGTTCACCAACCTGCACAATAGTATCTTTCAAGATTATTTCATGAAATTAAATTAATTAGACCATTAAATTTAAAATAATTTATATGAAACTCTTTCTAACTCAAATAAAAATATAATCAAAGAACAGATCATCCAAAAACTCATCAAATAGACTAAACTAAATGTGCAAAACTTTAAGTAACTCACAGTTACTGTTCATATGAATAGTAGCAAGTAGCTAATTTTAATCAATTCAAATTACAATATTTGAAATGAAAATTGAAAATAAAAAACATGGGTCTTCTTCTCTTGATGCCTTCCATCCAATGAACCAAATTTTAGAGATTTTTTTCAAGTTTTGAAGAAAGAACTGAAATGCAAAGTACCAACCTGCACGTGCATTGTTCATCTTCTTCAACCTCCTTTTTTATCCAAATTTTCAAGTTTCATTTTTTTTTTTTAACTCCATCTTTGATCTGGTATTTATAGATGATGGAAGGTAGTTTGAATTCAATTTTTAGTAATTTCCCTTTCCATTATCTTTCCTTTTCTTCAAAGAATTCTAAATCAACTAAATTTTCTAATTTTTAACTTAGTTTCCTATTAGGAAACTATTTCCTCTCTCTTCATCCTTTTTACTTTTAATCATTAAACATAAAATATCTTAGCATTCTCAATTCTCTTGTGCTCATGGATTGGATTTGATGCTTGAGGATTAAGTTGGAGTCCTTGATTTTGATCTGCGTAATCTAGATTTATCAAAGCCATCCATTTTAATCTAAGCTTGATCAAAGATCTAGGATATGATCAACTTGATCTAACTACATGGATCCTAGTCTATCATGTACAAAATAAAGAAAATAACCTAATTAGTATCATTCAACATTCGATTTTATACATACTTCCCTTAAATAATCATCTAACCTTGAAAATTTACCAAATTAGGGTTAGGTTATAAAATTTTCAAATGATACACGTTTCATATAAAAAAATTTAAATAATATCTTAAAAATATATCAAAAGTCAAGCTAAATGAGGGTAATTTATACAATAATAGTCTCTTAACACATGGTGCAGATGTAAGGATTTCTACTATGTAAGTTGAAAGAATATTAACTTTTCCTTCAGAAAACTTTTAGAGTTGTTATCACCTACACATTTAGTTGCTTTCTTCTTCACCCATATGATATTAAGGTTTTCAACTTGTTCCAATACTTGTCAGCCTATCAACACCTTTGAAGGTATCCTTGTCTCTATACTATCGTTAAATTTCCTAGTATGGATGGTCTTTACACAAGCATATTCTATGGCTAAGGAATGCTATTTTCCTACTATGTTTAAGTCATTTGGTATATATTTGGTCATTAAATATAAGACAAGCATTGTATCCCTTCATAGTACATTTAGGTAAACTATTGTACGTAGGGAAGTCACTTGTTGCCCACAATAGTATAGCCTTTAGGATGAATGACTCTTTCTTATATACATCATAAGCTTCAACCCATACATCTCATAACATCTTAATATCATTGATCAAGGAAGCCAAGTATACATTAACATCATTCTCTAGTTGCTTGGATCCGATGTCAACATAGTTAGCATCATGAACTTCCTCTTCATGCATAGAACTAGGGAGAGGGTGTAACAAACCATTATAACATGCCAATAGTTGTACTTGTTACTCATAGAACCATAAGAATTATTCCTGTTTTAGATATTGCAAGTTGTGGGTTTCTAGATTCATTTCCAAAATTAAGCCTCATGAAGTCTACGAGCTTTCACATTGGGCTATCTGCTAGATGACATAAATAAATATTAGGTAATGCACATGCCTTATTAGACAAGTTGTTGTTTTGGCATGATGATTGAATCCTAAGCTAGGTTATGCAAATAGTATGTTGGCATGAACCATGGCTTATTGTTTAACCAATGATGAGCTTAGACATAAATGGTCTAAGCATGGATCATCCATCTTCTTAGGTAACAACATCATGGCTAAGACCAAGATGGTCTAACCTCATGATGGTTAGTTATAAGCATACCATAAGTGGACAATGACTTGAGAGGTCCAAGCTAGGATCCTGGGGAGCATAGACAAAATGGTCACAACTTTATCCCCAAAGAGCCAAAATCTTGTCATTACTCCAGAATTAGGGAGCATAGGCAAAGCAGTCATCACTAACACTTATAGACGAGATTAGACCTTAGCTCATATCTATTCTAAACATTGTGAACTAGTTATAAAACAAGAAAGTTTCTCACTGTGTGTGTAAGGAGAGAGAGATAACTAGGCTTCTTGAGAGAGTATTCTAAATAAGAATTAATTCTAAATGCTTAGAATGAAGGAGGAACCCCTATTTATAATTTTGGGAGCTGAAATGGGTATTTTGGGTAGCTGATGAGGCTAAGGTACCAATATGGTAATCAACCTAACCAACGTGCCAGTTAGAAATATCCTTATAACTAACAAGCACCAATGGACAGACCAATATCCAAGTTCATTGAACAAAGTAGTATTGGTGAAGGGTATTCTAGTAAAAAAGATTAGTATAGTTATGTAATTATCGCCATGGTGAGAGGCATCAAATATTCTCATTTATTAGGTTCAATCTAGCTTGAATCAAGACATCTAGTGCCACAAGAAGAGGGAACAACAGCATCTGACACCACTGATATTGGACTCTTCTTGACAAAGTTTGAAAGTGTCTGACACCATTAATGTTGAACTCCTTGAGGCAAACCTCGAGTGTCTGACAGCACTAGTGCCATACTTCTTCTTGAGGCATTTGGAAAGTGTCCAACACCACTTGTGAGTGGTGTCAATTGGGTGTGCACTAGTGTTTGTGCTATGAACCATTGCAATTAACATGGCATATAAAATGTGCTTGTAAAGAGTATTTATTTATGTTATAATATCATTTGAGTAAATGTTTTCATTTACTTAAGATATTATAATAAAAATAAAGAACCACCCCAATTTGCTTTCCATAAAAATAGTCCTAAGACCTAATTCTAAAATGATAAAAGGTCAACTCCTTAATCCAAGTATAAAATTGAGATTCAAGAGGTTGAGCCAAGTTTCCTAAATTTCAAATGCTAAGGTATTTCTCCAGTATTAAAAGCTCAAAAATTCTAGAATGTTATATTAATGCTAAATTCCAAAAGTTTGCTAAGAAAAAATAATTTTGTCAACCAATGGTATTCTTGTGACTCTTTAAAAAAAATTTGACCCCTAGATACTATATCTAATTATTGTATTTTCCTCCTTAAAACTAATAAGTGGCTCAAAGAAATTACAATTTGATCCTAATCTTGGAAATCCTTTGAGGAATGCACATCAACTTTGAGTTGCAAGCCAATGCTTATTTTCCCCTTCTTAGGCCTTGATCTTCTAGGATTACATTTTTGTATAAAGAAATTACCCGATCGATTTTTTACATATATTGATTTATGGATGTCTATGAAAACTATGAATCTTGATCATATTGGCAAGGTCATTATGACATCATTCTAGGTAGAGCAAGAGCCAATTGATAATTGGATTCGAAGTTATTATTCACTATCAAATGTTTGTCAATGAGTGGGTCAGAGTGCTTTGCTCCATAGAAATGCTTGTGACAAAAGCTTGAGGATAAAAAACTATCATTCCAAGAGTCATAAGTGAAAAGACCATGTAAGGAGTAGTGGAAACTCTTTAGTGTAAATGAAGTCTAGAAGGTCAAAAGGAATTCTTATAGTTTAGACTTGTGTAGATAGGAGTGAATTGTCACTTGGATTTGTATATATTCCACAGTTTATCCTTAAGTTTAGATCTCTAGTTGCCACTAAAATTGAGACTCTCAACAAAAGTCTTGTATATAGTGGAATATCAACAAAATTGGTTGTTTCTCAAGTCAAGGCAACAAAGTGAAATGAAATGGAAAACCTAACTAAAGATCATATTTTCTCACTGCCCATGATAAAGGGTAAGTTGTTTCTCAAGCCAAGGGAACAAAGTGAAATGAATGGAAAAACTAACTAAAGCTCATATTTTCTCACTAGCCATGATAAAGGGTAACACATGAAAGAGAAGCAAAGGAAAAGAAGGATGCACTTTTCAATGTTACTAAAGTTCTCATATGAATTTAATCGAATATATATACTTTGAATAATGAAAATTCCTCTTTTATTCACTTTCACTTCTACATTTGAGATCTAATCTTGAACTTGTCATAGCTTTGGTTTATCAAAATACACATCTTGTTAAAATTTTGGAAGGACTTGAACTTTGTGTGATACCCTATGAGACTTGATTATGAACATGATGCCACAATTAGGACTTTAAATAGGTTGCCATGACTGAGTAGAATAGTAACACACATCTAGTCATTGATGAAAGTCAAAGTAGCTATGAATGTCTCCTAATATATTTTCACTAGTGATGCCAAGAAGGAAAACCAGAGAAAACAAGTGAGACAAAAATATGACCCTTGGAAAAGAAAAATATAACCCTTGGTCATGTCAAGAAGGAAGACCAATGGAAATTAAGGGAACATATCCCTCCAATCCCTCACTGAAACTACAAAATTTCAACATAGGAACAATAAACCTTGAGTAGCACTTGCAAGGTTTCTCCATAGTTCCTTCTTCTTGCACCAGATGCAAAGTATGTATTTGGCCTTTCTCTTATTTTTGCATCATTTAGTGACACTTTCACATGAATGGTGGTTATTTTTTAGCTTAAACATTGATAGCTATGACTACTTCTCAGCACAAGGAGATTAGCAATGTTGCATAGCAATGCAAGGAACTTAGTGATAGAATTTTAGGACTCTAGGAAGGCGTTAGAAAAGTGGGAAACTAGGAAGGTGAGCTGAAAGTGGAAAGGAGATGAGGTGGCAAGCTAGAAAGAGATGGAGTTAGAAGGGGTAACATCTAGGTGGGAGGCACCACTTTTCAAGGAAGTTGGTGTGGAACTCCCTTCCTTAAGTGGTGTTTCACATGGAAGGAAGAAAAAGAAAGATAGAATCCAAAGAATATTTTCCATTGGTCCACCTTAGCATGCATATTACTAATCCACTTGAAATCCATGATTTTTTCCATGTGGGCATAGTTTACATGGCTTGATGGCTCACTTTGATGACTCTTATGGCTTGGCTTCATGGCTCACATCCTTGATGGCTTAGACCTATGTAACAAAGGTGCTTTTGTTTGAGTATTATAAAACTTTGGAATTAGGTCTTGGAACTATTTTTATGATTTTCAAAGGTGGAGTGTTTACTTATTTAGATTATAATATCTTAAGCAAATAAGAACTCACCATGTTTACTCCTCAAGAAGTAGTTCACCACCAGTGGTAACAGACACTCTCAATCTACCCCAAGAAGGAGTCTAGCAATCACGGCTCTAAACACTCTCAAATTGTCTCAAAGAGTCCAACACTAGCAGGTTAGACACTCTAAAACTACCTTAAGGAGTTCAGTACCAATGGCTTTGAATGCACTCATTCCCTCTTCTTGTAGCATTGGACAATCTCAATTCAACCAAATTGAAATACAACAAACGAGGGTGTCCAATTCCTCTCACCTATGGTGACGGTTACATAATTGCAATGATCATTTTGACCATATTACCCCTAACTAGTACTATTTTGTTCTACGAATCTGGCCATTAGTGTGTGTACTAGTCGCAATCAATTAGAAGGTTATTTCTAGCTAGCATGGTAGTTAAAGTGGTTACCATTTAGGTGTCTTAACCTTATTGGCTGCTTAAAATAACCACATGGGCACCCGAAACTAAAAGTAGGAATCGATTCCCATTGAGAATACTATTGTAAGAAGCCTAGTTATCTCTATCTCTCCCTAGGCACATAGTGAGGAGCTCTCTATTTATCTTATTTGTTCATAATAGAGATATAAGTTAACTCCAGTAGTGTCTCCATGGGTTCTAGCTATAAGTGTTTTATTTGTTCTCCCTTGTTTTGAAAGTAGTGATGTGGTTTGGTCTATTGGGGATAAAGCTACCTATTTTTCTATGCTCCCGAAGACTCTCGTATGGACCACTTAGGTCCTTGTCCACTCATGGTGATCCCTATGGCTAGCCATCATGAGCCTTAGACCATCTAAGTATTATCCATACTATTGTCACCTGAAGGATTGACAAGCAATGCTTAGACCATGTAAGTATCGAAGTTGACCATTGGCTAAACAATAAGCCATGTTTCATGCTGACATATTGTTCAAATAACCTAACCTAGGACTCAATTCGTATGCTAAAGCAAAGAACCTATTTAGTAAGACACGAGCAATGGTCCTCAAATCTCTAGACTTGAGTCTATGTTGAACAACACCATATAGGCCTTGCCATTTTGAGATGTGATGAAGAATGTATGACATTTCATACACTTAAAGGTATCTTATATTATAAGGTTATGCTCTTTGGTCTTAAAAACACTAGAGCTGCTTACCAACAGGCCATGACCATAGTTTTTTAATGGTCTTGTCCATGATACAATAAACTCTATGTTGATGATTTTGTTGTTAAATTTCAAACAATCTCAATTTCATCTTAAAAATTTAGAGATTGTATTTTGGTGTTACAAAATAATGAACCCCCTTAAGTGTGCATTTGGGGTGAGTGCTAGGAAATTTTTTTTTGTTCATTGCTCGATATTGGGCAATCAAAATTTACCAAGTTAAAATTAAGGGAATTCAATCTATGCCACCTCCTACAAACTTGCATGAACACAAAAGTCTCTAAGGCAAGCTAGTCTATATTAGATGGTTCATTGCTAACTTATCTTGGAGATGTCAAACACTCAGTTGATGAAAAACAATGCCCTAGTTTTGGGATGTTGTTTGTCAAGCTGCTTTGATAGTGTCAAGCAATATCTACTAAATCCACTTGTGTTGGCAACCCTAAAGATTAATAGACCTTTCATCTTGTATATAATTGCTTTATGATAATTGTGATGGTTTCGTGTTGGCCCAAATGAATGAAGAGGGGAAAGGTAGTGATTTGTACTATCTAAGTTGTACAATGGTAATGCTGAGGAACATTATGGTCCTAATGAAGTGACCTATCTCACCTTGATATTAGTAGTCTAGAAATTGCACCACTATCTCACACCTCATCTACTATAACATCAAAGGTTGATCCTCTAAATTATCTCATGACTATTCATTCCTTATTGGGACAACTCACTAAATGGTCATTATTATAATGAGAATCTGAGATCACCTATGTGGCTAGGAAGGCAATAGAAGGCTAGAATACGGCTGACTTTCTAGCAGCCCACCCCATTCTTGCAATTAACCACTCAACATCGACTTCGCTAATGAAAATATAACTATTAATATGGTTTACCTTTTTGGATTTGTTTTTTGACATTGCTTCCCAATCTATAGGTGTAGGACTTGGAGTCATACTTATTTCTCTAAACAAATGCACTTTGCCACTCACCTACAGGATTATTTTGGCATGTACCAACAATGAAGCTAAATATGAATCCCTAATCTTTGGCCTTGAATTGGCATCTAGTCTTCAAGGAAGTCAACTATGTGTGTTTAAAGATTCATTGCTTGTCATCTACTCGAAAATACAAAATCCACAAAGACCAACAATAGTTATAAAATAACAAAGTGCGGTAACACATGAACAGTTTCAACTATGTTGAGATTTCACATTTGCACAAGCATCAAAACAATTAGGCATACACTCTAGCCAAGCATGCATTGATTCTAGCAACTTAAGATTAAGATGAATTCAAAGTCTTCATTTGAGATCAATGCTTAATAATGCAAAATGCATTCAATAACTTAAAAAGTTTGGAACAAAAGGCAAACACTAGTGAACACCATGAAGCTATCCTAGCCATGAAATCAGATACTACAAACTGGAGACAATCATTTAGATGTTACATTCTAAGGTTGGGATACCTATTGATCAATGATTATGAGCCAAAATTTGATGCTAGGGTCCTCATTTTACTAGCTTAAGCAACACTTTATATTGAAGGTTGTATGATAGGATTCTACTTTGATGTCCATCTCATGACGAAGAGAAACATGCCCTTCTAGAAGTACATGTCAATATCCACGAAGCCAATCAATATGAACCTAAGCTACATTAACAACTAAAATGCTTGGGATATTATTGGTCTGCAATGGTTGCTAATGTTATGAATTTTTACAAAAGATGCAATGTTTAACAAACTTGTGCCAAATTTATTCATCAAACTTGGAACCATTACATCCAACTTCGAAGTTGTAGCCATTCTACGCTTAGGGTTGTATGTCATTGGACCAATTAATACATCTTATTTGACAAGACATTCATAAATTCTAGTCATAATAGATAATTTCTCCTAATGGGCTAAAGCTGTACCTTTAGTGAAGTTATTGGTCCAAAAGTTGCTAAGTTTGTCCTACATCATATTATCTATCAATTCAGTGTTTCTAGAATGAACCATCTCTAACAATGGAACAACAATCCAAAGCATAATCATTGAAAATTTATATAAAGATTATCAAATTTGACAACAATTTTTGATGGAATATAATCCTAGAGCAAACAACATACTAAAAGCCTTCAACAAGACCTTATGCAGGATTCTTAAGAAGAATGTCTTGAAAACCAAACAAGAGTAGATTGTTTGGAGTCTTTGTGTTCTTACAAAATAACCTATTAAATTGTCATATGAGCAACTCAATAATCCCCAGTTTACAAAACTGAAGTAGTAATACCATTGGATAATTAGATTCCTTCCCTTAAGAGTCACATCTCAAAATTTCAAATCTAAAGACCAAGCTATTTCCTTAGCTAGGCTCAATAGAAATTAGAAGCCTACCAAGCAAGAATATTTAGAGCATTCAACAAGAAACTCAAGCTATGATCCTTCAAAGGTGACTTATTTTATTAATAAAATAACAAATTGTTGTGTCCTATCACTCTAGAGGAAAATTTGAGACAAAATGGGACACTCCCTCCATTATTAAGAAGGTTTTCTCCAATGATGCTTGCTTGATTGTTAAGCTAGATGACACTGAATTGCATTCCATCAGTGCAAGATTCCTCAAGAAGTACTAATCTTGAGTAGAGTAAAATAAAAGACAAATAAAAGGAAAAAGAAAGGCCAAGAAAGTTTACTACATAACTACAATCTTCTCCTTCTTCTACGACACTTTAAAAGAGTTGCATGGAGCTTTTGTGATTTTTTTAATCAACTCTTTAATCTAAGTGTAAAATAGGAATTTTGAAGGTTGGTAAAAATTTTCAAATTTCAAATGTTGTCAAAAATTCAAAAAATTTATTATGTATTATTAATACTAAAAACGAAAAGTTTAGTAAGAAAACTCAAAGTTTAAGTCCTCTTAAACATAATTTTGTCATTCAATGGAATTCCTATAATTTTTTAGAAAACTTTGACTGTCAAACACTTTGTCTAGTTCTCATATCATCCTCCTAAAACATTTTGAATTGCTTAAAGCACTTAAAATTAGAGCTTAATCTTGTAAATCCTTTGAGGACTTCCATGAGCAACTATGCACATCACTAATCTTGTAGGATCACTTTTTCTATTTAAACACATGGACAACTCTAGGATTTCCGTTTGCATTCATTAGTGCCTAATCAAAAAATCTTGAGGAATTAGTACCCAGTTGTAGCTAGCTCAAGAAGGATGTGTGATCCTTTAGGCAAAAACCTCTACTTGTTGTCTAGTACCCTTGAGGTATGTCAAATAACATACTTTAAACTTCAGCTCTTTAGTAGGTCACCCTAACTTGCTACATTGTACTTTCAAGTCTTTGGACTCGTTACAAAATGCTTTCAAGTCTTTTGACTCACCACGCTATATATTCAAGTCTTTTGTGTATTGTAGTCAAAAGACTTGTGGTCAAAAGACTTGAATATATAGCGTGGTGAGTCAAAAGACTTGAAAGCATTTTGTAACGAGTCCAAAGACTTTGAGAGGTAGGGACCTAGACTCTTGCTATGAAGAGTAAGAAAGATTGAAAGACTTGTAGCTTTACCACAAGTAATGACTCTGGTCCTGATCCATTGACCAATAGCTTAAGGTTTTTCACCAACATATCATGAGGGAAAGGTGAAAAGACCCCCCATCGGGAGTAAAATAGAACATGAAACAGTGCGCTCTCAATCAGTGCCAGGAGAATAATCTCTAGCCCCCTTTAATTCAAGACCTACGTCCTTACCTTATTTTACAAGCTAGCCCTCTGTATCATCCCCTGAGTGGTACAGCGGGGGTTAGAAGAAACAAGTTTATTGGGGGCGGGTGGTTGCGGCCTGTTAATCTCCCCAATAATGCTTCTTTGGGCGATTTGATGCTAGTCTCAGATCTAGAACTTTGATTCCCTTCTGTTCTGAGGGTTGGATCACTACCATAATCAGATTTCATCTAGCTAAAACGGCTTTCCTCACTGTCAATATATTAGTGTAAGCGTTGGTGGAAATATCCAGGTCACGGCTCTATTTTATTTATTTGTTTGCCAAGGCTAGTCGTTATCTTTCACGTCAGAGGTCACCTCTGTCTATCAAATCCTTTTCCAAACCCAGATCTTGAATGCAATACCTCGTCTACCACGACTACGATCCTCAGCAGCCTCTTTTCTTTATTCCGTCGCTCCGAAAAATCCGAGATGCTGCTTCTCGGGTTTGTTCCTGTTGGTTCACACAACCACGAGGACCATTCGATGCAAAGGCCATACAGAGATTGGGAAGAAAAGACTGCCGAACTAACACGAAAGATGCAAAAGTTAGAAAAGGGCCAAGTAGCCAAAAGGGAAGCTGTACAAGCATTTACGGCAATAATGAGGTGGGAACTGCAGATCTAGGAAGTGGTCCTATGGACGTACATAGCCGCTAGAAGGTCCCAAACACAACTGGTATAGGCTACATACAGCATCCAATGACTGGATTCGGGCCAGCAGAGGTTGAGTTACGGCTGAATATCAGTGATCAACCCATCAACAATATTTGACCAACAAAAAGACTAGCGGACGGAAGAGATTGGCGGAGATCGGAATATAGCTCTAAAGTCGAAATGTTGTTGTGTCTAATTTTGGGTGGGAAAATTCCCACGAAGGATTATACTAATTGGAATGGAGAGAGAGATGTTGCATACGCGCAATGTGCCAAACAGAGCCTGACTCCATGGTCTATAGAAGCATTACTTCTCTGCATACATGCCTCTTTAGCATGGGAGATCGCACATAGAGAACTGCAACTGCAACCCGTACAGTATAACTCATCCAAAGCGCAGAGAGCAAGGTTCAACAAAGACACCAAAGCCATAACTTCAATCAACAGTGCTACACTAGGTAGGCATTTCATACATAGTACTAAAATTCGTGAGTCAACTCAGTGCAAAACCAAAAAACTCAGTTAGGGCTAACATTTGAATACATGACTTCTCAAACAGTAACATCACATCCTATCCAATTTCCCTAGAATTATATTTGCCTATTGTCACGGACATGCACTACAAGGTTCGTGACCAAGGCCTGAAGGCTCTAAGGAAGGCTTACTCAGAGCATGGACATGGCCTAAGAGACTTACACCCTTTGTTGAAGGTTCATGGAACAAGGTCTGATTCTAGAAGGCCTGATTTCTGGAAGTCTCCTTGTAAATATCTAGAAAAAAGGAAGATTAGAGATTTATATAGAGAGTTCTAGAGTAGTCCTCAACTGTTAGATGGTTGACACTTGTAATAATCTGGACCATCCATTGAGAAGGTGGAAGGAGGTAAGCACCTATAAATAGGGGAGCTTCCTCACTTGTAATCCATCCAGGAATGTGATCAAGGAGTGATCCAGGAGTTATGGCATCTTCAAGCAATAAAGTTAGAGTTCCTTCCAAGTTTCCTTTTAGTTGTTCTTCTCCTTTGAGTTTCTAGTCAGCTTACTTAGTTGGTTCTGGGTGAGAAGCCAATCTAAGTGCTGCATAGGAGTCTGAAAATCTAAGTCCGTGACAGTTGGTATCAAAGCCGGTTGACATGGGCATTGCTTAGCGAGTATTGGGAAAAGCTCGTAGCAACATCATGGCAAGTGAATCAAGAGAGACCACCATGCTAGTGGAGGTTTAGAAGAAGTCAAGGTGGGAGAAGTCTAGAGACTTTATCGTGGAAGTTGGCTTTGGACGTTCAGCTTTTTACTTTGGATGCGAGGCTCAGTAAGTTTGAACAAAATCTATCTGATAGTTTGAACAAAATTCAATGCTTTTGTGGAAGCCTTAAAAAGCCTCAAGGATGACATGCATAGCACGTTTAAGGTGTCTAAGGTTATAGATACAAAGATCATGGATGAAAGGGAGTGCATGTCAGATTGCTTTGAGTTCGTGGAAGGTAAGATGGCTAGCCCATATGAGGAAGTGGTTGGGTGGGAGGATATAGAGCAAGCAAAGGAATCCACAATGAGTGTGGGTATAACGCAGCTAGGTTTACCAGGCTTAGGTACTGCAAGGTTGCTTGGGCCTAGTGAGTCCTAAGAGGAAGCTATGATCAATGAGGGTGTTGACACAATTGTTGGCACAAAGGGGAGTGTGCCATAGAGGGAGGACTCCAAGATGGGCAAATCCAAGAAAAGTCGTGCAGGGAGCACAATGAAGAGTAGCTGCCACACTGATGTGCAGGAGACACGATGGTGAAGTGCAACAATGCAAGGGAGCAAGAGGGGCTACTACATACAGATGTGGAGAGGTGCACAAGTGTGCAAGAGTGCACACAATATGAAGGAGATAAAGAAAGTCACCTTGGAGCACAAGAGTGGCTAGCTGCTAAGGTGTAAGAGAAGGGACGTGATAGAGCATCTCATGATGATCATGAAGCAATGAGGGACATGCCACGGGTTAAAGCTCATGACACTGATGGAGATGTGTCGACAGGGCGTCGACATTATCAGGTGGGGGAGAATGTCATGGACATGCACTACATGGTTCGTGACCAAGGCCTGAAGGCTCTAAGGAAGGCTTACTTAGAGCGTGGACATGGCCTAAGGGACTGAGGCCCGTTGTTGAAGGTCCATGGAACAAGGTCTGATTCTAGAAGGCCTAGTTTCTGGAAGTCTCCTTGTAAATATCTAGAAAGAGGGAAGATTAGAGATTTATGTAGATCTAGAGTTGTCCTCAACTATTAGATGGTTGACACTTGTAATAATCTGGACCATCCATTGAGGAGGTGGAAGGAGGTAAGCACCTATAAATAGGAGAGCTTCCTCACTTGTAATCCATCTAAGAGTGTGATCAAGGAGTGATCCAGGAGTTGTAAGCATCTTCAAGCAATAAAGCTAGAGTTCCTTCCAAGTTTCCTTTTAGTTGTTCTTCTCCTTTAAGTTTTTAATCAAGCTTACTTAGTTGGTTCGGGGTGAGAAGCCAATCTAAGTGCCGCACAGGAGTCTAAAAATCTAAGCCCATGACACTATACATTAAAAATGGTAAGTAGAAGTACATATGTATGAAGGGGAGCCTTGGCACAACGGTAAAAGTTATCATCGTGTGACCTTGAGGTCACGGGTTCAAGGCGTGGAATCAGCCTCTTGCAAAATGCAAGGTAAGGCTACCTACTATAGGCCCTTGTGGTCTGCCCCTTCCCCAGACCCCGCATAGGCAGGATCTTCATGCACCGGGTCTGCCCTTTATGAGTACATATGTGCAAATATTATTTTAAATATGTCTTCAGTACTTTCGAGTCACTAACAAGTGGCTTTGAGTTGAGTTGACTATGCTAACTTTGGAGTCTGGTCAAGTTTTTGAGTTATTAAAGTATGTTTTCATATATATTATGACTCGTGGCTCAAGAGAAATGATGGAGTACTTAACATTGAGGTCCTCAAGCTTTGGTTATAGCAAGTTGAAGGGTGCTAGTCACTCAAGCATCCAATGTCACATGCTACTCCAACCTATATGCACATAATGAATGACATCTTCTTGATAGGTGGAACCAAAACAACCTACAATAGTTTGTGCCAAAATGGATAATGATTCAATGGAATAGATTGGAAGAGGGGTATGTAATGCCCAACTTTGATGGAGCATCTAGAGGAAACCCCAGACAATATGGGCCAGGTGAAGTAATTGGGGACTCATCAGAAAATTTCTAGCAGCAATTAGAGTGTTCATCGGAAAGAAACAGATAATGTAGCGAAAGAGTTGCATTGATGGAAGGTCTTCATTTAGTTACTAATCTACACCTCTCTCGTCTACAAATTTCTAAGGACTCACAAGTTGGTTATCCAAGCACTTACCACTGCCCCACATTTTGGGGGAGTTTCGCTAGTAGTACAACGCATGCATTACATAATTGAACCGAATAGCTTTCTTCTCCATATCCCTAAGCCTTTAGGGAGGGAATTGAGCTGCAGGTCATCTTGTGAGTAAGGTAAAGCAGTTTATATCAGATGTGGAAAAACTTGGTATGATGAAACTTCTTTATGTTTATGTGATGTACTAAACATGATGCAAACAGTCACCTAGGTGCCAAGGCTACTGAAAACTACTTGAATTTTCTTAGTCAAATATATCTTTTGAGAAAATAATAATAATAATAAATTAAGTGGGTTCAACTCTACACGTATAATTTTATGATCTCATGACCAGTCCTAAGCTCGGAAAAAGGAGGATTGCATGAGGTTGTTGATGTGTTGTAAAAAATAACCACAAGTGCACAGGTCCACTATAGCATAGACACAGCAAGTACGGGTCAATCTATAGAGACTCTATTGATAAACGAATTATAACTAAAATATATTTCAACTACTTTAACCTAGCCAACAATTTATTTAACTAGATTAATTACCTAAAATGCTAAAAATCACATAAAATGTTAGAAATTAAATCTAAGCCTAAGGTTTAAAAATCCAATCTATTAGAACTAACTATTCTTAGTATTAAACTATCCAGATGTTTCTCTACACATGTTAAAAGAATTTCAATAATTCTAGCAACACAAAAAATATGTCTTTTAAAGCTTTCTTTTTATAATTTTCTTAGTATTAGTTTTCTAGCTTAGTGATATACTTATTCAAAGTATAACATACCTTTTTAGCGCACAGAGTATCAAAGATTCCCTTATACCACTCTCTTTTAACTATACTAAGTATCCCTCTTCATTGAACAATCACTAAGTATGTAAATATGGAGTGCTAAAATTCTAATATTAATATTAAAGCACTTTTGTTTAACCTAGAGTTACATAATCATAAAAATAATTATTTTAACAAATTTATCATTCTAATCCCTAGGTGAACTACTTAACAAAATGGCATAAATAAAACTAAACTACATCTATTTTAATTTTGGCCAAAATACCCTTAATCTAGCATCTAATTTGACCATTTCATCAATTATTTTTGAAATTTTATATAAAATTTTGTATTTTACCTCCAATTGACCATCCAACCATTGATTTACCAAATTTAACAGTTAGATGATCATCAAAGTTGATTAGATGATTCTAATTTAATTTTTGTGTTGCAAATCAATCAAAATAGAATTGAGTAACTCATATCAAATTTATTAGATCAGATCGTGCAAGATGCAATCCAAGAAGAGATTGATTTAAAAAAAAGGAGACTAGAAGACAATGAGGAAACAAATTACTAAAGTTGGATAAGGGAGAAGAAATTGAATTGGAATAAAAAACAAATTCCTCTAGAAAATCTATATAAAGAAGGGACAACATGGATGATGAAAACAAAAAAGGATGCATAAGGTGGGTGAATCTCTCTCTCTCTCTCTCTCTCTCTCTCTCTCTCTCTCTCTCTCTCTCTCTCTCTCTCTCTCTCTCTCTCTCTCTCTCTCTCTCTCTCTCTCTCTCTCTCTCTCTCTCTCTCTCTAGTTTCCTCCATAGCAGCCTCTTCTACCCAATGCATCTCTATCGTTCCTATTTTTCTCCCAGACCCATCTCTCTTGTATGCTTTTTTTTTTTCTCTCGGCTTCCAACACAAACCCGACCCATCTCTTTTCTTGAATCTCTCTCTTGACTCCTTTTTCTTTCTCTAGGATTTCCTTGCACTCAGAAGGAAAAAAACCAGGCTGGCACCTGACTCCCTCTACTGTCTGCATCTCCCTATCTCTCCTTCATTCCATCTTTGTGGGTCATCATTCTCTGCTCTGTTTAGTCCCTCTCTTTCCCCTGTTCTCTTTCACTCTCAGCCAATCGACCACTCTTTCCCTCTCCTATCTTCCACTTATTGCCCTCAATCTCGTCCTCTGCTCTATCTCACATAGAACTACACTTGTCTCTTAGACTTCCCTTTAGTTCTCATGCTCTCTCTACTTCTCGATTATCTTCTCTGTAAGAAGACTAGACCCATGTTTTCTCCCCATTTACAATCTATTTTACCTTCGTTTTTCATCATTATTTTTATTTTTTGAGTTATTTGCAATCCATTGTCACTTTGGAAAAAAACCAAAATCAAACTTTCCTCGAATTCTTCTCCTTTCTTAGCATTTTCTTGTCCCCTGATTCATCATCTTTCTTGGGCTACATCTTCTATTTTTTCAATTAAAATTAGGAAATTAGAAAAATTCTAGAATATCCCTCTGTAGTATAATTTAAATTCCATTTGCATCCCTTATTTAATTTCATTTATATCCCTGTTTTGTCTTATTCCTATCCCTATTCTACTATACAAGTTTTGTGCTATTCCTAGTTAATCCAGGAATAAAATAATCCAATCCCGTTTGATATAAGCTCAACCAAATCTATGGTATAGCTTTAACAAACAAGATCACCTTCTTTCCTAATATTTCTCTCATCAGATTTCAAATCAATTCTTCAAATCCATCAGGTCTTGATCTTCAATTCGAAATCCAAAAATTTGACATAAGCCATCCAAAACCCAAAATATTTGCTTAGTCTAGATCATAAAAATTTTGGAAAATTTAAACAATTGAACCCTTGAATCCTTAATTAGATATATGAGTGGAAGATTGAAGAAGGCCAATCAATTTTTACGAATCTAGATTTGAAGTAATTTTTCATAATCAAGCTAGAACAGTGGCTTTTATTTGTTATTTAGTTTAATTTTCTGTCTTTTTGAATTTTGAATTGTATAAATTTCATTAGTTACATAGATTTGAGTTTGCAAACCATTATTATTTAATTTCTATTATTTCTTTTAATGTTTGGTAAACTAAATTTTGGAAACTCAAAATTTGACATAAGCCATCCAAAACCCAAAATATTTGCTTAGTCTAGATCATCAAAATTTTGGAAAATTTAAACAATCGAGCCCTTGAATCCATAATTAGAGATATGAGTGGAAGATTGAAAAAGGCCAATCAATTTTTATGAATCTAGATTTGAAGTAATTTTTCATAATCTAGGAAAGTGCATTTTATTTGTTATTTAGTTTAATTTTCTGTCTTTTTGAATTTTGAATTGTATAAATTTCATTAGTTACATAGATTTGAGTTTGCAATCCATTATAATTTAATTTCTATTATTTCTTTTAATGTTTGGTAAACTAAATTTTATTTAAACTTCAAATTTTCATTGAGTCAAGTCCTCTTGGGATCAACCCATACTTGCATAAGCTATATTACAATAGATCATGCACTTGAGGTAATCAACAAGTTTTTGACACCACTGTCAAGGACACACATGGATTTTTCATAGAATTTAATAAAAATTCAAATTTGTTTTTAGGAATTACATTGTTTTAGCATTTTAGGAACTTATTTGTGCATTTTTTTTAAATTTTTCATGCATAATCACTATATTCAATAAATTTTAGTACTTATTGCTATTTTTCTTTTATCCAAAATTAGAAAAAGAAGAATTCAAGGAGGATCTTAATTAGGATAGAAAAATTCTTATTTTGAGTGAATTTTAGTAAGGATGCATTGTTTTTCCTTTTTAATTGTTATTCATCTAAAAGGGTTATAATAATATATGTCAAGGGTGGACCATAGTAACCTGTGAGCAATCCTAATTCCTTTACAGCATTAGACTAATTTTGCATTGATTGGTAGTCTAATTTTTCCTTTGCATTGAGCAATCTTAATTTTTCATTAATTATTTTCAATTGTACTTTAGGGCATGTTTATCATTTTAAAGTGATTTATATGTTGATCGAACTGCCATGAATGTGAAAATTAATAAGGGCAGCTGACCCCACAAGATAAGGTTGGATTCAATCAGCACCTCTAGGCCCACCTAGAATAATCACCACAAGTGAGTAATCCAACTTTTCTAATTAATTTAAAATTAATTAGAGGAGACCTATAGAGGCCATCACATACTTGTAGGACCTTCTTAAAAGGAAAGTTATTGTCACTCCAGTGGCTTCTAAGCATTGTGGTTATAGTGGGTGCCTTAAAATCCAAGTGATTTTTTCACGCTTTTCATTTATGTTAGTTAATGTCTAAAAGCCTCATAATACAAGGATTATATTAATCACTTTAGAGAAGAACCCAATTGGTAAGCAGTAGTCATCTGAAAGAGAGGAGGAACATTAGATTAGGCTAATTTAAAAGCATCCCCCCACACAAATACAAGAATCAAAATTTTTTTGCTTGTTAACCTTGGAGATTATTTGATTGTGTCCTTTGTTTGTGATCCATTCTATTCATTTAAGTTGCATCATTCTATCCTTAAAAAAAAAATCTTTCATTGTATGCACTTTTGGATATATGACAAAACTGGGAGGTTAGTCAAGTATGACCAAAAAGACATACAATCAAATCAGTTACCACCATTGACTGCTCAATGATCAAGGGGTTATTCACCCCATGATAATATTAGAGGTGATTAAGGCCCTCCACTCATTATGAATGAGGACCCACCACCTCTAATTGATGATGAATATCAACCATGGAGAAAGTGTGGAAATAGAGAGTGGGACCAACAGAGTGACCATGGAGATAATGATGCCTATCAAAATCTTCATGGAAGAACTTTAAGTGATTACCTTCAACCTACATGAACCAATACACCTCTCATGTCATTCTTCCTCAGAATGCTGGTGCATTACAATTAAAAATAAGAGTAATCCAATTACTTTTCAAATTCCATGAGTTAGATAGTGAAAGTCCTTACCTATACCTTAAAGAGTTTGATAAGGTATGTAGTACCCAATGAACACAAAATATTGGTATAGATAATTCAAGGCTTCAGCTATTTCCTTTCTCTTTAAAGGAAAAAGAAAAAATGTGGTTCAATGCACTGCCAACAATTTTCATAAGGACCTATAATGAAATGATTAGGGAATTCTTGGAAAAAAAAATTCCTATACAAAACAAATACACTTTGCCATAAGATAATGAACTTTACTCATAAGGATAAAGAGTCATTCTACCAATGTTGTGAAAGGTTTAAAGATTTATTACTCACATGCCCACATCACGGCTATGAACCATGGTGCATTATCAACTTCTTTTATGAAACACTTAATTCTGACAAGCACCAGTTCATAGAGGTGATGTGTAATGGTAACTTTCTGAATAAACAACCAGATGAGGATGAAGAGTATTTGGAATGTTTAGCTAAAAATGCACAAACAAGGGTTGATTCAGAAAGAGTAGAACATCCAGATAGACCCAAGCCCACTACTATATTTTCTAGGGGAGGAATGTATGCCATGTCTAGAAAAGATGAACTTCATGCCAAAGTAGCACCCCTAGCCCAAAAATTAGAGGCCATAGATATGGGGAAGAATAACTATAAAAAAGGATGAACAAGTGTGCATCATTTGTAAAAGTACCTCACATCTTATGATCAAGTTAATGTACTTAACACTTATAAAAGACCTTTCTACTTATACTCGGAGACAAATAATCCCAATTGGAGAAACCACCCTAATTTTAATTGGAGAAATGAACCCATTGCTAATGTCTCACAATTAGGCCCATACTTGCCTATCCAACAAAACTAAGGACTACTTGCTCTACCCTCATACCAAACTCATCAAACACATGCCCTAGACCTTACTTGACCCTGAAGAAGATAATATACATCAACTTATCCAAAACTAGGAGAGGAAAACTTCTCAATTAGAAGTTCAACTAAAACAAACCAACTAGTCTATGAGTGAAATAAAAAATATGATGAGTCAATGGATGCAAAATATGGAAAAAGAAAAGTTTCTAACCCACCCACAAGAAACCCCTAAGGGCATGCATGTAATTAGCAATAATACACCTAATACATTATCAAGCTTTACTATGGAACAGACTATGGTTGCCACCATTCTTAGGAGTGGTAAAATAATTCATAAAGATGAGCCCCAAAAGACTAATAAGGTAGAAAAACCTACTAAAAATAAAGAAAATTATAAAGAAAGGGACCCCACTCCACCTATTGAATTATGTCTTATTCCTGCTTCATACCCTCAGAGGTTGCGATGAGTCACAAAGGGGACCACTAATGATTAGATTATGGAGATATTCAAGCAAGTCAAGATCAACATACCGATCTTAGATGCAATAAAACAAATCCCATCATATCCAAATTCTTAAAGGATTTATGCACAAGTCAACAAGAAATTGAATGTGCAAAAAAAGGCATTTGTGACTAAACAAGTAAGTTCAATTCTTCAACACCATGTAGGCAACTATAAGATTAACTAGACCTTATTAGATCTTAGATCTAGTGCGAATTTGTTACCATACACAGTCTATGTTCAGCTAGGACTAGGAGACCTCAAGCCAACACCCACTACACTCTAACTAGCTAAAATATCATTAATAATACTGAGGGGCATAATAGAGGATATGTTAGTCCAAATAGAACAATTCTTTTTCCTAGTCGACTCCTTAGTCTTGGACACACAACCAGTGGTGAATGAGAAGTCAAAAATTCCTACCATCCTTGGACGTCCATTTTTTGTTATGTCCAATGCCTAAATGAAATGTAAAAATTGTGTCATGAAGCTTTCATTTGGCAACATGACACTAGAATTGAACATCTTTGATATCTGTAAGGGACCAAGAGAATCTCAAATGACTTGCACTGTGTCAATATGATAAATTCAGTAGTGCAAGATCATTTCATAACCCCTTCCTCATCGGAACCACTTGAGGCTTGTTTGGTCCACTTCAATGAATTTAATGAAGATGCATTAATAGAGGAAATTAATGCCCTCCTTGATCCTATGCCCCCCTTATGGACATAGAAAGATGGAAACCTCATTTTAAGCAATTTCTATCGAGGGAGTCCACTCCCATTCCATCCTCAGTTGAAAACCCTATTCTAGACTTGAAACCTCTACCTTTTGAACTCAAATACGCCTATTTAGGAGAAGAAGAAACTTTTCCTATCATAATTGCCTCTCAATTGGAAAAATCTCAAGAAGAATGATTGATCAAAGCCCTCAGGGAACACAAAAGTGCAATAGGATAGACCCTAGTGGATGTTAAAGGTATTAGCCCTTTAATATGCACTCATCAAATCTACTTAGATGATGATGCTAAACCATGTCGTTAGTTGCAGAGAAGGTTAAATCCTAATATGAAATATGAGATTAGAGTAGAAGTCCTTAAATTGCTTGATGTGGGAATTATCTATCCCATAAGTGATAACAAATGGGTGAGTCCAACTCAAGTAGTTCCAAAGAAGTTTAGAATGACAGTGATCACCAATGCCAATAATGAATTAATCCCTATTAGAGTTACCACTGGTTGGCATATGTGCATCGACTATAGAAAATTAAATGCTGTCATTGTGAAGCACCATTTTCCTTTTCTGTTTATTGATCAAATGTCAAAAAGGGTTGCAAGTAACTAGTATTATTGTTTTTGAGATAGTTACTCAGGGTATAACCAAATAGAAATTACACCCAAGGATTAGAAAAAGACCACTTTTAAATGTCCTTTTGGAACTTTTGCTTATAAAGAATTTCTTTTGGAATATGTAATGCTCTTGCCACATTTCAACACTACATGTTGAGTATTTTCAATGATATGGGTTTTTGTTTTAAATAAAACTAACAAGCGCATGAATCATTTGTAATATAATATGCCAATGAGGTCAATCCCACATGGAGTTGAACTAATGTGATGCTAGTGGTCCCTACTTTAAACTATTTAAACTAGCCAAATTCAAGTGATCTTTACCTAAATTAAGAATGGAGATTAATAGATGAAAGTGGAAATTAAGTAAAAACAAGAAACATCCTAAATTGAAAACATTCTTAAAACGTGCTCTTTCTAAAATTAAAACTTTTCTAAATTGAAAATATCTATATTTATGATTTTCCTAACTAAAAACTTTCCTAAAATGAAATTTATCAACTTTCCTAAACTAACTTTCCCAACATGAAATTAACAACTAATCTAAGAGAAACATGCTTTAACAAACTACTTTTCTAATCATGCAAAAATAAGAAAATTAAGCAAACAAATAAACTATTTTAACAAGTATGACAAATTTGATTACTATCCAACTAACTAAGATGTAAAATAATGAAATCTAACTACAACCAAACTAGAGAGAAATAAATGAAAGTAATTACTAACAACAATGAAAGGAAAACTATCCAATTAACATACATGTAATCATGGAATGGTATGCATGATTCACTACCTAAGAGTGGATTTAATCAACTAATTTGGGAACCTAAGCATGCAATCTATTTCTAACTTTAACTAAGTTATCTAACAATCTAATTGGACTCATGAAAAGTAAAGTGAACATGATTGTATAGTGCTGGAAATTAACATGCACTATTCATGCAAAGAAATTCCAGCAATAAGGTAATTGAAACTTTCAATGAATCGAACATGTAAAACATGAATTTAATAACTTCCAATGCATTCAAACATTCAAGAACAAAGTTAATTAACTTCTGGACACAAACATAAGTTGAACATTCCAACTAATCTCATTGAATCATATCCAAAAAGTCATCAACATAATACTCCATACATGTAGTCCAAATATGAAACTTAAATGCTATTACAATAATATTCACTAAATCTCAATCAGTCCTTAATTACAATCCAAATTCTTCTTCAATTGTTCCATCATTCATTCATAAAAAAGTATGCTTGAAATCAAGGGAGAATCCTATGGAAAACTAAGGCAGCAACCAATGGAACTTAAGAAACCAAAGCTGGACAATCAAGACGGCTGAAAGAGAATAAAGCTGAAATGAAAGATAAAGAATAAAAATAGATTCAAGATGACTTCCCATGGCTATCACTCCAAGGGAAAACTACCTTGAATCTTAGTTTAAAAGCAAGGAAAGACAAAGAAAAACAAGGCAAACTAACACGAAAATAAGTAAATTCTAGCAAAGGCTAACCAACCTTCAAAGATGAATCATAACCCCAAAAATCCTAGGTTGAACACTTGAGGAAGAAGCATAAACCTTGGAAGGAAGTGGCAGCACCCCAAATACTTCTCAAAACAATAAGCAAAAGAGGAAAAAGTAGGCTAAAGAAGCGGGCATCTCCTTCATATGGGGTATACGTCTTTTCCTATGTGAGAAAAGTATGTATTTTTTGCTTGAGTTGGGCTGGTTTTATAAGTCTTCTCCTATTTTTCCTATGGTACCTAATACTAAGGTGTGGTGTGGTGTGGATGAGAGTATGTCAAATTTAATGGCTAGGATGGGGGAAAAAGGGTAAGACATCAAATAGGAAAGTGTGGAAGGGGGTGGCTGCCTTAAAGAGTGGAATAGGTGGTAGACAACACCTTTTTAGGAAGGGTCGCCTCCCCCCTTTCCCAAAGTCATTGAATGCTATTTGTTTTAGGATGTGGAGAGGGGGGGGGGGGGGGGGGGGGGGGTATTGGTTGGGAAAGAGATGGAGAGTGTTAGGTGGAGGAATTTGATTGGTTGGGGAGTTTCCTAAGAAGTGGAATGAGATAAGAGTTTTGGAAATTCGTAGTGCATCTTAAAGGTGAGGTGGAAATTAATAAAAGCATGGGAAAAAGTGAGAAAAATACTAAAAATAGAAGGCTCTTATCCCATTGGTCCACATGCCATCTTATTTTCATAGATTTTTCCTTATTTATCTTCAAAATATCTCATGGATAACTCTCTTGAATCCCCTCCAATCCTAGCCTTTCATTTAGCATAGCTTGATGGCTAACTTTGAAGGCTCCATTGGCTAAGTTTTATGACTAGCTTAGGAAGCTTCCTTAGCTTATTTTCTTAGCTGCAACCCTTGTCTTGAGTGGCTTGTATGGTTTGACTTGAATTCCTTAGCTTTCCACCTCCTTTCATGGCTTATATAGCTAAGGTGGATTAAGTGGCTTCCATGCAAAGGTAGTAGGAATGAATGGATTACTTCATCAGCCCACTTTGGCCATCTTTAGCTCCATTAATCACATCCATTACTTGTCCACAAGATGATCTTGGCTTTTGGTTCCACGTTGAAGTGTTGATTTTGAGGCTTTGACTCAATCTTTTGATCTTGATCTTCAATTTCATCCCCATCGATCTTGGTTGTTGGATCACCATCTTACTTCCTACATAAGGTGAAAAATCCTCATTGAGTCCTAGAAAAACATGATTAATTATATACTTACCTTAAATTGGTTTCTTGACCTATAAAATAACAAAATTTTGGGTTATTAGGTAAAAAATGCATGTGTTACAATTTTTGGTCTAAAGACTCTAATTTACCCATATAAGTTGTAACACATGGGTACTAATTAGGTAATTTTTATGCAAAATTAAAATTTTATCAATATGGTAGAGAGGATTTTAGAGGTTTTCATGGATGACCTTTGTATTTTTGGTGATTCCTTGACACATGTCTTGAAAATTTAAGAAAAGTCATAAGTCATTGTGAAGAAAAGAATTTAGTACTTATTGGGAGAAGTGTTAACTCATGGTTTTGAAGGGAATTTTCGTTGACCATATAATGTCATCCATAGGTATAGGGGTAGATAGATCCAAAGTTGATTTAATTACCAATCAACCTATCCTCGAATTTGTTAGGGACATTTGCTTATTCCTAAGTCATGCAGGAATCTATAGGAGGTTTATTAAAGATTTTATTGCCATAACTAGACTGTTATGTTACCTACTCATAGAGGATACCCCATTTGAATGGACTAATGATTGTTAGAAAGCTTTTATAAAGATGAAAGACAAGTTAACCACCTCACCTATTATGCAACCACCTAATTGGAGCCTACCCTTTGAAATCATGTGTAATGCTAGTGATTATGTTGGAGGAGTTGCCATATGTCATCTACTATGCAGGTAGGACCCTAAATAGCACTCAAATGAATTATTCCACTATGGAGAAAGAACTAATAGTTGTCTTCACATTGGATAGTTTAGGTCTTACTTAGTTGGATTTAAAATAGTTATCTTCATTGATTATTTAGCCCTCAAGTATCTTCTGCCCCAGAAGAATGCTAAGACTAGACTAATTAGATGGATTCTGTTACTAAAAGTTTGATATTGAGATAAAAGATAAAAAAGGAGTAAAGAATATTATAGCTAACCATTTATCTCTCCTAGTCCCAATAGAACTTTTGGATGAGTTTCCAATTAAAGATACTTTCCCTGATGAGTAGCTTTTTCATGTCTCCATCCTCAGTTTGCTGATATTGCAAATTATTTAATCACAGGAAAGAATCCTGAACATTGGAACAAATTAGAAAAGAAAAAATTATTTTCTAATGCTAAGCACTACTTTTGGGATGATCCATACCTATTTAAGTACTTCCTATATCAAATAATTGAGATATATGCCTAACTTAGAGAAAAATAATGTCATTTGCTTTTGCCATCCAGAAGTATGTGGGGGACATTTTCTATATAGAAAACTCCTGCAAAGAATCTGCAATGTGGTTTACTATTTATCATTGTTTAAAGACACACGTGTTCTAGAAAGCTTATGAGATTCTCAAAAGTTAGGAGGAATTACCAATAGGAATATGATGCCTCTGAACCCTATCCTTGTCATCGAAGCTTTTGATTGTCAGGGCATTAATTTCATGGGGCCATTCCCACCTTCTTTTGGTGACATTTACATCTTATTAGTTGTAGATTATGTTTCTAAATGGATTGAAGCTATCCCATGTAGGCATAATGATCATAAAATAGTTGTTATATTCTTAAAAGAAAACATTTTTTCTAGATTTGGAACCCCTCGAGCCATTATAAGTGATAACGATACACAGTTTTGCAATAAAGCATTTGAAACACTAATGAAAAAATATAACATCACACATAAAGACTATTAATTCGAATTGTGAGGATTGGTCTCTTCAACTGACCGATGCGCTCTGGGCTTATAGGACTACACATTGAACCCTGATTGGCATGTCTCCCTATTGTATTGTATATGGTAAGGCTTGTCATTTAATCATGAAATTGGAACATAGAGCCTACTAGGCAATAAAGACCTTTAATTTCAACATGAATAAAGCAGGTTCACATAGAAAACTCCAACTTAATGAGTTGGACGAGATCAAGTAGGAAGCATATGAGAGTAATAGGATATGCAAAGAAAAGAAAGTTTTTCATGATAAAAACATAATGAGAAAATCCTTTACTCCAAACCAGAGGGTTCTTCTTTATAATTCTAAGCTTCAACTCTTTCTAGGTGAGCTTAGATCTCAATGGACCAGTCCATATACAATTAAAGAAGTTTTTCCATGTAGGATCATCGAAATTGAGGATATTAAAGACTTTCTTAGAATATAAGAATCCAAAAGTTGATTCTACAATTCTGGAGGATTATGTTTATCAGGATTGAGTGGATCTAATCCTTTTGTACCATCTTTAGTATTTTTGTATTTGTTGTTTTCTACATCACCCATATTCATTTTAGGTCTTACTTTTTAAACATTAGGGACAATGTTTCTTTCACGTTAGGGGTGTAGAATTCTAGAAAATTCTAGTTTTTTTTATGTTTTTTATCTAAATTTTTATTTTTAAAAATAAAAACTAATTATTTTTTTTGAAATTTGCAGTTTTTTAGGTTAATTCCTACACTATGATGAGATTTTTCTGAAGTATAATCTAGCTGACTTTAGCTTATTAATGGAATTGAACATGATTAATTCATCCTTTTACTCATTTTAAAGTATTCCATGAAAGCTAAGTCTCATATCATATTTATACACAAAGTCACATATATATAGTATAAATTGATAAGTAGTTATAACTTAGAGATCCTGAAGAAATTTAGTAGAGACCTATAACCTAAGTGAGTTTTAGAGCGATTCATTCTTTTTTAGAGGTTATAAATGTGTTCCAAATTTTTCTTTAGCTTGCTTAAACTGAAACTTGATCCCATCAATTTTAAATGTGGCTAATTACCTGAATTATTAGAGTATTATCTTTAAAATTCTAAAATTTCATTGAATATAATTGATTATAGGAAACCTAGAAAAGGATTTAAGCCATCATTGTTGTTGACCTACAAATACAAAGCCTACTCAAAAGTAATTTTACCACTAGTTAGCCAAATTGAGCCTTTTATATAAGCATTTTCTTTTCTTACACAAATTTATCTTTACCCATGTTAACCTAGTATAAATTATCTATTACCTATTTTGTTTGAAAGATAAGCTCAAGATGAGTAAAGATATACTTTTTAGTTGCAGTGAAAGTAGTAAAGTGAATGTTAATAAAAAAAAATATTCTTCAAAGAGATTCAAAAGTGTTAAAAAAAAAAAAAGAAAAAAAAAAGTTTGATAAATGTAGAATAGTGGAAAAAAAAAAATATTCACTTTAGGAAGGAAAGCAAAGAAGAATTGTCAACTTTAGTAGAAAACCTCTAATTATTTTTGAAGAAACTTTGAATACACTTTTATACCCTTTCTTTTGAACTTGTTCTAAGCCCATGTTTTTTCCCAGTTGAAGATATATTGAGTCTAGGATGAATATAGTCTTGATGAGGATGTGAATGGATAGGATTTAAAGAGTAATATCTCTGAGTATACTAAGGTAATGGCATCCATTCTAAAGGGATCAAAATTAAATTCCTTATTAACTCCAGATCTTCATGAATATATGTGAGATAAATTTGGTTTTATTGACTCTACTCACATATTTGAAAGAGAGATATGATTTGAACCCTTTATCTAAGAGTTTTATTGCTGAGTGTATTCTATTAGTGAGGATTGAGGTTATGACATATTTCAGATAGAGTTCAAAAGTTATAGTTTGTATAGAGATAAAGATTATTCTATATATAGACTATATACACACACTCACACTAAGATCTAAGCTAAAATGGAATGTATTTATCATATGGGTAGGATTTTGCATTTTTCATCCAATTTTATTAATATACTAAAGTTGATAGATTTATTGAAGATAATTCTCTTTCAACAAAGTAGAAGTTGCCTTAAAAATAATTTATAAAATTTTGAGATCAAATTTTTTTCCCATTTTGCTCAAGACTAGCAAAATGCTGGTTGGGGTTCGCTAAGTGTTCAATTTTGGCCAAAATACCCTTAATCTAGCATCTACTTAGACCATCTCATCGATCAATTTTGAAATTTTATATAAAATTTTGCATTTTAACTCCAATTGACCATCAAACCATTGATTTACAAAATTTAATGGTTAGGTGATCATCGAAGTTGATCAAATGATTCTAATTTAATTTTTGTGTTGTAGATCAATCAAATGAGAATTGAACAACTCAAATCAAATTTATTAGATTAGATCAAGTAAGACGTAATCCAAGAAGAGATTGATTAGAAAAAGGAGACTATAAGACAATCAGGAAACCAATTACTAAAGTTGGATAAGGGAGAAGAAATTGAATTAGAATAAAGGATAAATTCCGCTAAAACATCTATATAAAGAAGGGGCAGTGCCGATGATGAAAAAAAAGGATGAATAAGGTGGGTGAATATCTCTCGTTCCCCCTCTTTCCCTATCCACTCTAGCCTGGCATCTCTGCTTCCCACTTTCTCCTACTCCTAACTCTCACCAGCAGCCCTCTCTCTCTCTCTCTCTCTCTCTCTCTCTCTCTCTCTCTCTCTCTCTCTCTCTCTCTCTCTCTCTCTCTCTCTCTCTCTCTCTCTCTCTCTCTTGACTTACCCTCATTCTTTCTCTCCCCCTCTATTTTCTCTTTCCTGCTCTCCCTTTCTCTTTCTCACCTAAACTGCATCACTTTTGTCTCCCTCTTTCGCTCTCCCATCTATCTTCTTCATCTCTCATGTCACTGTCTCTCTTTTCTCACATCATCCCTACCTCTCTCTTTTTCACCTATTTTATCTCTCTCTCTAGAATCCTCCATAACAGCCTCTTCTACCCAGGATATCTCTATCTTTCATGTGTTTTCTCCTAGACCCATCTCTCTTGTATTTTTCTTTTCTCTTGGCTTCCAACAGAAACCCTACCCATCTCTTTCCCAAATTTCTCTCTTGACTCCTTTCTCTTTCTCTTGGATTCCCATGCACTTTGAAGAATTTTTTTTAAAAAAACCATGTCTGCACCTCACTCCCTCTATTGTTTGCATCTTCTAGTCATTGTTCCCTACTCTACTCGCTTCCTCTCTTTCCCCTATTCTCTTTCACTCTCAACTAATCGACCACTCTTTCACTCTCCTCTTTGCCACTTATCTCCCTCAACCTCATCCTCTACTCTATCTCACATAGAACCACTCCTCTCTCTCAAACTTCCCTCTAGTTCTCACCCTCTTTCTGCTTCTTGGTTATCTTCTCTATAGGAAGACCAGACCCACATTGTCTCCCTATTTACACTCTATTTTACCTTTGGTTTTTAATTTTAATTTTAATTTTTTGTCTTATTTGCAATCCATTGTCACTTTGGAGCAAAATTGAAATAAGGTTTTCCCATAATTCTTCTCCTTTCTATGCATTTTCTTCTTCCCTCATTTATCATCTTCCTCGAGCCGCAACTTCTGTTTTCGGTTAAAATTAGAAAAATAGGAAAAATTCCAAAATTGCCTTTGGACTTTCATTTAAATTCCATTTGCGTGACTTATTTAATTTCATTTGTATCCCTATTTCGTCTCATTCCTATCACTATTCTGCTATCCATGTTTTTTGCTATTCCTAGTTAATCTAAGAATAAAAAAATCCAATCTTGTTTGATATAAGCTTAATCAAATCTATGATTTAGCTTTAACAAACAAGATTACCTGGTTTCCTAATCTTTCTCTCATCATATTTCAAATCAATTCTTAGATCTTAATCATAGGACAATTCCTAGCTAATTCATCAATCTTGATCTTCAATCTAACACCCAAAAATTTGATCTAAGCTATACAAAACCCAAAATCTTTCCTTAGTCCAAATCATCAAAATTTTGAGAAGTCTAAACAATCGAGCCATTGAATCCTTAATCAAATTTACGAGTGCAAGATTGATGAAGATTGATAGATTTTGATGACACCAGATTTGAATAAAATTTCCATAATAAAGCTAGGAAAGTGGATCTTATTTATTATCTTATTTCATTTTTTGTCTTTATGAACTTGAAATTGTGTAAATTTTATTAGTTAAATAGATCAGAGTTTGCAATTCATTGTTATTTAATTTATGTTATTTTTTAATTTTTGGTCTTTCCTATTATTTAATCTCAAAATTTTCATTAAGTCAAGTCCCCGTGAGATTGACCTATATTTGCATAAGTTGTATTACAATAGCCTGTGCACTTGCAATATTCAACAACATCTAACACTAACAAAACCATGGCTAAAATATGCATAAAATAAATAACCTACTAATAATGAAAAGCAAAGATAACTTTCATTACTTCAACTTTAAAAGATTATAAGAATTAAACAAAGCAAAAAAATCAGAAGAAACTAAATTTTCCTATGGAATGAAAGAGATATTACCAATTTTCCCACCATGTCACTCAACGAGATCGTTGTTGAGCCCATTCCAAAGTGCACTACCACTTGCTTTCATCATCAACATAGTGCCTTATACATGTTTTACACTCAACAAGCATGTTGAACACCACCCAATAGCCGTAACCCCAAGTAAAACATCTCACTCAATCACCACCCACAACATCCCATATATTTTATCTTAAGACATGCACAATCCAAGCAAAAATGGACGCACACATCCTTCTCATTATTTAAAAACTCCACATGAAATATAAAGTTTAAGAGGGAGAAAGAGATATAGCTAAGATTTCTAGCACGAGAACCCAAGCAACAAGCATCTCACAAAGCTGTAGGCACCATACATAAGCTTTTCTCACAAGCCCTTTTCTTCTTTTATTTTCACCCAATAACATATGGTCTAAACATGTTTTTTTCTTTCAAGGATCTTGAGAAGTTATTGAAGAAGGCAGTTCCCTTCTTCTTTTCAACAACACCACATGAAATATCCTCTTCCAAAGATAGAGAGCTATTTGAAAAAGATAATGAGCAACTCCTTCCACAAAGCTCTCCAAGTACCACTCTCCTTATTCCCTTCTAAAATCTTTTCCTTACAAGCATTGCATGTGAAATACATAGATCGAGATGGAGCACTTCTTGTTTCACCTACTAAATACCAACAAAACCAGCAGTGCTCTCTCTTATTTAGTTAATGTCCAATGCTTTTTTATAATAGAGTTACATGTAAATGAAAAAAGAAAGCAAGCAGCTCTCTCTTTCTTTCCTTTTAAACTTCACATGGAATATAAAGTTTAAGAGCTGCAGCTGGTTGATGAGGACAACAAGAAGCTCTTTTATCTTTTCATTAGGATGTGATAGTGTAGAAAAAACTTACCTCCTTCCTTGGGTTTCAATGCACCAATGTCTTCCTGTACCAGATTTCAACACACAACCACCTAGGCTCTCTTGTATTTCATTGTATGGCAGCCTTTCCTCACCAAGCTCTCAACATAGACTTTTTCCTTCCGTTGATTACAATGTGCAATGCTTGCTTCCATGTCTTTTGATGACACCCACAGCGTAAGCCTCTTTCCCATGAATATCAACATGAAAGCGCAATGGAATGGAGAATAATCCATTACTAGGAAAATCACGCAAGGTCATCTCCCCTTATGGTGTTTTTCGTATTGGGGGTGGGAAGGTGGAAGTTTTCTATTGGAAACTCCCTTCCATCCTCAATTTGGTTCACATCTATCCCTTATCCTTCCTCCTTGTCACACTTCGGAAGCTTCCTTAAAAACTTATGTAGCATTTCTCTTTGAAGTTCATTAGAGTGTACCCTAAGATGGATGGTTGAGATCAAATGCAATGCTTGTCTTGGATGGTGAGATGGGATGGTATAAGACAATTACGAAAAATCATCTTATATTATTAAAATAATATAAGACTGTTTACAAAAATCATCTTATATGTTTGAAATAATATAAGATGGTTTACAAAAATTGTCTTGTATTTTTCATGTTTTATAAGTTTAAGTTCAATTGACTCTCGGCTTCCTCAACGAAAAATCGAACATTGGGTTGGATTTACATGCACTTTATCCCAAATATTTTCTTAGTTGATATTGGTTGGGTAGGATTCATTCTCATACTTTGTCATATGTTTACTTTATTTGATCTTCATGAGTAGAAATTTTTTTTTTTTTTTCTTCTTACATTTGTGTGATATATTCATATATATATATATATATATATATATCTATGTATGTATGTATGTATGTATATATTTATGTATGGATTAGTGTGAAAATTTATGTATATGGATTAGTCATGCTTTTACTTCATTCTTACTTTTTTCAATCCTAAACTTGAATGTTAACTCCTCTAATATATATTAATTATATATATTTTTACTAACTATGTACATTTTATGTGCACACCAAGTATTTGGTTAAATGCCTAACCCATGCTATTGTAATATTTTCATGTCTAGAAAGTCTTCGGACTTTTGGAAAAAAATGGACAAATATGCTTGGATGCATGTGGAAAGATAATCAAGGGAATATGAGTAGGAAATAGAAGTGTTCATTGAGTTTGCACTTGGGGCAGATGGTGATTGTAATCAAATGCAATGTCCATGCTCGAGATGTGTAAACTTAAAAAGGGTACTATTGGTGACTTAAGAGAACATTTGTGCTTCAATGGAGTTTATGAAAGCTATTGCCTGTGGATGTGGCATGGAGAGGAAATATCTCATAGGTCCTCGACAAGGGTTGAATGTGTATATGAAAAAGAAGCCACTCTAGGAAGTGGTGAAGATAGTAGGATAACTACACCTATGTTTCAAGATATATACAATGACTTCTACGATGACATAGTACAATTTCAGACTGCATTGGAAGAAGCCAATGAGCCATTGTAGGTTGGATTTTCATACTTTAAGCCAATGAACCCAAGGAGAACAAATTGGTTAGGTCGACATTGGCAAAGAAAACCTTGACTGCACTAGGCTTAAAAGTATGAAAATATACATGCCTATTCCAATGACTACATCTTGTACAGAAAGAGAACATAGACAAAATTATATGCCCAACTTGTGGACATTCAAGATGGAAGATGAGGAAGAATTCAAGTGATCAACAAGTGAAAGATGTCCCTACAAAGGCCCTATGGTATTTTTCCCTTATTCTAAGATTCCAAAGAATATTTTGTATTAAAGAAACAGTGAAGAAACTAGTATGGCATGCCAAGGAGTGAGTGGGTGATAACTATTTATGCCATCTAGTAGATAGCCCTGCATGGAAGCTTATAGACTTCATGCAGCCCAATTTTGGAGAAGAACCCAAAAACCTACAACTTTTAATATCTGTATATGGGATTAATCCTCATGGTTCTATGAGCAACAAGTATAGTTGTTGGCCTATTATAATAGTTTGTTATAACCTTTCACCATTGTTGTGCATGAAGAGGAAGTTCATGATTTTAACTATGTTAATATCGGGTCCCAAGAACCTCAGAATGACATCAACATGCACTTGGCTCCATTGATCAATGACTTTAGGACATTGTGGAAAGAAAGGGTTGAAGCTTATGATGCATACAAGCAATGGACATTCACTCTTAAGGCTTCACTACTATTGACAATAGGCAACTTTCCTGCATACAGTAATTTAATTGGATGCACAATGAAAGGATACAATGCATGTCCTATTTGCAGTGACCAAATTTGTGCCACATGACTTCAACATGGTAGGAAGATGGCATTCCTATACCACAGAAGATGGTTGCATAGAAACCATCCATACCATTTTAAAAAGGAGGAATTTGATGGTAGTGTGGAGTCTAGGATACTTCCAAAGAAGTTGACTATATGACAAGTATTCAAACAAGTTAAGAACCTTAATGTATCATGAGGGAAGAAGAAGAAGGAAACTTTGTGCACAAATAAAAGCAACTCTAAAAGCTGTGAGAAGAAGAAGTCAATATTCTTTGAACTTATATATTGGAAATCCCTACACATGCGGCATATGCTTGATGTCATGCACATTGAGTACAATATCTATGAAAGCTTGACTGGGACCTTACTGGACATGCTGGGAAAAACAAAGGATGGACTTTTTGGCTTGAATGGATCTCATGACAATGGGTTTGAAGAGAAGGTTATGTCCATAGGATAGGGGCAGCCGAGGAACATACTTCCCTAAAGCAAATTATACTCTTAGTAGAGAGGATAGAAGAATAGTGTATAAAACCCTGTCAAATGTCAAAGTTTCTAATGGTTACTCTTCAAGCTTTAGAAACATTGTCTCCATAGAAGAGCTGAAACTATGGGGGATGAAGTCTCATGATTATCATGCATTGATGCAACAACTTCTGCCCATAGCAATATGTTTAGTGCTTCTAGATAAAGTTAGAGGATCTATTACTAAATTCTACTACTTCTTTAATGCATTGTGCAAGAAGCTGGTGGATACATCTAAATTACAAGAAATTCAAGAGCAATTAGTGAAAACTTGATGCAAGCTTGAGACAATCTTTCCACCATCCTTCTCCGAATTCATGGTACACTTAACAGTGCAGCTCATTGATGAGATTAGGTTAAGTAGACACATTTATTTGAGATGGATGTACCCATTTGAAAGGTGCATGAAGGTGTTAAAGGGTGTGTAAGAAATCATAAAAAGCTAGAGGGGTGTATTGCCAAATGTTATATTGCAGAAGAAGTGGTCGAGTTTTGTACTGAGTATTTATTAGGAGTGGATGCTATTGGAATCCCAAGAAAGAAACATTCAAGTGTGTTAATTGATCCAAGAGTTGATAAACCTCTACCCAATGGTGGTGTATCAACCATTGATCATAAGGAACGGGAGCAAGCATACCTTTACGTCTTACAAAATATTAATGTTGATGAAGTTCAGCCATACATTGAGTATGTAACTAATGTTCTCTCTTTGGTTTCTTTCACATTAATTAATTGAATCATTATCTTGCTGAAGCTTAGGTATATGTATGTATGTATGTATGTATGTATGTATGTATGTATGTATGTATGTATGTATGTATGTATGTATGTATGTATGTATGTATGTATGTATGTATGTATAGTAAAGGGTAAGTACATAATGTATACTATTATTAATGTAGGCATATTATATAAGTTTCATCTCTGATCATTGTATAGTATGCACATGGACCTCCTAAGAGAGAGGTATCCAAGAGATGCACGAAAAGAGAAGCTGCTGCAAGATGAGCATTGTCATTCCTTTACAACTTGGCTTCATCAAAAGGTATTTAATTACATTAAATAGTGCTCTTTGATGAATTAAGTAATTGATTCGTATAATAGTATATGAGTGTAAAGATTAATTAATCATTTTAATTAATATATTATTACATATAGGTTTTAGATCAGTGAGATGTTCTAAGCCATAGTATTTCTAAATGCTTGGGTTGGATCACAATGGGACCTTGACCAGAAGTAATAAAGTATGCTAGATGTTCCATCAATGGTTATTGCTTTCACACAAAAGATTGTGATAAGTTAAGAGCATAACAAGGTAGTGGTGTTAGTTTAGTTGCTAAAGTCACTTTCTTTTCCAATTCAAAGGACAACAACCCAATTGTAGCTAACAATACTTATTACGAGGTTATACACAAGATATGAGAGCTAGATTATATGTGTAAAACTGTGGTTGTATTTAAGTATGATTGGGTGGGTGGAACGCAACAAATATAGCATAAGAACTAATGCCCTCAACTTGACAATGGTTGACCTCAATAAGATAGGCTATTAAAATGACCAATTTATTTTGGCATGTCAAGCAAAATAGGTATTTTATGTACAAGATGGACATAATATGAGATGGTCAACTATTTTATCATCCTTCCCAAGGGATTTTTGTGATGAAGACAACCTAGGTGAGAGGTAATTGATTACCCTTCAATCAATATAGCAAAGCCATCAATCGATCTAATTGGGAAGAGTGAGATGGATTATGTGTGTGATGCTAGTGAGGAGGGTGCCTGGGTGGAATCTAATTGTATACGAGGGGACAAATTATAGTGTTTATATCATGTGATGTATGAAAAATGACTTAATTAATCAATTAAGTTTACACATCATGTGTCATACCAAACACTAGTTAAAAGTCAATGAAATAAATGATAGGTTAACCTTTGTACTTCATAGGTTTTTAAGATATTAAGGGCTCAAAAAACTAGTAAAACTACTTCAATTCATATAAGATGGTTATTAAATCATCTTTTATTATACAAACAAAAATTCAGGTGCAAGGAAGCATCAGCACAAAAGTGAACCTTTAATATTGGACGTTTTTTAAAAACCATCTTATATAATTAAAATATTGGACAATTTTAAATAAACCATCCTATAATAATAACTAAATATAGGATGAATTTTTAAAAACTGTCCTATATTCAAATAAATATAGGATAGTTTTTAAAAAATCTTCCTATATTATTATCATCTAAAACTCCAAACCCCCTATGAATTTTTCAAACCAAAACCCTTAGGAGAAGAAGAAGCAGAGAGGAGAAACAGATAAAAGGAGAGAAAGAGGAGAAGAAAAGAGGTAGAGTAGAGGAGAGAGATCACATCCCCCGCCGCCCTGCCCTACGCCCCCCCCCCCCCCCAATGAACATTCCATACCAAAACCCTTGAGGAGAAGAAGAAGAGGAGGAGAGGACAGATTTCATGTGCTCCCCCCTCCCCTAACCCATGAACTTTTCAAACCTAAAACCCTTAAAGAGAAGAAGAAGGTTAGATCTCTCTCTTTCATGATTTTCTACTTCTTTAATGCATGTAAATGTCTGAATTTGACCATTCTAAATGGAATACATTAAATTTAAGAAAACCCATGTTTTAGATTTTGATGTTTCATTTAAAATGCATCAAATAGTTACTTGAAGTATGCTTGCCGTAATTTGCGTAAATAGTAACATTACCATGCAATTTTTACTATGTTCCTGATTTATTGCTTGTAAATAGTTGAAATTGTTCATTCTAAATAGAATATATTGAGTTTAATTAGACTTACGTTTTATATTTTGAAGTTTTATTCAAAAGGGCACGCAAATAATTACTTGAAGTATGCTTGTTGTCATCGACGTGAATAGTAACATCACCATGTGATTTTTACTATGTTCCTAATTTTGTATTTCTTTAATGCTTGTAAAAGGTTGAAATTGATCATTCTAGATAGAATACATTGAGTTTAAGAAGATCCATTTTTTAGATTTTGAAGTTTCATTCAAAAAGGCATGCAAATAGTTGCTTGAAGCATGCTTGTTGTAATCACCATGAATAGTAACATTACCATGTGATTTTTACTATGTTCTTGATCTTTTGCTTCTCTAATACTTGTAAATGGTTGAAATTGATCATTCTAAATAGAATACATTGAGTTTAAAAAGACCCATGTTTTATATTTTAAAGTTTCATTAAAAAAGGCATGCAGATAGTTGCTTGAAGCATGCTTGTTGTAATACACATGAATAATAACATTACCATGCAATTTTTACTATATTTCTAATTTTATACTTCTTTAATGCTTGTAAATGGTTGAAATTGATCATTCTAGATTGAAGACATTAAGTATAAGACGATCCATATTTTAGATTTTGAAGTTTCATCATAAAGGCATGCAAATAGTTGCTTGAAGTATGACTGTTGCATATGAATGGTAATAGTACCATCCATTTTTTACCATATTCATGATTTTTTGATTCATTAATGGTTTTAAATGCTTCAAATTGATAATTCTAGATAGTGGACATCAATTTTAAGAAGACCCATGCTTTAAATTTTCAAGTTTAAAGCAAAAGGCATCCAAATACTTGCTTGAATTATGATTGTTGTAGTTGTCCGCATTTCTAGTAACACTACCATGCATTTTTAACTATGTGAGTGATTTTATGATTCATTAATCATTGTAAGTGCTTTAAATTGATCATGCTATGTAATGGACATTGTTGTAGCTATCCTATTTATGTACACCATCTATACACTTAGATGGTGGTCTATTCTAAACCAATATATATGTTGTTATATTCTAAATGTATTATTTTCACTTGAGCAAGAAAAATGAACCATGAAGAGAGTGAGAATAATAAAGAATAGTCTAGTACAACTATGACTATTAAGAGAAAGGGCAGAGAGCTAACAAAAATGGAGCATATTATTAAGAGAAAGTCAAAGCAAATAAGAGAGATGGTACAGTTCCACAACAAAGGGTAGGCGATAGGTGGCAATGCACGTTCTTACACTAGTTTCATTTGCTGCACTATCATAAGCAAGGTATCAATCTCAATTACTGATTGGAGGTATGTGTCACCATCAATAAAGGATGCAATATGAGAGATGGTGAAGGTTTGTAAATGCTTGCTACATACAACATATTAGGTGCCCTATCTTGTTTTATTTCAGATAAACTAATGCTTTTTTTTACTCTCTAGTCTGCTTTCGATGTCTCTAATGAGTATAAAACAGTGGAGGAAATGGAAGGGTGATCAAGCAAGGAAGTACATACTTCCAAATGCTAAGAATCCATCTACACTCTACACAATCCGTGAGTTGTATTCCAATATCATTGACCAAGATGCATGGAATCAATTTGTATAGACCAGCCTATCTTCAAATTTTCAAGTAATTACAAGCTAGCCAAAAGCTTGATTTCTCTAATTTTCATGTCCAATATACTTCATTACATGTTCCTTTGATGTGTAGGAAAAACATGTGAAAGGACAAATGGTGCGTGCAACCAACCATATGCAACACCACCTCTCCAAGATTGGTTATCATGGTTATAAGAAAAAGAAGTATAAGTGACAATTCAGTTCTATCTAACTGTACCTAAATTTTATTAATGTCTCTCTTGACAGCAAAAGAAGGCTGGGACCATAGATCCCATTGATCACGACCATCTTTGGAAAATGGTGCGTTCAAAGGGGCATAACTCCTAGACCTTTACTGATGAAAATGCTGCTTTAACTGCTTCAAGAATTGTATGTGGTTTTACCTGTCTATTTTTGCATCTCTTAAATTATAATATATATATATATATATATATGAAAATCATCATGTTCTATTAATTGCAAGTGTAGGAAGAGTTGACCCAGGAAAGTGGCACTACAAGGACTTTGAGTAGCACTGATCAAAGGGGGACATCCTGTATATGGCTATGGGCAATAAAGACAAGCACCCTGGCCAAGTAAGAGGCCAAGGGCACGATTTGGTTCCTTTCAAATTCTTCCATAAAATAAGAAATCCTCCAATAGAGGACATGGAAGCATGGAAGGAGAATTTGTTGAATGTGCTATCCGAAGGTAAGGAACGATTTCTTTAAGAGCTCTTGGGGTTTCAAAGGTCCAAGTCAAGACATTCCCCCTCAACCTCCATCTTACAATAGCTGCACTCCTCCATCTAATGAAGAGATGGAGGAACAACAATTGGAAGCAGATGTCCCAATCAAAGAGATATTTATTGACATGCTTACCTTTTTTCTATTTCTTGTCTTAGCAATCTCCCACTACTATACACGAGGCTTTTAAAGTTGGCATAAAGAAGTCGCTTATTTGACTATCGACTTCATAAATATTTTTCAAATTAGTTAAAAATAAATGACTTTAAAAATATAGACTTATGAAGTCGTTTAATTGTAAACGACTTTAAAAAACTAGCACAGAGAAGAAAATTTTTGTGACAAGGACTTTTAAAGTCATTTATAACTAAATGACCTTTAAAAGTCAAATACTTTTGAAGTTATCTACCATAAGCAACTTCAAAAGGATGCCAATAAATTTGGTACAAAGATTATATTACGCGGGAATGGACTTTTAAAGTCATTTGTGTCTAATGACTCTAACATCAATAACTTTTGAAGTTGTTTAGTCATAAGTGACTTCAAAAGTATGCCAATAAATTTGGTGGGATGATTATATTTTACGCAAGAATGGACTTTTAAAGTTATTTGACTCTAAATGACTTCAAATTTTAAAAAATTATGAAGTCATTTAGTAATAAATGACTTTAAAAGTTTGTTACTTTTGAGTCGCTTAGGTCAAGCAACTTCAAAAGTCCATTCCAACGTTACTTTTAAAGTCATTTAGTACCAAATGACTTCAAAAGTATATGTTTTTTAAAGTCATTTAGTACTAAACAACTTCTAAAATCCATGTTCATCTATTAATAGCTGGCCACGTATCATTTTTTCTTATATCCTTTTCTTCGCACAGGTGGCATGACGACTTCCTTCTTGGTCCTAATGCTTCTCTCTTTTTCCCTTCTTGCTTTCCATTTTGGATAGTTTGAATGTTTGTGTCATGTAAAAAATTGTAAGTAAAAAATAACTCCTTTTGTCACAAATTGCTTTCTTGTTATTAACTCTCTCTCTCTCTCTCTCTCTCTCTCTCTCTCTCTCTCTCTCTCTCTCTCTCTCTCTCTCTCTCTCTCTCTCTCTCTCTCTCTCTCTCTCTCTCTCTCTCTCTATTTTCATTTTGTAGATCATGTGGGTTTTCTCACTACTAATGATAAGGTTAGGAAGTTTGTTAGATTGTCTTGATTTCACAAAAATCATATGATTCCATTGCAAGTGACAACCACTTCTCTAACCCTCACTATTAGAGAAAGGAAAAACATTACGATTTGTGGTTCACACCCAAAATTAGGGTTTGTTGAAGAGTGGTGGTTACATCACTCTCTCTCTCTCTCTCTCTCTCTCTCTCTCTCTCTCTCTCTCTCTCTCTCTCTCTCTCTCTCTCTCTCTCTCTCTCTACATAGAATGGGTGTCACCTAAATACTAGGCTAGGTTTTAATAAAAAAGAATAGATTCACTCTTTGATCATGTATTAATAAGATCTAATAATATGTAATATTTGATATATGTAACATTGGATGTAATAAAAGAAAATTATTTCCTTGTTGATGAGTTTGTATATGTATATATATATATATATATATATATCATTGTGTATTTATGTAAGGTATTGTAATGTAGAAAAAGTAAATAAATATAATTTTAATATGAAAATTTTTAAAATAAAATAAAATCATTTGATATAAATAACTTTAAAAGTTCATACTTTTAAAGATGTTTACATAAAATGACTTTAAAAGTATGAATACATAGAGTAAATAAATCTAATTTTAATGTGAAATATAAAAAAATTAAAGTCATTTAACTGTAAATGACTTTAAAATTTTGACCTTTTAAAGTCGTTTATATCAAACGACTTCAATTGTATATCTGTTTTAAGAATTATTTCATTGATTTTTGCCGTGCCTTTTTTATCTGTGTCTATGATTTGTGTACAAAAACTAAGCTGGATTTGTATTTCACTACTCTAAACCAAATCCTACCTGTGAATTAGAACTACATTCACAAATTTAGGGTTAGTATCGATTTTTGAGTGTTGGTTAGTATCTCTTCATTTGTATCATATGTATTATGCATATTTGAAGAATTTTTATAAGGTTATGGGTTAGAATTTTTTCTTTTTAAAGTTAAATTTCATTCTTAAATATGTTTGTCATATTTTGCCTTTTTTTCACTGTTAATTGAAAATTTCCATGAAATGTAGTTATTTCAAATACTTTTAATTCTTGTATAACTAATGTTTAGTAAAATGCCTAACCTAATCTTTTCATGTCTAACAATTCTCCACATAGATTTGCGTCAATTTCTTATGATAATGGACAAATAAGCTAGGATGATTGCGAGAAGAGCAATAAAAAAAATATGAGGTAATAGAAAATTTCATAGAGTTCACACTTAAGGCAAGTGTTGATCATAATTGCATGCATTGTCCATGCTAAAAATGTGGAAACTCGAAAAAAGTAACTGTAGGGGTGTTGAGAGAACACTTGTGCTTCAATGGATTCGATGAAAGCTACCACCCATGGATTTGGCATGGACAAGAACTTTTGCATGGGCACTCGACAAGGCCTAAAAGATATGATCATGATACTATAGGAAGTGTTAGAGACTATACAGCTATACCAATGGTTTGAGATGCATATGATGACTTCTAGGATGACCCTACACAATTTCATACTACATTAAAGGAAGATGGGCCATTGTATCATGTGTGTAAAGATTACACCAAGCAGTCAACAGTGATAGAACTTTATAACTTGAGATCAAGATTTGGTTTTTTAGATCAAGGTTTTATAGAAGTCTTGAAAGTAGTGCGTAAGTTGCTACCGAAGGATAATAAATTGGTGAGCTCCATATGGGAGGCAAAGAAAACCCTGGCTGAACTAAGGTTGAAGTATGAGAAGATACATGTGTGTCCCCAATGATTACATCTTGTATGGAAAAAAGCACATGGATAAAACTACATACCCAACTTGTGGACAACCAAGATGGAAGTTAAAGAAGAATTCAGCTGAGATAAGTACAAGCATTCCTACAAAGGTTGTATGGTACTTCCCTCCTATTCCAAAGTTCAAAAGAATGTTTTGTATAAGAGAAACAGCAAAGAAATTAGTGTAGCATGCCAATGACAGAGGAGCTGATAGCTTTTAATTCCATTCATTAAATAGCCCAGTATAGAAGCTCGTAGACTTCATGTGGCCTAATTTTGGTGAAGAACCTAGAAACCTACAACTTGCATTATCTGCAGATGGGATTAATCCTCATAGTTTTATGAGCAGCAAGTATAGTTGTTGGCTTGTTATATTAGTTTGTTACAACCTCCCACCATCTCTATGCATTAAGAGGATGTTCATGATGCTAACTATGTTGATATTGGGTCAAAAGTAGCTAGGGAATGACATTGACATGTACTTGTCTCCCTTGATCTCTGATCTTGAGACATTATAGGATGTAGGTGTTCAAGCATACAATGCATATAAGAAAGAGTTATTCACCCAAAAGTCTATACTATTGTGGACAAAGCATGTACTATCTATAGTGATCAAACATGTGTTGTATGACTTAAACATGGTAGGAAAATGGTATTCCTTAAGCACAGAAGATGGTTGCATAGATACCATCGATATCATTATAAGAAGGGTGAATTTAATAGGAGTGTAGAGACAAGGACACCTCCAAAGATGTTGACAAGACGATAAGTATTGGAGCAAGTTGGAAGAAAGTAATTGTAGAAGTTGTTGGAATAAGAAATCGATATTGTTTTTTATGAAAATCACTACATCTATGCCATGTGCTTGATGCCAGGCACATTAAGAAGAATGTGTGTGAAAGCTTGACCAATACCTTGCTTAATATTCCAGGAAAAACAAAGGATGGACTTGCAGCTTGAATGGATCTTATGAACATGGGTTTGAAGAGGGGGTAGCACCCAGAAGATAGGGGCAATAGAGGAACATACCTACTTAAGGCAAATTATAAGCTCAATAGAAAGGAGAGGAGAATAATTTGTAAAACCTTGTTCAAGTTCAAAGTCCCAAACTCCTACTCTTCAAACTTTAAAAACATTGTCTCCATAGAAGAACTAAAATTATTACAGATGAAGCCCCACGATTACAATGTATTGATGCAACAACTACTACCCATAGCAATACGTTCAACGTTACTGGACAAAGTTAGGGAACTATACAAAATTTTACTACTTCTTTAATGTTTTGTGCAAGAAGGTGGTGGATATATCAAAGTTATAAGAAATTTAAGGTCATCTAGTGACAACTTTATCTGAGCTTGAGACAATCTTCCCACCCTCCTTCTTTGACATCATGGTACACTTAACAGTGCACCTCATTGATAACGTCAAACTCTGTGGGCCAGTTTACGTGTGATGGATGTACCTATTTGAGAGGTACATGAAAATTGTAAAAGGGTATGTCCTTAATCACAACCAACCCAAAGGGTGTATAGTCAAATGTTATATTGCAGATGAAGCAATGGAGTTATACACAGAGTACTTAGCAGGACTAAATGCGATTGGAATCCTACAAAAGAAATAATTGGTTGCATTTCATGATCCCAAGGTTGGCAAACCTCTATCGAGTTGTCGTGTATCTACCATTGACTATAAAGAATGGGACCAGTCACATCTTTATATTTTGTGAAATGTTGATGAACTCCAACCATGCATTTAATAAGTTCATCACGCATGCACTTATGTAAAATTTAATTGTTAATGGTTACATTTTCTTTGATTACTCTATCAATTTATGTGCGTGTGTGTATGTGTAGTGAACACATAGATGTACTCAAAGAAAAGAATCCAAGTTATGCAAAGTAACAAAAGTGATTATAATTTGAGCATTGTCACACTTTTAATAATTGGTTGTGTAAGAAGGTAAAATGAAATAATTCTCACTTAATATTAATTAAAAAACTACATTATATATGTACATATAATCTTACGTAAGCCAACTTAATATGAATATACACAGATTCAAGATCAGCGAGAAGTAGCAGGCAATGGTATATCAGATACCTTGGGCTAGATGGCGATGGGGCCATGACCAGAGTAATAAAATATACCAGATATATCATCAATGGTTATCACTTTTACACGAAAGACTGTGATAACTCAAGAGTGTAACAAAATAGTGGAGTTAACTTAGTCGTCAATGCTACATTCTTTTCCAGTTCAAATGATAATAGGCCAATAGTGGTGGATGATATTTATTACATGGTTATAAGAGAGATTTGGGCCTTGGATTATACTTTCAAAATTATGGTTGTGTTTAAGTGTCATTGGATAGAACATAACAACATCAAAACTAATGCCCTTAGATTGACATTGCTTGACATCAATAGGATTAGCTATAAAAATGATCAATTTATTTTGGCATCTCAAGCAAAACAAGTATTTTACCCACAATACGAACGTGATGACAGGTGGTCAACTATTTTATGATCCTATCCGAGGGATTTTTATGATGAAGGTGACCTAGTAGATACTAAAATAAATTATCCTTTCATTACCAAAATAATCCCATCAATCAAAGTAATACTTGGTGAGAATAAGGATCATGTGTGTAACAATGGGGAGGAGGGTGCTTGGGTTTGAAAACTATATGTAGTTGGAAGTGTGTGGAATGCATTAATGAGACGCAATATATTATATATATATATATATATATATAATTTCATATTTATAATTAGCTCTTTTATCATAAGCTATATGGATTGATAAGTGAGCTATATGTGTGTACAAAGTTGTTTACACTAAACAACTTCTTTAAATGACTTTAAAAGTGGACACTTTTAAAGTTGTTTAAACTAAACAACTTCTTTATGTAAGATCAAATTTAGCACCAAGAACAATCAACCAAATTTACACTAATCATTATGTAACATCTTTGATTTTTAAAAAACAATTTACAAAAGTTTTGAATTAAATGCAATCAGTGTCAAGTAAACTTTATTTTAAGAACTACACACACTCTCTCACTCTCTCTCTCTCTCTCTCTCTCTCTCTCTCTCTCTCTCTCTCTCTCTCTCTCTCTCTCTCTCTAATACACACACTTCCCACCTCATAAATTAATCATTCATTTTTCTTAAAGTTATTTTATTACTATAGTTTTTGTACTTATTTGGTTATCACAATTCTTTAGTTCTATAGGAGTGTTTCTACAATATTTTGTGGCACAAGTAAACTTTGGAAGCTTAGTGTCAAACTAAGAAGTCCAACCTATAATGCTTCTTATGAATGACCATTACCAACCTAGCTATTTGATCATACTCAATGTGGGATGCATTTTTCCCACTAAGAGATGTGAACTTGAAGTAGTGGCATATATTTTTTTAATTAAAAATATTTATAAAGTCTTTTATACTAAACAACTTCTTTATGTACAATCAAATTTAGCACCAAAAATGATCTACCAAATTTACACTAATCATTATGTAACATCTTTGATTTTTATATAACAATTTACCATAATTTTGAATTATGTAAAATTAATGTCAAGTAAACTTTAATTTAAGAACATCTTTGATTTTTTCTTTTGTTTTCATACCAATAGCACATTTCCTAACTCTCCCTAGTAATAATCATTGATGAAACAATCCAAATAACAACCCCAAATTCTACATTCCATTCCATATAATTTTATAATTTTATTTTGAATGAAACAAATTAAGAATTTTGCATTTTGAGTTTCTTGTAATTGACCTTTTGAAACATACTTATTTTACACTTAAAACCTTAATATTTGGAATGTACATGTTGAGATGATTCCAATGATACTAATTTTACAAGAAACAAATTTCAAACGAAGAAGTTATGATGTTTTGAATACGGGGGATAGTTTAGGAAAAACAAAAAAGCCTATAATAAGGGGGTCATTTTGATATTGGCATCCCTCTCTTAATAACCTAAAACCCAACGACCTAAAACCTGATCGACCACTCCATCCCTCTGATCATCAGTTCCATCTTCTTCCCCATCTTCTCAGTGACCCACAAACGACCTCCATGCACCCTAATGTCCCACCGACAAAGCGTAAAAGCCCCGGGTTTTCCCTCTGATCTAGCCAATCACACCACCGACCACTGCCCAATCATGCCCAATCAGCCTAATCTCCCACCAGTAGTGCACCAAAGACCCTGGCTTTCCCTTTGATCCAACCAATCATGCCTGACCATTGACCAATGACCAATCGCACTTGATCACGACTTTCTCCCACCAGTAATGCATAAAAGCCCTTGACTTTCCCTTTGACACAATCAGTCGCACCCGACCACCTACCAATCATGCCTGATCACCATTATCTCCCACCAGCAATGTGCAAAAGCCCCTAGCTTTACCTCTAACACTACTAATTGCGCCAGACCACCAGCCAATCTTGCCTGATCACCACTATCTCTCATTAACACTATGCGAAAGCCCTTGGCTTTCCCTCTAATCCAGCCAATCAAGCCCAACCACTGACCAATCACACTTGATCACCCTGATCTCCTACTAGCAATTGCACAAAACCCTTAGCTTTCCCTCTAACATCACCAATCGCACCCGACCACAAACCACTTGCATCTTTGTTTTAGTTAAGAAAATTGATGTATACTATTCCTCGCATAAGACTCCATTTGTAGGGTTGTTTTGGATTGGATCTATGATATGATCATATATGTGTTTTATATTATGTTTGTTATCTCTTCAATTTGCATGAATAGTTGAGATTTAGCATGATTAGCTTGACTTTGTAAATATGCATACTTCCATTGATTTTTCCTAGTTGTATGCTTTAACGATCTTGGAAATCATGTGAATTTAGTAACTTGTGATTTTTACGTGATTCATATATTTGGAAAGTTAGTATACTTTGTTTTTATTATAAGAATGTATGATGACATCCTGCATAATTGGAAGTATATGATTTCATGAATTGATATGATAAATTAGCAAATTGAGATACTTACTAAATATAGATTTTTGGAAAGTTTCTAAAAATAGAATACTGCTATTCTAAAATTGTGTTGTTGGAATGTAATGCCCGAGCAATTTAAGCTATTTTTAACAAAAATTGGACATTTTATGGGAAATAAACTGTGTTGAATTTTTTACTTTATTTAAAATATTAAATGAAGGAATTAGTGAGTAAACTTAGTACCCTTAGATTCTACTTGAAAAATGGAATCCAACACCTCAAAGAACGCCGAAAACGGAGTTCGTATGAAGAAGTTACGGCCGTTTAAAGATTAGGGGTATTTTTGTAAATTAAACAGAAAACGAAAAAGGCAGAAAACACAAGGGGCCGTTTTGATAACGGCACCCCATCGTCTTCTTCCTCTATATTTCTCCAGAAACCCTGGTTTCTAGAGAAATCTACTACCGCCAATGGCAGCACCGCCATAGCAGGACTATAAAAAGCCCTATTGCTCCCTCTCCAGAACGGTAGTTTTCCGGCCATTCTGAGACTGGGGTTTCCGACAAAATTGGAAACCCGTCTCTATGCAGTTTTTCAGCAACAGCCAGGCCCTAGTCAGGCCGGCCATTCCATTCCTGTCTCCCCATTTCCCCTCTCTTCTCTTTTCCGATCTGAGCACTGGGGTTTTTCCCCTTCATTGAGATTTCCAACGACAGAGGAATTCCAGAACCAGAACGGGCTCTACCACCAGTGATAGGCACTCCCCAGCTGCCCAGTTAAGCCGTCTTTCCTTGGTTCTTCCCCTTTTTAGGCTAGATCCATGCTGGATCTAGCATTCCCAGACATTTTCCAGCCAGATTCCCTGGCCGGAAAACACTACAAGACCGATTCCAACCGGCCCTGCACGAACAAGGCGTCCCAGGGATGCCATGCTCCACGTACACCTAGGACAGGGTCCCTGGGATGGGTTCCGGGCATACGATAGTGCGTACACTGTCCCAGGTGCAGCCTTCGAGTGTGCACGTGACATAGGGCACGAGTCCTGGCGCAACCAGGATGCATGGGTGTCCTGGGAACTAGGACATGCGGACCCAATGAGACTTTAAAATTAGGATCAAAGGACAATTTACAGAGTTTAACTATTGAATAGCATATCCATATCATAGGATCTAGCCTGACAATGAATTAGGCAAGGACCCATGGACCCTAAAAGGCAAATTTAGCGATCTAATTTCTAGATAGATCGAAATTGATAAAAGACTCTTGGTATCCATTCATACCCAGGAGTTTATAAATGAGACCCAGGGACGGGTTGAGTGATAAAGGACACAACTCCAGGAGACTTTGAGGTAGGTGATCTATCGCTACTAGACTTTTAAAAAGAGCCATGATTGTTTTGAGATTGCATGCTTTAAGTATAAGTTATATGACTTGTTTAGCATGACTTAATCTTATAAACAAATTCAGCATGCATATGACAAATACATTATGCATAGACATGTTTTGCAAAAAATTGCATATATTGCATGATTTGTGAGCATTGAGTTCTTGAAAAATTGCATGTCATTGAGGGTTACCAAAAGATGCTGGGTAGGCAGTTGTGAGGGACCCAAAGAGGACAGGTTTTGAAAAAGAGGCTTTCGCTTATTTGATCTTATATGATTTGGGCTAATAAGCTCGTGGACGCTATGCCGAGAGTTCTAGGTTGGCCTCCAGCCTCTACCACTATTAGGTGGAAGAGGTACCACGCCCAAAAAGGACAATGTCCCTACGTCGACTGCATGTGGTACAGGGGGCTACCATTGGTGTCACGGCACTGGGTCGATGTGTCATATGCCCCATGGAGGCTATGAACGAGTGTCCTCAGGTACCTGGGAACCACACGGCGGCGAGGTTGTGGGCATAGTTGGGCCCTATGATTTGAGGACTTACTTGCATTGCATATGGCATAACATGAGGTTGGTCGACCATACCATACCATATATCCATGAGTTGGATTCAGTTGAGCATCTTATGCATATCATTATGTTTATGATATATATATATGATACTTTCAACTTGGATTATGTGATTCTTTAAGTCATTAGTATTCCCGTTTGACAATAGTTTTTAATCTCAATATTGAACATGAGTGTTCAAACATGCACATGTTTTGAAAGAGCATATGATTTTAAGCATAGCATGCATTGTAAAACTAGTAGTGATAGACTCCTACTGAGTATAGTATATACTCACCCTATCCTTAACATTTTTTAGGATAGTTCCATTCACAAGTAAAGGACACTTATGTTAGTGCTACGAGCAAGAAAAATCAAAAGGGGACAATTATACATGTAAGTAAACACTCTACCCTTTGGACATGTATTTGTATTTAATTACAGTTGGGCTGTGAGCTATGACTGGATAGACCTAGGAAAACATCTATGATTTCTGAAGTTTTTCAAAAACTAATTTGGTTGTTGTGAAAGCAAATGACACTCGGGGTTTTCAAAATGAGTTTAAAACTAAAGATTTTTTGCTGCATTGCACAGTTTTTATAAAATGGTTTTCGAATAGGGATGCATCCTGCCCTAGGGAATTTAGATCTTGCATTTAAAAATGCATGAAAAAACCCAAGTCGTCACATGGAAACTTTGTTATGCCTAATAAAATAGCTAGGTTATGAAAAAGAATGCTTTGATAACTTAAGATTATTGAGGTTGAAATCATGTTGTTGGGTATGACGATACCCAGGATGCATGATTTTGACATGCTAAAGTGCGTGTTGGGCTAAGGGGTAGTATGGATTGGCCTCATGCCCCATGACCACTATGAGAGTGGAATGGTCCAACTCCACACAGTTGTAATTTTCTCAACTAGTGGAAAGCATTACATGCTAAGGAAAGGTGACCTAAATGTAACTTCATGACAAGAACTAGTAAACGGCTTTACACCCTTAGCCTAAAAGCATTACATGCTAAATAAAATGAGTCAAACAATACTATACCTAAGGGAATATAAACCCCACTAGAAGGCATGTTACACTTGGCTTAGAGTAAACTAAAAGCATCTACCAACCTACCTAAAATTCTCAAAATTGATCAATAGGTGGTCCAAGTACAAGCTTGATCATCTAGATAAGAATGACTTGTAATGCGTTTCTAGAAATGGGTATGAACAAGATGCAACAAGACATATTTGCAAGTTTAACTTGAGCATGTGTTTAAGCTAACAGATTAGGATTTTCAATATTTGAAGAGTGAGCCTTACATCTTGGGATTTGATTTATGAGTTATTAGAGAAGTTGTCTATATATTTATTTTGGTGCAGTGGACTCATTTTTGTTTGGTGGAATGTATTATGATGTGGTTGTGACTAGAAGTTCTAAGATGTGGTAAGTTGTATGTATTTGTTTTGAAAATAATGAAAATTTATTTGTATTGTCTATTAAGTGTTCTACATGCATGCATGCATTAAATGTACATATGTCCAAAAAATAGAGGAAACTTTGCCAAATTTTTGGTAGGAATGAGACACTCATTCTACTATATAATCATTGTGTTTGTGATAGAAATGACTCAGGATTTTGATAATAATGACTTATAATGCATTTTTAGAAATGGGCATGAACAAGATGCAGCAAGACATACATGCAGGCATACTAGTAAATGCTTTAAGATGTGTCTCTTGATTGTTGAATGGTAGTTGTAGTTGTTTACACAAAGCTAAATTATTCCAATCATGTTTATATGAGTGCAATTGAATGTGTATATAGATGTGCTATGTGATGACTAGAATCATACAAGTTAACATTGCTTTGCTTATATCCTGATTTACTTAGAATCATAAAAGTTAACATTTCTTTACTTATAATCATGCAAATTAGTTTCTAGGTTTAATTTTAGGAAAGTCTAATTTTTGAAATATCTATTCTTTAGAAAGTTTCTATTTTCATGCATTTCTTATTTGATTTGCTTTTGGTTTGTTTGCCACATATGTCATGTCAGCTTGGTTTCTTGAAATAAATTACATGGCCTTTTTTTATATCATTGTTCTAATATCATTGTGTTCTTCTTTGTAATAATGATGGAATAAGAAGAACATCAAGGTAAATATTGTGACCACAATGAAGAGCATGAACAAGAGGCCAACATGAGCACTCCACCAAAAAGAAAGGATAGAGGGCAAACAACAATGGAAAAGGTTATCAAGAGAAAGTTGAAGGGAATTAAAGAAACTGTCTAATACAATAGCAAAGGGCAAGACATTGATGAGAGTGCACCTGCTTATAGTAGTTTCCTCTGCTCTATAGTAAGAAGCATGGTTCCTATCATATTTGAGGATTGGAGACATGTGCCATCCTCGACAAAAGATTCAATATGGGAAATGGTGAAGGTATGTAAACATAAAGTACAGGTATTATTTACATTATAACTTACCTTATTTTTCAAATATAGTAATTTGATGTGTACAACGGCCCTCAACTAAAGAAGATAATGTAGAAGTCCCACCTAACATTCCTCGATCCCTATGGTTAATCTATTGTTTTATCAACGATGATACCGCAGTCAATCCTATATGGATCAAGCAGGGAATGCTTGTTGAGGACATTATTGAAGTGCCACTTATGGTAAAGGACCAATTATGAGTTTACCTATGGAATCAACTCGAGTACCCACACATTATATCCTACATAGGGTATATGCACATACTTGCTTATAAATCATTTAACATTTACATGTTATATTTTTATGGTATAGATAATAATTATTTATTTTATGTAGCTTCTAGAATGATGCAACTTGCCTTTTTGAGGATGAAGGTACACTTTACCAATTCCTTTACCTTGGCATCATTTCAAGAGCAGCAGAGCAATGGCTGATAGAGAGGTGTGTTCATGATATTTTACTAGGCTTCTTTCATTGCTCTCAAGGACAGGGCTTAATGATTCCCTACAATAACAAGTAAGTTTTAATTTTCTTATTTTCTTGCCAACTTATTCTATACTTAGGAATTTTCAACTTCCATTACAATTCATATGACTGTCTATGTAGGTCTCATTAGATGCTGCTTGTTTTGGATGTGCATGGTGGACATGCTTTCTTTTTTTATTCTTGTGGATCGCACATCTGTCCCTCCCTCATAGAAACTATAAATAAGTAAGCATTTATTTTTTGCATGTGTTATGTTAGATAAGTAATTTATTATTCATCTATAATGCATTTGAAATTTAAATTTGTAGAGTTTAGCTTCAATGGGCAAATATCATCGAACATGTATACCGCCAAGAGTCACTTAGAAGAATGTCAAGGTATATGAAATAGTTAATTACTCTAAGTTATCACTAATTAAACCTACATTATTACAAATGATATTTATGGGTTCATTTTTGTTGTTCTTGTTCCACAGTGCCCTAAACAACAGTCCGATTGAGAGTGTGGGTATTATATTCTAAGATACATGAGGACCCTCATTTCCATAGTATTCCTGCCTCCCATTTAAGAAAGGTAGAACACTTTTTACTTTTCATAATCTTATATTTTTCTATATTTTTATGGATCTAGATGAAAAGTTTGAGCTTAATTAAATATGTTGTGTTTTAGGCTGATGTGCTTTTTGAGTGGGCAAACAAGAAGAGTTGCTCTAAAGTAAATCTCAATGAAATACGAACTGAATGGGCTGATTATGTAATGAGTTTCAATTAGATCATTTAGAGTAACTACATGAACCTAAAATATATAATAAAGTAATTTGTTTTCATTCACTTGTGTGTTCATTTAAATTGTATTATTTTCTTTGAAATATGTATGTATGTATGTATGTATGTATGTATGTATGTATGTATGTATGTATGTATGTATGTATGTATGTATGTATGTATGTATGTATGTATTTTAAGCGATAAATGAGTGAAATTTTGGAGTGGGAATAAATGAGTATGGATGAAGTGAATTTAGAGCTTGTACATGAAGTAAATATGTGGTTATTGGTTTTCAATATATTCATTGAATTATATAACTTTTATCACATGAAGAATGAGAGGGTTACTTAGAATGTGGAAGTAAATGCCAATGTGTATGGATTTACAAATGAAGTGAATGTGGATGTTATAGAGAATGCGTGTATAATAGTTTCTTTTATAAATTATTTTCAAGATAGAAGCAGATGGATAATTATGAGTTTGAATGTTTTGTACCTATTGTAGATGTATTAGGTGTAACATTGTAAGAACAATTTGGGGTATCAAGAAATTTTTGGATGCATTTTGTATTGGATATTTGATTTCTCATGTTTATAAAGACTGTTTGAAGTATTAGGTATATAGAATCTTTGTTATTAAATACATAGAATGTTTGTTATTAAATGTATACATAGGTGGTAGTGTATCAAGAAAGATGTTGATGCATTATAGTGGATGTTGGTTTCAAATGTGTATGGAGACTAAAGTATTAGGTGTATATGACATTAAGATTTTCATGTTTATAAAGATTGTTTGAAGTATCAGTTGTATAGTATATTTGTTATTCAATAGATAGATAAGTGGTAATGTATTAAGAAAGATGTTGATGCATTATATTGGATGTTGGCTTTTCATGTTTGTGGAGATTGAAATATTAGGTGTATATGATGTTTGTTATCTAATGTATATAGGTAGTATTGTATCAAGAAGTGGATAAATTTTGTATTAGAATATGTTTTTAATGTTTATAAAGATTGTTTGAGTATCAGGTGTACATAGGTTGTTTGTTATTCAATTGTATATAGGTGGTTGAGCTCGGATATAAAATTGAAAAAAAAAAAAATACACTTTTGAAGTCCTTTAAGGCTAAGGGACTTCAAAAGTATAGACTTTTGAAGTCGTTTAGTGTAGGCAACTTCAAAAGTCCATAAGAAAAGGTTGGGCTTTTGAAGTCACTTAAGTAAAAACAACTTCAAAAGTCACCAACTTTAGAAGTCATTTATAGATAAGCATCTTTAAAAGTTCATAAAAAAAAGGTTGGACTTTTGAAGTCGCTTATATAAAATTGACTTCAAAAGTCACCAACTTTAGAAGGCGTTTAGGCTAAATGACTTCAAAATTCCATAAAAAAGGTTAGGCTTTCAAAGTCACTTAGTTAAAAATTACTTTTAAAGTTGGTAACTTTTGAAGTATTTTTTATATAAGCAACATCAAAAGTCAAATACATTTGAAATTGCTTAGATTAAATGACTTTAAAAGTTGGTGACCTTTAAAGTCATTTGCTTAAGGGACTTCAAAACTACTTCATTTAAAAGTCATTTACCTAAATGACTTAAAAGATTTTGACTTTCCAAGTCAACTCAATAGAAATCGCATAGTAAAAGACTTCAATTATCCTTTCTAACCAACATTAAAAGCCTACTATCTAGTAATGTTCATTTATTCACATGCGTAGGTAATTTCTAATTTGCAAGTGGGTTAGTGCATGATATAGCTTTATACAGCTGAGCACTACCTCACTGTGGCTACATTGTACGAAGCATTTTCTATCATGTTACATAATAGGTTGATGCATCCACACACTAAGCATGTGTGCATTACTACCACCCTCCAACTAGATGACCCCTACCATTTCCTATAGGAGCGAACAATGTCCATACTATTAAGGATGCAATTGGATATCATGTAGCTTAGTAAGAGAGGTATATCAAAATAATGATTTCCAAGGTATGTATGGTATCAAAGCATCATGTTCAACAATAACTTTAATGCTCAGCTAAATTTTTAAATACTATTTGCATTGTAATGTTAACCAAAAGAAGCACAAGGTGCCATTGAGGGCGACTACTCCCCAACAACAAATTATGGCTTACCAATTTCCCTATCCCAGGTATTTATGTCTATTTTTAGGATAAAATTAAATCTGTTTAACTCTTCATATATATATATATATATATTCCTTACTAATTTTTGGAAAATTATATCTACAGTATGGAGATCAAGTGCAGGTTCCACCCAACACACCTCCATTCCCAAGAGGACTATACAGACTGATTAACAAATATATTGAAATCAGTTGTATAAGGATAGAGGCAGGTGTATTTGCACACGACGCTGTTAAGGTTCCAATCATGAAGGAAGACCATATATAATATGGCTCAGTTGGAATACATGCACATCATTGTCTATATCGGGTATGTCTTATAATTACTCTATTAAGAATCAATTTGACATTACTTATTAACAGGACATAATAAGTATTTGACATTAAGTTTATGAAGGTCTTTGCATGATAAATTGCAAAGATTAGAGGTCAAGGGCATTTACAAATTCCTTGACCCTGCTATTGTCTCTGGCCCAAAGGACCATTTGCCCAAGGAGAAACAAATAGAAGATACCATACCTAGGTTCTTGGGTTCTAACAAGGGGCAGGCCTTACTGATTTCATACAATAGAGGGTAAGTTATTACATGTCTTGATACCATTCCACATAAACATTAATATCTATATAAGTTAACTTTGTCAAATTTCAATTGATTGATTATGTATATAGGTCCCATTGGATGCTGCTAGTGTTGGATGGGGAGGAATTGTATTTTTTTTTATTCTTGTGAAGTGCACATTCCAGGCCCACTAATGGAATTGATCAATAAGTAAGTTTCACTTTTATTTCGTTCATTATAGTAGTTGGATAACTAATAAATATCCTCTTTATTCATATATAATGCTTTTACTTATATATGTGTAGTCATCGTATAAATGGGCTGAGATGGAAAATATTAGTCATTTAGCAAAACTGACTTAAAAAAGGGTCAAGGTAAGGTTTACTACTACTATAGTATAACCCTATAACCTAGACTTAGAATTACACATGATATTTAAACTATTAGTTGTTTGACTCTATCCAGTGGGAAGGAAATGGGTGGACTTCGTTAATCTGCCCACAATAACGCATATCCTGTAATGTCTGCTTTCAATCCTCGGGGGGACCGACCATGAGATCCATGGTGATATGATACCATTTCAACTCAAGATGGTCTAGTGTTTGAAACAACCATACAAGCCTTTGATGCTCAGCCTTGAGCTGTTGATAGGTCAAACATCGTGCTACACATTCACCCATGTCTCCCTTCATAATGTTCGACCAGAACTGTAGCTTTAAATCTTGATACATCAAACAGTGACTGGTGAGCATCCTAAAGTATCTCACATCTCAAATCATCATAAATTAAAGTTATCATAACTCTTTAATGCTTATAGGACTCATGTCATTTTTCTATCTTCTTCAAGCACTAAAAGTCGCTTCCAGTGCACACTATGATCATCTATTTTACTTGTTAATAAATCATCATTTAGTTTACACTAATATCTTTCATATCCTCATATACATATACATTAACTTCCCACCTTCAAATGATTATCTAAATTTTCTATTAAAGTCTCTTGATTTTCATAAAATATGTTTACCTTCATAGGCATCATCTGCTTTCTCGCCTATTAGTATGGTGTATCTCAATCCCCTTTTTCTTCATACCTAGATAACTAACTGTCATTTGTTTAACTGTACATTTATTTTGGATAATTTTATAAATTGTTAATGATTCCACCTTGTCTCACTTCTAGTATCAACAATACCTTTAAATCCTCATAACAGATGCTCAAAATGTCAATTTACTACCTTGAATAAAATTTACTAAAACTGCAAAAGGTTAGCTTTCTTTCATCCTTTTGTCAAATGTTAGGTGCAAAATTGAGTTCAGCCTTTAGGCACTCAAATGCTTTCATACAATTCTTATCAAAGTCAAAATTTCCCTTCTTTGGAAGTAAATTACATATAGGTGTACAAATTTTGCTAAAATCTTTGATAAATGACATTATAAAATCCAGTGTGGCCTAAAAATGAACGGATTTCCTTTACTATCCTAAGAGGGGGAAGATTAGAAATAAGATCAACATTGGATTTATCAACTTCTATGCCATTATGTGATATTATCTATCCTAAAACAATTCCACTTTTTATAATAAGATGGCATTTTTCCTAGTTCTACACAAGATTTTTCTCTTGGCACCTTTCTAATTCCAAGCCTAGGTGGGGAAAGAATTCTTCAAAAGATGATCCAAATACTAAAATTTCATCTATAAACACCTCTAAGGATCTTTTGACCATATCTAAAAAGATACTCATCATACACCTTCGAAAAGTTATATGTTCATTACATAGCCCAAAAGGCATGTGTCTCTAGGCGAAAGTTCCAAAAGGACAAGTAGTCTTCTTTTATCCCTCTAGTGCTATTAAAATTTTGTTATACCCCAAAATATCCATCTAGAAAATAATAGTACTCATTTGGCCGACCTTTCAAGCATTTGGTCAATAAAAGGTAGAGGAAAGTGGTCGTTTCTCATGACTGGTTCAATTTTTTTAGTCAAAACAAATTCTCCACCCAGTGGCCATGTAGGTAGGGACTAGCTTATTATCCTCATTTTTCACTACAGTGACACCTGATTTCTTGGGTACAACTTGAACTAGGCTGATCCAAGAAATATTTGAAATGGGATAAATTATTCCAATGTCAAGCAATTTAAGTACCTTTGTTTTGACTACTTCTTTCATATTAGGGTTTAGTCTCCTTTGCATCTTTCTAGATGGTTTAGCATTATCTTCTAAGTGAATTCTATGCATGTAAATGGTAGGGTTAATTCTCTTAAGGTCTACTATCGACCTCCCTATAGCTGTCCTATGTTCTCTAAGAGCATTAAGTAGCTTACCCTCATATTCTTTGTTTAAGTCAAAACCAATTATTATAGACAAGGTCTTAAATGGACCTAAAAATACATATTTCAAGCTATAAGAAAATGGTTTTAGGTCAAGAGTAGGGGATATCTTAGTTGATGGTATGCCACTACTTATGCCTGGAAGTATCAAAGGTTCCATTTTACCTTTCCCTCTAGAAGTGTCTAAAATTGGCAGGGTATCTAATAGTGAATTTACTTCATTGATGGACTTGTCTATGTCAAATTCGCATTAAAATAATAAAAACAGGCTTCTAGTAGATCGAAGTGGGAGAATATAAGGAAAGTACCATGGATTAGACTCTTAATCATGTTGACCTCATACGTATCTTTAGAATCTATATGTTGTTTGGCATTAAAGATGCTCAACTTAATCTTCATATTTCCAAGGACAATTTCATGACACTCTTCTTACACTTTACAATTGCATTAGATGTGGCCAAGAACAGCCATTCCAAAATTACTAGTATTTGACTACTAGGATCGGCCATAGGTTGGGTGTCTAAAACTAAAAATTCTATAGGGAATAGAAGTCTTTAACCTGTGTCAAGACATCTTATACCACACCACAGGGAATTTTCACTAGTCTATATGCTAATTGCAATGTGGTGGTGTGACGACCCGAGTTTTCTCATGCATTTTTAAATGAAAAATCTAAACTCCTAAGGCGGGATCCCTATTTAAAAAAAAAAAAAAAACAATGCAATGTAGCAGAAAAATCTTTTGTTTTAATCTCATTTTGAAAACCCTGAGTGTCATTTGCTTTCACAATACTCAAACTAGTTTTTGAAAAACTCTATGGGGTCATAAATTTTTCCCCAGGTCTATCCAGTCACAACACACAGCCCAACTGTAAATAAATACATGTCCAAAGGGTTGAGAGTTTACTTACATGTATAATTGTCTCCTTTTTAATTCACTTGCTGGTAGCACTAATATCTCCTGAGGCGTCTTCTATTTGTGAGTGGAACTATCCTGAAAAATGTTAAGGATAGGGTGAGTATATACTATACTCAGTAGGAGTCTATCACTACTAGTTTTGCAATGCATGCTATGTTTAAAATTATATGCTCTTAAAAACATGTGCATGTTTGAACAATCACGTTCAATATCGATATTAAAAACCACTATCGAATTGAAATAATAACAACTAAAGAATCGCATAATCCAAGTCGAAAGTATCATATATATATCATAACATAATGATATGCATAATATGCTCAACTGAATCCAACTCATGGATATCTGGTATGGTCGACCAACCTCATGTCATGCCATATGCAATGCAAATAAATCCTCAAACCATAGGGTCCAACTATGCCCACAACCTCGCCGCTGTGTGGTCCTCGGGTACCTAAGGACACAGGGTCATATGCCTCCACGGGACATATGACACTTCGACCCAGTGCCGTGACACCAGTGGTAGCCCCTTGTACCACATGCACTCAAAGCAGGGACGTTACCCCTTCTTTTTGGGCATGGTACCCATCCACCTAATAGTGGTAAAGGCTGAAGGCCAATCCAAACCTCTCGGCATAGCGCCCACTAGCTTATCAGCCCAAATCATATTAGATCAAACCAGCGAAAACCTCTTTTTTAAAACCTGTCCTCTTTGTGTCCCTCACAACTGCCTACCCAGCGTCTTTTGGGCACACCAGCGTCTTTTGGTAACCCTTAAGGACATGCAATCTTTCAAAAACTCAATGCTCACAAATCATGTAATATATGCATTTGTATGCAAAACATATCTATGCATAATGTATATGCAATCATTTGCAAAACATATCTATGCATAATGTATATGCAATTATTTACAAAACATATCTATGCATAAAGCATTTATCATATGTATGCTGGATTAAGTCATGCTAAACAAGTTATATAATTTATACTTAAAACATGTATAAAACAATCATGGCTCCTTTAAAAAGTCTAGTAGTGATAGAGCACCTACCTCAAAATCTCCTAAAGTCACGTCCTTTATCACTTCAACCTATCCTTGGGTCTCATTTATAAACCCCTAGGTATGAATGGATACAAGGAGTCCTTATTAATTTTAATCTATTTAGGCATTAGATTGTTAGCTCTACCTATTGGGTCCAAGGTCCTTGCCTAATTCATTGCCAGGCTAGATCCTATGATATGGATCTACTTTCCAATAGTTAAACTCTGTAGTTTATCCTTTAATCCTAATTTTTAAAGTCTCATTGGGTCTGCGTGTCCCAGTTCCCAAGACACTCGTGCATCCTGGTTGGACCGCGACTGCCTCACGTGCATGCGTGCCTAAAGGCTGTGCCAAGGATCACGTTTTGCACGCGCACATGCATGCTCAAGTGACGCGCATCATCGCATGGATGCACCTTATAGCATGGCGCGTCTCAGCTCCCAAGACACCCCGTGCACCCTGGTCGAGCCAGGACCCGTGCCCCATGTCGCGCACGCACATGAAAGCCGCACCTGGGACAATGTATGCACTGTCGTACACCTGGAACCCGTCCCAAGGACCCAGTCCCAGGTGCCCGTAGTGCTTGGCGTCCTTGGGACTCCTGGTTCATGCAAGGCCGGCCCAAGCCGGATTGGAGTGTTTTTCCGGCCAAGAACCCGTCTGGAAAACGACCGGAAAGGATCAGATCTGGCATGGATCTGGCCTGGGGGAAGCAAACAAAGAGTAAGGGAAGAGAAATGGCTTACTTGGGAAGCCCCTTTTTCCGGTGGGTTTGCCTGCTTGCCGGGAAGCTCGAAGAAGGGGGAAAATTGTCATTTTGTTGCAACCAAATGAGGAAAAGGGGAATGGGGAGATGGGTAAAGGAATGGCCAGCCAGACTTAGCCTAGCCGTTGCCAGAAACACAGAGGGATGGGTTTCTAGTTTTTGTCAGAAACCCCAGTCCCAAATGACTAGAAAAACGCCGAAAAACTTGGTTTTTGAAGAGGGGGAGATGGGGATTTATAGAGGGGTGAAGGCGGTGCCCCTCAATGGCAGTGCCGCCATGGTGGTGGCAGATCCCTCTAGAAAAATTGGGATTTAGGGTTTCTGGAGGGTTCTTGAGGTTGAAGACGACAAGGGGTGCCATTATCAAAAAGGCCCCTGCGTTTTTTGTCCTTTTTCGTTTTTTTGTTTTTTTGTTTAATTTCTAGAAATACCCCTATCTTTAAATGGCTGTAACTTATTCATACGAACTCCGTTTTAGGTGATTTTTGAGGCATTGGATTCCATTTTTCGAGTAGAATCTAATGGTACTAAGTTCCCTCACAAATTCCTTAGTTTACTATTTTAAATAAAATCAAACATTCAACATAGTTCATGTCCTATAAGATGTCCAATTTTGTCAAAATAGTGTAAATTGCTCGGGCATTACGTTATTACCCCCTTAAAAGAATTTCGTCCTCGAAATTCCATAAATTATCATCTTCAAGGTATTTTGTCTTTTGGACAACTTCTTGGTGAATGCATTCCCCCCTTAGGAATCGAATCTAGGCTTAGCCTCAATTTATCATTTCTATTGTTCCTTCTACAAGGCCTTCCCTATAAGGGCTGCTTTCGCTGTGTACTCTGATGCACACTCTTATACATGCCAATTTAAACATAACGGTTTCTAGCTGTAATTCATCTATCTTGAAATCCTTAGATGCCCATACTTTTCTCATCGTGTATAGGATAGTCTCCTCGTAGGATCATGCTTCTATATTCATGTATGAATTACTCCATACTTCTTTGAGATCATATGATCTTATTTCTCCTATTTCGAATATCATAGGATAATCCCTTTTTCTTTTTATCTTTCATCTAATGATCTCTTCATCATCCATATCTCCTTCTAATGGTTGGTTATATGTCATTAGTAAGAGTCCAAAAATTTACCTTCTTTCCATTGTGTCTTTTCTTCTCTTTTATATTTGTCCCTAAGACACTTCAATAACTGACATGGTATCATGTGCTCTATAGCCAAACCCTTGATTAACTTTGAATTTCAACTGTCTGTCGTTTTCCATATGTGACTTTATTCCCCGACCAAAGTTTCATTCAAAATAAAATCATGAAAGCCAATTAGTAACATCTTCCATCGAGGACCTTATCATATACTGAAAGTAAGATGTCTTAACTTTATATCCAATTTCATAATTATTGCATTCATTAAATGCTTTCCTCTATGAGGATTTTATCCAAACTCAAGTCGATTCATCATCATGGGTCAAATGTTCTTGTCCAGAGGCCTATATCACTATTCACATCAATTTATCATTAGGATTTTCAATAATGTTCCTATTTATGCAAAGCAAAAAGTCTCTTATTCATCACCGAGTACCCTTACTAGGTCATGGTTGAATCCTTTGTCATTATCTTCTTTACCCTTTCTTTGCTTAATGGTTTCCTTCGTAACCTTTCAGTCCAAAACTTCTATACTCAATCTGGTAGGGTTAGTCCAAAAAATTCCTTCAATTGATTTTTCATACTTGGTATATGCTCATAACAACTAACTATTTGTCTAAAGGCAAAGTAAGATCACATCTCGCCTTATATTGTGCTGGCCACCTTACCTTTTCTCCTTCCATCCCCCATGTCAATATATTGTTCAATCTTTTATCAGGGCTATATTGTCAATCATGCATAAACAGTGATTTTCTCAATTCCTCAAATTTTATCCTTCAAGTGCCTCCTCATACTTAGCTTACAATAGCAATTCTCATTCAATAGCTACTACATCAAGTTATGCTGAGGCTATTAAATCATCAAATTTGAAAAACACTTAGGTAAGCATGGAACATTCTCTTAGACATAGGAAGACTTATTTGATTACCTGTTGATATCTTTCCAGATATATCCTTGTCATAAGCTCAAGAGTCTCTAAAGTGATCTGTACTTATTTGCTTTTCTTTTCAATCCAAGTCAGTGGTATTTTTCAGACCCAACATAATTTCTTCACCTTGTCACGGTAGCCATTAAGGTTTGAAAAAATCTTTCACATTGGTTTACATCACTTCTTATTTTTGCTCCTATCTCAGTTGCAACTGTCCTCATCAACTAACCTCATACCCTCAATTGTCTTAGTTTAACAAGTACTTCTTTCAAGGAAAACTCAAGTCTAAAGACTTATAACAACCCTTTGAGTATATAACTTCGACTACTAACTCATAGATACTAGCATACTTGATTAAATATGGTGGGATACCCTTATTTTAGTCAACGGTACTCTAAAGGTAATGACTAAATAATGGTCTTAAGATATTTGGTCTTCCAATTTATGATAGCGAGATCTTCATTTGATCCTTGATGGTACCCGTCTTGCTGAAGATAGATAGATGGACAAGTCACTGTCTTGACCTAATTCCTTTTTCAATATAACTTTATTTACTCATGTAGTGGCAAGGTGAGATATCACCAAATTTTCCTTTTCATGGATTATATCCATTGGTGTTCCCCATAAGCTAATGGATCCGATAAGATTCTAATTACAATAATTGATTAAGCCATTTGTAGAGTTTAATTCCTAGTTGGTCACCATTCTTCTTCGAAAATTTTTGTGCAGCATAATGTCCTTTTATTCAATGCTCTATTCAAAGTCTTAAACCCCATATGCTTTCTCTCTTTTATACTCTTTTAGAATAAGATCACCAACTCATCTATCATCATTCCTTCACATTTATTTGATCTGCCTTCCTATGGGATTCAAGATGATAGATCTCCATGTATCTCCATAAGGTCATGATCTTCTTCTTTTGAATATTCAATATTTCATTGAATACTTATAGTTATCTCTTTCTCTCTTTTCTTCAAAATTCTTATTTGGTCTACCTGGATCAATGTCTCTATATACTTTATTGCATATAATTGATACTTCATCTATTCCTTTACGTAACATATATGACAAACTGAATGCTTCTCAGAAATTCTAAACTGTCTTAAGATCATTGAAATCCTCAATTGCATGTAGCCTCAATAAAATTCATACAATGTCTTAATAATGACATTGACGTTTTGATCAAGCTAAGTTAGGATCAATCTATTATCATCCTTAATATTATCATCAAAATCTTTTGATAACTCAGTCGAATTCATTTCCCTATCATATTCGTGTTATGTTTCTCTTAATCATGTCACTTGTATACATCTGATTTGCTCCATAATACTCAGGTAATCACTAGTTGATAGCACTTCACTCTTCATAAGACTCCAATTAAGATATCCAAACTTGAGCTAAGTCCTTCAGGATGCATTCCTTTGTGACCTAGTATGAGTCACAGTTATCTCATAATATTATCTTGCATTCTCATCCCTCTTAGATTATCATCAAAAAAAATTTCAAAGTCTATCTTTTACATCCCTTATCACACTCATATCTCATCCCTTGTGATAGTGTGCTCATATTCTGATATTCTTTATGATGGTAAGATAGCCATCTAGGTTCTTCGATGTTCTCATCTTGGGTGAGATTGATCTCTTATAGGTCAAAACTATCTACCAACAAGTCCACTAACATCTTCCTTCATCAGTCTTATCATAATATAATCCATATATGAGTTTTCATATTTGCACCATACAACAATCCTTAATCCTTAAGTCGTCTTAGACTAGATTTTGGATAAGGGTTGCACTATCCTCTGCCTAATTATTTGTTAGACCAACCTGTGTTTCACCTATTTTTTTAAGGTGAAATGCCTTGAGCATTAATATTGTAATCCTCAAATAGAAGTAGTTATCTCTACTACTTCAATTTATACTACTTCTTCTTGATTTTCTCTATTGTCGATGACCCTTGGACATGCTGGACTGGCTGCGAAAGGATAAAACTTGGGCTCTGATACCAACTGTGACGACCCAGGTTTTCTCATGCATTTTTAAATGAAAAATCTAAATTCCTAAGGCAGGATCCCTATTTTTAAAATAAAAAAAAAAAAAAAAAACAATGCAATGCAATGCAGCGGAAAAAACTTTTATTTTAATCTCATTTTGAAAACCCCGAGTGTTATTTGCTTTCACAATACTCAAACTAGTTTTTGAAAAACTTCAGAAATCATAAATTTTTCCCCAAGTCTATCCAGTCACAACACACAGCCCAACTGTAAATAAATACATGTCCAAAGGGTTGAGAGTTTACTTACATGTATAATTGTCTCCTTTTTAATTCACTTGCTGGTAGCACTAATATCTCCTGAGGCGTCTTCTATTTATAAGTGGAACTATCCTGAAAAATGTTAAGGATAGGGTGAATATATACTATACTCAGTAGGAGTCTATCACTAGTAGTTTTGCAATGCATGCTATGTTTAAAATCATATGCTCTTAAAAACATGTGCATGTTTGAACAATCACGTTCAATATCGATATTAAAAACCACTGTCGAATTGAAATACTAACGACTAAAGAATAGCATAATCCAAGTCCAAAGTATCATATATATATATATATATATATATCATAACATAATGACATGCATAATATGCTCAACTGAATCCAATTCATGGATATTTGGTATGGTCGACCAACCTCATGTCATGCCATATGCAATGCAAATAAATCCCCAAACCATAAGGTCCAACTATGCCCATGACCTCGCCGCCATGTGGTCCCCGGGTACCTGAGGATAGAGGGTCATATGCCTCCACAGGACATATGACACTTCGACCCAGTGACATGACACCAGTGGTAGCCCCTTGTACCACATGCAATCGAAGTAAGGACGTTGCCCCTTTTTTTTAGGTGTGGTACCCATCCACCTAATAGTGGTAGAGGCTGGAGGCCAACCCAAACCTCTCGGCATAGCGCCCACAAGCTTATCAACCCAAATCATATCAGATCAAACCAGCGAAAACCTCTTTTTCAAAACCTGTCGTCTTTGGGTCCCTCGCAACTGCCTGGCCCTCACAACTGCCTACCCAGCGTCTTTTGGGCACTCCAGCATCTTTTGGTAACCCTCAAGGACATGCAATCTTTCAAAAACTCAATGCTCACAAATCATGTAATATATGCATTTGTTTACAAAACATATCTATGCATAATGTATATGCAATCATTAGCAAAACATATCTATGCATAATGTATATGCAATTATTTGCAAAACATATCTATGCATCAAGCATTTATCATATGTATGCTGAATTAAGTCATGCTAAACAAGTTATATAATTTATACTTAAAACATGCATAAAACAATCATGGCTCTTTTAAAAAGTCTAGTAGCGATAGAGCATCTACCTCAAAATCTCCTAGAGTTGCATCCTTTATCACTTCAACCCGTCCCTGGGTCTCATTTATAAACCCCTGGGTATGAATGGATACAAGGAGTCCTTATTAATTTCAATCTATTTAGGCATTAGACCATTAGCTCTGCCTATTGGGTCCAAGGTCCTTGCCTAATTCATTGCCAGGCTAGATCCTATGATATGGATCTACTTTCCAATAGTTAAACTCTGTAGTTTATCCTTTAATACTAATTTTTAAAGTCTCATTGGGTCTGCGTGTCCCAGTTCCCAAGACACTCGTGCATCCTGGTTGGACTACAACCGGCTCATGTGCCTGCGTGCCTAAAGGTCGTGCCAGGGACCGCGTTTTGCATGTGCACATACATGCTCAAGTGGCGCACTATGACGCGCATCATCGCACGAACACACCTTGTAGCATGGCGCGTCTCAACTCCCAAGGCACCCTGTGCACCCTGGTCGAGCCAAGACCCGTGCCCCATGTCACTTGTGCACATGAAGGCCGCCCATGGGACAGTGTACGCACTGTCGTACACCTGGAACCCGTCCTAAGGACCCAGTCCCAAGTGCATGTTGTGCTTGGCGTCCTTGGGACACTTGGTTCGTGCAAGGCCGGCCCAAACTGGATTGGAGTGTTTTTCCGACCAAGAACCCGGCTGAAAAATGACCGGAAAGGATCAGATCCAGCATGGATCTGGCCTGAGGGAAGCAAACAGAGAGTAAGGGAAGAGAAATGGCTTACCTGGGCATCCTGGGGACACCCCTTTTTCCGGTGGGTGTGCCTGCTCGCCAGGAAGCTCGAAGAAGGGGGAAAACTGTCATTCCGTTGCAACGAGATGAGGAAAAGGGGAATGGGGAGATGGGTAAAGGAATGGCCAGCCAGACTTGGCCTCGCTATTGCCATAAACATAGAAGGACGGGTTTCCGGTTTTTGTTGAAAAGCTTAGTCTCAAATGACTGGAAAAATGCCGAAAAATGTGATTTTTGAAGAGGGGGAGATGGGGTTTTTATAGAGGGGTGGAGGCTATGCCCCTCAATGGCGCTGCCGCCATGGCGGTGGCAGATCCCTCTAGAAAAATTGGGATTTAGGGTTTCTAGAGGGTTCTTGAGGTTGAAGACGACAGGGGGTGCCGTTATCAAAACAGCCCCCTGCGTTTTTCGTCCTTTTTCGTTTTTTCGTTTTTCTATTTAATTTCCAAAAATACCCCTATCTTTAAACAGCTGTAACTTCTTCATACGAACTCCGTTTTGGGTGATTTTTGAGGCGTTGGATTCCATTTTTCGAGTAGAATCTAATGGTACTAAGTTTCCTCACAAATTAATTTTTTTAATATTTTAAATAAAATCAAACATTCAACACAGTTCATGTCCTATAAGATGTCCAATTTTGTCTAAATAGCGTAAATTGCTCGGGCATTACAGGTGGTGATAGGCTTCATCTGGCCTAGCCCTAGTTGCACATAAACAAATTTAAGGTAATATAGTTCACACTAGCCCCCCAATCAAGTGGTACCCGACCACTAGTGTGTTCCCCTATCACACATGATATTGTGGGACATCCTAGATCCCTATACTTAGAAGGCGTGTTATGCTAGATTATAGAGCTGACTTGCTTTGCGAGAAAGGCTTTCTTTTGCCCATTCAGCCTTCGCTTCTATGTGCAAAGATCATTTCAAAACTTGGCATATGAAGGGATTTCTTTAATAGCATTTATTAATGGGATGTTAATTTTGACTTGTTTGAATACATCCAATATATCATGAAAATTACCATCATTTTTTACCATATTTAATCATTAAGGGCTGGCAGCCTTAAGATCATAAGATGCATCTGAAAGAGGTTAAGAAGAAGGGGGAGATAGTTGAGCCTTCTCTTTGCCATTCTTATCCGATATAAGCTTTTTTATATCCTCAACTATTGGGGAATCCTCAGTCAATCCCATCTTGTTATCTATGTAATTTCTAGTCCTAAGGGTAGTGATTGATTTTACTTATTCATGATAGTTTTGAGCCTTAGAAGTTTTACGAATCTCATACTTGCCCTTAAGGTTTAGTAATGGTTGACTAGGGAATTTTCCTTTCTCCCTTTCACTTAGTGCACAAACAATTGACCCATCTGATATTCCAACTCTATAATGGATTGTGAGTTGGCTTGCAGAGTTTGTTTAGTGTCATTCTTAAACTACAGTGAACTCTGCATGAATAGATTTAGGGTTTCCTCAATTGATGATTTCCTTGTTTCTTGCAAAAACTGTTGTCGAATTGCAACCTTTAGCATTGGAGCCACGAAAAGGGTTGAGCATGGGGGATCCTAGGGTGATGCCCTTATGTGTTATTCTTAGACCATGAAAATTTTGGATGCTTAGCCCATCTACGATTGTAGGTCTAAGAATAGGGATTATTGTTGCTAGGGTTTCTAAATGTGTTCATTCCATTCACTTGCTCGTAGAAGTATTCAAGGAATGTGGAGCTTGATGGGCATGAAATGGTTGGATGTGTGCATTTGAGCAAATTGAGCAAACCTCTAATTACGGTTGCACTGAAGATCTATTAGAAAGCATGAACACATTTAAGCTTTGAGTAAGACTATCAATTTTATCAACCTTATGGGCCAATATATCTATTTTACTATATAATACAGATTGACCCCTATCTCATATAGACCACCCTTGAGGTAATGAATTTCTTTCCATCCTGGTTGAATAATCCCCTTGTTGGAAATTATCTATAAGTTTCTAAAAGAAATTCTAGGCCTCTGCATCACTTTTAGTCAATCATACATTGGCTCTATGGGGTCAAACCTTCATAAGAGTATTGTACCTACTGTCACTTCTCAAAACAATGGTGTGGACACTTCAATAACAAGTCCTTCCATCTCTCCCAACATTCATAGAAGTGTTCACCTTCTTTCTACTAGAAGTTGATGATTTCCCTCCGAAGGGGCATTAGTTTTGTGGATTGGGAAAACTAGTTAAGGAACTTCCTAAACATTTGATCCCATGATGTGATGGACCCTACCTCTAGCGAGTTGAGCCGTGCCTTTACCTTATCTTTTAAATAAAAATGAAATAGTCTCAAATTGATGGAATCATCAGAAAAAGTTACGATACTTGAAGGTTACACATATATCAAGTAACTCCTTAATGTGGTGATATGGGTCCTCTTTATCAAACCCACAGAATGTTGGTAAAAGTTGAATGACCCCTGGCTTTAACGCAAAATGTTTTGCATTAGTTCTAGGTAGAACTATACATAAAGGAAAGTTAAATTGTACCGGGGTAGAATAGTCCCTCAAAGGTTTAACCTCTGCTACTTTGTCCACCATGTCAGTTGCAGGGTTGATTAAATCTGTTTGATTTCTTAACCCTTGCCTTGTAGTCCATTTGATCTCATGATTTAATTGTACTAGACCTGAGTTCAATGATGGATGACCTTGCATACACCAAAAACTTGGTGTAGTGGACTCAAACTTGTATACAAAGACAATAAATCAATTGCATACAATGAGAATTTTCCTTTCTTTTTTCTTTTTTTTTCTTTTTCTTTTCTTTTCTTTTATTATTTCTTTTAAAGAAACTAAGAAAACCTAAGCTAAATGATGCAACTTATATGTAAATGATATGCAATCAATGCACACACAATAATTCTAACCCTAGAGCAATTAAGTTGAAAGGTTTGGTTTTTCTTTATTTTCTTTGGGGGAGAAACTTTTAGGTTATTACTAACCTAGGTAGTTCCTCCTCTATTTCAAGCATGTCCTTCTGCTTACTAGTTAGATCCTATATTGATCAACCACTTCACACCCTCCTCACTCAACCATAGTTGATTTGAGTCATTGAATGTGTTGGCAAAGCTTGTCGTTTAAACACCAACATAGTTAATCAAGTAGGGGCCACTAGAGTGACAGCAGTCCACCTCTTTCCAAGAGGGTCCAATGAGCTCATAAACTATTAAGGTCTCTTCTAGATTGATTTTAAATTAATTGTGTGAGGTTAAGGTTGTGTGAGGTGATGATTAACTTAGGTGGGCCAAGGGATAGCGATGAAATCCACCCTTGATCTTGTACAGGTGAGTGCCCTTACTAATCAATTTCCACACACCATGCCAGTTAGGTCAATCATATAATCTCCTTAAAGTATTAAATGTGACCTAAAAATGAAAGAAAGTAGTAAACTAATGCGTTTACCTAATCACCTTTAAATTATTAAATGTGCCCTAAAAATGCAAGAAATTAATAAACTAATGCATCAACCTATATGCTACTTAACAACGGGTCCGAGCCTCAATAGACGAGACACTATAACTATCACACCCATGTCCCAAAGAGTAGTTAAAAATGAATTCTACTTTAAAATGAAATTTTTGTCATAAATAAGTAATTATAAAATAAATTAAAAACATTAAAATTTGCTGATGAAAGTTCATTCATCGGATTGTGCTCAATGAGAGCTTTCCAACGACACTAAGAACACGTGACATGGAGACTAGGACCCCTAAGTCCAGAAGTTTTACGATTGAAAAAGGGGGGTCTGGATTCATAATGGCACCCCTTGTCCATACTATTCCAAGATAGCTAGTGAGAAGTGAGTCAACGCGTTGGAGTCAGACTCGCCATGTGTGCTCATGTCCTAGTGAGAAGTGAGTCCCTTCCTTCCTCCCCCAACCCCATGTGTCTCTAATCGAAGAAAGGAGGAAGCCAACACCGAACAACTGCCCCCTTTCACTCCTCCCTCTCCCCTACCCATTAGCCTTCCCCTCCTTTCCCTACCGTTCTCCCATTCCCTAATCTCCCCCTCTTACAATCAAGTCCCCCACATATGCACACAAATCTAACAAATCCTATTCTCCGACAAAATAGAACCACAACGACAACTGTCAACCACCCTTGCATGCCTTCCCCCCCTCTATTGGATCCCCACTTCACCGACAATGGGAACTAAAGAGGATTATGGTCTTTGCGTTGCACCAACTACAAGCTTGTCCTAGGTAAGCCTTCAACTCTCCTTTTCCACTTCATTTTCTATTCATTTCCATGATTATGCCTATTTTTCGACAAACTTGGACCACTAAAATCCCATCAATTTTAGTGAGAACAATAGAAGGAATGATGTTGGATCGATAATCCAAACCGTTCATCTTGTTCATTGAGTGATCCTAAGTAAACTCCTTTAGTTTCACAAAGAACTTTCAAGGAATGGCACCAAAATTAGCAAGAAATAGCAACAGTAGTGATTTATAAAAACCCTTGAAAATTTTGGCAAAAAAAAAAAAAAAGACTATTGTTTAGTAGAAATTGAAAGGGGAAAACATTGAAAAACAATTATTCAACAAATTTTGAACATTCCCATGAAAAAAAATTGCAAAAATGATATTGTCTATGTCACCAACAACAACCAAAATCCGGTCACCTTCTTCTGCAATGGCGACATTTTCTGGGGAACCCCTTAAAAATGTGAAATTTTTGGAATTTTTATGATTTTGTAAATCACATCTAATCTTTTCATCCATGAAGAAGGATCGTCAATTAGGAATCAATTGCTCCTTGAATCTTTTATCGAAAACTAGATAGTTTCTAGGAAAAAACTGAGATCTCAACATCCAACTATTAAAAATATGATTGGAAGGTAGATCTATGTAAAATATGACTTCAATTAACCATTAGTAATGAATTGTGACAAACAAATAACAAACCAATTATGGAATATTTGATGAAAGATCTTATCTAACCATCCAAAACTCAATCTATGATGATCAAAGGTTAGGAAAGGCAATCAGACCATGGATTATGGTCAAAATCATTGAATTGTTGAATAACTTACCTTAAATGTTGGAAATTGAGTCTTCTAGAGGTAAGCGATCAATCTAGACCATTGATTTAAGACCAATGTTGTTAATCTAAGTAGATAGAGACTAATTGGTGTACTGATTGTCAATCTAGATATATGAGGTTGGATCAATGACATTACGAATAGAGATCTAGAAGTAATTATAGTAAATTATACAAAATTATAAAATTTACTTAGAACTTGTATTCTCAACACACGTTTTGAATGCAGTTTGAATGACATTGGTAACTCAATTGTAAATTTTACTATGAATGCAAGTAAGGATCCTAAACCCTTCTTTATCCTTAAATTCTTGTTTATCTATCCACTTGAAATTAACACTAAGAATGTGAATAATAAATAGATTATCATATTAGTTGAATGGATGATATGAATTGAAATTACTTATTGAAATTGTCCTATGATATTCTGATCAACTATGCTTAACTGTTATGATGATGTAAGTTGTGATAAAATGGTCAATGTCAAGATAGTAAGCCCTGAGGGCTGCCCGGTAAGCTATGATGATGCCTTTCAAGATGGTAAACCCTGAGGGAAAGAGCTACCTAGTTGATTGCAACTAAGGTGAAGCCACCCAAGATGGTAAACCCTAAGGAATGGATGGTCACTTATGGAGCCTCCCAAGACAGTAAAACCTGAGGGAAAGGGCTGTCTGGTTCTTTTGAAATGCAATGGAGCTGCCCAAGATGGTAAACCCTAAGGGATAAGATGTCAGGTACTGCAACTACGATGAAGCCACCCAAGATGGTAAACCCTAAGGAATGGATGGTCACTTATGGAGCCTCCTAAGACAGTAAAACTTGAGGAAAAGGGCTGTCTAGTTCTTTTGAAATGCAATGGAGCTGCCTAAGATGGTAAACCCTAAGGGATAAGATGTCAGGTATTAAGCCTCCGGAGATGGTAAACCCTGAGAGAAAGGGCTGCCTGGTCTTTTGGGATCATGGTGGAGAGACCTAAGATGGTAAACCTTAAGGGATGAGCTGGCAAACTTGAGTCTCCCAAGATTGAAAATCCATAGGGAAAGGGCTACCTAGTTGATTATGACTATGGTGGAGCCACCCAAGATGGTAACTCCTCAAGGAACCTGACATGATTTGCCCAAAATGGTGAACCCTGAGGGAAAGTGCTCCCTGGTTCTTTGGAATCACGGTGGAGCTGCCCAAGATGGTAAACCCTAAGGGCCTAATTGCCTTATGTATGATACTCGTAGTGGGCTACCCAAGATGGTAAACCTTGAGGAAGATGATTACTTGATCATAGAAAGATGATGTCATGCTTGTTTATTATTTCTCATGAAACCATCAAATGAAATACTTTTCGATACGGTTTTATTAAAAGTTATGCTTATGGTTTTATATTTTAAATTTGGAATAAAGTTCATAACTTTGTTACTCACCTATGAAATAGAAATGAATGTCCTATGATTGGACATGAATGGGGAGTTGATATTGCATGAGTTTATTTGCATGTTTTGAATGTCTAGTGATTACACATGAATGAGGAGTTGACATTGCATGCATTTATCTACATGCTATGGTTATTGCTTAATAGTTTGAATTTGGAATAAACTGTAATTCTGTTCTAATACTAGCATGTTATATTTGATCATACATGCTACTTACTTTGTTAATGACTTAATAAAATGGAAATTAATGATCCATGGTTGGATATGAATATGCAGTTGAGTCAAACTCAACAAGAATGGCAGGATATGCAAGGGTTTAGTTCTTTTCCCCTGCTAGGCTTCGTAGCTCACCTTATTATTTTTCAGGTACCAGTCAAGCTGATAAGGGGAAGGCTATTGAATGAAATGGATGAAGGCTAAACCGATGATGTCAAATTTTTTATTGTGTATGTATGTTGACGATGAGTATGAGGTATGTCCTATTATTTGACAACTAGCCCAATGCATTCTGTATATTTTATGTTGATGGTGCATGTATGGGATTCACTTGAACTTTGAGTTAGCAAGCAGATGTTAGTGATGCATTATGATGAATTGTATGGAGACCGAGTCTCCTTCAAGTGCTTTATAACCATTATATTGTCTATTTGGTAAAGCTCATTGCATGCGCTAAACAAATTAGTCCAAAAAATAGGGGACACTCCACCAAAATTTTGGTACAAATTAGTAGTTAAAAGAAAAGAAAACAAATTCATATTAGCTAAATAGTGACTTGCACAAGATGAGAATTTAGCTTTCTCAATACTTCTGTTGTGATAAATAAAAAAAATAAAAGATGAAAGATGAAAAAGGGCCACGTAGGCTTTGCTTGGCCCAATCACTATGTTTGATTTTGTTAAATCATAGCCTTAGGGATTGGGATCGTGATAGCTTGGTATCAGAGCAAGGCATAGGTCACTTGGGAAAAAACTTGTTTTGCTAGCTTAAAATTGTTTTTAAGGAAATGCTTGTACTTAATCTCTTAGGACATACTAGGATTGACTCTTGATGACTATCAACTTGTTTGATAGGTTGATTAACTATAACTATTTGATATTTTGAAAAGCATAGGTTCTAGTCTTGGAGGATCTACATTGTGTGCATGTGATCCTGGATAGGAAGTTGTTGAATAGATGGCACCATCTATAAAGGGTATTAGACCATATGAGGATTGGACTTGGGAAGTCTCACTCACATAATTGCAAGGACAAGAAGAGGAAGGGATATCCTCCTCAGGCATAGAGTACTTAGGCACGTTCTCTACTATTTGGAATAGCTAGTAAGACTTGTTTTAACTGTGACCAATAAGGTCAATTTAGGAGGGATTTCCATAGGCTAGGATCATTAAAGGACAGTGTGGAGAGTAAAAATGGACCATGTGTCCAAAGATGTTAACCTACACAGAGGTCAGATGTGCTAGTCAAAGGTGCACAGCCCACCTTTGAGTAAAGGACACAGGGAAGAGTTTGTGCAGTGATACAGTTAGAAGCTCAACTAGATAGTATTGTCATATAAGGTACATTTTTACTATTTCATACTTGGGTTAGAGTGCTGTTTGACTCTAGTATGACACATTCTTTTGTTTCATCTTCAGTTGTTTATGACTTGGACACCAAACCACTAAACTCAACATTGTAAGTTGAGTTGCAAATAGGGATGAGTATTAACTCAAATAGAGTTTGTCCAGGATGAGATAATAACATGGCAAGTCATAGGGTGACGCATGATTTGTATTTCATTGTGTTTTTATTTTCTTGTATGTAATTGAAGTTTGATTTACGATTTATACTTTTGTGTAGCTGATGAAGGGGGCCTAAGAAGGCGGCTGATGAGGGCAATTGCATGTGGCACTGGCAGGCTTCTAGGTGCTCACGATATGATCATGGGTTGAGTTTAGATGAATTGTGAGATTCTTTTTACATGCATGATTTGATTTGAGATTTGGTTTTTGGAATAAATTTGCCGATAATGAGCTGATAGGCTGAGATGTACATTCGGCATGGGTTTTCCTGTGGTCAGTTGACATGCTCTAATATGGTTTTGGCATGGATTTTCTATTTTATCACTAATTTATTCATACTAACTGCATGGATTATCCTTACATGGATACCTTATGATTTTACATGTACTGATATTGTACATGGGTGAGATTATGTTATGCTAATTGTGATACACATGATCATGATTAATTTTGATTTAACTTAGTAGGGATTTTGCCTACTTAGTGATTTAATATATTACTAGATGGATATTACTTTTTATGATGCAATCTTGGAGATGGATTTCTTGCCCGATTATTGATTGTAATAAAAAAAGGGTTGCTTTTGTCTTGCCTAGTGGAGTTAATTTTTATTTGTCCATGATAGGTCAGTGGTAGCCATGATGGGTCATGAGGATGGTGATGCCAGAATTGAATCCATTCCAGACGAAAAGGAATTTGCAAATTTTTTCCCAAATGAATTACCAAGCTTACCTCTAAGGAGGAAAGTCGACTTTGCTATTGAGCTTTATCCTGGTGTTTCTCCAATTTCAGTTGCTCCATATCAAATGGCACACTGAGGTTATGTATTGATTACCAACAATTGAATAGGGTGACGACTAAGAACAAATACTCATTGCCTATGATTGATGACCTATTTAATAAACTTGAGGTCTAAGGAGGATCATGAACAATATTTGTCTATTGCACTACAGTTATTGAGGGGACACTAGCTGTATGCAAAACTTAGCAAATGTGAGATTCTGGCAACCAAGGTAAATTTCCTTAGTCGTGTAGTTTCTAGTGATGGGATTTCAGTTGACCTATCAATGATTGAAGCGGTGTTGACTTGGCATGTTATTATAAGAGATTTGTAAAGTACTTCTCATGCATTAAAACATCCATGACAAGGCTTATGAAAAAAGGGTGTGGCATTTGAATGGGACAATTCATGTCAGCAGTTATTTCAAGAGCTAATGAGACAATTGACATTAGCATCTGTGCTTATCATTCCTGAGCAAGGTGTGGGTTATGCAATGTATTGTGATGCCTCACACTGAGGATTGGGATGTCTCCTAATTCAAGAGGAAGAGTAGTGGCACATGATTCCCATCAGTTGAAGCCAAATGAGAAGAAATACCTCACATATGACTTAGAGCTGACAACAGTGGTGCTTACATTGAAACTTTAGAAGCATTATTTGTATGGTGAAATGTTTGATGTCTTCATTGACCACAAAAGTTTGAAGTACATCTTGACTAAAAAATATTTAAATTTGAGGTAGATTAGATTGATTAAGTACTTGGAGAACTTTGATTTTACACTTCATTATCACCCAGGAAAGGCAAACTTGTTGCAGATGCACTGAGTGGAAAATATGGACGTTTGATGGCAGCACTTCGAGGTTTTAAACAGAAGGCACATGAGTCATTGACTAAGTATGACTTACTCATTGGCTCATCTGAAAGTTGTACATTTTTATGTCAAATGACTACCCAACCTTCTATATTACAAAAATCTTTGCAGGCTTAGATAGAAGATGGTGAGAGTATTAAGCATTGGACCATGACTCTTCTCGTGGGTTACAGTATTTGAGTAGGCCTTTAGTATCACTAGTTGATGAAGTTAGGAGTGAACAGTTGAGTGAGGCTCACCAATCTAAATTTTTTATACATCTTAGTAGCTCAAAGATGTATCATGACCTAAGGAGACACTTTTGGTGGAAAGGCATGAAGAAGGACATTGCTGAGTTTGTTGCTCAATATTTGACACGTCAGTAGTTTTAAGTAGAACATTAGAAACCTACGAGATTACTATAGCCTTTACCATTAGCAGAATGGAAGTGGGAGCACATTACCATAGATTTTGTGGTAGGTCTTTAGCACAATACGCAAGGTTGGAATAACATATGAATAATTGTTCATAGATTGACCAAGTCAACGCACTTCCTGCAGTGATGAGTCAACTATACACATGTGAGATTGTAAGGTTACATGAGGTACTTGTATCTATTGTGTCAGATAGAGATTCGAGGTTTACTTCTTAGTTCTGGAAGTGTTTACAAAAAGTGATAGGTACAAGGTTAACTTTCAGCTATGCATTTCATCCCCAAATAGATAGACAGTTTGAGAGAGTGATTCAAGTGCTCGAAGATATGTTGAGAGCTCATGTGTTAGACTTTCAAGAGAAGTGCGCCAAACATCTGCCATTGGTAGAACTATCATACAACAACAATTTTTAGTCTAGTATAGCGATGGCACCATTTGAGGCATTATATGGTAGGCCGTGCTGATCCCCAGTTTGTTGAGTAGAGGTTGGTGAGACGTCATTTTCAAGCCCTAAGGTAGTCAAAGAAACTATAGAAAAGGTGACGCAAATCAGGCAGTGATTATTGACAGCTCAGGGTAGAACCAAGCGCTATGCTAACTGAAGGAGGCGACCTTTGGAGTTTGAGGTAGGAGATTACATGTTCTTAAAAGCTCAGCCAAGACTAGGAGTGACACATTTTGGAAAATGTGGGATGCTATCTCCTCAATTTATTAGACCATTCAAGATTCCAGAGAGGGTTGGAGAAGTTACTTATTGTTTGGCCTTGCCTCCACAATTATCACAAATTCATGATGTTTTTCATGTGTCGATGCTGTAGAAGTATGAGCAAGACCCTTCTCATGTTCTTAACTAGATAGATCTTTCCATTCAAGAGGATGTTTCATATGAGGAGAAACTAATACAAGTGGTTGTCCAAAGGGAGCAGGTTTTTTGTAGAAAAGTGATACCACTTGTAAAGGTGATATGGCAACATCATGGGACAAGGCACATGGTGGCTAGAGTAAAAAATCTAGCTAAACAGAGCCACAAATTTGGTGATTCCTATTTCTTCAGCAAAACGGAACAACAACGATAACTGTCAACCACCCTCGCACTCTTTCCCTCTCTTTGTTGGATCCTTGCTTCATCAGTAACAGGAAGTGAAGCAAATTACAATCTTTGCATTGCACCAACTGCATGCTTGTCCTAGGTAAGCCTTCAACTCTCCCTTTCCCCTTCATTTTCATTCATTTGCATGATTATGTCTATTTTATGATGAACTTGGATGGTGAAAAACCCATCAAATTTAGTGAGAACAGTAGAAGGAACAATGTTGGATCGATAATCCAAACCGTTCATCTTGTTCATTGAGTGATCTAAGTGATACCCCTTTAATTTCACAAAAATCTGTCAAGTAACAGCACTGAAATCTACACGCACACACACACAAAAAGCAACACCTATGATTTGTAAAAAACCTCAAAAAAGTCTTCGAAAAAATAGTTGTTTAGTAGAAATTGAAAGGGGAAAACATTGAAAAACAAAAACTTAGCAAATTTTGAACATTTCCATGAAAAAACTTTGCAAAAACAATATTGCTTATGTCGCCAGTGACACCAAAATCTGATCACCTTCTCTGACGATGATGACATTTTTCGATGAACCCCTAAAAAATGTGAAAATTTGAAATTTTTGTGATTTGAATAAATCACACCTAATCTTTTCATCTATGAAAACAAATCGTTGATCATGAAACAATTGGTCCATGAATTTTTTATCAAAAACTTGATAGTTCATAGGAAAACTGAGATCTCAACATCATATTGTTAAAAATGCAATTGGAGGATAGATCTATGTAAAATATGACTTTAATTAAACATCAGTAATGAATTGTGACAAAAAATGACAAACCAATTATGAATTATTTGATGGAAGATTTGATCTGACCATCCAAAATTCGATTGGTGGTGATCAAAGGTTAAGAAAGGCTATTAAACCATGGATTATGGTTTAAATCATTGAATTGTTAAAAAACTTACCTTAAATGTTGGAAACTAAAACTTTTAGAGGTAAGCACTCAATCTGGACCTCCAATTTAAGACCAATAATGCTTATCTAAGTAGATAGTGACCAATTGGTCTACTGATTGTCGATCTAGGTATATGAGGTTGGATCGATGACATTACGAATAGAGATCTAGAAGTAATTATAGTAAATTGCATAGAATTCTAAAATTTACTTAGAACTTGTATTCTTAGCACGCATTTTGAACTCAGTTTGAACGACATTGGTAATTGAATTATAAATTGTACTACAAATGCAAGTAAGGATCCTAAACCCTTCTTTATCCTTAAATTCTTGTTGATCTGTCCACTTGAAATTAACTTTAAGAATGTGTATAATAAATAGATTATCATATTAGATGAATGGATGATATGAATTGCAATTACATATTGAAATTGTCCAATGATATTCTGATTAACTATGCTTAACTATTATGATGATGCAAGTTGTGATAAAATGGTAAATCCCTAGATTGTAAGCCTTAAGGGCCTCTTGGTAAGCTATAACGACACCTTCTAAGATGGTAAACCTTGAGGGAAACGGCTACCTAGTTGATTGCAACTAAGGTGAAGCCACCCAAGATGAAAAAACACAAGGAACTGGTCAATTATTGAGCCTTCCAAGACAGTAAACCCTAAGGGAAAGGGCTACCTAGTCCTTTTCAATCATGGTGGAGCCACCCAAGATGGTAAACCCTAAGGGATGAGCTGTCATACTTGAGTCTCCCAAGATTGTAAATCCTTAGGGAAAGGGCTACCTAGTTGATTACGACTATGGTGAGCCTCCCAAGATGGTAAATCCTAAGGGACCCTGACAATGAAACTACCCAAGATGGTACCCTGAGGGAAAGGGCTGCTTGGTTTTTTAGAATCATGGTGGAGCCACCCAAGATGGTAAACCCTGAGGGTCTAGTTGCCCTATGTATGATACTCATTGTGGGCTGCCCAAGATGGTAAACCTTGAGGGAGATGATTACTAGATCATAATGATGATGTCATGCTTGTTTATTATTGTCGAGGAAACTCTCAAATGAAATTCTTTCCTATACAATTTTATTGAATGTTATGCTTATGGTTTTGTATTTTAAATTTGGAATAAAGTTCATAACTTCATTACTCACCTGTGAAATAGAAATGAACGTCCTATGGTTGGACGTGAATGAGGAATTGATATTGCATGAGTTTATTTGCATGCTTTAAATGTCTTGTGGTTAGACATGAATGAGGAGTTGATATTGCATGGATTTATCTACAGCTATGGTTATTGCTTTATAGTTTAAATTTGGAATAAACTATAATTATGTACTAATACTAGTATGTTATATCTGATCATACATGCTACTTACTTTGTTGATGACAGAATAAAATGGAAATGAATGTTCCATGGTTGGATATGAATATGCAGTTGAGCTAAGCTCAAAAAGAATGGTAGGATATGCAAGGGTTTAGTTATATTCCCTTACAAGGCTTCGCAGCTCACCTTATTATTTTTTAGGTTCCAATCAAGCTGATAAGGGGAAGGCTATTGAATGAAATGAATAAAGGCTAACTGATGATGTCAAATTTTGTATTGTATATGTATGTTGACAATAAGTATGAGCTATGTCATATTATTTGACAATTAGCCCTATGCATCCTGTATGTTTTATGTTGATGGCGCATATATGGGATTCACTTGAACTTCGAGTTAGCAAGCTGATGTTAGTGATGTATTATGATGAATTGTATGGAGACTGAGTCTCCTTTAAGGGCTTTTTAACTATTTAAATGCATAAGTCCGTAAAACAGGAAAGACTACCAAAATTTTGGTAGAATTTAGTAGTTAAGAGAAAAAAAATAAATCTCTATTAGCTAAACAGTGACTTGCACAGGACAAGAGCATTTAGCTCTCTCAATTCTTCTGCTATGATTTAAAAAATAAAAAATGAAAAAGAACGACGTAGGCTTTGCTCATCCCAATCACTATGTTTGATTTTGTTAAATTGCAGCCTCAAGGATTGGGGTTGCGACAATATAATAGCATATAACTGAGCTTAAGTGATCCCTTTTTAAGAGGTGCAACTAATACAGTCCTAATTAATATGCAACATTTAATTTTCAAGTCAAGCTATATGATATTTACTCCCAACCACAATACAAAACTAATTATCATGCAACTCCTAATCTAGGAAATTTAATGAGAATAGAAAAGCTTACAATGGGTCTTTGATAAAGTGTTCTCATACAAGTGTGGGTTCACGTACATGCCATCTCCTCTTCCAAGTTAGGATGGCCTACCCATGACCTGTATTATTACGAACCCTTTTTGAATTCATTGTGATTAAATAAAATACATTCATGTTCTCACTATAATTTAATCAAAATAAAATTTTATAAATTATCCTAATTTCTTTCAATTCTTGATCTAAATTCCTACAAAAATAAAAGACAAAAGTAAGAACCAAAAATTCACAAGAATAAGGAGATATAATGCAAAATATACCACTAAAATGAATGGGTCCCTCAAACATATGATTTGTGGTAAAGTAATTAACCTAGATTTTAATTAAAATCTATTGCGAGTCCTTGACAATGGCACAACTTGATGTGTTTTAAAAATGTAATCGCAAATGCATAGCTCTACTATAACATAGACACAACAAGTAGGAGTCAATCCATAGAGACTATTGATAATTGAATTTTAATTGAAACCTATATAACTACTTTAACCTAGCCAAATAATTTACTGAACTAAATTAATCACCTAAAATTCTAAAAATCATAGAAATCACATAAAATGCTAAAAATTAAATGTAAGCCTAGGATTTAAAAAATCCAATCTATTAGAATTAATCTTTTTAGAATGAAACTATCTAGATGTTGATCTACACATATTAATAGAATTTTAATAACTCTAAAAACACAAAAAATGTCTTTGTTAATGATGAAAGCAAGTGGTACCGTGGTTTGGAATAGGCTCAACAATGCTCTTGTTGAGTGATACGGTACCACTTGCTTTCATCATTAACAAAGTGCATTATACTTGTTATGTCACTCAACAAGCACATTAGACACTGGCAACCCCAAGTAAAACACCTCACTCAATCACCATCCCCGACATCCCATGTATTTTATGTTAAGACACGCACAATCCAAGAAAAAGTGACACACACATCCTTCTCATCATTCAAAAACCCCACATGAAATATAACATTTAAGAGAGGGCGAGAGAGATATAGCTAACATTTCTAGCACCAGGACCCAAGCAACAAGCAACTCACGAAGCTGCATGCACCATACATAAGCTTCACCACCATCCCTTTTCTTCTTTTATTTTCACGCAATAACCAAAGATCTCAATGTTTCAACCTTAGGATGAATGGTTGGGATTTCCATGAGATATTCTATAAAAATAAAAATAAAAGACATTATTTTATGGCTCATTCTTTTTCATCTGCTGGATTAGTATGCCTTAAGATGGATAGCTAGAATTCCATAAAGATTTTTTTATACAAACTGATTCTCCTTTATTTTTCACTCATCCCACCATTTTTACCTCCAACAAATCAGATTTAAGTGAAAAACACATCTTCTCCTATGGCAAACACTTTTTGTTCTCCTTGAAAAATGGTGGACAACCTATCAAAATTTTCTTCACTAATCATGGTTCAGTCTTTTCTCTCTTGGATGACTTCTTTCTATTGGTCAATCCTAAGTCAAATGGCTTCTCATTGATTACTTTGGTTGTCCTTGGATTTGTTATGATCTCAAAACTCTTTCTTGAAAGTCTCAAATAAAAACTGACGACAGATTTTTCATTGTTTGTGTCTCACCTCCCCCTTTATTTTTCTCCACCAAGCATACTTATCCCTTCATGTATTTCACATGGATTTGATGTACCTCCTTTATATAGAAAATTCATGATACATATGTAGATGGTCCAAATTCTAAAGTCTACAGACAGAAAGTTAGGGTTTTTAGTCACCAGTGGGGCTTAGGTTGATTATACTTCACACATATGTGCTTCCTCTAACTTGTGTGGCTATCAAACTTCACTTAGAAGCTCTCCAAATATCATAGAATGCATGCATACATGCAACGAAGTTTTAACACCCTATGTTTTGATCTTTATAGCCTCTTTTGTGTAGATAATGTTTGATGATGCTTCTAGGGTTTTTTACAATGCTAAAAATGATAATAACACCTATTTTGTATTCTGAGCTTTTACACTTCAATAAATTTGGTAGGTGGGTCCATGATGATTGTCGAACTCTAGATTATCCATCTATTAAGGTATGGAATACCAAAAATGTGATAGCCTAGGTTTTCAAATTCCTTTTTAAGAAATATTTTTGAAAGGTGGGATCCTTATTTGAAAATATCTTTTAGAAAAAAATAGCGAAAATATTTTTCTTTAAAAAGACCTTTCAAAAAATCCCGAGTGTCATAAGACCGATCAAAACACATTCATCAGTTCTAAAATCAAACATTTTTACATTTAAATGTGACAAGTCAAAAACTTATCATTTCTAAGAAATCTGTCCAATTACAGCCCACAGTCCAATATATATTAAGCATATTTATACATGCCTAAACTGTTTATAATAGTTACATAACTACTTGGCCATCTCACAACATTTATAAAACATACAGATCATACATACACTATCTATACCCTCTCTATTCTACGCGCCTGGTCTCAACACTCTTGCCTTTCCCTTCTTCACATTTATCAGTAGAGTTGGTGAGGTGAGTATAGGGGAATATACTCAGCAGGTAAAACTAAGATCAGAAATATAAATCAATGCAAATTCACATCCATGCACTAATGCATACAGTGAAATAACCATATAACATTAGCATACCTTTCAAATTTTCTATCCAAGGTTTCAAGTCATCCAAGTGCAATACAAGTGTAAGAATAATATGATATGTTGACATCAAAAGAGTACTTAGTAAAATAGTGCACAAATTGATGATAAATTAGTTAAGCACTAAAATCTCTATTTAAATAACATATAGGAAAGTCCTTGTCAATTTATGTGAAACATATCGATTCTCAACATGCAAATATGAATATATCAAACCTCAATTCATACAAGGCATTGTCATGGCTAGTGGCTTGGGTATTTATGATCCTATCATACGCGTGTTGCCAAAAATCAACCTATGGCAACTACCCTATAATGAGACACCGTGACATTACAGCAACTACCCAATCATGGGACACTGTAGTAAAAGAATACATGGACCACTATGTTGCAGCAACTGCTCAATAGTGGGACATCACATGCTCAAACGTTGACAGCAACTGCATGAGACTTATCACTATCTCACATGGGAGGAGAACAAATTGCGTAGTGTAGCCATCCCATGATGTCACACTCAAAATCTAACCACTTAGGCCTGGTGTCAAAAAAACAACCATTGGAAGGTGGGTGGCCATCCCTATAACCCTCTTATCATAGTGTCCACTAGGTGAAACACCTACTTAAAACAAATCCTCTGCAAACCAATGGATGAAAATCTAGGTACCATAGTACCCTCAACGACATATTAGTCACTAATCACATAATCAAATCCTGATCATGGTCTTAAAATACATATTTTTCATTTAAATGTCAATGGATGTCAAATATAAATAATGCATGAGATTTAATTAGGACAATTACCCATAATGTTCTTTTTATGTTTTCTAATATAATAATAATAGTAAACTACTTATATTTTTAATGAAAATTTGATAGAGTTTTTCCTGTTTATAGGACAATGCACATTTAATGCATGTGGTTTGTATCACCTAATAATCATAATTTCATATTTATATAAAAATGGAGACTCTGTCTCCTGACAATTTCATCCACAGATAATTCAAAAGTTTTCTCATAATTCAAGTCATGAGAATGTTGTTTTTGAATCCTAAGGATAATCATCAACTACCATTATATGTAGAATTACATGTACTTAACAAAACAATCCATAACTGAAATAAATATGAAAACTTAGCAATCTTAGAATTTACCCACCTCAACCTAATGATTTAGAATCACCAAAATCGATTACCAGTCAATTTGGATGTTGCTCGACAAATCAGAAAATGAGGATCAAGCCTTCTATCATCAACTATGAATCAATCTAAGAAATATAAAATAAATATTATAATTTAGTCTCTTGATCACTGATTCATACATTAATATTCTAATTTGAACTATCAAATTGTCCTTGATTTGTCGTTTAACCTAATATCAGATATCTTTGAGTGTTGGAGAATTTAATTTCACACATCAATGAATCAGATCTAATGTTTTAGGCTAAATTACCCAAATCTAAGCTCCAGAATGATCAGATCTACAAAGTAACTATCCAATCAATATTTGTACATTTAATAGGTTTTTCACTCATTGTTTTCAATCCAAATTGTCCTCCACATGTAATTCACATAATCATATTCATAAGTCTACTATCTAATTGTGTTTTCAACGATCAAATTTGTAGATCTAACACTACTCATGCATCATGTTTAGATAAAAAAAATTCAATGGTCAGATGATCTCCAATCAAACTTTCATTGACACGGATGCAAAATTCACTCAATCAAGATTCCATCGCATATAATTTTCCCCAAATTTTGTTCATCAGAATGTGGTCACCAGCGCCTAAATTTGGTCACTGTTGCTGGAGAAGATGATCGAAAAGCAGTCTCTACCGACGACTGTTATACAATACAAAAATATGACTCTTTTATGAAATCGAAACATGGGTTTTGTAGATCTCTACTTTACCTTCATTCCCTTTAATTTGGAAGCATTTCACTATCATTTTCCCTTTAAAAAAATTGTCAAAAATGGTTGCAATTGTCGAAAAACCATTTTTGGTCCAAATCTCTTTGATTTTCACTTTTTGAGTGAGATTTGAGATGGGTTTTCTCTAATCTATCTCCTAGACTTATTTTCCACACGTTTTCTATCGATTTCAAAGTTTTTCCACCATTTGTTACTGTGCAAACAAGAAATACAGTCATTAGGAGAGAAAATGAAGGGGAAGAGGGAATCGAAATGCAATGTGAGAGAGAGGAGATGCCACGATGGAGAGAATGGAGGGAGAAATTGGGGGAAGAGGGGAGGCGGTGGGCGTCCCTGGCTCCTTCCCTATGTGATAGGCGACTAGGGGTAGAACTCCACGCATTGAGCTCCCCCTGGTCATTTGTTGCATGGGGCCCATCAGTTGAGAGGGGGTGCCAATATCAATTTGTCCACCTCTGTAATTTAGTAAAATTTTCACCTCTCTTATGTCTGAACTTCGTTTTGCGCAAAATTAGTGTCGTTGGAAAGCTCTCGTTGCATACCTTCTAATTTTTTAGGTTTCAAAGTAAAATTCAAACGAAAACTTCAACTTTTGTACTCAAAACTCTTGTTTTAATTATAATACAAATGTAAGGTTGTTACAAAAAATACCCATTTTTACAATTATATAATAATCCTACAAAATATGAAAATAACCCTAATTAGTGATGTTTATGTTAAAACAAGGGCTAAAACTTGCTAAATATAGAGGTATTATATGAAATAATTCTATGCTTATCAATTCCCAACCGATGTAAAATATTTTAGCAAATCATACGTCATGAATCTAAACACATTCCCTTAGGCTAGGGAATTTCTCATATATAAATGCTACATCAAAGCCTAGATGAAGTGAGAAATGAGCAAGTGCTACTAGGATGTTCTTTTGTAAGTGACATGTGGCATAGGATCCTAGGTGCAAGGGGAAATGGACAAGGGTTGCTTAAGAGTTCCTTCAAAAGTAACACACTGCATTAGAACCAAATTAAGTTGGAAGTAGGTAGGGGTTCTCGTAATCTTCTACATGTGTGCATGTAAAGAGACTCGCTTAGGAGAATAAGATTCATATTACCACATGGAATATAGACACGTTGACATGTACAAGTATAGAGTTAGTAGACACAATGAAACATAGGAGAGCCAATATAACTCGTTCCTAAGAAACCAAGTGGTAAGGAGCTAAAACAAGAGAAACCAATGAGTATAAGCTATATTACATAGGAAACGACGATAATAGAAATGACATAGGTATAAGGAATTAAAGGATAATGTTGTAGACATTTGAAAAACCAATGACAAAATTCTACTAATAAAACTTGTCCTAAGAGAGAAGATCACAAATGTTATGTGTATATATCCCACGGGTAGGGTTAGAAGATAGAATCAAGAAATAGTTATGGGAAGATATGGAATAGTATTTGAAATTCCTAACACATAAGGGATATTTATAGAAGTAGACTTAAATGGTGATGTTGGAAAAGAAAAGGAAGGATATGATAGGGTACGTGGAGGATATGTTGTTGGAGAAAGAAATGAGAAGTGAGAAGCTATCCTCAATTTTTCTTTGACATATAACCTAGCTTTAGCCAAACACATCCTTTAAGAAGAGGCATGGACACTTAATCTTTGAAACTAGATCATGTAAAAGCCAAATAGGCTTTTTCTATTTAGGAATACTAAAAGATCAATATGTGAGAATTGTAATGTGATATCATGTGAGAGTTTGAGCACACAACATAGGTTAATGGCTATGTGTATTTTACATTTAGACATAGAAGGAAGTAAATGAACTCAATAGGTGTTAAAAAACTTAAGTTGTAGAGCTTAAAAGGATGCAAGATAATATCATTCATGTAGAAGTTGATGGTGGAAGGAAAGTGGAATAATAAAACAGAAGTAAACACCATATAGACAATATGGCTAAGTCAATGAAGAAAGTGACAGAAGATGTTCTAAGAGTACCTAAAGGTAGAAGGCAATCAGTAAACTTGGTGGTGGAGTGGAAAAGTGCAAAAAGTTATTAAAGAGAAATGGGTGTGTTTTAAAGCATGGTATAGGACTAGGAATAACATAAACTTTGATCAATATAATAATGCTAAAAAGGTTGCTAAGAGGGTAGTAAGTGATGCTAAGCTCAAGGCATATGATGATCTATATAATAGATTAGAGAAAAGAGAAGGTGAGAAAGATGTGTTCAAACTTGCAAAAATAAGAGAACTAAAGAGTAAGGGCATAGACCACATTCAATGTATAAAAGTAATGACAAATGGTACTAGTTAAAGACAACAAAATCAATCAAAGATGGGAAAGTTGCCTCATAAATTGCTAAATGACAATTTTTTTGAGAATATAGAGATTGAAAGGGCCGTAAATCCAAATAACGTTAGAATATATATATATATATATATATATATATATATATATATATGCACCTGAAGTGAAAGATGCCTTGAAAAAGATGAAATCAGGAAAGGCTTTGAGGTTTGAAAATATATGGGAGATACTATAGTACGTCTGTTGATAGAGTTATTTAACAGGATTGTAAATCAAAGAAAATGTCAAATGAATAGAGGAAAAGCTCTAGCATTCTAATCTATAAGAATAAAGAAGACATACAAAATTACACTAATTATTATGGGTTCAAACTTATAATCCACATTATGGAACTTTGAGAAAAAGTGATTGAGAATAAGTTACAACATGAGATGAGTTTTATCAGAAAACTAGTTTGGTTTCATACTTGGGAGGTCTACCATGGGAGCTATTTTCCTGATTAGACAATTGATAGAGAAATATAGGAATAGGAGGAAGGACATCCACATGGTCTTTATTGGCTTAGAATAAGTTTATTATATGGTCCCCAGAGAGTTAATATGGTGAGTGTTAGGAGAAAATGGATTTTCACTAAGGTATATAGACATAATCAAGGATATATATGAGGAAGCGTTAATAAATGTTAAGACCACTAATAGAGAGACTACTTATTTACATATCACTATAGGATTGTACTAAGGATTAGCATTGAGCCCATACCATTTCACATTAGTTATGGATGAGTTTACAAAATAGCTACACAAGAAGATTCTATGGTGCATGTTTTTCACAAATGATATAGTTTTGGTTGATAAGAAAAGAGAGGGTATAAACACAAAGGTTGAGTTGTGCAGAGACACTATAGAATTTACAGGATTTAAAATTAGCCAAAGTAAGGTAGAGTATAAGGAACGCAATTTTAGTAAGGAAAAGAGTGACAATGAAAATAACAATAAAGATTGATAACCAAGAAGTCCCCCCAAAAGACCACTTTCAATACTTGGGATCTATAATTCATTAGAGGGAGAGATTGAGAAGGATGTTACTCATAGAATCCAAGTGGATTGGACTAAATGGATATGTGCTTCTAGAGTCTTATGTGATCAATAGATGTCCACTCTAACTAAAAGGAAAATTCTAAAGGATGGCTATGAGGCCGGCCATACTCTATGGATCAGTCTTAGGCAACTAAGAAACAAAATGTACATAGGATGAGCATAACTGAAATGAGGATGTTGAGATGGATGAGCAACAAGACAAAAATGATAGAATTAAAAATGAAAACATTAGAGAAAAATTATAAGTAGCACCAATTGTGGCGACCCGGGTTTTTGAAATACATTTTTTTGTTATTTATTTTCAAATGGTGGTTGACCAATTTTGCAAACGTTTTGAAAACTTAAGCAGCGAAAAAAAAAAAAATCTTTGAAATTCTTTTCATAAAACCTGAATGCCACATTTCACTTAAATATATATACATAATTTTGTGTACAACATATGTTTCCAACAAAACTCATTTTATTAAAATTACAAGATCGATCCAATGGTTCACATACACAGCCCCTTTATTATATCTTATGTCCAAAATACACAAATCAAAATACAATCCAATCCTTTCACAAATATACACAGTCTTGATCAACAGTATGGTCTTCGTCTTCCCATATTGTATCCCTCCATTCTTTTCTTTATGTATCTGAGATATTGTAAACATTCAAACATTTACAATATCTCAATAATCTATGCTTGGTAGGGAATTCAAGAACATATGGAATTGTATAATACAAAAGTAAAGTATTCATAATCATCATATTCCATATGAATCACATAATTCAATTTCCATGAACCATACCATATATGATCATTCTATCATAAAATATATCATGTAACATCTACTATGATAATTCCAAAACACTCACCACTATATCGTATGTATATATATACGGTCAAAAACTGTGAAAAATAGTCATTATCTCAAACATCAATAATCATACTAAGATATACTGAGTTGATAAATCATCCAAACTTTTGTTGGAAAAATACTCCCTCATTAGGTTAGTATAGGCATCTCACAATGGCATGCATCATATGCAAAATACTCAAGGACTATCATACTACAGTCTGATCAATACTAGCGCGCTCAGATAACTATCATGTTCACCGCTGATACCACAGAGGAAAATATTGTGTCACTGCCAATATGGGGAGATAGGACTTTCACAATGGGGCCTTCCCATAATTACCCCACCCAACTTTTGGCCTCTCTTTGGGCAAGGTATCATAATATCATCAAATTTCGGAAAGCGGGTGGCCAAACCCTCATAACTTTCCTAGCGTAGCCTCCATGCTTGTATTTAAAATACTTCTTGCACATCTCAAATGATCTATTTGTTTATATTATCATCCTTGTATTCAATATCCTCATACTAAGGATATAATTTCATTTCTAGATTTAGGGATCCTCATTTACAATGAATGATACCCATGTTTATGTAAGTTTAGGGATTAATCATTTATTGTAAATGATCCCCATTTCCTTTAATTTGGTATTCATATACCAAATGTTATTAAGTGTAAGGATACTCATTTGAGACAAATGATATCCATTATCATTATGTTCTTATCTAAGTTTAGGGGTAATCATAAATGATACGCATGTATTTATTATGTATTCCATCCAATTTCAATAGTTATTTCAATCTCATATACTTGAATTATGATTCAAATGCAATTAAGCATTTTATCATTCTTAAGCATTATAATCTATGTATAACAACAATTCCATAGACCACAGGTCTTGTATTCTTAAAGTTCCACCTACCTTTATGTAGCGATCCATCCCTTCAGATCCTCCATGATTGACATATGTAATCTGTAAATTGTTTGTACAATTTTGGATAATCTCCTATTTATATTCCTTATCTAATCTTATCCTTTGATATAAAGGATCTAGATATGTCTTTGTGTTCCTATCATCCATTATAATCTATCTTCCTTAGATAGTATTTATCCTATTGATCAATAGATCTGACAGTTAGAATGATCTTCTAATCTTTTAGATCTAAGTATTTTCTATCTCTAAGTCTTTATGTGTCCATCTCTTTGATCATGATCTTTCATAGATCCTTTGGTCAACAATCTATACTTGTTGATAAAGATCAAGGTCCTAGATTTTCTATCATCTAGTTCTTCTTTGATATAAGTTCAGTTATTTGATCATGCCTAAAGAGGATGATCCTAGTGTTGTTCCTTGAGTGATATTTGTCAAGGGTTTGGATTATCTAATCTAATGATCTAAATTTGTCTACAACATACATACATGGATACATAATAAAATACAACATTAGGATTCTTATTGTCCTTAATCATTTAAGATCTCCTTATGGATCTTGTTTGATCTTGATTATCTTACTAACCATTTTTATTAAGATTAGATATTTTACAAACCTTTTATGATCTTATTCTTATTAATCAACTAGTTAATGTTTTACTGGTTGAAGATAGCTTATTTGATCCTAAGTCTAGACTGCTCCTCTTATTTCCAATTGACTAAGGCTTACTAATTAAACGGCTGAACACAAAGTGGTTACTTCAATCCTCATGTAAGAGGCATTTAGACCTCACAACGTCAATGGAAGGTAGGAGAAGAGCAAGGCTCTATTAGAAAACCCCCTTAACCACCATATTTAGCATTCACTAGAGTGACCTTAGCTCAACCCTTCATAAGGTTCCTATGAGCATTTTAACCCTAAGTCCTCTTTCTAATTAATTTTAATTAAGTCCATGAACATTTAAAATGTTATTCATGGGGTTTATTATTCTCCTAGTTTGGTCCAAGGATTTGATAATCCTTATATTGTCCTACTAACTATAGCCCTTATTATCATTAAGTCCATGCCATTCATTCCATGTAAATGTCCTTCAACTCTATTTTTCATTTAATTACATTTTCAATGTAATTTACATAATATAAGCATAAATAAATAAATCCAATAATTAAATCTACTAAGAAATAAAAGACATTTACAATATCATTCAATAATTAACATGCCAAAACTATTCATCATGATCCAACAATCATATTTGATTTCTATTCATTTTTCATCCCATTTAGGGTTTAGATCTTGAGCTTTCATTTTCTTTTAGATCTAATACATTTTCTTAATGTGATTTTATCACTAGATCATTGATGCATCTCATCAAATGATCTGATCCTTCTTGATCCAACCGATCAAGAAGATCTTAAGTCATTTTATCCAATTTAAGGGCATATATCTTAATCTATCCCAAATTATCATCATCAAGTCCATCAATCCATATGATCATAACTTTATATCATCATTCAAATGCATCCACGCTATCCAACCATCCTTGATCAAACTTATCAAGGAGATTACCATTCACTTTTATGGATTTTACTACTTTTAAGAGTCAAGATTGTTTGATGTTTTTCGCAAGTCCATAGGCTATTGTGGTATAGCTAATGCAGGTACGAGTCAATCCCACAGGGACATGCTTTAAGAATTTGGAGTTTTTAATAAAATTTAATTATTTAAAATTAAAATTAATTGGAAAAAATTAATAGAAAGAAATTAGACTTCATCTTCAATTTAACAGTGAAATTCCAGAGGTCTAATTCCAGAAAGAATAGAAAAGAAAACAATAAAACCTTAACTAAACTAAAATTAGAAAAAATTAAAAAATCTAATTCCCTATCTTAAGGCTATCTAATTTCTTCACTTCTGGTATTCCAAATTTTGATCAAACTCTATCAATATATTCAACATGTCATGGATTAATGATCTAATGGATGAATTTATCAGATTCATCAAATTTTTAGAGATCTAATCTAATTAAAGAATTTAATAATTAATAGCTTAGATCTATTTTTAGAACCCAAATTGAAGATCAAGAACAATAATTAAACTAGAAACTATCCTAAAAACACATTATAAATTTTAATTAAAATTCTAAATTAAAAAAGACAAGAAATAAGAGTTTTTCCTTAGTTAAACCAGAGCCTTTGATTTGGTTAAACAAGAATAGATAAGATAGTTCCTAGATTAACTATGGAATAACACAGAATGCGAATAACCAAAACAAAAATAACATAAAATGTGAATAGTAACAGTAACAGGACAGAACATGTAATTTGAAATATTCTAATAAGGGCAAAATTGGAATTTTCCCCAAAACTTCCTTAAAAATTCCATAGACTCCAAATCCACTGGAGAAGATGACTTTGCTAAAGAAGATCCTCGAAAATGATGAGATGTGCAGACGGCTAGGCGTCGTCCTGTTCTGGGTTCGTGCCTGGTTGATGAAGATCTGAGCTGAGGCTTGATGAGGTGTCGATGACTAAGCATGCTAGCCGGTGGAGGGTTGGAAGCAGAGGAGCCTGGACATCGTCTAATGCAGCAAGAGAGAGAGAGAGCTGGAGAGAATTAGGCATTGACTGGCAGATAGGTGGAAATGGAGAGATGGGAAACAAGTGAGACTTCTAATCTAGGCATCCTCTGGGCTTTGGAATCGACAACCGACTTGGATGAAAGGTTGCCTAGTGGAGTTGGGTATCGGGTCTAGTGTGGCTAGTAGAGAGGGTAGCTATGAAAAACCTGGAAAGGAAAGTGGTGTGGTTAGGTGGAAAAGATGAGCAGAGTGTCTGGCGGTGCTAGGTTGGGCTGGAAGTGGAGACGGTACAGAGATGGAAGAGTGGAGCGTGAGTTGGGATGGCCGATGAATTGGGTCTGATGGGAGCAGAGTGAATTAAAAGGTGATAGAAAAAAGGATTAGGAGTGAGAGAAGGAGGTAGACTAGGTAGGAGATTTGAGGAAGATAAAGGTGTGAACAGACATGGGGATCTGGGTTGATGTGGTGAAGCAGATGGAAACTGGTAAGGTGGTGGATGAAAAAAATAGCACAATGAAAAGTAAGGAAAAAGAAAGTCTAAAAGGAATGCAAAGCAAACAAAGGAAAAACAAACCAGAACTCCCAAAAAAACCTCTTTTCCAACTCCCATAGTTCCCTCTTTATAAGTTTTCATCCCTCCTAATTCTACTCTACCTCTTTCCTTTAAGATTTAGTTTCCTATTAGGACACTTTCTCCTCTTCCAAATTAGGACTCCTCTTCCATTAGAAAACCTTCTTCTTTTAGGAACCCTTCATCCCTTACCTTACTAATCTTCAAACCGATCTGCATCGTTGAAATTAAATCTGAGCCATCCAACCCTCCTTTAGTTGATCTATAAGGCCAAAGACTATATTAGAGTCATCTAAACTGTATATTAAGCATCCACTTAGTTCAATTGATCATCTGGCTGCTAATTTTGACAATTTATGGTTGGATGGTCAATTTGAGCTAATTTTTATATTTTATCCAAAAATTACTAAATTAATGAGTTAGATGGTCCAATTAAATGCTAACGTAGGGGTTTTTTAGCCAAAATTAAACACTTAACACACTCCCCAACCAGCATTTTGCTAGTCCTGAGCAAAACATGCAGAAAACTATTTTACACAAAACTAATACATTGTGCCACTTTCGTAGGTACTCATGATTGCACTTTGCACATGCAACAAGCCCTTGACCCCCTAGGTTACCCCAAATGGATGAGTTAGGCCTTATGAGAATTTGCAGTGAATATACCCACAAAATTTAATAAGGTTGAGTCCTTTGTTTTATCTCAGAGAATCCTCATTTATTAGCAATTTTACTAGTTTTTCACAACTTAATGAAGAGGATTTTACAATTTTACATATCATACACATATTAAAGATATTTTACTTGAGCTATTTCTCAGAGTGCATATGTGTGTATAGCCACATCAATCTTGACTTTTAACTGGATATGCTTACATTCTATTGGAAGTATGCCTTGACCTCAAATCCTCACTAGTATCCGTTCAGAAATAAAACTCTCAGATAAGGGGTTTAAACATATTTCTCTCATTATGTGACCAAATCCAACAAGCTAAGGGTTCACATAATTCTTTTAAATGCTCATGAGACAAAGGAAAGTGATCCATAAGAGTAGATGTTATCGCCAAGAATATTAGGGGTCTTTTACCTTAATTCTTTCTTTTTATCTCCTCTTTAAGGTTATGTCCACCTAAGATCAATAGGTCTTTAACTAGGACAAAATATAGGCTTATGACAAGTTTAAAAAAGAAAGGTATAAAGATTTTAAAGGTTCAAAATTGAGTAAATGTCTTCAATGAATATCTGCTAGGACAACTTTTCTTTTGGGTTTGTACTTGAAGTGAATTTCTCGTTCAGATTTTGGTCTTTCTTTTTTAATTTTTTTTTCCTTTTCTTTTTCTTCTTCGGAAGAAAGACAACTAATTTTTTCTCACTTCTTTAACTTTTTGTCCTATTTTTGAATTTTTTCTACTCTACTCATTTTGAAGATGGGTAGTAGTTATTTATTTTACTAAGTTATTATGGGTTAAGGTGAGTGGGGTAAGAAAGAAAAGGCTTAATAATAGGCTCAAAAGACTAACTAGTGGTATAATATATTGAGTAGGCTTTATGTTTCTGTGCTGAGCAAAGATTGCTTATATCATTTCCTAGGTTTCCTAAAGCCTATCAGATTCAATAAATTTCTAGAATTCAAGCCATTAGTCCTATTTATTCTTGATGTTTAACCAAAACAACGATAATAGGATCACACCAATATATGTATACCGAAGAATTTATGGAATTACTTGTAACTATCTAAAAGAAGATAGTCTCAAACTCTCACTATGTTATAGGTCTCCACTGATTTTCCTCAAGGTCTCTAAGTCATACCTCTATATTAGTCTTGATTATGTGTTGTGTGTAAATGGTTTCTGAGAATTAACTTTCATAAAATACTTCAACACATGAATGATATGCAAAACTAATCATATACATTCCCATTAAGAGGTGAAAATAGTATATGTACTAAATTCTAAACATCAAGTTCTCATCACAGTAAGGGAACTCTACTTTAAAATAAAAAATAAAAAAAATCAAATATTTTTTCAAAAAAATTTCAAAAATTTATTTTTAACTCAAGAAAATTCAAAATCTCTATATGCATCTACACCCCCCAACCTAAATGAAACATTGTCCCCAATGTTTGAAAACATAGGATTCTATATAGAAGTTGAGTGATGTAGACTCTAAACCCTTGGGTTGCCTCCCAATAAGCGCTAAGTTTAACGTCTTCAACCAGACGTAATGATGAGTGCAATGATGAAATGTTGCAAGGCTCTTAAAGTGGTAATCTAAGGTGGATCATGATCTTCAAGTGTCTCTAAAAGTGTCTCATCAATTTCAAGGTCAAGCAGTTCTAGGAAAGGTTTTAACCTTTGACCATTGACCTTTTGGATTTCTCCATCTTTTTCAATCTCGATGGCCCCATGAGGATAGATTGTGCATACTATATAAGGTATGGTCCATCTAGATCTAAATTTTTCTGGGAATAGATGCAATCTAGATTTATATAGTAAAACCTTTTGACCTAGTGTGAAGGATTTTCTTAAAATATGTATATCATGTACAACCTTCATTCAGTCTTTGTACAATTGTATAGACTCATATGCTCCTTTCTTCAATTCTTCCAAGTCATTGAGTTTGAGTTTTCTATGGGTTCCAACAAAATCTAAGTTAAAATTTAGCTTTTTAATAGCCCAATATGCCTTGTGCTCTAACTCTACTAGTAAGTGGCAGGCCTTTCCATAGACCAAGCAGTAGGGTGACATTCTTATAAGGGTTTTATATACTATACGATAAACTTATAAAGTGTCAATAAGTCTCAAAGACTAGTCTTTCCTATTTGGATTGACTATCTTTTCTATAATCCACTTTATTTCCCTATTGGATACCTTTACTTGACCACTAATCTCAGAGTGGTATGGGGTAGCTATCCTAGGGTTCAGGGTTCAGATCTCCACTAGTAGTTAGTAGTGGTTTAACTCATGATTACATATTTTCTGGCTGTTGAATCCATTTGTGGGCCCCACGGAGGTGTGAAAGGACCATTTGCCTTTTATGGAGATAATTCTGTTTTATTCTCCTGAACTCGGAATTGAATGTACTTAGTGGCATTGGAATCGTATTTCTAAGTACATTCTAAATATTATTATTTTAGGTCTCAATTATGAGTAAAATTACTATTTTAGCCTTCTATTCATAAAAATAAAGAAAAATAAGGCTTTTCCATATGGACTCAGAATTTAACATACTTACAGTCATTCTGATCAGTTTTTCAAGTACATTACAAATATCCAAGTTTTAAGTCTTGATTTTATTTTTATAAAGAAATAATTTTTCTGGAACTCAAAGTTCCAGTTCCACTTTTAAAATTTCAACTTTTAATTTTTAATAATTTAATTATATTCATAAAATTTTGGGTTGTTACACCAATAGGTATCAAGATAAGGGGTGGTAGATTTTAGACAATTTGGACATGTCCAATGGAGACCAAAAATGGCTTCGATTAGAAGGACTGAGTTAATTTAAGTCAAAGGCTCTAAGAAGGCAAGGGGAAGGCCCAAAAGGATGTGGATAGAAGTGGTAAGAAAAGATTTAAAAACTTTTGAACTAAATGAAGCCATGATGACAATTGATAGAGAAGAATGGAGGAACAAGATTTATGTACCCGACCCCCAATTGGGACAAGGTTTTGATTATCCTGATGAAATTAAGTGAGGTTCACACACTGGTTAGCAAATGATCTTAACTCTTAGGTCCGTTAAGAATTTACATGATTTACTTTTAAACTTCCTAAGTGATCCATTTTTCTTTGCAATATACTAACTAAAAGATCATTTAATAGATAAGAGCTGAATTCTATGTGTCATCTCTTGCCAACAACCTGTGCTAAAAGAAGGCACATCTGATTTAAGGATCCATTATGGTTATATCTCTCAGATGATTGATTATTTGAAACATTCATCATTTGAAACAGAATGTGGATAGGTGATACCTCGAAAATCTTCTCCGATGGATTGAATTGATACTATAAGTTCTTAAGTTATTTTATCATTGGTTTTTATTGTCTAAGCCATCTAGTATATCTATGGAAAATTGCAATGGTTAGGGGTCACTCAAGGGAGAAGCTTTTTGGTGCATGGGCAGCTTGAATCACCACACTGCTTTAGCATAGTAGAAGTCTAAGAAGTGATGTATGAGGCTTTTTAACCAAGCCTCAAAGTAAGACTCCCTCTCAATTATCTCATTTAACCCAATTAAGTCATTACTATATTAAGAAATGATAAAGTGAGACTCTTTAACCAAGCTTCAAAGTGAGTCTTCCCCTTAGCTTGCTATGTGTCCCATTTAACAACAATAAATGGTTAGTGCATGCAACCATTGAAAGGAAATTACCTAGAGTGAGTGGTTAAATGTGACACATAGTAGCTTGAGAGTGAGAATCAACTTGAGGCTTGGTTAAAGAGCCTCAATTTATCATTTCCCTAGTAGTATTTTACCAATCAAAGGCACTTAACTAAAGTCTAGAGTTAAATTGGACATATGGCAAGTTGAGAGGGAGCCTCACTTTAAGTCTTGGTTGAAGAGCCTCATTTTAGCACTTCCATAATTCTTTTGTGATGGACCCACTTAGATGAACGACCCAACTCTTTCACTTGCTAATGATTCAATCTCCAAGTCCTCTTTAATTGGCAAATTCTTCCTCCCCCTCACAGACAGCTTTCCGTTGAGAAAAAACTGGCTGCTCAACTTTAAATTTTTTTAGTGATCAAGTAGTTCATCAAATTTGAGCTGTACTAGAAGTGTGGTCTATGAAGAAGCCTTCCATTGGGCAAAAAAAATAAATACATGTTAAGCTCACTATTTTTCATATATCCAAGCCGTTCAACTGATTTGTGGTTTTCCCGGATACCAATAATCTCACCAATTTCACACCTTGGGACCGTGCTTCTTGGACCTTTTTATGGTTATATAAATTGGACGGTAAAATGCTTAAATCGTCCATTTCACAGCCCCGCATAATCCAACAGATGAGTTTCTTGGTAGGCAGACCATCCTATACAGCTCAAATCATTCGATATCTACCGGCTTGGATTATATATATATATATATATATATATATATATATATATATATATATATATATATATATATACACACACACACAATAAGCTGCTTTAACCAATCAAGGAGCACTTTTTCCCAATGAAAAGCAACCAAGACGCGAAAAATCCTCCTCCACTTCCTCTCTCTCTCTCTCTCTCTCTCTCTCTCGCACATGCTGCCAGCCATGCGACGAAGTACACCGTGTGAATACTACATCAACATGAGCTGTCAGCGTATTAGAATCTCTCCAAAAAGGCAAGTAAAAAAGGGCCACTTTCTTTATAAAACAACCGACTAATAATACTCTTGATGGGCATCGAAGACTTAATCTCGACCTGCAATGCACAAGCCCACGACCTTGGCACCTAGAACCTGCAACCCGAGAAAATTGAGTATGTTACGCGTGGTTGACCATAGCATTTTAAGCAAAAATAAAGCAAAACCAGCAATTTTGATGCTATGCTTACCTGTGATTACACGTCTTGGGGAATCTCATTTCAATTTGTTCTCCGCTACAGGTCAACTGCAGCGATATGCTAATCAAAGGATTTCCACCCGGTCTCAATAATCCAACGGTGCACATCAGATCGAGTTTTCTCCATAAGTGGGTCCCAGCCTACTGACAAGTCCAAGATGATCATGCAAGTCGAGGCCCATGTGTTACGGTTCCGCATTTGCAGCACACGAATTTAACCAAAGTACCCACTTCATTTTATTTTATTTTTTCCCTTACAACGAACAACTATGAAGCAAACTACCTTCATGAAGCAAACTATCGAATATATAATTCTAATTCCTAATTCTGATTAAAATCTCTCCAATAAGAGAAAAATTATATCTTGAACCTCCGAGCACTTTAATTATCACACAAATTCAGTAAATCTAGGATTGTTCGTTGCAGAAACAATGGATCTCATCTAATTGAAGAATTTTTCTCATATATATACCGTAAAGTTTCACCAAAATCTCACATGGCCCCCATGTTTCAAACTAGTTGACTTGAGGTCTCCAGGATACGTTTCAAACGGAGGACTTAAGGTCTCCATGGTACGTTATGTGTCTCTCGATAAGTTCGCCCTTAATGGCATGATGTTTTAAATCAAAGGCCATAAGGAACCCCTTTTCTATGATCTTCTTCCTTGAGCCTGTGAGAAGAAGACGATGAACATGGAAGTAATGGCACTGAAATCCAACTTCCGTAGGTTGCACCATTTTCAATCTCTTCACGTGTTCCTGCATTTTTCTCTTGTACCTCTCCTTCACTCCACAGTCATGATAGACCTGTAATACCATAAATATAGCAACCAAATGATCAACCAGAAAATGGGTAATCAACAAAGAACTAATAACTTGGGAATATTGATATCTGTACTCCTGTTTAAGAACATTTCTAGTTTAGGCTGCCATTATTGACAAGAACTGTTTCTGGGGATAGGAGGCGTGTGTAAATTTGACGGTTGCTTAGGTAATTAAACCTCCAAAATCTTCTCCTTTCAAAGATCTTAACTCTGTAATCAGTAAGATGTTCTACCATTTCTTTTTTCAACTTTCTTAGTTGTCTATCATCGCTTGCAAGGTAATAGTAGTTAGCACTCTGTTTTTCTCGTTCTCCAAAGCTTTTCCTTTCTCCACCGTAGCTGAATACCCCAAACTCGGTGGCCATGGCCTCGCCTTCACAATCACCCCCGCAGAAGAGCTCTGTAGGGGCCTCCCACGTCAGTATAGTGGCCTCAAACTCTAGCGACACGGGAAATTTCTCCAACCATGTTTTCGCAGTTGAATTCAGTACAATTCAAGACTCCGAATTCGAAGATATCAACAATAACCATGTTGGAATCGATATCAATGCTTTACAGTCGAATAAATCTGCTACCGTGAACTGAAAATCTCCACAGAAGGATTCCACGATAAAGAACTTCTCGTATTGGGCGGCTTGGGCGTCGGAATTTAGTTCAGTAACCAAGGCTGGTGCCCGAGAAGAGAAGACCTGAAAGACAATAATTCCCTCCTAACCTTGTTACGAGAATTAAGGCAATTCTCATTACACGGACTCTCACGAGAACACACTTATAGTTTCGTACAGTCTTAAAGGGATCCATTTTATTGATGAAGCCTTGCTGTGGGACTTTTGTCCAACATTAGTGTACACATATGAAAAAAAATCAATATTTAAACATTGTGGTAACAAAAATCAACGGTTTACATTTTCCCAATTAAATCTTAAATACGGCATTAAAGTCTAAAAATGTTCAATTAAGACAGAGTTAAAGTCGACGGAATGGGCTTGCATTAATTGCAGTTAAATAAACCCCCCTTATCTGCCAGATTCAGGGATTCCATTACACGAAGTGGCAGCTGTTGGCCCGTATTTGTTACTCTTGGGCAGGTAAGCGTCTTCTTTTAGCATTTTAATTACAATGGATGCTCTGCACAAACACTTAAACCTATCTTTGCCATATGACACTTGTATGGAGAGCAGAAGGCAATAGACAAGCTTACAAATTAGACAAAGGAATCCAAGCCAATAACGGCCTAAATCTTTATTTATTAGTGTCTAGGGAGGAGATACCATAATTTACTATGGCCCACCATTGAGTAGCTACATTTGGACAGGAACATATCACAACCATCCGATTAAAGACAGTAGCCACAACTACGTAACTATGAAGCAATTCCCTCCCATCTGATCAATGGGTTGCGAAGAAACGATGGACACAACCGACAGTTTGTTTCTCTGGAGTAAGGTGAATGTGAATTTGAATTTGGTTTGTCTGTGACGTGGGACCCAGATGTGCTCCAATCAGTGAGTGCCGACAAAATTTGTAACACATGATAGTACCCTTTAGCTAGAAACGTCTTGCCAGATCCTAAACCTTTGCCCTTATTTACTCTCTCTCGTCTTAAAAATGTTAAAAAGGTAACCTATTTTTCCTTAATAACAGGCGGGATTTCTCTTAAAAGCTTTCTCCGTTTTCCAAACTACCCTCCGGTTCCCACAAAAAGTACATGGGTTCTCGTGTGTTGTTTGGGCGTGTTGAGTAGCGCACCGATTTATAACCCCCTAAAAACTAGATATGAACCCTATGATAATTTAGTACTAGATAAGGCGAGGAGCAGTCAATTTTCCCACTATTTCAAGTTAATAAACTTTATAGTTTTCCATTTTAGGCTGCAGAAATAGTAGATAATGCTTAGGATCATCCTCTACAAACCTACGTTGGTGCAGGGGCAGCCTATCTTAATGCGGGCCAAGTAGATGATCATAACCATTATCATTTAGCAATAAATTGAAAACTCATGAGTTCAAAAAACGCAGTAAGAATAATGTTTACATCACCTGTGCGTCTAAGATGTGATACAAAAGAAGAACGGTTTTTATCGCTTGGCCTACATGCTCTTGAGCATGAGAAAGAGTTTACACCTTTAACTTATTGTAAAAAAATAAAAATTAGCTGTTCAACCTATTTAAAATTGCTTAAATAGGTTAGAGATCAAATTTTATGATTATTAAATGCTTTTAGCTGAAGTTATCTTGAATAAAAAATAATAATCATTTACTTTTCTTAATTTTTTCAAATGCCCAAAAGCAGTAATTAGCATAGTTTAAACGTATCCTTTTTTAGTATGAAAAATATAATTAATGGCTTCAATCTAAAAAAAAATCAATAAGTACAAAGAAAGTAGGTCATGGACTTCTTCTCACGCCCAGTAACCTGGGGAATTCTTCAAACACCATCTCGCGCCCATAGGCACTGATCTGCATACACGAGCAAACAAAATGTGAAAACGATAAAATAAAAAATAAAAAAAGAAGGAAACTTTTGAAAAATGCTCTTCATATTCAATGAAGAGGAATCTGAGATAAACTGTATCATATAAGATATATGGGACCCAAAAGATGGACGTTTCCCATCATCAAACCGACCCGGCACCTATCTGACACTTTTACATCCTATGTCTCCACTGGCCTACACGCGCAAACACCCTCGGGGAAAATACCCTTGCTTCAGAAAGTGAACGAACCCAAAGTTAAGAAACTCCCCCCACAAGCTTCCAAAAACAACGGCGACTTTGAACGAGTCGCCCAGCCAGAAGAACATACTCCCCGTATCCCTCAGACGATCCACTGGTGCCGATCCCACCCGTGTGCACGTGCCACCACGTACTCGGAAGTTTTATAAACACTCACAAGTCCATCCTTCTCTTCCCACACTACTATCGCTCTTGAACTTTTCTCTCTTCCGATTTGCTCCTGCTTCGGTTCCGATCTAACCATGGCAGAAGCTTCGATCCCAGCGACCCCGCTTCTGAAAGATGAGCTCGATATCGTCATCCCCACGATCAGAAACCTTGATTTCCTCGAGATGTGGAGGCCATTTTTCCAGCCTTACCACTTGATCATCGTTCAAGACGGGGACCCTGCTAAGACGATCAAGGTTCCCGAAGGGTTCGATTACGAGCTTTACAATCGGAATGATATCAACCGGATCTTGGGTCCCAAGGCTTCTTGCATCTCTTTCAAGGACTCTGCTTGCAGGTGTTTTGGGTACATGGTGTCAAAGAAGAAATACGTCTTCACCATCGACGATGATTGCTTTGTAAGTATGATATAGATTTTGTTTATTTTGGTTCTGTGCTGTTCCGGATCTGTGTTTTTGGTTTTGGGGGTAGATAGATGGGGTTTTGTGAATGCGGGTTTGATTTTTGAGGAAGAAAAAAGGAAATTCTTTGTGGTTTTCTTTTCTTTGTTTTGATTTGAAATTTTTTTTTGTAGTTTTAGTTTTGGGGATGGACACAATTTTTATTTTAGGTTTTTAGTATTTTTTTATTTTGATTCTGATTTTGAGTTTTGAGAGAGACTGGAAATTCGGGGTGTTCTAGAGGGTTTCCCTGGTTTATGCTTTGGGTTTTTGAGTTTTGGTTATGGGTTTTCTTGGTTGGTTATTGTTGATTTGGGTATTTTACCATTTCGGTTGAGTTCTTCTGGTTCTTGGATCTGAACATTTTGTTGAATTTAATTATATATTTTGACGCTTCTGTTGTTCTACCTTGCACTTCCAGATATAAGATGACTTTTGATCTGCATTGTCATTTCTTCAAAATAGTTTTTTGCTTTCAAACGCCCTAACATGCCCCCCCGCCCCCCCGCCCCCTCTCTTTCTCTCTGACTTCACAATTGTAGATTATGTTATGTTTATGGGTTTATGATATTTAGACTTGATTTTTGGTACTCTTGTTTGATCACTAGCTTCTTTGTAGTGGCTATAGATAGATCTCATTTACTTAAGATGATTTTTTTGCTTTGCTTTTTTTTTTTTGCCTTATAATTCTGATAGCAATTTTTCTAGTCTAAGGTAGTTTTGCTGATAGGAATTTATTTGTGGTATATATGGACGGTTTGCCAGATTAAGATCCTCGCTGGTTGATCTGATCAGCAATGTGATTATGTTGTACTTGTTTGTTTCAATGTTTACAACGGAGATCTTGCGTTTTTCTTAAACAGAAGCTTGTATGTCAACCCACAGCGATGTGGTTACGGTGATCTGAGTTTGATCTGGTCGCATCCTATTTTGTCTATTGTCTTTTCGTTTTCAGCTTATTGCTTCTGGAGTTGAAGGGTTGGTTTCAACTCATCTTTTGTTGATTTTGGTAGTTGATCTAATTTCCTTTTGGTCATCGTGTAATGAATGATGTAATTCATGCTTGCAAATGGTTCTGAGGACTCTCACGATAAACTTTTGTTAGTTCTGTCTAGATCTGTATAGGTAGACCCTTCCTTACGTGAAATCTTTAAGTCTTGTCTATGGTTGTCGGTCCCACTACTCAAAAGAAATGCACCTTGATTTTAATAGCTCATATGATTTTTAAATATCTAAATGAATAAATCTGACTGGTAAATTTGATAATTCGTCAATACAGATAGCTGGTGATATTTTTATTTTTAATGAAATGTTGAGATGATTCATCTATGCTTTCTTTTGAAAGCATTTGAGTTACCGTTTTATCTTGCTGGCTGGTGACCTGTTCTGGTGTTGTTGGTTGTTATATTAAGCGTCAAAAGACTTTGGGTAGGAATATACTTAGGATTGAAAGTAATGCAGATTTGCTTTTTCATCCACAGGTATTGAATGTGTTTGAGTTTTATGAAACTAAATTAGAATCTTCGTGCGTTTGCTTAGGTTGCAAAAGACCCATCTGGAAAAGAGATCAATGCACTTCAGCAGCACATAAAGAACCTTCTCAGTCCTTCTACTCCCTTTTTCTTCAATACCCTGTATGATCCATACAGGGAAGGAACAGACTTTGTTCGTGGATACCCTTTCAGTCTCCGAGAAGGTGTTCCTACAGCCGTTTCTCATGGACTCTGGCTTAACATCCCTGACTATGATGCTCCCACCCAGCTTGTCAAGCCTCTCGAGAGAAACACCAGGTGACTGATCTCCTGCATGGTGCACTTTTTTGGGTGATTTAAAGTGACAAATTCCAGGTTGTATGCTTCAGCTACTAATGTTTCTAATCTATGTCAGATTTGTTGATGCCGTTCTAACAATCCCCAAGGGAACCTTATTCCCAATGTGCGGCATGAATCTGGCTTTCAACCGTGAACTAATTGGTCCTGCAATGTACTTTGGGCTTATGGGTGATGGCCAGCCAATTGGACGTTACGATGATATGTGGGCAGGCTGGTGCACCAAGGTTTGCTATGCCGCCTTCAATCTCACATGTTAAAGCTCTTGAAAATTTCCCTGTTTGCACTTGTAAAGTTTACTTGATTTATCTTTCTGTCTTTTTAGTTTTCAGATTTCTTTATGTAAGAAAAATATAGACTCTAGATTTTCTCTCTGTTATCCTTGATTTTTCAATATCTATTGAGCTTTATTGTTACATAGTACAATTGATGGTGATCAGTGAAACTGCCTTCCAGATTTATCTGTTTTGATCTCAGTTTCACATCTTTTCTTCATCCAACTCTGAACTTATTGTTCGGTCTTAAATTGGAGGATATTTGTTTATTTTATCATAAAGTTTTTGCGGCTGCTAAAACCTCCATAACAAGTTATGGTTGTGCGTCCTAAATTTTGAAATGAAGGATGGTTTCGGGCCCATTCTTTTCATCTTCTCAAATGTCTATCTGAAGTTTTGAGTGTCTTAAGAATATGTACCGGATAATCAACATGAAAGGATTTCTGATTCCAAATTAATTCATTTCACGCAGGTGATCTGTGACCACTTGGGATTGGGAGTCAAGACTGGTCTTCCTTACATCTGGCACAGCAAAGCGAGCAACCCATTTGTGAACCTCAAAAAGGAATACAATGGAATCTACTGGCAAGAAGAGCTCATCCCATTCTTCCAGTCTGCAACCCTTCCAAAGGAGTGCACCACTGTCCAGAAATGCTACATTGAACTCTCTAAGCAGGTTAAAGCTAAGCTTGGCAAGGTAGATCCCTACTTCAACAAGTTAGCAGACGCGATGGTTACATGGATTGAAGCTTGGGAAGAGCTCAACCCATCTGGAAGCTCGGCCAGCGAACCACCTAATGGAGTGGCTGGAAAACCTGCTCCAAAAGCATAGAGAAAACTTATGAAACTATCCTAGTAGACACCTCTTTCGTCACTAGCTTTGGAGTTTAGTCATATGGTTGTGTACCTTCATTTTTGTAAACCACCTCCCCCCCACCCCCCAAACTCCATTTGCTTTTGCCTGAAAGCAGTTAAGGGGGTTCTTTTGAGTTGGATTTATGTAATTCTGTTCTTTGAGATACAATAAAGTGAGTGTTAGTGTCATTTTAAGAGAGTTTATGATGATGGTCAGTCTGAGGTTCTTGCTTTTCTTCCTTCTGAATGATGCTAATCTTTTGCTCTTTCAGCAGGTTAGTTTTTGAATTTTGAAATGGGGGCTCTCCTTTCTTTTGGTTAAACCAGCCTGTTCCTAAAAGAGTGAGTATTCCATGGAAAGGGTGAACCTATTGAAAAGTTTATGTTTGACTCTCTTTTCTTTCGGTTAAACCTGCCTGTTTCTAAAAGATTTGAGTATTCCATGGTGAGGGGGAACCTATTGAAAAGTTTATGTTTGACAGCTCCCCGTTGAATGGGCTTTAACTTGGTCATTCTGGACACTGTCCGCAAACAACGCAGACAAGGACAAAATTGTCAGGGACCACAATCTAGACTAGCGCTGGAAAGATTACGTTTGGCAGCTTGGCAACAAGAGTACGATGGATATTGGCCAAACATTACCAACCTTGTTAGAGTACATTTCGAACTTAAGAAATTCTGAATCTATGACCACCTAGATGAAAAGTAATCCCTTTGAAAATATCTTCCCGTCAGTAGACTTCAGTCAAGGGAAAAAGAAGGCCGCAAAAAAGCATACAAATTTGATTAAAACTGAGTCATACTTTCTCGGTGTTTTGTCTAAGATGAAGACTATCAAATATTTAGTGAACAAACCAGAAATGCATCCCGATTTGACTAGGAGTGAATTGTGTGTTTCATTCTTGATTAACGGACCAATAGTTTCACCAAAGTAGGGAATAATGGAAGGGAACTCGATCTAGTCAGCCCATAGCATAGAGGCGGCTGATCGCGCAGGAGAGACCAGATCCAACGGACTGTGAGCTGGAAAAAACTTTCCTGGGTTAGTACTGTGGTAGATTTTAATAAAATAGCTCCCCACTTTTACATAATGTCTTGCCTTTGATTCATCAGACCCGTTCATCTAATTTCCCTTATTTTGATGTATTGTTATGTCCCAACATCACACTAATTGGATGATTTTAACGTGGGAAAAACTGTGCACTTTACTCTTTTATTGGGGAAACTATCCTAGAGTATCTTGTCACAAATTCTACAAACTGTACTAAGAAATTATATGGATCTGCCCGTACGGTCAAACACTTCGATTGGAGCTTATGATATAAGAAACTTATATGGTTTCTTCCCAAAAGGATTTGTGATTCAAACCATTCATCTTCGCAGCCATACCTTAAATATACAATACTCCAAGGTGTTCTCAACTGGATAATTTTGACCCGCGGATTGGCCCACGGGTCTCTATTTTTACCAAAAGCAAAGATTCATTAAACAAAGAAAATCCAAAACATTAGTCTGTTACATTTCCATTCATACAAAACACTACTTGCATCATTTAAGAGAGAGAGTTAAAAAAAGGTTGGAGGGATTCTTTCTGTTCTTCTGATTTCTTCAACCCTGACGATGTGTTAGCCAAGTGATTCACTACCTCATTTCCCTCCCTGTATTTATGCTTGAACGTAGCCGTCATCTCCTGAAGATTTCTTCTGCATTCTTGTTAAATATTGGACGTGTATATATGTGTGTGTGTGTGTGTGTGTGTGTGTGTGTGTGTGTGTGTGTGTGTGTGTGTGTGTGTGTGTGTGTATTTATGTATGTATATTGTATATTATATGCTATTATATGGGTTTGGCCTAAATTAAAGTGATCAAATAAGTTTTAAGGTTAAATAGGCCAAAATCATCTCAAAAGATATGGGCTTTATTATGTATAGATACTTAATCTCTAATTTCTATTTTACGATTAACTAAAATAAGAAATAAGGAAAGGGGATACAATTATAAATGGTTATGGTCCCAAATTATACGTATAATTCTTTTCTGGCATCCCATCATTAGAAAAGAGAGAACACCATTCTCCAAGAAGTTCAAGAATCGCAAGACTCAAAAATCACATCCGGTTTCATGGATTTAGGTACGCTTTGCATTTAATCTCTTATTCTTGATGATTTTTGTGGACAATCTTAGTGTGATGAAAGTATTCATCAATAAAGTAATAATACAACAAGTGGTATCAAAGCCTATTCACATTAAATCATTGAGAAACAAGTTTCTTAATCTGTTTTTCTTCTTATGTGATTGCTTAAAATGGTTCTTGAAGACAACAAAGCATTTTCCCCTTTCTCTTAGATGTTAGATTGAAGATTTTTTAAGAGATTATGGTTTCAATCTTGGAAAACTGTGGTACAGTAGAAAACACACTATATAGACACCTCAAATGAATGATCTGAACAAATAGATGAATTCATGGACCTTCAAAACCCTCGAAATGGTGAAAACAGAACAAAAATTGGGTCATTAGGGACCCCGATCTCATCAAAACAAAATGAATGACTCAGGCTCATCGTCTTTGCTGAACAATGTGCCTAGGATGTCGTGCACAGAACGCGCTGGCAGCACGACTAGAGTAGGTGCTCCATCACGCGCGCGAAAAAACTAAACCATGCAATCACGATTTGTGCAAGAAGCCGGGCGTCATGAAATCAGGGGCGCATGAGGGAGCGTTCCGGATGTGTGCATCTTGGTGACATCGGTAAAAAAAATTAGCATTCTAGTCCAGATTTTGATCTAGTTTCTAAGAGTTATATAGACGCGATTTTAGATCCGTAAAGTCCGTTGGAAAGGTCTTGACGACACAGACATAATTTTGACACTAAAACCTTAATCTAATTACACCTAGTTAGGTTAAATTCATAAAATAGTGCCAAATTGCTTGGATCAAGCTAATCAGAGGGCGATTAAGCCTTAAAACTAGAATATTTGATAATCAAATAGGGAAAATTAAATTCAAATCTCGGTACAAGTTTCTTTTGGATGTTTAATGTTTTAAAATAAGTTGATTGAAACAACATGCCACCAAAGTAGCCTCTCTTGTGTAAATCAATTTATTTTTTTAACATCAAGATGGTTGTGGGTATGTAATTCATACGGATAATGACAGGCCCAAAGGAAGGTTAATATTTGCCCAAATTACATGTACACATGTGGTAATAAATATGTGACAATTATTAGGTACTCCATGTGAACAATAAATCGATCCAAAGAAAGGCTTATTGTTTGACAAGATTTATTGTCAATATTTGATTACCACATCAAGAGTATCACTTACAAGTTAATATTTCTATCTAAAGACTAAATATTAATGTTGTGTTAGGTATCTTGTGATAGGCCCTACCATTATTTGAATTTAATTTAATTTAAGTATGATACAGAACTTGTGTGAATATGTTGTTTGCTTCTATTTTTAGTTAATGCATCTACTTCTATCATAACTGCCAACATCAATTCTATTCCCATGTTGAATGGGACCAACTTTAAGAAATAGAAAAAGAACATCATGATCATTCTTGGCTGCATGGATCTGGACTTTGAGCTAAGGATTGAACAACCCACTACTCTTATGGATAAAAGTTCCATTGAGGAAAAATGGGACTTTGAGAAGTGGGATCGTTCAAATTGAATGAGTCTTATGATCATGAAGCATGGAATTTCAGAAAATGTCAGGGGTGCTGTGTCTAGAAAGGTAACTACTGACCAAGGAGTTCCTTAAGGAAAATGAAAAGTGTTTTGCTAAAAATGATAAGGCTGAAACAAGTATGATTCTGCCGAACTTGATTTCAATGAAGTATAAAGGAAAAGGAAATATCAAGGAGTACATCATGGAGATGTCCTATTTTGCTTCAAAACTAAAGGCACTAAAACTAGATCTGTCTGAGGATTTGCTTATGCATTTAGTTTTGATTTCTCTTCCTGCACAATTCAATCAATTTAAGGTAAGTTATAACTGACAAAAGGACGAATAGTCTCTTAATGAGCTCATTTCTCATTGTGTACAAGAAGAGGAAAGGCTAAAGGAAAAAAAAACTGAAAGTGCTCACTTGGCAAGTACCGTTAAGGACAATAACAAGAAAATGAATAAGGATAAAGAAGCTATAAGTGGTCCACCTCAAAAGAAACAAAATGAGAAATTTGGCTATTACTTTTGTAAGATTCCTGGACACATGAAGAAGGACTGTATCAAATATCATGCTTGGTGTGCAAAGAAAGGTACTCTTCTTACTTTGGTTTGTTATGAGGTTAATTTAGCTTCAATACCTAGACATGCTTACTGGATAAATTATGGTGCTACTACTCACATAAGTGTATCTATGCAAGATTGCCTTAGTTGTGAAAGCCAAATGATGCTCAAATATTCATCTATGTAGGCGATGGCAAATCAGTGGAGGTTGAGACGATAGAGACATTTAGGTTATTATTAAAGACCGGTTATTATTTGGATTTAAAAGAGATATATGTTGTACCATCTTTTAGAAAAAATTTGATTTCTATTTTTCTTATGGACAAATTTGGTTATTATTGTTCATTTGGAAATAATCAGTTTAGTCTCTTTTTGAATTCAAATATTGTTCGTACCAGTTCTTTGTCTTGTTATGATAACCTTTATTTACTTAATACTATTGCCTATTTTAATGAAACCTTACATGGGAGTTCACGTAGTATAAAATGCAATTTAAGCAATGAGAATTCCGCTTCACTTTGACACAAGCGTTTAGGGCATATATCTAAACAAAGAATTGAAAGACTTGTGTCAGATGGAATTCTTGATCCCATTGATTTGTCAGACTTTCAAGTCTGTGTTGAGTACATTAAGGGGAAACAGACAAACATAAAGAGATTAGGTGCCAATAGATCTTCAAACGTCTTAGAACTAATACATACAGATATTTGTGGGTCATTCCCTACGGCTTCATGGAATGGTCAACAATATTTTATTACATTCATAGATGATTTCTTACATTATGGCTACCTTTATCTCATTCATGAGAAGTCTCAATCACTGGACGTGTTTAAGGCATTCAAGGCTAAAGTTGAGAACCAACTTGAAAATAGCATTAAAGCTATTAGATCTAGCCATGGTGGTCAGTACTATGGTAGATATGACGGATTAGGCAAACAACGTCTAGGGCCGTTTGCCAAATGTGGTATCATCCTACAGTACACCATGCCGGAAAGTCCTAGCATGGATGTTGTTGCTAAGAGATGAAATAGAACATTAAAAGACATGGTGAGGAGTACGGTTAGTCATACTACCTTACTAGATTCACTCTGGGGAGAGGCACTCAAAACTGCAACTTACATCCTTAACAGAGTTCCAACTAAGGCAATAGCTAAAACTCCTAATGAATTATGGATGGCAAGAAGCCCAGTATAAAGCATTTACACATTTGGGGTTGTTCAGCTGAGGTAAGGCCTTATAGGCCAAATGAAAAGGAACTGGACTCAAGAACAGTCAACAGTTATTTTGTTGGGTACTCTAAAAGGTCTCGGGGGTACAAATTTTATGATTGCACTACTAGATCCTTTTTTAAGACGAGAAATTCTCAATTTTTTGAGGATGTTGAGTTTGGGGGGGGGGAGATAAGGTTAAAGACTGTCTTTGAAGAGGAATCCATTTCTCTTTCTATGATTGTTATTGACAATGATCAGGCTCCTATTCCTAATGTTGTTCAAGAAGCAATACCAGAACCACAAGACAATGTTGAAAATCTCCCTAATCAAGGTCAACAGGTTATTCCTGGAAAACAAACTCAACAACCTCAAGAATAAATGCCATTAAGGATATTGACTGGAGAAAGGAGAAGTGCAGTTTCTTATGATTATATCATATTTCTCCAAGAACATGAGGATGGCATTGGATTGGTGGAAGATGATCAGATCAACTTTCATCAAGCCATGCGAAGTACTAATTCTCAAAAGTGGATTAATGCCATAAATGAAAAGATTAAGTCCATGAAAGACAATGACAATTGGGAACTCGTCCCATTACCTAAATGTACGAAGCCCATTGGTTGCAAATGGATATTTAAGACCAATAGAGTTTTAAAGGGTGATGTGGAGAGATATAAGGGCCGTCTTGTTGCAAAGGGCTTTACTCAAAAGGAAGGCATTGATTATAATGAGACTTTCTCTCCGGTTTCATCGAAAGACTCTTTCAGGATAATAATGGCATTAGTGTCACATTTTGACCTTGAGTTATATCATATGGATGTAAATACTACATTTCTCAATGGTGACATTGATGAGACAATTTATATGTTGTAGCTAGAAAACTTTGTGTCAGAAGATGCAAAGAATATGGTTTGCAAATTAAAGAAATCCATCTATTGGCTTAAGCAAACTTCTTGTCAATGGAATTACAAATTTCATCAAGTGGTCATCTCATTCGGTTTTGAGATGAATGCGGTTGATGATTGTGTATACCACAAGTTCAATAAGAGTAAACACATATTCCTAGTTTTATATGTCAATGACATATTGCTTGCTAGCAGTGATATAGGCTTGTTGCACGAAACCAAGAGATTTCTATAAAAGAAATTTTAGATGAAAGATCTTGGGGACACATCTTTTGTATTGGGAAGTCAGATACATCGGGATCGCTCTTGGGGTATTCTTGGATTATCACAAAAGAGCTATATCGAAAAGGCACTTAAGAGATATGACATGCAAGATTGCAAACTAGGAGACACCCCTGTTGCTAGGGGAGACAAGTTCAGTCTCAACCAATGCCCCAAGAATGATTTTAAAACTAAGGAGATGCAGAAGATCCCCTATACTTCAGTAGTGGGGAATCTGATGTACGCTTAGGTTTGTATGCTTCCTGATATTGCGTACATTGTTGGGATGTGAGGCAGATATTTGAGCAATCTGGGAATGGATCATTGGAAAGCAGCCAAACAGATCATGTTGTATCTTTAGAGAATAAAACATTACATGCTCACATACAGGAGGTCAGATAAGTTAGAGATCATTGGGTATTCGAATTCTGACTTTGCTGGATGCCAAGACAGTTGTAGATCCACTTCAGGCTATATCTATCTACTTGTTGGAGGAGCTATCTCCTAGAAGAGTGCTAAACATACGCTCATTCCTTCTTCCACCATGGCAGCTGAGTTTATAGCATGTTATGAGGCATCCAATCATGGAATATGGCTATGGAATTTTATCACAGGGCTGCAAATTGTGGATGAATTAGAAAGCCACTTGAGTTATTTTGTGACAATAATTCAGCAATTTTATATTCCAAAACAACAGGAGATCGAGGAAGTCAAAGCATATAGACATCAAGTTCCTAGTTGTTAAAGAAAGAGTTCAGAGTGGTCAAGTGTTTATAGAGCATATTGGCACAAACTCCATGATTGCAGATCTGCTTACTAAGGGGCTATCACCCAAGGTCTTTCATGACATACTGCTCCTATGGGTGTTGTATTATTTGATGATATATTGAATTAGTGGGAGTTTGCATTTATATGCTTTTCCATTTCAAACACATCTTGTGTTTATAGTTATTTACTACAGAAATAAAGTATTCAGTTCTATTTTTCACTTTGATTTGGTTTTAATATGATCTCATAAAGAATAAAGTTTGACCGGTTCGAAGTAGGCATGTTTAGATCACACTGCATGTAATTTCCATGCTACACATCCATACATGATCTATGTCATTTGGTTATGTTGATATACATGACCATGGATGGATTTAGTTACAATATACGTAACGAAGATCACCTTGATCCTATATTAGCATAAGTAATGGATGAGATTGTTTGGAGATATTTTTTTTATGATAGCAAAAATTTTAAGCTCTTAAGGTTATATTTTGATATACAATTATAAAGTAATATATATGTATAAATATTCTCCAAGTGGGAGATTGTTAGATATTGGACGTGTATATATATATATATATATAAACTATATATTATATGCTATCATATGGGTTTGGCCTAAATTAAAGTGATCAAATAAGTTTTAAGGTTAAATGGGCCAAAGTCATCTCAAAAGGTATGGGCTTTATTATGTATAGATGCTTAATCTATAATTTCTATTTTATAATGGGCTAAAATAAGAAATAAGGAAAGGGGATACAGTTATAAATGGATATTGTCCCCAAATTATACGTATGATTCTTTTCTGACATCCCATCATTAGAAAAGAGAGAACACCATACTCCAAGAAGTTCATATGCATCAATTTGGAAGATCATGAACCGCAAGACTAAAGAATCACATTCGGTCTCATGGATTCAAGTACGCTTCCGCATCTAATCTCTTATTCTTAATGATTTTCGTGAAGGATCTTGGTGTGATGAAAGTATTCATCAATTAAGTAATAATGCAACAATTCTCTCTAACTACTTCACCTTCTGCATCGGCTTGTCCTTTGACCAGAGCTGATTCTTCACAAACCTGCAAATTAGGAATACGCATATCGGCAACAAGTTTTAAGCCTTTATCAAGTGCAGTCCATTTACCTTCATTGTTAGCTTTCTGGCCAATGAAGGTGCTGTATGTAACAATGAATCCACCTTCCCAACCTGTCAAAACCCCTTCTTTCTATTGTTTCTGAGGGCCTAATTGGCGACACTTACATAGTCCGATTAGTGTGATTATGCCAAATTATTTTCAGAAAATCAATTTTCAGTGCGAGAGAATAGCGGTTAGATCGTCCAATGTGCACAAGTTGTGTATGGGATGTGGCTTGGTAAATGAGCAATTTGCATCATCAAATGCCAAAATATGTATTTTTAGCCTGTGTTTTGATTTACAAATGCAACCCATGTAAGAGTTTCCATAGTACAATTGACCCACTTTTATTGAATATTCAATAACTTTATAACCTCATATACTTTATCAAAATCTTCGGAACAAGATCCATCTGTCAGTTAATATGACCACTTATATTATTACCTCTTATGTTACTTATTTTATATAGATGTAACATGTATAAAGGTATCAAAGGGAGATTTTTCAATCATTTTGATTGTTTTACCCATTTTAGTATGAAACTAGTGTTCTAGCCAACATGTGAGAAAAGATGTAAAAGAAAGATATTATTATCTCATTTAGCATAATAGGTAGTGCTCATAAATGGAGCATAGAGATGAAGAATTTGGATCATCTTCCTACTAGGTTCAATGTTTTTTAGATTCTCATAAAATATATTTGTAGTCTTTTCTAAATTTGCTATAATAAAGGTTCATTTTATAGTTTCTTTGTAATTGTGACTTCTATATGGAAAAACCCCCTTTATGTTTTAAAGAGCGTTGACATATTCACCCTTTTCCTTCCCTAAGCCACCCTCTTTGTAAAGAGAGTTATAGAGAAAAGTGGTCAATGTAATAGAACCCTTTTTGGAATCCTTGAAAATTCCTTGCTTATCAAATCTGAGAGGATTCACTAATGTCACATTGTCTTATATTTTATAAAAATCACTCCCTCAGCAAATATAACATGTAAGAGGGCCAACTATAGATGGATCCTATATCAAAACTTCACAGCATCTACCATCACTATTTGTTTGAACTACAGCTTGCATTGTAACTTTTTTCTTTTTGAACATTTTGGACTATTCATTTTCATGACTATAATACACAATATTTTACCTTCCAAGCGAAGATCACGAGAAGATGATTTCCAGATCTCTTGACTGAAACCTAGACAAACAAAATCCCATATTCCCTTTTTATTAATAAAAGTGAAGAATTACAATGCAAAACACTCACTCACTCACACTGCTAAACTAATCCCAGCCAAAAGAAGAAACCAGCAACTTCAACCTACAAGTGTATTTCAAGCCTGATGCCAATTTGTCTATTACCAATTGTGCAAGGTATTTGTTGGCGTGTAAATTCTCTTAAGAAAAATAAGCTTACTTGTAATCCCTCTTTATCCAAAGCATTCAACCCTAAATATTTTTTAGTTTCCCAAGAATCATTACCATCCACTTGGTGGGAAGCAGCTGAGCATATAACACTAACTTAGAGATATCAGGTTTGATAGGCTTACCCACACCTATCTAATCTAGGTATAGGTAGTTATTTCACTATTCGGGTAGGAATTACCAATACCCTATGTGGCCATTTAATTTGCAGTCAGGTTGACCCTTCCTCGCAGATCCACAGGTTGACCTATTTGAGTCGAGTCACTTCATATAAAAAAAAAAACAAAAAGGTTGTGTTTATAAAAATACTTACAAACCAAGACCTCTAAAGAAACATTATATTGTTGTAACCACCTACACTATGTTTGACTTGTGCATATGAAGTGAAAATTTTTGGGATGTATTAATTTCAGCTGTTTCATGCAGGTGCAAGGAGCGTGTGACATTTGATTGGCTAGAAAAAAGTAAAAAATAGAAAAAGTTAAAGGAAATGGTAGTTAGAAACTTTTTCTTGGCCAATCAAATGTCACCTGTACTTTACACCTACAACTCCTTACTGAAGTTATTGCTCCTCAAAAATTTTATACATAAACCAAATTGCCTCACTTTAAGTTGAGTTAAGTTTTTTGGTTTTTAAGCTTTAGAAATTACTAATTGAGCCCAAAGGTAATATATTATACCTAACATAAAAGTTTAGAACTTAGTAAATAGAGAATTATCGACAAGTAGATACTCATACAACTAATCCAAAAGATATGGAAAATCTTCCTACATTCTTCACCTATAAAAGGCAACTCCCATACTTCGCAATTAGAAAAAAGATTTTCTAAAGTAGATGACCAGTTTTTCATTTTAGAAAATAATAGCAAGCAAGGCTACCAGTGGACTTGGTACCATCTAAATATCAAAATCATTTATCAAGTAATAACTACTACTTATGCCCAATTAGTACTATAAATAGTCTAGATTTCACTACAAATTTATAAGCATAATGCTATCCATCACCAAAGATCTTTAGACAATTGGACTCCACTAGTAACTGTGGCACGAAGAGTTCTAGAAAAAGCATGGGCCTATTTCAAATTATTTTTGCCTAATAGTATGTTTGTCACTCCAAGAGGAATACACACATCCATAAGTACATCCCACTCTTTAATAATAATGCATTGATGAGACCATCTATACCTTACACAATGTTGTATATTTGGAAACTAACTTAGAAACTGAGACTCATCAAATGGCTTAAAGGACTTCTATGTATAGCTTGTATGGAGATTTTAGCTCATATATCTCTATTAACGTGAAGTGATTCATAGGTAAGTGAAACTTACTTAGAGTGAGTTTTTTTAATAATAATTTATTGAGAACCAGTAGGTGTAAACACTCTTGAGCATTCTATGGAGTAGATATAGCCTTTCCTTAATTGTTGTAATAATGTTTTATAGATATAAGTCATTCATCCTTGGATAGGTTATAAACCAAGTTTCATAACCATTGAATGCTTTTAGTATATATGGGTCAAAAATCATGATCACTCATTTTTTTAATCAATTTTCAAAGACATAAAACAAGTGCTTAGGATTGTCCAAATGAAATTATTTCTCTTAGGTTACCTAATATCTATCAATACATGATGAATGGCTCAGAGCTTCCAAAGAAATGCTATAGGGGTGGCATCTACTCCTTAGGATGCTTAGGAGCATCTACACCTATAAGGACTCCATTTTATTTCTTTTGGTTTATATATAAAACATTCACCTTATACCTTATGTAACACTTTGGGTGTTCAAAACACAAATCTTCTCTATAAAATTCCTTTTCTAGAGGTGGGTACTCAATCTTTTTTAAATTCTTTTTTTTTCTAAACCAAAATTCTTATGAAAAATGTTTTCACAATACCTGAGTGTTAATCACAAGTACTAAAATCTAGACTCATGTTTATGTCCCATTCATAACATTTAATATACAACATTACCTAGGTATTTGTCATCCACAACACAACTACAAATGTAAATATTCAAAATGATACACGCTTAGTATTAAGTGTTTTATTACATCAATAGTCCAAAAATAGAATAAAGAAATAAACTATGCTACTTCTGATGTCTCACTTTGTTGCTAGCTCGGATCTATAAGTTCTTCACTCCTCACTTACTACCTTTCTGCCCTAATTTGCTAGGTTTTTGGTTTCTTGAGTATATCCCCATATACTAAGGAAACAAAACTAAAGCTACAAACTCAAAAGCATCGACATATCACTAAGCAAGCATTCTCAAATGATTTCAAAGTATAGTTTTAATATAGTAAAATCACATGACTAAGCATTTAGTCATTTCATGCATTGTATCAACACATTATTATTATAATCATGCAGCTATACATCTCTATCTATAGATAAAATATAATCAACTTGATAGTTCAAGTATAATTACAATTCATTAAAAAACTAATATGAAAATAATCATTCTGGCACACTTTAATGCATACAGCATTTACCAAACTTTCATCAGCACATTTTCCAATACACTGTCTAGTACTCATTCGGGATCATCTATCGAACCCTCGTCCTACTCACAAGGATCATCACAAAAAAAAAAAATACCATTATGGAACTCAACTATGCTCATGCACAGGCATGTTGCAACATGTGCCCTTTAGTATCCTAAAGGGACTACCCTCGTATCCTCATAGAGGCATACATATATGTCTCAAAGGGGAGCCATAATCACCTCTAGTAGTTGTACCCACCACAATTGGAGAAAGATAGTGCCACTCTTTGAGTGTGGATACTCTACTACTAGTAGTAGGAGACAAGGGGGACAACTTGTCTAAAATATCCTACCACAACTCCCATTAAGGTCATCAGCCTATCTCATACAGAGAAAAATCCAGGTATCACTATACCTACAGAAGCTTTGCAAATCTCTTATGCAAAAACTCATCGTGCATACAAAATCATACATAGCTCTTTTCAAGCTAAAAAAACAAGTGCATGTCACAACTCATCCTCTAGCTAAATCAAATAATTGATATCTCATTTTGAAAACTATCTTGAACAACATCAAATCATGGCACACCTTAATATATATATATATATATATATATATATATATATATATATATATATATATATATATATATATATAGACACACACACACACACTTTTCACTCAAAACCAACCATGATACATCCAAATTTTTTGACATGTAAGAGACTTGGAAACAACTAAAAATAGATATGCTATTGGCTACAATTTAGTGCCTAATTTTTATGCACAAATGATAGGTCACAATGATGACTAAAATGATGTGTGCAACCTCACATAAACACCTAACTCATAACATGAATCCTTAGGATAACAGATGCTTAAGCTAGTAGGTACACACATGCGTGATACATCTAGGTTTAAGATTGAAATAACACATTAAATGCATTAGCACAATAATAACACAAATTAGCACGAAATGACATAGGATTTATGCTACAAGGGTGGGGTGATGATGTTTGGAAACAATGAATACACATCAATGATAGCATTCCATAACAATAGTTTAGTCCATGCTAAATAGTAATCAAGATCACATAGAATCAATAGAGATAAAATTATCCAAAATAGCAAACAAGCAAATAGCATGGAAACAATTCCAACTTAAGCATGTTTGCTCATCCATGGATAGGGATTTCAACTTAAATTAAACATCTAAACTAGTAAGGGAACATGGCATCAAGACTATAGTAGGAATCATTAGGTGAAGTGATGCATAAAAATAGTATGTATAGGCACAATAACTTAACTCTAATTCACAGGTCAAATGGCATCATGGCAGCAATTCTTAACACATTTAATCAAGCTTACACAAACATCAAAATAGAAAGGGAATCTTGACATCAAGTTATTTAACATGTACAACATGAGAAATCAATTGAAAAAACTCCAAAATAGTAGGTATAAATAGGACATCTAAGTAAGTAACAACATGTTTTTACTATGATCTTTGCACCACGTCCTCATGCATGAAACTAGTAAGTAACAACATGTTTTTACTCGTTAAAAGAGACATTGAGAAATCTATAAACTGAACTTCTAAGTCACCTACCTCATAGATGAATAGCGGAAAAAAATTTCTTCTTATTCCTCCTTTCCTCTCTTCCTTTATTATTCAACTCTATGTTTTCATTTGGTTGGGCAATGCGAGCTGCTGTGCTGGACATCTATTTAGAGACCAACTAAACCATCTTCCATTGTTAGCCTAGAGTCCTAATCCATATAGGTTGAAATACCTCTTTTGACATCATGTTAGTCTAGGTTCATTCCGTGTATTAAGGAATCCTAAGCCAACCACGAAAGTCCACCAAAGGAGGAGACACCTGGTTGCTATGGAGTTCCCTCTTATAGTTAGTTCAAGGTAAAAGTACGTCAAATAACGTGCTTAATTTTTAGTGCAAAACTTCCTAGATCATATGGGCCATATAAACTCTCAATCCACTTGGTTTTCTCCAGCCCCTGACTTCATGGGTTGTTCTAAGTGGACTTTAAATCCATGGGGTGAGACATCTTATCTTTCTCATTTGGGCCTCCTTAACTCCCAAGTTATTTTCAGCTAGACCTCTATCCATTTAGCAATGCCCAAGCCCTTATATTTCTAATTCCTAGAGAATGTTTACTATAGTTAAACATTTTCTATTCTCTTTTATCACCTAAACATTTTTAAAGGATGCATTTACATTGTCCTAGTCATTTATCATTTTTAGAAAATAAATATCATTTCATTCATGGCTAGAAATGTGTACAAAATTTAGAAATATTACATTATCTCTCCCTTCAAGGAATTTTGACCCCTAATTCTTCTAAACACCAATTACAAATAACTCTAGATATTTTCCTCTTATTTTGTATTCCAATTTTCATGCAGTCCCTTCAATTGAATGCTATTACTGGTGGAATTTAACCACATAAATTACTTTGTTTCTCAATATCTGGTCTTTCGTATCGAAGATCTACACTAGCTTCATCCCAAATGTCAAGTCTAACTGCAACTTTGTCATAATTAATCAAGCACATGAGAAGGATCTGGTATATACCTCCAAAGCATGGAAGTATGGGAAACATTGTGGACTTTTGATAACTGCAGGGCATGCTAATAGGTATGCCACTGAGTTGATCCTATCTAGAATCTCAAATGGTCTGATGTATCAATGACTTAGTTTCCCTTTAAATCCAAATCCCATGACTCCTTTGGTTAGGGAAATCTTTAAAAGTAAATGAACTCCAACTTCAAACTCTTAAGTTTATATGCTCTTGTCTGCCTAGTGTTGCTAGGAGTCACTTCCTGATAAACTACACTTTATTAGCACACTACTCTATTGGCTCGAACCGTATGATTTTGTCCTCTACAACTTCATTCCAACATGTTGGTGAATAGTAAGATCTTCCATAATATTCCTCATAAGGAGTCATCCCAATACTTGAGTGACAACTATTGTTTTACACAGACTCCTCCAATGAAACATGATCTCAGCATGTCCTCTAGAGTCTAAATTGTCCTCTTAGATTGACCATCCATGTAAGGATGAAATGTTGTACTATAGCTCAAAGGCGATCTAATGACTCTTGTATACATCTCCAGAACTGAGATGTGAATCAATTGTCCCTATTATAAGTAATCATAATGGGCATATTGGGTATCTCCTATAAACTCACAATCTCCTAAATATATGATCACACAAAGTGTTGATACTCTAATTCTATCAAATGGGAAGAAAATGTGTTGAATTTTATCAGCTAATCTGTGATTACTTATTTCATATCATGTTCTCTTGACATCCTAAGCAATCCCACAATGAAATCTAGAGTGATATGAGCCAACTTCCACTCAAGAAGCTCAATAGGCTGTAAAAGTCTCGACAACCTCTAATGCTCAGTCTTAACCTACTGACATGTTAAACATCACTCTACAAACTCTCCCACATCCCTCTTCATACCATTCCACCAAAAGTGCTCTTCAAGTCTTGATGCATTTTTGGACCACTAGGATGAATAGTATATTGATGATATATATAGAAATATTATATACATACCTCTGTATTTAGCATGTTTAGGCTCAAAAAATACTTAAATATCACTAATTAGGATTAATTCTATAATTTTACAGGTCCAAAGTACAAATAAAAAATACATAAAATTGATAATTTTACCTTCCAAGCTACATTGTGGGCCTATACGAGCCAATCATGAAGTTCAAGAGTTCAGAATAATAATTAGATGTTAAATATGAAGTCAAAATAGTCATAAACCCTAAATGAAACATAAAGCCTTATCCATTCAAAATAAGGTATTCACATCAAAAAAATAAGATGAAAAAACCTCCCATGCATGCATGAATGTATGCTTCCTACCAACTTTGAAAGCTTCTAAAGGAAGCCCAAATCTTGTACAATAAGATCACATACAATCAGAGCTTCTTAAATAAAACAAGTTAGAATACTAGCCCCTGTCAAAAACTTTTTCTCTACTTAACCAAAGGATGGACCACTTTGGGGGCATGAAATTCCATGCTAAGGTGGTGATTCCTACTTAATTCCATGTTGAATACATGAAGATATAGTGAGGATTGGAGGAGAGAGAGAGAGAGAGAGAGAGAGAGAGAGAGAGAGAGAGAGAGAGAGAGAGAGAGAGAGAGAGAGAGAGAGAGAGAGAGAGAGAGAGAGAGAGAGAGAGAGAGAGAGAGAGAGAGAGAGAGAGAGAGAGAATTTATGAGAAATCAACAGTTGAAATTCATCCTACTTTTCAAGCACTTAAAGGTCAAGATCCACCCTCATAAGTGCATATTCTAAGCATCTAATGAAGACATATTCAAGCAAGAATAGCCATTATCTGTGGCTAAGATATTGTAGAGTTAGTTTTAAAGAGTAATAATGTAATTTGCATAGTCTACTATTATCTACTTAGAATAAGTATTATTTTATAATAATCCATCCAAAATGTCTTATGGATCGGCAAAAAAGTCGCGTAGGCCTTATTCCCGTGGCAATGATTGTAAAGGGGTTTGCTATAAGTCATTGATAGTTGAGTAAGATATGAGAATAGATTGTTATAAAACTATACTTACACTAATTAAATAATTCTAGACATGCATTTACATTATGTCTACTAGTCACAACTGACTTTACCCTTAGCATCCACCATGGTTATGAGAAATAATAAAGACAAGCATGTTAAAAACACCAATTGGTAGAATACCCTACAAATTCTTAGGTACTTTTTAAATGGACCAATCCAAATGTCAAGCCTAAAGAAATTCATAATATGGGTAGATTTGATTTTGTCTACTAAAATCATAAAGAATATGGAACATACAATTAGTTTAGATAATATAAAGAAGATGATTAATCTATTTCAGGAAAGAGATTTAAAATCCTACATAGAATCTGATAAATATAAGTTTATCCATGTTCATTTGATTCAAATAGGATTTAAAGCTCTAACTCTAAATTGTTAGAATGCTTCAATTCTTACAGTTTTGACAGATGCAGGATGTCTGGATTGGGCCCCCTCTCTAATGGGTGTCTTACAGACTAACCTCTATCATGGCCCTATTTACAATAATGTTTTTCCTTATTTTAGTTTATCTCTATCTGATCCTAATAGCTTTGATGCATTGAGTTTTTATGTCAAAACTCATGATTATAATTTTAAGGTAGGATCTAAGACAATTGCTTTAACTTATAGAATATATTTTAAGGTTCTTCCTACTCTTCTCACAAATGCTAAGTAGAAATCACCTAAGGACAAAACTATTTTAATAGAAACAAATATGTTATTATCTGACATAGCAGTTAATAGAACTCTTAAATGGGAGGAAATCAACTTCACTGAATCTTGGAAGCTATCATAGGCCATTCGCAAAGACAAATAGTTGATCAAAACTTAGATCAAATTATACAAATCAACGATGGTGATGTAGAGATTAGATTTGACATCAGAAAATATTTTAGACTTCTTAGAATCACTTCATGTTCATCTAGGTGATTTAGGTTATCCTTTGATAATATTAGAGAAGAGAACCCAAGTTCTAGTTCAATAGAAGAACTAAAAATTTCAAACAATAATATTGTACTTCCAATCTATAGAAAACCTTAGGAGAATACTCCTACTCCATTTGGGAGAGAGAGTTGGACTCTCTAGGTATGATGCTAGGGAGTTCAGGTGGCCTCTAACCTCTAAGAAGGATATCGTATATAAGCCATGATATATTACAAGAAGTATATATCATGGGTAGACTACTTCCTATGTGATTTGCATACCCATGAGTACAAATATAATATGTAGGTATCCACGAATGACCATAGCTTGAAAAGGGCTTTCTTCTACATGCATAATTACATGGGGGATGACATATTGGTCATTATCTAGAGTTGGTTCTAGCCTAAAAATTGGGTAGCTCATGCAGTTAGACGGGAGGCTATGGTAGGATGGTTGTGACATTTAGTAGTAACCCCAAAACAAGCATACGATGTGATTGTTGACATGACTGGTCATGTCAATCATCCTCCAGGGTCAAAGTATCACCCTTGTGGTGTCAGGGCAAGATGCTACCATTTGATGTGTGATTTGGATCGTGTAATAATGAAAATTAATGATTATGCATATTGTTAGAAATTGATTGTGAATGTAGAATTCTCACATGCATTATTTTAAAAGATTAAAATATGAATTTCCAATTCTTTTCAAAGCTAATTTAAAAGTTTCCAAATTAAATAGTTATATGAAATGTCTTAATAATTACTATAAGTGCACAACTCTATTAGAATATAGAATCATAAATACAAGTTGATCACACAAGGACTCTTGGATAAACAAAGTTAATTAGAATTTAAGTTATCTTACTTTAACCTAGCCAACCATCCAAAAGAAGGACAATTTCTAACTAAAACTAATGGTAAGGAAAATAAGAAAGGAAAGAGATAAAGGAAAGAAACTAGTAGCTGCATGGTTTTAAAAGATTAAAATATGAATTTCCAATTCTTTTCAAAGCTAGTTTAAAATTTTCCAAATTAAATAGTCATATGAAATGTCTTAATAATTACTATAAGTGAATAGCTCTATTGGAATATAGAATCATAAATACAAGTTGATCTCACAAGGACTCTTGGATAAATGAAGTTAATTAGAATTTAGGTTATCTTACTTTAACCTAGCCACCCATCCAAAAGAAGGACAATTTCTAACTAAAACTAATGACAAGGAAAATAAGAAAGGAAAGAGATAAAGGAAAGAAACAAGTAACTAACTAAGAGGGAAAGAACTAATCTAAGAAGTAAATACTAAGCTAAACAAATAAACTAATAAATTAGAAAGTCAAGCCTAATTAAGCAAGAAACCAATCAAGTAAAGTAGCAAACTATCTATATAAAGAAGAAAGTAAACAAAACAAAGAAATTTTCTGAAACTACAACCAAGTAAAATTAAAGTGAGGAACAAAGTAATTAAGAATGGAAAGAATTATTTCATTAATGGAAACAAATTATAAGGATTTGTTACATAAGTAATGAAAAGAAAGCCAATAAAGAAAATGACTAAAAGTGCTTCAAATCTAGGCTTGAATGTTGCTATAAGACCCTCATGTTTTATTACTCAACAAGAGCCTGCACACTTCTCTTCAACACAAAATACAGTAAAGATGCCACCAAACGTTTCTCATCAACTTTAACCCGATATGCCACTAACCCAAACAAATATCATCTAATGATCTTTAGGAATGAAGTATTAAGGCAGCCAAGAAAAGGGGAGCCTAACACCTTTCCTAAACCACCACCCCAAGAAAGAAAGAAGATCATGGAAATGAAAGTAGAAAAAGATATGGCATTTTTCTTAAGCTAGAAACTCTAAAAAATAGTAACTTCAAGGAATTAGAAAGAGAGGAAGTAAAAGGCCATTCATATTTAAGCTAGGGTAGCCATAGAGGAGACTTTCTACCTCAAACATGAAATAGAATAAAAATAAAAGAAAGGGCAAACAATGGCCCTAGGATTAGGACTCACCAATTCCAACTTTAGGAGATGAAGCGAGAAATAGGTAAATGATGTAATCCTACCCTTCAACATGAAACCCTTAGCTAGGAATCTAAGTGGCTTTATGGATGAATTTGGATGTTTCCTCAAACTTACTTAAGGAATTAGAAGTCCCCTTATTTTCATAAAATGACATAAGATTCCTTTGCTTTTCCTTATTCCAACTCCATAAAAAGAAATTAGAAAGAAGAGAGAAGAGAGAAGAATGATGCATGAACTAACTAACATGAATTATACATTGATTCTAAAATTAGAAATTGTGTGTAGCAAGGAAATAGAAAGTGAAAAGATAAGGAAAGATGGTAAGATACCATGTACATGAAGGCGAGTGAGACTGAGAGATGGGGGAGATGATGATTAATATAGCATGGCAATACACCCTGCATGTGATTTGGAAAGTGGGTGTGCATGTGATGTAAAAATAGAAAGTGGTGATGCATGCAACTATTTGACTATGATTCTATGCAACTACAATGTTATGCATGGAATTAGAAAGTGGTAATGCATTCTGCATCTAAGAAACTAACATATATAAGGTTTCTAAAATGATTCTAGAATGCATGCAAAGAAAATTAGAAAGTCTAAATAAACAAAGCATGATTTCTAAATGAGAAAAAAGATATTTTTCTAAATTACGAAAATGTTAAATCTAAGAATCAAACATGCAATTAGTTTCTAAAATGGTCCTCAAGAAATCTTAAGATGTATGGAAAGAAAAAGGGAAAGTTATCAAAAGCTAAAAAGAAGGAATTTGTGGTCTAAACAATAAATCTAAAATTAGAAACTATCCTACTTCTAAATTAGAGAACTCCTAAAACATGTACTACAATGATGATGAATGATATTCTAAACTAGAACAATGATCTATGATTCTTACTATGCTAGAAACAAAGTGTAGAAATCATGCAAATCTAATGCTATGCCTAAAATTAGAAACTATCTAAAAATAGAAACTATCATGCTAGAATAAACTAAAGATGCTTGTAATCCCCTATGATTCATGCAAAAGAATGGAAATGGATGAGAAATAAAAAGAAAATAAACAAGAAAGGAATTGAAATAGGTTGAGACCATACCTTTATCTCCAAAGGATTGGATATTAATATCTGAAGGGAGCTTGGATGAGGGTGATTTTCCTCCCTTTGTTTCTCCTAGCTTTGGACATGGACTCTAGGAAAAGTTAAAAGATACTTAATATTAAGTGTTCAATTTTAGCTTAAAAGTCCATTAATTTAGCATCTAATTAAATGAGATAATCATTCAATTTTAAAATTTTAGATTGAATGTACATTTAGTCTCCATTGATCATCCAACCGTTATTTTGCAAAACTTAATGGCTAGATTATCATTGAAGTTGATCAAGTGATTAAATCATGATTTATATTATTTTGATTGAATTTTACAAGTTGTAGATCAACAAAATTAATTTGGATGGCTTAGATTAAGGTAGAGGACTAGTAATCTTTCTAACTCTTTCTCTTCAAAGTAGGACTGTAGTAGAGAAAAGAATTGTAGAACCAAAGACGAAGGAGAGAACTACAAGGAGAAAACTAGAAGATCTATGTTCATCGTTCCTTGTCTCTCCCTCACTCTTTATTCACCATTCATCCTTCAAGCCTCTCTCTCCTTGTTCACCAACATTTTGCCATTATTCCTTTTCTATTGCTTCTATTTGCTATTGTTTTGTCCAGTCCTTGGCCATTTTCCTCTCTATCATCATTGTTCATCATTCCCAGTTTCTCTCCCTCATTCCCTATTTTCTCTCTTTCCTTGCTCTCTCTCCCTCCATCCTTCCCACTCTCTCTTTCATCCCCTATTTCTCTCCATTGTACATTGTCATTCTCTGCTTCACTGCTACTCTCCATTGTTCTTTATTTTTCCTTTATTTTTCCACCAATTTGGCCCAAAATTCTTCCTTTTCCCTTCCTCACATTGTTATGGAGAAAACCCAACTTCGTTTTCCCCAAATTTTTCCTCTTTCTTTCTTTTTTATCCTTGCCTATATCATCATCTCCCTGCACCTACATCATCTTCCTCTTCCTCTTGGTCTAGGTTACGATTAAATGAAAGGACGTTTCAGGGCAAATTTTAGAATTGCCCTTACTCTTATTCATTTAATTTCATATGTATCCTACTTCGTTCTTTTCCCTATTTTGTCTTATCCTTATTACAGTTTTGAGTTATCCAAGTTTTGTTCTGTTCTCAAATAGAATCTAAAAAATACAAAATTAGTCCATGTTTGTTTTAACTTAAACGAGTCAATGGTTCAGTTTTAACCAACATGACCAATTCAATTCTTGATCCTTTTCTCCTCAAATTTCCAATCAATTTCCAAATCTTTATCTTAGTATACTTTCTAGTTGACCTAATTGTTCTGATCTTAAATCTAGAGTTCAAAAAGTCAATCTAAGTTGTCCAATCTTAAATTCTTATATAGATCTAGATCATTAGATTTTTCAAAGATCTACATAATCCAACCATTGAATCATTAATCAGAGACCTTAGTGAAGATTCATGAAGGGTGATTGACTTAGATGTGGCAAAAATTGAAGAATCTTTGATATTTTGTTTAATTTTCTTTCATTTGAATTTAAAATTATGTATTTTTTTAAAATCAGTAGATCTAAGTTTTTAGTTTATTATTATTTAATTTTATAATTTTTATTAATTTGTGGTAAATTAAATTTTGTTTAGACTCTGTTTCTTTAAATCGAGTACCATGAGATCAACCCATACTTACACATGATATACTATAATAGCTTATGCACTTATGGAAATAAGTCAACAACTTATTCAAAACACCTATATTTATAACCTTTTAGAATGGGAATCAAGAAGAGTTAATGGTTGAGATTAAGCCACTTAGATTGAAATAGAATAAAGGGCTAGATGAGGGGGCGTGTTTGTCATATATAGAAGTGTAGGGGAGGAAACTAAAAGAGAATGGAAAATAATGAGACAGGAAAGTAGCATGGGAAGGAAAGAGAACAAGTAAGGGAGAAAATAAATAGAAAAGGAAAGGAAAGGGAAAGAGGTAGCTTAGGATGGAAGGAAGGGAGGTGCGATAGAATTTAGTAAGTGGGTAAAAGGGGGAGGCATCTTTTTCCATGTGAGCTAGTGGGGTGGGAAATGGAAGGTGGTAACCAAAAAAGAAGAAGGAAATAAGCTATAGAGAAGGTAAGGAATAAGTAGAAAGGGAAATGGATGGGAAGAAAAGAGAAAGAAATGGAAAGTAGGTGGACGAATCTAAGGGGATTCAAAATCAGAAAGTCCTAAGGGGGGCACATAATTCAAGTCAATGTCAATGTTTTGTTTTTAGAAACCCTAAGATGAATGGACCAATGGATGAAGACAAGTGGTTGAAATATTTCTTTCCTTATGGTTTTAGTTGGACTTTTCAACTTGGGAAAGGTAGTCAAGGTATTGATCTTTTCAATGCTTCATTCTTAGCCTTTAAATTATGGTAACCCTTGAATGGATGAGATCCCATTATAACATGTAAATCTTCCTTAAGCTTCATTTCTCTCCACCATTGAATTGGATTGCCCTAGCATTGGTGGCCTCTATTCCATAGAGATATCTTCATGTATTTCACATGGGACCAAGTGTGCTTCACTACCTTGCATGGATAAGACATCCAATCATTGGTTGATCTTCTTCTTTTGGTTGAGTAGGAGAGAGAAAATAAGTAAAAAATCTTTATGTGGGGTCTCAATCTTCTTTTATTTCTGAGAAGCTTTCATTGTATATAATTCTATTGTATGTGAATGGGACTTCTCTCATAAGCTTATTAAGGTGGTAAAATATATGCAATTATGCACGGATACGAAATGTGGCACCTTTTCACCATCTTGTGATGATTATTTTGAATCTCTAGGACTTTGTTTTTGGTATGTGTGGGTCCACAAAGTAGCTTAAAAGGTGATATTGTTCTTTCAAGGGTAAAATTGGTAATTTTATGTACTTTTTATTTGTACCTTGAACTTGTAACATTATAAAATTAATCCTCATTAGTGATATTTAAGTGAATTCTAGGGCTAAAACTTATTAAATATAGTGGTATGTGTGTAATATATATATATATATATCATTATACTCATCCCCAAAACATTTTTCAGGTAGTATATTTGAGTAGTAGAGCTGTAGTTAAAAGTAGGACTTGAATAACAGGAAAGAACCAATGTATGAAAAACTTGCATGGAGAAGTATGTTAGAGTTTTTATATTATCATAATTTTAAGAAATTGTTAGCTAGACATGTAATAATGACTAGAGATGTATTTCATATTTAATTTATGAATTATGTGGGTGTTTGGGCAATGACAAATGGGTCTTGTGTTTGTGCTCATATCATGGATTACTTTATTTAAATATAGGGAGAGTTTTGTTTATGACCTTGGGATTTGAAGAAGTGGTTTTAAAACTACTATGTTATACATTTGTTAAGATCTTCTTTTTTTTAATTCCTAAAAAAGTGCTCCAAAAGGATTTAATAGAAATATTTCTTAAAACTCTTGTCATCACAATACTAGTCATAGCCCCAACAACTAAAATATACTATATAATCCATATAGAAATGTTTCATATTTCTTACATAACAGAGTCAAATTGTTCAAATGTCAAATGGATCAAAAACTAAAAACAACTTCGATCAACTTCATACTTTTCTAATCTACTCATTCCTAGTCCTCTCTACTCAATTCCCATCTATTTCTCTGAAGCTTCACTTTAAAAATGTTGGTGGGGATGAGTACAACCACTCAGCAGGAAAATGCCTAATCCAGCCATTTGAAAACTTAGTGATCATGAATGTATAAGCAAATAATATAAATAATCAAACGTTCATTATATAAATCATATATTTGTCAGAACAATAGAGAAATCATATAAACTATAGACGTGCAAGGACATATGATAATTCTATCATACTGTCAAGTGTTCAATTTTTCCTAAAAGAACCCTTAATTAGCATTTGATTAGATCATCTAATTGGATAATTTTATAATTTTAAATTAATTTTAGCTCTAATCGATCATCCAATCATTGATTTAAAAAATTAATAATTAGATGATCATTAGAACTAATTATATATGTAATTTAGTTTATTCTAAAATAGTCTCTTATTTTACAAATTAACCAAGATTATGTAGATCAAGTTAATAAGGAGCCTTTCATCATGGTCCCAGATACACATTCGAGATGGCAGTACATGGTGTAGATGGGGATGTACGGTGGAGATTAAACAGCTCCCACACCTAGACAGCATCAAGTATGCCAACTACTACATGGCCACATGCCCACCACTACATGGCAGACCGCATGTAGCAAGCATGGGCATATTGCATTATTTGATGGGCACTGGATGGGAATACTAGACACGTGATGGGAAAAGCGTGGGAACCCAATTAAAAAAATAGAAATTTTTCATCTTCTTTATATAACATTGTTTAAGCAACTGGGGGGTTCTTCTTCTTCTTTCTTCATCATTTTTTCTCCTATTCATGGAGGAGAGGTGGGAAGGACTATTCCTCATCGCCTCTCCTCTTCCCTCTCTTTTCCCCATCTCTCTCTCATTCTATCTCTTAGATCCTCACCAGCTAGCACCAGTGAGCAACACACCAATATAGGCCTGGCTGGTGGTTGCTTTACTCCCTCTCTTGTTGCCTCCTCTCCTCTTTGGCCAACATTGGTTCGTGACACACCTCCACCGGCCAAAGTTTTCTCTTTCATGCCTCCTCTGTTTGCATAACTCCTCACTACACTCCCTCTTGCCTTTCACTCTTTCTGCTTCCCCACACACTGGAAGGCATGCACAAAAACCCCTCTGTCTATCTCTACCCGACCAGATCTCTCTCGTTCTTCTCCACACAACTATCCCTACTTCTACCTCTCTCCTTTAGCCTCGTTTCCCTTCTATTCCCTATCTCACCAATAGCTCCCTCTCCACAATCCACCTTCTTCTCTGGTCTATCCAAACTAGTCAACCCCCATATCCTTCCTCTTCTCCCCCCTTCTTCTCAATTCTTCCCTTCAGTTTTAGTACGCAAAACCATGCCCCCTTTCTTTCTATCTCTATTTCACCACCCAATGGCCTTGCTCAAATCCCTCCTTCATCTATAGGAAACCCCAGACATAACCACTAACGATCACATCACTACCTGACACAACCCAGACCACCGACAACCATTCTCCCAGATAGTCATAGCACCCATCTCCTTCTCTCTATCTCCAATCATCCTTCACCCTTTCTCACCTCTCCTCTGCTCTCCCTCTCTCTATCATCATCTTCTCCATTTGGCCAAACCTTCTATCATCTCTCTTGCCTCACCAGAGCTGGCAACCCATCTACTCCATTTCCAAGCTCCGGCGTCATTGATGTCTCTAACACCGACTCCTCTCTTATCTCCCTGCTCTCTCTGTTATTTTTTTTCTCTCATCCCCATCATCAACTACTCCTCCTAGCCCCATCAGCCAGCCCATATCTCTCTTTTTCTAGGTCTCCAGCCACCTCAGAGGAGAAAACCCGAATCGGGTTTCCCTCTATTTCTCTCATGTTTCCCCCATCTTCTCCTTCCTCACTTCTTCTTTCCCCCCTCCTTATCCTCTTCCCCTTCCTCTATCGTTCTCTCCATTGAGTTTTACTCTATTTCATTTAAAACTTGATTTTCAAAGAAATTCCATTTTTAACCTTTAGGCTTTAGTTTAAATCCCTTATGTGTCCTAGATTTAATGATGGTTGTCTTGTTCCTTATCCCATTTTAGTTTTATCCATGTTCTGCTTATATGAAGACAGTGTTTTCCAAGGATGATTCCTTTTTAGCTTATGTTACTCTTTTATTAACTAGTACCTATTGTAGTCGCTACATGACATAGTGGACAAGATAGGGAAGTAGCGGTTAATTTGTATTTGTATTTGATTTATGTTGAAGTTAAATTATTGTTAATTAGCACATGTTGTAATTTGTTGCGTGACACAGTAGTCAGAATAGAAAAGTTCTAGTAAATTGTTATTCTCTTTCATTTTTGTTTTGATTACTTAATTTTGGAATAATTTCCTCATGGACTACATAATGGACTTGAATATTATTTATACCAAATTACAATTGAAATTTGTGTAAACTCCAACCTTTTTAAATCAAGTCCCCATGGAATCGACCTAAACTTGCACTAGCTAGACTACAATAGTTATGCACTTGCGAAAAACTCAACAAGTTTTTTTTACGCCACTACTGGGAATCTGCAATGGTGTTTTCATAAATTTTAATTAAAATTTTAAAAAATTTCAAAAAATCAAAAATTTTAGGAGTTACATTGTTTTAACATTTTAGGTGCATTTTAAAATTTAGTTAGTGCATAAATTTAATTTCTCCTAATTTTTTGTCCTTATTGATAATTTTTTATTTTGCAAAAAAATTAGAAAAGAAAGGAAAAATTCAAGGAATTTAATTACGATAATTGTAGTTTATTTTTTAGTGAATTGTAGTGAGAATTTCATGTAATGATTTTATTTTCACAATTCATTTAAAAGGCTGTAATAATACAGGTCAAGTGTGGGCCATTTAACTCCTTAAAAGTTCTAGTTTATGTAGTGCATTATTAGATTAAAACTGCATTAGTTGTCAGTATAAAAGCATGCAAAACACGTTTGATATATGTTGCATTTTTATGGTGCATTAGTTTGTTATTTTTTTATTGCATTTTTTAGGGCATGTTTAACTCCTTTAAGGTGATTATATGTTGACCTAATTGCAATGGAATGGAAAATTTAATTAGTAAGGGCACCTAAACCCACAAGATCAAAGGTGGATTTCATCACTACCTCTTGGCATACTTAGGGTAATCACCACAAGCACGTAACCCCACCTTCACAATTAATTAAAATCAATTAGAAGAGACCTATAGGGCCACCACATGCTCATAGGACCTTCTAGGAAGAAGGCGACCTATTGCCACTCCAATGGCCCCTATTTAACTGACTACACTAGTTTTTAAACGACTAACTCTGGCAGCATATTCTATGACTCAGGCTACCTATGGCTAATTGAGGAGGGTGTGAAGTAGTTGGCTAGATAAGATCTAACTAGTAAGTAGTGGGACAAATATGAAAGAGAGGAGGAGCGTTAGATTAGGCTAATGTAAAAGCTTCTCCCCTACACAATTTCAAAATAAACAAATTGTCTACTTGTTAGCCTTAGGGGTGTTTGAATCTTTGTGCCCTATCATTAGCATTTAGGTTGCATTAGTAGGAAATTCTTATGAAAAAAAATGAAAAAAAAGAAGTGACAAGTGGGTACATTATAAGTGTATACATGAAACAGAAATAGGTTGAAACCATGATCTGTCTCATACATCAATAGATAGGATGGATAGGTTATATGCTTATATGCAAAATACTGAGACATTTCAATAATCTTAGTATGAGAGTTCATACACCTTTTCTAACCACATATCCCACTAATTCATGGCTTTTAAGCACCACATACAATAACTATTATCAAGAACCAGTAGATGTACCTATTGCATTTACATAACATAGCAGCAACTACTATCCTGAGACAGATTATAAGACTATAATGGATGGGCTAGGCATCACGAACAACTATGGTCTCAAGAATATCCATATCAGGAAGAACCACAGTGGTCCCACTCTAGTCAACACTACCATGATTATTCAAATGATCAAGGTCAACCATCATTGGTTCAACCTGATTAGCCCATATTCAATACCCTAATGCCACAACAACACAAACCATATGAGTCGTTTTCTCTACAACATGATAAACCGTCATTACAAGAGAGTATTCAATGACTTAATGAATCAATTGATCAAAAGCTAGCTACAGTTACCAATTGGGCTAAAGAAATGAAACAAATTAGGGAGGAGAGTGAAAGGACACTTGAAAGAATTTCTAAGTTGGAATTGCCAATTCTTACCAAATCTTCGAGTTTTTCACCAACCCTGACCATTGATGATAACAATAGGATAAAAATTTATTATGATCCTTTTGAGCCACAAAGTCCACAACTGTCCTTAGAAATCTCCAATACATATCTACTTGGGCTATGTCCTATCCCTTGTTACGATTATGATGAAGAGATCTCCATTGATGAAGAAAATGCAGTTGTAGAAACATCCAACCAATATCCTCTTGAATCGTGTCTTACTAATTTTTGTGAATTTGATGAAGACACATTCATTGAGGAGGTAAATGAGTTGTTGGATACTGTGCTTTTAATGGACACTTCTCAATTGCAAGCTAAAGTAGAAATCCCTACACAGCCTAAAATACAATTTGAACCCTACAATGTAGATAATGTGCCTAATTGGGACCTACAAACCATATTTGAACATTCAAAACACATTCATGTAACCCCAGTTGACACCTTACCTGTACCCTTAGAACAGGAAGGAAAAGAGACAATTGATGTAGTGGCCCTACATCAACCAAATTTAGGGTACACATCAAAAAGAGAATAAAGGTTTAAGTATAACCATGTCCCTGGCTCTAGTAATACCAAAACAACCTTTTAGGGAAGGGTATAGTCAGGTTATATCCATATTTCAGGAAAATGTTAAGGAACTAGAAGAAAAAGATAAACTGATTGCAATGGTCATTATTTTCCCTACATTTAATCCAAAATGGGATAATTCACCTCGAGTTGATCCCAATAAATTCACAGTGGGTCAAGATGTCATTACATTACCACCACCTCAAAATACAGGGTGGAAAAATTATATTGACTACCATGAAATTCTAAAAATAGGGGATCATCAATATGATTCCCCACAACTCAAAATCTTGGTGGTCTATTGTGTCCTAATGTTACCACCACTAAAAATTTTAAGGCAGAAGAAATATATAAACTACCTTGAGATTCTAAAATGGCATGAGAAATTTTGTCATTTCATTATTATGATTAGGAGAATTAGTGAACTAGTTAGGTTTAGGTTTAGATTATTAGGATAGTTATAGGACCTGTCTGGCTAAAGACATAAAACTTAGCACTCCCTGGGAGGCAACCCAGAAGTTTTTCACATCTCAGTTGTTTACATCTTCCATTCATCATTTAGGTGTCCTATATTTCCAAACATTGAGGACAATGTTTAGTTTAGGTTGGGGGGTGTACATATACATGAGATTTTTAACTTTTCTTTCATTTAAAAAAAATAGATTTTTTGAATATTCAACTTAATTTTTGAACTTTAGCTTCTTATTAGAGTTGTATACAATTAGTTCATTATTTTATTCTTTTTCTAAAGTATCTCATTAAAAATTAAACTCAGAATATTAATTGCACACAATAGCTATATATAGTTAAGTTAAAGAGAAAATATAACTTAGAGATTCTAAAGAATATTTGTGAAAATTTATAACCCAAGTGAGTTTTAAACCATTCTTCTTTTTCTGAGGGCTATACATAAATTCAAAATTTTCTTCAGCGTACAATATTTCTTAGTTGGTCTCATTATTTTTCATCTTAGTGACTATTGAGAAATACAAAAGGCTATACCTCTTAAGTTTATGATCATATTTATGTTATATGAAACCTAGGAAATGATAGAGCATTTAGCCTTCCCTATATTATTTTTTGCTAATTAGCCCCTTGAGCCTTTTAAATATTAGCCTTTTCTTTGTTAGCCAAAAAACCTTTACCTATATTAAACACCTATAAAAATATCCATTAACCATTTGTTTTGAAAATATGTAGAGAAGATTGAAGAATATCTTGAGAAAAAGTATGAACAATACAATTCAAGAGATGAACATTAAAAAGGTGAAAAAGAAGAAAAGTTCAAAAAGGCTATATAGAAAACTAAGTGAAAAAGAAAAAAATTTATTAGCTAATGAAAAAGAATGTTCATTCTTGCAATGAAAAAGTTGTGAATATATCAATAGAAGATCTTTACATATTTTTGAGACAACCTTTGCTTACCTTTGTATCCATCCTTTTGATAACCCTTGCCTAAGCCTACATTTCATCCTAATAGAAGTCCTAACTTGATATTAGGATAAATATGACTTGAATATGGTTATAAATGAATAAGGACTTGGGTTGAATATAACATTCTTAATAGTTGATATCCCTTCATTAGACCATTACTATACTTTCTAAGTTATCATTCTTTTATAAGAAATATATGAGACTTTTGGACTTTATAAATAAATAAAAATTCTACTCACATATTAATGAGAGTACACCTTTCTAAGTGACAAGAAACATCCTTTGAGAATTGAAGTCAAAGCATACATTTGGATGGTAATTTTGGTTATATTTGACACTAAAACTATTATATATCAGTTATAGCACATATTCACCTTCCAAAGTTTAAATGAAATAATGGGATATCTTTAGCATAAGGGTAGGATTTTGAACCTTGTTGTTCATCTTTATTATCAAGCCAAAGTTAAGTATTCAAGATCAGTTGAATAGAAGAAAATTTTCTCAAATGAATAAAGGAATTTTGAGAATTTTGTGGGTATATTCACTACAAACCCTCATGAGGCATAACTCGTCCACTAAGGGTAACCTAGGGGTTTAAGGGCTTGTTACATATACTAAATGCAACTATGAATACCTATGAAAACAATAATTTATGTCACATCAAATAAATGGTTCTTCGCATGTTTTGCTAGGGACTAGCAAAATGCTACGATGCATTAGTTTATGAAAATTCTATCATACCGTGTCATATCGAATCATAACCTATCCTGTCACTGAGTGACATCATCCCTCCACATGCCTAATTAGGCGATGGTCAATATCCTCGAGAATGACTACATGTCAATTGAGGAATTTTAACTATAGGGTCTACCATTCACGTAAAGGAATCTCATCCCACTATGCTCAACAGGGGATGCCATGCGGGCTACACCAATCCTCATGGGGGAACTGGATTAATTCAAGAGTAGTCTCCCCATGAAACATACTCCTAATTATAGGCCTCTTAGTGCATGTATTTGTATTGGAAGGTAGTGGCCAACTAATCTTCCTAGCGTAGCAATTAGAGGTATCTTATAGCTTACCCCAGGCTAGCACATCTCTTGTGAGTCACCAAATTTTAGACTAGGCACATCTCTTCAGAGTTAACTAAATTCAATCTAGGTGCAACTCTCAAGAGTCACTTCATTTTAGCCTATGCACAAGTCTCCATGGTTACTAAATTTTCATTCATTAAAACATTTCAAATTACTCATGGAAATTCTATGGAGTCATGGCTTTACATTCCACAATACATCATATGAAATTGTTCGCAAAAATTTCAATTCACAAGCTATATTTCAATTAGCACAAATCATCAACTAGCTTATTGTAGTCTTAGCACAGGTACTTGTGTATTTATGGCTCAAATTTTCCAAATTCATATGTTAGAACCATGCTATGCAACAAGCAAAAAATATTTACCTCATTTCAAATATCAAAATCATCAATTAGCAATTATCTCAGCATATGAACTCATTAGAATCTAGTATGTGGACTCTGTGCACATGTATAGAAACATATATTTCAAGGTCAAACCTCCAAAATCACTTAATATAAACTCATTAGAATCCAGTATGTGGAGCTAGTGTGCAAGGAGCTAAGCACTAGCCATGTGCTAAGTACTAAACTCATAACCCAAGTACTGAGTGTGATAAGAACTATTCATGGGTTAATTACCAAGCACGATGCCCTAATGTTGAGAGCCATCCTTTTTGTCCATCCACAATGTGCTATATACACAATCCAAATAGTAATTACTATGTGACATGTGTGAGCCTAGTTGTTGGGTTCCATACTATGCACTAGATGCCAACCACTTCATCTAGGGCATTGAGTTTCATGCAGGTTGGCAAGCTAACCTTCACACAAAAATATTCATGCTCTAACTATAAACTATGTAACCTTAATGATGTTTCATGCATGTACTCAAAACAGGCATCATGCACAACATAAGTGCTGGTTGTGTTAATCAAGTATGTTATATCATGCATGTGCCCAGGTTAGGCACGATGCAAAATACTCAAGCATTAGGTGTTTATCACATCAACTAAGTCTGTGGTGCATTGTTTGTTGCCCCCAAACAAGGTATTCATGCAAGATGCCCATGCATGCTACACATGCATATTCATGTTTAGATCTTAATATAATGAAATTATCATGTTTAGATGAATCAGAAGCTCCATGTACAGGACCACTCTTATCCACACAAGTTGGGCTATCATTATCAAATGCAAGGCTTGCAATTTTTCATGCATGCATGCCGGCATTCACCACTCCACTAGGCTTCCACATGAATCCATGCAAGCCCAAAACATATACACACACCTCACCCTTTTCATAATTCAGAAAATTCATACAACTAGGGCTGACATGCACCTTAATCACTCTCTCACTTTATCGTATGCATAAAGGTCCCACATGAGAACATGTTTTTCCCCTTCTTATTTAACTAGGAGAAAAAGTATTTCCATGGAAAGAAAATAGAAGTTCAAAAGATATTCTAGTTTTATGAGAGAAAAAGAAATTTACAGTTTAACGTCAATGAGCAAAGAGATGAATCAAGGGTTAGGATTGAAATACACTTAGGGCTCTTCTAAGCTTCCTAAAGTGAATGCTTTTTCATTGAGAAAGGAATGGCTAGAGTGAGGATTTTCATTAGAAGCTAGAGAGAGAAAATGAAAGAGGGAAATGGTGGATGAAACTGAATAATGTTAGATGAGATTCTTAAAGAAATTTTAGGATCTAGGAGAGGCATTCAAGGAAGATATTTTAAGGTGGACTGAGAGTGCTTGGCATAAGGGGAAAAGAAGGAAGTTACCTAAGCAAGAGAGGGAGAGATAAGCCTATTTAGGAGTAAAAGGATGGTTTTTCCTTGAAAGGGTGTGTACCTTTTTGTTTAGAGAAGTTCCCAGGTTTTCTATTTTCTCTTCTCCTTGACTAAGTTGACATTGAAAAGGAAGAAAGCTCATAGTTAGGCGTGGGGTAGATCCTAGAGGGCTACAAAAAACTTCGTCTATGACACATCATTGAGCTACTGGGCATTTATCTCCAATCTAAGCTTGGGAAGTCTTGTTTTATTTTTTTGTCATGTTCTTGTAATGATCTAAAACTTGATTTTAATAAAATTTAGTCTTGTTCATTTGTTTATCCTAGCTCAGTTTAGAAGGTACATTATTGTAAGTTTATCCTAGGATTAATCAAAAGTATATGGCCATCCTAGAATGATTTTTAACCAATCCTAGGCATGGCTAGCCTATGCTAAGTTAAGACACGATTTTAGAAATTCTTTCATGATAGTCCTAGGATAGATTTATGCTAATTTATGGACATGTTTTTTGATATTTTTCGTTCATGTCTCATGTCTCTTTCTTAGCTTAGATTAGTGACTTCAATAATTTGATATGGCCATTTAATTAGCGTAATTAGGAGTTCATTTTGTATGGTAGAAATAGATAACTTTTAGCCATTGATTAGATTCATCACCATGAATAATTAATTTGCCCATTTAGGGTGAGTATGAAGCCACATTAGATTATTAATTCTATTCACATATGATTTATCATTAGATTTAAGAGATTGAATTATCATTTCTTCTAATTTGTCATATAGTTTAATATGCATAATCAGCACTCTTTTCATAAAATCTATGACATAATTTTCATAGTTTAAAGATTAATTTATTTATGTTATTTAGCATAATATTTGAATTATAATTATGAATTGTTACATAGCCTATGATCTCAATGGATACAAGCTATGCTTTGGATATATACTAATTGAGGTAGGCAAATCATTCAAATAAAGAAAACAGTTAAATTAGGTCTTTCATGCACACATTTTCTATGTTAATATTTCATCATTGTTATATTAACATGTGATACTTTAAATCAATTGTACTTATTTGTGAATGCTCATAAATAGTAATTTGGTGCATTCTAAAACCTAGATTTCATAACTTGGTGAATTTATTCATATTTAGTATAATTAGTAGTTGATTTGATCATTTCATTTGTTTCACATTGCTTGGCTAGGTTTGTCTATTTTGGATTCCAAATAATGTATTTGAGTTTTAAAGTGAGTCATCATGGGTTTGACCCATATTTACATATCTATAACTCAATAGACTCATGCACGTTTTAAGACAACATCACCATTGATAGATTCACCTATTCTAGTGTGGGGGTTTGGCTACCTCTAATGGGGCATAGGTTAGTCTCTGGAGCACTCAATGAATTATAGGATTAGCATATGACCATTAGTAAAAATGCTCAGTTTAAGTGTACTCGTATCTTTTAAGAGAAGTGTGTGCTATATTTCTTTCTTTGGGGGAATAGTTCAAGATTCACTTCACTAGTAATCTTGATGCTTCTTGATACGCATACACTACGAGGAAGCTCAAGACTATATTAACTTTCTCCAATGCATGGATCTTGTTGAAGGCCTAATCTTCTACTAATATCTTTACTATATATATATATATATATATATTGTTTAGCTATGTTTTATTCTTGTTGTGTCTCATTTTTTACTCTTTTAGGAATTGGCCAAGTCTAGAACTATCCAAGTGGATGGCCTCCGATAAAATCAAAGTATGTGTAGGAGCCATATAGAAGGTTGGCCCCATTGTTGCAAAGACAACACATCTGAGCTCATCTCACCAAAAATCCCTCATAAATTAGTGAGAGGTAGCTCCTTGAGGCTTACTACTCAAACAACTTTTCTTGCTAGCAAGGAAGATTTTCTTTTGTTTAATTTTTTATTTATTTTAAAACTAAGTAGGAAAATCTTTGTTGTTGAGTTATTTTAAGTCAAAACAAGTGGGGAATTCTTAGAATTTCTTTAAGTTAAATACAATAATGTGATCTAAGCCTAATGGAAACCAGATCCATGTGAATGAAAAAATTAGAATTGGTGTCCTATATGGAAAAGAAAACTAGATATATGGGAATGAGAAACTAGTACTATAAGATAACTATGTGTGTGTGTGTGTGTGTGTGTGTGTGTGTGTGTGTGTGTGTGTGTGTGTGTGTGTGTGTGTGTGTGTGTGTGTGTGTGTGTGTGTGTTCTCACCTGGACTCATTTATGGCCAAGCTACACGGTTAGGTTGTCAAGGGTGTCAAGTGCAGGGTGGGCCTGCAAAGGGGCTTGGGGGTGGAGTCCCCATCCTAAAAATTATCTTAAGGCAAGAAAAGGAAGGCAATGGGAAGCATCAAAGGTGATTCAAATGATCCATGACAACAACAACAACAACAACAACAACAACAACAACAACAACAACAACAACAACAACAACAACAAAAACCATGCATTTTCATCATTTTCATGAAAATTAGAGCTATACATGAGGTTTCCTAGTCCAATTAGGAAACCTAAGGAAGCCAAACTACTCAAGTCTTGAAGGCAAGCATTGAAGCCACTTAAGCCACAAAGGAATGAGCTATCCAAGTGAGCCATCAAGCCATAGATGAATGCCACATGGAGCCACACAATTATAGCACCAATTGAAGCAACTATCCTATGTTAAAAGTGTGATTTTTAAGGGATTTTAAGAGATATTTGTAAAAGGTAATATGATAGTGCATTGGTGGACCCATCAAGAGAGAAAATCCCACATTCTGTTCACATTTTCCACCCTTTTCTCTACTACACCCAAGGGTTTTCATGTTTTTTACTTAAGGAGGAAACCACCTTCCTCAAAGATGACACCTCCCCTTGCTTACTTGTCAATTTTGGTGGTTTTCTAAACAGGAAAGCCCTAGATATAAGTTCGTTCAAAACACATAAAAACCCTAAAAAAGAATTCACCTTTTCCTTACTATTTTTCTTCTCTTATCCATCAATCATTCATCATTCAATTAGAAGGGAAGGAGATCCATTCACCTTCCTAGGAAAAAGATGCCTACCACCCCCAACCCCACCCCCCCCCCCACCCATCCATGGAAATTAGCCATGTCACTCTCTAATGTAATATTTGTTTACATCATTTCCACCTAACTTTGATAATTGAATTCAAATATCTAGATCAATCTCCCTTTCTTAGAACAAGCCTCATTCCAAGTGGAAACAATTCATCTATAAATATGCTAGGCCTTTTGTGTTTTTTACCTAAGTAGAAGTTGGATGAGACAACCTTCAAACATTACATTCTTTGCTTGGTGATCTTTGGAGCTGGACTTTAGTTTTCTTTTGTATTATTCTTCCTTTGGATTTCTAGTTATTTCCTCACCAATTCAAGTTAGTAGTTTGCTTTCATTGTTTTAGTTTCATTGCCTTAATTTTTCATTGTTTTGCTTTCTAGATCTACTCTTATCTTTCCACTTAGCTTTTTCATTCACTAAAGATTCAAGTTCGTTCTTCTCTAGTACTGACAACCCAGAGAAAAAATAGCTTGGAACCTTGCTTTCTCCCTTAGGAATTTCATGTTTTTCTCCTTCAATTCCACTTAGTTTTAAGAATTTTTCCCCTAGTTAGTTCATCCATCTAGCCGTTTTCTCTCTTGATTTCATTTTTGGATTTCTTTGGATGTCATCAAACATTAGATTGAAAGCTTGATATTGAGTTTTTTTTGTAGTTTAGATCAAGTTTTACGCCTTAGAAAGACATGCAATTTCCAAATCCAATTACATGTAATATGGGTACTGTTTTGGGTGTATTTTGGCATTGATTTAATGAAATTATTTTTTGAATATTATTATTGAATGCTTCCATTGTCAAATTAATTTAGATCTAGGTTGTTATATTGCATAAAAGTTATTAGTTCAGTTACTTTATATGCTTAATTTGATTTGAAGTTCTATGTGCTTAAAATCTAGAAATTTCTCCCTTTAATCATTTTAATTTGTTTCCAGCCATCTAACATCTTAATTGCTTGAATTCTTAGGAATCCATTTATATTTTTAGGTTTTTTATTGATTTCGTAGCTTAGGCTGTATTATAGTTTGCATTTAAAGCATCAAATCTGGTCATCTTTCAACCTATGAACCATGTAGGCAATCCATGAATCATCTAAATCTTGCTTAATTTAGTTACTTAATATTATTTTAGTAGTTTTTTTTTTTTTTTTTTGCATCATAGTTTAAATTTAGAAAGTTTCCTTTATGATTTTTTAAAATTTTTGGGATTAAAAAGTGTTATATTTTGAAAGTTTCCTTAATTTTAGTTTCCATTTATATGTATGTTTCTAATTTCTTGTTAAATATAGTTAGATTTCATTGTTTAATTTTTTTTACATGTTATTTTATTTTTAAAAAAAAATTAATTTGGTTTTAGAAAGTTCTATTTTAAGAAATATTCTAATTCTAGTTTAAGAAAGTATCATTTTTTACAAGTTTCCTTTAGTTTAAGTTTCTTTTAATTTGTTCTATGATTTTTGTAGTTTCCATCAATTAGATGTATGTTAGTTAGGTAAGTTTCCATTTTCATTATTTATCTTTTTTTTAGTTAGTTTCCTTTAGTCATAGCTTCAAATTTCATGCATATTTTCATTCTTGTTAACTTTAAATTCCTAATTTAATTGTCAACTCTCTCTCTCGCTCTCTCTTTGGATGGAGTTAAGTGATTTAAATAGGATCCAATCTATTTATAATCCATGAAATTCCTCATGGGTTGGACCTCTCTCACGTGCAATACAACTTTAATTTGTGCACTTGAGAGTAATTTTAAAGTTACACTAGAAAAGAATGAAATAATGAAATAATTAGTTAGGAATTAATGTCCTTTCTTGGTTGGTTAAAGGGCTGCATGCAACCATGCATCTGATTAGAAAGAAAAGAGATGAAGAAAGGAGAAAATCAAGGAAGAAGAAGAAAAAAGAAGGGGTAGAGGCATGGAACTTTGCCTATTACCAAATATGGTCAAGGAGTTGAATCTTGCAAGAAAAAGTTTGAAAAAGCTAAATGTTTTTTAATGGGTTTTACCATGATAACTATCTGCCACCATGTGCATGCTTTCAGTTTGAAATTGAGCTTGAAGCTGATTTGATTTTCCATCTAATCATAGAGCACAATTGATGCATGCTTTATGACTAAAAATGTAATGTCTTGTATGTTCAATTTGAGATAAAATCTCATGGAAAACATGAATGAATGCAAGCTATTTCATATGTTTTTTTTTATAAGTATGCAATATGCACCAATTACAGGGGTGATTTTGAGTTAAGATCACACTTGCATTCCTTGATTTTTTTTGGAACTTTTTGTTCAAATTGTTGATGGATTCATACACTATCAACTCATGCGTGGAATGGATTAAATTTAGTGTAATTTCAATATGTTTTCTTGATCTTTGGAGCATGAAAATGGCAATTTTTTGTAGGAAATAATGCTTGATTCTCGCATGCATTTGAAGCATGTAATGCATAGTTGTGTTCAAATATTTATCTATAGTTTCTAGTTTATAATGCTTTCATTTTTTATAAATTTATCATCCATTTTATGGGACTTTGAAGCATGTAAGAGCACAATTTCTGCAGTTTTCTACAGGGAATGGTCCCTATGCCTGTTTTTACATAGTTCTGCAGTTAGAATTGTGCTACTCATCAATTGGTTTTTTAGGCATGAAATGTATGCTCATTTCATGAGTTACCTTAGCATGATTGATGACCAAAATGCAGCATGATTTGTAGAAGACAATTAAACTCAAAATGAGTATGTTTGTAGCCTTAACTTGTGCATTCAATCTTGATTCTTAAAATATATGTTTTGTTTTATTTTGGAATGGATTTAGGTGGATGAATGATACACCATGTCATGCAATGGTTACATAAAATTATATTAATTTTTATGGATTTTTAAGGCTTGTACGATGTGTTTAAATCATGCATTGATGTGCATGGAAGTTTGATTATATTTTGGATCAAATTGAAGAATGATTTAGCCTAACTTTGATTATTATTTTTCCATCGTATTTTGCTACTGTTATAAATGTTATTTAGAAAATAATTTGCATTATTCAATCTACTGATCTTAGCAATGTCTAACTATTAATCTTTCATTGATCTGTGACTAGTTTTGTCATAAAATTTCAATGCAAACAGTAGTTGGAAGGGATGCATGTTATAGCTCAAAACATCACTACCTATGACTCAAAGTTTCATTGTTTTGGAACATGTAATTTCAATTGTAAGTTACTCAAATTGAATAGATGAAAGTGTATCAAAATGTTTTAGTGATTCATAACTAAAAGCATTTTAAAAAGCTCATATGTCACATTGCTGCAGTTACATATTTTTATAGCTACATGTTATGCATGTAGAATGGCAAGAAGTTGGCACTTTTGGAAAGTTAATAAGTCATGTTTTATGGCTGAACATGTGTATCATTGAATGGTTGAAAATCAAATATTTATAAAGCTTTTCAAAGTCATGTTTATGGCCAGTCAATGGCATAAGCTATTGAATGTTTTCATCATAGTTTCTATGGAATAATTTGAAAGATTTAATGAATGTTCCATGTGAGAAGTTTATATTGATCTTTGAAAAGATTTTCCTTTGAACTGTAAATGTGTACAAGTGAGTGGATGACAAAATCAATGCGGTTTTTATGACTAAATCGACACATTGGTTTTAAATATTCATCTTAAATCAATGTGACATAAAAGGATGTACATAGCATATATGAAAATAATAGTGTGGTTTTTCATAAACAAAAAATGAATGTTTACAAACAAATTTTATTAACACCTATTATGGTGCATGGTTTTAACCCTAAATGGGTAAATGATTTGACTATACACCTTCGATGTTGATAGTTTTGCATATGGATTTGATATTGCACTTGATTTGTAGTCATATCATTTGATAGATGGCTTTATGGGAATATGTAAGTCCCTATTGACACTATGCTAGGAGATTTAGTTGGCCACTATTCTCTGATATAGACACCAACCCAGATATAGTGCATATTGGCATGAGTATGTGTCATGAGGAGATCACTTCTAGATTGATTTGGTCGCCTCCATGAGGTCTGGTGTTGGCTTCCACAGTTGAAGATAGTGGTTGTGGTAGTTCCTCTACATGAATATTTAATATTATTCATAGTTTGAAATGAGCTAACATGTCCATCATTCTTGGAAGTTAGATTAGAGCCTGTGGTAGGATGGTTGTGCCACTCAACAATTGATAGATTATTTGATTTATTAGTTCGGCCGATAGGTTGATCTATTTATTGATAGTTACAATACAATATGACACAATTTTATCAATTGATTTTCATGATTATAGACTATTACAGATTCTTTTATCACTTGAATACATGTTTATAGCTTGATTTGAAAGTGGATGCATTACATATGAACAGTTTTTTAACAAATTAATCTTATTGGACTATCATCTAAAGATTTATCTAATGCTTGTGCATGTGTGATGCTTGTCGTGGTTTATTATTGAATATTTTAGAGTTTTTCCTACTTGAGTGGTCATACTCACCCCCAACAACAATTTCAAGTGAAAGCTCAGGAAAGAGGAGTGACAAGGAGAGTGGAAAGGAGAAAGCAAATTAATTAAGATGTATGGTGGAGATACCCTAGATGGTTTTGTTAGATTTCCTTTTTATTTTAAAACAATTGTTTAAATGTAATACTCTATTGACAATCATTGGGAAGATTAAACTTTTGAATCATTAAGTATGTGGTTTGATTATAGTAGTTTGGGTGGTTACCAATAGGTCCTATGGTGCAATGGTTCACTTTATTTTATTATACTTATATAAGAAGTTTTATTGAAATGATCCGGGCATGAAGAGGGGTTTATGAAAAAAATTTATCCATGTTATGACTTCTAAATGCTTTTAAAAAAAATTACACAAGAATTTAGTTTGCTTATAAAAGATTCTTCAAAAGATCATTTCTCAAAACCAGGTTGACTGATTCCTTGAAGGTTTTCAAGTGTTTGTTATATAAAGTACTTAAAGACGCATATAACATGCCAAAGATCATTGAAATTCAATATCATATGATCAAGATATTTTTTCTTGAAAGACCAAAATGAATATTTTCACCTTGTGGTAGCCAACCACTAAGACTTGATGGTTGACCATCAACAGAGCATCACATTTTTCTTAGGGTTTTGCAATTGTATGGCTTGATGTTCTACCATCTCAACCAAAATCTCATCTAACATGTTTTTTAAGCCTTGATAGTCAATGATCAATACCCTATAGTCAACCATCAACATCTACCTTGGTTTGATAGAACATCTTTATGTGGTTTCTATGCCTTTAATGGATTCCAATTGAAATGGACGAATTTGATTTCAAACGGTGATTTGGAGTTTGGAGGCTACAAACCATTATCTTGCAAGAGAAATCTAGAGCTTTCAAATTCTACATTCATCTTTAAGGTCCAACATCATCATCATCATCATCACCATCATCATCAAGACCTTATCTTGATTAGGGTTCGACCACATGAATCTTATTCCTCTATTCCCCTCTATTAAGTATTATGGTTTCACTTAGCCCCAAAGTTTTTAAATCTTTTCTCACGACTTCTATCCATGTTCTTTTGGGCCTTCCCTTTGCCCTTTTAGAAGCTTCAACTTGCATTGCCTTGCTCCTTCTAACTGGTGCCCTTTTTTATCTCTGAGATGCATGCCTAAACCATCTAAGTCTAATCTCCCTCATCTTGTTACCTATTGGCGCTACTCCTAAGTTTACTCTAATGTTTTCATTCCTAATTATGTCCTTTCTTGTCTTGCGACACATCCATCTCAACATCCTAAGTACCAAAAGTAGTCTTTTAGGGAGACTCCTTGGTTATCGATCTTTTCTAGTGCTTCATTCTTGCTCCTCTCTTTGCTAAAATTGCAGTTCATATAATTTATGTTAGTTGTGCTAATTTTAAATCATTTATATTCTAATGTTTCTCTCATAACTCTAGCTTTGTGTTTACATCCTCCCTTGTGTCATTAATTAAAAATATATCATCTATAAATAACATACACCATGGAATCTCCTCCTGCAGATGTTTTGTTAACTCATCCATAACTAACATGAAAATGTATGGGCTCAATGCCAATCCTTGGTGCAATCCTATAGTGATAGGAAAATCACCAGTCTCTCCTCTAGTGGTCCTAACATTTGTTACCGCTCCCTCACACATATCTTTAATTATGTCTATATACCCTTGTGAAACCCCTTTCTTGCTCAACACTCATCATGTTGACTCTCCAGGAACCCTATCATAAGCTTTTTCTAAGTCAATAAAACCATGTGGAGGTCCTTTCTCCTCTCCCTAAATTTCTCTATCAATTTTCTATGTATGAAATAGCTTCTATGGTAGACCTCCCAGGTATGAAACTAAACCGGTTCTATGATACACTCATCTCATGTTGTACCCTTTTCTGAATCACTCTTTCACAAAGTTTCATAGCGTGGATCATAAGTTTGATCCCCTGACAATTAGTGCAGTTCTATGTGTCTCCTTTGTTTTTATAAATTGGTACAATAGAGCTTTTCCTCTATTCATCCAGCATTTTCTTTGATTTTGCAATCGTGTTTAACAACATTGTCGACTAAACTATTAGTATACCATCAAGCCTCAGGGCTTTTTCCAATTTCATCTTTTTCAAGGCCTCTTTCACTTTAGGTATCCTAATCTAGCGATCATATCTATATTTTCCAATGTCATTTGGGTTTATAATACTTTCAAACCCTATATTCTCAGGGCAATTTTCATTTAGCAATTTTTTAAAGTACTTTCCTACCTTTGTTTGATCTTATCATCTTTGACTAATATCCTTTGGTCATCACTCCTAATGTAGTTAATGTGGTCTAAGTCCTTACCCTTCTATTATCTTATTTTTGCAAGTTTAAACACACCTTCTCTTGATTCTACTGTATTATAGAGAGCATCATATGCCTTGAGTTTAACCTCACTTAATATTCTCTTAGCAACCTTCTTAGCATTCTTATATCGCTCAATGTTTTCATTATTTGTAGCCCTTTGCCATGCTTTGAAACTCACACATTTTTCTTTAATAACTGTTTGCATGTTTTCACACCACCACTACATTTCCTTTACTAACTGCCTTTTTACCTTTTGATAATTCTAGGACGTCTTTTGCCACTTTCTTAATAGACTTGGCCATATTAATTCACATGGTGTTTACTTTTGTTTCATTATTTCAATTTCCTTCTACCATCAACTTATTTGTAAGTGAATTTATTCTCTCTCCTTTTAAGTTCCACCACTTAGCTTTTGGACACCTATTAAGTTCATTTCCTTTCTTTCATCTTTTAATATAGATATCCGTAACCATTAACCTATGTTGTCAGGTTAAACTCTCACTGGGCATCACCTTACAATCCTTACACATTGATCTTTTCGTATTCCTAGGTATAAAAAAGTCTATTTGGCTTTTATAGAGTGCACTTTTAAAGGATATTAAGTGTTCATCCCTCTTCTTAAAGAATGTGTTTGCTAGAGCTAGGTTATATGCCAAAGCAAAGTTAAGGATAGCTTCTCCTATCTCATTTCGTTCTCCAATACCATACCCACCATGTACTCTATCATATCCTTCCTTTTCTTTTCCATTCGATTGACAAAATTCTGCATTAGGCAGTCCGACAATAAGCTACCTAAAAAACAACCTTATACACATCCAATAACCATGGGATTTGAGCCAAAAATTTTCATTTTAATGAACCTTACTTAGTTTAAAAGCTTAGGCTAAAAATTCATTGGAAAATTTAGGCGTTTTATAGCAAAATAATAGGTAATAGTCTTCTTGGTATTTCATCGTGTAAACAAACTGACAACGATGGTTTAGATTTAGAGGATAAGTGGCACTGATTCAAGTATGATATCAAATTGATTTTGAAACATTACTTCAATGATAAAATCAAGCATCAATCCAAGATCAAAAATGAGTAAATACTATGCGTCACATGCTTAAAATAATAACTAAAATAATCAAGGTTTAACATCTAATTTCATGCATGAAAAGCAATTCGATATGTGCAAAAAAAAAAATTATTAAATTATGCATGAACCTTACCCTACTGTCATGCATAATTTACCATCTTGATTCATGAATAAATCCCAAGTCATGCATGTGAGATTCATAGATAAAATATATAATAATAATAATAAAAGAACTAAGGCATGGATGAATATAGATGATCTAGGCATGAAAACTACATGATCAAACATGATTTTCTTAAAACTTGTTCTGCTAACTTTGAAAATCCTAGCCAAGGAAGTTTCTATGCCCCCTAACTGGTGTTCATATTTTCTCTTTCTCTTCGCGTCTTTGGCTCTTTCTCTTTTCCTCCACATTTTTTCTTGGTTTCTCCTCTTCTCTCTTTTCTTGATTCCATTTTTTTTTCTCCTCCAATTCCTTTCTCTTTTTCAAAGTTTTTTACTCCTTATTTATGGTGAGATTCCTATAATATATTTTAGTTCCTAATCTAAAGTTTTGATGTTTATTTCTAACCCAAACTCCTAAGCTTTCTCCCTTAGGAAACCAATGTTTTTGTCTCGTGTTTTTAGGCTCCATCTCAGGCCTTCAATTCTCCTTTTTCTAATCCTATGAAACACCAACTTCCTAGACACGTAAGGCTTATTTCTCTTGCCAATTCCCACTTGAAACTCAGCTCTTCATGTCACCAAATCTTACATGTTCTTAGCCTTCCAAAAGCTCCTTAAATTCAAGCGTCTCCCATCTTCCTAAAAACACCATGCCTCTTTCCTAGGTCGTCATCCTATTCCACGTCCAACCCCCCTCAAAAGATGGCATCAACATTCTTCACGGAGTGCTTGACGTGATTCACTTACCCCACATGCATGATTGCATCTCATTGGCTCCTCTCCACTTAATCATGGCCACTCATTTCACTCTCTCTCTCTCTCTCTCTCTCTCTCTCTCTCTCTCTCTCTCTCTCTCTCTCTCTCTCTCTCTCTCTCTCTCTCTCTCTCTCTCTCTCTCTCTCTCTCTCTCTCTCTCTCTCTCTCTCTCTCTCTCTCCAATTCATACCTTAATGTCCTAACACTCACCTAATTCATTCAATCAATCTATTGTTGAGATCACATCGATGTTGTCAAAATCCAAACATCTATTATTTCTAGGTTTTTCCTAAAATGAAAGCGAAAAACATTTAAGTGATGGTTTAAACTCTAAACCAAAGTCTCTCATACTCCTAACGTTACCACATAAGCAACTCAAACTCACTGATGTAATTAAGCAAAATGATATAGTTATTGAAGTACAAGTCAAGTTATTACATCATGAAAGAGACTGTGTATGCAAAAATTAACTCAATTTCTTCCAAAACTTAGTCTAGATTTTTAAAACATTGTTCTAACAAATTTTTATTATAAAAACCATTCACTCATCGTCTTGACTTGAGAATAGCCTTTTCAAGCCAAAAGTGTTCATTTTCAAAAAGGGCCCAATTCGCCTCCCCTAGGACCTAGGAAATTCTTTAATTTATAGTGCAGATAAATGCAAAATCATTAACATTCAAAAGTTTACCTTCCTCTCTCTATTAAATTAAGAATCTAAGCAAGAAATCTAAGAAAGAAAATGACCTTAAACCTTACTAAGCATCTCATCTCTTCATTTTAGTCTTGAATATATCTAATCCCTACTTCTTATACATTAAAACATGTCTAATCAATACTTCTAGAACTGGGGCAATATTAATTTATGCAGGTTATCAACTAATAGAGGTCAGCACATGTGCGTATTAGCTTTTCATTATAAAGGGAGTTAAGGATAATCAAATTACTCAAGGTGGTGGACCAATAGAAACTATTAATTATTAAAGTAGAAAAATGATAGCCCTATGAGTAGGACATAAGTTGCCATATAGCTCCTTACTCTTATCATGGTGGGCCCACCTTTAATTTATCAGACCTATTCATCTAATTTTTAAGACTCTTGTTATCTTGTATCTCAAATATTTACCATAATTGGATGATTTTACTATTGGAAAATTGTGTCTTTTACTCACTGACTGTGAACTATTCTTTAGACATTATTTCTAATCTTCCATGTCATTGTGATAGACAATAAATTTTCAGATCTTAGACTTGTCCAATTCGTATTGTTTTAGGACTAGTAGTAATCTTCAATCAAAAAATCAGATGAACGGGTTTGATCAACCAAATATGGTGCTCAATAGGGTAAAAGTGAGGAGACGTGCGATAACTAGCAATGGTCATTAAAGTATGGAGGCTTATTATTTTTATGACCCAAGGTCAGGACAAGGGTTTAGTATTAAATTACTGAGGTTATGAAATTAGATATTACTAAATAAGACAGGCTCTACTGTCTTTCTTAACACAACTTCAGCTACTCAAAATGACTTATTAGAGATTGCAACATTGGAACTACATAATGTTCCTCTGTCTATCACTATGATAGTATATAATTTTATTTTGTTATACAGTCCTCGTCAACCCATTGGGCAGTGTCTGAATGAACTTGGATTAAGATATCAAAAATATGATCTGAGAAATTAGCAAATCAAGGCTCTTGATTAATATTTTAGAGGATCTTGATTTATGACATGGGTGATCCACGAGAACTCAATAGAAAACCCTATTTACTAATACGTTTGCTTGGAACGCACTAGTTTGGTAGCTTGGATCACTAACGAGGGGATCCACCTACGCAAGCAGGTGAAGAAGGAAAGTTGTAATGAATATTTTGTTGACTAGTAAAGTTTTGAATCGATTGGATTTCTCCGTGCAAACGGCATCGGCATGATCTTGATGGTTCATTTAATCAGTCAACAGTCAACTTATAGACACCAACCAATTTTTAAGACAGCATATAAATGGATAGTCAAGATGACAAAGAGCAATAGTAAAGGATTCAAGTTATTGATGAAACTATTACTGATGCCAAACATGTTTGCTTCTCAATTTAAGCCCGGCAAGGAGCCCAGGCGATGCCGGGTACAAATGGCCAAGATATGGTTAGGAAGAGCCAGAATTCTACGAATATGTGGAGATAAAAAGAGAGTGAAACCTCTAAAAACTCAAACAGGAGGATAATGATACATAGAAAAAGTGCTACATCGGTGAAAAACTGTATAGCTTTATTATATAGTGGATTATAGATTTTTAGTTATCCATTTATTTTAAATTAAATACAGGCACTAATAATAGTTATTGATAGTGACATAGCTGCTAAAAGTTTAAGTCATTGATCTTATGGACAACCTAATGCATTACCCTATGATTCCAAACCTTGGCAAGCTCTAGTTTTTAAAGGAGTACAGGAGTACTTAGTTTGCACTTTTAGCCAGCAGGGAAACTGGCACGCATATCAGAACTCCAATCCAAATTCTGATTGGAAGCCAATTGTATGTTGGACCACTGACATACTCCAAACTATTATAATATTGTATATAGATCTTCTCTCAACAATGTTTAACTACGTCGTCTGGACTTCATCCCTTTCTCCAAGTAACAGAAAATTAAGGTTTACCCTGATCAACAAACTGAAATTGCTCAACGATGTTTCGATTTATCTAATTCTCGGATATAAAAGAAGACGGAAGCAGTAACTGTAACAACAGATTCAACCTTGACTAACTCAATCAGCACACACCCTAAGCAACTGATGTTTGATATCGTGATCTTGCTCACTAAAAATAAAAAATTAACTAATAAAATCACAATGGAAAATCAGTGGACATACCTGGTTGGAGGAGGAGAGAAAGGGGGCTTAAGGTAGATAGAAATATAAATTAATTAATAAAATCAGAATGACAACGATAGATATATTTGGTTAGAGGAGAGAAAAGTAATACTTAATACTTAATTAATTTTAAGAAAGAATAATCCATGAAGAGATTTTAGAAACTGTAATGTAGGCAACATTGGAAAAAATTCCTCAATTAAAGGTGAGATGGGGGAGAGAGTTGAATGTGGACTCAACACCTATGTGGCAAAATAATTGAGAGTTAGTGTTGGGTGAAAACTATATTGTATTACTTTATGGTAGATATCACATCAGGGCCCACCCGTATAAATGTCCAAGGTCGAACAATTCTATAGCTTTATAGCCAACAATAAGAGAAATTATATGATTTCTGCCGGAAATGATCCATGATCCAACATATTTACTTCTGGGACACATCTTAGATACACAATGCTTTGATTCTTCTCTATTTAATTATATTTACCCTACAAATGGTTAAAGGTTCTTACTGTTGTTTCTAAGGCCCAAGTTGGTAGTACTCATATAGTCTCGCTTAGGCGATTGTCATAGATTATTCGTACAATCATTCTTTTTTCTTTGTACATCAAAGAATTATGAAGCAAAGTACCTAGATCCTATTGTCCTAATTCCTAAATCTACATGAAATCTCCCTAAAAAGGAGGAAAGTGCTGCCTCAAACATCCAACCAAGCATAACAAAGAGGTGCTTTGATATCCGCGACCAACTGTGCTCGACGGCTTTGGCACATACATTCATCAGTATGGAAGAATAGCCAGTGTGCATGACCAACGTAAGGTACCCCTAGAAGATGAGTAGTTTGCATCATCAAATACATGACCTCGTGTACCTTTAGCGCGCATATAGTTGATGGATCAGAGACTAAACATGTATCACACACTAGTACTATCGCATTTCCTTATTGTTTGGAGGTCTTTGGACCTTTCATTTTCGTATCCATACTAAACAAGATTTTACGTTCCAGGCGAGGATTACAAGAAAGGTGGTAGCCTGCTCTACTCTTATCCATCATTATTTTTCTTGATAAAAAGAGGAATTATATGATAATAAGCTTCTTATCACTTGGAATTACTCAGTAACCAGTCCAGGTGACGGCAACCTCTATCAAAAGCATTCAGCCCAAAATTCATGTTTCCTCCTCTAAGAACTTTCCCAAGAATTCTGGTCATCCATTTGGCGGGAAAAGATGAGCCTGCAAGCCCACATCAATTTTCAGAACCCTTTCCTATATGAGTACGTTCGATCATATTGAGGTTGCATGAGATGGGCATTCGTCGAGAGTACAGCAAATAAACGGTTAGATCCATATGTAGTGTTATTCCACTGCACGATTAACCAGTTTCATGCGCTAAAAGGACAGTGATATCACGAGTTTGGTGGCCCAAACAACTTAAATATGTGCTGAACCAGTAAACATCTATTCTGAATGATTTCTTACCACCATTTCTGCAGTTAGAAAGTGGGCACATGGGTAAGTTCTTAAAAGAATAAGTAAAAGCCTCTTCGCATATGAAGGCTCTAAATTCGTCCTGCATAGCAGATTTTTGTGGTGTAGCATATCTAAGACGCAGCATCTCATAAGAACGGCTAAAATCACCAGCCTTCCGCGTCTTGCAAGTACATTTCAGAGCACAAAAATTTGTGAACTGATGTATAGGGGCAAAGACCATATAAGAACTGAGAGAATCACTACCCTAAGATATAACAATGTTTGCCTTTTCACATTGAATTTTACCCCAAAATTATTGCCCTGAAGGCCTTGATTCTCACTCCCCACTCCCTTTTGCAGCTTGTAGTCTTTCAAATTGCTACGGTATCTAGGCAATACACCAAAAGCTCAAGTTGGGCCACTTGGTGATCCTAACCATTTATCCATGGGGGAACAAATCCTGAACCTCCACTTTGAAGATACTTGTACAGTTGTTTCCTTTGTTTTTTCTGAATAATTCATCTTACATCCTGTACAACACCAGCGTGAATTGCTTGAACCTTTGGCTATCTACAAATATAGGGGTTCATCATCAAAATACAATCGCTGCCTGTAATTTTACATGTAATCGTTATCTAGCAAAAATGGGGCAGCCACGAATATAACTCCTAAAAGATTTCAGTGCCCATGCCACTAAAATTTCATATTCACAGCAACCTTGAGAGAGTTTCAACAAAAAACCAACAAGGACGATAAATGTGACAAAGCAAAGAATCATCAGATTTTATTAACCATTTCAATCTAGAGGATGCAGATACATCCACTGTGCACGACAAAATCTTTATGTTATTAATGATTTCATTGATATACCAGGGTTTACATTCCAATTTTTGCTCAGTTGTTTCTCAAAGCCTTTGAAGATTGGGAATAAATCAGCAACTGACCTTCATCTCCAGCCACTGCCACTGTGCCTGACTTCGCATCAGCAGCAATACATGAAACATCACCACCTGTTAATTAAGGAGATAGAAAACATAAGCCACACTTGAAATACGCAGTTTGTACATTCCCTTGACTGTATTCAAGAATCCCTTTAAATATCTGCCACCCTTATTTTACAGAACATCCCTCTGCTTTTACATTTTTGCATTTAGGTTTTAAAGCCTGTAATAATTCCCAAGATTGCTATCAACATCAGACCCATATATTGCTTATTAAAGCCAGTTGCCATAATCAAAACTAGGGAGTGTGAATATCGTCTCCAGTGGAGTTATACAATGCACTAAACGAATATTCACCCACTGAAATTATGCACAATGATTAATATAGTAAGATTGAGATAACTTATCAACAGAATATAAAAAGGTAACATCATGCAGCCCCTCAATCAGTAGGCATTTGGGGAAAAGTTTGACATACTGAAAGTGCATGTATCTTCAAGTAAAGATTTGGAACTCCAATTCTATAGCAATTTCTGAAACCACCTAGACACAATCTGAAAATCCGGATTTAGAAATACATGTCAATCTGTCACCACTGTGAAGATAATGTAAATAAATAAGAATAAGACGATGAAAAGCAAGAACCATGTGTGGTTAAAAAATGAATAAGCTGCTCCTCAAGCGACACTGCAGTTGTGAATGTAAGCCAACAAAATACTCAATAACATTGTTCGAAGCTGGCTTACTCTTGAAATAGTAAAGATCAGCTAGTTTTATCCCGGTAGACAATGACCACATGTACACAAGCCCATCAGTTGTGCCAATAATCCCACAACCAGTTGTTATACCTGCTGCAGTAGCCCTGCACAAAGGCGCAGGAATTCATGTAATTGGATATGTATGCCATACAACAAAGATCACAAATAAGAAATTCCAGCTGATGAATGAAAATTATAAAGAGATTCTACATTTGTCTGTCATTCATTGACGGATAACAGAGAATTTTTCTTTTCATCTTTTATTAGTCTTCTGGAAAATCAGCACATTTCTGCTTCATTTCATCTTTTATTAGGACTAAGTCATTAATTTCTCTTTCAAAGATGGTCATTTCCTGTGCCTGTGAGCAAGCATGAAACATTTGCTCAGGGTTTTACTGGGGGTAACTTACTTTTAAAAAAATACATATAGAACTAAATTATTACCTATACAACACAATAACTGGACATTTACTTCCTACCTGAATAAAGATATCATTATTAGTAGTCCATGTAAAAATTAAGTACCTTGGATCCAATATGTTTCCCATGATCGCCATATTTTTCACTAGTAGGGCGAGTCTCCAACATCCCACAGGGCTTCGGTAGTGGTCCTCCACATGATGGTTGAGTTGAGCCTCTGAGTTTGAAAAGTCAGAGACTAGAAGCCAAACAGCTATGTCTTCTCTGCTTGGTGGAAGAAAGACATGGTTTTCACCAGCCTCAGAAAACCATTTCTCCGTTGCATTCATAATATCTGGGATATGGTCCTCCATCTTAGAACTTACCATAACAGGGTACTTCTGCCAATTGAACAGGCCAACTGGAAGGATATGAAAGATTGAAGTGCCTGGAGCAGAAAATCTTGCCAGGAGAATGCGTTTGCAAATGTCCCTAGAAGAAATGAAACAAAAGTCATGAAAGGGAAAAGAAAGAAATTCTGCTATCGGAAAAGGCAAATTATTGAAAGGGGGAAAAATGACAAAAAAGAAAAGGGAAAAACAGATCTTGATTATTACGACATTCACTAATCTCTTCTACATGTTATCTACCAACAGTAGAGGAATACCAACCATCAAGATACTGGAGTCCAATAACCTACCAACTGTAGAGAATACATAGCTTTGGTATCCTGAAACAACACTAAAATTGACTTTTCTCTGTAAAGCGAGTATTAGTGTCGAGTCTGACTTCTTTTTCTCTGAAAGTTAGACAAATGTACCCTCCAAGCACCCTCAAAGTCTCAAATATTACTAGACCAAGGTTTTGGGTTTAATTGAGTATTCTCCACTGCTGAAACAACAGGCAGTCCCTTGGCTGAATAACTTACTGCTATTAGGAGACCAACCTTTTGTCCACTTGTTTGGCTGGAGGACTGCAATTTATTTAGCAGGAATTAAACAAAATGCAGAATCATAGATGCCACTAGAAAATGATGTAGACAAAATAAGGAACTCTCCAGCATACTTGGATTCTACTAAAATAGGAAAAAGGACAGAACCACATGTATCATTATATCACATCTCAAGAAACAGAAAGAACTGCCAAAGCAAATAGAGAGCTTAGCTCTCTTGCAGTGACATGAATGTACATGTCAACTAAGCGAACAGGACTACCTACTGATGAAAAGGTAAATGAAAAGGAGTCTAACAATAAGTGCATCAAGACAAAGACCAAAGAAATCTCTGCTTGTAAATATGATAGGATGCAACTTACCATAAGCCAATGTCCCCACTACCATTACAGCCAACCACTATAGATGCACACTTTGGTATCCTTTTCAACTCCAATATGGGAGCACATGCATAATCAATTGTTGGTAAAGAAAATTCCTCTATTACTGCACTGCAAGTGAAAATAGATAAAGAAATAAGCATTGATCATTAATATCACCAGCATGCAGTTGAACCTCAAAGATTGAACAACAAAAGAAGGAACATAGAAAAATTACAAATAAACACAAAAATAGGTAAGATGGAGTCTATGACTTCTAGTATGTAGTTATTATTAAGCCGATGGGGTAGTATCTGTATGTTAACCAAGTAATCTCTACGTGTGCAATGTAATTGCTACAATCATTCAACTGATTCCAGTATGTAAACAAGTAAGTATGTTTAGTTAGTTTTGTAAACACAATTACATTGATCTATTAAAATGATTTCAACAGAAGCATAAAAAGATGGAAAGGAAGACAGTAAACAGAAAAACGAAACTTTCCCATTAATACTTCTTGCTGACCAGATGTCAAGAGGTGAAGGGAAGAGCGCCAAGGAGAACTGCAGGTAAAATTTGACGTGGGATTGTGCATCTGTGTGTGCTCAAGCAATCATGAGTCATCCCCATTTGTGTGTGTGTGGTGTGTGTATACGTGCATGAGCAGCATTTGTGTATGTCTGTGTGACTCCATGTGAGTCTGAACATGTGTATGTATATCAGAGTGAGCAAGAGAGAAATCAATCAGACCAGAGCCTTTTTGGTATAGAGAGAGAGAGAGAGAGAGTCCAATTAATAGTGTAAATGAGGTCATGACCAAACCAAATGGGTTTGGAAACCCACAGTTACAGTGGATGTTACACCAGTGATCCAGATTAAAATAACCCCAAAATGGTAGTTTATAGTCCAGATAAGGATTCCATATGCCTTATGAGCCACTAATACTTAACCCAAGCCATCCTTTCATCACAGTTAAGAAAGAGACTCTTGAAATGGCCTTTTTCCACCATAGTCATGACAAGCTTTTGATACATTTTCTTCTTACACTAGTTAATTGTTTCAGATCCAATAAGAAACCACCAAAGTGAATTAGTTGCAAGTCCAGAAGCAGGACATGTAAGCAGCTATAACTTCAAGGGCCCCATACATTTCTAGGCCATATCATTATTGTTGAAATATCCTCACTTTCATTCATTAATGTATAAAACTACAGATCCACCTACTCTTAGATGAGCATATGTAAATATTAAACAATTTACTGAGAGCTGTTGGTGTGTGATTTTCATTTTTTTTTTTTCTGTGCCTGAAGAACTGCTCATATCCTGGTCTCTTCATGTAATTCAACAAAAGCTGAGTCTGGACAGTGTGCTTCTGAGAGAAAAATAAGCTCAAACCCTTTAACACAGACCCTACAAACTAGATACAAAATCATGAGTACATCAAGATAGAATATATAACCTCCCATTATAAAAATGGAATGAGAGTCTAAATTGATATATGCTACAGAAAAAAGCCACCTCCAAGTTGAGTTCATGATCCACACATGCAGCACCCCAGTCCCTTCAACAGCAACGACAAAGCTTGGTTCACAAACTAAGATATATTGAACAGCTGCAACTGTTGTCAACTTGGACACTAATGAGACATAACCAAGTTCTACATGTACAACTTTCACAGCATTTTCTTCACAGCAATCTGATGTGCACAAGGAACACATACAATCGAGATTTTGTTCCCTGAGAATGTAAATAGAAAATTAATACCGGCATCATCAGTCAACAGCCACAAAGAAAGGGACTAGATATGTGCAACCTGCAACAAGGAGCCTTGATACTGTTGAGCAAAACAAGGAAGTGACCATCTGGAGTGAATTCTAACCCGGATCTCTCGACCACTGTCTAGCAAAAGGAATGGAAAAGTTGAACCGATTGGAAAATAGTAAAATTAGAGCATCTCAAGAAGCCATTATTGACAAAAGTAAAGAAAAGTTAGTGGCATTAACTTACTCGTCTATCAGAGGTGCCATGAGAAAGAGGCAACATCATCATTGTATAACCAATAAAAGAAGGAGACTTTCCCCTCAATTCACTGCTTGGAATCTTATAGATGAAAAGTGTTCTTTCCATGTCCTCCAAAAGGCCACATAAAACTCGAATATGTAGATCATCTTCCTTTCCACTTAATGATATTGACAAGACAGGGATTGGGTGGAGATAGCATCCAAAAAGCTCAACAAAGCCATCTAATTGATCATTGGGCTTTGCAACATTCAAAAAGGAATCATCTGGTACTAGACTCTTCTGCTTTAACTTGCTATGAGAGAGCAAATTTTTGCAACCATTACCAATGGAAATACTGGAAGAGTTCAAATTCAAATTAGCAGTTGCTCCCTGGACATGAAATCCATTTCTATTGGCAACAGAAGGATTAGCGAAGGCTGAGGCATGCATGTCATCAGCAGTATTGGCAACCATAGCTTGATTCTGGAATACAAGAGGAGACTGATTGAACAAATCTTCAGATTTAGAAACACGCTTCCGTCTGTTCAAACAATAGTTTTGTCTACTAAGCTCAATTTTGTCGACGAATGGAATCTTTCTACTTAAGCTATCTTCTCCAGAAGCCTGATCAATTTCTATTGCATGTGTGAATTTCACAGAATATGCCTTCGGAACAACATTATTGCTGATATTCCTGCAAACTATACTTTGGGAAAGAGGACCATCATACTCTCCAGAAAGGCAAGGTGAGCATGGACACTCCCCAATCCGGTGGCTGACAAGAGTATTATTTTCAGTTGAAGCAACCTCATCTTGCAACTGAAAAGGATAACAAACAGTTTCTCTTTCAGCAACCTCTGCTTTGCCATCAAATTCTATCTGTAGAACCGGAACATGAATAGCACCAACCTCCCCCTTCAAGTTAGCAGCTTTTCCACTTTCATCCGCAACCAGGGATAATCTATGAACATCAAAATTTACTTGATGACATTGGGAGTTAGTACTTCTGAACTTTTTGTCTGTTAGACAATGTGCCCAGTGAGACTGAACCAGAGCAGTATCAGGAAACTCATCATTCCCATTGCCTGAATTCTTGGTAGAAGCAGAAGGCAACATAGCCTGCTCAATATGTTCCCAGTCTGGCAGTGAAGCAACCAGGTTAGGGATGGCTTCAATTTTGTTTCTCCTGAAGCCATGACTATTTGGAGGTTCATATGTGAGGCTTAGTTTTTGAATTTTTGAATCAAGTATGCTCTCAACATGGGGATGATGAGCATCACTATGTGTTACAGTGATTGGGTCCTGATCAGTTGTCACTACACTGAAATATGATGGTACAATCTTGAGGCCCACATTCAAAGAACTCTTCACTTTTTTGCCAACCTCATTATCACATATTTGATTAATTTCTCCTGGAGGGACAAATTCATCGGAAGTTGCACAACCAACAGGAGAAACTGGAATGAGATTTTCACCCTCATCCAGTAGCCTTTGATGCAGCATATCTCCTACACCACAACAGATTTGACTGCCATCTTCATTTCCAGAATGACAATTTAAAAACTCTTTACCACCACCATTGTCAAGCAATCTCATGATATCACAATCACATACTTCCATGTCAACAGCTGTTTGATCGGCATCACAACAATGAGAATCCAGTACTTTAAAATTAGTAACATTATCTAAATACTGGTCATCCTCAAAGGAGTCTGGAATAACGGACTTGACACCTTCAAAACTTCCCACTTCAGTTAAGGGAATATGAGCTATGCAGCCATCAACTGACTCATCGATTTTTTTCGCTTCGGGCATGCCATCTGGAGCCAACACTTTACCTGAAGCATGTATTTTTGGCTCCTTATCTACATTGCACTCCCCGGTGGCCATTCCATCTGCAAGCATCCCTGCAGAAACATAGACAACAGGTAAGATTTGTGCCATTGTCAGACAACTTAAAACACGAGAAAGTTAAAGTTTGAAACTGGAGAAGAAGATTCAGTCAACTCAGTCCTACCAAAAAAAGGAAAGATAGAAGAAGAGTCATTATTTCCTACAAAGTGTTCAGCTTGGAAAGATTAAGCATTTGTACCTCGAGATATCTCATCAGGAAGGGAGTAGGTTTCATCCCCAGCCAAATTAAAAGAAGCCTCATGGTTGGTATAGGAAGTTGCTCCACAGCTAGCTCTTACCCGTTTCTTTTTCTTCTTTGAGGTCTTCCTAAGTAAAGGAAGTGCTTGTGGAAGCAGTACTGTCATCATGGATTTTGCTAAATCCTGCCCAACAGAATCAGATCCGCCTCTCTGCGAACTTGAATTTGAAGTACCAGATGAGCCTATTTCCTCTTCTGGGTGCAGATCAGTCATGCTTCCTTCACAAAGAACTGTATCCAGTGCACGTGTAAAAGGGCAGGGTATCTCTTGTGGAATTGTACCTGGAGCACTAACAGCTTGCCAAGGACATTGCGCACATTCCCTTTTCAACTTATTAGAAGGATCCTGGCCTACAAGCTGAGAATCATCTGTTTTTAAAGTTCCTGGCAATTGATTAGCTCTGATAAGCTCATCTTCGTTGCAATGATTCATGAGGAATTAGTAATTGAGAAGACCAATAGCAATTGACAAGGTGGTAGGAGTACCTTGTAGAGTATCCCACGCATCAGGAATGTAGCAATTCAAATCCTTCCCAGAAACAAACCCCGTCAAAGTTAGGATTTCTTGATGACTGCCTTTTGCTGTCTTTGAGGACTCATCTCCTTCAAAATTGACATTGGATGACCTAGTAAGCTGTAACAATTTTTCTTTTGTTGAGAAATGAGGAAGATTAACTGCGACCGCATTAAGGTATCTGAGATTCAATCCACGAGAAATAATGCTCTACATTTATCAGGATTAGAAATCAAACCACAAGTATGATGGAACTACCAACAAGATGATAAAAAATAAATAAGCACAGGACTGCAAAGAAAGAAGCCAATTGTTCACTAAGGCATTTTAGTCTTTTGCAGTCCAAGATATATATGATTGTATAGCATCATTTCTATGACATAAGAATTAAATATTCTCTCAACATGAAACTTCTATCTCCCTTTCACTATTCTCCCATTTAATCTTTAATTACTGAAGATCTTAGCTGGTACTAGAACCTGGGTAACTTCACAACAAGGGAAGGCCCAAACCTCTTAATAGAATCTAGCCAATTGTTAATCAAGGCCATTTCAGTCTTTTGTAGTGCTGGATATATATGATTGTATTGCATCCTTTTTATGACCATTCTATTCATATGAAGCTTCTGTCTCCCATAAACTCTTCTCCCATTTTTTTTATTATTGAAGATCTTAGATGGCACTAGAGCCTTGATAACTTTGCATCAAGGGACAGGATCTAACCTCTTGGCAGTATACTTTCATTTTTTCTCTTGACTCTTCCTTTCTTCCTTCATCACACAGAATCTAGCTCTCTTCCTTTGTACAACCATCAAAACCATAGACTTTTCAAAAGACTTCTTTTTCTTCATTCCCAATCAACCTCCATTTTAGTCCATCTTTTCCCCCCTTACCTGTTTATCCATAGAAGTCCAATATGTATGGTATGCTTTGTTTAGATGATATTATCATAATTGGCAACAATATACTGCAATTTTGAGGGTGAACAATTTCCTAAAGATGACTTTTGAAGTATCTCGGGGATCTCTGCTAACCTTTTATTATTTTTGGTACTAGCAGAGAATTTCTGTTACTTGCTGTTGAAACTAAAAGAACCATAGAAGGAATGATGTAGACATAAATGATGTTTAGAACATCTCCCTAGGATCAAAATTATTTGCAACATTGTCGAACACCTGCAAATTATAATGAAAAGCCAAGATGCAAGGAAGGAGAAAAGGTTAAAGATGCTCAAACCTATTTTTGTCAACTAAAAGCACAATTGCACTTTACATTCACTGAAACTATTAGTAGGTTCTATTTCATGATTAAGCAGATGTTTACATCACAGAGCAGCAAGATGCAACAAATAGTTGCTAGGTCCAATGTAGAGCCAGAGCAAAGGGCCATGGCATTGACATCTGCAAAACTGACAAGGAGAGACACTACATGAGATTATATCTGAGAACATTCAAATGTTTTTTGTGTCAACATAATTGTCACGAAACCCAATGAATCATGACAGAACCAAGCATACCAATATCAACTACACACTTAGTCAAAGGTGGGGAGTGGTGAGATTTTCCTTGGCATGTCTATTAGTCACACTCAGGTCCTTAGACATATTCACCAAAGAATTTGGTGCAGATGACTATATATGCTCGATCAGTTGGTCATCAAGTTGATTATCAGTGTGAGGGAGAGTGCCAAGAGACGCCGACTACCCCTTATAAAGAGCATCTCAAGTCCTTCCCAACCAAGCATATATGTGACTTTATTGCATTATTTTGAAACATAGGCAATCAACTACTTTCTTCTCACCCAAATTTCCTCCTTTGTCTTCTAAATATGTAATCAGTAAAAAAAATTTAGACAAGTGCTAAGCCAATATCTAACGGCAAGATGGATTTCATAGTTGATAGGGTAACATTCTATCTAAAAATCATTGTTAGAAACAGTCGCAATTTGCAGCTAATTTTGGAGTTGGCAAAACCCTAAGGATAATGTGAGATGCAGCAGAAAAGGATAAATTGGCAGTCAATCATGCCAAGTCTACTTTTTGAGTTTGATTAGCTAAAGTTAAAAAAAAAAAAAAAAAAAAAAATTTCAATTCTGGTAAACCACTGATTCGTCTAGTGTCTACAAGATATGATTCAAGTACTATTGATTTTACTAGATCAAAAATTGATAATGCTTTAAAAATTCATAGATACAATAGTGACTCTTCTTTTCGACTATAAACAATGGAATCGTCCATTGCACTATATAAAAAATAATCAATTTCAAAATGCTATCCGAAATGAAATGTCACAATATTTTTTTAACACATGTCTAAGTGGTCGTAATGCCAAAGGAATCATTACCGTAGGGCACAGAGGGGGAGATCATAACCGTCTATACCAGCTGCATAGGCCCTTCCCACATGTCACAAATGGCCCACAAAGAAGAAGAATCCTAGAACAAAATGAGAGGTAGCTAACCAACTTCTAAGAGAGACATGGTTGATTCCTAATAGATTGACCCCAAAATAACATATCCAAATTATAAGAAATCCCATAGAAGCCACAATTGCCGAATTCACACCTTGCAAACTGTAACTCCGCCAATGCCTGTCCCAAGCTGGGATGAAAAAGGAGGAGGGTCTTGTGTCAGGTGCAACCCTTGTGTCAAGTGCTAGCCGGCAAAGGAGAAGCTGAAGATGATTTTGTTATTTCTTTCCTGCTTATAAGGAAGAAATGAAAATCATCTTCAGCTTTTTAAAACTATGGCAACCCTAATATGACATGAATCGAAAATTGATATTCCCTCAAGCTAGGGCATTCCCCGGATCCCAGGTGCTGTGAAAAATGGGCAAGGGTTGCTAAGGCATTCCCCCAGAAGCAGGGTGCTACATCGGATCCCAGGTGTAGTGAAAAATGGGCAAGGGCTGCTAGAGTGTCCCCTCAAAAGCGATGCGCTGCATCAAAACCCAGGTGCAGTGGTAAGTGGACATGGGTTCATGCCATAGAGATCGAGAAAAGCACTGGTAAATAAGATATCTCTAGAGCATAAGATTCATATTGTCACATGGAATATAGGGACATTGACAGGTAAGAGTTTGGAGTTAATAGACACGCTGAAACATAAGAGAGTCAACATCGCTTGTATCCAAGAAACCAAGTGAAAAGGAGCTAAAGCTAAAGAAATCGACAGGTATAAATTATGGTATGTAGGAAAGGATAATAGCATAAATAGAGTAAGAATAATAGTGGATAAAGAATTAAAGGATAAAGTTATCGGCGTTAAAAGAATTAGTGATAGAATTATAATAAGAAAACTTATTTTAAGAGAACAAATCTTAAATGTTATAAGTGCATACGGACTACAAGTAGGATTAGAAGATATAATCAAGAGACAGTTTTGGGAAGATATGAAGAGAGTCATGCAAGAAATTCCCAACACTGAGGGGATATTTATAGGAGCAAACTTAAATGGCCGTGTGGGAAAAGAAAAGGAAGGATATGATGGAATACACGGAAGGTATGGTATAGGTGAACGAAATGAAATGGGGCAAACTATCCTCGATTTTACTTTGTCATATAACCTAGCCATTGCAAATACACTCTTTAAGAAGAGGAATGAACACTTAATAACCTTTAAAAGTGGACTTTATAAAAGCCAAATAGACTTCTTTCTATTTAGGAATATTGAACGATCAATGTGTAAGGATTGTAAGGTAATACCCAGTGAGAGTTTAATCTCACAATATAGGTTAATGGTTATGGATATCCATATCAAAAGATGTAGGAAAAGAAATGAACTTAATAGGTATCCAAAAACTAAGTGGTGGAACTTAAAAGGAGAGAAAATAACTTCATTCAAAAATAAGTTGATGGTAGAAGGAAACTAAAAGTATGAAACAAAAGTAAATACCATGTGGATTAATATTGCTGAGTCTATTAAGAAAGTGGCAAAAGATGTCTTAGGACTATCTAAAGGTAAAAGCCAATTAATAAGGGAAATATGGTGGTAGAGTGAAACAATGCAAAATGTTATTAATGAAAAACGGATGCGTTTTAAAGCATGGCATAAGACTAAAAATAATGAAAACTATGAACAATATAAGAATGCTAAAAAGGATGCTAAAAGAATAATAAGTGAGGCTAAACTTAAGGCATGTGATGAGCTATATAATAGACTAGGAACAAGAGAAGGTGAGAAAGATGTGTTTAAACTTGCAAAAGTAAGAGAACAAAAGGGTAAGGACTTAGATCATGTTAGGTGCATCAGAAGTAATGATCAAAGGGTATTACTCAAAGATAATGAGATTAAACAAAGGTGGGAGACATACTTTCAAAACTTGTTAAATGATAATGGCTCTAAGAATATAGGGATTGCAAATAGTATAAACCTAAATAACATTGGATGTTATAGATATGAACGTAGGATTAGAATACTTGAAGTGAAAGAGGCCTTGAAAAAGATAAAATCAGGAAAGTCCATGGGTCCTGATGGTATACCAATAGAAATTTGGAAGCATATGGGAGACATTGGGGTAGTTTGGTTAACTAAGTTGTTTAACAAGATTATAAAATCAAAAAAAAATGTCAGATGAGTGGAGGAAACGCTCTATTGTACCAATTTATAAGAATAAAGGAGACATACAGAGCTGTGCTAATTATCAAGGGATCAAACTTATAAGCCACACTATGAAACTTTTTGAAATAGTGATTGAGAAGAGGCTATGGCATGAGACAAGTGTATCGGAAAATCAGTTTGGTTTCATGCCTATGAGGTCTACCATGGAAGCTATTTTCTTACTAAGACAATTGGTAGAGAAATATAGGGGGAGGAGGAAAGACCTCCATATGGTCTTTATCGACTTAGAGAAAGCTTATAATAGAGTCCACTAGAGAGTTAATATTAGACATAATTAAAGATATGTATGAGGGAGCGGTAACAAATGTTAAGACCGCTAGTGGTGAGACTAGTAATTTTCCTGTCACTGTAGGATTGCACCAAGGATCGACATTGAGTCCATACCTTTTTACATTAGTTATAGATGAGTTAACAAAACATCTGCACGAGGAGATTCCTTAGTGCATGCTATTTGCAAATGATATAGTCTTAATTGATGAGACAATGGAGGGTATAAACACAAAGCTAGAGTTATAGAGAGGAGCATTAGAATCTAAAGGATTTAAAATCAGCAGAACTAAGACAGAATATATAGAATACAATTTTAGCAAGGAGAGTAGGAGTAGAACACCAATCAAGATTGATAACCAAGAAGTCCCTGCAAAAGACCACTTTCGGTACTTAGGATCAATGATTCCTAAGAGTGGAGAGATTGAGAGGGAGGTTACCCACAGAATCCAAGCAAGTTGGAACAAATGGAGATGTGCATCTAGAGTTTTGTGTGATCGACGAGTACCACTCAAGCTAAAATGAAAATTCTATAGGATGGCCATAAGGCCAGCCATACTCTATGGATCAGACTGTTGGGCGGCTAAGAAACATCATGCTCGTAAGATGAGCATCGCAGAAATGAGGATATTAAGATGGATGAGTGGTAAGACAAAAAAGGATAGAATTAAAAATGAAAATATTAGAAGAAATCTAGGGGTAGCACCAATAGGTAACAAGATGAGGGAAACTAGACTTAGATGATTTGGACATGTCCAAAGGAGACCGAAAACGGCACCAGTTAGGAGTGAGGCAATGCAAGTAGAAGGTTTTAAAAGGGCAAGGGAAAGGCCCAAAAGAACGTCGATAGAAGTGGGTGAGGAAAAATTTAAAAACTTTGGGAATAAATGAAGCCATGGTACTTAATAGAGAGAAATGAGGGAATAAGATTCATGTGGCCGACCCCTAATTGGGATAAGGTCTTGATGATGATAATGATGATGACACCTTGCAAACTGTGATTTGTTCTTGTATGTAAATAAATTGCAAATATGGTCCAAGTAATAAATGCCCAAGTTTCCTTGATTCCTCTTCAGAATCTAAAACTTTGAAATCCGAGTTCTTCTCCACGCACCTCCTAAAAAATGGGTTCATCATTCCAGAGATATCAAAAGAAAAAAAAAATTTGTTTTGTCTATTCTGTCCAAGAAAAGTGCTACTGTAAAAAAATATGCTTGACGTGCCCAATTGTGCGAAATTTTTTAATAAGATCATGCTAATTTGAAATCCGATGGTGTTTTTCGTACAATTAAATAAATAAGTAATAAGAAGAAGAGGTGTTAAGCTTTTTATCATCCTAGAGTTGAGCTATTTTTCCACAGGACCTCCCCTACAATGTCACTGCAGTAGAGTTTAACCACCAAGTTCGAGAAAACTTACAGTTCATACCAAATATTCAAACCTACCAAAGCCTAAGCATTGTGCAAGTACCAAAGTGGAAAAGGTGAACGGACATTGGCTGTCAATAGTGTAGACATGGATTTAAAAGTCAAGACAGTGACAACATTTGTGAGGATAGCATTTCAAAAGATTCAAAGGTATAGAAGGAACAGAAAGGACAAGAAGACCACTTGATCTAGTAACAGCAAAAGCTTTAGTCAAATAGCATTAGACCTCCATAATTAATCAACATTGATGCTCATTCCCATATGGAAGTCACCAGTTACTCTGAACATATGGAACATAAACAGGCACATATGCCTTCCCGTATTGACAAGACAATAATAGAAGTTTGTTTGCCTTCTTACAAACAGTACACGACGCATATAGGCAAGGCAATGAAATGAATATGGGAGGACAGATGAAGGTAGCATGACTTTAAGAAAAGAAAAAATAACCTATAAAATGCATTTAGAATAAACCTGATCAGCTTTTCTAGCAACTGAGTTCTTTGCATCATTCATTAGATCATATGTCCGCAATCTTTTAGCATCGGTTCCACCAATAGCATTCCTAGTTGCCTTTTTGTGTTTCCTACTTCTCTTCCCAGTGCTCTGTTGCTTGCCCAAGTAAGGGAGCAAATCAGGATATGTATATGAGTTGGGACAAGGTATCTCATCCTCTAGCCTAGAGGCACCATTACAGAAATTAGTGGACATCAAACTCTGTTCTGCAATTCCATTGACATTTGCAACTAGCTCACGCAGCAGCCGCTGGACGAGCAGATTCCTGAACCCAAAAAGCTGCATGCCACCATAGAAAAGAAACTACAGTTAGCAAGTTGATTACCAGGATTTGAAGCGAATCTATCTCACTACTTTTGTTCTGACCATCATATAAATGACAGTTACAAAATAAGGATAAGAATGACGCCACTCAAACAAATCCATCATAATTGCCAAAGAAACTGAGATTTGTTATTTATACATATAGTTTAGGAAGAAAACTCCAGGGCAATGTTCCACATAGAAAATCAATACCACCAGAACAAATGAGTAAACCAGCAAGAAAAATCTCTCTGAACAGCCTAGCAACATTCAGTAGATGGTAAACATGTCAAGAAACAAGTCTCTTACTTCTACAGAGAGCCCAAGAGAGATGATCCACCATAAGAGCTCAAGGTTAAAATTAGCTAGTATAGCTGCGAATCCTGATGAGGTACACTAATTCTTAACATGGATAAAGATAAGATAGATGTAATTAGAATGCTGAAGTTAAGACTATAAAGTATCAGAAAACATTGCTGTAATGTTTTGACAATCTCAAATTAACCAAACTTGGCTATGGAACACAGTTGAAAATTTTCAAAAAGAAAAAAAGGTAACTAGTGAAGAATGTATTCAAAGAAGTGTTCAAACTACAAACTAAAACCACCTAAGTTTAGTATAGTAAGCACAATCATTACCTACATCAGAAAATAAGTATTACCTCCCTAAACTGCTAATTGTTTCAAGTCAAACTAATTATATCTCATACAGGTTAACCTATTTTATTATCGTGGGATCAAACTAATAAGTCATACCATGAAACTTTGGGAAAGAGTCATTGAGAAGAGGCTCCGATATGAGACGAGCATATCAAAGAATCAGTTTGGTTTCATGCTTGACAGGTCTACCATGGAAGCTATTTTCCTCCTTAGACAATTGATGAAGAAATATAGGGAGAGAAGGAAAGACCTCCACATGGTCTTATTGACTTAGAAAAAGCTTATGATAGAGTTCCTGGAGAGTTACTATGGTGGGTATTGGGCGAGAAAGGGGTTTCACAAGGATACATAGACACAATCAAGGATATGTATGAAGTAGTGACAAATGTTAGGACCATTAGAGAAGAAACCGATGATTTCCCCATCACCATAGGATTGCACCAAGGATAGCATCGAGCCCATACCTCTTCACATTAGTTATGGATGAGTTCACGAAACATGTGCACGACAAGATTCCATGGTGCATGTTATTTGCAGATGGCATAGTTTTATTTGATAAAACAAGGAAGGGTGTAACACAATGCTAGAGTCGTAGAGAGATGCTATAGAGTCTAAAGGATTTAAAATTAGCCGAACCAAGACAAAATAAGGAATGCAGTTTTAGCAAGGAGAGGAGTGGGAGGGAGGCACCAGCAAAGATTGATGACCAAGAAGTACCCCAAAAAGACCACATTCAATATTTGGGATCAATAATTCATGAGATTTAGAGGGATGTTACCCAAAGAATCTAGGTAGGTTGGAACAAATGGAGATGTACAACTGAAGTTTTTTATGATCGACAGGTGTCACTCAAACTGAAAGGAAAATTCTATAGGACGGGTCAAAGGCTGGCTATGCCCTATAAATTATAGTGTTAGGCTGCTAAAGAACAACATGTACATAGGATGAGCGTCGCCGAAATGAGAACATTAACATGAATGAATGGCAAGACAAGAAAGGATAAAATTAGAAATGAAAACATTGGAAGAAACTTAGGAGTAGCACCAATACGTAACAAGATGAGGGAGGGTAGAGTTAAATGGTTTCGACACATCCAATGGGGACTAAAAATGGCACCGTTAGGAGTCAATCCAAGTTGAAGGCTCTAAAAGGCCAAGGAAAAGGCCCAAAAGGACGTGATCAGAAGTGGTGAGAAAATATTCAAAAGCTCTTGGACTTAATGAAACAATGTCACTTGATAGAGGTGAATGGAAGAACAAGATTCGTGTAGCCAACCCTTAATCAGGATAAGGCTTTGACGATGACGATGATGACAGGTTAACATAATTTAGCAATGTTTGCTCAATGTAGGTTTGAAGGAACACTAAACTCTCTTGCCCACCATATGCATGAGCATGAGCACAGGGCCAAGTAGCCACCTAACTACTGATTTTGTGCTAAATAAAATCCTCACCTTGATCAAACAGATGTTTCTCTATAAAAGGGCAGCCAAGTGGACAAATCTCTCGCATATGCAAGGTCTGGGAAGGGGCAGACCACAGATGATCTATAGTACGCAGCCTTACCTTGCACTTTTGCAAGAGGCTGTTTCCACGCCTTTGCTAGGTTTGAAAAATAATAATTCATGTTTGTATTTTCTTGATCAATTTAAGATGGCTGTCAAGACAGTCTATCAAGCATATCTCATCATAAAAAATGAAATCGGTTAGATGATATTAACAGCCAACCCATGAAACCTGTCAAATTTACTTCCAATAACGAAGAACATAGAACGTTCCCCGAGAAGATTTTCCCAGTCAAAACCTGTTTGACTGCCACCTGAACAGTACCTCTTTGCAGATGGTGACATATTTATCACAACAGCAAGCATCTCTCACAAGATAATAGCCAATGGAAAATCACTCCCCCAGCCACAATATGCAATTGAAAATTACAAACTGGAAGGTACAGGACGTATATTTTTTGTGCCAAGAAAGGAGAGACATACTAGACGAATGGATTGAATAAAACCCAAAGCATAATGCAGATAAGCAGAAACACTCTTCCCATATGCAATATAGGCCATAGGCATACCACAATTTGTAAATACACTCATAGAAGCATTTCCCTTTTCCTAGAAAACAGGTTTTACACCAAATTTCTTTATATTATAGCAGATGATGGCTCATAGGGCAAGGATGGTGCATGCATAAGCACTACAGAAAGCAAGCATCTGACCAAGTGGTAAAGGTACGAGCAAGGGATTCAACTCCCTCACCTCCACTCCAAGAATGATCAGATATATATACCATATCAGAATTTTATGACAATATTTAAACAACTGTTAATAAAACTAAATCCCCCAAGTATGAGGTGAAACATCTAGTCAACAACTTTGTTTGTGTTTTAATAATATAAATTCATAGGAGTGAACACTTGCCTCAACCCCATCTATCTTGCAAGAATATCTCTTCCCATGCCACACCTTCACCCGAGGACCACTTTTCTTCTGAAAAATCTCCCAGGCAATATCTGGAGTCTGCCCAGAACATGATTCTCCATCCATAGAAGTGATCTACAAATTAAAGGTTGGTCCAGGTTTAAAAGAAAGGAATCAGAGAGATGGTGAACAAACTACTCTGAAATACGTAAAGTTTACGAATTGCAGACACAAACATAATGGGATAAAGTGGTTAAACCATTAAAACTGTAAAACCAATGCTTTGCATGTGAAAGGTAGTTAAGCGTCAATATATACCACAAAGAGAGGCCCTTTAAGACCTTCTCGAACTTCCATCCTGTAAGTATTCCCAGCATGAGTTCGAACAGCATTATAACCAATTGGATAAGGGTACCGATCCTTCCTCTGCAGATAGCATATAGCCAAGTCAAACACTAGCTTCATAAAAGATAGCACAAATAGGATATCCACCACATTAACAAATCAGATCAGCAATTGCATGTAAATCATATATAACCTTTGCAATAATCTTAGAGGTCATGCAAGCTTAGGGAATAGTATTAGATGCTTCTAACACACCAACTAGCCAGTTCAAGATCTAAAAGAATTATGGAACATGCATCGCCCACAGCCCACCCAGAAACTCAATAGGCATTACCCAATATTAACCCATGAAATACTAAAATAAGAACTTTTCTTGTTCAGAACAAAGATTAAATACTTTGAAAAAATTTAGAACAAGAAGAAATAAAATGGGATGAATTGATATTGAAAAGTCTACTTGATAACACAAAATACCTATCTATTAACTGTTAGTATGTCAAAATACGCATTAGGAGCACAGTGGGGACAGACTTTTCCTCTATTGCTTTCAAGAATCCAGTGTATTTCTCTGGCCATACATGTTACCCCAAAAAAAAAAAAAGATTCAAGCAATGCTAGATAAACCCAACAATTTGCAACAATACAAGACCAATTCGCTTTAGCTGTTTCTGAAAATTGACAACAGATTTAAGTTGGAACTTCTTGCCTCTGCATCTTTCAAATATTATGGTGTCCAAGGGAGAGATTAGATGCCTAGAAGACACTTCTTAATCTCACCCTCTTGACAGGCATCGGTGACTGTACCACTTGCTTTTCTGTCTCACTCAGTGTATTTGAAAACTGTCTAAGGGAAGAAAAGTACAAAACAGTTACAAAAAGAAATCCTTCACAATAATTGCAGCAACCTACAAAGGCTTTTAGTGTATCAAGAATCATGAGCAGACCCTCTAGGTCATCTGGATTCACTTTCACTTCTATTATCAATGTGCACAAATATATAGTTAGAAACAGTCAGGATATGGGTGATCTGTGACATGGAAATCTAAGTGGACTCTAGGAGGCATTATTGATGGAAAAAGAGGATAACCCAAATTGCACCTATTCTTGATTCAGACTGAGAGATTATGTTCTCGGCCAAGCTCATGGGCTTTAGTAATGCAGCCAAAAAGTGAGACCGCCAGGAACATCAAGGAAGTATAGGTTGAAAAAGAATTGCTAGCTGAGTGCAGTTTAATCAAAATTGAGTTTTGCCTCCACAATGCAAAATATGCACAACAAACATCAAATTAGATCTTGGTGAGGTAGGATTTCAAAAGTATACTATAGTGGGAAAATTGCAAAGTTCCACAAAAATGGGAACTGACAAATTAGCAACCACAAATATTATTGCATCAGTAAACATGAGCTTTTTATGAATTAAAACTCATCTCAATCCATGTTTGAATAAGAAGGGGAGCCTTTGGCACAATGGTAAAGTTGTCGTTGTGTGACCTGGAGGCCACAGGTTTGAGGCATGGAATCAACCTCTTCAAAAAATGCAAGGTAAAGCTGCATACTATAGGCCCTTTGTAGTCCACCCCTTACGTGAACCCGCATACCTAAGAGCTTTATGCACCAGGCTAGCCTCTTTTTTTTATCTATGTTTGAAAACCCAAATCCAAACCAACCTGATTTTTCGAAGAACAAAAAGATGACACAAGAACAACTTCCATTAACAGCCTCCAATACAGGAAAGAAGTCTAAGGTAGTAAAACGTACAGGGCCACAAAAGCAGTCCCGTGAGTCATTAGATGGTCTTTGAGAGAAGGAAAAAAAAAAGGAAACGTGAAAAGGATCCCTGTACAACTATAACCAGTTACTTAGCACACTAGAAAGACTGAGACATAACCAGAAAACACAGAACAAAGTTTTATAATTACCGACAACAAACAGTAATGCTGTTCCCGAATACAGTTATAAGAAAAGGAAAATAAACAAATAAAAATAAAGAAAGAAAGAAATATCTATGTAAAATCATACGCAGTTCCAACACTTCAAAGACGGAGTTATGGATTATGATCAAGCAAGTCACTTACAAAATCCTTACTTCGAAGGCACAAGGAATCGTCACAAAAGCAATTCCTTCACAAGCAAGAATAATAAATGATCTTAAAGCATAAGATTGAACATATTGTGACTTCAGCAAGACTACATCGTAAGCAAGTAGCACATTAATAGAAGCAAAAAGAATTCAAAATGTAAACAGATAAGAGAAAAATGACAAGAAATTGAGCAAAAGATGAGAAAGGAACAAACCCTAGAACTACTCCAGTACTTCTTCTCCCAGATTCCTTGGTATAGATATCCAATGCAAGTGATTTCTAGGTCGTCTGGCTTTTCTACGTCGAACTTTTCCATTCAAATCTTGAAAGAGGTGAACAAATCGTTGCAGAGAGACCTAATGGAGTTTCCCTCTCTTTGTACGCGCCAAGACTTCAAAAAAAATGTGCTTTGTCCGCCGCTTTTAGCGGGAAAAGACCGAAACTTGGCTGACTGGGACCATGTAGAAGAAAAAGAGACGAAACAAAAATTACAATCGCCGTTGCCAGAGATTCGACCTGTAGCTAGGATCGAACTTTTCCATTCATGTCTTGAAAGAGGTGAACAAATCGTTGCGGAGAGATGTAATGGAGTTTCCCTGTCTTTGTGCGCGCCAAGACTGCAAAAAAAAAATGTGCGAAAATTCAAACCACTATTCTACAATGACTTTGTACTGATGATTTTAACTATAAAAAGATTCAAGTGTAAGCAGGCTAAAAGTACAAGTCAAAATCATCACAACCACTCATCTCATTCTACTACAAAAAAGATATGTGTAAAATTTTACTGTTCAATAGTTGCATATATATATATATATATTGATTGTGGTGTTGGTGGTTCTTGAGATGGGATGATATGAAATCTTGCTTGAGATGACTAAATTTGATATAAGATAAAGTAAAGATCTTCTTATCAATATAGAGATCATTTTGATTACATTAATGAGGATTTAGAATATCACACATTAGATTCAGCAATTAAAAGAAAGATCAATTCTTTGGGATTCTTGATGACTAAAAATTCAACTTGATTTGTGAGTTGAAATGACATGATATTCATTATAACTCATCTTAAGTAACCAATAACAGTAAGATGAGGAGACACTATTTTATCTCAACTCAGCTCAAGACTACTAAGAATAATATGGTCCATATCATTTCCTTTCATGTCAAGTCATCCCATCTCAAGCACTGTTAATAATAATATGGTCCATATCATTTCCTATTATGTAAGATCATCCCATCGCACATCGCAAGCACTGCTAACAATAATATGGTCCATGTCATATCAAATCATCTCATCAAAGCACCACTAACACGCCCGATAGTTTTAATATAGATCTAAGCCATTGTCATGTTAGGATTTGCTTAGATAGGTTAAATATGAAACTTTATGCCCATTTGATCTTTTAAGCTACGTGTCTTTATGTTGAAACTCATAACCATGTTTTTGTTAAAAAATTCAAATATGCAAAACAAAGTGTTTAGGCATTCAAGTTCACTTATTTCTTGCAAGTTACTTAAATATTGTACATCGAACATAATCAATAGTTTAGAACTTTCAAAAAGAGTTTTAAAGGTGGCATGTAGTCGTTCTAAATTTTTTATCATGGACTCCTATGGAAACTTTTGTTGTCACAAGACTTTGATCTATGGTGCTTTATATGATGAATGAAACTTTATTGCTTTTTACCAAGATGGATTGGAATTTTCAATGCATGATTAGGGTTGCTAATCGGAATGGGTTATCTACTATTCAAACTAAATTGAAATGAATGGATATGATAGGATATGGAATGGAACATCCTATCCATATACAGATATGAAATTGATTTTAATATACACTTTATTCTGGAATGGATACTGAATGAGGTTGAAGGAGAACTTTTGACACAATGCTAGAGTTGTCGTTGTGTGACATGAAGGTCATGGGTTTGAGGCATGGAAACAACCTCTTGCAAAAATGAAAAGTAAGGTTGTGTACTATAGACCCTTTGTGGTCAGCTACTTCCCCAAACCCTGCATACACGGGAGCTTCGTGCACAGGGCTGCCCTTTTTTATACAAAATAAGAGCTACTATCCACAGATTATCCAATCCAAAATATAGGTTTTTATATGAGTAAAATACTCACAAATATTTGTTAAATTATGTTATTAATAAGGGACATATTAGTCAATTTATTGATGTTAATTATTTATATTATAATAATAGATAAATTTTATACGTGAATGCTAGAAAATGAAAAAAAACTTAAGCTGTCATATTAATGTTTTCCTTCTTAAGTTATCATGTGAAAATGTTAGAAGGTGGAAACTCAATTTATTATGTCAAGATTAGTTGTTCTTAGAATCAAAGGCCTAAAATAGAACCACATCACATTGTAGCCTAGTTACTGAGTTGTGGAAGGACTAGCTTTTTATGAACATATTGTGATGTTCCCCCTTTGCTCTTTGCTTTTTGAGCGGTACAATAATCTGTGATCTAAATCAAACCAAACTGAATGGAATGAGAATATTTGAATTAATATTTGAACCAATTAAAATCATTGGAATGGATACAAAATGATGGTATCTAATCAGTTGGAAACTCTATGAGTCGCTCCTCATAGTATGTATGTATGTATGTATGTATGTATGTATGTATGTATGTATGTATGTATGTATGTATGTATAACTTAGATTAGGGCAATGATATATGCAATCCTTTGTGTTTCAACATGATTCCCTCATTAAATTGTAAGAACAACTATAACTATTCTAAGTGCGGTTAGTTTTCTAAACAATCAAACTGTCTGAAAAGTTGATCTCTACTTAAAAGGGCCATGCTTAAGAGTTCTAATCTATTGAATGATCCTAGCAACTTTTGCTTTTAGTTGTAGAATCAATGGTAAAACTTTTGCCGTCCATTTTACATCTCAAGAAAATAATAATTACAATCGTCCAATGGATACGATTTTCAAAATATGGCCCATCTAAGTCAAGGGCAACATTTTTAACAATTCAGATCTTTAAAAATCTAAGTCTAGTAGATTTATAGATGTTCTTACAAATTAATGAGGGTCTCATGAGAAAAAGCAAGGACGCATATGTCAATAGCCTTTAGATTATCGAGGAAAGTAGGCCTACTTGTATTTATGCCTGTAGCTTTTTTCTGTAGGTGCACATGCACCAAATAATTGCTCTTAAATAATCACCTTTTGCTAAAAATTAATGACTTTTTTATGGTAATAGATATACACAATTCTATAGCTGTATCCTAATCTTAGGCATGCAGTACTAATGGGTAGGATGAATTAAATTAAAAAACTTATCTATGGATTGCTAAAATCCTATGTTGAATAGATTTGGTAGCAAATGAATTTTGTGATTTCCATAGTCATACCCTCGTTATCTATTAATTATGATAAGGAATATGGCTATCAATCAACTTATAATGTGATTCCCACGACTCTAGTCATTTACTTTTTCAATGAGATGTCAAGGGTCAATACCATATAGGTCAGGCACTCATCTATAATAGATTGTCATTGGAAAGCAATAGTGCCTAAAATATTGAGCTGGACAAAATCCATTTGACATAGAAAATTTGGGGATTTTGGTTTTTATTTTATTTTTCCTTGGAAGGCAATAAATATCAAGGATATTGTAGTGGAATATTTGGTAATATCATTTGTAAGCAAGCCATGAGAAGCATTTACATAGGGGTCATGTGATTGTAAAGCACATTTGAAGAAGGCACATTTTTCATTTTTTCATGACTAGCATTCATCATTCATTTGAGCACATTTTCCAATTCCAAATTCAAATATTATAACATTCTTCATTAATGATGTTATGAAATCACTTAACTTCTCATGACAACTATAACCAACTGATCCCACAAAATCTAGTGCACAGGAAGCCTCTCATTGTCTCTAAGTGTATCACCAATTCCATTGGCCTATGTTTTCTTGTTACCCATCAAGTTGTCGACAGACTTGAACCTACAAGTTCTAGATTATGAAAGGAGGAACCAAAGTAACCATTTTGCAAAAAAGAAAGAAAACCTCAAGACACATTTTCCTTCAAGTTGTTTTTGGTTTCTTTAGCATGGTTTAAGAAAAATAAAACTTTACAAATTGTTAAACCAACAAATTTTTCAAAAGTTTCCAATCATTAACCACCGTTTGTGAAAATATCTTAATGAGAGACACTAGGACCACAAAGAACATATTATGCATTCAAGGTTTTGGTTTAAGATGGCAACTACCCATGTGCAACAAAGGTGCAAGAAGGGCCTCTCCTGTTCTTGGTCACTAGTTCGGCAAACCCTTTTATTTGTGATGGAAATCAATCTTTTTATTGGGAAATGTGTAAAGTAAGCTCTTTTAAGACAATCTTAAAGGAAACCATTTAAATATATAAATTAAGATGGTAGGATCAAACTAGCAACAAGACAACTAACAATATTTAAGGTAGTTGGTCAGAGACAACTTGCAATCTCCCTCTAGAAATGCTTGGTCACAATTTCTTTCCTCTTTGGCTAGTAAATAGATTTGGGAATGTGTATGCATGATTTGCTAATTCTTCACTTCTAAAGAAAAAACTAGAGCAAGGCCCAATAATAATACAGTAAAGATGTAGTAGCTTGTCTTTACATGATAAATGCATATTCCAAGCTTTAAACATGAGTATAAAGGCTAGCATTTCTAAGATTAGCTCGTACAATTTCAAATAAGGGATTTATTAGACCAAAATCTTACATTTACATCTTAAAGATGTCATGACAAAATGCTTAACATTATTAGCATCCACCATGAGTCACCTATATGGTTAGAAATAACAACTTTTTCATCTTCTCAAATGTTGATGTGGGTGAGATTAAAACTAAGGGTATTACAACTTACAAGTGGAGCTAGATGTTAGAAGTGTGTGCTTTGCAAATTGTTATACAATATTTAATGTAATGTTCTATTAATTATTTCATAGTAGGAATTTCATGATGAGGTGAGTGAGAATCATAGTGAAGGAAAAATGGAATTCTAGTTATTTGTAAACTTGAAAACAATCCTCGTGTGAGAATGAGAAAATCAATTTTGTAACACTGGTCAAATGTGATGTAGATATTAGAAGGGGATAATCAATTCTCTATCATCTTAGGTATAATCCATTGGATATTTTTAGAATTAATTAAATATATTTAGCTTTGAAAATAATTTTAACTTTGAATTTTCAAAATTGAAGGGTGTCTTAAAATTCAAATGAAGGGGCCATTAGGTGGTAGAAATTAACTACCAAATCGAAGGGTCATCTAATGAAGAGTATGTACTGAGAAAATAACTACCTTAAATTTCTATAATATGAGATATTTTCCTATTTTTTTAAAAAAAGGTTTCTCTTAATTTTCTTGAGTTTCTTTTAGTGTTATTCTGCTGATTGAACTTTCCCTAATTAGAGTTTGAGGTGAGCTTTAGAAAGTTGGTTACCTCGACCCTCACAAGACTTGTAGTATCCATGAAGTAGTTTGCTAGTGATCTCATAAGAATCTCTCAGTAAGAGAGTGGAGAGAAATAACACTCTAAAGATAGTGTATTTATACATGCCCAAATCATACTTATATTCTAATTTCCTCTCTCTATTTTTTGCTTTCTCTTCAAATGGAAATAACTTAGTATGGATACACTTGGAATACTTAAAAGTGTGGGTTTGAATAATGATTATACATTGCTTTTGTATTTAGTTTGAACAATTTTTATTTGATAAAATGTCATTACTTTTTCTATTAAAAAAATGAAACATGTATTCTAAAATTATGTGTTCTCAAAGGAAAATGTAGAAATTTTTGGCTACAAGTTTGCAAAATTTGTGAAAGAGAGAAAATTTGTTGATTTAATTTGATCGATGGAAAGAAGAAGATTCAAGGAAAAGTTTGATACAAGAATCATCCCGATTGGATGTCGAATGAAAGAAATCCAACTAAAACAATATAAACATCTTAAAAAGGGTAGTTTTTGTATTCTGACACTGTCATTGAAAAACGGATATCAATCCGCTACTAGAAACCATTTGATTAGAAGGGAAGCAAGGATCAGCTATGACAGTGCAAACTCTTTAGATTTCACATCAATCCATTGTCAAATAATGAAAATCTAAGGGTGAAAAATATGCGTTAGCTGATTCTTTGTACATTGTATTTATCATCGAATTCGTAGTAGGCCAGCTATCTTAAGTTTTTTTTTTTTTAATGGTAGAATTTTATTAAATATAACCAAAAGACAGTCATAAACTAATATCAATCATACTAACTAACTTAGTGACCTATGATCCATTTGAACTCCTAAGACATCTTAAAATAATAGAAGACTTGCTCATAATGGAGGAGGTAAGTCATACCATACACCACTTTCACCAAATGCAATTTTAGCAGGTCAGCCGCCATATTAGCTTTGCATAAAACATGACAAATGATATTTTTGTTAAATGACTTTAAAACAACTAGACATTCTTCTTTAATTACTTTGATCTTCTAGTAGTGAGGCTTCCCTGGGTTCCCCATCCTCATCTCTTGAAGCTTCTTCTTTAGCATTTCCACTACCATTAGCAAATACCCACAGATCTCCATTTAAATTCCAAGATTAGCTACTAATTTAAGCCCATATTAGAGTCCGTGCCATTCAGCACCATTAATTGTTTGGTGATGAAGAGCCAAGCCATATTCCATGATGAACATCCCTTGCAAATTCGAAGGACTCCCTACTACTAGCGACACCTAGGTTTGCTAAGGAAAATGTTGAACAAAATCTTTATGAGGTGGTTTCTAACTGATTGGGACTTTTTAAATATGCTATTTTACTAAGTATTTTTCCCTCAACTATTAAGAACATAAAATTGGTCTTCTTCATAAAGTGGTTAGTCTTCAAATGAAATTCCAAATTCAATGACCATGGTATCCAATTCATCGTAACTTATTACTCAAATTGTTGTTCTTGATGAACGATTTTGTTTCTTTCATTCTAGATCTCCCACGCAAGAAATGTGTTTGTAGTTGGTAAAAGTGTTAAAATTTGGTGTCTATTAGGCTCCTTACCCAGATTTTCAATGCCTTTTCAATTGAATTGAAATAGTATTCTGGTAACTAGAAAGAGCCCATCAACACCTTACCAAAGATTTCTAGTTTTAGAGTGAGCAATAGTGTTTTTGCATTTTCTCCACAAATTGAGGATGACATATCAATTGGTTGAGGAAAAAAAAGATTGGATCTTGTTTGCAAACAATTTTGAGCAACTAGCCAAAGAAAGATTTTTACTTGAGGAAGGCAATGCATCTATCAAGTCTGTTTCTACTTTGAATCTTTGTGGGTCTCATTTATGTTTCAAAATAGGAGGCAATAACAATACTGCATCACGAAATCACCTGCTCGTGAAGGACCCCAAACCATTTCATCTTTAGACTTACTAAAATTTGGACCATTAAATATGCTTTTGAGTAGCATTATCAAATTATGAAAGGAATGATGGGTCCCAATCACCAATGTTCAGGTCAAACACTTCTTTAACAAATGCTCTTGAAGTTTGTCAGCTATGACAACACTCTCAATTTATTAATGAGAAAGAAAGGCCCTACCCATTGATTAGGGCAAAGTTTTATGGGCTCTCCATTCCTAAGTACAAAATCCTGTTAACTATAGGCTCTACCCACTAATCGATGGACCAGTAATACCCTTGTGAATGATTTCTCTTGATTTTAAGACACACCTCCAATTGGAAGAATAACATCCCTCAAAATCCAAATCCCTTAAGCTCTATTTTTACCAAATACTTATCCATGATAAGATTGGTCTGTCAAAATGAATAATTGGTTCAGATCTGCCATCCTAGTTTAGCATTGAAGCACTTGTTCATTTGTGTGAGGTCCTTGATTGCAAGACCACTACCCTCCTTGTGTTGACACATCTGTTCTCCGCAAACCAAATGTTGAGCCCTTTAAGGATTGCCGGAGAAGCCAATGTATGATATATTTAGAGATAGGCAAAGCAGCTACTGTATAATAAGTCATTTCAGAAGTCACAACTTTTAATTGACTAATTTGGGATAAAATTTGCCTTTTCCAATTGACCAATCTAGAATCAAATTTATCCAATAGATAATAAAAGTTAACTTTTGTTAACTCGTCTAATAAAAAGTGGAATCTCCACCTAGCATTAACTTATGAATATCCAAAGCATGACGAAGTTACTTACACAATTTATGTTGCATACCTTTGGAGAATGTGATAGAAGACTTGTTATATGAAATTGTCATCCTAGGTTCCTTCTCAATTTAATCAAATATATGAACTATGTTCCTTGCATTATCTATATTGGCTTGGTAAAAATCATCAACTCATCCACATACAAAATGTGGGTGGTCAAAGGTTGATTTCAATAGATTCTCATTGGAGTATGGGATTTTTCTCCACTACGTAGAGATGTCTTTCACACATATTACAAATATATAAGGTGAGAGTGGATCTCCTTAGTCCTCTTGTTGGTTTGAACCATGCTGTTGTGACCCATTTACTAGTATGGTTAGGCTTAGGATAGTGACACGATGCAATATCAGCTTGATATTGATGTATGGGAATGCCATTCTTTTCAAATACTGCTCGAATAAAATTCCAATCAATAGAATCATTTGCTTTGTGAAGATAAGCTTTGATTGTGATGTCATATGAGTTGATCTTACTCTTTTTAGAGAATGAAGGATCTCATAAACCAAAATTATATTGTCATAGATACTTTTCCATGGGACAACTGCTAGCTAGTATGAAAGAAAGTGCTTCAATTAGTTAATAAGTACTTTTGTAATCAGCATATATATCACGTTACAAAAACTAATTTGATGAAAGCGACCACAATGTCCACAACGTCATCTTTTGGAATACTGGCCACATGTCTTATTCAAGTTTTTCAAAATCCCTAGTAGTGAAAGCATTAGTCACCAACTGGTAAATGGTATTATCAACTCTTGGCCACTCATTTTGGAATAAAGCTAATGAGAATTCATCCAGCCCAAGACATGTTGTTCCTCCCATGTGAAACAAAGCCACTTTTACCTCTTCAATTGTTACTAGATTGGTAAGGACCTTTCTTACCTCATAAGAGAGTTTTGATATGATATTATCCACCATGGTAAAATGTACATGCTCCCTATAACTTTGGAATCATCTCAATGAAATGCTCCACAAAACATTGCCAAATTTCCAAGTGATTATAAGTAAGTTGGTCATCCTACTTCTTTTAATTCCTCCTCCTTTGAGGGCTGCTAAGATTACGATAATACTTCATATTCATCCCACCTTGACCTATCCAATCCATTCTAGACCTTTGTTTCCAATGTAGGTGTAATATCTTGAATTTTTTAATCATTTATGCTCCTAATGAATATGAATATTATTTTCCAAATATTCAAATGAGAATTTGATATATAGAAGACGAACATACATGAGTATAATAGGCATCTCATATAGAGTGGGGGCATATAGTTAAATTCACTTAAAATGGAACTTAGTGAGCTTAAGGCCCAAAACAGTATGGAACATCTTTTAATTCAAAATTTGGGTAAGTAATTAGAACTGGCTCATGATACTAAGTGGGTTAGGGATGTTTCCTAACAAGGGCTTATCAGTTTGAGTCAAGACTTGGCGTCTAATCAACTAGGTAGCTAGAATTAGAAAGTGGTCAAAAGCAGTCAAAAGAAAAACAAATTAGAAACAAGTGAAAATGTCTTATTCTAATAGGCGAGGTTGGCTAGGATGCTAATAAGGGAAGAGGAGTTTTAGTAGGAGTGGAATGCTTGGGAAGCAAGGAAACCAAAAGTAGAAGAAATTATATTGGTAAAAGGCATCCCAACCAAGAGATTTAGTTGCAAAACATATTGGAGGAAAAGAGAAAGAGAAAAGGATAGGAAGAAAGAGAGGAGAAAAAAGAAGAAACCAGCAACCAACTATTGTGATTTTAAAGTTAACTCGCAAGTGCACCAATCAGTTGTAGTATTCTCGCATGAGCAAGGTCAATCCCATAAGGAATGTCACAGATTTGCAATGGATTGGATCTTATTCAAATTATTTATCTTTAGCCAAAAGAGAAGGGTTTGGATTGAATTACGAGATTAAAGTACTCAAATTAGAAACATGTATGGAATTAGAAAAGAAAACTTGCCTAAATTAAAGATAAACAATGAAAACAAAAACTTGCCTAACTAACACACACTTAACTAAAGGAAACTACAACACTTTAGAAAGATTCAAACTAAGTAATGAAACTTAAGGAAACTACTAAATTAGAAACTTCCCTAAATTAAAACTTACCTAACTAAAACTACTAAAAAAGAAACTTTCTAAAATGCAAAAAAGAAATTTTCTAAACCTAAAACAATATGCAAACAACTGATTAACTATTTCTAAATAAGATCATGTAACTAACTTATCCAAAAGTCAAATAGGCAAGTAGTCTAGTATGGTCCATGGACTGTGTGCATGGTTCAATGGCCCAAAAGATGACTTTTTTTCATGATTTAGTAGTAAACAAACATGCAAACTAACAATAACAAACAATAAGAAAATCTAAATGAGCATTTAGGGATTTAAACAAAAACAATGTTTAGATGCCTGGAATTAAAGCACAAAGTTAGCGGAAAAACAATTTCCAGATTTTGGTAGTTAACAATGTTCAACAAATCTCACATTAAAAATTTATTGAAACAACAACTTCTATGCATGGAAAAACCCTAGATCCCAATTACTTTGATGAAATAATTAATCCATAACAAGAATTTTCAAAAAAAATTATTGCATCATGTTCAAATTACACACAAAAATTAGATGCATAAAGTTGTCTAGAACATATGCTAAGTGTGCACTATTATTGATTGCAAAAATGATTCTAAACAACAAAAAAGCTTCAATATAAAGCTCCTAAACTAAAGCAGAATGACATGTAAAGAAAACCCATGAAGGAATGTTAAGTGAGTGAACTAACTAAGGAAAAACTGCCCAAAACTAAGATACAAAAGAGGAGAAAAATGTGTAGAACTAAGTGAAAATTCAAGGCTCTAAGCTATATCCTCTCTTGGCTGTCACTAATAGAGGGAATTTAACTTAGATATTAAAGGAATAAGCAAAGAAAACTAAAGTTATGGAAGCAAGAAAGAATGGGGGGCATGGAATTCAAAGAAGTAAAAACAACACGAAACAACTATGAAAGTAAGTTATGAATGTAAATTACTGCCCTAGAATTGAAGAGCAAATAACCAAGAGAATAATTAGAAAATTAAAGAAGAAATGCAAAAATAAAGTTCCAAAATTTAGCAAAAACTTAAGCACCAAAGGAATGCAAGAATTCAAGGTTGTGCCACTCAACTTGTACTTTGAAAATTCGTATAGAACATGGGACTATATATAGATGAGTAGTTTCCTAACTTAGGAAGGGGTGAAAACACAAGGAAAGTGGCCCTAGAGTTAGGATATTGAATGAGGAAGGTTAAATGGGAGATGAATTGGAAAGATGATGTAGGAAAGAGGAGTGGAAAGATGACACAAGAGAGACATAATGGTTGGTTTCTAATTTTAAATGGGGGATGTCTTTTTCATGGAAGGATAGTGGAGCTATTTCCTTCCAAATTTGATGATGTTTGGTGGATGGAAAGTTATGGAAGTGGTAAAGAATAGTATTTAGGAAAGATGTGTAAAAATTTAGGGATTCAAAGTTATTTGGATTGAAGTAGATCTAGGGTTTTCTATTTAGGAAACACTTAATTACCAAATAGGAAAGAGGGGGATGTTTTTTTCATAATGATGTGCCTCCCTCCTTTAAATTGTAACCCAAGGAAAAAGAGTGAGAGATGGGGTTGAAAAGTAGGGTTTCTCTCTTCATAGGTCCACTAATGCATAATTATCTTACTTTTTACATAATTTGTTCAAACCTTCAAATTAAACCTTGAAAATCCAAATTTAGAAAGTGGGTCATTGCTTAAATTCTTCTCCAATTGTATGAACCCATGTGGCATTTGGCTTAGTTGGATTCTGTGGCTCACTTTGAGAGCTCATTTGACTTGCCTTCATTGCTCACACCCTAGGCTTTAATGGTTAGAATGGCTTGGCTTAAATTCCTTAGCTTGTCACATTCTGTCATGGCTATTATGGCTAAGGTGACTGAAATGTCTCCCATGCAAAGGCAGTGGAAATGCATGGCTTGCTTCATGAGCCCATTTTAGTCACCTTTAGCTCTTTCAATTGCCTTCTTGCTTTCCCTACTATAATCTTAAACCTTCATTACACCTTGGATTGATGACATTTAGGCTTTGGTTTGCTTAGATTTTCTAGTTTGACTAGGAAACCTCATGAATGACCTTAATTCTTATTTCGATCAAGCTTAGGCTTTGGATTACCTTCTCAACACCTATAAAAGAAGAAAAATCCTAATTAAATCTTAAAAAATTATGATAATTCACATACTTACTCTGGATTAGCCTCTCAGCTTGCAAAATATCACATTTTTTAATTCTTAGGTCAGAAATGCATGTGTTATAAATTTTGGCCAAAAACCCTAATTTAATACTATAAGTTATAATACATTGGCTACTAATTGGGTATTTTTATACAAAATTGAACACTTATCATACCCCAACTAGCATTTTTCTAGTCCCAAGAAAAACATGTGAAAAATCATTAAAAAAAATTGATGTCATTTTCATAGGTACTCACAATTGCATTTAGCATATGTAATAAGCACTTAAACCCGTAAGTTACACAGAGTGGATGAGTTATGCCTCATGAGGGTATGTAGTAAATATACGTTCAAAATTCAATAAGGTTGAGTTCCCTATTTTATCTTAGAGAATCCTCGTTCATAAGCACCCTACTAGTTTTTCACAACTTAGTGGAGAGGACTAACAATTCTACAAATTATACACACGTTAAAGACATCTTATTCTAGTTATTTCTTAGGGTGCATGTGTGTACAGCCACATAAGTCATAACTTCTAATTAGATATGCTCAAATTTCATTAGAAATATGTTTTAACCTCAAATACTCTCAGGCATACTCTAAAAAATGAAGCTCTTAGATAAGGAGTTGAACATATTTCTCTCATTATGTGATTGGATCCAACAAGCTAATGGTTCACATAAATTTTTAAATGCTAAAGAGACAAAGGAAAGTGATCCTTAAGATTGAATGTTATTACTAAGAATAGTAGGGGCCATTTACCTTAATTTCTTCTTTTTATTTCCTCTTTGAGACTACCTTAATTTCTTCTTTTCATATCCTCTTTGAGACTATGTTCTATTGAAGATCTATGGGCTTTTAACTAGGATGAAACATAGGCTTGGAATAGGTTCAAAAAAAAAAAGGGAATAAGGATTTCAAAGGTTCAAATTGAGTAGAAGTCTTCTTTTTTATTGTTGGACAATTGATCCTTGACTATACTAAAGTGAATCCTTTTTTATACTCTTGTGTTTTCATTCAATTCCTCTCATCTTTGTCTAATATCTCTTATTTTTTTGCTTTTTTTTTATTGCTTTGAAAGAAATACTTTTGTTTTCACTTCTTTAGCTTTTGTCATTTTTGAACTTTTCTACTAACTCTGCTCATTTTGAAAATGGTAATGGATATTTTATTTTTTTTGCCTATTCTAGGTTAAGGTAATTGGGGCTAAGGAAGAAAAGACTGAATAATAGGCTCAGAGGGTTAACTAGTGGTAATATATTGGGTAGGTTTTATGTCTTTGGGCTGAACAAGGATGGCCTATATCATTCCCTAGGTTTCCTAAAGCCTATCAAATTCAATACATTTTTTCTAAACAAAGTTATCACTCCTATTTATTCTCGATAGTTAATTAAAACAAGGATAACAGGATAACACTAAAATATGCACACTGAAGAAACTATGGAATTACTTATAACTCTCTTAAAAGAAGATAGTATCTAAAGCTCACCGGGTTATAGGTCTCTACTGATTTTCCTCAGGGTCTCTAAGTTATACCTTTCTATTAGTCTTAACTATGTGCTGCTTGTAAATAATTGTTGAAAATTAACCTTCATAAAATGCTTCAACACATTAGTAATATGCAAAATTAATGACATTTAGTGGATGGAAAGTTATGGAAGTGGTAAGGAATGGTGTTTAGGAAAGATGTGTAAAAAATCTAGGGATTCAAAGTTGTTTGGATTGGAGTAGATCTAGGGTTTTCTATTTAGGGAACCCTTGATCACCAAATAGGAAAGTGGGGGATGTCTTTTTTCATAATGATGTGCCTCCCTCCTTTAACTTGTAACCCTAGGAAAAAGAGTGGGAGATGGAGTTGGAAAGTAGGGTTTCTCTCTTGATGGGTCCACCAATGCATAATAATCTTACTTTTTACATAATTCTTTCAAACCTTCCAATTAAACCTTGAAAATCCAAATTTAGAAAGTGGATCATTGCTTGAATTCTCCTACAATTGTATGACTCCATGTGGCATTTGGCTTAGTTTGCTTTTGTGGCTCATTTTGAGGGCTCATTTAGCTTGGTTTCATGGCTCACACCCTAAGCTGTAATGGCTAGAATAGCTTGGCTTAAATTCCTTAGCTTGTCACCTTCTCTCATGGCTTATATGGCTAAGGTGGCTTGAATGGTTCCCATGCAAAGTTAGTGGAAATTCATGACTTGCTTCATGGGCCCATTTTAGTCACCTTTAGCTCTTCCAATTGCCTTCTTGCTTGCCCTAAGATGATCTTAAACCTTTATCACACTGGATTGATGATATTTTGGCTTGCTTAGGTGTTTGACTAGGAAACCTCATGAATGACCTCAATTCTTATTTCAATCAAGCTCGAACTTTCAATTACCTTCTCAACAACTATAAAAGAAGAAAATCATAATTAAATCCTAGCAGATTATGATAATTCACATGCTTACTCTGGATTAGCCTCTGAACCTACAAAATATCACATTTTTTATTTCTTCAGCCAAAAATGCATGTGTTATAAATTTTGGCCAAAAACCCTAATTTAACACTATAATTTATAAGACATTGGCAACTAATTGGGCACTTTTTATATAAAATTAAATACATATAGCCAACCATAGCAGTGCATACCAAAGGAGAGAAAACACAAGACTAAGGGGAGAAGCTCAAGAGAAAAATGTTAGTTTTCACATGCTTATCATTGGCGAGGTTGGTAACTATGAAACTACTATGTTTTCATTTACTTTCCAAAAGATTTTGGAGGGTTTTCATCAAAGATTGAGCACATAAGATTGGCAAGTGTTATAGTTGAGTTTGTATTGTGAAAAGTCATGCTCAAAGGCATCTTATACTAGTTGAGAAATTATTGGTTTATGTGACTATAATTATGCTATGCTAAGGGTGCTTAACATAAACTATTCATTGATAAGTTTGAGCACTTTTATATGAGTATCAAGCATTGTTAAAACACTATGTTTTACTATTCAAGCACTGGTGTTTTTAGCTCACTATTGGTGACATTTTTGCTTGAGAATATGATCGTTGCTTATTTTGCTTAATTTTTCATGAATGTTATTAGCAAATTGAAAAATTATTATATAACTAATTTGGGTTTTTATCTAGTATGAAAAACTTGGTTGATAAAACATTAGATATGCACGAATTTTTTGGGTGAAATTCCAGCATAATCTTTAGCATGTTTGTGCACTATTTTGAGCAAATTTTAAAAAGTGCATATACATTTTTTTGAAGTAAGTTTTTACTATCATACTAATAGTCATTGTTTTGAGCATATGTTTTATGAAAAATTATGTTAAAAAAGAGGCTTGAAATAGACATTTTTATGAGTAAGAAATTGGCACAAAAAAACTGAGTTTTAAATTTAATACATTGATTGTTTTGAATGTTTTGCTTATGGTTTTAAATTGGGATTTCATCTTACTATTTTAACATGTGAAATATGCATCTTTTAGTTTGGTTTATCTTAAATTAAAATTTCAAAAAATTAAAATTTTCACAATAGTTTTTGTATGCTTGGAAATGGAAATGTTTTGTTTTGGACTAATTTTGGATGGAAAATGTATTATATTGGTCACTATTTGGGATTGAAACCAATACCTAAAATCATATTTTGAGACTCTAACATTGAGTAATGAAAAGTTGGTCTTCAGCAAATTTGCTAAACTATTAAAAACATAGTTTTTAAGAATCTATGATGTGTTGATTTTGAGCATGCCTTTAGGCCTAAAAAAATGGTAAAGTTTATAACATAATTTAAGAATATATCATGTCTAAGTTTAAGATGTAAATATGCTTGAGAATTGATGTTTTGAATATGAATTTTATTTTTTATAAATGTTGATGAATTATCTATCTTGAGAATGAGATGTGAATGTAAGAATGTTTTACACTTTAATTTGCTTTAAAATGAGCTATTGTTTTAATTTTATTTAAAAAGAGCTATTGTATTATTATGATTGTGTTAAAAAATGTATGAATGAGTTTTGCTAAGTTTTGTAAAATGTGTAAGAGTATAACTGTGACTACCCGGGTTTTCCCATGCATTTTTAAATGCAATATCTAATTCCTAAGGTGGGATGCATCCATATTTGAAAACCATTTTATGAAAACAATGCAATGCAGTGGAAAATCTTTTTTTTTTAAACTCATTTTGAAAACCCCGAGTGTCATTTGCTCTCACAACAACCAAAGTAGTTTTTGAAAATTTCTTAAATCATAAATGTCTTTCCAGGTCTATCCAGTCATAGCTCATAGCCCAACTGTAAATAAATACAAATACATGTCCAAAGGGGAGAGTGTTTACGTACATGTATAATTGTCTCCTTTTAATTTTTCTTGCTCGTAGCACTAACATTTCCTGAGGCGTCTTCTACTCGTGAATGGAGCTGTCCTGAAAAATGTTAAGGATTGGGTGCATATACACTATACTCAGTAGGAGTCTATCACTACTAGTTTTACAATGCATGCTATGTTTAAAATCATATGCTCTTTAAAACATGTGCATGTTTGAATACTCATGTTCAATATCGATATTAAAAACCATTGTCGAATTGGAATACTGACGACTTAAGAATCGCATAATCCAAGTCAAAAGTATCATATATATCATAAACATAATGATATGCATAAGATGCTCAACTGAATCCAACTCATGGATATATGGTATGGTCGACCAACCTCATGTCATGCCATATGCAATGCAAGTAAATCCTTAAAACATAGGGCCCACTGTGCCCATGACCTCCTCGCTGTGTGGTCCCCGGGTACCTAGGGACACAGGGTCATAGCCTCCACGGGGCATATGACACTTCGACCTAGTGTCGTGACACCAGTGGTAGCCCCTGTACCACATGCAGTCGAAGCAGGGACATGCCTTTTTAGCGTGGTACCCTTTCCACCTAATAGTGGTAGAGGCTGGGAGGCCACCCTAGACCTCTTGGCATAGCGTCCACAAGCTTACTAGCCCAAATCATACACGATCAACCAAGAAAAAACCTCTTTTTCAAAACTTGTCCTCTTTGGGTCCCTTACAACTGCCTACCAAGCGTCTTTTGGTGACCCTCAAGGACATGCAATTTTTCAAAACTCAATAACTACAAATCATGCAATTTATGCAATCATTTGCAAAACATGTTTATGCATAATGTATTTATCATATGCATGCTGAATTCATTTATAAAATTAAGTCATGCTAAACAAGTCATATAACTTATACTTAAAACATGCATTCTCAAAACAATCATGGCTCTTTTTAAAAGTCTAGTAGCGATAGAGCACCTACCTCAAAGTCTCCTGTAGTCGTGTCCTTCATCACTCAACCCGACCCTGGGTCTCATTTATAAACTCCTGAATATGAATGGATCACAAAGAGTCCTTATCAATTTCGATCTATTTAGAAATTAGATCGCTAGATCTACCTTTTAGGGTCCATGGGTCCTTGCCTAATTCATTGTCAGGCTAGATCCTATGATATGGATCTACTTTTCAATGGTTAGACTCTATAAATGGTCTTATGATCCTAATTTTATAGTCTTATTAGGTCTGCGCATCATGGTTTCCAAGACGTGTGCGTGCCCTGGTTGAACCAGGACCCATGCCTGCACATCGTGCGTGCCCAAAGGCCATGCCAGGGACCGCGTTTGCACGCGCACATGCATGCCCAAGCGACGCGCTATGATGCGAGTCCTGGATGGCATTGCGCAGACGCGTCTTTGGCGTAGCATGGCGCATCTCAGCTCTTAGGGCACCCCATGCATCCCGGTTGAGCCAGGACTTGTGCCCCACGTCGCCGCACACCTGAAGGCCACACTTGGGACTGTGTACGCAGTGTCGCACGCCTGGAACCCATCCCAGGGACCTTGTCCCAGGCGCACGTGAAGCATGGCATCCCTGGGATGCCTTGTTCGCACAGTGCCGGCTGGAACCGGCTTGGACGTTCTCCGGCTAGGAAAACCGGCTGGGAAAAACCAGATCCGGCATGGATCTGGCCTGGGGGAAGTAAAACAGAGAGAGAGGGAGAGAAAGCTTACTTGGGCAGCCCCAACACGGTGCCCTTCTTCCTGCGGTGCGTTTCCCTCTACACCTGCTGGAAACCCCTGTTGTCCAGAACCCACGAAGAGGGGAAAACCCCAACTTCTGATGAGGCCAGAGGAAGAAGAGGCAGGTGGAGAGATGGGAATGGCCGGCTTGACTCGGGCCTGGCCAGAATGTGCAGGGAAAACTGTTGTGGGGGTTTTTGATTTTTTTGCCGGAAACCCCAGCTTCAAATAACTGGAAAAATCGCGATTCGAAGAGGAGGGAAATAGGGCTTTTTATAGCCTTGCTATGGCGGTGGCAGAAACCTCTGAAAACTAGGGTTTCTGGAGAAATCTAGAGGAAGAAGAAGATGGGGTGCCGTTATCAAAACGGCCCCTGCATTTTTTGTCTTTTTCGTTTTTAATTTAAATTACAGAAATGCCCCTAATCTTTAAACGACCGTAACTTCTTCAGACGAACTCCGTTTTCGGCGTTCTTTGAGGCGTTGGATTCCATTTTTTGAGTAGCATCTAATGGTACTAAGTTTTCTTACAAATTCCTTTGTTTACTATTTTAAATAAAGTAAAACATTTAACACATTTCATTTCCTATAGAATGTCCAATTCAATAACGTAAATTGCTTGGGGCATTACAATAACAATACCCAATATTTGAGATTTGAGATTGGTTAGAGAACTTGGTGGGAGCTATGCTAGGAGGTTGGTATAGGTTGGCCACCTAGCCTCCACCCACAAGAGTGGTCGGTACCCATGCCCTAAAGGTGGCATTTTCTAAAATGGTGGTGGATTTCACTATAGGTGACATGACACCCTTTTGGGACAATGTAGGCCCCGTCAAGATGCAGTGGAATTCCTTCTCGATGCACTAGAGGTACATATTGCAATAGGATTGTGCGTGAGAATGGTTTAGATCCCATGAGATTTTCGTTTTTGATGCTCTTGGTGAGCGAGATGGATGGTTTGATAGATAAACTTGCATTATGGATGACTACTCATGACCATACTAGTAGATGTGCTAATGAGGGCACTAAAATACCTATAGCACAAGAGTGTGCTTGATTTGATTAGCTTGATATCACTACTTAAATTAATTTTTATTCATATTGGATTTTACTTGAATTAGCAAGTTATACACTCTACAGATAAATAGATGTAAAGATGCTTGTGTGCGATCAGAATGTGCTATGATGAATTATATGAATGACTAATAAGAATTTAGTCACATGATTTATCACATAGAAAAAATTAATTTCAAAGCATCTATATGCTTGCATGCTGTAGTGTTGCAAATTTTGATTTTATAGTTTTGGTTTTATTTAGTGAGTATATTCCCGTATACTCAATCTACCAAAAACCTTGTATATCATCTTGGAAAAAGCTAAGAGTGAAACTTCAAGAGTTTTAGGAGAAAATTATTTAGTGAAAAAGTGAGGCACCAGATGATGTTGGACATTATTTGCTTGTTTTATTTTATTGATTGTTGATTTAATGAAGTACAATGTGCTAGACTTTTTATTTTGGTAAACTTTTCATTTATGATGTGTTGTGGATGGAAAAACTCTAAAAATCTATATTTTTAAATTTAATGATGTATTATGACTCAAAAGTGGGTCTTGTTTTGGAATGAATAGTGCTTGAGTACTTTTAAAAACAAATTTTATGAAATACGAATGATTTTGAAAAGAAAATATGAATAATTTTCCAAAGAAATTTTCAAAATAGGGATGCCAACTTTTAAAATGAGTTTAAATTTATTAAAATTGTATTTCAAAAACTTGGAGCATTACAACATGTCTTAATACCACAGAGCATAAGAAGTTGGCACATGATGTCCTTTTCTGGCTGGAGTTTAGATGTGAAGAGTTTCTGATTTTCGACCAACTCTTTATTGAGTCATTCAATCCAAAGATTAATATTACCAAATGTGTACTTATTTTGTTAGTTGATCTCATATTTTAGATTTTATAATCTTTGTTCATAATGAAATCTCGAATAACCAAAACTTGGCTTATTCTATGCCTTAGCTACTACCTTCTAAAACAATTCATATTCTTGCCACATAATCTCAACTCTAGATGGCCTACTAATGTTCCAAAGGGGGAATGAATTAGGCTCAAATTAAAAACCCACAGATTTGCCTCCAACCTAAGGCAACTTTGAAGATTTGATTAGTTTTGGTAACGAGAACTCTTTGAAGCAATCTATCATATACAAGTAAAGAGTGGTAGAATAGAGGAGTATGTGAAACTTGATAGAAATTGTTTCTCGTATATTAAAAATCAAACACAAGTATGTACAAAAATGAAATTCAAAAGCAATGCAAATTTTAGTAAGAAACACCACACAAGTATTCTGTCAAACACTTGATGGGTGTAATGAAAGTCAAGGGATTCAAACAAAGCTTTGTGATAGTCACAACTTGGGCACAATCTAAGCTACACAGAGAAACATATTTCAAATACACAAGGATTTATAAAGGTTTGGGTAGCCTACTCCATACCTACTTCTTTTCTCTTAAAGATATCGCCTCCTTGGGTCTCTTAAGGTTATTTCGACCTTGAGTTCCACTAATCTTTGTGAGATTAACCACCCCAAGTTGATATAGTGTTTGGATACTCAAGATTAAGTACTCACAATTTCTCAATCTCCTTTACAAATAACCCTCTGAGAATCCCATTCTCCAGCATAAAGAATCAATTAAATAAAAGATGGGTTCATCTCTAAACACAATAAAATGCACTTAAAAATGAATGGTAAGAATAATACACAAAGATAGAAAGAATTTGAGCCTTCAATAAATGTAGAAGAGGCCCTTTGAATGCTTGGAGTTGAGCTTCAATGGCTTTCCATTTCTTTTCTTGCTCTAGTAGTTCTTCTCCTCTTTCTTATAAGTGTGGATATGTGCTTCTTTCAATATATTTGTTGGAGACTTCCTTTCTTATGATTAGATGGAGATATAGCCATTGGAGAAGTGTCTCCACTCCATTAGTTGAATAAATATAGTTTGAGAGTTCTCACAATTGATTGGAGTTGCCTAACAGTGGTTGGCAACCTCAAATCTCAGTCTAGAAGCAATTACATTAGTGGGTTGTTTGAAAATGAAGTTTTGCAACCAATGAATAGGCTTGCATGAAAAACAATCTTATGAAATTTAAATTTCAAAAGTTTGTGAAAATTTAAATGAAATTTGAATTAAAATTTTTGGAAAAACTGATGTCGAGGCTGATCCTTGCAATGGGAGTCAGGTCCCACAATTTGCAAGCATGTCAAGGTGGGGAGTTAGCTCCTAAAGCAAAAGGCCAACTCCTCTCCATTCTTCCCTAATTGGCAGGTGTTGACCCTTACTTAACAGGCCAGCTCCCCCAAACTTTGCATCCTCTTGCAGGAGTTGACTCCCCACACTTCTAGGCATTAGCTCATAGCATGTGGATTGGCTCCAAAAGTTTCTTTTCAAGCTGTTAATGGTCCAAAAGCTACATAATTGAATTCTAAGGCTTGGAATTCAATTCATTAGTGTTTCAAACACCAACCTATGCCCTCTAGGAGGTTTTTGTAGAATTCTTTTTAATTAAAAACATTAAACTCATTATTTTGAAACATGTTTTTCTTGAAATTCGTTTCTCAAAATTAAGCAAGTGAACTTCTCAATAGTTGAAATTAGTTTGTCTAAAAATACAAACAACCGTTCAAACATATTAATAACATAAGTTTGGTTGTATTATCATCAAAGTTATAGAGAGAGAGAGAGAGAGAGAGAGAGAGAGAGAGAGAGAGAGAGAGAGAGAGAGAGAGAGAGAGAGAGAGAGAGAGAGAGATGTGACAATCAGGTAATAAACTAAACCAAGACTGATTAACTAATGTCCTGTGAAGTCTTTCAAGAATTACAGATTTTTCATTTTGATAATTAGACCAATCAAACTCTGGGCCTTAGTAAGGGAGATTAAATAGATCGAGTGAATCTACTAAATTATGTAGGTCCATAGATCTAGAAGAATCACTCCCAAATTTCTCATTGAAAGACATAATAGAGTTGAAATCTCCCGCAGTCAAATAAGTATTGCCAAGTGAAGAATTCAGTGATCAGGAATTACCCTAAACCTGCACAAATCTCATGGTTTGTGCTGGCATAAATAAAGACAATCTGTAGTGGATCGTAAATATCTGGAGATGTAATGTAAGTAATGACAAATTATGAACTCGAGAAGATCATAGACAGAGATACTCTAGAATCATCCCGCAGAAGAAAAAAGCCCTATGAATGGATATCAATTCTTTTAAGATATTCGCTTACATGAATTTTTTGAAGCAATCTATTTTCTACAATACGAATTTGTATTTCCTATAAAAAGACAATTTTCCAATTTGAACTCCTTGATGAAAGATTGCCATTCTCTAGATTGCCGAATGGCAGGTCCCTCTTGAATTCTACGAAAGAACCTTTATAAGAGAATAATTTTAGATGGAAGAACCTTACCTTTGCCACCTTTCTTTTTAATCACAACATTCTTTTCTTGATGATCCATTTTTTCAATTGAACCCAAGCCTCTTTTTCCTCACATACTTAAGAAGTCACGTTTCTCTTCGATGTGTTCCTCCGACACCTATTCTTTCATTGGTTTCATCTCCTTGCTATTCTTCTTTAAGTTAACCTGAGGTGATAGGTCCTCGTTTTTGCCAAAATGCTCATAGAATCGGTTCACCATCTTGAGACTAGGTTCCTGATTATCTTCCTCATCAAGAATGACAAATGGCACTACCGTAGGTTTAGGAACAACACTGCTAGCATTGGAGGCATTTAAAGGCATGCCCATGATGACTAACCATACCGATGATGGAGGCTAGATTGCTTGAATTGTGGAGGAAACATGTGGAAAACTGGTCCAACCCTTCACTTCACCGGATGTTCTGGAAAACCCGGATAATGGTGTGCCACAGAATTCGTCCACCAATTGAACCATTGCAAGTTCATTTTAAACGGGGAATAGGTTCGCATAACAGGTGGTCATCTTCCGAAAGTACGGATGCTTGCATACAAAACCCAGGAGGAGGCGCCATTGCATAAGATGAACGAACACTTATAGATGGTTTGGATGTTGGGTCTTATGCGAGATCTTGCGTTATATAACCTCCTAGACAGATTGACCCATCGATTTAGCTGCTAAAGTTTCGAACAGAGACAGAACTAGATGAACCAAAACACAAATGAAGGGGTGTGATTGCAGAATTTGATGGGATTGCACGCAGTAGTTTTATCCATCGAACCTTACATGCAGTTCTCCTTACAATGCAAGTCCATGAACATCAAATTGCATGCAATAGTTTTATCTATTGAACCTTACATGTTCTCCTTGCAAGTCCATGAACCTCAATTTTGTTTCTCTCCTTAATGACAAATGACTTTTCATGACATTCACGCACTATACATTCAAAGTTCTAGGAGCTCGATCCATGCAACATGCCGTTTGTGACATTGAAGCATGTAGTGGGACATTGATCCACACGCTACACAGATATCATGGAGGTTTTTAAAAGTAATTTTTTGATAAAATTCAAAATTTGGCAATGAATAACTAAACCCGACAATAATTTCTTATGAATATTTATCGCCATACAAATCTTTGCGTACTGTTCTTTAACAGTACTTTGAAAAGAATGATTGGCAATTTGTTTGGTTCAGCCATTTGAACAGATGGGCCAACCAATCTCTTCTACAATGGCTTGAGCTTGGAGGAAGACCAAAACTCAATTGGAAGGTGTGGTACTCTCATCCAAACCGGAAAATATTGGATAAGATTTGTTCCTGGATTGAAAGCGTGCTCCGTGAAGGCATCATCATACATGAATCGAACATGCTCCAAAATATTTTAGATAAAATTCTCATATAGTCTTTACGTTTTGGTAAAACAAAAAGGAAGTAGCCGCATCCCAGAACAATCATTTTAAGAAGATATAAGAAACGTTGAAGTAGACAAAATAAATATTGTTAGACATGAACTAAGATTTATTTAAAATAACCATATAAAGTTTGAATATATCTATTAAGCTAGAGGGAAAATTAATTTTTTTTCAAGTATTTCGTATTTGGGTAAAAGTGTTTGGTGTAATTAGAAACAAAAAACAAAATGATCTTTTCAATGGATCTTAGGAAATTGTGTTGATCCAATTCTTTGGACTTCGGATCCTAAAGTTAGATTCCAAATATAGTCCATCAGATTGTTTTATATGTTTATGTGATGTCCAAATCCCATCATATTGAGACCATCCATCGAACTATCCAAGTCCAGCCCTTCATATGAATTTTATGAGCTTTGAAATCTGAATTTGTAAAAAGTTGGAGACTAATGTTTAAGATATTATAGGTCCATAGAGTGGTTTTGAATGTGAATGAAACATGTGGGACCCATTATTATTGTTATAGTAGTTAATTAACTAGAAGCCTGGGCGATGCCTAGGATTTGAATAATGTGAAATAATATTTGAGAGTGGAGAGAGATAGATAGATGGAGAGAGATAGAGGCCCTATTCTTTAGTAAATATGGACAATGTAAATAAATAGTAAAGAGTTTGGAGAAAAAATATAAGAGAACTTAATGGCTCTTAGAGAAACCTACTTATTCAACCAATACTATCACATTCATATCTAGCACAATCTTTATGGCATAAAATAAATTATTTCTATACACACACATTATATATATATATATATATATATATATATATATATATATATATATATATGGTTGAAAACCAAAAGTGTCTTGATTGTTTCTTCCATGCAAATTAGAATTGGACAAATATATCAAAATTGTCAAAATGTCACTTCTTGAAGTAGCAAATAATGTTGATAATTATCATTTAGAGTATCCTGTCAATCATAATGCAAGCCGAAGGAAAAAAGTCAAAGTAAGAAAGAAATGAAATTTATATAATCACAATGATGAAGTATTAACAGAAACTGTATTTTTTGGTGATCCTAACCTATCCATTACTTTGTTATATACAAGATGACAAATTTCTTTAAGATTAAGAGGTGATGATTTCCATTGTAACACGCCCAATTTTTAAGTCACTTTATGTAAATGAAATAAATTGAAAAAGAAGAAACACAGAATTCAATATTCAAGATTTAAAATTTAAAAATTTTAAGGATAATTAATGAAGAACATGGAATGGACCATTGAAATATCAATATTAGTAATCTACTAAAAAAAACGGAATCCAACGACATGAAGTTCGTAAAAATTGGAGTTCGAACTAAGATTTAGTAATTATTTTAATTAAAGTGTTTAATTTAAATTAATTAGAGATTAAAGTGAATAAAATTGTTTACAAGTGGGACCCACATGACGTGAAATCATAAGCAGCCAAAAATGCAAAAGCTCGTTTACATGAAACTAAGTGTAATAATTACCTGCATTTATAATGGATAATGATTACCAAATATATAAATTAATAATAATTAAAATTAAATGGCATTTAATTTTCCCCCTTTCCCTCGGTCTTCTTCGTCTCTCTTTTGGATAGCATGCACGCTAGTCAGCGTACCTGACCCAAGGCTATGCTGAGCACTGCACTGCACGTGCCGGCTGAGATTGCATGTGCCAGCCGAGTATCCTTCCTGGTGTCGCCATAGCCACCAGTGATCCTCCCTTCTCTCCCTTGCTTCCTCTGGCAACTTGACAGTGCCTTCTTTGGCACTCACACCTCACCTATTGCCTTCTTTCCCTGTTCCCCTTTACATCTCCACATCTCCCTTGACTTCCTTCTCTGGCCGACCATCGCATAGACTTACCTTGCCTTCCCCCCTTCTCTTCCACCGACATAGTTCGATTACTCACTTGAGCAAACCAGCCATGTCGAAATCCACCTCTCCCTATTCTCCTCATCCTTCCCTTCTTCACAGCCAGTACACCCACTTGAGCAAGCTTGCCGTGGCTGAAAAACCCACCTCCCATCTCTCTCTCTCTCTCGTTGATGCCCCCATGCTCCCTCTTTCCCTCTAGCTATTTGGGATAGGTGGAGCTCACTACACCCTTGAACTTTGACCTCTTCCTCTACACAATCCAGGAGGGATCTCGTTGATCCAAGACGTTCATCGCTTTCATCACAATGTGAGGAACAAAACCCATCAGTCAATCTAGCTATTGATGAAGATCCAATAGTGATCTAAAGTTCACAATGATATATGGTCACCATCGAGTAGATCTGTAACCGATATGACCATCCATCATCATTTAGCCCATGATATATCACCAAATGTTAGATCCATGACAAAATTATCAAAACCTTATATCATCCAACCATTAATCAATCACTAGAACCCAAATTTGCTACCAACTTGACTTTTTATCATGATCCAGCCATTGATTGGCTAATAGGTGCTAGATCTATTATTGATCTATCTCTTTTAGACAATCTAACCTTTGAATCAACTACCTAAGACCTAGATCAACCACCAATTTGAGCTTTTATTTAAATTTGACAATAGATCTAGAACTTGATCTAAGTCATTCATTCTGGAATTTTTGGATCAAATCCGATCAAGCCACATCAAATAAAGTCATGCATGGATTTAAGTGATCAAGAGGTAAGATCACTATCAAATCTTATTTAATTTAATTTAATTTAATTTAATTTGATAATTTTTAATAAATTGTAGAAATTCTAAAAAATAAACAAGATTAGAATGGATTAAACCTTGGGAAAGAATAATTGAGCCATTTATATTATTAATTAGATTAATCTAATGATTAGATTGTTTTGATGACCTTAGTTTTGAAGATTTAATGTTAGGATAACTCAAAACTAATGATCTGACTATCAAATCAATAGTTCAAACATTGAAAAATGAAATAGACTATAGGTCAGGCTAAGATCAGCATAAGTTGATACTAATTGGATGATCCAAACCATTGATCTTTAATCATTGCTAGGATTTGAGGATATTACAAAAATAAAGAGATATACCTAGGATCAGAGGTTAGTAAGGGAAAGATCATAGTAATTAAGGATGATTAAAGACTAGATCAGTAATAAATAAGAAACAATGAGTAAGTGACTAACCTAAAATGTATGTATGACTTGACAGACATGCCTACTGATACAAAATTGAGACCAGTAATTGTTCTAGGGATTTTGACAGCCGTATTGGAGGTAGGTGGAATCTAGATGCTAGTTTTCTAAAATAGCATGATCTTTGATGTATCATGATATGATTTTGATAACTGTATGAGATTTGAATTGCATGATTTATTTATAAAAGGTGATTATTATGCAATATTATACATGTAGTGTTTATGACATGATTTCTGAAATAAAAATGTTATATTATTATTCCATGCATTGAAAGTGCATGTTAGCCATTTAAATTACATGATTTAAGAATGTACTGCATATTTTACATCCACATGATTTGTTTTAAAAATCAGATGGGCTTAATATTGGTGCAGGGTACCATCTATGCATACGATATAATGTTTTTATAGATTTGATATGAAACAGGCATATAGCTTGATAGGCACAGTCCTAGTGGATTTTGTTCTCAATAGAACATAGGCTTGGGGATGCTATGCTATAAGAGTTTTGAGGATTTGACCACTCGCTCTTTGAAACTTATGATATGGACACCATGCCCATAGTGAGGCAACTTATTGGGTAGTGGCAATTATGGAAAGGCCCCATTGTGACAGTTTGTCTCCCCATATAAACATGACGATGTATTTTTCACCTTGGTGTCAGTGAAGCATGATGTGGATCCTGGTGCACAGGATGTGCTCTCCAGCATAGTAGTCTTTTGCAGATTGTGATGATATGTGGTATGATGATATGCCTGGTATGAGCTCATAACCATATGTACACCCAGTGTTGACTAGATGAGTGCGGGTCCAGTATATTTAGGGGTGTGACCACTGGTGAATATTCACTACTTTTATGATTTTAAAGTTGTTTGACTTGTCGTAATATATAAATCAAACTTCGTATATATTATTCTTTTCTTACTATTGCTATAATCAATTTTCAAGCTTTTATAATGTCTTTGTGTCTAGATAATCCAAGGTTTCACACAAGCTAGAGAGAATACATTCATCCAACTCTTTTTGTGATCCAAAACATTTATTTCTAAGAATTCTCCAAAAACCATCTCTGTCATTTGATGAGTTCCCTTTTTGTTTATGGTTTTAAATTCTAAAGTAATAACTTTTTATGATTTATAAGCTTAAATGTTAAACTCATATAAATTTGGGAACACTTGATGCTACTTAGTTTTAAGAAGTGCTATCCAGGATTCTTTTGAAGATAAGTAGAAAGGATTTATGTTTGGGAAGCTTTCTTGAACTTTTCATGGATATGTATATCTTAGTCACATCATGATAGAAACCATATTATTTTAATGATCTTAATATTTTATCTTCAATAAATACATATTGGATCATCTAGTCATTGAGCAGGTTCTAAGGTTTCTATTTACTGTGTCCTACCCAAGCCCAAATTTATTGCCATCATAACTTCGTAGAGTATGAAAAAAGAAGAGGGAGCTTTCTATTTATATTCTCAATCTAGGAAATGAAATTAGCTAGAGTGACACCCATGACTCTTATTCGACACACAAGTGAATAAGTTTTTTGACTCAGACCTACAAACACCTCACATGATTTCCTCATAAACTTGCAATCCTTTAAGAAGTGTTCGCAGTTTCACTTGATTTAATTAACAAATCGAAGTAAAGAAAGCATAAAAAATTAGGTTTCTCATATTCAATTTACACAGCTAGTACTTGTAAGATATAAGTTGTTTTTTCAACCACCATTGAAGTTAAGTATTAGTTAATTGGGTGATAGCATGAACATCTAGTGTAAGTATTTGTGTTTTATTTTTTAAAATTTTCTTTGACTAATGGTTGAACCAACTACTTCTTGGGTTTGAACAAGGCACTTAAACAACTTGGCCGATTGACTATAGAGTTCTCATGTTTTTCCTCATGCTTTAAGGGCATCATCATTCTCTTACTATATTCAAAATACAAATATAAAAAAAATAATTAAAAAAGTTATAATGAGAAGTGAGGAGACATACCTAGTTGGAGGAGATAAAGAAAACTTCTAGGGCGATGAAAACATAAAAAATAAAATAATTAGTAAAATAAGAATGGAAAATCAATAGACATACCTAGTTAGAGGAGGAGGAAAGAAGGACAAGTTTGTTGGAGGAGAAGGAGGTGAGAAAAAGAGTCTGTGGGGTTTATATAACCTTTGTGGCACTTGTTGTTTCCTAGTAGGTCTAGATAAACATCTCCTATTAAGGATTAAATTCCTTGCTATCTTTCTCTCTTGTAGTGCACGAGCTCTCTTTCTCTTTTGTGCTTTGAGTCCTTTAGGAAAGGTTAATCTATAAAGAAATTTTAGGATAAACTACAAAGTGATTTTAGGAATTATAATATAGGAAACATTAGAATTTTTTTGAAAAGATAGGAAGAAATTGCTTAAATAAATATGAGCTAGATGAGAATGTTGGATGTGGATGGGGCCTAATTGTCATTTGGAAAAATAATAGGAAGTTCCACGTGACAAAGTGATAGAGAGTTAGTGTTGAGTGAAAAATTGTATTGCTTTAGTATATAGTAGATTATTTCCTTTGTTGTAGCTTGATTATTTATATATATATTTTTTAATTTTTGATATCTAAATTTTACAATCCTATAAGACATAATTTCTTGATTTCTTAAGAATATTTTGACCTTTAGGGCCACTATATTTATAATAAGGGTCCACAATCACAAATTTTGGTTTTTGAAGATCTTTTTTTTTAGAATTTTTTAAAATTTAAGCACATCTTTTTGGCAAGATTATATACATTTTGAAATTCTTAGCGTATCTTGCTATGCATGGTTATATGCATATGTACATGATATTCCATGTGTTACTATCCTATGCAATGGTGTTTGTATTGTGTAATTATATGTGTGTATACTTGAGATACTAGTCATGGGTTATTGCATTGTATTAAAAGAACAAAATGTTGATACTCTAAATGGAAGAATTCAGAATGTGGATACTATTTTAAGTATCAAAATATATAGAAAATAGTAGGGGTAATACAAATACCTAAAATTATCAAAGTATTGAATTGGTGATATTGGAAGGCCAATGTATGTGATACATTAATGCCTTGTAACTTTTAAAAACAGAAGTGGAGCAGCATTAGAGAAACCTTCAAAAAGCCCTAACTTGTTTTATAAAACAAAAGGACTTAGTGTATTAGAAGGTAATTAGGAATCACTACAAAAGCATATTTTCCCTAGATGTAACAACTAAGATACATGTTTCTCATTCAACTAAAGAGTACGTAAAAAAATGTTATTGATTGGTTACAACCAAAAGAGGGTCTAAGTGGCCTACTATATGTGAGGTCTAGACATATATGTCTAAGACATTATTATTTAAGACAATAAGGTCTTTGAAGATAGATAAATAGATTTACTAACATCAATGATGGGTCTAAAATCCTTGAATTCATAGAATTGCTAGTTACAGGAACCCAATTTATTGTTTGATAAATTCAAGCTTCAAGTTCAAAATGGTAAAAACAAGACACTAATAAGTGGTTAGATCAACATTATAAAGAGAAAAATCGATGACTGCTACGAGAATAGGAGGTTGATTTTGTACCTTAATGAAGTATTGATATATTAGACAAGAGCATATAAAAATAACAAGCGCACTACAAGAAATTCATCTACATTTGTGTAGGTGTAGTGCTATATTTCAAGAGAGTAAAGATTCTTTTGAGATCACTAGTGAAAAGGGATTAGCACAAGGTCATTTCTAGTGCCAGGAAAAAATTAGAACATCTTACTTAGTAGATATTACGTGTGTGGTGTTTCCTATTTTATCACATAGCTAGGGTTGCCTGCTCTAAAGGTTTTAGACTATAAAAAAAAATTCAATACAACTTTGATACTAAAACTAATTGGGGGTTTAAAATCAAAAGATATATTCATTTATGCATAATAGTTTTGTTTTAATTTGTTAGACAATAAAAATATATTTAAGTGGGTGATAATATTTTTTTATAGATTTTATTGTTTAAATATATTTAATTAAGTGAGAGATTATTGATATTTTTAGTATTAAATAAATATATTTAAGTTTGAAAATATTTTAAATTTTAAATTAAAAACTAAACATGTGTCCTTAAAATTCAAACGAAAGGGCATATTAAGTAGCAGAAATTAATTACCAAACTTGTGGGGTCACCTATTGAATAGTCATTTGGTGAAAATAACTACCTTGAATTTCTATAAAAGGAGGCATTCCCCTAATTTTGAAAAAAGTATTATTTTTAATTATCATGAGTTTCTTTTAATGTTATTTTTCCATATTAGAGCCTACCTAAGTAGAGTTCAAGGTGAATCTTTAGAAGTTGCTTGTGCTGGACCACATAAGGCTTGTAGTATCCTTGGAGTGGTTTGTCATTAATCCCATAAGCAATCTCTTGTTAAGAAAATGGGGCAACATTTATATTCTATTTTTCTCTTTCATTTTTCTATTATCTCCCTCAAAATTTCTAGCAAAAAGCTTAAACATGGATTAAGGTGTGCAAAAGTGTTTCATACATAAGACTTGATCTTGATGAACCAAAACAGTTATTTGGCATATTACATAGATTTACTAGATGAACATAATCATAGTGTATCCTCATACTTGAGAAATTTCAATTTTTGAGAGGGCTCAATATTTATCTTCAACGTATTACATGAAAAATCCAATGTAAACTCATTATAAGAACCCTAGGATTACTAAGCTCATAAAGAATATATGATGTCTAAAACAAGTTCCATTTTCAAATGAGAACTATATTCAAGAGGGGCTATATAGTAAATTAATACATAAAAACACAAGGCCTTAGTAGCAAATAATAAAAGGTTTACTTAATTTACATTTTTTGTAATAAAACTCCTATTAAGAAATTAGAAAAACATAATTATTCGCACAAGATAAAGTCTTGGGACTTTTGTGCCCATAGTATCTTGTATCAATACATGTCAAAATGGTTCACCAAAATGTTTATGGCTCTGTTCCCTTAAGGGAATGGGATCGGAGGACATAACCATTTGGTTCAATAGGGTAATGCATTCTTTAAAGTTGTGGTGATACTTTGACAGAGTATTTAGGTGGGAACTCATTGATTCAATGATGAGGTTGGAATCCCCTAAAATTTGCATGTTAGGTGACATCCCAGGTTTTCAAAATACTTTTTGAAAACTTTTTCAAAAGTTGGGATATCCCTTGTTTAAAATTCATTTCTAAAATGAAACAGTTAAAAATTTTCTTTTACATGAAAGTTTTCCTAAAAGTCCCGAGTATTATTTTTACACAAAATGTAAGGATTTTATGGTGAAATGAGTATCTCATTTCTATAAAAAAAATCCTATAGAGTTTCCTTTATTTTTTCAGACATATGCGAATCTGATGCATGCATGCGAAACACCTACTAGGCAATATAAATCATTTTTCATTGCTTTGAAAATAAATATATAAGACTTATCACTTCCTAGAACCTCCAGTCACAACCATGTCACAACATACTCCATTAAGTACAAATGAATCCATGACATTAAAGTAAATATACATTCCCATTCATCATTGAATTAGATAGCAAATCTAAGGTTGCAAGCTCACCACTTAGATACTAGAAATCTCCATCTTCTGAAATTCTAAACTCCACATCTACTCTCACATTCAACCTGTTCACCTTTCTATTCTAATTATTCAAATATGAGATATTGTAAACAGTTACAATGTCTCAGCAAGCTTGCTCTTGTATAGGTGGAATAAGTAGTTATTTTGTTATGCAATTCATGATTTACATAAATCAATGCATTTTTTAGAATATATCAAGCTTAAACAAACCTCATGTTGTTTTCAAAGTACTCACGCCAAAATTATAAGTTCTTAGATCGTATAATTATAGAATCAGTTTACATATGCAATTCCTTATAGCTGATGAATCATAGTCTATCATGGTTTCAATGAATATTATTACCTTATCTTTTCCTGAGAATTTAAGCATTCTAAGATTTTATCTTTTTCATGCACATTTAATTTGTACTAAAATCATTTTCATTAATAGACATATAAGTGTTTTGCATTTATCTGTGACATACAGTCCTTTAAGATAATTCACCACACACAATTTATTCAAGTTCTTCCTATCAATGTCTAAGTTGTTTTTCATTCGATTGTTAAATTAACTTTCAAAGAGTGAGCTATCTAGTTTCCTCATTATCATATGTCAAGGTGGCTATTTAATATCTTTTTCTTCATGAACCCAACACAGTTTCATATGCAAAAAATAAATTAGTATATGATCATGCAAAAATCACTCCTAATTAGCTATTTAACATCATTTTCTACCCCAATTTAGTGCTGCTTCATGTGGAAGAATAAATTAGTATGTGATCATGCAAAAATCACTCATAATGCTGGAGTAATTTGGCACCTTAGTAAGCTAACCATGGGTAAAAACCACATATTAAGAAAAAATCCACATGAAATATAATACTAATAAGGTCAAAGAGTACACTATATGCTCAAAGTCTGGTTGTCAGCAAAATAACGTTTGATAAATCTTAGATCTGGCAAAAGCAAAAGCTGTTCATGGTTTTCAAAGTATAATCAATCAATTCATAAGTGCAAATAGTTCTTTCTGTATCTAATCAAACTAAAATCATAAATGTAAAAATTGGTCTCATACACGTGAGGTGAAAATCTATGAGGAAAGGCTGGTGACCTCAAATCATCCACAATGCCCAAAAGAATCTAATAAGTCTATCAAGCCAACATACTCAAAACAAATGAGGCCAAATGAAGGCGCATGACCCTCAATCCAAAATGTACAAATCCATGCACACATAGTTGTGGAAGACTGATTGTTCCAATCACAGTGGCATACAATCCTACCACCTTAGATAAGTCTAAACTCTTGAGAAATGACCCACATAATGTCAACACATATATACCTATGCTGGTAAGGCCTTATCGTCACCCATTGGCAACTACCGTGGCCTCTACTCTGCTTGTGGATACCTGCATGAACCATGACTCACCAAACCTCATGAGGGCTATTCGGCTACCTCTCAGAGCACTTCCTCATGAGAAGATACTCCTACTGCTCGCAATCTCCATCACATGGCAAGAATCAATATCATCTTAGAGTTCAATGGCCAATTGCACCTCCAGCATAGGGTCTCCAGGACTTACAAAGACATGTAGCACACCTACTTCTAGGTCTTAAGATACTCAAAGAGCACCAATTGAGCCATTCGGGACTTAGGACACTCCCAGAATGCCTGCCCAAAACATTGATGAAATCCATATCTACCCAGACTTACATTTGCTCATAAAGAACATGCCTAATGCATCAACATATTCGTATCCGTTAAGACACATATGTTACAACTTATGTTCATGGCTTGTAAACATCTATTGCATATCCAAGGCATTTCGAATATTCTTTTCAAGTTTAAATGCCAATCATTTCATCATTCTTGAGTTGTTAAGTTACAAGTATGACACCTTCTAGCACATTTGCTTAGGTCTTCTTATAATTCAAAACCTTGTAAGCTATTCTAAAATCTTTACTTTATTGCTGATATGCTTATTAATATTTCCTACTATTTGGGGCATTCCAAATATTATAGTATCAATATACAAGTCCTTATGTTTCAGTAGTATGTGTAAAATTAAACCTTATTTAAAGTATTACAATGTCCATTTGATGTAAGCATAAGTTCAAAATCAAGATAGGTAGGTTACTCATTTTTCTTGATATTATAATTAGGACAAGTGTTTTAAGTTCATTTCACATTTGTATCCAATCCAGGTGTATATCATGTTTTTAAGTATCATCATCATCTAAACACACACGCGCACGCGCACGCACACACACACACACACAAAGTTCTAGCCAATGAGCATGGTTTCCATTGTTTTGTTTGGGCATTACAACTAAGGTAATGGTAACATTTTCTATTCAAATTAGTCATTCCATTCCCAATTTGATAACTTAAAAGGTGTCACAAGATAACTTCTAAAATTATCACATGCTTCCATAATTTTAGTAATTAAAGACAATACTTTGTAAATCATTATTTACATTCAATCATTCTTATAAAGACATGGCAATTATCAAACTTTGTAAATAGTAATCTAAATCCACCTACCTCATATGGTGTTTGTCCTCGCTTTACTTGTGTAATTCCTTTATCTCGATCTGTTGATTGACCAATTTGTAGGTTTCGTCGTCAATCCATGAATGGACAGCTCTGATCATGTTTTTATCACTGATTACTTTACTAGGAATGTAAAAATATACTGATCTATTGCTCCAACCTTGGAACACTATAGATAAGAGAAAGATTGTGCCTGATCTCACAAATCTAGCATTCAATGGTCAATTAATGGCCAGATATTAGGAAACAGGCTACATATGTCATTGTTTTAGGGGTTTGGTGATAGATTTATAGTTAGATCAAAATGAATGCTTGAATGAGCATGGATCTAAGGATTTGTTCCCTAATATACTATTAGATTGAGATGAAGGGCTAGATTTGATCATATATTAGATGATCTAGTGTGAAATCTACATCCGAACCTAAAGGGGAGCTCATCTTGATCACAAATCTAGGTACTAAGTGGTTACTTAATGATTAGATCATGGTGAATGCATTAGATTGGTCATAGATCAAGGTGCTAGTGATTGATCAATGGTTGGATCATATGAATCAATCATAGATCTAACTTTTAGAGACACATCAACTATTATATTATGATGAATGGTTGAGATAGATCTTGATGTGCAATTTGGAGCCAGATCAACAGTTGGATCATGGAAGGATTGGCAAAATTAGTCACAGATCTATCATTCTAAGATAGATCAATGACTAGATCTCGATAGATGGTCATATCGGTCACAAATCTAGCAATTTGTTTTGATTGATGGATGGCTAAAGCCTAATGCACGGTTGTCAACTTAGGCAGTCGACCGAAGGAGGAAGGAGGAAAAGTGGGGCTGGTGCGCCCGTCAGGCTGCGCCGGCCAGAGGTGGGAGGAAGGAGGGACTAGGACTAGCGCAACTTGCTAGTCAAGCTGCACCAATTATAAGGAGGAGAGTGAGAGAACGAGAGGGACAGGGAAGAAGGGGGTGTAGCTAGCCTACCCAGGTAATTGAGCTATGTCGCCTAGGTGGAGTGGAATTGGAAGAGAGAGGGAGAGGGGAGGAGAAGTCGGATTGGTGTGCTGATCAAGCTACACCATATGAGCATATAGGAGAGGCACCTTATGTGCTACCAATTTCAATGAGATAATGGATGTATTTAAGCATGTTCAAATAAATATTCCATTCCTCAATGTTATTAAAGACATTCCTGATTATGCCAAATTTATTAAGGAGCTCAGCATCATCATGATCATGATCATCATCATCAAGACCTTATCCCAATTAGGGGTCGGCCACATGAATCTTATTCCTCCATTCCACTCTATTAAATACCATGTCTTCATTTAGTCCCAAAGTTTTTAAATCTTTCCTCACCACTTCTATCCACGTTCTTTTGGGCCTTCCCCTTGCCCTTTTAAAACTTTCTACTTGTATTGCCTCACTTCTTCTAACCGGTGCCGTTGTTGGTCTCCTTTGAACATGTCCAAACCATTTAAGTCTAGTCTCCCTCATCTTATTACCTATTGGTGCTATCCCTAAATTTCCTCCAATATTTTCATTTCGAATTCTATCTTTTCTTGTCTTACCACTCATCCATCTCAACATCCTCATTTCTGTGACGCTCATCCTATGAGTATGATGTTCCTTAACTGCCCAACATTCTGATCCATAGAGCATGGCTGGCCTTATGGCCATCCTATAGAATTTTCCTTTTAGTTTGAGTGGCACCTGTCGATCACACAAAACTCCAGATGCACATCTCCATTTGTTCCAACCCGCTTGAATTCTCTGAATAACCTCCCTCTCAATCTCTCCACTCTCATGAATTATTGATCCAAAGTATCAAAAGTGGTCTTTGGCGGGGACTTCTTGGTTATCAATCTTGACTGGTATTTTGCTCCTACTCTCCTTGCTAAAATTACATTCCATATATTCTGTCTTAGTTCGACTAATTTTAAATCCTTCAAATTCTAATGCTTCTCTCCATAATCCTAGCTTTATATTTACACCCTCCCTTGTCTCATCAAGTAAGACTATATCATCTACAAATAACATGCACCAGGGAATCTCCTCATGCAAATGTTTTGTTAACTCATCCATAACCAATGTGAAAAGGTATGGACTCAATGCCGATCCTTGGTGCAATCCTATAGTGACAGGAAAATCACCAGTCACACCACTAGTGGTCTTAACATTTGTTACCGCTCCCTCATACATATCTTTAATTATGTCTATATATCCTTGCGAAACCCCTTTACCACCCAACACTCTTCATATTAACTCTCTAGGAACTCTATCATAAGCTTTCTCTAAATCAATAAAGACCATGTGGAGGTCTTTCCTCCTTTCTCTATATTTCTCTACTAATTGTCTTAGTAAGAAAATAGCCTCCATGGTAGACCTCCCAGGCATGAAACCAAACTGATTCTCTGATACACTTGTTTCATGACGCAGCCTCTTCTCAATTACTCTTTCAAAAAGTTTCATAGTGTGGCTCATAAGTTTGATCCCTCTATAATTAGTGCAGCTCTGTATGTCTCCTTTATTCTTATAAATTGGTACAATAGAACTTTTCCTCCACTCATCAGGCATTTTCTTTGATTTTATAATCTTGTTAAACAACTTGGTCAACCAAACTACCCCAATGTCTCCCATATGCTTTCAAACCTCTATTGGTATACCATCAGGCCCCATGGCCTTTCTTGATTTCATCTTTTTCAAGGCCTCTTTTACTTCAGGTATTCTAATCCTACGTTCATACCTATAATATCCAATGTTATTTTGATTTATAGTATTTTCAATCCCTATATTCTCAGGGCCATTGTCATTTAACAATTTTTGAAAGTATGTTTCCCACCTTTGTTTGATCTCATCATCTTTGACTAATACCCTTTGATCCTCGCTTCTAATACACCTAACATGATCTAAGTCCTTACCCTTCTGTTCTCTTACTTTTGCAAGTTTAAACACATCTTTCTCACCTTCTCTTGTTCCTAGTCTATTGTAGAGCTCATCATATGCTTTAAGTTTATCCTCACTTACTATTCTCTTAGCAACGTTTTTAGCATTCTTATATTGCTAATAGTTTTTATTATTTCTAATCTTCTGCCATGCTTTAAAACGCATCCGTTTTTCTTTAATAACTTTTTGAACTGTTTCACTCCACCACCATGTTTCCTTTCCTAATACCGCTTTACCTTTAGATACTCCTAAGACATCTTTTGCCACTTTCTTAATGCACTCAGCCATATTAATCCACATGTATTTACTTCTGTTTCATAGGTTCACTTTCCTTCTACCATCAACTGATTTTTGAAGGAGGTTATTTTCTCTCCTTTTAAGTTCCACCACTTAGTTTTTGGGTGTGTATTAAGTTTAGTTCTTTTACTCCATCTTTTGATATGGATATCCATAACCATTAACCTATGTTGTGAGGTCAAACTCTCACCAGATATCACTTACAATCCTTACATGTAGATTGTTCATTATTCCTAAGTAGAAAAAAGTCTATTTGGCTTTTATGAAGTCCACTTTTAAAGGTTATTAAATGTTCATCCCTCTTCTTAAAGAGTGTATTTGCAATGGATAGGTTATATGACAAAGCAAAATCGAGGATATTCTCCCCCATCTCATTTCGTTCACCTATACCATATCCACCGTGCATTCTATCATATCCTTCCTTATCTTTTCCTATATGGCTGTTTAAGTTTGCACCTATAAATATCCGCTCAGTGTTGGGAATTTCTTGCATGACTCCCTCCATATCTTCCCAAAACTGTTTCTTGATTATCTCTTGTAACCCTACTTGTGGTGCGTATGCACTTATAACATTTATAATTTGCTCTCCTAGAACAATTATTATTATTATAATTCTATCGCTGATTCTTTTAACATCCACAACTTTATCCTTTAATTCCTTATCCACTATTATTCCTATGCCATTTCTGTTATTTTCCTTTCCTACGTACCATAATTTATACCCATCTATTTCTCTTGCTTTAGCCCCTTTCCACTTGGTTTCTTGGATACAAGCGATGTTGACTCTCCTACGTTTCATCGTGTCTACTAACTCCAAACTCTTGCCAGTTAGTGTCCCTATATTCCACGTGGCGATACGAATCTTATGTTCTGGTCATACCCTATTTACTATTGCCTTTCTTGACCTCCATGGTATGAACCCATGTCCACTTTTCACTGCACCTGGGTTCTGATGCAGCGCGTCGCTTCCGAGGGGACGCTCTAGCAGCCCTTGCCCATTTTTCACTACACCCGGGATCCGATGTAGCGCGTCGCTTCTGGGAGAACGCCCTAGCAGCCCTTGCCTATTTTTCACTACACCCGGGATCCAATGCAGCTTGTCGCTTATGGGGAACGCCCTAGCTTGAGGGAATGTCTGTTTTCGATTCATATCATATTTGGGGTGCTGTATTTCTTAAAAGCTGAAGATGATTTTCATTTCTTCCTTACAAACTAATATACATTCATTTGCAAGCAAAAAATAAATAACAAAACCATCTTCAGCTTCACCCTTGCCGGCTGGCTACCTGACACAAGGGTTGCCATATTTAAGAAGAGGGAGATGATTTTCATTTCTTCCTCACAAACTAATATACAAATGCATATTCATTTGTAAGAAAGAAATAACAAAATCATCTTCAACTTCTCCCCTGCCGGCTGGCACCTGACGCAGGACCCTCCTCCTTTTTCATCCTGGCTTGGGACCGTCATTGGTGGAGTTATTAAGGAGCTCAGCATACAAAAGCAAAAGCTTAATGTGTAAAAGAAAACCTTCCTCACCATGCAAGTGAGCTCTTTAATCCAGCTCCAGACCCCTCTTAAGTTTAGAGATTCAGGTTGTCTTACCATCTCTCATGTTATAGGAAACCATGTCATTGATAGGCATTACAAGATTTACATTGCCATTCTCTATCTATGAACAACAAGGTTTCAGTGACCTTAAACCAAAATACCACTTTGTTAAGATGGATGAGTGGCAAGACAAGAAAGGATAGAAATAAAAATGAAAACATGAGAGGAAACTTAGGAGCAACACTGCTAGGTAAAAAGACTAATGCAACAACGAGGTGGTCTACTTTGGGTTTGACTCCTCTTACTTCATGTTAGGTGGTAGCTTTACATGTTCCTTCATCATAAATTTATACCAGCATCTATTTTTCCAAAAGAAATTGTTATAATAATGATGATGATGATGATTATGATGATTATGATTATGATTATGATTATTATTATTATTATTAGATATCGCCCCTTATTTTTTGTTCATTCTCCCATTACTAATGTTATGGATGACTACAACAACTTAGATTTTAAATATCCAAATTGTTCACAATGTTTTCCTTTGAGTTACACATTTCATACTTCAAAATTCTCATCCATTGGATGATCATGGCCATTTTTTCTTGAGTGTTAAAATGTGTAGTTAATAGTGTCACAATCTATTTTATAAATAAAAGTAGCAATTGCTACAATTATGTGATGAATGAGGACTTTAGTGTATGGCCCATTTAAGTCAAGGGCAACATTCTAAACATTTTTTATATTCAAAATTTGGGTCCAACTAGATTTAGAGCAATCCTAACCATTTAGCAAGGGACCTATGCATTGAAAATGAGGGTGCTTGATTATGGTGGAGTGCACAAGAGAGAGTCTTGATTGTGAAGGTGATGAGTTCGATATTGCTAAAGAGAGAGTGGGTGAACGTGTGTTTCCATCATTGCAAAATATAAAAATAAAAGTGAATAGAAAATGTGGCGAGAAGAGAAATGCTAAATTGACAAAAAAAGGTAAGTTTGTCCAGTGACAATTTTTTTTTTGAGTCCACATCCATATAATACAACTTGTTTATCTCCTTACTCTACCTTAATATAAAATAAAAATAAAAATAATTCACATTGCTTAATTTTATGTGACACCCTGGGTTTTTTACAAACCTTTTTCCCCATAATAATAAAAATAATAATATGTTTTAAGAAAAATAAACGGGATCCCTAAAAACAGTGAAAATTTATAGTATAAAAATTTTAGCACAGCTTTGAAAGAATTAACTGAAAGTGAAAACCTCAAGGGTCAACCACATTCAAAACTGTAATCATAAATAAAATTAAACCCATGATACTGTGAGCATGCTCGATTCAAAACCACAATAAATAAACATGCTAATTAAAGACGATAATAAATCAAGTCAAATGTCACCAGGTTCCATCCATGATCACCACAATATTTATATCTAAGATTTAACATTTTGCATACCATAATATGGGTCAAATCTATCCAAATATATAAACCTCTAAGTAAATTCTCAAAAGTCTAATACCAGTCCAAGAGACATACTCTAATCTATGTCTGAATATGAAAATAAAATGGATGGTCTTCAAGTCTTCTTCCAAATCATTGCTACTCCGCCTGCTTTCCTTTTTTGTTATCACATTCCAAATCTGAGGCATTGCAAAACAAAGCAATGCCTCAGCAAGCTATGCTTGTGCAGTTGATTACACTCAAATAAAGTTTAACAAAATTTACAATATGATTCTCATGAAGGAAACATATATAAGACATATCAAATAATTAAATGCTCATAATTATAAACCTTTACAAATAGATATTAAGTTAAATTAGGATGGCATGCAAGGCATGATTAAAATATAAAGGTACGTACATCAAAACAATACAAGTCTATGTCTATAAGATAGTATGCATGCAATAATGATAAACAAGACACTGTATCAAAACAATACCAAAACTGTCCCAAGATACTTAATCACCGGTGATGTGTACCAATACTAACTCTGGGTCCCTCCCGTGCAGCCCGCATAAGCCCCCGGAGTACCTCACGGCCTAGGCCCTGCTTGCCTCGGTTCACCCCAGATATAAATCCATATGAACATGCAATCATGATAAACAAGACACTGTATTAAAACAATACCAAAACTGTCCCAAGATACTCAATCACCGGTTATGTGTACCCATACTAACTCTGGGTCCCTCCCGTGCAGCCCGCATTAGCCTCGGAGTCCCTCACGGCTTAGGCTCAGCTTGCCCTGGTTCACCCCACATATAAATCCATATGAACATGCAGAATAACTATATGGGCTACTATGCTGCAGTGGCAACCCCATCTGGATCTGAACCACTGCCGCTCTTTGTCGACACCCAAATAGGAGACTTTCTCCATCCCCATGGGAAGGAACAGACCCATAGGGGGGACTAGCCATGATACCACCACCCACGTACCTGGCCCTGTATTACTCAAGGGCAGTGTCTAATCATCATCATCACAAAATCAAAGGGTGGGTGGCCAACCCTACAACCCTCCTAGCATAGTACCCACTAGGTGGAAGCACCCGTCATAAATCATCGACAAGGTATAAATCATGTAAATCATGTAAAAGCTCTATAAATAATCCCAATAAATACGATCAAAGCCCATGTCAAGATAGTGCATCACATGTAAACATAGTTATTAACAAAATGAAATGTTATGCTACAACATGAAAATAGGGATCTATTTATGTGCCATGAAAAGACATAAAACACATGCCTCTAACTTTAGAGATTTAATCATGGTTACTGAAATCACGAAGTAATTGAATGAAATTACCTACCTCAATAAATGTAGTGTTCTAATCAAGCGAATGGAAGTATCACGTTGCGTGCTCTGATGTGTGTCATTCGCGGGCGCGTGTACTGCTGGCCCGTGCATGTAGTGCTCACGTGTGCACTGCGTGGTGTGCGCGTGTTGGGCGCGTGTGCGCTGCGCATGTGGTGCCTGCGTGGCACCTATGTGGCGTGCGTTGGTTGCGCTACATGGTGCACCCTTGCCGTGCGTGTGGCGCTGCATGGTGCGTGTGTAGGGCGCATGTGGCACCTGCGTGGTGCGCGCTAGTTGTGACACATGTCATTGTTGGGTGCCGTCGCAGGAGACGACGGCCAGACTCCAGTCGCTACCAGCGACGCTCAGGCGTCCAAATGGTGCTATTTTTGTACCGTTTCACTCAGTTTTTCCCGTAGATCTCATTTTAAAGCACCCTTTCAACAAACTCTATCGCGATCTAATGTTTTTACACAATTTTTATTCATGTTCCTAAAATTTCTCCTTGAAATGTTTTCTGAGCTTTTTGGCATCCCTAGCTATCCAATCACCATGAAAATTCATGGGTTTGTTCTTCTTGTTACTATGCACAAGATGAATGGTTCTGATCACGATCTGATACCATTTCATTGATTTATGTTGAAGAGAAAAATAACACATAGTAGTTTATCGGAAAATGACAATCCACGTCTTTTTTGGGCATTATAAATGATGGAAAACTTTAAGAAAAGAAAGGAAATCGTATAGGGTGGCCTACCGTGGTCAGATCGGCCAGAACCAATCTTCCCTGCACTACGTGCGCTTGATTCCACGTCGTTGTAGGCATCGTCAACACAGAAACTGAGGGATAGTTTGCCCGTACAACAAGACAAGGGAGGCTTTTATAGCCTCATCGTGGGTCCCACACACTGTAGGCCCACGTGTATTTACCATTTTACCCTCTCTTATTCTCTATTTATTTATTTTGATTATTACATTTTACTATCTAACAAGTTGTGCTTGGAGTATGCTGTTTAGAAACTTTGATAAACAAAGGTTTAAAGTTTAGCCCTAAAATTAACAAATCTCACATGCTTGTGGATCCATTAGAGGTGGAACTAGGAGATGGACTATCAAATCATTAAAAGGTGAAAAGAGTGGTATATAGACACACTCCCATTTGTGGTCAATTTATTACTAGCAAAGCACACATACTCATGCACCTAAACTATTATCCTAAAGGAATACCCTTTCCAACTTCTAGGAGGATTAAGTAATTGAATTTGTTTTATTAAGAAATCAATCAAGAGTCCTACTTTAGCACAACTGAGACAACAATTCAATCTAGAATAATATTCTAATTGCAAGTCAAAATTTATCTATACTTTCCACCCCATTAACCAATAAAAGGATTCCTTTTGATATTTATCAGAATATTACAGGAAGAGATACAAATATAGAAGGAAATCATTTCACTAATTGTTGTCCAATTCAAATTTACACCATTTTATGTGATACGTGCATTTCTTCACATAAGAGGAAACATGAGGGTTGGTTTCCTCTAGAGAAAGGTATTTTTTTATTTTCACTATTTATAAAGTGATAGTAGGTACATTGCTCTGATTACAACAAGTGTTGAGATTAGATTTCTGAGTTACCTACGTACATATGGATAATTTTTTATTATTGAATAAATACATCTAATCTTTGATTACTACATACATATAAGTAAACAAAGAAAATACCCTTGATTGGAAGTTTATTGCGTATGACCAAGCATAAGTCTATGGGTTCATTGTTTTTTGTATGCCTTAGTTCTAATTTTGGATCAAAACTAGTTGGTTGATGTATGGTGTATGAATATGTCTTTCAAAGTATTAGCTGGATTTGATAAGAGTGTATAACCTTTGAAGCCTCTCTATTTAGTATTAGGTGTAGCATTGACATGTTCATCCTTTTATTAGTTAGGCATAAGTAGCTTTATCATAATCTCAAGTGCGTAGCAATATCCTTTTCAATATACTTTAGAAGATGTGTAGTAACATAGGGCATATATTTTGCATTCCTTTAACCATTCTAGGTTAGAGGAGAAGGCATGCTTCTAGCCATTGGATAGTTGACTTTTGAGAGGGCTAAAGGTTTAACTTTATCAGGATCTCGTCATATCTTTTGCAAACATAGTCTGATATGATGGTAATAATGAGATCCATAGCTAGAGTCATTGTCTTATCAGGGCTTTTCATGAAGGGGCTCACATGGTTAGAATCATCGTCACTTTGGGGCTTGTGGATAGCTAGGGCTCCACCATATTAGAATTATCATTACCTTAGGACTATCTCATGGCTAGCAACTACTAGAGTGGAATTATCAACTTTCCATGAATTTGTACACATTGAACTTATGTAACCCAACCCAGTTCACTAACAAGTCTCTATTAGATGAGTCAATCAAGTTATCTATGGTGGTAAAATATAAGAGATGGTCATCTTATCTATTTACACTTTCTATCCTAAAATGGATATATAAAGCATTTTGATGATGTAAAGAGAAGACTAAATGCTTGGAAGATATGAAGAAAGCACCCACTTAGAATAGATGTTGCCTTGCAAAGGACTTCATTGCTATGTAAAAACGCAATCTTTCTTAAATATGAATTTCTAATTAACTAGGAGTGAGAGCCTTTAAGATTTATGTTGAGAAACTCCCTCCTACTAGATACTAGGGAGAGCCACCAAAGAAATTCAGAGGATGCTAGATGAAGGAGGGAGCTTTGCTCCTCTCTTTCCTCTCTCCTCTAGGGTAAACTTTGCTCTAGTACACTCTAAAACAAGGAACCTATTCTACTAGAAAGAAAAATATTTACTGTAAAGTAGGAAGAAGATCAAATTCCAACTCTATATGAGCTACCCAAAGTGCAATAGAATTTGGAAACTTAAAGAGAAAAGAAATTATACCTAACTTTTCAAAAAGTAAAGAAGACCAAAATACTAAAAAACCAATATATGGAACTCCCACCTAGAAATAGTCAAAAAGAGGCTCAATACAATTTTGGTGTCTACAATGCTATATGTTTACTTACTCCTTTGGATACACTCTCTTGTAGCTAAGAACTTTAAGTTATACAAGACCATGACTAATGAGAGATATTAGTATGATTCTAATGGTTCACAATTCCTACAATACTCTCGGGTCATCTTAATTTTTATTTAGTTCACTTCTATTTTAGTCTTAGTTTTAATTTGAAAGCTAAATTTTCTTTAAATGTGGTAGATAATTCATTCCTTCTAGACATTCTACAACCCTTTATACTTATCCTAGTACAAATGCACTTGCACACTTGCACTTCAAGCATCCACAATCAAGTATCCATAAGGTCTTTGGAGCTTTGACCTTTAGACACCCTTGCAAAAATTTTTTAATACTAAAACCTTTAATTTGGGTTCATGGGAGTAAATAGTAGGGTATATGACCCCTCAACTACCCAGACTAGTTTAGAAATATGTTTTCTTCTATCATGATGTGAATATTTAACTTGCATATCTTTAAGAGAACTCTCATATTTAACTTTTGAAGTACTGTCATCTAGTCTCTTTTTCTCAATATAGATGTTATTGCGAAAAACATTTGATATAGCATTCTGCTCTTTTAAATAAGCAATTTCATCAAGCAAAATCTTCTTTAATTTTACCAGAACTAACTGATAAGAAATCAATCATCAAACAAATTTTCCTGTTTATCCACTAAGATTCCTTTTCAAATAACTAGGCTTCCTTTTTAGAAACCAACACTTCTTTTTTGAAAATTAAGACCCATTTTTTTCTATATTAAGTTGCAAAACAGACCTTTTGGTAGAAGTATCTAGATCTGATGTAGTCTTCTTAAAAAAGTTCTTCCTGCCACCACTTAAAGTAACTTTTTAAGTCAAAATTCTTGCATGACTTGAAAAGGTCCATGAACTTTTAAAGTTGGAATTTCAAAAATTGACCTAAAAGTTCCTTTTTATTATTATTATTATTATTATTATTATTATTATTATTATTATTATTTACATTCAATGCACCACCTGCTACATTCAATGTACTACTTGTATTCTTGCATACATTCAATGTACCACCTACTACATTGTTCATGCAATCTTTATACACATGAAAAAGAAATATACATTCACTTCCACATTGGCTATAAAACATCCAAATTCATCATCCATCCACATCAATGTTGAAAATAATTGATAAAAGAAACCACAACACATTCACTTCATTTACAAGTCCATACACACATACGCATTTACTTTCACACTCCAAGTTCCCCTCATTAATCATCCCATAAAATATATATACTTAAATGAAAATAATGACAACTAGAAGAACACATGCATATTAAGAAAATGCAACCTCCACATTTACTTTGTTTACACATACCATTTACTTCCACACTTCAAGTTGTCGTCATTCAATACATAAAGTATATATACTTCAATGAAACAATGAAAACTAGAAGAACACATGCAAATCAATGAAAATGCAACCTCCACATTCACTTCATTTACAAATCTATACACACATAGCCATTTACTTCCACACTCCAAGCTCCCCTCATTCATCCCATAAAGTTGTATACTTCAATGAAAATAATGAAAACTAGAAGAATGCCTGCATATTAATGAAATAATACTTTATTATAGATAAGGTAATTTACATTCATATAGTCACTCCAATTGTTCTAATTGAAACTAATTACATACTTAGCCTATTCGCTTCATATTTCATTAAGATATGCTTTGGAGCTTATTTGCCCACGAGAAAGCATAAGAGTCTGTAATACAACATATTTAATTTAGTTGGAATATTCTTTTGAGCTAGAATCCATCAAAAATTGTGAAAAAATTTAAGATTATGACCAGTAAAAAGTATGTTACCTTTCTTGATTTGGGGACATTTACACCATTAGTACTAGGGCCCTCATGTATCTCAACAAATAGTACCTTCACTCCCAATCAAACTGTTGTCTAGGGCAATGTATAGCAAGGAAAACAAAAATGATCAATAAGTACCATTTGTAATGTTTCAATTTTAATTAGTTATAAATGGGTTAATTAATACCTTGACATTATTTCAATTGAGTTTGAGTGGTTGAAAAGTCTTTGTCACATTAGCCCATGTTAACCATGCTCTATAAATTTAAAATTTAAATGCATTACATACAGATAAAAATTACTTATATAGAAATAGTACATGAAAAGATTAAAAGCTTACTTATTTATGATTTCTAAGAGGGCAGGACTAATGGGCGATCCATAAGAATAAAAAAAGATTAAAAATGAGCAGTGTCCAATGAGCCATATATACACAATCATATGAATTATAATTGAAGTTTACAATACCTAAATATTGAATAATTTGGAAAGAAAATACAAACATTAAAAATTACACAACATTATAGGAAATCATTAAACCCTACCCCTTAGAGCACCAAAAGAACCTTAGTAACATATCATTAACATGCTTATTTATGTGCCATTGGTCCACCATTATATAAATGATGTTGGGGTCAAGGAATTGGTAAAGTACATCCTTGACCTCAAAAAGGCTTGTTACATCATCCAAGAAGTTGCAGAAAAGAAATAATTATTACCTAACATAAAAAAATAACATGTAAAGTCAAGTATTTTATAAGTAGATATTTGGATATACCCATGTAAGAGACAATGTGAGGGTGCTCGAATTAATCCTATAAAAAAACTCATAATAGGTCCTCTACTATAAGTGGCATTTTACTAACATCATTAGCAAGCACTCTTTCTTTGATCCATATAGGGTTGATTTCCCTATCTTCGTTGATGAGTCTGTATAGTAACCTTAGGGATTGAGGCATGTTAGGTGGGACTTCTAGGCGATCCTTAGACTACTGTTGTAAAAGTTGTAGAGATTTTTAGTCAATTAATACTAATAAATGAAGACATTTAATTTTAGGATGAAAGATAAACATAAATAAAGTATCAGTTTCATAAGTGTGTTGGTAGCTAATGGTGCAATGTTGGGTGGCCTAGATGGTGCTTTTTGCTACTAGTTAACCTTAGAAAAATTAATAAACAATTACAATAATCACTTTAACTAAAAATTGTTATTGAGGAAGGTAGTATGAAAAGATATATACCGTAAACTCTATAAGAATGATGAATTCCTCTGGCCAAGTGACTATCCAACGGTTACAATGTTTTTCATTTCTAAAGGAAATGAAAGGTGGGTAGTCACAATTAAAGGAAAGGTAATGGATATGCACTTAGTATATGGAAGCATACTAATCCCCTGCAAAATGGTTATGAGCATGAACAAACTATGATGATGTTTTGACAAGTATCTAAGGCTAATAGGCATAGAACCACTTGCAAATCATAAATACATCATACACTATATAGGTTGAGATATGAAAATTATAGAAGGATAGTAAAAAAAATTTTGGTGTCTATATGTATACCCCGTCACTAATGGAGGCCCGCTCAACAGTAAAAAAGTCTCGTATTCCCCAAGTGAAGACCTCTCAAGTGAGTTTAGTTGGTCAAGGAGGTAGCGTCTTTCCATTCCCGTATCCAGTCTTGCCAGAAGGTTTGTATTGGTTTGAAGGGAATTTCAGGACATAGCAGGTGATATGCGGACTCAATAGAGTCTGGATGTTCGAATGCTGATTCTTTAGAGTAAGGCACTTTGTAGCTCGACCTTTAGGGAGTCCAATAAGTTGATGGGGAGATCTTTTCTTTTCTCATATGAATTGTTTAACAACAGTAAGAATAGAGTTCTCTTCGTCCTCTGCTTTGACAGAAAGAGTAGCCTACCGGGGAGATTCAATCCGATTTGAGATGCAAATTGTCCTTCATGAACTTCTTCAATAGGAGAATTGCAGGTAGCATTTGATGAACGTGTAGGGGCGATACAAGAATTAGGTATAGAGAACTAAGAAACCTCCTTCATGAAACTTGGTAAGTATATCCATTTTTATCATCTCACCCAACTCATTGTAGGCCTCCAAATCTTCAGTTGTAGGCATTTTTTGCCAAAGAATTTGGAAGGAAATAACAATTAGTAATTAATTTTGACAATGTACATGGTCAACTTAATCAATGTATGTTTGGACTTCATTAACGTTTCATAACACATAAAGATGTGCATGTTCTTGTTCTTCATAGTCAATGTTTGATACATGACTACTCAATAAAAGTTCACTAGCCTTGGGATCCAACTGCTTGTTTCTTTCTTGGGATTCCAACAACATGCACTCCTGATAAGTACTATGTGCAAAACTCCTATGCTTCCTCTACAATATGACTCTCGGCTATACACCCCTCTAACTAGTTGTGATTTCATACGTACCCTTTTAAAAAATTTATGTATCTCTCAAACAGGTACATCCATTGCAAGTAAACCTGCCCGCAAAGTCTGACATCATCAATTAGGTGCACTATTAAGTGTAACAAACACTAAGTATGCAAGAACTATAAGTGTTTGAAAAAACTAAATTAGATACATGCACATGTGTGAAAATTTTCAATTAACAATGAAGAACAATGCAAAACATGAAAGATCCATTCAAAAGGAAATTTAACTTTAAAAAGAGAAGTTTCTAACCATAACTATGCATTCAAAATATATCAAACAAGGTGATACTAACCAACTCAAATCAACATCAACTGAGAATATATATTACATATATATATATATATATATGTAATTCCAATTCACAATTGAGATTTGGTTGAAGATAAGCACAGTGAAAATCATCCTATATGAGCTTTAGTTTGTGTATAAATCAAGACAATCGAAAACAAAAACTCAAAAGTTGATGAAAATTTCTTATAAAAAGTAGTACTTTTAAAGTCATTTTTAGGAAACGACTTTTTAAGTGGGGAACTTTTAACGTCATGTAACAAAAATGATTTTTAAATTGTTTTTTTTATGAAAAAATAGTTTTTCTTGCTAAACTAAAATAGGGCCTTTTAAAGTCACTTTTTAGAAATGACTTTAAAAATAGAGACTTTTAAAGTTGTTTATCAAAACTAACTTGAAATTTTTTTTTAGTGATTTTTTTTTTCCTGCTAAACAAAAACAAAGACTTTTAAAGTCATTTTTAAAAAACAACTTTAAAAGTAGTCTTTTAGGAGTCTACTTTTAAAGTCGTTTTTAGAAAAATGATTTTAAAAGTCCTTTCCTATGAAAAAAATGTTTTGTCCTAGAAAAAAGAAGTTTGTTTTTTACAAACCAACTTCTTAAGTATGATTTTTAAAGTTGTTTTTCTAGAACTGATTTGGAAATATTTATGAAGTTGGTAGACTAAAAACCAACTTCTTTATGCCAACTTAAAAGCCTCTTATGTAGTACTATTTCTAAGACATATAACAGTATTAAAACTCTCAAACGAGAGAAACAACTACTCTGAAGGGAGTAAATATCAAAATACAAAGGTGATCTCTCTCCCTTTTAGAAACATAACACTCTCATAGAGAGGATAAAGAGGAGTTTTACATATAGTATGAACAAGAAGTATTTGCACGAAGTCTTGAATACTAGCTTGAGATGTGAGCTTGTATTTGCTTGATAAATTCTTCTTTTTAGCTTTTCTTCTATTGATTCTTCAAAATGATCTTCAACTTATAGCTTTCAATCCAAGATAACCATTGGATTTGACATTATAGCCCTTGTAGATGAGATACATTCTTTGACTCTTCAAATAGCAAGGTCAATTGATGTTGACATGTAAAATGACTAAATAACTTGTCGATCAACTAAAAGTTTAGTTTCTCAGAGCATTTCACATTTCTAACTGACTAGATTTCTTTGTTAGTATGTTGGAAACTAAAACCTAGAAGTTGAAACCCATTTTGGCTAATCTTAAGCAATTGGTTGATGACATTTCATTAATCCACAAGTTCTACCTAGAGTGACAAAGCAAAATAATGTTTTCCATTCTAGTTAGTTGACAGTGGTATAGGCATGCGACTTCATTCTAGGTGCTCCTTATTTGTCATCAAATTCAAATATTCTTGCTAGTTGGTTGATTAAATCTTTATTGATAAATTGGTGACACCAATAACATTTGAGTAACTCTCCACATTCTAAGTAGTTGGGTAGATATGTCATTGAGTACTTGGATAATTCTTAGGTTGATTTCTTCTTGAAGGTGAAATACACTTAGGCGGTTGGAAGACATCCATTGATTAGCTAATAGCACTAGAACTGTTTTGAAGGTAAGTTGGATATAATGATTTGTTCGATAATGTGCATTAACCAACTGTTGGCATAGGAACCATTTTGACCTTTGTGAGAGTTTTCATTAATTAGTTGAATTGGCTCTTGACTTGTTGGATTCACGTTGAACTTCATCATTTCTCCATGTTTGTTGAATATCACTAGTTGAATAGTGAACAAATTGGTTTAAAAGCAATGTTATAACCATTGTTCTTGAGTCATGAGTTGAGATTCTTGCACACATGAAAACATGATTAGATCAATGGTATCAAGGTTTTGTTATCATCAAAATCAAAATGTCTTTTGGCTACAATTTCAAAAGATACAAGTTGGAATAGAAATACATAGAATGTGATTGATCAAGATATTACTATCTAATCTAGGATTGATTAAGCTTCTAAGATATGATAGATAATCAATCATGAAAACTTAGTTCTTATAAAAAGGAAAATTTGAGAACAGTTCATCAAAATTTATGAACAAGAGGATACAATACCTTAATTTCTAAAAGTTTGGGGTATACAACACATGTAATGTTGCCATAAAAGAGAATCAAAATTGGGATGTTGGATAACCAATTTCAAACCTTGCAAATTCTAAATTTCGAAACTCCACATCCATATCGGGTTGTGGATATAGTGAAAGCTATGCATAGAGGAAGAACATGAGATGAGATCCTATGTAGATAACATGTTGATCTATGGAATGGATTAGCAAAGTGTCTTTGATAAAAAAAACAAATTAATAGCCAAATTTGGGTGTAGTTGATGTGATTCTAGGAATCATGATCATAATGAAAGATATTGTATTACTTCTTAGATAGGCTAACTACTTTGAATGGTCTGGCTACAATGATTGGTTTTGGCACCCTGATTCATCAGAGTATGATGTTCTACAACATGATAGATGGCCAACTATTTAGTTTAAGTATTTGAGGTACTTGGTACTCTAAAGAGAGACAAGATACAATGGTTGGAATCTAAAACAATAATCTTAGTAATAAGTAGTGATTTTTAATTTTTAATTTTATGAGAATAAGGTAGTGTCTTAGAATGACTCTGTAGTTCATGTTGTTATATGCTATAGTTGATGACTACAATGATGAGATGTGGGATGAGTATAATTTAGTGATTGCATAAATTTAACACAAGGATGGGTGATCGTAGAGTAGGTGGAGCTATTTGTGGCAAAACATGAGATGACCATGCATTGAAAAATTTGTGGGGGTAGGGTTTTTGTTTAGGAATAAAACTTCTAACAGAAGCAATAAAGAACTTCACTTGGATGAGATGACTCTTTATGGGAGGAGTGCTTCATTCTGGGTAGAGCCATGTCTACAAATAGATTGGTTAGAACCATTTTGGTGCACATAATGATTGAGTGACTTCAAAGACTCTAGGACATTATTGTTTGTAAGGAGTGGCATTCAGCGGAAAGGGTTCAAAACTTATTTAGATTGAAAATTGTGGCAACCTTGTCATGCGTCATTGACTAGGTTCAAAGGAAAGAACCAAGTTATTTGGATATTGAGAGTGTCTGGCATAATTGATTTACCCATCCCTATAGTGTGGTTGTATGACATGCCGTAGTGTAAAGGTTGACATTTATGTCTTAATGGATCTATAGGTCTTTGACTATGGTCCAAGCAAGTGCAAAATAATAGATTATGTTAAGTATCCATTTTTCTAAAAATTACCCACATTTAGCATATCATTTTATATATTTTTATAGCATTACTTAGAAATTGATTAAAAAAATATCATTTAAATTTTTTTATTATCTAACCATAATCTGGTGAATTTTCAAGGTCACATGAAGATCCAAGGTTGTGCAAAACCACATGCTGTATTATTACTAATTAGGATTTTTTATATTTTGTAGGCAGTAGATCAAGCCATGTGATTAGATCAGGCCGATCAATATTTTAGATTGTTGATCAAGTTTAGATTGAAATGGATGGCTCTGATTACCCATGCTGAACTTTGGAAGATCAAGGACTCAACATATTCTCTACTTATTGTCCTTCTCTCACTTATCTAAGGGTAGGGATCTCTGGTTGTGGGATAGTCTTCAGGTGCCGGTGTAAGAATCTGTCCACCATTCATCACTCTACATACTTGCATTCAAGCATCAACTTTGATGCTTGAATGCAAGCACATAGAGTGGCTGGAGTATCTTGGTACATGAAGGTGTATGATTGCTTAGTAGTGGATAGATGGTAGCAGTAATGGATTCCTTGCGAGTCCATAAAGAAGATGAGCCTAGTCAATTGTCTAATAAATCTTGGTAGAGGTCTTTGTTGTGAGAAATGCCAGGCATCGAAGGAGATCCGGTATGCTCACTAGTTCCTTTTGACCTTGGCAAAAGAGCAAATACACCTCCGGCAACAGAAGCTAAGTAACTATTTTCTTTGATTGAAAGAAAAAATAGCATCAAGTCAACATGAAGAATCTATTAAGATCTTTTTAGAATCCACATTGAGAAGCTTCATGGCTGAACAAAGATTCTTCACAAAAATATTGCTTACAAGCAAGCTTTTGGTTGCACTTATAAGCACACATCGCTATGATGGTGAGGAGATGAAAGTGGAGAGTCAGATGCCACTAGACCAATAGATAAGGGAGTATCAACCTTTGGCACATCAGCTACATATGAACGAGTTGTGGTCGAAGTGGCTACCAATAGAGGAGAGCTTTATATTCAAACAATAAGAAGTTTACTAGGTAAAAAATCAAATAAGTTAAGAAACTCCATTTAATTATAATTTCTTGGACAAAGCGAGAGAGAATTGGAGTGAAAACTACTAAAAAAAAAGTGAATCCAAACTTACCTTTTCATGTTATATAAGTATAAGATCGAATATGAGAGAAGAGAGTGAAAAAGGGATCCAAAATTTAGAGGAAAAAAATATAGGTTGAAGGAGAAAACAATGTGCATAGATTGATCTATAGGGGGACTTTTTGTTTAATTTCCCAATTCATCACTCAACAAAATTCTCTAAAGTTGATCATTTTAGATAGAAGACATTGATGGGAAGAATACCCAAGTTTTAGATTAAAAAAGGCATTGAATGATTACTATTTGTGTGAGTAATAACTATATTTTTATAGTATTTTGCTCTTGTTTTTCAACCCTATTTCTCTTAATTTCTTGTTTGTGTGTGTGTGTGTGTGTGTGTGTGTGTGTGTGTGTGTGTGTGTGTGTTTTTATTATTATCAATCTGAAGCATTTTTTATGTTATACTCTATTTTAGGAAGAGGTATATGTAAATGGTTAGTGAGAAATCAAAGTTTAAGTTATTGAATTTCATTGAACAAATATAACATGAACAGTTGTACACACGACGAACATGTCATCTTTGCAATTAAATATATCAATATATGTTTGTTCTTATTGAAATCTAACCATTTTATTGGATTTATTGCTATTAGATTGTGTTAGGTATAAATGTTTGCTAAAAAATTTCATTAGGAAGTCAATGAAATCAGTGCCCAAGTTGGCAAAATCGTTAAGGACTATGACTATTCATGAAGTGTAAATAGGATTTCAAATTTTTTCTATGCTAGTGCCACAAGCGAGTGACAGTTTACCTATTACTACTATGCTAACAAAACTCTCCCATTATTGTTGTGGTGTTGCAGATGTAAGTTATACTTCGAATTTTTTTCTAATTGAGTTGAAATTTGGAGTCAAGATTCTTAGATACAAGATGATGAAACACCAAGGGATTTCTTAAGGATCTACTTGGATTTATCTAAATTTTAATGTTATTTTTTTATAATTTATTCCCTTTTAATCATTATAATGATCAAGCAAGTGAAAATTAGTTACTTTTTAGCATAGTTTTAGAATTGTTCTTTTCTTTAGTTTTGTCTTAGTTTAGGTCATTTAAATTTCACAATTTTAATATAATTCATTTGAATAATTGCATACATAATTTAATAAACATGCTAGGATAATTTCTTATTTAAGGTTAAAGTGATCCTAACATAAATTAGAAACATTACTTTCTAATTTTTAATATTTTGATTGTCTTAAAAATCTAATATGAAAACTAATTTCAATTTTGAAAAGTTTGATTCATCCTTTGTATAATTCTCTGATTTTATGTTATTACTTTTCATAGTAGATGCTTGGAATTGATCCTCTGATGCATTATAGTTAGGTTTTATATAGAATGCTTAGAATTTGATGATCTATCTAGTTTTATAAAGTTTAATCATTTTTAAATTAATATTTCAAAGAAACTATCTTCATAGAAGGTAATCATAGTTTCAATTTGATTGTTGAGTTATAAAAAAAAAAAGGTAAGTGGTAGGACTGGTTCTAGGTAGGTGATCTTTAATCTTACTTATTCTATTTTAGATTAAAAATCTATATTTGAAATCATCCATTAAATTGAAAAATAATCATATTTCTTTAATTTTGCATTAGCTTTAAGATAATTAGTCTAGATCAACTTTGGTGCTTTAATTTCATGCTATATCCTCCTTGTGTATTCGACCTGGCATAATACTACAATTGACTATTATTCACTTGTAGGAAAACTACAAACAAATTCACCTATTTCAAGTGTAATGAGAAAACTACCACCTCGAACCTTCAAGCAAGTGTAATGAGAAGAGGTGCCTTATTGTATACAACCATATGCACCCTTGTTGTACACAACCATCTTCTAAGAAAGCTTTTAGCACATGATAAGTCCAATTGAGCTCTTCCAAATAGACCATGAATAATCTAATAATGTGACATTGAAATATATGGATATGTTTTACTACATTATTGTTTCTTTTTCTTTTAAAAAAAGTTACATAATTTTTTCTTCATAAAAAGACAAATCATTAATAGAAAGAGAGGAAAAAAAACAAATGGCATAATTGTTTCCAAGAAAATGTTTACTTTTACTTCCTTAATTATGATGATGTCTATAATAGATTAGGGTTAGGAGAAGGTGAGAAAAGATGTGTTCATGCTTGTAAAAATAAGAGAATAGAAGAGTAAGGACTTAGACCATATTAAAGGCATTAAAAGTGATGATCAAAGGGTATTAGTCAAAGATGACAAGATCAATCAAAGGTTGGGAAAGTTACTTTCAAAATTCCTAAATGACAAATGCGGAAAGAATATAGAGATTAAGACAATCGTAAACCTCAATAATGTTGGACTATATCGATACAACCATAGGATCAAGATACATGAAGTGGAAGAGGCCTTTAAAAAGATGAAATCAAGAAAGGTCTTGAGGAGTGAGGGTATACCAATAGAGGTTTGGAAGTATAGGGGAGACAATGAATAAGTTTGGCTCACAAAGTTATTTAATGAGATTGTAAAATCAATGAAAATTCTAGATGAATGAGGGAAAGGCTTTATTGTACCAATTTGTAACAATAAAAGAGACATACAAAGTTGCACTAATTATTGTAGGATCAAACTTATGAGCCAGACCATAAAACATTGGAAAAGAGTGATTGAGAAGAGGCTACAACATGAGATGAGTGTATTGAAAAACCAGTTTGGTTTCATGCTTGGGAGGTTTACTATGGAAGCTATTTTTCTACTTAAACAATTGACAAGGAAATATAGGGAGAGGAAGCAGGACCTCTACATGGTCTTTATTGACTTAGAAAAAGCTTATGATAAGGTCCATAAAGAGTTAATATGGTGGGTGTTGGACAAGCAAGGGTTTGAAGGAGGTATATAGACATAATTAAGGAGATGGATGAGGGAATGGTAACAAATGTTCGGACCACTAGTGGAGATACTAATGACTTCCCTATTAGTATAGGATTGAACCAAGGATTGACATTGAGCCCGTACCTTTTCACATTAGTTATGAATGAGTCAATAAAACACCTGCACGAGGAGATTCCATGATGTAATTTTGATTGATTAGACAATGGAGGATGTAAACACAAAGCTAAAGTTGTGGAGAGATGCTATAAAGTGTAAAGGATTTAAAATTAGCCAAACTATGATAGAATATCTGGAATGCAATTTTAGTAAGGAGAAAAGTGGGAGTGAAGCACTAATAAATATTGATAACCAAGAAGTCCTCCTAAAATACCATTTTCAATACTCGGGATAGATAATGCATAAGAGCAGAGAGATTGAGAGGGATGTTACTTAGAGAATCCAAGTGGGTTGGAAGAAATGGAGTTGTGCCTCTGAAGTTTTGTGTGATCAGCGAGTGCCACTTAAACAGAAAGAAAAGTTTTATAGGATGGCTGTAAGGCCGGCCACATACATAAGATGAGCATAATTATGGAAAAATATGTACATAAGATGAGCATAGCCAAAATGAGGATGTTGAGATGGATGAGTGGCAAGATAAGAATGAATAGAGTTAGAAATGAAAATATAAGAGGAAATTTAGGAGTAGTACCAATAGGTAACAAGATCAGGGAGGGTAGACTTAGATGGTTTGGACATGTCCAACAGAGATAAAAAATAGCACCATTTAGAAGAATTGAGTCATTCCAAGTTAGAGGCTTTCAAAGGATAAGGAGAAGGCCCAAAAGGATGTGGATAGAAATAATGAGAAAAGATTTAAAAACTTTTGGACTAAATGAGGCCATGACTCTTGATATAGGGTAATGGAGGAATAAGATTCATGTAGCCGACCTCTGATTGGGATAAGGCTTTGATGATGATAATGATGGTTGCACTATAGAGTGAGTGATTTGCTTTGTAGTTCTTGACTTGTGAAAGCAAAAAGAACTCTATAAGTATCTTGATAGACCAAATCACTGTTGTTCCTTTTGTTAATGCCTCTACAAGAAGATGCAAAGAATCAATTCTCATGTGAGAATGTGATTACTAGGATCAAGATGATCTTGAAATGCATTTCAACCATTTATATATACTATTTATTAAACAAGTTATCCTTTCTATTTCTTTAAGTGATTGAAAAACCAATTTTTTTTATAGCTTTTCCAAATAATTTTTGGTGTAGAGGTCTACCCATACTATATATTCTTATTAAAATTGTTTAGATCTCCAATCTTGTATACATTTTCTAAATAAATGTTGACAAATGCTACCTAAATTGAATTCCAAGACTAACTCTAGGACCTCAATTAGTCAAACCCTACCTTTGAATGATCTGATTCAATCATCTTATTTAGCTCTCCTATTTAGTCTATTAGCAAAAGATCACTCACATTGGATGCTTCTAGCTTCTAGTTTTTTTCCATGAAAAATTTAATGATTATGGTTTAAACACCAAAAATACATAGTTAAAGTCAACCAACAGACGTCAATTTCAATATCTAGCATATGTAAGGGTGCCTGAACAAGATGGACAGGTTATATTATCCAAATTATGGGTTTAGCTAGATAGGATTCTGAGTCAATCCTAGAACTTAGTGGCGATAGCGTTCTCATAAATGTTCTATCATAAATATCATTATCATAACTACTTAAATCTCTCCTAACTTTGTTATATCTGCTCATATTTCTTCTCACATTTTTAGTTTTATATTTAAGTCTAAAAATAACTTGCTCAGCATGTGAGGTGCATGCATGTGTATTGGTTATAAAAGTTAGCTATTACGATTTCATTTCCACTAATCCTAAATTTTTACTTGCCCATTTATCTTTTCTCACTTATTCTCTTTTTGTTGCTTAGTTGTGCATTGTATGTGTACCTTTTCTAGTTATTCTTTAAAAAGATAGATTTGGTAAACCAAAATTTATCTAAATGTATAAATGAAATACAAAAGAATAAATTCAATTATTTAAAATATAACAATCTGTGATGAAGCATGACTTATTTTGGAAGATCAAAGCCGTTCATCTTGTTTAGAATAACTTAGACAGGGAGCCATAAAACTAGATGCATATGGATAATTCTATTTAAAATATAGGACTCTGTGCACCCATGCATGCAAAGAAGTTGATGCTCCATTTTCTCATGAAGTGTGACTTATTTTGGATGATCATCTTGTTCAGAATTGCTTGGATAGAGAGCCATAAACACCAGATGCATTTGGATGATTCTAAACCCTTCTTTTTTATGTTTGAAAAACTTTAAAAAAAAATTAATACCTATAATTTCAAGTAAACATATAATAGTTTATGAGTATCCTTGAAATTTGATACCGAACCTATTCAAATAATTTTAAACCAGATGAACAGTTTAAATCTTCTGAAATAAGTGACACTCCATCATAGCGGAGTATCTGACTTCTCTGCCTGCATGAATGGACTCACTCTTAGTGGCGCTCGTTCTGGCTTCTCGGTCGCAATTTCTAGAAAGCAACAATCTAATCGTAAAAGGCCATTTTAGTTTTGGAAATTACATTGTGTTTTCACAATTGGACGTACAGTTACTGATGCAACCAAAAGTATACGTACGACCCAGATGTTTGTTCTAAACTGTTTGTCGGGCTGCTAATGCCGTAAATACTTTTTATTGTATGATCTTAACCCTCCATTTTCTGAACATTGTAGGATCATCATTTATGGGTAAGTGGCGTATCTACGGTGCGACGCAGAAGAGGAAGAGTACAGATGACCAAACATAATGGGTGGGTCTTCTAGGATCCCATTTCTTTTCTTGTGAATTTAAATTAAAAAAATTATGGAAGAAAAGTCCCACAAAAGGACAAGGAGGAAACAGATGTTCCTTTCAAGGAACTTATACTAGGGTTTATGGACAAGGTCATTGAGTGGTTGGATAATGGACAGACTTTTTACAAAGGATGGATAGCTTTTAGTTGGTATCCATGAATTTGATAAAAGGAGCTTTCATGCTCCCATCATAAAGAGAAGTTAGTGCAGTAGGTGACCCCACGTCTTCATCTTGGGGCTTGCAACACATGGACAAAGAACGGGGTAGACACTTGGCAGCTATGTCACGTCACATCGCATTATCAATGATGCTGTCCATTGGGACATAAACTAAGTGAAATTTTTTCTGCTTTTATACTTCTTCAAACACAACAATCTAAAAGATTATTAATTGATGGTTTAAGTGATGCCTCCATATAAATCAAAAGTAAGGAACCCTTTTGAGAGGAATATTTCGGAGGTTGACTCGAAACCCCAGCCGTTGGATCATTGATCAGGTGACCATGATCATATGGGTCTCAGCTAAGGGCCGTTGGATTCATGATAAACTAATCATGGGTGCCTAATTCAAAAGATACCAAGTTGGAGGAGGCAAAGGTGAAGCTCATCTATAGAGGATAAAATTCCATTATTCTTGGCTGTAGTTCATCAATTGAAGTGAGAAATCAATTTAATATTCAATTGAAATGGTAAGGAGATAAGAGGACTTACCTAATTTCCCCCACAAAGGAAGGACAGGCTTCAATCCGACCAAAAAGTGGAAGAGGACAAAATATAAACAATTATATTACCTGGATCAAACCACATTCACATAATTCTCCTATCATCTTTTGAATTGACCAAAGTGTCCCGAATTAGAACATGTTTAGACTATGATGACCAATTGAGAATGAAATACGGCAATTGGCAGTTTAATCTAACCCTGGCCCAATCGCAACCATTCAATAAAAATATGTAGGTCCTTTAGCATATAACAGTAACTAGTAGTTGACGGATCTCTTACTCATTTGACAGCAATTTGTGCCGACACTAATCTATTTTAGACCCAAAAGAGAATACTATAGAGTTCATAATATAAGTACGATGACCTCTACTCTATGGTAAGCTCTCATTCAGGGATTTTGCATGGCCATCGAGGAAGAACAAATTTTCAATTCATAGTTTTTGAAAAACAATGCCTATTCAAATTTTTTACAAGGTGTTAGTCGTGCTTTAGATGAGATGATATAGCATCATGTGAGATGATATGTCCCATGTCCCTATTAGTGGTATTTGAGCTGAGCTGAGATGAAATAATCTTTCCATCTCAATATAGTGGTTCTTGAGATGTGTTAAGATGAAAGTTATCTCATTTTAACTTATAATTAAGTTGAATTTTCAGTCTCTTACTTCATATTATGTCAAATTTGGTCATCCCAAGCCAGCTTAAGTCATCTTAAGCCAGATCTCATATCATATCATATCATCTCATCTCATCCCAAGAACCATTAATACCATGTTACATATCTATTCTCATAAATAGGACGAAAACAATGCTTTTGTTTATTTTGCTCATGTTTACTAATGAAAAAGAAAAAAATGAGAAACGGGTTTGGTAGAGGTTCCCAATGACTATCATGTATTAGCACAAAATATGATTCTAAAAGGGTTTTATAAGTGCGCATCCTAGAAATTACAGCACTTGAGCCTAAGCTGCAGTTTTACATTGAATAAATAAGGGCATGTTGGGAAAACCCATTTTTATTTTTCTTGAAATTTTTATTTGACAATAGAAAATCAAACATGTTTTTTTTTTTTGTGGTGAAATAGAAAAATTCTGAAAAACACAAAAAGAAAATTTCCAAACAGGTGCAATTCACAATAGGAGAACTATAAATCTTGTAGTTTGATAACAAGGTTATTTTCCATGATATCATTGCAAAGTCTGTTGGAGTCGTGTACCAGACACAATTAGACATCCAAAAAAATAAGGGACTAAAAGTAAAGATGGATTCCATGGTTTCCGCCATTCATAAAGAATACACTCTTGAACTCACCTGTAAGCAAAATCCAATATCTTATATTCCTTTTATCACAGATTCTAGAATTGAATTTTGTGGCAAATTCTATCTTGGTAAGAGCCCGTAAAGGACAGATTAAGGTGTGCGTTTAGGTAAATAATCTCGCTAATTATGCTCGAGGTGAGAAGAGAACAAATGCCTGAAGGGTATTTTGGTCATTGAAAAACTTGTCCCCTTCTTCATTTTTCTCCTCTTTAGACATGTCATTCTCGGCTCCACCAATAGTACCAAAAAAATTGAATGCTCATGGGAGAATAGTCGGTGAGAACTTTACTGAGATTCAGAGAGCAGCAACACTCTGGACTTGCATGTAATTTGTTCTCTTCTTTCTCTTTCTAGACTGGGGACCTTCCTGTTGACGGCAGACTCGCTCTCTCTCTCTCTCTCTGTAGAAAGCTACAAAAAGACCACGACACAGGTCTTTTCATGAGTATGTGGAAACCAACCTCACTGTTCCTGCTCTACCATCATCCAACAAAACGACTATTCGCAGACAACTCTGGTAAACAAAACCTCTTTCTATGAAGCTTGTGCATATTAATTCTGTATCTCTTCTAAGGTCTATCGACTTGGGATTTTTCTCACTTTAAAAGTTTATGATGGGCACTTTGCTGTTTTCTCTTTTGCTCTCATGGGCTAATATGCATTGTAATTCCACTGTCTTTGGGGTCTTTAGAGAAACAAGAAGGGTTTGTTGGTCCAGTTCAGGTTGGTTGCTTTTCTTGCACCTTTGGTTGTTTTTGGTCCAGTTCAGGTTGGTTACTTTTCTTGCACCTTTGGTTGTTTTTTCGCTGTGGGTTTCTTTTACCTTACAATGACTTGTTTGAGTTTAGATGGTTGAAATGGGTACATTTCAGTCCGCTTTCTGCTTTCATGGGCTAATATGTACAGAAATTCAACTGTTTATGGGATGTTTAGGGTGAGAAAGAAAAATATCGTACTTGAATTTGGGTGGGTATCTACTACAATTTTGTTTGCTTTTGCGTTGTGGATTTCTTTCTCTTACTCCACTGATTTTGTACTCTAAATACTTGAAATGTTATTTTACTGGCTGCTTTTTTGCTCTCACGGGCTAATATGCACTTAAATTCCACCGTTTTGGGGTTGTTTAGAGGTAAAACATTAATTCTTGCTTGAATTCAGGCGGTTTATCTTTTTCATGTATCTTTGGTTAATTCTGGTTTGTGGGGTTTTTTTACTCTAAATTCTTGATGTGAGTACTTCTGTCTTCTTTGTCTGCTCTCATGGGTTAATATGCGTTGAAATTTGCTCTATTACTGAAGTGTTTAACTAGAGGGAAACAATTGGTTTCTTGCTCGAATTCAGGAAGGTTATTAATTTTTTTGTTCATTTTGCTGCAGCTTTGGTTGCTTTTGCTTTGTGGGTTCTTCTCCCTCCAATGATTTGTGCTTTCTGTTAATCTGGTTATCAGATATTCGAAGTTTAACCAATATTGAGCTGTAGGGAAGTGAAAAGATGCATCTGTTGTTGAATAAAGTGAGTTCGTTGGTCTTTCTGGAACTTTGATTCTGCATTTTTATCTGGATATTCTTCTTTAATGGAGGTGTTTACCTGTTTCTTGAATCCGCTTTAACATTTTACTATGTTTTACTCAGCGGGTTTAAAGAAATCAAATATTTGGCGAGAACAAGGGGGGCAATGGTGTTTTTGTTGAATTTTGGAGGCTTTTCACAGACTTTCTGCAATTCTGATGCTTTCTAGTGTGATGGAATCATGGAGGTATGGCTCTGAAGGGAAGGGCTCAGTTTTATCCGACAAAATGGTTTCACCTAGTGATACTCTTGCAAGAACTAGAGCTGTGTTGACAGCATGGGACTTGAAAACTCCATGTAGTTATGAAAGTGCCATGCTTGTTTCCAGCAGAGATTCTGTTCATAAGAAGGGATTAGTCACATTAGGTTTCATGGACGGTGGCAGAAAACTGCTAACTGATAACCCAATTGGAGGGTTTTCTGTTGGTAAGATTGATAATGGAAGCATAGTATCTCCTTCTTGCTTAGTTGATCCAAAAGTGTTTTCAAGTGACGAAGAATCTAATTCAAGGATTTCAAGTTTGATCATTGATTCAAACAGCCAGGACTCATCACTTGTTGATTTGAAGCTAGGAAGGTTGGCTGATCACAGTGATGCCAAGAATGGTAAATTTTCAAAAGAAATGAGGGCTTTATCGTCAATTCCTTCATCCTTGCCGGCAAAGAAAGCTCGCTCAGTGAGTGCGAATGCTTTGATGCCCTTTTGCCAAGTGCTTGGTTGTCACATGGATCTGAGCTCCTCGAAGGACTATCACAAGAGGCATAAAGTATGTGAGATTCACTCAAAAACAGCAAAAGTTATTGTGAATGGTATCGAGCAAAGGTTCTGCCAGCAATGCAGCAGGTTAGCTCTTCAAATTTGCAGTAACTCTTATTTACTCTCATGTAAATTTTGATGGTTGTCTCAGTACTGAAATACTCTCATCATTTACTGCTTGATCACTTGTGATGGTTGTCTCAGTGCTAAACCACTCTCATTGCCATCTTGTATATTTGATTATTTAACCTTCACCTTTTGAGGTTTATCAATAGTTATTGTGTTTAAAGTTGCAGTTAGAGTTTCCTCAGGATCAATATCATAAAGAAGTGTTGACACAATTCCTTCCTTGCTTATCTTGCCTAAGATCTGTACCTTTTGCTAGGAGTCTGCCTTTCGTGCATGTTTCTTGCATTGTTTGACTAAGATTTGTACTTAAAGCTAAGAATTCCAATTGCCAACAGGACATGATTTCTATGGAGTCCTTTGCTTCTTCTGCTGTACTAATGGCTGTATGAACCAGATACATCTGAAAATTTCAAACTTCTGGAGAAAATTTCTATGGAGTTCAGCTGTGAACTGAAGAGTAACTCCTGCAAAGTGCTATATCTTTCAGTCATTTCATTGTTTTATATCACTAAGAGTCTACCCATCTAGGGAACTCGATTCCTCCTAGATTCGAGTACAATTATTCCAGTACTATAGCAGAATTGTGGATAGGGAACTATACGAACTATATTATTAGGGAGTTATGAAAACATCATATTGAATGAGTTTGTTTTGTCCACAAAAGCTATCATTCTATAAAGCCTATGTATTTTTTGATCTTGTAGCAAGAGTTGTGCTGGCATGACTAGGTTTTTGTCTTGAGACTTTGCCATTGGAAGAACTAAAGTTTCACATCCCTCTTTGGGTTTACTCATGCTAAAGGCATATGGTATCCTTACAGGCCTGGAACTCCAATAGTTATAAGTATGTCTAAAGAATGACCCAAACACTTGAATGCCTGACGTGGTTGGCCCTTTTGAAGTCCTCCTGGAGTCTAAGGATTATTTTTAGGTTTGAAAAGGAAGTATTACTTGTGAAATACAGCACGCAGACTAAAGAGCATTGCTTGTAGATATATTTTGTTTCTTCAGAGGAAATTCTAGTCTTTGAAGGATTATGAACTCCAGTTCTCTGTCTGGTTTTGCATGAAAGAAGAAGTGTATTGAAGATATAGGTTCTGCTTGGTGATTCTTAAGAAGAGAGTTCAAGATAGGTGCACATCTTCAGATCTCAGTGTCTTCAGTATGTCCATACTTCAGAAGCTAACTTCTCTGCAAGCATTTTTGAGTTATCCAGCTGCACAGGTATAGGAGTCTTGGACTGGTGCTTGCAAACAGAATCCGAGGGCTGGACTTTTCTATGTTTGTCTTGACCCAAAAAAGGCTATGGTTGTCTCGCAGCTAGGATGCTTGTTTTTCTCAAACATTTGGGTGCCGAAGACACATTGTATGAGGTCTAGTTGTTTGGAATTGAACATTGGACATTTGAAGGCGTACTGTGGAGATTGCTGCGTACTTCAATTTCACTTTGATTCAGTAAAGTTTCTCCACCAATGTGGTTATGCTGATGTGGCTAATTTTAATTATAATGATCTATAATCTAGAAAGGGGATGTCTGGTGCTTATATCCGGTTCTTTGTATTTTGAACAACTTGGAGGTTTATATCTTTAGTATATGGACTTGTATTCTTGGCATGTGATCGGTGCTGCTGCTGCAATAATATGATTTGATTAGGCTTTTCTGCCTATATAAGCTGGGTAATGTATTACGTAATTTTGGACTGTGCTGTGCAGTTCAAATTGGGCAGCCTGTCAACAGTCATAAGATGTCAACTATCACACATTCCAGGCTTCTTGTTGGTTACAACATTGATGGTTCAGCAACAAATGTGAGATATAGATCCTTGCTATTTCTCTATGTATTTTTCTCATGGATGTTACCATCTGGGGGCTTTTAGCATTCTTTTTGTTTTTATCTATTTAGTTTCAATGAAGTTGAGGGAAGTAAAGAAGATAAAAAGAATTCTAGTGAACCTATGATGGTTGCCTATGTTTCATGACCTTAACTGCCTAGAATCGAGTTCAAATCATAGGTATAGCTTAAGAAGGCAACCGATTATGCAGCAAAAGATATTTCTTCACATCTGTCTTTGTCTTTTGTATACGTTGTGGTTGTATGCGCATGGATTATAAAAATGTGATTTTCAAGCAGCAAGTCAAGAACTTATTACTGCAGGCCATGATACTATTTGATGATAGCCAAAAGTGACATCTGGAGTATGTTGACAGAATACATGTTGTGTTTTTCTGCAAGCACACAAGCACAGCATATTGGTTGCATCAACCCAGATTGGAAAGTAGCACATCTTCGAGGAACCAGAGGCCTCTGCAGCTACAATTCCAGTTTTTCCACCTTTAAAAGCATTCAACTGTTCTATCCAAATGGCTCAGAACAATGAACTTATGAAACATCTGATTTGGCCCATGAGATCCACTATATGCTCAAGACGGTGGTGATTGGAAAGTGGCACATCTTAGAGGAACTAAATGTAGCTGGAAAACTTCTAGGTGTAGTCATATTTCAACCCAGACATTGTCTTTCTCTTTGTGAATTCAAAACATGGTTTCTTAAGATTAGTTTTAAAGAGATAAGTTATGAGAAAGTATGAAAAGGATATAACATGTATTTACTCAATGTAAAATTCCAAATTGCCTTTCGCACATTAGACCCCATCATGAGACATCTGGTCAAATGGTAGTCATTGTAATTTAGAGAAAGGATAGGGATTGTTGTGTCTATTAGAAATAGGCAATATCTGTTCTGATATAGTTGCATTTTAACTAATTACCAGAAGTATTATCTTTCTCTTTGTTTGGATATACTTTTAGTCCTTCTGGATGCTGAAATTTAAAATTGGGGGTGGGTACCCATTTCCTGGTTTGAAGTTTGTTAGTCACAGCCTGTCCATTTCTGGAGCTTTTATATTTTATTTTATTATTGTTTTCTGGAAGCAGTGTTTCTGTTTCTGCAATTTTGTAGTCGATCCTTGAACCTTCTGGCATTTTTGGGTTTTTGGGTTTCAGTTGGTCTTCTGACTTCATTTTATATTTGATATCAAAGTATGTTTACCATCATCCAGATGATTGACTGGAGGTAAACAACATATTTCAGATACTGGAATTAAATTGCATCCAAGAATCACTGGACTGTGGTTACTGATATAATTGGTATTTGCTTGTTTCTGCAGATTCCATTTGCTGGCTGAATTTGATGATGGAAAGCGGAGCTGCCGTAAACGCCTAGCTGGCCACAATGAGCGCCGCAGGAAGCCGCAGCTGGACAATTGCTCTGAAAAGTCTGGAAGGCTGCTTTCATATTTTCATGGTAGCTTGTTGTTCTTTCCCATCTATATTTCTTGGACTTCAGATAATATTTGATGGCATATCATATCAGTCTAATGCATACCTGTTTGTAATAGACTGACACTTTTTCTCACACAACAAGCCCATGCAGTGCCGCAACTTGCCAAAATCATGGCCAGCCGTCCACATGCAAGCCCTTAATCCTTGCTAACTCTGAGTTCTCTTGAGTGCAATACAAGTTGTCATTCTTTCGAACTCTCTTGAGTGCCTTGTAATTGTAGTGAGTTCTCTAGGGGCCTATGTAGTTAGACAACTACTTCAGTAGGCTGACTCAAGGCATGCATTGGAGTATAGCATGAGTGCTGCGCTGTTGAGAGGCTAAGGAGAGCAAGGCTGTGACACATGGCATGTAATCAACTATTAGGCTAGATGGTAACTATGTTGATTTAAAAAGTTAGATTAGTCTGTCTCCTAGTATTATGGAGAAATATCCCCTCAATTTTTTTTACATTTTTACCATTAAAAGAAAAAGAAAAACTGTCTTTGATAAATGTAGATGCTTAAAGGATTCTACGGTGGAATATAGTTTTTTCGCTTTTCTTTTCCCCTTAAATCCAAGTTGGTTAATTTGTTCCGGCTTCCATGATTACTCTGTCTGTACAAAATTATGTTCATCTGATAATTCTAGCAACTCTTTTCTGCTTCTGAATATAAACAGTTCTTATTTTTTTCACAAGGAAACATGCTAAAATGATCCAATCAAAGTGATTTTTAGTGTTTCAGTAATCTAAGAGAGGCCAGACAACTTGTTTGGATTAGATCATCCGAACATATTTCCTAGAATCAAGAAACACTAGGACTCTACTGGTAGACATCTACATTTATCAAGACTAAAAAAAAAAAAATTTTTTTTAAAAAGTTTTATCCATTTATGTTGGTGGGTTATCATATGTTACATGTGCATATTTTTTTGGGAAAATTTTGAGTGGCAAAGGAGGAGTGAAGCTATTTCTTCAAGTCATCCTAATCTTCCATTTAGTAGATGTTTGCAATTGATGAGCAATATGCTAATGTTCTTTTCGAGAAACTACCCTAAGCATTTGATTTTGGAGGCTTTCCTCATGGTTTAAGCCATTTTTTCAACTTCCTAACCATCAATCTGAATGCTACATTTTCAAGGCTTACAAACATCTGATGGGGGACAATATGGTGCATGCTTGTGCATAAAAGGGGATAAAGTTACTATCTGTAGATAATTTTGTCTGCTTATGATCCCCCTGTTAAGTAATCCATGTAGGTTCATCATCATCAAGAATTTATCCCGATTAGGGGTTGGCCATATGAATCTTGTTCCTCCATTCCCCTCTATTAAATATCATGGCTTCATTTAGTCCCAAAGTTTTAAAATATTTTCTCACCACTTCTATCTATGTTTTTTGGGCCTCCCCCTTGCCCTTTTAAAGCCTTCAACTTGCATTGCCTCACTCCTAACCAGTGCCATTTTCAGTCTTTGTTGGACATTTGTAAATTGAAAAGTAGTTCATGTAGGTTAGTGAGCTAAAATACACTGGAAATTATATCACCAGTCTATTTTTTCTTTTCCAAGTTTACTTCTATATTGAGAAATAAATGGCAACTGATCCCATGAACAACGTCAGCAACTGATCCATAAAGAACATGGCCTTATCAAAGGAGTGGACCTTAGTTAGCAGAAGCTGCTGGAAGTAGGTTTTGGAGTCTCCACAGGCTCAATAGTTAACCTAGTTACTGACCTGTATCAGTATGAATCAGAAAACTCTGAAGCAGTAGACCCATCCTAAATAGTAGAGACATGCCACCCTACAAGGGTTTGGGAAAGAATTGAAATGGTTTTGCCACCGGAAGCAGCTTTCATTCTTGCTTGTCTATAAACCGGAAACAGCTTTCATTCTTGCTTGTCTATAAACCCTGTTTTTTACCTTATTTGGCTAATGATGAGTTAGTGTTGATGTATGATAGCGATAAGCTTTCATTTAGTGCTTGTAAATTTGTAGTATTGACTTAAATGAGTGATGAATGCGTTGCTGTATTAAATTTAGATTCCTGTCAAGCTCTACTTGTTCCTGCTGAATTTCACTTTTTCTTTGTACTGTTATGATTCTGCAGGTACTAGATTTCTGGGTACTCCCTCACCTGCTCAGACATCCTATATTTGTCAGGACATATTTCCAACTATTGCTGGGGACTCGCTTGCCCTAAGGGATACAAAATTCGAAAATAATAAATGGGGCCGGAATGTAAAATCAGAAGCCAAGGCAGTTTATACTAGTCATACACCTGTGCCAATCATGAATGGACATTTGTTCCAGAGATCTGTCCATCCTCAATATGGAATGGGGAAACATTGTACTCCCTTTCATCGTGTAGATACTGCACCTGGAAGCATATCCTATGAAGAAAATAATCGGTATGCACAGGATCTGACAGCATCACAATCCATTTCACAGTCTCTATTTGGAAATGGCCCATCAGGAACTGAAGAATTGCTCGTTTTAGATACCACAACTATTCAAAGCCTCCCCAGAGTCTCTGAGTCGGGTTGTGCTCTCTCTCTTCTGTCATCTCAGTCACAGAACTCATTAACAGTTCCATCGGGAATTCCCATTGCTCAGCCTTTGTTTGTACGAGATGGGCATGCTCATTTTAGTATGGGTCAGTTTCCAGACAAGCTTTTAGCTGAAACTTCACAAACTACAGGAAGTGTGGCATCCGGTAGGTTTTCTTCATCTGATATAAACTCAGTTGAGGATGATCAACTTGGGACTGTACTAGTTTCTGATGCCACAGATGCTATTAACTTCAAAACCCAAACAGATGCTCTATTTCAAGGCTCCGATTTTATTAACAGACGGGATCCAATCTCTCGTGAACATGGGGCTACTGTCAATTTACTTCAGTTTTCATCTCAGCTTCAGAATAGAGAACGTCAGAGGCACCTGGTGCAAGCGAATCAGGATACTGGAGTCTTCTGCCGTCCTATAACTTGGTAAATAGATGCATCTTGAAAACCAAAAAGCTCGAAATTGCATATATTGCTGGCAGATAGGAATGCTTTCACGGGTGGAATGTTCCTTTTAGTGGTCATTTTAGCACCACGTTGACTGCATTGAAAGTCTGTTGTTTTGGAGAATTTTCAAGTAAATTATGTTTTGATCTGATTGCAGGTCCCAAAATAATGCTTCTAGTGGAGAAAACACTTCATCCGATCTGCGGAACTGACAATCACCCAAAATGGGCAGGAAGAAATTTCAGCTCCCATTCTACTTTTCTTGTTTTCTAGTGTGAACATCTCTTCTACTTCGTCCCCTGTATGCGGTTGATTGGATCCACTTTCCAAATCAGTAATAACAAAGCCAAGAGGCTCCTAAATTCTCTGGTATATCTCAATGACCAAGTTATTGCTGTTGTCATAAGCAAGACGAGGCAGCCGCTTAATGAATTAAGGGAAATCTACAGCAGAACTGTCCCGCTTTTACGAAATCTCTACTTTGATTATTGATATCAAGTATTTGAAACATAAATGCTGTTACCGTGACACACAAGGTTCCAGTATTTGAACCTATTATTGACTGTTTGATCCATTGGGGGTTTTTGGACACGGACAATTATCTGTTGCATGGATTTTTTCCATGGATAGTGATTTTCTCATTGCCTCCTTGCAACCTTGGAACATAAAAGAAATCATTTAATAACGAATAACCCAAGGTTCGAAAGCCATTTTTATCTATGTTTAAACAATTTTGTGCCTTAGGCTTTCTATATCAGGAATTAATGCGATCACTGCATGGATAATTTTGTAAATAATTTGCAATGCCAATTCCCATGCTAGGAAGGCTGGTTCGAACTAGAATAACAAACATGGGAGAAGACTATCCGTGTATTATCTTATCCTTTGGTTGAGATCAATAGGGAAGGATAATTTTGTCCATCACTTGTTAACTCTGAGCTGAGCAGACCCAATGTTTGCACCTTTGATTGCTTATATGTAATCTCGTGAAAATTCATGACTACGTTCATCTGCATGCATCAACATGCAACCGTGAATTTGATAATGTCGTTTAACTTCAGGATGAATACGAACGGAATATGAACGGGTGGAATTCTACAATTGGGATTTAGTGAATTATATAATGAGCATCTTACATAATGACTTCATCTGATTAAACTCAAATGTCATGCCTGCCATTTGGATGATTCTAGCATCCAAAAGAATTTTGTTTTTGGCCGTTCAAGTGGACCATTATACGAGTTTCTGAAGGTTATGTCAGATGATTGAAACTATATATTTTTGAATGCTAAGATTCCAGACGCCCATCGTTGTTGGGCTACTTCATATGTAATTCTGGATTAATAGAATCAGGCGGGACCCCGCCGTTGTTGGGCTACTAGATATGCAGTTCTGGATGAATAGAACCAGAAGGGACCCAATATGTAAAACTGGAATCCTCGCCCTTACCACGGGGCCGAATCATACCGCAGCATTGATCGTGAACGAAGAGTCTTGGTAGGTGTAGACACTGACAGATGTCTGGAATTTGCTCGTCTTGGTTTCAGTAACGATAACGAGAGAACCCCTGCTCTCGAGAGAGGCAGTACCACCCATATGCACACATAGATGAAGACATTACATCTGTTACTTTTATATGGATATGTCTATTACGGTTGGTATTTCATTGAAGTTATTTATACCTTCTCCGCTCAGATCTACAGCATGACGCCCAATCGGCTTCGGTTCCTCGTAGCCAGAGTGAAGGAAAGATCAATAGAGAGACAATGGGAGGAAATCAATAGAGAGAGTGAGAGAGAGGGGATCGGTTATCTCCTTCTTCCCCCTCCACTTTAACTGCTATGCCTGATGACTCAATAAGAGGAGCTCAACACGAGAGAGTCGGGTCACCATGTGGAGCTCGACTCCCTGCAACACCGAGAATAGTAAAAGGGACCTCTTGTGGAATTAAGATCGGTGAACTTTTCACAGGAATTTCAGAGAAAACAGTGGGTACGACGGCTGTAACCCCTTGGCATCGAAAAGTTCTTCAACACTCATTTTCTCCAGCGACAATTGGAGGTTGGAAAGTCATCACAGAGGAAGGAACTTTCTCCGTTTCTCCATATTTTATTCTATTAGTTATGGATTTCGTTAAAATACAGCTAAATCTTAGTTTTTTAGACGACGTACCTGCACTTTCTTCTCAATCTTGGACAGAAAAGGCACAGCTGGTGACTGTTATTGACATTTCTAGTGAGATTGGGTCAACACTCCTTTGCGTCAGTTACTGAGTTGTTAATTGGCGGCGTTTTGCGTTGGATTTGGAGCATAATAGGGGCGCACGATAACTGTGACAATGACTCTGACTGTTCAATGTCGAAACCACCTTCAATCCGTCTTCTCCAGCAATGCCTTTCAGTCAAAAAACACAAATTTAAATAAGAACCATCACCATGCTCTTTTATTTTCTTCAAGTTCCATTTCTGTGACATGCGCATGATGAAATCAAGGATTCTGCAATGATTTTACTTCTAATTCATGATGATTCCAAGCATAAAATGTAGATTCAGTAGCTAAGAACGGTAAATCAATGAATTCGTACATTGTTGATCGTCAATCTACCCTCCAACAGCTAGATCCGAGTATTCGACGGCCGTTAAACGTTGATTGACAGTTAGAAACCCAGATCTAGGACCTGTGTTGTTTCACAAATGAAATTTTAACTATTGAATGACCGAAAAATAGAAATTCAACCATCAACTAAGACCTGGGATGCATTAACCATAGATCCAATTGGATCGGGTCTTGGATAGATGGGTAAAGTTACTGATCCACAAAATCAACAATCTGGAATTGCGGAGATCAATAATTCCAGAGGTGCACGCAATGATCTAGACCATTAATAAAACAATCAATGGTGCATATATGAGATTTCTGCAATCATTGGGCATTTGATCATTAATCTACAACTGGAAAAATCATATCAACAACTTGAACGACCAAGATTGTGCTGTTTTGTTCATTGATCCATGATAGAGAATTGATTTGTGATTGATCTTGATCTTGGTTGATCTTTGAAGATATGAACCATTGATCAGTGATGTTATACACTTCATCAGTTAATTAGGGCTTTCTGATCATTAAATAATATATTAAATTTATATTTTCTAATTTAGATCTATGATGCACAACTGGTATTGATATGCTCCAAGACTTTCATTTTCTTCTGGTCACAAACTCGACACCTACATCATTAGAAATCTCTATTTTCACCGATGAATGTAAGAACCCTAAAACCCCTTCTCTATCATTCAATTCTTGTGGACTTTGTAAATTTTGGACTATGAATGTTTTGATATTGGGAATTTTGCTAGATCCTTTCTAAATTAGAGTTTGAGTAGATCTAAAATGTTACCGTGGTTTTTGAATGTGGATATGTGTAAAAGATCAAATTCATCATATTAGAGTTGTATGATGGGGAACTTTTGATAATATAGGGTAGAGATCTCATTGATTAAATTCAAGGATCTAGGAAATTCTTATTAAGCTAACTTCACTGGAATTGTGGTTTGAGACTAAGTTACAAGGGAACTCAGTCATATCAGAGATCTTATAGAAGAGATGTAACTCTCAAATATTCAATATATCTCCAAAAAAATGAGCTAAATAATGAATTGTAGGGAGATTATTTAAATTGTTGTGAGACGAGTCAAATCTTCTTAAGATAGTAAACTTGAGGGAATGGGTTGCCCAATATACTATGATCAACAGAGCTGCCCAAGATGGTAAATTTTGAGGGAAAGTGCTGCCTAGTGGATTCGTGTATCGACTCCAATGATACTATTGTTCCGGACCATTACGGACGAAGATCTGGGTCAAATATGCACTTCTTCAGGAATGAAAAAAAATCGATCTACTTTCATTTGGTATTTCGGACTAAGTTCCTTCGCTCCTCGATACTCAATCAAATCCTCTTTTTTGACGATTGAATCCACTTCTATAGTCCCATATTTAGTAATTCCTGAACAGAACCAAGGTGTAGCTGCCCAAGACGGTAAACCTTAAGGGGAAGAGCTACTTGATGGACTATACCAATGGTGGAGCCACTTAAGATAGTAACCTTGAGGTAGAAGACTACTTGGTCTACCATGTACAGCTACCCAATAACCTTGAAGATGAAAACCCTTGGTTTAGAATGCATATTTACAACTTATAGTGATTATTTCTGAACTCAATGTGTATGTTCCATTGATTAGAATAAAGAAATGGAGTTGAGTTAGGCTAAACAAGAACTGTGGGATATACCTATGGGATTTAGTTCTTTTTCCATATTCTACTTCACAACTCATACTATTATTTTTCAGTACAAGGAAAGTAGATAAGAGGATAGGTGCCTATGAGTGGTGAGTGAGACTTGACTAGATGTTGTGGTTACATTTGTTATACATTCATGACTCTTTTTTTATACTTTTATATTGATGAAAATGAGATGCATAACTCTTTATTTTGATGAGAAAGCCCATGTATATGATTCTCTTATTTACTATTTAAAATTAATGATATGTGCATGATATAATTTAGAACTCCATGCGAATAGATAAACAATAGGTGCCTATGAGTGGTGAGTGAGACTTGACTAGATGTTGTGGTTACATTTTGTTATACATTCTTGACTCTTTTTGGTACTTGTATATTGATTGAATCAAGATGTATAACTCTTTATTTTGATGAGAAAGCCCATGTATATGATTCTCTTATTTACTATTTAAAATTAATGATATGCATGAATGCAATTTAGAACTCCAGGTCTTGTAAAGAGGAGGTAAGAGAACTTGTCTTGAATTAAAATGGCGAGGAGACTGAGTCTTTGTTTGTTACTCTTATGTTAGATTATTATTTATTAGGCGAAACACTTTGCATACATTAAATGCATAAGTTCGAACAATAGAGGAGAATCTGTTGAATTTTTTGTGGAAATGAGAGGTTCATTTCATCTTTAAAACCATGTCTTGTAAAGGACAAGACATCTAGCTTTGTCTCAACTTTCGCTATGATTAAAAACAAAAAAAGGTAAAGTCACCTAGGCCTTGCTTGACCTAATCACATGGTTAATCACCTTAAAATGCCGCGCCAGGGTGTGGGGTTGCGGCACCTCTTGGTATTATAGCAAGGTGGTAGGTCAATTGGGGAAAACTTGTTTTGTTGGCTTTGAATTGTTGTAGATAGAGGATATGCTTTTATTTCGTGTCTTTTCAAAGTGTCATGATTGATAGTTAATGATTGTCTGCCTGATTGATTGGTTGACTGACTCTAATTGTTTAACATTTTTAAAAGTTGCAAGCAAGGTTGTAAACAAGAGCGGTAGAGCGGTGGCTTTGCGTGCATGTGATCTAGTCCAATAGGTTATTGGACATATTGCTTAGGCAATTATTAAGGTCATAAACTAGGGTGCAGAATTTGTACCCTTAGTTGCACGAGCCCCACAAGCCCGAGAGAGGATGTGAGTAGAGAGACACACTCGCCTTGCATTAGTTTAGGAAAATATGAGATGACTCAGGTTTTTAGAAATAGATTTTCTCAAAATCTTTTCAAATGGTCAGGATTGATACTTGAAATTAATTTTTTTTTTTTCCAGAAATACTACATATATTAATATGTTTCAAACAATTTCTTCAAGTTTGAATACGCCCTACAAATCTCCATAGTATAAAATTCAATTCATTAACATTATCAAGACCCACTATTCACAGCAACAACCAACTAATAGATTTTGTAAAATTTTACCATAAATAATAATTTTAATTTATTACATGTCCATTAACAATGAAATGAAATAAAATTTCAATTATCTAAGTTCTACTAATCAAGGAAATATTAGAGTTGCTTATCGTACCTCTTTCTATGTCTCTATTCCTCTATGACTTCTATCCCATCCCAACTATGCATAACTCTAGGAATATTGCCTAAAAAATGTTGTAGGGGTGAGTATGAATACTTAGTGGTAAAATTCCTAGACTAGGTTTGAAAACCTTGGAATTCATGTGGCGTCCCATGATCCATATTACATATGAAATAAACATTAAGTATAATAGTTCACATATCATTAACCCAATCCACAATGAATAATACCTCAAGTAAGAATTACAATATTGAAGATGCTCGCACATATATAATAGCTAACAGATCTTAGAATTGAGTGGCAGCGTCCCGTCACAAGCCTCATAGGCTATGGTCTAAACCATTGAGGATGACCAACATGCATATCATGTTCAAAGTTCAGAAGATAGTCACTATGCACATATTGGAAAACATCACCCATCTATGCTTGTCTACGAATACCAAAGGACCATAGTGACACTCATGGGGAGGTAGATCGCATAGGAAGTAGTTTTTCCATGATACATACTTCCTAACCAAAGGTCATACTCTTGTGTGGTGTTCAATTTAGAGGTCGGGCCAATCTGAACCCTCCTAGCATAGTACCATATAGGGCATAACGACTCTCTCACGACTAACTCTAGTCATCGATAAGCCTAGGACCCTAATGTCATATTATACATCTCACCACATAGGGTCCACACATAAGCTTATATCATATAACTCACCATACAAGGTCCACAAATAAGCATCATATAATATGAGTATGATCACACATATATGATCTCATCACATAGCATAGGGTAAATCAAGCCAATAGAAACATCCAACCTCATAAACACATTGGAGATTGCTCATGAATGTCATATACACACATCATCAATTGTATCCACAGTACACAAAGCACAAATTCATGAGACTATATCTCATTATTGATAATTTTCATATCTTCTTATAATCTTGTCATATGTTCCTTTACTTAAGTTGTAGCGATCTACCACTAGACACCCAAGTCCAAATCAATGTTCAAAGTTCTTACTTACTGTTGGAATATAATTACATTTGGTTTTGAAAGTCTTATAACTTCTCAAAGTGTGACTAATGTATGTTACATCTGGTTCAAAGTTTCTATTATGTTTCTATACACTTTTACATTAGGCATTCAAGAGCTCAAGAGACAGTTGACAATGACACTTGTGCTCATCATTCCTGAGCGAGATATGAGTTATGTTGTTTATTGTGATGCTTCGCATTTAGGACCCAATGGCATATGGCTCATGTCAGTTGAAGTCAAATGAAAAGAAATACCCAACTCATAACCTAAGGCTAGCAGTAGTTGTGTTTGCACTGAAGCTTTAGAAGCATTATTTTGTACAGTGAAAAATTTTATGTGTTCAAGGACCATAAAAGTCTAAAGTACATCTTTACTTAGAAGGATTTGAATATGAGACAAATAAGTAGGTTGAGTACTTAGAGAATTTCAGTGTCACACTTAAGTATGACTCAGGAAAGGTGAATGTTGTTGCTGATGCATTGAGTAGGAAGTCCAGAGGTTTGATGGTAGGACTTCAGTGTTTCAGATGGAAGGCTTATGAGTCATTGGCTGAGTATGACTTACAAGTTGACCCGTCTAGGAGTTTTGCATTTTTTTGTTAGTATAAGATTTTGTAAGCTCAATCAAATACTGATGAGACCAAGAATATTCGAGCTAGACTAGAAAATGGAGTGAGTATTGAGCATTAGACCAGGATGCTTCTAGTGAGTTACAGTATTTTGGAAGACTTCTAGTTGATGGGGTTAGGAAAGAGTTGTTGCATGAGGCACGTCAATCTTGATTCTTGATACATCCTGGTAGCATGAAGATGTATCATGACCTCATGTAAAAATCCCAACGTTAAAATTTATTTCATATAATTTCTAAGTTATTTTTGAATGAAATGTGAATTTGGATTTTTGTATTTTAAGTTTCACAAAATTGACATTTTGAAGGTCACTTAATTGACCCATGAAACCTTAATAATTGGATTGTATTAAGAAAGAGGATTTAATAACATCAAGGATGCTAAAATCGAAGTCCTAATGAAAAAAGTAGGTATTTTGCGAGAGAAGGACATTTTAATAATTTCACCTAGCAGGCCTCACTCACGAAATTTGAAACTGATAGGTCAGGCTACATTATTATAGTGCATGACCATTATTATGTCAGATTAAAAAATATCATAATGATTATAATTAAGAAGTAATAATATATGTATATATATAATATAATATATTAATAAAATATTTTTACTTAAAGGGAGGGTCCCTTTTGATATTAGCACTCCTTTTCCTTTAAGACAATCACCTATAATTAGCTGATTGTTACTCAAGATGAAGAGAAGGAAAGAAAAAGGGGGAAGGAAGAGGAGAGAGAGAGAGAGAGAGAGAGAGAGAGAGAGAGAGAGAGAGAGAGAGAGAGAGAGAGAGAGAGAGAGAGAGAGCAGATGCCTAAAAACACAAGGTGAATGACACTAACGTTGGTGAAGTAGAGAAGTACACGAGTATTCCACTTGTTGGAGAATGGGTTTCTAACCATTCATCTCACTCCCTGTGCAAAACGACCAAACCCATGTGAGATCTTGATGATTGAAGACATTTGGGCCATTAGATTGAAATGGGAACAATGCGTTAAACGGTCTCGGATCAAAGATCTGAATCATTCATTGTCTTCACCTTCAGGAGTGGAGCAAAAGCACTTTAGTTGCACATCGATCAAGGGAGAATTGTCACCAAATCATGAGGAAAGTGGTGATGCTAGCGATTATGTAGAGATCTGGTGATGGTCACTTTTTTGACATTTTTTGGCACCAAATGTCCATGGATTGGGAAAATGTAAAGATAATTGATTAATGACCATGGAAAATCTAGATTGCAAACTATGAAGAAATTTAATAGAAATATATGTATATTTTGCAGATTTGTGAGTAAACAAGGATAAAAGCTTGAACGGTCAACCTCAACCATTGATCATTAAGTCGGTTTGATAATTATAACGCTACTGGAATAGGTAAACACCACACGAGGTAGGTGAAATTCAGGTTGCTGTGTTTCTAAATATGTGAATTATAATTTGTATCATAAATTTTGATTGAGTATATGGTAAATGAGGTTAAACATGCATGTTATGATTGGAATTATGATTTAAACTATACACACAAATGTGCATGTTATCAATTGTTTGTCTTGTATGAGATGTCTACAAGATTGTTTAATGGTATTTTGAGTAGGTGATTACTCATATTTTATGTATATGTTTTTCCTTGGATTTGTTTAAACTAGATTTTATGTAAAGAAAAATTAGGAGACTTGTGAAAGTTGGCCTAGATTGGGGTGAGTTATAAAACCTCTATCATTTATTAATGAGAGTCGCTGATGAGGGTGGGTGCAATATAGTACTGGTTGGATTCTAGGTGCTTAGGACTTCTAGATGGATTTTGAAGATTTGTTTTTATGTTCATTGGTGGATATCAAGGATTTTTTTTGATGTTTGTTGATGGATTTTGAAGGTTTGTTTTCTATGTTCCTTGATGGATTTCAAGGATCTTTTAGTGATGATTTCTCGATGGATTTTGAGGATGTGTTTTAGATGGCCCTTGATGGATTTTTAGGATTTTTTATTAATATTTTCTTGATGGATTTCAAGGATGTGTTTTAGATGTTTCCAAATGGATTTTGGGGATTTGTTGTTGATGATTTCTCAATGGATTTTAAGGAAGTATTTTAGATGTTTCTTGATGAATTTCAAGGATTTGCATTAGATGTTTTTTGAAAATATTAGGGGACTCGTGAAAGTTGGCCTAGTCTAGGTCATTTGCAAGACCTCTATCAGTTGCTATGCTAGGTGGTGTAAGAACGATACCACAACTATATGGCTATTGTTGGTGGCCGGGACATATCATGGGAAGACATTGCTCACATTGATCTGTTGTCCCCATGAGGCACGGTATAGTAAGTGAGGTATCCATATATGAACATAGTGGGATAGGATACTCTACATGCATAGTATACCTTATAATGATTAAGACACACGATGATGCGTCAGTTGTCCTCAGGAGGGTATGAACCATATGTGCTGTTGTGGCCTATAGTGGGACATTGCCATACCGAGTTTGAACAGTACTATATTTGCATGACATTTTGATATTTTGTATATCTCTCAGTATGTTTTGTGTTACACTGAGAGTGGATAGTATTGTATATATGACAGTTTGACATTTTGTACATATTTTAGTATGTTTTGTGTTTTCTCATTGAATTGACAAATTGATATCAATTATGATTTGAACAAAATGTTTTGGCTTAGATGCGTTGAGATTTCATATTTGTAGCTCACACATAGAAACTTAGTCTCGGATGGATATTGTTATATGGAAATGCATCGTGAGCTTATGATTATGAGAAATGCATTGCGTTATTCGAATTGAAATGTAAACTAAAATGATTTTGCTTAATTACATACACATGATAGTTTTGTATTCACAATGTATGTGATTTGATATCATCTTGGGTGGCTGTTCGATAGCTCATGACTCTACTGATTTCACCTCATTCTATTGTAATTGATCTGGAAATGGTATGAGTTCATTTTAACACTTATGCTGCATGGAATTTGTGTTTATATTGTAAATCATGTTTTTACTCTTGTATGCATCTTGTTCCACCTACACAAGCATAAGTGTACTAAGATGTTGTATTTGTTTACAATATTTAAAAATTGATGAGATAGCACAGAAGAAAGAAAGCAAAAGATAGAACTAGGAGTTGGGACAAAGATCAGCAGAAGTGACCTCAAAGTAAATATAACTACATATGAATGTTCCTTCTAGAATTGATGTATTAGACTGTTGCATTATGACCTATACTTTTGTAGACATGCATGAGAAATGTATGGAATGATGGCTGTGACTGTAGAATTTGGCTATGACAAAGATGAACAATAAACTATCTCTTTTAAAAATAAAATGTTTTGTTACTTTTTGTTTTCAAAGTTAATGATGCACATGAGAATTGAATGGAGACATAGTCTCATTTGTTGTTTAATGTATGATTGATGTCTATCAATGATATCGCATCACATGCAAAAATCTATAATATTTGAGAAACAGAGGAAACTCTACCAGATTTTTGGTAAAAATAAAACTATCATTTTATCGTTAGATCCCTGTTTATAAAGTAGTAATGATATTTGGGGCTTTTGGAAAAACCTTTTCATAGAAAAATATTTTAGATGTTTGTTTTCAAAAGGAATTTTTAACTAGAGGCCTTGCTTTTTAGAAAGAACTGAGAAAAGGTCTTTTAAAAACCCAAGTTATCACATCTTAGAAGCCAATTTTGGTGGAAAGGAATGAAGAAGCTCATCATTGAGTTTGTTGCTTGATGTTTGACATATCAGTAGGTTAAAGTAGAACATCAGAGGCATGTATGACTATTACAACCATTGTTAGTGGTAGAATGGAAGCGGGAGCACATTACCATATATTTTGTGGTAGATCTTCCACACATACCCAGTAAGGTTGGAACAATGTGTGAGTAATTGTTGATAGTTGAATAAGTTAGTCCACTTCTTGTAAGTGAAGTTTATGGACTCACTCAAGGCATTGCATCGACTATATGTAAGTGAGATTGTACATTTACATGGAGTCCTTGTACCCATTATGTCATATAGAGATTTGAGGTTCAACTCAAGGTTCTAGAAAGGTTTATAGGAAACAAGTGGTACAAAGTTGAGTTTTGGTTCAGCATTTCATCCTCATATAGATGGCAATTTGAAAGGGTGATCAAGGTTCTCGAAGACATGCTAAGGGTATGTACATTGGATTTTTAGGGAAGATGAGTTGATCACCTACCATAGGTGGAATTCTCTTACAACAACAATTTCTAGTCTAGCATTGGTATGGCACCATTGAGGCATTGTATGGTAGGCCATGTTGGTCCCCAGTTTGTTGGGCAGGGATTGGTGAGACATCGTCGATTGTCCCTAAGTTGGTTAGAGAGACCATAGACAAGTTGAAACAAATCAGACAATGGTTGTTGACAACTTGGAGTCAAACCATGAGCTATGCAGATCGTAGAAGAAAACTTGTGGAGTTCAAGGCAGGAGATCATGTGTTCCTAAAAGGTCAACCGAGGCGAGGTGTGACGCATTGTAGTAAGAGTGGGAAGCTATCTCCTTGATTTATCAAACCATTCAAGATTTTGGAATGGGTTGGCGAAGAGGCTTACCCGTTGGCCTTACCTCAACACCTTTCATAGGTTCATGAGGTTTTTCACATGCTGATGCTGTGAAAGTATGAGCCAGGCCATACTCATGTTCTTGATTGGATAGACCTTATTGTCCATGGAGATATTTTATATGAATAGAAGTGGATTCAAGTGGTTGACCCAAGATAGCAGGTTTTGTGCTGGAAAGTGGTACCACTTGTGAATGTTGTGTGGCAACATCATGGGACAAAAGAAGCCACTTAGGAGTTGGAGTTGCTGGTCTGGCGGATGTACCCAAAACTATTTCAAAACTCAGGTACTCATTTAAATTATGGTTTGGTTCCATGGAAAACTATAACTGTGACACTAAGATTTTATATTTCTTAGTATCATACTACTCTGGAGTTCAGCTCTTAGTCTAAAAACCATTCCCATGCCATGGCTTCTAGTTTGGTTCTTAGATATTTAATGATCTCATACATAAAGGAGAAAATTATAAAAGACAAAAAATTAAGATGGAAAAAAGGTAGGTTCTGCATTATTTTTGTTTATTTAATTATTTAGATGTAATATCCTCAATTTTAGGTATAAATTAATAATTTATTAAATAAATTAAATTAAAAATTTATAGATGGAATTTGGTCTTGAAAATTTAAAAATTAGAAAGTACACGTTGATAGGGTTCCAACGCTATAAAGAACGCGAAAAACGGAGCTCAAACGAAGAAGTTATGAGCTGTTGAAGTTATAGCGGTATTTTGGTAAATTGGCAGAGCAGTAAAACATAGGGGCCTGAATTGATAATGACACCCCCTTCTTTTACACGTCTCTATCAGATTCGACAAATTCTCCAGAGAAATTGTTGGAGGAGAGGCGTAAAATGGGAAGAGCCTCATTCCCCATCCTCAAATGCAAACTCCTTTCCTTAGTTGCTCCTCAATCTCCCTTCTACACTCTTCAACACATCCTTGTTTTATCCTAAACCCTAGCCTCTGCAAAATTCTAGTTTTTTGACAAGTAGGTCTCCGGCAACATTCACCAACGCCCAGCAAAACGAGGTAAGCTGTTTTTCCTGGGAACCCTGTTTACGCTACTATTAGAGCATAAATTCATTGATAAAACCATGTTAGATTGTAAATTGGACCGTTCATCTAGTATATAAGAGACCCAAGAACAAACCCTTTAAGTTTTAGGAAAATCCGACGGTGGAAGACGCCGAAAAACGTGAAAAAAAAAAGAGTACATAGGAAAGTTTTAGTAACATGGAGAAAATAGCATAAAAACCATAGTTTTTGGAAAAATCAATGTAGAAGGATCGTATAAATGAAATCTAGATGAAATTATGACAAAAATGGTGCAAAAATTGCTAGATTTGGACACCTATAGGCTTGTCGGAGAGGACCGAAATCCGATCATCTTCTCCTGCAACGTCGAGAGCGTCGGCGCCCTGGTGTTGACTTCGGGATGCCCCGCAAGACCCTCGATGGAGACACACAACGAGTGGGTGTTCTCGCGTGCACACGCGACGTCCACGAGCGCGGGAGCTCCTGTAGGCACTGTCACCAGCAGACGGGACGCATGCGGTCGTGCGTCCCCGTCATGCGTTGCGGAGACAGATGTCTTCATGACGTTGGTTTACACAAGTGTAAACCAGTGTAAATCCGAGCCGCTGGTACAAAAGGGGTATAAATGGTCAGTCAGCCCTATTTGTGGGGTAATTTCACTTAAAACTTGAATTTTGAGAGCTGTAGGAGTCCAAATCGCGATCTAAAAGAGGTGTTGTGACCGTATTGATGACGAGGAGCTAGATTTAACCTAAAAACTTATAAATAAACACTTTTAATTTATAAAAAATTTAAAATAGTGGTGTGACATTGACAGGTGCATCCGAACATATAAGTTAAAGGGATTTTTCGAGCGAACTGAGTGATCTCACGTTAAGGTAGGCGACGACAATTAATGTTTTATTTTAATTTTGAAACCATGCATAACCCTAGCATCATGAGTGGTTGTGATTTAAATTTCATTTATTCTTAACTGTTGATTTTATGAGATTTAGAATTACGCTATGATTATTATAAATTGGAATCATGTATTGAATAAACCTATGACCAATGATTTTAGGAGCATGATATTATCTAATTATGCATAGAGATCAATTTCTTTTTTTTATTATATTATTGAAATGGATAGAATTGCACGAGAAAGAAAAATAGGGGCTTAGTGGCTGGTCCTTTTATAGGCTAACCCTAGGATGAGGGGTGTGCCTTGGGGATTGTGAGCTACGAGTACTCTTGAGTTTTGGCATATATATGATTTCCAAGTTTTTATGTTTTATGAAGGGTGCTCTCACTCGGTGGGCGTCATGCTAGGAGGGAGAGGGCCGATCACCCATCCTCTGAGATTTGTGATGTGATGAGATTGTGATATGATAGACATCTGCTTGTAGATGGCATTCGGTAGGGGTTTGGTAGCATGGATAGTCCACACTACCAGTCCGGGCCTTTCCATGGGGACGAACGCTAAGTCTCCCATTATGGTGACAACGGTGAGCGGCGGTGGTTGAGACCCATGGAGGGTTGCCACTACAACATGACAATCCATACTCTTATTATGTGTATTTGCATGATGAGCATGGTGATGGGATGGTATATCTGGGTGTGACGACACTCAGAGGTTGGATATGAGTACTCATGATAGGAGATGCTAGTGTATACGACGCTTATGGGACCCATTACCTTAGGGTGCCATTATTATTATTATTGTATGCTCATTTACATTGATTCATATCATGTTTTAAGTCATGGAATGCATGTTTTAGCATACTTGATAAATTGATATTATGTCGGCATGAGTTATAATGATTTTATTGTCATAAATGATAGATATTTTATTTTTTCATTACTGTTATTCTATTTTATTACATTAATTGTCTATGTACTTACACAAGCAATAGCTTGCTGAGGCATTGCTTTGTTTTGCAATGCCTTAGATCTCGAGTGCGACATCAGGAAAGGCAAGACCATTGAGAATTTGTGATAGTAGTGGGAGATTTCCTTACTTTGGGTTATAGATATTGATGTGAGTTAATAGACAGGACTACAATTTGACTTTCTATATGGACTGTATACTTTTATTTTATGGATTTGATTAAGATAGTTATACATATGATGGACATTTAATGGGATGTTATGATGGATAGACCCTGGGGCATATTAATATTGTGTTTTGGATATTTATTTGATTGAAAATAAAGGTGTCGATGCATTTTGACGTTTATTAATATGCGTATTGTTTTAAGTCTATTATCATAAAATTTTAATTATGTTTTAAGTTAAAAATTGTGATGTTGGGAAAGGAAAAATAACACTCGGAGGTTTTAAGAAATGTTTTAGTAAACAAATTAATAAAAATTTTTCTCATGGGATCCAAAATGCTATTATTATTATTATTATAAAAAAATGTCATAAAATCCCGGGGTGTTACAAGTTGGTATCAGAGACCAGTTTAGTCCATCATAATCTTTGCAAATGTCCATTTATATGTGAGTAACAGTCCATAAATTGTAGTAGAGACAGAAACTAGGAAAGAGGAACTTACACTTAATGGTATTTAAACTTTTGACAGATGGCTCCTCGAAGAAGGACAAGGTCTACCCCTGCTACACCAGTTGCCCCACCTGTTGAGTCCTTTGATCAAGGGGATCGAGATGTAGAGTTATTGAATCGAGTAATGTTAGGGCTAGTACCACTTATACAGCAGCAGGTTAGGACTACTATTCATGCTGAGAACCCTAACCCTATTCCATCGCCTCAAGTGGAACCTATGGTCTCGTCAGTTTATTTCTCCCAACCAGTTCAGGAACCACCAACACCTAAGGCCACTGAGGGCGATGCTACTAGTGACCCTAAGAAGACAGATAAGCTATTAGAGAGATTTCAAAAGATAGTGCAACCCTTTTATGGTGATGGTGACACTGAGGAGGTCGAGTGATGGCTATTTGAGGCTGAAAGGACATTTGATGCTATGAAGATTGCACCGAAGGATCAAGTTAGAGTAGCTGCCTACCTACTGAAGGGTGAGGTAGGCTTTTAGTGGCAGACCATTACACTTACCCAACTAGATCCTACTGAGATGATGACATGGGCAGCCTTTAAACAGGCTTTCGACACTTGTAGTTTCCACCCCATGCATTACAGTCATTGAAGAAAGAGTTTGCCACCTTGGAGCAGAAAGACATGACGGTTCAGTAGTATCTGAACCAATTTACATGACTAAGGAGATTTGCACCTCACGCGCTTGTCTCAGACAAGGAGGCAATAAACAGATTTGTGGATGGGTTGACACCTGGGCTGAGAGATCGGGTGATTACCTCACGACCCACCTCTGTGTGAGATGCAGTTGACATGGCTTCCATGCATGAGAAGAACTCTCTCAGGACTAGAGGGGGTGCGTTCCAGCCCACTAAGGGCAAGAGACCATTTGGTGCTATGCAGACACATGGTGCATCAGGTCACTAACCGCAGGCCAAGTTTAAGAGAGATACAGAGAGGAAGAGATGTGATGAGTGCAAGGGTTGGCACCCTGGGCGAGGGTGCAATAGATCCGACAAGCCACAGCATCAAAGGCAGCCCCAACCATAGCGACAGTACCATGCACCTTTCCAGAGACATCCATACAGGTGTTTCAACTGTGGAGACGTAGGCCATTTCATTAAAGACTATCCTAAGGGGCAGAGAGAGAGGCAGATCGAGGTAGGTGCAGTGGCAGCTACCGCGCCATGTAGCTAGGGACGAGTATTTGCCATCACATCAGGACAGGCACAAGCATCACACCAGGTCATTGAAGGTACTCTTGGAGTCTTAGATCGACATGCCAGAGCTCTTTTTGATATAGGGTCTACACATTCTTTTATATCATGCATTTTTGCATCTTGCCTTGATGTATGTGTGCACAAATTAGCATTTGGATTAGATATTATGACACTTGTGGGAAAGACAGTAGAGACTACCAAATATCTTTGAGAGATACCCATAGAGATATCAGGCGTGAGTATGGACACTGACTTCATCTTACTAGACATGGTAGATTATGATATTATTCTTGGAATGGATTGGTCAGCCAACTATTGGGCTATGGTAGACTGTCGAAAGAAGCGGGTCACTTTTTTTATACCTGGGCAACTAGAAATAGTGTTCCAAGGTAGGAAAGATCAGTTAGGTACATGCATCATTTTTGCTATGAAGGCAGCACAATTTTATACCCGAGGGTATAGCATGTTCCTTGCGTATGTGACTGTTGAGGACAAGCACCAACCACAGCTTGATGATATTGAGGTTGTTCGTGAATTTGCTGATGTCTTTCCTAAGGAATTACCAGGATTGCCGCTAAGCATGGAGGTTGACTTTACCATTGACTTGGTGTCGGGTACATAGCTTATCTCTAAGGCACCATATAGAATGGTTTCGGCAGAGTTGAGAGAGCTTAAAGTGCAGTTGCAAGAGTTATTAGATAAGGGTTTCATCAAACTGAGTGGATCACACGGGTCACTGAGACTATGCATTGACTATCGGTTGTTGAACAGTGTTACTATAAAGAACTGATACCCTTTGCCAAGCATAGATGATTTATTTGATCAGCCCCAATCGGCACGAGTGTTCTCCAAGATAGACTTGAGGTCATCAGATGACGGTTAGAGAGGAGGATATCTCTAAGACTATTAGGAGTCGCTATGGCCATTATGAGTTCTTAGTGATGCCGTTTGGATTGACGAATGGACCTGCAGTGTTCATGGATCTAATGAACAGTGTTTTTCAAGCTTATTTGGATAAGTTTGTGATTATATTCATTGATGACGTCTTGATTTATTCGCCTAGTCATGAGGCACATAGAGAGCATCTTCACACGGTATTGGACACACTTCGTCCACATCAGTTGTATGCTAAGTTTAATAAGTGTGATTTTTGGTTAGATCAGGTGCAATTCTTAGGCCACATCATATCTAAAGATGGAGTGGCCGTAGATCTAGCAAAAGTTGAGGCAGTACTACATTGGGAAGGGCCTAAGATAGTGACTGAGATACGCAGTTTTCTCGGGTTGGAAGGATATTATTGCCGTTTCATAGAGGGATTCTCTAAGATTGCGTTACCATTGACCACCTTGATCAGGAAAGACACTCAATTTGTATGGATTGAGGCTTGCAAGGAGAGCTTCCAAGAGCTCAAGAGGCGACTTATTACTGCTCCGGTATTGACTTTACCATCAGGTGCAGGTGGTTATGTGGTTAATTGCGATGCCTCTGGCAAGGGATTAGGAGTAGTGTTGATGCAACATGGGAAGGTAATTGCTTATGCGTCAAGACAATTGAAGACACATGAGGTAAATTACCCAACACACAATTTGGAGTTAGCAGCGGTGGTAATTGTGTTGAAGTCCGGGAGACGTTATCTTTATGGTGAGAAATTTGAGGTATTTACTGATCATAAGAGCCTCAAGTATTTCTTTACTCAGAGTGATTTGGACATGAGGCAGTGTAGATGGATGGAGTATCTCAAGGACTTCAACTTCACCATACAGTACCATCCTGGCAAGGCTAACGTTGTTGCAGATGCCTTGAGGAAGTCTGGAGTAATGATTGCCAATTTGTCGATTCGGTTTAAGTTCTTCAACAGGATCTTAAGGGCACAAGATAAAGATAAAGAGACATAGGATTTGGTAGATAAGGTAGATTTTACGAGGGGACCGATGGAGGAGTCAGATTTAAGGGAAGGTTGGTAGTACCAACAAATGATGAATTGAGGCGTGAGTTCCTTCAAGAAGCATACTAGTCCTCGTATACAATTCATTATAGAGGTACGAAGATGTATCAGGATCTCAAGAGGCATTTTTGGTGGGATGGCATGAAGAAGGATGTTGGAGAGTGCGTTGCACGATGTCTGACGTGTCAGCAGGTCAAGGCTGAGCATTAACGTCCATCAGGGCTACTTCAAACATTGGACCTTCCTGAGTGGAAGTGGGATCATATTACCATGGACTTTGTTTTGGGTCTTCCAAGGACTGCTAGCAGCCACAACATGATATGGGTTATTGTGGATAGGTTGACAAAGTCCACTCATTTTCTTCCTATTAGACAGAATCAAATAGTGGACAGATTAGCAAAATTATATGTTAAGGAGATCGTGAGTCTACGTGGAGTTCCCTTGACAATTATATCAGATCGAGATACTCGGTTTACCTTAAAATATTGGAAGAGCGTGCAAGAAGCGTTAGGATCGAGATTGAAATTTAGCACAACATTCCATCTTTAAATGGACGGACAGAGTGAGAGGACCATCCAAACTATTGAGGATATGCTGTGAGCTTGTGTTATGGATTGGAAGGGTAGCTGGGAAGATCATTTAACATTGGTGGAAATTGCCTATAATAATAGTCATCACGTTAGTATTGGCATGGCTCCATACGAGGCACTTTATGACAGACCTTGTCGGTCACCCTTATGTTAGAGTGATGTAGGAGAAAGACGCGTGGTGAAGTCTGAGTTAGTGGAAGAGTGTGCAGAGAAAGTCCGACTCATTCGAAAGAGATTATTGATAGCTTACAGTACAAAAAAGTTATGCAGATAAGAGGCTAAAAGACTTAGAGTTCTTTGAAGGTGAGCATGTATTCTTAAAAGTTTCTCTTATGAAAGGAGTGTTGAGGTTTGGAAATAAAAGGAAGCTTAGCCCCAGGTATATTAGACCTTTTGAGATCTTACGCAGAGTTGGGTCAGTGGCATACCAGCTAGCCTTATCACCACAATTGGCAAATGTACATGACGTCTTCCATGTTTTCATGCTGAGAAAATAAGTGCTAGATCCCTCACACGTGTTGGAGCAGATCCCAGGAGAGCTACAGTTTGATATGACGTTTGAGGAGAAATCGGTACACATACTGGATACGAAAGTCAAGGAGTTAAGGAATAAGACCATTACATTAGTCAAAGTCCTTTGGTAGCATCATTCATTATAGGAGGCTACATGGGAAACAAAACAGGAGATGAGAAGGATCAATCTAGATTTATTTACACAGAAGTATGTAGCCAAATTTTGAAGATGAAATTTTTGTAAGGAGGGAATGATGTAATATCCTCAATTTTAGGTATAAATTAATAATTTATTAAATAAAATAAATTAAAAATTTATAGATGGAATTTGGTCTTGAAAACTTAAAAATTAGAAAGTACACAGATAGGATTCTAACGCCATAAAGAAACTGAAAAACGGAGCTCAAACGAAGAAGTTATGAGCTGTTGAAGTTATAGGGGTATTTTGGTAAATTGGCAGAGCCGTAAAACATAGGGGCCTGAATTGATAATGGCACCCCCTTCTTCTACACGTCTCTATCAGATCCAGCAAATTCACCAAAGAAATCGTCAAAGGAGAGGTGTAAAATGGGAAGAGCCTCATTCCCCCTCCTCAAATGCAAACTCCTTTCCTTAGTTGCCCCTCAATCTCCCTTCTACACTCTTCAACGCATCCCTGTTTTATCCTAAACCCTAGCCTCTACAAAATTCTAGTTTTCTTACAAGTAGGGTTCTGGCAACATCTATCAAAGCCTAGCAAAACGAGGTAAGCCTCAATCTCTTGAATTTTCATATTAAACATGTATATTTGTAAAATAGTAATACATGAAAAATCAGTTTTTCCTGGGAACCATGTTTACGCTACTGTTAGAGCATAAATTCATTGATAAAACCATATTAGATTGCAAATTGGACCGTTCATCTACTATATAAGAGACCCAAGAATAAACCCTTTAAGTTTTAGGAAAATCCAATGGTGGAAGACGCTGGAAAATGTGAAAAAATAGTACCTAGGGAAGTTTTAGGAACATGGAGAAAATCGCATAAAAATCATAGTTTTTGGAAAAATCAATGTAGAAGGATGGTAGAAATGAAATCTAGATGAAAATTTGAGAAAAATGGTGCAAAAATTGTGAGATTTGGACACCTGTAGGCTTGCCGGAGAGGACCGGAATCCAGTTGTCTTCTCCAACAACGTCGAGAGTGTCAGCGCCCTGGCATTGATGCCAGGATGCCTAGTAGGACACTCGATGGAGACACACAATGGAGACACACAATGGGTGCGTGTTCTTGCCTGCACACGCAGCATCCGCGTGTGCGGGAGCACCTGTAGGTGTTGTCACCTGGAGACGGGACGCATGGCGTCTTAGCTACTGCGACGCACGCGGTTGTGCATCCTGGTCACGGGGATGCATGTGGCACGTCCCTGTCGTGCGTTGTGGAGACAGATGTCTTCATGATGTCGGTTTACGCAGGTGTAAACCAGTGTAAACCCGAGCTGCTGGTACAAAAGGGGTATAAATGGTCGGTCAGCCCTATTTGTGGGTAGTTTCACTTAAAACTTGATTTTTGAGAGCTGTAGGAGTCCAAATCGTGATCTGAAAGAGGCGTTATGACCGTATTGATGACACAGACTTAGATTTAACCTAAAAACTTATAAATAAAGACTTTTACTTTAGAAAAATTTTAAAATAGTAGTGTGACATTGATAGGTGCATCCGAACATATAAGTTAAAGGGATTTTTTGAGCGAACTGAGTGATCTCACGTCGAGGTAGGTGACAAAAATTAATGTTTTATTTTAATTTTGAAACCATGTATAACCCTAGCATCATGAGTGGTTGTGATTTAAATTGCATTTATTCTTAACCGTTGATTTTATGAGATGTAGAGTTACGCTATGATTATTATAAATTGCAATCATGTATTGAATAAACCTATGACCAATGATTTTAAGAGCATGATATTATCTAATTATGCATAAAGATAAATTTCTTTTCTTTATTATATTATTGAAATGGATATAGCGCATGAGAAAGAAAAATAGGGGCTTAGTGGCTAGTCCTTTTATAGGCTAACCCTGGGATGAGGGGCGTGCCTTGGGGATTGCGAGCTACGAGTACTATTGAGTTTTGGAATATATATGATTTTTGCGTTTTTATATTTTATGAAGGGTGCTCCCACTCGATGGGCGTTATGCTAGGAGGGAGAGGGCCAGTCACCTATCCTCTGAGATTTGTGATGTGATGAGAATGTGATATGATAGACATCTGCTTGTAGATGACATTCGGTAGGGGTTTGGTAGCATGGATAGTCCACACTATCGGTCCGGGCCTTTCCATGGGGACGAACGCTAAGTCTCCCATTATGGTGTCGATGGTGAACGACAGTGGTTGAGACCCATGGAGGGTTGCCACTGTAGCATGACAATCCATACTCTTATTATGTGTGTTTGCATGATGAGCATGGTGATGGGATGGTATACCTGGGTGTGACGACAATCAGAGGCTGGATATGAGTACTCATGATCGGAGATGCTAGTGTATATGATGCCTGTGGGACCCATTACCTTAGGGTGCCCTTATTATTATTATTATTATTGTATGCTCATTTACATTGATTCATATCATGTTTTAAGTCATGGAATGATTGTTTTAGCATACTTGATAAATTGATATTATGTCGGCATGAGTTGTAATGATTTTATCATCATAAATGATAGATATTTTATTTTGTCATTACTGTTATTCTATTTTATAACATTAATTGTCTATCTACCTGCACAAGCAATAGCTTGCTGAGGCATTGCTTTGTTTTGCAATGCCTTAGATCTTTAGTGCGATATCAGGAAAGGCAAGACCGTTGAGAAATCGTGGTAGTAGTGGGAGATTTCCTTACTTTGGGTTATAGATATTGATGTGAGTTAATAGACAGGACTACAATTTGACTCTCTATATGGACTATATACTTTTATTTTATGGATTTGATTAAGATAGTTATACATATGATGGACATTTAATGGGATGTTATGATGGATAGACCCTGGGGCATATTAATCTTGTGTTTTGGATATTTATTTGATTGAAAATAAAGGCACCGATTCATTTTGACATTTATTGATATGCGTATTGTTTTAAGTCTATTATCATAAAATTTTAATTATGTTTTAAGTTAAAAATTATGATGTTGGGAAAGGAAAAATAACACCTGGAGGTTTTAAGAAATGTTTTAGTAAACAAATTAATAAAACTTTTTCTCATGGGATCCAAAATGCTATTATTATTATTATTATTATTATAAAAAATGTCATAAAATCCTGTGGTGTTACATTATATGTCAAATACTCATGAATTTGTTGTTTAACTACTATATAGGCAAGTAAGAATATAGCATAAGAAATAATATGGAATTTAAAAACACTCATCTTATTAAAACATATAGAATATAGAAGTTAAGTGTGACATGAGTTCAAAATAGGCCAGCAACTATTAAGAGAAGACAGAGAAAATTAACATAAAATTATTTACAAGGTTAACCCTTTTGTTCAAGATTTCAACCTTCTCATTGAAGAACATCTACTATGCTCTTTGCAAGTAAAGAATTAAAGAACTAAATATATGAAAGTAAACAAGCCACACAGACTTGGAACCAAATACAAATAAGAAAGGAATCAAAATTAGGACTAAATATACATAAGGTGAGAAACTAGACTTAAGAACGTACATCAATTTAAGTTGGTGGGAAACTATATTAAGTCCTAACCTAAATTAAAATGAATTAAATATAAAAATAATATAAAAAGGATAATTAATTAGTAACAAATTTTTTTAGATGTAGACTATTATATTGTCCTATGATATACTAATGTTTCAGATAACATTGTAAGGATATTTTTGTATAAATTAATTTTTTTGGTTCTCATTCCATCTGGAAACCCTAGCATAAAAATTGGTAGTGTGCTAATAAGATTTGATTCTTAAAATGAAAACCATTAATGGACTATTAATTCCAATTAAATAACCATACCCTATCTTTTTTAGTCCAATTATTATTAGTTTTGTAAGTTTGGGCACACCATTTATACTCCTGCTTAAACCATCTTTCTTTAATAAGTAATGGCTAGCATTATTTCTCTTTCTATAATGTTAATTTCAAATACTTATCAATGACCTATTTTTACCACATTGAACTTGTCAAACAATAAGTTGGGTTCCATTGCTGGTGGTTCTTTAAGTTAACTGTTAAAGTCCCATCTCTTTGGATGTTACTTGAATCATTTATCGTGTAAGACTTTGCTATCTTACATAATAATGTCTTAGACTCATATGTCTAGACCTAATGTATAGTAGGCCACTTGGCACCTTTTCAGTCATAGTCAACTATTATACTTAGCTAAGTATCCATCTGATAGTGATTTTTCATCAATTGCTATCACTCTCTAATAAACCAAGATTTTTTGAGGACTCTCTTCCAATAGTTTTCATGCCATGATTTTCAATTTCATGTTCTATATTTGGAATTATACATAAACTTTATTACATTTACAAATTCTAAGCCATGAATATATGACCTATGTTAGCCTTCCAATATTTCTTATTGATACTTCAATGTTATGAGGTATTTGCATATTTGCATTATTTTTTTTGTATATTTAGGTACCTAAAATGGTATCCACCTTCTCAACTCTTCCATTTAGATGATAGGGAATACATATTGTATACACGAAGATATAATCATAGAATATAATTACATATATCTCAATGAACTTTATTATAAATAAATAAAAATAAATAAATAAATTTATATATGGGCCCTAGAAAATCTTTGTAATTCACAGTCACTTATCATTCTATACAAGATTTCATATAAAATCTTATTTTAGGAAAGTTTTTCCTTTTTTCCTTATACATCAACCTGTGACTGTTTTGAAAAATTATATGTTGAAATCTCTTAGATTCACAATTTAAGCAAGTGTGGATCCATTTTCTAAGATCACTTAATGATTAAGTCAGTTGGGTTCACCTTTTGCTAACGTTTAAACTATAAAAAATGGGTTATTAATTTAGAACTAGTATGTGAAATCATACTTTTATAACATAAGAATCAAGGAGAGAACTTTGTACCTTGTGTGCTGAGGATAATTTATAAATATTTCAGCCATGCGAGTCTCGGTTTAGATGCTTGCTTCCAACATTTTGTCCACCATGAGCACCAAATCCATTCATTTCAAATTAATAAGTTCGACTAGCTACATGATTCAATAAAAGGTGTTTAATGTGCATGACTCTCGTTGTGAGAGCCCATCTGCCTTTGGTGAGTCCGTAGGATGACTTAAACTTGACTTTCAAAATCCCCTTTTAGTATGTTAGTTCACCACCAACGTCAATTTCCTTCATCTCTTTTTTCGTGTGAAAAAAATTGAAAAGGGTGCAATCATTGATGGTGAGGTTTCTAATGCACTGATACCAATAGGATCCATAAAATTTGACTAAATTTGGCCATTAATCTCAATCATTCAGCCATTAATGGAATGCTAAATGGAAGGATTTAAGCCACCCCAGCCAAGACTTTTCTTCCCTGCTTCATCCTAGGTCTGAAAGGGCACAACCATTTGAAGGAATATCTCTACTTTCTCAAATCTAGTCACTAAACCACTTTATATGCTTGGTAATGGTTAGTTGTGATGAAACTGAGTTTACTAAGCAACCAAGAAATGAAGGAACTGATTTTCCCTGGAAGTTTCGATAAGAAGTGATGATGTTTTTTCAATTTTTTATTTATTTATAATAATGCATTCTCATTGGTGCTTTACAAATGATTAATCTAATTTATTGGATGAAGCAAACCAATAGAAGTAGAAAGGAATTTGAGAAAACATTCCTTTAATATGGCTTACTTTGAAATTCAACCATGATTTTCTCAACCTTTCTCTTAGAAAAGTAACAACAAAGAATGTATCTAGATTTATAACATTAGATAAGATAATAGTAGAAAGTTGCTCTTTCAATGGTTGGATTTCAAAAAATATATTAGAATGAAATTGTATGAGTAACTCCCTCATTGAAACCTAGAACGTCAAGTTTTGAAAATTTATTTTATTTTAGTTGATATGTATATGCATAATGCTATGATCAATAAGTGTTAACTTTTAGAAGTCATTCATTTGTTTATGTTGTCCACAACCTCAAATAAGAACAAGTGAAGCAGAACATTGGAAGATAGATTATTCACCCCCCTCAAATTGCTTATGAGGTATAATTGGCAAACCAATTCTAGGATATTACAAGCATTTCATGGGGTATGTAAGTATTTAACCAAGTGCCCAACCCAGACTCTAGATATAAGAGATTTTTATAGCGTTTTGGCTAGTCAAAAAGATGCCTACTTCACTTTCTCAAGGTAATCCCTCCCTTGAGTTTCCACTAAGGCCTACAAGATTTTATACACCAACTAACATTGTCCTAGATCACAAATGAAGGACTAGAACACTTGACAAAACTCTACCTTCTTACAAACTCATAGAATACTACCCAGGACAAGAGAGCTACACCAGTCTATCAAAATATAGAAAATAAAAGATAAGAATCTCTCTCTTGAACAATAAAATACGAATACAATGAATAAATACAAAGAGAGTTTACAATACAAAGGAATAAGAAGAATTAGCACATGACTTAGGGAAGCTTACTTGAGTAGAGCTTGTTGGCACACCACTTAGTCATATATACAATCACACTTTAGAAAAATCCATTTTAGACCAATCCCTGACCATTGAACAACATCCTTATCCATCTAAGGGATATATTTTCAAATTTGAACAAATAACTAGCGTGTTATCTCTCCCTTATAGTCAACCATTCTAAGATTCTAGTAGACTATATTCCTTGTGCAGTAAATTAAGCTATGGTTTTACTATTGGTGAATAGCTGCCCCATCTTTGTGCCTTAGTCAACTCTTTTTCAACCCTACAATACAAACCCACTCAATCATATAATAATCAGTTGAATTCTTGGGATAGTCAACTATTTTCTAAAGCAAGCCTCAACATTCGCCATTTAGCAAAGTTAATTTTAAAATAGTCACCTCTTATGGATGAGTGAATTTCATCCAAACTTACTAGGATGAAATGGTCAACTCACATCTAAGATAGTTAGAAATATTATGCACGTGGGTCAAACTTGTTTGAAGTCTTCAATTCTTTCAATCCACCTACAATCATCTTTCAAATAGTAAGCTAAAATCATAATCTTTAACCTTCTAGATTGTTACAAAAGAATAGTCAACTCCTTTGCTTTGAAGAGTTGACATAGTTATTTTGTTCTAAATGAGCTAGCTACATTTGCTACTAAAGTCTTTTCCAAATGTACATAGACGATTGAATTTGTGTGACATAGACATTTTCAACTGAAAATATTTTACAAATTGATTCCTATTTATTTTTAAACAAAGATATACAATGACACTCTCTAAAAAATTTAGAATAAAAATAAATAATATTTTGTTATCATCAAAATAGAGACTTTGGTTCAACAATCTCCCTCTTTTTGATGATGATAAAACATTAATGTTTTTGGAAGCTATCAAAATGGTAGATAAGCATAACATTAATATGAAAAATAAGCATAAATTTTGTTCTTCTAAAGCTTTCATCTACATAAAATTTACCCCTATTTATGTCATTAGCAAAAAGGTTAAGTGAATTAAATTGTTGAGAAGAAAAGGATTATGACAAGATTATTCATGCTTTGAAAATAAATCCTCCCTCTCAAGAAGTGATTCCTTGAAACATAATAAGATATAAAGAGAGAGAAGCTCCCCCTAAAATTATAGCAGGGTAAAAGAAAGTGATAGCTCACCCTTTGAATATGCATATCTCAAAGTTTCAAGGAAACAATAAACATTCAAGATATATATATATATATATATATATATATATAAATCCATTCGAAGTTCATGTCATGTGAAGGAATAAAATAGGATATTATCACTTATACTATACATATGTATACCTTTTATAATCATTTGTCTAAAGATCAGAATTTTATGAAATAAGATTGCGTCCATCCTCATAAACAAGTAAATATTCAATCATAAATTGTTGGAACCTAAGTTACTACCCATCATCTTTGGTAGCATAATTTCAAAAGCCTGGATATTTCTTTGGGGAATTCAGAGTGGATGAAGTTTTGTGGAAATTGGATTGAGTTTTGGAAAGATTTTGAGTGATGGGTTTGAAGATTTGAAATGGAAATAGAAGATTTGAGTTTGAGAGAAAAAGGGCCTCCAAAGAGCTCTTAGGCTAGTATGCTAAATCCTCTTAAGTCTATGTAGCTCTAAAATGCAACGAGTTTATGATTTTAGTCAACTAAGCAGATTAGTTGGGCAAATTAAAAGTGAAACTGCTTTAAAAACTGTTTATTGGTTATTCTTAATAGATAGTCTACTAAAATTGTAAAAGAGGGAAAATTATGTGTCCTTGGAAATTCCATCTGACTAAATACCATAGTAGCAAACTTAACTTCACCAGTATTGTTTGGATATTTTGCTATCCAAGAAGTTAAAAATTAAAAATATTCATGCAAAATGAATCTACTAAAAGGAAAGATAGTAGTTTTGCTAATGGTTTTGTAAAAGAGGGAAAATTATGTGTCCTTGGAAATTCCATCTGACTAAATACCATAGTAGCAAACTTAACTTCACCAGTATTGTTTGGATATTTTGCTATCCAAGAAGTTAAAAATTAAAAATATTCATGCAAAATGAATCTACTAAAAGGAAAGATAGTAGATTTAATTATTTTAATAAGCTTTTGGAGTTTTTCTAGAAATATTAGTTGTTATAGAAGTAGACTTTATGTCTGACTATTTTCAGACTTCTATAGATAGAGCATTTTCTTGTAGGAGAGTTGATTGGAATTTTCATATAGTCATCTAGAATTTGTAAAACCTTGTGCTTTGTATTGAATTTCATGGTTTTTTAAATTCAAATGTTTTTACTCTTTCCAATCATCAAATAAATTTTAAAATCATTCAAGAACATATACTCTTGCCTAAATCTCTTCTAATTAAAAAAAGACTTTTATTTTGCTAATGGTTTTGTGAATATGTCTACTAATTGATACTCTGTTCTAACAACTTCTAGCATGATGTCACCCTCTCAAACATAATTCTAATAAAATAATGTCTAATTTCTACATGTTTTGTTTTTGAGTGACAAATAGGATTTTTAGAAAGATTGATTACATTGGAGTTATCACAAAGGATAAGAATGTTGCCACATGAATATCATAACCATTAAGTTATTGTTACATCCAAAGTGCTTGTGCAGGACAACTATCTATTGAAACATACTCATTTTTGGATGGAGAGAGTGCAATGGAATTTTTTTTTTTTTTTGAGAACTATGAAAACAACATACTGCTAAGAAATTAATAAGTTACATTAGTGCTTTTTCCATCAATTATACTAAGACCATAATTAGCAAATTCATATTGAACAAGCTATTTTTATCATACCATAAACCAAGATTTGTACAAGATATCTAAAAATCCTTTTAATAGTAATAAGATGTGATTCCTTGGGATCATATTGAAATCTAATACATGCACACACATTAAATTTAATATCAAGTCTACTTGTAGTAATACAACAAAAAGCCAATTGTACTTCTATATTGCTTTATGTTAATAAATTTACCTTTCTCAACTTTATTAAACCTTTAAAGATGGGCTCATAGGTATACCTATTGTTTTTGCTTTGTCCATCCAAAACCTTTTGAGAAGTTCTTTGACATACTTGTTTAATTGATAAAGATTCCTTCATGTTTGCTTGATTTTGAGTCCAAGGAAGAACTTGAGTCTTCCCATCATACTCATTTCAAATTCAACCTACATAACCATGAAAAGCTCCTTCAATATGCTCTCATCAATAGCTCTAGACATAATATTATCATTGTAAAAATTTGAACAATAAAATATCCTTACCTTGAATTTTTGCAAATAGGGTTGTGTTAACTTTTCTTCTTGAAAAACCATTTTAGTGAGAAATTCACTCATATTTGGCTCTTGGGGCTTGTTTCAAAGTATAAAAAGCTTTTAAGAGTTTAACAACATGATCAAGAAATTCATGATTTTCAAAACTTCAGGTTGTTCACCATACACCTCATCTATAAAACCGTTTAGAAAAGCAATTTTAACATCAATTTGATAAGTGTCAAAATATTTAAAACATGCAACTGTGAAACCATACTAATAACTTCAATTCTAGCTACAAGTGCAAAAGTTTCATTAAAATTAGTTCCTTCCTTTTCTGAGTATCCTTGATCCAAAGTTTAGCTTTATTTCAAATGATTAAACTAATTTTATCAAATTTGTTTTTTAACATCCATTTAGTTCTTATAACATGATGCCATAGGTCTAGGAAGAAGTATCCATACACCCTTCTTTTCAAATTAGTTTAGCTCTTCTAAGATTGACATAACCTAGTCCATATCCAAGAGTGAATCATGTGGACTTGGGTTCAATTTGTGTAAGAAAGTATCAAATAGATAGATATTTTGAAGATTTCATCTATTATTACCCCTATTGGTGAATCTCTAATAACTTGACTTATTGGATGTCCATATGCATACTTTTATTCTTTTTGGAAATAGTTGAGCTTGATATTCTTGTTAAGGTTGAGAAGTATTAGCATCCTTTGGAGCATCTCCTCCACTAGTGTTGAGATTCTCAATGTGATGCACTAGATCATCCTCATCTTTCAAGCTAACTTGCTTGTTCATAGATGAAATAGGTTCATTAAATATAACATGAACAAAATTTTCCACTTTTGAAGTCCTCATATTGAAAACTTTATATGCTTTACTATACAAAGGATAAGAAACAAAATGTATCTTCATCAAATTTTGCATCAAACTCTCAAAGCCTGTCTTTTCCATTGTTCAAAATGAAATATTTGCAACCAAAAACATAAAAATATGAAACATTTAGCTTTCTTTATTTTCAAAGATCATATGGGGTTATTTTTAAAATGGACATAATGATGCATCTATTCAAACATAGCAAGTTGTGTTTATAGCTTATGCCCAAAAATATTTTAGCAAATATTTTTCACAATGCATTATCCTAGCAACTGATAAGTGTTTAATTTTGTATAAAAAATACCCAATTAGTAGTCCATATGTTATAAATTAGAGTTAACAGTCTAGGCTGTTTTTGCCAAAATTCATAACATAAACATTTCTGTCCTAATAATTTAAAATTTTGATCTTTTGCTAGTTTAGAAGGAAATCTAAAGTAAGTATGTGAATAATCATAATTTTTCATAATTTAATTAGGGTTTTTACTCTTTTGTTGGAAGTGAGAGGATGATCAAATGACCTATATTGTGCTTCATAGAGTTTTTTGTGGGTTGAGATATGCAGTTAGCTTGCCGAGGGTGTAGAGGATGGCATGCCCTTGTCGAGGGCTCAAGGCTAGAGGCCCTAAAAGTAATTAGAAGAAATCAAAAGTTATTAAAATGATCCATATAAAAAGTCATGCATTTCCACCACTTTACAAAAGAATTGGTGCCATGCATGAGGTTTCCTAGTCTAACTAGAAAACCTACGAAAGCCAAGTCATTCAAGCTTTGAAGCAAAGGACATAGCCATTCAAGCCATCAAGGAATGAGTCATCAAAGTGAGCCATCATGCCATGTGGAGTCATACCACATGGAGTCACATTATTGAAGGAGACTTTTCAAACAATCATCCTATGTTAAAAGTGTGATCTTCAAGGGATAATTAGAAGGTTTTGAGTAATATTTGATAAGTATTCAATTTTGTATAAAAAGTACCCAATTAGCAGTCCATCTGTTATAAAATATAACATTATTTCTAAGTTTTTTTTTTTGGAATTTTGAAAACACATGCATTCTAACCTAGTAATTCAAAAGCTTAATATTTTGCAGGTTCAGGAGCTAATCTAGAGTATGTGAATGGTTGTAATTTTCTAGGATTTAATTAGGGTTTTTCAATTTTTTTAGGTGTTGAGAAGGTAATCCAAAGACTGAGCTTAATCGAAATAAGAATTGAAGCTATTCATAAGGTCTTCTGCCCACGACCTATACAACTACAACCACAACGATTTCCAATCAAGTGCCATAATTGTGGGGAGTATGGACATATCGCCGCCCACTGTACCAAACCATTGGCAGTCAGGGAAGCAAAACTAGAAATTGCTCCCCGACACCAAGGAAGGGTCTTCGCCATCACTGACGGCCAAGTTGGACCATCCAATGCGGTAATTGAAGGTACACTACTTGTAGCAGACAACTATGCCAAAGTACTATTTAATTATGGATCTACGCATTCCTTTATATCTTGTGAATTTGCATCTAGTATACAACTATCAGTGAAAAACTTAGGATTTGATCTAGATGTAAAAACTCTAGTTGGAAAAATAGTTAAACTACAAGAATACTTGCATAATGTACCTCTAGAAGTATTGGGCAAAAGAATGGGCATAGACCTCATTTTATTGGACATGGAGGATTTTGACATCATACTAGGTATGGACTGGTTAGCAAAATACTAGGTAGTTATGAACTGTCACAAGAAGAAACTCACATTTAGTATACCAGGGGAGAAAGTATTAATACTATATGGGAAACACAATGACTTAGAAAAATCCATCATCTCAGCTATGAAGGCAGTCAAACATATGTCCAAGGGGTGTCAGTCATTTTTAGCAACAGTGGTTTCCTTAGATGTTGAACAGCCCAGGATAACAGAAATTGAAGTGGTCTGGGATTTCCAAGATGTTTTTCTTGAAGAACTACCAAGGTTACCCCCATACCGAGAAATTGAGTTTACCATCGAAGTAATTCTTGGTACAACTCCAATTTCTAAAGCACCTTATAGGATGGCCCTAGCAGAGTTGAAAGAGATAAAAGGACAATTGCAAGAATTGTTAGAAAAAGGGTTTGTTAGACCAAGTAGTTCACCATGGGGAGCACCAGTAATATTTGTGAAGAAGAAGGATTGGTCAATGAGATTATGCATTGATTATAGAATGTTGAACAGTGTCATAGTGAAAAATAGGTATCCCTTACCTCGCATTGATGATCTCTTTGATCAACTCCAATCTGCTAAGGTCTTTTCTAAAATTGACCTTAGATCAGGATATCATCAATTGCGTATTAAGGATGAAGACATACCCAAGTCAGTATTCAGAACTCGATATGGGCATTACGAGTTTCTAGTCATGTCTTTTGGGTTGACCAATGCATCAGCAGTGTTTATGGATTTGATGAATAGAATCTTCAAAGAATTTTTGGATAAATTTGTGATTGTATTTATCGACGATATACTGATTTACTCTACCAGTATCAAAGAACATCAAGAACACTTATGAATTGTACTAAATACCCTCAGAACACATAAACTGTTTGGTAAATTTAGTAAGTGTGAATTCTGGTTAGAGAAGGTCAATTTTTTAGGTCATGTAATTTCTAAGAATGGAGTAGAAGTGGACCCCACCAAGATTGAAGCAGTAATGAATTGGGAGAAGCCTAAAACAGTAACAGAAATACGTAGTTTTCTTGGCCGAGCAGGATACTATCGTAGATTCATTCAAGGGTTCTCTTCTCTAGCTCTTCCTGTCACTTCCTTGACAAGGAAGGGGGTACAATTCACTTGGTCAGAAGAATGTGAAAATAGTTTTCAAGAGCTAAAGAAGAGGTTAACTACAACACCAGTATTGACTTTGACAGCTGGGAGTGGGGGGATATGAAATATACTGTGATGCTTCAGGCAAAGGGTTAGGAGGTGTGTTAATGCAAAATGGGAAGGTCATTGCTTATGCATCTAGACAATTGAAGAAACATGAAATAAATTACCCAGTACATGACCTATAATTGGCAGCTGTAGTTTTTGCATTGAAAATTTGGAGTCATTATTTGTATGGAGAAAAATTCAATGTATTTACAGATCATAAGAGTCTCAAATACATCTTCACTCAGGTTGATTTGAATATGAGACAAAGAAGATGGATAGAGTATATCAAAGACTATGATTTTTCCATCCAATACCATCCTGGAAAGGCAAATGTAGTAGCTGATGCATTAAGTAGACAACCAAGAGCTCTACTTACAAACATCACAATTAAATAAGCTTTTGTAGAAAGAGTCCTTAAAGCCCAAGAACAAGATACAGCAACTCAGGAATTGTGTGAAAAGAAAGGATTTGTTAAGGGTACAGATGGGGGCATACATTTTCAGGAGAGATTGGTGGTTCCTTCAAATAAATTTATGCGAAAGGAATTGATACAAGAAGCCCATCAGTCAAAGTTTTTTATACACCCTGGAGGTACAAAGATGTATCAAGATTTAAAAAGAAACTTTTGGTGGGAAGGCATGAAGAGAGAAATAGGACAATTTGTGGCTAAATGTCTAAATTGTCAACAAGTAAAGGCTGAACACCAAAGATCAGCTGGAATGTTACAAACATTGGAACTTCCAGAATGGAAATGGGACAATATCACTATGGATTTTGTAGTGGGATTCCCAAGGACCCGGGCAGGCCATGACATGATTTGGGTGGTTGTAGATAGGCTAACAAAGTCAGCACATTTCCTTCCAATTAGACAAAACCAATCAGTTGATAATCTGGCTGAGTTATACATCAAAGAAATAGTAAGACTTCATGGGATTCCACTATCCATTATCTCGGATAGGGATGGAAGATTTACTTTGAGATGTTGGAAAAGTGTAAAACAAGCATTGGGAACCTTAATTAAACTCAGTACAACATTGCACCCTCAAACAGATGGTCAATTAGAAAGGACTATTCAAACCTTAGAAGATATGTTGAGAGCATGTGCATTAGATTGGAAAGGGAGTTGGGATGAATATCTTCCTTTAGTAGAATTTGCATATAACAACAGTTTTCAGGCAAGTATTAGTATGGCACTATATGAAGCATTGTATGGACGGCCATGTCGATCACTAACCTGTTGGAGTGAAGTTGGGGAAAGAAAGGCTGATAAAGTCAGAACTAGTGGAACAATGTGTAGACAAGGTTAGATTGATACAGAAGAGGTTGTTAACAGCACACAGTCGACAAAAGAGTTACGCAGATAAAAGACGTAGAAACCTGGAATTTGATGTGGGGGATCACGTATTTCTAAAGGTATCACCTATCAAAGGAGTAATGAGGTTTGGAAGCAAAGGAAAACTTAGTCCTTGATTCATTGGTCCATTTGAAATCTTAGAAAGAGTTGGTCCAGTGGCCTACAAATTAGCCTTACCACCCCAACTCTCAGAAATACATAGTGTCTTTCATGTGTCTATGCTAAGGAAATACCTCCAAGACGACACTCATGTACTTCAAAGGGTGCCAGAAGAGCTAAAGCCTGACCTAACCTTCAAAGAGAAGGCAATACAAATTCTGGACCCAAGGAATAGAAGTTAAGAACCAAAAGCATTCCGTTAGTCAAAGTCCTGTGGCAACATCACTCTGTTGAGGAAGCCACGTGGGAAACAGAAGTAGAAATGAGGAAGATGCACCCTTGTTTGTTTGAGTAAGTAGTGCATTACAAATTTCGAGGATGAAATTATTGTAAGGGGGGAAGATTGTAATAACCCCAATTTTTGTAATTGATTGAGAAAATCAATAAAGTTTGAGTTTCAGATATTTCGGGCTGAAATATTAGGGTTATTTAGAATATACTTTTTATAAAAGTATAATCAAATCATAAAGACATGTAAAATTGAAATTAAACTTAGCAAACCCTTCAAAATGACTATAAGTACAACAAATTCTGAATTCGGATGAGAAATCCTTAAGTTTCTTCATTTCTTGGACAAAAGGGGTAAAATAGTAATTTTACCCAAAAATCAAAATATTCCAAAAATCAAAATATGAGATATCAAAATTTAGAATGTACTGAGAAATACGAATCTAATGCCACTAAGTACACTCAAATCCGAGATCATGGGAATAAAACCCAAAATTTTATGCATAAATGGCAAAATGGTCTTTTTACACCATGTGGGGTCCACAAGGGACCCAAAAACTAATCTTATCAGCAGCCCACGTGAAGTTATGGGTCAACAAACATTAGCTGGTCTTGGGGAAGAAAAAAATGGAGCATGGAAGATTTTCATGCTATTTAATAATAAAAAATAAAATATTATAATAATGAAAAAAGACTCAAAATGCCTGTAAATATAACCCCAAAAATCCTCATAAAATTTTCTTTACTCTCCTTGAAAAATTAGACCTAGATCCCCCCCCCCCCAAAACCCAAAATTTTCAAGAGACATCTCTCTTTTCAATTTGTTTTTCTTTTTAGATTAGAACAAGAGACCTAAAATCAATTAGACACTCTGTTTCAGATCTAATTTTATCAATTCCACCATCCAAAACTTCCCAACATATCTATTCTACAAAACCCCCAAAGAAATTTCCAGATCCAACGGTTCAAACAACGGATATTTGCAAGAAAGGTGGATCTTAGGCCATATCTTCATTAACAAGGTATTTTTTTAAATTGGGCATATAACTGAGGTTTTTACTCCAATCAGGTAGGTGAAAATACTTTCTATAGATGTTTAATACTGTTTTATGTAATTTTTAGTTTACTATAATTTATTTTGGTAATAAAAAGGTAAAAATAAAGTAAACACCAGAACCCTTAATTCTGAATGGTAGAGTGCTCAGGTAAAAATTCTGACTGCACCAATCGATCCAGAAGGGTCCAAAACCCCTAGGGTAGAATTTTCATAAAGATCTGAGACATTTTGGGCCCTCAATTGAGAGGGGAATGATTGGACGGTCCAAATGGACTGTCCGATCTCCTGATCGGACGGACGACGTTCCGCCCGCGTTCGTGGACACCCCATGCGGGCGCTTTCTCATCTCATTGTAGTGGACATGCCCGACAAACCGAATGCGTTCCGTGCGCGTTCGTGGAAGCCCCGTGCGGGCGCTTCGGTATTTGGTCGCAGCGGACACGCTCGACGAACCAAGCGCGTTCTGCCTGGTTCGTTCCTCCAGACTAATCTGGGCTGTCCGTTCCATGGGCCCAGATCAAATCCAGGCCCTAGGAAACATTATGAACTTCCAGATCCAATTTCGGAGTCATCTGAACTCCAAATTGAGATTAGAAAGAAGCTATGGAAAGCTTGAAACCTCTATTTCCTGATGAAATGATAAAATGGACATGCTATTTAGTAAAAACTTTTTGTATTAAAGAAATAAGTTTCCAATTACCTAGATCTTCAAGATCTGAGATGATTAGATCTTAAAAATATATTTTAATAATGATATAATATTGAAATAAAGTGAGATCTATGGTTTAATTGGATATATATATGAGATATATTAAGGGATCTACCCATTATGGTAGAAAAACCTTAAAAATACAAAGGGACCCACTTGATCAGATCAGATCCTTGGGATGGAAAGAATAAATGTTGATATGATGAAATCCAAGAAAATTTTGATATGATGAAATCCAAGGAAATCATGGATGGATTATGACAAAAATAGATCAATATGATCTTTTGACCTTAATAAAGAAAATTCCCTAAATATAACTAAAATCCTTAATCAAAGGAAAAGATCTAAGATCAAATGGTTGGATCATAAGTAAAGGTTTCTAAAAATGTTAATGTAATTAGTTTCATAGCATTTTAAATATGATTATGTTATAAACTATGCTAGTGCAACATTTAGACTTAGCATGATATGTGATTTCATTGTTATCATAAGGTGCTAGATTTAATTTAAGTACCTTGCCTCATTATCATAGAATGTTAAATTAGGTAGTTTTATGCTTTGAATTTATAATTGATTTATGGTTAAATGTTATTAGTAGATTTACTTGTTCTGAGATAAAGAGCATAAAACACCAAAAATGCATTCTAATGAGAAAGTAGAATTTCATGACACAAATAAGAATGGAGTACTTTGGACTTAATTAGTAAGGGCTATAGTTAGTAGGACAATATAAGGATTATCAAATCCTTGGCCCAAATTAGGAAAAGAATAATAAACCCCATGAATGACATTATAAATATTCATGGACTTAATTAAAATCCATTAGAAAGAGTACTTAGGGTAAACATGCTTATAGGAACCTTATGAAAGGTTGAGCTATGGTCATTCTAGTGAATGATGAACATAGTGGTTAAGGGGGTTATCTAATAGAGCCTCGCTCTTCCCCTACCTTCTGTTGACGTTTGTGAGGTCTAAATGCCTCCTTACATGATGATTGAAGTAACCACTTTGTGTTCACCCATTCAGCTAGTAAGCCTTAGCCAATTGGAAATAAGAGGAGCAATCTAGATTTAGGCTTGAATAAGCTACCTTCAACCAACACTTTAACTGGTTGAATAATAATAATAAGAGCATAAAAGGTTAGTAAATTACCTAACCCTAATAAAAACAGTAAGTAAGATAAGGATGATCAAACAAGATCCATTAGATCTTGGATGATCAAGAACAATAAGAATAAGAACACTATATTGTACTTAGTATGCATGTTTATTAGTATACTTGTTATAGTTCATTAGATTAGATAATCCAAACCCTTGATCAAAGATGATTCAAGGAAGAAAACCAAGATCATCCTCCATAGGGATTATCCAATAATTGAACTTAAATCAAAGAAGAACTAGATGATAGAAGATCAAGGACCCTGATCTTTATTAACATGTGAAGAATGTAAATCAATGGATCTATGAAAGATCAAGATCAATGAGATGGATATACAAAGACTTAGAGATAGAAAAATACTTAGATATGAATGATTTAAAGATCATTCTAAACATCATATCTAGGGATCAATAGGATGGTTTATAATTTATATATTGACAATACGTATGGATGTACATATCATATACATCAGTCAAGATCATGGAAGATTTGGGGAAAAGAGATCACTCATTAAAGGTAGGAGGATTTGATGAATGCATACATGGTTGTACTCATGATCTTATGTTGACAAGAGTAATGATAATACTTGTATTAAATCTCTTGAAAACATTATGATCCAACCAAACACATAAGATGGTTAAGGACTAAACTATAAGTGAATAGGGAACTAGGAAATATTTTAGCCCTAAGTAAACAGACATATGATCTGATATATATGAAATCTATTTTACATACAAGCTTGGAGGCTTGTGAGTTTGTTTTAATAGGCATAAGCCTAGGGGAATGCTATTGCTAGAGGAGTTATGAGGGTTTGGCCACCCGCTCCTTATGCCAAGTTTCTAAAATAGTTACGCACAACAAAGCAAAAACTCAATGTCCAAAAGAAACCCTTTTTCACTGAGTAGGTGAACTCTTTAATACAACACCAGACCCCACCTAAGATTATAGACCTAGGGTGTCCTACCATTTCTTGTGTAATTGGAAATTATGTCATAGATAGGGCATTATTGATCTAGGGGTAAGTGTTAATTTGTTGTCATTTTCTTTCTATCAGCAATTAGGGCTTGGTGACCTAAAGCCACTACACATTGCAGTTAGCAGATAGATTAGTTAAAATTTGATGTTAGGTAGTTGAGGATGTGATAATATTGGTACACTGATTCTATTTTCTTGTAGATTTCTTTGAATTGGATACCCAACCTATGTCAGGCTCCAGTAGTCAGATCCTAGTTATTCTTGGACATCCATTTTTGGCAATGTACAATATAAGTTGTAGAAATGGTATATTGTAACTATCCATTGGAAATATGAAAGTTGAGCTTAATGTTTTCAATGCCATTCATCAAAAATTAGTTCTTGATGACTCTTGCAACATGATTGAAGATTTTTACAAACATTATCCACCTTTGATCCACTGGAGACCTATCTTACACATCATGATTATAATTTTTAACGTTTGGCTGAAGACATTAAACTTAGCACTTACTAGGGGGCAACCCAGGGTTTTTAGAGTCTCATGGTTTTGCATCATTCATTCATCATATAAGTATACTACATTTCAAAACATTGGGGACAATGTTTAGTTTAGGTTGAGGGGTGTAGACATGCATGAGATATATAGTTTTCTTCATATTTTGTTAAAAAAAACAAAAAACAAAATCTCCTCTACTGTGATGAGAATTGGATTGTTAGAAGCTTAGTATTTCCACTACTCTAACTTCTTAAAAGAAATGCATATGGTTAATTCTTCATCTTATTCATGTCTTGAAGTATTTTATGAAAGTTAAATCTCAGAATACACTTGCACACAACGCATAAGTCTAAGGGTAATCGATAGTTATGACTTAGATGATAAATGAATATGCATTTGTATATTAGTTTGTGAGGAAGAAATGAAAATCATCTCCAGCTTCTTAAAAGATGGCAACCCTTGTGTCAGGTAGCCAGCCGGCAAGGGGGAAGTTGAAGATGATTCTATTATTTCTTTCTTACAAATAAATATGCATATGTATATTAGTTTGGGAGGAAGAAATGAAAATCATCTTCAGCTTCTTAAAATATGGCCACCCTTGCGTCAGGTAGCCAGCTGGCAAGGGTGAAGCTGAAGATGATTTAATGAAAATCATCTTTAGCTTTTTAAAAACTATGGTAACCCCAACATGACATGAATCGAAAACTAAAATTCGCTCAAGCTAGGGCTTTCCCCATAAGCGACGCGCTGCATCAGATCCCGAATGCGGTGAAATATAGGCAAGGGTTGCTAGGGCATTCTCCCAGAAACAACGCGCTACATCGGATCCCGGGTGTAGTGAAAAATGGGCAAGGGCTGCTAGAGTGTCCCCTCGGAAGCGACGCGCTGCATCAGAACCCAGGTGCAGTGAAAATTGGACATGGGGTCATACCATGGAGGTCGAGAAAGGTGATAGTAAATAGGGTATCTCCAAAACATAAGATTCGCATTGCTACATGGAATATAGGGACACTGACAGGTAAGAGTTTGGAGCTAGTAGACACAATGAAATGTTGGAGAGTCAACATCACTTGTGTCCAAGAAACCAAGTGGAAAGGGGCTAAAGCTAGAGAAATAGATGGGTATAAATTATGGTACGTAGGAAAGGAAAATAATAGAAATGCTGTAGGAATAATAGTGGATAAGGAATTAAAGTATAAAGTTGTGGACGTTAAAAGAATTAGTGATAGAATTATAATAATAAAAATGATTCTAGGAGAGTAGATTAAAAATATTATAAGTGCATATGCACCACAAGTAGGGTTACAAGATATAATTAAGAGACAGTTTTGGGAAGATATGGAGGGAGTCATGCAAGAAATTCCCAACACTGAGGGGATATTTATAGGAGTAGACTTAAATGGCCATGTAGGAAAAGATAAGGAAGGATATGATAGAATACAGGGAGGGTATGGTATAGGTGAATGAAACGAGATGGGGGAGAATATCCTCGATTTTGCTTTGTCATATAACCTATCCATTGCAAATACACTCTTTAAGAAGAGGGATGAACACTTACTAACCTTTAAAAGTGGACTTTATAAAAGCGAAATAGACTTTTTTCTACTTAGGAATAATGAATGATCTATATGTAAGGATTGTAAGGTGATACCCGGTGAGAGTTTAACCTCACAACATAGGTTAATGGTTATGGATATTCATATCAAAAGATGGAGTAAAAGAACAGAACTTAATACACATCCAAAAACTAAGTGGTGGAACTTAAAAGGAGAGAAAATAACCTCATTCAAAAATAAGTTGATGGTAGAAGGAAATTGGAACTATGAAATAGAAGTAAATACCATGTGGACAAATATGGCTGAGTCCATTAAGAAAGTGGCAAAAGATGTCTTAGGAGTATTTAAAGGTAGAAGGCTATTAACAAAGGAAACATGGTGGTGGAATGAAACAGTGCAAAAAGCTATTAAAGAAAAACGAATACATTTTAAAGCATGGCAGAAGATTAGAAATAATGAAAACTATGAACAATATAAGAATGCTAAAAATGTTGCTAAGAGAATAGTAAGTGAGGCTAAACTTAAAGCATATGATGAGCTCTATAATAGACTAGGAACAAGAGAAGGTGAGAAAGATGTATTTAAACTTGCAAAAGTAAGAGAACAGAAGGGTAAGGACTTAGAGCATGTTAGGTGCATTAGAAGCGATGATCAAAGGGTATTAGTCAAAGATGATGAGATCAAACAAAGGTGGGAAATATACTTTCAAAAATTGTTAAATGACAATGGCGCTGAGAATATAGGGATTGAAAATACTATAAATCTAAATAACACTGGATATTATAGATATGAACGTAGGATTAGAATGCTTGAAGTAAAAGAGACCTTGAGAAAGATGAAATCAAGAAAGGCCATGGGGCCTGATGGTATACCAATAGAGGTTTGGAAGCATATGGGAGATATTGGGGAAGTTTGGTTGACCAAGTTGTTTAATAAGATTATAAAATCAAAGAAAATGACTGATGAGTGGAGGAAAAGCTCTATTGTACCAATCTATAAGAATAAAGGAGACATTCAGAGCTGCACTAATTATCGAGGGATCAAACTTATGAGCCACACCATGAAACTTTTTGAAAGAGTGATTGAGAAGAGGCTATGACATGAAACAAGTGTATTGGAGAATCAGTTTAGTTTCATGCCTGGGAGGTCTACCATGGAAGCTATTTTCTTACTAATACAATTAGTAGAGAAATATAGGGAGAGGAGAAAAGACCTACACATGGTCTTTCTTGACATAGAGAAAGCTTATGATAGAGTCCCTAGAGAGTTAATAGGGAGGGTGTTGGGTGTTAAAGGGGTTTCTCAGGGGTATATAGACATAATTAAAGATATGTATGAGGGAACAGTAACAAATGTTAAGACCACTCGTGGCGTGACTGGTGATTTTCCTGTCACTGTTGGATTGCACCAAGGATCGGCGTTGAGTTCATACCTTTTCACATTAGTTATGGATGAGTTAACAAAACATTTGCATGAGGAGATTCCCTAGTGCATGCTATTTGTAGACGATATAGTCCTACTTGATGAGACAAGGGAGGGTGTAAACATAAAGCTAGAGTTATGGAGAGAAGCATTAAAATCGGAAGGATTTAAAATTAGCCGAACTAAGACAGAATATATGGAATGTAATTTTAGCAAGGAGAGTAGGAGTGGAGCACTAGTCAAGATTGATAACTAAGAGGTCCCCATGAGAGACCACTTCCGATACTTAGGATCATTAATCCATGAGAGTGGAAAGATTGAGAGGGAGGTTACCGAGAGAATCCAAGCGGGTTGGAACAAATGGAGATGTCTATCGGGTGTTTTATGTGATTGGAAGGTGCCACTCAAACTAAAGGGAAAATTCTATAGGATAGCTATAAGGCTGGCCATGCTCTATGGATTAGAGTGTTGGGCAGTTAAGGAACATTATACTCATAGGCTGAGTGTCGCAGAAATGAGGATGTTGAGATGGATGAGTGGTAAGATAAAAAAGGATAGAATTAGAAATGAAAATATTAGAGGAAATTTAGGGATAGCACCAATAGGTAACAAGATGAGGGAGATTAGAGTTAGGTGGTTTGGACATGTTCAAAGGAGGCCAACAACAGCACCAGTGAGAAGGAGTGAGGCAATACAAGTTGAAGGTTGTAAAAGGGCAAGGGGAAGGCCCAAAAGAACGCGGATAGAAGTGGTGAGGAAAGATTTAAAAACTTTGGGACTAAATGAAGCCATGACATTTAATAGAGTGGAATAGAGGAATAAGATTCATGTGGCCGACCCCTAATTGGGATAAGGTCTTGATGATGATGATGATGATGATGACTTTGAATATCTCATTATCTTTGTTTTGGTCAATTGCCAAAATAAAAAAGGAGTATTAACTTAGTTTCCTGAACATTTATTGAATTTGATAGGTTTTAGGAAACCTAAGAAGTGATATAGGCCATCATTGTTATTACCTAGAGATATAAAGCCTTCCTATTCTATTCTATACCACTACTTGGAGCCTTTGAGCCTCTTGGTAAGTCTTTTCTTTTTCAAACCCTATTTACTTAACCCAAGGAAACCCTGGTAAGAATATCCATTACCTACCTTTCAAAAATGAGTAGGGATGATAGAAAAAGCTCATAAAAAGGCAAAACTCAAAGAAGTTAAACATGTCAAAAGTACAAAGAAAAGTGTTCCTTCTTAGAAATCATAGGAAAAGTGAAAAAAGTATTAGAAAAGGTAAAAGAAAAGAAAAGGTTACTAAGAAAAGAGAAAAGAAAATATGAAAGAGATATTCACTTTAATATAGTCAAGGTAGAAAATTTCCTGCACCAATTGAAGACCTCTATCATTTTAAACTTTGAATCTTTATACCTTTCTTTTTAGAACCCTATCATATGCCTACGTTTTTTCTTATTTATGGTCTTGGTAATAGCATCTCTTCTAAGGGATCATATTCTTTTATCTCAATGATGCTTATAGAAATTATGTGAACCATTAGTATCTTTGGATCTAACTCCCCCTATACCGGTACCAAGCTTGGATAAAAAAGGAGGATTTTGCGTCAAATGCCAACTAGCAAATAAAACCTTTATGAAGAAGTTGTAGATGATTTTGTTATTCTCTCTTCTTACTTGCAAATGAATGTGCATATGTACATTAGTTTGTAAGTAAGAAAAAAGATAATAAAAACCACATTTAACTTCTTCAGAGTATAACAACCCTAACATAGCACGAATCGATCATTGACATTTCGTCAAGTTAGGGCGTCCCTCGTAAGCGACGTGTTGCATCATATCCTTAGTGTAGTGAAGAATGGGCAAGGGTTGCTAGGGCATTCCCTCTGAAGCGATGTGCTACATCAGATCCATGGTGTAGTGAAAAATGGCAAGGGCTGCTAGAGCATCCCCTTGGAAGCAACATGCTATATCAGAACTTAGGTGCAGTGGAAAGTAGATATGTTCATGTCATGGGGGTTGAGAAGTGTGTGCATGAATAGGCTATCTCAAGAGCATAAGATTCGCATGGCAACATGGAATATAGGGATATTGACAGGTAAGAGTCTAGAATTAGTAGATATGATGAAATGTAGGAGAGTCAACATAGCTTGTATCCAAGAAACCAAGTGAAAAGGGGCTTAAACTAGAGAAATTGATGGGTATAAGCTCTGATACATAGGAAAGGATAATAACAAAAATGGCATAGGAATAGTGGTGGATAAAGAATTAAAGGATAATGTTGTAGAAACTAAAAGAACCAATGATAGAATTATAATAATAAAACTTGTTCTATGAGAGTAGATCATAAATGTTATAAGTGCATATGCACTACAAGTTGGGTTAGAAGATATAATCAAGAAACAGTTTTGGGAAGATATGTAGAGAGTCATGCAAGGAATGCCCAACACAAAGGGGATATTTATAGGAGTAGACTTAAATGTCAATGTAGGAAAAGAAAAGGAAGGATATGATAGGTTACATGGAGGGTATGGTATTGGAGAATGGAATGAGATGGGGGAAGCTATCCTTGATTTTTCTTTGGCATATAACTTGGCCCTTTTAAACACATTTTTTAAGAAGAGGGATGAACACTTACTAACCTTTAAAAGTGGACTCCATAAAATCCAAATAGACTTTTTGTTACTTAGGAATATCAAAAGATCAGTGTGTAAGGCTTGTAAGGTGATACTTGATGAGAATTTAGCCTCACAAGACATGTTAATGAATATCTACATTAAAAGATGGAAGAAAGGAAATGAACTTAATAGGTATTCAAAAAATTAAGTGGTGGAACTTAAAAGGGGAGAAAATAACTTCACTCACAAATAAGTTGATGGTTGAAGGAAACTAGAACAATGAAACAAAAGTAAACACCATGTGGATTAATATGGCTGAGTCCACTAAAAAAGTGGCAAAAGATGTCCTAGGAGTGTCTAAAGGTAAAAGGCAATTAGTAAAGGAAACTTGGTGGTGGAGTGAAATAGTACAAAAAGTTATTAAAGAAAAATGGGTGTGTTTTAAAGCATGGCAGAAGATTGGAAATAATGAAAACTATGAATGGTATAAGAATTCTAAAAAGGTTGCTAAGAGAATAGTAAGTGAGGCTAAACTTATGGCATATGATAATCTCTATAATAGACTAGGCAAAAGACAAGGTGAGAAAGATTTGTTTAAGCTTGGAAAAATAAGACAATAGAAGGGTAAGGACATAGACCACATTAAGTGTATTAGAAGTGATGCTCAAAGGGTATTAGTCAAAGATGACGAGATCAAACAAAGGTGGGAAAGTTACTTTTAGAAATTGCCTTGAAAATATAGGGATTGAAAGTTCTATAAACCAAAATAACATTGGACATTATAGATATGACCATAAGATTAGAATACCTGAAGTGAAAGAGGCCTTAAAAAAGATGAAATCAAGAAAGGCCCTGGTGCCCAATGGTATACCAATAGAGGTTTGGAAGCATATGGGAGAAACTGGAGTAGTTTAGTTGACCAAGATGTTTAACAAGATTATAAAATAAAAGAAAATGTCGGATGAATGGAGGAAAAGATCTATTGTATCAATTTATAAGAATAAAGGAGACATACAGAGCTACACTAATTATTAGGTGATCAAACTTATGATCCACACTATGAAACTTTTTGAAAGAGTGATTAAGAAGAGGCTATGACATGAGACAATTATTTCAAAGAACTAGTTTAGTTTTATGCCTGGGAGGTCTACTATGGAAGTTATTTTCTTACTAAGACAATTGAAAGAGAAATATTGGGAGAGGACGATGGACCTACACATGTTCTTTATTGACTTAGAAAGAGCTTATGATAGGGTCCCTAGAGAGTTAATATGGAGGGTTTTGGGCAAGAAAGGGGTTTCACGAGAGTATATAGACATAATAAAAGATACATGTGAGGGAGCAATAACAAATGTTAAGACCACTAGAGGAGAGATCAGTGATTTTCCTATCACTGTAGGATTGCACCAGAGATCAACATTGAGCCAATACCTTTTCACATTTGCTATGGATGAGTTAACAAAACATCTACACAAGGAGATAACATGGTGCAAGCTATTTGCAAATGATATAGTTTTAATTGATTACACAAGGGAGGGCGTAAACACAAACCTAGAGTTATGGAGAGAAGCATGAGAACCTAAAGGATTTAAAATTCATTGAACTAAGACAGAGTATAAGGAATGCATTTTTTATCTAGGATCGATGATTCATGAGAGTGGAGAGATTGAGAGGGAGGTTACCTAGAGAATCCAAGTGGGTTGGAATTAATTGAGATGTGCCTATGAGGTTTTGTGTGGTTAGTGGGTACCACTCAAACTAAAAGAAAATTTTTATAGGATGCCTATAAGGTTGGCCATGCTTTATGGATTGAGTGTTAGGTTGTTAAAGAACATCATGTTCATAGGCTGAGCATAGTAGAAATGAGGATGTTGAGATGGTTGAGTGGGAAGATAAGAAATGATAGAATTAGGAATGAAAACATTAGAAGAAACATAGGGGTGGCACCAATAGGCAACAAGATGAGGGTGATTAAACTTAGATGGTTTGGACATGTCCAATGAAGATAAAAAACATAACCAATTAGAAAGGGTAGGCAATACAAGTAGAAGGTTCTAAAGGGGTAAGGGGAAGGCCCAAAAGAATGTATATAGAAGTGGTGAGAAAAGATTTAAAAACTTTAGGACTAAATGAAGCCATGGTGCTTTATAGAGGGGAATGGAGGAACAAGATTCTTGTGGCCGACCCCTAATTGGGATATGGTCTTGATGACGACAATGACGATGATTAGTATCTTTGGATTTGAACATAAAGAGAGAAATTTGTTTGATCCTTTTATTTGAGAGCTTTATTTCTTGGTACATACCCATGAGGAATTGAGGTCAAAACATCATTCCAATGGAGTATAAACATATCTATTTAGAAGCCCTTACTTATGTAGCCTGTACACACATGCACTCCAAGATTAAACTAGAATAAAATGGCTTTGGTATGTGGGCAATTTGCATAAATTTTCATTCATATTTATTAAGTTGTTAAAGCAAGTAGAGTGCTAAAGGATGAGAATTCTCTGAGATAAATTAAGGACTTAGCCTTATGGAATTTTGTGGGTATATTCTCTATAAATCCTCATGAGGCATAACTCATCCACTAGGGGTAACCTAGGGATTTAAGGGCTTGTTACACATGCTAAATGCAACTGTGAGTACCTACAAAAATGATAATCATTTTTGTTTTCATGATTTTTTGCATGTTTTGCTCAGGACTAGCAAAATGCTGGTTGGGGGTGTCATAAGTGTTCAATTTGTATAAAAAGTATCCAATTAGTAGTCCATATGTTATAAAATATAGTATTATTTCTAGTGCTTTTCTTAAAATTTTAACACATGCATTTTTGACATAATAATTTAAAAGTTGGATACTTTGCATATTCAGGAGCTAATATAGAGTAAGTATGTGAATGATCATAATTTTATATGATTTAATTAGGGTTTTAAATTTTTATAGGCATTAAGAAGGTAATCCAAATCTTGAGCTTGATTGAGATAACAATTGAAGCCATTCATGAGGTTTCCCAATCTAACTGGGAAACATAAGCAAGCCAAAGCCTAAATGCCACCAATCCAATGTGGGATGAAGGTTTTAGTTTCTCCTAGGGCAAAAAAAAAAACATTTAGAGAAGCAAAAGTGACTAGAAATGGACTTAAGCCCAAGCATGCATTTCCATTACCTTTGCATAGGAGCCATTCAAGCCATCTTAGTTATTAAAGTCACGAAAAAGGGTAGCAAGCCATATGAGCTACTCAAGCCTTGAAGCCAAGAATTAAACCCACTTAAGCCATCATGGAATGAGCCTTGAAAGTGAGACATCAAGCCAAGGATGAATTCTACATGATTGGAGCATCAAAATAAGCAACTATCCCATGTTAAAAGTCTGATTTTAAAATCCTTTTAGAGAGAGAAATGTAAAAGGTAGGATAATCATGCATTAAATGATCCATCAAGCGAGAAAACCCACTTTTTAAATCTATTTCCTAACCCTAATCTACCCTTCACCCTAGGGTGCCACCGTTTTTTACTTGAGGGATCCACCTTCTTAGAAGGTGATGCCTCCTCCTACTTAATTGGAAATTTCAATTGGTTTCCTAATTAGGAAGCCCCTAGATCTATCTCCATTCAAAGCATATCAAACTCTAGGTTTTACCTAACTTTTTCATCTTTATTTTATTTCCTATTCCCTCACTCTTCCCACCATTCAAAACCACCTTAACAGGGGGGTTGGAGGCCACACTTCCTCCTCGAGAAAATGAACCCCCCGTCCCTTCTAATTTAGGAAACTAGCCAGCTCATCTCTCTTACATCATCTTGATTGTATCACTCTTCACCAATCTTTTCTCCCTCATTCTCCACTTCAGCCCTAGATATATATCTCCTTCCCTTTCCTGGGTCAAATCTTCACCAAATTGGAAGCACAAAACATTATAAATGCCCCATAGATTTCCATTTTTTTTTTTTCAAGTCAGGGTTAGCTAAGACAACCTTGACACATAGCTCTCCTTTGGTGATCTTTTCCATTAGACCTTGGCATTCTTTTGGTGCTTTTATTCCTTTACATTTATTTTTTTTCTCTTTGTTTTTTTCTCTCCAATTCCAAGTTAGTATTTTACCTCATAGCTTTAATTTCATAGTTGTTTTGAGTTGTTATTGCTCTCTTGTTCTCCAAGCATTTTTCTAGCTTCAATTCCTTTTGTTATTGTTTCAATCTCATAAGTTTTTTTTGCTCATTGCCTCAATATTCAAGCTAGTTCTTCTATGGTAGTGACAACCAAGGTAAGAAATAACTTGCAACCTTGATTTTTCCCTTAGGAAATTCATGTTTTCTTTCTTAATTCTACCATAGTTTTATTTGTAATTTTCTTGCTTTAGGTCATCATCCCATCCATCTTTTCTCTTGAATTATTTTCTGGGTTTTCTTTTCATGTCATCATACTTTAGACTAGAATTATTAGATTGTGTTTTTGTTGTCATTTAGATTATGTTTTAGGGGTTAGTTTTTTGCACAATTCCAGCTTTTCAACATGTTTTATGCACAAAATGTTAATGTATTTCAGCATTGACTTAGTGAATTTCTTTGAGGATTCTATATTGGAATCTTTCTATCATCAAATTTATTTAGATCTGGGTTGTTATGGTGCATAAAAGTTATTGTTTCAGTTGCTTTGTATGCTTTATTTAAGTTGATGTTCTTAAGTACTTGAAATTAGAAAAATTTTCTCCTTAATCTTTATGCTTTGTTTTTAGCCATCTAAACATCTTAATTCTTTAATCCTCAGAAATCCATTTATATTTATATGTTATTTATTGATTAATTTTCATTTAAAGCATCAAATTTGGCTATCTTTCAACCTACGAACCATGTGCAAAATCCATGGATCATGTACTAGGTTACTTGTTTCTTTGATCTTTGGTTGATTTAGTTGCTTAATATAGTTTTAATAGTTAGTGATTAGTTGTATGTATCCTAGTTTAGGTTTATAAAGTTTCCTTTTAGAATTTTAGAAAGTTTCTTTTTTAGAAAATTCTTAGATTAGGAAAGTTTCCTTTTTAAGTAGCTTCCTTAAGTTAGTTGCTTAGCTTAATTCATGCTTGTTCTGAATTAGTTTCTTTTGTTAATTATGTGTTAGTTAGGTTGGTTTCTAATTCAATTATTTTCTTTAATTGTAATTTCTAATTTCTTGCATTTACTTTCTTAGTTTAAATTCAAATCAATTCAATCTCTCTCTTTGGTTGAAGTTAAGCACTTTAAATAAAATCCATCCAACATACAAATTTGTGAGATTCCTCATGGGTTTGATCTCTCTCATGTTCTATACTATTTTGATTTGTGCACTTGTGAGTAATTTAAAAACATACACCAATGTTTGTAAAAGATAAGACAACCATGCATAGGTGGAACAATGAAGAGAGAATTCCCACTTTCCCTTTTCCCTTTCCATCCTTTTCACCCACCTAGTTAGGGTTTCCACCTTTTTGGCTTAAGGAGGGAGCCACCTTCTTGAGAAAGTCACGCCTCCCCCTTGCTTAGTTGGAATTTTTAGGTGATTTCCTAATTAGGAAAATGGTAGATCTACTTCAAATAAAAATACTTCAAAACTCTAGATTCATACCATATTTCCTTCCCATCTCATCATCTTTCCAACAATCAAAATACCATACAATTAGAAGGGAAAAAGCTCCATGCCACCTTCCTAAGAAGGTGACACCTCTCCCCTTTTTAGTTACATGGTAGCTAGCCCTAATGTTATCTATTACCTCACTTGCTTACCTTACTCTCCACCTAACTTTCTCTAATTGAAACCCTAGATCTAGAACTACTTTCTCTTCTTAGAGTTAGATCCATCTGATTGGAAGCCCAAAAATCTATAAAGGCCCATGGATTCCCTATTTTCTTCAAGTAGATATTTGGTGACAAAACCTTGATAGAAGCATTACACTTGGTGATCTTTGGAGCCTTGGACTTTGGATTTCTTTTGGGCTGCTTTCCATTGGATTTCTAAAGTCTTTTTTCTTGTTTTTGTACTTCAATTCTATGTTAGTACTTGGTTTCATTGCTTTATTTTCATTACTTTATCTTCTTTCTTTGCTTCCTTGTTTTGATTTTGCTTTCACACTCATAATTCCTCCTGGCTTTCCCTTATTTCTTTGCTTCCAATTTCTTAGTTTTTCTTTCTTATTCAACAAAGATCTAAGTTAATTCTCCTCTAGTAGTGACAGACAAGAGAAGGAAAAGCTTGAACCATTGATTTCTCTCCTTGAATTCCACATTTTCTACCTTGAATTTGGAACTACTTTTAGGCATTTTTTGCCATAACTAGCCCCATTATTTTGACCATATTTCTCTTGAATTATCTCTTGGATTTCACTTACATATCATCTTGGTTAGTTTGAGAGCATTTGAGTGTGTTGGATGTTTAATTTGAATCAAGTTTCAAGTGTGGGAAGAGTGCATTTTTTTCATGTTCTAATCTGTGTAATGAGCACTATATTTGATGTACTTTGGCAATCAATTAATAAAGTTCTTTAAGGACTATCTTAAATAAAAAGTGCTAGTTCAATTTCTTTCCATGCTTGGTTTGATTTGACGTTCTTAAGTGCTTGAAATATGGAAATTTTCCATTCAACCTACATGCTTAGTTTCCAGCAGTCAATACATCTTATTTGCTTGATTGCTGAGGAACCCATTTACATGTTAGTTAGCTTTAAGTTATTGAATTTTGATTGATTTTCATCCCATGAACCATGCGCACCATCCCATGTATCAAGCACATGGGACTGGGGTGACTTCATTGATTCATGCTTTGTTTGTTGCTTAATCTTAGTTTAGTAATTGTTCATTAGTTGTTTACATGTTAATTTAGTTGTAGAAAGTTTTCTAATTTGGTTTTAGAAATTTATATTTTTGATAGTTTCTAATTCTAGTTTAGGAAATTGTTAATTTAAACAAATCTCATTTTAAAATAAGTTTCCTTTAGTTTAAATTTTCTTGTTTCATTCATTCTAATTTTGCATTAGTCTATTTATTGAATGCATATTAGTTTCTAATTTCTTTGGAGAGCTTTAATTTTAGAATGTTTCTAATTCAATGCATATTTCCAATTTCATGTTGCTGACTTTCCTAGTTTAAATTCAAATTCAATTCAGTCTCCCTCTTTGGCTGAAGTTAAACACTTCAAATAAGATCCATCCAACATATAAGTTTGTGAGATTTCTAAATGGTATTGATCTCTATTGCATGATAATACTACTTTGATATGTGAATTTTGTGAGTAATTTTAAACCTACACCAGCAAACCCCTCAAGTGGTCTATTTTTCCTTTCAACCACTCCATTTTGTCAGGGAGTCCTAAGTTCAAAAAAAATGTGGTTAGTGGCATATTTTGCATACCATTTTTTGAAATTATAGTTTTTGAATTATCCTCTATTGTCACTTTTAATTCAAGAGATGGAGTAACCTTTTTCACTATGAAGTCATTCGCAAAGTTTAGAATAGACTTTGAAAAGTATCATCTTTTGTCCAAAAATCTCCTCCAAGTAAATCTTGAAAAATAATCTACAACCACTAATGCATATCTTTTTTGTCATAGCTGGAAGATTTTGATGAACCAAATAAATCCAAGTGGAACATTTGTAAGGTTCCTTTCATTGAGATTACTTTCTTTAGTCTGAAAAATATTTTTGTTGGCTTGCCCTTTTGACAAGAATCACAAATTTTATCTTTCTCAAATGAAAGCTTCAGTAGGCCAACTACAAGAACTTTCTTTGAGAACTTATGAAAGTATTCCATGCTAGTATGACCTAACCTTACATGCCAAAGCCAAGAATGGTTACCCTTTGAAACAAGGCATCTTTCTTTAGAAGAAAACACCTTGTTGAAATCAAATATATATATATATATATATGTTACCTTCTCTATGAACAATATGCTTCACATTCTGATTTAACTTATTAGTATCATGCAAAAGGATGGTTCAAACTTAATGCAATACCCAATATCATACAACTGTCTAACAAAGAGAAAGTTTTGATTCAAACCTTCAATGTTCTAGATGTTTTCAATGCAACTAGGGTATTTTCCAAGTGTTCCCATACTTCTCATTAGGCCTTTTTGAGAACCACTAAATGAGACTAATCCTTCATCCTTTGGAATTAGTTTTAAATAGGCTCTTATCTCTAGTCATATGTCTTAAACTTCCACTATCTAAGTACCAAATGTTATTTAAAGCTCGAGTGTAAGATAAACTAGTAATCACAAATTATTTCTTGGCTTTAGATACTTAAATGAAGTTTGGGTCCTTTTTTTGGCCTCCTTGGAGTTAGTTGTAGGAATTATACTACCTTTAACTACTTATATATGCTTAAATCTTTGTCTTCTTCTCCCATTATAAGAAGAGTACTAGGTAGAATGTTTTTTTGAAAATTCTCTTTTAAGAACATAAATTTGGTTTTCTAGATAATTTTTGAAAATATACATGTTGTGAAGGGATGCATTCAAAATTTCATTGTTCTTTTCAATGCTTTATTTTTCATTAAGCAAAAATAATTTTTCTTTTTTCCAAAATAATCTTTCTTCCTTTAAAACATCAGTATCAGCTTTCAAGGACTCTATTTCCATAAAAGCATCCTCTAACTCTTGAGTTAACTTGGAAAGAGCTATCTTGAGCAATCTATTCTTAGTTGCAAGTTTCTCATGCTCAAAATCAAGATTAGAAAATTTATCTTTGAATTCATCAAAGGTTAGATTGTTTACCTTAGATTTTGAAATGCTTTGATGAATGTCTTACTCAATTGCCATGAAACATAGTTTTGGATTTTCTTCTTCCTCATCATCTTCGTCACTCGAAGAATCATTCACTTCACTACCAGTCCATGTGGTAGCAAGTGCTTTCTTCTTCTTGGGAAATACTTTTATGTTCTACTTTAAGAATAAATTAGGTTTGATGTTTCTTAGCTTTTTGCATCAATAACAAACAACTGGATCCTTCTTGGTGGTTGGATTGACTATTGATGTAGCCTTCTTGAAAAACATTTGCCTTTGAGTAATGGTCTTTCCCTTAACCACTTTGTTAAATCTTTTAGTGAGAAGAGAAACCCCTTCATCGCTATCTACTACTCTAATATCACCTTCAACATCGTCAATTTTAAGAGCAATAGATTTTTCACTCTTGTTCTTGGACTCTTCCTCTAATAAAAACTTTTTAGTAATCTCATAAGTTGTTAAAGAAATAAACTCATCAAGTCTGAAGGTTAGTAAGTACTTGGCCTCTTAGATTGAGTCACCTTAGGACTTTAAGACCTTGGCAAAGACTTAGAACTTTGCTTACAAGATCACCATTTGTGTAAGTATTTCTGAGACATTTTAATGAATTGATGATATTGAAGAATCTTATAAACATTTTCACTAATTGATTCATTGGTCTTCATGGAAAATAATACATACTCATGATATATATATATATATATATATTTTATTGTAGTCTCTTTAACATGATTGTTACTTTCTTAAGTCACCTAAAAATATTTTTCATGTTCCCTAAGTTGATTCACATGTAGAGATTTGATTGAACTTGTGTGCGTCCAAAGCATAATAGAGCAAGTTCATTGCTTTATCATTTATGTGTGCTTTCTTAAAGTATTCATCATTCCATTCATTTTTCGATGTGTAACGAGGGACACCATCTATCATAATATATGGCCTATAAGGCCCTTCTTATATTGATATTCACATCTTATATCCTTTAGTTTCAATGAAGATTTTTATTTAAGCTTTCCAATAACTATATTTGGTGTCATTGAAGAATAGAGGCCTATGAGTGGATTGACCTTCTCTAGGATTTTATTCCTATGACTACCTGTTGCACCATTTTAACAAGGTTTTAGAAATGGATCTTGAACTATTTAAAAAAAAATGAAGAGCACCTCCTCTAATACCAATTGTTCCATGGATATAGGTTATATCCATCCATGTCACCAAAAAATGGTACCCATTAGACTAGCCACCCATTGCCTCCATCAATCCACTGACTCCTATGGATGGAGAATCCTACTTTAGTGACATAGACCAAGTGGTACTTGTCAAAGATGACAAGATCAAACAAAGATAGGAAAGTTACATTAAAAAAATGCTAAATAACAAATACCCTAAGAATATAGGGACTAAAATTATTGTAAACCCAAAAAAAGTTGGCATTATAGATATGACCGCGAGATTAGAATACCTAAAGGGAAAGAGGCATTGAAAAAGATGAAATTAGGAAAGGCACTGGGGCATGATGGTATACCAATAGAGGTTTGGAAGTATATGGGAGATTCTGGGGTAGTTTGGTTTACAATATTGTTTAACAAGATCATGAAATCAAAGAACATGCTGGATGAATAGAGGAAGAGCTCTATTGTACCAATTTACAAGAATAAAACTTATGAGTCATGCCATGAAACTTTTTGCAAGAGTGAAGGAGAAGAAGCTACACCATGAGACAACTGTACTAGAGAACCAGTTTGGTTTCATGCCTGGGAAGTCTACCATGGAAGCTATTTTCCTAATTAGACAACTGATATAGAAAATAGGGAGATGAGGAAGGACCTCAACATGGTCTTTATTGACTTAGAAAAGGCTTATGATAGGATCCCTAGAGAGTTAACATAGTGTGTGTTGGACGGAAAAGGGCTTTCACAATTGTATATAGACATAAGTAAGGATATGCATGAGGGAACAGTAACAAATGTTAGGACCAATAGTTAAGAAATTGGTGACTTTCCTATCACTATAGGATTGATCCCATACCTTTTCACATTGGTTATGGATGAGTTAAGAAAACATCTATACAAGGAGATTCCATCATGCATGTTATTTGCAAATGATATAGTTTTGATTGATGAGACAAGGGAGCTAGAGTTATTGAAAGACACATTAGAACCTAAAGTATTTGAAATTAGTCGAACTAAGATAGAATATATGGTATGCAATTTTAGCAAGGAGCAGTAGTGGAGCACCAGTAAAGATTGATAACCAAGAAGTCCCCTTAAGAGAACACTTCTGATACTAGGGAATGATAATTCATGAGTGGAGAAATTGAGAGGGAGGTTATCCAGAGAATGTATAGATGTGCCTCTGGAGTTTTGTGTGATCAAAGTGTGCCATTCAAATAGAAAGAAAAATTCTATAGGATAGCTATAAGGCTGGCCATGCTCTATGGATCAAAGTGTTGGGCAGTTAAGGGACAACATGTACATAGAATGAGTCTCACCGAAATGCAAATGTTTAAATGGATGAGAGGCAAGACAAGAAAAGATCATCATCATCATCATCATCATCATCATCATCATCATCATCATCATCATCATCATCATCATCATCATCATCATCATCATCATCATCATCATCAAGTCCTTATCCCAATTAGGGGTTGGCCACATGAATCTTTTTCCTCCATTCCACTCTATTAAATACCATGGCTTCATTTAGTCCCGACGTTTTTAAATCTTTTCTCACCACTTCTATCCACGTTCTTTTGGGCCTTCGCCTTGCCCTTTTAGAACTTCTACTTGTATTGCCTCACTTCTTCTAACTGGTGCCGTCGTTGGTCTCCTTTGAATATTTCCACACCATCTAAGTCTAGTCTCCCTCATCTTGTTACCTATTGGTGCTATCCCTAAATTTCCTTGAATATTGTCATTTCTAATTCTATCCTTGTCTTACCACTCATCCATCTCAACATCCTTATTTTTGTGACACTCATCCTATGAGTATGATGTTCCTTAATTGCCCAACACTCTGATCCATAGAGCATGGCTGGCCTTATGGCCATCCTATAGAATTTTCCTTTTAGTTTGAGTGGCACTCGTCGATCACACAAAACTTTAGATGGGCATCTCCATTTGTTCCAACCCACTTGGGCTGAAATATTAGGGTTATTTAAAATATACTTTTTCTAAAAGTATAATCAAATCATAAGACATGTAAAATTGAAATTAAACTTAGAAAACCCTTCAAAATGACTGTAAGCATGACAAATTTCAAATTCGGATGAGAAATCCTTAAGTTTCTTCATTTCTTGGACAAAAGGGGTAAAATAGTAATTTTACCCAAAAATCAAAATATCCCAAAAATCAAAATATGAGACATCAAAATTTAGAATGTACTGAGAAATACAAATTCAACGCCACTAAGTACACTCAAATCCGAGATCGTGGGAATAAAACCCAAAATTTTATGCATAAATGGCAAAACGGTCTTTTTAGACCATGTGGGGCCCACATTGGGCCTACAAGGGACCCAACAACCAATTTTGTCAGCAGCCCATGTAAATCATGGCTCAACAAATATCAGGTGGTCTTGGGAAAAAAAAATTAGGCAAGGGGAAGAAAAAAATAGAGCATTGAAGACTCTCATGCCATTTAATAATAAAAAAATAAAATATTATAATCATGAAAAAAGACCCAAAATGCCTATAAATATAACCCCAAAAATCCTCATAAAATCCCCACAAAATTCTCTTCACTCTCCTTGAAAAATTAGATCTAGATCTCTCCCCCAAAACCCAAAATTTTCAAGAGATAGATCTCTTTTCAACTTGTTTTTCTTTTTAGATTGGAACAAGAGACCTAAAATCAATTAGGCACTCTGTTCCAGATCTAATTTGATCAATTCCACCATCCAAAACCTCCCATATTTGCAAGAAAGGTGGATTTTAGGCCATATCTTCACCAACAAGGTATTTTTTTTTTAAAATTGGGCATATAACCGAGGTTTTCTCTCCAATCAGGTTGGTGAAAATCCTTTTCATAGATGTTTAGTACTATTTTATATAATTTTTATTTTATTGTAATTTATTTTGGTAATAAAAAGGTAAAAATAAAGTAAACAACAGAACCCTTAATTATGGATGATAGAGTGCTCAGATAAAAAATCTGACTGGATCAATCGATCTAGAAGGGTCCAAAACCCCTAGGGTAGAATTTTCATAAAAATCAGAGACGTTTTAGGCCCTCAATTGAAAGAGGATTGATTGGACGGTCCAGAATGGACTGTCTGATCTCCGGATCAAACGGTGCCCAAGACGCACACGTGACGTACTAACGGAATTCCGTGTATACTGTACATGGAGTGTCATCCCAAGCGAGACGATGATGCGTCCGTCAAATGCACGAGCGGACGTGCCTAGCGATAGCCCGGTTTGCGGGCGCGCGGATGATGGGCGTTCCACTCATCCCGTCCACGTCTGTGGACGCCTCTCAAGGGCGCTTCTTCTAGTCATTTGAGCAGATGCACCCGACGACCCGCCTTGTTCATTCCGCCCGACTAATCTGGGCCGTCCGTTCCTTGGGCCCAGATCAAATCTAGGCCCTAGGAAGGACTGCGAACTTCCAACTTCAATTTCGGAGTCATCTGAACTCCAAATTGAGATCGAAAAGAAGCTATGGAAATCTTAAAACCTCTATTTTCTTATGAAATGATAAAATAGACATGTTATTCAGTAAAAACTTTCTGTATTAAAGAAATAAGTTTCCAATTACCTAGATTTTCAAGATTTGAGATGATCAGATCTTAAAAACATGTTTTAATAATGATATACTATTGAAATAAAGTGAGATCTATGGTTTAATTGGATATATATGAGATATATTAAGGGATCTACCCATTATGGTAGAAAAACCCTAAAAATACAAAGGGACCCACTTGATCAATGAGATCAAGTGTGATCAGACCCTCGAGATGGAAAGAATAAATGCTGATATGATGAAATCCAAGGAAATCATGAATGGATTATGAAAAAAATAGATCAATATGATCTTTTGACCTTAATAGAGAACATTTCCTAAATACAACTAAAATCCTTAATCAAAGAAAAACATCTAAGATCAAATGGTTGGATCATAAGTAAAGGTTTCTAAAAATGTTAATGTAATTAGTTTCATAGCATTTTAAATATGATTATGTTATAAACTATGCTAGTGCAACATTTAGACTTAGCATGATATGTGATTTCATTGTTATCATAAGGTGCTAGATTTAATTTAAGTACCTTGCCTCATTATCATAGAATGTTAAATTAGGTAGTTTTATGCTTTGAATTTATAATTGATTTATGGTTAAATGTTATTAGTAGATTTACTTGTTCTGAGATAAAGAGCATAAAACACCAAAAATGCATTCTAATGAGAAAGTAGAATTTCATGACACAAATAAGAATGGAGTACTTTGGACTTAATTAGTAAGGGCTATAGTTAGTAGGACAATATAAGGATTATCAAATCCTTGGCCCAAATTAGGAAAAGAATAATAAACCCCATGAATGACATTATAAATATTCATGGACTTAATTAAAATCCATTAGAAAGAGTACTTAGGGTAAACATGCTTATAGGAACCTTATGAAAGGTTGAGCTATGGTCATTCTAGTGAATGATGAACATAGTGGTTAAGGGGGTTATCTAATAGAGCCTCGCTCTTCCCCTACCTTCTGTTGACGTTTGTGAGGTCTAAATGCCTCCTTACATGATGATTGAAGTAACCACTTTGTGTTCACCCATTCAGCTAGTAAGCCTTAGCCAATTGGAAATAAGAGGAGCAGTCTAGATTTAGGCTTGAATAAGCTACCTTCAACCAGCACATTAACTGGTTGAATAATAATAATAAGAGCATAAAAGGTTAGTAAATTACCTAACCCTAATAAAAACAGTAAGTAAGATAAGGATGATCAAACAAGATCCATTAGATCTTGGATGATCAAGAACAATAAGAATAAGAACACTATATTGTACTTAGTATGCATGTTTATTAGTATACTTGTTATAGTTCATTAGATTAGATAATCCAAACCCTTGATCAAAGATGATTCAAGGAAGAAAACCAAGATCATCCTCCATAGGGATGATCCAAGAACTGAACTTAGATCAAAGAAGAACTAGATGATAGAAGATCTAGGACCTTGATCTTTATCAACATGTGTAGATTGTCAATCAAAGGATCTATGAAAGATCAAGATCAAGGAGATGAACATATAAAGACTTAGAGATAGAAAAATACTTAGATATGAATGATCTAAAGAGCATTCTAAACATCAGATCTAGTGATTAATAGGATTGTTCATAATTTATATATTGAAAATATGTATGGATGTGCAGCTTACATACATCAGTCAGGATCATGGAAGATTGGGGAAAAGAGATCAATCCTTAAAGGTAGGAGGATTTGATGAATGCATTTACATGAGATATACATGATTGTACTCATGATCTTATATTGACAAGAGTAATGATAATACTTGTACTAAATCTCTTTGAAACCTTATGATCCAACCAAACACATATAGGATGGTTAAGGACTAAACTATAAGTGAATAGGAAACTAGAAAATATTTCAGCCTTAAGTAAGCAGACATATGGTCTGATATATATGAAATCTATTTTACATACAAGCTTGGAGGCTTGTGAGTTTGTATTAATAGGCATAAGCCTAGGGGAATGCTATTGCTAGAGGAGTTATGAGGGTTTGACCACCCGCTCCTTGAAATTTGATGATATGGTGATACCTTACCCAATGAGAGGCTAAAAGTCAGGTGGTGGCAATTATGGGAAGGCCATCACTGTGAAAGTCTTGCCCACCCATATGGGCAGTGACATAATATTTTCTACCGTGGTATCAGTGGTGAATAGGGCAGTTATCTGAGCGCGCTAGTACGGATCAGACTGCAGCATAGCAACCTTTCTGATTATTTTGCACTATGATGCATATGAGAATAGGCATAGTGAAATGCCTTATGTTATAGCATAATGAAATGCTAGGTAATTGTATATTACCAATATTTCCCAAGAAGGGAAATTCCCAGTATAAGATTAGCTGTAATACTCAATTCTCAAAACGAAGAGAATTGATCAGCTGAGTTGGAAATGATATTTGACTATTTTCACAAATTTAACTGGTTTACCCATGAAGGGTATGTATGTATATAGATATACATAACTTACAAAGTAAAGAGTATGTTTAAGGATAATGAGATTATGAAGTATTGGAATTACCTTGTCAATTATTATGTTTCTTGAATCCCCTACCAAGCATTGCTTGCTGAGATATTGTACTTGTTGCAATATCTCAGATCCAGGGAAGGAGAGTTATGAGCTAAAGACTATAGATGACTTGAAGAGAATAATCTTCAAGGTATACCCTTGAAGACATGTATTTTTCTTTGTTGAGAGTTTTATTATATGATGAGCTTGAGTTTTGGATTATGTAATTTGGACAAGTATTGTACTAGATTTGGCTGTACTGTGAATCACTAGATGGATCCTAGAGTTTAATAAAAGTATATTCCTTCAATGGAATTTTATTTTGTACACAAATTGTACTTATGTTATGTATGAAGTGGTGACTTGGGTTTTCAAAACAAGTTCTAAAGAAAAGAATTTTCCCTGCTTTGTTTTGTGAAAAAATTTTACACTCTTAAGGGCCCTGCCTTTCAAAATACTTTACAAATCATGTTTCAAAAACCTGGGTCGTCACAAGTGGTAGCCCCCTGTACCACATGCAGTCGACATAGGGATGTTGCCCTTTTTGGGCGTGGTACCCATCCACCTAATAGTGGTAGAGGCTAGAGGCCAACCCAAACCTCTCGGCATAGCGCCCACGAGCTCATTAGCCTAAATCATATCAGATCAAACCAGCGAAAACCTCTTTTTCAAAACCCGTCCTCTTTGGGTCCCTCACAACTGCCTGGCCCTCACAACTGCCTACCCAACGTCTTTTGGGCACTCCAGCGTCTTTCGGTAACCCTCAAGGACATGCAATCTTTTAAAAACTCAATGCTCACAAAATATGCAATATATGTATTTGTTTGCAAAACATATCTATGCATAATGTATATGCAATCATTTTCAAAACGTATCTATGCATAATGTATATGCAATTATTTGCAAAACATATCTATACATAAAGTGTTTATCATATGTATGCTGAATTAAGTCATGCTAAACAAGTTATATAATTTGTACTTAAAACATGCATAAAACAATCATGGCTCTTTACAAAAAGTCTAGTAGCGATAGTGCACCTACCTCAAAGTCTCCTGGATTCGCGTCCTTTAGCACTCAACCTGTCCCTAGGCCTCATTTATAAACTCCTGGGTATAAATGGGTACAAGGAGTCCTTATTAGTTTCATTCTATTTAGATCGCTAGATCTGCTTATTGGGTCCACGGTCCTTGCTTAATTCATTGCCAGGCTAGATCTTATGATATGGATCTACTTTCCAATAGTTAAACTCTGCAATTTATCCTTTAATCCTAATTTTTAAAGTCTCATTGGGTTTGCGTGTCTCAGTTCCCAGGACACTCGTGCATCCTGGTTGGACCGCGACCGCCTCACGTGCATGCGTTCCCAAAGGCCGTGCCAGGGACCGCATTTTGCACACGCACATGCATGCTCAAGTGACGCGCTATGACGCTCATCATCGCACGGATGCACCTTGTAGCATGGCGCGTCTCAGCTCCCAGGGTACCCCGTGCACCCTGGTCGAGCCAGGACCCGTGCCCCATGTCGCGCTCGCACCCGAGGGCCGCACTTGGGACAGTGTACACACTGTTGTACACCTGGAGCCCCTCCCTGGGACCCTGTCCCAAGCGCACATGGAGCAAGGCGTCCCTGGGACGCCTGGCTTGTGCAAGGTCGTCTGGAACTGGCTTGGGGCATTCTTCCGGCCAGGAATTCCTGTTGGAAGCGCTAGATCTGGCATGGATCTAGCTTGAAAAGTGGAGGAACCAGAGAAGGGAGGTAAGGACGTCTTACCTGGGCAGCCTGGGGAGTGCCCATTGCCGGTGATGGAACCCCATTTCCATCTGAGACCCTTTCTCCCTGGATTTCTGTGTTTGTCCGAACCCATGAAGGGGAAAACCCCAATGTCAAACCGGAACAAGAGGAGAGAGGGGGAAATGGGAACGGGATAGCCGGCCTGACTTAGGCCTGGCCATTGCCGGAAAATGCAGAGAGATGGGTTTTTGATTTTTTCGGAAACCCTAGTCTCAAACGGTTGGAAAAACGCCGGAAAACTTGTGTTTTTTGGAGAGGGGAGATGGGGATTTTATAGAGGGGTGAAGGCGGTGCCCTTCAATGGCAGTGCCACCATGGCGGTGGCAGATCCCTCTTGAAAAATCAGGATTGATGGTTTTCTGGAGGGTTCTTGAGGTTGAAGATGACAGGGGGTGCCGTTATCAAAATGGCCCCAGTGTTTTTCGTCCTTTTTCGTTTTTCTGTTTAATTTCCAGAAATGCCCTTATCTTTAAATGGCTGTAACTTCTTCATACGAACTCTGTTTTAGGTGATTTTTGAGGCATTGGATTCGATTTTTTGAGTAGAATCTAATGGTACTAATTTCCTTACAAATTCCTTCATTTAATATTTTAAATAAAGTGAAACATTTAACTCAGTTTATTTCCTATAAAATGTTCAATTTTCATTAAAAATAGTGTAAATTGCTCGGGCATTACAGCACCCTTGGCCCCTTACTTAGCCAAGGTTGTCCTTCTTGTTGCCTGAAGCCATATATAGGATGTCATCCTTTGTAGCAGTGATGCTTAGAGTCCATGTAGATGATGTTTCTTGGGTCAACTTTTCTTGTACAATTTAATTATAAAAGCATGATCAATACCATTAATTGATATATTCTTATTTTATATATTTTTAAAATAAAACAAGGGTAGACACATGCAACCACTTTGTTCTTGTTTTGAAATTACCACAAGTATAGATGTAAAAGTATGGCTTAATGCCATGAGTAGTCAATTTGAAGAATAGGAATTTAATTGAAATCTAACTTAAATTATTCTAACCTAGCCAAACAATGAGAAATAATTATGAAGATATAGTCAACTACCAATTACTCTAAAAAGGGTAAATTAATTGAATGATGAAAGTATAGGGTTTTGGGATCCACCACATTATCAATTTAGCATCCATATATAATAATTCTTGATTTAGTTCACACATGTTAAATAACAACAATGCAATATCAACATGGAAAACGTGTTAGTAAAAGTCCAAATTTACTTATTTTCTCAATTTTAATGATATCATCATCATCATCATCATCAAGACTTTATCCCAATTAGGGGTCAGCTACATAAATCTTATTCCTCCATTCCACTCTATTAAATACCATGGCTTCATTTAGTCCCAACGTTTTTAAATCTTTCCTCACCACTTCTATCCACGTTCTTTTGGGCCTTTCCCTTGCTCTTTTAGAACCTTTAACTTGTTTTGCCTCACTCCTTCTGACTGGTGCCGTTGTTGGCCTCCTTTGAACATGTCCAAACCATCTAAGTCTAATCTCCCTCATCTTGTTACCTATTGGTGCTATCCCTAAATTTTCTCTAATATTTTCATTTCTAATTCTATCCTTTCTTGTCTTACCACTCATCCATCTCAACATCCTCATTTCTGTGACACTCAGCCTATGAGTATGATGTTCCTTAACTGCCCAACACTCTAATCCATAGAGCATGGCTGGCCTTATAGCCATCCTATAGAATTTTTCCTTTAGTTTGAGTGGCACTCGCCGATCACATAAAACACCCGATGTGCATCTCCATTTGTTCCAACCCACTTGGATTCTCTGGGTAACCTCCCTCTCAATCTCTCCACTCTCATGGATCAATGATCCTAAGTATTGGAAGTGGTCTCTCATGGGGACCTCTTGGTTATCAATCTTGACTGGTGCTCCACTTGTATTTAGTATGAATTCAAAGCACAACTTGTATCTTTTACAATCACAAACTATCAAAGAATCATAGTAATTATATTTAATCATAGATTAGTCTTTAGACTATGGAAAATACATCATAATTTCGATGACAAGACTACTAACTATGTTTTTTCAAATTATGTAACATATCCATAAAAATTATTAACTAAAAGTCTTGAATAAATTAATCGCTTATACATGAGTAAAAATAATGGCATAATGTGGTTTCATCCTCCCTTAGATCAATGATTTAGCTCCTCCTATGAAACATGAAAAAATACACTTAAAAGTTCATTCTAAAACTATTACTAAATATGAAGAAAATAAAAAGAAAGAAAAAAATTTCCCACATCATATTGATTGGCTAGGATCTTAATGAGTCACTTATCGAGCCATGGCCAAGAATATCAATCTTAAATTTCAACAAAATCAGAAATAAAATCGAGCACAAATTGCACTTCAATAGTGTAATAGTAAACTAGAAAGTGATGTAGCAATGGAAAGAGTAAAGATTTTCAAGCACATGATCTAAACTAAAATAAAAATTGAAAATTGATATCAAAATCAAGTTCTTGAACAATTTTAACAAAGATCCATTAATTAATTTATAAAAATAATACAAAATGAAGGATAAGTAAATTGCGCTTGTATTTGTAGAGAGTGATACTAGTAATTCACACTTTCAAGAACTTTCTTGTTAACAGTATCTGTGTGATCAACTGCACCACTTTGGTCACTGATTTTGACCTTTTCCCAATGGAATTTTGCAATGAAACTTGGTGTCTGACACAATGGGATGGCTGTGAATCCAATGGAATCAACCATTAAGATTTTTGTTGAGTGATGAATTAGAAAATTAGACACAAATACTCCTTATTCACTAGTTGCATGCATTGTTATATTCTTCCTTTTTCTCTTTCATTCTCTGAATTTTCTTCCTTTATTTTCTCCCTTATCTTTGATTTGATTTGATTTGATTTGATATATATATATATATATATAGATCATGGAAAGGGTGGGTTTTTTTCATTATTTCCCCCTCTAATCTCTCTTTCTCCCCAAGAAATTCTAATCAAGTAGAGTTTCTAACTTGACTTGGTTTCTAACCTAGGAAACCTCTTAGATTACGAACTTTCCTATTGTTTATCTCTAACTCCTCCAAGCAACCCTTGTAGATGGTGCTTTTGACTTAAAACTTTAGAAGCATATAGCATTTCCTTCCATGATCACCATGGCATGCATCTAGAATGTCCAATCTTCTAATCTTCAATATATTCTATAACACCTAATCTCAAATGTCTAGTATGTTTCCTTTGATCTTACCCAAAAAATAATAATTTTGAATGATCCAAGCATTGATCATATCTATCTTGTTGATACGTTCACATCCATGACCAGTCGTGCTTAAGATGCCACTTTTTAAGAAATTTTTTAGAGTGTTCTTGATCTTCAAGGCTTCACAGCTTAGATCACCATTGATTTTCATCTATCCACTACTAATCTTGGGATCCTTAGACATTTCAACCATTTATAATTGGAAAATGTTGAAACTTGAGCTATTGTTGTTGAATTTTGATCACAATCATTTGGATTAATCTAAGCCATCCATTTTAATTTAAGCTTGATTAGTAATTTGGAATGTTGTTCGACCACTTGTTTGTGACACTATGTGAACTTTGACATGTGGATCAGAGGAATTTCTTTCATCTCGGACCAACTTCCTTTTTTGGGCTTCAAATCACAAAAAATGTGCATTTTTTCAATTCATCGATATTACAAAATACAAAATAAACCCTAATTAATGATAAATTAAGTGATTCCTAGGCTAAAATTGTAATTTTTAGGGATATTATATGTAATAATTATATGTGTATCAAATACCCCCATGCGTACCTTTTTGCTAGTCTTTAAGAAAAAAATACAAAAGAGAAGAAATATGAAAACAAAAACAATCAAAATCCTAACCAACCACTTTAGTAGGTGCTTCTGTCTGTAGTTAATGTATGCAAAAAGCATTTGAACCCCTAAATTATCTCTAGTAGACAAGTTATAGTCTCACAATGGTTTCTAGAAATAATAACCATAAATAGTCCAACACTTGTATGATAGTCCCTTTATTTGTCTTAGAGAATCTCTTTCATTCACTACACATTGAATATCCAACTTTAATATGTTAATAAAAATGAACTGTAATTCAAAATCATGTCCATATACTAAAGATAATCCATTATTAATCAAGCCTGGGAATGTGTGTCTATGTGAATAGCCAATATATATACAATTGTCAGTCTTTAAATAAAATATAACGTACATTACCTTCCAAAAATATGTTTCGACTTCAAATTTCACAAGATATAATCAACACTCATAGAGAAATCACTCTAAAATGGGTGATAGTACTCTCCTCGAAATATGAGTAGAATATTGGATATCAAAGACAAATTATCTCACATATACCATGAGATAGAATGGTATTTAAAAATTGATGACCGATCTCATGGAAAGGACATCAACTATTAAGAATGTTAAACCTTAGTATATCCCTACTCATTTATTTCCACATCTAAGCGATACAACTCCTAAGATCAAGATAGGTCTTTTACTAGGATGAAACATAAGGCTTAGGATAAGGTTTATGAGAGAAAGTGTTATAAGGGTCAGCTAAATGTTTTAAATAATATGTAAAGTTCTTCCAATAAAGTACTCACAATATTCTTTTCACACATGTGAGAGTGAACATTCTCTCTCTCTCTCTCTCTCTCTCTCTCTCTCTCTCTCTCTCTCTCTCTCTCTCTCTCTCTCTCTCTCTCTCTCTCTCTCTCTCTCTCTCTCTCTCTCTCTCTCTCTCTCTCTCTCTCTCTCATCTTTCTTACTCATTTGAGCATTGCCTTTTGCCACTTTAAACCATTCTAATGTTCATCTCGTCAACTTCATCAAGATATTTCCAATCATCTCTACATATTTCCAAAACACAATGGGTAACATATGTATTGTAGGGTTAAAAATGGGTAATGGTTAATTGACTAATAAGAAAAGGCTTAAAGGTCTAACTAGTAAAAAGTAACTTAGGGTAGGCTAAAGGCTTCGAATTAGTAAAAAATGACGTCTATTATCTCCTAGGTTTCATATGACTTAGATGTGTCCATAAACTAAAGAAATATCTAGTATACTCTTTACTGATAAGTCTCAATAGTTTAGCAACTACGAATTAATGTCTACTAATGTAATGACCCAACATTTTGGAGACATTTTGTATAAAGAACAAACATAATGGGATGTACTAATGATCTTGTAACTTGACTATTTTGGAATAAATATATGTTTATTACATGTTTAAGGGTCTAATTAGGTGGTTGAATGTTTGATCAAAATTCACATAGGGAACTTAGGAATTTGTGAATAAAATTAGTACCACTAGATACTACACACAAAATGGAATCCAACGCTCAAAGAACGATGAAAACGGAGCTTGTACGATGAAGTTATAGGCGTTAGAAGATTGAGGGCATTTTGGTAAAATGTACCTAAAAACGAAAAAGTCAAAAACAGTAGGGGGGCCATTTCAATAACGGCACCCCCTGTCTTCTTCCTCCTCTAGCCTTCTCACGATTTCTCCAGAAACCCCCGGTTTCCAGAGATTTCCACCACCGCCAATGGCGGTACCGCCATTGGTAGCACCACCTTCTTCCCTCTATAAATACCCTCCACCCCTTCTTCCCAAATCGCACTTCTCCTTTCCAATTTCTCCCAAAACCATATCTTGCAATAGGGGTTTGGAGGCGAGTTCAAGGCCTCGTTGAGTCGCGTGGATGGCTCCCCAGGTACGTCTCTCTTCCCCACGTCATTCTCCTCTCTTCCCTCACTCTTTTCCCCAAGGTTTTGGGCTAGATCTGGGCGTCTCCCAGTCGGAGAACGCCTTGGTAAGCAGGGTTCGTTCTAGAACCCTCAACCCACCAACCATGGTTCCGGCGGTAGCCGAAACCACTGACCAGGGTGCCGTGCCAGGCTGCCCAAACTAGCCCCCGATCCCCTTTCCTTTCCTTCCCAACCCAGATCCACGCAGGATCTGGGTGCTTTTTCGGCCGGACATCACCGGCTTTCCGTGACCCAAACCAAATGGGTGAAAACCCGTCAAGAGAGAGAGAGAGAGAGCCTCCCAGGGGCGCACGAATGTCCCAGGGTGCACGGCGCAATCCAGGACTCCTGGCTTGACGCACACCCATGCCAAGCTCCCTGGGGGTTGTCCTCGCGCACGTGTTGCGTGCGAACAGTTTTCTTGGCTCGACCAGGACTCATAGAATGTCCTAGGAGCCAAAGCACTCCATAACTATGCCTAAGACGCGTCCACGCAATAGTGCACACCCTGGCACACCATTCGGATGTGTGCATATGACCCAACTTGGTTGCGGTGCGACCAGGACTCACGCATCTACTATAGAGCGCGCATTCTAGAACTATGGCGCGCAAGACCCTAAGCGCTAAATTTGGAGCTTGTGCAATAAAATAGCATAGATTAACGCATAGATCTTATGTTTGAACATCATTCAGGACCTTACCAAGATATTCTCGAACTCAAGGTGAAGACAGGCACGAGCGGCGTAACAACGCACGAGTTAGGTAGTCTGATCCTACTCTGTTTTCAAAATACATCCTAAACGTTCATTAAGTTACTTGTTTTACTACTGTATTAAGCATGTGTTTTAAACTATGTTGTTCTTATACAAGTATGCGGGACCTACTTGCATGATTTATGTATTTGAAAAATCTTACATTAATTGAAGAATGCCGTTGAGAAATAATGTTTTTATACATGTTACGGATTCATGGAATTTTACGTAATGCTTGCATAATTTGAAAACAAAGCCATAAATTGCATGGTTTATATTGATTTGAGTTTTGGACTATGTATGGTTTTGGGCTATTACGTCCAGTGGGCACTATGCTGAGGGGTATGGGTTTGGCCTCCCGGCCTCTACCACCGAAAAGGTGGATGGTATCGCTGCCAAAAATGGCATTGTCCCTTCCCTGATTGCTGTGGTCAATAGGGACTACCACTGGAGGTGTTCACGGCACCCTTTCAGGGACATATCCATAGTCGCCATGGAGGCTATGGTGGATTGGTCTCTAGATACTGGAGACATGCGATCCAGAGTGGTTCTGGTCACAAGCATGGTGACCCTATGATTTCAGTAGTATGGATATGCATATAGCATTTAAATTGGTCGTAAACGAGTACTCGTGACCAGATGACTTGAGATCGGTGCATGTTACTTCGTGATGCTATCATTTACTTCATATGTAGACTACTTTAAGTATTTTCTGCTCATTATATACTACACATGGATTTGACATATGGTGTAGATCTCATAACCGGGATATGGTGAATCTATTGATTTTGACTTTCTAAACTCAGATATACTGTTAGTATTGCATACTAACTCATGATTGATAAAGAATTTCAATAGATGGAATTACTTACACTTTATGCATACATTTGTGCACCCATTACAAATTTAGCATGACTTTCATGCAGCCACTTTGAACTCTGTATGATGCATTGCTATGTTTTCAAAAAGGGTAGTGTCAGGTTACCTACTGAGTATGATAAATACTCAACCCAATCTATTATTTTTCAGATCAAACAAAAGACAAATAGAAGAAACATCAGGAGGCGTTAGAACCAAAGTCAAGTAGGCAAAGGTACGATTTAATTAGTAATTTCCTTTGGTAACTACTATAATCTTAATTGTAAGTATTTGTTGTAGCTGTGGATGTGACTAACAATCCTGGGAGTGATTACTTGTTTTGATTTGATTTATAAATTGCCATGACACTAGCATTGAGCGTTCATTTTGACACTCGGGCTCTTTATACAATGTTCTTTGATTTGATATATATGTAGATTATGGAGAGGTGGGTTTTTTTAGTAGTTTTCTCCTCTAATCTCTCTCTTCCCAAACAAATCTAATCAAGTAAAGTTTCTAACTTGAGTTGGTATATAACTTAGGAAACCTCTTATATTAAGAACTTTCCTATTGTTTTATATCTAACTCCTCTAAGTAACCCTTGTAGAGGGCATTTTTTACTTCAAAACTTTATAAGCATATAGTAGTTCCTCGCTTGCTCACCAAGGCATGCATCTAGAATGTCTGATCTTCTAATCTTCATTCTATTCTCAAGATTTGATCTCACATGTAAAATGTTCCTTTTTGTCTTGGCCCAAAAATAGTAATTTTGAATGATTTAAACCATTGATCATGACCATCTTAATGATACCATCACATCCATGACTAGTCATGCTTAAGGTGACACTTTCAAAGATATTTTTTGTAGTGATGTTGGTTGTTCAAGGTTTGATGGCCTACATCGCCATTGATTTTCATCATTCCACTACTATTCTTGGGATCCTTAGACATTTCAACCATTTATAATTGGAAAATGCAAAATATAGATTTATTGTTTTTGAATTTTGATCTAAGCCATCCACTTCAATCTAAGTTTGACTGATGATCTTGAATGTTGATCAGCTTGATCTAATTACTTATTTGTGACATAGAAGAATTGCTTTGATCTTAGAGTAACTTCCTTATCAGGCATTAAGTAACCAAAAATGTGCATTTTTTTCAATTCCACCCTAATTTGGTAAAATACAAAATAAACTCTAACTAATGGATAAATTAAGTGATTTCAGTGTTAAAAATATAATTTTTAGGCATATTATATATAATAATTACATGTTTATCACACTTACTATTCAATAATAGTTTATGCAATAGCTTTCTTTTTAAAGGTTTGGACGCTACACCCCTTTGAATGCACCATTTTCCATAGGATGGTGAGGTTAATGGGATTTATGGTCCTAGCTTTTTTTTTAACTATCAAGAGAGACACTAAAGTTAGGCAATCAAGTGTAACTGTTGTATAATTAGAAGGAAATGAACTCTCGTAGATGCACACTTATTGTTCTTCTAGTGTAGCCAAACTTGGAGAGGTAGTGCTGCACGTGATTGGTTGCACACACCTTTCTCCCTCAAGCACTCTTTGCTTACACATTTGATGTGATGAAATTTACTTAATTAAGTGCAATTAGATGTCATAAGTTAATTCGGTGAAACACTAGTTTAACATATACCTCAAATTTAGGAGATAGGTGGCACTTTACTATTTCATTCCAAGCATCCTGGTCAATGATGTTGGAATAAATGTTAAGGACTTTGTACAACCTCAATAGATCATCTATATATGAAATTATGTAGTTGAGAGCAAGGTAAGTCTTTCATTTTCTCTATTATTCATTAGATCCTTGCAATGCATGCATCTTCTTGTCATCAGGTACATTGAAGGCGGACTACAAAGTAGAAACATGCATGCTACTCTATTTGGAAATAATAAGATATGGTACATACTATATTATATAATACAGAGCATCTACATACTTTCACCATCTCCCATATTGAATATTTGATTATTGGTGACACGTATCTCTAATCATCAATCATAATAAGCACTACGCTTCTTAACGTGTTGTAAAGATAATTGATATAAGACATTAAAATATCACCATCTCTTTCCCCTTACTGTGATACTAGCATCATATTTTATTCTCTTTGACTTTCTTTTCATAATCTTTTCAATCATTGTCTGCCCTTTGGCCTTTCTCTTATGAGGGCCGCTCAAGTTGGACTTTGTCCATGTTCTTGATGTTCTTCACATTCCATTTTTCCTACACAAGGAAAAACATTTCATTTAAAAAGAAATGCATAAAAAATCACTTCTATGTTCAATAATTAATTTATTATCATTCTGAAATGGAAATTCTTTTGCAATATGTCATAAAACAGTAATTCTTTTCAGAATCCAATCTAGTTTGAAAGAGTCACCATACCTATATATGTATAACCATGCACATATACATTCTAGTGTTATACCTAAAACACTCATATAGCAAACAAGAATACAATGAAATTAGAACAATAAAATCAAATCCACGTAATGCATTTAAAAACACAAGTCGAGTGGATTGTTGAGGTGGTTAGCATACTCATAGGGAGATCAAGATGTTCATGTACTAAACAACAAATTTTAATAATCACCCTACATTAATAGCCTCATTTTAGAACAATCATTTATGATAAAATTGAAGAAATTTAGAACTATAACAGTGATACTCTATGCATAGATTAGTTGTGGCCATTAGGTTTCATGTTCTAAAATGTACAATATGAGATCATCCTTATTGGATCAAGCTCAACTAGTGATTCATTTTAAGTTAAATTACCCCACAATAAATACAAATTGTACATTTAAAGCCATTAATCAATGGTTCAAATCTTTCTTACATCAAATGAGAATCAATATTAATTGTAGACTTATTTTCTATCATCAATTATTAAACATAATCACACAATCTTGGGTAGAGATTGCTGATCTCATTTTTTTAGCCATGGATATGAAATTAGAAAATTCACCATTTGCTAGAAAACTTAGATCCATTCCTCTTATTGTTGATCAACGATTCACATCAATCTACGTACAACTGGTATCACTGATCCACGTAGTTATAAACTATTGGTTTCATTGACCAATGACTTTAACCATTGATCAAGGATCCTATCCATGTTTTGGATTATCAAATCTATGGTGCACGTATCACTGACAATATTTGGTGGTTAGGTTCACAATTTTCTGGCCATCCAATAGCCAAAATTCAATATTATACATAAAAATAGTAAGTCAAGGTTCTAGATTTGAGACCATCCAACCATTAAAATATTAGATCTAATTTGATATATGACTATCAACCATAGATCTAACCATATAAAATATGAATTAGATCATTGATAAGTGTTTAGAATCATATGCAAATTACATATACTTGATCGACTAGAGCCAAACATACAGCTAGCTAGTTCTCATCGAAGTGCGTTGAGGTACAAAAATACTTAATTAGAATTGAGATCACATTCAAAGAGAAATACATCAAATATCTGGAGTTTCCTTTTGTATCCTAGCTACATAGATGATTAGATATGTAAGAAGCATGATTGGGAACTCTTTGATCATCTTTCACTGAGGAAGTTATATCTCATCTCTTCAACAAGTTTAGTAACGAGCATAATGGCCCTATTGTTTTGATGGAGAGAGGAACCTAAGATAGCATATTGTAATTCATAAATAAAAATAACACCAAAATAAGATATATCAAATGGTTACATAATATTCCATCTCAGTCTCTCTAATTACATCAATTGATGGTGTTGTTTTAATTAATACAAGCCTAGGATTTATTGTCAATAACTTGTCTATAAGATCAAAGAGCCAATTTGGAACCATCTAATAAAAATATGGCCTCTTTGTATTCATTTCACACCACACTCGCATAGGTCCTTTGATGGTAAAGCTTCAATATTAAACAAATCTAATTTAAATAGGAATTATAAGCTAAGACATTTCAATCAAAGAAACAACATGGTTCCTTTGACTCGCTAAAACTAACATTATCAATCTGAACTTCCTTTCCTAATCTCTTACTTAATATAATTCTTCAAGCAATGTAGTTATTCTTATAAGCAGATAGGAAATATTTATCGGTCTCATTGTCATTGGAACTTCAAGGTTCATCCAAATTGATAAGCACATGTTCATCGACAGTTTCATTGAATAATCTTTCTCATCATCAAACCCTAATTTTGGATGGGAGCTGCAAACCCTAACTTTGAATCTAGTATTTCCCCTTCTTTAAGTACTGTCTACCTCTAATTCCTTAAACTTTGTTGATCCAAGAGACAAGAAGCACTATACAAATTCATTCAATGCACCCTAGTTATTAATCCTCTCCATTTTTGTTTGCCCTTTGCCCTTTCACTTATGAGGGCTACTCAGCTAGAACTATTTTCAATGTTCTTGATTTTCTTCACGTTTCATTTTTCCTGAACAAGTAAAATATTTCAATTAGTAGCAAATTAAGTAGCAAAACATTAGGTTTTTCAATCTATTAAACCGGTAAAACTATAATAAATCATTAGCATATCAATTAGCAAATTAGTAACAAATCGATAATAATATAGTCGCAATTGTAGGCTCCCAAAATCTTTGCATATAGTAGTCAGTAGAATGTCAAGTTATCAATATGCTCAACATATTTGGATTCCTAAGTAACACGCAAGAAAGAAAAATAATAATAATAATAACCCCCACATGGAAAAAGGTTTTCTAGACTAAAAAGCCCTCTTTTTCACTAAAATCATATGAATTTTGCTAGAATCTTGACAATATAAACATGTTCTTAACCCCATCATTTCCAATCACAAAACCTCCTCCCAAATGCAACAATCCTCATGGAATTAACAAAAAAAAAGGGATAGAAAAGGGGGTTTAGTGTTCTTATCATGTTTTTTCAACCACAATGGTCAAAATCCACTAAGAGAGAGAGAGAGAGAGAGAATACATTGTCCTTCAACTAGTTCACTAAATGATGATAGTCGATGGAGAAGACAAGAAAGAAAGAAAGAGTTGTGACATCATGTTTTGTAAGCAAGGTTAGGTTTTTAAAGTTGGTTTTCCAAACTCATCAATAGAACCATGTTTTTTAAAGGAAATTTAAAAAAATCATATTCTTTATTAGGAATTTTTAAAAATGGTTACTAAATATTGTCTTCTTAACTATCATTTTTTAAAGATGATTTCTCTAACTATCTTCTTGGGGATTATTTTTTAAGATAGTTTTCTCTAACTATCTTCTTAAGCTCTCTCGCAAAATTTTTTTCACTCCCGCTAATGAATTTTCAAGACTGGTTTCTTTAGCCATCTTCTTAAAATTTATTTTTCTAAGAGAACTTTTTCATAACCATTTTTTTTCCAAGATAGTAGTGTAAAAGCAATATTCTTTTCTTCATCTTCAAAAAGTCCCAATTTTGGTAATATGTGTGTGATACTAGTGTGGAGGGTGCTTAGGTTGAAAACTATTTATATAAGGCAAAAAATTAAAATAATTATGTAAAAATATTTAATATGTAAAAAAAGGATTTGTCCCAAAATTTGCATGTATTCTTATTTATTTTTATTTGTGTGTGTGTGTGTGTGTGTGTATATATTTGCAGTTATATATGATGCAAGTATGTCACGAACAACCAACTTGAGAAGTCAATAAAGGGTTCTTCAGAATACAATAAGAAGAAGGTTTTTAAAAATCATATTAAAAAAGTGAAAAAATAAGATAGGTATTAAAAACTATCTTAAAAACCATGATGTTTTACTCTAGCAGCTCTCCCCCTCCTCCTAGACGCTAGCTACAATCCATTGTTCCGTACATCCACTGTTGGGACTTTCTTTAGAGAAAAAGAAGAAAGCAAAAAAAGAAGGGATAGTAGTGGAGTCTGATAGTTTCTCTTCCTCAGTATGAGTTATCAGCAATTGGTAAATTGTTTGATTTTCTATCCAAGGCCAAAAAACTTAATTAGCAATCTGAATGGCTGAGATTGTGCGATTATGTTTAATGATCGATGACTAAAAAATAATTCTACTACTAATATTAGTTGTCATTTGATCTAAATTTTTTTTGAAGCACCTATTAATAATATAAGATGCAAAATATATATTAATTGTGAGTTAGTTTTGCTTAAAAATAATTAGTAGCTAAGCATGTCTAATAAGGATGAGCTTGTTGTGCATTTTAGAACATGAAACCTGATTTCCATGACTAATCTATATATAGAATATCACTCTTATAGTTATAAATTGCTTCTACTGAGTGTGATGTATTGGTAGGGAGTTATAAAATTTATAACAAAATAAATTTAATTTAAAAAGTTAAAATTAAAGATGGATTTAATGAAGTGTCATTAAAAGCAATGTTTCTAAAGATGGTTCAGGATTTCCATCTTTAAAGATGATGTTTCCAAAGATGATTTAGGGTCTATCTTTAAAAATGAATTTTTTAATGGTAGTTCAAACTTCCCTCTTTAAAAATTACTTCAAATCAATGTTTCTAAAGATAGTTTAGGGGTCTATCTTTAAAGATGGTTCAAACTTTTGTCTATAAAGCTACTTTAAATTATGTTTCTAAAAGTAGTTTATATGTTTAACAGTAATATTTTCAAAGATGGTTTAGGATTCCATCTTTAAAAATGACATTTTTAAAGACAGTTCTAATTTTTGTCTAAAAGATGATGAGTGTTGAACGTATGTGGCCTCCTTAAAAATTTTTGGTTTTAAACCCATTTATTCCCCTCCCCTCACCTCCCATCAATCCTACAACCCTATAGCAATCTCCCTCCCACTATAGATCTATTGTAGCTCCCTCTTGGCTATCTCTCTCTAGGTCCCATGTGCTTGAAAAAATACAATGACCTTTGCTGCAACTAGGTAGGTTTCCTCTCTCTCTCTCTCTCTCTCTCTTGAAAAAACTTGACCTTCATTAGCAGTGATAGCTAACTATACCTCTTTATTAAGATTCCTCATTCTTGTGCACAACCATTGATAGATCTACACTGCCAATCGATAAGTAGGTGGTCTAACTAAACCAATTTCAATAATTCCTAAGAAGATTTTGATTAAATTCATGTATGATTTTGGTCGTACTATATGTCTGATTACATTCCCCCTAATTAGTGGGATTTGGAAAGAAGAAATGAGTAACTACTATTTTTCATGCTACTTTATTGATCAGTTCTTATTTTTTCCTCGTGATCAAATTAGGGTTTTACTTCTTTGTCTATTTGTTATTATCCTAGTTCTTTTTGTTTTCATCTTCTCTATAAAGTTAATTAGTTGTAGTTTGAATGTTGGGTCTTGTTATTTCGATGGTAGAAGACATTGCTAAGGATTTGGGTCACTCTGAAGATCTAGAAAGCTAATCCAAAGAAGAAGGTTTCAAGTGTTTGTTTCTATATTCATCTCTCACTCATTACCTATCATGAGTGGAGATGCTAATCATGCCAAAGTAGCTTAATTTGTTAGAGAACTTTTGTTTAGTGACCTATTATAAAAGAATTTTCACTATAGAATGATAATAAATGAATTATTGAACATAATGAATATAAAAGTGATTTCTAATGCTTTTTTGTTAAATAAAATATTTTTCCTTGTATAGGAAAATGGAACATGAAAGCATTAAGAACATGATGAACAATCCAACCTACGCGTTCCTCATAAGAGAAAGGGCAGAGGGAGAACAAAAATGAAAAAAATAGTATTAAGAAAAATTCAAAGGTAATAAAAGATGATGTCTAATACAACAATAAGGGTCAGAGATAGGTGACAATGCACCATCTTATATTAGCTATCTTTGTTACCTGGTATTAAGCACAGTGCCTGTTATGATTAATGATTGGAGAAATGTGTCACTAACAATCAAAGGTATAATATGGGAGATGGTGAAGGTATGTAATGCTCTGTATTATATATTATATAATATACTATATACCTTATCTTGTTATTTTGAAATAGAGTAACTTGCTTGTTTCTATGTTGTAGTCTACCTTTGACATACTTGATGACAAGAAGATACATGTTTTACAAGGAACTAGTGAATAATGGAGAAATCTGAGGCCTACCTTGCTCGCAACTATAAATGTCAAAATATAGGTTATTTATCAAGATTGTATAGAGTGCTTGACAATTATTCCAACATCATTGACCATGATGCATGGAATGAATTTGTAAAATGCATCTCTCTTGAATTTGAGGTATGTGTTAAACCAATGTTTGATTGAATTAATTATAACATATGATTGCTCTTAATTATGTACACATCAAATTTTTAGGCAAAGAGTGCGAAAGGGCAAAAGGTGAATGTGATCAATCATATGCAACACCACCTATCTAGGTTGGGATATGCCAAGCTAGAAGAACTAGAAGTAAGTATTTATAAGGGTTTATTTCTTTCTATATATATATCCTAGTTATAGATGTTTAATTACCTAACTTTAGGTTTTCTCTTAACAGTACAAGAAAGCTAGGACTATGAATCCCATTGTAGTGATTTTAAAGTTAACTCGCAAGTGCAAGAATCGGTTGTAGTATTCTCATGCGAAGAGGTCAATCCAACAAGGAATCAAATCAATGTGATGCTAGTGGTCCTTACTTTAAACTATGTAACCTAGAAAAATTTAAGAGACTTTAACCTAAACTAAGAATGAAAATTAGCACATGAACATGGAAATTATGCAAAAACTAGAAACATGCTAAAATTAAAAACATTCCTAAAGTACACTTTCTAAAAATAATACTTTCATAAACTAATTTTTTTTATAAATTTATGACTTTCCTAACTAAGGACTTCCCTAAACTGAAACTTTCCCAAAAATGTAATTTTTAACAACTTTCCTACACATGAAATTAAGCAACTAACTTAAGGAAACATGCACTAAGTAACAATTTTTCTAATCATGCAAATTCTAAAGAATGCAATGGAAATTAAGAGAATGAACTTAATAATTAACAATAAATTAACAACATGCTAACAAACTAATTAAGATAAACAAATGAACACAAACTAAACTACATTTCCTAACATAAATAAGTGTAACAACTTAGATCTAAATTACTCGACAATCACTTGAAACCATGCGTTCCAACCATGGGTTGCACACATGGTTTCATCATGACTTTGAGAATGAACTTCACACTTGTTGACATGAGGTATTAAACTAAAGGAACATGAGTGGCCAATCAAGTTAACAAAGCGATGCAAACTTCTACCCTAAAAGCCTTAAAAAAAAAGGTGTTCCACCAATTGATTGCATGCATGGTTTTGATTTGCTTTTAGGTTAGCTTGGTTGTAATGGCTAGAACAATAATTTGAAATTAACTACTCAACCATGAGATAAACATGTAAATTAAGCATCATCATCCATCAACTAAAGAAATTCCATAAAATATCAAATTATATGGCATAAAAAATGTTTACATGGATGATGTGTTCCACTCTATGTGAGTATGCACCATTCTTTCACCAAAAACTAGATATTAATAAATATTTTTTCTCCAACAAGCTTGAGATTCAAGGGCAATTCTAATGGAATAATAATGCAGTACTCAAAACAAACCAAGGAAACAATGCTAAAGTTCAAGAAAACTAAAAGAAAAGTAATGGCAATGGAAAGATTAAATTCAAGGTGACTTCCCTACACTGTCACTTCAAGGGAAAAACCAACCTTGAATCTTAGTCTTTAGGCAAAGAGAAAGGAATTGCAAACATGAACTAGCACCAAAGTAATTAAGATCAAACAAATAAAAGCAAGAAAGATGAACCAACCTTTGAAAGACAAATCAAACACCCAATCACTAGGTGTGGAATAGTTGAGAAGATGTAACACACCTTATGAAAGAGTAGCAGCCACCCAAAAGGAGAGAAAGTCTAAGAAAAAATAAGGAAGAAGTGGGATTAAGAAGAAGATGGCCTCCTCCAAGTGTAGGAGGCGTCCTTTTCCTCTGTGTGAAAGAGTCCCAACTTTGGTTGTTTGTTGGACTTTTATAGTTTTTCTCTTGTAATTTCTTGGGTGACCTAAGAATAAGTGTGGTGGTGATGGGAAACACCAATGGATATAATCCATAAAAAGGAAAATTTGGTGATATCCCACCTTGCCAATAAAATATATTGAAAAAGGAATTAAGCCGGGACAGTGACTTGCCCATTTAGCAAGTAGGGTACCATCAAGGATCAAAATGGAGGTCTTACTATTATAGATTGGAAGACCAAAAATCTTAAGACCATTATTTAGTCACTACCTTTAGAGTACTGTTGACTAAATAAAGGTATCCCACCCTAATTAATCAAATATGTTAGTATCTATGAGACAGTAGTCTAAGTTATATACTCAGAGGAATATTATAAGTATTTAGACATGAGTTTTCCCTGAAAGAAGTTATTTATTAGACTAAGATATTTGGGAGTCTGAGGTTAGTTAATTAAACTACTTCATGGAAGAGCTACAAGTACAATAAATACAGTAACAACTGAGACATAAGCAAAAATAAGGAGCGATCTCCACCAGTGAGATAGATTTTTCCAAACCTGAATAGATACCATGACAAGGTGAAGAAATTACTATGGGTCTGAAAAATACTGCTGACTTGGATTGAAAAGAAAGGTAGATAAGTACCGATCACTTTAGAGACCCTTGAGCTTATGACAAAGATATATCTGGAAAGAGATCAAAAGGTAATCAAATAAAGTCTTTCTATATGTCTATGAAAATGTTCCATGCTTACCTGAGTGATTTTCAAATTTGATGATTTACTAGCTTCAGCATAACTTGATGTAGTAGTTATTGAACGAGAACTACAATTATAAGCTAAGTATGAGGAGGCACTGGAAGGATAAACTTTGAGGAATTGAGAAAATCACTACTTATGAGGATACCTCCTGACAATGCAGACTGCATGATTGATGATAAAGCCTTGATAAAAGATTGAATAATATATTATAGGGAATGGAAGGAGAAAAGTTGAGGTGGCCAGCACAATATATGGCGAGATGTGATGTTACTTTGCCTTTAGACAAATAGTTAGTTGTTACGAGCATATACCAAGTACGAAAAATCAATTGAAGGAATTTCCTAAGGACTAACCCTACTGGATTGAGTATAGAACTTTTGGACTGAAAAGTTACGAAGAAAACCATCAAGCAAAGAAAGGACAAAGAGGATGATGACAAAGGATTCAACCATGACCTAGTAAGGGTACTCGGTTATGAATAAGAAACTTTTTGCTTTGCATAAATGGGAACATTATTGAAAATCCTAATGACAAATTAATGTGAATAGTGAGATAGGCCTCTGGACGAGAACATTTGACCCATGATGATGAATCGATTTGAGTTTGGATAAAATCTTCATGGAGAAAAGTGTTTAATGAATTCAATAATTATGAAACTGGATATAGAGTAAGGACATTTTACTTTCAGTATATGATAAGGTCCTCAATGGAAGATGCTACTAATTGGCTTTCATGATTTTGAATTTAACTTTAGTCGAGGAATCAAGTCACATATGGAAAACGATAGACAATTGAAATTCGAAGTTAATCAAGGATTTGGTTGTAGAGCACATGATACCATGTCAGTTATTGAAGTATCTTGGGGACAAATATAAAGGATAAGAAGCAAAGTTAGACACAATAGAAAGAAGGTAAATTTTTTGGACTCCTACTAGTGACATATAACCAACCATTAGAAAGAGATGTGGATGATGAAGAGATCACTAGATGAAAGACAAGAAGAAAAAGGGATTATCCTATGATATTCAAAATGAAATTAGAGAAATAAGATCATATGATCTCAAAGAAGTATGAAGTAGTTTATACATGAATAAAGAAGCATGATCTACGAGGAGACTATCCTATACATGATGAGAAAAGTATAGGCATCTAAGGATTTCAAGAAAGATGAGTTACAGCTAGAAACTGGTATTGTTAAACTGGCACATATGGGAGTATGCATCAGAGTACACACCGAAAGCGGCCCTTATAGGTAAGGCCTTGTAGAAGGAACAATAAAAATGATAAATCGAGGTTGAGCCTGGATTTGATTCCTAAGGGGAGAATGCATTCACCAAGGAGTTATCTAAGAGATAAAATACCTTGAAGATGATAATTTATGGAATTTCAAGGACGAAATTCTTTTAAGGGGGTAATAATGTAATGCCCGAGCAATTTACGCTATTTTTAACAAAAATTGGTCATTCTATGGGAAATGAACTGTGTTGAATGTTTGACTTTATTTAAAATAGTAAACAAAGTAATTTGTGAGGAAACTTGGTACCATTAGATTCTACTTGAAAAATGGAATCCAACGCCTTAAAAATCACCCAAAACGAAGTTCGTATAAAGGAGTTATGGCCGTTTAAAGATCAGGGGCAGTTCTGGAATTTAAATAGAAAAACGAAAAAGATGAAAAATGCAGGGGCCATTTTGATAACGGCACCCCCTCTCGTCTTCCACCTCTAGACTTCTCCAGAAACCCTCGATCCTGATTTTTCCAGAGAGATCTGCCACCACCAAGGGCAGCACCGCCATTGGCAGCACCGCCATAGCAGGGCTATAAAAAGCCCCATGTCCCCTCTCCAAAAACATGATTTTTCGGTCGTTTTGAGACTGGGGTTTCTAGAAAAATCAGAAACCCGTCTCAACCCAACTCCCCTGAGTTTTTCCGGCAACGGCCAGGCCCAAGTCAGGCCGACCATCCCGTTCCCGTTCCCGTTCTCGTTTCCCCATTTCCCCTCTCTTCTCTTTTTCGATCTGGGCATTGGGGTTTTTCCCCTTTCTTTGAGTTTTCTGGCGAGCAGGAAAACAACCCAGCCGGTTCCAACCGACTTTGCATGAACCAGGCTTCCCAGGGACACCATGCTCCACTTGCGCCTGGGACTGGGTCCCTATCATGGTTTCCAGGTGTACGACAGTGCGTACACCGTCCCAGGTGCGACCTTCGGGTGCGTGCGCAACATGGGGCACGGGTCCTGGCTCGACCAGGATGCACGGGGTGCCCTGGGAGCTGAGACGTGCCATTCTACACCAAAGGTGCATCCGTGCAATGCCATCCAGGATGCGCGTCATAGCACGTCGCTTGAGCATGCATGTGCGCATGCAAAACGCTGTCCCTGGCATGGCCTTTGGGCGCGCACGCACGTGAGGCAGTTGCGGTTCAACCAGGATGCACGGGTGTCCTGGGAACTGAGATACGCGGACCTAATGAGACTTTAAAGTTTAGATCAAAGGACAAATTACAAAGTTTAACTACTAAATAGTAGATCCAGATCATAGGATCTAGCCTGACAATGAATTAGGTAGTTTAACTATTGAATAGTAGATCCACATCATAGGATCTAGCTTGACAATAAATTAGGCAAGGACCCATGGACCCTAAAAGGTAGATCTAGCAATCTAATAGATGGAAATTGATAAGGACTCCTTGTATCCATTCATACTCAGGAGTTTATAAATGAGACCCAGGGATGGGTTGAAGTGATAAAGGATGCAACTCCAGGAGACTTTGAGGTAGGTGCTCTATCGCTACTAGACTTTTAAAAAAAGAGCCATGATTGTTTTGAATGCATGTTTTAAGTATAAATTATATAACTTGTTTAGCATGAATTATTTTATGCATGCATATGATTAAATACATTATGCATATACATGTTTTGCAAACAATTGCATATATTGCATGATTTGTGAGCATTGAGTTCTTGAAAAATTGCATGTCCTTGAGGGTTACCAAAAGACGCTAGAGTGCCCAAAAGACGCTGGGTAGGCAGTTGTGAGGGACCTAAAGGGGACAGGTTTTGAAAAAGAAATTTTTTGCTTGTTTGATCGTATACGATTTGGGCTGGTAAGCTCGTGGGCGCTATGCCGAGAGGTTTGGGTTGGCCTCCAGCCTCTACCACTATTAGGTGGATGGGTACCATACCCAAAAAGGGCATATCCCTGCTTCAACTGCATGTGGTACAGGGGGCTACCACTGGTGTCACGGCAGTAGGTCGAAGTGTCATACGTCCCGTGGAGGCATATGATCTTGTGTCCTCAGGTACCTGGGGACCACACGGTGGCGAGGTCGTGGGCATAGTTGGGCTCTATGGTTTCGTGGATTTACTTGCATTGCATATGGGATGACATGAGGTTGGTTGACCATACCATACCAGATATCCATGAGTTGGATTCAATTGAGCATTTTATGCATATCATTATGTTTATTATATATATGATACTTTCGACTTGGATTATGCGATTCTTTAAGTCGTCAGTATTCCAATTTGACAATGGTTTTTAACATCGATATTGAACATGATTGTTCAAACATGCACATGTTTTAAAGAGCATATGATTTTAAGCATAGCATGCATTGTAAAACTAGTAGTGATAGACTCCTACTGAGTATAGTATATACTCACCCTATCCTTAACATTTTTCAGGATAGTTCCATCCACGAGTAGAGGACACCTATGTTAGTGCTACGAGTAAGTGAATCAAATAGGAGACAATTATACATGTAAGTAAACTCTCTACCCTTTGGACATGTATTTGTATTTATTTACAGTTGGACTGTGTGCTGTGACTGGATAGACCTGGGGAAAAACATTTATGATTCTAAAGTTTTTCAAAAACTACTTTGGTTGTTGTGAAAGCAAATGACACTCGGGGTTTTCAAAATGAGTTTAAAACAAAAGATTTTCCACTGCATTGCATGGTTTTCATAAAATGGTTTTCAAATAGGGATGCATCCCACCTTAGGAATTAGATATTGTATTTAAAAATGCATGAGAAAACCCGGGTCATCACATGTTCCTTCCAAATTCTTCCATAAATCAAAGGCCACTACAATAGAAAACTTTAAAGAATTGAAGGAATGCTTGACGAGTTATATGAGAAGGTCAAGAATGACTTTTATAATGATTTTTGAAATTTCAGACCTTCTCGTGAAGATTTTGCTTCTCTACCCTTATCTCACAATAGCTGTTATACTCTATCTAAAGGACAAGTGGAGAAGCAACTCTCTGAGGGAGATATCTGCATCAAGGAGGTATGTATTAACATGTTTTCTTTCTCAATGTTCAATTTCATAGTAAACTTCATTATTACTTAACTTATGTATGCGTTAATTCTAATTTGAGTAAGTGCATCTTATAACTACGTACAACTGATAACTATGTCACTGTGGCTACACTATATGAGCTATTATCGATTGTGCCACATGGCAGATTGATGCATCCACACACTAAGTGTGAGTGCATCACTACCTCTATCCAACCAAATGCCCTCCTATCATTTTTTATAGAAGTAGGCGATATTCATATGGTTGGAGATGCAATTGGATGTCATGTAGCATAGCGAGAGAAGTATATTAAAGCAATGTTATCTAAGGTATGTACATGGGGCAATATCCTCATTTTCAACAAAAATTTTAAGGTATTAGCCATATTTTTTAACTTTATCTACATCCAATTGTTAACCAGAAGCAACATAAGGAACCATTGAGGCTTACCAACTCCCCTGCTCCAAATTCTGGCATAGTAATTGTCCTGTCCTAGGTATTTAAGCCTATTTTTGAATATCCTAGCCTTTTTTATTATATTATTAATTATTAATATTTAGAACATTATAGGCACAATGTAGAGATCATGTGGAGGTTCCAACTAACACGTCTCCATTCTTGAGGGGATTGTATGGACCAATTAATGAAGATAATGGAATCAGAATCTTTAGGATAGAGACTAGTTTGCCTAAAGGTGACATAGTTGGGGTTCCAATCATGAAAGAGAATCTCTTAGTGATATGTAATATGACTCAATTGGAATACACACACCATCATTTATATTGGGTATGTCGTGTAAATGCTCTACCTAAGAATCTGATTGACATTACTTTTTAATAGAAAATGGTAAGTATTTGATATTAAGTTTCTAGGTGTTTGCCTATAAATTGCAATTATTAGAGGTAAATGATGTTTACAAATTCATTGATCGTGCTGTCATCTCTTCACTAAAGGAGCAATTGCCTATGAAACATAAATGGAAGATATCATACCTGAATTCTTGCATTGTGGGAAGGGGTAGGTCTTACTAATTCCATATAATAGCATGTAAGTTATCAAATATATTACTAACTTATGTCATTTAATAAATATAAAAATCTATATAAGTTAGGTTTTGTAAATTTCATTTGAATGATTATGGATACATATAGGTCCACTTAGTTGCTACTAGCATTGGATATGCATGGTAGGCATGCATTATTTTTTGATTATTGTAGAGCACACATCCAAGGACCGCCGATGGAAATGACCAACAAGTAAGTCTTCATTATTTTATTCATTGTAGTAGATGGATAGCTGATAATTACTTTCTTATTGATATCTAATGCTTTAAAAAAAAATATGTGCAGTGCATGGCATAAATGGGTTGAGTTGGAAAATATAAATCACCCAACAAAACTCTCTTGAAAAAGGGTTAAGGTAAGGCTTGCTTGTTCACTAGCATTTGATTTTAACCTAAACATACCATCAAACATGAAATTTGTTATTTTTGTCTATTGTCTTTGTGATGTAATGTCCTAAACAAAAGTTTGATTAGTAGTGTGGGTATTATGTTCTAAGATATATGATAATCCTCATTCATGAAGGACTTGCAATCTCACAGTTTAGAAAGGTAAGACATATTATACTAATCATCATTTTTACAATTTTCTACATTTTCTAAATGAGCCAATTGAAGATATCTCAATTGATTTAATACATTGTCATATATCTTGCAGGCTAATTTGACAAAGAAGAGTTACTCCCAGCTAGATATATATGACATCAAAATGGAATGGATTGAATATATTTTGACTTTTAATTTGTAGACCATGATGTTATTAAATGTAAATACAAAACACAACTTCATTTACATGTGGATGCCTTTGTTTTTTATTTTTGATTGTAGTCTCATATGTTTTCCTTCTTCATTTCAATTATATGGAAGTTACAATGGGGAATGATATGGAAGTGAATGCATGTACTACTATTAAAATGATTTTTCCAATAGAAATGAGGCTGTTTTTTATGTCTTCTAATAGTGGTAGGGTGTACATTTGACTGTAGGAAAAATATGTACCAATGGAAACCAATGAAAAATATAGGAATTGCTTGTGTTGGAAGTTTATGTAATTTATAGGATGGTTTTCCAAAATCGTCCTTTATTCAAAATAATAGTACCAATACAGGACAATTTTCCCAAAACCATCCTATATAGTAATTCAATATAGGATGGTTTAGGCAAAACCATTGTATATAATAATACAATATGGGATGGTTTATGGAAAATCATCCTATGTCTCTCATATAATATAGGACAGTTTCCATAGAACCATTGTATAGTTTTCTCTAAATATAGGATGATTTTTGTTGAACCATAGTATATTTATGTGATGATATAGGACGGTTTTGTCTAACCATCCTATATTGTAATAGTATTTAGGATAGTTCATTGAACCATCTTATATTGTTCTTTATTTTATTAGATGGATGGGTATAAGATGGTTTACTAATCATCTTATACATTTGATTTTAACCATCTTATAATTTGTTCACCGCACTAGTGTATTTTTGTTGAGTCTTACATAAGAGGTAAAATTTGGCCATGGGCCAAATGTTTATGCATATATGATGGGAAAATTTATATAATATTTATGTGAAGCTAAACACATTATTTTACATTTCAAGATTGAAACAGGGCCATTGCAATTTGTACAGGTTCACATAATGGTACCACATAACAAATGAAAATTGGTTGTGGACCCACTATCTATGTTAGATGTTATTCATATATGGACTAAGATTGCATTATTATATACATTTATCTGGTAATGAGCCCATGTAACAAGTGAAAATAGATCATGGGCTTGTTGTTCCTCCAAATAGGCTTGATATATTGTTATAGGTATTCCATATGTGGGCCTTCATTGAGTTATTGTGGTTTGATTGTGACGACCCGGGTTTTTATATGATGCAAGTTTGATAAAAAGGTGAGATCTCTTGTTTTATAAATATAAAATGCATGAAAATCTTTTTATTTTGTAAAGCAATCCTTTGTATAAAACCCCGAGTGTCAAAACACATTTTTAAATTATATAGCCATGGCATAGTTTTAAATCAACATTATTCCCAAGAAAGTATTAGTCACAGCCTCAGTTACAGAGAGTAACTATAATCAAGTAATATTGAAAGATAAGGTAGGGGTTTACTTACTGGCACTTAGTTTGGACATTTGCTATCCCGGGTCTGTCGCCGTATATCCTGTCCTTAAGTGTTTACTTTGTGTCTGAAAAATGTTGAGGATTGGGTGAGTATATACTATACTCAGTAGGAGTTCATCACTACTAGTTTTACAATGCATCCTATGTTTAAAATCATATGCTCTTTAAAACATGTGCATGTTTGAACACTCATGTTCAATATCGATATTAACAACCATTGTCGAATTGGAATACTGACGACTGAAAGAATCGCATAATCCAAGTCGAAAGTATCATATATATCATAAACATAATGATATGCATAAGATGCTCAACTGAATCCAACTCATGGATGTATGGTATGGTCAACCAACCTCATGTCATGCCATATGCAATGCAAGTAAATCCTCAAAACATAGGGCCCACTATACCCACGACCTCACCGTCGTGTGGTCCCCGAGTACCTAGGGACACAGGGTTATAGCCTTCACGGGGCATATGACACTTCAACCCAATGCCATGACACCAGTGGTAGCCCCCTATACCACATGCAATCGAAGGAGGGACATGCCTTTTTGGCATGATACCCTTTCCACCTAATAGTGGTAGAGGATGGGAGGCCATCCCAGACCTCTCGACATAGCGTCCACGAGCTTACTAGCCCAAATCATATACGATCAATCAAGCAAAAACCTCTTTTTCAAAACTTGTCCTCTTTGGGTCCCTCACAATTGCCTGGCCCTCACAACTGCCTACCCAGCATCTTTTGGGCACTCCAACGTCTTTTGGTAACCCTCAAGGACATGCAATTTTTCAAAACTCAATAACCACAAATCATGCAATTTATGCAATTGTTTGCAAAACATGTCTATGCCTAATGTATTTATCATATGCATGTTGAATTCATTTATATGCTAAATAAGTCATATAACTTATACTTAAAACATGTATGCTTAAAATAATCATGGGCTCCTTTTAAAAGTCTAGTAGCGATAGAGCACCTACTTGGTTTGGTCATGCTAACCCCTTGTCCTCGTACGCTCCTGCTCATATCAATCAGAGCCCTAGAACTCAAGTTATGGGCAATTTAATATCAAGTGTACATAGAGGCCCATACGAAGTGGAAGCCCGGGACGTTAACGTGTCCCGCGTTAGTGGGCGCATCTGCAGACGCACCGGACTTCCTCTCGACTTTTTCATTTGCGGGCGCGTACGCAGTCGACGCGTTTCATCCTGTGGGGACTAGGGCATCCTCGGGATGCCCTGGTTTGACCCTGTCGAACTAGTGCGCCCCAGGCACCGTCCCTGGGTCCTTTGTGGCTCCTTAGAGGCCCGTTTTGCATGGTTTTTCATGCAGAAACTTGGGAAAATCCACTTTAAGTTTAAGGGGGAGATGGGTTTGGAGGGGTTTTGGGCATACCTGGTTTGTGGCCGTGTTTTTCTCCATGTTTTCTCCTCTTGTCTATCTCTCCATGATGGGTTTTTCCCAAGCTTTTGGGCTGCCATTGGAGGCGCCCAAGAGCTCTATTTATATAGCTTGAAGAGGGTTCTGGAGGGGGTTCTTACCGCCATGGAATGGCAGTGGAGAAACCTCCAAAATGGCGGCGATTTCTCCCCTAAACACCGTCATTCTAGAACCCTCTAGGAGGTTGAAGAAGAGGGGTGCCCATATCAAAACGGGTCCTTGTGTTTCTCAGGCTAAATCCGTTTTTAATTTAAATTACACTTTTGCCCTTGAACTTCAAAGGACCATAACTTGCTCATTTTAACTCCGTTTTGAGTGATTTTGGTCTTGTTGGATTCCCTTTTCCTAGATGCACCTAAGGGACTACTCTTAGGACCAAATTTCTGGGTCCAGTCAGGGTGAATAGTGAAATGACCAAAATACCCTTATCTCCAAAAAGTGAACTTTTCATTGCTAACTTGGGATTTCAATGTTACAAAAATGGAATCATTACATTCTTACCTCCTTAGGTGAATTTCGCCCCAAAATTCTACAATATATACAGTCAAAAGATCTCGGGGTACTTTTCTTGCATTTCTGACTTCGATTCCCAAGTCTCTTCTTCCATGTGCGCATTTCTCCACAAAACTTTGACTAAGTGTATGTACTTGTTCCGCAGCTTCTTACTCTTACAATCCAAAATCTCAACTGGTCTTATCTCTAGCTTGAGATCCTCCGTCAACTCTATGGGTACCTGGTTGATGACATGACCAAGAGGCACATACCTCCTTAGCATAAATATATGGAATACGTTATGCACTTTAGATAGCTGAGGGGGTAGTGCGATCCTGTAGGCCACTTTTCCCACTTTCTTCAGGATTTCAAAAGGTCCTATGTAATGCAGATTAAGCTACCCTTTGATACCGAATCGCATAACTCCTTTAGTGGGAGATATCTTCAGGAAAACGTGCTCTCCTATGTCAAATTCTAATGGTCTCATCCTTTGATTAGCATAGCTCTTTTGCCAACTTTGAGCTGTGAGGAGGCGTCTCCTTATGAGTTTGACCTTCTCGGCGCATTGCTCCACCAGCTCGAACTGGAGCACCCTGAACTCTCCAACTTCACTCCAACTAGTGGGTGATCGACAAGGTCTCCCATAGAGCGCCTTGTACAGAGCCATGCCAATGCTCGACTAAAAGCTGTTGTTGTACGTGAACTCTACTAGCGGTAGGTTTTCATCCCAGCTCTGCTTCCAATCGAGGGCACAGGTTCGCAACATATCTTCGACTATCTGGATCGTGCGCTTTGACTGTCCATCGGTCTGTGGATGGAAGGTTGTGCTAAAGTTCAAGGAAGATCCTAAGGATTTTTTGACGGACTTCCAAAGTTGTGAAGTGAAGTGGCTATCCCTATCTGAAGTGATACTAAGGGGTATGCCATGTAAACTCACTATCTCTTTGATGTATAACTGAGATAGGATATCAATGGATTGGGTATGGCGTAGAGGAAGGAAATGGGCTATCTTAGTCAATCTATCAACAATTACCCAAATCATGTCATGACCCTTAGAGGTCCTGGGTAACCCTACAATGAAGTCCATGGTAATATGGTCCCATTTCCATTCGAGTAGCTCAAGGGGTTGTAACAATCCCGCAGGTCTTTGATGTTCAACCTTTACTTGTTGACATGTTAGACATTTTGCCACAAATTCTCCTATGTCTCTTTTCATACCATCCCACCAATATTGTCTCTTTAAGTCTTGATACATCTTAGTTCCTTCTGGGTGTATAGTATACTTAGACCGATGAGCCTCTTTTAAGATTTCTTGTCTTAATTCTTCATTAGTCGGTACCACTAATCTTCCTTACATGTAAACACTACCATCTTCCCCTTTAGTTGTAATGACTCCATTTTTGTAACATTGAAATCCCAAGTTAGTAATGGAAAGTTCACTTTTTGGAGATAAGGGTATTTTGGTCATTTTACTATTCACCCTGACTAGACCTAGAAATTTGGTCCTAATAATAGTACCCTTAAGTGTGCCTCGGAAAAAGGAATCCAACAAGACCAAAATCACTCAAACGGAGTTAAAATGAGCAAGTTATGGCCCTTTGAAGTTCAAGGGCAAAAGTGCAATTTAAATTAAAAACGGATTTGGCCTGAGAAAAACAGGGACCCGTTTTGATATGGGCACCCCTCTTCTTCAACCTCCTAGAGGGTTCTAGAATGGTGGTGTGCTGGGGAGAAACCACTGGCATTCTGGAGGTTTCTCCATCGCCATTCCATGGCGGTAAGAACCCCCTCCAGAACCCTCTTTGAGCTCTATATATAGAGCTCTTGGGCGCCTCCAATGGCAGCCCAAAAGCTTAGGAAAAACCCATTGTGGAGAAGCAAATAAGAGGAGAAAATGTAGAAAAAACCCGACCACGAACCAGGTATGCCCAAAACCCCTCCAAACCCATCTCCCCCTTAGTCTTAGGATGAGTTCTCCCAAGTTTTTGCATGAAAAACCATGCAAAATGGGGCTCTAGGGAGCCACAAAGGACCCAGGGATGGTGCCTGGGGCGTACTAGTTTGACAGGGTCGAACTAGGCCCGTCCGTGGATGCGTCCGCAAACGAGAAAACAGGCAGAAGGCCCAGTGCATCTGTGGACGCTCCTTGTGGGCCTTTCATGTATTCTGAATACTAAAACACTCATAACTTGAGTTCTAGGACTCCGATTGAGGCACTATGAAAGGTGTTGTGTCTGTATCGACGACATGGACACACACAAACCATAAAATACCTGATCAAGGGCCTATCTAAGGTGAGCATGACCCTTAAAATATGATAGTGGCGCGGGGCTACTAAACCTTTGTAAACCTAATGATACCAAGGCCCAGTTAGGACCTTAGGAGACCCATAGGCATGGGAATGAACCCCTAATGCCTAAGTAGTGAGGAAAAAAAGGCCAAGCCAACCTTTTTTCCTAAACCATGTTCAAGAGCGTACAAGGACAAGGGGACTAGCTTGATCAAACCAGGTAGGTGCACTATAGCTACTAGACTTTTAAAAAGAGCCATGATTGTTTTGAGAATGCATGTTTTATGTATAAGTTATATGACTTGTTTAGCATGACTTAATTTTATAAATGAATTCATAATGCATATGATAAATACATTATGCATAGACATGTTTTGCAAACAATTGCATAAATTGCATGATTTGTGGTTAATGAGTTTTGAAAATTTTCATGTTCTTGAGGGTTACCAAAAGACGTTGGAGTGCCTAAAAGACGCTGGGTAGGCAGTTGTGAGGGCTAGGCAGTTGTGAAGGACCCAAAGAGGACATGTTTTGAAAAAGAGGTTTTTGCTTGATTGATCGTATATGATTTGGGCTAGTAAGCTCATGGGTGCTATGCCGAGAGGTCTGGGGTGGCCTCCCAGCCTCTACCACTATTAGGTGGAAAGGGTACCATGCCGAAAAGGCATGTCCCTGCTTCGATTGCATGTGGTACAGGGGGCTACCACTGGTGTCACAACACTAGGTCGAAGTGTCATATGCCCCGTGGAGGCTATGACCTTGTGTTCCCAGGTACTCGGGGACCACACGGCGAGGAGGTCGTGAGCATAGTGGGCCCTTTGTTTTGAGGATTTACTTGCATTGCATATGGCATGACATGAGGTTGGTTGACCATACCATATATCCATGAGTTGGATTCAGTTGAGCATCTTATGCATATCATTATGTTTATGATATATATGATACTTTCAACTTGGATTATGCAATTCTTTAAGTCGTCAGTATTCCAATTCGATAATGGTTTTTAATATTGATATTGAACATGGGTGTTAAAACATGCACATGTTTTAAAGAGCATATGATTTTAAACATAGCATGCATTGTAAAACTAGTAGTGATAGACTCCTAGTGAGTATAGTATATACTCACCCAATCCTTAACATTTTCCAGACACAAGTAAGCACTTAAGGACAGGATACGCCCGTGACAAAAGACATCCAAATATATCATTTTTTCTAGACAGCTCCATTCACGAGTAGAAGATGCCTCAGGAGATGTTAGTGCTACGAACAAGTAAATAAAAAAGAGACAATTATAAATGTAAGTAAACACTCTACCCTTTGGACATATATTTGTATTTATTTACAGTTGGGCTGTGAGCTGTGACTGGATAGACCTAGGAAAACATTTATGATTTCTAAAGTTTTTCAACAACTACTTTGGTTGTTGTGAGTGCAAATGACACTCGAGGTTTTCAAAATGAGTTTAAAACTAAAGATTTTCTGCTACATTGCATTGTTTTTATAAAAAATGGTTTTCAAATTGGGATGCATCCTGCCTTAGGAATTAGATATTGCATTTAAAAATGCATGGGAAAACCCGAGTTGTCACAGTTGGTATCAGAGCCCAGGTTTTATCCTTTCACAGCTAGTCCAGCATGTCCAAGGGTCATAGACAATTAAGAAAATTAAGAAGAAGTAGTAGAAATAGAAATAGTAGAGATGATTAGCATATTAATGCTCATGGCATTTCACCATAAACAAATAGGTGAAAAAGGAGATGGGCCTAGCAAATACTTAGATATTGGATGGCTTAAATCTTATCAATAAGGATTGTTGTGGGTGCAAATATAAAAAAAACTCATATATGGATCATATTATGAGAATGATGAATGAGGATATTAGTGAACTTGTTAGTAGATAGTTCTGACCTGCAATAAAGTAATCTTATCAAAGGTGAGAAAATCAAAGAACCTAGATGGCTATCTTACCATCATAAAGAATATTAGAATATGAGTACACTATCACAAGGATATGATATGAGTATGATAGGGGATGTAAAAGACAGACTTTGAGAATAATTTTGATGATAATCTAAGAGGGATGAGAATGCAAGATAATGTTAGGAGATGATTGTGACTCGAACTAGGTCACAATGGTATGGATCCTGAAGGACTTAGCTCAAATTTGGATACCTTAATTGGAGTCTTATAAAGAGTGAAGTGCTATCAACTAATAACTACCTGAGCATTATGGAGCAAATCAGAAGATGTATACAAGTGACATATTATGTGATTAAGAGAAACATAACACGAATATGAGAGGGAACTATATTTGACAGTGTTACCAAAAGATTTTAACGATAATATTGGGGATAATAGATTGATCCTAACATGAACTTGTAAGAAAAGTATAGCATGACCAAAACGTCAATGCCATTATTAATACATTGTATGAATTTTATTGAGGCTATAGGCAATTGAGGATTTCAATGATCTTAAGACAGTTTAGAATTTCTGAGAAGCATTCAGTTTATCATATCTGTTAAGTAAAAGAGTAACTGCAGTATGGATTATATGCAACAAAGCACATGAAGACATTGATCTAGGTAAACAAAAATGAGGATTTTGAAGAAAAGAGAGAAAAAGATAGAGATGTAACTACCAGTATTCAATGAATATTCAAAAGAAGAAGATCATGACTCTATGGAGATACATACAATTCTTTCATCTTGAATCCGATAGGAAGGTAGATCAAACAAATACAAAGGAATAATACTTTATGAGTTAGTGATCTTATTGTAAAAGATTATAAAAGAGAGAAAGCATATGGGGTTTAAGACTTTGAGTAGAGTATCGAATTTCAGGGGATTATGCGATAAGAAATTTCAAAGAGGAATAGTGACCAACTAGAAATTAAATTCTACAAATAGTTTGATGTCTATATTAATTATTGTAATTAGATTCTTATCAGATCCAGTAGCTTATGAGAAACACCAATGGATATAGTCCATAAAAAGGAAAATTTGGTGATATCCCACTGTGCCAATAAAGTATATTGAAAAAGGAATTAAGCTGGGATAGTGGATGTCCATTTGTCTTTCTTCAGCAAGTAGGGTACCATCAAGGATCGAATGGAGGTCTTACTATCATAGATTTGGAAGAGCAAATATCTTAAGACCATTATTTAGTCATTACCTTTAGAGTACTGTTGACTAAATAAAGGTATCCCACCCCAAATGAATCAAATATGTTAGTAGTCGAAGTTATATACTCAGAGGGATATTATAAGTATTTATACATGAGTTTTACCTAAAAGAAGTTACTTGTTAGACTAAGTCATTTGAGGGCATGAGGTCCGTTGATTAGGCCACATCATGGAGGAGCTACGAGTACAATGAATACAATAACAACTGAGACAGAAGCAAAAATAAGGAGCGATCTCCACCAATGAGACAGACTTTTGCAAACCTGACTAGATACCATGACAAACCATAGAAATCACTGTGGGTCTAAAAGATGCTGTTGACTTGGATTGAAAAGAAAGGCGGATAAGCACTGATCACTTTAGAGAGACCGTTGAGCTTATAACCTATACATTTGGACAGAGATCAACAGGTAATCGAATAAATTCTCTTTCTATATGTCTACGAAAATGTTCTGTGCTTACCTGAGTGTTTTTCAAATTTGATGATTTAACAGCTCTAGCATAACTTGATGTAGTAGCTATTGAATGAGAACTGCTATTATAAGCTAAGTATGAGGAGGCACTTGAAAGATAAAATTTGAGAAATTGAGAAAACCACTACTTATGATGATGATACCCCCTGACAATTAAGACTGAATGGTTGATGATAAAGCATTAATAAAATATTAAACAACATATTGATATAGGGAATGGAAGGAGAAAAGTTGAGGTGGCCAGCACATTATAAGGTGAGATTTGATGTTACATTGCCTTTAGACAAAAAGTTAGTTGTTATGTGCATATACCAAGTATGAAAAATAAATTGAAGGAATTTCCTAAGGACTAACCTTACTAGATCAAGTATAGAACTTTTGGTCTAAAAGGTTACGAAGAAAACCATCAAGCAAAGAAAGGATAAAGAAGATAATGACAAAGGATTCAACCATGACTTAGTAAGGGTACTCGGTTATGAATAAGAGACTTTTTGCATAAATGGGAATATTGTTGGAAATCCTACTGACAAATTGATGTGAATAGTGAGATAGGCCTCTAGACGAGAACATTTGACCCATGATGATGAATTAACCATAAAATATTTGACATGAGTATGCATAAACTCTTCAAGGAGAAAGCATTTGATGGCTTCAACATTTATGAAACTTGATGTATAGTTCGGATATCCTAATCGTAATATGAGATAGTATTAGTGATGGAGGATGCTACTTGAATATAATATGGGTTGAGGACCCAAGTTATAGTAGAAAAGCAACAGACAGTTGAAATTCGAAGTTAATTAAGGGTTTGGCTGTAGGGCACATGATACCATATCAACTATTGAAGTATCTTGGGGACAAATATAAAAGATAGGAAGCAAAGTTAGACACAATAGAAAGAATGTAACCTTTTTGTTGGACACGTACTAATGACATACAACCAACCATTAAGAGGAGATATGGATGATGAAGAGATCACTAGATGGAAGACAAGAAGAAAAAGGGATTATCCTATGCTATTCAAAATGAAATAGGAGGAATAAGATCATATGATCTCAAAGAAGTATGAAGTAATTTATATACGAGTAGGAGAGTATGGTCATCTAAGGAGACTATCCTATACATGATCAAAGGAATATGAACATCTAAGGATGGGTTGCAACACGAAATACAAATAGAAACCAGTAATGATAAACTGGCACGCATAGGACTATGTATCAGAGTACGCAGCGAAAGCGGTCCATATATACTTAAAGAAAACGGATAAGATATATTGATGATATATATATATATATATATGTGTGTGTAAGGCCTTGTGGAAGGAATTATAACAAGGATAAATTAAGAACGTGCCTAGGATTGGGTACAAGATAGTATGATTAGCATTTTAAGGACATACACTTAGTTAAAGTTTTGTGGAGAAATGCGCACATGGAAGAAGAGACTTGGGAACTAGAGTCAAAAAAGCGAGAAAAGTACCCCGAGATCTTTTGACTGTTTATATTGTAGAATTTTGAGGGCAAAATTCCCTTAAGGGGGTAAGAATGTAATGACTCCATTTTTGTAACATTGAAATCCCAAGTTAGTAATGAAAAGTTCACTTTTTGGAGATAAGGGTATTTTAGTCATTTCACTATTCACCTTGACTGGACCCAGAAATTTGGTCTTGACAATAGCACCCTTATGTGTGTCTCGGAAAAAAGAATCCAACAAGACCAAAATCACTCAAAACAGAGTTAAAATTAGCAAGTTATAGCCCTTTAAAGTTCAAGGGCAAAAGTGCAATTTAAATTAAAAACGGATTTGGCCTGAGAAAAATAGGGACCCATTTTGATATGGGTACCCCTCTTCTTCAACCTCCTAGAGGGTTCTAGAACGGCAGTGTACAGGGGAGAAACCACCGCCATTCTGGAGGTTTCTCCACCGCCATTCCATGGTGGTAAGAACCCCCTCCAGAACCCTCTTTGAGCTCTATAAATAGAGCTCTTTGGCGCCTCCAATGGCAACCCAAAAGCTTGGAAAAAACCCATCATGGAGAAGCAAACAAGAGGAAAAAACATGAAAAAAACCCGGCCACGAACCAAGTATGCCCAAAATTCCTCCAAACCCATCTCCCCCTTAGTCTTAAGATGAGTTCCCCCAAGTTTTTGCATGAAAAACCATACAAAAGGAGGCTCTAGGGAGCCACAAAGGACCCAAGGACAGTGCCTGGGGTGCACCCGCAAATGAGAAAATGGGCAGAAGGCCCGGTGCGTCTGTGGACGCACCCTGTGGGCCTTCCATGTATTCTGAATACTAAAACACCCATAACTTGAGTTATAGGACTCCGATTGAGGCACCGCGAAAGGCGTTGTGTCTGTATTGACGACGTGGACACACCCAAACCATAAAATACCTGATCGAGGCCCTATCTAAGGTGGGTACGACCCTTAAACTATGGTAGTGGCGTGGGGCTACTAAACCTTTGTAAACCTGACGATACCAAGGCCCAATTAGGACCTTAGGAGACCCATAAGCATGAGAATGAACCCCTAATGCCTAAGTAGTGAGGGAAAATACGCAAAGCCAACCTTTTTCCCTAAACCATGTTCAGGAGCGTACGAGGACAAGGGGACTAGTGTGATCAAACTAGGTAAGTGCTCTATCGCTACTAGACTTTTAAAAAGAGCCATGATTGTTTTGAGAATGCATGTTTTAAGTATAAGTTATATGACTTGTTTAGCATGACTTAATTTTATAAATGAATTCAGCATGCATATGATAAATACATTATGCATAGACATGTTTTGCAAACAATTGCACAAATTGCATGATTTGTGGTTATTGAGTTTTGAAAAATTGCATGTCCTTGAAGGTTACCAAAAGACGTTGGAGTGCCCAAAAGATGCTGGGTAGGCAGTTGTGAGGGCCAGGCAGTTGTGAGGGACCCAAAGAGGATAGGTTTTGAAAAAGAGGTTTTTGCTTGATTGATCGTATATGATTTGGGCTAGTAAGCTCATGGGTGCTATGCTGAGAGGTCTGGGGTGGCCTCCCACCCTCTACCACTATTAGGTGGAAAGGGTACCATGCCAAAAAGGCATGTCCCTGCTTTGACTGCATGTGGTACAGGGGGCTACCACTGGTGTCATGGCACTAGGTCGAAGTGTCATATGTCTCGTGGAGGCTATGACCTTGTGTCCCCAAGTACTCGGGGACCACACGGCGAGGAGGTTGTGGGCATAGTGGGCCCTATGTTTTGAGGATTTACTTGCATTGCATATGGCATGACATGAGGTTGGTCGACCATACCATATATCCATGAGTTGGATTCAGTTGAGCATCTTATGCATATCATTATGTTTATGATATATATGATACTTTCAACTTGGATTATGCAATTCTTTAAGTCGTCAGTATTCCAATTCGATAATGGTTTTTAATATCGATATTGAACATGAGTGTTAAAACATGCACATGTTTTAAAGAGCATATGATTTTAAACATAGCATGCATTGTAAAACTAGTAGTGATAGATTCCTACTGAGTATAGTATATACTCACCCAATCCTTAACATTTTTCAGACACAAGTAAGCACTTAAGGACAGGATACGCCCATGACAGAAGACACCCAAATATATCATTTTTTTAGAACAGTTCCATTCACGAGTAGAAGACGCCTCATGAGATGTTAGTGCTATGAACAAGTAAATCAAAAAGAGACAATTATACATGTAAGTAAACACTCTGCCCTTTGGACATGTATTTGTATTTATTTGCAGTTGGGCTGTGAGCTGTGACTGGATAGACCTGGGAAAACATTTATGATTTCTAAAGTTTTTCAAAAACTACTTTGGTTGTTGTGAGAGAAAATGACACTTGTGGTTTTCAAAATGAGTTTAAAACTAAGGATTTTCTGTTGCATTGCATTGTTTTTATAAAAAAATGGTTTTCAAATAGGGATGCATCCCGCCTTAGGAATTAGATATTGCAATTAAAAATGCATGGGAAAACCTAGGTCGTCACATTAGTAAACCCTAGTTTTCCTATGAAAGCTTGTATATCCGGATCTCCTTTCTGTTCTTGCTTAACCTTTTCATTAACAGCCGACTTTATCGTTAGTCCTGCCATAATGATCTTGTGCTTACTTATGTCTGGTTTCCACATTATTACTTATTGTAATAGCTTCCATCTCTTAGGTAATAAACTTGCACACATCCCTTGGGTTTTTCTACTTAATGCATCAGCTACCACATTAGCTTTTCTAGGGTGATAATGAATGGAGAAATCATAGTCTTTTAAGTATTCCATCCATCTTCTTTGTCACATGTTTAAGTCTTGTTGGGAGAAGATATATTTAAGACTCTTATGATTTGTAAAAACTTCAAACTTTTTCCCATATAAATAATGTCTCCAAATCCGCAAGGCAAAGACTATGGCTGCTAATTCCAAGTCATGGCTCGGGTAATTGACTTCATGCTTCTTAAGTTGCTGAGAAGCATAAGCAATTACCTTCCCATGTTGCATAAGTATGCAACCTAGTCCTTGTTGCGAGGCATCGTTGTATATCTCAAATTCGCCACTTCTTGAAGGTAAGGTAAGAACAGGTGCTGTAGTTAACCTTCTCTTTAGTTCTTGGAAGCTTTCCTCACATTTATCAGTCCATTCAAATCTTGTGTCTTTCCTGGTCAGCTTAGTTAGAGGTAAAGCAATTCGTGAAAAACCCTAAATGAATCTCCTGTAATATCCGGCAAGTCCTAAGAAGCTTCTTATTTCTGTGACTGTCTTAGGTCTTTCCCATTTCTATACTGATTCAACCTTAGTGGGGTTCATTGCTATGCCATCTTGAGAAATAATGTGTCCTAAGAAATTAACCCTTTACAACCAAAACTCACACTTACTAAATTTTGCATATAACTTATGTGCTCGTAGGGTGCTTAATGTTATCCTTAGATGTTCCTTATGGTCTTCAAGAGTTTCTGAATATATTAAGATATCATCCACAAACACTATGATGAATTTATCTAAGTAGTCCTTGAACACCCTATTCATGAGGACCATAAATGTGGCTGGAATATTAGTTAAACCAAAGGATATCACTCTGAATTCATAATGGCTGTATCGAGTCCTGAAGGTTGTCTTGGGGATATCTTCTTCTCTAACTCGAAGTTGATGGTACTCGGATCATAGATCAATTTTAGAAAAGACTCTGGTTGACTGAAGTTGATCGAAAAGATCATCAATTCAGGGAAGGGGATACTTATTCTTAATGGTGACCCTATTTAGCATTCGATAGTCTCTGCACAGTGTCATGGAGCCATCCTTTTTCTTAACAAAAAGGACTGGAGCTCCCCACAGAGATACGCTAGGTCGTATGAACCCTTTGTCAAGTAGTTCTTGTAACTGGGTCTTCAATTCTTTTAGTTCTGCAGGAGCCATTCAGTAAGGAGCTTTGGAAATGAGGGAAGTACTGGGTATAAGCTCAATGATAAACTCAATTTCTCTTGGTGGGGGTAGACTTGGTAAATCCTCAAGGAATACGTCAGGAAATCCTCGGACTACCTCGACATCCTCTAGCTTTAGTTGGGGTCTCTCGACAGATTCAATCTTGGCCAAGAAGAAGGGGCATCCCTGAGCAATGTGCTTAACTACTTTCATGGTAGAAATAACACATGCTCCAGAATAATCCTTTCTTCCTTGGAGGGTGAAAGTGTCTCCATTAGGTAAGGTAAAAGTGACACGTTTCTAGCGGCAATCAACAAAGGCTTGATGAAGGGCTAACCAATCCATACCTAGGGTGACATCGAAGTCATTCATATCTAAGTGAATAAGATTGGCAGGTAACAAATGATCTTTGACCAAAACGGGAAGATCCTGGATATACGAGCCTGGCCAACAGGAGTCATGATTTCTAGAGTGAAGTCCAGGTCCTGTGGTATAATGTCCAAGGATGATGCAAACTCCCAAGATATGAAAGAATGAGTGGAGCCTATATTGAATAGAACTTTAGTAGGTGTATCATAGATAGAAAGAATACCTTCAACTACTGCATTTGAAGCCTGGGCTTGACTAGAAGTGAGGGCAAAGACACGTCCTTGGCTTTTTGGAACTTGATCTCCTTTATGCTCTTCAACTTTCTTTTTAGGACAATCCCTAGCAAAATGTCCTAATTCTCGACAAAGATACCAAGTGATGTTGAAAATGGGACATGGTTTGCCTGAATGATTCCTATTACACTTAGGGCATGTCTTCCAGTCTAGTCTTCTTCCTTTGTTTTCAAGCAGCTTCTTGAAAGGTGGCCTGGGTCCAGATGACTGAAATGGTCTCTTTCCTTTATTTCTCATGGTGTTGATTTTCTTAGTTTCCTTTATTGCCTGGTTCCTTTGATAATCTTTTTCGTATAGGGAGGCCATCTCTACGGCTTTGGCTACTATGGAAGGTTGGAAACCTAGAACTCTGTTCCTGAGTCCTGGGTTGAGCCCATCTACAAATCTTTCTGCTGCATCTTCCTCATCAGCACAAGCACATGGTGCAAATCTTCGGAGGCTGATGAATCTATTTTCATACTATTGGACAATCATATTTCCTTGTTCTAAGTCCATAAATTCCTTTTCCTTCTGTTTTCTTACGTGTTTAGGATAATATTTGTCATTGAAGACCTTTTTAAACTCTTCCTATCCTATTGTTTCTCGTTGGTCAAAATAAGTCCTTTCTACAGTTTCCCACCAAAAGGTAGCATCTCCCCTAAACACAAATGTGGCCATGGGTACCTTTCTTTCTTCAGCTATGTTCATGGCTTTAAATATCTTTTCAATATCAATTAACCATTTTTTAGCTGTAGATGCTTCATCTTCTCCTGTGAATGAGGGAGCTAATTTCTGAAACCTTTCTAACTGAACCTCAGTCCTATCTATTACTTTATTAGGGGAAGGATCTCGGGTGGTAGGGGTTTGGCTTTGACTATTCATGTATTGTCCCATATGCTATAGGAATTGCTGGAACAATGCAGCCATCCCATTGCCCGACCCAGTGGAGTCCACTGGTGGGACTTCAGGTCTTGGAGCATTGCTTGCTTTCTTTTTAGGCATCTGTAATCACAAGGTAATTTACCAGACCTTAGTATGTGTTATCCTATTACCCCTTACTCTTTCATGGATGAAACTTGATTATAAGTTATTCTTCTCATAACTGGGCTGTGAGTAACGTCAAACCATGCTCTAATACCAACTCTGACGACCCAAGTTTTTATATGATGCAAGTTTGATAAAAAGGTGAGATCTCTTGTTTTATAAATATGAAATGCATGAAAATATTTTTGTTTTGTAAAGCAATCTTCATATAAAACCCCGAGTGTCAAAACACATTTTTAAATTATATAGCCATGACATAGTTTTAAATCAACATTATTCCCAAGAAAGTGTTAGTCACAGCCTCAATTATAGAGAGTAACTACAATTAAGTAATATTGAAAGATAAGGTAGGGGTTTACTTACTGGCACTTAGTTTGGACGTTCGCTATCACGGGTCTGTCGCCGTACATCCTGTCCTTAAGTGTTTACTTTGTGTCTGAAAAATGTTGAGGATTGGGTGAGTATATACTATACTCAGTAAGAGTCCATCAATACTAGTTTTACAATGTATGCTATGTTTAAAATCATATGTTCGTTAAAACATGTGCATGTTTGAACACTCATATTCAATATCGATATTAACAACCATTGTTGAATTGAAAAACTAACGACTTAAAAAATCTCATAATCCAAGTTGAAAGTATCATATATATCATAAACATAATGATATGCATAAGATGCTCAACTGAATCCAACTCATGGATATATGGTATGGTCGACCAACCTCATGTCATGCCATATGCAATGCAAGTAAATCCTCAAAACATAGGGCCCACTATACCCACGACCTCACCGCCGTGTGGTCCCTGGGTACCTAGGGACACAGGGTCATAGCCTCCATGGGGCATATGTCACTTCGACCTAGTGCCGTGACACCAGTGGTAGCCCCCTATATCACATGTAGTCGAAGCAGGGACATGACTTGTTGGTGTGGTACCCTTTCCACCTAATAGTGGTAGAGGCTGGGAGGCCACCCTAGACCTCTCGGCATAGCGCCCACGAGCTTACTAGCCCAAATCATATACGATCAATCAAGGAAAAACCTCTTTTTCAAAACTTGTCCTCTTTAGGTCCCTCATAACTGCCTACCTAGTGTCTTTTGGGCACTCCAGCTTCTTTTGGTAACCCTCAAGGACATGCAATTTTTCAAAACTCAATAACCACAAATCATGCAATTTATGCAATTGTTTGCAAAACATGTCTATGCCAATGTATTTATCATATGCATGCTGAATTCATTTATATGCTAAATAAGTCATATAACTTATACTTAAAACATGCATGCTCAAAACAATCATGGGCTCTTTTTAAAAGTCTAGTAGCGATAGAGCATCTACCTGGTTTGGTCATGCTAACCCCCTTGTCCTTGTACTCTCCTGCTCATAGTTTAGGGGAACAAGGTTAGCTTGGCCTATTTCTATAGGTTTTAGAATAGTTGATCTCATTACTTAGGCATTAAGGGTTCATTCCCATGCCTATGGGTGTCCTAAGGTCCTAACTGGGCCTTGGTATCATCTGGTTTACAAAGGTTTAGTGGCCCCGCGCCACTATCATAGTTTAAGGATCGTTCCTACCTTAGATTAGGCCTTGATCAGGTATTTTATGGTTTAGGTGTGTCTGCGCCGTTGATACGGACACAGCGCCTTTCGCGGCGCCTCAATCGGAGCCTTAGAACTCAAGTTATGGGCAATTTAATATCAAGTGTACATGAGGCCCATACGAAGTGGAAGCCCGGGACGCTAACGCGTCCCACGTCAGCAGCGCATGCCCCAGCGGGCGCTTCTGCAGATGCACCAGGCTTCCTCCCGTCTTTTTCATTTGATGGTGCATCCACGGACGCGCCCGCTGGTTTCTCTCTAACGCAGTCGATGCATTTCGTCCTGTGGGGACCGGGGCGTCCTCGAGACGTCCTATGGGGACCGGGGTGTCCTCAGGACGCCTTGGTTCGACCCTGTCGAACCAGTGCACCCCAAGCACCATCCTTGGGTCCTTTGTGGCTCTTTAGAGGCCCATTTTGCATGGTTTTTCATGTAGAAACTTGGGAAAATCTACCCTAAGTCTAAGGGGGAGATGGGTTTGGAGGGGTTTTGGGCATACTTGGTTTGTGGCCGGGTTTTTCTTCATGTTTTCTCCTCTTGTCTGCCTCTCCACGATGGGTTTTTCCCAAGCTTTTGGGCTGCCATTGGAGGTGCCCAAGAGCTCTATTTATAGAGCTCGAAGAGGGTCTGGAGGGGGTTCTTACCGCCATGGAATGGTGGTGGAGAAACCTCTAGAATGGCGGTGGTTTCTCCCCTAAACACTGCCATTCTAGAACCCTCTAGGAGGTTGAAGAGGGGTGCCCGTATCAAAACGGGTCCCTGTGTTTCTTAGGCTAAATCCGTTTTTAATGTAAATTACACTTTTGCCCTTGAACTTCAAAGGGCCATAACATACTCATTTTAACTCCGTTTTGAGTGATTTTGGTCTTGTTGGATTCCTTTTTCTAAGACACACCTAATGGGACTACTCTCAAGACCAAATTTATGGGTCCAGTCAGGGTGAATAGTGAAATGACCAAAATACCCTTATCTCCAAAAAGTGAACTTTTCATTACTAACTTGGGATTTCAATGTTACAAAAATGAAGTCATTACATTGATGGTAATTATGCACACATAATAGTTGAAATTAGTCATTAGCTCAATGTTCTTCCAAATGGGTTTTGACATATTGATATGCAGGAATATATTTTCCATATATAGGCCTATATTGCATTATTCTTCCAAATGGGTTTTGACATATTGCTATGCAAGTATATATTTTCTATATACAGGCCTATATTGCATTATTCTACATGTCTAGAAGTAGCAAGTCCAAAGAAAGGATAAAATTGGTATTGGACTTAGTGTAGATACAAATAGACTTGATATTTTACTACAAATTGTCCAAAGAGAAGTCCATGTTGCATTATGAGTCCCGATAAGCATACAAGATCTTTTGTGTGAGAAGAAGTCCACACCTTATTTCATGCATGGGAATTTTTTTTAGATCTTATCCATTCATTATGTTATCCATACAAAAAATAGGTGACTCATTAGAAATCAATGCATTTGAATGGTCCTAACTACTTGTTTGAGAAAAATTAACTGAAATGGATGGTTCCTATTTTCCAATAACGAAAATATAGGGTAAAAGTATCCAATTAAGATGAAATTTCATGTCTAGCCTATCTAAACTATATTAAAAATGATGAATGGCTTAGATTTATAAAACAAAGTTTCACTGTGCATGAAAAATAGCGTGTGTACTTCTTCTCAAAAACAAAAGTGTGTCCACCTACGAGGACTCTTGCATTGTAGTACAAACAATGATAACAACAAATATGCCCACTATTTTGTGTATGTGTGTGTTTTGCCTTGGAAAACTAATATTTTGTGTTGCAAAAGAGGTAACTTTACATGTGTTTCTTAGTTTCTTTTGTTTCGAACAACAACTACATGCCACTACATGTGTTTTCCTTATTTTGTCTACCAAAATAATAAGCAAACAAATCAAACAGAAAACACTATATATCCTCTAATATGCCTAAACGAGTACTCATATGACCCCTATCTTCTTACACATAATTACCTAAAAGGGAAAAAAAAAATGCTTTCGAGAAGTTCACTTGCTTGAAGGAGGATGTTTTTTGAACCCATATGTACCATGTTGGCATGATCCAATTTGTTAATTTGAAGATGGTAATAAGTTTGTCCTACCGTGCTATTTTGTCTTGGTTTGAGATTCTTGAAATCTTCATAAAAAAATCTTTGTTTAGGGTTTTGCTATGAAACTATGAACTTTTGATTTTATATGAATTATAGTATGCTTATGAAATATCCATTTGGTAAGGAGCTAAAGCCATGTAGATCAGTTGCAAATAGTACACCATACTAATTGGTATGTGTTGATATGCAACATGTGGTTTTTGGTTCAGCACTCAGCTTGCCCAATTAGTGGTATGCTATTCTGTCAAAGATAGAAGGAGGTTTGGATTTGCCACCCATGTCTTTTTTTGCCTATGTTATAGTGCTAGCTTTGAGGAAATTTCTATTTGATAGATGCTTTAAGAGGATGGGTCCCTATCAAGTGCTTTGAATTGACCACACTCAAGAAATATAGAAAGCAGGAGGCTTAGAGGTTCAACAGGCTATTATCTCTGGTCCTTAGTGTGACCTACCCTAAAGGGAAGGAAAATCAAGGGAAAATAAATGTCAATGAGTTGGGTTGTTAAGCCTTGGGTCCTTAACTAGGCCTACTTTAAAGAAAAGCATAAAAGCAATATGATAGTAAAAGTTAATGTAAACAATACAATGCAAAAATGTCAATAAAAGAGACAAATGCAGGAAGCTTAGTGGTCCTATGGGTGGTGAATTCATAGGCTCTTAATCATGTCCACCTTTTAGAAAGAGAAAATTGTAGTAATTTAAAGCAAAGCACTTAAGGTCCATAGTTTCTCTATAGATTTAGGCTTTGCCTTCAGTTTGTAAGTGGGAAAGAACATGATAATTGTACCCACTTAGTCCATGAGAGTGGTCTTCACTTGTCTTATGAGATTGTTGTGGTGGCTATTACATAAATCATTAGAAGAGAAAGCTCAATCATTTGGTTAGAGGTGATATTAGAGAGTGAATATCTTAAGGTGGGAGTAGGACACATCCTTCCATTAGTAAAGATAAATGAAAAAGAAAAACTTAAATCATGCACAGAAGATAGTGGAGGATCTCTATGCTAAGCAACTCATCATGGATTATGACAACACTGATAGATCTTTGTGTTAACAAACTCATCACAAGATTCTATTGGATAGTAGGTTTATTAAGCCACCATCTTGCCAATTCTCACCATTAAAGTTTCACATAATATCCACACTCATCTGCTTTCTTGTATTTCTTAGGAATAAAGAGAAAAGAAACATATAGAATCTATAAATACAAGCTTCAATCTTGATAGGATATCTCATTAATTATGTGAACAAACTATTGATGACACATCAAAAACTAAACAATAGAGGATGAAATTGGAACTTTTATATACACAAAAAGGTTGGTCTACCATGAAACCATTATTTCATTAGTTTTTTGGAGTTTTTCGGTTGGAGGTATTTTGTCCTAAATGGGAGGAGAGAGAAAATTTAGAACTTTAGTAGTATTTTAATACACTTAGACTCTCGCAGGGCTCGAAAGGAACTCTTTTTCACTTTTTATGACCTATTCTCACCTCTTTCAACCTCCGATATTTTTATTTCATGAGGCTCATCCTATTTTATACAGGTGAGGTGATGAAATGGTGACTGACTTAGTGTCCATGTGGCATTGAGTAGAGCAAGGAGGTAAGTACAAATGTTGTTGAGTAGGTCACTTATCAAGACATGCTATAGTTTTTCCTATATCTTTTTTGAAGCTTCCTTTGATGACATGACAATCATCTATGTGTGTGGTAGTGTGTTGGAACAATTGTGAAAGATTTCTTATCCTTGTGTTGATGTCACCACAATATTGGCAAAACCCCCTCATTTATTTTCGGATATTGGCTAGACTTTTTTGCTAGATATACAATGATATCACATGGTAAGGGGAAAGGCAATCAAGTTATTGAAGTCATCATTGGTTGCTTAGATGGCTTGGTTTAGCTTGATTTTGGCTTGGCTTTGACTTGATTGGACTCCATGTTGGCTAAATTGAATTATGTTAAGCTACTATAGGAGATAAGTACACATTTATTTTGGTAGAAAGTAGATACCTTATTTTGTCAAAGGTTGGAAGAACTATATAAAAAAATGAAAAGGACACCTTTTTTTGTCCAAGTATACATGTTAAACTTTACCACAATGTCAATTTAGAGAAGATGAGATTTACTATAGTTACTATTTCATTTAGCAGTTTCAAAGTAAGGCTAAACTTTGACTAGTTTTTGGTCATGTTTTGCAAGCATCACACATCCATATTTGATTTTATAGTACTTAATCCTCTTTATTGCTTCAAATATTTGAGAACGCATATATGGTTAAGGTAATGGAAAACACATTGGGATTAGGGTGTGAGATAAGAAGGGACTGGGCTTAGGGTAAGGATAAGAAGACACCTAGATTAAGGCATTTGATAAGCACACGATGAGGTTAGGTTACAATGAAAATTAACTTTGCCTAAGGATTTAGTTTCTTTGAATAATTTGCTTAAGTTTGGTGATAGTTTTAATTTTTTTTATCTTTGAAGTTAATTTCCCTCATAGTCTTTGATTAAAAAAAAATAGGATTCCATAATCATGAAAATCACTTTGTTTGGCTTAGTTTGGCTTCTGATTATGGAAAAGAAGCTTTCTATTTTTTTCCATTGTCTCTTATCTGTGAAATTCTAGACTTGAAATGGATGACTTGTTTTCACCTGAAGCATGGCTAAGTTTACTTTTACATTTCGATAAAATTCATCATTACCAGTTATGCCATCATAGGGGTGACAAAGAAATGCCTATTCCCCCTCAACCTTAATGGGCTTGGTGATGTATTTCTGGGCATCAATATTTGTACAAATTTCTTTTATGCTTCTCTTTCTTTTTCTTTCCTCTATGTGATTCTTATTAAATGTCATGTCATTGTCCCATTCTAGCCGTAGAGTTGTTCTTGGTTCTGTCAAGTTTCTTCTAGTGGTCTGTTGTGCTGGCGGCTCACTATACCCCCAAATTCTTAGTCAAAGTCCTAACTCCCATTGTACTTGTGCCATTTTTTTGGAATTGTAGAATGTTGATTTTAGGTGACTGGTTCAACTGGTAATGTGAAGTGGGTGACTAATAGTAGCAGGTTATCTTCTATGTAATACCCACGTGTTGATAGGTTTAGTCAATCAACCCTCTTTCTTTTCCATCCTTGTTGACTAAAACAAGGTGTCGCACATGTGTGGTCCTAAGAGGGGGGTAGTAAATTAGACACAGATCAAAAATTAAAACTACAACAAAAATGCTAAAAAAAAAGGAATAATTTTAGAAACAAAACAATAGCACACAAGATGCTAGACAAAGAGAATTTATTATGGTATGGTTAATCAACCAAGACACCTACTTCTACTCTGTCAAGATAGCATCTACCTTCAAGCCCACTATTTCCCTGTAGGATTTTACCCAATCACTTGATATTATGCTAGCACACAAATAAAGAACTAGAGTAACTACAACAAGCTCAACCTGCTTATAAGAACTTGGAAAACATTACAAGAATAAGAGAGTTACACTAGTCTCTCAATTACAAGAAGTTATGAACAAGAAGATTTCTCTCTTGATACATAAAGCATGATAACAAAGATTTGAGAGAGAGGGTTTATAATCCTAGGATAAATCAATTAGCATGACAAAGTTTGAGTTTGATTTCATGAGTGTAGGTTTGAGAGGTTAAGAACTTGACTTCAATGTCCTTCAAAATTATTTATAGGTATTCTAAGTTTTCTAATTTATAATGCTTCATCCAATTGATTCATTGGAGATGGAGTTCCATCCATTTGAATTGGAAATAGCTCAAAAGGGGATAAGTTTCAAATTTGACAATAACATTTCAACAACCTGTCAGGTAAATAGCTAACTACTTTTTCAAGACAATCAACAAAAATTTACTATTTCCCCATGCTTTGACTATCATCCCAAAATGAAACCCATTTAATTTCTTAGTTAGTTGACTATTCTTGAAAAACAATTAACCAGAATCTCTCAAACCATAAAATAGCTTCATGTTGGCTCTCAACTTATTCCATCAAATAGTTGAAATGTACAAAAGTAGTTGACTTGAATATTCATTTGTTTCTCTTTAGTGACTTCTTTGAAGGTTTCTTCTAGATGTTTTAAATGAATCAACTGGATTCTTAATAGAGCAAAAAACTTTAAAACTAGTTGGCTTTCTCTTTCAGCTAGAATCCTTCATACAATGTCTACACAACTTTCAATCTTATTGATCCTTGATAGTTGACTAAATTTCAAGTACAATTTACTTTTTTGTAATTGATCTTCAAAGTAGATGAATCCTCTAGAAATAGTTAACTACTTTAATAAGATGAAACTACTCATGAACTTCTCTAAAATATTCAAACTTAGAGGTCCATGATAGCTAACTATTTTTGTAAACCAATTGATTGGATTTATAAACTATGACACTTGATAGAGGGTAATGGGGAGGACTATGATTCATGTGGATGAACCCTAATCAAGATAAGGCTTTTATGATGATGATGATGATGATGATGATGATGACGATGATGATGATGATGATGATGATGATGAGTTGATTGGATTTGTGAGTCCTTAAGATCATCTAAAAATAGTTGAATGAAATAATGTATCCATAGTCATTTTTCCAAAATAGCTATATGATTCTATTTCATAGTTGTTTATTTTCTTTGAACTTATGAAATTTGGTGAATTAGTTCCCAATTCTAATTCAATCCTTATAATTGCTTTTAAGATTTTGAGATATACTAGACATGTGCAAACCATGTCAGGAACACAATTGGAATTTTTATTATCATCAAAACCAATAAGAGCTTGTGTGATGACCTAGTTTTTAAATCATGATTTTTTGCAACATTTATTTCTAAAGGTAAGATTAACCCCTTTTTTAAAATCTCATTTATAAAAACAAAACATCAGAATAATCTTTTTACTTGTAAAGCTATTTTCTAAAAACCCCCTATCTTTCTATTAGTAGCTATGTTACATGAGACGCTTAGCCCTTAACAACTTTCTAAATATGAAACCTTTACCTCCAAGACTTTCTAAATCCTAGCTCATGCTAAATCTCCACTTTCTAATACATAGAAGGATCTCATTCACAATTAAGAAACTCCTACTACAATGGAGAGAAGCTCTCATACTTATAGATCTTCCTAGCTAAGACTTTCCAAAATCAACTAGATAAAATTTTTGACCAAGTCAAACATTAACCCCTTGTTGAAGCAAGCTTGGGGGACAAATTTTGACTTTCTATATTAGGAACTTCCTTGATCACCAAGCAAAATATTTGAACCATCCAAAACAGCATAGTACGTGCCCATTACAAGATGTAATCCAAGACATCCATATGAGCTAGAAATAGGTGTCTTTCCATTTTTGCATAAAAAATACTTTTTGAATGATCCAAACCATTATATCCATCTAAAAGAAAATTGTTCACTCCTTGATGACCAAATAGATGGTGTTCCAGGAGTTTTAAAGTGAGATCATAGCCATCAAATCTAGATAGCCATTGATCTTCTTTGATCTGCCATCAATCTTGGAATCTATGAACACTTTCATGCCATTAAATATGATGATTTAAGAGTTTTATATGATTATCTAAGTCATTCATGCCTTGATTATTTTTCATCACTCTAAACTCACTGTTGATCTTTGATTCTTGGGACACACTTGTGTAATAGAGGAATCTAATCATTTAGTAAGGACTTATGTTTTTCTTTACATGAACTCAACATTGCTCATTAGAAGAAAGGGGAAAAAAAGAAAAATTTTCTCCTATTTCTCAAAAAGACATGATTGATCTCCTTGCATAAGATATTCGGGGTCCATATATGCATTTTATGATCTATTAAGTCCTCAGTTATTAATCGGCTTAACTAAAGGATCATGCATGTGGACCTTACAGTTATGATAGTAGTGATCATGAGCTACAGAGAAACCTACAGTCTGCAAGATTTCATGACTTTGGAAAAAAGAAGCCCAATATGGAGGAAAAGCATTTATTTGGTTTACAAAGTCCTTTGAAACATTTTTTCTATACATATAAGTGTTAGGAGCATAGTAACAAAATGCATTGGATCAACTTGGAACTCAGCCTAGTTGACATTATTTTAGACTTTCTATATTTTATACCTTGGTATGAATTAACAAAACATCTACACGAGGGGATTCCCTGGTGTATGCTATTTGCAAATGATATAGTCTTAATTGATGAGACAAGGGAGGGTGTAAACACAAATCTAAAGTTATGGAGAGAAGGATTAGAATCTAAAGGATTTAAAATCAACCAAACTAAGATAGAATATATATGGAATGCAGTTTTAGCAAGGAAGAGGAGTAGGAATGAAACACTAGTCAAGATTGATAACCAAGAAGTCCCCACAAAAGATCACTTTTAGTATTTAGGATCAATGATTCATGAGAGTGGAGAGATTGAGAGGGAGGTTACCTAGAGAATCCAAGGGGGTTGGAACAAATAGAGATGTACATCTGGAGTTTGGTGTGATTGACGGGTGCCACTCAAACTAAATGAAAAATTCTATGGATGGCCATAAGGCCGGCCATGCTCTATAGATTAGAGTGTTGGGAAGTTAAGAAACATTATGCTCATAGGATGTGCATCATAGAAATGAGGATGTTGAGATAGATGAATGGTAAGACAAGAAAAGATAGAATTAGGAATGACAATATTAGAGGAAATTTAGGGGTAGCACCAATAGGTAACAAGATGAGGGAGATTATATTTAGATGGTTTGGACATGTCCAAAGGAGACCGAAAATGGCACTGGTTAGGAGTGAGGCAATGCAAATAGAAGGCTCTAAAAGGGCAAGGAGAAGGCCCAAAACAATGTGAATAGAAGTGGTGAGGAAAGATTTAAAAACTTTGAGACTAAATAAAGCCACGGTACTTAATAGAGAGGAATGGAGAAATAAGATTCATGTGACTAACCCCTAATTGAGATAAGGTCTTGATGATGATGATATTTTGCAACTTGGACTCACTATATTTCTCAAGTCAAGAAAAATACTTTTATTGGTGGACATTTTTCTCTATTAATATGGAAAAATACTTTTATAGATAGGTATTTTCCACTGGTAACATAATTATCTTCGTAGTTTCCACATTTTTCAAGTTCTTCATTGCATTGACTCCAAGTTGACTCCTTTCTGCGAAGTCTGTATTGTATCTGTTTTGTGTTTTGACACCTTGTTTGAGAGGATGATGCTCAAACACTTGAAGAAGTATATGGAATAAGTTAAAGTGGAGACTGATTGTTCGTCACCCTAACAAATGCCTCTCATGTTCATAATTTGCCTATGGGTTTATGTCAGCTTGGTTGAGTAGAGTCTCTTGCTCTCCCTAACAGTGTGCTTACCATTCCTGAAGCTTTCATCAATGATTTATGCTGAATTTTAGCAACAATAGTGTCTGGTTGCTTCCTTCTTTTTTTTTTAGCTTTGGTGGTTTGCAGGTCTTGGATTTGTCTTTCAATTTCTTTGCCGGAAATATTTCAATCCAAGTAAAAGAGTTCAGCTGGTTTCACAGGTCCTTTCCTACCAGTTTCAGCGAAGAAATGATTTTAGACGAATTGCAGATCTCATGAAATATTTTCAAGAGTGTAATCCCAAAAATGCTCTTGAATTATAGTAATCAAACTCTTCTTGATCTCAGTGAGAATGACATTTTTGGGTCCATTCCCACTGTGATAGGAGAGCTTTCCAAACTAGATGCTCTGCTATTTTCTTCCAGTAATTTGAGCGGTGAAATTCGACTAAGTGTCGTGACTATTGAGAACTAGTCAGGATTGGCCACTAGGATAAACTCATTGACGGGACTATTGCCTTGACGGATTACCAAAAAAGGAAAGATGATTGATTTGAGCTACAACACTTTAATTGGGTTGATTCCATCAGTCATTTTATCTCCTCCTAATTTGCAGCTTGTTGATCTAACAAACAATTTACTGCACGGATCAATCTCTGTGCACGAGAGCACTATGCAGATGATCAAAAGTATTTGAGGAATGAAGCAGTTCAGTTTTCTCTGGAAAATGAGAAGGTTGCATACTGTAGACGCTGAAAGTAGTCAGGATTCAATGTATTCTCTTGGTCGTGCATGCAAATTTAGCGTGAACAATGAGAAGTCTGCCTACCTCAAAGAAAGTAGATGGTGCTCAAAGAAGCTATTTTGAAATTTGAAGCAGAATATATGATATTTAACAGGCAAGAGATGGAGATGGATCCCTGTCTTAATGCACGCTCCAATCTTTTGGTTGAGGATGCAGTTTGAGTAGCCTCCCAATGTTTAGGACAAACTAACTATTTATTTTTATCTTTATCCAAGCACATCCTGATGTTTTATACAAATTCAATAAATTTTAGATGGATTTTCTTTAGAATGGACACTGGAAGCTTGGAAGTATTTGTGAACTGGAGTTGTTTGTAAACCTAAGAAAGTAAGGGTTCGTATGAAGAACTTTAGGGTCATGAAGGTACATTTACTTGAAGAATAGCATCGGGGTTCAAGAGAGGTGGATACTTTACAAATCATTGGCATTATCATTTAGCGAATATGGCAAGACCGCTATGGATAGATTGTGGTGCCTTCTGCTCTACCTTGGACATTTGGTGCTTGGAGGGAACAATATCATACTTTGAATGATTTCCAGAATGGGATTAAACTATCTGAGATCTCAAAAGAGAGTGCGGCTTACCGCTGTGCGGACTCATCATCTAATGGTTCTATTTCAGCAGTGGCGACATTGGTCTTAACTTTCACAGGGGTTTATTTGTCAGGAGTGATGTTGGGAAGCTTACTACAGGTTTTGACGCTCCTGATACTGTGCAACATGGAAGAAAGAGGGGCAGATTTAGAAGTGGAGTACTGTTGAGTCCTTGATTGTTTGATGGTTGAACTCATTTGTCGCGGCAGTGTTATTTCCTTATGTGCTAGACTGAGGTCTATCACAGTGGATTGCTGTTGAGTCCTGTATTTTTTCTCATCTATCCTGTGACACTTGCTAAGATTTGCAGATGCTATTGAGTTATGTGGAAAGTGTAGGAGGTTACTTGATCTCTCCCTCGTGTTGGTTGGCTAACACAGTGGGCTTTTAGAGACGTAACAGCATGTGCTTTTGCCTGTTTATGGCTGATTTCAGTTTCTGGATGCTCATTAGGTGTACTTTTTTGTAGGTTGTTGGGGACCTTTGGCGATTTTGGTCAAATTGGTTTTTGGCTTTAATTTTTTATACCATTTACCTGTCCAAGTACAAAAGTATGCATATTTGTACGCTCCCACATCATCAGTGACTCTAAAGCAGACTATATTTTCACTTCGAGGCTAGTGTCTCTAGTTGTTAAGAGACGCATCTGATCTACAATTAGAAAAGAAAGTGGTTAACATATATCACATCACGACACTTCTCTAACATAGTTTCATGAACTTTTTCCGAATCCATGTCAACAATAATACTAAAAATAAGTATCTAGCAACTTAAAACCAACCCGGCAATTGTTACCTCCAAAATTTGGCAGCTCAAATATCATCACTTTAGTGAAAAATTTATTTCACTTGAATATGCTAAAAGAAATGATGATTATTCCAGTTCATAAATGGTCAATAATCTGTATATCATCATTTTTTGTCCCTGAAGAAGTTATTTATAGCTGGCATGATCTCTGGAGGGCGAGTTCTGAGGAATTTGCGTAAGCCATGTTGACTATATTTCTCACCTTCATCTTTGTTTTCGAGTATAGCAGTGGAACGATGATCTTTGTTGAGTCTGCGTAAGGTAACAGTCCAAATGCGTGAGCATATTTATTATGATAAATGCATTATAAATTCAATTGAGAAGCTCTGTCCTTTCCTTTGCTTAAGTGTGGAGAGAGTTGAAAGCTGAAACAGACCTGACTTCAGGATTCAAGAACAGGTTCCTGGTCAGCTGGAAGATGCAGAGGCATGATACGAAGGAAACTGTGGCGATTAATGGATACACCTGATTCCAACAGGAGACAACAACTCAGTGCATATATGTTATTTTTCATTATTTAAATATAATTCTACAAGGGAAAGCATGGATGTTTAAGCAAGTTCGAAAAAATTGGTAGTAGAACTAACATTTGGAGGCTAAGGTCGTGAGCAGTAAGGATTGTGATGTGTGGTTTATCGAAAGGTGGCATAAAGGTAAAATTCTGACCCAATGCGGAACTTGAAAACCTAGTCTGCCTAGAAGTCAATGATAGTGGAGAACTTTGGATAATGCAGAAAATTTTGCGATATAATAATCCGCCTGTAAACGTATTTTTCCTTGACTTGCAGCCCTAGTCCAAGATGCAAAGTGTGGAAAGTCTAAAACTGCATCGACTGGGGTCAAATTCTGAGTTGACGAGGCAAATTTTGGCAATGTGGTTTATCTAGAATGTGGCCTATGGATGAAAGGTTTATCTAGCTCGTGGGACTCAGACAGTCCCGTGCATGCACGGACCTTAAGAATTCAATGGATTAAAATAGGAGATTGATCCTATGATTAGCCCGGTGGAACCATATCTCTTCATTTATCTCTTAATTATGTCGGACCCGATATGACCATAGGATCTAAGAAAACGTTTTCTTCTCTTTTCGAAATTGTCAAAATCATAGGACCTGATTCCCTGAAAAGTCTCTATAAACATTGGTTAAAATGATCAGACTTCCCAAATTGTCTATATAAATTAAGATGGGTACCAATATGAATGATGAAACTAGCTACGAAACACGGTATACTATGCATCCAAGCAGTATTTGATATGAAAAGACACTGGAAAAAAGTATGGAACATACCTCCGGTTTCACCCAACGACCCATTGAAGGAGTGTTCTCTGTACCGAGGTTATGTAGATTCTGAGACTTTTTACATGGGCTTAGGCAGTTAGCCTTATATAGAGTTTAAGGAGAGAGAACCTACTAGTTCCTTCTAAAGATGTTTATCTTTCAGTACGGTGGGCTACGCCCCTTGTTTTTTATCACCCTAGACTGGTTTCCATCTTTATGTATAGTGGTTACCATCTTTATGGCGAAGATGCATACCTGTAAATGTTTAGAAGGTAGTATGAACATCTGACCATACATTTGGAGGGCAAATGATTTTGAGCTATGGGCCATTTCTAATTTGGGTCCTAGTATGATTTATTGGAACGTGATCTGATAGAAAGAGGTTTTCTGATCATTCTTATCAGCATGTGATGGTCTTAGTCCACTCAATTAAAGGATGATGATAAATGCACACTTGCTTATGACGCCCTCACTAAATTGTGGGAACGGCTATAATTCTATGTATGCTCAGGTTTCAGAAGATCTAAAACGTTGACAATGTTGCCCTTGACCTGGATGGCTTGTATCTTATGTTCCAAAATTCTTCTTCATTGGATGATCTAGCAACTTTTATTTTAGTTGTAAAATGGATGATAGAATATTTTGCTTTCCATTTTACAATTCAGGAAATCAAGTACTAAGATCATCCATCGACTAGAGTTTTGCAACGTGCCCCATTTAAGTCAAGAGAGGATCTTTAGAAATCTAAACCCACTTGAAATTATAGTCATTCTTAGCATTTAATGAGAGGCTGATGAAGAAAAATAAGAGACACATTGCATCCATGCCTAATGAAAGAAGTTGTTCTTATCCATGCATTAACCTTTCCTAGCCTTTCATTGGGATGCGGATTGAAATTTAGAATTTTTTTTTTTTATCAGATTGAATATCTTAAAGCTACAAAGACAATTTCATATAAAAGTTACCGTTACTAGAATTTTCACATTGGAGCTGTTTAAGTTGGGAGTAATCATCCATGGATTAACTTATTCCCGTGTACTAAAATTTTCCTTCCCAATTACAGCCTTAAAATATAGATACTAAAAAAAGCCCTAAAACATAGATAATTTCATAAGAAAAAACACCCTTTTTTTCTATGATTTAAAGGCTAAAAAGACCAAGAAAAATGCATTACCTTGGAACAAGTCAAGAATTTCTTTCATATTTGTACCCTGATTTTTAGTGAAATCTCACTCATGGGTCCAATCTTTAAACGGCTCACACGAGCCCTGACCTTTTTGAGCGTGTGTTAGTTGACTGTTTATTACATTGAGAAACAGTGGCCTCATGTAACCTTTCACGTGACTTTAAGGGTATTCTGGTCATTTTAGAAAATCAACCAAAACAAAAGAGGAAATACAGCTTCCATCTTGGTTGGGACGTCTAAAAGGAAATTGCTTTCTCCTACCTAAAACGCACAGATACATGAATTGAATCCAATAATTTGATTTTCTGAATGCAAGAAGAAAATCCTGTGATAGTTTCATGTAGCACGTCATGAAGACCCAAACTTCCTTGAATGTAAGAAGAAGAAGATTAAAACTTACATGAAGAAGAAGAAGAAGAAGAAGAAGAAGAAGAAGAAGAAGAAGAAGCCTTAGTGATAATTTGATTTCATGAAGGATAGAAGAATACCCAAACTTGCAGGCATCAATTAAAATGTACTATATAAAACGTGCAAAACTCATTAATTGATGCATGTCTATTCACCTTAGGGAACATAAAATGTGTAAACATCTGAATGCAAGAAGAAGATCTAGCAGACGTTTGTCTAGCCAAATTTCAATAGAGTTTTGTTTGGTTTGAGCCCTTTAACCTTCCCAACTATCATTTCTACACGAATCACAAATAATCCAAGCCCATCCTAGTTTGAGTTCCTCTAGAATGACACTAAAAAAGGAAGTTGGAAAGAACAAAACCTAAATAGGCCTCATCTTTCAATCTGAACTGGTCATCTTGTTTGGCCTAACTTATGTATGCCAAAATTTGTGCTTATTGGAGGCTTCTAGATATTAGACTTAGTGACTAAAACTTTCAATAGATAAGATTTGAAAACAGAAGGGCATGTTTTAAATCATTCAAAGGTCATGAAGTTTGGTGGCTAGCCAATCTAAGGCAGTGTGAACATGATGAACAAATCAGACCATCCAACAGAGGGTCCCACTTAAATTGCATCCATTTCAGCATCAGGAAGCATTTTCCTTTGAGACAACCCAACGAAGAAGAAAGTTGTATTTCCTCTTTTATTTTGGTGAGTTTTCTAAAATGACCAACATAAATTTAAAAAAGTCATGTCAAAGGGCATGTGAGGCCATTCTCAATATCAATATAATGGATTGTCTACTATGCCCTTATAGAGGCACACTTAAAAAAGATTAGGCCCTCATTTGAGCCATTTAAAAGATGAGAAGTTAAGCAAGATTTTTATGAAAAATCAAGCTACTTTTCATTTCTTCTAGAATAATCACAAACACTTTTTTTATTATGGATCTATTACCAGAAATTCAATTCGTAATCTCAACATTAAATTTGTATTCTTGACTAATCACAATTTTCAATTGTTCAACCATTTCATTTTACCAGCTCCAATAGAAAAACAATGGAAAGGAGAAAAGCTTCCCATGCAATAGTCAAGAATTCATGATGATATCGAGCAGGAACAACTTGTTTTTCCTAAATACCCTAATTCAATGCCAAATAATTTTTTGCCGCTAAACAATCTTGTAGACCTTCCATACAAGACAATAGTAAATAGCATGTACCTTTACATAAATAGCTAAATCATCATTCAAAACATAGCATGCACATTTAGCTTCATATATCACATATTTTATCAAACTCATTATGCAATCAAAATTCAAATATTCTAGAAAAGATAGCAATCTTAATTCCACCTACACAAGTATAAGTTTGCTGAGATATTGTATTTGTTTACAATATCTCAGATTTGATGAAATAGAATAAATGAAACAGAGCAAAATATAAAACAAAGAGTTGCAAAAGAGATCAATAGAAATAATGTCAAAGTAAGTATAAGAATATATGATTGTTCCTTACATAATCAATGTATTAGACCATTATATTATGACTTATATTTTGTGGACATGTGGATATGTATTAGAAATGTATGGAATGATGGCTGTGACTAGATGGATTCTAGCTATGATAAAATTAGTTTTTGAAATATTTTCTTAAAAGAAAATATTTTATTTTTTCAAATTAATGATGTACTTGGGAATGGAATTGAGATAGTCTCCTTTGTTGTTCACACACACACACACACACACACACACACACACACACACACACACACACACACACACACACACACACACACACACACATTTGAATAATGCGCAATATCCAAGAAATAGAGGAAACTCCCTGTAGTTTTGGTAAAAATGAAATGATCATTTTACCCTTAAATCCTTATTTGTAAAGTAGTAATGACATTTGGGGTTCTTGTGGAAATCTTTTCATTGAAAATGTTTCCTCTGTTTGTTTTCTAAAATGATTTTTTGGCTAGAGGCTTTGCTTTTCAAAAAGAATTGAGAAAAAGTTATTTACAAACTAGGGACATCATAGGTGGTATAAAAAATTTATAATTTAATTAAAGGATTATTTTTCCATCTGATAGAGTCTCATTTTCTTTGCTGGTCTTGAAAAATGATTAAGAAGGATAGCGAAGGGCATTTGTATCTCACTGGTAGAGCTGAAATCCTTACATTTATGAAAAATAAAGAACTAAGTCAGAATTTAACAAGACTACTTTTACCATGGAAAAAAATATTGTTGATATAGTAGTTATATTGGCTAATATATCAAGATTTATTGCGGAGCAATACAATATAATGTCAATATTATCGGTACGATCATAAAAAAAAAAGGTATGGATTGGCTGATATATTGACTTAACAGATATATTAGCAAAAATAGAGTATATATCATGTGATATATCTGATATTTACACAATCTGGTTATATCACATTCCAATTTCTCATTGTTCTCATTTCTTTGGTTCTTTTGCATTTGTGGGATTGATAAGACAGCTGCTTAGAAGTGAATGAAGATTTGAAATATGTTAATTTTAGTATGTTGCTACATAGACTAGCATTGAAACATATATATATATATATATATCTGTGTATGTGTGTATTCAATTATCCATCCTTGAGGAGCAAAATTTAGGATGTGGCTACTCGACTTAGATTTGCTACAAAAGGATCATCATTTAGAGATTAGTCTATCCAAACTATCCATCTTATTTATGACATTTTTAGATCTTTACAAGTCAAAAGTCATGTTGATAGGATGATTCTAGCATAATGTTCTATATCTTGAGAATGTTAGAATTGTTGTTCATTTGGCATGAAGGATGCCCACTTCTATGTAATTATTCTTATGACTCCCTCTCTCTTTGTAATGAGTATTTTATTATGATATTTAGACTACTCTCTCTCTCTCTCTCTCTCTCTCTCTCTCTCTCTCTCTCTCTCTCTCTCTCTCTCTCTCTCTCTCTCTCTCTCTCTCTCTCTCTCTCTCTCTCTCTCTCTCTCTCTCTCTCTCTCTCTCTCTCTCTCTCTCTCTCTCTCTCTCTCTCTCTCTCTCCATAAATTCAAGCAAAAACATGTGGAGTATTAGGGTGATCCAAGCCGACTAGCTTCTTAGTACAATCTTAGATTTTATGTATAAAATATTAATTCATAAGGATCTCAACTGCTGATGTAATTGATTGGAGCTCAGAAAGTTACTTTTGGTCATCGAATGACTCTAAACCATTATTCAAAGTCATCAGAGATAAGTAACGTTTTTAAGTTTTTTAGCTATAAGACAATTACAAAATCTTTGATAAATGAGATTTTTGCTAAAAGACCACTTTAAATGATCTAAACAAATACACCCTTCCGAACCACATGATATTTAAAAATTCAAGTGTCATGAGAAGCATTACTAAAACGACAAAAACATTAAATCTATCATTAATGCTTAACTTATTTATTTATATAATTTCTTTAAATTAATAGTAAAAAATAGTACAACTAATCAGCATACTCAATTAAACAACGAAAAACTAATAATTTCAAATTAAGAATAGAAAACCAAACTTTTATTTAAAATTAGATACATGAAAAGTTGTGTAAATTAAACTTATATAAACAAAAATATAATACTAAAGAGTCTTGATAGAAGTACAAGATGAATAACTTAGATCTAGAAAAAGATTCATCATGCATGAAAATGGAAGGGTATGACTTCTTCTCTTGCTAAAGGTGGGTTTGCCTATTATGAGTCAATGCCAAAATATAAAATATTATTATATTTCATGACTATGTGATTTCATAAAGAAAAATTCAAGCACATATAACCTTTTATTTATAAAGTTTTTGGTTGCAAATATGATGAACGCTGTGATTTTCACTAATAAAAAAAAGGATACATGTCAAGGAATAGAAATATGTTGCAGCTAGCTTAGAGAAATATATGCTTACTTTAGATTGTTAGAGTAACAAACAATCATTTTATAACCAACACTATTGTGGTTTGAATAGAAATCTCATAAAAAAGTATAGTCCAACTCGCACCAGGCTTCATACATTAAGGGTGTAAGATCATCCTATCAAGGAAATCACCTTTTAGCTAGATTTGAACTGTGCATGTATGATTTCATGATCTCACTACCAATCTCAAGCATATAAAGGAAGAGGGTTGCATTAGGTGCCAACCAGTGAAAAATCCATTGGTGAACCTTATGACATGGATCTTATTTTGACATTCCATAATGCTAAGGCATTCCCCATAATCGATGCACTGCATTGATCCTAGATGCAGTGAGAAATGAGCAAGGACTGTTTGGGCATTCCCCCATAAGTAATGCAATGCATCAGATCCTAGGTTAGTGAGAAATGGGCAAGGGCTACTAGAGTTGATTGTTAAAAGTACCCAATTAGTAATCCATATGTTATAAATTATAGGCATTATCCTAGGGGGTTTTTCAAAAATTTATAACACAAGCATTTCTAACCTAATAATTCAAAAGTTTCCTATTTTACAGGTTTAAAAGCAAATCTAACATAAGTATGTGAATCATCGTAATTTTCTAGGATTTAATTAAGTTTTTTACTCTCTTATAGGAAGTGAGAAGCTGATCCAATGACCTATATTGTGCTTCATAGAGTTTTTTGTGGGTTGAGCTACATGGTTAACTCATGGGGGGTGCAGGGGTTGGCATGCCCCTACCTGTGGTTTGGGGGAAGAGTCCCCTAAAGGTTCATAAAAATCATATCTGTTGTATTATAGCAGTTCTAAAAATTATCCTAGGCAAGCAAGAAGGCAATGGGAAGCATCAAAGGTGACTAAAATGTTCTATGCTACATGTCATACCTTTCTATCATTTTGCATGAGAATTGGAGCAATGCATGGGGTTACCTAGTCCAATTAGAAACCTAAGGTAGCCAAGCCATTCAAGCTTTGAAGCCAAAGGATTTAGCCATTCAAGCCATCAAGGAATGAGCTATCAAGCCACATGGGAGCCATGCCACATGGAGTCACACTATTGGAGAATCAATTCAAGCAATTATCGCATGCTAAATGTGTAATTTTCAAGGGATAATTAAAAGGTTTTGAGTAATATTTGTAAAAGGTAAGATGATCATGCATACATGGACAAATCAAGAGAGAAAACCCACTTCCTATTTCTACTTTTTTTTATCCTTTCCACCCACTCAAGTAGAGCTTTCACACTTCCTTTGCTTAGTTTCATTTTTAGGTGGTTTCCTAATTAGGAAACCCCTAGATCTACTTCCAGTCAAAGGAAACAAAAAACCCTAGATCTTTCCAAATATTTCCTACCATTTTTCTATCTTTCAACCCAAAATACCATATATTTAGAAGGGAAGGAATTGCAAGACACCTTCTTAAGAAGAGGACACCTCCCCACTTTCTAAATACATGGAAGCTAGCCATGATGTCAATCTTATGACTTCAATTGCTCCACCTAAATTTCCATCATTGAAACTCTAGATTGAGATCCACTTTCCCTTCTTAGATCGAACTCCCATTCAATTGGAAATCAAAACTCTCTAAATCCCCAAGCATTCCACATTTTTTACTAAGTAGACGGTTTGTGAGAAAACCTTGAAAGAAGCACTTTAGCTTTGAGATCTTTGGATCTTTGGACTTCTTTTGGGATATTCTTCCTTTGGATTCTTAAGTATTTTCTTTGATTTTGCACTTCAATTATGTTATTTCTTTGCATTCAATTGCTTATTTCATTGTGTAGTCATTGTTGATTTGTTTCTTTAGTTCTATACCATAGAGCTTTCTTGTTTTCCCTTGAATCATTGCTTCCATATTCTTAGTTTCTATTGGTTCTGCATCAAAGTTCCAAGTTAAATTCTTCTTTGGTAGTGACATCCAAGAGAGGAAGTAGCTTGAATCCTTGAAATTTTCACATTTTCTTGCTTGAATTTGGAACTAATTCTAGGCATTTTTGGGTTAACTAGTCCCATTATTCCAACCATCCTTTCTCTCAAATTCTCTTTTGGGTTTCACTTCTATGTCATCTTATCTTAGTTTGAGATCATTGGAATGTGTTGGATGTTTGATTTGAATCAAGTTTCAAGGGTGGAAAGAGTGCACACTTTTCATGTTCTAATCTATGTAATATGTGCACTCTTTTGGATGTAATTTGTTGCTTAATCAATCAAGTTTGTTGAAGTTTTTTGTTCATGCTTGTTACCAGTATTGAAGTAATTTAGATATTTATTTTAATGTTTCCTAAAAGGTGCTAATTAAATTTCTTTCCATGTTTGGTTTGATTTGAGTGTCTTAAGTGCTTGAAATCTAAAATTTTTTCCATTCAATCTTCATGCTTAATTTTCAGCAGTCAATACATCTTAGTTACTTGATTCCTTAGGAACCCATTTAAATTTTGAGATCATTTATTAAGTTTTTTGATTAGAATACAATTTAGTTAGCTTTGATTGGTTGAGTGTTGATTAGTTTTCAACCCATGAACCATGTGCACCATGCTTTGGATCAAGCTCATGGGACTTGGGTGAATCCTCTTTTGATTTTTATTTAATCTTAGTTTATCACAATGAGTTATTTTCATCTTAGTTTAGTTTTATAAAGTTTTCTTCTTAAGTTTTAGAAATTTTCATTTTTAGATAGTTTAGGCTTAGAAAAGCATTAAATTAGGAAGTTTCCTTTTTAGTAAGTTTCCCTAAGTTAAGTTGCTTAGTTTAATTCATTCTAGTTTTGCATCAGTTTCCTTTAATTTAATGTATGTTAATTAGGTAATTTTCTAATTCCATTGCTTAGTTTTATTTTTAGCAAGTTTCCTTTAGTTTTAGTTCTAATTTCATGCATATTTCTTTTCTTTGGTCATTTAATTTTCTAGTTTGAATTCAAAACCAATCATTCTTTCTCTTTGGATGAAGTTAAAAAAATTAAATAAGATCCATCCAACACACAAATTTTTGAGATTCCTTGTGGCATCAATCTCTCTTGTGTGCTAATGCTACTTTGATTCATGTGCTTGCAAGTAATTTTAAAGCTACATTAAAAGTGTTCCCTCAAAAGTGCAGCACTACATCAAAACTAAGGTACATCAGAAGTATGTAGGAGTGTCATGCCATTCTAAATGAGTGGGTGAAGAGACTAGCTCAGGAGAACAAGATTCATATTGCCACATGGAATATAGGCAAATTGATAAGTAAGAGAATGCAATTAGTAGATATAATGAGACATAAGAGAGTCAACATAACCTATAATCAAGAAATTGAGTGGAAAGGGGCTACAGAGAAATTGATGGGTATAAGCTCTGGTACATAGGAAAGGACAATAGAAATCGTGTAGGGACAATAGTAGATAAATAAAAAAATAATAAAGTTGTTGATGTAAGAGGACCTAATGATAGAATTATACTAACCTTTTTAGGAGAGGGGATCATAAATATTAGAAGTGCATGTGCCCCATAGGTAAGGTTAGAAGATGGAATTAAGAGATAGTTTTGGAAAGATATGGAGGGAGTTAATGCAAGAAATTCCCAACATACAGGGGATATATATAAGAGCAGACTTAAATAGAATATAGGCACATTGACAAGTAAAAGTATTGAATTAGAGATATAATGAGACATGGTAGAGTCAACATAGCTTGTATCCAAGAAACCAAGTGGATAAGGCTAAAACTAGAGAAATCGATGGGTATAACCTTTGGTACATAGGAACAGACAATAATAAAAATGACATAGTGATAATAGTGGATAAAGAATTAAAAAATAAAGTTGTTAACGTAAGAAAACCCAATTATAGAATTCCACTAATAAAGCTTATTTTAGGAGAGAAGATCATAAATGTTAGAAGTGTAAAAGCCCAATAAGTAGGGTTAGAAAATAAAATTAAGAGACAATTTTGGGAAGATATGGAGGTAGTAATGCAAGACATTGCTAACATAAAATGGATATTCATAAGAGCACATTTAAATGGTCATGTAGGAAAAGGAAAGAAAGCACATGATAGCATGCAATGAGAATATGGGGTTGGAGAAAGAAATGAGATGGGGAAGCTATCCTAGATTTTGCTTTGTATAACCTGGCTCTAGTAAACACATGCTTTAAGAAGAGGGGTGAACACTTAGTAACCTTTAAAAGTGGACTATATAAAAGTCAATATACATTTTCCTAATTAGGAATATCAAAATATCAATGCGTAAGGATTATAAGGTGATACTCGATGAGAGTCTAACCACACAACATAGGCTAATAGTTATGAATATGTACATTTAGAGATGGAAGAAAAAAAAAGAGCTCAAGAGGCATCTGAAACCTAAGTAGTGGAACTTAAAAGGAGAGAAGATAACAATATTCATAAATAAGTTGATAGTAATACCACCAATTTCTAAATTCTATTTCATATAAATTTTTATTTAATTTTGAATGAAATGCAAATTTGGAGTTCTACATTTTGAGTTCTATGGATTTAACCTTAAAAAGACACTTACTTTACCTTTGTAACCTCAATATTTGGAATATACACAAAAAAATCTTTCCAATGAAACTAAGAATGCTGAATTGGAGTCCAATTGGAAAAGTATAAATTTTTCTAACAATGGCACTTTTGTAAATTCACTTAGAATGCCCCACTCGTAAAATCCCAAACAGAAGTAAAAAAAACTCCATTATGTTGATTATGTACCATCATTATAGTCTTAAAGTGAATAGGATATTAAAAATTAAAATAATTAAAAACATTAAAATAAAAGGGAGTGGCTATTTTTTATAACAACACGCCCTTTTTAAATTAAATGATAGTTGACTATAATAGTTGACCAAAGTGGGAAGAAGTTAAGATGGAGAAGAAGAGAGAAGGAGAAGGAGAAGGATAAGAAGGAAGAGAGAGAAAGAAAGAGAGAAAGGAAGGGAGGAAGAAGAAGAAAGGTGAGAAGGAGAGGAAGAGAAAGTGTGGTTGAAAGCTGGTAAGAGAAAGAGAGGATGCCAAAAAAACACAGCAACATGCCATTACTCCTGATTGGGAGGTGCTATGTGTGGGTTTTCCACCTATCAAAGACCAAGTTGTTGAAGAAAATGATGACTAAGATTGATGATCTAAGCCGATCATCTTCGTCGCTATTAAAATGACCAAAGGACCTTAATCCCTCCTAAGATCCAACCACTTCTCAATATAAAAATCAGAAGAAATAGTAAGGCATCTAAGTTTCTAGTTAGCTGGAGAAAATGATGAACCAATTGGATGATCTGAGATGCTCAATCAATCCCTTATGAAGAATAAGGTAAAACCCAAAAGGCAATTTCCCAGTTGGAGAAGGAAATTGTTAGAATTGGAGTGAATAGCAATGACCATCTAAGATCAACAAAATGCAAGTATGCATACTATTACTATTCCATTTTGAAGATATGAACTGTTCATGTTATTCATCATTCCATTTTGAGTAAAACCCTTTTGACAATTTGTTAATAAGAGAAGATCCAATGGTGATTTGAAGTTAACATCAATGCACAATCATGATCAAGGCTTATCACAATGATCCATTGATGATCAGTCATCCCCAACAATCTCTTGAATAAGATATTGATGGATCAAAGGTAAGACCTTACTCTAAATTCTTAGAGTTTCATCTTGATTTAATGGAGATGAGCATGAACCATTGGATCAAGGTCAATTGAATGCTCAACAGTAAAAATTTCCTATAAATTTCTAAAATAAAGACCATATTTAAGCATGTATAGCTTGGACCTAAGTATTAGATTAAGTTTTAATGATCATATCAACTAAAAAATTAGGATCTGACCGTCATCCATGCATAGAATGTATGAACTATCGATCTGATCACACGATTAGTAGATCATTACTAATCTACTACCACTAACTAAGATCTAAACTAAATCCAACTGTCCAAACCTAAGTCAGATGGTGGAATTTGTCAAATTTAATGATCCGTGAGTTGTGCTAATGATCCAACCATTGTGAACAGTTAGATCATTGTTAAATGACCATATCATATACTGATTATATTAACTTACACTATTTAATAAGATTTTGACATTAATAATTCTTAGATCATAGTTAGATTAACTATACACAACATAGACTGTTGAATTGCAGTCAAATTCATCATTAATGCATGTAACATTGTTTTAACAAACTAATTAAAATCTAACTATTGGATTGTGCTCAGATGTGTAAATTTGAAATTGAATATAATGTTTTATAAACACAGATAAATATTTGACCATTATATAAACTACAAAACAGAAGCCAAATTATTAAACTATGATTTAAATTTTTGATCGACAATCAATGGTGTGGATTGGTAATCCAAATAGCCGTTGAGTGTATGATCAATTATCCAAAGTTAAGGAAATGAGAATTAGCAATCTAAGATGTCATGATCGCATTAATTCATGTTGAATTGTAATGGAAAAAGAATCAATGGTTGATCTTGATCCATAGATGAAAAAAGAAGAACCAAACCATATGTACATGATAAGTTTTAATAATACATTGTGAATATATTATAGATTGTTGACAAAGTGTTTGTGGATGTTTGGTATTGATGTGGTTTAGTTCAGGCACTTTGGATTGGAAAACCAGAGGTAGGTGGATTTAAGTGCTATATTGGTTAGTTTCATCTTAATTTACTTTTATTTTGGTTTGTATTATAAAAATAAAATATTGGAAATGCAATTGATTGATATGTTTGAAAAGCCCAACATCTTATTCAAGTATAGAAAATAGATAGATTTCAAATCAAATACAATCTATTTTATGAAAATATGATTTTAAGAGTATACGTACTATGATTGAAAGTGACCGATGAAAGAGGGTGTTGTGGCACTGACTATCTTCTAGGTTCATATGGTTTGATTACTTTTACTACTAATGTACCTAAGTTCATTAATTTTGAGGATGTATTTTTGATTGATTGATAAGCATATTTATCTATGGTCACTATAGTAGGCAGTGTAGATTGGCCCCTCTAATTTTAAATACCTACCCAAGAGGCATTATTGTTAGAGGTGGGTTCATCATGGGAAGGCATGCCATTAATTGTTTACAGATCCATGTCCCCCATGAGGGGAGGCATAGCCTTTGTGGAATCCATGAACGAACGTAAATTGGGCAATGGACCAACAACGTGTATTCTGCACATGTGCTAATTGATTGGGTATGCTAGGACACACTAGTTATCTTCACGAAGGTTATACCACATTGGTATAGATGGCTAAAGGCAGGATTCTACTAATTATTGTTGATATTTTATCATTGATTGTTATGCTGATTGTTATGTTAAGTGATGATCGTCGATGTACACCTTTTGCTTTGTGTTTGAAAAGCTTTGATATCTTTTGATATTGTGATAATTATGGGCATTTTCTTTGGGAATTGCTTTTACTCATTGATTTAGATATTTGAGATGGATTTTGAACATATGAAAATCTAAAAAATAGTATGTTTATGGCATGCATTTGTAATTTCATTCAAAATTTAGATATTTAATTGATTTACAATGAAGATATATATATATATACACACACACACACTCAGAATTTCATTATAGAATTATATTATGATTGTATGAGAATCAAATTTTAGTTCTTTCTAAACATGCGAATTAAGAATTAAATTGTTTTGAAAAATGCATTATTTGTAAACTGATGAAATTGACATGAGTATGTTTTGAAACATATATTAACTTTGATCATATTTGATTTACTGTTAAAATATTGACTATGTGCAGCATGAATCACATACTAAAATAGCTTATTTTCACCTACACAAGCACAAGCTTGTTGAGATATTATAAATATTTTTCAATATCTCTAGTTTGAAGCATAGGACTAGAGAGAAGATAGAGTAAAAAAGAAGATTGATACACTTGTTGCATAGTTGAAAGTTCAGGATAGCAAAGACTTTAGAAATCTAAGATGAGATTATATGACTGCGTTGTATACATTTGATTTACTTTTTGATGTGTGAACTTAGAAGAAATGAGAATTGTGGATTTATGCATATTTATGATTAAGGGATGAAGTGATGTGGTTATGCTTAGAAGTCCTAGATGTCTGTTTAAGTATTTATGCTTATTTAAAATTATGCAAATTATTGAATTATTACTACTTTTTTTGCATCGCATGCGTTAGATGCATAGATATCCAAAATATAAAGGAAACTCTATTGGATTTTTGTAGAAATAATAGATTCATTTTGTTAAAACAGTCTATGTATATTTTTTAAAATAAAAATTGACTCTCGAGGTTTTTATAATTTTTTTTCAAAGAAAAGCATTTCAAATATTTGATTTTAAAAAGAATTTTTCAACTAGCAGCCCCACAATTTCTAAAAAGTATTTTAAAATGAATTAGAAAAACCTAGGTAATCACAGCTGGTATTGGAGCCCAGGTTCAATCCACTCACAACTAATCATGTCAAGAGAAGTAAAAAAAATAGAGAGATAGAATGTGGTCACACTTTTGAACTAGAACTTAAGTCTAGTGTATTATCATGTGGCTTTGAATGAGTACCCCTCAAAGGACAAAGAATGGCAAGAAATGATGATGGTATGCCTGTTACACCAAAATAGAGAAATTCGGTAGTGTAGACTCCAAGAGAAATGATGGGAGAAATGATGAATATGATGATGCAAGGCATCATAGAACATATCTAGCATCAGATGCATATGCAAGCATCTACTAGTGCAAGAGAAGGTAGTTCTAGTGGAGATGAAAATAAAGTTGACACTCTATTGGAAAGATTTAAGAAGATTACACTAGAATTTGCTAATGGAAATAAGCTTGATAAAGAAAAATAATGGATTCATGAAATTGAGAAACTATTTGTTGCAACGAAGATCCCAAATGATAGGAAGGTAAATGTTGCAACCTTTGACTTCTTTCTAGTGATCTTCTACACAAAGAATAGGTTTTGCCAATCAATATGACATTGTATGGGAAGAATTCAAATCAGTCTTCAATGAGAAGTATCTTCCTCCTCATGTATTGGCAAAGAAAGAGATGGAATTATTACATCTAAAACAACTGGGTATGATTGTACTTGAATATGAGGACAAGTTTACACCACTTAGGAGAATGGTACTAGATGTGTATCGACTAATGAGACAGCAGCTTGGATGTTTATCAATGGGCTAAACCCTATGTTGAGGGGCAAAGTTTGTATGACTAGCCCACTACTTTGGCAAAGGTAGTTGAGATGGCAGCCATCGCAAAATAGGAATAGCAGAATGTGGAATATTGCAGGAGCAAAAATGAGAGAAGAAGATTGGACAATAGCAAAAGTGGCAAAAGAAAATTTTCATCATAACCATAAAGGTTTCAAAAGTGAGGAGTTCCTGAGAAAGATAAGGAAAAAGCCCCTAGATCATATTCTATTTGTAGGTGGTCCCACCCTACAAACCTTGTCTTTTAGCAAATAAAAGATGTTTGAGATGTGGGGAATATGGACACTACATTAGAGAATGTCCCAAAATGAAGCCCCAAACAAATTAGAGAGCTAAGAGAAATGCGATATCGTGAAGTCAGGGTTGAGTAGTTGCACTCACAACAAGTCAAGTAGAGACATCAAACATTGTAATTGAAGGTACCCTCCTTATTTCAAATCAACATGCTAAAGTCTTATTTGAATCATGTGCATCACACTCTATTATTTCATATCCATTTGCTAATGAATTGCATTGGTCTACACAAGATTTGGGATTTTGTTTGGATCTAACTACTCATATAGGAGAATCAGTGCGTGTGCAAAAGTTTCTATATCAAGTTCCCATTTCATTTCTATAAAAAATATGGATGTTGATCTAATCCTCCTAGACATGATAGACTTTTAGGTCATCTTAGGAATGGATTGGCAAGCAACAAACTAGGCTGTTCTGGATTGTCATCAATAGAAAGTCGTATTCAATCGACCAAGTGAAATAGTAACCTCATATCAAGGGAGGCAAGATTATTTAGGAGTTTGCATTATTTTTGCCATGGAGGTAAAATACATCTCTAAGGTATGTTAGAAAATTCTTGCTACTGCAATCATTGTGGATGTGGAAAAACCTTAGATAGAAGAGCTACAAGTAGTTTGGGAGTTTCTAGATGTTTTTCTTAAAGAACTACCTAGATTACCACCAAGGAGAGATTAATTTTTCCATTGAGCTTGTACCAGGTACACCTCATATCTCCTAGTCTTCTAGGGGATGGCACCATTCAACTCCAAGAACATTTAGATAGGGGATTCATCAGGCCTAGTGTATAACCCTATGGAGCACCATTCCTCTTTTTCAAAAATAAAGATGGATTGATGAGGTTATGCGCTGATTATTGAATGTTGAATGGAGTCACCATAAAGAATCAGTATCCTCTGCCAATTGTAGACTACCTCTTTGATCAATTGCAATCAACAAAAGTAATATCCAAAATTGACTTGAGGTTTAGGTACCATTAGTTGAGAATCAAAGATGAAGATGTTTCTAAGACAACATTTTGAACTAGATATGGCAAGTATAAATTCTTAGATTTGTTGTTCAAATTAATGAAAGGACGAGTGGGTTTCATTCATGAACTAGGTGTTCAAAACATATCTAGACAAATTTGTTATTGACTTTGTGTATAACATTTTGTTTACTTCACAAGTTGGAAAGAGCACAGACAACATTTGTGCATGGTATTAAGTACACTCTAGAATCATTGTCTATATGCTATGTTTAGCAAGTGTGAGTTCTGGCTCAAATGAGTTAACTTTTGGGGGCATGTTATTTCCAAGGAAGGTGTCTCAGTTGGCTCAACTAAAGTTGAAGCAATGATGAAATGTGATAGACCAAATACAATAATAGAAATATGTAGTTTTATTAGTCTAGGTAGATTATCATCACAAATTTATTACAAGGTTTCACATATGGCTCTACCATCAACAACTCTAATCCAGAAGAGTGAGAAATTCGTATGGAATGAGGCTTATGAAAAGAGTTTCTAAGAACTAAAAAGGAGCATTACCGCACTTGTACTAGCTTTACCCTTGAGAAGTGGAGGTTTTGTAGTTTACAGTGACACGCTGGGGAAAGGGTTGGGTTGCATATTAATGCAACATGGAAAGTAATTGTCTATACATTTAAATAATTAAAGACACATGAGGTGAACTACCCTACTCATGATTTAGAGTCGGCAGATGTAGTTTTTGCATTGACAATATGGAGGCATTACCAGCATAGAGAGAAATTTGAGGTTTCTATTGATCACAAAAGCCTAAAAAATAACTTCTCTTAGAACAACCTCATGAGACAGAGGAGGTGGATGGAGTATCTTAAAGATTATAACTTTTTTATTCACTATCATCCTAAAAAGGCCAATAAGGTACTATATGCTTTGAGTAGTGAAACACATGGATTAATGGCAAATTTATTGATTGTTGTTGGTGGAGAGAGTTATATAGGCACACTAAGATGATTAGCAAACACATGCTCTAAATAAGAAGTCTAGTTTTAATGAGGAAATAGATGGGAGTGTAAGCTTTTAGGGGAGACTTGTAGTTTTGGATGCCATAGAATTAAGATGGGACCTACTATATGAGGAACATCACTCATGGTACACCATTCATCTTGGTAGTACAAAGATGTACCAAGATTTGAAAAGGAACTTTTGGTGTGATAGAATGAAATGAGATATTGGTAAGTCTGTAATGAAAAGCTTGACTTATCAAAAGTGAAGGATGAACGCCAAAGGCCAGCAGGAATGTTACTAACACTTGAACTCTCGAGTGGAAGTGGGATCGTGTTATAATGGATTTAATTTCATGACTACCCAAGACACAAAGTGGCCACAATATGATATGGGTGACTATAGACATATTGGCTAAATCTACACATTTTCTTCCTATTAAACAACATAATCAATTGACATTTTAGCTAAGTTATACATGAAGGAAATTATAAGCTTCCATTTCATGCCATTGAGTATCATTTCTCATAGGGATGACAAATTTACATCTAAAAATTGGAAGAATGTAAAGAAACCCTTAAGCTCATCATTAAGATTTGGTACAACCTTCTAATGATAAACAGAAGGTCGATTAGAGAGAACTATACATACTTTAGAAGACATATTAAGAGCATGTGCATTATACTAAAAAGGAAATTGGGATGAACACCTTCCACTAGCTAAATTCACTTACGACAATAGTTTTCATAAAAGCATTAACACGGCACCATATGAAGCACTATATGGATGGTTGTATCAATCAGCAATGTGTTGGAGCAATGTAAGAGAAAGGAAGCTTTTCAAATTTGAATTGATAAAGCAGTGTACAAAAAAAGGTCAAAGTTATTAAGAGACCACTATTGCTTGCTCATAGTCATCAAAAGAGCTATGCGGATAGTAGACATGGATAATTGGAGTCTTTGGTTGGAGATCATGTCTTTTTGAAGATCTCACATGAAAATGGTGTCTTGAGATTTGGATAAAAAGGTAAATTAAGTCCTAGATTCATTGGCCCTTTTGAGATCTTAGAGAGTATTGGTACAATGGCATACATATTAACATTTTCAACATAGCTTGAAAATTATATAATGTTTTCACATGCCAATGCTATAGAAGTACATGTTAAACCCTACGCATGTACTTAAGAGAGTACTAGATGAATTGAGGCCAGATTTGAAATTTGAAAAAACAATACATATTTTAGATAAGAAGGAACATAATTTGAGGATAAAGACAATCTCATTGGTCAATGTATTATAGCAACAACATTTTCTTGAAGAGGCTACTTGAGAAACTGAGGACCAGATGACCAGGACACATCAAGAATTATTTGATGAATAATGTAAAGAAAATTTTGAAGATGCAATATTCTAAGGAGGGAAGAACGTAATGCCTCCAATTTCTAAATTTTATTTCAAGTAACTTTTTATTTAATTTTGAATAAAATGCAACTTTGTAATTTGGAAATTTAAGTTCCATGTATTTGACCTTTTGAAAGACACTTATTTTACCTTTTCAACCTTAATAATTGGAATGTACATAGAAAAAGCTTTCAAGCAATACTAAGAACACTAAAATGGGAGTCCAAATGGAAAAGTATGGATTTTTTGCACTTTTATAATTCACTTAGCAGGCTCCACATGTAAAATTCAAAAGGAAAGTGATCAGATTCCATTATTTCAATTATGCACCATCATTGTAGTCTTAAAGTGAATAGGATGATAGAAATCAAAAGAGTTAAAAACATTAAAACTAAATTAAAAATATAATAGAATATAACTTTAAGGGAGGGGCCTATTTTTTTATAGTAGCACTCCCTTTTAAAATTAAATGATAGCCAACTATAATGGCTCACCAAAGAGGGAAGAAAAAGAGAGAAGAGAAGACGAAAGAGAAAGAAAGGGAGGAAGAAGAAGGAAGGGGAGAAATAGAGGAAGAGACAGAGCATGGTAGAGAGAGAGAGAGAGAGAGAGAGAGAGAGAGAGAGAGAGAGAGAGAGAGAGAGAGAGAGAGAGAGAGAGAGAGAGAGAGAGAGAGAGAGAGAGAGAGAGAGAGAGAGAGGATAGCAAAAAATGCATGGAAATTTGCCATTATTACTGACTAGGACGAATTGTGCATGGGTTTTCCACCCATTAGAGATTGAGTTCACTAGAGGAAATGGTAACTTAGATCAATGATCTAAGCCGATCATCTTATCAAAATGACCAAAAGCCCTCAATCCCTCATGAGATCTAACAACTCCTCACCAAGAAATTTCGAAGAAATAATGATGCTCTTAGATTTCAAGTTCGCTGAAGAAAATGATAAACCAATGATCTAAGATGTTCAATCAATCCCTTGAAAAGAATAGAGTAAAATCTAGAAAGCAATTTACCGAACAGAGAAGGAAATTGCTAGAATTAGTGTGATCAACAACGAACAGTTAAGATCAACAAAATGTAGGTATGTATATAATATATTCCAGTTTGAAGATTTATATAGTTCATGTTGTTTACCATTCCATTTTGAGTAAAACCCTTTAGTCAATTTCTTAATCAGAGAAGATCCAATGGCCATATAAAGTTAACAGTAATACATGATCAAGGCTGATTGCAATGACCATTGATGATCAGTCATCCCCAACAATATCTTGAATAATAAATTGATTGATGAGAAGTAAGATCTTACTATAATTTCTTTGATTTTCACCTTGATATAATTCGAATGAGAATGAACCATTAGATCAAGGTCAATCTAAGGTTCATTAGTAAAATTTCTAAAATTGATACAAATTCAAGAATTTATAGCTTAAATCTAAGTATTATATTAAGTTTTAACGATCAAGTCAAGTAAGAAATTAGGATATGACTATCACTCACACATAAAATACATGAACTTTAGATCTAATCACATAACTAGCAGATCAGGGCATTGATCTGCAAATGGTAATGAACCAACTCCAACCATCCAAACCTAGATCAAATGTTGCAATGTGGCACATTTAATAATCTGTGAGCTATGCCAATGATCTGACCATTGTAAACCCTCAGTCATTATCAAATGATCAAATTAGATATTCATTATATTAACTTACACTATTTGATAAGAATTCAACATTAATGATTCTTACATCATAATTAGTCTAACTATATACAGCACATTTATATAAATGAATCAAATCTGACCATTGAACTACTATCAGATACATCATTATTATATGTAATATTGTTCGACATTAATGATTCATAGATCATAGTTAGATTGACTATATACAACATAGTTAAATAAATGAATCTGTGACGAGTAGGGTTTTCATATGCATTTTTAAATGCAAAACTAATTACAAATGTGAGATCGGTCCTTATTTGAAAACAATTTTATAAAAACAATCAAGTGCAGTAGAAGAATCTTTTATTTTAAATTCATTTTAAAAATCTCGAGTGTCATTTACTTCTAAGAAAACAAAATAATTTTTAAAACTAAGTTGAAAATATATGCATCCGAGATCTAGTCGATCACAGCTGACAGTCTATCTATATAAATTACATATACATGTCTAAAAGGATAAGTCATATACTTACATTTATACTTATCTTTTCCTTCACTCACTTGATCATAACACTAAAATTTCTTTATGTTTCTTCTAATCTTGCTTGAGTTGATATGAAAAAATATATTTTTGGTTGAGTATTTCTCATATCCAGTAGGTGATTTGATACTACTGTTGATGTTTAACCGCAAGTACATGGGCTACTGCAATATAGCTATGCAAATACGAGTCAATCTTGCAGGGACTAGCTTTAAAAATAAGGAGTTTAAATAAAATTTAATTCTCTAAAAATCAAAGAAAATAACTTAATTAAACTAATAGTAAATTAAAGATTCAGATTTATTAAAACAAGGATAGAAGAACAAACAGAATAGGGAAAAGACAAAACAGGATGTAAAGGGAATTCTTATTTTTTTCCCAAGGGCAGTTTTAGAATTTTTTGGAATTTTGGTTTGAAACAAAAACTAAAGAAAACTCAACAATTGAGGAGGGAAACTGGAGAAGAGGGATTACCGGAGAAGGTGGGAAGAGGGGAAGAAAGAAGAAAAAGAAAAACCCGTGTCGGGCTTTCTTCCACGACGAAGGGAGAGGTGTTTATGTTGCCGAGTGAGCAAAGAAAGAGGCCAAAAGCAGATGCTGTCTAGTGACTAGTAGATAGAGGAAATCGTCGGATGAAGGTGATGCGGTGGGAGTGTGGTGTTCTTTTGGGTCTACTGGGTGGAAACATTCTGGGAAGAGGGTGGTGGATGGAAGAAGAAGCAGAGGCCGGTGCTTGGGTAGATGCTAGGTAGCGGAGCTGATGGAGAGAAGAGGAGGTTTTGTGCATTTGAGATGACATTGGTGACGGGAGTTGGGAACGCTATGCAGCCAGTGAAAGAGGAGATGGGGGTAAAGAAAACAGTACTGACTAGCCAGGCCAGTGATATTTGGGAGGTGGATCGTGCTGGGCGTAGCTAGTGAAGACGTAGGAAAATGCAAACCTTTCCAAACCTTCCTACTCTTGGTGCAGTGTAACTAGGCACAAAGGCCTAGCCTTGGCGGTGCGACCTCATTTTGGTGGGGTGTAGTCTGGCTGAGGCATCCTTGAGCTAGGGAGAAAGAGTGTCGTGGACTAGCAAATAAGTGGAAGAGGAGGGTCAGCTGTTAAGAGTGGAGGTGAGTGACAAAAGGAAGATCAAAACCTAGTTTCTTGTTGGAAACCGAGAAAATAAAATAAAATATTGGGTTGTGAAATGAAGACCGGAGCAGATGTGGGCTTGTGGAAGGATGACAGTCTGGTGCTATGATGGTAATCCGGCCGATGATAGATCTAGATGGAATAGAGCAGAAGGGCCAAACAGAGGGCTAAAAATTAAGGTGAACTAATGCGGTGAGGAGTTGGGTTCGTGGTGAAAGACCGGTATCTACCTTAGGTAGTGATCAAAGATGGAGAGATGGGGAAGATAGCAGAGGCAAGAGAGGAAGATAGGACTAGGAACTCTAGGTTGGGCAACCAGTGCTGGTGGGACTGGGTAGTAGTAAGAAAAAATGACTAAGACCTGGTTTGGTGAAAGGTGTAGTGAAGGGGAGACAATGAAGAGGGAGAGACACAAGAGAGAAGAGACTCGGTGCATGAGAGAGATAACAGAGAGATGGAGATCAAGTGAGAAGGGTTGATTGATAGAGGAGGAAGGTGGGAGGTGTGCTGGGGTGGGTTGTAGTGATGTAGATAGAGGAGGGGGTAGAAGAGATGAAGAAGAACATGAATAGAGAGAGAGAGAGGGAGAGAGAGAGAGAGAGAGACAGAGACAGAGACATAGAGAGAGAGACAGAGACAGAGACAGACAGAGACAGAGACAGAGAGACAGAGACAGAGAGAGAGAGAGACAGAGACAGAGATGAGATGAGAGCGACATTTTGAGAGGGAGATGAGGCAGGAAGGGAGAAAGGAGAAGCAAACATGGGAGAGGGATAAAGAGAAATAAGGAAGGTGGAGAGAGTAGGTATGTATGGTGGTGGGAGGTGGTTTTTAAAAGAATAAGAGGCTTGAGAGAGAGAGAGAGAGAGAGAGAGAGAGAGAGAGAGAGAGAGAGAGAGAGAGAGAGAGAGAGAGAGAGAGAGAGAGAGAGAGAGAGAGAGAGAGAGAGAGAGAGAGAGAGAGAGAGAGAGAGAGAGAGAGAGAGAGAGAGGGAGGGGGGGGGATAAGAGAGAGATCTGTGAGAGGTGGAGAGGTGAGAGAGATGGAGAGGGAGTGGGGTCCACCAGTAGTTCAATCTTGCCAAAACTTTGCAAGACTCATCCATTCTTCAAATTCCTTTAGTCTAGGAGTCTTCAAAGTCCTCTCTTTCTAAGAAGCTTCATCATCCTCATCTAATCTCCTTGATTTGATATGGATCATCCAAGCTTGAGTTGATTGATCTACAATGCACAGGACCCAATTAGAATCTTCTAAACCATTCATTACTCTTCTGAGTAGCTCCAACGATCATCTAACTATTGAATTTTGCAATTTAATGGTTGGATGGCTAATTAGAACTAAAATAAAATATTTTATGTAAAATCTCAAAATTGATTGCCTAGATAATCTAATTGAAGACTAAATTAGGGATATTTGGACCAAATATGAATACTTAACATACCCCATAACCAACATTTTGCAAGTCCCTAGCAAAAGATGCAAAAAATCAAATCACAAAATTTCAAAATTTTTATTTTTCAAGTCATCTCCACTTTTTTTTCTTAGAGAATTATCTTCAATAAGTCTATCATCTTTAGCAAACTAATAAAGATGACTGAAGAATTTGAAACCCTACCCATACGTAAAAAGACATTCCATTTGAGCTCAGATCTTAGAGTGAGTGTGTGCGTATACAATCTACACATAGAATAATCTTTTTCTTTAAGTAGACTTCTAGCTTTTGAACTCCATCTGAAATATGTTTTGACCTTAATTCTTACTAATGACATATGCATAGAAATAAAATCTCTCAAATAGAGGGTTCAAATCATATCTCTCTTTTAATTATTTAAGAAGAGTCAATAAAAACAAATTTATCTCACATATACTTATGAAGAATTGGAGTTGCTAAGGAATTTAATTGTTTTCATCCCTTTGGAATGGATGCCATTACCTTTGACTATTTAGTAATATCACTCTTTTAGATCCTATTCATTCATTTCCTCATCAAGACTATATTTCTCTTAGAATCAATAGGTCTTTAAATGAGACGAAACGTAGGCTTAGGATAGGGTACCAAAGAAAGGGTATAAGGGTATTTAAAGTTTCTTCACAAATAAGTAGAGTTCTTCTAAAGTTGACAATTCTTCTTTTACTTTGTTGGAGTGAATATTTCTTTTTCCACTTTTCTTTGCATTCTTCAAACCCTTCTTTTTCTTCACTTTTTTTTCAACCTTTTGAATCTCTTTGAAGGATATTTCTTTTCTTGATATCTACTTTTCTACTTTCATTACAACTAAAAGGTAATTCTTCATTCATCTCTAACTTATTTTTCAAAGAAAATGAGTAATGGATAATTTATATTGGGTTAATATAGGTAAAGGGTAATTTGGGTGACAAAAGAAAAGGCTTATATTGAAAGCTCAAGTTGGCTGACTAGTGGTAAAAATACTTCTAGGTAGGATTTATGTCTCTAGGTTAACAATAAGGATGGATTAAATCATTTTCTAGGTTTCCTATAATCTATCAAATTCAATGAACTTCTAGAATTTTAAAGGTAGTATTCTAATTATTCAGGTATTTAGCCAAATTTAAGAGTTTGGGATCAATTTTCTTAAAGCACGCTAAAGAAAATTAAGAACATTTATAACCTCACAAAACAAATGAATGGCTCTAAAACTCATTGAATTTCTTCAAAATTTCTTCAGAATTCTAAGTTATAGCCACTTATCAACCTAGATTATCTATATGCAACTGCATGTATAGATGTGATCTAAGACTCTACTTTCATGGAATACTTTAGAAAATGAGTAAATTAATAAATAAATTAATTTTTAATTTTATTAATAAGCTAAATTTATCTAGATTATACTTCGAAAAATCCAATTCTCATCATAGTATAGGAAATGACCCCAAAATTTTCAAATTTTCAATGTTTTTTACAATTTTTTTTAAATTAAGAAAATCACCTAAAAATCTAAAAAAGAACTAGAATTTGCTAGAATTCTACACTTCCCAACCTGAAATAAACATTGTCCTCAATGTTTAAAAGGTAGGACTTAAAATGAATATGGGTGATGTACAGAAAAAATACATAATATGGTACAGAGGGATCAAATCCACTCAATCCTGATAAATAGGATCCTCTAGAGTTGTGGACTCAACTTCTAGATTCTCATATTCTAGGAAAGGCTTTAAACATTGACCATTCACTTTAAAAGTATGACTAGTTCTAGCATCCTCAATCTCAATAATCCCATATGAAAAAACTTCTTTAACTATATATGGACCGGTCCATCGAGATCTAAGCTTGCCTAGGAATAGGTGGAGCTTAAAATTGTAAAGCAGAACCTTCTGGTTTGGAGTAAAGGATTTTCTCATTATGTTTTTATCATGAAAAACTTTCATCTTTTCTTTATATATCATATTACTCTCATAAGCTTCTTGCCTAATCTCTTCCAACTCATTATGCTGGAGTTTCCTATGTGAGCCAGCTTTATTCATGTTAAAATTAAAGGTCTTTATTGCCTAGTAGGCTCTATGTTCTAATTCCATAGGCAAGTGACACGCCTTACCATATACAATACTATAAAGAGACATAACAATTGGGTTTGATGTGGAGTTCTGTAAGCCCAGAGCGCATCGATTATTCTAAGAGACCAATCCTTGCGATATGAATTTATAGTCTTTTGAAGAATTTGTTTAATATCCTAATTAGATACTTCTACTTGTCCACTTGTTTGTGAGTGATATGGTGTTGCAACTTTATGGGTGATATTATATTTTTTCATGAGTACTTCAAATGGTTTGTTGCAAAAGTGTGTACTGTTATTACTTATAATAGCTGAGGTGTCCCAAATCTAGAAAAAATGTTTTATTTGAAGAATTTCACAACCATTTTATGATCAATATGCCTACATGGGATAGCCTTAATCCATTTTGAAACATAGTTTACGACCAATAAGATATAGATGTAGCCAAAAGAAGGTGGGAATGGGCCCATGAAATCAATACCCCAGCAATTAAAAACTTCAATAGCAAGAATAGGGTTTAGAGGCATCATATTCCTACAGGTTATTCCTCCTAACTTTTGACATCTCTCAGATGATTTACAGAATACATGTGTGTCTCTACACAATGACGACCAGTAGAAACCACACTGTAAAATCTTTGAGGTAGATTGCTATGCAGAAAAATGTCCACCACATGCTTCTAAATGGCAAAAGGAGATGATGCTACATTGCTCTAAGTCAGGGACACATCTCCTAATGATTCAATTTGGGCAGTACTTAATAAATATGGGTCATCCCAGAAGTAGTGCTTAATATTAGAAAAGAATTTTTGCTTTTCTAATTTATTCCAATGATCAGGAATCTTCTTTGTGACTAAATAATTTGCAATATTAGAAAACCATGGAGGATGGGAGATATGAAAATATTGTTCGTTAGGGAAAGTATCCTTGATTGGCAACTCATCCAAAGGTTCTATTAGGACTAGGTGATATAAGTGGTCAGCTACAACATTCTCTACTCCTTTTTTATCTTTTATCTCAATGTCAAACTCTTAGAGTAAAAGAATCCAACTAAGTAATCTAGGCTTAGCATCTTTCTCAGAGAGAAGATACTTAAGGGTCGAATGATCAGTGAAGATGACTAATTTAGATCCAACCAAGTAAGACCTGAATTTATCCAATGCAAAGACAACTACTAACAATTCTTTCTCTGTAGTGGAATAGTTCATTTGTGTGCTATTTAGGGTCCTACTGGTACAGTGGATGACATATGGTTTTTTTCTCTTTTCTCTGTCCCAGTACAGCTCCTACTGCATAGCCACTAGCATCACACATGATTTCAAAGGGTAAGCTCCAATCAAGTGGTTGCATAATGGGTGCAGTGATTAACTTGTCCTTCAGCTTTATAAAAGCTTTTTGACAATCATCAGTCCACTCGAAAGGGGTTTCCTTTGTAAGGAGGTGACACAATGGTCTGGATATAGCACTAAAATCTTTAATGAGTCTCTTATAGAATCTTGTATTACCTAGAAATGAGTGAATGTCCCTAACAGATTTGGGGATGGGTAGATTGCTAATTAGGTCAACTTTGGCTCTATCTATCTCTATACCTTTGGATGTCATGATGTGGCCAATGACAATTCCCTTTGAAACTATGAAATGACATTTCTCCCAATTAAGTACCAGGTTCTTTTCTTCACAACGATTTAAGACTTTTCTTAAATTTTCAAGGCATGTGTCAAAGGAATCACCAAAAATAGAAAAGTCATCTATGAAAGCCTCTAAAATTCTCTCTACCATATCACTGAAAATGCTTAACATACAACGTTGAAATGTGGTAGGAGCATTACATAATCCAAATGGCATTCTTTTATAAGCAAAAGCGCCAAAAAGACATGTGAATGTGGTCTTTTCCTGATCCTTGGGTGCAATTTATATTTGGTTATATCCTGAATAACCATCTAGAAAATAATAGTACCAGTATCCTACAACCCTTTCTAACATTTGGTCAACAAAAGGCAAATGAAAATGGTCCTTCCTAGTGACAGCATTCAATTTTCTATAGTCAATGCACATACACCAACTAGTGGTAACTCTAGTTGGAATTAGTTCAATATTAGCATTAGTGGTCACTATCACTCCAGGATTTTGTGGAAAGACTTGAGTAGGACTCACTCATTTGCTGTCACTTATGGGATAGATGATTCCCACATTAAGTAATTTAAGGATTTCTGCTCTAACCACATCTTTCATATTAGGGTTTAACCTTCTTTGCATTTGACGATATGGTTTAACATTATCCTCTAGGTAGATTCGATGGGTGCATATTAAAGGACTAATACCTTTAATGTTTGCTAGGGTCCATCCTATTGCACTTTTATATTCCTTGAGAATTTTAATCAATTGTTCCTTTTGATATTTTTCCAATTGAGAGGAAATTATAACAGGAAAAGTTTCTTCATCTCCTAAATAGGCATATTTGAGTTCAAGAGGTAGAGGTTTCAAATCTAGCTTAGGAGGTTCAACTGAGGATGGAATGGGAGTGGACTCTCTCGATGGAAGTTCCTCAAACTGAGGTTTCCATTTTTTTGAATCCATAGGGGGCATAGAATCAAGGAGGGCATTAACTTCCTTTAACTTCCTCTATTAATGCATCCTCATTAAATTAGTTAAAATGGACTAAATAGGCCTCAAGTGGGTCTGACAAGGAAGATGATTGAAAATGATCTTGTACCATTGAATTTATCATAGTGACATAGTGTAAGTCATCTGTGGGTTCTCCAGGTTGCTTATAGATATTGACGATATTCAATTCTAGTGTCAAGTTGCCAAATAAAAGCTTCATGACACCATTTTTGTAGTTTATTAGGCCATTGGACGTAGCCAAGAATGGACGTCCATGGATGACATGAATTTCTCTCTGCTCATTCAACACTGGTTGTGTGTCCAAAACTAAGAAATTGAGTGGAAAAAAGAATTTCTCTATTTGGACTAGCACACCCTCTATTATGCCCCTAGGTATTACCACTGATCTATCAGCTAGTTGGAGTGTAGTGGATGTTGGCTTGCGGTCTCCTAGTCCTTATTGAACATAGACTGTATATGGTAACAAATTAACACTGGATCCAAGATCTAATAAGGCCTGGTTAATATCATGGTTGCTAAGGATGCAAGTGAGAGTGGGGCAACCTAGATCCTTATATTTCTAAGGTGTATGGTACTTAAGAATTCAACTTACTTGTTTAGTGACAAATGCCTTCTTTTTGCACAATTAATTTCCTTTTAATTATGCATAAATCCTTTAAAATTTTGGCATATGATGGGATTTGTTTTATTGCATCTAAGATTGGTATGTTGATCGTGACTTGCTTGAATATCTCCATAATCTCATCATTAGTGCTACTCTTTGTGACTTGACACAACATTTGAGGGAATGGAGCAGGAAATGGGCATGGCTTAACAGGTGGAGTGGGATCCTTTTCTTTAAATTTTTCTTTAAGCTTTTCTACCTTTTCAATATTCTGGGGCTCATCTTTCTCAATTATTTTACCACTCTTAAGAATGGTAACAGGTTTAGTCTCTTCTATGGCAAAGCTTGATGATGCATTAGGTGTAGTTTCGCTAACCGCATGCATGCCTTTAGGGTTTGCTTGTGGTTGAGCTATAAAATTTCCTTCTTCCATACTTTGCATCATTTGACTCATCATATTTTTTTAATTTAGTCATGGATTGGTTGGTTTGTTTTATTTGACTTTCCAATTGAGAAATTTTCTTCTCCTAGTTTTTAGCAAGTTGATTATCCTCTACATGCCTTTTGGGTGGGAGTAAGTAAGGTCCAGAAGAATGAGGTTGATGAGTCTGGTATGGGGGTGGAGCAAATAGTCCTTGGTTTGGTTGTTGATGATATTAGTATGGGCCTAGTTGTGAGACATTAGCAGTCGATCCATTTCTGCAACTAAAATTTGGATGGTTTCTCCAATTAGGATTATATGTCTCTGAATATGGGGAGAAAGGTCTTTTATAATTATTAAGTGCATTAGCTTGATCATGAAGTACATCTTGAAATGTAGGGATGGTAGGACATTCTTGAGTAAGATGGGCAATACTTTCACAAATGCTACACACTTGTTCATTGTTATTTGAGTTTTTCTTTCCCATTTCTATGGCTTCTACTTTTCTAGTTAGGGTTGCTACTTTAGCATTGATTTCATCCTTTTCAGACATGGCATACATGCCTCCCCTGGTAGATGTGGTAGTGGGCTTGGGTCTATCTGGATGTTCTACTCTTTTTAATCAGCTCAGGTTTGTGCACTTTCAGCTAGCCATTCCAAATACTCCTCTGCCTCATCTGGTTGTTTATTCAAAAAGTTACCATTGCACATCATCTCTACAAACTGGTGCATGTCAGAATTAAGTCCTTCATAAAAAAAGATGATAATGTGCCATGGTTCACAGCCATGATGGGGGCAAGTAAGTAATAGATCTTTGAACCTTTTCCAGCATTGATAGAATGATTCTTTATCTTTTTGGGTAAAGTTGATTATCTTATGGCAAAGTGTATTTGTTTTATGTGTAGGAAATTTTTTTTTCAATAATTCCCTAGTCATTTCATTTTAAGTCCTTATGGAACCTGATGGCAGTGCATTAAACCACATTTTTGCTTTTTCCTTTAAAGAGAAAGGAAATAGCTTAAGCTTAAGTATCTAGACTACATTTTGTGTTCTTTAGGTACTACATATCTCATCAAATTCTTTAAGGTGCAAAGAAGGACTCTCACTATCTAATCCATGAAATTTGGGAAGTAATTTGATTAGTCCCATTTTTAATTCTAATGCACTAGCATTTTGAGGAAAAATGACACAAGATGCTGTAGTGGTGTGTGTAGGTTGAATGTAGTCTCTTAAGGTTCTTGCATGAAGATTCTGATAAACATCATTGTTTTCATGGTCACTGTGTTGGTCCCATTACCTATTTCTATTCCTTCTCCAATTTCTTTGTTGATGATTATTCCTCCTTGGTGGGGGTTGATATTCATCACCAATTAGAGGTGGTGGGTCCTCATTACTACCATGGGGTGAGTTACCCCTTGATCATTGATCAGTCATTGGTGGTATGTCTTTTTGGTTGTACTTGACTAACCTACTGATTTTGTCACGTATCCAAAAGGGCATACAATGAAAGCTCTTTTTTTTCTGTTCTTGTTTTTTTTTTTTGTGTGTGTGTGTGTGTGTTTTTAGAAGAGGACTATCCTAAATAATGCAACCTAAATTCTTAGAATGATGCATAATCAAGGACACAATCAAGCAATCCCTTAAGGCTAACAAGCATAAATATTTTGATTTTCTGTGGGGATGATGCTTTTAATTAGCCGAATTTAACGCTCATCCTCTCTTTAGGAGTTGACTACAACTTACCAGTTAGGTTCTGCCCAAAGTGGTTAATACAACCCTCATGTAAGGAGGTCTTTAAACCTCAACAAATGTCAACAAGAGCTGCCAGAAGAGTGAGTCTCTATTAGATAACCCCCAATAACCACAGTGATTAAAAGCCACTAAAGTGACAATAAATCGTGTCCTATTAAGAGGGTCCTATGAGCATATGATGACTCTATAGGTTTCTTCTAATTGATTTTAACTTAATATGAATGGTGGGGTTGTGCGCTTGAGGTGATTATCCTAAGTGGGCCAAAGAGTGGTGATGAAATCTACTCTTGATCTTATGGGGTTAGGTGCCCTTACTAATTAATTTTTACACACCATGGCAATTCGATCAGCATATAAATCACCTTAAAGCATTAGACATGTCCTAAGATGCAATTAAAAGTAATAAACTAATGCAAACTAAAATGCAACAAATACAAAGTATGCTTTCTATATGCAATTAAACTACAAACTAATGCAAAATTACTTTAAATGCAAACCCTACTCTAGGAAGTAAATGGGTGAGGAAACTTACAGTGGGGTTTCTGATGAAGATCAACTGTGGGCCAACTTATCTCGCACTTGTCCTGTATTATACAACCATTTAAAATTGAAATTGAAAGTGCAAATTACAAAGGGACCTCGCTACAAGATTCACTAAAAAAAAAAATTGAAAATTCCTAATCTAAGAAAGCAAGGAAAATCTATTTAATTGATGATGCTCCACTTGCCAATTTTCAGAAAAAGAAATATAGCAATTAGTACCAAATTGAGGAAATAAAGTGGTTATGTACTAAAAAAAATTAAAGATGTACTTAAAAATGCCTAAAATGTTAAAAAAAATTGCAATTCCTATTTTTTATTTTTCTAATTATTTATTTATTTTTTAAATTTTAATTAAAATTTATGAAAACTCCTTTGCAAGTCCTCGACAACAGTGCCAAAAACTTATTGATGTTTAACTACAAGTGCACTGGCTACTGTAGTATTGCTATGCAAATATTGGTTGATCCCACTAGGACTTGCTTTAAAAATAAGGAGTTTAAATAAAATTTAATTCTCTAAGAATTAAAGAAAATAACATAATTAAACTAACAGTAAATTAAAGATTTATATTTATTGAAACGATGCAAATCACATAATTCTCAAGTTTAGGAAACATAAAATGAAACCAATTAAACATCCCTGAATTACACTATCCATGGAGAGTACTATCCTTAGATTACTGTCAGTATAAGATAGAACATGGATAATAGAACTTGGATAAAGTAAAACAAGGATAGAAGAAAAGACAGAATAGGGAAAAGACAAAACAAGATGTAAAGGGGATTCTTATTTTTTTCTTAAGGGCAATTCTGGTTTTAAACAAAAACCAGAGAAAACCCGACAATTGAGGAGGGAAACTGGAGAAGAGGGATTACTGGAGAAGGTGGGAAGAGGGGAAGAAAGAAGAAAAACAAAAACCTGTGTTGGGCTTTCTTCCATGACAAAGGGAGAGGTGCCGATGTTGTTGGGTGAGTGGAGAAAGAGGCTGGAAGCAAATGCCGGCCAGTGACTGGTAGATAGAGGAAAACACCAAATGAAGGTGACATGGTGGGAGCATGGTGCTCTTTTGGATCTATTGGGTGGAGCCATTCTGGGTAGAGGGGGTTGAATGGAAGCAAAAGTAGAGGCCGGTGCTTAGGTAGATGCTAGGTAGAGGAGTCGATGGAGAGAAGAGGAGGTTGCAGGCAGTTGAGATGACGTCGGTAACAGGAGCTAGGAATGCAATCCAATCGGTGAAAGAGGAGATGGGGGTCAAGAAAACGGTGCCGACTAGCTATGTCGGTGATATCTGGGTGGTGGATCGTGGTGGGCATAGTCAGCAAAGACGCATGAAAACGTAGACCTTCCTACACCTGGTGCAGCGTAACTAGGCACAGAGGCTTGGGCATCGTGGTGTGACCTCATTTTGGTGGGGCATGGTTTGGCTGAGGCGTCCTTGAGCTAGGGAGAGGGAGTGTCGTGGACTAGTAGATAAGTGGAAGAGGAGGGTCTGCTGTTAAGAGTCGAGGTGAGTGACAAAAGGAAGATCAAAACCTAGTTTCTTATTGAAAACTGAGAAAATAAAATACTGGGTTGTGAAATGAAGACTGGAGCAAATGTGGGCTTATGGAAGGATGATCAGTCGACTGGTGATAGATTTGGATGAAATAGAGCAAAAGGGCAAAACAAAGGGCTAAGAATTACGGTGAACTGGCATGGTGAGGAGTTGGGTTGGTGAAAGATCGGTGTCTGCCTTAGGTAGTGATTAGAGATGATGAGATGGGGAAGATAGCATAGGCAAGAGAGGAAGACAGGATTGGGAACTCTGGGTTGGACAACCAGCGTTGGTGGGACTGGGCAGTAGTAAGAAACAATGACCAGGACTTGGTTTGGTATGATGATGAAAGAAAGGTACAGTGAAGGGGAGACAATAAAGAGGGAGAGACATGAGAGAGAAGAGACTGGGTGCGTGAGAGAGATAACAGAGAGATGGAGATCAAGGGAGAAGGGCTGATTGATAGAGGAGGAAGGTGGGAGATGTGCTGGGGTTGGGTTGTAGCGATGTAGACAGAGAAGGGGGTAGAAGAGATGAAGAAGAATGTTAATAGAGAGAGAAAGACAGAGAGAGAGACGTTCTAGGAGGGAGAAGAGGCAGGACGGGAGAAAGGAGAAGTGAACGTGGGAGAGGGATAGAGAGAAAGAAGGAAGGTGGAGAGAGTAGGTATGTACAGTGATGGGAGGTGTTTTTTAAAAGAATAAGAGATGTGCGATAGAAAGAGAGGGGATAAGAGAGAGATCCGTGAGAGGCAGAGGTGAGAGAGATGTAGAGGGAGTGGGGTCCACTAGCAGTTCAATCTTGCCAAAACTCTATGAGACTCCTCCATTCTTCAAATTCCTTCTATCGTAGGAGTCTTCAAATTTCTAACAAGCTTCATCATCCTCATCTAATCTCCTTGATTTGATCTAGATTATCTAAGCTTGAGTTGATTGATTTGCAATGCATAGGGCCTAATTAGAATAATCTAAACCATTCATTACTCTTCTCAGTAGCTCTAATGATCATTTGACCATTAAATTTTGCAATTCAATGGTTGGATGGCCAATTAGAGCTAAAATAAAATATTTTATATAAAATCTCAAAATTGATGACCTAGATGATTTAATTGGATACTAAATTAGAGATATTTTGACCAAAGATGAATACTTAACAACTACTAATTTGAAAACACGACATACAACATGTATAACTTTAAGAAGAGTTTTTCAGGTAATAAAATCATACAACCATCTTATGTAAACATGGGTATTCATGCATAAACCATTTGCCTATTTTATATATTCAAGTAATAGAATTTCTAGCAAAATCAATTAACCAATAATATAAAGATAACTAAATTCCTTAAAGTAGTAATTGATCAAACAAGATGCTAGAAATCCCGACCCTATGGCAGTTACTATGCACAGGGGTATCTCAGAGAACACATCAGACTCGTCTAAGACCATCTCAATGCATTATGCATGGCAATATAAAACATAAATCATAGGGACCAATATGCTCATGACCAGCCATCGCTGAAATCGTGTTTCTCCTATATCTAGAGACCAGCCTCCACAGCTTCCACGATCGATTGTGGATATGTCTTGGAAAGGGTGATTTGAACACCTCTTATGATGATTTCCCTACCACATAGTAATGAAAAATAAGTATCACTTTAAGCACTGATACCTACTACCTTTGGTAGTTAGAGGCTGAGAGGCCAACCTCATAGAAATAACCTCTTTGCATAGTGCCGACCAGGCTCACTAGCCTGTAACAAATATATGTATATATATATATATATGCATGTATTCCAAGTTTTAACATATACTGAATCATGCAATTTATGCAACCTATTTCAAAACATGCAATTGATGCATATTTAAATTTGTTATATCATTCAAGAATAAAAATAAGCTATGAAAGATATAAGCAGTAGCATTTTCAATCAAGATCATGAATCATGAGAATAATTTGCGTACTCATTATAAGAATACCATTCTCATTATCATTTCAAAAAAATACTAAATATGGAAATAGTTTCAAGTAAATCATTTAAATTTGGAATTAAGTTGAAAACTTAGTAGCATCAGACTACCTACCTCAAGGATGTCACTTAGTTTGCATTTTTCTTTAGCTTGAATCCTAGATCTCCTTCAAGGTCTTTTGTGGGGTCTTAGGTATACTTTAAAGGTAAGAATCTAAGTGTTATTTCCCATTCTCTATTGATCATCAGTCAGATTCATAGATTAACAGCCTAGATCATCAATCTGGACTCCAATCCTATCTATCAATGGTTAGATCTATGATTCAAGGATTGATGTCCTTATTTCAAGGTTGATCTACGTATATTGATCTGCTAATTTGTCCAATTGATCACTTCTTAGAGTCAGATCATCATTGATCTTATAGATCTATGAGATTTTTATAGTTGTAGGTTATGGTTAGTTAAAATTGTTCTCTGATCCTAAATTTTATTATAAAATTAGGTCCGCATTGTCAAGGCAAATCTAACAGACCTTTTCGATCATAAATCCGGCTTGTATAGCCTCTTGAATTATAGATTTTGTGCTTTAGATCCGTTTAATGGTTTGGATTAAGATTCTGGATCCAAAACTTGTTAAAACGAAGTTACTGGGATGCATTGAAGTGGGACAAGCCTTCTAGAATATGTCAATGCATCTTCGAGATTATGACGCATTGGGCTAGGTCTCCAGGATGCCTCTGCATCCCAATTGAACCATGATCGCGCTCGCACGTGTTGCATGCACTAAAATGCGCCGAGAGGATGCGTTTCCATCATGTGCTGATAGGACGTGTCTCTATCATGTGTTACCAAGGAGCATCTTGGTCACTTGATCTGGCCAACTAGGATGATACGGTCCTATCTAGAGTATCAGATCTTTACAATCACCTATCGAGGCCTAGGATGCTCCTAAATTTCACTTTTTTTTTGCTTTCAAGGGTTTATGGTCCCATGAACTCATTAGTTGGCTCAAATCTGCCATCTGAGCTATGCTTGAGTGGGTTCATCATTGATCCATTGGTTTTGGTTTCACCAGTGATTTGCTTGCTAGTGAGACCAGATCCAACCAAGATATGAGGGGGAAATGATAGAGAAGAAAACAGAAAGGAGAGAGAGAGAGAGAGAGAGAGAGAGAGAGAGAGAGAGAGAGAGAGAGAGAGAGAGAGAGAGAGAGAGAGAGAGAGAGGAGGGAATCTACCTGGGCAGTTGGAGGAGGGTTTTTTCTGGTGGGTGTGAGTTTGCTTGTGCTTGCCAGAACTCTAGTTTTCGGAGATGGGGAAAAATAGTTAACTGGAGGAGATGGAGAAGAAGAGGGAGAGGGAAAGAAGATGGGGAGAGGAGTGCGATGGGTACTTAATGTGGCGAGGGTGATGTTACCTCCTACTACTTTCCTCACAACTGACAGAGATGAAGGGGGACAAGGAGATGGAGGGGAGTGTCTTTATCAAAATGGCCACTACTAATTCTAGTTATTTTTCATATTTTTTATTATTTTTGAATTTATTAAAATTCCCCTATACTTAAAAGTTCCATAACTTTCTCATCCAAACTTTGTTTTTAGTGTTCTTTGTGTCATTCAATTCCATTTTTTGAGTAGAATCTAATTATGAGGATTTTTTCAAAAAAAAAAAAAATCTATAAATTATTACATCTAATATTCAAAATTTATAAAACATTCATCCTCTTGTTCAATCCAATTTTTCAAGATAAAATGGGACTTAAAAATTTTGGGTAGTTACAAAATCAAATATAACCATTGAATTGTTGTTAGATACATCATTATTGCATGTAATATTGTTTTAACAAACTAATTAAAATATGACTATTGGATTGCAATCAGATGTTTAAATTAGAAATTGATTAAGATGTTTTATAAACATGGATAAATATTTGACAGTTAAGTAGACTATCAAACAGAAGTCAAATTATTAAAATAATGATATAAATTGTTGATGGACAATCAATGGTGAGGATTGGTAATCCAAATACTCATTGAGTGTCTGATCAACAAAATGTAGGAATGTATATTGTTACATTTAGAAGATCTGAACCACTCGTGTTGTTTATCGTTCCATTTTGAGTAAAACCGTTTAGTCAATTTGTTAACCGAGGAAGATTGAATGGTGATTTGAAATTAATAGCAATGCATGTTCACTATCAAGACTGATTGTGTAATGCTAAAGAAATTTAGCTATTTTTAACAAAAATTGGACATTTTATGGGAAATAAATTGTGTTAAATGTTTTACTTTATTTAAAATATTAAATGAAGGAATTTGTGAGGAAACTTGATACCATTAAATTCTACTCGAAAAATGGAATCCAACGCCTCAAAGAACGCCGAAAACGGAGTTCATATGAAGAAGTTACGGACGTTTAAAGATCAAGGGCATTTCTGTAATTTAAACAGAAAAACGAAAAAGACAAAACACAGGGGGCGTTTTGATAACAGCACCCCATCGTCTTCTTCCTCTATATTTCTCCAGAAACCCTAGTTTCCAGAGAAATCTGCCATCGTTAATAGCAGCACCACCATAGCAAGGCTATAAAAAGCCCCATCTCTCCCCCTCTCCAAAACACGATTTTCTAGTCATTTGGGGCTGGGGTTTCCGGCAAAAATCGAAAACCCAGTATCCTTGCGTTTTCCGATAACGGCCAGGCCCAAGTCAGGCCGGCCATTGCCATTTCCCCATTCCCCTCTCTTCTTTCCCCCCTTTTCTTCCTCTGGTCACACCGGAACGGTGGGCTTGTCCCTTCTTTGAGTTTTCCGGCGAGCAAGAGCTTCAGAGTGAAGAATAGGTGCACCCATTGGGAAAAGGGCATCCCTAGGCTACCCAGGTAAGCTATTTTACCCTTTTTTCTCTCCGTTTTGGTTCCCCCAGGCCAAGATCCATGCCAGATCTGGTCTTTTTCCAGTCGGTGTTCCTAGCCGAAAAATGACCCAGCCGGTTCCAACTGGCTCTACATGAACAAGGCATCCCAGGGATGCTATACTTCACCTGCGCCTGGGACTGGGTCCCTAGGACGGGTTCCAGGCATACGATAGTGCGTACACTATCCCTGGTGTGCCCTTCGGGTGCGTGCGCGATGCGGGGCACGGGTCCTAGCTCGATTAGGATGCACGGGGTGCCTTAGGAGCTAAGACGTGCCATGCCACACAAAAGGTGCATCCATGCGATGCCATCCAGGATGTGCATCATAGCGCGTCGCTTGAGCATGCATGTGCGCGTACAAAACGCGGTCCCTGGAACGCCCTTTGGGCGCGCACGCACGTGAGGCGGTCGCGGTTCAACCAGGATGCACGGGTGGCCTGGGAACTGGGACACACGGACCTAATGAGACTTTAAAGTTAGGATCAGAGGACAATTTATAGAGTGTAACTATTGAATAGTAGGTCCATATCATAGGATCTAGCTTGACAATGAATTAGGCAAGGACCCATGAACCCTAAAAGGCAAATCTAGCAATCTAATTTCTAGATAGATCAAAATTGATAAAAGACTCCTTGTATCCATTCATATCCAAGAGTTTATAAATGAGACCCAGAGACGGGTTGAGTGATGAAGGACGCGACTCTAGGAGCCTTCAATGTAGGTGCTCTATCGCTACTAAACTTTTAACAAAAAGAGAGTGCCCATAATTGTTTTGAATGCATGTTTTAAGTATAAATTATATGACTTGTTTAGCATGACTTATTTTTTGACTTGTTTAGCATATAAATGAATTCAGCATGCATATGATAAATGCATTATGCATAGACATGTTTTGCAAACAAGTGCATATATTGCATGATTTGTGAACATTGAGTTCTTGAAAAATTGCATGTCCTTGAGGGTTACCAAAAGACACTGGAGTGCCCAAAAGACGCTGGGTAGGTAGTTGTGAGGGCCAGGCAGTTGTGAGGGACCCAAAGAGGACAGGTTTTGAAAAATACATTGCGCATATATTGCCAAGACATGTGCTACATGCATAGATTGCATGATAAGTGTGGCCTTGGCTGATGAGGGCAGGCCGATGAGGGCGGGCCAGAGAGAGCTAATAGGCTTCTAGGCAGGGTTATGACTTTGAATGCGATACTAGCATGAGCAGATTTTATGCATTGCATGCATGTTTTGCAACCAATTTCATAAATTGCATGATTTACAATGAATAAGTGTCATATGCCCCGTGGAGGCTATGACCCTGTGTCCCCAGGTACCGGAGGACCACACGGCGGCAAGGTCGTGGGCATAGTTGAGCCCTATGGTTTGAGGATTTACTTGCATTGCATATGGCATGACATGAGGTTGGTTGACCATACCAGATATCCATGAGTTGGATTCAGTTGAGCATCTTATGCATATCATTATGTTTATAATATATATATATATATATATGATACTTTCGACTTGGATTATGCGATTCTTTAAGTTGTCAGTATTCCAATTTGACAATGGTTTTTAATATCAATATTGAACATGATTGTTCGAATATGCACATGTTTTAAAGAGCATATGATTTTAAACATAGCATGCATTGTAAAATTAGTAGTGATAGACTCCTACTGAGTATAATATATACTCACCCAATCCTTAACATTTTTCAAGATAGCTTCATTCATGAGTAGAGGACACCTATGTTAGTGCTACCAGCAAGTAAATCAAAAGGAGACAATTATACATGTAAGTAAACACTCTACTTTTTGGACATGTATTTGTATTTATTTACAGTTGGGTTGTGAGCTGTGACTGGAAAGACCTGGGAAAACCATTTATGATTTCTGAAGTTTTTCAAAAACTACTTTGGTTGTTGTGAAAGCAAATGACACTCGGGGTTTTCAAAATGAGTTTAAAACAAAAGATTTTCCACTGCATTGCATGGTTTTTATAAAATGGTTTTCAAATAGGGATGCATCCCGCCTTAAGAATTAGATATTGCATTTAAAAATGCATGAGAAAACCCGGGTCGTCACAGATTGCAACCATCCATGGATGATTAGTCATCCCCAATAATCTCTTGAATAAGAAATTTATTGATCAGAGGTAAGATCTTGCTCTAAATTCTTTGATTTTTGTCTTAATTTAATTCAGATGAGCATGAAGCATTGGATCAAGGTTGATCCAAGGTTTATCAGTAAAATGTCTTACAAATTTGTAAAACAAAGACCATATTGAAGCATGTATAGCTCGAATCTAAACATTAGATTAAGTCTTCATTATCAAATAAACTAATCATTAGATTCATCCAAGCATAAAATCTACAAATCGTCTATTTGATAAGACAACTAGTAGATCAGGGTACTGATCTACAAATAGTAACTAAGATTTGAACCAAATCCAACCTTCCAAACCTAGATCGAATGTTAGAACATGCCAAATTTAGTGATCCGTGGGCTATGCCAATGATCTGACCATTGTGAACCATCAGATCATTGTCAAATGATAAGAGATATAATGATTATATAAGTTTACACTATCTAATAAGATTTTGACACTAATGATTCTTATATCATAGTTAGGTTAACCATATACAACACAATTATGTAAATGAATCAAAACTTACTGTTGAATTGTGGTTAAATGTATCATTAATGCATGCAATATTGTTTTAACAAACTGAATAAAATTTGACTATTGAATTGTGGTTAGATTTGTAAATTAGAAGTTGGTTATGATATTTTATAAACATAGATAAATATTCAACTATTATATAAACTAGAAAATAGAAGTCAAATTACTAAACTGAATATATAAATTGTTGACTGACAATCAATGGTTAGGACTAGTAGTCCAAAGAGGTAGTACCTGATCAATGATCCATAGTTGAGGAAATGATGACCAATAATCAAAGATTTCGTATGCACATTAATTCATGTTGAATAGTAATGGAAGAAGAATCATCGGTTGATCTAGATTTTTAGATGAAGAAAGAAGATCCAGACCATATATACATGATAATTTTTAATAATACATTGTGAATATATTATAGATTGTTGATAAAGTGTTTGTGGATGTTTGGAATTGATGTAATATAGCTCAGCCATTTTGGATTACAAAACTAGAGGTGGGTGGATTTATGTGATACAATGATTAATTTTATCTTAATGCACTTTTATTGTGTTTTATATTATAAGAATGAAATATTGGAAATGCAATTGACTGATATGCTTGAAAAGCTCAGCGTCTTATTCAAGTATAGAAAATAGATAGATTTCAAATCACATACAATCTATTTTATGAATATGATTTTAAGACCACATATTAAGATAGAAAATAATTAATGAGGGCAGATGTTGTGGCACTGACAGGATTCTAGGTTCATGAGATTTGACGAATTTTAATACTAATGCACCTAAGTTTATCAATTATCAAGGATGTATTTTTGATTGATTAGTAGGCATATTTGCATGTGGTCACTAGGCTCAGAGGTGTAGATTGGTCCCTCTCCTCTAATTTGAGATACTTGCTCAAGAGTCATTATTGTTTGAGGTGGGTGCATCATGGTAAGGCATGCCACTAACTGCTATTGATCCGTGTCTCCCATGACGAGGGTGTAGCCTGTGTGGTATCCATGGACGAACATAGAGTGGGCAACAAACCCACTACGTGCATAATGTACATGTAAGATTGATTAGGTATGCTAGGACGTATTGGTTATCTTCTCAAAAGTTAGACCACATTGACCTATATTGCTAGAGGTAGGATGCAACTGATTATTATTGATATGTTCTCATTGATTGTTAGATTAAGTGATGATCCTTGGCGTATAGTTATTGCTTTATGTCTTGAAAAGCTTTAATATTTTTTAGTATTGTGAAAGTTATGGGCATTCTTTTTGTGAATTTCTTTTACTCATTGGTTCAGATGTTTGAGATGAATTTTGAGCACATGAAAATCTAAAAAATAGTATGTCTCTAACATGCATTTGTATTTGTATTCATAATTTAGCTATTTAATTGGTTTACAATCAAAAGATATATATGCTGTTAGAATTTCATTCCAAAATAACATTATGATTGTATGAGAATAAAATATTCATTCTTGCTAAACATATTAATTGAGAATTGAAGTGCTTTGACATAAATGCATTATTTGTAAACTAATGAAATTGGTATGAGTATTATGTTTTGATATATATATATATATATATTAATTTTGATCAGATTCAATTTACTATTAAAAGATTAACTATGAATCATGAATTGCTCACTAAAATAGTAGGCTATTTTCACCTACACAAGCATAAACTTGCTGAGATATTGTAAATGTTTTACAATATCGTAGGTTTGAAGGACAAGGCTAAAGAAAAGATAGAGTAAGCAAGAAGATTGAAACAATTATTGCGAAGTTGAAAGTTCAAGACAGCATAGCCATTAGAAATCTGAGGTGAGATATACATTTGACTTACTTTTTGATATGTGAACTTTGAAGAAATAAGAATTGTGTATTTATGTATATTTATGATTAAGAGATGCAATGATGCAGTTTTGACTGGAAGCCCTATTTAAGTATTTATGCTTATTTAAAATTATAAAAAAATTTGAATTATTATTAGGTGTTCTACATTGCATGCATTAAATGTACATATATCCTAATACAAAGGAGACTGATAGGTTTTTGTGACAAATGAGAAATTCATTTCTCTGAAGAATATGTGTTTTGAAAAAAAAAAAAAATGACTCTTTGGGATCTTGTAAAATGTTTTCAAAGAAAAACATTTTAGTTATTTGATTTCAAAAGAATTTTTTAACTTGGGGCTCCACTATTTCAAAAAAGTATTTTAAAATGAATTGTAAGAACCTGAATCATCACATTGATGGTAGAAGGAAAGAGGAAGAATGAAACAAAAGTAAAAGCAATGTGGACTAACAATGCCGAGTCCATTAAGAAAGTGGGAAAATATATTCTAAGAGTGTGTAGAGGTATAGGGCAACCTCTAAAGGAAACTTGGCTGTAGAATGAAAAAGTTCAAAAGGTTATTAAGGTGAAATGAGTGTGCTTTAAAGCATGGTAGATGACTAAAAATAACCAAAACTTGAAGCAATATGACAATACCAAAAAGGTTTCTTGAGAGTAGTAAGTAAGGCTAAGTCAATGCATATAATGATCTCTAAATTAGATTAGGGGCAAGAAAAGGTGAAAAGGATATGTTCAAACTTGCAAAAATAAGAGAACAGAAAAGTAAGAACTGCATTAAAAGTGATGGCCAAGGGTACTAGTCAAAGAGGACGAGATCTACCAAAGGTTTGGATGTTACTTTAAAAATTAGTAAATTCTTTAAGTAAATGACAATGGCCTCTAATAATATAGAGCTAGAAAGAATTGTAAACCAAAATAACATTGGACTATATAGATGCAACCATAAGATTAGGATACTTGAAGTGAAATAAGCCTTGGAAAAGATGAAATGAAGAAAGTCCTTGGGGCACTTGGTATGCAAAGTCTAGAAATATATGGGAGAAACGAGTAATTTGGTTGATAAAGTTTTTTAACAAGATTTTAAAATCAATGAAAATGATAGATGAATGGGGGAAAAGCTCTATCATACCAATCTATGAGAAAAAAAGGAAACATACAAAGTTACACTAATTATTGTGGGATCAAACTTATAAGCCGTACAATGAAACTTTGAGAAAAAGTAATTTAGAAGGGGCTACAACACGAGACAAGTTTGTTGGAAAACTAGTTTGATTTCAAGAGAAGTTTACTATGGAAGCTATTTTCTTCCTTAGACAATGATGGAGAAATATAGTGAGAGGAGGAACAACTTCCACATGGTGCTTATTGACTTAGAAAAAGCTTATGATAGGGTTCCTAGAGAGTTAATATAGTAGGTGTTGGGCAAGAAAGGGGTTCAATATGGATATATAGACGTAATTAAGGATATGTATTAGGGAACATAACAAATGGTAGGTCCACTAGTAAAGAGACTAATGATTTTCTCATCACCATAAGATTGCACCAAGGATTCACACTAAGTTCGTACCTCTTTTTGTTGTTTATGGATGAGCTAATGAAACATTTGCACAAGGATATTCCATATTGCATGTTATTTGCAAATGATATAGTTTTGAATGATAAGACAAGGGACGGAATGAACACAAAGCAAGAGTTGTGGAGAGATGTTATAGAGTCTAAAAGATTTAAAATTAGATGAACAAAGACAGAGTATATGGAATGCAATTTTGAGAAGGTGATGAGCATGGGAGAAGATTGATAACCAAGAAGTACCCCAAAAAGATCACTTTCAACAATTAGGATCAATAAGTCATGAGAGTAAAGAGATTGAGAGGGATATTTTCCAAAGAATTCAATTCGATTGTGACAATTGGAGGTGTGCCTCTAGAGTTTTGTGTGATCAATGGGTGCCACTCAAACTAAAAGAAAAATTTCTATAGAACAGTTAAAAGGCTAACCATGCTTTATGGATTAGTGTTGGGTAGTTAAGGAATAACATGTAAATAGGATGAGTGTAGCTAAAATAAGGATGTTTAAACAGATGAGTGGCAAGATAAGAAAGAATAGAATTAGAAATGAAAACATTAGAAGAAACTTAGGAGTGGCACTAACAGGTGACAATATGAGGGATAGTAGATTTAGATGGTTTGGACATATCCAATGGAGATAAAAAATGGCATTAGTTAGAAGGAGTATGCCAATCCAAGTTGAATGCTCTAAAAGAGCTAGGCAAAGGTCCAAAAGGACGTAGTTAGAAGTGGTGAAAAATATTTAAAATCATGGACTTAATGAAACAATGACACTTGATAGAGGTGAATTGAGGAACAAGATTTGCTTAGCTCACCCTTAATTAGGGTAAGGCTTTAATGATAATGACAACCTTTTAGTTAGATTTGATCTTGCCCAATATCAATCCAAATGGTGGCTGTTAGGAAGAATAAATTTGTCGGTCACTATCCTAATAGTTTTATCGAACACAATGAGACACCCATGTAGAAAGTCATTATTATTGGTGACTAGCGTGAGATGTTGTCATTTTAATTAAACTCGCAAGTGCACAAATCAATATAGTATTCTCACGCAAGCAAGGTAGACTCCACGAGGAGTGAACTATTGTGATACTAGTGACTCTTACTTTAAACTATCTAACCTAGTCAAAATTCAAGCCATTTTTTTTAAAACTAATAATGGAAATTAAAACATGAAATTAGAAACTAAGTAAAAACAAGAAATGGAAACTAAACAAAGACAAGAAACATGCTAAATGGAAGAATTTCCCAAAACTTGCACTTTCTAAAATTAAAAACTTCTAATTTTATGAATTTCCTAATTAATAACTTTCCTAAAATGCAATTTAGAAAGTTTCTTAAACTACCTTACCTAGCATGAAGTTAACAACTAACCTAATGGAAACATGCATTAACAAACTACTTTCCTAATTATGCAAGACTAAGAAAAGTAAGCAACCAAATCAACTATTCTAACAAGTATGACAAATTTGATTACTTCCCAACTAATTAAGATTTAAAATAGCTAACTACAACCAATGAGTGAATTAAAGGAAAGATTACTACTAACAAACAATGAAAGGACAACTACCCAAGTATCATGCATGTAACCAAGGAATGGTATGCATGATTCATTGGATATAAGTGGATCAAAGCAAGTCTATTGAAAACCTAAGCAAGCAATTCTACTTCTAACAGTAACTAAGCTACCTAAAAATCTAATTGGGTTCTTGAAATGTCAAATGAACAAGATTGTATAGTGCTGGAAATTGACATACACCATTCATGCAAGAAATTCTAGAAGTTTGTGATTGAAACATTCAATGACTATAACATGTAAAATATGGAATTAATCACTTCTAATGCATTTCAACATTCAAGAACAAAGTTCACTTACTACTAGACACAAACATGAACATAAAATTCAACCAATTTCATTGAATCACATCCAAAAATTCATCAACGTAGCATTCCAAATATGTAATCCAAATCTGAAAATTAAATGATATTACAATGTGATGTTCACTTAATCTAAATCACTCCTCAATTACAAGCCAAACTCTTCTTTAATTGTTCCAACATTCACTCATGAACATATATGCTTGAAATCAAGGTGAAATCCTATGCAAAACTAAGGCAACAACCAATGGAACTTAAGCAACCAAATCTAGAAATTCAAGAGGGCTAAAAGAGAAATGAGATGCAATGGAAGCTAAGGAACAAAACCAGATTCAAGATGACTTCCCTTGTCTATCATTATAAGGGAAAACAAACCAAAAGATGGAATGAAAAGAAGAAATTCCAGCAAAGGCTAACCTACATTCAAAGATGAATCAAAACCCCACAAATCCTAGGTTGAACACTTCAAGAAGAAGTATGAACCTTTGAAGTTTGTAGCAGCATCCAAAAACATCACAAAATATGAAGAAAAAGGAGTACAAAAGGCTGGAATGAAGTGGATGTCTCCTTCCTAATAGAGGAAGCATCCTTGTACAAAGGAGAAAAAGTCCTCTTTTGCTTGGAATTTAAGATGGTTTTATAAGGTTTTTCCTATTTTTCCTGGGGTAACCTAGTAATAAGGTGTGGTGGGGATTAAAGAGGGTTAATTTGAATGTCTAGGATGGGGAAAAAGAGGTAGACATCCATTAGGAAAGTGCGTGGAATAGGGGCTGACTTTAAGGAAAGGAAGTTAGGTTGGAGATGACACCTTTTTAGGAAGGGGCGTCTCCCCCCTTCCAAAAACGTTAAAACCCTATAAAATAGGAAGGTGGTTGGGAATGATATGGGAAAGAAGTGGATGTTAGGTGGGGAGATTTAGTTGGTTAGGAGGTTTGCTAAGAGGCGTAAGGAGTGGGAGTTTTGGAAACTCGTAGTGAATCTTAAGGGTGAGGTAAAAATTAAGGAAAAAGTGGGGAAAAGTGAGAAAATCTCTAAAAATTGGTTACTCTTATCGCATTGGTCAACATGCCTTCTTATTTAAATATATTTCCCTTAATTATCCTCAAAATAACTCATGGATAACTTTCTTGAATCTCCAATCCTAGCCTTCCATTTAGCCTTGCTTGATGGTTTAGTTGGCTAACTTTGAAGGCTTAACTGGCTAAGCTCATGGCTAGCTTAGGAAGCTTCCTTGGCTTATTTTCCTAGCTTGAACCCTTGGCTTGAGTGGCTTGTATGGTTTGGATTGAATTCCTTAGCTTGTGACCTTCTTTCATGGCTTATATGACTAATGGCTTAAGTGACTTCCATGCAAAGGTGGTGGGAATGCTTGGCTTACTTCATAGGCCCACTTTGGCCATCTTTAGCTCCTTTAATCACATCCATTTCTAGTCCATAAGATGATCATATCCTTTATCTCATGTTAGATTGATGGTTTTGAGGCTTTGACTTGATCTTCAATTTTATCCCAATCGATTTTGGCTGTTGGATCAACATCTTACTTCCTACAAAAAGTGAAAAATCCTAATTAAATCCTAAAAAAAATGATTAAATACATACTTATCTTGGATTAGCTTCTGGACCTACAAAATATCAAAATTTGTCTTCATTAGGTAAAAAATGCATGCGTTATGAATTTTTTCCTAAAAACCCTAATTTAATACTATAAGTTATAAAACATGGACACTAGTTGGGTAGTTTTTATGCAAAATTAAATACTTATCACATCCCCAACCAGCATTTTTCTAGTCTGACAAAACATGTGAAAATTTATTTTATAAAAAAAAATATAATGTTCCACTTTCATAGGTAGTCACGATTACATTTAGCACATGCAACAAGCCCTTAAACCCCTAGTGGATGAGTTAGGTCTATGAGGGTTTGTAGTGAATACACCAATAAAATTCACTAAGGTTAAGTTCTCTATTTTATCTCAAAGACTCCTCATTTATTAGAAATCTACTAGTTTTTCACAACTTAATGGAGAAGATTGACCATTTTACAAATCATCCACATACCAAAGACATTTTATTCTAGTTATTTCTTGGAGAGCAGGTGTGTGTACAGCCATTTAAGTCATGACTTCTAGCTAGATTTGCTTAAATTCCATTAAAAATATGTCTTGACCTCAAATGCTCACAGGTATACTCTCAAAAAAGGGTTTAAACATATTTCTCTCATTATGTGACCGAATCCAACAAGCTAATGGTTCACATAATTCTTTAAGTGCTAATGAGACAAAGTAAAGTGATCCTTAATAGTAGATGTTCTTACCAAGAATATTATGAGTAATTTACCTTAATTCCGTCTTTTTATCTCCTCTTTAAGGCATATTCCACTTAAATCTACATATCTTTGCATAGGATGAAACGTAGGCTTATGATAGGGCTCTGAAAAGAAGGGTATAAGGATTTCCAAGGTTTCAAAATTGAGTAGAGGTCTGCAATAAATATCTGTTAAGACAACTTTCCTTTGGGTTGTACTTGAAGTTAATATTTCTTTGTATTTTTGTCTTTATCTTATTTCTCCTCTTTTTATGATTTTTCTCAATCTTTTTTTTTTTTTTGGGGCTTCTTTGAAAGAAAGATTGCTTTTTCACTTCTTGACTTTTTGTCCTCTTTTAAATTTTTATTCTAACTCTAATCATTTTGAAAATGGATGATGGTTATTATTTTACTTGTTTATTTGGGGTTATGATGAGTAGGGTTAAGAAGGAAAAGGCTTAATAAATGGGTTAAATGGCTAACTAGTGGTATGCAATATACTGAGCTGGTTTTATGTATCTTGGCTGAACAAAGATGGCCTATATCATTTCCTAGGTTTCCTGAAGCTATTACTCCTATTTATTCTTGATAGTTAACCAAAACAAGAATAACATGATCACACTAAATTATGTACACTGAAGAAATTGCACAATTACTTATAACTCTTTGAACGAAGATAGACTCTAAACTCACTAGGTTATAGGTCTCCATAGATTTTTCTTAGGGTCTCTAAGTCATAGCTCTATTAGTCTTGACTATGTGCTGTGTAAATGGTTTCTAAGAATTTACTTATGTAAAATTCTTCAACACATGAATAATATGCAAAACTAATCATATGCACTCTCAATAAGAGGTGAAAACATTAGAATTACTAAATTCTGAACATCAGTTCTCATCGCAGTAAGGGAAATCTTCGAAAAATGTTCTCTTTTTTTCTTTCCTTTTTGTGAAAAGATCAAGAAATTCAAAATCCTTATATGCATCTACACACCCTAACCTAAATGAAACATTGCCCCCAATGTTTAAAAATATAGGATCCTATATGGAAAGATGTAGAACATGGAGATTTTAAAAACATCTAGGTTGCCTCTTAGGGAGCTCTAAGTTTTATGTCTTCATCCAAACATAATGATGAGTGTCATCATCATCATCATCATCATCATCATCATCATCATCATCATCATCATCATCATCATCATCATCATCATCATCATCATCATCATCAAGACCTTATCCTAATTAGGGGTCACCCACATGAATCTTAGTCCTCCATTCCTCTCTATTAAGTATCATAGCTTCATTTAGTCCTAAAGTTTTTAAATCTTTTCTCACCACTCCTGTCCCTGTTCTTTTGGGCCCCCTGGTCCTTTTAAAACCTTCTACCTGCATTGCCTCACTTCTTCCAACTGGTGTCGTTTTAGGTCTCCTTTGGACATGTCCAAACCATCTAAGCTAATCTCCCTTGTCTTGTTACCATTAGTGCTACCCTTAAATTTCCTCTAATATTTTCATCCTATTTCTATCCTTTCTTGTCTTACCACTTATCCATCTTAATATCCTCATTTCTACAATGCTCATCCTATGAGTATGATGTTCCTTAACTGCCCAGCACTTTAATCCATAAAGCATGGCTAGCCTTATGTCCATCATATAGAATTTTTCTTTTAGTTTGAGTGGCACTTGCCAATCACATGAAACTCTAGATGTACATCTCTATTTGTTCCAACCTGCTTGGATTCTCTGGGTAACCTCTCTCTCAATCTCTACACTCTCATGAATCATTGATCTTAAGTACCAAAAGTGGTCTTTTAAGGGGACTTCTTGGTTATCAATCTTAACTGGTGTTCCACTCCTACTCCTCTCCTTGCTAAAATTGCATTCCATATATTTTGTCTTAGTATGGCTGATTTTAAATCCTTTAGATTCTGATGCTTCTCTCTATAACTCTAGCTTTGTGTTTACACCCTCCCTTATCTCATCAAGTAAGACTATATCATCTATAAATAGCATGCACCAATGAATCTCCTTATGCAGATTTTTCTTAACATATCCATAACCAACATGAAAAGGTATGGGCTTAATGCCAATCCTTGGTACAATCCTACAGTGATAGGAAAATCATTGGTCTCGCCACTAGTGGTCTTATCATTTGTTACATCTCCCTCATACATATCTTTAATTATATCTATATACCCTAACAAAACCCCTTTCTCGCCCAACACCCACTATATTAACTCTCTAGGGACTCTACCATAAGCTTTCTCTATGTCTATAAAGACCATGTGGAGGTCTTTCCTCCCTCCCTATATTTCTCTACCAATTGTCTTAGTAAGAAAAAAGCTTCCATAGTAGACCTCCCAAGTATGAAACCAAACTGGTTCTTTGATGCCCTTGTCTCATGTCATAGCCTCTTCTCAATCACTCTTTCTAAAAGTTTCATAGTGTGGCTCATAAGTTTGATCTCTTGATAATTAGTGCGCTTTATATGTCTCCTTTATTCTTATAAATTGGTACAATATAGCTTTTCCTCCACTCATCAAGCATTTTTGTTGATTTTATAATCTTGTTAAATAACTTGGTCAACCAAACTTCCCCCATATCTCCCATATACTTCCTAACATCTATCGATATACCATTGGGCCCCAAGGTCTTTCTTGATTTTATCTTTTTCAAGGCCTCTTTTACTTCAGGTATTCTAATCCTATATTCATATCTATAATATCAAATGTTATTTAGATTTATAGTATTTTTAATCCCTATATTCTCATAGCCATTGTCATTTAACAATTTTTGAAAGTACGTTTCCCAACTTTGTTTTTCTCATCATCTTTGACTAATACACTTTGATTGTCACTTCTAATCCACTTAACATGATCTAAGTCCTTACTCTTCTGTTCTCTTACTTTTACAAGTTTAAACACATCTTTCTCACCTTCTCTTATTCCTAGTCTATTATAGAGCTCATCATATGCCTTAAGTTTAGCATCACTTACTATTCTCTTAGCAACCTTTTTAGCATTCTTATGTTGTTCATAGTTTTCATTATTTCTAATTTTCTACCATGCTTTAAAACACATCCATTTTTCTTTAACAACTTTTTGCATTGTTTCACTCCACCACCATGTTTCCTTTACTAATTGCCTTTTACCTTTAGAAACTCCTAAGACATCTTTTGCCACTTTCTTAATGGACTCAGCAATATTACTCCAAATGGTGTTCAGTTCTGTTTCATAGTTCTAGTTTCCTTCTACCATCAACTTATTTGTGAATGAGGTAATTTTCTCTCCTTTTAAGTTCCACCACTTAGTTTTTGGATACCTATGAAGATTATTTCCTTCCTTCCATCTTTTGATATGGATATCCATAACCATTAACCTTTGTTGTGAGGTTAAACTCTCACTTAGTATCACCTCACAATCCTTACACATTGATCCTTCAGTATTCCTAAGTACAAAAAAGTCCATATAGCTTTTATGAAGTCCACTTTTAAGATTATTAAGTATTCATCCCTCTTCTTAAAGAGTGTATTTGCAATGGCCAGGTTATATGACCAAGAAAAATGGAGGATTGTTTCCCCCATCTCATTTCATTCACCTACACCATGCCCTTCGAGTATTCTATCATATCTTTCCTTTTCTTTTCCTACATGGTCATTTAAGTCTGTTCCTATAAATATCCCCTCAGTGTTTGGAATTTTTTGCATGACTCGCTCCATATCTTCCCAAAAATGTCTCTTGATTATATCTTCTAACCCTACTTGTGGTAAGTATGCACTTATAACATTTATGATCTGCTCTCATAGAACAAGTTTTATTATTATAATTCTATCAATGATTCTTTTAGCATCCATAACTTTTTCCTTTAATTCTTTATCCACTATTATTCCTACACCATTTGTGTTATTATCCTTTCCTATATGCCATAATTTATACCCATCAATTTCTCTAGCTTTAGCCCCCTTTGGATATAGGCGATGTTGATTCTCTCATGTTTTGTTGTGTTTACTAACTCCAAACTCTTACTTGTCAATGTCCCTATATTCCATGTGGAGATACAAATCTTATGCTCTTGAGATATCCTATTTACTAGTGCCCTTCTCAACCTCAATGGTATGAACCCATGTCCACTTTTCATTGCACCTAGGTTTGGATGCAGCACATCACTTCCGAGGGGATGCTCTAGCAGCCCTTGCCCATTTTTCACTACACCCAAGATCTGATTTAGTGCATCGCTTCTGGGGAAACGCCTAGTAACCCTTACCCAATTTTCATCCACCTAGGATCTGATGTAACACATTACTTATGGGGAATTCCCTAGCTCTAGGGAATATCAATTTTTGATTCATGTCATGTTTATATTGCCATACTTTTACGAAGCTGGAGATGATTTTCATTTCTTCCTTACAAAGACATAATGATGAGTGTAATGATGGTAATCTACAAGAGCACCTAAAGTGGTAATCTAAGGTAGGTCATGATATTGAGGTGCCTCTAATAGTATCTCATCAATCTTAGGATTAGGCATCTTTAGGAAAGGTTTTAACCAAGTCTCTATCCTTCTCAATCTCGATGGCCCCATGAGGATAGATAGTGTGTACTATATAATGTCTGGTCCATCTAGATCTAAGTTTTCCTGGGAATAGATGCAATTTAGAGTTATACAATCAAACCTTTTGTCTAGGTGTGAAGGATTTCCAGAAGATTTGGTAGTCAAGTGCAACTTTCATCTTGTCTTTATATAATCATGCAGAGTCATATGCATCTTTCCTTTGTTCTTCCAACTCATTGAGCTGGAGTTTCTAGTGGGTCCTAGTAGAATCTAAGTCAAAATTGGGTCTTTTGATAACCCAATATGCTTTGTGTTTTAAGTCTACTAGTAAGTGGAAATCCTTTCCATAGACCAGGCGGTAGGGTGACATTCCTATAGGAGTCTTATAGGCTGTATGATAAGCCCACAAAGCATCATTAAGTCACAAAGACTAGTCTTTCCTACTTGTATTGACTGTTTTTTCTATAATTCACTTTATCTCCTTATTGGATACCTCTACTTGGCTACTAGTCTGAGGGAGATATGAGGTAGCTATTCTATGGTTGACACCACACTTTTTCATTAAAATCTCAAAACTTTATTACAAAAATGTTTTCTCCCATCAATTATTATGGCACTAAGAGTACTAAACTATGCGAAAAAAATTAAAATTAAAATTTTACCACAGCCTTGTGGTCATTGGTTTTGCAAGGTATAGCCTCCACCCACTTGGCCATGTAGTCCACTCCCACTAGGATGTAAAGATTTTCAAAAGAATTAGGAAAGGGTCCTATAAAATCTATGCCCCAAACATCGAATGTTACACATGTTGTGTAGTAAGCATGTGCATTCTTAAATATGGTAGGCCAATAAAAACCATACAGTAGAAATTTTGCAGCTATCTTTCTTGAACTAAAATGGCCCCCACATGCATGATCATGACAAAAGGAGATGATTTGACTATGTTCAATATTTGGTATACATCTCCTAATCACCTAATCAAGAAAATACTTGAATAAGTAAGGGTAGTCCCAAAAATATCTTTTTTATCTTGTTTGGTCTAATGATTAGGCATTTGTCCTATAATAAGATAATTAATAATATCATTATACCAAAGAAATTGGGAAATATGCAATAACTATTCATCCAAAAAGAATTTAGTTATAGGTATGTGATCATTAGTACTCCACTAGTCTAGGCAAGTGATCTACTACAACATTTTTGGCACCTTTCTTATCTCGAATTTCTAAGTCAAACTCCTAAAGCAATAATATCCAACGAATCTACCTAGGTTTGGCATACTTTTTAGAAAGGAGGTACTTTAAAGCCACATGATTTGAGTATACTATAACTTTAGACCCTAACAGGTAAGATTTAAATTTATCTAGAGCAAACACTACAACTAACAACTCTTTCTTAGTGGTTGAGTGATTGAGTTGTGCATCACTTAGTGTTTTATTAGTGCAATATATTACATGGGGAAGTTTATCAATGCACCTTACCAAAACAGCTCCATTGGCATAATCCCTGGTATCACACATTTTCTCGAAAGGTGCATTCCAATCTGGTGGATGAATAATGGGTGTAGAAGTCAACTCCACCTTAATTCACTGACATGCTTCTTTACAGTCCTCATCAAAGTCAAAAGTGGCCTCCTTTGTAAGTAAATTACAGTAAGCTTAACAATTTTACTGAAATCCTTAATGAAGCGTCTGTAAAAGCCAACATGTCCTAAAAAGGAACAACTTTCTTTCACCATCCTTGGTGGAGGAAGTTTGGCTATTAAATCCACTTTTGCCTTATCAACTTCTATCCCGTTGGGTGGGCCTAAAACTATCCCACTCTATACCATAAAATGGCACTTTTTCCAGTTTAAAACAAGAATTTTCTCTTGACACCTTGTTAGAACTAACTTTAAGTGGTGCAAGCACTCATCAAATGATGACCCAAATAGTAAGAAGTCATCCATATACATCTCATGAAACCTTTCTACCATATCAATGAAAATTCTCAACATACACCTTTGAAATGAAGCTAGAGGGTTACAAATCCCAAAAAGCATAAATCAGTAGGTGAAGGTTCCAAAAGGGAAGGTAAAGGTGGTCTTCTCCTAATCGTTTGGTGCTATAGGAAGCTGGTTGTAACCAGAATATCCATCCAGAAAATAGTAATAGCTATATCTGGCCAACCTCTCTGGCATTTGGTCAATGAATGGTAGAGGAAAATGATCTTTTCTCTTGATTATGTTCAATTTATAGTAGTCAATGCAAACTCTCCACCCAGTGGTCATGCAGGTTGGTACTAACTCATTATCCTCATTTTTGACTACTGTGACTCCGAATTTCTTAAGTACAACTTGAACAGGGTTGACTTAAGTCCTGTTAGAGATAGGATATATAATGCCAATATCTGAGGGCTTTATGACTTCATCTCTAACCATGTCATTCATGTGGGGATTCAATCATCTTTGGGTTTCTCTAGAAGGTTTTGCATTTTCTTCTAGGTGTATCCTATGCATGTATACGCCTGGAATAATCCCTTTTATGTATGCTATCATCCACCCTAGAGTAGTTTTATGTTTCTTAAGAACATCTAAAAGCTTACCCTCCTGTTCATTATCTAAATCTAATGCTATTATCATAGGTAAGGTTTCATCTGGGCCTAAGTATGAATATTTCAAGTTGTCAAGCAAGGGTTTTAAGTCCAAAGATGGTGGTTGCTCTATTGAGGGTGTGGAAATAGATTCAGAAGGTGGAAGTGGTTCCACATAAGTAACCCACTTGGAGGTATCCATGATTGGAGCATCGTCCAAATGGTTGTTTACCTCCTCAATAGACTTGTCTATATCAAATTCTCTATTAAAGTGCATAAGACAAGCCTCTAATGGGTTAGAGATGGATAATGGTGGATGAATGTCATTGAGTAGACTCTTGATCATATTGACATCACAAGAATCATTAAGGTCTAAATGTTGTTGATTGGCGTTAAAGACATTTATCTTAACTTTCATGTTGTTAAATGACAATTTCATTACACCATTACTACAGTTAATAATGGCGTTGGACATCACCAAGAATGGACATCCAAAAATGACTGGAATTTGACTATTGGGATTAAATACAGGTTAGGTGTTCAATACAATGAAATCAATTGGGTAATAGAATTGCTCCACCTGTATCAAGACATCTTCAACCAAACCAAATTGTATTTTGATAGATCTATCCTCTAATTATAGCATGGCAGTGGTTGGTTGTAACTCATCGAGTCTTAGTTGCTTATAGATAGAGTATGGAAACAAATTAGCGCTCACCTCTAGGTCAAGTAATGCCTTATCTATGACATGATCTCCAATAATGTAGAAAATGGTAGGACACCCTAGGTCTCTAAACTTCAGTGGGGTGAATCAAAGAGCTTGCCTGCTCCATGAGGAAAGCTTTATTTTGTACATTTAGCTTTCGTTTTCTTGTGCAAAGCTCTTTTAAGAACTTTGTGTAGGCAAGGATATCTTTAATTACATTGAGCAATGGAATATTGATTTGGATATATTTAAATACCTCCATTAACTCGTTGAAGTTTGTTTGCTTACTAGCCTTGTTCAGTAACTAAGGAAAAGGGACTTTAGATACATAGGGTGCCTCCACTATAGGTTCTACAAGGTTTTCTGTCTTTTCTCTTTCTCCTGTGTTTTGGTTGACTCTTTCTCCTTTGCAGTTTCCTTAGCTTGCCCTACTTTGTTATCGATCTAAAGACCACTCTTAATGGTGGTTATAGACTTAGCATGCTCATGAAGGTTAAGGTTTTGGGAACTTGACCCTATCTCAAATTGGCCCTTAGTGTTAGGGATGGGCTGACAAGAGAACTGACCCTTTCCTCTATTTATGTAATTCACCTAAGAATTGGCTTACCTACATATCCAACTTGGCTATGGCTTGAGAACTGATATTAGTTGAATGTCTACTCTCATTTTGCAACTGGTGTAAGGCCTTTTTAGTGTCATCATTATCTTTTTAAAGTTTCTCAAGCATGGTGTGGATGCTTTCCTCTAAAGATGGTTTCCTTTAAAAGTCTCCTATTTGAATAATCCCATTGCTGGGAATTATTAGTCAATGTTTGAAAGAACTCCCAAGCCTCTCTCTCATCTTTTAACCCTTGGGCCCTTCCACTCACTACATCTACAATTTGTTTGTTTTGGGGCTTTAGTGCCTCATAGAAGTGTTGAACTTGCTACCATTTCTCAAATCCATGATGAGGGCATTTCTATAGCAATTCATTCCATTGTTCCCAACACTTGTAATACTATTCATCATCCCTTTGATGGAAATTTATAATTTCATGACAAAGGGCATTAGTTTTGTGGATGGGGAAGAATTTGCTCAAAAACTTCTTAGACAATTGGTCCAATGTATTTATGGAACCTACCTCCAAGGAATTAAGCCATGAACTGGCTTTGTCCTTGAGTGAGAACAAAAATAGCCTAAGCCTAATAAAATCATCCAAAAAAATTTGGAACCTAAATGTGGCATAAATATCAAGGAATTCCTTAACATGTAAATAGGGGTCTTCTCGGTCTCGACCATAAAAGGTGTGGAGTAATTGAATGACTCCTGACTTTAACTCAAAGTGATCGACATTTGTAGGAGGTAAAGCAATGCAGGATAGGGTGTTGAGTTGTAGAGGGCCATAGATATCTCTAATTACCTTAAGCTTGACTTCCACTAGTGGTTAAGCCATGGGGATAGGAACTCGGTTTCTTTCCCCCTGTCTTAGGTTGCACTGAATCTCTGGGTTGAAAGGTGTTAGCTCTAGTTTTTGAGATCAACACCCTTGCATAAACTACCCTAAGCTAAATCCCCTAATCTAAAAGTTGACTCTAACTCGACGTGATGTGCAATCAAATCCTATTAAGCATTAATCAAGCAATGACTTGATTATCTTTGTTTAGTACATAGGTGGTAGCTTCTTAGACCTAGATCTAGACAACTCCTCTTTCTATCCAAATTTGACTACTGCTTACCAGTTAGGTTGTGCTCAAAAGTAGTTAATACAATCCTCATATATGAGGTGTTTAACCCTCAACTAATGTCAATGGAAGGCATGAAAAAATTACTTGGATTTTAAGACACCCATTATAACCACAGTGCTTAGAAGCCACTAGAGTGACAATAGATCGCGTCCTTCTAAAAGGGTCTTATGAACTCAATACCTTAAGTCTCTTTCTACTTGATTTTAAATTAATGCTCAAGGGTTGGGATCATGACATACAAGTAAATTGATTGATTTCTAGGTGGGCCAAGGAGCTGGTGATGAAATCCAATCCTTATCTTATAAGGATTCTTGTGGGGCCCTTACTATGATTAATTTCATTCCACCATAAAGCTATAAATATGCAATGCAATACAAAAGCAAACTAATGCAGCCTATATGTTATCCAACTAAGGTTAGATAGGTTCTGTAATGCAACAATCCTAAGTAAAGATGCAACAATCTAAGCTATATGAATTATACTAACATCCAAATACAAATTATACTAAATGCCAATTATCCTAAAAATTGAGTGAGAGATATTCACAATGAGGGATCTGATGATGATCATGTGGGGCCAGCATACTCCACATTTGTCATATATTAGTACAACCCATTTAAAATTAAATAATAAAGAAATTACAATTTACAATGGGCCTCACTACAAGTTCCACCCAATCTTAATCTAGGAAAGGTATAAAACTTAATCTAAGATGATGAAGCCATGGCCCATAGGATTGTTGCCGGTCCTTTGCCAATTTCCCTCACACACACAAAAAAAAGAAGGTCAATATGAGGAAAATGGCTAATAATGCAAAAAGTATGCAAAACCCTAATCTAATGCAACCTAAACCTATACTAGAGGAAAATAATCAAAAGTATGAAACACTACACAAATTGTTGCAACTCCCCAGCAACATCATCCAACACTTGTTATTTTAATTAAACTCATAAGTGCATGAATCAATATAGTATTCTCACACAAGCAAGGTCGATTTCATGAGGAGTGAACTGTTGTGATACTAGTGACTCTTACTTTAAACTATCTAACCTGGCCAAAATTGAAGTGATTTTTTTAAACTAAGATTGAAAATTAAAACATGAAATTAGAAACTAAGTAAAAACAATAAATGGATAGTAAACAAAGTCACGAAACATGCTAAATGGAAGACTTTCCTAAAACAGGCACTTTCTAAGATTAAAACTTTCCTAAATTAAAAACTTTTAAATTTATGACTTTCCTAATTAACAACTTTCCTAAAATGCAATTTAGAAACTTTCTTAAACTTCCTTACCTAACATGAAGTTAACAACTAACCTAATGGAATCATGCATTAACAAACTACTTTCCTAATTATGCAAAACTAAGAAAAGTAAGAAACCAAATCAATTGTTCTAACAAGTATGACAAATTTGATTATTTCCCAACTAAATAAGATTTAAAATAGCTAACTACAACCAATGAGTGAATTAAAGGAAAGATTACTACTAACAAACAATGAAAGGAAAACTACCCAAGTATCTTGCATGTAATCAAGGAATGGTATGCATGATTCATTAGATATAAGTGGATCAAAGCAACTCTATTGAAAACCTATGCATGCAATTCTACTTCTAAAATTAACTAAGCTACCTAAAAATCTAATTGGGCTCTTGAAAAGTCAAGTGAACAAGATTGTATAGTGCTTGAAATTGACATACACCATTTATACAAGAAATTCTAGAAGTTATGTGATTGAAACATTCAATGACTAAAGGGCAGCCCCGGTGCACGAAGCTCCCACCTATGTGGAGTCTGAGGAAGGGGCAGACCACAAGGACCTCTAGTAGGAAGCCATACCTTGCATTTTTTAAAGAAGCTGTTTCTATGCTTTGAACCCGTGACCTCAAAGTTACATGATGACAACTTTTACCATTGCTCCAAGGCTCCCCTTCTAAAACATTCAATAACTATAACATGTAAAACATAGAATTAATCACTTCTAATGCATTCCAACATTCAAGAACAAAGCTCACTTACTACTGGATACAAACATGAATTGAAAATTCCACTAATTTCATTGAATCACATCCAAAAAGTCATCAACATAACATTCCATACATGCAATCCAAATCTGAAAATTAAATGATATTACAATGATGTTTACTTAATCTAACACTCCTCAATTACAAGCCAAAATCTTCTTTAATTGTTCCAACATTCATTCATGTACAAATATGCTTGAAATCAAGGGGCAATCCTATGCAAAACTAGAGCAACAATCAATGGAACTTAAGCAACCAAATCTGGAAATTCAAGAGGACTAAAAGAGAAATAAGATTCAATGGAAGCTCAAGAATAAAACTAGATTCAGGATGACATCCCTTGGCTGTCATACAAAGGGAAAACCAGACTTGAATCTTAGTTTAAAATCAAGGAAAACCAAAGAAAAACAAAGCAAAGGATGGAATGAAAAGAAGAAATTCCAGCAAAAGGCTAACCTACCTTGAAATATGAATCAAAACCCCACAAATCCAAGGTTGAATACTTAAAGAAGTATAAACCTTGGAAGTTTGTAGCAGCACCCAAAAGCATCACAAAATATTAGGCAAAAGGAGTACAAAAGGCTAGGATGAAGTGGGGAGACATCTTGTACAATAGAGAAAAAGTACTCTTTTGCTTGGAATTTGGGTTGGTTTTATAAGGCTTTTCCTATTTTTCCTAGGGTAACCTAGTAATAAGGTGTTGTGGGGATTAAATAGGGTTAGTTTGAATGGCTAGGATGGGAGAAAAGAGGTAGACATCTATTATGAAAGTGGGAAAAGAGGTAGACATCTAAAAATGTTAAAACCCTATAAACTAGGAAGGTGGTTGTGAATGAGATGGGAAAGAAGTGGAGTATTTTAGGTGGGAAGATTTGATTGGTTAGGAGGTTTCCTAAGAGGTGGAAGGAGTGGGAGTTTTAGAAACTCGTAGTGGTTCTTAAGGGTGAGGTGGAAATTAAGGAAAAAGTAGGAAAAAGTGAAAAAAACTCTAAAAATTGGTGACTTTTATCCCACTAGTCCACATGCCTTCTTATTTTAACAGATTTTCCCTTAATTATCTTCAAAATAACTCAGGAATAACTCTCTTGAATGTCCTCCAATCCTAGCCTTCCATTTAGGTTAGCTTGATGGCTTAGATGGCTAATTTTGAAGGCTTTATTGGCTAAGCTCACGGCTAGCTTAAGATGCTTCTTTGGATTATTTTCTTGGCTTGAGTGGCTTGTACGGTTTGGCTTGAATTCCTTAGTGTGCCATCCTCTTTCAAGGCTTATATGGCTAATGTGGCTTAAGTGGCTTCCATGCAAAGGTGGTGGGAATGCCTGGATTACTTTATGGGCACACTTTGGCCATCTTTAGCACCTTTAATCACATCCATTACCAGTCCATAAGATGATCTTACCCTTGATCTCATGTTGGATTGATGATTTTGAGGCTTTGACTTGATCTTTTGATCTTGATCTTTAATTTCATCCTCATCAATCTCAACCATTGGATTAGCATCTTACTTCCTACAAAAAGTGAAAAATCATAATGAAATCATAGAAGAAAATATGATTAATCACATACTTATCTTAGATTAGCCTCTGGACCTACAAAATATCAAACTTTTTCTTCAGTAGGTCAAAAATGCATGTGCTATGAATTTTGGTCTAAAAATCCTAATTTAATGCAATAAGTTATAACACATTGATACTAATTGGTAGATTTGATGCAAAATTAAACAATTATCATGAGACACACAACTTTGGAGCTGAATGAGTTAACCTATGTGTCGGCCTATGTCATCAAGCTTGGAGATATGGAGATTGACATGATCTTTCAACCCTCTACCAAATAGATATGCTATTTGTAAGATAATCCAACAAAACCCATTGGGGCAATGGTTTAATGTCTACTAGAAGACATCACATATCAAGATTCTAGGATCATGTGATCAGGAAAAATAACCAACGTTGGAGCAATGGTTCAAAGTCTAGTAGAAGGCATTCTAAGAGCATCTGATCAAGACAAGTAACTAGTACCCACCATTTCAATTATCCAAAATATACATTTGGTTTCAAGAGAAATAGATGATGACAATAGGACAATAAAAAATTATACTTCATTGATGACAATAAATCATTGATGTATATTAGTTTTCTTTTCAGTGACCATATAACAATGTCCCATGCCCACAAGCCTTATGGTAGCATTTCTCTTATAGTATAAAGATTGACTAGGGAGATAGTCATTTGTCATCATTCGATAAAGCAAAACTTGTGGTCCCTTTATGGAGAATGTACTAACATGGTACATGACAATTTGTTACTTGTTCATGAGATTATATTATGTTTTCACATAATATAAAAAGGGAAGTACTAAAATGATTACCAAAGTTGATTTAATGAAGGCATATGACTTGATTGAGTGGAGGTTTTTCAAACAAGCTCTTGTTAAGATGTAATTCCCTATGAAAAACATTTACCATATTATATTCTTTATTTGGACTCATTGCTTAGTCATTGTAATTAATGAGTCTCCCACGGGAGGGTTCAAGCCTAGACAAGATTCGACAAGGAGATTTATTCACTTCTATATGTTTGTCCATTGTGTTAAGGCATTATCAGCTTCCTTCAAACATTTACTTCAAAATGGTTATCTTGCTCATATGACTTTATGTAGAATTAAACCTCTTGTTACTGATGTTGTATACCTAATGATCTCATGATATTTGTAAGAGAAATAATGAATAATTACTAGACTATTCATAGTATATTGAATAATATGGCTAAAGAACCAGGTTATGATGACTTGGATTTTTCTAACATGTTTCTCAATTCTTTTGAAGTGTGAGGCCTCAAATTTGAAAAATAGCTGAGAAAAAAATAGAAAAAAAATGTTTTCTTTGAAATCCAATTTCATAAACCCCAAGTGTCATCCTCCAATCCTTCATATACCATCTAATATAATAATATATATAATTTTAAAACTAGAAATATAATTCTTTTTGAGTAAACTATAAGAAAACAAGTTTATGAAACTAGGATCCATCTAGTCATCAAGCCCAGTCCTTATATTATTACATAAGAAGTCCAAAATGCACAAAGATATACATGTGCAATTCAAGTATCCTCATATAAGTAACATCAAAATATAATCATGTAACTTTGATTAGGAGATAAATGCTAATGTATCCTTCTTTGTAACTCACTTCTACTTATTTCTATATGATGATGAGATATTGTAAACATTCAAACATATACAATATTTTGGCAAATTGTGCTTGGTAGGGTATTTAAGATGCATATAAAAATTTCAAAGATGTAGTCTTATCACATTCAATAATCAAGTCAAACATGCTCAATTTGCAATATAATATTCAAAATTTGCACGATCTATTCAAGATGAATATAAAATTTATAATGAAATTTTCTTAAACATGTCATGCAAGTACCATGAACAAATTCAGAGGTGAAATCCCAAATACAAATCACATTCATAATTTCAAAGGAGGCCTGGATATCAACACAAGTTAAATAATGTTAAGCACATGAAAGTAGTATATATATATATATATATATATATATATATAATCATCAGTGGTCACACTTCAGTTATATGGGGCTTGCAATCATCTAGTCATCATTGGATCCAAATCCATCATGGTATCATTGGGTATAAATCCATCCAATCAATACTCGGTATACACAATATGAGTACTCATACTGAGCATATCATCAATGCCAATCTCATCATAATCCACACACTGTGCAAAATATATAATGGGCTACTATGCTATAGTGCACATCCTACGTGCTGGGATCCAACCATGCTATTGTTGGGTACCATCTCACATGCACATCCCCTATGTAGCATAATAATACTAGTAGGCTATCTACTCGTCTCATAAAATCCATGAAAATATTATATCATATAAGTATTTGGTACCCATGTACCAAGAATGTACCTCTTCCAACTTTCAATTTAGATACCATGGAGGAAGACATGTAATCTATTCTCAAATCATGCTTTGAAACAATGTACATGCATTTCCAATCATGAAATGATCATTATATTATGACAATACCATCGTATATCATATCATAATTACTACATATGTACAAACTAGTAATAATTTTAATTTAAAAAAATTTCATGCAATTTAAATCTCATGCTAGTATCAAATCACATCATGCTTTAGTAAAGATGATGGGAGTTACAAATTTGCATCTTAAAGTTCCCAACATCAAATACCAAGTACCAATCCTTTCGAATATGCAAAACTCTTAATTTGTATCAACACGATATATCTGTCAATACATACATATTTTATAATATCATTTTTCCATCCCATCATTCTAATTTATGGATTTATGTAGTCTTTGATCATCATTAATTCAGATTATTAGCATTTATTCTTCAATGATTATAGATCAATTTCTTTAACTCTTTTTTAATCATTAGATCCTAGCCATTGATTAAAGATCAATACTCTAAAGCATTTAAGTTTTACTATATCCTCACCTATATGTGTCTTGCATATAGTCTTTTTGACATTTCAATTGTGATTCATTGATCTGGTAGTCAGATCAACAATTCATAATTACCTTAGAGTCCAATTTTGCTAATTTTGAGTTATTTGGATAATGTAACTGATGGATTAGTCCAATGAATAAGTTATAGATGATTTAATTCATTTTCAATGTTTGATTCATCTTAATCATGTCTATTTTCTATGTTTTCTACTCTCTATTTGGCATTTTAGTAATTAACTCATTGATTTGATAGTCGGATATATGGTTCTTACTTATACTATGGTCCAGATTCATGATTTCAATTTATCTGGATGATCTGACCACTAGATCAGTCTATTTCTTTTGTTAGATTGTTCAATTAGTCAATTTAAGGTCTAAATCATTTTGATCATATAAGATTTTGCATGTATTTTACAATCCATATAGCATAATTAAGATAAAATGAAATTTAATCAAATTAAATAATGTTTGATAGAGATCCTACCCCTACTCATTTAATTCCAAGTGTAAGCTGGGGTCCAATGTGTCTGATCACCTTTGATATACTTGATCTAAACCACAAATGATGATTGTCCACAATTCACAATCCAAGGAATGCTCAAAGCTTCAATTTCTTTGAGCAATGGGGTCTGTGTCACCAAGATGAATGCAACGAATGTTTGGATTAGAAATAGGGTATGTGAAGTCCTCTAAATTGACTGTTTTATGTTTTAGATCACTCTTAATCATTCAAATAAAAAAAAATATATAGACTTTTTATTTAACAAATTTGGTTGGTGGATTGATTTTGATAAATGGATGGGTGAATCTAGTAGGCAGATCATGGATCTATTAGATGGGTAAGTCTGCCAATCAGGAAGCACCGCATGCGTCAAGCTCTATGGGACGTTGCATGCACACTCATGGGAATGACAGTGCACTAGGTGCAAGTGTCGTTATGTGTGTGCACTTGGTGTCCTTCAATGTGAGGCAAAGAAAATAGCATGATCAGCCTCAATCTCAACTATGCATTTCTGTTCATGCAAGATCTCCTTCATACAATCTCAGATCACCAAATCATTAGAAGGTCAATCGCTAAACGTCGATGCGAACAAGATGAATGGCTCAAATATCTGATCTCAGCTATCATTTTCTCCAATGAATTAGAATCTTTGATGCACCATAGTTTTTCCTTGGGTTTCACCAGCAAAACATGATCAAACTGGGGTGAGACAGAGGTTTTGGTCATTTTGTCAAGATGGAGAAAATGATCAGCTCAGATCGTAGATCGAAGCTGTCATCTTCTTCATTAGGTTCCTCACTAATTCTTAGCCGGATTTCCTCCATTATTAGCGTCAATGGCTACTTTGTTTTCTTCTATTTATAGTCAATCTATTTTAAGCGGGGAGGGTGCCAATATCAATTTGGCTCTTTTTTTTAATTATCTTATATTTTTATTTAACTAATACAACTATAAATACAATTCGTGATTACATTTTATTGCGTGAAAATTTGGACTATGCACTTCAGACGACAGATATAGCTGCCAGAACCATGTATTATATTAGTGGGTCCCACTTAAGTAAATTTACTCTTTTATCCTTTGTTTAATTTAAAATTCAAAACTTTAATTGAAATAATTATGAATTTTTCATACGAATTCTGATTTCGTTGTTCTTAATGTTGTTGGAAAGTTTATTCAGTGTATATTATGAATATTAATGTTTCAAAGATTGGTTATGTATTTAGCTTGTGTTTATTTCTAAGAGACTCAGTTCTTCAAATTCCTAGTCTTCGTTTCATTCAATTTCTGACTACAAGTTTCATATAATGGAATCCAAAATTTTGGGGTGCTACATCCTTCCCCCTTATAGTAATATCATTCCTAAAATTCTTTTCATGTCATTCCTCATACCATTCTAGATTTGTCTTTTCTCATTTCATCACAATTTCAATTTTCAAGTTTCCTATTTAACTTTCACAAGTAACTTTAACCAAGAATTTCTTTATTCCTCAACTTCACATTTTATTCTGAATCACATGACTTCTTAAATTGATAAAAGTCTCAAAACACATTATTTCAAATTTCAAGTCCTTATGCTACTCATAATGGTAGCTTTTTCTGTCTACTTTAAGGTGTAAGGAGTTGATTCCATTGCAATCTAATACTCAGTCTTAGCTTGCTAATACACGAACATTGTTCCTCAAACTCTTACTATATAGGTAATGCCTCTAGATTTTTAAGGTCAACACCATAACTGTCAGTTTGTAATCATTAGTATCATAGCATACCTCATGCTTCTTCAGTTATAAACATCTCTAATCTTTATCCAATGCATTTACTAACATCACAAAAGTTTAACTTTCTCTTCTCCACTTGGTTGGTGTTTCTTCTTAATTTAAATAGATATCATGTTAAACATTGCTACATATGCTTTCTGACCTCATTTATAATATTTGACCACAACTATGTCAAGTGTTTGAACCTTTCTATTCCATTTAAATGAATTAACATAATATGACTATTGTGTCCCAATAAGAATTTCTTATTTCAATTAGAAATTTATTGCTATCACAAAATTTATTGATAAAGATTCCTCAATAAAATTCTTTAATAAATAAGTTTGGTCCTATGAAACTCTATATCTCTAAAGTGTTTCTCACTTTGTCACCATCTTTACTTTCTACCAACTACAAATATATTCTTTAAAATAATGTGTTCCAAAATATTGAGTTCTTTTAACCAAGCTTGTACACAAGCATTTTTTAATGTTTCCCCTAACTTGTCATAGATATCTAAGGATGTTTTTTGCAATTATAATCATAAGTTCAAAAATTGACATTTCAAATATTTGATTCATAAGATCCATGGCTTCAAACATTAATCATTTTCAACATTAGAATTCATTCTATTTGTTAATTCTTCTTCAACTCAAATATAAGATCTCTTAAACTTGATCTCACTATTTTCTTTTACTAATATTTCATCACTCTTTCTAAACTACCATCCAAGACTTCACAAGAATATGTAATGGTTTCAACTTGAAAATAATGTTCTGATTAAGTCAATTGAATCTTTATTGTCATCTTTGTACATCCCCATTTTCATCATTAACTTTCATCAAACTAATGATTCTTGATCCCATTTTCCAAAAGTCATTATTATAATTCATTAAAGATCACATTTCTTATTCACTATTTTATGCTAACCGCTTATATGTCACTCTCATAACATAATCTTTCCTTTTTAATCAATCTCCTTGTTTGATTCATAGGATGAATTCAATATTGTACCATCACTCATACACCAAAGTCAATTGTACTTTATAAATCATACACCTTTATACAACATAACACAAGATATTTATAAACAACTTCCTCACCAAGTCCTTTCAGAAATATTTATTTATTAACTTGCATGTATTCTTGCTTAAATTCTTATTTACCTTTCACTAACCAAATCATCCATAATCTAAGCATATACCTCTAATGCTATAATAGGAATGTTTAGGAGATTCAAATATTTTCTCATTGATCACATACTGAGAGTATTTCTTTGTACTAAGATTCACTATAAAAAATCATTACCTTTGCTCAAGATTATTTCTACACTATAAGACCATAAATTATAATTGCTTATGCAGAACCTAAGTTCAAAGAAATTTGACAATTCTACCATGAACAAGAGATGTACTTCCACATAATGATTACATGATTCTCTTACAACAATATACTCAAGTCACGGATTAATTCTCTCATATTTCTACTTCATAACACTATATGAAACATCATGTACATATCCAATTTCATCATCTAAGTTGAATAATACATCATAAGCTAGATCCTTCCATCATAAGTAATATTAGAGTCTTCTACACTCTTAAGGATCCTCATAATCCTTTTTAAGAAATTATTCATTCACATTCATAATATCCAACATCCATATTGTAATTCTTTATAACAAATACTTATTTGTATATACTATTTTCATATTGTAATCCTCTATCTCAATGACGTATTGATAATCTTATCCAAATTGATGATCCAAGATCAAATTATTACTATAAATAAAACATTTAATCTATAATAGTATTAAGATCCTTGTTATATCAACATCTCAGCTGATTTTTCATCGTGTTGTAAGATTATCAGTAGAAAGTATCTACTATTTGTCCAAACCAACTTTTATAATCCTTTAAAATTTTAAAATACTCATTTACCAAGGCCAACTTCTAATCTTTTCTCATTTTTATAGACTACTTATAATAAAATAGTCATTATACTCTCCAAAGCTTTACACATACCATTCTAATCATTAGAACTTGTACTCATAGTAGGTTGTCCCTGCTAATAAATCCTTGATCAACAATAAAAATTCTTAGTTAGAGATACTATCTTCTATACACCCTACTCTGGTTTCTTACCTTAAGAATCTTACCATTCTCATAAAATTACTTTTCTTTTATTTATGTAAGGATTAATTTCCTTTTTCCTTGACAACTCATGACTGAGTCATTTTTCATGGATAATATGAGTCTAATTTAGATATAATTTTCATTCTATTATATTCAATTCTTACAAATGTTAAGTCCTTTGTCAACATGTCTAAGGGGTAGTTGTTCAAATTTCAAAACAATTTAAATGAGTTAATCATTTAACTCATGTCATCTCTAAGTTCCATCTTGGATTTGTTATCTCAACTTTGGATATTTGGGACTGGCTATGAGTGGATGGGCTAGCTCTAATGCCAACTGTTATGACCCATCTTTTTCTAACACTTTTCCCAATTATTTTGAAATGTGAGGCTTTGAATTTGGAAAGCAGATTAGAAAATAAATAATGAAAAACATTTTCTTTAAAATATATTTTCAAAAACCCTGAGTATCATCCTCTAATTCTTCATCTACTATATAATATAATAATATATTTAATTTTTGGAACTAGAAATATAATTTTCTTTTTGAGCAAACTATAAGAAAAATGAGCTTACTAAACTAGGATCCATCCACTCGTCAAACCCAATCCCTATATTATTACATCATATGTCTAAAATACACAAACATAAATATACATGTACTATCCAAGTATCCACATATGAGTAACATCAAAATATAATTAAGTATGTACCCTTGATCAGGAGATAAACATCGATGCATCCTTCTTTACCACTTACTTCCTCTCTTATCTATCTAAATCTAATATATTATAAACATTCAAACATTTACAATATTTTAGCAAGCTATGCTTGGTAGGGAATTTAAGATGCGTATGAAAATTTTAAACATGTAGTTTTTTCACATTCAATAATTAAGTTAAACATGCTTAATTCATAATATAATATTCAAAATCTATATGGTCCATTCAAGATGAAGATAAAATTTATAATGAAATTTTCTTAATTAATGCGTGCAAGTATCATGAACAAATCTAGTGCTGAAATCCCAAATACTAATCATGTTCATAATTTCAAAGGTGATATGGATATCAACACACAGTAAATAAAGTTAAACACGTGAAAGTAAAGTTGTGGGCCTGTATAATTGGTTATATATATACTCATCAATCATCACACATATATATACTCATCAATCATCACACCCCAATTATATAGGCCCACAATAATCTAGTCACTAGTAGCTCCACAAACATACCCCTATTGCTACGTACAAATCCATTTAATGAACACTAAGTATACACAATGGTCATGAGTACTCATACCAGGTATATCACTATGCCAATCTCATCACAATCCACACACATAGTGAAAAATATATAATGGACTACTATGCTACAGTGCACATCCTATGCACCAGGATCCATTGCCATGCCAAGGTGAAAAAATGCATCATCATGTCTATATTGGGAGATAGATTATGGCAGTGTGGCCTCCCATAATTGCCACCACCAATGTTTTACCTTGCTATGGGCATGGTGTCCATATGATAAGTTTTAGAGATTTGGTGGCCAAACCCTCATAACTCTCCTACATAGCATCCACTAGGCCTCTGCCTGTCTAAAATAAAATCCATGAGGCCTTCATACTCTCATGTAACATAATAATACTAGCAAGCTATCTATCTGTCTCACAAAATCCACAAAAATACTACAACCTATAAGTACTTGGTACACATGTACCAAGAATGTAGCTCTCCTAACTTTCAATTCAAATACCATGGAGGAAAACATGTAGTGCATTCTCAAATCATGCTTTTCAGACAATTTACATGCATTCCCAATCATTAAATCATCATTATATTATGACAATACCATCATATATCATATCATAATTACTGCATGTATAACAACTCATAATAATTTTAATTTAGAAATAGTTAGTGCAATTTAAATCTCAAGCTAGTATTAAATCACATCATGCTTTAGGAAAGATCATGTGAGTTAGAAATTTGCATCATAAGGTTCCACCTACCTTGAATACAAAAATACCAATCCTTCAAAATATTCACATCAATACAGTATATCTGTTGATACATCGTACATTATAATATCATTTTTCCATCCCATCGTTCTCATTTATGATTTATGTAATCTTTGATCATTGTTAATTTAGATTATCATGCATTTTTTAATCACTAATTATATATCAGTTTCTTTAACTCTTGTTTGATCATTAAATCCTACTCTTTGATTAAAGATCAACAACCTAAAGCATTTAATTGGACTATATCATCATTTATATGTTTCTTGCATATAGTCTTTCTCATGTTTTAGTGGTTAATCAATCAATTTGACTATAATATCTAACTCTGATTGGTTAGATCAACAATTCATAATTACCCTAGAGTCTAATTTTACCAAATTTTGAGTTATTTGGATGATTCAACCATTAGATTAGTACAATGAGTAAGTTAGATTATTTAATTGTTCATTTTTAATGTTTGATTCAACTTAATCATTCCTATTTTCTATGTTTTCTACATTCTATTTTTCATTTCAATATTTAAGTCACTGATCTCATGGTCAAATTTAATCTTGATCGATCAGATATATGGTTCATACTTATCCTATGGTTGAGATTCATAATTTTAGTTTATTTGAATGATTTAACACCTAGACTAGTCCATTTATTTTGTCAGATTCTCCAATTATGACATTAAGATCTGAATCATTTTGATCATATAAGATTTTACATGTATTTTATTATTCATGTTGTATAATTAACAAAACTTTAGCACGAGGAGATTCCATGGTGCATGATATTTATAGATGATATAGTCTTAATTGATGAGATAATGGAGGGTGTAAACACAAAGCTAGAGTTGTGCAGAGAAGCATTGGAATCTAAAAAATTTAAAATCAGCTAAACTAAGACAGAATATATCGAACACAATTTTAGCAAGGAGAGGAGTAGAAGTGGAATACCAATTAAGATTGATAACCAAGAAGTCCCCATAAAAGATCACTTTTGGTACTTAGGATCAATGATTCATGAGAGTGAAGAGATTGAGAGAGAGGTTACCTAGAGAATCTAAGAGGGTTGAAACACATGGAGATGTGCATCTAAAGTTTTGTATGATCGGCAAGTGCCACTGAAACTAAAAGAAAAATTTTATAGGATGGCATAAGGCCGGCCATGCTTTATGGATCAAAGTGTTAGGTAGTTAAGGAACATCAAATTCATAGGATGAGCATTGCAGAAATGAAGATATTGAGATGTATGAATGGTATGACAAGAAAGGATAGATTTAGTAATGTAAACATTAGAGGAAACTTAGGGGTGGTACAAATACATAACAAGATGAGGGAGATTAGACTTAGATGGTTTGGACATGTCCAAAGAAGATCCAAAATGGTACCAATTAGGAGTAAGGCAAAGCAAGTAGAAGGTTCTAAAAGGGCAAGGGGAAAGCCTGAAAAATCATGGATAGAAGTGGTGAGATAATATTTTAAAACATTGGGATTAAATGAAGCCATGGAACTTAATTGAGGGGAATGGAGGAACAAGATTCATATGGCCGAACCCTAATTGGGATAAGGTCTTGATGATGATTATGATGATGATGGCAATGTATAATTAAGATAAAATGAAATTTGATCAAATTAAATAATGTTTTGTGGAGATCTTCCTCTGATCACTTAATCCTAAGTGTAAGGCGGGGTCTAGTTGTTTCATCACCTCTGATCTGCTCAATCTAGGCCAAAAATGGTGATTGTCCTCAATTCACAATACAAGGAATGCAATTTTGATAAAAAGGCGAGATCTCTTGTTTTATAAGTATGAGATGCATGAAAATCTTTTTCATTTGGAAAACAATCTTTCATAAAAACCCCGAGTGTCAAAACACGTTCTCAAATTATTTAGCCATGGCAAAGTTTAAATCAATATTATTCCCAAGAAAGTGTTAGTCACAACCCCAGCTATTAGAGAGTAACTACAATCAAGTAACATTGAAAGATGAGGTAGGGGTTTACTTACTTGCACTTAGTCTGGGTGTCTCCTCGCACAAACGTTCCTTGCCCTTAAGTATTTATTTTGTATTTAAAAAATGTTGGGGATTGGGTGAGTATATACTATACTCAGTAGGAGCCTATCACTACTAGTTTTATAATGCATGAGATGTTTTAAAATCATATGCTCATTCAAAACATGTGCATGTCTAAATACTCAAGTTCCACATCGATATCAAAATCCACTGTCAAAATGAAATACTAATGACTTAAAGGATTCACATAGTCCAAAATTGAAAGTATCATATACATATATATATATATATCATAACATCATGATATGCATCAGATGCTTCATGGAATCTAACTCATGGATCTCTAGTATGGTATGGTCGACCAACCTCATATCATGCCATATGCAATGCACATAAATCCATAAAATCATAGGGTCCCACTATGCCCACGACCTCACCGCCGTGTGGTCCCCGGGTACCTAGGGACACAGGGTCATAAACCTCCATGGGGCATATGACACTTCGACTCAGTGCCGTGACACCAGTGGTAGCCCCCTGTACCACATGCAGTCGAAGCAGGGACATGCCCTTTTTGGGCGTGATACCCATCCACCTAATAGTGGTAGAGGCTGGGTGGCCAACCCACACCCCTCGGCATAGCACCCACGAGCTTACTAGCCCAAATCATATACGATCAAATAAGCCAAAAACCTTTGTTCAAAACCTGTCCTCTTTGGGTCCCTCACAACTCCCTCGGCCTCGGCACTCCAGCATCTTTTGGCAACCCTCAAGGACATGTAATCTTTGCAAGTACTTAAATCATGCAATGTATGCACTTGTTTGCAAAACCTATATGTGTATAATGTATATGCAATCATTTACAAAACATGTCTAGTACAAAGCATTTATCACATGCACGCTGAATTAAGTCATGCTAAACAAGTCATATACTTAAAACATATGTTCTCAAAATAATAATAGTTCTTTTAAAAGAATCTAATAGTGATAGAGCACCTACCTGACTAAGTTGAGCTAACCTTTTTGTCCTCATACGCTCCTGATCATGGTTTGGGGAATCAAGGTTAGTTTGGCCTATTTTTTATGGGTTTTAGAGTAATTGGTCTTATTACTTAGGCATTAGGGGTCCATCCCTATGCCTATGGGTGTCCTAAGGTCCTAATTGGGCCTTGGTATCCTTAGTTTTTCAAAGTTCTAGTGGCCACGCACCACCATCCTATTCTAAGGGTCATGCCCACCTTTGATTGGGCCTTGATAAGGGATTTTATAGTTTGGATGTGTCCGCGTCGTCGACACAGACACAACGCCTTTTTTGGGGCCTCAATCGGAGCTCTAGATCTCAAGTTATAAGTGTTTTAGTGTCGTACGTACATAGGAGTCTTAAAAATAAAAAGATGGAATGCTAGGGCGCTGCGCGTCTAGACGTGCGCCCCGGCTTCCTTAAGGAACGAAAAACCAGCATCCGCTAGCGTGCTGCATGTTTGCGGCATGCGCCTCAATGGGTGCATTTGCAGACGTGCTGGGTTTTCCACCCGACTGTCTCTTTTGCAGGCGCATCCCTGGACACACCCGTTTGGTTTTTCAAACGGGAACGACGTGGGACGTTCTGACTAGAATGTCTTGCTCGTTGGGGAACCGGGGCGTCCTTAGGACACCCTGGTTCAACCCTATTGAACCAGTGCGACCCAGGGACATCCCTAGGTCCTTGGTGAGTCTCCAGGGCTCCATTTTGCATGGTTTTTCATGTAAAAACCTAGGGAAATTGTTCTTGGAACTATGGTGGAGATGGGTTTTGAGTGAGCTCGAGCATACCTGGCTCGTTGCTGGGTTTTTCTCCTTGTTCTCCCCTCTAGGTCACTACTCCACGACTGGTTTTCTTCAACATTTTGGGCTGCCATTAGAGGCGCCCAAGAGCTCTATTTATAGAGCTAAGAGAGGGTTCTGGAGGGGGCTCTCATCGCCTTTGAATGGCGGTGAAGAAACCTCTAGAATGACAGTGATTTCTCCTCCAATCACTGACATTCTAGAACCCTCTAGAGGTTGAAGATGAAGGGGTGCCCATATCAAAATGGGCCCCTGTGTTTGCAAGCTAAAACCGTTTTTGTAAAAATTACAATTTTGCCCCTGAACTTCAAAGGGCCATAACTTGCTCATTTTAACTCCGTTTCGGGTGATTTTGGTCTCGTTGGATTCCTTTTTCTGAGATGCATCTAATGGAACCATTTTTAGGACCAAATTCCTGGGTTCAGTCAAGGTGAATAGTGAAATGACTAAAATGCCCTTATCCTCAAAAACTGAACTTTTCATTGCTTAACTTGGAATTTCAATATTACAAAATTGGAGTCATTACAATGTCTCCAAGACAAATCCAATATATGTCTCGAATTAGAAATTAGGTCCATGAAGTCCTCTGAATCGACTGTTTTAAGTTTCAGGTCACTTTTAATGGTTAAGATAATAATATTTAGATTTCCAATTTAATGATTCTGATTGGTAGATCAATTTTGATAAAAGTTTGGCAGATCTAATAGGTGGATCACAGATCTAATAGACAAATTAGTCTATCACTAAGAAGCATCATGTGCAACATGCTCTATGGGATCTCCTCCATCCAAGATTGGATTGCCAAATCGTTAGAGGGCCTTTCTTTGAATGTTGAGGTGAACAAGATAAAAGGCTTAGATATCTTATCTGAGTTGTCATTTTCTCTGCCAAATTAAATTTCTCTAGTGAATCAAAATCCCTAACACACCACTATTTTCTTTTGATTTCACCAACAAAATGTGATTGGACTGAGGTGAGACTTGGGAGTTTTAGTCATTTTGTCAAGATGGAGAAATTGATTAGCTCATATTGTTGATGGGAGCCATCATTTTATCCAGTTTGAGTCATCTTCTTGATCAAGTTCCTCATTGCCAAATTTCCTCCACTCCAAGTATTAATGGCTGCTCTCTCTCTCTCTCTCTCTCTCTCTCTCTCTCTCTCTCTCTCTCTCTCTCTCTCTCTCTCTCTCTCTCTCTCTCTCTCTCTCTCTCTCTCTCTCTCTCTCTCTCTCTTGTTATTCTTCTTATCCTTCTTTTCTCTTTCTCTTTCTTCTCCTTTATCTTGGTTTCATGAAATAGACCCCAGTATTTATAGTAGGCTTGTTTTAAGTGGGAAGGGTGCCGATATCAATTTGGCTTCTTTTAATTATCTTATATTTTTATTTAATGATCATAGCCATAAATGCAATCCATGATTGCCTTTTAGTGTGTGAAGACCAGGGCTTTGCATTTATGGCTGACATATATATCTACCATAATTATGTATTATGTCAATGGGTCCCACTTAAAGTGAATTTACTCTTTTATCCTTTGTTTAATTTAAAGTTAAGTGCTTTAATTAAAATAATTATGAATTTTTTGTACAAACTCTGATTCAACATTTGTATTACCATTGGAAAACTTGTTCAGTGTAAATTATGAATATTGAACTTATTTAACCTTAAGAAGACCTCCCTTGGTCAAGTTAATCCAATGACCAAAGTTTCTTTTTGAAGGAACTAGACTATAAATTAAGTGCTTCTTCCTTCTTAGTCAGGCATAAAGCCCTTATACTAGATTGAGATCTTTGTCACTATCTACTCATAGGCTTTCCCACTTGATACTTGTCCTTTCTCTTTGCTCTAAAAAGCTTTCAACTATATCAACTAAGTCCATTCTCAAACTCTAATTGAGGAAGTGGTTGTCACACCTTCCTAAACAATATGTATCCAAACCTTACTTGTGATAGAGCTTGACACTTGCACTTGCTCATTTACCTTTGAGGACTTTCCTTACTAACAATACCTAGTTCCTTACTGTCATGGAAAATAAAGTACTAGAACCAAGAGGAAAAACTAGTTTAGAATGCTCTTGCTAATGCCTTTGACCCTACTATAGGAAATTTTGACTTGTTTATATATATAGGCAAGTAATTGACAAAGCAGAATATGATATAGAGTAACAAATGGAGACTGAACATCCGATGAGAACCATAAAGGTTTGGGCACTTATAAGATATAGGTGAGTTGTCTTAACCATAGTGCAGGAAGATATTTCATTTTTTCTTCAAGCTGGGGATTCTTTATAGTGACGTAGAATGGACAGAGTAACGAATCTTGAGAAGGAGGTAAGAATAAGAATGGTGAATCCTTGGACACAGGGGGATAATATAGCTTCTTATCCTTTTTGGGATAGATAACATAACATAATAATAAAAAATTAGCTCCTCAACTCACCAAAAAGATCAAGGGGTAGCCATCTTCCTTCATATTTTTCCTTCAACCGAAAGTCATATTTCTCCTACTCCCCTTAAAGCTTTCTTCCTCAAATGAATCATAAGAAAGACAAACTTAGCATTGGCAATCCACATCCTTTGATTTTGATTGTGTTTATGATCATGAAGTGTGGAATCTGTGGCTCTCGCTCTTCATTGGGACTCGATTGAACCTTCTTAAACCATTTATGACTATCATCAGTGGTGGGAGAGTAGAATGGTCTTCCATCTTTGGCAAAGGACAGGAATAGCCTTTTCAATGCATAGGCAGTTGGGAAAACTTAAGTTGATAATAATTCAAAATAGAAGAACTAGTTTGATTTTTTAGACATAAGATCTCTACATCTCCATTGGGTTTTCTTTTCGATGAAGCTTTTTCAAGAAGAAGAAAGGCCTAGCCTGGTAGAGGTGCTCTTCATTTCAATGATTGATTTTGTATTTTGCTCAAGTTTATTCCTAAGAGACTCAATTCTTTAAATTTTAATTCCTCATTTCGTTCAATTTCTAACTTAAAATTATATATAATAGAATAAAAAATTTGGGGTGTTACACCTAGCCTCTTGATTTCTTTCTAAAAGTCTGGCACTAGTGTTCAATAAAGGGATTGAACTATCATGTTTCAAAATTCTTTCATAAATCTCTCGGAATTGTTAATACCTTGTAGGGAGAGAGTACATGGGTTCCCTTATTCATTTAGAAGCCAAAGAAATATACTTTGCAAAATATTCCATTGAGAAAGTACAACATTGCCTTGTAGGATGGCAATCACAATTATTGTTGAGGAGAACTAAAAAGACATTGGTCAAAGTTGTCACTTTTGGTATACCATCTTATATTTTAATTGCTCATCCAATGCCTAAGTAAATTCTTTAGAAATGTTAGAAAAATAGCAAGATTTTTATGGAATCATTTTAAATCAAACTGAACTGCAAATCTTGTTAGTTGGGAATGAATTTTGTCTAATAAAGTTGTTGGTGGTCTTAGTATTCTGGACTAAACTAAAATGGCATTCTACATTAAGGGAGGCTTGAGTGGACAATCTCTCCATGTTAAATTTGTTAAAACTAAATGCCACAAAAAGTATTCTCTTTTGAAATTAGAGGTGAATTTTTGCCCAGCAGAAGCAGAGGCAAAGGACTAGGACTGTCGATACTAGATTTTCAGAATCCAGGGGTTCCCTAAAAAACTTGAAATTTGTTCTTAAAAAATATGGGTGTGGCCCAACCCGGTACCAATATGAATAAAGAAAGCCTCACTTATGACTGAGTCTTGAATTAGATTAGGCAGGCTCATGGGGAATCAAATTAGGGGTTGTGCAAAGGACTGAAGATACTTTGCATCTAGACTCACGAGAGTCTCTGAGTGCTTAGGCAATCAATCAATATTGGGTTGGGTGGGTGATTGGCTTTTCTCTTATGGATCTTCTAGAATATCTTCAGTTCATGTAGAAAGACGCTCGCTACATACTATTCTCTTCAGCCCTTTGCTTGTGATCTCATTCTCTCTATCTGAGAAAGAAATGTGTAGCTAGGAGATAGGAGATATGTTATGCTACTCTTGACTTGGCTGGCTCTACATCAAGATGTGGGCTTATGCTAGCTTTAGAATACCAGCGGGTGAACCAGAGCTGAGGAAGAAAGGGATCCCTGTAGTTAACAATCTCCCTTACTGCTGCGTGAAATGCTTGAGCTTTTATTCTAACTGCATAATCAAGAAGAGGAGCAGGATTGGCAATCGTCCTATACTATATGAAAAGAAGGAAGCTTAAGTGTCTAGTGGAACTTCCATCCCCTCCCTAATAGTTATAGATACTATTGTGTCTGTCTACCATTCTGTGATGCTGTTGCCGGGCGGGATTGGATCTTTTGGTACAATCAGTCTAGGTATCCTCTGAGTAATAAAATAAAAGGTTTTTCTTTTTCAATTCGTATCATAAGATTTTTCTGGTACTATCTCAAGGCTCAATGGTAGTCATTGAAAAGAAATCTTTAACATCTTTGCCTAGCCCAAGTCTTTTCCCTGAGGGAGTACATGGGAAGAAGTAATGCAGTCAAGGGCCTACTGCTCTAGTAGTTAGTGAAATGCCTGAGAGATATGATCCGAGAGTAGTAGTCTACTTGCTTTCCTTTAGAGAAGAGAACGACAAGGCCGACTTTTGGAAGGGGTTGCACTGTAAACAAAGTGATTGGTTAGACCAAGATGTGGTTCAGTGTGTGTTTACGGGGACAGTTCGCCCATACGAAGAGAGATATCTGGCCCTTAGATAGTTTCATTTAGAGAGTTTAATGATGGGTGAGGGGTAAGCCTAGACAGCCAAAGTTCTCCTCTGTATGCTCTGCTAGGTACCCAAAAAGAAAGAATAGGAATGTAAAACAAACACAAAAAGAGGAACAGATAGCCTAGACCTCTTATCCCTTTGACCAGAATCCCATATTAAAGTTACTGTTTGAACTGCCATTCCAAATGCGTAACTCATTCAGTATGAAATTCTATCCAGTACCCAATAGAAAATAGCAATAGAAGCATAATTGAAATTGCACTGACCAGAACTAGTATTGAAACAATCAAATATGCAAAATGCCTCAAAAAATGGTTTTTTGTCAACTGTTACCACTAAAACAGATATTCCGTCAAAAAGAGTTACTTCTGCTCATGTATCTACTTTAGCTGTAAAGGAACTTCTATACCATCCCTCAAATAAAGATAGACTGCTTACCCGGAAGTCAAATACTAACGTTACCCCCTGAAACTGATCTTCATTCCAAAACCTAAACTAAGAGTAGAAGGAACCGAAGAAGATCGACCATCAGTAGTATTTCGACTATGATGGCGCTAAGAGAGTTGAAAGGTAGAAAGTTTTAAAGTAATAGGTACCATAGATAGATGAAACCATTATTTATTCTCTCAGGAACTGAACTCCGCACCTCGGGTTTCTTTTCATTCATTGGAAAACCCTTCTCGAATGCGCTGATGGAGCGCACTCCTTTGTTTTGTCTTTCCAGATCCAATTGCTCAGAAAACTCATGTATTTGAGTGAGATTATTTCCTGAGATTAATTGGTTCAGAAAGCCAGTCAGGTGGAGATCCACTATTAAATGTACACTCTTTAAGGAGAAATAGCCCACTAGAATGATATTTTTTCATGCTCCCCCGTATAGGACTATAAAACTTCATAGTAGGTGTGAAGCCTTGAAGTAATCAATCGTACAAGTGTGGTAATAAGCCAATACCAACTATTGTGCCTGTGTATTTAAGAGAATAGGTAGAGAGGTCAAGTTTTTGGCTCACTCTTGTACAGTTTTTGAACTTTTTGTGTCTTTCCGCTCACAGGTTGATGAATGAGCTCCTACTCAACATATGATTGCCAGCTGGAGAGTGTCTATTTGAACTAGTGACTAGCTTCTTTGTAATGTATTGAAGTGGAGGTAATAGATTCTTCTTATTCATGTTTATCAACCGAAGAAGAGTAGGTTCCCCTAAGTAAAGTAGTTGGAGGCGTCTTCTTTTAACTCAAAAACAATTTCACTTGAATTCTTCCTGTGAGTGGTGAATCCTATCAACTAGACTCTTCCTAAAAGTATAGTCCTGGAATCCATACCAATAGAAATTCTCCAGCCACCCCTCTCCACAACTAAGTTGAGCTACCTTCACTTTGAAAGTGCTAAATCAATAGTGAAAATGCCCCTGTCCCCTCCTTCATTATAGGAGCAAGCGTAAAGCTCCGAGATCTTACTTCGCTCCAGGAACCTCTTTCTATTAAGACCAATCAGACTGTATATCATAGCACACATAGACCAACCCCTGCTATAATCGATGACATTGATGCTGCGTTAAGTGAGGATGGACACCGCCAAAAGACCAAAACAAGCTTTTGCTCAAGCCGAGCTGGGTGTGTGACTCTCACATCCATGGGCAGAGTTAGCCATTTTCTTAGTGCAGTAGGTAGAGCTGCTTTTCACAAACAGAAAGCGAAAAAAGACTCCCTTTTTGAACTTTGCAGGGGTATTCTTGAGCAAGCACACCATATAGCTACGTGAGCGATATAGCTGCTATCTCCAATAACACCTACAAGCAACAAAAAACAACTCATAGAATATCCTGTATAAAAAGGAGCTCAATTGAAGAAGAAGTACACTCACTCCTTTTCTTGAGGAAAGTTGGATGGGAAAAATAAAGAAGAAGAGTCAGCTAGGTAGTACGCGTGGGAATAGAACTAGTGTAACGGCTTAACCTCATGGCACAAAAGAAGAGTGGGTCCCTAGTCCCCCTTACGAGGATATTTTTCCACGGAGTCGAGCTTGGGATAATCGACAAACACACCACAACTTATTAGTTTGCCCACTCCAACCAAGTATTTCCAATAAAGAAAGGTTGGGAAGGAAGAGAAGCTTTCTTATGAACTGATAACAGAAGACCTGAACTACCTCTTATACTATATGCATATGTAAGCACGGGTGAAGCTCCTTAGGAATGATAGATGATGGCTCTACCGAGGTTTTTTTATTCTTTTAAGATTTTTCCTTATCTTTTAGAGACTAAGGTGGAGTGGAGGAACTAGTCAACCCCCACATTTTTATTAGAAATAGAAGCGGCATACTCCTTCTTTTCACTTAGCCATATGTGCACGATCAGTAAAAGAAAAAGTCAATCTTTGAAGATGTGCTCCAAGGTTTCGTTCCCTCAAAAGGTTTCTCATAAATCCAGTGCAGGCCCTTCAGTTCCAGTTTCCTTGCATGGCGGTCTATTCCTTCTCCTTTCGATTCAGTGGGGGAGCCCACCCCTTATGCTTATGAGCAAGTATCCGTGTCAGTCTTTCCTTCTGTACTAGGATATTACCTGTCAAATCTCGCCTTTTTATTTTCTTTTCTGGTAAGGGGCTAAAAAGTGAGATATATTACTCGCCCTTGTTTTCATTTTCTAGGCATGCTCTTACACGGTTTTATTTTCTTTTATCAAGGAAGTCTGTCTTACTATAAGCTTTTTTCTCTAGAGCGAGCCTATAGCCTACCTCTACTGGAACTGCTACACAAGCTGCAAAGGTCATTCCAAGGACTGCATCCCACAAGCTACTCCAGAAAGCAACTAGCTATGTAAGCAAAGGTTAATAGAAGTAAATAAAAGACTACCGCACGTCTTATACAACAAGAGAAGTCCTACCATACTTTTTTTCTTATTCAAAGACTATAATTGGATGGACTACTCACCTTAAGACTAGCTGTTAGGCAGAGAACTCCCACTGCACTCTAATGTGAGAGGCTTATAAAGCGCTTAGAAAAAAAAAGAGAGGTCAAGCCCTCACCCTATAAGCTCCGCCCCCTATTGAGTTGACTGGTGGGCATGCCCCCACTGGGACTTATACAACTAGTTATTTATTCTACTACTTCTACAGGGGGAAGACATAGGTAAGAAAATAGGTATTTTCCAGTGATTCACTCACGAGATAGAAGAGATATTTTTCATCTTTTTTAACTCTGCAAGCCCCATATCTACTTTAGCCCAAAGACAAGACACAATAAACCACTGCTTATCCATAGAAAACTCCAACCCAATTCCCAGTGAGGGGGAAAGATGGGCTCTCAAAACAAAAGAAGGGTGGATTCTTAACTCAATAATCGGCTTGCCTACCGCTAAAGGAGAGATTGAGTAAGAGTCCCATGGCACTGAACCCTTACTCTATTTTCTTCCTCTGCTCCTCTTAGCTTGTCTTCCTTTACCTTACTCATACTCACCTCCCGCGCAGATTGCCTTCCAACATGTTTAGAAAAAGGAACTAACCTGATCAATGCAACGCATGAAATTGTAACTGGCTTTCTCCCACTCCTAGCAACTACTCATGCACTATTACGGGAGCTTAACTTATTCATTAGATGATGCTAAACAAAAGCAGAGATAGGAAAGAGCATCCACTATATATAAATTTAAGAACCTTAGCTTACTTCCTACTATTTCGGGCTCCCTAGCTGTCCTATGCCCAGAAGATAAGGGATTAAGCAAGGCTTGCTTACCTACTTGAAAAAGTCTCTTTCCCTACCATTTGTGAGGGCCCTTGCCTACTTCTTCTTTGCCTATGGGATTTCCCAAAAAGAAAGCATCCTCCTATTCTAGTAATCCAATTCCTCAGAAGCATATGAAAGAAGCCCCCCACAAGAAGAGTAGGAGCATACAGCATACTTGAATAGTACTTTAAACTAGGTGGCTTTTCCTAAAAAGTAAGAAAAATAAATAAATACCCCGGGTAGCCCTCCCCTAAGTGGCTTATGTCTACTTGGGATCAGAGATTAGCCTTTCCCAAGAGCCTTCTCAAGGTCTTTTGCTTTCGAAAGCTCTATGGAAATAGAATAAATTATATAAAACTCCCTCGAAGGCTTAAAAGATACTACAGGCTTGAAAGCAAATTGATATTGATACAGATTACTTTTACACAGGTGAAACTGGCCTTGAACTGGCTAAAGCTAAAAGAGATTACTTCAGGACCTAACAAGATATTTTCCATACCTCTGCTTAGTCACTTCACACAGATAATGCTAGTAAACACCCTAAGAATATGCTTCTATATTCACTTATGATTTCATCATTAAAAATATAAAAAAGATATGGAATAAAAAAAAGTATAGGAAATATTACTTATAATCCTCTAGGCATGTTTTCTCCTTATTAATTACTCTTAGCCACTTTTTACACTCACTTCTACACTAGACTAAGACCAGAAAGAGGCTTCCAGACAAAAGAAGAAATTATGTGATCTCTCTTCGATAGACGTATAATTTGCCTTAGAGCCATTCTTGAAAGAATTTGCTTGGTTGCTTTCTTACTAAATAAAATAAAAAAATCATAAAAGAACTTTCTCTCCCCTACTTATCATATGGAATTTTGTCTTTATTCACTCTTTCAGATCTTGAATGAGACTTTTGGCAGTCTTTTCTTTACCAGTAAGACCAGGAAAATTCTTTTAATATAGATAAAAAAAAGGATTGTGCTTTCAAAAGCTAAAAAAGAGAAAATGCAAACCAGCATTGTTCATAAACTGGAGGAGTAGTTTCCGAGTTTCCAGGGGTAATAAAAGATATTTAAAAAAAGAAGTTCTGAGCATTCTTATTTTCTTAGAGAAGGGGGGATTCTTGTTCAATGGACAGATAACCTCGAGGGCTGACTGAGGCAATGCAATGAACAACTCGAAAGCTATCTTGATCTGACATCAAAAAAGGCAAATAGTGTGGTTCGCAGCTAAAGGCATCAACCAACAAAAAAAATCTAGTGGTTGAGTACCCGAAAAAGGTTATCTGGATCCGAGATGAGGGGTCATAGGCGGTGACTCAACTAAAAGGAAAGGGATGAAGTGGGTAATTATCAATGGGCGGTTTCTAAATTTATTGAAGGATTCATGGTAGATGAGGAATAAAAAACCTTGATAAAGCCATAGCTACAGTTCCTCAAGAGGACTTGTCAAGATGCATGGCTGATTTTGTTGATGAGAATGGGTGTTGGAAGTGGGATAAATTTCAGCATCTCTTACCAATGGCATCGTGTCTTAAAATAGTCAGCATTAAGCTGCTGAATCCAACAGGTAATGGTGATTGAGGGGACCATCGAAGAATGGAACATTCTCTATAAACACATCTTATGAGCTCATTGAAGGGGGAAATTGGGACCAAAGTAGCAGGGAGTGGTAGATTGTTTGGAAATGGCAAGGGCCTCAAAGGGTTCGCTCCTTCCTTTGCCTTTGGCTTGTGTTGCATAATATATTGTTAACAAATGAGCAATGAAAACGAAGACATATGACAGATGTTAGCACCTGTCCAAGATACAAGAAAGCTGAGAAAACTATAATGCATGCTCTTAGGGATTGTGAGACCATTAAACCTATATGGCTGGGCATGGTGAATCCGCATAAATGGAGTGTGTTCTTTTCCATGGGATTAAGGCAATGGATTGGCTCAAATCTGCAAAAGAACTTAGAGAAGTTTCATGATGTTGAGTGGAGCACTCTCTTCGGCATCATGACTTGGATGATATGGCAGTGGTGTAATAAAGAGATTTTTTACGAGGAAGTTGAGTTGCATGGTGACCCAGTTGTGGTAATTTTATGTAGGGACTGAGAAGTGCTCAAAGCATGTGAGTGTGAAGGGAAACTTAGGCCATGCAAACTAGTATGTGAGGAGAGGTTTATTGGATGGGACTTTCCTCGCATGGAGGAAGAGATGGAAGTGCTATTGCTTGTGCAACTGGAACATAAGGCTGAAAAATGGGAGGTGCAGAAATTGGAGTTGATGGAGTTGAAAACTTCCAGAGCAGCCAACTTAGCTTTTCTTTTATTTTATGCCAAAATTTTTCAGATGTAGGAGGCCAATAGGCTGCATTTAATTGGATTTTGGCGACTGCAATCTCGGTACCCCTTTGTGCTATAATCTCATTTTGTCGGGCTAAGGCTGCCCTAATTTCCGCCAGTTGTTCTTCCACTATCTGTACGACAGAAAGGACTAGAGATGAATCAGTCGTAATCATTGTGGGTAATAAAACTAGCCCACGTTGTGAAGGGAATGAGCTAGCTGAAGCTTCTGACAATTCTGACTGAGACCTCAGTGAGGAGATTTTAATCACTTTGGACGAAATCGGACTCCGCTACGACTCCTTCGTGGAGAATTTGTGATTGTGATATGGATCAATTGAGGTTCCTAGCCTAGAATTCTTGAAGGATGCAGGATCACTTCCTTCTCCTTTCGGGTGGATTTGAGTTTAAAGATTTTTCTTTTTTGTGGCAAAGGCATTTGAGCCTAGGCTTGCCCCTGGGAACTAGTGATAGAAGTTACATAAGAGGTGATTATATTTGCTCCATGCCTACGCCTTCTAGAGCTGATATTTATTTGGAGTGGGAGTCTTCTCGTCTTTTTCTTTCTGAACTGCCAGAGCTAGATGATAAAGCTGAGCTGGAAGGTACTTTTTTTATGCTATCAAAGTACCTCACAATCTTTTCTTTTGTTTCTGGTAAAGTCTTCCTCAGAATGTAAGTAAAAGCCTTGAAGGAGTTGTCCTCCCCAATCTAACTCTGAAGGTAGGGCCCCCTTAGTTATTGCCTTTACAGTAGATAGATATTATAAATAGAGTTAATGTTGGCCTTTTCATATTGAACCACAACCATTTTCCCTCTTTCTTGGGAAGAGAGGATAACACTCCTGGGAAAAAGCCTGAGCACTGATGCAACCTATCCATCATTAGATTGCTCTTTTGGTTTTATAAAAACTGAGCCTTTGATGAGCAAAGAAGCTAATGTTGTAATTCTTGAGGATGATTCTTTGAAGCAATAGTTCCATAAGAAAGTACATGAGACTCTTTTACTTTCAAGCTCCGAAGAAGAGTGAAACTGACTCCACTTTCATTGACCAAGCTGTTAGGTTCGCAAAATGACCTTTTCTTCCAACTGAATCCACTCTCGTGACATGATCGAAGTTTGATCCACCACTTTGGGGAAAGACATGAGATGGTCTACCCATCTTTACACATACGAGGAATCACTCACTAATGGACAAGAGGTCGACAACGTGAGCTTTATAGCCTGGCTTTCGGCCTTCTTGATCCAACTACAACCCTAGAGAGTTAGGTATCTCTTCTTTAGAGAAGGAAATCCAAAGCATTACAAGATCAAAAGAAAGAGCTCAGAAAGAGTAAATAAGCTCTATGTGAAGAGAATGGTGGAAACCAACACGGAAACATCATTCTCTCCTAGGATGCATCATCGGAAAATCTCAAGATGATATAGTGATGCCGCTTATCCTACTACTAAGACTAAGATTAGGGCTAGTAGAGTAGGATTCTTAAAATCTCTACCATCGCAAGCTTTTAGAATATGAGACTTCCCCAACCCAACCATGTCACTATAGCCAGGATAGGATTTCAAGGATCTTGCTCACAAAGCTCTTCTGATTCAGATAGTGATTCATCCAATGACTCTTGTCCATGCTTAAAGAGTCATCTAGTGATGATGAAATTGACTCACAAGGGTCACCTTCTTCTAATTACAACTCCAAGATGATCGCTATGATGGGATTAATTCATCCATTCCTCAACAGCGATGCATCATAGAAGCAAGTTGTGGACCTGAGAAGAAGAAGAAGAAAAAGAAGAAGAAGCAAGTTCCTACTGAGTTCTTTGCTTCTATGAAAGGAGTAGATGAACTCATGCAGACCTTGAACTCAAACTTCTAGAAGTCAAAAATTAATGCACTGATCAATGCCGGTTGATCATGGAACTACACTCTGCTACACACTCCTTGCTGAGGCTCTGACAAGACGTCTTTGGCGACACTCTACTTCGCATCAACGGCACTGACATCAAAATTGTCCTACTTGGAATTTCTTTTACCAGAAAAAACTTTCTGATAAGGAAAGAATACATGTGGAATCATCTACGCCTATTCAGTGAGTTATTCCTTAGGAAGAAGATGAAAGACTGTTTGAAAATCATCTATCACAATGATGGATGGATCGTACAAGTAGATGTCAAGATAGGAGGACGCTGGTTCAAGAATTTTTGAACACTCGTCGACTCAGGATCCGACCTCAACTGTATCCATTCAAAACTGGTCCGACGAAAATACTAGCAGAGAAAGAGTTTGGGGATTTCCATCGTAGATGGTACCACCCTTAAGGCTACAAACATTATGCATGGAGTCTTTATCTTTATCTACATCGGAAGTCAAAGCCTTAAGCTAAGCAACATCATCATTGAAGGATTTGAGTATGACCTTCTCATAGAACAACCATTCCTAATGCAGACAGTTCTCACTGGCACCATTGGGGGTCTCCACCGAGGTATTCTGAATGATCAACCATTCTTCCTGTCATTCTCTGAATCACCTGTCTCAACAGGGCTTCATAAAGAAACTGAAGACTCTACACTCACTCATCCATCTGATAATGATATCCTTATTATTGGTATGAGGAGACTTGAAAATCTTCGAGTTATACCCTACCTCTCCAGTAATCCGGTATATTCCTCATTCTGCCTTTCCCTTCAACAGTGGGTTACTACTTCGCTCGAAATCATGGTGGAATGCCTACCACCTACCCTCTATGATATGAGCAATCTCAATGAAATATAGGGGAAACATGACCTCTATAATGAAGGATCTAGACTTAGATGGGACCAAGCAGAGACAATTCTATATGAAGAAGATCGGTCCACTTACACAAATACTTGAATGAGAAGGGATCACTGCTGTCAACTATGCTCATTATCAGAATGGTTATACCATGGGAAAATTGGGGACCATCTTTCAAAAATGAACCCAATCGCATTTCTTGCATGGCCAAACCCATAGATCTTGATGTATGCCTATCTCTTACTTGGCTTGGACTACAAAAATGCATTCTTCGAGATCCCCCCTTACTCCATAGGGTGGCATGAAAATTAAGACTACAATCATACAAATTCGATACATGCTTCAATATTGGACCATTCCTTAAATAGTTTAAAATGATGTGGTGGCTAAGATATGGACGGCTTAAAGAAAAGATGCCTCTCATCAATTTAGTCCATTATGGTTTTCTTTACCATTAAGGATGACATTGCCACAATGAAGGTAGAATGTATTTGGCTAGGGATGTTCAGAGACAAATCAGGATGGAGGCTTCAATGGGATTATTCCATCTAAGAATCATAAGAAGATGGACTGATTAACCTCTTGAGAACCTATCAGGTAAGATGGATTTATCAACATGAACAGGCCGCACTAGATAAGTATGCAGCGATACATCATAATAAGTTAGTTGATAGCATAATTTTGGAAGCAACATATGAGTTGGTAAACATGGCTATAAATAGTAGCCTAGAGAAAGTGATGGCTAAAGGACAAAACATGACAAGACACATTATTTTATTCATCCTTATCAGAAATCTGCTACAGGAAGATTTTGCTTAAATAGAGCTATCTTTAGATTATATAAGTGGTTCATCATTTATGAATTTGAAGATGAAATCTCTCTCTGGTGATGGATGGAGAATAGGTCTCCCTGTCTTTTCTATTCAAGAAGTAGATAATTAATTGCTATTCCCAAGGAACAGTAGCTCTGGCACCCTATCTATTTGATATTTTAATTTCTCTTGCTTTCTAAGTGAGGCAATGGTTTTTATTTCTTCTCAAGTAGTGTAGGCGGTGAAGGGTATTTATATGAATTAAATCCAAAATCTCCCTGGGTTTGAGGGAGAAATAGTTTAAAGTCTTCAACCCAGTAGAATATAAATGTTGCGACCAACCTTATTATGACTAGTTTAAAATAGACTTTTTGTCTTTGGTTACCTTGTATAGGGGGCGCAACCACTATGACTATTAAAATCAAGAGTTCAAGCCAGTTCTCTAGCAGTTGTCAAAGCATAAGCCCAGCTATCAAAGCAGGATTGCTAACTATTGTCCTTTTTGGAGAGAGGAAAAGGGCAAAGGCATTGGTCGGCAAGGTCTTCTTTCAATCAGTCCTAGGCGAGTCTCTTTTGAGAGTCCCATTGGTAGATTGTCAATAGCTTTAGAGCTAAAGTATTTCTTGCTCTTCCGATAGGGAAGACGTAGTCTGGCTTGACCATTACCTTTGATGACTGACTACAAATGCCTGCCAACATCTCTCAATAGATATAGAAACTAAAGAAAATAGATTAGCACTTTACTAATTAGAATAGTTAGGGCTTTTCCCTATCTTACTAATAATAAATAAGGGGCTGCTAGTTGTAGCACGCTAGCACCCCTATAGAATAAGGCTCTTTTTCCACTTGACCACTAACTCATGAGGAAATCCTCCACTCATTGGTTGGTGTTCAATTCTTGAGACTATGCTTTCAATTCCATTCTTTGTCTCCCTAGTCACTGGTCTGCTTGCTCGTATTGGTTCCATTTAGGCCTTCATCTTGGTAGCATGATGTTATCTGTCAGTTATGTAATAGGGTTCCATCCTTTTTGTTTTCGCGCTACTGATTTTCTAGCCTTGACTTGGTGATTGCTATGATTGATATAGAAGAAGGTGTTCCATGGATAGTTTTCTGATTTGGAAAGGCCTCAAGCAATAGCCTTGGAGAAGTGGCTTGCTTGGTTATGAAAACCTCGAATCCGAACATGCGCTTGGTAAGGCACCTACTCCCCTACTAATCAAAGGCTTCCACCTCGAGCATTTGACAAAATCAATGATTGAAAGACTAATCACAGTTACTTGTGGCAATCATGTCAACTTGGGATTGGAAGCGTGAATCAGTTGGCCAGTGCTGATAGTCGGCCTGGGCAACTGGGCAAGGCATGAATGGTGTTGGCCCCTTCTCTAGATGCAAACCTGGATCTCAAGAAAACAGTGATGAGAAAGACAAGTACAAGCGAGAGGATCCGAAATACTTTTTTTTTAACCTTCTTAAGCAATATAGTTGCTCCTCTCCTAAAGCTATTGCTCCTATAGAGGTTCCACCTTCCCTATGCTCAATCAAAGAAGCTACTAGAACAGCTACGGTAGTAGCCTTAAATTTAGCTGTAGCAGCTAGGAATTGAGTTTTCAACTTTGCTTTTGGTTTCATTTAGCTATAGCTGATTTGGATTGAAAGCCTGTACTAGCTTGCACTCGATTGAACTCACACAGGAAGCAGTCTTACACAATGGCGTTACAGGACGTCGACATTGGCCAATGAGGAGATTAGGCGGCAGTTGAAAGAGCTACTCAAAAAGGGTCATGGTTGGCCCAGTACATCCTCTTGTGCCTCGCCCCTATCTCTAAAGGGTCTTGGTGCCAAAGAAGGCTCGTGGCACATGCACGTGGATTAGGATTATCGCACCCTTAACAAGATCACAGTGAAGAATGGCTATCCTTTGCCAAGGATAGATGTCTGATTCTCATTTGACTAGTTGAGGGAGCTCGTTACTTCACCAAGATAGACTTGAAGTCGGGATACCACCAAGTGCAAGTGGTGGAAGGCATTGAAAGACTGCGTTAAAGACAAGGCAAGGGTTATGCGAATGGATCATCATGCTATTTGGCTTACGGTAAGGCCAAGGCACCTGCAACCTTTATGTGGCTGATGAACGATGTTCTTAGGCCTTATTTAGATTGGATGAATTCGTCACGGCCCACGATGACGACACCTGGTTTATAGCAAGACCCGGGAGGAGCATCTGAAACACGTAGAAACTGTTCTAGAAGCTCTGCATGAGCACCAGTGGAAAGCCCATACGGAGAAAAGCTTACTTATGAGTAAAAAGGGATGAGGGAGCTGAGCTGGTATACTTGGGGCACATCATTGGCTCATCCGAGTCAAGATAAATCATAAGAAGACAAAGTCTGTCCTGGAATGGCCAACCCCCAAGTCGCTGATGGAGGTAACTTTAAATCCTTGGCATGACCAACTACCTCCGCACTAAAGATTGATGAAGAACTACTCCTGATTGATCTTACTCGGGCCTAGAAAAGAAAGAGACATTTCATTGGGGAGAGGATCTAGAGCATGCCTGGAAGGCACTTAAGGATAAAGTCTACGAAGCACTGGTTCTGGTCATGCTAGACATTTAGAAGTCGTTCCAAATTGAGACAGACGCTTTCTCTCATGCTTTGGGAGTCATTTTATGGAAAGACGACTGAGTGGTCGTGTACCACAGTGAGGTGAGATGTTCAATACAGCTGTCTTATATACCACGTATGACAAGGAGATGTACACGATAGTGCTGGCTGTGAAAGACTAGAGGCACTATTTGCTTAGGAAGGAGGTGCTTTACAAATAGGTCACTCTGATCAACAAGCCCCTTCAGTATCTACAAAAGCAATCCAAGCTTCAGGAGGCACATCATATGAAGTGAGTTTTAGTTCCTGCAATGGTTCAAGTTGGTGATCAAGTACAACAAAAGAAGGACCAATGACAGTTGCAAATTTTTTGTCCAGATCCCCCCTTTTTATGTTATAAGTAAAGCACCGCAACTGCTATTTCTACCACTTTTCTTTTACTTCATGGACTTTACGGCAAAGTATGTCGGGCAAAGAAAGGCATCTCGTGGTCCTTCATGACGCCAGAGTTGGTTACACTTTGGAGTTGATCAAACTTTGGCTCACCTAGAAAGGCATTCTTATTGGCCTAGGATAAAAGCAGATGTCCAATGGTGATGAGTTGTGTGTGCTCTATGCAGCACATCGAAGTCGTCCAACAGGAAGTTGGAGCTTTATCAGCTCAATACCTTCCTGGCCAAGGGAAAGGCATAACCATAGATTTTGTAGGACGATTGCCCTATCTCTTAAAGGGGGGAATAACTACATTTTTGTCATAGTCGACCTTTCAGATTTAGTAAGATGGCCATTTTGTACTAGGTTGATTTGCTGGCTGAATTCTGCCTCAAAAATGTAGTGGTCTACTACTGTCTTTATAAAAAAATATGCTATAATCTTCAATCATCGTTCATCAAGTACTTTCTCTCATCTGCCTTCTATCTATGCCCTTGTGGTCGTTAATGTGATGACCCAGGTTTCATATGATGCAAATTTCATAAAAAGGCAAGATCTCTTACTTTAGAAATATGAAATGCATGAAAATATTTTGTTTTGGAAAGCAATCTTTCATATAGAACTCCGAGTCTCAAAACACATTTTCAAATCATATAGCCATGGCATAATTTTAAATCAACTCTATTCCCAAGAAATTGTTAGTCACAGCCCCAGCTATAGAGAGTAACTAAAATCAAGTAACATTCACTAAAAGATAAGGTAGGGGTTTACTTACTTGTACTTAATTTGGATGTTCTTTGTCACGGGTGTATCCTGTCCTTAAGTATTTACTTGTATCTAAAAAATGTTAAGGATTCGGTGAGTATACACTATACTCAGTAGGAGTCTATCACTACTAGTTTTACAATGCACACTATGCTTTAAACCATATGTTCTTTAAACCATGTGCGTGTTTAGACACTCATATTCAATATCGATATTAAAAGCTATTGTCAAAATAGAATATTGACGACTTAAAGAATCGCATAATCCAAGTCAAAAGTAATATAAATATCATAAACATATACTATGATATGCATAAGATGCCCAACTGAATCCAACTCATGGATCTATGGTTGACCATACTCATGTCATGCCATATGCATGCAAGTAAATCCTCAAAAACATAGGGCACACTATGCCCACGACCTCAGCGCCGTGTGGTCCCCAGGTACCTAGAGACTCTCCGTCATAGCCTCCACAGGGCATATGACACTTCGACGAGTGCCATGACACCTCCAGTGGTAGTCCTCATTTACCACAGCAATTGAAGTGACGACAAGCCCTTTCGATGTGGTACCCTTTCCACCTATAGTGGTAGAGGCTGGGACGCCACCCTGAACCTCTCGGCATAACGCCCACGAGCTTACTATCCCAAATCATATACTATCAAGTAGGCATGAACCTTTTTTTCAAAACATGTCTATGCATGTATCATGCAGACAAGAATCCTTTTTCAAAACATGTCTATGCATGTAACACATGTCTTGACAATATATGCACAATGTATTTTTCATATGCATGCTAAGTTCATTTATGAAATCAATTCATGCTAAACAAGTCATGTACATAAGGATGTAAATTAAGTTTATATGATATACGCATAAAGACAGGACATGTAACTTAAAAACTTAAAACATGCATTAGAAAATCAACCATGACTCAAAACATGCATTCTCAAAGCATCATGGGTTCTTTTTAAAATTCTAGTAGCAATAGGACACCTACCTGGTTTGATCGCGCTAGTCCCCTTGTCCTCGTACGTTCCTAGACATGGTTTAGGGGAAAAAGGTTAGCTTGGCCTATTTCTATAGGTTCTAGAATAGTTTACCTCACTACTTAGGCATTAAGGGTTCATTCTCACGCCTAAGGTCCTCCTAAGGTCCCTAACTGGGCCTTGGTATAATCAGGTTTGCAAAGGTTTAGTAGCCCCGCGCCACTATCATGGTTTAAGGGTCATGCTAGCCTTAGATAGGGGCTTGATCAGGTATTTTATGGTTTGGGTTGTCCGCGCCATCGATATGGGCACAACGCATCTCACGGCGCCTCAATCGAAGTCCTAGAACTCAAGTTATGGGTATTTTAGTGTTAAGAATACATAGAAGGCCCACAACGAGCCCTGCGTCACTACTCCCGGGATGCACCTGCATCCCCGTCGAGCGGCGACCGGCCTGCGCATGCAGTCGCACACTCTCGGGCGTCATCAGGTTGAGCGTTCCGCTTATGCGAAACTCGCGACATCACCGTCGCAGGCCCACACGAGGCGGGCGCTCCGGACGCACGCGTCCTACGTCAACGGCACGCGCCCCACAGGGCGCATCCACCGACGCACTAGGCCTCCGTCCCTTTTCTCTTTTGCAGGCACGTCCACAGACGCGCCCGTCAGTTTCCCTTTAATGCACTAGGTGTGTTTTGGTTCTGTGGTAACCTGGGCATCCTCGGGATGCCCTGGTTCAACCCTGTCGAACTAGAACACCCCAGGCACCTGCCCTAGGTCTGTTGTGGCTCCCTAGAGTCCCGTTTTGCATGGTTTCTCATGAAAAAACTTAGGGACATTCAACCTAAGACTGAGGTGGAGATGGGTTTGGAGTTGTTTAAGGCGTACTTGGTTCGTGGCTGGGTATTTTTCACAGTTTCTCCTCTTGCCTACATCTCCAAGACTGGTTTTTTCCAGGGTTTTGGGCTGCCATTGGAGGCGCCCAAGAGCTCCATTTATAGAGCTTAAGGACGGTTCTGGAGGGGGGTTTTCACCGCCATGGAATGGCAGTGGAGAAACCTACAAAATGGTGGTGGTTTCCCCCTACACACCAACATTCTATAATGTCGGCAATGCAATATGTTTGGGAAGAAGGGGGTGCCCGTATCAAAACGGGTCCCTATTTTCTCAAGCCAATTCGTTTTAAATTTAATTATAATTTTGCCCTTGAACTTCAAAGGGCCATAACTTGCTCATTTTAACTCCGTTTTGGGTGATTCAGGTCTTGTTGGATTCCTTTTTTTGACACGTGCCTAAGGGTTCCATTCTAAGGACCAAATTTTTAGGTCTAGTCAGGATGAACAGTGAAATGACCAAAATACCCTTATCTCAAAAAGTGAACTTTTCATTACCAACATGGGATTTCAAGGTTACAAAAAATGGAGTCATTACAGTTAATGGGAGCAAAAGAAGAGGAGTTTTATACCCACACCTCCTATTTCTTATTCTTAAAGGCTAATCAAAGTAAAAGCTACCAGCTTATTTGGAATGGGTCACCAATAGAACCGTCAGTTCAAATGTTGAGAATCTAAGATCGGGACCACATTTAAGGTTACTCGATCTAGGTAAACAAATTCGTCATTCATTCAATACTGGTACAACCGGAGCACGCATTCGTCGACCGGTAAAAGTGCTTTTTCAGTTTGTTATGGGTTCCAACCAAAAGCCCCAATTGACTTGGTAGCATACAATTTGGATGATGGTTGTGTCCTGACCTTAGTCAGTGGCACATCTCCTAGAGAAGCGGCTGAACAGCTATGAGCCATTAGTTTCCTAGAGAATGCCAGCACCACCAGTAGGTTGTTGATATGAAGGAGAAAGCCCCTTTATTAATTAGTAAGTTGGACGGATTCAATGCCTACTTTTGTCAGGTCTGTTGGGGAATCATCAAAGATGATGTGTGCAAAGCTATATCGAACTTCTTTCGGAGTGGAAAACTGATAAGTTAAAATGGGTCAACTCAACTTTCCTTTCGCTGATCCCTAAGGTTGATAACTCGGAGGTCTTTGATATGCTTCTTCATCTATTATGGATAATTATCCATTCAATCTGGATACATTGTCCATGTCTTTCAAGTAGGTTTCTCCTAGTCTATCTTAAGTATCTTCTCATCTGTCTTAGTTTTCTTGTCTAATGTAGGTTAGTCACCTCTCTTGGTTCTTCTTCTTTATCTAATAGCATTCTATCTTCAGAAAGACTAGTATGTATCTCTATAGTGGATTGAGTGTGCATCCTTTTATCTATATTCTTCTTAGCATCAAACTATGATTTCATCTCTTTGTATCTCTCGGCAATCTCTCTTTCCTTCTGAGAGAATTTCTCATTGAGAATGTTATTTTCAATTTGTAGTTTTCTTACATCATTCCTTAGTGATTTGATTATTTATTTTCCAATGTTATATAGGCTAGACAAGTCTTTGATATCAATTGGATCAGTATCCACCCAGACATCTCTGTGATATACTGGTATCCTCTTGGTCCCCAGCTTAATCCCAATCCTGACCAATGTGACTTTCTTAATGATGTTAAGAGTGCCCCAATCAATCTGGAAGTATGCTTCCACCAGTACCAGTTTTGTACGAGATGGGTCAGTGTATTGTGACTCAAACCATTCTTAATAGACCTGATTTTCGCTAGTCCCTTGTACTTGTGTACATTGGTGCCATCTTTTGCGATGTAGAAATAGGATTTCAGCGCTAAAATGTATCCTTTCCTGACTCTATCCTCTAGCTTAAACTTACCTAAGACAGAAGAAATCACTTCTTTAGATAGTGGCTAACTAAGCACAATTGAGTCTGTGTCCATGTAGTAGCAGTCCTCTCTTGAGATATAAGGGTACATATAGATCCTAGCTAAGGCAGTGATCATAGCAGCTAGTTGGACAGCAGAGTTCTTCGATGGGTTCCAATAATCTGAGCCAGTCCCGATATTGCTATGGTAGGCAACGATGTAGTTGTTCTCACTAAGCATATCACCGAATATCAACTCACTATGCCTGATCAAATGTTTGTATTGATCTTCATCACAGACCTCGGTTATCGTGCTTTTAGGGTTAATGCCAAATCTACCGTATAGCGAATTCATAAGGATCTTGTACACATAGGCCAAGGCCTCATTACCTAATATCCTTGCCTCATACCTGCTCTCAAAGAGTGAGCTAACAAAGTCCCTGAATGGGCTTTCCATCCTCTCAAAGAGGTAGCCTGAGATTGGGAGAACAATGTAGCCTAGGCCTCTTGCATACTTTAACTCCTCGCTATAGTACACTCCAACAAATTCCCCGGTTGGAAAGATGAGAGTGTTATTCTTGTCTCGATAGGGTAGAAAGGGCTTCTTGATAATCTTCGTACATACCACATATGCCTCAATAAAGCCAAACATGCTATCTAAGTCCTTGCCATCCAGATTTCCATGCCAGACTGGCAGACCACCAGGCATTGGAAATTCCTTCATTACAAAGGGATAGAGAGAGTTCATATCGTAGTAGTATAGGTTCTCACCATATGGCTTGTATGTATCTGTATGACCACCGTAGTAGGCACGCCTTAGAAAGCTGTCTTCATTCTTTTTTGGGATGTGGATTGGCCAATTAGAAGCATCATATATTTCATATGAAAGATGCTCAGAGCCAGTGAGGAAAGGGTTATCTTGCTTTCTATGTCCACCTTGTGCAGCTTCCAATATATCTCTTGAGATTTTTGCATTACACCTCCAAGGAGAAGGATGTCCTGCTTCATATAGTCTAACAAGCTTTTTTTCATACTTGCCAGATTTGACAGTGTCACCTCTTCATATGGGATAGAGCCTTTCAGGCCTAGACCCAGGCATAGATTCTTAGCTAGGGCACTAAGTTTGCCAGGGAGTAGATTCAAGGAATCTCTGAAGTGGAATAACATCTTCTTACCAAAATAAATAGCTAACTCGTAAAGCTTATGGTTCCTCATCAGTGGTTTTAGCTTGTAGCTCTTATGATGACATGGTAGGTGCTTAAGCAAGAGAATTCCATCGAATCTAGAGAAGTTGTGGAAGTAAATAGTTAAAGTTGATTGTTCTTGTCTACCAATCATTGATATCCTTAATACCAAGTCATAAAGTACCTTAGTACTCCTTTCTTCAAAGGAATCCAAGATTATAGAGTAGTCTTCACTGAAGTAGGTATCAATCATAATATCATAGATCTGTTCACTAGGACAAACCATCAAGGGACTAGCAGCATAAGGCTTATGAATGTTATCGATTAGTAGAGTCTCGGTATCGGCTACCATGAATGATTTCAACTCAGTGTGACATGGTTTCAGTGCTATGATATGGGTTGGATGGCTACGCTTACAATTTCGGATCTCTCTTGCTATTATTGGCTCGATCTCACTCAATCTGGCTTGAATGATTGAAGAAGGTGAGCTATCTCTCTCCTCTGAAGATAGGTCTAGCCTATCCATCTTTTTGCTGTCCATATAGACTCGAATCATGAGTCGAACTATATAATCTCTATCGTAGATTTTAGAATATTTTATAATATATCTAGATATATGAGCATAGACCTCACTCATTGGAATTAACTTACAATCTTGATAAGTCAAGGGGATAGCAAGACCTAGCGTAAATGAGATCTCCTCCCCATAAGATAGCATCATGGTAAAGGAAATTGTGAACTTACCATAACCAGATAAGGATGGGTAAGCAAACTGGATTAAGAGATCCATGGTAGCAAGACTGAGTAGGTCAATCTCGTTAACAAGAGGGTATGGCTTGATAAAGTGACGTGAAGCAATGAATAACCCTGGATGTGGATCTTGGTGTGTTGTTCGTTCATTCCTATTATTTATCATATTAATTTCTACTCTACCTTCCCAGGAATTCATTCTCTGGGGAACTCCATTTAAATCATTTTGGTGAATTCATTCCAATCTCCTTATCTACGAATCTCATTGGAAATCATGTAAATACAATTCCTATTTGATATAGCTATTTGTGCAAGTATTTTACGATTAAGAAGCAACTACCTCTTGTACAGATCGTGTATTAATCGACTATTACTATAGGATACCCCATTTTCATTTTACTACGTTTATCCGAGTGATCCACAAAGCTCTCTTTTTCTGTTGAGTAGTAGTTCGAGTAAGTCTTGAATGAGCCCCTCGAAAGGTTGATGCAAATAAACAAATTTTTGTTCGACGTCTCCGAGCTATATATCCTTGCTTAAATTTGGTCATTGAATCAAATTAAACTTTGATGGATAACTAATTGATTTCTTTTCTTTCAGTCATTCTTTTTCCCTCCCTAGTTTATTAAAAACAAAACGGATTCTTCTGATGTATAAAATAAAAATTCCAATGGCTTTTGCTACTATGACCTTTCCAACCACGATTTTTAATTTCTTCCAGGCATTTCACCTCAGAATAAGAAATTGTACCGATATTAGGTATAAAATAAAATAAATAGTAATAGTAAATAGGAAGTAATAAATGGAGAAATAAAGAAATAGTGGCTTCCATCATTTCTATGATTACTTCTTAAACGGTGAGGTCCTCTCTATACATCGGAGCCCTTCCCTCATTTAATCAATGTTATTGGTAACTTGTACAGTTCACACTTTTTGGCTCTACCCATGAATTATCCGGTAATAGGTCTTTTCACAATAAGATCTATCCATACAGTGATGGCATTTAATTATGAAGGTTGGTTAGGTAGCTAACCCTGTTAGTCCATTTTTGCAAGAGTAGGAGCAGAATCTTTCTACTTTTTAAATACTATTTCCCTGCTTAATGGATAACCATTTGATACCAATGGGGAATTTCTTTTCATCTCAAATCGAGGTGATTGGATTTGCACCTATGGAAACCATAAATTCCATACACAATAGAGGGTAGGGTATATGATAGATCTTTATTTTTAGATAGTGAATGGAGTTCTTTCATTCTATCCTACCCATTGGTACTGGTCATTGATACTGGAAAAATCTCTTATTTGCTCCAGCTCATGATCTAAACAAGTGGCACATACACCCTAGTAACATGCTCCTCGAAGCTGAGGACATCCTCGAAGAGCAAGGGATTACGTGACATTTCTAATTGGCTGTCTTGTGTTTCTAATAAGTTGTTTAATAGTTGGCATACTGAATCATATACAGAATGGGCTGGTTTAGATCGATCCTAACCAGATGATTATGAATTATTTCCATTTAATATTTTACTAGGTGAAGAAGATAAAATCTTAAATCATGGCTCATTCGAATTATGGTTCAAAATTACATAGCGGATTTATGCGAAATCTCTGATATTTCTTACCGCGACAGTATCAACAATGCCATGAGCTTGGGCTTCTGTTGTTGACATAAAAGCATCCCTTTCCATGTCTTCGGAAACAGTCCATATAGGGTTGCCCGTTCTTTGGACATAAACCCTTGTGAGGGTTTCACAGGGTTTCAGTAGTTTTTCGCTTCCAGGAGAAATTCTCCTATGGGTGCCTCATAAAAAGAACTAGCAGGTTGGTGGATCATAACCTTGATGATATAACATAATGAGCAGTTCCTCTATCTCGCATAATCGGGTGAAGGGAAAGGATAAAGAATAACAAGAAAAAGATAGAATTAGAATTGAACAACTGTACAAGCATCTTTTATGCATACGGCTTCGCAATGGAATTTCCTTTTCCCTTCCATCGAAGAAAGAGATAAATAAAATCCATCAGACCAAGATCATTTAATGATCCATTTACCATCCTTCCTTTCAGAGACATCAAAAAAATACTATGATGGTTTCATTGCTTTATATATTTCTCTTGTCTGTGATTCAGCAATCCCAAAGTTTCTTTCTGATCTGATCAAATAAAATAAGGAAAAATGATCTTTTTTTATTTTTGTACTCTTTCATAACATAAATATTGGGAAGAGGCTTCTGGAAGCAAAAAAGGTTTGTGATGTTGAAATGGACCCCCAATACATAATATCAAATCAAAAATAACCTTTCTTTCATACTACGAGATCGAGACATAATCTCATGTTATGAAAAAAACAATAATGGTGTGCTCATATCGAATTCAAAGTGCCATGCTATTATTACTTAATATTCATATTTCATATAGCTAAGGCATAGTCTTCTTTTTTATCTCAAATAAAAAAACTCATTGGCGCCAAGCGTGAGGGAATGCTAGATGTTTGGTAATTTCTCCTCCAACCAGGATCAAACATCCCATTGAAGTGGCTAATCCCATGCATATTGTATGTACATCGGGTGGCACAAATTGGATAATATCATAAATAGCCATTCCTAGTATTACCCATCCGCCGGGAGACTTCATAAACAAATAAAGATCCTTAGTCTCATCCTCTATACTGAGATATATCATGAGACCAACAAGTTGATTCGAGATCTCATTATCAACCTCTTGTCCTAAAAAAAGTAATCTTTCTTGATTCAGTTAATTAGGACAAAATTGTATCCCTTAGGAACTGCACACACACCTTTAGATGCATACGGTTCAAAAAAAAAAGAATCAATGTGTCGATTCCAACCCTCTTTCTTCTTTTGTAGGTCACTTTTTCTTAAGAAAGGGACTCTTTTTTTTCTATTTTTCAAGAAAAAGGTGTTTTAATGTGCTTCCTATAAAAAAGAATTCATTGAACTTATATAACTAACCTCTCATTGATGTATTATTTCATCGAGATCCGAATTGCTATGTAATTTTCTTGTTCCTGAATGGGCCTCTTCAATTCTTTTAGGTTTATGCGCTACTCCAAGTAAAGATCTGCCTGAATTCTATTTGCACATATAAGACAAAGGATCCCAGTACCACTTCTTTTTGCTATGACTTCTTCTTTTCAATTAGTTTTCATCTTTTCTTCATGCCTTTCGCAAAATATTTGGCGTCTTCATCATATTACTTACTCCATTCTCCATTGATTGGTAGTTTGAGATCACTCATATGGTATAAATAAGAAATAGGGATCATTTATGATACGAGTAGTAATCATACATAGATTACCAATATGGTATTTTCTGAACGGAGCCTAGTTACTTCATTTTATTGGTCCAAGCCAACCATAAATTATTCTAATGGATAATATTTGATCCCCCAACCAACAAATAAATTGATCTAATTTAATTGCACTTCACGCTTTGATTTGAATTATTGATGGTTCAATCCTTCTTGGGTGAAACAGAGGATGTCTCAATCGGGGGAGAAAACGGGAAAATCCCATATGACCCAATATGTCTTACAAGTCACACTATACGTCAACCCAAACTGCATCTTCCTCTCCAGGACTCCAAAAAGGTACCTTTGGAACACCAAGGGGCATTAAATTAAAGAAAAATTAAGTACTATACTTCACTTTGATGTGGAAACGTAAGAATGGGTTTATTGTCTTCATAATATTGCCCTTTATCATATTTTTTCCATAGGTTGGAAAGTTCTTATGGAGGAAGACAGAATAAAGGAAAATTCTTACAATTCTTACAAAAGGGTCGTTCAAATGATGAACAAGTATCTATGCATTCGTTCACAAAAATGGGCCCAATCCCCCATTGCGTATTGGTACTTATCGAGTATAGAATAGATTTGCTTCTCTTTGTTCCTACGAACAAAATTGTTCATTCAATTATTCCGGGAGTAAATATTAACCCTTGCTTTGAGATAATCCACTGAAGGGGTAAGGTGTCCATATCATAAGTCTTTTCTAATGCGATAAAGTTACATAATGTCTATTTTTTCTTTGATAAAAAGGGGTATTTCCATGGGTTTGCCTTGGTATTGTGTTCATACCGTCATATTGAATGATCCCGGTCGGTTGCTTTCTGTCCATATAATGCATACAGCTCTAGTTGCTGGTTGGGCCAGTTTGATGGCTCTATATGAATTAGCAGTTTTTGATCCCTCTGACCCTGTTCTCGATCCAATATGGAGACAAGGTATGTTTGTTATACCCTTCATGAGTCGTTTAGGGATAACCAATTCATGGGGTGGTTGGAGTATCACAAGAGGAACTATAACGAATCCAGGTATTTGGAGTTATGAAGGTGTGGCTGGGGCACATATTGTTTTTTCTGGCTTGTGCTTCTTAGCAACTATCTGACATTGGGTGTATTGGGACCTAGAAATATTCTGTGATGAGTGTACGGGAAAACCCTCTTTGGATTTGCCCAAGATCTTTAGAATTCATTTATTTCTTTTGGGGGTGGCTTGCTTTGGGTTTGGCGCATTTCATGTAACAAGCTTGTATGGTCCTAGAATATGAGTGTTCGATCCTTATGGTCTAACTAGAAAAGTACAATCTGTAAATCTAGCATGGGGTGCAGAAGGCTTTGATCCTTTTGTTCCAAACGGAACAGCCTCTCATCATATTGCAATAGGGTCATTGGCATATTAGTGGGCCTATTCCATCTTAGTGTCCGACCACCCCAACTTTTATACAAAGGATTACATTTGGGCAATATTGAAACTATCCTTTCCAGTAGTATCACTACTATCTTTTTTGCAGCTTTAGTTGTTGCTAGAACTATGTGGTATGGTTTAGCAACTACTCCCATCAAATTATTTGATACCACCCATTATCAGTGGAATCAAGGATACTTCTAGTAAGAAATATATCGAAGAGTTGGCGCCGAACTAGCCAAAAATCTGAGTTTGTCGGAAGCTTGGTCTAAAATTCTCAAAAATTTAGCTTTTTATGATTACATCGGTAATAATCCAGCGAAGGGAGGATTATTCAGAGTGGCTCAATGGACAATGGGGATGGAATAGCTGTTGGATGTTTAGGACACCCCATCTTTAGAGATAAAGAAGGGCATGAGCTTTTTGTATGCTGTATGCCTACTTTTTTTGAAAAAAATTTGGTGGTTTTGGTAGATAGAGACGGAATTGTGAGAGCCGATGTTCCTTTGAAAGAGCAGATTCTCAGCTTGGCCACTCACTCTATGTGACAACCCAGGTTTTTTCATGCATTTTTAAATGAAAAATCTAAATTTCCTAAGGCGAGATGCATCCCTATTTGAAAACCATTTTATAAAAACCATGCGATGTAGTGGAAAATCTTTAGTTTTAAACTCATTTTGAAAACCCCGAGTGTCATTTGCTTTCACAACAACCAAAGTAGTTTTTGAAAAATTTTAGAAATCATAAGTGTTTTTCCCCAGGTCTATCCAGTCACAACATAGCCCAATTGTAAATAAATACAAACACATGTCCAAAGGGTAGAGTGTTTACTTACAAGTATAATTGTCTCTTTTTTATTTTTCTTGCTCGTAGCACTAACATAGGTGTCCTCTACTCGTGGATGGAACTATCCTGAAAAATGTTAAGGATAGGGTGAGTATATACTATACTCAGTAGGAGTCTATCACTACTAGTTTTACAATGCATGCTATGTTTAGAATCATGTGTTCTTTAAAACATGTGCATGTTCGAACAATCATGTTCAATATCGATATTAAAAACCACTGTTGAATTGGAATACTAATGACTTAAAGAATAGCATAATCCAAGTCGAAAGTATATATATCATGAACATAATGATATGCTTAGATGCTCAACTGAATCCAACTCATGGATATCTGGTATGGTCGACCAACCTCATGTCATGTCATATGCAATGCAAGTAAATCCTCAAACCATAGGGCCCAACTATGCCCACGACCTCGCCTCCGTGTGGTCCCCGGGTACCTGAGGACACAGAGTCATAGCCTCCATGGGGCATATGACACATCGACCCAGTGCCGTGACACCAATGGTAGCCCCTATACCACATGCAGTCGACGTAGGGACATGCCCTTTTTGGGCGTGGTACCCATTCCACCTAGTAGTGGTAGAGGTTGGGAGGCCACCCCAACCTCTCGGCATAGCGCCCACGAGCTTACTAGCCCAAATCATATATGATCAAATAAGCAAAAACATCTCTTTTCAAAACCTGTCCTGTTTGGGTCCCTCACAACTGCCTACCCAGCATCTTTTGGGCACTCCAATGTCTTTTGGTAACCCTCAAGGACATGCAATTTTTCAAGAACTCAATGCTCACAAATCATGCAATATATGCAATTGTTTGCAAAACATGTCTATGCATAATGTATTTATCATATGCATGCTGAATTCATTTATATGCTAAACAAGTCATAAAATAAGTCATGCTAAACAAGTCATATACTTATACTTAAAACATGCATTCTCAAAACGATAATGGCTCTTTTAAAAAATCTAGTAGCGATAGAGCACCTACCTCGAAGTCTCCTGGAGATGCATTCTTCATCACTCAACCCGTCCCTAGGTCTCATTTATAAACTCCTGGATATCAATGGATACAAGGAGTCCTTATCAATTTCAATCTATTTAGACATTAGATCGTTAGATTTGCCTTTTAGGGTCCATGGGTCCTTGCCTAATTCATTGTCAGGCTAGATCCTATGATATGGATCTACTATTCCATGGTTAACTCTGTAAATTGTCCTCTAATCCTATCCTTATAGTCTCGTTAGGTCTGCGTATCCCAATTCCCAAGACACCCGTGCATCCTGGTTGGACCGCGACCACCTCACGTGCATGTGAGCCCAAAGGCAGTGCTAGAGACCGCGTTTTACATGCGCACATGCATGCTCAAGTGACGCACTATGACGCGCATCATCGCATGGACGCACCTTGTAGCATGGCACGTCTCAGCTCCCAAGGCACCCCGTGCATCCTGGTTGTGCTAGGACCCATGCCCCATGTCGCGGGCGCACCCGAAGGCCGCACCTGGGACAGTGTATGCACTGTCATACACCTGGAAGCCGTCCTAGGGACCCAATCCCAGGCACAGGTGGAGCATGGCGTCCTTGGGATGCTTGGTTCGTACAAAGGCCTGTTGAACCAGCTTAGAGCATTTTTCGGCCAGGAAACCCGGCTGGAAAACGGCTGGGAAGAGACCAGATCTGGCATGGATCTGGCCTGGGGGAAGCAAATAGAGAGAGAAGAAGGAGGAACGGCTTACCTGGGCAGCCTGGGGATGCCTTGTTTCTCAGTGGTGCGTTTTCCTCTGCCGAAAACCTTTGTTGTCGGAACCCATGAAGGGGAAAACCCCAATGCCAGACCGGAAAGGAGAAAGGGGCATGGGGAAATGGCAATGGCAGGCCTAACTTGGGCCTAGCCGTTGCTGGACAATGCAGGGAGATGGATTTGAGACGAGTTTCCGGCAACTGTGTTTTTGGAGAGGGGGAGATGGGGTTTTCATAGAGGGGAGAAGGCAGTGTCCCTCAATGGCAGTGCCGCCATTTTCCCTTGTGTGTTCTGGAGAAATCGGGAGAAAAGGGTTTTCTGGAAAAGTCTGGAGGTGGAAGATGATAGGGAGTGCCGTTATCAAAACGACCCCCTACGTTTTTTGTTCTTTTTTGTTTTTTGTTTAAATTCCAGAACTGCCCCTGAGTATTTCTCAATAACAGATCCCAGATCAATATTTATATACTAAGTATCTATTGATACGAAGTATTTAGGTGATCCCCATGATCTGAGTCTAGGCTATTGGAATTGGAATAGGTTTGGCAGCAGATCACGAAATCTTGGTGATCTTCTCTATCTAATCTAGTGAATGAGGAGTCCATTTTGAAATCGTCCACCCTGCACCCAGCAGATAAAGTACATTACATAGTTCATTTTAGGGATTGGCGACTTCCCCATTCAGTGACTTTGGCACTGGACGTTCCCAAAATGGGTACTATCAGGTCGGGGAAATTAGACAATAGATGTCTGTTGGCATTCCAGCCTTCCTTCTCCTTTCAGGGCCTATCCGAAAGAGAATCCAGTACCTCTTGGTCGTGAATATCTGAATAGGACAAACCAGCGCCCGAGGATATCTTTGTTTTAGAACAAAACAATTAGAATTAGGCTCGGTCAACTGTGTATTCTCCATATAGGAGATCTTCCAATTGAGAAGATCCATCGATCTGATACGAAGAGAAAGGTCTATCTATTTAGTTATTCAGTTAAACCAATTATTCATTATTGGAGCAAATAGTAACAACCATTTCATCGAACATGCATCTTTTTTATTTTCCAATGGATTTACATGTTTCATTAATGGAAATTGTTTGATGTAGTGAGTAATAGGCTCTGGTTGTTCGCCATTCAAGAATTCTTGTTTAGGCAGTTCATACCATCCATACATAGTGTTTTGATCTAAGATTTTAATTCTTCCATGTTTCAGCAGTAGCATATTGTTCCATGGAACTAAGGTCCAAAGGAATAAACAAGTGTTTCCACAACTCTATCACCCGGTCAATTCTGTTCCACTTAATCCCTTTTTCATGGCTGCATATCTTTTTGGCTAAGGAATGGGAAATCTTTCTCCTGTTACATGAATCAAATGTTTCATTTCATCTGGGAAAAGCCATCTCTTTCTCAACAATGCCTTTGTCATTTGATCCAATAGCCTTCCATTAGATAGGAAGAGATTTGATAAATACTGATACTCTTAGAAATAATATTAGAACAAAAAGATCCATTAGATAATGAACTATTGGTTCTAAGCCATCTCTGGCGATGAATCAACAATTTGAAGTGCTTTTCTTGCGTATTCTTGATGAACCAGTGTTTATATATAGATGTAGGAGGATTTGTTTGGGAAGAATAAGCCCCTTTTACATCTCTTCATCTACAAAGAATTCTTGACGTGAAAACACAGAGACAAATTTGATCATTGAATAGGAAAGAGAATGGGTCTGCGGGGTTCCAAATGAATTGGCTTAATAAAAAAAAGCCTTATTCTTTGGAAGATCTATCTCATGTCTAGTACTGCATGGTTCCACTCTGCAAGAACACCAAATCATTCTCTTGAAGCTCATCCTCTTTATGAGAAATGATCCACTTGCCCCGAAATGACCTGGCCCAATAGGGAAATCCCAATGAATTGGGCCTTTCAATACAATCAAATAGATTGCCACAACGGCACCATATTCTAGGAGCCCAAACTATATGATTGAATAAATCCTCCTCTATTTGTTGTGGGTCGAGGGATCCTTCTCCTTCCCCTTCTTCAAACTCCAATTCGTATTTTTTAGATAGAAATCTCTGATCAACTATAGAACAAGATCCATTTTGCATCATATCTAATGAATTCCTTAGTTCGGACCAAAGAAGCAATGTCACTCGATCATTATCAAATTGACTGCAATCTTTTTCTGTCCATGAGGATCCCACCAGAGCGCCTTCTGCTTCTAATAGGCCATGAACTAGATCAGAATCATTCTCAATGAATCCAACCTAGTAGTAAGCAATCCAATTTTTTTCATCGAGTCCGGATGGAGACCAAAGATCTTGAGCAACCGATCCAGCAGAACAACTCAAAAGATAAAGAAGTATCGTTAATTTCTTCATGCTCATTCCAAGTTCGAAGTACCATTTGTACAAATAAGAATCCCCTTCCTTACATGATTTCTTCTTCATATAGATAGATATAGGATCTATGCGGCAATTACTTAGAAGTACATTTTGTGCAACGGCCCTTCCTATCTGATAGAAAAGGATCTCATGATCCTAAACCGATCTTACCTGGGATTGCAAATCCCAAGTTTGTCGATGAAGAGCTGATCTAATTGTATTAGTGTCTAGAATTTCTTTCTTCTGTGTAATACTAACTGATAAGGCCTCATTAGTAAGTGCTACAAGATCTTGTGCATTGGAACCCATGGTTATGGACCCGAATCCGTTAGTATGGAACATTTTCTTTTCCAAGTGAAATCCCCTAGTATATGAAACAATGAAAAAGTGCTTTTGTTGTTGTGGAATAAGAAGCTTTCGTATCTTAATGCATGTATTTAATTTATTCGGAGCTATTAGAGCGAGATCCACTTTTTGGGGAATATGAGTCGAATCATTCTAGTGGAACATCTTTCCCAATCTCTGGAGAGATAGTTCACTAATAGACCGAGGGATAAGTAATTTGACTCATTTACATACAGATCATGAATGTTTGGAATCCATATTATGCAAGGGGACATTGCTTTTGCTAATTCTAATTGAGGGGTGATATCAAATCGGTCTATTTTCGGCGTAATATACATAGTTAGCACATTCGTCATAGTTAGCAGCTCTGTATCAAGGTCATTAATATCGTCACTATCATCAAGATCGATATTGTCACTATCATCAAGATCAATATTATCAATAAGATAACCTTTAGGCTTGTCATCCAACAACTTATTCGAAAATACCGTAATGAAAGGAACATAGGATTTTGTCACTAGGGATTTGACCAAATATGATCGTCCAATTCCTATAGAACCTATCACTAAAATACTCCTAGAAGGGGATAGGTCTAAGCGGAGCAAAAAGGGTTTTCCGTGAGATGGGAAAGGAGAACTATTAGCCCCACACGAGGTTTGTGAATAAGTGATTGTTTGATAATGAGTGAGGAAACCCATTTTTGTCAACCGAGTCCCGTCAACTTGAAGGCAAAAGCAAGAAAGTTTTCTGTTTGGATTTGGAATCCGTCTTTATGTTTCCCTTCATGCTTCACCATCAATGAAAGAGTAACTTAAAGATGAATTAAAGTCTAGTTATGGAGAACACCACTGCACCCTAAGGGGATGGCTTCCCTTTGGTTTCAGTATCCCCTCAGGGTAAGGCTTCTCTCTGGCTAAAGACCTTCCTTTCCCTTTTAGCAAACTGACTTTTGAATGGCACCCTAGTACCACCTTAAAGCTCTAGTTCAAGTAAGTAGATCGAAGGTACCTTCTTTAGAGGGCTTTAAGAGATAGGGGAGAATGCTCTTTATTAGTAATTATTGTTAGGCTTAGGCTTCTGGTTAGGAAGGCCTTCTGGGATGTGAGCTTTCCTTGCCTCCATTCATGCTTCTTCATAAATGAAAGATCAACCTTGACGATTGACTTAAGCTTTTTTTGGAGAACACCAAATCTATCTGTCTCCCCTCTAGGGGAGAGTTTCCTCCTGGCTAATAACTCAATGTCTTTCCCCTTTTTCTTCACCATTAATGCATAAACACTTGAAAAAGTTGAAGATAGGAGAACACCTCGCCGAGTCCCTGGCGCAGGAGTTTATGAAAAGCTGAGAAACGGAAGCCACACTTGGATGTCGCACAGCGGAAACCAGAAACAGAATACTTAGGTTGCAAGGCAAGGGAGGACAGAACCCCACTTCAGAAGAAAGGATGTAACAGTACTTACCTTCCCTTTCAGAATCCCTATTCTCAAGGCGGCCCAAGAATTCCTCCACTACTTTATTGCTTTTTCTTTCTACATTTTTTAATGTTTGATTCTGTGTAATCCTTTTCAAGATATCTTTCTTTGTTTTGTGCATTTGATCCAAGATTTCCTTGGCCTAGTTCTTCTTTTTCTTCTTTATTTTGATTTTTTAACTCGAGATATTTTTCTTGATTTGATAATATACGAAGACCTTTTTTTTTTTTTTCATTGATGTTTTTATTTTCACTAATGTTTCCATTTCCATAAAAATTGAAAATAAGCAATTTGATTGGTAGGATCCATGGTTTTATTTTATATGCATCATAAAGTAGCACAAATTGTGGTAAGAACCAAGGTTCCAGATTTGATGTGGGACCATATCGCATTTTTTCATTCATTCCCATCCAATCAAAAAAGTTTTTTTCTTTGATTATTGTTCCTTTCGAAAGAGAAAGAACTGGTGAATCGAAAATTTTTGATTTTATTATGGAACATATATATCAATATGCATGGATCATACCTTTCATTCCACTTCCAGTTACTATGTCAATAGGATTGGGACTTCTGCTTGTTCCGACCGCAACAAAAAATCTTCGTCGTATGTGGGCTTTTCCTAGTGTTTTATTGCTAAGTCTAGTTATGGTTTTTTCCATCGAACTATTTGTTCAATAAATAAATGGTAGTTCTAGTTATCAATATCTATGGTCTTGGGCCATCAATAATGATTTTTCGTTAGAGTTCTATTACTTGATTGACCCACTTACTTCCATTATGTCAATATTAATCACTACTATAGGAATCATGGTTCTTATTTATAGTGACAATTATATGTCTCACAATCAAGGATATTTGAGATTTTTTTCTTATATGAGTTTTTCCAATACTTCTATGTTGGGATTAGTTACTAGTTCCAATTTGATATAAATTTCTATTTTTTGGGAACTGGTGGGAATGTGCTCGTATCTATTAATAGGCTTTTGGTTCACACAACCAAGTGCAGCAAATGCTTGCCAAAAAGTGTTTGTAACTAATCGTGTAGGGGATTTTGGTTTATTATTAGGAATGAAAGGTCTTTATTGGATAACAAGCAGTTTTGAATTTGGAGATTTGTTCTAAATCTTCAATAACTTGATCCATAATAATGGAGTTAATTCTTTATTTGCGACTCTGTGTGCCTCCCTATTATTCGCCAGTGCAGTTGTGAAATCACCACAATTTCCCTTTCATGTGTGGTTACCCGATGCCATGGAGGGGCCCACTCCTATTTCAGCTCTTATACATGCTGCTACTATGGTCGTAGTGGGAATTTTCCTTGTCGCTCCGCTTCTTCCCCTTTTCATAGTTATACTTTACATAATGAATCTCATTGCTTTGATAGGTATAATAACAGTACTTTTAGGAGCTACTTTGGCTCTTGCTCAAAGAGACATTAAGAGAAGTTTAGCCTATTTGACAATGTCTCAATTAGGTTATATTATGTTAGCTCCAGGAATGGGTTCTTATCGAGATGCTTTATTCCATTTGGTCACTCATGCCTATTCAAAAGCATTATTGTTTTTAGGATCCAGATCAATTATTCATTCAATGGAACCCATTGTTGGATATTCTCCGAATAAAAGCTAGAACATGGCTCTAATGGGTGGTTTAACAAAATATGTGCCAATTACAAAAACTACTTTTTTATTAGGTACATTTTCTCTTTGTGGTATTCCACCTCTTGCTTGCTTTTGGTTGAAAGATGAAATTCTTACTGATAGTTGGTTGTATTCAGCCATTTTTGTGATAATAACTTGTTCCATAGTGGGATTAATTGCATTTTATATGCTTCGTACGTATTTACTTACCTTTGAAGGCCATTTACGCCCTTATTTTCAAAATTACAGTGGCATTAAAAATAGTGTGTTCTATTCAATATCTATATGGGGTAAAGAAGGGCCAAAACCGTTTAACAGAAATTTGCTTTTATTAAGAAGAAATAGAAAGGAAAAGGTTTCCTTTTTTTTTAGGAAGACATATCAAATTGATGGAAATGTACGAAATCTAATACGATTCTTTAGTACTTATTTTGACAATAAAAACATTCCTATATATCCTCATGAATCAGATAATAAAATGCTATTGCCTCTGCTTATATTGGTTCTATTTACTTTGTTCATTGGATTTATAGGAATTCCTTTCGATTAAGAAAGAATGGGTTCTGATATATTATCAAAATGGTTAACCCCATCAATAAACCTTTTACATAACAATTGAAACTATCCTATAGATTGGTATGAATTTGTAACAAATGCAATTTTTTCAGTCAATATAGCCTATTTTAGAATATATATATATATAGCATCTCTTTTCTTTGGGTCTATTTATTCATCTCTTCATAATTTGGACTTAATCAATTCATTTGTTAAAAAGGGTTCTAAGAGAATTTTCTTGGGCCAAATAATAAATGTGATTTATAATTGGTCATATAATCGTGGTTACATAGATGTTTTTTATGCAACATCCATAAGTAAGGGTATAAAAGGATTAGCTGAACTCACTCATTTTTGATAGACGAGTAATTGATGGAATTACTAATGGGATTGGTGCTGCAAGTTTCTTTGTGGGAGAGGGGATTAAATATCTAGGGGGTGGTCGAATATCTTCTTATCTCTTCGTGTATTTATCTTATGTATCAATCTTTTTAGTAATTTATTATTTTCTTTCCATTCATTAGGATCTCTTCCATTTCATCTAGGTTGTCCGGATCCTCCTTTTCTTCTGAACAATGGGAAGGGTCTTCTTTGGTGGATCCCTCTTGTTCTTGTTTAGTCCTCTTCGTTTCGGAAGTTATTTCTATTTCTACATCTGTTTCTTCCTCACTTTTCCCCGTTTCTTTCAGTTTCTTAGTGACAGCGACTGTATTCTGCCTAAATAATAGATACAAGTGATAAATAAGAGAATACTAAAGATTCGAGCCATAGAATTTTTCAATTCTGACACAAGGTACTTATTAGATCGAATAAGTACATTAGATCTAATAGAATTATTTTGCCATATCCAGAATAATACCAATCCAACCCATTTCATGAATAAAATGTGACCAATTAACCAACCAACAAATGTTGACTAATCTGGCTAACGTTGAACTTGGTAAAATGAAATGGTTGAATAATTGAAAAATGAGATTATTCAGGAATACACATTGAATGTTGAGATTACACATTGAATTTTTGGTAGTAGATCCAAAATCAAAAAAGTGTTTGTGATTGTTCTAGAAGAAATGAAACAAAAGATAGGGTAAAACTAGGATAGTTATTGTATGATGTCTACCCAATGCTATATGCATAGGCGCATAATAAATTGATATGAACATCATGAGCTGTCCCATAATAAAACTAGTTGTTGCTGATACCTCCTTCTCGGTTCTTTCTTCCATAACCCGAGCTCAGCCCCAACTATAAGGAATCTCCATTTTTTTTTAAACAAGCTCGTACTCAAAAAAAGTAACTGGAAATGCAACTGGTTGAAGCAGAACTCCTATCGCATAGTTGAACTCGCCTGGCATGGGCTTGGCTCTTAAGAGATGTAGCATTTTCCCTAGCTTTTTTTGGCAACTATCTATCTTTCCGAACTAGATTACACGGACTTACTTAAGAGGGGGACATCCCAGAAATGACGAGACCAATCCCAATAGGAACAATGGAAGAAGATGCCCCTAGGACTGCGTTTGGAAGGGCATGCCTTAGCACTGGCTTAGAAGAGGGATGAAAATGACTCTTTTTATATTGCTTATCAGTTGAGTAACTTCATTCCTCTCCTACTGCTTATTGACGAGTGATTAGCTTAGCATTCTCTAAAAAAAGGGCTTACCCGGTTTGCTTTCTTGTACTTTAATGCTGGCTAAGGAGATCCTGTGCCACCTATTGGTCGAGTAAGAAAATCTCTACACTTTTTAGTATAGTAAAAAAAATCCCTATCCTTTGCTTTTGCCTTATCAACTACTCGAGAAAGAAAAAGGTACTTTTGCTGGCTTGTGGGATACTCCTGCTCTCTCACTGTCCTAGCTTGACAAGTAAACTGGCCTTAAGACTGCAACTCGCTTGAAGCTAGAATAGGAATGAATGGAAGCTAGAATGACTAGAACCTCCACTGAAACCCTAGGAAAGGCACAACCAATGAAAGAGGCAGGAACTGGAACTCAGACTGGATAGGGTACTTCAAAGCACTAAGAATAGAGTCAACTATCAAATTCTTTGAAGCACCCTCTCACACTACTATACGCAAGAAGGGCCTTTATGGCCCCTATTAGCCCTTCTCCCTTATGACATCAAGGTAGTCTCGTAAGCCCTATTAGCCCTTCTCCCTTATGGCGTCAAGGTGGTACTTTTGAAGATGGGTGGATATTCCCCAAAACTATTAAGCAGGGAAAGAATCGAATACCAAAGATAAGCAAGGAAGCATACATACTAGAAACACGCTATGAGAAAGGAGAATCATTTTCGGTCTATATCATATATACTGCCCAAGAGCAGGCTGCCCTGGTTCCAAGAAGTGTAGAAGGACTGGAGCCCTATGGAGTAAGGGGCTGTGTGCGGACGAGAAATGCTTCCTCACAGAGCGCGAGAATGTCATATACGAGACTTTCCTTCTAATCTGGACAACGAAATAGAGATTGCCTCCAAACAAGCTAATTCTAAGAGCGCTCCGTGCGATGCTAATTCTTGTGAATCCAGTTGTCCACTTCCATTATGCAGCCCTTTCTCGAGGGGGGGATTCATAGGAATCATAGGACTTCGTGTCGACATTCGGAGGACAGGTCGAATAATGCCTAGGCCTACTGATCCATTCGAAGTGGTGCTGCGGGAGACCTATCCTAATCATCTGAGGACCACCCGCCCTGTAACCTCCTCCACCGAAAAAGAAAGAGTTGGTTCAACTTTCTCCCCCATTGCAATGCCCCCTAGCATGGATCGCTCACCTTCACTTGTTGCTCTTTCTATCATGGTAGCAAGCATTATAGCAACCTACTATCTATCGATAGGTAAGCCTTAATGACATGATCTTCCTCACTCGGCTTTCAGTAGACCTCTTTGTAGAACTGACATGACTAAGCATAAGGGTTTTCTTTAAGGAGAGGAACTTGAGACTGAACTGACTAGATAGACTTGTTACGCATAAGAATCACCTAAACTCAGTCAATCTGATGAGATGTGAATCTTGATTACATAAGGATGAAAAGACCCTATTACATAGGTACCTCCTGATCGATAGAGCTGGACGAGTGGTCTTTTTTGTATTAGGGTTGGGTTAGCCTTTGTCACATTAGTGCATATCTCGATCAAGTACTACAAGGAAGAAAGAAAGCCGTCACAAGAAGAAGGCCTCTCTCTTAATAAAAGGTGGAATCGAACCTAAGGCGGAGCATCTTGTGATGCATTACTACACCACAATAGGGTGAGGGCCTAAGACAAAAAAATGGGGGAAGGAAGCCCTCTACATATGGCAGCAAATCCAAGCCGGCCTATTAGTTTGGTAGGCACGGGAAACCAAGCGTGAAGGAGATGCTGTGGCCCTAACCTAAAGAATTACCACACCCTTAGACTCATGATGCTTAACGATTGAACTCGTTGGTTCATTAAGAAAAGAAAGAGAGCAAGTAGTCTGGATTTTGTGAACAGCAATGACAAAGGAGGACGAAACCCCAAAACTGCAGATCACGTAACGCCATTCCGTCCGGCTGGAGTAGATCGTTGTGTTAGGGAAAGGAAATCCTCCCGATCATTGGGGAATCTTTGAATTCATAGACCAATTTCCTAACAAGGAGCGAGGCCTAGTAGTAGTGAGCCACGGCCCCTGATCCCTTCCTCCCTAAGAGATCATGTATCAATCTTCTAAGATATATAGACATGCTGCCAAGGTGTCCCCTTGCCTTGCGAGGCACCCTATCTCTTAGTGTACCGGGGCTAGTGCTGTCGAATAGGCCCTATTAGTAAGGGGGAGCAAACTCAGATAACGAAGTAGAGATACTAAAGAGAGTGGTACGTGTGGCTCTTTCATCCCAAAAAGTACACTAGACATCAGCCATACAAGAACCCGAGGGGGCAATCTTCATCGTCCCCACTCGAGGCAAGGGAGAAAAAATTGATTGTCTTCTTCAAAACCAATGACACTCAGTGAGCCATGGCCCCTGATCCCTTCCTCCCTAAGAGATCATGTATCAATCTTCTAAGATATATAGACATGCTGCCAAGGTGTCCCCTTGCCTTGCGAGGCACCCTATCTCTTAGTGTACCGGGGCTAGTCTTTGTCGAATAGGCCCTATTAGTAAGGGGGAGCAAACTCAGATAACGAAGTAGAGATACTAAAGAGAGTGGTACGTGTGGCTCTTTCATCCCAAAAAGTACACTAGACATCAGCCATACAAGAACCCGAGGGGGCAATCTTCATCGTCCCCACTCGAGGCAAGGGAGAAAAAATTGATTGTCTTCTTCAAAACCAATGACACTCAGTGAGCCATGGCCCCTGATCCCTTCCTCCCTAAGAGATCATGTATCAATCTTCTAAGATATATAGACATGCTGCCAAGGTGTCCCCTTGCCTTGCGAGGCACCCTATCTCTTAGTGTACCGGGGCTAGTGCTGTCGAATAGGCCCTATTAGTAAGGGGGAGCAAACTCAGATAACGAAGTAGAGATACTAAAGAGAGTGGTACGTGTGGCTCTTTCATCCCAAAAAGTACACTAGACATCAGCCATACAAGAACCCGAGGGGGCAATCTTCATCGTCCCCACTCGAGGCAAGGGAGAAAAAATCGATTGTCTTCTTCAAAACCAATGACACTCTGTTCTAGCCTGAGATTAGAGCAATCAACTTACAAGGGAGACCCTGCTTAACCTACTTTGGGTCAATCCCAAGGAGCATGATGTTTAACATAGGTATGACTTTACGTATCCCACTGGGCTAAAAGAAGGAAAGGGCATCCTTTTGCCCATCCAATCATACATGAGGCTAAAGCTTGATCTTTAGCAGTTGCCGTGGACAAATACATAGACATTTCACCATGGGGTATATGCCTCGGCCTCCCTCACCTCCAAAAGTATCCAAGGAGCCAGAGTTCATGACCTAATTCCTGTAGGTCAACTGCAAAAAGACGGTCGCACTTACGTAGGCAAATGAAGGTGGAACCTCAAAGGCTTCCACATTAGATACATTAATCGCACATTCAACAAGTTTGGTGCCCCCCTTTTGAAACCAAAAGTGCCTATAACAAAACCAGAAAAAGGTACTCAAAGGAGCCAAACCTGAAGCCTGAAGGTCCTCCCCTCCTCATGAGATCATCAGAAAGAAGACTCTCCCTTCAGCCAACCAGGCGAAGCAAGCAAAAAATGGATCGAAAAGTGACAATGATGAGGAGTGGTGGGCTGCATTCGTCGATTGCATCACTGACAATGACTGGACGATTGGTTGGTCAATGTATGTATGTATGGTGAGGGCTAAAGAGCCCGAGGACGAACAAAAGAAAGTAAGAAGAAGCTCTCACAGAAGCAGCAGTCACCTCTCTTCTCTATTGACAGATCCTCTCTTCTTCCTACCCCACCCTCCTTACTCCATAGGGCCTTCCTCTTTCTTCTCTGATTCCCTTTCCCTCCTTGGAGGCAACTTCACTCATTCAAGTGGGAGAATAGACTCAACTCCCCAGCCAGCACTCAGGTGTGGTCCCCCCTCGCCTACTTCAATGAAATGGCCTACTTCAATGGCCTCTTTCCCTTCCTGGTGTGGTCGATGGAGTGTCTTCTTCTCTTCTTCTTAGGATTAATGGATGTGGCTAAGTGCTTGTGCTGTCAGTGGCATAGTAAGGGTAGTGGAATATTCTCTTGTTTTCCCACTATATGTTCCTAGAAAGCATGCAGTTGGAGTAGTTAGTAGATATATATGTTGCAACCCCGAGGAAGCCACCTTTGCATTATTGTCATGTTAAAGGCAGTCTTTCTAGCCAAGGGAACGCTACTATGTGGTTTCAAGAAAGATCAAAGTAGAGCGTGAGGTGCTCGGGGGGGCGAGCTTCGGGGTCACTTCAGGCAAGTTCCTTAGGCTTGTCATTTGACACCATGGGATTAAGATCGACCAATCCAAGATTGACGCTGTCGAAAAGATGCCCCTCAAAACCTGCATGAGCTCAAAAGTGTCCAAGGGCGATTGGCCTACATTGGGAAATTTATCAGCAACCTGGTTGGATGATGTCAAGCCTTCAACCGTCTCATGAAGAAAGACACACCTGGGATGAGGCTTGTAGGAAATCTTTTGAAAGCATCAAAGCATACCTCCTCAAGGCACCACTACTTGTTGCTCTGATACTCGGTCAACCACTTATTCTCTACGTTGCCGCCCAAGAACAGTCACGTTGGGCTCTACTTGGCCAGGAAAATGAACAAGGCAAGAAAAAGGTTGTCTATTACTTGAGCAGGACTCTTGTGGGGGCTGAGTTGAATTACTCTCTCATAGAGAAGACATGTTTAGCCTTCATTTTTGCTATACAAAAGTTCAAGCACTACCTCTTAGCTTACCTCATCCAATGCGACTCATCTCGCAAGCTGATCCATTGAAGTACATAATGTCTAGACCAGTCCTTTCTAGTCGATTAGCCAAGTGGGCCCTCAATCTTTCATAATTCTATATCACTTATGTCTCATAAAAGGCTATCAAAGGACAAGCAGTTGTAGATTTTCTCGGAGATCATCCAATCCATCCGATTGGGATTTGCTAGAAGACTTACCCGATGAAGAAGTCTTTTTCATCGAAATTCTCCTACTGTGGAAGATGTTCTTTGATGGTGCGGCCCGACACGATGGAGCAGGCACTGGAGTCATCTTCATGTCACCACAAGGTGAAGTACTACCGCACTCTTTCACATTGTTTGAACTCTACTCCAACAACGTTGCAGAGTACCAGGCGCTGATCGTTGGCCTTGAAATGGCCCTTGAGATGGGGATCACTAGACTTGACGTCTATGGTAGTTCAAAGCTCATCATCAACCAACTTCTCACTCACTACGATGTCAAGAAGCCGGATCTGGTGCCTTATTGCTGCTATGCAACTAAGCTTATCAAGAAGTTATAAGACATCACCCTAAACCACGTGCCGAGAGTGGAAAATATACAAGTAGATGCACTTGCAAATTTGGCCTCAACTTTGGCCTCGTCCAGGGGCAAGGCAATGGAAGTTCCCATTAGTGAGAGATGGATTTGACCTCCACCCCTTCAAGATGAAGAAGCAGAGGAAGAAGCTAACATGGTCTCCGTCTACCAAGTAGAAGTTGAAGATTGGCGTCAAGCCATCATTAATTACCTGCAACATGGAAGGTTACACGAAGATCAAAGGCATAGAGCAAACATCAGGCAGAGGGCACCAAAGTTCGTGTACTTCAATGATTCACCCTATTGCCGCTCCTATGATGGAATCCTGCTAAGATGCTTGTTAGAAGAGGAAGCTGTGAGAGGATGTACATGCCAGGATTTGCGAAGCTCATCAATCTGGACCTAAACTCCACTCTTAGGTCAAAAGGATGGGCTATTACTGGCCATCCATGATAAAGGATGCTATGGAACTTGCACGGAGATGCCCCACATATCAGTACCATGAGGATTTCATCCACCAACCTCCCAAGCCCTTGCATCCAACCATGGCATCTTGGCCATTCGAGGCATGGGGTATGGATGTGATCGGACCACTTAAGCCAAAGTCGTCCGGCAAGCACCAATACATATTGGCTATTGTTCACGCCCGGACAAAGGGATCCCTAACTAAAAAGACTAAGTCTCGCCCATACAGGCACGCATCAAGAAAACCAAGATATAACAAGACCTCAGACAACCACACACTAGCTAAGACACAAGATTGAGCCCAACAGAACTACGGACCCTGAAAGTTGACCCATCGGCATAGAGGGCTACCTACGAAGGGGGAATGACCAGGAAGCCGAGTAGTTGTGTAGACTCCCTCCTAAACCGCGCTTGTCAGAGAGAGGGCGCTAGTATAGCTCCAAGCTTTATGCTTAATATGGGGAGGAGGTATAGTAAGACCCTATTCCTTTGTGCCCAACCCACTCAGTAATAAGGAACTAGGAGTAATCAGTTGACACGGGGCACCATTCCTAATAAAAAAGAGGTGATTGGTATGGGCATATTCAAGAAAATACTAACCTTGTTCAAAAACTATCTATATAGTAAAAAAAATCTTAGTAATAAGTCCGCATAAACTTTCTCGATAGGTGGGTCGAGGTCTCAACCAGAAAAGGGAAGCCCTTGCTCTAGCTGGAGGAATTTGTGAAAATGCTAACTTCTGGTGATCTCGAAAGAAACCTGTAGAAGGCGAGTTGGAAAAAGGATGTGAGAAGCAAGCAGAAAGGTCATCTTTGAGAGGTCACCTCCACAGATATATAGGGGGGCTAAGGTAGGCCTTCCCCTACCATTCCTTCCCTGAGCCCACCTTTAGCCCTTCTATCGCGCCAGACTCTAAAGCTTCGTAGCACCCCTATTCTATTAGTTTAGTAAGGCTTAGCTTCCTTCTAGAAAAGAATGTCATACCTCTTGCTCCAACAGCTAAGGAGCTCTCATCTCTTAAGGAAAAGTGATGGAACACAGTCTCATAGCCTGTGACTTTCACAGCTTGCTCAATGCCCCTTAAAAGCTTTGCTTTCACTCTTCTAGAGTATTCTTTAGTTAAGCTTAGCAGCAAGAACGTAAGGTGCTCCAAGAAGATCCCCGTTTTAGTCTCCACGAAGCTCGTTCGTCTATCCCGTATGAAAGTGGTTAATGTCCTTCCTTTATGAGTAACTCGGCAGTCAGTCGTCCAATCTATTCATTTAATTCAAAACTCATAGAGGCAGATAGGCCCCTTCTCCACTTACTACACTCCCAACTAATTCTGAGAAGAGACAAACGGCAGCTTGGTCATATATAGGAAAAAATTACCATCAGAAAGCTTCGCTGCGAGATTCGTTTTCTCGTAAGGTAACTACCGTACAAACAACTAAAACCAAGGGCTCTTAACTCTTTTATTCAAAACAAATAAGAAGTCAGGAATAGAGGTAGTTGAAATTAGTTTCAATGAGATTGGGTGGGTGTTTGTTAAGTATACCAACAAGAATTGCATTCCAAAAGGAGGGATTCAGGAAGGTTGCGCTTGACTTAAAAAGCGAATCTTTTCCTCGGTGACGCAGTCTAGATCAGACATGCAATCTAGCCTAACAAGCTATGGGAGTGAAAATCTTCTTTGATCTTTGCTGTGATTGGAAGTCGGAAAGGGTGAAAGCACTGAAGTACTGGCTAGGTGCTAGAAATCTAGTACATCATCTAGTGAAAGAACACTATCAATGCGCCAATTTGAAGATCACATCAGGTACTTTCGAAGCCATCCTTCTTGTTCTCTCTCTCCTTGCTACCGAGAACCCTATGAGATGGTTAGTAACCAAGAGTATTCACTACTAATAAAAAAGGTAGGGTTGTGCGAGATGCTTGAATTGCAATGCTAGTCATAAGAAATCATTTCTAGCTAGCAAGGAGAAGGAAGCAAACAAAGAGAGCTTTGTTCTCATTTAAGGGGAGGAACGAGCGTTAAACAGGAAGACAGAATTCAACATAAACAAGATAAAGAGAGAAAGAAAAATCTTAAAAGTGAGAAGACCCGGGTTTTTGAAACATGATTTGTAAAGTATTTTGAAAGGCAGGGCCCTTAAGAGTGTAAAAAATTTTCGCAAAACAAAGTAGCGGAAATTCTTTTCTTTAGAACTTGTTTTGAAAACCCAAGTCACCACTTCATACATAACATAAGTATAATTTGTGTACAAAATAATATTCCATTGAAGGAATATACTTTTATTAAACTCCAGGGTCCATCCAGTGATTCACAGTACAGCCAAATCTAGTACAATACTTGTCCAAATTACATAACCCAAAACTCACGCTCACCATACAATAAAACTCTCAACAAAGAAAAATACATGTCTTCAAGGGTATACCTTGAAGATTATTCTCTTCAAGTCTTCTATCATCTTTAGCTCCTAACTCTCCTTCCCTGTATCTGAGATATTGCAACAAGTACAATATCTCAGCAAGCAATGCTTAGTAGGGGATTCAAGAAACATAATAATTGACTAGGTAATTCCAATACTTCATAATCTCATTATCCCTCAAACATACTCTTTACTTTGTAAGTTATGTATATCTATATACATACATACCCTTCATGGGTAAACTAGTTAAATTTGTGAAAATAGTCAAATATCATTCCCAACTAAGCTGATCAATTCTATTCATTTTGAGAATTTAGTATCACAGCTAATCTTATATTGGGAATTTTCTTTCTTGGGAAATATTGGTAATATACAATTACCTAGCATTTCATTATGCTACAACATAAGGCATTTCACTATGCCTATTCTTATATGCATCATAGTGAAAAATAATCAGAAAGGTTGCCATGCTACAGTCTAATCCGTACTAGTGCGCTCGAATAACTGCACTGTTCACCACTAATACCATAATAGAAAATATTATGTCACTACCCGTATGGGGGGACAAGACTTTCACAGTGGTGGCCTTCCCATAATTGCCACCACCCGACTTTTAGCCTCTCTTTGGGCAAGTTATCATCATATCATATCATATCATCAAATTTCAAGGAGCAAGTGGCCAAACCCTTATAACTCCTCTAGCAATAGCATTCCCCTAGACTTATGCCTATTAAAACAAACTCACAAGCCTCCAAGCTTGTATGTAAAATAGATCTCATATATATCAGACCATATGTCTGTTTACTTAGGGCTGAAATATTTTCTAGTTCCCCATTCACTTATAGTTTAGTCCTTAACCACCTTATATGTGTTTGGTTGGATCATAAGGTTTTCGAGAGATTTAATACAAGTATTAACATTACTCTTGTCAACATAAGATCATGAGTACAATCATGTATATCTCATGTAAATGCATTCATCAAATCCTCCTACCTTTAAGGATTGATCTCTTTTCCCCAATCTTCCATGATCCTAGCTGATGTATGTAATCTGTACATCCATACATATTGTCAATATATAAATTTTGAACAATCCTATTGATCACTAGATCTAATGTTTAGAATGATCTTTAGATCATTCAAATCTAAGTATTTTTCTATCTCTAAGTCTTTGTGTGTCCATCTCCTTGATCTTGATCTTTCATAGATCCATAGATTGATAATCTACACATGTTGATGAAGATCAAGGTCCTAGATCTTCTATCATCTAGTTCTTCTTTGATCTAAGTTCAGTTATTGGATCATCCCTATAGAGGATGATCTTGGTTTTCTTCCTTGAATCATCTTTGATCAAGGGTTTGGATTATCTAAATCTAATAAACTATACAAACATACTAATAAACATGCATACTAAGTATAATATAATATTCTTATTCTTATTATTCTTGATCATCTAAGATCTAATGAATCTTGTTTGATCATCCTTATCTTACTTACTATTTTTATTAGGGTTTGGTAATTTACTAACCTTTTATGCTCTTATTATTATTATTCAACCAGTTAATGTGCTAGTTGAAGGTAACTTATTCAAGCCTAAATCTAGACTGCGCCTCTTATTTCCAATTGGCTAAGGCTTACTAGCTGAATGGGTGAACACGAAGTGGTTACTTCAATCCTCATGTAAGGAGGCGTTTAGACCTCACAAATGTCAACGGAAGGTAGGGGAAGAGCGAGGCTCTATTAGCTAACCCCCTTAACCACTATGTTCATCATTCACTAGAATGACCATAGCTCAACCTTTCATAAGATTCCTATAAGCATGTTTACCCTGAGTACTCTTTCTAATGGATTTTAATTAAGTCCATGAATATTTATAATGTCATTGATGGGGTTTATTATTCTTCTCCTAGTTTGGGCCAAGAATTTGATAATCCTTATATTGTCCTACTAACTATAGCCCTTACTAATTAAGTCCAAAGTACTCTATTCTTATTTGTGTCATGAAACTCTACTCTCTCATTAGATTACATTTTTTTATGTTTTATGCTCTTTATCTCATAACAAGTAGATCTACTAATAACATTTAACCATAAATGAATTATAAATTCAAAGCATAAAACTACATAATTTAACACTTAATGATAATGGGGCAAGGTACTTAAAATTACTCTAACATGATTTCCAACTAATATACCTTAATAACTCAATTTAAACTAACATGGACTTAAGGTATAATCTCATACTATAGTATAAACTTATATGAAATTCTAGCATGGTCCTAAGTTAGAATGGCATGAAATCGTACTAAAGTGCCCCTAAGATAATTAAATCTAGCACCTTAGGATAATAATGAAATCACATATCATGTTAAAGTCTAAATGTTATACTAGCATGCTTTATAATATAATCATATTTAAAATGCTATTATATAAAATGAAACTAATTACATTAACATTTTTAGAAACCTTTACTTATGATCCAACCATTAGATCTTAGATCTTTTCCTTTGATTAAGGGTATTAGTTATATTTAGGGGATTTTCTTTATTAAGGTCCAAAGATCATATTGATCTATTTTTTTCATAATCTATTCATGATTTCTTGGATTTCATTATATCAACATTCATTTTATCCATCCCAAGGATCTGATCACACTTGATCTCATTGATCAAGTGGTTCCCTTTGTATTTTTAGGGTTTTTCTACCATAATGGGTAGATCCATTAATATATCTCACATATGTCCAAATAAACTATATATCACTTTATTTCAATAGTATATCATTATTAAAACATATTTTCAAGATCTGATCATCTCAGATCTTGAAGATCTAGGTAATTGGAAGCTTGTTTCTTTAATACAGAAAGTTTTTACTGAATATTATGTTCATTTTATCATTTCATCAGAAAATAGAGGTTTCAAGCTTTCCATAGCTTCTTTCCTATCTCAATTTGGAGTTCAAATGATTCCAGAATGTGATCTGGAAGTTCACAGCCCTTCCTAGGGCCTGGATTTGATCTGGGCCCAAGGAATGGACAGCCCAGATTTTTTGGGCGGAACGCACTAGGTTAGTCAGGTGCATCCACTGGGATGAACGGAAGAAGCGCCCTCAAGGGGCGTCCACGGACACGGACGGGACGAGCAGGACGTTTGTTGTCTGTCGCCCGTAAACGGGACTATCGTCTAGCGTGTCCGCTCATGGTTTTTCTAGACGTGCCGTCATCTCGCTTGGGACGACGTCCCACATGCAGTGCACGTGCCATTTCCGACGATGCATCACATGTGTGTGTGTCTTGGACGCTGTTAGATTCGGAGATCAGACAGTCCATTCTAGACTGTCCAATCAATCCTCTCTCAATTAAGGGCCCAAAACGTCTCTGATCATTGTGAAAATTCTACCCTAAGGGTTTTGGACCATTGTGGATCGATTGGTGTAGTCAGAATTTTCATCTGAGCACTCTATCATCCTGAATTAAGGGTTCTCATGTTTGCTTTATTTTTACTTTTTTATTACCAAAATAAATTACAGTAAACTAAAAATTACATAAAACAGTATTAAGCATCTATAGAAAGTATTTCCACCTACCTGATTGGAGAAAAAACCTTGGTTATATGCCCAATTTAAAAAGAATACCTTGTTGATGAAGATATGGCCTAAGATCCACCTTTCTTGCAAATTTCCGTTGCTTGAACCGTTTGATCTTAAAATTGCTTTGAGGGTTTTGTAGAATAGATATGGTGGGAAGTTTTGGATGGTGAAATTGATGAAATTAGATCTAGAACAGAGTGCCTAATTGATTTTAGTTCTCTTGTTCCAATCTAAAAAGAAAAAAGAAATTGAAAAGAGAGTTATCTCTTAGAAATTTTGGGTTTTTGGGGAGGGATCTAGGTCTAATTTTTCAGGGAGAGTGAAGAAAATTTTGTGGGGATTTTATGAGAATTTTTGGATGGTTTTTAGGGTTGTATTTATAGGCATTTTGGTCATTTTTTCATGATTATAATATTTAATTTTTTATTATTAAATGGCATGAAAGTCTCCCATGCTCCATTTTTTTCTTCTCCATGCTCCATTTTTCTTCCCCAAGACCAGCTGGTGTTTGTTGACCCATGAATTCATGTGGGCTGCTCACAAGATTTTTTTTTTGGGTCCCTTGTGGGCCCCACATGGTGTAAAAAGACCGTTTTGCCATTTATGTATAAAATTTTAGGTTTTATTCCCATGATCTCGGATTTGAGTGTACTTAGTGGCGTTGGATTTTTATTTCTTAGCACATTCTAAATTTTGATGTCTCATATTTTTATTTTTGGGACATTTTGATTTTTGGGTAAAATTACTATTTTACCCTTTTGTCCAAAAAATGAAGAAACTTAAGGATTTTTCATCCAAATTCAGAATTTGTCATGCTTATAGTCATTTTGAAGGGTTTGCTAAGTTTAATTTAAATTTTTCATGTCTTATTATTTGATTATACTTTTATAAAAAGTATATTCTAAATAACCCTAATATTTCAGCCTAAAATATCTGAAACTCAAACTTTATTGATTTTCTCAATCAATTACAAAAAATTGGGGTTATTATAAAAACAAAGTATGAAGCATGCACCACAGCCAAGTTCGAAAGAAAGAGCACTAGCCAGCAAGCAAGTGAGAAGGTGGAAGACTTTGATGGATAGCAGGGTTAGGCACTTGGCTTAGGAAACCACCCCTTACTGCATTCATTAAGAGTGAAAGCCTACCGAAGACTTCTAGGCAAGAAAAGGGAGGAAAGTGAGTAACTAGGGCTTACTCTGTCAACACAAGCTGTGCAGTGTAGGTAGCAGACACCTCCTCGAGCTAGGGATAATAGCTCTAACGCACGGAAGCAGTTCAGTGTCTAACTACAGTCTCGAGATAGAGACTCGGCTTAGTGATCCTCGTTCTTTGAGTCAAGTTAGTAAGTAAGAGATTCAGGTGGATTACCAGTCTTCAATTAACTGATTTGGCTACTATACCTCTCACCAGATGCGGTACTCGATTAATAGAGTAGGTCTTGATGAACCGAGTCGGCAAAGAGAGAGAATAGCACTCTCCTCACCTTCTCATACTCTAGCTAGCAAGCATGGGTGGAAAGTGAAGTTAGAAAAGGGCATGAAAGAGGGATTGAAGTCTACAAAGAAGGACCAAGAAAATGGGATAAACCCTACATTTTATGTGTGAAATGATTGGGGGAAGTACGGTGTAACCACCTTCCTTCCCTCGTGTTTCAGAGCTTTTATTAGCTTAGTAACCATACCTGCCCCCTAGTCTTAGCGGTTAATCCCAAACAATTGAAGTGGTGAACGCTGCGGCTTGAAAGTACCTCTGAGTCCTATTTCCGTATCATTGACACAATCGAATTGAAACAATAACAATTCATGCGATAATTGAAGCACAGAATAGACAATGAAATGCTGTAATGAGAAGCTAGTGAACCAAGCAAAGAGAAAGGTAACAAACCCAATCACAGGCTTGCGACTAATCACCAAATCTCGATTCACCAACAACAATCAATGTAAGATTCTAATTCAACCAGGGAAAAAGTGGTAAAGACCAATACAGAATAGGTGTACCGAGTTCATGAACGGATGCGTTCAACTGTGTAGGGTGAACGGATGCATTACAAAGTGACGATACTTATGAAGTCATAGGTACTCGAAGAACAGAGTCGCTACTTAGTCCATAAATTCGTTAGCGGATACACTTGTTGCTGCTGCTTAAGCTTATGTTCTTTAATATGCTTCTTTCAAGGCGTGGCAAGAGAGCGAATTTAACTCACGAACGATCAATAAGTGAAGAAAGGCATCGATACATCGAGGACTAAGCCCTATGGAGTAAGGGGGGTGGGGAAGGAAGTGAAGAGGAAAGTCAGCTAGGAATTGCGGATAATAAGATAAGCCTTGCTTATGCCAAGCCACTCTAGTTCGTAGCGGTAGTTGTTTTATTAATTAATGCAATAAAGCTAGCACTTAAAGAATCGGAGCTAGCCAAAAGCTACGCTAGAGGGAGATCGATCTACCGGACCATAGGCGGCCGAGAATTGCAAATCAAGATCAAAATGAAGGAGGAGAAGGGATATAAATAAGTATTCATCTCATGTTCATTTTCTTTCTTCTTGCTTTCAACGCTCTTATCCTCATTCTTGAATGGAGGAGAAAACACCCCATCTTCTATCAAATGGGCACCCTCTTGGTTCAATGGTTGTCGTACAAGTCTTTAGGCTACTGTGTGACAGGTAGGTCCCTCCCTGGGAGTAGTATTGGATGAGTATTGGATGGAATACTTGGTTTGAGATATTGACGTACTCTTAGAACCTTTCCCAGATTCCGAGAGTTCAGTCAATGGTCCTCCGGCCCCAGGAACTAATGTTCCTTTCATGCCAAGCAACTATCTTCTACTGTTTTTGAATCACTGCACCTTTGGCTCCTTTCAGTAATGGTTACAAAAACAAGGTACATACCCTAGAACAAGCTGCTGGTTACTACCCATGCCAAAAGACTTCCCCCTGATGGGTCTCATGCGAACGCTCCTCAATCACTTGCTTATCCGAAGCTAATCCTATGGCTTTGGGTGCAAGGCCTTACTACGTTTAGGGGGGTGGACTTGGGGCGAGTCAAGTCCCAAAGTCTACAACAAGCACCCGAAAGTGGTTTTTTTTTATTTCGTTTTGAAAAGACTCAAGGAATGACTCATTGAATCCGAATCGACCAAGCACATGCTTTCTTATTAGGGAGAACTTTTCTTTATCTAATGTCTTTTGCATAGAACCTTTGTCGTTCCGCCTTCCTTGGCAGTTTCGCCCCCTGTATAGTCATTGCATCTTGCCCTCTGGCCTGACGAACCTCTTCTTCGACTTCCTCCCTTTGGCTTGCCTCGGTCCCTTTTACCCCGTGCGACTCGTCGTGCCAAGGTACTTGAAGTCCACTAGCCGATCTACTACTACCAAAGCAACACTCAGATTCTGCACATTCTGCCTCTGCAGTTATGCATGGTCCCAAGGTTGTAACCCAAGTGAAAGAACCTATCTTCGTTCGACATGTCCTTTATGTCAAGCATTAGCACAGAAAACGCTTTGATGTAGTCCCAGACCACTCTGGCATTACGTTCTCTAAGCTCAAATTCATCAAGGAATGATGTTCCATCCACGACACATTACTAGGTAAGAACTGAGCCTTCAACTCAGCCTTTAGCTGCTCCCAGGTTCCGATAGAGCAATTGCCCATGCTGACCTCATCCGACCTGGTCCGCCACCATAACGTTGGCATCAGCATCAAAATAAATCACTATCGTTTGTACCTTGGCTTCATCGGATAGCCTCTGCGCCGAAAATAAATGTTCCATGTACCATATAAAGTTCTCTAAGACCTTTGTGTCCTGTTGCTAAAAGGTCTAAGCTCTGGAACCATGATTCTCGACGTCTCTAACCTCCCTAGCTCATGGCTCTTCTTAGAACGACAACCACCTCGTCCATCAGGTTCATCAACTGAGCCTGCAAGCTGCCGATCAAGTCCTCACTCTGAAGTCGATCTCCCTCCAATGAATCTAATTTGGTATTAAACACCCCCTTACACCATAGGGCTTCCCTTGCTTTCGCCTAGCTGTCTATTGAGTCGACTACTTCAGGTAGGGAGTGAATATTCAATTGATTTCATTCTGGTTTCGACCCTTGATCCTGTCAAGCCACCCCTCCTGACAATTCCTCATTTATCGATTTTATGCCAACTGGTATGTCCGGTAAGAATGTCTCCAAGACCAAATCTTGATCGTCCCCTGCAACATCTAGAACACTCCAAAACATGAAAATGATCATGAGGAGGAGTGAAGTGAGAAGAGGCAAAGGATTTGGTCAAAACCGATCAGGCGAGTCTCGATTTAATATAAGTACCATCAAACAAGCGATGTTATACATGACGTATACATAAAGATAACGGTAATAAGACTTTCATGATCTTTTCCTGATGAGAGGAAGACGATATAGTCTCATCTCAATCCCACATAAAAAAAGAAAAATGGACAAGCATAGGTTCCTCATCATGGCATACGAGATCTGAATGAGTGATTGGGGACTTTACATGCAATGCTAATGCATGAATCGATATGAATATCATGAAACATCCATCAAGTTCTCAAGTTCTATTATGCCTATGTCACAAGGGTCTCACGAACAAGTTTTTAACACTACCTCGATCGACACCTAGGCCGCAAATCTCATCACCCATCCCCCCCATCAAATTAAAGGCGGGTAATGAAAATCACATTAGATTAGTAGGAATAGTTGCTAAAACATCTCTAGCGTCTCCACTACCCACAAAACAATCGACTAGAAGTACTATTAGAGTAAGGGGCAGAGCAGCGAAGGGACTTCAAGTATTCATGTTCAAGAGCAAGAGTAAGTAAGGTTTAGGCGAGTAAGGAAAGGATAGATTCCCTTGTTTAGTACTAGAAGCAAGCTCGAACTACTAGAGAAATTGGGTGGGCCCTTGAAAAAAAAAAAACTAAATCAAAAAAGAAAGAAGAGAAATTTTTCCATGTTTCCCGAGAGAGGCTGCCTTCTCTCAGGCCAGCAGTCTTCTACTTCTAGTCGATTGCTCTATGACGGGCTTCCCTATTTCCTAGGCTCTACTCGCTCGTCTACGCTCCAACCAAGCAAGTCATAATTGAAAAATGCATATAAAAAAAAATGGGAATCTTTTTTTTTCAAGATAAATAAATAGATATATCTTGAAAAATCTATTTATATATTTATCTTGATATATATCAAGATCTAGATGAATCCCTATCTCTTTATCTCTATCCATGGAGATACCTATCTATATGGAGAGAGATCTATCATTGAATCTATCTAGACTAACGAGACTCTATCTAGATAGATATGTCCCTATGAGCGACTACGCCGATCTTTTCTTATATGTTTTGGCCACGACCGTTTTCACTCTAAAGAGGAAGGTTTGGATCTTTCAATCTTATGTCATGAGAAATGTGACCTATGTTAGGTCCATAAGAGACCACAGCTTTTGGTGTTCTATGATTCACCTCTAAATAATGAGTAGGTAGTTCGATCCTTTTTATTCTTCTCTTATTAGTAAACTGATGGGTGGATCCGAAGCTATAGGTCGAATTACTATATAAAGAAAAGTTTATAACTAAAGGACTTCTTGTTCGAGTAGGAAGACTTCAATTTTTCTCGTTCCTTCTCTTTGATAAGAAAATGAATTTGAAATGATATAAATTCCTCTTCATTCTATTGTGCTCTGCGAAGGAACTGCTAAGCATACTTTTGTGGATCCAAACTTCTTTGTTCTTTCTAAGTCTTCTTCTCGCATAGAAGAATGCAACTGTTGCAAAAATCAAGATTTGAGTAGTAGGCGGCACCCCCTCTTAGTTTTGAGTAGGCGGAACCATTCTGTTTTGGTTCTTCTCCACATTCTTACCAGGAGGAATTTGCCTATAATTTTTTGAACTAATATGTTGATATAGAAAGATCTCCTGATTTCTTCACCGCTGGTTCTCATGTCATTTTCTTGAAAAGATTATTAGATCACCGTGGGACACTTTCAAATGAGTAATGCTAACCATTCCATTATTCACACAAACCCTTCGATGACTTATCGGCTGCCTTGCTTGAGGAATAGTTTCACAAAAATGGAGTAGTAGGCAGCACCCCCTCTTAGTTTTGTGTAGGCGGAACCATTCTGTTTTGGTTCTTCTCCACATTCTTACTGGGAGGAATTTGCCTATAATTTTTTCAACTGATATGTCCATATAGAAAGATCTCCTGATTTCTTCACAGCTGGTTCTCGCATCATTTTCTTGAAAAGATATTAGATCACCGTGGGACACTTTCAAATGAGTAATGCTTACCATTCCATTATTCACACAAACCCTTCGATGACTGATCAGCTGCCTTGCTTGAGGAATAGTTTCACAAAAATGGAGTAGTAGGCAGCACCCCCTCTTAGTTTTGTGTAGGCGGAACCATTTTGTTTTGGTTCTTCTCCACATTCTTACCGGGAGGAATTTGCCTATAATTTTTTCAATTGATATGTCCATATAGAAAGATCTCCTGATTTCTTCACCGCTGGTTCTTGCGTCATTTTCTTAAAAAGATATTAGATCACCGTGGGACACTTTCAAATGAGTAATGCTTACCATTCCATTATTCACACAAACCCTTCGATGACTTATCGACTGCCTTACTTGAGGAATAGTTTCACAAAAATAGAGACGAACCAGAATAACATCTGATCTTGTTTATGGATTAAGTGGAAAAGGGATATATGAGGTTATTCAACTCATTTATAACGTAAGTGGGTAAGGCCTTCACATAAAGAGAAGGAATTCTAGGTCAGTGCCATCCCCGCTTCGCTTATTTTCTTTAAAAAAGAAGAAAAGAAAAACCAGTAGTGCCGCCTCCGATTCCTTCTCCATCTGCCCTGCCCATTCTGTGGCTACTATTTAATTAAAAGGTATTTTTCCTATTGCTTCCAATAGCTAGGCAACTGAGTCTGTCTGCTTTAAACCAACTAGATCTACTGATTCCTCCAAAGGAGCTTCCTCTGCTTCGAGATATGCTTTAGATTTCTTACATATTGCGTGAAATTGCTTTTCCTTTATTACTAAACCTATTGCCTAAGACCATCCCTCAATCTCTACTATCCTAACTCTGCTCTAGCTCTAGGACAGTACGGGGAAGACTTCCTATAATAAAGGAGGAAAGGGGAGATATTCATTAAACCAAAAGCCAACAAAAGAACCAGAAACAATACAGTCAATGATCAAGGTACTAAGACCAAGACAGTCATTAAAGCAGTAAGAGTTGAACCAGAAGGCATTTATTAAACCAACAAAACATCACTCTGGCTTACAGTCACCAAGGCATAGAAGAGGTTATGCATCTTGTCAATAATGCATTGATAATTCCAAAGGTGTATTGTCTATGCTAACTACTATAAGAACAGAAATCCAAATGTGTTGAGCATATTAAAAACCCAACATTCTATTGACTACTATGTGCAGAGATTTTATCAGTCTATAGCTACTACTATTTTGCCATCAATTTGCTACTAATTTGCCAATTGATTTGCTAGGGTTTTGTCATAGTTTAAAATATTGAAAAATTGGATGTTTTGCTACTTAATTAGCTTTTGATTGAAATATTTTTCCTATGTAGGAAAAATATAAAATGAATAAAATTAAGAATAATGAGAACAATTCATCTTGAGTAACCCTCATAAGAGAAATGTCAAAGGACAAAAAAAAATAGAAAGAATTAAAAAGGATGCATGAAATGGATTTGTAGAGTGCAGCTTATCTCTTGAATCAACAAAGATTAAGGAATCGGACATGGGAAGTAGGCAAAGAAGTGAAAAATCTCAATGTTTGGGTTTGCGGTTCCCATTTGAAACTGCTGATCAATGAGCATGTTCTTATCAATTTGAATGAGCTTGAAAGTTCCAATGATGATGACACTGATAAAGATCATTGATTTTCTTTTGATTTTAATTGCATTGCTTAGAGAATTAAATTAATTAAGAGGTTATGAAAGGAAGGTCAAACTGGTAATGTTAGTTTTAGGAAGCGAGAGGAACCACTTTAATTCTTTGATTTATAGCTCTTGGCTTATAGTTCTTATTTTAACAGGATCTATTTGATATTGAAGCTTTACATTCACAGGACCTACAAAAGTGTGGTGTGAGTTGAATGCCAGGAGGCCAAATTTTCATGAGGTGGTTCCAAATTCGTTCTTTGATCTTGTAGACAAGTTCTTAATATATTCTTAGGCTTCTATTACTAAAACAATGCCATTAATTGATGTAATCTATGAGAATGAGATGGCTTATGAGAGTGATAGTACTAGTGACAAGAATGCTTAAGGAGGCAAATTAAAATATAACATTTTATGTATGTAATTAAAGGATGTTTAATTAGGAGTTGTCCCATCTCTTTACAAGTGTTCCTTTTGGGGGAGGGGGGGGGGGGGGGGTTGTGTTTAATAGGAATTCACTATTTATATAATTATATATATTTGGATATATATATATATATATATGTAGTTATATATGATGCAAGTACATAAAAAAACAACCCAACTAGAGAAGTCATTGGAAGGACTTAAATGATTTGTAATCTTTTTAAAAGAAATTAGAAAGATGATTTTCTAAAATAGCCTTTAAAACTAGGTGTATGCGAATTGATATGAACCATTGATCAATAATCGACAGTGAATATGAGTTTTCTAGCAACTTGTTAATTGTCTAATTTTCTATCCATGGAAAAAATAAATAAATAATCAAACCAACAATCTAAATGGCTGAAATCACATGATTACATTTAATGATCAATGACAAGAAAATAAATCTACGTTTAATATTGGTTCTCATTTGATATAAGAAAGATCTTAATGTTGATTAAAAAGCACTGTTTCTAAAGACTATTCAAGGTTCCATCTTTAAAAATGACATTCTTAAAGACAATTCAAGCTTTCACCTTTTACATTTTTAAGACAATTTGAGGTTCTGTCTCAGAATGATGAGTACCATACACATCTGCCTTCAAAATTTTGGTATTGAACTCACCTATTCTTCTCTCTTATGTTTCCATTTTTATATATTAGATTGAATTTTGACTATTGGATGGCCAAACAAATGTGAATTTGACCACCAATTACCGTTAACTACCCGTATACCATCAATCCATTCATCTAAAACATGGATTGGGTTATTGATCATGGTTAAAGTTATTGGCATGCAAAATTAAAATTTTATAACTACATGATTGAATTGTGCCTTGATTTGAACCATTGATCAATAAACCAACTATGCATATATGAGTTTTCTAGTAAGTGGTGAATTGTCTGATTTGCTATCCATGGTTCAGCAATCTAAATGATCAAGATTGAGATTTTATATTTAATGATCAATGAAATTTAAATAGATCTATTATTAATATTGGTTCTCATTTCATCTAAGATAGATTTGAACTATCGATTAAAAAGTGATGTTTTTAAAGATCGTTCAGGTTTCCATCTTTAAAAATGACATTTTTAAAGATGGTTCAAGCTTCTATTTTTTAAAATGCTTCTATCTTTAAAAATGGAATTTTTAAAGATGGTTCAGGGCTCTATCTTGAAAACGACGAGTACTGTACATGCCTGCCTTAAAAATGTTTGATATTAAACCTGATATTTCCCTCCCCTAGTTACTATTTTTATAGTGAGATTGAATTTTGACCATTGATGGTAAAAAAAAAAAAGAATCTGACCACCAACTACTATTGGCTACGCATATACCATAGATTTGAATGTCCAAAATATGGATTGGGTCATTGATCAATGATTAAAATTACTGGTCTACGAAATCAACAATCCATAACTGTGCATATCAGTGATACTAAATGTATGTACATTGATCTAAATTGTTAATCAACAATCAATGGTGTAGATTTGAGCTTTTTGGCAAATGGTGTGTTGTCTAATTTCCTATCCATGGTTAGAATATCATAGCAATATGAATGATCGAGATTGCATGATTATGTTTAGTGACTAATGAGAAAAAAACATGCCTGTGGTTAATATTGATTCTCTTTTGAGCTAAGAAATATTTGAAAAGTTGATTAAAAGGTGATGTTTCTAAAGATGGTTCAGGGTTCTACCTTTAAAACAATGTTTTTAAAGACATTCATGCTTTCATCTTTAAAACTACATTTTAAAGATGATTTAGGGTTCCATCTTAAAAATGACAAGTATTGTATGTGTCATCCTTTGAGTTACCATTTTTTATATATTGGATTGAATTTTGACCTTTAGATGTCTGGAAAAGTATGAATCTAACCACCAACTACTATTGGCTACACGTATACCAAAGATTCAACCATCCAAAACACAGACCGAGTTGTCAATCAATGGTTAAAGTTATTGGTTTGCAAAATCAATCATATATAAATGTTCTAATCAATGATAATAAATGCATGTTCAATGACCTGAACCATTGATCAATGATATGAATCTAACTTTTCAAACAACTAGTGAATTGTCTAATTTTATATCCATGGCTAGAAAATTAGATCAGCAATCTGAATATCCAAGATCTCATGATTATGTTTAATGATTGATGACAAAAAAATGGATCTATGGTTAACATTGGTTCTCATTTGATATAAGAAAGCTTTGAACCATCAATTAAAAAGTAATGCCTCTAAAGATGCTTCAAGGTTTTGTCTCTAAAAACATTGTTTTAGAGGCAGTTCAGGATTCTATCTTGAAAAAATGTGTATCGTATCTGTCTGCCTTAAATATTTTATTGCATAAAACTACCTATTCCCCACTCCCTCTCCTTCCCATCAATCCCTCATACCATAGCATTCTTCCTCCCTTTATAACTCTCTCTCTCTCTCTCTCTCTCTCTCTCTCTCTCTCTCTCTCTCTCTCTCTCTCTCTCTCTGGATCCCTCATCTTCGAAAAAACCTGATGACCTTCATCAGTGACTAGGTAGTTTTCTCTCTCCCCCTCTCTCTATGCACCATCAACCATTGATTTACAAGTAGGTGCTCTAACCCCACCAATTTCAATATTTCCACTAAGATTTTAATTAAATTTATGATGATTTTGGTTATACTATATGTTAAATTTCATATCCCCAAAGTAATGGGATGATTGATATGAGTTTTATATGCTTCAAATCATGCTTAATTTACTGCTTTAATTTGATGTGTGAACCTTTGAAGTTGTGATCAAATGTGATGTTTTATTACTATTTAAGATGGTGTGAAAATACATGATTCAATTGTAAATCTTGATTATTCAAATCTTTGATTTTTATAAGTGAAAATTTACATGTGTTGAACATATCTTTAAATGTCAAAATCATTCACTTTTGTAAATATGAATCTTATGGTTTTTGATGGAAACGGGTGACTTCTAGCATGGATTTTTAAGCATATGTTTTTAGGTAAGATTTTCATGATTGGAAACATGAAAATGTGTATTGGATTCTCTAGTTTTAAGATGTATTGGAGGAGGAACGGATTGTTAAACCAGTTGACCTATCCAGTGCACTTTGTGACTAATTGAGTTTTTGACACACGAGTGACCCCCTAATCAGTTGGCACACCTAGAGGACCCTTGAGTAATTAGTGTACCAGATAAATCTCTAATTCGTTGACACATTCAATGGACTGTCCAATGTATAGTGCACCAGATGACCTATCTAGCACTTAGAGCTCCAGATGGCTAGTTTGGTACATGATGCTCCAGTCAACTCTTTTGGCACTTGGGGCTACAGTTGGTTTGAGTGGCATCTATTGCATTTGTTGACCTCTCTAGTATTTGGTGCATTTACACTCAGTGAATGAGCTATCCATGACTCACAGTTCATTGTAGTTTATTTAGCAATGCCCATGGTACACAAGCAATGTGCATGACACATGAGTAGTAAGCATTGGACCTTGATTAGTGAAATGATTTTCTAAACAATGTACTTTACATGGAGACAATGGCTGGCTGAGTGAGGGCAATCACCATAGTGCATTGTGCACAAGCTAGTGTGCATGATGCACTAGCTATGCACATAGCACTTTGGGCATGGTGCATCTTACACAGAATATGTGTGTAACACTCATTTGTTTGGATTTTCCTTTGGTTTCACGTGTTTTGTGCACTTGAGATAGTGTAATTGATGAGGTGCATATGGTTTAGATATTTGAATTCCTTAGGTTAAATTCTAAGAAAGTTACCAATTAAAAAAATGCAGTATTAATCTCTTTTTCTCTTAGTTTATTAATGTTTTCTCTACTTTGAATTGTGCATGGAAATGGTACTCTAATCAATTTCTACCCATTTGATATCTATTAGATAATAATGCATAATAGCTAATCCCTATGATTTGGTGTTGCTTGCACTAAATAGAAAATATCTGCATGCAATAATTAATAATTTTGTGTATTTTCCAAATATTGGTGTATGGGCACTAATGTTAAGGATATTTATTTGCTTTTGCATGTTCTATAAGAAGTTCTTACAATTCTTAAGAACAATACACTGGAAAAGAATTGTTTTTTTATAATCTATTGCAAAAAAAATTCATTTTAGAATGATAATGAATGAATTATTGAACATATTAAATGTAGAAATGAGTTTTGGTGCATTTGTTTTGAATGAAATGTTTTGCCTTGTGCAGAAAAAATGGAATGTGAAGAACATCAAGAATATAAAGAGCACTCCAACCTAAACATCTCTCATAAAATAAAGGACAAAGGGTGAACAAAAATAAAAAAGATTATTAAGAGAAAGTCAAAGGGAATAAAAGATGGAGTCAAGTAAAATAGTAAAGGACAAGAGATAGGTGAGAGTGCAGTATCTTATATCATTTACCTTTGCTATATAATAAGAAGCATGGTGCCTATTATGATTAATAATTGGTGACATTTCTCCAATAATAAAAGATTCAATATGAAAAATGGTGAAGGTATGTAAATGCTCTACGTTTCATAATATAATGTGTACCTCATCGTGTTGTTTTCAAATAGAGTAACGTACTTAAGGTAAGTAAATACTCTATATTACATAATATAATGCGTACCTCATCATGTTATTTTCAAATAGAGTAATGTACTTATTTGTACTTTATAGTTTGCCTTTGACATACCTAATGATAAGAAGATGTGTACTTTGTAAAGATTTGGTGAGTGAACAATGGAGAAAATGAAAGACCTACCTTGCTTGTAACTACATACTTCCAAATGTTGATGATCTGTCAAGGCTATATAGATTCCTAACATTTATGCTAACATCATTGCTTAGGATGTGTGGAATGAATTAGTAAAGTGTTGCCTACCTCCTAAATTTGAGGTATATGCTAAACTAATATTTGATTGAATTAATTATAACATTTAATTCAGCTTAATTATGAACATTTCATTGCATCAAATGTATAAGTAAAGAGTGCTCAAGGGATAAAAGTGTGTGCGATCAATCATATGCAGCACTACCTCTTTAGGTTGGGCTATACTAGGTTGGAAGAACATCAAGCAAGTATATGTGAGAGTTCAGTTCTATCTAATTCTATCAGTGTTATATTTGATTACTTAACTTTGTTATCTCCCTTAGCAGTAAAAGAAAACTGACACGATGAATTCACATGAGCACCATCCTATGGAAAATGGAGCCTTCACAATAGGGTAATGCCAAAACCTTTAAAAATGAAGCTACTTCACATGCTACATCTCTAATCATAAGTGGTTGATGTGCCCACCCTTGTTTTGTTTTTAGAATATAATAGAATAATATAGATCAATTAATAGAATTGATAGTGTTCTTATAATTAATTGTTCAAGAAGAGTTGACCCAAGAAACAACATCTATAGGGACTCTAAGCAACACTTAGGATGGCATTTACTATAGGGCTTTGGACAACAAGGAGGAGCATGCTACTTGAGTAAGGGGCCAAGGGTGTGGTGTTTTTCCTCCCATATTCTTTCATTGGGAAGCATCTCAATCTAGCTACAAGGCCTATAAGCAGTTAAAAGTGCAACTTTGAATGAGTTACACAAGGATTTAAAGAGGGAAATAATGGGAGAGTTACAAAGTATGAGAAATCAAAAGATAGCTTCTCTTACCCTTAGGCCTCATTTTCATATCAGTCACAATTCTCCTATGGAAGAAGATAAGCAACAGAAACATGCGCCATCTAAGAGAGAAATTTTGGCCAAGGACGTATACATATGTAGGCATGTTTAGATTTTCATTATCCAATTAATTCCTTACCTCATCTATTCTTATGTATAAAGTATTTTTTATTTACATATGGATCAATGCTTAATGGCTTTGATAAAATTGAACTGGTACTAATATTTGCATTTATTTTCATGATAAAATTGAATGTCTTCATTGAACAATTTTATATTGATTAATATTTTTTGCAACTTTATAATTGTCTAAGGATCAATTGGAAGTTCTAGCGAACATGCCTCTAAGCTTGAGGTCCCTTTATGAACTCATCAATGAAGATAAGGTAATCAACCCTCTATTAATATAGCTCAAAATGTTGATAATGACACAGTTGAAGTACCATTTATAACAAAGGACCTTGTAGGGTTTGTAAATGGGATGAACTTGAATATGTGCACATTTGCTCCTATATCAAGTATGCATTGCTTTGATAAGAACCTTTGAAATTATGTGTTAATCAATAATGAAAGTAATGATTATATCTTTTCTATGCATACCTTCATGATTAAATATAGACATTAAAGGTCAATGGCATTTATAAATTCATTGACCACAATGTGATTTGTGGAGCAAGGGAGTAATGGTCCATGGAGAGGATAGTGGACCATATTCTACTAGGTTTTTTGCTGCTCAAAGGGGCATTCCTTGATGATTCCCTATAATAGTGGGTAAATTTTAACATCCTATCTTTCCAAATAATGTTCTACATATAAAATTTAAGGATTGTAAACTTACTTGTAATTTATATAATTGTGTTTATACATCTCATTTGATATAGATTGTTTTTTATGTGCATGCACATTTTTATTCTTGTGGAGCACACATTCATGCCTTGCTGATGAAAATCATAAATAAGTGTTTCTTTTCATGTATTATAATAGTGTAATATTAGCTAATAATTAATCTTTTATTGAAATTTAATGCATTTGAATTATAAATTTGAACTTCACGGTTGAGATGAGCTCAATGAAGCAAGACTAAAAACTCACTTCGAAGAAGGTTAAGGTAATAAAACTAATTAATTACTCTATTATATAAATTGAAGTTACAATTAGACGTGATTGATATTTATTGATTGTTTTTGTTTTCATTGTTGTGCAGTGCCCTAGATAACATTCTAATTGGGAGTGTGGTTACCATGGTTTGAGATACATGAGAATTCTAGAAAGTTAAGACACTTTACTGATCAACATCTTACATTTTTTCTCAATTTTTTATGAATTTTAGCTAAAAGAATGTGTCAAATAAATTAAATATGTTGTCTTGCATGCATTGGTGCTACCCAATTAGGGAAGCAGGGTTACTCCCAATTAGATCTAAACAAAATAAGATGAGAATGAGCTAAGTATGTAATGTCTTTTAATTATAACTTGTCTATACATACTTAACCATAAGAATACTTAAACTAATTTGAATATTATATATTTTTATATTGATTAATAAGCAACCAAATTTCTTCATTTATATGGATGCAAGCATCTTCTATTTTTCATTTTTCTCAAAGTATATGTGATTTGTTATTTAAACAATGGGATGAAGAGATGTTGGATTGTAGAAGTAAATGGCCATGTGTATAGAGAAGTGTGAGTGTAGGTACTTTGTGAATTTTATTTTATTTTCATATATTTAAATTTTTTATGTTGAATGTGATGTTGGAAGTGATTATGGATATTGTAATGAATGTGTGGCATGTGGATGTTGGTTTTTTTTTTTTCAAGTCATTGAGGATTGTAGGAAGAATGTAATAGTGGATACATATATGTACTTGTGAAGGTTTTTTTAATGTTTTTAAAAATTTTATGTTGGAAGTGAATGTGCATGATATTGATGTGAAGATTGCAGGAAAACTGTAATAGCAGGAAGATTACTGTCATTGAATGTGTACTAAAATTGTAATAGTGATGTATTATAGGTTAAAAAAATATAATATTTAATAACATTTTAAAGATAGTTTCTCAAAACTGTCTTAAAAAGTATGCATTTTTTAAGATGGTTCTAATAAATCATTTTAAAAACCTAAAACACTTTTCTTAAAGTCTATATACTTTTTAAGATGGTTCCGAGAAATTGTCTTAAAAAATTAGACTTTTTAAGACGATTATGTGAAACCTTCTTTAAAAGTATGTACTTTTTAAGATGGTTTTGTAAATCATTTCAAAATATATATAATTTTTAAGATGAATCTAAAAATGTCTTCATTTCAACCAATTCCATAAGAAGGATGAAAGAAAGACAGTTTCAAAACCATCTTAGGTATATGTTTATAACCGTCTTAAAAACCCTCCATTGCCCCCTCATTCGTCTTCCCAATTTTCTTAAAAACACCTAATCTTTTGCACAAGAATCAAAATATTGATGTCTGAATCTTGTTGTCAGGTTTTGGTGAGGTACTGACCATAGTGGTAGAAACCCACACATTCATCTTTCCAATTTTTCTTCAAAGCTCCTAAAACCAAAATCCCGAAAATTTTACCCTCCATGTGGTGATTATTGAACTTCTTTGCTAGTTTAGAAATTCTGATACAAGTTCTTTGCTGAGACAAAGACCACAATATCAGACCATTCTCCTGATCTAATGATAAAGACAAATAGGGTTAGCTTGCTATTTGTATTGCTTGTATTCTCACAAGTACTTTAAAAGGAGATATGATTCAATTATGTGGCTTTTAGGTGACTCTACTTCCCATTCTTGATTTGATCCAAGAAATCAAAGTTAAATCCATCTCACCAACCTGTTTGCCGTGTTGCACATGTATGGTCTCAACTAGGATTGTAGACAGAAGTAGATTTTTCTAAAGTGTTCGTGTTTGATTTTCTTTCTTTTATAAATTTTTGCCTTAATTTTTGGTTTCCATTTTGCATTTTAAATTACTGGGCATCTATTCATTGTCCCAACGCATGAAACTTACTGCGTGACAAAACGGCCCATGCGCATTTCAAAATAAGCACGCAGATATATCCACCCCAACTATAATTGCTTGGGGTAGAAATCAATTACCCGTACCCATGATGCAGTAGAAGTTTGTGACCTGAGGTGGGTTCGAGGTAGGCAAGTCAGTGAGAAAATTCCACGGGTCAACTTGCATTTTTCACATATATTCATATATCAAACATGCTCATAATTTGTTTTTATACCTCTCAGTGGTAGAAAAAGTATATTTTTATAAATTCAGATGTAACTATAATAATAATAATAATAAATTAAATAAAAAAATTTCTTGCATACTTAAAAAATAAAAAAGAATATATTAATACTTATGAAGAGATACTAGCATTGTCCCATCCCACCTTGCCCATAAAAAATATCGGCGAGGATAGTCCAAGGTAGATTTTTTACAATCTGCCCAACCCAAGAGTAGGTTACAAAAACCAGCTCTCACCCCATTGTCATCCTAGTTATTCAAAGCAACTTAAAGGTGTAAAAAACAAACAAAACAAAAACAAAAATGATTTCTATTTAAAAGACGCTTGACTCGACCTATTCATCAGGGACCTAAGGGCGCCCCGAAACTGAAGAAAGAAGAAGACGACGACCAAAACAAAAACCAGAATTAGTTGAAGAAGAAGAAGCTCGTCAGACCAAGAATTTGCAGCACTCTATGGCCAATCTTCCAGTCCAGAAGAACACCCTATACGTTGGTAAGCATCCATGCCCGTGTCCATCCATCTATATGTATACAACCATGAGTGCATAATAGATGTATTTGGTTTTTTCCATGTTGATCAGGTGGACTTGCAGAGGAAGTAAATGAATCGATATTGCACTCAGCGTTCATACCCTTTGGAGACATCAAAGACGTGAAAACCCCTCTTGATCAAGCGACCCAGAAACACAGATCCTTTGGGTTTGTAACGTTTCTTGAGAAGGAAGATGCAGCTGCAGCTATGGATAATATGGACAATGCTGAACTGTATGGAAGAGTACTTACGGTGAACTATGCGTTGCCTGAGAGGATTAAGGGTGGAGAACAGGGATGGGCTGCACAACCCAGTAAGTCCAAAACACAAAACCCTAAACCTAGTTTCGATTAGAAAATTTCCTTGTTATTTGTGTCTTTGGCTTTATTATTTTGTGGGTCTAGTTGTATTATCTGGGCCAAAAGACTTTTGAAAATTTGCATAGGCTTTTCGTGCTTACTGAATTTTTAAAAATTTTGGTTCCACAATTTTTTCGTTCCTTTGTTCCCCTAATATTTATGTTAACGGACACACACACACACACTCTCTCTCTCTCTCTTTGGGAAAACAAAACAGAAATACTCTAATGGTAGAATAAGTTTCCTGGTTATGGTTGGGGTGTATTTAGGATGTATTGTTCTTTGTAGTAGGTTGCTGCTTTATGGTCTTCTCTAACTGGGTCTCTTTTAACTGTCCCACAAACCAAGAAACACATTCATGGTTATGACATTTCTTGCATCGTATTTCATCCCTTCGGGATTTGTCTCTAGAACTCTAGATTCTCTTATACCAGAACAGTGATTCTATCTGTAGTGAAAGAATCATGAGTTTGAGGGTTGATTTGTTGATGAGTTCTGGTGTATTTAGATTTGAGAACAGGGAGGATTAGGTTTTGGGAAGATTTTCACAAGGAACTCTCAGTCTTTGCCGTACCTACTCAAGTCTCTACAGGTTTTATCTGTGACAACGGGTTCATTGTTGCAGATTGCTTTGAGCTCATGTGTGGTGGTTGGTTTTCCGCTAGAGCTTAATGATTTCAGTTGGATGTTTTATATGCTTCCTGGTGAACTCAAACAGTGTTTGATATTGCAATAAGAAGATGTCCTGGAATTGGCTGTGGGTTCTCTTGGTAGTTTTTCAGCAGTGTCATTCTTTAGCTGTCGTGTGGTGGGCGATGATGCAACCTAGGCTTCCAAGAGAATCTCTGAACTGCCATTTCTTCAAAAAATGTTATATTTTGTTGAATGAAGAACTTCATTCTATCCATTGCAAATGTGTTGGAAGAATTTGGCTTCTAGAGTTGAACTGATTTAGGGTAAACTGGGTTCTCTCAAAACCTTTGGTTGCTCTTGAATGGTTAAAATGGCTGTCCTCTTCAGGAGTTTGACCAAATGCTTTTAGGCAAGCTGCTTCTCTCCATTTGAGGGTCTTTTCAGTGCTAGCAAGGAGGGAACTCAAAAGAATCATGGGTACAATATCTTCAATTGGGATAATTATACTTGATACTGTAAGTTGATTAGTTGGGTTATGAAGTGAGACTTGTGAGAAAATAATTCAGGTCTAACAAAGCAAGATGTGTTTAGGAAATAAAATGAGATGGTTGAAAGGAATACTAGTACAGAAATAGGATTGCAGAATGGTCTCTGTCACCTGATAATATGGTTATTAGTAATTTTAAACATTTACTTCAGGGAGTCATGAATATAAGATCATCCTGGCATTCTCCTATCCTAAGAAATAGGAATATAGGTGAGGACTGTAAATAGGCTGTAGCTCTTCCATAATGAATTTTTAATTTGATTGCTCGAGTAGTTTCTCAATATCTGGAATTCAGTTATTAGTGCATGTTATTGTCAGATGATACAGTGTTCACAGACCCTGAGGGAAGATTTTGTTTACCTCCTCAGGTATGATAACCCTGTTGTTGAGAGGATTATGGAGTTCTAGCTCTTTGCTAATGTCTCATTTTAGGACAAAATTAACCATTATAGAGATTTATTACGAGATTTTTCCTTTGTGATTTTGCCTTTGGGTTTTCTAGGGTTCAAGTTTTGACCACCATGTCTGTTACGTCCTTGCTTTGGATTACAGGTAATTGGAGTTTGTTTTAGTTGAACTTCTTTCCAACTATTGATCTTTGTAGAGAACAGAGTCAGCAGACACTAGCTGTGAGACTATTAAGTTATTCTTTTGTTTTCGAGTTTTAGTATCTGAACTGGAATATCTGTCAGTTACTTCTTCCATGATGGATGAGTTTTGACTTGTGAGGCTTCAAGGCAGCACGTGCTGATTCTGACATGAATTTATTGCTCCATGTACTTCAGTTTGGGCAGATGCTGATACATGGTTTGAGCGCCAGCAGCAGGAAGAAGAAATGCAACGGTTACAAGCTGAAAATCGTGCCACCATGCAAGCTGCAGAGGAGTTACATAGAAAGAAATTGGCTCAGGAGCGGGAAGGGGAAAAGGAGGAAGAAACCGACACTAAGAGTGATCCTATGGCTGTAGCAGAAGTGGAGGCTCTTAAACAAAGTGCCTAGTTAGATATAAGAAAGAATAGAGAAACATGGTATTGTTGGCAGAGGTGGGATGCTTCTGTATTTATATGCTATTCTACTGCTGTTTTGGGATCTTATGTAATGTTCATTGATAGAAAGCAGATATCCTTGTTATGTCTGTTAATTTGCTTTTGCTTATGGAAAACAATTTTCCTAGGTAACTGTCGTATTATTATCAATCTTTTAACCAACTTAATGACTCAAAAAAGTCAAATGGCCTTTAATATTGGAATGACTCTGAATCTCGGAAATGATTGGGTCGAATGTTTAACAATATAGGGTAATTCGTTCGGTCCTTTGTCTTAATAGAGCTGTCTGGTTAGCATTGAATATTGGGAAGATGAAAAACATTTCCCACTTACTCTTTTTCTAGCACTTGCCTTGCCATCGAATGTTTTCTTTTCTGCTACTTGTCACAGGAAAGTCCTTTAAACAAGATAATGCACTTTTGTTCACCTTTCTCCTCGTTGACAAGAAGTTGTAATTATGACGACTGTGAAATAGCTAAATTACTGAATTTCTCATGTCTACCTGTAGACGGGAATTATTTTGGAAGGTATGTAGCACAACTTGTATCCCTGCATCATGACACAAACTGTTAACTGTTTGGGGCTCATATTTGTGCACCCAAGACAGAGAAAAGAAATGCAGCCAGGAGAAATTGTAAAGAATAGTGACTGGTGGAGCCTTTATTTGATGGGGCTGTTTGGGCCTGCTGCAGAAGAAAGAAATGATTCCTTTGTGGTTTGAAGCACACGGGAAAAAAGTCTCTACAAGGAAATTATGAGAGGAACAGATTTTTATGGCAACCAAAATAACCTATGATTCTCATGCAATTCAAATCCGACTGATGCAGCCCTCAGCCTCTTGGATCTCTGCTCGTCTTAGCTAAATGCTAATAGGCTCTTTTTTTCATTTTAGGGTTCTATTGTTGTTGTTAAAGTTGTGTGTGTGTGTGTGTGTGTGTGTGTGTGAGAGAGAGAGAGAGAGAGAGAGAGAGAGAGAGAGTCCATTAATGCAAATTACTGGGCCACTTTGATGGCACCAATCATGTCAAGAGACAAAGCAATCAGCAGGCAAGTTATGAGAAAGGGGTGTTGAGAATGACTTACTGAACTAAAATTAGCAAAGACTACAGCCAACATGGATCTCTAGATGTGACAATAAGAAGCCTCCTCTTCTACTATCTTCTTCCTCCACTGAAGAATTTCTACATGAAGGGTACAAGATATAAGCAAACGCACGTAAAGGGAACAAGGTCGCATATGCCTTAGCTTGTGAGGCAGCTACATGAAAGATCTCTAGCATAGCGTTAGTGGCTTTTGAGATGAAACAAGCTGACATGAGGTGAGGTGAGGTGAGATGATATGATGTCTAGCTTAAGATGACTAAATTTGGCATGAGATGACTGAAAATTCAACTTAACTGTGAGTTAAGATATGCTGATTTTTATCTCAAGCACCACTAATAGTGAGATAAGAAGATACTATTTCATCTCAGCTCAAGCACTAGTAATAATGATACGGTCCATGTCATCCCATATCATATCAGGTCATCTCATCTCAAGCACCATGAAAACCCCTTTGAGAGTTTTCTTTTCGCTCTCTAAAACAAGAAAAGAATGTAAGCTCGCTCCTTATGTTGCTTCACACAACATAGCTTTTCCCGTTTTCGAGTTCTAGAATGGAGCTTTCTTCCTGATACAGTGCGCAAAAGAAGAGTTCTTGCGGTTGCTAAGCAACTTTTAGTAACACTAAAAGAAGAGTTCATTTCATCTGCTATATAATTCGTTAGATGCTTATGATTTTTCTACACTTCAGAGAGATCTCAATTGCTTAATTTTGTAAGAAGATCTGGCCTAACGATTACTTAACAGAACAAGAAGAACGGACAGGAAATGATACAGTTGTGCTAATGATATATTGGTCAGCTACCTTCTTTTGGAATTGAAAATAAAAGCCCGATTAGCCTTTCTAATTATAAAATCATCAGAAAATTCTCTTTCCTTTGTCATAGTTACAGCCAATACTATCTCCCAATTTTCTTCTTGTAACTGATTAACCATAGGTTTGTATATCAAGAAAGTATGCCGTCCTTGTCCTTCTGAATACCTTTTCAGTGTTTTTACTGTGTTTTGTTATGAGGTCTTATGCTAGATGCAAACAGCCACCAAACCCAGAAAGGAATTTGACAAACAGTACTTTTCAAGCTTTCAGATCCCTGAATTCGGTCGAAATGTCCATATCCAATGCGGACTGTTTACTTTTCCTTGAAATCCACCTTTGAAATTGGAAAGGCCACGTCTAAAGAAAGAAGAGAGATCCCTCTTCGTCGAGATCAATGCCCATACATACTGTAAATGCGAAAAATGTGGTCGCCTATCTCAGCTTAGGCAGCGGTCGTCAATTAAAACCGTCAACAAAGTTATAAGATTATGTCTTCAGAATTTCCATTGGGAAAGTGAATATGAATAAAATCTGACTGCAGCAGGCTAAAAGTATGAACATTAGCATAATACAAATATTAGGTAGATGCGACTAGTTTATTCGTGATTTGAATAAAGTAATACTTATTTAATTGGAAACTTCTGGTCCTAAGGATATTAATTTATCAAGATCGGGTTGTATACAATGTTACATAACCATCTTTGGCTCCAGACTTCTATGCTTAATAAATTTGTAAAAGAAACCAAGATTAAAATCAAAGTACGATTAGTTCAACTTTCTACAATACTCAGATTCTGATATTGAACTAGACGTTGTTTTACTTGATCATATTCTTATCAGACTTTAATGGTTAATAAATTTATAAAAGAAACCAAGATTAATATCAAAATACGATTAGTTCAACTTTCTACGATATAAAGATTCTTATATTGAACTAGATGTTGCTTTACTTAATCATATTATTATCAATTTCTTAATTAATCAACGTTAGTTGGGCACTTTAATTTGAGACCAAATACAGTAGTCTTCAAACATCTGAAATTTTCCCGCGTGTTATTCTTATTTCTTCTATAAACAAATTGCTTCAAAACAGAGGAACTGAAACAGAGGACATAAAGGCAAGAGATATATCATTCTCAGAACCCAACAACTAGTTGGTGGATCTTTACCTATTCATCCTTATCATTTCAATTTCCTCTCTTGTCCTTAAAATCTCTTAACTCCATTGAATCTCTCCTGGTCATAGGTCTAATTTGTTGGGAGAAAGCACTTTTTCCAGTGGACTCAGGATGGGCGTGAACAGATTTGACGACCCAGTTCACAGAAGTCCTGAGAAGAGCAATGGGGTCACTTACCATCCTCATTCTCAACATTACAGCCTTTCAGAGCTAAGATTTTCCGTCTCTGCTTTCATCTTTGTTGCACTTTTTGCTAGTGCTGGTAAGACTAGTAGCATTCTAGTGCTGAAAGTTTTTAATTTCCTGTTGGACATTCGAAATCAATTTGAAGGAGAGCCTTGGAGTAAGGTAAAGTTGTGTGTGACCTTGAGGTCATGGGTTTGAGGGGTGGAAACAGCCTCTTGCAAAAATGCAAGGTAAGGCTGCATACTATAGACCCTTGTGGTCCTCCCCTTCCCTCAACCCCACATATGCAGGAGCTTCCCCTTTTTTTACATTTGAAATCAATTTGCTTATTTTTCTAATTTCTTTCTTTTTGGGTGAACCATTTTTCTAATTTGTTGTGTGCTTTGCAAATTAGATGCATATGATCCATTGGATCCAACCGGGAACATTACAATCAAATGGGATGTAATGTCTTGGACCCCAGACGGCTATGTGGTCAGTTATCTCTCAACTTGCTCTGGACTTCGAACAAATGCGAATTCTAGTTGCAGATTGTTCTTCATCTGTTTACTTACAGATGCATATAGTTAATTACATCAGTGGAACAGTCTTAATTTCTTTGATCAGTTACTATAATGTAAATCAGTAATATAAAGACCAAGCAGTTATCTTCTGCTTCATCAATCTCAACGGAAGAAAAGTCGATATTTATGCAATAGGAAAGGCATACATAAAAATAAAAATGTACCTCATTGAGAATGTATTGTTAATCATCTAACATTTTAGAAAGATAAAAACAATCCACCATTAATTGTGAAATTATATTGTTAACAGCAGTTCAATCGAATCTTGTTCCAGGCGGCGGTAACGATGAACAATTTCCAAATGTATCGACATATCATAACCCCAGGATGGACATTAGGGTGGACTTGGGCTAAGAAAGAAGTGATCTGGACTATGGTAGGTGCCCAGACTACGGAACAAGGGGACTGTTCAAAATTCCAGGGAAATGTTCCACATTGTTGCAAGAAGACTCCAACTATAGTGGACTTCCTCCCAGGAGTCCCATACAATCAGCAATTCACCAACTGCTGCAAGGGTGGGGTACTTGGATCCTGGGGACAAGATCCGTCTGCTGCGGTTTCGGCCTTTCAGGTGAGTGTTGGGCAAGCCGGTACCTCGAACAAAACAGTAAAACTGCCCAAGATGTTCACTTTGCTCGGCCCAGGGCCAGGATACACCTGTGGTCCTGCAAAGATCGTGCCGTCAACAACCTTCTTCACGCCGGATCGTCGTCGGAAGACTCAAGCATTGAGTAAGTTTCCTGACTTTGATATTCTTCTTGGAGCATTTGGAGTTCTTGTGAAGAAATGGAAGACTTATCATCCGTTCAGCTTTTGTAAGATAGACTAATTCAAGGAAAGAATGATTCAAGGCTATGTGACCTGCTCTGCCTGCATTGCATTAGATTAATTCTATTCCTGGGTGACCAGAACCATTCATTTTGGTGCGTGGTGTAGTTGATTAAAATCAACCATTTTTCCGGGTACTTTTACCTGCATTCCATTAGATTAGGTCCATCTGTGGTTGGTCAGAATCATTTTGGTCCGAGTCTGGGAATGAATTACCCTGATCCAGCCGGGTACTTTTACATGTATTCCATTAGATTAGGCCCATCTGTGGTTGATCAGAATCATCCATTTGGTTGAGTCTGGGAATGAATTACCCTCATTCAATATCACTCTTACCAGATGATCATTCCATCACCGATATAATTTTGGTGACCGAGTATAAAAGCACCTCAATGTTTGTCATTGTATCCTAATGTTTACTTCCATCAATTGGTGAAGATCATAAGATTAGAGTGGATTTTGGGTCAGGATTGAATGATCTAGATTGACCAAGGAAAGAGCAGGAATGCACTGTAGTGTGCCTCATTATTTAGATGGTTCATTTCTGTTAACTATTTTGTTTCTCGGACATGGAGGCTAAGACGAAATCCATTTTTTTTGCAGTGACCTGGAATGTGACTTGCACTTATTCACAGTTCTTAGCCAGGAAGAATCCAAGTTGTTGTGTTTCCTTCTCATCATTCTATAACGACACCATCATCCCTTGTCCTCATTGTGCTTGTGGTTGCCAGAGCAAGAACAACTGTGTCAAGTAAGCTCCCAACTCGACCTCGTCCATCCATCAAAACATGCCTACCGACATACTAAATGCATCTACACATACAGAGACATTTATGGAAGAAAATCTTTCATTCAGCCCATACAGAGAAACATGTAGGTTTGAATATCTATGCGAGTACATGAAATGCACGGAAGACTATGTAAGAATGTACAGCAATAATACATTATCTCCTCTCCTGAACAATAATTCCCTGCATAATGGGGGACATAGACAATATACACAGTACAGCTAACTGTATGTGACGGTCGATGGTATTGCAGAAGCGATTCGAAGCTGCTGAGTTTAGTGGGGATCAACACGCCGAGAAAGGACAACGCACCATTGTTGCAGTGCACAAATCATATGTGCCCGATCCGAGTCCACTGGCATGTGAAGCTCAACTACAAAGAGTACTGGCGAGTGAAGATCGCCATCACCAACTTCAACTACAGGCTGAATTACACACTGTGGACTCTCGTCGTTCAGCATCCAAATCTCAACAATATAACCCAAGTCTTCAGCTTCGACTATAAGCCTCTTGTTCCTTACCAGTCTGTAAGTAAGTAGATATGATCCCTTAATCATAATCATATATCACATCATGAGTATCTTAAGGGTTGGTTGTTTGGTGATTTTGTTGAGGGTGATTACAGGATTCTCTCATAAAACCTAAAGCCCTTCACAATGTGACTGCCAAGACTTGTGTGACCAAAATATGTTCCCTCTTTCTGCATTTGTTATAAACTAACTAAAACAGCCTTCTAAGTATATTCCAACGTATCATATTGGCATACGCCTAGGTGTATCCAAGGCTTTGCAAAATCTGGACCATCCACCTGATGATTTCCGCCTTGAATATGCTTTAAAAGCCACTCTCTGACGACAATATTAACAATTTGATCAATTTACTTTTGGCTGTGCAATGTGGTTTCTTGAATTACTCTCTATTAGCCACTGCAATCACCTGATTGAATGGTTAGTATCACACTTACAGAAACCCATGAAGAAGCTAAGTGGAGTTCTTCAATGCAAATAGGTACAGCAAAATGGGACACAGACAGCCAAAAACCATCCTTTCTTGGTTGAGTGGTACTAAGAGGACCCCTATAAATGTAGAACTAGAAACACATCCACGATTCAAATCCTATTTTTGAAAGAACGAGGTTCTTCAATGTTCAGTCTAACAAGTTTTTGGGAACCATGTATACAGATGATACTGGAATGTTTTACGGCATGAAGTTCTACAACGATCTACTCATGGAGGCCGGACCAGCTGGAAATGTACAGTCGGAGGTTCTTCTCCGGAAGGACCAAGACACATTCACTTTCAAACAGGGCTGGGCATTTCCTCGCAAAGTCTACTTCAATGGTGATGAGTGCATGCTACCACCCCCTGATTCCTACCCATTTCTTCCAAACTCAGCCAACATAAAAGCACCTTCCTTCTCAGCAGTCCTCGTCTCAGTACTTCTGCTGGTGATGGTCCTTGATTGATTGTTCGTGGAGCACTCAAGACAGATGAAAGTTCCAAAATGTTTATGCTATATAGGCGAAAAGCAGGCTGGTTTTGATTCCATAAGGTTTCATTTTGGACATGCAGAGAAGTCGGAGTCTCGCAGTAAGGCTTGGGTGTCTTTTACACCAGATTCAGATAAGAAAAGGTGTGTATATCTGTCTTCTAAATGCTTTACACTCGATTTAATATATTTGAAATGAAGAAATCATGTATAAAACTTCGAGAATAATTGCTTTCTGTTTGATTTTGTACACTGTTCATAGTTAACGGCAGGAATTCTTTCAAGACTTTAGAAGGCCAGTTCCCAATAGATAGATTATTAGAGGATTCCAACAGAATAAAGAGTTTTTAATAAATTCTACAATTGTTCATGGAGGAATTGCAAGGATCCATTTATTGCAAGAAGGCTATCTGTTCAGCAATTGAAAAGGACTCTGGCCACACAATCTCTCTTTCGTTTTCCTTCAAAGAACAACATGTATTATAGACGCAAGGATAAAAAGAAGACTAGGTAACATTCAAAGAAAAAAGGACATGCTATTGTGATCTCATGATCTCGTAGTAGATGATATTACCACGGACATACTATTGTACCAATAGGTCCAATGCCACTCCCGAAATTTCATCTCGAATTCTTCATTGGTATCTACATGTTTAACGACCTAATCACACTCAAAAGAGATGTATCCAATGGTACACAAGAATGGTGATGAAAATATCAATTCTTGAATCGGCTTGAGCCCACCCTATCCAGTTCGAAGGTGCTTTACTTCACAGCCGGTAAGTTGTTGGTTCAAGTCTCCCACTGCTTAGAAAACAAAAAACTATAAATTCCTTAATCTTCAAACTACAAAGGCACTCTTTACCATTTCAAAAAACAGAAATAATTCCATTCAAAGAAAGAAACGTAATTGTAGACATAAAGGGAAATCTGACAATTCTCATTGGTTAAAAGTGGTTCATTTGCCTCGTTTCTGTCATATCTGCAACGGATGGTTCCACTTGGTCTTGAAGGCAATGGGTGCTTAACCTATAGAAACTTCTAGAGACATCACAGAACATGAAATAATATATCAGAAAAGAATAAATTAGCACTAAGTTGCTCTTTGAATTATTGTTATTACATATGAAGTAGCATTTTCCAAATGGTTCCTCTACAAACAAGATGATCATATTAATATAAATACATTATAACAGCCAAAACTAAACGTGACACAGATTTCACTAACCAAATTGCAGTGAACTTGAACCTGCCAATACATATCAGAAGTGAAATCTAGTCGAATAGGTGCAGCACACCTGAACCTGCTTCTGCTGATAAAATCCACCACCAACGTGTGCAATTCAATAATTAGAAACCCAATCCAGTTAGAAATCTCGAAGCCCCATTTGTTTTACTAAATGCCAGCAAAGAAGAATGCCAGAGACGATAGGAAGATCATAATTGTAGGAACAAGTGTTGATGGTAGTGGAGGACTGGCATTTGGCAACCATGGATATGCATCTGGAGGGGGCATGACGCAATTATCACCATTGAAATAAACACGTCGAGGGAAAGCCCATCCTTTATCAAAGGTGAAGGTCCCAAGGTCCTTTTTGAAGAGAAGCTCTGATTGCACGTTTCCAACAGGACCGGCTTGCATAAGCAAATCATTGTAGAATTTGACTCCCCACAGCATTGCAGTATCATCTGCATAGTCAATTGCAAAAGATTGAAGTTTTAGTGCTGTGATATTTCTCCAAAGTATGCAAACACAAGTGACAGAACTCCACTTTGATCTTTATTATGATTGAAACCTCCAAAAGATATATTTCTTTAACCACTGAAAAATACACAGATAAGATGTAGATTTTCGAAAAAACATTCAATATTATTAACATATTTAGAAAAAGGTCATTCTGATTTTCCTGCTACAAAGTCTACCATGTAAATAGAAATGGAAGGTGTGATTACACATGACCTGCATGCATATGCCTCTTTGTCCAAAGCCTAAGAGTTCTTCACTTAGACAAATGGTTTTGAACTTCTAACTTGAATGAGGATTGTTGAAGCAATTCTGTATACAGAAACACATTAATAATCTGTACTTTGCTACATTCTAACTTCAATTCATACAAGAAATTGGCAGATCCTTGAGAAAGTAGTCCCTCTATGACTAAATCATAAGTGGGAGGGTGGAGGGCAGTCCCAGTGCACATAGCTCCCGCCTATGCAGGGTCCGGGGAAGGGGCGAACCATATGGGCCTATAGTAGGCTGCCTTACCTTGCATTTTGCAAAAGGCTTATTCCATGCCTTGAACCCATGACCTCAAGGTCACATGACGACAACTTTTACCGTTGCGCCAAGGCTCCCCTTCCTCTATGACTAAATCATAATTGATCAAAACCATGTTGATCCCGGAATTCAAAGAAAAGCATTTGGAATATCATCAGAAGCAACCAATAAAAGCATAAGTGGCTTGAAGCTTACTTATTGCTTGATAAGGATTTAATGACTTATAATTGAAGCTGAATATCTGGGTGAGGTTGTCAAAATTGGGATGCTGAACAACCAAGTTCCACTGTGTATAGTTCATCCTGTAATTGAAGTTGGTGATTGTAACTTTCACCCGCCAATATTCTTTGTAATTGAGCTTCACATGCCAGTGTACTCGGATTGGACACATATGGTTGGTACACTGGACTAGAGGTGCAAAATTTTTTTTGCCGCCGGCAGAAATAGCAGAAGCTAAATATGGTGACTCACCCCTGTAAAACAGTCCAACAACTGAAAATATCATCCCCAGCCCAGAAAAATAGCTGAAAAAGGAAGAAGAATAATATGTACAAAAGATGCAGAAAATGATTATCAGAACATACTCTACACAACTTCCTGGTTGAGTTATATTGTTTTGACAACCACAGGTGCACGTGGGACAAGGTACAATTGTCTCATTATAGAAGGATGAAAGGGAGACACAGCAGGTAGGAGTCTTCTGGGACAGGAACTGAGAATATGTGCAGGTAATATTCCAGGTCACTGCAAAGATAGGATATGCTAGATAAGAGTCTTCAGAAAAATAATATCAGAGAACATTTCAAACTTTTGGCAACAAGACTGCAATAACATAATCAGACAAACATTATATCCGCAGACTAATTCTAAAGAATTCAATAATCAGAACCAAGACTTAATAGCTAAAACAACTGTTAGTAAAGACGTTACTCTTAACTTGCTTTTGAAAGAAACAAATATTACTCTAAAGTTATTTTTCATTACCTAGTTGCAAGAATAAGAAATGAAAATAAAGTATATGCAAATTGAAAGTTGACCTACTTGCTTTCACAACTTTGTGCTTTTTGGTTACACAAGAGCCAACAATTGCTGAAATTCTATACCACATATAATCCAAAAAATTCCAGAACAGTTATAGATTTTCCTGCTAACAATTTGGAATTTGGCATAAAGATCTGTGCCCCATTTGTGAAACTAATGGAAGTTCAGCCAATTGTTAAAAAAGACCCGGATAACTTGAATGACTAGACCATTTCACGAGTTTTGGTTTAAGAATTGGCAGGTTAGCTGAGTATGAGAAACGACCCCAGGTATATGGGTGTTCACCAGATGATTCTAATATAGGCCAGTTTCAAGCACTCAGGTAGCATAATCACATGGACATTTTATCTTTACCATACAGCCAAGTTGACTGAAAAGTAATAACCTGAGCCAAGCCAAACCTCAAGTTTCCGAGTTCAGAGTTTAACTTACTCAAAGCTTGTGTTACTCTTCTTCCATCTTGTGTGAGAAATCGACTTGGTTTTACAATCTTTGCAGGTCCACAAGTATATCCAGGTCCTGGAGCTTTGAGTGTGAAGTTCTTTGGCACTCTGACAGTCTTGTTGGTGGTCCCAGCAGCACCAACACTAATCTGGAATGCACTCACTGCATTTATTGGATCCTGAACCCATGAATTTATAACTCCACCTTTGCAGCAATTTGCAATCTGCTGATTATAGGGGGTTCCTGGTAATAAATCCACAACTGTTGGATCCTTTTTACAGCAATGAGGAATATTTCCTTTGTATCTAGAGCAATCACCCTGCTCTGTTGTTTGAGCTCCAACCATAGACCAGATCACCTCTTTCTTGGCCCAGGTCCATCCCAATGTCCATCCTGGTGCTTGAATATGACGATATTGTTGGAAATTGTACATTGTAACAACAGCCTGTGGCATTCAAAGTTCAAAAGTATTAGTTGATGAGGAAGAAAGAAAACACATTCCAGAACTTTGAACAACTCTGTGGAGTTTAAGTGCGAGACGAAGTCTGATGAAGCACAACAATCCTTTCAATTTGTAATCTGACAATTGGGAAGAAAAATTTATGGAGATGAAAATAATAAATAAGACATCACACCATTTGGGTATACAGCCAAAATCATAGCAGATTTCAAATTTTTAAAAATGTTGATCAAAAGCATGGTTCTCTGACAGTGGATGCAATATATCCATGACATTGAAGAAACAAATTGCCCACTTTTTCAAATCTTAGACAAGCATTTGGGGAGGTTTCAAAACTGGAGTACACCGAAATGGAGAAAAAAGATTTGACTTTGACATATAACAATTCCTTAAAATTTGACTCAGGATTGAAAATGGATCAATTTCACATGAAATGGACATATCTATATAGACACAGAAAACAAATAAAGGGTGGCTAAGGGTCCTCCTTTTTCCTATCATAAGTTGAAGTGCCCAGAACTCAAGCAACTCCAACATCAAAAGTTCCTCTAATACTGCCAGGGTGGTACAAACTATGAGGAAATTCGAATGCTTTCATCCTACTCAAGCATTTACTCAATGTGGCTCACTGTAGCCTCCTAATCATTTCTACTGAAGCAGATGATCAGGTAGTTTATCACCCAGAAGCAACCAAAACAGCAAACTAAGGATCAGATCATCATCATCATCATCAAAGCCTTATCCCAATTAGGCGTCAGCTCGACTAAGGATCAGATGAACTGGATAAATTTTGACTATGGTGCATGTCTGTGCACACAAGTAGCTTCCAATTTCACATAAAAGTTAACAACTATTAAGTATTATGCCCTGGAGCAAGATACTTACAACATAGCCATCCGGGGTCCATTGAATAAGATCCCATTTGATTGTGATATTCCCATTTGGATCAAGCGAGTCGTATGCTTCTGCAACATAAGCAATGACAAGGAAACAAAAAAATGAAAACAGACCCCCCACAGAACACATTTCAATTTTTGAGAACTTCATAAAAACATACATAACACTTCCCAACTATCCAGAGACCCATTCAAGTAATGGTGAAAGGATCATATTCTTTTGTAATTTTCATCCCTTGATTACCAGAAGAAATTTCATTCTAATTAGCAATATCAGATACTCTAATATCATTTCCTATAAACATAAATCAAAACGTCTCCAAGACCATAGTTCAATCATCTAACTTTACAATATTACTTCTTTTATCTGTTTGCACTTGCAGGCTAATTTGACGCAAAAAGAAATAGTTTTCCTTTTTTAGAAGCAAAAAGAAATTTTTGGCTGCTTAATCCGAAAACCGCAGATAAATCCAACCAACAATCCAGTGTGAAAGAGAAAATTTGAGATCAGTTTACGAAAGTAACCAACTCTAATAATGAAAATACAAGATGTATTACTTCTCCTGGTCACATTAATAGCTGCACAATAAAAAAAAGAGATGAAGCAATAACAACTATTATCTAATTTCATGAAATCCAATCCCCTACCCCTGATAGAACTCTCCTTCGATCTTCTTAACATAATCCTTCAGAAAACAAAATGGTTCATCTCTTCATTTTCTCAATTTGAAGAAAAAGAAATGCTCAATCTAAGCCCAGAAAGAATTTCTTCCATTTTTTATCAAAATTATCTAATGCAAACCAAACACACTAGTGATTTTCCGAAATACAAAAACCATTAAAAGACGAGCAAATCTCTGCCTAAAACCAGTAACAGAAACAGAAAACCAGCTCAAAATTATCCAAAGATCTCAAAAAGAAAACCAATAAATTCGTTTCTACTTCAATTTCAGTGAGCCATATGCCAAATCTCTATAAAGTATAAAAAGAACTTTAGGTTTATCCATAGATGACTAAATCAGTGGAGAAGGGCTACAATTCTTGCATTCAGTCAAAAACCAGCATTACAAACATGTAAGATACTAGAGAGTTCAAATGTTGGAAACAAAAAGAAATTAAATTTTTGCTGACAGACCTGTTTGAGTTACGCTGCAGCTATAAAGCAAGATCAAGAACAAAATGGTGAAGCCGGTAAGATTTGAAATGAATCTGCTTATTGAAGAGATGATAAAACCCATTTTAGGTAGCAGATTTCTGGGATTTTCTTTTCTCTCCTCTCAGCTTGAGATCTGCAAGTAACACCGAGAAAAATAAGAGAGAACGTGGCAGCCTTTCCTCGGCAGGGAGATAGAGAGACAGATAGCATTTAAGACCTTAGTTGGAAATTGAAGTGTAGCGACTTCGTACAGTAAAGTTCACTTGCAAAACCCTGGTGAATTTTGACCATTTCATCTGAAGTAATTACAAAACTAACACTCTTGTAATGACCAAAATACCCCAATTGCGTTAGAAGCTAACGTCCGAGCGCCCTCAATTTTGCATGAACGGGTGTAGCTTTGGATGGTACCATTGCACTGGCCTTGATCTGGCAGCACGAACGCGAGGTAAGACTTGTCACCTTAGTGCCTATGCTGTCCTGTTCAATAAGTTCATGATAAAAATTTTGGGTTCCCATCTGCGTAGCATTTCTTTCAATAGGGCTGGTTTGCTAACACATCCGCCACCCAATTTCCTTCCCTAAACACGTTATTTATGCTCAGATTCTTCTAGCTCTTCGTGAGTTTCCTCCTTTCTCCATCGGAGCCTGATTCTTGGACGACGGTGACCTCTCCCATGTACTCGTATTTATCACCATTTATGAGTCTTCCTGACCACAAAATTAGTCATCGTTAGTTTCTTTACCAGTAGGAAACCTTCGACAAGATCGGTCCATTCGGCTATGTTGTTCGTCTAACCCAATAGATAAATGCAATTATCAGCTACGAACTTATCCTCGCGATCTCTAAAAACCCTCTAGCCCCTCTTCATCATTTTTCCTTTTACTCTCCTATCAAAGTTTAATTTGGAGAACCTAGTGGAATGGGGATCCATTGGACCGAAATGACAGATGTAATGATTTGGGTAACGTTTTTCTCGCTCCATCACGGAATTACCACTGTCTAAAGCAGTCAGTTTTTGAAACACAGTTTTATTACTTTAAAACCATTTTGAAAGTTGGGATCTCTATTCTGAATTATTTTTTTATTTTATTTTTTTTAAATCCATCCTATAATAGTATTTTTTCTTTATAAAATTATCCGTGCGCTTTCCATTTCAAAACTAGACTTACGTCTGAGTTATATAAGTTCCATTCAATTTAAAATTTATTTTCATAATTTATCAATTATAGTCTAATTATAAATGAAAAGTTTAACTAAATAAAGTCTAGCATATAATGGTTAAGTACATCACTAGTCCGTAAACATAAATAGGAATATAAAATCTTCAATAGTTTGGCACCTCACTTTTCTTCTAAGCTGCTCATTATTGGAGTTTCTTAGCCTTCACACCTAATCTTTCTACATTGATCTGCATGGTTTTTGGTAGGTTGAATATATAGGGATATACTCAATAGATAAGAGTAAAGGTACAAACTCAAAATTATAGTATAACAGCAAGCAAGCACATAGATATCATATTTTTATTTAGGAAAACCACATGACTAGATTCTTAGTAGATGTTCCATGCAATGAATCATAGCACATTCTTAGCATATACATGCATTTATGCATCTCTGTATTTATAGAAACTAAATATAATAACTTTAAAATTCAAGTAAAATTATAATGCATTAGAATTATTTAAAATAGTGATATCAAACTAAAAATCCTATAAATTTTTTGAACTCTCATTGGCATGTCTGCCAATATGGATATAAGTAATCTAGGTTCATTTATGGAACTATCATCTCGCTCCCTAGGAGCTTTAAAAATAAAATCTTGAAAGTGTGCTATAAGTCACCTACTATAGAACCTACTACCAATTGAGAAAAATTCCACCTTTTGGGCATTGAGTACTTACCACCTACTATAATTGGAGACCAAGTGGCCAACCTGTATTAACCTTTACCAAAGCTCCCACTAGGCTCATTAGCCTATCTCAAATCTCAAATCTTGGATATCACTACACTCTTATACGTTTTGCAAAACTTTCAAGCAAAACTCATTAATGCACTTTCAAAACATAAGTTCATATAATAGCTTTTTTTCCAGAACAACTTAAAGTGTAAATCATAACTAATATCACATCTTACACTAAGATGGATCAAACATCAATGTATAGTTTTGAAAACTAATTTCAAAACATCACTATCAAGCCACATCTTTATTCCAAAATCAAACATAATTGTAATATCAAATCATAGTTTAAAACTGGCCATTTTTTAGGTACAATTACATGCTCAATAAGCAGCTTGGCTTAAGTTTTCAAAACCTTTGTTTTCCATGGTTTAACAACTTACTACAAGTATCCTATCAAGCCTCAATTTTTGAAGTTTCAAAACATGATTTTGCATATATGATTTACAACCCAAAAGACTATCATTATCATGGTGAGATTTTCAATCCAAAAACAATCCTAAAAAGGGCATCAAATTGTTTCCAAATTAACATGTTAAAACCATCCATTTTTCATGCACATAATGCTACTATAAAAATGCAAATTTTTTGGATTTTTAATTGGTTTAAAAATCAAGTTTAAAAGTGTATGTTATTAGGCTAAAACAATAGTACTATGATTCACTATAAAACTAAAGAAAACACATTAAATGCTAATTTACTTGCAACATATGAAATTAGGCACTATATGCCTCCTTTATTCTGAAAAAAGTTGCTTGAACAAGATTCTCTTCTAGGCTTATTTCTAGTTAAAATTACATAGAATAGATGCTCAGTTCTATGATAAGAATTGTACCCATCAATACAACAATCAACATATTAGGAGAAATATACATGATACACTAAAAAATTCTATTAAACAGTGCTTGAATAGGCCAAATATTGACTAAATTTCATTGATAAAGATTCCTACTAAAGAACATTTTCATCATATCATGGATACAATGCTAGATAAACACCTAAAGCCAATCATGAATTCATGCTATAGGATGTTCCTAATAGCAACAAAAAAACATGCTAAATAAGCACCAATTGCCAATCATAAATCCATGCTAAAACATCATTAACATGGAATGGAAAAAAACACTAAATTCTATCCAAAGATCCTAGCATAGATTTCATGAAACATGGTGTTTTCAAAAGGGCACAATCCTCTAAGAAAACGTCCAACTCAAGTATATATAATACGGATTAAACATCTCTTAGCAAAGCATGCTTATGAGTTAGAAATCGTATGACCATGTACAATCCTAAGCTAATAGAAAACATCTTTAATCATTATAAATATGATATATGTGGTAAAGATCTACCATACAGAATTTCTCAAATACGATGTACATAATCACTGAAGAAAATGTCACCATTAAATCTCCAAAAGCTTTTGAAAAAACTTGTGAAGCAAACTTCATAGTTTCATAATCAACTACCTCACAGATGATACTCACATAGAAATTTGATGTTTTCCCTAGCTTTTCCCTTCATGCTTCCTACGTTCTCTTCTATAAAAAAACTGGCATGAAGCTGGCATCTTCCTCTTCTTCTCCACTCATTTTCCATTTCTCTCTCTATTTAGAAATTGGCATGAAGCTTTTCCCTTCATTTGTCCTGCATTTTCTCTCTTGAATGGTTTTTAACTAAACTTACCTAGTTGGGATATACTCTTTAAATAAGTCTTCCTAATTGGTTTCCTTTATTTCCTTATAGCCTAGACATTTTTATATTGGATGTATTTCTTTTCTTAAGATGCTTCCACTTCTTTCCTAATCTTACTACTTACCAACACACTTCTAATCTCCATGCTTAAGTATGTTTCCTAATTTAGTGTCCAAACTCCTTCCCAAGCTATCCTTTCTAAAACACATTCGTACTTCTTTTTAAAAAATATTTCTTAGATTACTTTCATTTCCTAAATTCATTCCACCACTTTCTTAAACACTTCTTTTCCTTTCTTCTACTTAACTTTCCTAATAACATTCCACCTACTAATGCAATAATGTCTCTCATTACTTAACATCTCCTTGTTTAACTTGGCGCCAAGGTATATCAGCTGTGTGGGTCCCATTCTTCTAAAAAATGTTGAACTAATTAAAAGGGGCTGCTATCATCAATGTTAAAAATTGTTTTTCTCCTCGTGTAGATCTCCAAAGTCAGATTTCATCAGCTTGGTATCATTGGAAACCTCCTTCCAGGCTCTATCCAGCCATTGTTGTTTCATCATCAAATTGTTAGGTTTTCAAAAATCCAAGTTCTACAATTAGGGTAAAATTAGGTATTTCATTAATCTTAAAATGGTTAAAAAATTTACGGTTATTTCACACTTTAGGAGCATGTTCTCAAAAGAGGGAAAGGTTGAATGCCATGAGTCTTTTATTGCTTCATTGTTCATGTACTCTTGTACTTATGAAAATTGGGGTGGACCAATGTGGTTCATTCTTCATTGAATAGCTCAAAGAGCCCACCTAGAGAATATACTCTAGGACCCATAAATTTAGAAATCAAGGTTATACCTTGATTATGGGGTCGAAAGGTGTTAGGTACCAACCTAACCTGGTCCATAAATTGGTCTCTACTAAATGAGTCAGTCTTGGGTTTGGAAGACGAGAAGATGGTTGAACACTATTTTCCTACTTCCCATCTTAGAAGGAAAGCATGAAGATTTAGAAATATAAGGCATGTTAGAATGCAAAATTAGAAGCATATATTTACAATATGAAGAAAGGGCATACACATAGGATATATAGCCTTGAAAGGGGCTCCTCTTACTATAGAGAGTAGAATAATCTTTTTTGTGGGCAAACTAAGACAACTCACTACATTACAAAAGGAATGATCCTCCTATACCTTGTGCTATGGAGAACCTCTAAGCAAGCTAAGAGGATCCTAAGGAATGGAGGGAGCTTGCTCCTCTCCTTCCCCTCTCCTCTACAAGAACTTTCTACTTGAAAATTATGGTGCGAGGCAAGAAATCTACTATAGAAAGTAGGTAGAAACTAAAATCCTAGTCTATATGCTATATATAATAACCCTAATTTTTAAACACTTATTTTATGTAATTTTTATGGCAAAGAAAGGATAAAATAAATTTTTAATTTTGAAATTCTAGGAAATGATCTTTTTATAGAATTTAAATAAAGTATTAAAATCTTAATAATTGAATTGTACTAAAAAAATAGAATCCAACAACACAAATGGTTGAAAATAGAGTTCATACGAGAAAGTTACAGGATTTTTAATAAGACTCGTATTTGATAATTTTAAAGTGGGCCCAATAACACTTTTTTTTTTAATGAAAAGTGTCTAAAATGGAAGAAGGGCAATTTTTTATAACAACACCCTCGCAACACTTTCCATGCATTGCCCACCCTGCACACTGTCAACAAGATTGCCAAACCATCGAGACAACCAACTTGCACCAGCCTCTTTTTCCTCTTCCTTGCTTCCCTCTTCTCTGTCGACCAGTGTACATCTAAGCTGACATACCTATTCGGTTGCACTCCCCACCTCTCTCTCTCTCTCTCTCTCTCTCTCTCTCTCTCTCTCTCTCTCTCTCTCTCTCTCTCTCTCTCTCTCTCTCTCTCTCTCTCTCTCTCTTCTTTTTCTTTTTTCCTCCTCCCCTCCCCTCTCCCCCACACCATTAGTCCTAGTGACCATTGATTTTCAACTCATGAGGACTAAATGGTGGTGGATTGGAGATCGGACACCACCATTGGATTCCCCATGAAGAAAGGATCAAAACTCCTCTTGTTATTCCCTAATTGGAGTAGATTGCATCAATGATCAAACTGAGATTCCAAATCTAGCAATATTGAATTTTTTGGAGACAGTCTGAACGGAAAATCCACTTTTTTTGGCATTAAACAACCACAAAATAGCTCCAAACTTGACGGGAGCCTAGGTGAGTACCCGATCTACAAACACTTTAAAGCAAATTTCATTTTGACAAAAAGATCGTCATTGGCAACAACTACACCAGTCACCTTCGACGACATGAATTTTTTAGCTAAAAAGCACAGTTATAAGGTTTTTTGACCCAATATACATGATATAAATGTTAGCTCTTTGATCCAAGATCATTTGACCATCCAAATTAGATGTGATCCTGATCTGAGATCGAATGTGTGATTTGTAAGATCTGCACCATTCATTACTATCCTAGCGACATGAAGAACAAAACCCATCAATCAATTTGACCATTGATGAATATTTAATGGTGATCTAAAGCCGATAATAATGTATGATCAAGATCGTCTTGATCTATAACTGATTTGACCATCCATTGTCATCTAGCCCTTAATCTAATACCAAATACTGGATCCATGATCAAATCCACAAACACCCACATGATGCAACCTTTAATCAATCACCAAGACCTGGATCTATGATTGATTTGACTTTTTTATCATGATCCAACCATTGATCGAACATTAGATGTGGATCTACTATCGATCTGCCCTTTTAAGATAATCCAACCTTTGATCAATTGCTTAGGACCTAGATATGTGATCAATTGTAGTTTTCAAGTAGATCTGACCATAGATTGAATGTCAGAGCATCCAATCTATTATTGATCCAATCCCACACATTGATTCGATCATAAATTAGTGATATTGCACCACAATTCATGATTTATCTAAGTATTCACCCTAATTTAACTATAGATTCATCACAAAAACCCTAAAACATATATGCTCCTTTTTTCAAAATTTAATTGTTGATTAATGGTCACTGCTTAAATTGTAAGATCAGGCGCTGATCTAATGACAAAGATTTGGTACGACCTTGATAAACTTAATCAGAGGTAATCAAAATCAATTAGACCACCTTAGACACTAAATCATACTTGAATTTTTACAATTATAGGTAAGATCACAACCAGAACTTATTTAAATTAATTGAATATTATTTTTACTTATATAATGACTAGTAAATTGTAGAAAACTTAGAAAATAGATGTGATTAAGATGGATTGGACCCTAACAAGGGTAATTAGGCTCTTTGAATTATTTACTAGAGCAAATTTAATTGTTTAATCTCTCAATGACATTGTATTAGAAAATATGATGCAAAAATTATTGAAAACTATTGATTTAAAATATCAAAATTTAATTTGACCATCAGATCATGAATCAAACATTGGGATATGAAATAGACTATTTGTATGTTAGAGATTAATAGAAATTGAGGACAATTAGATGATATGGATTATTGATCTCTAATCGATGGCCAAGATTTGATATTATGATAAAAATAAAGAGAAATTCTTATGATAAAAAAGTAGTAAAGGTAGGTAGGATCACCTGTTAATGGTGATCAAAGGCTAAATAAGTCAAAATTAAAAAATCATAAGTAAGATAAATGACATTATAATGTTCATATATTTTGACAAAGGGGCTGATTGATACAAACTGAGCCCATTGACCATTTTGAGGATTGGAATAGCCTTGTTCAAGGTAGGTAGTTTTAACATATATTTGCCATTAGATTTTGAGCATGTCATTAGCTTTACTAAAATATGAAGATTTTAAATAATGAAATCATACCAAGTATATGATTATCATGTTTTCAATTTGAGACTACTTAACTATCATAAAACTAATATCTTGCCTTGTTGAATTATTTTATCTTTTAAAGAAAGCAATAATTATAAATGAGGCATGTGAGTCATGTATGTACCATCATACCCATGATGCATACTTTTGTCTTGAAAATGAAAATGATATTGCCCATTCTATTACATGTAGTTGTATGTTTTAAAAGAAATGATGATTCTTGAAATTGCATCAATCTCATGTCTTGAGATGATTTATAGAAATGCATGGCTTTTGTATGAGACATATGTTATATGATTTTAATGAAATTTGAATTAAGATATATATTTGTTTAGGCTAATGAGCAGGGTGGACAATGTGTTAAGAGGTTGTATGAGTTTAGCCTCCCTACCTCTAACTACCAAAGGTGGTAGGTATTTGTGCCCAAAGAGGCACTTGTTTTTCTCTACTACTATGATAGGAAATACCACTGGAGGTGTTTATGGAACCCTTTTGAGATGTATCCATAGTTGTGATAGCGGCTAGCCTCTAGATATCAGAGACACACTGTTAAGTGATCTAGTCGTGAGCATAGTGTACCAAGGGAATTTTGTTTTGTGACCCCATATGACGACCTGGGTTTTTATAATGTATTTTTAAAATAATAAGCTTTCACTTGCGAGATCGATCTCTATTTTTAAAACAATTTTTCAAAATGAATGTAGCAAAGATTTTCTTTTATTTGAAACTTTTTCAACAAAATCCCGAGTGTCATTAATTAATCTCAATGAATAGATAATGAATCATGTCATGACAACTTTTTGACAAAATATAAAAATGAGTAATTATCATTCCCAAGACTATTAATCATAACCCAAGTTACAAATAATTACTTACAACCAATTTTTCATCAAATACTAGAAGGATCACTCAGTATGAAATCTGGTACAATTATATCCTCACTTAGCCTTACCTTCGCTCACTTGACTATAGCACTAACACTCTTTGAAGCTCCTTCTAATAGTTCTTTGTTTGATCTGAAAAATAATGAATTTGGTTGAGTATTCATCATACTTAGTAGGTGACCTGATACTACTAATTTGAAAACACGACATGTAAGAGGCGTAATTTCAAGAAAAGTAATAAGATCATGCAATTCCGCTTTGTGTTACCATGGGTATTTATGCATAAATTATAAAACTCATTTACACATTTCTAAACCATGGAAATTTTATCGAATATATTAATTACCAATATAAACATTACGAAAATAGTAACAATCAATCAATTCATGCACTAGAATTTTCAGTGAACACACCAAGCCAACTACTCAAAATCAATAATTCATACAATAGTAATAATTACTAAAAATTTTAAAGTAGTAATCGATCAAATCAAATGATAGAATTTCAACCCCACGATGGATATCATGAATATAAATATCTTGGTGAACACATCAAGCCAATGGTTCGACGAACACATCAAGCTGATTGGTCATAAGTACTCATCTATGACCATTACAATGAAATATGCATATCAATATCAAAACTGAAATCATAAGGTCAACTATGCTCACAACTAGAACCTATTCTAAAATTGTGTGTCTCTGGTATCTAGAGACTAGCCCACCATAGCCTCCACAGCGACTATGGATATGTCCTCGAAAAGGGTGCCGTGAACACCTCCAGTGGTCTTCCCTATTTACCATAATAGTCAAGGAAGGGACAATGCCACTTTGGGTAGTGATACCTACCACTTTTGGTGCTTAGAGGCTGGAAGGCTAATCCCGTATATAAACAACCTCTCAGTATAGTGCCCACCAGGCTCACTAGCCCCAAAAAAGATATATACATATAATCCAAATCTCACTCATCTTAAATCATGCAATTTATGCAATTAGTTTCAAAACATGGGAGCAATGCATACATAAAAATATATTCAATACAAGTAATTGCATTCAAGGCCATAAATCATGAAGACAATTTCACATGCTCATTATAAGAATATCATATCTCAAAAAGCATACTAAACACAATAATAGATTCAAGTAAAGCAATTAGATTTTGGAATACATTTGAAAACTTAGTAGTATTAGACTACCTACCTCGAAAGATGTTACTTAATTCATGTCCTCCTTTAGTTTAAATCTCAGATCTTCTTCAAGGTCTTTATGATATTGTGTACATAAGAATCTAACTATTATTTCGTGATCATTAATCAGGTTCATAGCTTAATGGCCTAAATCATCTATTTAGACTTTGATCCTGCCCATAAGTGATTGGATCTATGATCTAAGGGTGATTATCCTTAATTTAGTATTGAGTTGGATATATAAAGCTTCTAAGCTATCCAATAAAACACTTATTAGGTTTGGATCATCTTTGATCTAGCAGATCTATGAGATTCCTAAGGTTTTTAGGTCATAAGTAGATAAAATCATTCTCTGATCCTACATTTTATTACATAATTAGGTCCGCATCATTGATATGATTCTAATGGACCTTTTGGATCATTAATTGGATTTGTATAGCTCCTAAAATTTAAGAATTTATGGTTCAGATCAATAGGGACAAGACGGGTCATGCACGTCATTGTTCCCAAGATGCCATAGTATTGTGGCCAAACCGAAACACCTCCCGCATGTGTTCTCATGCACGAGGGTGCTCCTGCATGAGTAGTTCTTGAGTGTGCTTCATGCAGTGCGTCCTTGTAGTAGGTCAAGTGGATCAAGACAGAATAGTCTGATCTGGACCATCCGTTCATCTCAATCCTAATCAATGCCAGAGATTGCCTAGAATTGTCTTGTCTTTATGAATCTTAGGGTTTTAAGGGTCCCTTGGTTTCATCAAGCAGCTCAGATCATCCATCTGTGTTGGTCGGTGATGATCCTCAACAAATCTGATGGATCTATTTTCATTGGCATATCGCCAGCTAGGTGATGATAGATCCAGCTTAGATATGAAGCAAACTACCTGGAAAAAGAGAAAAGCAGAGGGAAAGGGGTTTACCTAGGTGGCCGAAGAGAGAGAGAGAGGAGATATGAGTTTTTCCCAGTGGTGCAAGGCCTTGTACATCGCCGGAACCCTAGATGCTGGAGATTGTCAGAGTGGAGGGAGAGAGGTGCAATGGGAGGAGGAGTAGGGGGAGTTTTATAGAGGTGAAGGGCGGTGCTGTCCCCGTAGTGGCGTAGCCATTTTTCCCAGCGCCACCGAGGAAGAAGACTGTAGAAGGTCAGAGCCTGCCAAATTTCCTGTGTAAATGTGGTGATGACAAAGGCTGATGCATGGATGACATGGTTATGACATAATGGCTATGCTATTAACAAAATAGCCCCATGTGTTTTTTTAACTTGTAATTACCCTCCATCTTTCAATGCTCATAACTTTTTCATACGAACTCTTTTTTTAGTGTTCTTTAAGGTGTTGAATTCCATTTCTTGAGTAGAATCTAGTTATATAGATATTTTTAGTAAATTCTCTCTTTACTTATTTTAAATAAAATAGAACATTTATCCACCTGTCTAATATAATTATTTTTCAAAATAGATAAGATATAAAAACTTCGTAAATTACAAACACTATGATTGATTGCAATTGAAAAAGGGTTACTATTATTTGACAAGAATATCCTAAAATTTTTAGTCATTACACCCCATGTAGATGGGCTTGATGATAGTCTTTAGATGAGTATTCATGACCAACTAGCTGATATGTTTGCTACGGTGCATATGTGCATATGATGATATTGTCGAATTGGGATTGCCAACATTCGTTGTTTAGTTGATTACTACTTTAATATTTTGAGGATTTTATAACATTTGATTTATCAAGTTAAATGATAGATCTTTTACATAATTTAAAAGTTATGCACACATGTGATTTTGTGATATATAATATATTATAATTTATGTTAGATTACAGTGAGGATTCGATCATTTTAAAAACATACATTTAATGTCATCAGTATTTCACATTGATATTGTCTGAAATGTTTTAGCATGAAATTGTATATTGAGGTTGACATGTGGTTTTAATTTATGTTTCTTGTCTTTGATTTGATCATTCTATTTTTTAGAACTACATGAAAAATGATTTGTAATATCGTTTAGAAATGAATTTCAAAAATTGCTATAATAGATGTGAAACTACTTATATAAGCGCAAGCTTGTTAAGATATTGTAAATTTGTTTACAATATCTTAGGACTATGAAGAGTTTGACTTGAGGCAGAACAATTCAAAGTGGATGCAAATTTTAGATAAAGGCAAAGGTTCAATAGACTGCATAATCAATGTAAGTATATGACTTATCTTTTCTGGACATGTATATGTAATTATTACATTTGGATTGTAAGCTATGACTGGCTAGATCTAAGATGCATGTATTTTAATTTTAATTTTAAAATTAGAAAAATAAATCTAGTTATTTTCCTTTCTTGGAAGTAAATGACACTCTAGGCTTTTATAAATAATTTAAAAGAAAAGATTCTTCTGCTGCATTGTTTTTACAAAATTAATTTTCAAAAAAAGATCAATCATGCATTAGGAATTAGTTTTACATTTAAAAATGCATATGAAAACCTAAGTTACCACACTATACTATAATTGTAAGAAGGTATGAAATTAAAATATAAAAGATGAGAAATCTTATCTGACTCTACAGAGAAATAAGAAGACTTGAATATCGTAAAACTAACATAGAGAACTCTAGCGCTTATAAATACTCAAGAAGAGACTCCTTAAAAAACTTGTATTGAAACTCTCCCTCAGGGTAACGTAAGAAGGTATCTCACTCTTTCACCCTCAACTAGTGTTTTCTCAGCCTTTTAAGGACTATGAAAACTTAAAGAGAGATTTTAGAGTAAAGCAATCATTATATTTCATGGAGGTGGACTGGGAATACACTTAGGTGCTTCTGTCAATAGTACATGGCATGCTCTATTTGATGCACTTCAAGAGTGTTAGCTTGAAGGTTGATCTTTTTATTAGACTCCTTTATACTTCCAATCACTAGGTCATGACCGACCTTCTATAACGAGTCGAAAGTCCATTAAGACTCGGTACTTAAGGATATGTAAATATGATATCCATAATGGAAATGCATGAGTGTGTGAGTATGAGAACAAACAAGTCTATTACTCCTTATTAATGAATTTATTTTATCCTCCATGTAATGGTTAGTGATAGCACACTTTATTGCTTAATTGATTTTTTGTTGTTCCTTTGTTAAGTGCATTATGATGGTGTGTGTAATACCTGCTATTTTTAAATTCTAAAAAATGCATAATTGCATAGAAATTTAGGATTTAAAATTTTTAGAGATGAAATCATGAGCTAAAACCGCAATATTTGAAATGTACTTAAGAAATGAAATTCAATGCCACTAAGAACACTAAAATTGGAGAGTAGAGGGAAAATGACTAATTATTTTAATTTTTATATTTAAATAAATAAGCAAAAGGGGTATAAATGTAATTGAACATGTGGAGCCCACAAGACCAGGAATGGAAAGCCATGATCTGCAGACGTTAAATGAGTATGGTGATGATTGCCAGCATTTATGGCTGGTAACCATTTTAGTAATAAATAAAGAAATTGATTTTATTAAAAAAATTCAAAAATCATAATAATGGGGGGGCTTTAAATGTGCCTCCCCCATTTATGGTGCCTGTCTCAGTTTTTTGCCTTACAATTACTCCCCTCGCTCCACTTCATGTGTCACTAGTGACAACAACTTCGACACTAGCAATGACACAATGTCCCACCTCGTGCGCAACACCATCACTTCTTCCCCCGCACAACAAAGACCTTCTTCTCCCAACTAGTCCAACCTAAGGTAGGCTACCCCTTCTTCACCCTCCCCATTTTCGATGATTTTTCAATGAGTTTCATCGTTTTTAATGCCAAAAAATGGTGTGGATTGCCATTTTTCGATGAATCTTTATGCGTTACTATATTTGTAGAAATAAACAGATGAAACGGTATCAGATGAATAATCTAAACCATTCATCTTTGTGCATGATAACACAAGAAACAAACTCATGAAATCTAATAGTGATCTAATGGCTAGGGACGCTGAGAAGTGTGAAAAATAGAAAAAAATGACAATTTTGTAAATGTGGTAAAAATCCTCAAAAACATGTAAAATCTATAAATGAAAAAGTCATAAAGTGAATGTGCATGAAAAACCAATCAAAATAGTGTGAAAATCACAAATTTTGGTATTGTGGGTATCATTGGCAACGACCAGAGTTTGGTCATCATCTTCGGTGACTGCGAACTAGTTTGCTTGTGGCTGGGACACTACCAGAGACATGCTGGGACGACACATCCACGTGCGGGCTGCATGTGCAGCGTTAGCTACACATGGCAGAATGCGATCGCATTTTGTACGCGAGTCATGTTGTGTGCGTCCTCGTGATGCCTGCTCAATTTTTATTTAATTTGGGTTAATCTGAGCTGTTCATTTACTAAGAGATCAATTTTGGGAGCTACAGAGGTCCAAATCATGATCCGAGAGATCTGTTGTAATTGTCTCAAAATGAAAACTTTGAGTTGAACACTTTTAATATAGTCAAATCACAAAATACTATTAAATAACCTAGATCAGGTTGAACAATGGATGATCAAACCTTAAAAACTGATTATATGTATCAAATGTGAGATGATCTAGGGGATTAAAAGAACAGATCACATGTGATTGTCAAGAAAAATGATCTTGACCGTTGATCTGACTATGTGCGTTAGGATTGGCTGATCAGAGAGCAATCTGATTGTCAAATTGATGCATAATCATGGAGATACTTGTAAATCACTAATCGAACAGAGAGAGTAGATGGATCATAATGAAAATGATTGAAATTAATGATCAGATTCTGATTATAAGTGATAAAGAGTGATCCAACGGTTGGATCGCCTCCAAACTTCATAAGATGAAAGAGATTGGCCCTTTATTGATTAAGGAACATTAATTAAATGAATCATGACATAAATTAATGATCAAATATGGTTGATGATGGTCTAGATGTTAGAAAGACCAACATCTAGCTCAAGATTACTTTAATGGAGGGTTAATCAGATGATTTGGACTGTTAATCTAGGATTAACTGCCAGATCAAGGAAGTTATCACTTGGATTTGTTTATTTTGAGATGTGAGAACACCAAGTGATCAATGACTTATGATGTGATAGGTACATTAGAGCGCATGACGTGATTTAGCTTACACGCCTAATTGAAGTACCACGTTTTGAGGTAGGTGATTACATTTGAGATTTTTCATGATTTCTTAAATCATGATTTATTACTTGAGAACTTTGAAGTATGGATTTTATGCCCTACTATGTTTGCATGAGATTACCTTTTAGCATATATTGCTATTATATTTGCTACTCATCTTGTACATGATTTATACACTGCTTCTTAATACATTTTATGGGGCATTGATTTGGATTATTTGAGCATGTTATATATTGATTTTTTTATGCATGTGTTGATATATTGAATTTCTCTCTCTCTCTCTCTCTCTCTCTCTCTCTCTCTCTCTCTCTCTCTCTCTCTCTCTCTCTCTCTCTCTCTCTCTCTCTCTCTCTCTCTCTCTCTTGATTTGGTTTTATCAAGAATGATTATGCACAGATTTTGATTCTTGATTCATGGTTTATTGACTTATGACGGGTGCTTCTGCCCAGTGGGTACTATGCTAGGAGGATTGTAGAGTTGGCCACCCCCTCTGACTTTATAATGATTATGATTAGACACCAGCATTGTCTGTAGGTGTGGGATCATGGGTAATCTACCCTATGAGTTTGTCTTCTCTCATGTGGGAAGGAAGAAGTCTCTCATTCCAGTGTCGATGGGGAGCAGCAGTAGTTGAGACTCTAGAGTGGTTACCATTGCATCATAGTAGCCCATACTCTTATTCTGTATGCTCATGTGTCATGGATATATTGGGTGATGCCTTGGTGGATGGTCAGATGTGGGCAGGCCTATGAGCTGGCGAGCTACCTAGTGTGTGAGCTATAAGCTAGAGACCCTAGATGTTGGAATTAGTACTCATTGCCATTGCCATTAGTGTAGTTGAGAGACTCGTTGAGCTTGATACTGCCGTGAGTGTAGTTGAGACACTCATCGGGCTTGATTGTATAATGAGTGTAGTTGAGACACTCATTGGGCTTGATTATGTCTTGAGCGTAGTTGAGATACTAATCAGGCTTGATTGTGCACAGGGCATTGTTCATCATGACATGCATTTATATTATGATGTGGACACAAATTTTTATTGCTTTTGGTCGATGCATATCCATGCATTGCTCATGCCTCCTATGGCATGATAATTAGTTTTGATATCAATTTGTTTAGACTTATGATTTTCATGTGTTATTCATTATGAACATTTGATGATTTGACGTGCCTTGTATATATTTTATCTTATGAGATTCGCCATGACATTGATACTTCTCACCACATAATTTTATTGTTCTTTTATTGAATGTGATCATCTCCGCAAGTGATAGCTTGTTGAGGCATTGCTTTGTTTTGCAATGCCTTGAATTTGGATGCAATATCGCTAAGGAAAAGTAGGTGGAGCTGCATTGATTGAGCAAGGAAAAGAGGACCATCTGCCTTTTTGTACTTCAGATACCAATTAGTGTATGTCTCTTTGACTTGTGGTTAGACTTTTTGGGCTGTACATGGATGTTGTTGGTTTGCATAAATTGGACCCACACTATTCATATAGTATACCTTTACTTGGTGATGTTTGTATGATATGGTGATCATGGATGGACCCTGGGGGATTTTGGACTTATTATTATTGTCTTTTCACGACCATGTTTGATTTGTCAAGGTATTAGATTGAGCATGCTCAGCATAACATCGATTTGATTTCTATTTATTGTTGTGGTTTTGGATCTTGGATGACCCTGGAGATTTTCTTTTGGACATTTCTTTTGAACGCTACGTTATTTATGAGTTTTATTTTTAGGAATACCTCCTATTTTATAAAAAAAATTACTATTATTATTAAATAAAATTGGAAAAAGGTTTAGAAAACTCTGAGCGTTACAGTGTGCCTTACTATTTTGTTTATGATTCAAGTTTGCCGAAGTTAGCACCCTATGTGCTTTTCTAGGAAAGCAGCAAATAGCATAGATAAAAGTTACTCCACTTATGGAAATGCAAAGATGAACCATCTTTCAAATATCCAAGATTTTCTAACAGACTCATTTTTCAAGTTAAGAAGTCCCCAATGGAGTCACCTTCCATGTGAGCCCGTTTGCTAAAGAGGGAAAGGTCGAATGCCATGGGTTGCTTCAACTTTTATGTATTCTTGTGTTTATGGGAATTGGGATCGACCAATATAGTTCAACCTTCATTAAATAACTCAAAATTGCACCAAGAAAATAGGCTAAGACCTATGTACTAGAGATTAGGTTTTTAGGTTGGTTATGGGGTTGAAAGGTGTTAGACACAACCTCAAGCGATTTGTCAACTCATTTCTACTAGTTGAGTTGGTGGGGCTATCTTGAGTTTGGGAGACATGAAGATGGTGGAACACTCTTTGCCTACTTATTATCTTTGAGTGCATAAAAATTTAGAAATACAAGGCATGCTAGAATGCAAAATTAGAAGGATATGTTTAAAATATGAAAAAAGGGCATTAGTTAGATATGTACCTTGAAGGGGCACCTCTTGCCATTGAGAGCAAAGGAATCTCCTTTTGTGGACAAAACTACGATGACTCACTATATTACCAGGGGAATGATCCCCCTACGCTACAGAAAGCAGAGGAGTCTCTCTTGTTTATTCTTAGCATTAATGTCCCCTTGATGGTCTGCTTGGGACTCATGATTCTTCGCCATCAGCCGCCGAAAACCCATCTTGTCTTCTCCCACTTCAAAGCTCTCTTGAAATTTCTTATTAATTTCTTTGCTGATCTCTTTAGCCGCCTTAATGCTAGTACCCTCCTTCTGTAGCTTCGCAGCTATGAAAATAGCATCTCTCCTTTCTTCCAGATTTCTATTCAGACATATATACTCGTATCAGCCATTGTATTGTTGGATTGGCCTTCGCCCTTTAGATGCTATTGTGGGATCTAATAAGCCTTTGCTATTTAACTAAAGAGACAGTATGTATCTTGATTATCAACTTCTTAGGCTTAGAATAAAAAATTGCAGGTGGGTGATGATGATTGATGAATTTATAGACCATCGATGAGCGACTTACATGGTTTTTATCCATGCAGCAAGGATATCCCATCCACAGGATAAGATCATCCAATAGTTTCATTCAACTCAATTTCCAGAGTACATAGTAAATTTCTCGTGTCCCTCAGCTATTTGGAAACGACATGACGACTAGTGTTAGAAAGTTTCCTCTCCTGCAAGGACTCCTTTTTAAGTGTCCCAGAACTATCGAACCTCCAATATAAAAACAAAGCTCGACTGCGGAGCAAGTCATTGTTACGATCTACGAAGAAGCGCTGTACATTTGCAAATCTGTGTCTTGATCCCACTATTAGACTTGTACACTTTCGACAGGCAACGAACATGGTTTCGATCTCATGCCAAACGGATATCCCATTTTGCAGAAAAAACAAATGAATGATTCGCACTTTTTGATCGAGGGCCCACTATCATCTGATCAAGAACAAATCTAAGGCGTGAATCCTCTCATTGCTGCTATCAAATTCATAGATTTGATCCCACCTACATGTACTATGTGGTCCCCAATAGATCTCTGTGCCTTGTAGCGGGACTGTCATACCTTTCTTAGCGTTCTTACACGAACTTCCAACTTCAACGAGGGATGCCACCTTTGCATAATCTGACCCATTCACGTCATTGCAATCACTTTGATATTATAATAGTTCAAAAATAATTTGGATTGGATTTCTTAACATTTAAAATGTTACATTTGAAAATGAAAAGATCAGAAATAATCCGTATGATTTTTAATCTATTACATATTCAAAGTTGGAGCAAGTGATATGGACTCTAGGGGTGGTAAAATATGACACAACTTGAACCTGACACGAATTTAGCTGGTTAGGGTTAAGTCTTATCGTGTTCATATCATTTTTGGGTTGATCAGAAAATGACAAGCAAAAAATTATATCGTGTTCGGGTCAATCAATGTTGACTGGTCGTGTTGACCTGTTTGACATGCAACCTATTAATTCGTTGTATTAACCCATCTGACTTGCAACCTGTTAACTAATCGGGTTAAGAATATAGGACGGTTTTTAAAAAACAATCATATATTATTAGAGTAATATAGGACGATTTTTCAAAACCATCTTATATTATTCTTCCTATATTTTTATGACTTTTAAAAAATTATTAATATATAAGATGGTTTTTCAAAAACTGTCCTGTATTATCCGTCCTATACTTTTTTGGTTTTAAAAAAACCATCAATATTAGATGACTTTCAAAAACTATCATATAGGATGGTTTTTGAAAAACGGTATTATATTTTTATGATTTTTGAAGAACTTTTAATATTGGACGAGTTTTTAAAAACCATCTCACACTGATACTCCTATACTCTATATAGGACGGTTTTTTAAAACCAGTCCTATATTATTATGATTTTTTAAAACCTTCAATATAAGACGGATTTTAAAAAACCATTATATACTCTTATAGGAATAAGAAGGGTTTTGAAAACCTATCCTATATTTTTATGATTTTTGAAAACCATCAGTATAGGATGGGTTTTCAAAAACCGTCCTATATTTTTACGGTTTTTGAAAAACTAATCGCCTATATTCTTATATAAAAAACTGTCATATATTAGTTATTGACATTTATTTAATTGTGTTACACTAGTCATGTCATGTCCGAGTCATGGATTCTTGACACGATTATTAAGTGGGTCGTGTTTGTGTCGACCCATATACTATAGTAGGTCAATCTCGATATGACATAAACATGGCCCATCAACCCGAATTGTTAAAGCTAATAAATTCCCAGAGAAGTGGTATGGGCACGCACTCCTAGACTTGTCTATTTGACATTCTTTTAACTTAGTTTCTTCCTTGTTAGGGATAGTTATGTAAAGTAGTTGTAGTCCTCACTGCAGAAGCAACGAGGGCATTTTCGTTAAGAAGAGTTCACTTCGAGGATTCATTTTCGTCCCCGCTCTTTGTTGAAGTTATGAATTAAATCAAAGATTTTATCACGCCGAGAGCACGTTATTATGTAGGGGCCACTTGTTTCTTTTGCCCCTGCATGTGTCGGTGAGAATAAGTCTTTGTCTCTCACAGTGTTTTCCTCCATTCTTCACTCAAACAATATACTTTCCATATCTTTCATCCTGTCAATAAGAGAAAGAAACTGCTAATAAATTTGTGTTTTTATTTATCACAAACCATGACTGACGCGGCTGGTAATCTATATTTTCTGACAAAAATTTGGTGCTGGGTTCCACAACATCCAATCCAATGAACCAAAGTCTCGTTGATAAATTGCTTATAGCCGTTTGATTAGCACCCTAAAATTGAGTGCCTTAAATGAAACAGAAAAGCTAAAACCTTAATTGGATGATCCGAGACCCCGATCTGGACTTGAAATGTCAACTTTATCTAGCTTGTGGATATGATCTCTCTTGGCGTGGCATGGATGGTCTCGATCATAAGCACATATCCGATGTGGCCCACTAAGTTCAGGATCACTATATTGACACTCTAGTATTATTTTCAGAGAGTCAGACCCAAACGAAAATGGCCAATTGCTTACATAAATTATTTAAAAATCAATTGATTGGACAGTTATTATTTAGTGGTTGGCACGCATACGATGGGTCCCATCTAATAGCTGATTCAAGTAATCACTTTCAGGTGCCACGTCTATGGAAGAGGTTCAAAGGGATTACCGGGATGGTGGTCCGAGGACTACGAACATTTTCTCTCCCTAATTATATGCCTTTTATCATTTTCGCATACTCCTCAGAGATTTTTTTATATACAGGTTGTTGAATGAATGAATAATTAGAGCCACATAATCTCTTCCTTCGGAGTCTATCCATGCTCCGTATGGGTGACAGTAATAATCCAGCTCTAATAGCTCACGTGGCACTTGTTGGCTGGCTATAGCTCACAAGAGCTTGGCTCGGTGGAGTCTGGCGTTTACCTTCTAATACAAGATTTTGAAAGGAATTTTCCAGTCGCGTGTGTGCCACTTCAATCAGGTGGATCCCACGTCTAATTATGTGGACTATTCACCTAAAACATACTTCCATTAGATGATCTTAGCCGTTTGAGTGGAAATGTCATTTCGCTACTCAATTAGGACTATTTATAGTATCTGGCTACTTCATCCACGGAGGTCCTTTCTAACCATAGATATGGTTCCAATAATGAGCAACCCAAGCTACCATACATCTAATATCGAACGGTCCAGAATTTTAAATGGCTCAGTCTAGTGCGTTGGAGGTGCAACAATAAATCATATATGTTTCCAGTAGGAGCTGGATGCTCTTGAGCGTTTGGACAATGGCGCCCCTGTTTGACATGCATGGTGAATTTTTTAAAGATCTATCATATCGCAAATGTCTTAAATTGGCTAGATACAAAATTTTATGCTCATGACATTCTTTTAGAAAGTTTTATAGGATGCCCCTTTTAAGACATGCATCATGACATTTTTTTGGAAGATCTAAGGTGTTCACAATATTTTGTGCCTATAAAAGATTAAGTAATTCATGAGAAATTAGTGCATTCAAACGGTCCTAATAACTTATTTTAGGTCTTTGAAAAAAATTCATAAATTAGATGTTCTAGATTTTCAACCAAGAAATATAGGCTAAAAACTCAAATCGGCATAAAAATTTGTATCTTGTCTATCAAAGACATTGCTAACATGATGAATGGTTAACATCTGAGTGGCTTGCTTTGTAATTCTTTGCTTGTAAAAAATAATTAAATAAATAAATTATAACTTCACTATACATGTTAAAAGGGATGTTGATTTCCTCAAACACTCAAGATAGTCTAATTCCTAACTAAAGCCTTCTAGCATAGTAGTGCAGGGAAGAGCCTCTCACTTGGATGGCCAAGGTTTTGAGGCTATGAATGAATGTGTTTATATAACTTTAAAAAAATAGAAAAACCTTGAAGATGGACTTTCATTTTGGTTACAAAAGGAACACTTTAAATGACAAAAATGACCTCTAAACCACTTTAAATTTCAAATGTTGCCACTGATAACGAATCCTTAATGAAACTAAATCCAAATAAATAGAAACCTACTGAATGATTATTCTTCATCTTTCATAACCAACATCTAAAATCTTCATTGAAGAAAATAAATAAGAAAATAGAAAACAGAAAAAAATCAAGACAAGAAAATAGAAAAACTCTAAACATAGAAATAAAACCTCTATATTCAACAATACAAAGCAAAAAATATCAACACCCGGGTATCAAACTTAACTTTCAAAGCCCCAGAACCTATAATCCTCTAAGTTCCCGGAAAAAAGAAGAAGAGAAAAACTAACTTTTCAAAAACCCAGAATCCAAGTTCCTCCTAATTTCAACAACAGAAAGCATATCCATTCACATTAAACAACAAAACCCTTAATGCTTCCTCTCAATCGGCATCTTCTTCCCATTTTCCTAAAATCCTTAAGCCAAAGAGGGCATATGACCAAAAGTACTAAATGAGGGTATGCTCGCCTATTAAAAATCATAAACACTCGTTACTGGATGGATAGTTATCATTGAAAGTGTATGTACATATAAATGGTTATTAGTCTTTTTTTTTTTTTTAAGAAAAACGAAACCCTATCATCTTAGTCGGCATATACACATGCAGAGAGAGAGAGAGAGAGAGAGAGAGAGAGAGAGAGAGAGAGAGAGAGAGAGAGAGATGGCATAATGCACGACACTATGCAAAGTTCCCCTTAATTTCAACAACACAAAAGCATATCCGATCACATTAAACAACAAAACCCTTAAGTGCTTCCTCTCAATGGACATCTCCTTCCCATTTCCCTCAAATTCTTAAGCCAAAGAGGGTGTTTGGCTAAAAGTATTGACTGAGGGCATGCTTCTCTCTTAAAAATCATAAGGACTAGTTACTGAATGGATAGTTATGATTGAAAGTGTATGTACATATATGTGGTTATTAGTCCTTTATTAAAAAATAAATGGAATCCAAAGAGGGTTTTTGGCTAAAAGTACTACGTGAGGGCATGCTTGTCTCTTAAAAAACACAAGGACTCATTATTGAATGGATAGTTATGATTGAAAGTGTAAGTACATATATGTGGTTATGAGTCCTGAGTCCTGTCTTCTTAGTCGGCATATACACATGCGTACACTCACTGAGAGAGAGAGAGAGAGAGAGAGAGAGAGAGAGAGAGAGAGAGAGAGAGAGAGAGAGAGAGAGAGAGAGAGAGAGAGAGAGAACACTATGCCAAGTTAACCCTGGTTAATCATATCTGTCCATTTGAGGATTCCAACTTTGGATGACTAATACTAACAAAATAGAGAGAATTAGGTGAGTTTAGAATTTGAAGCTTTGGACTAGAAGAGATGGATGGTTGGATACATTATGTAATGAATCACCTATAACCAACTAGTAAGAACCAGAGCTTTTGAAGGTTAAAATCACCCAATCACTTTGATATTTGGTTTATAGGATATTTGGAGCTCAAGAAATTAGATGGATGGGTTTGTCGACCATGGTTGGGACTTATCATGTAAAAGTGGATGACACTAAATTAATCTAGTGTTAGCTTCATATAGTATGCTATCATTGCTTGTATATGTAGAGCATTGACAGTGGCACAAATGCCTTCTATAATAGCAAGAATTTTAATGGTAAATAGGTCAACTTCTATTTAGTTGGATATTTGCTAACATAAGCAGCCCTTTTGTGCTTGTCACACGTTTTCTCCTCTCTCTTTTATCTTAGTTTGTCTTTTGAAATTATGACCTCTTAATGTAACAATCGAAATTTTTGTACCCCGCTTTCTTATTAATGAAATTTCAAAAATTCATCTTGAGGATCCAAAACCTAATATATGGGAACAAGGTAATCTATTTGAGAGACCTCTATTGATGAATTAAGCATGAAAAGAGGAATTCAATGACTATAAGTATGTAAAAATCTAACAGTTAGGATTAAAGGTATGTGGGAGAATAGATTTTTATTTGATAAAGGCACCCCTTTCTAATTATTAGGAGATTGCATGTAAAATAAATGAGACCCAACCAACCACCATGAGGAGATGTCCCACCCTAAAATTGTCCAAGTTCAATGTATTTTGCCTTCCATAGGTGATTGGATGTAGGGTGGAAAGATAGGAGATATTTATGAAGGAGATAGAAAAGAGAATAAGCAAAGATAAGGGAGAATCTAGGATAAAAGATAAGAGTTAACTTAGAAACAACAAAAGAAAAGGAAAAAAAACTCAATTAGGAAACTCATCACAAGACATCCCATAAAAGAGATATATTGTGCATGAAACACAAAAAAGAGAATTGTGTGGAAAAGAAAGAGAGAAAGAGAGAAAAAGAGAGGGGGAGAGAGATTTGATCTAGGCCCATTGAAACGAACGACCTAGATTGTTCGAGCGAAGTGGGTCTAGTCGGGCGGAGTGGTTGCCGCGCTCTCGTTAATGGGACACAAGCCAAAACGCGCTCCCCCTAGACCGCTGCTATTGCATGAACATTCTGTTGGAATGTCTTTGCACATGTGCAGAGATGCTCTCACAAGGTGCATTTCCGTGCGGCGTTCTGCTACGTTGTCCCAAGAGCCAATCCTATTAGAAAGATTGGACAGATTGTTTTGGACTATCCAATTAATTCCTCTTCAATCAAAGGCTCAAAACTTGATTAAATTTCATTAAAATTCTACCCTAGGTGTTTTCTATCCTTCTGGATTGATTGGATGGCGCATATTTTTCATATGAGCTCTCTATCATATAGAAATGAAGGGTCCTTGTCCTTGATTTTTATAATTTTTAAGCTGAAACTAATTTAAAAAAATAAAAATGATATAAACTAACATGAAATAAGTATGGGAAGAGTTTCCACCTACCTGATTGTAAAAAACTTAGGTTTTGAATCCCAATTTTAAAAAAATATCCCGTTGATGATAAGATCGCTCGAGAACTGCTTGTTTTGTGAATTTCCCGTTGATTGCACCGTTGGATCTTGAAATTTATTTGGGTATTTTCTAGATAAAATAATTTAGGATCATATGGATTATGCGATTGGTGAGATTTAATTTGGAACAGAGTGCCTAATTGAATTTAGGTCTCTTGTTCCAATTTAGAGAGAGTAGAGAGAAAGTGAAAGAGAGAGATTTTTAGGAAATTTGGGAATGAGTTTGGATCTGATTTTTTAGGAAAGCAAGATAATTTGTTGGTAATTGTTTTGAACATTTTTAGAGGATTTTTGGGGTGTATTTATAGATGTTTTTGAAATTTTCATAATTACTTGTAATAATTATGTTTTAATTATTTTGAATAGTAAATTAACATTGGATCCTCCACTACCACCTCCTTCTCCACTATCAGATGATAGTGGTTTGACCACTCATTACATATTTTTTGGCCATTGCATTCATTTGTGGGCCCCACAGAGGTGTGAAAGGACCATTTTGCCCTTTTATGGAGAAAAATTTGTTATATTCTCCTGAACTCGGAATTGAGCGTACTTAGTGACTTTGGAATCGTATTTCTAAGTACATTATAAATATTGAAGTCTTAGATCTTGGTTATGGGTAAAATTACCATTTTACCCTTTTATTCATAAAAAAGGAGAAAATTAGGAAATATTCATCTTAACTCGGAATTGAATGTACTTAGTGTCATTTCGATTGGTTTTTTGAGAAAATTCATAATTTACAAGTTTTAAATCATGTTTTAATCTCTATAAAAAAAGAATTTCCAATAACCTAATATTCTAGCCCAAAATTTTTGAAAATTCAAACTAAATTGATTTTCTCAATCAATTTACAAAAATTGGGGTTATTACAATCTTTCCCCCTTATAATAATTTGTTCTCGAAATTTGTATTTTAACTCAATTATGAGTTTTCATTAACTCATTCATAAGTTTACTCATGTGACCTTGCCACTTAAGGAAACCTCCATTTCCTTTCATTCATAGTTCATGTTACCTTCTCCTCAAAGGTAAGGAGCATATTTTGAGGTCATAAACACACATCTCACTAATAATGCTAATGCATTAATCACTTATCCTAATTATTTACTAGACTTTCCAAAAGGATTAATAACTCTTAGTTGAGTTATCCTTTTGTTTAAAACTTCTTATAAATTCTTCTAATATTTCACTGTAATACTTCATTTTTCTGTATTCCATCTTCTATTGCTCATTCTTATCCTCATCCAATTTATATAAGCTTTAGCATATCTTTCCTTATATGAATAATCCTATCATATTGAGTTGATTCTTAGTTTCAAATTAATGTTCTTATAATAATCTTCCAAACTAATGATTATTTCAAAATCAATGTATTCTATATTCCATAATTAATTCAACATCACTAAATCTATCATATAAATAGAATCAATATCTCTAATTTCATCATATTAATATCCTTATTCATTTATAGGTCTTCACTTTCCATTCTATCATCAATGCCAATTATAGTCCATCATTATTTCCATACTTCAATTCTATCATATAGTTGAATCAATATTCCTCCAAATTTTATCTCCTTATTTATCTTTATTAAAAAATATTTTTATTCACAAATTTGAATACATTTACCTATATCCTTAAATTCTTCTCAAGTAAGATCTTCTCTATTTTGATGATTAAATCCTTTAACTAATTGTCATAATACTGTAACAATTGTAATTCTTACATTTATATTTATTATTATTAATATCGAATTTTATAATACTTCTAAGGTTTTATCTTCAGTATCTATTTCCTTTCCTATAAAGGTTGAAATTAATCTCTCCTATTTATTTCTATCATATTTTTCCAATTTATATTATGTTTCTCTTAAATTCCATTATTCTACTTAGTATAAGTGAATAATGATTTTATACTAGTGTTGATGTATTTTATTTCTACACATATATTTATTTCAAATTTTAGGCTAAACTTGAATATCACATATTACACGATTATATGATGTACTTGTTTTTATTATTTATTTCTATAATTCACTATTCATATATTGGAATTATTAACTTACTAAGTAATACTCCTAGTTATTTCACTAAGTAGTATTTACATGTACCTTCATACTTTAATTTTTTCTATACTCATACTCAACTACAATTATTCTATTGTTATATAAAAAATACTTTGGCAGGTAATGTACCTTCTATCTTTGCATTGGATGGTTCAGCCTGGCCATCGGTGATAGCGAATACCCTTCCTTGATGCTGAGGGATATTCTCTAGATTCACCTCCTTAACTACCAAAGGTTTGTTGTAGTTGTTGGCAATGTGCCCAATTTCCTTGCAATTATAACATCTGATAGGGGGCCTTTGCTGTATCGGAGTAGGACACATATTTCCTGGGTGGACCCTTCTACATTTGTGACATGGTTTTCTTTTTGCATGATTTCTTTGATTTCTTGGATGTCCAAAATTGTTTAAGGGTCTCTTGCCCTTCTGAATAGACCTTTGATTATAGTTCCCTCCTTCACCAAATTTAGTGATTTGGTTCTTTTGCAATTCTTTTTCAAACTTTGAAGCCATCTCCACACAATCTACCAAAGTCATGGGTTTAGTACACATTAACTTCACCTTCAGCTCTAGGTGCAACCCTTCCATGAATTGATTCACTATGTGTGTTTTAGTGTTACACACATGAGTCACAAATCTCCTTAACTAGGTAAATTTATTATCGTACTCTACCACTGACATGTTTCCTTGCCTAAGTTCTAGAAACTCAATTAGATTTCTTGCTTGTACATGAGCAGGGAAATATTTGTTGTTGAAGACTTCGTTAAATTCCTCCCATGTAGTATCTTCAAAATTTGAGAAGATGGTATTATTAACTGATCTCTACAGCTGATCTCCACCAAAATACAGCTTATTATTTTAATAGATAGGTGCCAAATTTAACCTTCAACTCTGGAGGAGTACGTAGTGTACTGAAAGTCCTTTCTATTTCATATATCCATTCCTCAACCTTCATAGCTTCACCCTTTCCATTATACCCCGTAGCCATCTTTTGAAATCTCTCCATCATTTTGTTAACCTTTTCTAGGGCTAATGGAGAATTTCTAGCTTCTCCCCTTGGTACAAGGGAAGATTGACCTTGTATTAGTGTGGGAGTATCTGGTGTTGGTGTATTATGTCTCACTTTAGGCTGAGCCTGAGCTTGAGTACTTGGTGTCTCTATTAGAGGTGATGAACTTTGGGGTTGTTGAATGTGAGGAAGAAGGTTCCTCAATACTCTTGTTACCATCTCTTCCACGTTATCCATCGTTAATCTCTCCATATTATCTTCTGGAGTATTTTGAGATATCTACCTTATAACTCTCTTTGGTGGCATCTGCTCACAAACCAAAATTTCTATCAGTATTCTACACAACTATTTATATCTTAATCTAAAATTGGATTATGATCTTCATATTGGATATAAGGGTACTGTATTGTGACTGGATGAATGGCTCTGATACCAACTGTGACGACCCGGGTTTTTGTAACACATTTTGTAATACATTTTTCAAAGGCAGGGCCCTTAGTAGTAAAATTTTTTTCACTTGTTTTGAAAAACCCAAGTCATCACTTCATACATAACAAAAGTATAATTTTTGTACAAGCTAAATGCCATTGAAGGAATATACTTTTATTAAATTCCAGAATCCATCCAGTGATTAACAGTACAGCCCATGTATCATTACAATACTTGTCCAAATTGCATAATCCAAATTTCAAAGCTCACTATACAATAAAAACTCTCAATACAATACATTGCTCTCAAATAAAAATACATGTCTTCAAGGGATATACCCTGATGATTATTCTCCCAAATCCTCTTCAATCTTGAACTCCTAACTCTCCTTCTCTATATCTGAGATATTGTAAACATTCAAACATTTACAATATCTCAGTAAGCTATGCTTGATAGGGGATTTAAGAAGCATAATAATTTGACAGTATAATTCTAATACTTCATAATCCCATTATTCATACTCATGGATCAATCTCTTTACTTGATCATATGTGTACATCCTTACACACACATACTGTATACTTTGTCTGTGTGTGTATATATATATATATATATATATGGTCAAAATAGTAAAAAATAGTTAATATCTTAAAACATAATCATACCCAGTTTATACTAAGTCGATAGATCATCCAGACTCTACTGGACATACTCCTTCATTTGGGCAGTATCGGTAATTCACGATTACCTTGCATTTCATCATGTTATATCATAAGGCATTTCACTATACCATGCATTATAATGCAAAAATACTCAAAGAACTATTATTCATGCAGTCATAATTTATACCAACGCACCCAGATAATTGCCCAATAATCCACCTATAACATCCTTGGTGGAAATCACAATATCCATATCCATATGGGGGTGACCATGGCTATCACAGTGGCAACCTTCCCATAATTGCCCCACCCGACTTTTAGCCTCACTTAGGCTTGATATTCATATCATAATAAGTTTCGGAGAGCGGGGTGGCCAAACCCTACTAACTCTCCTAGCATAGCATCCCTAAGCATATGCCTATTTAAAACAAAACCACAAGCCTCCATGCTTGTATGTAAAGTAATTCTTATACGTATAAGACAATCTACATATTTACTTAAGGCTAGAATATCTTCTAGTTCCCTATTCACTTAGAGTTTTTTCCTCAATTCTAACTTAACCATTTCATATGTGTTTTGGTTGGATCATAAGGGTTTTCAAGGAATTTAATACAAGTATTTACATTACACTTGTCAACACTTTTAGACATAAGATCATGTATTCAACATGTATATCTCATGTAGATGCATTCATAACATCCTCCTAGCTTCAAGTAGTGATCCATCTCTTCAGATCTTCTATGATCCTGACTGACGTATATAATATATAAATCCATACATATTGTCAATATTTATACAATCTAAATAATCCTATATTTTTTTATCCTATCTATATTCTTTTTTTTTTAATCTTGTCCTTTGATATAAAGGATCTAGATCTTTTGTCCTATCATAAACTATCTTCGTCAGATAGTGTTTATCCTATTGATCAATAGATCTGATAGTTAGAATAATCTTCTAATCTTTTAGATTTAAGTATTTTCTATTCTAAGTCTTTGTGTATTCCTTTTCTTTAATCTTGATCTTTCATAGATCCTTTGATCAACAATTTATACTTGTTGATAAAGATCAAGGGCTTAGACCTTCTATCATCTAGTTCTTTTTTATCTAAGTTCAGTTGTTTGATCATCCCTAAGGAGGATGATCTTGGTTCTCTTCCTTGAATCATATTTGATCAAGGGTTTGGATTCTCTATTTAGATTTGTCTATAACATACCTACATATACACATAATAAAATACGACATTAGGATTCTTATCGTTCTAGATGATTCTAGATCCTATAGATCTTGTTTAATCATCCTTATCGTACTTACAATTTTTATTAGGATTAGATAATTTACTAACCTTTTATGCTCTTATTATTATTATTATTCAACTAGTTAATGTTTTACTGGTTGAAGATAGCTTATTCCATCCTAAGTCTAGACAGCTCCTCTTATTTCCAATTCACTAAGGCTTACTAGTTGAATGGCTGAACACAAAGTGGTTACTTTAATCCTCATGTAAGGAGGCATTTAGACCTCACAAACATCAATGGAAGGTAGGGTAAGGGTGAGTCTCTATTAGAGAACTCCCTTAACCACCATGTTTAGCATTCACTAGAGTGACATTAGCTCAACCTTTCATAAGGTTCCTATGAGCATTTTAATCCTAAGTACTCTTTCTAATTGATTTTAATTAAATCCACGAACATTTAAAATGTCATTCATGGGATTTATTATTCTCCTAGTTTGGGCCAGAGATTTGATAATCCTTATATCGTCCTACTAACTATAGCCCTTGCTAATATTAAGTCAAAGTCATTCACTCATCATAATTGTCCATGAATCTCTATATTCCATTAGTTTACATTTTTAGTGGTTTATGCTCATTATATCTTAATAACTATTTAACATTTGAATCTACTAATAAAATTTGACAATAAATAAATCATAAACTTTAAAGCATAAATCCAATATAAATTTAACAACTATTTATACTAACATGGTTCCTATGAATGTAACTTAACCTAATGAAATAAAACTATACTTAAACTAGCATGATCATAAGTTATGAAATACATGAAATTTTACTGGTAATCCAATGGAATCATGCTAAAATCTTAATTTCAAACTAACATGACCCTAAGATAATTAAATTACCAACCTATTATAACAATCTGATAACATTTAGAGCATAGCATGCTAAAATTTAAGCATTACACTATCATGCTTCCTAATTTATAACATAAATCACAGTTACAATTCTATTCTCAAATAAAAGACAAGAAAACTAATTAGATTAAGATTATTAGAAACTTTTACTTATGATCCAACCATTAGATTTTAGATCTTTTCCTTTAGATCAAGGGTTTTAATTACATTTAGGGCTTGTACTTCATTAAGGTCTAAAGATCATATCCATTTAGTTTTGTCATATTTAATCCATGATCTCACTAGCTTCCATCATAATCCCATTCATACAACCCATCTAAAGGGTTTGATTAGGCTTGATCTCATTGATTAAGAGGGTCCCTTTATATTTTTAGGGGTTTTTCTACCATAAAGGGTAGATTTCTTAATTTATCTTATATCTGTCATAATAAATCATATATATCACTTTATTTCACTATTATTTCATCCTTAAATTAGATCCCCAAGATCTGATCATCACAGATATTGAAGATCATGAACATTGGAAGCTTATTTCTTCAAAACAGAAAGTTTCTTGAAGATTTTTATCCATTTTATGATTTCAGAAGAAAATTGGCATTACAAGATTTCCATAGCTTCTTTTCGATCTTGATTTGGAGTTCAGATGACTCGACAATTGAAGATTGAAGCTCATAGTCATTCCGAGGGTCTAGATTTGATCTGGGCCCATCGAAATGGACGGCTTAGATTGTTCAGGCAGTGTGGGTCTAGTCGGGTAAGCAGTCGCTGCGCTCTCGTTACCGAGATGCAAGTTGAAACGTGCTCCCCCAAGATTTCTGTTGTCACACGGACGTTCTATCCAAAATTCAATGCATTAGGAGTGATCACGTAGAGACGTTCCCACCGGGTGCGTTTCCGTGCAGCGTTCCATTGCGGCATCCTAGGAGCCAATCTTATTAAGAAGGTCGGACAGTCTGTTTTGGACCATCCAATCAATTCCTATTCAATCAAAGTCTCAAAACTTGATTAAATTTCATTAAAATTTTACTCTAGGGGTTTTTTGTCCTTCTGGATTGATTGGATAAGTCATATTTTCCATCTGAGCTCTCCATCATATAGAAATGAAGGGTTATTGTCTTTACTTGATTTTTATAATTTTTAACCTAAAACTAATTTCAAAAAAATAAAAATTATATAAAATAACATGAAATAAGTATGGGAAGAGTTTTCACCTACCTGATTGGAGAAAACTTAGGTTTTAAATCCCAATTTTAAAAAATATATCCTGTTGATGATAAGATCGCCCGATAACTGCTTATTTTGTGAATTTCACATTGATTGCACCATTGGATCTTGAAATGTATTTGGCTATTTTGTAAATATAATAATTTAGGATCATATGGATTGTGGGATTTGATTTGAAACAGAGTGTCTAATTGAATTTAGGTCTATTGTTCCAATCTAGAGAGAGGAGAGAGAAAGTGAAAGAGAGATTTTTGGGAATTTTGGAAATTTGGAAATGAGTTTGGATTTGGTTTTTTAGGATAACCAATATAATTTTTTGGTAATTTTTATGAACATTTTTTGGAGGATTTTTAGGGGCATATTTATAAGTTTTTTGAAAATTTTATAATTACTTGTAATAATTATGTTTTAATTCTTTTGAATATTAAATTAGCATTGGATCTTCCACTACCACCTCCTTATCCACTATGCACTGGTAGTGGTTTGACCATTCATTACATATTTTTTGGTTGTTGGATTCATTTGTGGGCCCCACGGAGGTGTGGAAGGACCATTTTGCCCTTTTATGGAGAAAAATCCATTTTATTCTTCCGAACTCGAAATTGAGCGTACTTAGTGGTGTTGGAATTGTATTTTTTACTACATTATAAATATTAAAGTCTTAGATCTTGGTTATAGGTAAAATTAGCATTTTACCCTTTTATTCATAAAAATGGAGAAAATTAGAAAATTTTCATGTTAACTCAAAATTGAACGTACTAAGTGTTATTTCAATCCATTTTTTGAGTACATTCATAATTTATAAGTTTTAAATAATGTTTTAATCTCTATAAAAAGAGAATTTCCAATAACCTAATATTCCAGCCTATAATTTCTAAGAATTCAAACTAAATTGATTTTCTCAATCAATTTAGTAAAATTGGGGTTATTACAGGAGGTGTCCATCCAAGGGTGGAAACACATATACCCTTAGGCCACTCATCCAAGGGCTAAGATCACTCCATTTACTTGCACATTCTTAGGATACACATGTGGCTGGCAGATAAGTTTCATCTAGGATGATTCATGAATAAGAAGTTTAAGTCTAAGATTTTAAGCCTTAAGAATTAATAATTATGGAAGCTATGAATGCATCTAAGCCAACTGAATGGTTTATAAGCATAGGACATCTAGATGAAGGGTAGGATGTGAGGATGAAAAGATAAATGATGCAAAATTACAAAGAAGATGAATAAGAGAATAAGAAAGTAAGAGAATAAGGGATATGTTATTTTAAAGATAACCAACAACATTGAGGAATGCGTATTTTTTTCCTCCATGAATCAATTCTCTTCCATGATCCAGATTATCTAAGAAGGGTTAGATGATAAGATTAAGCTGTTAAGAAACTAGGGATATCCATACGATTGTGTCAGGTTAAGACAAAAAGGAAAAAGTAGAGAGAGAGAGAGAGAGAGAGAGAGAGAGAGAGAGAGAGAGAGAGAGAGAGAGAGAGAGAGAGAGAGAGAGAGAGAGAGAGAGAGAGAGATGAGTTGTATGTAAGTAATGCAAAAAGAAGGTGGCTGCCACCTTTGCATGAGAAACCATGCATGACGCCTTACCACTTTGCACCCATGGTGATGGTGGTGGACACATGAGGGTGCAATATGAGGGGTTGCATAAAAGAAAATCTCACTAATACTTGATGAAAATGAATTTTAAGGAAACTAAGATAGTAAAAGTAGATATAAGGTTCAAGCAATGGATGTAGTTTTTCTAGTTGATCCAAAATGAAGGGTTAGAAGTAAATGAGATTAAATCTTAAAAAGAATAAGATTTAGACCACTCCTATTGTTAGGTTATCCTTATATGATGAGATTAAGAGTTGGTCTATGGATTTATGGTGTCTATGTTGCCTATTATGTTCAATAATACTTTACTTTTAAGTGTATGCCTAAATTTAGAAAGATACATATTAAGTAAAGTTTTTAGTATTAAAAAAATGTAGATTTCATATATATTATGCTTTCTTGTGAAATATGAGTTTTTGCAAAGTATCATAATCAAACAAGATGGTATGATATTCATTTTTATAAGATACATATATTTAGAAAGTATTTTGTTTCTATCTTAATATACTTGATAAATGATGCATTATTTGAGAAATTTGTTCTGCATGAAAGCATGATGAATTAGCAAGTAAGATACCTACTAATTATGAATTTTAGAAAGTTTCTAAAAATAGTACCTACTAATTATAGAAATGGAAAGCTTTTTAAAAATGGAACTATATACTATATGCATGGTTTTAATTGGATAAATAAGGCTAGTAGGTCTATCCTAAAGGGGTAGTGATGGGTTGGCCTCCTAAACCCTGACCACTTTTGAGTGAAAATGGTATCCAATGTTTGATAGTGGCATCTTCTCATCTTGTGGGAGAAACCACTATAGGTGACACAATATCTTTTTGAGATTGGCCATACTCCCCATGAAGATATGGTTGAAGTTCCCTAGGATATCAGCATGCATTCGATGCAATGATTTTTTCCATGAGCATAGTGTTCCCATGAGATTTTACAGGTTTTGATGAGTTCCTAGTGGTCCTTGATGAGGAACCCTAGGATGATAGATAAATGAGTACTCATGACCATTGTATTAGATGGATGGATTTGGAAGATATGCTCAGATTTGATCATTTTACCTTATAATATAATTTAGATGATTCAAGAATGATACAAATCCATGATTGTTGTTATTTATTTTATAAGGTATGAAATAGTGAGGATGCCTGATTATTGTATTGCATGAATGACAAAGGTCAAGTCTTGATTTTTCTTTATTGCATTGAAAACATATTTTTATAACACATGTATATGCTAGATGCATAGGTATTCAATTTTGTAGTTTTAGATGTTCCTATTGAGTAAAGTGTTACTCAAACTAAAATATTAAAGATATGTAGATATATCTCAAGTGGAGTAAAGCAAACGGTATGGATTGAATCTTGAATTATTGTGAGAGAGCAAAGTCAGGATTGAAGATGTTAGTAGTTAGTTTAAAATTTTAGTTATTTATATATTCATGTAATAAGATCGTTAGTGACATTGTCCTTTATTGTGGATTGATAATTTTATTTTAGTAGATGATTATGACTAACAAGTTTTGGGTGGCTCTAAATTGAAGTAAAACATCTTAGATGTGGGCTTGAATTTTGGATGGTTAGATGTTTAAGTACTCAATGTTTTTGAATCATGACAAATGCATTTTTCAAATTGTTTTAAAAAGGGATGTCATACCTTACAAAAACAAAAAATTTCCTCTAAAAAGTGCTACTTTAAAAACTCGGGTCACCACACTTAAAGACTTTTATCTAGGCATTGTCTTCTTCCTTTCGTACCTTTTTAATAACAAAAGAACCCATTTTAGAGGCCTCTGTAGATGGCCTCCAAAGAGTTGGTTGGATTATATTGATTAGGTAAGAATTATGGAGGGGTGGTTGGATCAAATGGTAGGGTATTGAGGGGAAGGAGAGAAACGGGTTGTCTAGATCATGCTATAATTGATTAGTGGTAAGAAATAATTATTGGTTGGAGAAGGCATTGCACTTAAAGCACACACAGAAATTGGCATGCTAGCTATTACTGAAGGATGGTACACAGAGATGGAAAGATTAAAAAGGTTGGGTGAGCAAGGCTTCACCATTCTAGTGTGGACTAAAAGCATAGGACATGAAACTTAAACATGGGAAGGTGTTTCTATTGATTTTGTAGGGGTTGATTTTACTATTGGAATCCTTCTTATGATTCTATATTGTGTTTCTTTCGAACCTAGTGGTTTTGTAACCTTGTAAGTATTAGTTTCAATAGCTGCATGATCCCTTCTTTTCCATTGCCTAAATGAATGTTTATTAGGACATTCATTGCTTGGTCTCTTAAGTGAGTTCTTGAGAAATAAATTCTTTAATGGATTTCAGTCCACTATAAAATGATTATGGGGAGATCTTCAGATAGTTTATTTTCTCCATTGTTGTTAATGTTTATAGGTATCAAAGACCAGGTCCTTCATTTTTGAAGGTTTTAGCCCGATTGTAATTTCACACCCTCTTGGTTAGGAAAACTTGCTCCATTTCATAAGAAGAGAGAGAGAGAGAGAGAGAGAGAGAGAGAGAGAGAGAGAGAGAGAGAGAGAGAGAGAGAGAGAGAGAGAGAGAGAGAGAGAGAGAGAGAGAGAGAGAGAGAGAGAGAGAGAGAGAGAGAGAGAGAGAGAGAGAGAGAGAGAGTTGTGTGCTTTGTTTTTGTTTTTTCTCTAGGGAAGAGATTTGGGAGTAAATACAAAAAAACCAAGGTATAGTATAAAGCAAAGGAGAAAGCGTAGGGTTTCAAGAAAAGTTAACAAAGGATAAGTAAAGAAGAAAAGGGTAAGGAAACATGGCCATAAACTATTGGAGTTAACCAAAATGGCTGTTATAGGAGAGATTCACTTGGAATAAGAAACAAAAGAAGGAATATATTCAGATGGGAGAGGAAGTTATCTTGGAGGGATATAAGGCTGGAAAAAGATAAGGAGAATAAAAAGAGATTGACTTAGATGGATTGAATCTATTGTTCATGTGGTTTCTTCAATTTCAAAAGAAGTATTACTTACTGGAGATGTACCAAGGTTGGGTCTAGGCAGACATACCAAAGAAAGTGGCAGACAGCAAAACCCTAAAGGAAGAGCCAATTGTTTAAACCTAACTTAGAAATATTTTGCGCAACCGAATGGATTATACCATCTAAGAGAAATGCTACATGCTATAGATAGGAACAAAAGACAATCCAACTCATATTGTTTGCAATAATCGTACTAAGTTCAAGATGGACAAATAGGCCTTGGAAGGGTTCTCTCAACTATTCACATAGTGCAAGAGTTTCCATCAATCCAAGTTTAGAAGCAAGTCCATTTAGTGCTATTAGCCTAAGTCCACATGGAGAAAAACCCATAGAAGCTTCAAATATTAGGCAGAATTATGTGGCTATTAATGAAACACGTAATAGGTGTAAGTGTGGTAGGCATGAGCATGTGGCTGTTGTATTTTTGCATATTATTCATTGTGTGGTTTGGATTAGACATCCTACACTATATATACCTCTTCCCTTTCATTGTAAGAGCATCAAATAAGAAGAAGAAAAATATAATTCTTAATAAGCAATCAACCAAGCTCTTAGTTGTGAGTGTTCTTTCAAGGATTGTTTTGAGTGATCTTGTGAGTGTTTCTTTCTGCAATAATAAATTTGTGAGTTTTCACTTATTTTCCAACAAAGTGGTATCAAGCTATGGAGAATATTTGTGTGGAACCTATCCAAGTCCTTATGCTCAATAAGGTCAACTATGATAATTGAAGTATCAAAATGAAGGCACTCCTTAGGGAAAAGGCACATGGGATATCATGGAAAATGGCTATAGTAGCCAAGAGTTGAGACAGCTCTAAATGCCCTCACATAATATCAAAAGAATGCTTTGAAAGACTTAAGGAAGAGAGACAAGAAGGCTCTCTTTCTCATCTATCAAGCTTTGGATGATGATGGCTTCAAAAAGATCTCAAGTGCAACCTCCTTCAAAGAAGCATGGGATAAGCTTCAAATTTCTTTCAAAGGAGTCAAGCAAGTTAAGAAGGTGCAAATCCAAACATTAAGAGGTTAATTCAAATCTTTGCATATGAAAGAATGCGAGTTTATTATTGATTACTTCTCTAGAGTTTTATCTATTTCTAGTGAATTAAAAAGAAACTATGAAACTTTAGATGATGAGAGAATAATTGAAAAGATACTTCGCTCATTAGATTTAAAATTTGAGAACATAGTTGTAACGTATCAAGAAATAAAAAATCTAAACGAAGTTACCATTGAGCAACTCATGGGTTCGTTGCAAGCATATGAATAGATGTATAAGAAGAAGCAAAGCATGCTATAACAACTTCTCAAGATGCAATTCAATCTTAAAGAGAAAGAAGAAATCCTTGGCAATGAAAGAATCCAACACAAAAGACACTGTAATGACTCCAATTTTGTAACATTAAAATCCCAAGTTAGCAATGAAAAGTTCAGTTTTTGGAAATAAGGGTATTTTGGTCATTTCACTATTCACCCTGACTAAACCCAGAAATTTGGTCCTGATAATGGCACCATTAGGTGCGTCTCGGAAAAATGAATCCAACAAGACCAAAATCACCTGAAACGGAGTTAAAATGAGCAAGTTATGGCCTTTGAAGTTCAGGGGCAAAAATGTAATTTTTACTAAAAACGGATTTAGCCTGCAAAACACAGGGGCCCGTTTTGATGCGGTCACCCCTCTTTTTCAACCTCCTAGAGGGTTCTAGAACGGTAGTGATTGGAGGAGAAATCACCACCATTCAGGAGGTTTCTCCACTGCCATTCAAGGGCAGTGAGAGCCCCCTCCAAAACCATCTTATAGCTCTATAAATAAAGCTCTTGGGCACCTCTAATGGCAGCCCAAAAGCTTGGAAAAAACCCATTTTGGAGAAGTAATCAAGAGGAGAAACGTTGAGAAAAACCCGGCAACGAGCCAGGTATGCCCAAAATCCCTCAAAACCCGTCTTCACATTAGTCCTAGGCTAAGTTTCCCTAAGTTTTGCATGTAAAATCATGCAAAACAGAGCTCTAGAGAGTCACAAAGGGCCCAGGGATGATCCCTGGGCCGCACTAGTTTGACAGGGTGTCCCAAGGACGCCCTGGTTCCCCAAAATCCCAAGGACGTCCACGTTCGAGAGGAACCAGCCCACAAATGAGGAAGCTGGGTGGGAATCCAGCGCATCTGCAGACGCGTCCGCTAGGACGCATGCCACTGACGCGCAACGCGTTAGCGTTCTAGGATTCCACCTTGCTTTGTTTGACCCTTTCATGTACACACGATACTAAAAAGCTTATAACTTAAGATTTAGAGCTCCGATTAAGGCGCTGCAAAAGGCGTTGTGTCTGTGTCGACGACGCGGACACACCCAAACTATAAAATTCCTGATCAAGGCCCAATATAAGGTGGGCACGACCCTTAGAATAGGATAGTGGCACGTGGCCAAAGACCTTTGGAAAACTAATGATACCAAGGCCCAATTAGGACTTTAGGACACCCATAGGCATGGGGATGAACCCTTAATGCCTAAGTAGTAAGACTAACCACTCTAAAACCTATAAAAGATAGGCCAAACTAACCTTGATTCCCCAAACCATGTTCAGGAGCGTATGAGGACAAAGGGGTTAGCACAACCTAGCTAGGTAGGTGCTCTATCGCTACTAGACTTTTTAAGAGCCATGATTGTTTTATGCATGTTTTAAGTATAAGTTATACAACTTGTTTAGCATGACTTAATTCAGCATACATATGATAAATGCTTTATGCATAGATATGTTTTGCAAATAATTGCATATACATTATGCATAGATATGTTTTGCAAACAAATGTATATATTGCATGATTTGTGAGCATTGAGATTTTCGAAAGATTGCATGTCCTTGAGGGTTATCAAAAGATGTTGGGTAGGCAATTGTGAGGGCCAGGCAGTTGTGAGGGACCCAAAGAGGATAGGTTTTGAAAAAGAGGTTTTTTGCTTGTTTGATTGTACATGATTTGGGCTAATAAGCTCGTGGGTGCTATGCTGAGAGGTCTGGGGTGGCCTCCCAGCCTCTACCACTATTAGGTGGATGGGTACCACGCCCAAAAAGGGCATGTCCCTCCTTCGACTGCATGTGGTATAGGGGGCTACCATTGGTGTCACAGCACTGGGTCGAAGTGTCATATGCCTCATGGAGGTATATGATCCTGTGTCCCTAGGTACCCGGGGACCACACGGCGGTGAGGTCGTGGGCATAGTTGGACCCTATGGTTTCATGGACTTATTTGCATTGCATATGGCATGATATGAGGTTGGTCGACCATACCATACTAGATATCCATGAGTTGGATTTAATGAAGCATCTTATGCATATCATTATGTTATGATATATATATGATACTTTCGACTTTGATTATGTGATTTCCTTAAGTCGTCAATATTCCAATTCGATGATGGTTTTTAATCTCGATATTGAACTTGAGTGTTCAGACATGCACATGTTTTGAAAGAGCACATGATTTTAAACATCTCATGCATTATAAAACTAGTAGTGATGGACTCCTACTGAGTATAGTATATACTCACCCAATCCTCAACATTTTTCAGACACAAAGTAAACACTTAAGGGCAAGGAACGCTTGTGACAAAAGACAACCAGACTAAGTGCAAGTAAGTAAACCCCTACCTTATCTTTCAATGTTACTTGATTGTAGTTACTCTTTATAGCTGAGGCTGTGACCAACACTTTCTTGGGAATAGATTAAATTTAAAATTATGCCATGACTAGATAATTTGAAAATGTGTTTTAACACTTAGGGTTTTTATGAAAGATTGTTTTCCAAAATGAAAAAGATTTTCATGCATTTCATATTTATAAAACAAGAGATCTCGCCTTTTTATCAAATTTGCATCATATAAAAATCCAGGTCGTCACAGACACTATGGTTGAGGATGAGCTCTTGGACATGGAAGAGACTCAAAAGGAGGATATCACCATAATAACAATGAAAAAAGAGAAGAGAGCCCCATAAGAGGAGGTGGGAGAGGTAATCAAAATCATGGTATGACAAATCTCAAATTAAATGCTACAATTGCTAAAAATTTGGTCATTATGCTATAGGATCTAAATCTCATAACTATAGAGTTAATGAGAAGGCCAACTATGCTGAGAGTAAGACTTATGAAAATGGGGCATTGTTGTAAGCATACAAAGACAACAAAGCTAACAATGACAATATTTGGTACCTTGACACAAGTGTAAGTAATCATGTGTGGAAATGAAAGTACTTTCGTGGAGCTTGATGAGTCAGTGAGCAGAAACATCTCTTTTGGAGATAATTCAAAAATACTAGTGAAACGAAGAGGTAACATCCTTATTCACTTGAAAGATGGAAGGCACCTTTTCATTTCAAGTGTTAATTATGCCCCAACACGAAACATAATATCTTCAATGTGGAACAACTCTTAGAAAAAGGCTACAATATTCACATGAGAAATTGTAGCCTTTCTATAAGAGATGACAAAAATAGCTTGATCACAAAAATACAATGTCAATAATAGAATGTTCTTATTGAATATTTAAACTGATGTTGGAAAGTGTCTTAAGAGTTATTACAAAGATGCATCATGGCTTTGACATCTTCGACATGGGCATCTTAACTTTGGATGATTGGAGTTAGTATCAAAGAAGGGGATGGAGAGAGGTCTATCTTACATCAGTCAACCTGACCAGCTATGTGAAGGATGTTTACTTGGGAAGTAAGTAAGTTTAGATCTTACTTGCTAGGATCTAAGGTCATTGTCTATTTGGACAACGTAGCATTAAAATATCTTCTTTCAAAAAAAGATGATAAACCTAGGCTGCTCTGATGGATACTATTGCTACATCTACCTCCACATCAACCACACATGAAGATTCACCACCATCCATTTTAAATGAAAGAGATGCATCACGCACAAGGAGTCTACAAGTGCTTTACATGGTAATAGAAATATTAGAAGATTTGTCTCTTTTTTGTTGCTTTGTTGATTGTGAACCATTAAACTTTAAAAAAGTCATACAAGACAAGAAGTGGAAATATGTAATTGATGAAAAGATCAAAGCAATTATGAAGAATGATATGTGGGAGCTTGCTTCACTTCCCAAAGGCCATAAGGTGATCAATGTTAAATGGGTGTACAAAGCAAAGAAAAATTTCAAAGGAGAAATTGAAAGAATTAAAGTGAGATTAGTCGCAAAGGGTTATGGTAAAAAATCTAGCATTGACTACAATGAGGTATTTGCTCTCGTTGCTTACTTGAAAACTATAAGATTGATCATTTCTCTAGCAGCTCAAAATAAATGGAGGATTTTTCAAATGAATGTAAAGTCTAATTTCTTGAATGGATTCCTTGAAGAGGAAGTTTACATCAAACAACCACTGGGTTATGAGGCAAAAGGACAAGAAGACAAAGTCATAATAAGTATTAAATTTTATATAAAAAGTAGCTAGTTAGTTTCTCATGTGATATAAATTATAAACACTATTCTAGGATTTTTCTGAAAATTCATAACTTATGCATTTCTAACCTAATAATTCAAAGTTTGATATTTTGTAGGATTAGGATCTAATCTAGAGTAAATATGTGAATAATTATAATTTTTTAGGATTTAATTAGGATTTTTATCTTTTGTAGTTATTGAGAAGCTGATCCAATGATCAAGATCAATTGAGACGAGAATTGAAGATCAAGATCAAAAGGGAGATCTAGGACCTAAAATCCATTATCCCAAAGCTCAATCAAGGTTCAAGATCATCCTAGAGCAAGCAAGAAAGTAATTCAAAGAGTCAAAGGTGACTAGAATGAGCCCATGCACAATTCATGTCATTTCACCACCTTTGCATGAGAGCCATGCAGGCAGCTAAGCCATATAAGCAATGTTAGAGGATGATAAGCCATTCACTCATGTAGCTAAGGGACTTAACCACTCAAACCACCAAGGAGCCATCAAGCCAAATATGACAATTTCGCATGGAGTCACATGATTGGAGGAAATTTGTCTAGCAATTATCCATGCTGAAGACATGATTTTCCAAGGGATAATCAGAAAGGAATTTGGGTGGTAATCAATATGGTAAGATAGCATGCTAGGTGGACCAATAGGAGAAGAGACCAATCATCTTTTCTTCCCATCTTTCTATCTTTCTTCCTCTCTTTCCTCCCTATTTCCTCTTTCTTTCTTATCCTCCACATGAAACACTTGTAAGGGAAGGAGTTCCACACCACCTTCTTTAAAAGGTGGTGCCTTCCCTCTCTTAGTTGTCCTTCCAAGTTTCCACCTTATCCTACTTTCTAATTCCATCTCTTTCCAACTTCCACTCACCTTCCTATCTAGAGGTCTATTCCATTCTTTCCTCCTTTATGAAGATAGAGTCCTAGCAAGTTAGAAGCGCAAAACACCATATATACAACACCCCTCTAGGGTTCCATGCATAGGACATATAGTGAAGGAGAGGATGCCTCACTCCATAGAAGGTTAGAGATGCCTCTTCTTTGCTAGCCTTCCATGCCTCCCACATTTATGCTTGCTCAGGTTTGGATGCACTTCTATTTGGTGGCCTTTCCTTGTTCCACTCCTACTTCTTGCTTTGTTCCTTTGGTTTTGCATTCTAAGACCAGGTTTGTTTCTTATTGTTCCATTCATTGTTGCTTGATTTGCTTCGCTTCTTAGTTCCATGCATTCTTTTCCTTGTTTTGGTTCCTTGTTCTCCTTAGTTGTTTGCTGCTATTTTATGGTTTAGATCCTTGTATCCAAGGGCCATTAGTCTCTTGTAGTGATATCCAAGAGATAGTAGGCTTTGGATCAAGTTCTTAGCTCCTTAAAGTCCTTTGAATAATTGTCTTTCCTTTATTTCTCTTTCCTTACCCATCTTTAAGTTTGTTCCCTTTCTTTTACCATTATTTTGTCTCTCTTTGGTTCTCTTTTGGATCACATGCATGATACTTGTGGAATAGTGAATATTGGATTGGAATGTGACTTAATCTTATGTCTTTGAAGAGGGTGTACTTTTGTTTCTATATTTATGTAATATGCACATCATATTTTTGGATTTTTGCACTTCATATTTCATGCTTAATTTTCATTAGTCCTTGCATCTTATTTGCTTGACTCCTTAGGAACCTGCTTAGCTTATTAGGTTCTTTAGTTAGTGCTCGATTTAGATCCATGTTCATAAGCTTTTGATCATTGCATTCTTGCCATATTTTCACTCAATGAACCATGCACACACTTCCATGAGTCATGCACATGGTGATTGGATAATTTTCCCTTAAGTGATTGATAGATCTTTGTTTTAGTTTAGCTTCTTTAATTCATTGTTTGTTTGGTAGTTTGATTCTAGTTTATATTCCATTAATTACTTGCTTGCATCTTAGATTTAGATAGTTTCTAAGCTTGGTTCTATGAAGTGTTTGTTATGGTAAGTTTCCTTATTAGTAGTTTCTATTTCCATGCATGTTTCCTTTTGGATGTTATTTACTTTCCTAGTTTAATTGAAACCAAGTCTCCTTGGCTGAATATTGGTGATTTAAATAAGATTCAATTGATTGAAAATTCTATGAGATTACTCATAGGATCAACCTCTCCCGAGTGCAAATTACTATATTGATTCATGTGCTCACAAGTAATTTAAAGCTACACCATGTTTTTGGCACCATTGTTGGGGAATTGCAATAGATTTGCTGTTGGATCTTTGTTTAGATTATTTATCTCTAGTAGTAGTTTTAGGTTGTATTTTATTAGGGTTTTTGCATCAGATCTGCATATTTTTCTAGTTCCTCAAATATTGACCATCTTTCTTCGTTTTGTGCGAGTGAAATTTGACAATGGAGTGGTAGTGATCTTATGGGCCAAAGCTTCATCAACTTAATTAGGATTTCCTTGCTTTCTTAGATTAGGGTTTTCTACTTTTTTGAGTGAGCTTATATTAAGGCCTCATTGTAATTTGCAATTATTTCTTTTGGGTTGTAATAATATAGAACAAGTGTGGAGTATGATGGCCCAAAGTTGATCTTCATTAGAAACCCCATCATAAGTTTCTTTCACTCTCTTTTATTTTCCTAGCGTAGTTGCATTTAGTGTAATTTGCATTTTGGATGGCAGTATAATTCATATAGTTATGGTCATTCATTATAACTTTTTGCATCTTATTTAAGGTTGTTGCATTAGATTGATCCTTTGTTAGATAGCATATGGGTAGGCATTAGTTTCCTTTCCATGTATTGGATTGCTTATTTAATTGCATTGTGGTGGATGTTCACATTGATAGTAAGGGCCTTATAGGAACCCTCATAAGATAAGGATTGGATTTCATCAATAGATCCTTAGCCCACCTAGGTAATCAAGTCAATTCCTTGTATGTTCATGATCCTAACCCTTAAACTTTAATTTAAAATCAAGTAGCAAGAGACATAGTGTTTCAAGCTTGTAGGACCCTTTTAAAAGGAGGAGACCTATTATCATTCAAGTGGCTTTTAAGTATCGTGGTTATAGTGGGCATTCAAAATCTAAGTGATTTTTTCATGCCTTTCATTGACATTTGTTGAGGTCTAAATGCCTCCTTACATGAGAATTTTATTAACCACTTTAGAGCAGAACTTACTTGGTAAGCAATAGTCGAGCCTGGTAAAAGGACGAGCTATTTAGATCTAGGTCTAAAATCTACCACCTTGTATATTATCAAAGATTATCAAAATAGCTTATCAGTAGATCATTAGGATTCATTGTGCATCACATAAAGTTAGGAGTTTCATTTAGAGTTAGGTTGCATCATTTATATATGTTTTCATTGTAGTGCATGCAACATCGTCGATCTCAGACCACTGAGTTAGTACACTATCCTGAATTGAATGTACCCATAAGCCTGATCTTATGATAGATCCACTAGCTATAGTTGAGCACAAGGCTATTAAAAAATTTTATGCGCCACTCTTGTTAATATTCCAATGTGCACCACCTTGCCACCCACGCATGTAGATCACCTTGAAGTTAAACTAGGAGTTATATAGTTACTTTCAACAATTTATGGTCGAGAAAGAGAGGATCCATACTTACATATTTAGGAATGCCTTGATAATTGGACTAAATTCAAATTTCAAAATGTTTTAGATGATTCTATTAGATTTAGGCTGTTTCCTTTCTCATTGAAAGATAAGGCCAAATAATGGATGACTTCTTTAGAGGTCCGTTCCATTGCCATAAGGGATCAATTTCCTAAAACTTTTTAAACAAATTCTTCCTTGTTCATAAGATTAATACCCTTCGTAGGGAGATCACCAATTTCCAGCAAAGAGATGATGAACAATATTATGAATGTTGGTAAAGGTGAAATGAATTGCTACAAAAGTGTCCTCACCATGGATTTGAAAAATGGTAGCAAGTTCAATACTTCTATGAGGCACTTACACCTCGAAATAGACAAATGATAGATGCAACTAGTTTAGGGACCCTCGTGTTGAAAAATGAGATAGAGGCTTGGGAATTTTTTGAGACCTTAGCTGAGAATTCCCAATAGTGGGATTATTCTAGTAAGAGAGAGAGAAATAATCAGCCTAAAAAGAAAGACGACCTATATAAAATAGGAGTGGCCTCAGTTATGTCATATAAGCTTGACTCATTGACTAAAAGAATGGATAAGGTTGAAAATATGTTCTAAAGAATAGATGGCTACATTGTTGCTAATGCATCCACTAAGCCTCAATAGGAGGTTTGTTCTACTTGTTCTAGTCTGACTCACATAACCTCAACTTGTCTATTTAATCAAGTGTACCTTGAAAACCTTTCAAAACAAGCAAATCCTCTGAATGCATATCACAACCCTAACAATAATAATACTTATTCTGAGACCTACCATCCAGGATGGGTTAGGAATCCAAAATTTTCATGGTCTAAGAATAACACCCAAGGAGGACCACTTGTGATTCTCCATCCTCAAACCTTTTCTCATGCTCCAAAGCCACAGCAACCAATTCCTCAACAGTTTTTGCAACAATGAACAAACCCATCATCCATGGAGGAAATCCCAAATCTTTTCATGTAGTCTTTATAGTTCTAAAATAAGTCCATAACAACCCTTAATAGTGGTTATCAAATAGATAACAAGGTAGGGTAGACTAAGGAAACTTTAGAGGAGAATGAACAAGATAAAATGTAGGAGAAAGAGAAAAGACAAATCTCCTACTCTATCTGAATCTACAGTGGATGCACTTTATGTGCCTAAAGCCCATTCCCTTAGTTACTAAACAAGGCAAAGAAAGGAATCAATTTGATTGAGATCATGGATGTGTTTAAGCGGGTTCAAATAAATAACACATTACTCAATGTAATTAAAGACATTCTTGCTTATGCCAAGCTTCTTAAAAGGCCTTGCACACAAAAGTGAAGGCTTAATGTGCAAAAGAAAGCCTTCCTCATTGAGTAGGTGAGCTCTTTCATTCAGCACTAGACCCCACTGAAGTTTGGAGACTGAGGTTGTCCTACCATTTCTTGTGTTATTGGAAACCATGTCATTGATAGGGCATTATTAGATTAGGGGCTAGTGTAAATTTGTTGTCGTATTCTATTTATAATCAACTTGGGCTCAGGTGACCTTAAGCCAACAAATACCACTTTGCAGTTAGTGGATAGATTAATAAATATCTCATGTGGTATGGTTGAGGATGTTTTAATATATGTGGACTAGTTTTACTTTCTTGTAGATTTATTGTCTTGGATATCCAAATTGTGTTAGACCTAAATAGTCAAATCTCGATAATTCGTGGATGACCATTTTTGAAAAAATCCACTGCAATCATCAACTATTGAAATGGTGTGATGAAGTTATCTTTTGGTAATATGAATGTCAAATGCAATGTTTTTAATGCTGATCATCATCATCTAGACCTAGATGATTCGTGTGTAGTAAATCTAATTGAAGGTCTAATGCAAGATGTTAACACACCATTGTCTATGGAAAACCCACTTGAGGCATGCTTAGTGCACTTTAACTCTGATTTTGATATAGACAAGTCCATTGAAGAGGTAAAGAATCTTTTTGATGCTACACCTATAATGGATTCCGCCAAATGGTGGCCTCAAGTGGAACCTCTTCGTCCATCTAATTCTGTCCTAGTACCATTAGTAGAAAAACCACCTATCTTAGTCCTTAAGCCACCTCCAAAAATTCTAAAATATTCTTACTTAAGACTAGATGAATCCTTTCCTGTAATCATAGCATTAGATTTAGATAAATAATAGGAAGGTAAGCTTCCTGATATTCTCAGAGAACACAAAATAGCATTAGGGTGGACCATGGTGGACATTAAAGGGATTAACCTTGCTATGTGCATGCATAAAATTCATCTAGAATAAAATGTAAAACCATCTAGGGAAACACAGAGAAGATTAAATCCTAGTATGAAAGAAGTAGAGAAGGACGAAGTTCTTAAACACCTAAATGTTGGTGTCATATACCCTATATCTGATAGTACTTGGGTCAATCTAGTTTAGGTTATACCCAAGAAGTCCAAAGTTACGGTAAGCTACAATGAGGACGATGAGTTAGTCCCTACTCACATGACCATCGGGTTGGAAAGTTTGAATAGATTATTAAAAATTGAACTTGCTTATGGGGAAAGACCACTTTTCTCTTCCTTTTATAGACCAAATGTAGAAAGGTTCACTATTCATAGTTATTACTAACTATTCATAGTTATTACTACTTTCTAATGGATACTCTAGTTATGACCAAATCCCCATAGCACTTGAGGACTAGGGGAAGACTACATTCACTTACTCTTTTGGGACCTTCGCCTACCATCGTATGCCTTTTGGACTTTGTAATGTTCCAGCTACTTTTCAAAGATGTCTGTCAAGCATATTTTCTGATATGGTGAAGAGGTTCTTAGAAGTGTTTATGGAAGATTTTTTATTGTTTGGTTTTTCATTTGATGAATGGCTGCAGCATTTAAAACTTGTCCTTGTAGGTGTCAGGAAAAGAATATAGTGCTAAACTAGGGAAAATGTCATTTTATGGTACAAAATAGTATTTTATGGTACAAAATATCATTTTTAGAGGTCACGTCATATCACACAATGGCATAAAAGTAAACAATGCCAAGGTGGATTGTTGCATATGCTAAATGCAATTGTGAGTACCTACAAAAATTACAACCATTTTTGTTTTGATGATTTTTTGTATGTTTTGATCGGGACTAGAAAAATGCTGGTTGGGGTGTGTGATAAGTATTCAATTTTGTATAAATAATACCAAATTAGTTGCCCATGTGTTATAACTTACAGTTTTATTTTAGGTTTTTTTGGCTAAAATTTATAACATATGGATTTTTGACCTAATAATTAAAAAATGTGATATTTTATAGATTGGGAGGCTACTCTAGAGTAATTATATAAATGATCATATTTTTAGAATTTAATTAGGAATTTTCACCTTTTGTAGGTCTTGAAGAGACAATCCAAAGGTTAAGATTTATCAAGATGATAATTGAAGATCAAGATTAAAAGATCAAGTCAAGGCTAAATTTTAAGCTTTCAAAGTAGATCAAGGTCGAAGATCATATCAAGGTAAGATGATGGATTAGAGGAAGCAATTGGAAGAGTTAAGGGTGATTAAAATGGGCTCATGAAGCAAGCCATGCTTTTCCACCACCTTTGCATGGGAGCCATTCAAGCCACCTTAGCCATATAAGCCATGAAGCAAGCTATGCTTTTCCACCACCTTTGTATGTAAGCCATCAGGCTACCTTAACCATATAAGCCATGAAAGAAGGTGACAATCTAAGGAATTAAAGCCAATACTAAAGCCAAGGGTGTGAGCCATGAATCCAAGCCAAACAAGCCCTCAAAGTGAGCCACATAAGCCAATTAAGCCAAATGCCACATGGAGTCATACAATTGGAGGAAAATTTAAGCAATGGTCCACTCTAAATTTGGATTTTCAAGGTTTAATTAGAAGGTTTGAGAGAATTATGTAAAAGGTAAGATGACTATACATTGGTGGACCCATCAATTGAGAAACCCTACTTTCCAACCCCATATCCGACTCTTTTTTAATTCAATTGATTTAGGCTACAAGTTATAGGAGGGAGACAGCTCCTTTAACTTAAAAGATGCATCCCTTTCCTAATTAGTGATCATGTGGTTTCCTAAATGGGAAACCTTAGATCTACTTTAATTCAAATAACTTCAAAATCCTAGATCTTTTCCTATTTTCCTAAACCTTATTCCTTTCCTATTCCTTGACTTTCCAATCAACAAATCATCATAAAATTAGAAGGTAGAGAGCTCCACTTTCCTTCTAGGAAAAAGATTCTTACCACCTTTTTCACAATTAGAAACCAACCAGCCCATGCTTCTTATTTCTCTCATATGTCATGTTTATGACATTATCTTGCTAATTCATCTCCCACCTAAAATTTCTCATTAAATACCCTAACCCTAGGTCCACTTTTCGCATGTTTTCATCCCTTCATAAGTTAGGAACCCACTCATCTATGTATAGCCCATGTTTCATGCGAATTTTCCAAGTAGAGTTGGGTATGACACCTTGAAATATAACTTCCTTTGGTGTTAGTAGCTGCTCAACTTTGGGACTTCTTTGATGCTTTTCTTCTTTTGATTTTCTAAATATTGTCTTAGTTATTTTTTCTTCAATACAGGTTAGTAGTTTTCTTACTTTGGTTTAGTTTTCATTTCTTTAGTTTTGATGGTTTCGATTTCTAATTTTGCATCTTCCTTTCCACCTAGTTTCTCCTTCTTTCTTTACCCTAATTCCACTTGTTTTTCTTTGTTATTCCATTAAGATTCATGTTAACCCATCTCTGGTAGTCACAGTAAATAGAAGAGCTAGTTTAGAACCTTGAGTTTCCTTCTTTGAAAATCATGTTTTTCCCATTATTCTCACCTTAGTTTTAAGACAATTTCTTTTCCTTAGTTCAGCCATTTTTACTTCTTTTCTCTTGAATTGCTTTCTGTATTTTCTTTGCATGTTGTCATACTTTTGTTTGTGAGCATTAGTTTTCATTGTTGGTGTTGTTTAGATAGGATTTCATGCATAAGAATTAGATGCAAATTCCAGCAATAAAACATGTATTATGCATCTAGGTTTTGGTGTAATTTGGAGATGCTTACAAAAAGTTTTGTTGGAATTCTTGTTATGGATTGTTTATCTCATCAATGTACTTGATATTTGGGTTGTTTCCTTGCATTAAATTTATGTTTTCAATTGCTTCCTTAATTTGATGTTCTTAAATAGTTGAAGTTTGAAAATTTTCTCCCCTTAACTTTGTGCTTTGTTTCCACTACTAAAAACCTTATTTGCTTAAATCCTTAAGAACCCATTTAGATTTTCATGTTGTTTATTAGAAATATTAATAATTTGTGTGATAGTTCTCTTCAAATTCATCAATTTTGGTCACTTTTTCACCTTAGAACCGTGTGTACAATCCATAGATCATGCGCATGGTACTAAGTCACTTTCCATTTTGGTTTTTGCTTAGCTTAGTTGCTTGATTAAGTTTTGTTAGTGGTTAATTAATTGTTTTCATCTTATTTTAGGTTTAGAATGTTTCATTTTTTATTCTTGGAAAGTCCCACCTTTAGGAAGTTTTAGAATTAGAAAGTGTTAAATTTAGAAAGTCTCTTTAATTGTAGTTTTCACTCACATGCATGTTTCTAATTTCTTGTTAAAGTTAGTTAGATCTCTCTTTTTTTTTTTTTTTTTTTGCATATTAGTTTAGTGTTATAAATTTTCCTAAATTGGTTTTAGAAATTTTTATTTTTAGAAAGTTTCTACCTCTAGTTTAGGAAAGTGCTAATTTAGCAAAGTTTCCATTTTAGTAGTTTCCTTAAGATTAGTTACTAATTTGATTCATTCTAATTTAGCATTAGTTTCCGTTAGTTGTTTGCATCTTAGTAAGGTAAGCTTTAATTTTAATTGCTTAACTTTAAATTCCTAGTTTAATCATATCACTATCTCTTTAGCTGAAGTTAATCAATTTAAATAAAATCAAATCCATTGTAGATCTGTGAGATTCTTTGTGGGATTGACCTTGCTTGTGTGAAAACACTGCAATTATTTGTGTGATTTCTAGTAATTTTAAAGCTACACCATGTTTTTGGTGCCATTGTTGGAAAATCATAATGGATTTGTGATTGGATCTTTATTTAGATTGCTTACATTTAGTTGTAGTCTTTGGTTGCATTAGACTAGGGTTTTTCATTATAGTTTTTTATTCTGTTAATTCCTCACTTGATTAATCCATCTTCATTGTTTTTTCGCAAGGGGAAATTGGCAAAGGTGCGACTTCATCAACTTAGGATTTACTTGCTTTCTTAGATTAGGCCTTTTCTTTTCTTTGAGTGAAACTTGTAGTATGGCCCCATTGTAACTTGCATTTTTTTATTTCAATTTTAAATGGGTTATATCAAAATAGAGCTAGTGGGTTGCATGGAGTCCCACACTTGATATTCAAAAAATATCCCACTCGAAGTATCCCTCACTTTGATTTACTTTTCTAGTGAGGTTGCATTTAGTATAATTTGCATTTGATTTGTAAAATAATTCATATAGATTAAGGCATTCATCTTATTTATTTCATCTTAATTAGAGTTGTTGCATTAGCTTGCACCTGTCTAAACATTGGTTGGATAGCACATTGGTTGTATTAGTTTTCCTTTCCTTGTACTTGTATTGCATGCTTACTACTTTATGGTGGATGTGCACATTATTAGTAAGGGCCCCACAAGAACATTCATAAGATAAGGAATGGACTTCATCACTAAATCCTCGGCCCACCTTGGAAATTAATTAAATTCCTTGCATATTCATGATCCTAATATTTAAATCTTAATTTAAAATAAAGTAGCAAGTAGGGTTTCGAACTCATAGGGCTCTTTCTAAAGGAGGGTATCTGTTGTCACTTCAATAGCTTCTGAGTATCATGGTTATAGTTGGTGTGCAAAATTCAAGTAATTTTTCATGCCTTTTTTTTTTTTTTATAGTTGTTGATGTCTAAACCCCTCCTTCCATTAGAATTGTAATAACCATTTTAGAGAAGAACTTAACTAGTAAGCAATGGTCAAGCCTAGAAAAAAGGAGCTATTTAGATTTATGTATAAAAGCTACCACCCTATGCATTATCAAAGATCAGTAATTCAGCTTGTTAACAAACTATTAGGGATTGACTATGCATCATTTAGGACTAGCATTGAGGAGTGCATCATATAGTTAGGGTTTTCAATTAAAAAAAAAGTGCTCATTCGTTTTACTATTTCACTCCTAAGAAAGTACCTTATGAGGATAGGTATGAGACAAAGCCAAGGTATACTCCTAATATGTCCCACAAAATTGACACAGACGAAGATAGGATGGATAGGATGATAGGTTAGTTTCTTTAAGGTAGAATACTATGACAAATCCACAACCTCAGTACAAAAATTCTTACACCTATTTTGAATATCAATGTCCTAGTCCATTGTGGCTATCCAACTCCAATTACAATGGATATTATTAGAAGCCTGTGGATGTCCCCACTGCATTTACACACCCTAACAATAACTATTACTCTGAGACAAACTACCAAGACTATAATGGACAGGCTAAGCATAACAAACAACCATGGTCTTAGGATTATCAATGGTAGGAAGAACCATCATGGTCCTACCCTAATCAACCCTATTATGAATATCAAGAATACTAAGGATAACCATCATGGTTTCAGCTTGAACAAACCTTTCCCAGTACCTTGATTCCACAACAATATGAGTCATATGAGTCTGAAGAATCATTAGAAAAGATCAAACTTAATGAAGAGACTCAATGATTGCTTAAGTGGAATCAAATGGAACATAATAAATTTATGGCTGAATTTTATGAAAGGGAATAGAAAATGAAACCAACAAGGATAATACTAATATAAATAATGAAAGAATTATAAAAAAGAGAGTTATATTTGATCATTCTAAGCTACAAGATTTCTGGCCATCCTTGGAATCCTCCAACCTAAATCCACTTGAGTCATCTCCTACTCCATTTTGTAATTATGATTATGAGACATCCATTGATGAAGAGGATGAAATTTTAGACACTTAGCCTCTAATGAACACTTCTTAATGGAAAGACTGAGTAGAACACCCCTACACCTCTTAAAACTCAATTTGAGCCTTATAATGTCGAAGATGTACCCAATTGGGACCTACAGACTTTGTTTGATCAAACACTAGATAACAATATAGGTTCACCTAAAATCTTACTTGTTTTTGAAGAATAGGAAGAAGAAGAATAAGAGTTAATAGATGTTTTGGATAAACATCAACCAACTCTAGGGTACACATTAGAAGTTAATAAAGATCTAAGCTCCACCATTACTCTACCCTAGAAAAACAAGAACAACCTTTTACAAAAGCATAGAGTTAGCTTAATCCCCAATTTTAGAAAAAAGTGAGGGAGGAGGAGGAAAAATGTGTGCTAGTCACTATCATCCCCAAATTTGGTCAAAAATGGGTCCATTCATCTCAATTTAGTCCTACAAAATTCAAAATCACGGTGGCCTACTGTATCATATTGGTATCATCACCAAATGTTTTGAGGTGGAGAATATTTATTGACTATCATAAAATTCTAAAACTGGGGGATCGTCCATCTCAATGTGGTCCAACAAAATCCAAGATTATGGTGGTCTACTATGTCATAGTGTTCCCAACACCAAAATGTATAGATGGAGGATGTATATTGGCTATTGTGAAATTTTTACGTGCCGGGAGAAATCCTACCATTATTTGAGTTAGGACTATATTAATTAGTTGGACTTAGAGTAGATTAATTAGTCTAGTCTAGCTAAAGACGTTAAACTTAGCATTCACTATGAGGCAATTTAGGATTTTAGAGTCACGCTGTTCTCCATCACTCATTTATCATATGTGTCCTATATTTCAAAACATTGTGAACAATGTTTAGTTTATATTGGGAGGGGTGTAGATATGTGTGAGATCTTGGAGTTTTATTTTTTTTAAATCAAATTTTTTTGAGTTTCAAAAGTTTTGAAGGTCAAAGTTTCTTTACTATGATGAGACTTGGATTTTCTAAAGTTTAATATTTTCACTACTATAACTTCTTAATAGACATGCATATGGTTAATTATGCATCCTATTCATGTCTTAAAGTGTTTTATGAAATTCAAATCTTGGAATACACTTATACATAGTGCATAAGTCTAGATTAATAGATGGTTATGACTTAGAGACCCCGAGGAAAATTAGTGGAGACCTATATACCCAAGTGTGTTTTAGATACTATTAGTTTTTTTTTTCCCAGAGGGTTATACATAATTCACTATTTTCTTCAGTGTATATTTTCTTTGAAAGGTCCTAGTATCCTTGTTTTGGCCAAAAGAGCCAAGAATTAAAAGGAGTACTAACTTTGTTTCCAGAATATTTATTGACTCAAATGGGTTTTAAGAAACTTAAGAAATGATATAGGCCATCCTTGTTGTAGCCTAAGAACATAAAGCCTACTATATACCGCTGGTTAGTACTTGAACCTTTATGAAAAGTTTTTTTTTTTTTTTTTTTAAACCTCATTTACCTTAACCCAAAGAAACACCAGCGAGAATATCCATTACTTATCCTTCAAAAATGAGTAGGGATGGTAGAAGAAATAGAAAAAGGCTAAAATTCGAAGAAGTGAAAATATCAAAAGTACAAAGAAAAGTGTTCCTTATCAAAAATCTAAGAAAAAGTGAAAAAAGTATAAATAAAAAAAAAGGAAAAAGAAAAGAAAAATTTATGAAGAAAAGAGAAAAGAAAATACAAAAGAGATATTCACTTCAATATAGTCAAAGTATAGAAGTTGTCCAACATCAATTGAAGACCTCTACTCATATTTGAAATTTTGAATCCTTGTACCCTTCTTTTCTAAATTTGTCCTAAGCCTATGTCTCGTCCTATCTAAAGACCTATTGATCTTAGGTGGAGCATAACCTTGATGAGAATATAAATTGGAAGGAATTAAGGTGAACTACCCCAATTATCTTGGTAATGGCATTCATTCTAAGGGATCATAACATTTCTTTTTCTCAATTGTGCTTAAAAGAAAGTATATGAACCATCAGATTATTGGACCCTAGTGAGAGATTGTTCTTTTACCCTTTCTCTGAGAGCTTTATTTCTAAGTGCATACTAGTAAGAGTTTGAGGTCAAGACATCTTTCTAGTGGAGTATAAGCATATTTATTTAGAAGTCCTAACTTAAGTAGCCTATATACACACTTGCACTTTAAGATGAAACTGTAAATAATTTGTAGAATTTCTCTTTCATCTTTATCAAGTTGTTAAAGCTAGTGGGGTATTAATGGATGAGAATTCTTTGAGATAAATTAAGGAACCTAGCCTTATAGAATTTTTTGTGTACATTCATTGCAAACCCTCATGAGGCTTAACTCATCCACTATGGTTAACCTAGGAGTTTAAGGGTTTGTTGCATATGCTAAATGCATCTATGAGTAGCTACAAAAATAACAACCATTTTTGTTTTCATAATCTTTTGAATGTTTTACTTAAGTCTAGCAAAATACTAATTGGGGGGTCTAATAAGTGTTCAATTTTGTATAAATAATGCCCAATTAGTTGCCCATGTGTTATGATTTGTAATGTTATTTTAGGTTTTTTAAGCCAAAATTTTTAACACGTGTTTTTGACCTAATAATGAAAAAATGTGATATTTTATTGGTTTAGAGGCTAATTTAGAGTATGTGATTGATCATATTTTTAAGATTTAATTAGGACTTTTCACCTTTTGTAGGTCTTGGAGAGATGATCCCAAGGATGAGATTTATTGAGATGAGAATTAAAGATCAAGATCAAAAGATCTTGTCAAGGCCTAAATTTCAATATTTCAAAGTAGATCAAGGCCAAACATCATATCAACGAAAGATGTAGGATCAATGGAAGCAAGTTACTCATTCTCACCACCTTTGCATGGGAGCCATTCAAGCCACCTTAGCTATATAAGACATGAGAGAAGGTGACAAGTTAAGGAATTCAAACTATTAAAGCCAAGTGTGTGAGCCATGAAGCAAAGCCAAATGAGCACTCAAAGTGCACAAGCCATATCCCATATGGAGTAATGTAATTGGAGGAGAATTCAAGCAATGATCTACTTTCAAAATTTGGATGTTCAAGTATTAATTAGAAGGTTTGAAAGAATTATGTAAAATGTAATCATAATTACCTATGAAACTGGCACTTTGTAACTTATATTGTAAAATAATTTTTTGCATGTTTTTCTCGAGACTAGAAAAATGCTGGTTGGGGGTGTAATGAGTGTCTAATTTTTCATAAAAACCCCCAATTAGTTACCTATGTGTTACAACTTATAAGGGTAAATTAGGATTTTTGACCAAAATTTGTAACACATGCAGTTTTGACCTAAAGACTAAAAAATTTGATATTTTATTGATCCAAAAGCTAATTCAAGGTAATTATGTGATTAATCATATTTTTTAAAACTTAATTATAGTTTTTCACTTTTTGAAGGAAACATGATGATGATCCGACTATAGAGATTGATCCAAATGAAAATGGAAGATCAAGATCCAAAGATTGAGTCAAAACCAAAAAGTCATCAATCTGACATTTGATAAAGGATAAGAGGAGCCAAAGGTGGCCAAAGTGGGTTGATGCATAAGCCATGCAAAGTCCACCACCTTTGCGTGGGTTGTACTTAGCCACTTAGTCATATTCAAGCCATGAAGAAGAAGGCAAGCTAAGGAGCCAAGCCAACCACTAAAGTCAAGGATAGAATCCATCAAGCTAAGCCAAGAGAACCTTCTAAGCCAGCCATGAACGCAAGCTAATGGAGCTATCAAAGTTAGCCATCAAAGTCACATGAGCTACCCTAAATGGATGGCATAATTGGTAGACATTTGAAGAATTATTATTGGGATTTATGGGGATATTTTGAAGAGAATTAAGGGAAAATTCATTAGGATAAGATGGCATGTGGACCAATAGGATGATACCCTTCTATTTTTTGTGTTTTTCCATTATTTTCCAACTTTTTTCTCACTTTCCACCTCACCACCAATATCATCACGAATTTTACTTTACATTCAAGAGTCCTACCATTCTATGACTCTTCCTTCTTCCTAAAATTCCATCCTAACCAGCCAATCAATCCCAACTTCCTAGGAAATCACTTGCCAATAAATCTTTTCCACCTTACCTCACTTTCATATCCTTTTCCTACCCGTCTCTTTCCTCCCACTTTCCTCTCTCTTGCCTACCTTATCCCATCCACCTAGTTACCATAATTGAAGGGATTCAATGTATTTTGAAGAGGGAGACATCTCCTCCTATGAAAATGGCATCTCCCCACTTCTATAAAACCAAAGGCAGCCACTTATCTTATATTGTTTCCTATTTAAAAACCATAGCTTACCCACCATCTTAGCCATCCAAATTACTTATTTTTCATCTTCACCACACTATTATCTTAGGTTCCCCAAGTGTTCCATGCCTTGGTCTTCTCCTTTAAATCGCTTATCAAAGGTTAGTTGTTTCCCTTTTCAATCATCTCTCTTTACTTGATCTTACTTCCATTGTTGCTTAGTTCAAGTCCATTGTTTTTCTTTGCTTGTTTACTTATGATCCAAGGTTAGTTTTTACCTTGAAGTCACAGCCAAGGGAAGTCACCTTGAATCTAAACTTTGTCCATACTCTTCATTGGCCATTGAGATCTCCTTTAGTTTCATTGCTTGTTGGGCTTGAGTTTAGTTTTATAATCCTTTGATTTAAGAGTTATAACTCTTTGGTAGTGACAACCAAAAGAGTATAGCTACTAGATCAAAATCTTTTTCCTGAACTCTTGTTGATCCATATTTCTTGATTGTTGTTTTGTTTGTTTATGTACCTTGTTTACCTTGTTAAAGTTCCTTTAGTTGAAGCCTTAGATCCTTAAGTTTAAAGGCCACTAATCTCTTGTAGTCTCTTGTAGTGACAGCCAAGAGATAGGATCTTTAGATCAAGTTATTCGCTCCTTGAAATCCTTAAGATCCTTGCCTTACTTTTTCTCTTATTCTCATTTCTCCATATCTTTTTCTTGCTCTCTTTTGGATTCACATGCTTTTTAGCATAGATTGGGAAACAGTGATGTAGAGTGAAGAAGTTAGTTGATTGATTATTGATTTTTGTACGGTGTGCACACCCCTTGGAGGATGCACACCTCACTTGTAAATTTGTTATTCAATAAATTACATCTTTGTTTCAATGTTAATGGTGTAAAGTTCATGAATATGCTGCTTACTTTAGATTTTATGTTTCATGGTTGTTTAAATTATTACTTCTTGTTCACGTCCATGCATCATTCATCTCTTGGTTTTGAGGTGTGATCCCTTTAGATACTTTCTTGTTTTAGTTAGAGTTTCTTGCTATAGTTAAAATAGTTTCATACATTTCATAATAGTTTAGTTCATCCCTTAGTTCATAAACCCTTTCCATGCTTCATACTTGCTCCTTTTCCATCAATATTTTCATGCACAACTGTCATATTTCCATACATATCATGTTTTATTATTATTTTAGTTCATGTGTGTCCTTCATGCTTTAAGATTAGTTTCATACTAAAATAGTATCCATTGTGTCAAATTGTAGTTTTCAAAAGTTCTAATTTTAGAAGAAAATTTTTAGGTTTAGCATGTTTAGTTTTAGTATCATTCCATCTTTCATATCTTTCACCTACTTTTAGTTTTTCATCATTAGTTTAGGTTAAAGGATCTCCTTAATTTTGGCTAGGTTAGATAGTCTAAAGTAAGGATTACTAGTATCACAATTGTTTGATTCCTCACGGAATCAACCTCTTCCGTGAGAATACTACAATTGATTCATGTGCTTGTGAGTTAAACCTTAAATTCATAACACTAGGGGCCATTTTACTCATGGTTTGACCCCTTCCTAAGTTAGGAACCCACTTATCTATAACTAGCCCATGTTTCATACGAATTTTAGTAGATGTGGGTGAGACACCTTGAAACATAGCTTCCTTTCGCTGCTTGACCTCAGAACTTCTTTGATGCTTTTCTTCTTTTGATTTTCTAGTTATTGTCTTAATTATATGCTCTCCAATTCAGGTTAGTTGTTTGCTTGTTTTGATTTAGTTTCATTACTTTAGTTTCCATTGTTTTGCTTTCTAGTCGTGCACTTTCTTGTCCATCTAGCTTCTCCTTACTTCTTTCCCCAATTCCACTTCTTCTTTTTTTTGTTATTCCCTTAAGATTCAAGTTATCTCATCTATAGTAGTTCCATCCAAGAGAAGATCCAGCTTAGAACCTTGAGTTTCCCGGTTCACCTTAGTTTTAAGTCAACTTCATTGTCTTAGTTCACCCACTTAGACTTCTTTTCTCTTGAATTCCTTTCTGGGTTTTCTTTCCTTATCATCATCATTTATTTTATGTGTATTATATTACATTTTGGGTGTTGTTTAAAACATGTATTATGTGTTTAGTTTTTGGTGTAATTTGGAGATGATTCATAAACTTTTGTGGGAAGTCTTGTTATGGATTTTTATTTCATCAAAGTAGTTAAGACCTAGGTTGTTTTCTTACATGAAAGTTTTGGTTTGAATTGCTTCCTTATCCTTGATTTGTTTGATGTGCTTGGGTAGTTGAAATCTAAAATTTTTCTCCCTTTAACTTTGTGCTTTGTTTCTAGGTATCTAAACACCTTATTTGCTTTAATACTTTGGAACCCATTTTGCTTTTCATGGTTTTTTTATTACATTCATTAATTATTTTTCATGATAGTTCACTTTAGATTCATTAATTCTGGTCACTTTTGTAGCTTAGAACCATGCATACAATCTATGGATCATGCACCCAGTACCATGTCACTTTTGTTTTAAGTTTTTGCTTAGTTTAGTTGCTTAATTTAATTTTATTATTATTTAATTAATTTTTTGTATCTTAGTTTAGGTTTAGAAAGTTTCCTTTTTGATTTTTGGAAAGCCCACCTTTAGGAAGTAAAAGAATTAGAAAGTCTTTTTAATTGTAGTTTCCATTCAAATACATGTTTCTAATTTCTTGTTAAAGTTAGTTAGATCTCATTGGTTACTTGCTTTTGCATGTTAATTTAGTGCTAGAAATTTTCCTAAATTGGTTTTAGAAAGATCTATTTTTAGAAAGTTTCTAATTCTAGTTTAGGAAAGTGTTAACTTAGGAAAGTTTTTATTTTAGTAGTTTTCTTAAGATTAGTTGCATAATGTGCTTCATTCTAATTTAATATTAGTTTTCTTTAGTTGTTTGCATGTTAGTTTAGGTAAATTTTCTTTCTAATTGCTTGGCTTTCTATTTATAAATTTTCTTTTAAGTCTAATTTCTAATTCCATGCACATTTCCATTTCTTATTACTTTAAATTTCTAGTTTAATCACATCTCTATCCCTTTGGCTGAAGTTAATCAATTTAAATAAAATCTAATCCTTCACAAATCTATGGGATTTCTCATTAGATTGACCTTATTTGCATGGAAATACTACATTGGTTTGTGTGCTTGCGAGTAATTTTAAAGCTACACCAACTGACCACTTATCAAGGTTAGTTATCGAGGCTACTAGAAAAAATGTGACGATAACAGAAACATATTCAGATAAAAAATTGTTGCACATTTCCCAGTTGTCTTGGTATGCTGATATAGTCAATTATCTTATCACAGATCAATTGCCTAATCACTAGTCTAAACAAGATAGGAAAAGGTTTATTACCAAGGTTAGACACTTTACATGGGATGATCCATACATGTTCAAGTACTGTCTCAATCTAGTCATTGGGAGATGCATACTAGATGATAAACATCATAAAATTATTTCCTTTTGTCATGACCATGCATGCTGAGGTCATTCCAATTCCAGAAGACAATTGCAAAGTTTTTGCAGTATAGTTTTTACTAGCCCACCATTTTTAGGGATGCACATGTTTACTACATAGCATGTATTAGATGTCAATAGTTAGGGAGCATAGGAAAAAGAAATATGATACATTTGAAACCCATTCTTATCACTGAGCCTTTTGATGTTTGGGTTATTGATTTTATGTGACCTTTTCCTAACTCTTTTGGTTATCTATACATCCTTGTAGTAGTAGACTACATATCCAAATGGGTAGAAGCCATGCCATGTAAGACCAATGACCACAACATGGTGTTTACATTTTGAAAGGACAATATATTTGCACACTTTGGTACCCCAATGGCCATAATTAGTGTGGGTTTTAAAAACACTTTTGCAATCCAGTTTTTGAGAATTTATTGAAAAATATGGTGTTAGCCATAGGATTGCTACTCCTTATCATCTTTAGTATATTGGATAAGTAGAAGTGTCAAATAAGGAGATAAACAAATTTTAGAAAAGACAGTAAATTCGAATAAAAAAGACTGGTCTTTAAGACTTAATGATACTTTATGGGCCTACCGTACTGCATACAAGACTCCTAGATGCATGTCACACTATTGCTTGGTCTATGGAAAGGCCTGTTACCTATGAGTAGAACTGGAGCATTTGGACCATTAAAAGGATTAATTTTGACCTAGATACTACTGGAACTCATAGAAAACTCCAACTCAATGAGTTAGATGAACTAAGGAAAGATGCATATGATTCTACTAAGATATACGGACACTGCATGAAAAGCCATCATGCTAAACACATTTTGTGAAAATCCTTTGCCCTAGGACAAAAGGTCCTTTTGTATAATTCTAGGTTGCATTTCTTTCCTAGAAAACTTCAATCTAAATGGACTAGACCTTACATAGTACATACTATTTACCCTCATGGGGCCATCAAGATAGAAAAGGATGGAGAGATTTTCAAAGTCAATGGGCAAAGGTTGAAACCCTATTTAGAGTTGGCCAACTCTAAAGTAGAATAAATCTTACAAGATGAACCAGTCTACCAAGACCCACCTTAGCATATCCCATGAACACTTGCATCCTTCATAAGATCAACACTCATCACATAATTTTAAGATGTTAAACTTAGTGCTTACTGGGAGGCAAGCTAGGGTTTTTAGAAAATCTCATTTGTCTAAATTACCCATTTATCATATAGGGTCCTATATTTCAAAACATTGAGGACAATGTTTAGTTCATGTTGGGTGGTGTAAATATACATGAGATTTCTAAATTTTCTTTAAAAAATAAATAAAATAGAAAAAGAAAAAACTAAAAAAAAGAGTATTCTTAGTTTATCAAAGTTTTAAGATCAAAGTTCCTTTACTGTGATGATAATTGGATTTTTCAAAGCTTAGTATTTCTCCTACTTCAACTTCTTAATAGAAATGCATATGATTAATTTCACATCTTATTAATGTCTTGAAGTGTTTTATGAAGGTTAAATCTCAGAACACACTTACACACAGTACATAGTCTAGACTAATATATGGTTATAACTTATAAACCTTGAGAAAAATCAATGGAGACCTAAATACCCAAGTGAGTATTAAAGATTATCATCCTTCTTATGGTTATGTATAATTCAATATTTTCTTCAGCGTACATAAATTTGAAAGATCCTAATGTTCTATGTTTTGGTCAATTGCTAGGAATAAAAAGGAGTACTGACTTTCTTTCCTAAATATTTATTGAATCTGATATGCTTTAAGAAACTTAGAAAATGAAATAGGCCATCCTTGTATTAGCCTAGAGACAAAGCCTACCAATATATTATACCACTAGTTAGAGCCTTTGAGCCTCTTTGTAAGCCTTTTCTTTTCAAAACACCATTATCTTAACCTAGAAACCTAGTTAAATATCCATTACCAATCTTTTAAAAATGGGTAGAAAAAGTAGGAAAGGGACAAAAGTAAAAGAATAGAAATACTTCAAAGTGCTTACAAAGAAAAAGTCTTCCTTCACAGAAATAAAAAATAAAGTAAATAAGAAATATATCAAAAGAAAAGTTGTTTAAAAAAAATTGAAGACCTCTACTTAGATTTAAAACTCTAAAACATTTTTACCCTTTCTTTTAGATTCATTCCCTAGCCTATGTTTCATCCTATCTAAAGACCTATATATCTTAAGGTAGAAGATATCCTTAATGAGGATGTAAATATGAAGGAATTAAGGAGAACTACCCCTACTAGTCTTGGTAATGGAATCCATTCTTAGGGATCATACTTCTTTGTCTCATTTGTGCATATAAAATTATGTGGTTGGATCTGGTCATGTAAAGAGAGAATCGAAAGGTGAGGAAGCAACGCACACTAGAACAACTTCTCAAGATGAAATTCAATCTTAAAGAGAAAGAAAAAAGCCTTGGCAATGAAAGAAGCCAATGCGAAAGAGCCTGTGGTTAAGGACAAGGTTGTGGACATGGAAGAGAATTGAAAGGAGGATATCACCATAACAACAATGAAGAAAGAGAAGAAAGCTCAAAAAGAGGACGTGGGAGAGGCAATCAAAGATGATGGTATGAAAAATCTTAAATTAAATGCTACAATTGCCAAAAACTTGGTCATTATGCTACTGAATGTAAAGCTCATAGCGTGGAGTTAATGAGAAGGCCAGTTATGTTGAGAGTAAGAGTTGTGAAAATGGGGCATTGTTGCTAGCATACAAAGACAATGAAGTTAACAACAACAATATTTGGTACCATGACACAGGAACAAGTACTCATGCGTGTGGAAATAAGAGTATGTTCATGGAGCCTGATGAGTTGCTGAACAAAAACAACTCTTTTGGAGATAATTCAAAAACACCAGTGAAATGACAAGGTAACATCCTTATCACTTGAAAGATGGAAGGCACCAATTCATTTCAAGTATTTATTATGTCCTCAACATGAAAAATAATATCTTTAGTGTGGGACAACTCTTAGAAAAAGGCTATGGTATTCACATGAAAAATTGTAGCCTTTCTATAAGTGATGACAAAAATAACTTGATCACCAAAATACCAATTTCAAGAAATATAATGTTCTCAAATATTCAAACTGATGTTGGAAAGTGTCTTATGCGTTGTTACATGCATTGCGACTTTGGCATCTTCGATATGGGCATCTTAACTTTGGAGGATTGAAGTTATTATCAAAGAAGGAAATGGTGAGAGGCCTACCTTATATAAATCAACCTAACTAGCTATGTGAAGGATGTTTACTTGGGAAGCAATTCACAAAAGGCTTTCCAAAGGAGTCGACCTCAAGACCCCAGCAGCCACTTGAGCTCATACACGCAGATGTTTGTGGCTCAATCAAACCAAGCTCCATGGGTAAAAAAATTATTTCTTTTTTCTTTTTTTTATGATTTCTCTATAAAAGCATGTGTATATTTTTTAAAGCAAAAATCAGAAGCATTTAAGAAGTTAAAAGCCACTATAGAGAAACAAAGTGTATGTGAAATCAAGGCAATGAGATTGGATTACACAGGACAATTCACAAGCAAAGAATCGACCTATCCTCCACATAGCTCGAAGTATGCTGAAAATCAAAAGAATGCCAAAAGAGTTTTGAGCTAAAGCTACAACATGTGTAGTTTACTTGTCTAATCACTCTTCAACAAGAAATGCATGGGAAAAAGCACCACAAGAAGCATAGAGTGGAAGAAATACTAGTATTTCCTACCTCAGCGTTCAGAAGCATCGTCTATGTACACGTGCCTAATGAAAAAAGATCCAAGCTTGACGATAGAAATGAAATATTCATATTCATTGGATATGACATAAACTCTAAAGGATACAAGTTTTAAAATCCAAATATTTGAAATGTCATGATAAGTCAAGACATGAAGTTTAATGAAGCAGGTGAACAGGATTGGGGTTCAACTGATGGAGATTACAATTTCATTCCCTATGTTGAAGAAGAAGAGCAACTAGGCACAAACCAAACAGGAAAAGAACAACAAAAGCCAACTACTCCATCTACCTCCACATCAACCACACATGGAGACTTACCACCATCCTTTTCAATAGTGACAAGTGCCTAATTTTTTCATAAAAATCTCCCAATTAGTTACCCATGTGTTACAACTTCTAGGGTTAAATTAGGATTTTGAACCAAAATTTGTAACACATACATTTTTTACCTAATGACTCAAAAATTTGATATTTTATATGTACAGAGGCTAATTTGAGGTAGGTATGTAATTAATCCTATTTTGTATGATTTAATTAGAGTTTTTTCACTTTTTGTAGCAAATAAGATGGTGATTTGGCAGCTGAGATCAATTTGTAAGAAAATGGAAGATTAAAAAGATCGAGTCAAAGCCTAAAATTCATCAATCCAACATGAGATCAAGGTTAAGAACATCTTTAGGGCAAGTAACGGATGCACTAGAGGAGCCATAGGTGGCCAAAGTGGGCCCATGGATAAGCCATGCAAAGTCCACCACCTTTGCACAAGTTGCACTTAAGTTAGCCATATTCAAGCCATGAAGAAGAGAGCAAGCAATGGAGCCAAGCCAATCACTAAAGCCAAGGAGAGGAGCCATCAAGATCAGATAAGAGAAACATCTAAGCTAGCCATGAAGCCAAGCCAATGGAGCCCTTAAAGTTAGCCATCAAAGCCACATGAGCTAAGGTAAATGGAAGGCCACGATTGGTTCAGAATTGAAGAACTATCCCTGGCATGTGGACCAATAGGAAGAGACCCTTCTATTTTTTTATGTTTTTCCATGTTTTCCCACTTTTTTCTAACTTTTCACATCACCCCTAAGATATACCACAAATTTCACTTTTCATTCAAGACTCCTACCTAAGTCTCCTCCACCTTCCTAAACTCCCATTCAAGCCACCCAACCAATACAAAATTCTAAGGAAGCCACTTAGCCAATCAAATTACCCCACCTCACCTCGCTTTCCAATCATTTCTTATCCATCTCTTTTCTCCCATCTTCTTATCTCTTTCTTACCTCATCACCATCCAACCACTTTTCATAATTGAATATGTCTCAATGATTTTTGAAATGGGGAGATGCCTCCTCCTCAAAATAAGGTGCCTGCCCACCTACTTGCCCTAAAAGGGCAGCCAACCTATCCCACCTTCCATCTCTTGTAAAACCCTGGGTACCCACCCATTCTAGCCATCCAAATTACTTGTTTTCATCCCCACCACACCTTACTATTAGGTCACCTTAGAAAATATAGGAGAAAAGTTATATAAGAACCATGAAAACCAAAGTTTAGAGGGCTCTCTCACTCATAGGAAAAAGACACCTCCTTCACTTTGAAGGGGACGTTCTCTTCCTCCACTCCCTTCTTTCTCCTTTTACCTTAAGTTTCTTCTCCTTTGGGTGGCTCTTCTTCTTTCCTAAGGTAGGGCTGCATCTCTTCAAGTGTCCCATGTCTCTCTCTTGCATGTGTTCCTTTGATGCTTGCACATTAAATCCTAGGTTGGTCTTCATCATCTTTCTTTGTTGCTTGTTTTGGTTTGTTTATGTTCCTTGTTTACCTTGTTGAACTTCCTTAGATCCTTGAGTTTAAGGATAACTAATCTCTTAAAGTGATAGCCAAGATATAGGGATCTTTGGATCAAGCTACTCACTATGTGAAATCCTTAAGATCCTTGCCTTACCTTTGCTCCTATTCTCCTATTCTCTATATCTTTTTCTTGCTCTCTTTTGGATTCACATGATTTCTAGCCTAGATTAGGATATAATGATGAAGAGTGAAGAAGTTTAGTTGGTTGATTATTGATTTTTGTATGGTGAGCACAACCCTTGGAGGGTGCGCACCTCACTTGTAAATTTGTTATTCAATCAATTACATAGTTATTTCAATGTTAATGGTGCAAAGTTCATGACTATGCTACTTACTTTAAATTTTATGTTTCATGGATGTTTAAATTAGTTCTTCATGTTCAAGTCATACATCATTTATCTCTTAGTTTTGTATCAAGGAAACACACTATTATTCCATGCACACCCATGGGTCATGCACTTGGTCTTAAAGAGTGGTTCCTTAGATAGTTGTTTGATTTGATTTGAATTCAACACTTTAGTTAAGTTAGTTTCATACATTCCACGATAGTTTAGTTTATACCTTAGTTTCTGAAACTTTTCATGCTTCATACATGCACTCTTTCCATCATTATTTTTGCACATGAATCTGATACTTCCATTCATACCATGTTTTGCATATTTTAGTTGATTTGTTTAATTTATGTTAGGTTTAGTTCTTCATGGTTTAGGTATAGTTGCATGCTAAGATAGTTTTTAATTGTTTCCAATTTTAGTTTTTAGAAAGTTCTAATTATAGAAATTTTTAATTTTAGAAATTGTGTTTTGGGCAAGTTGTTAATGTTAACATGTTTTGATTTTACCATAATTTTCATCTTCATATGTTAATTTCCATTTTTAGTTTATGAAAAGATCTCTTGAATTTAGCTAGGTTAGATATTTTAAAGTAGGAACCACTAGTATCACAACTATTCCATTCCTTGTGGGATCGACCTCCTCATGTGAATTACTATAATTGATTCATGCACTTACAAGTTTAACTTGCAATCACAACACGTTTTTGGCATTGTTTTAGGGGTCCCAATGGTTTGTATAGTGGACCATACCTTAGATTATTTACCTGTAGTTTAGGGTTTTGCATTATCTTTTGCATTTTATTGCTATTTTTCCATATTGACCATACTTGTTTGATTTTTATGCGAGGGGAATTAGCAAAGGAGCTGCAACAATCCTATGTACCACAACTTCACCATCATAGATTAGGTTTTTATTACTTTCCTAGATTAGGATTTATATGAAATTGTAGTGAGGCCCATTGTAATTTTAATTTTAATTTTAAATTTTAAATGGGCCATAATAATATAGGACAAGTGTGGTGTGTGGTGGTCCACACTTGCTCATCATCAGACCCTTCACTATAAGCAATCCTCACCTAAATTTTAATTTTTAGGATAAGGGGAATTTAGTATAATTTTGCATTTGTGATTGTAGTATAATTCATATAGATTAAGGTCATGCATTTATAACTAGAGCATAATACTTAGGATTGTTACATTAGTTCAAGCACCTATTTAACAAACTTTAGCCTGAGCTCGACAATAACCAAAGCATAGGCTGAATGAGTATAGTGTCCCATCTATTGAGGTGCCTGACCCTTTATTAAGAAGAATAGAAGTAGGCATTAGTTTGCCTTTTGTTCTGCATTGCACATTTATAGCTTTGTGGTGGAATGGAATTTAATGCTAATAAGGGCCCCACAGGAACGCTTATGTCACGATTATAAATCTTGAACATTATTAAAAATAAAGTAGAAAGACTTTGGGTATCGATATCATAGGACCCTTTTGGAAGGATGTGAGTAGTCAAATCTGGATAAAAGAAGGAGTTGTCTAGGTCTAGGTCTAAGAAGTTACCTCCTATGCATTAAGAAAAGATAATCAAGATGTTGTTCAATTAGTAAATACTAGGATTTGATTGGGCATCACTTAGAGTTAGAGTCAGCATATAGTTAGGACATTTAGATTAGGATAGTTAATGTAAGGGCATTGATCTTAGAACATAGAGTTAGCACCTTTTGACCTTGAGATTCAATGCAACCTTAGACAAGGGGAAAGAAACCAAGTTCCAATCCCCATGGGCAAACTACTAGCTAAACACCCCATCTTGCATCTCTACCCCCAACAAATGAAGACTATTTTGAGTTAAAGCTAGGAGCCATATAATTACTCTTCACTTTTTATGGCTGAGATTGAGAAGACCCACATTTAAGTTCCAAAATTTTTGAATGATGTTATTAGGCTTAGGTTATTCCCATTCTCACTCAAGGATAAAGCCAAGTCATGGTTCAACTCCTTGGAGGTAGGTTCCACTAATATATGGGACCAATTGTGTAGGAAGTTTTTGAACAAGTTCTTCCCTGTTCACAAAAAAATGCCCTTTGCTATGAAATTAACAATTTCTAACAAAGGGATGATGAATAATATTATGAATGTTGAGAACGATAGAATTAATTGCTCTAGAAATGCCCTCATCATTGATTTGAGAAATGGTAGCAGGTTCAATACTTATATGAGGTATTGACACCTCAGAATAGACAAATGGTAGATGCAGTGAGTGGAGGGACCATCATGTTAAAAGATGAAAGTGAGGCCTGAGAGTTCTTTCAGATACTAATGGATAATTCCTAGTAATGGGATTACTCCAATAGAAGAGAGAGAAACAATTAGCCTCCAAAGAAAGAGAGCCCATATGAGATAGGATTGCTTATAAATCTATCCCATAAACTTGATTCTGTACTTGAAAGAATGGATAAGTACATTGGAGAGCTAACGAGCTTGAAACTATGTTTCAATCCTTCATGGCTACTATATCTATTAAACCTCCACAAGAGTTTTTTGTTCTCTGTTCTAGCCCAACCCACAGCAGCACGACTTCTCCATCAAATAAAGCACTCAACAATTATCTTATTGAACAAGCGAATGTATTAAATAAATATCTCAATCCTAACAACAACCCATATACTGGGACCTATAACTTTGAATGGGCTAGGCATCCAAACTTTTCCTGGTCAAAGAATAACTATCAAGAGGGACCATCTGTGAACCCCCTAACCAAAACTTTCTTAGAGCTATAGTTCCTCAGCATCCACTCAACTTCCAACAACCTTAACACCCAAAGAAACCATCTTTTGAGGAAAAGATCCAGAACATGAATGAAAAATAAAATGAAGACATAAAAAGGGCTTTGAACCAAATGAAAAATGTCAATTCTCAAGCCATAGCCAAAATAGAGATGCAGGTTAGCCAATTGTCAGTTGTCAAGTCCATAACCACCCTTAGGGGCAGCCATGAGGTTGACAACAAAGTAGGCAAGCTAAGGAAACAGTAGAGGAAAAGGAGGCAACTAAAACATATGAGAAATAGAAGAGATAGAAATCTCCAGTGGAACCTATAGTGGAGGCACCCTATGTGCCCAAAACCCCCTTTCCTTAATTATTGAACAAGGTTAGAAAGGGAGCAAACTTCAATGAGTTGATGGATGTATTTAAACATGTCAAAATCAACATTCCATTGCTCAGTGCAGTAAAGGATGTCCTAGCCTATGCCAAGTTCCTAAAAGAGCTCTACACTAGAAAATGAAAGCTAAATGTACTAAAAAGGGCTTTCCACCCTGAGCAGGTGAGCTCTTTGTGTGACGACCCGGATTTTTCCATGCATTTTTAAATGCAAGATCTAATTTCTAAGGTGGGATGCATCCCTATTTGAAAACCATTTTGTGAAAACCATGCAATGCAGTAGAAAATCTTTTGTTTTAAACTCATTTTGAAAACCCCGAGTGTCATTTGCTTCACAATAATCAAAGTAGTTTTTGAAAAATCTTTAGAAATCATAAATGTTTTTCCCTAGGTCTATCCAGTCACACCACATAATCCAACTGTAAATAAATACAAATACATGTCCAAAGGGTAGAGTGTTTACTTACATGTATAATGGTCTCCTTTTGATTTACTTGCTCGTAGCACTAACATAGGCATCTTCTACTCGTGAATGGAGCTATCCTGAAAAATGTTATGGATAGGGTGAGTATATACTATACTCAGTAGGAGTCTATCACTACTAGTTTTGCAATGCATGCTATGTTTAAAATCGTATGCTCTTTAAAACATGTGCATGTTCGAACAATCATGTTCAATATCGATATTAAAAACTACTGTCAAATTGGAATACTGACGACTTAAAGAATAGCATAATCCAAGTCAAAAGTATATATATATATCATAAACATAATGATATGCTTAGATGCTCAACTGAATCCAACTCATGGATATCTGGTATGGTCGACCAACCTCATGTCATGCCATATACAATGCAAATAAATCCTCAAACCATAGGGTCCAACTATGCCTAGGACCTCGCCGCCGTGTGGTCCCCGGGTACCTAGGGACATAGGGTCATATGCCTCCACGGGACATATGACACTTCAACCTAGTTCCATGACACCAGTGGTAGCCCCCTATACCACATGCAGTCGAAGTAGGGAGATGCCCTTTTTGGGCGTGGTACCCATCCACCTAATAATGGTAGAGGCTGGAGGCTAACCCAAACCTCTCAGCATAGCGCCCATGAGCTTACCAGCCCAAATCATATACGATCAAACAAGTAAAAACCTCTTTTTCAAAACTTGTCCTCTTTGCGTCCCTCACAACTGCCCGGCCCTCACAATTGCCTACCCAGCGTCTTTTGGGCTCTCCAACGTCTTTTGGTAACCCTCAAGGACATGTAATTTTTCAATAACTCAATGCTCACAAATCATGCAATATATGCAATTGTTTGCAAAGCATGTCTATGCATAATATATTTTTCATATGCATGCTAAATTAAATCATACTAAACAAGTCATATAACTTAAACTTACAAAATGCATTCAAAACAATCATGACTCTTTTTAAAAGTCTAGTAGCGATAAAGCACCTACCTCAAAGTCTCCCGGAGTCGCGTCCTTTATCACTCAACCCGTCCCTCGGTCTTATTTATAAACTCCTAGATATGAATGGATACAAGGAGTCCTTATCAATTTCAATCTATTTAGACATTAGATCGCTAGATCTGCCTTTAGGGTCCATGGTCCTTGCCTAATTTATTGTCAGGCTATGTCCTATGATATGGATCTATTATTTCTTGGTTAACTCTGTAAATTGTCCTCTAATTCTATCCTTATAGTCTCATTAGGTCTGTGTGTCCCAGTTCCCAGGACACCCGTGCATCCTGGTTGAACGGCGACCGCCTCATGTGTGTGCATGCCCAAAGGTCGTGCCAGGAACCGCGTTTTGCAGTAGCACATGCATGCTCAAGTAACGCGCTATGATGCGCATCATCGCACGGACACACCTTGTAGCATGGGGCGTCTCAGCTCCCAGGGCACCCCGTGCATCCTGGTCGAGCTAGGACCCATGCCTCATGTCGCGCGCGCACTCAAAGGCCGCACCTGGGACAGTGTACACACTGTCGTACGCCTGGAACCCGTGCCAGGGACCCAGTCCTAGGCGCAGGTGGAGCATGGCGTCCCTGGGACGCCTGGTTCGTGCAAGGCCGGTTGGAACGGGTCTTCGTCTTCTCCGGTCGGAAAAATCGACTGGGAAGGGACCAAATCCAGCATGGATCTGGCCTGGGGGAAGCAAGACGGAGAGAGAAGAAGGAGGAACAGTTTACTTGGGCAGCCATGGAGCGCCTATTGCCGGTAGTAGAACCCTTGTTCTGGTTTTGAAACCCTTTGTCGTCGGACAACTCGATGAAGGTAAACTCCCAATGTCGTGCAAGGCCAGAACAAGAGAAGAGAGGGGAATGGGGGGACGGGAATGGCCGGCCTGACTCGGCCTGGCTGTTGCAGGAAAATGCAGGGAACTGGGTCTCCGATTCTAGTCGGAAACCCCAGCCCCAATGACTAGAAAAAACCACGTTTTTAGAGAGGGGGAGATGGGGCTTTTTATAGCCCTACTATGGTGGTGGCAGATTTCTCTAGAAAAATTGGGATTTGAGGGTTTCTGAAGAAATCTAAGGAGGAAGATGATAGGGGGTGCCGTTATCAAAATGGCCCCTTGCATTTTTCATCTTTTTCGTTTTTCTGTTTAAATTCTAGAACTGCCCATGATCTTTAAACAGTCGTAACTTCTTCATAGGAACTCCGTTTTCGGCATTCTTTGAGGCGTTGGATTTCATTTTTCGAGTAGAATCTAATGATACCAAGTTTTCTCACAAATTAGTTCATTTAATATTTTAAATAAAGTAAAACATTCAACATAGTTTATTCCCCATAAAATGTCCAATTTTTGTTAAAAATAGCGTAAATTGCTCAGGCGTTACACTTTGGTACAACATAAGACCCCATTGAAGTTTAGAGACCCAGGGAGTCCTATATTTCTTGTATTATTGGAGACCATGTCATAGATAGGGCGTTGTTTGACTTTGGGGCTAGTGTTAACTTGTTGCCATACTCTGTCTATGAGCAACTAAGGCTCGATGAGCTTAAACCAACTACTACCATGCTACAATTAGGCAATAGATCAAGGAAGATATCATGTGGTTTGGTTGAAGATGTGTTGATACAGGTGGGCCAGCTTTATTACCCAGTCAATTTCATTGTATTGGAGACCTAGCCTATATTAGATCTTAGCAGTCAGATTCCAGCTGTACTTGGACATCCATTCCCAGCAACGTCCAATGCCATTATTAACTATAGGAATGATGTAATAAAATTTTCATTTGGAAACATGAAACATGAAATTTAAGCTTAATGTCTTTAATGCCAACCAACAACATTTAGATTTCGATGATTCTTATGAAGTGAATTTAATTGAGGGTCTAATTCATGAAATTCATCCACCACCTTCTATTTCTGACTCATTAGAGGCTTGTCTCATGTATTTTAATGGAGATTTTGATCTAGACATGTCTATTGAGGAGGTGAAAACCCTTCAGAGGTTGCTCTAATCATGGATACCTCCAAGTGGGGCCCTTATGTGGAGTCATTCCCTCCTTCAAAGTCTACTCCGTCATCTTTGGCCCCAAAACCCTTGCTTGACAATCTCAAATATTCTTGTTTAGTTCCATATGAAACATTACCTATTATAATAACATCAAATTTAGATAATGAATAGGCGGGTAAGATTTTATATGTTCTTAAGGAACACAAAACACCTTTTAAGTGGACCACAACAGACATAAAAGGGAATAGTCCAGCCGTGTGCATGCATAGGATATACATGGAAGAAAGTCCTAAACCTTCCATAGAAACTCAAAGATGACTGAATCCCCATGTGAAGGATGTGGTCAAAGATGAAATCCTTAAGCTTCTAGATTTTGTTGTCATATATCCCATCTTTGACAACACTTGGGTCAGCCTCGTGCAGGTTGCACCCAAGAAATCTAGGGTCATGGTAGTTAAAAATGTGGAACAAGTTAGCATCAACTGTATGACCACTAGGTGGAGAGTGCATTGATTATTGAAAACTAAAAGTGGTCATGAGGAAAGACCACTTTTCTCTACCTTTTAGCAATCAAATGCTAGAGAGGTTGGCGGAACATAGTTATTACTATTTTTTGGATGATTATTTAGGTTACAACTACATTCCTATAGTACCCAAGGATAAGAAGAAGACCACTTTCACCTACCTTTTTGGGACCTTTGCTTACCAATGTATGCCTTTTAGGCTTTGTAATACTCTAGCTACATTTCAAGGGTGTATGTTGAGCATCTTTTCAAATACAGTAGAAAATCTTTTAGAGCTGTTCATAGATGACTTCTTGATATTTGGTCATCTTCTGATGAGTGCATACACCATTTGAAGTTGGTTCTTGCAAGGTTTCAGGAGAAAAATCTATTATTGAATGGGAAAAAGTGCCATGTTATAGCACAAAGTGGGATAGTGCTAGGCCACATTATATCACCCAAATGGGATAGAAGTCAATAAGGCTAAAGTGTATTTAATACCAACCTTCCTTCACCAAGAATGGTGAAAGAAGTTTTCTCCTTTCCAAGGTATGCTAGCTTCGATAGAAGATTCATCAAGGATTTTAACAAAATTTCCACGCCCCTATGTAATTTACTAACAAAGAAAGACACTTTCAACTTTCATGAAAACTTTAAGAAAGTATTTAAGCAGCTAAAGGCTAAGTTGACTTCTACACCCATTGTCCTACCACCTAATGTATGATGCATCGAATTATGCTATTGGAGATGTTTTGGGGTAGTGCATTGACAAACTTCTCCATGTGATATACTATGCTAGTAAAACATTGTTAGCTGTAGTGTTTGCTCTAGATAAGTTTAGATCTTACTTGTTAAGGTCTAAAGTTATAGTATACTAGGATTATATGGCTTTAAAGTACCTCCTTTTTAAAAAGGATGTAAAACCTAGATTGATATGTTGGATACTACTACTACAAGAGTTTGACTTAGAAATTCAGGACAAGAAAGGTTCTAACAATTTTGTAGTAGATGACTTATCCCTATTGGTGGTGGATCACACTAGTGATAATGTGCCTATAGCTGAATCCTTTTCGGATGAATAGTTACTGCACATTTCCCAATTACCTTGGTATGGTGATATGGTAAATTATCTTATTTCATGACAAATGCCCAAACATTGGAAAAAACAAGATAGGAAAAGATTTTGACCAAGGTTAAATACTTTATCTGGGATGACCAGTACTTGTTAAAGTACTATCCTGATCAGGTTATAAGGAGATGTGTTTCGAATAGTGAGCATAGTAAGATCATCTCCTTTTGTCATGATCATGCATGGAAGGGCGGCTATTTAACGTTTAGAAAGATAGCTGCAAAAATTTGCAATGTGGTTTTTACTGGCTCACATTTTTAAAGACTCACATGCTTACTCCACATCATGTGTGGGGTGTAAAAGGTTAGGTAGTCTAGGGAAGGGGGTTTTAGTTCTAGTTTGTTTTTCCCTTGCCTTCCATACTTTATCTTCATGTTTTCCTGTTCTTTCCATATTCATTCTGTTCATCATTGTTTTTTTTTGTTTCCTGTTCTAACAGAAGTCCTTCGCTCCATCTTTCAATATCCTTCACGTCCCTCCTCTCTTACCTTGCTTCCTTCTTCTCCTTTCTCCTCTTATACTCTTTCCCTCTCTCAGCTTTTTCTTCGTACTTACCCGATCTACTAGAATTGCCTCTCTTCTTTTGTTCACCGTATCAGCCCACCCTTAATCACAACCAGCATCCACTACTACACCACCCTTTATCTTCTCTTCCACCATCGTATCCAACCCTTCCACTAGTCACACGCCCAAATCTCCCATCATCTTCTTCACTTCAGCCCTCCACCTGATGCCTTTGTCATCTTCACCGGTCAAAGATAAAGCCCTGATTATTTTTGCCTCCAGCCTGCTTAGCAGGCGTCATTTTCCTATGCCTAGATCACCTCTTCTAGTACCAGTACTTGCCCCAGCTGTCATTTTTCTCTCCCCTATCCTCCATCTTCACTGTCAGTTTACTCTGCTCCAAGGAGTCGTGCAACACCCATCATTCCTAATGCACTGCCTCTATTCCAGACGATGACTAGATTTGGTGGACCTCTGCTTCAGACGCCACAGCCATCAGACCAAGCATCTGCACATCTCTAGCCAAAGTCATCTTCTCCAGTGGATTTTGCTGTTTACGAGAGTTTTTGGGCAGTTTCAGATAAAATTCCAGATTTACCCTTGAAGAATAATTCAATTTACATTTATTATCCCATTCTTATTCTGATTTTTGTTATTCTATTTTGAGTTATTCACATTTTGTCTTATTTCATTACTGTTTAATTCAATTAACGGTTCTAGATTAACTATGGATGATCTTTAATTTCTTATTTATTTTAATTCTGAATTTCAATAAAATTTTAGGGCATGTTCTTAGGATAGATTCCAGTGTAATTACCATTCTTGATCTTCATTTTGGATTATGAAAACAGATCTAAGTCATTAATCATGAAATTATTTAATTTGATTAGATCTCTAAGAATTTGATGAATCTGACTAATTCATCCATCAGATCACTAATCAAGGGCATATTGAATATAGTTATGGAGTTTGATCAACGTTTTTAATGCTAGAAATTAGGAAATTGAATAGTAATTAAGCTAGGAAATTAGATTTTCTTAATTTTTCTAGTTTTAGTTTTAATTAAGATTTTAGTGGTTCTTTTCCTATTATTCCTAAAATTAAACTTCTGAAATTTCATTGGCAAGCTAAATCTGAAGTTTAAATTTTTTTTTGTTAATTTTTTGTCATTTGATTGAATTTTAAATAATTAAATTTTATTAAAAACTCCAAAATTCTAAAACGAGTCCTTGTGGGATCGACCCATATTTGCATAGCTATACTATAATAGCCCGTGTACTTGTGAAAACATCAACAAGTTTTTGGCACCATTGTTGAGGACTTGTGAAGGAGTTATTATAAAATTTAATTAAAAATTAAAAAAATTAAAAAAATTAAAATTTTTTAAAAAATTCCAGAAAAATAAAAAATTATAAGAATTGCATAGTTTTAGCATTTTTTGTAATTTTAGGTGCATTTTTCAAATTTTTTTAGTGCAGAACCACTTAATTTCCTAAAATTGGTATTTATTTCTAATTTTCTTTTTCAAGAAAATAGGAAAGTGGAGAAAATTGGCAAGAAAATCTTCATCACATGAAAAATTTTCCTACTTTCCTAGAATAGGATTTCTTTTTCCTTTTGAGTGAAGCTTGCAATGAGGATCCTTGTAAATTGCAATTTCCATTTTCATTTTAAAGGGTTGTATAATACAGGGCAAGTGTGGGATAAGGTGGCTCACAATTGATTTTCATCAGAAACCCCACTATAAGTTTTCTCACTCATTTAATTCCTAGATTAGGGTTTGCATTGTTTGGTAGTGTAAATCATATAGAAAGCATCCTCTTATAATTGTTGCATTTTTAGGTTTTTGCATTAGTTCATTGCTTTTCATTGTATCTTAGGACACGGTTAATACTTTAAGGTGATATATATATATATATATATATATGCTGATTGAACTGCCATGGAGTGTGGAATTAGTTAGTAAGGACGCCCTACCCCCATAAGATCAAGGGTGGATTTCATCACTAATCCTTGGCCCACCTAGGATAATCACCTCAAGTGCGGTACCCTAACCTTCAATCAAATTAAAATCAATCAGAAGAGACCTATAGGGCCATCACATGCTCGTAGGACCCTCTTGCTAAGACGCAATTTATTGTCCCTCCAGTGGCTTTTGAGCATTGTGGTTATTGAGGGTTGTCTAATAGAGCCTCGCTCTTCCTTCACCTCCTGTTGACATTTGTGAGGTTTAAACACCTTCTTACATGAGGGTTGTATTAACCACCTTGCACAGAACCTAACTGGTAAGCAATAATCAAATATAAAGAAGAGGAGGAGCGCTAGAGTAGGCTAATTAAAAGCATTGTCCCCACACAAATTCAAGAAATACGATATGCTGCTTATTAGCCTCCAGGATTATATTGTGTCCTTTGTTTGTGCATCTTTCTAGGAAGTTAGGTTGCATCATGTAGGTTAGTTTCATCTTAAAAAAAAAAGAGCCTATTAAGAAGGGGATAGACTTCATAGATTGGATGCATAGATGGATCGGTTAGATATTATGGAAAGTCAATTGCTTAGGCTAATAGCTTCTAAGCAAGTTGCACCACAACCTCAATATCATAATGACTATACCCATTCGGAGCATCCCTATTCCACTCCTTCCTAGCCCTAATCAAGCTCCACATACAATGAATATTATCAGGAGGCAGTGGATGCACCTAATGCATTCACATACCCTAGTAATTTTTATTTTGAGACAAATTATCAAGACTCTAATAGATGGGCTAGGCATCATGAACAACCATGGTCTCAAGATTACGAATATCAGGAAGAACCACAATGGTCTCACCCTAGTCAACACTACCATGATTATTCCGAACATCAAGGTCAACCATCATGTGTTCAGCCTGCTCAGTCCTTTTTCAATACCCCAATGCCATAACAACACCAACCTTATGAGTCATTTCCTCTATGGGAAGAACCATTATTAGAAGAAAATATGTAGCATATGTGTGAATTAATAGCACAAGGGAATAAGAAATTAAGACAAATGATGGAGGATTTCACTAAGGAAATAAATCAAGGGAGGGAGGAATTTGAGGAAAAACTGAAACAAATTAGGGGGAATACAGAGCCATTTATTCTTAACACTAGGATGGAAATTTCCTATGATCCTTATGAGCCACAAATTTTACAACCATCCTTAGAAATCTCCAACTTAGATATACTTGCGCCATGTCCTGATTTTGATTATGAAGAGACGTCCATTGACGAAGAGAGTCAAACTTCAGACAAATCCAACCCTAATTCCTTAGATGCATGTCCCACCTATTTGTATGACTCTGATAAAGATACATCTATTGAGGAAATGCCTGAGTTGTTGGATATTGTGCCTCTGATGGACACTTCTAGATGGCAAGCCAGGGTAGATACTCCTATAAAGCATGAAATTCGGATTATGCCTTTCAATGTAGAAGGTGTACCTGATTGGGACCTAGCAGCCTTATTTGAACAAACAATAGATAATATAGGCCCAATTGCTACTGTACATGTGTTTAAAGCAGAGTCAATTGATATGCATCAACCTACTCTATGGTACACATCAGAAGATAACCGGGGTTTAAGCTAAATCTTGTCCCCACCTCGAGTAATACAAGAACAACCTATTAGAGAAGGCAGAGTCACGTTATTACCCTAGTTTAGGACAATGATAGGGACACGGAGGAAAAAGATAAACTAAATAGAATATCATTATTATCCCTCAATTTGGTCCAGACAAAGACTGTTTGTCACCATATGGTCCAAGGAAATACATGATAGTTCATGCAATCATTGTGTTACCCTCACCCCAATTTTTGAGGAGCAGCAATTATATTGACTATTATGAAATATTGAAGATGGAGGATCATCAATATGGTCCCACTACCTTCACAATTACGGTGATCTATTGTATTATATTCATATCACCACCTAAAGTTTCAAGGTGGAGGCCATATATGGATTACCATGAAATTTTGAAGTGGCGTGAGAAATCTCACTATTTCATCTTAGGGTTGGGCTTAGGACAAATAAAGCTCAGCTAGTTAGCTCTAGTTTTAGAAAGTTAGGTTAGGTAATGTCTAGCTAAAGACATTAAACATAGTGCTTATTGGGAGGCAACCCAAGGGTTTAGAGTCTACATGACTCCACTTTCATATAGAATCCTATGTTTTCAAATATTAAGGACAATGTTTCATTTAGGTTGGGGGTGTATATGCACATAGAGATTTTGAATTTTATTTTTTTTTTGAGAAAAAAATTGAAAAAAATTTTTTTGAAAAAGAAAAAAGAAAATGAAAAACAAAGTTTTTAAAGTATAGTTCCCTTACTGTGATGAGAACTGGATGTTCAGAATTTAGTAAATATACTGTTTTCATCTCTTAATGGCAATGCATATGATTAGTTTTGCATATCATTTAGGTGTTGAAGCATTTTATGAAAGTTAATTCTCGAAAATCATTTACACACAACACATAATCAAGACTAATATAGAGGTATGACTTAGAGACCCTGAGGAAAATCAGTGGAGACCTATAACCTAGTGAGAGTTTGAGACTATATTCTTTTAGAGAGATATAAGTAATTCCCTGATTTCTTCAGCATACATACATTAATGTGATCCTGTTATCCTTGTTTTGGTTAAACAACAAGAATAAAGAGGAGTAATAGCTTTAATTCTAGAAATTTATTAAATATGATAGGCTTTAGGAAACCTAGGAAATGATATAGGCCATCCTTGCTCAGCCTAGAGGCATAAAGCCTACCCAATATAGTATACCTCTAGTTAACCGTTTGAGCATGTTATTAAGCCTTTTCTTTCTTAAACCCACTCACCTTAACCTAGATTAACCCAATAAAATAAATAACCACTATGCATCTTCAAATTGAGTAGAGTAGAAAAAATCCAAAAATAGGACAAAAAGTTAAAGAAGTGAGAAAAATATTACTTGTCTTTCTTTCAAAAAAAAAAGAAAAGAAATGAAAAAAAAAAAAAAGAAGAAAGACCAAAAATTTGAAAAAGAAATTCACTTCAAGTACAAACCAAAAAGAAAAGTTGTCCTATCAGATATTCATTGAAGTCATCTACTCAATTTTGAACCTTTGAAATCTTCATACTTTTCTTTTCTAAACTTGTCCTAAGCTTACGTTTTGCCCTAGATAAAGACCTATTGATCTTAGCTGGACATAGCCTTAAAGAGGAGATAAAAAGAAAGAATTAAGGTAAAAGACCCCTAATATTCTTGGTGTTAACATCCACTCTTAGGGATCACTTTCCTTTGTCTCATGAGCGTTAAAAAGAATTATGTGAACCATCAGCTTGTTGGATTCGGTCACATAATGAGATAAATATGTTTAACCCCTTATCTAAGAGTTTTAATTCTGAGCGTATACCTGTGTGGATTTGAGGTCAAAGCATATTTCCAATGGAATGTAAGCATATCCAATTAGAAGTCAAGATGTATGAGGCTGTACACATACATATGTACTCTGAGAAATAGCTTAAATAAAATATCTTTAATATGTGTATGGTGTGTAAAATTGTCAAATCATTTTCATTAAGTTGTGAAAAACTAGTCAATTTGCTAATGAATGAGGATTCTTTGAGATAAAATAGGGGACTCAACCTTATTGAATTTTATGGGTATATTCACTGCAAACCCTCATGAGGCCTAACTCATCCACTAGGGGTAACTTAGCAATTTAAGGGCTTGTTGCATGTGCTAAATGCAATCATGAGTACCTACGAAAGTGGTACCTTGTATCAGTTTTGTGTAAAATAGTTGTTTGCATATTTTGCTTAGGACTAGCAAAATGCTGGTTAGGGGGTGTGTTAAGTGTTTAATTTTGGCTAAAAGTCTAGCATTCAATTAGATCATCTAACCGTTCAAATTTACAAAATTTAGCTTGATTTTTAAATTTAACTCAAATTGACCATCCAAACCTTAATTTCTCAAAATCAACGATTAGATGATCATTAGAGTTTATTAGATTATTAATGTACAGTTTAGATGATTTTAATTTAGTCTTTTCTTTTGTAGATCAACTAAAAGAAACATAGATGGCTAAGGACCAATGTATAAATCATCTATCAAGGATCAATGGTGCAGACAAGTGAAGATCAAGAAGACAAGAGTCCTAATGGAGGAAGAATCCTAATTTGGGAGAGGATAAAGTTTTCTCATAGCAAGTTACCTCTGGAAGAAAGGAGGTGTGGAAGATTAGGAAAGAAAAAAGTATAAAAGGAGGAAGTCGTGGAGCCTAGGGAAGGGAGTTTTAGTTCTAGTTTGTTTTTCCCTTGCTTGCCTTACTTTATCTTCATCTTTTCCTGTTCTTTCAATATTTATTCTATTCATCATTGTTTTCTGTTGTTTCCTGTTCTAACCGAAGTCCTTTGTTCCATCTTTCAATATCCTTCACGTCCCTCCTCTCTTACCTTGCTTCCCCCTTCCCCCTTCTCCTCTTATACTCTTTCCCTCTCTCAGCTTTTTCTTTGTACTTACTCGATCTACTGGAACTGCCTCTCTTCTTTTGTTTATCGTCTCAACCCGCCCTCAATCACAACCAGCATCCACTGCAGCACCACCCTTTCACTTCTCTTCCACCATTGTATCCAACCCTTCCACTGGTCACACGCCCAAACCTCCCATCATCTTCTTCACTTCAGCACTACACTTGACGCCTTTGTCATCTTCACCGGTCAAAGATAAAGCCTTGATAGTTTTTGCCTCTAGCCTGCTCAGCAGGCGTCATTTTCCAACACCCAAATCACCTCTTCTAGTACTAGTACCTGCCCCAGGTGTCATTTTCCTCTCCCCTGTCCTCCATCTTCATCGCTACTTTACTCTGCTCCAAGGAGTCGTGCAACACCCATCATTCCCAGTGCACAGCCTCTATTCCAGACGACACCCAGGTTTGGTTGACCTCTGCTTCAGACGCCACACCCATCAGACCAAGCGTCTACACATCTCCATCCAAAGTCATCTTCTCCGATGGATTTTGCTATTTACGGGAGTTTTTGGGTAGTTTCAGATAAAATTCCAAATTTACCCTTGAAGAATAATTCAATTTACATTTATTGTCCTATTCTTATTCCTGTTTTTGTTATTCTATTTTGAGTTATTCACGTTCAGTCTTATTTCATTACTGTTTAATTCAATTAACGGTTCTGGATTAACGATGGATGATTATTTTAATTTCTTGTTTATTTTAATTCTGAATTTTAATTAAATTTTAGGACATGTTCTTAGGATAGATTCTATTGTAATTACTGTTCTTGATCTTCATTTTGGATTATGAAAATAGATCTAAGCCGTTAATCATGAAATTATTTAATTTGATTAGATCTCTAAGAATTTGATGAATCTAACTAATTCATCCATCAAATCACTAATCTAAGGCATATTGAATATAGTTATGGAGTCTAATCAAGGTCTTTCATGCTAGAAATGAGGAAATTGAATAGTAATTAAGCTAGGAAATTAGATTTTCTTAATTTTTCTAGTTTTAGTTTTAATTAAGATTTTAGTGGTTCTTTTTCTATTATTCTTGAAATTAAACTTCTGAAATTTCATTGGCAAGCTAAATCTAAAGTTCAAATTTTTTTATTAATTTTTTGTCATTTGATTGATTTTTAAATAATTAAATTTTATTAAAAACTCCCAAATTCTAAAGCGAGTCCCTGTGGGATCGACCTTTATTTGCATAGCTATACTACAATAGCCCGTGCACTTGTGAAAAACATTAACATCATAGTCAGTGATGGGTGAAAATACTTTTGTATTAAAGTGTTTGAGAATTTAATGAAAAAGTATAGTGTCAACCATAGGATAACTGCCTGACACCACCCTTAGACTAGTGGCTAAGTAGAGGTATCGAATAGGTATATAAAGCATATTCTACAAAAGATAGTCAATACAAGTAGGAAAGACCAGTCTATGCAACTTAATGATGCTTTGTGGGCCTATCATATAGCTTATAAAACTCCAATAGGCATGTCACCCTACCGCCTGGTCTATGAAAAAGACTTCCACTTACCAGTAGAGCTAGAAAACAAGGCATATTGGGCTATCGAAAAGCTCAATTTCAAATCAGATTCTACTAGAACCCACTAATAACTCTAACTCAATGGGTTGGAAGAATTGTGAAAGGATGCATATGATTATGCACGAGTATATAAGGACTGAATAAAGGTTAATCACAATTGCCAAATCTTAAGGAAATCTTTCACACCTGGTAAAGTTCTTGCTGTTTAATTCATGATTGCATTTATTTCCAAGAAAATTCAAATCTCAATAGACTAAACCTTACATCATATGCATAGCATACTTGCATGGGGCTATCGAGATTGAGAAGGATGGTGAAATCTAGAAAGTAAATGGTTAGAGGTTAAAACCTTTCTTAGGAATTCCTAAACTTGAGATTGAAGAAAAACTTTTAAAGGCACTACATTACCATGACCAACCTTAGACTATGCTAGAATCTTTACTGCTCATCTCCCTTACACTCATTAATACGTCTGGCTGAAGATGTAAAATTTAATGCTCCCCGGGATGCAACCCAATTGTTTTTCGAAGCCCAATATTTTACATCTTTCCATATTCATATAGGGTCCTATGTTTTCAAACACTTGGGACAATGTTTCATTCAGGTATGGGGTGTAGATATACACAGAGGTTTTAATTTTCCTGAGTTTTCTTGAAGTTTTTGAAAAAAGAAAGACAGAGTTTTGAGGTAGAGTTCCCTTACTGTGATGATAATTGCATGTTCATAACTTAGTAAGTCTAATGTTTTAACCTCTTAATGGAAGATTATATGGATAGTTTTGCATACTATTTATGTGTTGAAGCATTTTATGAAGGTTAATTCTCAAAAAATATTTACATATAGCATATAGTCAAGACTAATAAAGAGGTATGACTTAGACACCCTGAGAAAAATCAATGGAGACCTATAACTAAGTGAGTTTAAAGACTATCTTCTTTCAGAGAGTTATAAGTAATTACACATTTTCTTCAGCATACATAATTTAATATGACCCAATTATCCTTGTTTTGGTTAACTATAAAGAATAAATTGGAGTAATAGCTTTCTTTCCAGAAAATTTATTGAATCTAATAGGCTTTAGGAAACTTAGCGAATGATATAAGCCGTCCTTGTGGAGTTTAGAGAAATAAAGCCTATCAAATATAGTATACCACTACTTAACCCCTTGAGTCTATTATTAAGTCTTTTCTTTCTTAGCCCCACTTACCTTAACCCAAAAAAACTAAGAAAGAAATAAGTACCCAATAAAATAGTTAAAGAAGTAAAAAACACCTGAAGTTTCTTTCACAGAAGTCAATAGAAAAAGAAAAGTCAAAAGAAAAAAGAAAAAAATATCAATAATAGAAGAGAAGAATTGAAAGAAAAATACAATAGTTCAAAGGAAATTAACTTTAGTATAGTCAAGGATCAAATGTCCAACAATAAAAAAGAAGACCTTTGCTCAATGTTGAACCTTTGAAATCCTTATACCCTTCTTTTCTAAACCTATTCCAAATCTAAGTTTTGTTCTATTTAAAGACCTTTAGATCTTAGGTAGAACATAGCCATAAAGAGGATGTAAAAGGAAGAAATTAAGGTAAACTACCCCTATTATTCTTGGCAATAACATCAACTCTTAACGATCACTTTCCTTTGTCTCATTAGCATTCAAAACATTATGTGAACCATTAGTCTTGTTGGATCCGGTCTCATAAATAGAGAAATATGTTCAATTTCTAATAGAAATTAAGCATATCTAATTACAAGTCGTGAATTATGTGGCTGTACATACACTTGCACTATGAGAAATAACTAGAATAAAATGTCTTTAGTATGTGTATAATTTGCAAAATTGTCAATCATGTCTATTAAGTTGTGAAAAACTAATAGAGTACTAATGAATGAGGATTCGCTAAGATAAAATAGGGCACTCAATCTTAAGGAATTTTGTGGGTATATTCATTGCAAACCCTCACTTGGCAAAACTCTTTCACTAAAGGTACCTAGGGGTTCAAGGGCCTGTTGCATGTACTAAATGTAATCGTGGGTACCTATGAAAGTAACACTTTATATGTGTTTTTGTAAAATAATTTTTTGCATGTTTTTCTTGAGATTAGAAAATTTCTAGTTGAGGGTATGATAAGTGTCTAATTTTTCCATAAAAACTACCCAATTAGTTATTCATGTGTTACAACTTATAGGGAAAAATTAGGGTTTTTGACCAAAATTCGTAACACATGCATTTTTGACCTATTGACTCAAAAAATTGATATTTTGTAGGTCCAATGGCTTATTCAAGATATGTATGTAATTAATTACATTTTTAATATTTAATTAGAAATTTTCAAATTTTGTAGGAAATGAGATGGTGACTCGATGGTCGAGATTGATCATGATAAAAATGGAAGATCAAGATCGAAAGATAGAGTTAAAGACTAAAATTCATCAATCCAACATGAGATCTGGGTCAAGATTATCTTTTGGATAAGAAATGGATGCAATTAGAGGAGCTAAAGGTGGCCAAAGTGGCCCATGTACAAGTCACACAAAGCCCACCACCTTTGTATAGGTTTCACTTAAGCCACTTAACCATAGTCAAGCTATGAACAAGAGCACAAGCTAAGGACATAAGCCAACCATCAAACTTAAGAAGTTGACCCATCAAGCTATGCCAAGAGAATCATCTAAGTCAACCAAGAAGCCAAGCCAATGGAGTCCTCAAAGTTAACCACCAAAGCGACAAGATCTAAGTTAAATGGAAGGCCATGATTGGTGAAGAATTCAAAGAACCATAAGCATTAGAGGTCAAGACATCTTTCCAATGGAGTATAAGCATGTCTATTTAGAAGTCCAAATTATATGTAGCTTGTACGTACACATGCACTCTGAGATATAACTGGAATGAAATAGCTTTGGTATGTGCATAACTTAACAAAATTTCTCATTCATCTTTATTATGTTGTTTAAGTAAGTAGAGTACTAATGGATGATAATTCTCTGAGATAAAATAAAGGACTTCACCTTATGGAATTTTGTGAGTATATTCACTAGAAACCTTCACGATGCCAAAATCATCCACTAGGGGTAACCTAGGGATTTAAGTTCTTATTGCATATGCTAAATGCAATCATGAGTGTCCAAATTTGTATAAAAAGTACCGAATGAGTAGCCATGTGTTACAAATTATGATGTTATTTTAGGGTATTTTTTCCTAAAAAATTGTAACATATGCATTTCTAACGTAATAAATCAAAAGTTTGAAATTTGGTAGGTTCAGGATCTAATCCAGAGTAAGCATGTCAATGGTCATCATTTTCTAAAATTTTATTAGGGTTTCTACTCTTATGTAGGAAGTGAGATGATGGTCCAATAGCCTATATGGTGCTCACAGAGTTTTTTGTGGGTCAAGCTATGATTTTAGCTCGTCAAGGGTACTAGGGGCAACACGCCCCTAACTAGGGTTTGGGGGTAGAGCCCCAAAAAGGTCTACAAAAATCATGCTCTGTTGTGTTGCAGCAATCCTAAAAACTATCCTAAGGCAAGCAAGGAAGCAATCAAAGGTGACTAATAAGCCATGGATATTCATTAATTTATGTGAGAATTGGAGCCACACATGAGATTTCTTAATCTACCAAGGAAACTTAAGGAAGCCAAGCCATTCAAGCATTGAAGCCAAAGGATTCAGCCGTTTAAATCATCAAGGAATGAGCCATCAAGACACATGGCAGCCAACCATGATGTCATCATTACCTCATTCTTCCACCTCATCTCTCCACGTAACTTTCTTGCATTGAAGTCCAAGATCCAGATCTACCTTCTCTTTCCTAGAATAAGTCCTCACCAAATTGGAAGCCAAAGTATCTATAAATCCCCAAGGCATTACATGTTTTTTTACTAAGTAGAGGTTTGGTGACATAACCTTGAAAAGTTGCATTGTAGCTTGATGACCTTTAAAGCTTTGGACTTTAGATTTTTTTTGGGTTACTTTCTATTAACCCAGTCGGTTCCAACTGGCTCTGCACGAACAAGGCATCCCAGGGACGCCATGCTCCACATGCGCTTGGGATAGGGTCCCTGGGACGGGTTCCAGGCATACGACAATGCGTACACTATCCTGGTGCGGCCTTCGGGTGCGCGCGTGACATGGGGCACGGGTCTTGGCTCTACCAGGATGCAAGGGGTGCCCTGGGAGCTAAGTCGTGCCATGCTACACCAAAGGTGCGTCCGTGCCATGCCATCCAAGATGCACGACATAGTACGTCGCTTGAGCATGCATGTGCGCGTGCAAAACGTAGTCCCTAGCACGGCCTTTGGGCGCGCAAGCACGTGAGGCGGTTGCGGTTCAACCAGGATGCACAAGTGTCCTTGGAATTGGGACACGCAGACCTAATAAGACTATAAAGTTAGGATTATAGGACAATTTACAAAGTTAACCATGGAATAGTAGATCCACATCATAAGATCTAGCCTGACAATAAATTAGGCAAGGAGCCATGGACCCTAAAAGGCAAATATAGCGATCTAATTTTTAAAAATAGAACGAAATTGATAAGGATTCCTTGTATCCATTCATGCCCAGGAGTTTATAAATAAGACCCAGGGTCAGGTTGAGTGATGAAGGACGCGACTCAAGGAGACTTCGAGGTAGGTGCTCTATCGCTACTAGACTTTTTAAAAAGAACCTATGATTGTTTTGAGAAAGCATGTTTTAAGTTTAAATTATATGACTTGTTTAGCATGACTAAATCTTATAAACGAATTCAACATGACTTAATCTTATAAACGAATTCAGCATGCATATGACAAATACATTATGCATAGATATGTTTTACAAACAATTGCATATATTGCATGATTTGTGAGCATTGAGTTCTTGAAAATTTGCATGTCCTTGAGGGTTACCAAAAGATGCTGGAGTGCCCAAAAGACGTTAGGTAGGCAGTTGTGAGGGACCCAAAGAGGACAGGTTTTGAAAAAGATATTTTTGCTTATTTGATCTTATATGATTTGGGCTAATAAGCTCCTGGGCGCTATGCCAAGAGGTCTGGGTTGGCCTCCCAGCCTCTACCACTATTAGGTGGAATGGGTACCATGCCCAAAAAGGGCATGTCCCTATGTCGACTGCATGTGGTACAGGGGGCTACAACTGGTGTCACGGCACTGGGTCAATGTGTTATATGCCCCATGGAGGCTATGACCGAGTGTCCTCAGGTACCCTGGGACCACACGATGGCGAGGTCATGGGCATAGTGGGCCCTATGGTTTGAGGATTTACTTGCATTACATATGGCATGACATGAGGTTGGTCAACCATACTATATATCCATGAGTTGGATTCAGTTGAGCATCTTAAGCATATCATTATGTTTATGATATATATATGTGATGCTTTCGACTTGGATTATGCTATTCCTTAAGTCGTCAGTATTCCAATTCGACAGTGGTTTTTAATATCGATATTGAACATGATTGTTCGAACATGCACATGTTTTAAAGAGCATATGATTTTAAATATAGCATGCATTGTAAAACTAATAGTGATAGACTCCTGCTGAGTATAGTATATACTCACCCTATCCTTAACATTTTTCAGGATAGTTCCATCCACAAGTAGAGGACACCTATGTTAGTGCTACGAACAAGAAAAATCAAAACGAGACAATTATACATGTAAGTAAACACTCTACCCTTTGGACATGTATTTGTATTTATTTATAGTTGGGCTATGAGCTGTGACTGGATAGACCTGAGAAAAGCATTTATGATTTTTGAAGCTTTTTCAAAAACTACTTTGGTGATTGTGAAAGCAAATGACAATTGGGGTTTTCAAAATGAGTTTAAAACTAAAGATTTTCTGCTGCATTGCATGATTTTTATAAAATGGTTTTCAAATAGGGATGCATCTCGCCTTAGGAATTAGATATTACATTTAAAAATGCATGGAAAAACCCGGGTCGTCACATCAATTGATAAAGTTTGTTGAAGTTCATTTTTTATGCTTGATTCTAGTATTGAAGTACTTTAAATCTTGAGTGTTATCTCGCATAAAAAGTTCTAGTTCAATTGCTTTCCACACTTAGTTAGATTTGAGTTTCTTAAGTGCTTAAACTCTAGAATTTTTCAACTCAAAGTTCATGCTTAGTATCCAACAGTCAATACATTAGATTTCTTTGATTCCTTTGGAACCATTTATCTTTTTAGGTTGTTTATTAAGTTCATTCATTAGAACATTAGTTAGTTATCTTTGACTGGTTGAATTATGAGTAGTTTTCAACCCACAAACCACGCACACCATCCCATGGATCATTCACATGGAATTTGGGTGATTTCTCTTTAAGCCTTGCTTTGTTTGATTGTTTAATATTATTTTAGCATAATTTAGTTAGTTTTTTGCATGTTAGTTAAGTTTTAGAAAGTTCTACCTTTAGAAAGTTTCTAATTCTAGTTTAGGAAAGTGTTACTTTAGGAAAGTTTCCTTTTTAGTAAGTTTCAAGTTTCCATTTTAGTAAGTTTCTTTAAGTTAAGTTGCTTAGTTTCATTCATTCTAGTTTTACATTAGTCTCTTATATTTGAATGCGTGTTACTTAGGTAAGTCTTTAAATCCATTGTATAGTTTCATTCTTGGCAAGTTTCCTTGATTGTAGTTTCTAATTTCATGCATATTTCTTTCTTTTGTCATTTACTTTCCTAGTTTAAATTCAAATTCAATTCAATCTCTCACTTTGTCCAAAGTTTAGCACTTTAAATAAGATCCATCCAACATACAAAATTCTATGAGATTTCTCATGGGATTGACCTCTCTCAAATGCAATACAACTTTGATTTGTGTGCTTGCAAGTAATATTAAAGCTACACCAAAACTTTTCCTTAGGATCAAAGTGTCTCAAACTAATAAAGGAATCTTTCTATCTCAAAGAAAATATACCTTAGATTTAATATAGGAAACTAGTATGTCAACATGTTAACCAACTAATACACCGGTCAAAGAAGGATTGAAGTTATGTACTATCTCGTATCAGGTACCAGTTGATAAAGGAAGATACCAAAGACTCCTTAGGAAGATTGATGTACTTAGCATGCCTATGTGTTGAGTATTGTTAACCAAATTATGAATAATCCTAGAGAGCAACATATGAATCTAGTTATCTACATTTTGAGGTATTTGAAGTTTGCTCCTGGAAAGGAATTTTATTAATTAAAAATGAAGATTATCAAACCATGGATGCATATACTGATGCTAACTGGGCTAGAATAGTAGATGATAGGCTATCTACTTCAGCCTATTTCACCTTTGTAGGAGGTAATCTTGTTGTATGGAGAAGAAAAAAAAAATTTGTTTCATGTTCAAGTGCAAAGGCTATATTTAGAGTATGTGAATCATTATTGCTAAGACTTCTCTTGAAGAAAGAGCTTGAATCCTTGAATTCAATGTTTTTTAGCTTAAATTTGGAACTAGTTCTAAGCATTTTTTACCTTAATTAGCCCCATAATTCCAGCCATCTTTCTCTTGGATTTCACTTACATGTCATCTTTGTTTAGTTTGAGTGCATATGAGTGTGTTGGATGTTTGATTTGAATCAAGTTTTAAGTGTGGAAAGAGTGCATATTTTTCCTATTCTAATCTATGTGTAATGAGCACTATATTTGATGTACTATGGCATTCAATTAATAAATTTTGTTGAAGTTCATTGTTTATTCTTGATTCTAGTATTGAAGTAATTTAGATCTAAGTGTCATCTTGCATAAAAAGTGCTAGTTCAATTACTTTTCATCCTCAGCTAGATCTAAGTTTCTTAAGTGCTTAAAATCTGAAAAATTTCCATTCAATGTTCATGCTTAGTTTCCAATAGTCAATACATCATATTTCTTGAATTCTTTAGAAGGCACTTAGATTTTTAGGTTATTTATTAAGTTCTTTTATTAGAATACAAGTTACTTAGTTTTGGCTACTTGAATTTTGAGTAGTTTTTGACCCATGAACCATGCACACCATCCCATGGATCATGTGCCTGGAACATGGGTGATTTCTCTTTAAGCCTTACTCTATTTGATTGCTTAATCTTAGTTTATATTAATTTAGTTAGTTTTTTGCATGTTAGTTTAGTTTTAAACAGTTTCAAAATTTGGTTTTAGAAAGTTCTATTTTTAGAATGTTTCTAATTCTAGTTTAGGAAAGTTTCCTTTTTAGTAAGTTTTCGTAAGTTAAGTTGCTTAATTTCTTTCATTCTACTTTTGCTTTCAATCTCTCACTTTGGCTGAAGTTAAGCACTTTAAATAAGATTCATCTAACATACGAAATTCTATGGCTCATGGGATCGAGTTTTCTCGCATGCAATATTACTTTGATTCATGCACTTGCGAGAAATAGTAAAGCTACACTAAAATTTTTCCTTAGGATCAAAATATCTCTAACTAATAAAGGAATATTTCTATCTCAAAGAAAATATACCTTAGATTTGTTATAGGAAGCTTGTATGTCAACATGTTAATGAGCTAATACACCAGTCAAAGAGGGATTGAAGTTATGTATTGAGTCTAATCAAGTACCAGTTGATAAAAGGGAAATACCAAAGACTCATACGAAGATTGATGTACTTAGCATGCACAAGGCCAAACCCTGCCTATGCATTGAGTATTGTTAGACATTTTATGCATAATCCTAGAGAGCAACATATGAATCCAATTATGTGCATTTTGAGGTAGTTGAAGTCTGCTCCTGGAAAGGGAATTTTATTCACTAAAAATGTAGATTATCAAAGTGTGGATGCATGTAGTGATGCTAATTGGGCTAGAGTAGTAGATGATAGGCTATCTACTTCAAGTTATAAACTCATTACATGGAGAAGCAAAAGATTGAATATTGTTGCACGTTCAAGTGTGAAGGCTAAATTTAGAGGTATGACACTTGGAGTATGTGATACATTAAGGCTAAGACTTCTCTTGAGGGATTTGAGCTTTCCACCTATGCAACCAATTAGACTATATTGTGACAATAAAGCAGCATGTGATATTGCTTATAATCCAATTCAACATGATCGTTCAAAGCATGTGGAGGTAGACAAATTCTTCAATAAGGAGAAGTTGAATATGAAAATTGTGGAGTTACCTAAGATTCAATTAGAGGATCAGTTGGCCGACATCCTTACCAAAGTGGTTTCAAGTCAAGTGGTCTCAAAGTTTTTGGCCAAGTTGGGCATGTAAGATATCTATCCAACATGATGGTAATTGTTGAGATATTGGGTTGATGGTCAACAATTTTGTAATTATTCTTTGGATTTTTTCCTATTTTTTAGAGATAATATAGCTATAAATTAGGTGTGGACATATTCCTTGCTTTTAGGGTCAATAGCTTAAATATAGGACCTGTATTGTTAATCCATCACTCTACATATGTATCTATATAGATTCATTGGATAATAAGAATAAAAAATTATCTTCAAATTTTCGAACTCCTGTTAACCCTGATCTCATTTGTATTGGAAATTCCTAAACCCTTCATCCAAAAAGTACCATTTAGGGTTCTATAAGAAATATATTACCATTGGTTTTTGGTGAATTATAGCAATGCTAATTAAATGTCTATTTGGCATGGGGTCAAAGTTATTTGGGTTAGCCATTGGTGTTGTGTAATTTTATTGTAAGAATATACACATATTTTCTTGTGTGGGCCTAAAGATTGTACTTATTCCTTTATAACAATAAAAAATGCTTTGCTTAGTAATAGGAATCAAATATGTTTGAGGAATGGAACAAAAAATATCCCAAAGTAGTTCCTATGGAATTATAGAGAGGGCAAGGATTACCAACTTTTGTAATGAAAACCTAGTTTATATACTAGACAAATTTGATGGACTAAGGATCACAAGCCTTTGTGGGATGAATATGGCTTTATGAGGAAAGTGTTTGGCCGATGTAGGAGAGATGTTTTCCTTTTTGGGTCAGATTTTTTGGGGTGTATTAAATTTGTTTCTGGAAGGGGAGATAAAGTAAATTTAGGAGTACGGAGTTTGTGATTTAAACTTCAAAATTTTGCAAATTCTCTAGATTTAGAAAGTCAAATTATAAAATCTCTCCTGGACTTTAGAATTTCAAATTTCGAGATTTTTTAGAATTTTAAACATCTAATTTGAGTTTAGTAATAATATAGATCTTTTTTCCTTTGACCCATATTCATTAGTTCAGGAACGAATTTGATGAATTCTCACCTAGGAACCTTAAAATTCTACTCTTTAGATAATTTGATATTGCCTTGCAAAGAACCTGGTCAAAATCTTCATATAGTTTGAGCATTTCAAATTGCAGTAAGCTCATCTAGAACTTTAGCAAAATGCTTCTTTCAGTGTTATCAGTTTTTATTTTTCAGGCTATTTTATTCGTGGCGGATCGAATGTGCTTCTAGTAGTCTCTAGACCCTCTACCATTTGTAAGACGCTAGATTTTGGTGCACTAATTCATTTTCTTCTATTGGGGTAGAGGATGTCTCTTTAACTATTTGATATCAATCAATGAATGCATTTAGTGAGGCTTAACTAATTGGCAAATGAATTTGGAGGCTAGGAAGCATCAACAGCATAGAACCCATTCCTTAAACACACATTTCAAAATAAAAGCTAACTGGTTTCTTAATGTTAAACATGTATTAGGTGTAGTTAGGCCTATTAGAGTGAGTTTCATGTTCCACTACAAATTGAGAATCATATATGGATTTAAAACCTCATTATTAAGAAAGAAAAACAATGGGCACAATGGTTCAAGAAGAAAAGGCCTATTCTCATTACTGTAAAATATGTCCTAGTAGGAGTCCATGCTCAGTGATAGTTGCTATCAATTTGAGAAATTCATCATGTACAAGATGACTTAGATAGACTAAATAGAAAATTTCACCCATTGACCCATTCATCTTAGGTTTCTCTCTAATTTGAAAACCATCACAATCAATTTTTATAGTAAGTTTCAAATATGTCAAAAAAGTTGTTAAGATCACTTAAATTCAATTCATTTCTCATTGTTTATCTAATTTTTCTTTGCCAAACATGATGTATTGTTTAGATCTTTGGGGAAAAAAAGAAGAAGATGAAGATGAAGATGTCTTTTTTAGCCTGGACTCCTGCCATGACCCTTGACCAAATATGGTGAAGAGATGTCTGATAAACATTAGGATGTTAGGACTATTTCAGCTACACCTTTCTGCTTCTCAAGGTTATTTCAAATAGCTAGCTTGAGTGAATGTTGAGATGCGGCCTTTCTTTTGTTTGAATCAGCCACATCAAAGTTCAAGATGGAAGTTACAACATGATGACTTGCAATGTGCAATGGTAGGAATGAAAGGAATGGAATATTATGTGGTTGGTTCTTAAGTGAACTCTCTGAGTCATGGTTCAGATGTTGAAGATGTATATATCGATATGGTATGTTACCTTTTTCTGATGTATTTAATCAACATTTGTACACTTGGTATGTTTCATGCTAAGGTTATTCTACCAAAGAATTCTGATCATATATGTATATGGAAGTGCTTGGTTCTAAGGATAATGTAAATGAAAACAACTAAAATTATGAAAATGTGATTCTATCTTTTACTGGAGGTACACAAAGTGGGATTGCAATTTCTACAAAATATCATGAGTTGAATGGATTTGGGAAGAAATAGGTTTGTTGAACATAATGGGTTCAAGGTTCTGCATATGGGTAAATGGCTTGCCTAAAGGTCTCCTTCATGTCACTGATTTGGTATCACAGGACACATTTATCTTTTTGTTGTATACTATCCAAGTCCCTCAAGAGAATGATAGCTAAACCTCGCGCTGGAGACATGACCATAGAGTTTAGGATGGATTGATTGCACATGACATTTACAATATGTAGGTACATATTTCTCATTTGTGTGAGTGCTAGAATCTCAATATTATCAATGCATCAACTTATTTGAACAATCCTAGACCCTTCATCCAAAAAACCTCATTTGGGGTTCTGCAAGGAAATTGTAAATCATTAGGTTCTAGTAAAATATAGTAGTATCCATGAAATGTCTGTTTGGTATGCAACCAAATCCCTTTGAATTAGCCATTGGTCGTGTGTAATTTTATTGTTAGGGATTTACACATCTTTTCTTATGCTGGGAAAATTCCTTGATTAATAATCAAACTCAAGTATGTTTGTCCACTTGGTGATTTGAGTGTTACAAATGGAACAAAAAATATCCAACACAATTCCTGTGGAATGTTTAAAAGGGCAAGGATTACCCTTTTTGTATCAAATACATGGTTTATATACTTGAGAAACATGATGGGCTAAGGATGAGAAGCCTTCATGGGATGAATATGGCTTTACGATGAAAATGGTTGGCTAATGTAGGAGACACATTTTTCCTTTTAAGATTGGCATTACTGTAGTGTAGTAGATCTGTTGCTAGAAGGAGAGAGAGTAAATTTAGTGTTCTTATCATTGAGACTGCTCTTGATGATTGTCTAATGATTATTACTTCTAGAATGGGGTCTTTTCATGCATTCATCTTAGAAGGAATTTCCTCGAATGCAAAAGGATGATCTGCATTGCCAACCTTAGAAATAATTTTGAAACAAATTAGCTACTCATGTGTCTACATTGTATCATCAATGTTTGTATGAAAACATCTTGTCATTTTTGTATCCTTTTTTGTTACAGTAAATTCTACACTCATACAGTCACCCTCCACCCCCCACTCCCACACACATGTCACATCACTATTGAGATGGATGTCTCACCTCTAATGACATGGATGGTTGCCTCGAACCCGTGACCTAATGTATCAACAAAGAAGTGCCTCTTATCTGCAACCAATTGCACTAAATGGCTTGTGGCATCTTTTTTGTATTTTAATATGCAAGAACATGTGGGAAGTGAATGCAATAAACTGCATACTAGGACATTATAAAGTTTGATTGGTTATCAATGAAAGCTATTTACCTGGGAAACAATAAATTCCAACCTTTTGGAGACATTAAAACTTTCCAACTTTCACCAAATAAATACGACAATTGTTGTGACGACCCGGGTTTTTGTAACATGATTTGCAAAGTATTTTGAAAGGCAAGGCCCTTAAGAGTGTAAATTTTTTTCAGAAAACAAAGCAGCAAAAATTCTTTTCTTTAGAACTTGTTTTGAAAACCCAAGTCACCATTGAAGGAATATACTTTTATTAAATCTCCAAGATCCATCCAGTGGTTCACAGTACAACCAAATCTATTACAGTACTTGTCCAAATTACATAATCCAAAACTCAAGCTCACCATACAATAAAACTCTCAACAAAGAAAAATACATGTCTTCAAGGGTATACCTTGAAGATTATTCTCTTCAAGACTTCTATCGTCTTCAGCTCCTAACTCTCCTTCCCTGTATCTGAGATATTGCAACAAGTACAACATCTCAGCAAGCAATGCTTGCTAGGGGATTCAAGAAACATAATAATTGACAAGATAATTCCAATACTTCATAATCTCATTATCCTTAAACATACTCTTTACTTTGTAAGTTATGTATATCTATATACATACATATCCTTCATGGGTAAACTAGTTAAATTTGTGAAAGTAGTCAAATATCATTCCCAACTAAGCTGATCAATTCTCTTCATTTTGAGAATTTAGTATTACAACTAATCTTATACTGGGAATTTTCCTTTTTGGAAAATATTGGTAATATACAATTACTTAGTATTTCATTATGCTACAACATAAGGCATTTCACTATGGGGGGACAAGACTTTCACAGTGGTGGCCTTCCCATAATTGCCACCACCCGACTTTTAGCGTCTCATTGGGCAAGGTATCATCATATCATCAAATTTCAAGGAGCGGGTGACCATATGTCTGTTTACTTAAGGCTGAAATATTTCCTAGTTCCCTATTCACTTATAGTTTAGTCCTTAACCATCTTATATGTGTTTGGTTGGATCATAAGGTTTTCAAGAGATTTAATACAAATATTAGCATTACTCTTGCCAACATAAGATCATCAGTACAATCATGAATATCTCATGTAAATGCATTCATCAAATCCTCCTACCTTTAAGGAGTGATCTCTTTTTCCAAATATTTCATGATCCTGACTGATGTATGTAATTTGTACATCCATACATATTGTCAATATATAAATTTGAACAATCCTATTGATCACTAGATCTAATGTGATATAATGTTTAGAATGATCTTTAGATCATTCATATCTAAGTATTTTCTATCTCTAAGTCTTTGTATGTCCATTTCCTTGATCTTGATCTTTCATAGATCCATTGATTTACAATCTACATATGTCGATAAAGATCAAGGTCCTAGATCTTCTATCATCTAGTTCTTCTTTGATCTAAGTTCAGTTATTGGATCATCCCTAAGGAGGATGATATTGGTTTTCTTCCTTGAATCATCTTTGATCAAGGGTTTGGATTATCTAATCTAATGAACTATAACAAGTATATAATAAACATGCATACTAAGTACAATATAATATTGTATTTCTTATTGTTCTTGATCATCCAAGATCTAATGGATCTTGTTTGATCATCCTTATCTTACTTACTGTTTTTATTAGGGTTAGGTAATTTACTAACCTTTTATGCTCTTATTATTATTATTCAACCAGTTAATGTGCTGGTTGAAGGTAACTTATTCAAACCTAAATCTAGACTGCTACTCTTATTTCCAATTGGCTAAGGCTTACTAACTGAATGGGTGAACACAAAGTGGTTACTTCAATCCTCATGTAAGGAAGCGTTTAGACTTCACAAACGTCAACGGAAGGTAGGGGAAGAGCGAGGCTCTATTAGATAATCCCCTTAACCACTATGTTCATCATTCACTAGAATGATCATAGCTCAACCTTTCATAAGGTTCCTATAAGCATGTTTACCCTAAATACTCTTTCTAATGGATTTTAATTACGTCCATGAATATTTATAATGTCATTCATGGGGTTTATTATTCTTCTCCTAGTTTGGGCCAAGGATTTGATAATCCTTATATTGTCTTGCTAACTATAGCCCTTACTAATCAAGTCTAAAGTACTCCATTCTTATTTGTGTCATGAAACTCTACTTTCTCATTAGATTACATTTTTGATGTTTTATGCTCTTTTATCTCATAACAAGTAGATCTACTAATAACATTTAACCATAAATGAATTATAAATTCAAAGCATAAAACTGCATAATTTAACATTTAATGATAATGAGGCAAGGTACTTAAAATTACTCTAACATGATTTCAAACTAATATACCTTAATAACTCAATTTAAACTATCATGAATTTAAGGTATAATCTCATTAGAGTATAAACTTATATGAAATTCTAGCATTGTCCTAAGTTAGAATGGCATGAAATCATACTAAAGTGCCCCTAAGATAATTAAATATAGCACCTTATGATAACAATGAAATCACATATCATGTTAAAGTCTAAATGTTATACTAGCATACTTTATAACATAATCATATTTAAAATGCTATTATATAACATGAAACTAATTGCATTAACATTTTTAGAAACCTTTACTTATGATCCAACCATTTGATCTTAGATCTTTTCTTTTGATTAAGGGTATTAGTTATATTTAGGGGATTTACTTTATTAAGGTCCAAAGATCATATTGATCCATTTTTGTCATAATCCATCCATAATTTCTTGGATTTCATTATATCAACATTCATTTTATCCATCCCAAGGATCTGATCACACTTGATCTCATTGATCAAGTGGGTCCCTTTGTATTTTTAGGGTTTTTCTGCCATAATGGGTAGATCCCTGAATATATATCATATATGTCCAAATAAACCATAGATCTCACTTTATTTCAATAGTATATCATTACTAAAACATATTTTCAAGATCTAATCATCTCAAATCTTGAAGATCTAGGTAATTGGAAACTTGTTTCTTTAATACAGAAATTTTTACTGAATATTATGTCCATTTTATCATTTCATTAGAAAATAGAGGTTTAAAGCTTTCCATAGCTTCTTTCCAATCTTAATTTGTAGCTCAGATGACTCCGAAATTTGATTTGGAAGCTCACGGTCCTTCCTAGGGCTTAGATTTGATCTGGGCCCAAGGAACGGACGGCCCAGATCTTTTGGGTGGAAAACCAAGCCGGGCAGATGTGTTCAGTTCGTCAGTCACATTCGCTAGGATGAACTGGGGAAGCGCCCTCAAGGGGCATCCACAGACACGGACGAGACAAGCGGGACGCTCGTCGTCTGCTCGCTCGTAAAGGCAACTCTCGTCTGGCGCGTCCACTCGTGGGTTTGATGGATGGGCCGTCATCTCGCTTGGGACGATGTCCCAAGAGCAGTGCATGCGCCGTTTCCTACTGTGTGTCACGTGTGCGTCTTGGGCATCGTTAGATCCGGAGATCGAACAGTCCATTCTGGTCTGTCCAATCAATCCTCTCTCAATTAAGGGAACAAAACGTCTCTGATTGTTGTGAAAATTCTACCCTAGGTGTTTTGAACCCTTCTAGATTGATTGGTTAGTCATAATTTTCATCTGAGGACTCTATCATCCAAAATTAAGGGTTCTAGTGTTTACTTTATTTTACCTTTTTATTACCAAAATAAATTATAGTAAACCAAAAATTACATAAAACATATTAAACATTTATAGAAAGTATTTCCACCTACCTGATTGGATAAAAAACCTTGTTTATATGCCTAATATAAAAAGAATACCTTGTTGATGAAGATATGGCCTAAGATCCACCTTTATTGCAAATTCCCATTGTTTGAACCATTGGATCTTGAAATTGCTTTGGGAATTTTGTAGAATAGATATGGTGGGAAGTTTTGGATGGTGGAATTGATGAAATTAGATCTGGAACAGAGTGCCTAATTGATTTTAGGTCTCTTGTTCCAATCTAAAAAGAAAAACAAATTGAAAAGAGAGATATCTCTTGGAAATTTTTGGTTTTGGGGGAGGGATCTAGGTCTAATTTTTTAGGGAGAGTGAAGAAAATTTTGTGGGGATTTTATGAGAATTTTTGGAAGATTTTTGGGGTTGTATTTATAGGCATTTTGGGTCTTTTTTCATGATTATAATATTTTACTTTTTATTATTAAATGGCATGAAAGTCTCCCATGCTCCAGTTTTTCTTCCCCATGCCCCATTTTTCTTCCCCAATACCAGCTGATATATGTTGACCCATGACTCCACATGGGCTGCTCATAAGATTCATTTTTGGGTCCCTTCTGGGCCCCATGTGGGCTCCACATGGTGTAAAAAGATCGTTTTGCCATTTAAGTATAAAATTTTGGATTTTATTCCCATGATCTCGAATTTGAGTGTACTTAGTGGCGTTGGATTCGTATTTATCAGTACATTCTAAATTTTGATGTCTCATATTTTGATTTTTGGGAGATTTTGATTTGGGGTAAAATTACTATTTTACCCTTTTGTCCAAGAAGTGAAGAACTTAAGGATTTTTCATCTGAATTCAGAATTTATCGTGCTTATAGTCAATTTGAAGGGTTTGCTAAGTTTAATTTCAATTTTACAAGTCTTATTATTTGATTATACTTTTATAAAAAGTAAATTCTAAATAACCTGAATATTTCAGCCCAAAATATATGAAACTCAAACTTTATTGATTTTCTCAATCAATTACAAAAATTGGGGTTATTACAATTGTGGCTAACTATAAATTGGTTTGGATGGTCTAACTCATTCATTTGTGTAATGCCCGAGCAATTTACATTATTTTTAACAAAAATTGAACATTCTATAGGAAATAAACTGAGTTAAATTTTTCACTTTATTTAAAATAGTAAAATAAGAAATTTGTAAGGGAACTTAGTACCATTAGATTCTACTCAAAAAATGGAATCCAACGCCTCAAAAATTACCCAAAATGGAGTTCGTATGAAGTTACAGCCATTTAAAGATAGGGGTATTTCTAGAAATTAAACAGAAAAATGAAAAAGGATGAAAAACGCAGGGGGCCGTTTTGATAATGGCACCCCCTGTCATCTTCAACCTCTAGACCCCTCTAGAAACCTGTTTTTCCCTATTTCTCTAGAATACACCAGGGGAAATGGCGGCACTGCCATTGAGGGGCACCGCCTTCTCCCCTCTATAAAAACCCCATCTCCCCCCTCTTTAAAATCGCGTTTTTTCCAGCCGTTTGAGACTGGGGTTTCTGGAAAAATTGGAAACCCATCTCAACCCATCTCCCTGCATTTTTTTGGCAACGGCCAGGCCCTAGTCAGGCCGACCATTCCGTTCCCATCTCCCCATTTCCCCTCTCTTCTCTGTTCCGATTTGGACATTGGGGCTTTTCCCCTTCTTCACGGTTTTTGGCGAGCAGGAGCTTCAGGGTGAAGAATAGGCACACCCATCAGCGATGGGTACTCTCCCAGACCACCCAAGTAAGCCCCCCACCCCTTCCTATTTGGTTTTGCTTCTTCCCTACCCAGATCCACCCCCAAATCTGGGTGTTTTCCAACTGGGGAGACACTGTGGAAACCGGAGAAGACGGGTTTCCTCTTAAACCCGTCCAAAACCAGTTGTCACGGGATGCACCCCGTGACGCACACGAGTGACGCATCCCCTGGGGGCCAGCATCGCATGAACGCAAGCATGCGGTAGGCTTTTGACTCATCCAAGATGCGCGGGGCGTCCTAGGCACCAAGACGTGGCCCGCCTGCATCAAAGACGCATTTGTAGGACGTTGAATGGGATGCGTGCTAAAGCGTGCTACTTGAGCATGCATGTGCACGTGCGAAACGTGGTCCCTGGCACGACCTTTGGGCGCACACATGTAAGGCAGTCGCGATTCAACCAGGATACACGGGTGTCCTGGGAACTGGGGCACGTGAGCTAATGAGACTTTAAAGTTAGGATTAGAGGATAAATTACAAAGTTTAACTATGGGAAAGTAGATCCACGCCATAGGATCTAGCCTGACGAATAAATTAGGCAAGGACCATGGACCCAATAGGCAGATCTAGCGATCTAATGTCTAAATAGAATGAAATTAATAAGGACTCCTTGTATCCATTCATACCCAGGAGTTTATAAATGAGACCCAGGGATGGGTTAAAAGTGATAAAGGACGCGACTCTAGGAGACTTTGAGGTAGGTTGTCTATTGCTACTAGACTTTTTAAAAGAGCCATGATTGTTTTGAGAATGCATGTTTTAAATATAAGTATATGACTTGTTTAGCCTGACTTAATTCAATGTGCATATGATAAATGCTCTATGCATAGATATGTTTTGCAAATAATTGCATATACATTATGCATAAATATGTTTTGCAAATAATTGCATATACATTATGCATAGATATGTTTTGCACACAAATGCATAATTTGTGAGCATTGAGTTTTTGAAAGATTGCATGTCCTTGAGGGTTACCAAAAGACGCTGGAGTGCCCAAAAGACGCTGGGTAGGCAGTTGTGAGGGACCCAAAGAGGACAGGTTTTGAAAAAAAAGGTTTTCGCTTGTTTGATCTGATATGATTTGGGCTGATAAGCTCATGAGCACTATGCCGAGAGGTTTGGGTTGGCCTCCAGTCTCTACCACTATTAGGTGGATGGGTACCACACCCAAAAAGGGCAACGTCCCTGCTTCGACTGAATGTGGTACAGGGGGCTACCACTGGTGTCACAACACTGGGTTGAAGTGTCATATGTCCCATGAAGGCATATGACCCTGTGTCCTCAGGTACCTGGGGACCACACGGCGACGAGGTCGTGGGCATAGTTGGACCCTATGGTTTGAGGATTTATTTGCATTGCATATGGCATGACATGAGGCTGGTCGACCATACCAGATATCCATGAGTTGGATTCAGTGGAGCATCTTATGCATATCATTATGTTTATGATATATGATACTTTCGACTTGGATTATGCTATTCTTTAAGTCGTCAGTATTCTGGTTTGACAATGGTTTTTAATATCGATATTGAACGTGATTGTTCGAACATGCACATGTTTTTAAACATAGTATGCATTGCGAAACTAGTAGTGATAGACTCCTACTGAGTATAGTATATACTCACCCTATCCTTAACATTTTTCAGGATAGTTCCACTCACAAATAGAAGACGTCTCAGGAGATATTAATGCTATGGGCAAGTTAATAAACAAAGGAGACAACTATACAAGTGAGTAAACTCTCTATCCTATGGACATGTATTTGTATTTATTTACAGTTGGGCTGTGAGTTGTGACTAGATAGACCTGGGGAAAAACATTTATTATTTCTGAAGTTTTTCAAAAACTACTTTGGTTGTTGTGAAAGCAAATGACACTCGGGGTTTTTAAAATGAGTTTAAAACGAAAGATTTTCTGCTGCATTGCATGGTTTTTGTAAAATGGTTTTCAAATAGGGATGCATCCTGCCTTAGGAATTTAGATATTACATTTAAAAATGCATGGGAAAACCCAGGTCATCACAGTTGGTATCAAAGCGCAGGTTTTTATCCTTTCACAGCCAGTCCAGCATGTCCAAGGGTCATGGACAATAGAGAAAATCAAGAAGAAGTAGGATAAATAGGAGTAGTAGAGATGACTACTTCTATTTGACGATTACAATATTAATGTACAAGGCAGTTCACTATGAATAAATAGGTGAAACCCAGCTTGGTTTAACAAATAATTAGGCAGAGGATAGTGCAACCCTTATCCAAAATCTAGTCTAAGACGACTTAGGGATTAAGGATTGTTGTATGGTGCAAATATGAAAACTCATATATGGATCATATTATGAGAATGATGAATGAGGATGTTAGTGAACTTGTTAGTAGCTAGTTCTTGTCTTAGACTGATGAGCCTCTTTTAAGATTTCTTATCTTAATTCTTCATTAGTCGGTACTACTAATCTTCCTTACATGTAAACGCTACAATCTTCCCCTTTAGTAAACCCTAGTTTTCCTATTAAAGCTTGTATGTCCGGATCCCCTTGCTATGCTTGCTTAACCTTTTCATTAATAGCTGACTATCGTTAGACCTGCCATAATGATCTTGTGCTTACTTATGTCTGGTTTCCATGTTATTACTTCTTGTAATAGCTTCCATCTCTTAGTAAATAAACTTGCACACATCCCTTGGGTTTTTCTACTTAATGCATCAGCTACCACATTAGCTTTTCCAGGGTGATGATGAATGGAGAAGTCATAGTCTTTTAAGTATTCCATCCATCTTCTTTGTCGCATGTTTAAGTCTTGTTGGGAAAAGATATATTTAAGACTCTTATGATCTGTGAAAACTTCAAACTTTTCCCCATATAAATAATGTCTCCAGATTCACAAGGCAAAGATTATGGCCGATAATTCCAAGTCATGGGTCGAATAATTGACTTCATGCTTCTTGAGTTGCCGAGAAGCATAAGCAATTACCTTCCCATGTTGCATAAGTACACAGCCTAGTCCTTGTTGCGAGGCATCGCTGTAGATCTCAAATCCGCCACTTCCTGAAGGTAAGGTAAGGACATGTGCTATAGTTAACCTTGTTTTTAGTTCCTGGAAGCTTTCCTCACATTTATCAGTCCATTCAAATCTTGTGTCTTTCCTGGTCAGCTTAGTTAAAGGTAAAGCAATTTGTGAAAAACCCTTGATGAATCTCCTGTAATATCCAGCAAGTCCTAAGAAGCTTCTTATTTCTGTGACTGTCTTAGGTCTTTCCTAGCTCTGTACTGATTCAAACTTCGCGGGGTCAACTACTATGCCATCCTGAGAAATAATGTGTCCTAAGAAATTAACTTTTTCCAGCCAGAACTCACACTTACTGAATTTTGCATATAACTTGTGTGCTCGTAGGGTGCTTAATGTTATCCTTAGATGTTCCTTATGGTCTTCAGGAGTTTCAGAATATATTAAGATATCATCCTCAAATATTATGACGAATTTATCTAAGTACTCCTTGAACACCCTATTCATGAGGTCCATAAACGCAGCTGGAGTAGTAGTTAAACCAAAGGACATCACTCTGAATTCATAATGGCTGTATCGAGTCCTGAAGGTTGTCTTGGGAATATCTTCTTCTCTAACTCGAAGTTGATGGTATCCGGATCGTAGATCAATCTTAGAGAAGACTCTGGCTGACTGAAGTTGATCAAAAAAATCATCAATTCGGGGAAGGGGGTACTTATTCTTAATGGTGACCCTATTTAGCATCCGATAGTCTACGCACAATCTTATAGAGCCATCCTTTTTCTTAACAAAAAGGACTGGAGCTCCCCATGGAGATACGCTAGGTTGTATGAACTCTTTGTCAAGTAGCTCCTGTAACTGGGTCTTCAGTTCTTTTAGTTCTGCATGAGCCATTCAGTAAGGAGCTTTGGAAATGGAGTAGGTACCGGGTATAAGGTCAATGATGAACTCAATTTCCCTTGGTGGAGGTAGACCTGGTAAGTCCTCAAGGAATATGTTAGGAAATTCTCGGACTACCTCGACATCCTCTAGCTTTGGTTGGGGACTCTCGACAGGTGCAATCTTGGCCAAGAAGAAGGGGCATCCCTGAGCAATGTGCTTAACTACTTTCATGGCAGAAATAACACAAGCTCTAGAATAATCCTTTCTTCCTTGGAGGGTGAAAGTGTCTCCATTAGGTAGGGTAAAAGTGACATGTTTCTGGCGGCAATCAACAAAGGCTTGATGAAAGGCTAGCCAATCCATACCTAGGATGATGTCGAAGTTATTCATATCTAAGTGAATGAGATTGGCATGTAGCAAATGATCCTTGATCAAAATGGGGACATCCTGGAGATAAGAATAGGTGGGAAGTGCCTAGCCTACAGGAGTCATGACTTGTAGAGTGAAGTCTAGGTCCTGTGGTATAATGTCCAAGGATGATGCAAACTCCCGAGATATGAAAGAATGAGTGGAGCCTGTATCAAATAGAACTTTAGCAGGTGTATCATAGATAGAAAGAATACCTTCAACTACTGCATTTGAAGCCTGGGCTTGACTGGAAGTGAGGGCAAAGACACGTCCTTGGCTTTTTGGAACTTAATCTTCTTTACGCTCTTGTACTTTCCTTTTTGGACAATTACTAGCAAAATGTCCTAATTCTCCACAACTATAGCAAGTGATGTTGAAAGTGGGACATGGTTTGCCTGAATGATTTCTGTTACACCTAGGGCATGCCTTCAAGTCTGGTCTTCTTCCTTTGTTTTCAAATGGCTTCTTGAAAGGTGGCCTAGGTCCAGATGACTGAAATGGTCTCTTTCCTTTATTTCTCATAGTGTTGATGTTCTTAGTTTCCTTTATTGCCTAGTTCCTTTGATAATCATTTTCATATAGGGAGGCCATCTCTACGGCTTTGGCTACTGTGGAAGGTTGGAAACCTAGAACTCTATTCCTGAGTCCTGGGTTAAGCCCATCTACAAATCGTTCTGCCGCATCTTCCTCATCAGCACAAGCACGTGGTGCAAATCTTCGTAGGCTGATGAATCTACTTTCATACTGTTGGACAATCATATTCCCTTGTTCTAAGTCCATAAATTCCTTTTCCTTCTGTTTTCTTATGTGTTTAGGATAATATTTGTCATTAAAGACCTTTTTAAACTCTTTCCATCCTATTGTTTCTCGCTGGTCAAAATAAGTCCTTTCTGCTGTTTCCCACCAAAAGCTAGCCTCTCCTCTAAACACAAATGTGGCCATGGGTACTTTTCTTTCTTCAGCTATGTTCATGGCTTTAAATTTCTTTTCAATATCAAATAACCATTTTTCAGCTGTAAATGCTTCATCTTCTCCTGTGAATGAGGGAGCTAATTTCTGAAACCTTTCTAACTGAACCTCAGTCCTATCTATCGCTTTATCAGGGGAAGGATCTCATGTGGTAGGGGTTTGGCTTTGACTATTCATGTATTGTCCCGTATTCTATAGGAATTGCTGGAACAATTCAGCCATCCCATTGCCCGACCCAGTGGAGTCCACTGGTGGGGCTTCAGGTCTTGGAACATTGCTTCCTTTCTTCTTAGGCATTTGTAATCACAAGGTAATTTACCAAACCTTAGTATGTGTTATCCTATTACCCCTTACTCTTTCATGGATGAAACTTGATTATAAGTTATTCTCCTCATAACTGGGCTGTGAGTAACGTCAAACCGCACTCTAATACCAACTGTGACAACCCGGGTTTTATATGATGCAAATTTGATAAAAAGGCGAGATCTCTTGTTTTATAAATATGAAATGCATGAAAATCTTTTTCGTTTTGGAAAACAATCTTTCATGAAAACCCCGAGTGTCACAACACATTTCCAAATTATCTAGCCATGGCATAGTTTTAAATTAACATTATTCCCATGAAAGTGTTAGTCACAGCCTCAGCTATAGAGAGTAACTACAATCAAGTAACATTGAAAGATAAGGTAGGGGCTTACTTACTTGCACTTAGCCTGGGTGTCTTCTGTCACAAGTGTTCCTTGCCCTTAAGTGTTTACTTTGTGACTGAAAAATGTTGAGAATTGGGTGAGTATATACTATACTCAGTAGGAGTCCATCACTACCAGTTTTACAATGCATGCTATATTTAAAATCATATGCTCTTTCAAGACATGTTCATGTTTGAACACTCATGCTCAATATGGATATCAAAAACCATTATCAAATTAAAATACTAACGACTTAAAGAATCGCACAAACCACGTCGAAAGTATCATATATATCATAACATAATGATATGCATAAGATGTGTCATTGAATGCAACTCATGGATATCTAGTATGGTATGGTTGACCTACCTCATATCATGCCATATGCAATGCAAGTAAGTTCATGAAACCATAGGGTCCAACTATGCCCACGACCTCGCCGCCGTGTGGTCCTCGGGTACTTGAGGACACTCGGTCATAGCCTCAACAGGGCATATGACACGTCAACCCAGTGCCTTGACACCAGTGGTAACCCCCTATACCACATGCAATCGACGTAGGGACGTTGCCCTTTTTGGGCGTAGTACCCATCCACCTAATAGTGGTAGAGGCTAGAGGCCAACCCAAACCTCTCGGCATAATGCCCACGAGCTTATCAGCCCAACTCATATCAGATCAAAAAAGCAAAAACCTCTTTTTCAAAACTTGTCCTCTTTGGGTCCCTCACAACTACCTGGCCCTCACAACTGCCTACCCAGCGTCTTTTGGACACTCCAGCGTCATTTGGTAACCCTCTAGGACATGCAATCTTTCAAAAACTCAATGCTTCATAAATCATACAATGTATGCAATTGTTTGCAAAACATATCTATGCATAAAGCATTTATCATATGTATGCTGAATTAAGTCATGATAAACAAGTCATATACTTAAAACATGCATTCTCAAAAAAATCATGACTCTTATAAAAAGTCTAGTAGCAATAGAGCACCTACCTGGCTAGGTCGCACTAATCCCCTTGTCCTCGTATGCTCCTGAACATGGTTTGGGAAATCAAGGTTAGTTTGGCCTATCTTTTATAGGTTTTAGAGTAGGTGTTCTTACTACTTAAGCATTAAGGGTTCATCCCCATGCCTATGGGTGTCCTAAGGTCCTAATTGGGCCTTGGTATCATCAAGTTTTCAAGGATCTAGTGGCCACGCACCACCATCCTATTCTAAGGGTTGTTCCTACCTTATATTGGGCCTTGATCATGGATTTTATAGTTTGGGTGTGTCTGCATCGTCGACACAAACACAACGCCTTTTGCGACGCCTCAATCAGAGCTCTAGATCTCAAGTTATAAGCTTTTTAATATCACATGTACATAAAAGGTCAAATGAAGCAAGGTGGAAGCCTGGGATGCTAACGCGTCCCGCGTCAGCTGCAGGCACCTTAGCGGGTGCATCTACAAACGCACCTTGGCTTCTGCCCGACTTCCTCATTTGCGGGCACATCCACGGACGCACCCGTCTGGTTCTCTCAATGCATAGAACGTGTTTCATTCGTTGGGGGACCGAGGCGTCCTCGAGAGGCCCTGGTTTGACCCTGTCGAACTAGTGCGGCCCAGGGATCATCCCTGGGTCCTTTGTGACTCTCTAGGGCTCTATTTTGCATGATTTTTCATGCAAAAACTTGGGGAAACTTAGCTTAGGACTAATGGGAAGACGGGTTTGGAGGGATTTTGGGCATACCTGGTTCGTTGCTGGGTTTTTCTCCACGTTTCTCCTCTTGGTTTTTTCTCCAAAAAGAGTTTTTTCCAAGCTTTTAGGCTGCCATTAGAGGCGCCCAAGAGCTCTATTTATAGAGCTATATGAGGGTTCTGGAGGGGGCTCTCACCACCCTTGAATGGCGGTGGAGAAACCTCCAGAATGGCGGTGATTTCTCCTCCAAACACCACCATTCTAGAACCCTCTAGGAGGTTGAAGAAAGGGGGTGCCCGTATCAAAACGGGCCCCTGTGTTTTTCAGGCTAAATCCTTTTTTTAATGAAAATTACATTTTTGCCCCTGAACTTCAAAGGGCCATAACTTGCTCATTTTAACTCCATTTTGGGTGATTTTGGTCTTGTTGGATTCCTTTTTCCGAGACGCACCTAATGGTACATTTTTAGGACCAAATTTATGGGTTTAGTTAGGGTGAATAGTAAAATGACCAAAATACCCTTATTTCCAAAAAGTGAACTTTTCATTGCTAACTTGGGATTTCAATGTTACATAATTGGAGTCATTACACATGTCCACAAAGATTGAATAGTAGTCATATACTTACATTGTCAATGCAAGCTCATGCTACTATTGTCCACATCCAAGGTTCTATCTACCTTGGGCTATTTTTCCTTCAAGTTAATTTCTTTAAACTTGAGATATTGTAAACAAATTACAATGTATCAATAAGCCTATGCTTGATAGGTGTTTTGAGCATCAATTTGGAAATTTAAGTAAAGCTAAATACAAATTGGATATCCAAGTCACTTATTCTAAGGAACAATATTGATTCTTACATTCTTAACCATGAGATAATATTCATATCACATAAATCTCAATTCATTTCAAGTAATTTCCTATCATATCATCTCATAATATTATGTCAATTCATGATGTAGACAAATCTATGTCTAATCATCTCATAATCTACTTTTTCAATTCAATAACAGACAAATCTATGCCACTTTAAAATCAAAGCATATCATCTCATCAATTGCGAATCCATGTGAAATACACATCTAAGTATATTAGCTCACACAAGCAAATCCATGCAAAAAATCAAATTTGGAATGAAATCATGCAATAAAAACATCTCACAATCACCTCAGCCTAATCACAACTATATCATGAGCACCTAGAAGTTTTCCACCTAGAATTCTGCTAGCGCCTCTTGCACCCACACTCATCTGCCACCCTCATCTACTGCCCTTACTAGCTACCCATAAGTATAAATCATGAATTAAACTTTGATTACATGCAAGATAACAATCATACAATAAAATACAAATCATCTGTCAAAATGATGGATCAAATCCATGAAAAGTATATATGACATGTGAGTTAGTAATTCTAAACTAATGGTCTTATGATGAAATAATTCATTCATTTTTACTGAAAATTTGACAAAGTCTCCTCTATATTTTAGACTGGTAAATTTTATGTATGTGATATGATTCACTTGATAACTCATCATTGACATTTCTAATATAAATAGAGATTCTATCCCTTGATCATTGCAAATCATAATCTCAAGTAGTCCAACATTATCATCACAATATGGATAGAAATCATCCACTTCATCCATAAAGATACATCATTTATCATCCATAAGAAGTGATGCATTTCTAATTTGTAATCATATCATTTATCTATTTGTCAAAAACTATCAATATCATGTAAATACATGTTATTTACTAGACTAATAATCTAGCCATATTCTGAATATACATATAATTTGAAGATGTTAAAACGACCTACTTCATGTGGCATGTTCATTAATCCACTAGCTTTTCCTTTAGCTTAATACAATCCAATCGCCAATCATCCAATTCAACTACACTTCAAGCTATACATCTTGTAAGAAAATCTATTCTCAATATAACTTATTGATCATACATCAATCTTAGATAATAGTGTATAATTGCACACCTTTCAATAGATTGTGTTTTTAACTCAATGGTTCAAATTGTTCCCTAATATGTTGATTATTCTATAGATCCATGATCCAACCCTTGATCTAACAATCAAAACTTAGATCAGGGTTTCCTACTTATAGATCAATGGTCAGAGCTCTAACAGATAATCTAGAGCTTTGATTGATTATTGATCATTGTAACATAGAGATATCATACTCAATTTAATTTTAACTTACTATTTTACTATATAATCTATAGTGATAAGATCTATAACTAGGATTGTTTGATCAAATTCAGCCATATATCGAACAATCTCTATCTGATCCTTACAAATTTAGAAACTAAATTAAGTGTTCATACAATTAGATTAGAGATCTAGAGTTCAAATGTGTTAATTTTCCTAGATCTAACATGCATCATATCAAATCAAACAAAAATGGTGAAATCTACAATCGAATCTTTCAATCTTACCTATAAGCATACAATTATAGGCTCAAATCATCATTTTAGACAATTGATTGTGGATGGATCACCTCGTTCTCATTCCTGCCTGCACCACTATTCTAGATCGTCAATCTATCCTTCTCTAAAATTCAAATAAATTAAGGGGTTTTACTAATTGGGACATGATAAATACACTAGATGCTTTAAATCTCAAATCTCATCGTCATTTTTCTTTATCAAAGCAACCCTAACATGCACTGTGTTTAAATTGAAATTCAATTGTTGCATGATCTCTAATTAAAAATCTACAAACATGGCACATACATTGAATGATAAGGATTCCAAATATATAATTTTTTATGTTTTATAGTTGCTGAAATCCAATCACCGTTATTGGAATTCAGTCATTGTTGCCAAAGAAGATGACTGAAAAATGGTCACCACCAACAACTATATATAGTAAAAAAAAACAAAAATCTAGGTAATGGTCTTGTAGATAAGGTCTCTATTTCAATTCCCACAAAATTTGGTGAAATTTCATCATCGTTTGATGCCATAAAATAGCAAAAGATAGTCATCGAACCATTACACTTGTTGGAGATGTGTGCACAATTCTAAGTGTGATTTGACAACCCAAACCTAATCTGAAAGTTCTAATCTCACTTGGGCTTGGTCATTTTTACGTGGGAAATGATGAAAGGTTGAGATCGTTCATTTGTTCATAATTTGCTCTAGTAAATTTGTTCTCCAACAGGAGGAAAATGTGCACATGTCTCTAATTCGCCAATGTTAATGGTGGTTGCCTTATGCTTTCTCGCATCCACTCCTCCTCCTCCTCCTCCTCCTCCTCCTCTCTCTCTCTCTCTCTCTCTCTCTCTCTCTCTCTCTCTCTCTCTCTCTCTCTCTCTCTCTCTCTCTCTCTCTCTCTCTCTCTCTCTCTCTCGGGTAACAAACTAGAAGATTTGGTTTTTATTTCCCTTAAGAGGGAGTGCTGATATCAATTTTGGCCCTCCCTTTAAATCATAATCATTTCTTCTTCTTTGTTATCTTATTTATTTATTTTACTAAAATGCCCTCCATATTCAAAGTGTCATAACTTTTTCATTCGAACTTTGTTTTCAGTGTTCTTAGTGTCGTTGGATTCAATTTTTCAAGTATAATCCAAATACCAAACATTTAATAATCAGTTTAATGTCTATAAAAATCTCATTTTCTAGAACTCAAAAACTTGAAATTCAATCTTCTCTTTTCATCCCTATTTAACACAATAAAAAAATTTACTTAAATTGAGATTTAAAAATAAGAGATGTTACACATAGGCCCCTTACCCCATTTTCACTATTTCAACCTTGAGAACAAGATTGGAGGCCTTTGCATTTTGACTTTTGCAATGGCTAAAGTTTTACCAAAAACACAAATTTTAGGCTCATTTAATCTAATATGTTTTCTACCCTAAGCCAATTGAGATGGCTTGAATTAGATGCACTACTTAGTGGCTACAAAAGAAGTTGTTCATGAGGTTTACATATGAACCCTCCATTTAGCATTCTTCAAAGACTTTTTTGTGTTTCTACAACTCACCTCTGAAAAATATATAAATACAAAAAAAATACAAAAAGAAAAAAAGTAATAAACCAACTCATCTACAATGTTTTTAAATATAATAATTAGAATAATGAGGACTTTTGGCCAAAAAACATGTATTTTTTCTATTTTGACATTTACACCCTGACATTTATTTTTAATTTGGACATGTCCAGAACTTCTAAAGTGTGCACCCAATCTTATAACCACAAGTAACACCATTGAAAAAAAAAAAAAAAGGTGGATGTAGATGTGGCAAGTCAAACAGACTTGCAGAATTAGCTTGAACCTTTTTCTTTCTTTTTTTTTTGGTAAATGGCTCAATGATACAAATTTTGAAGTTTTGTGTAAAGAACTTCTTATCCGAAACATTGGAAGACCAAGAGATCAGGATCAACCTCCATGTAATGTCTAGTGAGTTAGCCATTTCTTGGCCTTTATGGATATTAATAGGGTTGGTGAGGTCCCCTCCTTATCATTTGAGGTTAGTTCTACTAGCACAAGTCACTAAAAGGATGCCAAAAATGACACAACATGTTAGGTCTCAAATTTAGGTGATCTAGACCACTGATCCTTTTTAGGCTTATCATATTTAGGCTTCATACAAATTTCATGCCAATAGGAGGCTTCTAGCTAGTAGGTCTTTTGGGTAAATATTTCAATGCATATAATTAAAAAATAAAAAAGGCATGATCAAAACATTAAATGGTTATGAACTTTGGTGGTTAGCCAATCTAAGCCAAGACGAACATTACGAACAAATCAAATCATCGAACGGACTACCCAACTGGTTTGTGTCTTTTTCTATTCTCATTTTCCTAGTTTAAAAAGCATTTTCATTGGAGACACAAGTAGGTCCTGGTATTTAGGAATCTCATTTGAGGCAAGCATTGGAGGATAATGATTTTGCATATATGCATCACACCTGTCCATCAGGTAAATAGATTCATTATTCAAATAAGGTAGTTACGGTGCTCTCTACATCCAGATATTTTTATTTGGTGGATAAAGTTGAGAAGAAGCCCTTATCAACGCAGATGATCCTTCAAGAAGCCAAGTATCATGTGCATCATAAGAATTAGGTGGAACCGTCCTAGTAGTGGTTGAAATCCATTCCTTGGGATTTTCTTATACTTCATAAGATCTACTAAGTTGATCTCTTAGCTCATCAAACTATTGGGCTCTTTCCTTCTCATGTGATGCTCATTGTGAGGCTTCCCTCTCATGTGTAGAGGCCATGGCTTAGCCCACATTGGAGTAAGTAGCCCACATTGGAGTAAGTAGACAGCTTTATGTCAAAAGCCCAAATCATCTTAAGAGAGGTTTTTTCTTTTGAAAAAAAGTACATTGAGTAGAGTGAACATAGACTACAACTTTGGAAAGAATAAGTGTTAGAGAAAATAGAAAAGGGTTTTCTTGGAGGAAGAAAGAGAAGGTAAGTAGAGAGCATTTGAAGCTCAAGTGGATCCTGTAGGCAAAGAGAAGTTAAATCAAGTAGGTTTGTGTTTGGTAATCCCTTCTATATCTTCTTTGTTTATCCACCATTGGGTGAAATTTCTCCATTGTATGTAAAGAGGGTTGTGACCTTTGGATTCTTGTAATATGTACAAGGTAGAGTGAATTCCAAAGTTGATAATGAATTTGGTTTTCTTAGCCCCATGGTTATAACCATGTTAAATTTATGTCTTTTACATGTTTGAAAAAATGCTCCATAGGTAATCTTACTTTATGAGTATGTTTGTTTATTGATCCTATATTATTGAGGTGTAGAGGACATACTTTTATCACTTATTGGGCGTATAGAAGTGTGTTAGTTCTTATTCCTTGGCTATCTCAAAAGATGAAAAAGGTATAGGTTTTTCCAAGAAAGTGATATTAGAGCCTTAATTGAAAGTTATCTTTGAATTTGTTAAGATGGAGAATCATACCACAAGGATGATTAGCTTGAAGAGAAGTAATCAGATGATATGGGAAAGCCAAGATGGAGGACCTTTTATATTCTAAAAGTCTTTTCAATCTAATTTTGGGAGTGAATCCAGAGGACACATCAGATGATGATTGGAAGTTATTGTGTTCTACCATTGGTTGGATGATATTGTGTTCTACCATGTCTCTAATGAGGTTGATGCAAAAGCTCTTTACGATAAGCTACATAAGTCGTATGAAAGGAAAACCATGGGAAACAAAGCCTTCTTGATATGGAAGCTTGTGAACTTGAAGTTTAAGGAGTGTGGCTTAGTAGAAGCACATTTAAATGGGATGCAAAGCATTGTGAACCAATTAGAAACTATGAAGATGAGTTTGGATGATGAGTTGCAAGCTTATTGCTGCTTAGTTCCCTACCAGAGAGTTGGGAGACTCTTTTGTTGTCTCTGACCTAAGTTACAGGTAGCTTATTGAATGAAGTAGTTAGGAGAAAGTCCTTGGAGTTTTCATCTCAAGCCTTAATGTTTGAACAAAGAAGTGGAAGGTCAAAGTATAGAGACCCAAAGAATGATGACAATAGCAAAAGATCAAAATCTCTAAGGGGGTTGAAATAGTTTCATTGTGGTAGACTTGAACACTTCAAGGAGTATAGGAAGTTCCTAAGTGAAGTAAAAGAAGATTTGTGAAATGAGAAGGAAAGCAAGTTCAAGAAGTTAATGACATGAATAAAGGTAAGGACCGTGTTATGGGCTATGTTTGTAATGACAATTGTGTGAGTTCAACAAATACAACTAATAGGGTAGTTGATTCTGGACATCTTCCCATGCAACTTCTCATATAGAGTTCTTCACTACATATATGTTGGGTGTCTTGGGGGTGGTGAATATGGAGAACCATGGGGTTTCATATATTGTTGGAAAATGACATATGCACTCTATGACTAGTGTCATAAGTGGATTCTTTAGAAATGTAAGACACATCTAAATTTAAGGCTGAATCTCATATCACTGGGCAAGCTTAATGATGAAAGCTATGCATCACACTTTGGAAAAGGTGTGTGGAAGCTCACAAGGGGGTCTCTTGTTGTAGGAAAGGAGAAGAAGTGTTGCACTCTTTATAAAACTAAGAGGCAACTATCTAAGGTTGAAGTAAATCTCACTCTTCAAGGTTCATCCAATGATCTGTGGCATGAGAAGCTTCCCACATAAGTGAGAAGGCTTTGGAGCTCTTGATGAAGGAAAAATGCAATTACAAATTTGAAAAGTACTTCTTTGACTCCTTGTGATCATTGTTTGGTTGGCAGACAACATAGAGCTTCTTCTCTAGAAGTACCCAAGAAACAAATGTTCTTGGTCATGTTTAATCGAATGTTTGTGGTCCCATAGAAGAGAAGACTCTTGGTGGCTCTATGTATTGTGTTCCTTTCATCATGATGCATTTAGGAAATTATGGAAGTCTAGAATAAAGAGCAAGGATGAAGTATTTAATACATTTTAAAAGTTTCATGTTATGGTTGGAAGGGAAATTGAGAAACTTCTAAAATGTCTTCATTCTGATAATAGGGGATAATTCAAGGAAGTTCAATTATTATTGTAACAAGCATGGTATAAGGCATAAGAAAATAGATCCTTATACTCATTAGCACAATGGTGTGGCAAAGCGTTTGAATCAGACGATAGTTGAAAAAATTCAAAGTATGTTGTCTTTGGCAAAAGTATTGAAGAGCTACTGGGGTGAAATTATGAGCACTACTTATTACTCAGTTAATTGGGGTCCTTAATATGCATTGGATTGTGAGGTACTAAAGAAAGTGTGGAGTGGTAGAGATCTATCTTACTCACCCATAAAGGTATTTGGTTGCGAGGCCTTCGTGCATGTCCTCAAAGAGCAAAAACCAAAGCTAGCAGGCAAGGTTATTAAATGTATTTTATTTTTTTGGGTGGGCGGGGGGGGGGGGGGGGTTTGTATGGTAATGTTGAGTTGGGTTAAAGCTTGTGGGAGCTAAAGAACAAGAAATTCATTAGAGTGTCAATACGTGATGCTAAAAAATGAGGACTTTGAGAAATATGAAGTACCAAAGCAAGTTGTGATGAAGTTTAAGATGAGTTCCATGTTCCACAACATTGACATGGCAATCAAAGTGATGAACCTGCATTTGTTGATGATGGTTATGTAGAGAATTGGATAGAGCATGATGATTATGACTTCAATATTGATGATTTTCTTAATCATAAAAGTGGCCTAGATAAGATGATCAATCTATTCAAGGTGATGTGGACGAGGGGAAATCATCACATCGAGGAGACACAAGCTCATTGAGAAGACCGACTAGAGAGAGAAAGCAATCCACATGTTATCTTTCATCTACTTATGTCAAAGTCATTAAGTATGGTGAACCGGAAGCTCAAGAGCATGAACATAAGGATTTATGGATGGAAACCATGACAGATGAGATGAAATCCTTGCTCGCAAACCATACTTATGAGTTTATAAAGTTTCCCAAAGGCAAGCGAGCTTTGAAAAATAAGTGGGTATACTAGTTGAAGGCTGATAAAAGTGTTTCATATTCAAGGTGCTGGGCAACATTAGTTATGAAGGGATTTGGGCAAAAGAAAGGTGTTGACTCTAATGAGATATTTTCACCCCTTGTGAAGATGTCATCCATTCAAGTTTTGCTACGTCTAGAAGCTAGCATGGACCATGAGGTTGAGCAACTTGATGTTAGGACCGCTTTCCTTCATGGTGATTTGAAGGAAAATATTTACATGGAGAAAATAGAGGGTTTAAGTCAAGGGCAAGAAGCATGTAGTGTGCAAGCTAAAGAAGAGGTTGTATGGGTTGAAACAAGCTCCAAGGAAATGGTACAAGAAGTTTGATTCTTTCATGATAATGCATGGTTATAAGAGGACAACTTCAAACCATTGTGTATTCATAAAGAAGTTTAATGATGATGACTTTATTAATCTATTATTTTTTGTTGATGATATGTTGATTGTTACACATGACGTTAACAAGATTCTTAGGATGTAGCATGAGTTGAACAATTACTTTCCATAAAGGACTTAGGGCCTGTAAAACAAATCTTAGGGATGATAATTAAGCATGATAGGTAGGCTAAGAAGCTATGGTTATCACAAGAGAAGTACATTGAGTAGTTACTTAAAAAGTTCAACATGAAGAATGCCAAACCCATCAGTACACCACTTGGAAATCATTTTAAGATGCTCAAGAAACAAAGTCCTCCTAATAAGAGAGAGTTGGGAGAAATGGTTAAGATCCCCTATGCATCAGGAGCAGGAAGTTCAATGTATACAATGGTATGTATAAGGCCAGATATTGCATATGCCATTGGAATTTCTAGTAGACATCTTGCAATGGAATGCAATTAAGTGGATTATTTGGTATCCAAGGGGTTCCTCTAAGGTATTTTTATGATTTGGAGAAGGTAAATCTTTACTTGAAGGATTTACAAATGTGAATATAGTTGAAAATATTAATATTAGTACTTTGGGTTACTTGATTACTTTTGCAAGGGGATCCATGTCATGGCAATCAGAATTGCAAAAGCATGTTGCATTGTTGACAATGGAGAGGGAATACATTACACTTACTAAAGCTTGTAAAGAAATGCTACAGATGAAGAGATTCACAAGAGAGTTGAGCCTCAAGCAAGACAACTATGTTGTGTATTTTGATAGTTAAAGTGACATCCATTTGAGCATGAATGCAAGTTTTTAATCTCAGAGAAAACACATTAATGTGAGGCATAATTGGGTGCAAGATGTATTGCCAGAGAAGCTCTTGGAGTTGAGGAAGACCCATATCAATAAAGAACTCATTGGATATGATGATGAAGATTATCCCTAAGTTGAAGCATGAGATTTGTATAGGTTGGGCCGGTATGGGTGGGTTTGGCTTTCTTAGCACCATGGATGCAACTATTTTCTTGGCAATAAACCACATTAAATTTGTGGCTTCTATGTGTTTGATGAAATGCTTCTTGTGTAATCTTATTTCGTAGGTATGCTTGTCTGTAGATCTTACATTATTAAGTTGTAGAGGACATACTTTTATCACTTTGGCTGCATATAAGTGTGTTATTTATTATTCCTTAGCTAACTAAAAAGAGGAGAACATGTAGGTTTTTCCAACACAAACTTCCTTAGAATATCAACTCAATCTTGTTCCAGATATCCCACTCTACTAGACCTATCTACATCCTGATTCATGATATGCTTGCCGGAAGTTATGAGAACCACTTGAGTTTTCAATATGAGAGTTCATATCTCGATTTCCTACCACATTCTTGTTTCTTAATCCATCTGAATTGGAGCTCAAGACATCCCAATTCTCAAGTGCAGCTCTAGAGGACACCCTATATTTACTAACATAGTGGGATCCATTTCATGAGGGAGTTTATTTCTCTATTTTCTTTTACTACTTCGTTTGAATTTGAAACTAGTGCAAACCAATTTTTCGTTAGAGCTTTTGAATAATGCCTATATGTCATGTTGTTTTTAGCTCGAACCATTGGCATCCATTAGAATCATTGGAAACAAGTGTAGTTTCAGTTTTAGAGGATGAGCTACTACTCCACTTCACCATTCTTTCAAGCAAAATCATCTCCCTTCTCCTTAATTCAACACCATCACTTTATTAGTTTTTGAAGTTTCCTCCTTCAAAACAATTTCAGTTTTTTTAGAAAAATCTTTTGTATTCTCACAATCTCTACCCTTCCTAATTAGATTTTTGTGACGAACATCAGCTATTGCAAGTATGTGTTTTCTTGCTAGAACTAGGTTTAATACATATGCCAGAAAATTTGAATGAACCATTGGCTAGAAAGAAATATACTCCCCTACCTACAACTAGGGTTTACTCTTTGAAGGAAGAAGAAGAGTCAAACAATGATCTTTTGCTTATGTTTATAAGGTCCCACAAACCCCTAATCTAACATTGGTTGTACCATATCTTCAAGTCAACCTCCACATAGGCAATTGTTAACACTTCAAACACTACTACACAAGAGGCTTTTAAAGTGGATAAAAAATGCTTATAGAAGTCCCTTAAAAAACTACTTTTATCGAGCCGACTTTGAAAGTATATGAATTTTGAAGTGGTTTAGATAAACAACTTCAAATTCAATACCTTTTTTTCATTTTTCACATTTCGATCAGTAACACCTGTATACTTATATAACACCTCTTGTATACTTTCAATGTCACTACCACCAATTACATTCAATATAACACATTTATTACAATCTTTATACACATGAAAAACAAACATACAATCACTTCCACATTGAGTACAAAACATTCAAAGTCATCATTATCCATTCATATATATCTTGAAAATACTCCATAAAAGAAACCACAAGACATGCATTCACTACAAGATCCACATTCACTTCCACATTTTGGTATAAAACATCCAAATTCAACATTACCCGTCCACATTTATCTTCAAAATACTTCATAAAAGTAACCACAACACATGCAATCACTACAAGCTCAAAATTCACTTCATCCATACCCATTTACTCTCACACTCTCCACTCATTCATCACTTATATATATATATATATATATATATATTCTAAAGAAAATAATGAAAATCAAAAGAACATATACAAGTGAATGAAAAAAATAGTTTTTTATATATTTTACACATGTAATTACTCCAAGTGTTCTAATTGAAACTCAGTGTATACTCAACTCATTCACTTCATATTTCATTGAGGTTACCTTGGAGTAACTCTTCTTGTTTTCCCACTCAAAAAGCAAAGCAACTTGTAATACAACATATTAATTTAGCTCACATTCATTTAGTAGGATCCATAAAAAAACTATGATAAAATATAAGACTATAAAAAGTAAAAAGTGAATTACCTTTCTTAATTGGAGTCGAATATTAAGGTCCTCATGCATCTCAATACAGTACCCACACTCCCAATCATACTATTGTCTAGGGCACCGTGTAACAAGGACAACAAAAAGAATCTATAAATATCATTTGTAATATTGTAAGGTTAATTAGTGGTAACATAGAGTAATTAACTATTTTCTGTACCTTAACATTCTTCCAAGTGAGTTTTAGTGTTTATATAGTCTTGGTCATATTATGTCATTCATGCCATACTTTACAAATTTAAATTTCAAATGCATTATAGATAAATAACAAGTTATTTATCTACATATAATACATGAAAAGAATAAAAGCTACTTATTTATGATTTTTACAACTGCGGGACAGATATGCGATCCATAAGAATCAGTGAAGAAAGTCTGCACACCATGCACATTCCAAATGAGCAGCATCCAATGAGCCCTATATAGATAGTCATATGAATTGTAATTAAATTTGACAATTCTTAAGTATAGAATAAGTTGGAAAGAAAACAAGAAAATTAAAACTTACTCACTATTATAGGTAATCATTAAGCCCTATCCCTTAGAGCACCAGAAGAAGTGTAGTAAAATATCATTAACGCGCCTCTTTATCAGCCATTGCTCTGCCACTTCACAAATAATGCCAGGCTCAAGGCATTGGTAAAGTGTACCCTCACCCTCAAAAATGCTAGTTGCGTTATTCAAGAAGCTACATAAAAGAAATATTTATTACCTATACCATGAAAATATGACATATGATGTTAAATATTTTATAAGAAAATATGTGCATATAGACAATGTAGGAGACAAAGTGAGGGTGCTCAAGTTGATCCATAGGCAAACTCATAATAGGTCCCTTGCCACAAGTGGCACTTCAACAATGTCCTCGCAAGCACTACCTCCTTGATTCTTATGAGGTTGATTGCCCTATCTTCATTGATGAGATTGTAGATTAACCTTATGGATTGAGGCGTGTTAGGCAGGACTTCCACACGATCATTAGACGACTGTTGTGGAAGATGTAAAAAAAAAAAAATTAGCTAAATAACATTAATCAATGATGAGGACCTAATTTATGATGAAAAATAAATAAACATAAATGCAAGTACCTATTCCATTGTTGCAACACTAGGTGATGTTGCAATAGTGGGCGACCTCGATGGCGCATGTTGTTGCTGATTAATCGTATAAAGTTAATAAACAATTAACTTGAGGTCTCTAGCTAAAAATTATTGATGAGGAAGGTAATATCATAAGATTCATACCATGGGCTCTATGGTAGTGACTAGTTGTGACGACCCGGGTTTTCCCATGCATTTTTAAATGAAAAATCTAAATTCCTAAGGCGGGATCCCTATTTGAAAAACAATGCAGTGCAGCGTAAAAATCTTTTATTTGAAATCCAATTTGAAAACCCTGAGTGTCATTTGCTTTCACAACATCCAAGGTAGTTTTTGAAAAACTTCAGAAATCATAAACATTTTTCCCCAGGTCTATCCAGTCACAGTACACAGCCCAACTGTAATTAAATACATGTCCAAAGGGTAGAGAGTTTACTCACATGTATAGTTATCTCCTTTGTTTATGCACTTGCTCATAGCACTAACATAGATGTCCTCTACATGTGGATGGAATTATCCTGAAAAATGTTAAGGATAAGGTGAGTATATACTATACTCAGTAGGAGTCTATCACTACTAGTTTTGCAATGCATGAGATGTTTGAAAATCATATGTTCTTTCAAAAACATGTGCATGTCTGAATACTCAAGTTCAATATCGATATTAAAATCCATTGTCAAACTGAAATACTAACGACTTAAAGGATCACATAATCCAAAATCGAAAGTATCATATATATATATATATATATCATAATATTATGATATGCATAAGATGCTTCATTGAATCCAACTCATGGATATCTACCATGGTATGGTCGACCAACCCTATATCATGCCATATGCAATGCACATAAATCCACGAAACCATAGGGTCCCGCTATGCCCACGACCTCACCGTTGTGTGGTCCCCGGGTACCTAGTGACACAGGATCATATACCTCCACGGGGCATATGACACTTCGACCCAGTGTCGTGACACCAGTGGTAGCCCCCTGTACCACATGCAGTCGAAGCAGGGACATGCCCTTTTTGGGCGTGGTACCCATCCACCTAATAGTGGTAGAGGTTGGGTGGCCAACCCACACCCCACGGCATAGCACCCACGAGCTTACTAGCCCAAATCATGTACGATCAAATAAGCCAAAAACCTTTGTTCAAAACCTGTCCTCTTTGGGTCCCTCAAAACTACCTGGCCCTCGGCACTCCAGCATCTTTTGGCAACCCTCAAGGACATGCAATCTTTGCAAGTACTTAAATCATGCAATGTATGCACTTGTTTGCAAAACATATATGTGCATAATGTATATGCAATTATTTACAAAACATGTCTATGTACAAAGCATTTATCACATGCATGCTAAATTAAGTCATGCTAAACAAGTCATATACTTAAAACATATGTTCTCAAAACAATAATAGTTCTTTTAAAAGAATCTAATAATGATAGAGCACCTACCTGGCTAGGCTGCGCTAACCCTTTTGCCCTCGGACGCTCCTGATCATGGTTTGGGGAATCAAGGTTAGTTTGGCCCATCTTTTATGGGTTTTAGAGTAGTTGGGTTTTATTACTTAGGCATTAGGGGTCCATCCCGATGCCTATGGGTGTCCTAAGGTCCTAATTGGTCCTTGGTATTATTAGTTTTTCAAAGGTCTAGCGGCCACGCACTACCATCCTATTCTAAGGGTCATTCCTACCTTTGATTGGGCCTTGATCAGGGATTTTATAGCTTGGATGTGTCCACATCGTCAACATGGACACAACGCCTTTTGCGGTGCCTCAATCGGAGCTCTAGAGCTCAAGTTATAAGCGTTTTAGTGTCGCACGTACATAGGAGTCTTAAAAGTGAAAAGACGGAAAGCTAAGGCGCTGCACGTCTGCGTCGTGCGCCCCGGCTTCCTTAAGGAACAAAAAAGTCCCGTAGTGCTAGCATGCTGCATGTCTATAGCGGGTGCCTCAATGGGCGCGTCTGCAGACGCGCTGAACTATTCTGTCCATTTTCCCTTTTGCGGGCGCGTCCCCGGACGTGCCCATTGGTTTTCTTCAGACGCATTCAACACGTCATGTTCTGACTAGAACGTCTCATCATCTGGGGGACCGGGGTGTCCTCAGGACACCCTGGTTCGACCCTGTTGAACCAGTGTGGCCCAAGGAATATCCCTAGATCCTTGGTGGCTCTCCCGGGCTCCATTTTGCATGGTTTTTCATGCAAAAACCTAAGGAAATTGATCCTAGAACTACAGTGGAGATGGGTTTTGAGGAATCTTGTGCATACCTAGCTCGTTGCTGGGTTTTTCTCCTTGTTTTCCCCTCTAGGTCACTCCTCCACGATGGGTTTTCTTCAACGTTTTGGGCTGCCATTAGAGGCGCCCAAGAGCTCTATTTATATAGCTAAGAGAGGGTTCTTGAGGGGTCTCTCACCGCCTTTGAATGGAGGTGGAGAAACCTCCAGAATGGTGGTGATTTCCCCTCCAATCACCGTTGTTCTAGAACTCTCTAGGAGGTGGAAGATGAAGGGTGCCCGTATCAAAATGGGCCCTTGTGTTTTGCAGCTAAACCCGTTTTTGTAAAAATTATAGTTTTGCCCCTGAACTTCAAAGGGCCATAACTTGCTCATTTTAACTCCGTTTTGGGTGATTTTGGTCTTGTTGGATTTCTTTTTCTGAGACGCATCTAATGGTAACATTTTAAAGGCCAAAGTTTTTGGGTTCAGTCAAGGCGACTAGTGAAATGACCAAAATGCCCTTATCTTCAAAACTGAACTTTTCATAGGATTTTATTATTACAAAAAATTGGGGTCATTACACTAGTGCCTTGGGCCAAGAGACGTGATATGCAACTGCCTACCCAACAGTTATAATATTTTCTATTTTTAAAGGGAATCGTAGGTTGGCATTAACATCTAAAGCCATGGTCATGGACACTCACTTAGTATGTGGTAGCATACTAATTCCGTTCATACCAGATATACAATAAAGAGTTCAAGATAGAGAATTATTACATAAGGATAATGAAAAGTTTCAGTTTTGTATATATATATATATATATATACCTCCTTAGACAGAATTTCTTTTGCATGGGGCACCAGTTGACCTTCTTGAACTTCTTTAATTGGAGTGCAACAAGCATTTAATGGAGTTAAGCAGTGCAAGAATTATATGCAAGGATTAAGAAACAATCATCAAACCTCCTTTATGCAACTGTGTAACTATATCCATATTTTTTTTCTTAACCAAATCATTGTAAGCCTCTAAATCTTCAACTGTAGGTACACCTTTACCAAAGAATTTAGAAGGAACAATACCACACCCCATGCACCTAACTCGAGTAGGGTGGTCCTTCTAATTGCCCATAACCTTATATAGGATGTCCTCGTTGGCAACGGTGCTACTTAGAGTTCCTGTACTTGTGCTTTCTTAGGTAAGAATGCCTGAAAAAATTTAATTAGAAAGACATGATCATGTCATCTAATTAATTATGTGAAATTGATAGACAGATGGAACCACTAACAATGCGAGAAGCAATTTGTGCAATAGTTTCATCTAAGAACATTTGGCCAATCTGGTCCACCAAATGTGCCATCTTTCAGAGGATGGAGCGATCAATGGGTTCCATAGTCCCATCTTTCTTTTAATATCATGCAAGCCACTATACTTAGAGAACAAAATGTATATAAATATAGTAGCATTAATTTGAAAGGGATAAATCATCACAGATGCTTACCTCACACTATTCTAGAGAAGCATAGCCCAACCTCAATAGGTGGTGATGTATATTAGTTTCATGCATATTTTTTCCTCTTGCACTCTTTGCCTGCACATTTGTACATATGTAATCAAGTGCAATAATCAAATACTAGCTATAATTAATTAAGTGAAACATCGTTCCTGCACATACCTCAAATTCAATGGACATGCTATTCTGTACAAGCATTTGCACACGTCTTAGTCAATGATGTAGGAGTAAATAGTAGGCATTATGTATAGCCTTGACGGATTTTTGACACATTGAGCTATGTAATTGCAAGGTAGTTTTTCTATTTTCTCCATTGCTCACCAACTCCTTGCAAAGCATGTGTCTTCCGCTACTTAGGCACGTCAAATGCAGTCTGCAAAGTACACAGCAAACTACTATATTAGAAAATAAGGTATGTTATAAATTATATAATATATGTTATTAACTGTAATAACCCCAATTTTTGTAATTGATTGAGAAAATCAATAAAGTTTGAGTTTCAGATATTTCAGGTTGAAATATTAGGGTTATTTAGAATATACTTTTTATAAAAGTATAATCAAATAATAAGACATGTAAAATTGAAATTTAACTTAGCAAACCCTTCAAAATGACATAAGCATGACAAATTCTGAATTCAAATGAAAAATCCTTAAGTTTCTTCATTTCTTGGACAAAAGGGTAAAATAGTAATTTTACCCAAAAATCAAAATATGAGACGTCAAAATTTAGAATGTACTGAGAAATATGAATCCAACGCCACTAAGTACACTCAAATTCGAGATCATGGGAATAAAACCCAAAATTTTATACATAAATGGCAAAACGGTCTTTTTACACCATGTGGGGCCCACAAGGGACCCAAAAACGAATCTTATGAGTAGCCCAGGTGAATTCACTGGTCAACAAACACCAACTGGTCTTGGGGAAGAAAAATGGAGCATGGGGAAGAAAAAACTGGATCATGGGAGACTTTCATGTCATTTAATAATAAAAAATTAAATATTATAATCATGAAAAAAAGACAAAAATACCTATAAATACAACCCCAAAAACCCTCCAAAATTTCTCATAAAATCCCCACAAAATTTTCTTCACTCTCCCTGAAAAATTAGACCTAGATCCCTCTCCAAAAACCCAAAATTTCCAAGAGATATCTCTCTTTTCAATTTCTTTTTCTTTTTAAATTGGAACAAGAGACATAAATCAATTAGGAACTCTGTTCCAGATCTAATTTCATCAATTTCACCATCCAAAACTTCCCACCATATCTATTCTACAAAACCCCCAAAGCAATTTCAAGATCCAACGGTTCAAACAATGGGAATTTGCAAGAAAGGTGGATCTTAGGCCATATCTTCATGAACAAGGTATTCTTTTTAAATTGGGCATATAACCAAGATTTTTTCTCCAATCAGGTAGGTGGGAATACTTTCTATAGATGTTTAATACTGGTTTATGTAATTTTGAGTTTATTGTAATTTATTTTGATGATAAAAAGGTAAAAATAAAGTAATAATAAAACCCTTAATTTAGGATTACAGAGTGCTCAAATGAAAATTCTGAGGATACCAATAGATCCAGAAGGGTCCAAAACCCCTAGGGTAGAATTTTTACAATAATCGGAGACATTTTGGGCCCTCAATTGAGAGAGGATTAATTGGACGGTCCAGAATGGACTATTCGATCTCCAGATCTAACAGCGCCTAAGACACACACGTGACGCATCATCGGAAATGGCACACGCAAAAACATTCTATTGCGCTATGCGTGGGATGTCGTCCCAAGTGGTACGACGGCACGTCCGTCAAAACAATAAGCGGACGCGCCCGACTAGCTTCCCATTTACAGGCACACAGACGACGAGCGTCCTGCTCGTCCCGTCCGCATCCGTGGATGCCCCTTGAGGGCGCTTTCGCAGTTCATCATAGTGGACGCGCCTGACGAACCGAGCGCGTTCCGCCCAACTAATCTGGGCCGTCCTTTCCTTGGGCCCAGATTAGATCTAAGCCCTAGGAAGGACTGTGAACTTCCAAATCACATTCTGTAGTCATCTGAACTCCAAATTAAGATCGGAAAGAAGCTATGAAAAGCTTGAAACCTATATTTTCTAATAAAATGGACATAATATTCAGTAAAATGTTTTGTATTAAAGAAACAAGTTTCCAATTACCTAGATCTTCAAGATCTGAGATGATCAGATCTTCAAGATCTGAGATGATCAGATCTTGAAAATATGTTTTACTAATGATATACTATTGAAATAAAGTATTATCTATGGTTTATTTGGACATTTCTGAGATATATTAAGGGATCTACACATTATGGTAGAAAAACCCTAAAAATATAAAGGGATCCACTTGATCAATGAGATCAAGTGTGATTAGATCCTTGGGATAGATAAAATGAATGTTGATATAATGAAATCCAAGAAATCATGGATAGATTATGACAAAAATGGATCAATATGATCTTTGGACCTTAATAAAATAAATCCCCTAAATATAACTAATACACTTAATCAAAGAAAAGATCTAAGATCAAATGGTTGGATCATAAGTAAAGGTTTCTAAAAATGTTAATATAGTTAGCTTCATTTTATATAATAACATTTTAAATATCATTATGTTATAAAGCATGCTAGTATAACATTTAGACTTTAGCATGATATGTGATTTTATTGTTATCATAAGGTATTAGATTTAATTATCTTAGGGGCACTTTAGTATGATTTCATGCCATTCTAACTTAGGACCATGCTAGAATTTCATATAAGTTTATACTATAGTATGAGATTATACCTTAAATCCATGTTAGTTTAAATTAAGTTATTAAGGTATATTAGTTGGAAATCATGTTAGAATAATTTTAAGTACCTTACCTCATTATCATTAAGTGTTAAATTATGTAGTTTTATGATTTGAATTTATAATTCATTTATGGTCAAATGTTATTAGTAGATCTACTTGTTATGAGATAAAGAGCATAAAACATCAAAAATGTAATATAATGAGAAAGTAGAGTTTCATGACACAAATAAGAATGGAGTACTTTGGACTTAATTTGTAAGGGCTATAATTAGTAGGACAATATAAGGATTATCAAATCCTTAGCCCAAACTAGGAGAAGAATAATAAACCCCATGAATGACATTATAAATATTCATAGACTTAATTAAAATCCATTAGAAAGAGTACTTAGGGTAAACATGCTTATAGGAACCTTATGAAAGGTTGAGCTATGATCATTCTAGTGAATGTTGAACATAGTTGTTACGGGGGTTATCTAATAAAGCCTTGCTCTTCCCCTACCTTCTGTTGACGTTTGTGAGGTCTAAAAACCTCCTCCATGAGGATTGAAGTAACCACTTTGTGTTCACCCATTCAGCTAGTAAGCCTTAGCCAATTGGAAATAAGAGGAGCGGTCTAGATTTAGGCTTAAATAAGTTACCTTCAACTAGCACATTAACTAGTTGAATAATAATAATAATAAGAGTATAAAAGGTTAGTAAATTACCTAACCCTAATAAAAACAGTAAGTAAGATAAGGATGATCAAACAAGATCCATTAGATCTTGGATGATCAAGAACCATAAGAATAAGAATATTATATTGTACTTAGTATGCATGTTTATTAGTATGCTTGTTATAGTTCATTAGATTAGATAATCCAAACCCTTGATCAAAGATGATTCAAGGAAGAAAACCAAGATCATCCTCCTTAGGGATGATCCAATAACTGAACTTAGATCAAAGAAGAACTAGATGATAGAAGATCTAGGACCTTGATCTTTATCAACATGTGTAGATTGTTAATCAATGGATTTATGAAAGATCAAGATCAAGGAGATGGATACACAAAGACTTAGAGATAGAAACATACTTAGATATGAATGATCTAAAGATCATTCTAAACATTAGATCTAGTGATCAATAGGATTGTTCAAAATTTATATATTGACAATATGTATGGATGTACAGATTACATACATCAGTCAGGATCATGGAAGATTGGGGAAAAGAAATCAATCCTTAAAGGTAGGAGGATTTGATGAATGCATTTACATAAGATATACATGATTGTACTCATGATCTTATGTTGACAAGAGTAATGTTAATACTTGTATTAAATCTCTTGAAAACCTTATGATCCAACCAAACATATGTAAGATGGTTAAGGACTAAACTATAAGTGAATAAGGAACTAGAAAATATTTCAACCCTAAGTAAACAGACATATGATCTGATATATATGAAATCTATTTTACATACAAGCTTGGAGGCTTGTGAGTTTGTTTTAATAGGCATAAGCCTAGGGGAATGCTATTGCTAGAGGAGTTATGAGGGTTTGGCCACCCGCTCCTTGAAATTTGATGATACCTTGCCCAAAGAGAGGCTAAAAGTTAGGTGGTGGCAATTATGGGAAGGCCACCACTGTGAAAGTCTTGCCCCCCCATATGGGCAATGACATAATATTTTCCACCGTGGTATTAGTGGTAAACAGGGCAGTTATCCGAGCGCACTAATATGGATCAGACTACAGCATAGCAACCTTTCTGATTATTTTGCACTATGATGCATATGAGAATAGGCATAGTGAAATGCCTTATGTTGTAGCATAATGAAATGATAGGTAATTGTATATTACCAATATTTCCCAAGAAGGGAAATTCCCAATATAAGATTAGCTGTAATACTAAATTCTCATAATGGAGAGAATTGATCATCTTAGTTGGGAATGATATTTGACTACTTTCATAAATTTAACTAGTTTACTCATGAAGAATATGTATGTATATAAATATACATAAATTACAAAGTAAAGAGTAGAGACATGAATATGTTGAGGGATAATGGGATTATGAAGTATTGGAATTACATTGTCAATTATTATGTTTCTTGAATCCCCTACCAAGCATTACTTGCTGAGATATTGTAAATGCCGCAATATCTCAGATACAGGGAAGGAGAGTTAGAAGCTGAAGACGATAGAAGACTTGAAGAGAATAATCTTCAAGGTATACCCTTGAAGGCATGTATTTTTCTTTGTTGAGATTTTTATTGTATGGTGAGCTTGAGTTTTGGATTATGTAATTTGGACAAGTACTGTAATAGATTTGACTGTACTGTGAACCACTAGATAGATCCTAGAGTTTAATAAAAGTATATTCCTTCAATGGAATTTTATTTTGTACACAAATTGTACTTATGTTATGTATGAAGTGGTGACTTGGGTTTTCAAAACAAGTTCTAAAGAAAAGAATTTTCGCTGCTTTGTTTTGCAAAAAAAATTTACACTCTTAAGGGCCCTGCCTTTCAAAATACATTACAAAACGTGTTACAAAAACCCAGGTCGTCACATTAACGTTTACCTACCTTCACCATTTTTCGTATTGAATCTTTTGTCAAGGATGGTACAAGTCTTCAATCACCAATTGTAATAAGAAACACGCTTCTTACTTTGGAGCAGAGAAAATTGCTATAAGAGACTATATTCTCACCTACCTTTTACATTGTTGTTTGCCCTCTGCCCTTTCTCTTTTGGGTAGTGCTAATGTTGGCCTCTTGTTCATGCTTTTCATTTTTTCCATATTCTTCATTTTGATATTGTCCTCCTTCCATCATTACTACGAATAAGAACACGTACAATGATGTTAGAACAATGACATGAAAAAAGGCTATGTAACCCATTTAAAGAAAATAAACCAAGATGACATAGGTGGGAAATAAACTAAAAGCAAATTAAAGAAAACATGCATGAAAATAAAAACTTTCTAAGTATAGATATTTATAAAAAAATTAAAATTTCCTAAACTAAACCTAGAAACTAAGTAAACTATTCTGATGATGCAACAACTTTACACAATGCTAACTTGTGTGATTCTAGCCATCACATAGCACATGTATATATACATTCATTTACACTTATATAAATATAACTTGAACAATTTAGCTTTATGTAACTACTAGTAATCGACAATCAAGAGATACATCTTAAAGCATTCACTAGTAAACTTGCATTTCTGTCTTGTTGTCTTGTTCATGTCCATTTCAAGAAATGTGTTATAAGTCATTAAGTGATCAGGCATGTATTAGAATCACCTATTGATTAGTTTTAGGAGTTTAAGGTATATTGGTTGATGCTTCTAGTCTACTCTAGGGCAAGTGTAACATGCCTTCTACTTGGGTTTATATTGCCTTAGGTGTAGTATTGCTTCACTCATTTTCTTTAGCATGTAATGAATTTAGCCCAAGGGTCTAAAGACACATTTTTTATTATATTTTCTTTCTAAGTTATATAAATGTTTTCTATAATGTCTTCATGTTTCTCATTTCTAGTTCTTGTCATCACTTGGAGTTATGATCCATTAGTTGATTAAAGGTTCAATTACATATGAATATTCTAATTTGTAGTGGACTCAAAAGATTAACTATTTTTTTGAGACTTTAACAATCTCTGTATGTTACAAAGATAACTTGTGAGTGATAGCTAAAGGCGAATTTTACTTTAGAAAATTGTAGTTGATTGTTACTAGAGACAGGGATCTAATGAGATACAAATTCCTACAAGTCATATAATTGTCATACTTCTCATAATATGACTAAATTTTCTTAAATAATGTGTGTAAGATTAGTTAAATAGTACAATTATCATTCCAACATATTTTTAAAAAGTTTGTTTATTTTATTTTCTTGCTCCTTTATTTAGATAATTGCTTAGTTTCTTAGCTTACTTTCTTTATAATTTAGGGTTTACTTTTCATTGCTTAACTTAGTTGTTTCTTTCTTAGTTAGTTATTTCCTTTTTAGTTAGTTCTTCACTTTTTTCCTCTATTTAACTTGCTTTAGGCCTTTAATTCCTCTTTAGTTGCAATTAAGCCTTTGGCCTATTAATCACATTCGCCAGTAACTCATACCCCTCATCACGAACAAAAATTAATAATGAGAATTTTAAAGATGAACTAGAATACATCCATATCACAATTAACATAGTAGGGATGTGTACTACAAAATAATCATCAATACCTAATGGATGTAACTTTACAAAGAATTAGACATTAATCCCAAATAGCATACAAGTTATCAATAATAATGATGAAATCAAAGCCATCATGATATATATTTTTCGACAAAGTCGTACACTCTCTAATCAAGAATAGGATTTTGTGGAACTTACCTTTAGAGTGTGTTTTCGTGCTTGTGCATTGATTTCCTCTTCTATTTACAGTAGAGAAGGACATGAATTACTTCAATACCTTGGGGGTTTTGATTCATGCTTGTGTGCTAAGTGAGATGATGGGTTCAGATCAGTGATCCGAGTCGGCATCAATTCAACGATGGGATGCAACTCCGGTAGCTGGTAGCATGCAGCTTGTCCGTTCCCTCCCCCCATTCTCTTCCTCTCCTTCTCCTCCTTCTTCTTCCTCTTTTTTTCTCCTCTTTCTTCTCCCCCTTCTTCTTCTTCCTCTTTTTACTCCTTCTTTCTTCTCCTCCTTCTTCTCTCCCCATCGAGTTTACTCTCTGTTACGGGTTTGGGTGTCATCATCGTTAGCCTAGCTCCCCCCTTTCTCCTCCTTTCTCTTCCTCTCATTCTCCCCCTTCTTCTTCTTCCTCCTTTTTACTCCTCTTTCTTCCCCCCTTTCTTCTCCACCATCTTCTCTCCCCTTCGAGTTTTCTCCCTCTTGCGAGTTTGGACGTTGTTAGCGTGGAACGTTACCAACGACCTGGCTCCCCCCTCTCTCCTCCTTTCTCATCCTCTCCTTCTCCCCCTTCTTCTTCCACTTTTTTTCTCCTCTTGTCAAGTTTTCTCTCTTCTACAAATTTGGGTCTTGTCGACATGGAATGTCACTGGTGACCTAATTACCCCACTCTTTCTCCTCCTTTCTCTTCCTCTCCTTCTCCCCCTTCTTCTTCCTCCTCCTTTCTCTTCCTCTCCTCTCTCTTCTCTCCTCTCCTTTCTTCTCTCTGGCCCTACTATTAGGTTTCCTCTTTTTGAGTTTGAGAAAAAACCTAAGTTTGTTCTTTTCATACGTGAACTTAAGTGGGAGGGGAGGTGCCATTATCAAAATGGTCCCCTCCTTTAACTATTTAATAATTTCAAATTTAAAAATTATAATTTTGTACATTACATATAATTAATTATAGTAAAAAGAGATGAATGCTACTCAAATCTCGAATTTATGCAAGTGGGGCCAGTATGTAAAATTACCAATTGCCTTTCAAGAAAAATCAAAACTTATTTCCTCAAATTCTGATTTTAGCAAACTTAGTGCCATTGGAATCGTTTTTCCAACTACAATCCCAATATTGTGGTTTTAACATTTGATTTGGTCTCTATAAAAATTTTACTTTCTAGAACTCCAAAAATTGAGATTTTTAAAATTATTCTCTTTTTACTCTAATTTTACATAATTCAAAATTTTTGTAAATTGCTATATATCAAAGATGTTACATTTTCATTAGTGAAAATTTGGTTGATCGTTCTTGGTGGTAAAATCCATATTTTTCTTACCATGGAAGGTTACTGTTTTAACTATGATATGGAGATCGTAAAAATTGTTTGATTTGTTTCATTACTGAATTAGAAATTTTTCATCCATTCCATATAAAATTTGGGTCTAAGAATTTAGTGGTAGCATTTGATCATCGATCAAGCATCACAGTTACTATTTTCACAATTTTTGCATCACTATAAGCATGCAAAAAATTTACAATTATGCAGATATAATAATTACCAACACTCAAAAATCAATATCAACCTTAAAAGTGTGAATGTAGTTCCAATTCATAGTGGGATTTGGTTGATCTAAAAAACCAAGTCATGATTTCACATTGTAAAGTTGTACCGCTGCAGACAATTTAGTATAATCTTTACACTCAGGGTACAATGGCTCATCGACTTTCTCAAATATTGCTGTATGAAATTGTTCAAGGTCATCCTAGAATTCATCATATGCGACTCAGAACATCAGTACAACTGTACTGTCTCCAACACTTCCTACATTGTCTTAATCATATCTTCCATGCCAAAACCAAAGGTGATAGCTTTCGTCGACTCCATTAAAGTACAATTGTTCTCTCTGCACCCCTATAGTTACTTTTTTTAAGTTTCAACATTTGAAGCATGGACAACGTATGTAATTATGATCAACACCTGCCCTAAATGCAAGCACTAAGAAATATCCTGTTCCCTCCTCATATTCTTTTGATGTTCTTATCATAGTCATCCAAGCATATTTGTCTATTATCTCAAGAAATTGAAGTAAATCTGTGTGTGGAGACTTGTTAGACATGAAAAGATTAGGTTAAACATTTTACCAAACACTAGGTATATAAAAATTATAGGTATTTAAAATAACTAAATTACATGTAAGCACATATGTGAAAATTTTCAATTAAGAATGAAAAAAGAAGCAAAAAAATATAATAGATACACTCAAAAAGAAATTTAAATTTAAAAAAGAAAGTTTCTAACCATAACCATACAAAAATTCTTAAAATATGCATATATATATATATATGAGACAAACAAAGAGATACTAACCAACACTCAAAAATCGATATCAACTGTGAATATGTGAATGTAGTTTCAATTCATATTTGGGATTTAGTTGAGAGTAACCACATCAAAATCTAGCTTGTATTTTTTGTATAGATGAGGATAATCGAAAAAAAACAAAGTGAAAAGAGGATGAAATAACTCTTAAAACAAAGTAGTAAATTTAAAGTTGTTTTTAACAAATGACTTTAAAGTCTATGACTTTTAAGGGTTCGTGGTTAAAGTCGTTTATAGCAAGTGACTTTAAAAACTAATATATTTTCACTTCAAATATATATATATATATATATATAACCTAATCTTTTCATGTATATATATATATATATACATATTTGATCATAGTACTTTACAATATCTTACATAAATACACAATGAAACTGAATTTTTATGCATGATACTTAGCATTAATTCATGCATTCTTTACACATGCACATATATATAACATGAACAAGGAAATCAAAGTATTTTTTGAAATAACTCATTTATTATTCTTTTATTACATATATCAAATGTTACATATTATTAAATCTTATTAATAAAATATCATAATCAAAGAGCTAATCTGAAATGATTTCATCAAAATATAGCTTTCTAACATTCAGGTGACACCACTCTATGGGGACAAAGGGTAAACCTTTAAACTGATACAACTTCCTCAGCCAACTTGATGGTAACATTTCTCTTTATCAAACCCTAATTTTAGATGAAAACCACAAATCATAATGTATCTCTTTCTCCATCCCCGTCATTTGTAGTGGCAAGACTCACTTGATCTACAAACTACAAATATAAAGAGTTGGTAACAAGAAAGCAATGCATGATAAAAAGACGTTATGGTTTACTTGCTGTGTTTATCATGCCACAAAAATCAAAATATCTAAAATGAAAAGCAAGAAGGGAAAAAGAACATAGGCAAATGAGGAGGCCATCATGCCACCCATGAGAAGAAGAACATGAAGAAAGAATACAAGAAAAAAAAATGAGATAATTTAGGCATTTTATAGACAAACAAGGACTTTTGAAGTCATTTATCTCAAATGATACTTTTGAAGTCATTTAGTCACTGTGAAAAAATTCCTCATCCCACTAGACTAGAGAAGTTGCTTTTATTTAACTAACTTCTTAAGTCTTTACTTTTAAAGTTGTTTTTTTCTAAACTACTTGTCAAATATTTACGAAATCGGTAGTTAAAATAACAACTTCTTTATACGGACTTTAAAAGCCTCTGTGTAGTAGTGAAATTTTCTAGATATTAGCAAATTAAAGAAAAAACATTCAAGGTATAAATGTTAAAATTCAAAAAAATCAGGGTTTTTTTGGCCTAATACTCTAATGAAAACTAGAATAGAATTTGAGAACAAGACCCAGAAATAACAATTGCCTATATTCTTGTTTGCTAGCCATCCATTTGATACAAATGATCATAAATATCCAATGGATCAATCTTTCTCCTCTCCTCATGTCATCAACATTTTATTAACTCCACAGCCAACGATTTATCTACTAACTGGTTGAATTGAGAACTCAGCAAGTTAAAATAAAGCATAGAAAGATCAGATCTAGTGTTGCAGAATTGAATCCAAGAAAAGGGTAGTCTCATGGAGATATCTCAATTCCTTCTCTCTCCTGGGATGAACTCCTCGGATGAAGGATCTTATATAATTTCAACCTCGATAAATCTTCCATAAAACCATAGACTTCATGGACCCCCATGCAGAGGAAATCATAAAATAGAAACTTGAGGCACCCAGTGAGGATATCACATGGAAAGCAGAATAAAATTGTATGATGTTGCTTGTAAGTCAAACAGCTGAAGTATAAACAACCAACTTGGTAGCTGCATAGGCGGTTTCAGAAATGCAGAAACATGCCATTTCCAAGACATCAAGATTCCTGCCGAATGCAATGTTGTATCCTCTCTTTGTCATCATCCTAGTCTCAGCAATCATTATCATTACCAACATTTCCTACCCTGACAGTGTCTTCACCACAATTTCTCACCCTTAGAGTTTCTTCACCACTACCCATGACCACGTTCTTTAACCTTCCTCTATTCATGAGCAAATATCCCATCTGCAGATCCAAGTTGGAACTATGCTAGAGCAGCTCCATATTGAAATGAAAGACTAGAAAAATGCTGCAAAATATGCCAATCAAGTACTTGCAATGGCTGTTTCCTTGGACAGGCTTGCTGGTTTTCTATCGAATGAGCACCGCACCGCACCTACCGAGCAGAAGCGCACAAGCAGCATTGAAAGTGCTGCTGATCTTAGCGGAAGTTAGTATGATGAGGATGATGAAGGATCACGGGGAGTGAGGGTTTTGAACTCCGAGGCAGTTTGGAACTATACTTCGCTGAAGCCAACAGAAATGGTGAAAAGAACTTCCTTGGTATTGAAGCAGTGAACCCATCAGAAGGACTTGTATGTGCCAGTGTATCGACAGATCTCGACCGCCGTATGGCTTACAAAACTTATGAAACATGCCCAGATGACTGGATTATAGCTCAGAAGCTTATGTTTGCTGGTTGTGATCCATTACAAAGGAGGAAATGCTTCTCAAAGTCCCCGACACAGGACATTCTATGGACTCATTACAGGTGCAAGAGATTTTCTTGTCTTGGGTCAAATGAAACAGTTGGCAGAAGGGGATTCTTCAAGAGTGCTGATTGCTTCAACCTCTAGAGTATGGAAGACCCCTACGGAAGCGTCTACTTCTGCAGGGTTCTCCGTGGATCAGGTCCTCAGTCTAAAGCCAGGTCAGATCCGAATTGGACTGGATTTCAGCCCAACTACCGGTACTTTTGCTGCGATCCTCAGGGAGAGTAATGTCACCACAGCATCAGCCAGAGTGAACCTTGGTGGACCCTTTAATGAAGCTATCGCATTCAGAGAGCTACTCTCGTTATATGTTTCGGTTGGCACGAGGTTACCGTTCTTCGATAACACACTAGACATCATCCATTCGACACTTTCTTGGATGGATGAATTGGTTAGAGCTCCTTCAGTATATATTGTTTGATTGGGATCGGATACTTCGGCCCAGAGGGCTGCTCTGGATGGATAGGTTTTTTTGTGCGAAGGAGGATATGAAGCTTTATATGCATGAGTTCAGTAAACTAGGATATAAGAAGCTTTTGTGGAGAGTGGTATCAATGACAGATAAGTTGGGGAACGAGTTAATCTTTTCTGCAGTTTTGGAGAAGCCCGTACGCGCTTAGACAGTAGAAAATGTCTAATGTTACATTATGCTTGACTTCTGTAAGACATTCATGTCCTGCAAGAGTTAGCTGGCCCCCTTGCAGACCATTTTGAGCTGTACAATTAGCCTATTGAGACCGTATTGGTATTACTGACTCAAATGAACCAGAGATTCTCTCCACTGAAAGGTTTCAAATTACCAATTTTCTATAGTAATTATCAATTGAAAGAGATTACGGCTGTATTATTACTTGGATGATGGAGATCTGGAAATATCATTTGCCAGCTTATCAGAGAGATTTGTCGGACCAGCATGTTTGATACTCCAAAAGCCCTTTTACCACAGTGGCGCTCGATGGGCGCCTCTCCCGTGCTTGGTGACGACTAAGTGATGCATATGGGGTATGGGTTATGCCAGAACCAGTTTACCGAAACAAAAAATTTCCGAGATCAGCAATCATAACATATAGCTGGTTGCAAATCAATAGTAACAGAAAGAACTTGTTGATTACCAAATCTCTGTTTCTCTTCATTCTGCTCCCTTCTTAATCAAATAAATCAGTTGGAGTTTACGAACTGTTTCTATCAATTTTCCGAACTTCCTACGCTTGTTGTAGAAAACTTGTAAAGTTTACGAATTATTTCTGGCATATAGCTCACCTGTTGCACTGCAAGCCAAGACAAACCATCATGAAAAGCAGAAGTGGCTTGGATTACTAAAGCAGTCCTCCAGAAAAAGAAACGAGGAGGTTTGCAGTAGGACTTTCCTTTCGGCCGCTCCTCAGGAAAATTTAGAAATCCATCATAAAAGAACTACCGAACACTAATATCCATTCAAATATTGGCCAAGATTGTAACGAAGAGAATAATACATTGACAGCGATTACTATTTTGGATATCTTTCTTCCAATAGATTATTTTTCTATTTTTTTTCTTCTTTTGAAACAGTAGTATGTGTTATTGCTGCACCGTTTCCAGTGAAGTCTTCTCATGACGTTGTACTTTTTGCAATGGCATGGAATCTGCGAACAGGATTTTCTTCCAAAATCAGACTGACCCGTCAGTCCTACAAGATACAAACGCTGCCTCAGTTGGCGAGTGTTCTATCCACCGGAGAGCACCAATATGATTGGATGGCCAGCCCCCTTGCAACCTTTTCAGCCGTTAGAGCATCCCAAATGGTAATATGCAACTTACTTTATATTAGAGAAACCCAACCACCAAATCCACTGCAGGCAAATTCAACTCCAGAAGCTGATAGGAGATTGAGAACCCAACTCCTTGCTTGGTTCATCAACAGATAGGACCAACTCTTCGGTCTCATGGAAAATAACCTGCATGTTAAATTTGATATGAAGCTACATAGAAGTCTCCAGCAAGCAATCATTTATTTATAAGAGATGAATGGAAATTCTTGAGTGAGGTGCTGAACAATTCAGAATAGATTTCCTCTAATGTACAAACAATGATAGGAAACAGTATCAAGTATTAATTGGGATGTATGGGTGGAAAAATGTGTTCTACATGAACCAGGACAACATCAGAAATGTTTCAATATTGTGACATGTACAAAAAGCAAAAAACTCAACCCAACATGTGCTCTAAATTTATTTAATTCTGTACCACAATGATCCAAAAATCTCCAGAAAAGGCAGTAAGATTCTTGACCTTTTTCCCTATAATGAAATATAGAGATGGCATCACAAATGTTATGTTTAGAATTAGGAAATACTCTCATCATGGACTTCTCACATAACCAGTATCTAGTTCACTTGCACTACAAAAATTAACAGGAAACTTTTGCGTCTTATCCTAGTGTCGGATGGTGAAGGTGCTAAATAAAACTGTCCTAAATGTGCAGATTGATGGAATCAGTACAGATCATGAGGTGCTGTTCAGTTATTGCTCTTGCTGCCAACTGGAGTTTTCAGGACTTGATAAGGACAGCCCAGTGCATGAAGTTCCCACGTATGCGGGGTCTAGGGAAGGGGCAAACTACAAAGGGTCTATAGTACACAACCTTATCTTGCATTTTTACAAGAGGATGTTTCCACGCCTCGAACCCGTGACCTCAAGGTTACACGACAATAACTTGATCTAGGCAAAAATTTTAAGATGCAGACAGGATGTTGGATCAGAAAAGGATCAGTGTCAGGGTCCTTCAAAATTGAAGCAGCATGTAATGTATTAGCCTGGAAACTGAAAGGAGTTCCAATAACTGTTCATAGATTTTGGAAGAGGTTATTACATTTGAGCTCAGCTAATTATTTATTTCTTCACACTTAGCAGAGTGTGACAAAGCAAGGGCAAATCCGTAGGCAGACAATGAAAAAGGAAAAGGTAAGGGTTGTTTCAGAAATTGCTAATGAATTTCCTGTTACTGCCATGGCTCCAATTTTTATAGTTTGTAGTCTGCTTTCTGTTCTGGTTGTCTCACCCACATTTGCATATGAGATTCCTCTGTATCTTCTTCTTTCATAGTTCAATTATTGTGATTACCACTGAAAAAGGAAAAGTGGCTTCTCAAACAGAAAATACCAGCTTGCATACACCAATATGAAAATTTTTGTCATAAGAAGAACAACAGAAATCTATCAACCTGACAACATAGTTGTGCACGAATATCTCCATTGTATTGCTTGACTAATCTTCCAGTGTCCACCTCCCACAGCTTTGCAGTTGAATCCTTCCCACAAGAAAGAACAAACCTATCTCCAACTGTTCAACATACAGCATATGCTGTCTGTACAACAGGATGGTTTCTTCATATTTTCAAGTTTTCCCAATCATAAATAATTTTATTTTGATTCTACACATTTATGGATGGTAAACTTCATGGCCCGATTGGCAAAGACTTATGTAAACCAGTTTGTTGGGTTCTATGGGAATATCCCATACAAATTTATATGGGATAATCCAGAGTAATCCAATAAAATGGTTTATTTTAGCCTCGCCAATCGAGCCCCTAGTATTTCTTAAAGAGTCCCTATAAGAGTACACACACCATTTGCGTGTGGAGAAGTACATGCCCCCCTAGGGCATTTTTTGGAAGCTCTAAGCTGTTCATCATGTTCAGCATGAAGAAATTAGGTAACACAATGCAATTGGATCATTGTAACCACTTGTTTTGATTCTTTGAATAGATGTATAAAAATTGATGGTCATTATCTTCAGAGCAATGCAGTTGGATAATGGTAACCACTTGTTTTGATTCTTTGAATAGATCTATAAAAATTGATGGTCGTGATCTTCAGCTCAAAGAGACATAGGCAAAAAGAATTCAAATGGGCATGAATTTTGGTATATAGCTTATCTAAGCCATTACGAACATGATGAGTGGTTTAGGTCTAAAAAAACTATTGCCATGCATGAAAAAAGGTGTCCACTTATCCAGACACACATGATGCATCTACTCTTGCTGGGACTCTTTCTTAGAATATTGTTTAAACTAACATAAACTGAAGAATAACACCACCAATGAACCAAAGGTGATCAATTCCTCTAACACACTAACCATGAGATGGAAAGTACAATTTCACTCTGATATGATAGATAAAGGGCAGCCCCGGTGCACGAAGCTCCCGCGTATGCAGGGTCCAGAGAAGGGACGGACCACAAGGGTCAATAGTATGCAGCCTTACCTTGCATTTTGCAAGAGGCTGTTTCCACACCTTGAACCCGTGACCTCAAGGACACACGACGACAACTCTACTATTGCGCAAAGGATCCCCTTCTGATATAATAGATAGATAGTAAATACCACCAATAATGTTTATGTCCTTTTCCAGTTACTTGCTCAAAAGAGACAAACATGGATATAATAAACAGAGAAACATACAGGATATGCATTCATGAAATCACATCACAGGTATTAAGAAGTAGATTGTTTGTAAATGATAATAAATGTCCAGATAAGAGGCCGGATAGGGCTGTTTCTTGCCTCTGGCAGCATCATTTGCTTGATTTTAGAAACCCACGAGAACCAACCATGTACAAGTTAAGAGCCAGGAGCAAATGAGCACAAGCTGTGGTAGTTGAACCAGTACCTCAAAGAGTTAAATTGAAGTGTCAGCACTCCCAGTAGCAACAAACTGCCCATCACAAGTAAATCTCTCACATCTCACAACATTCTACAAAATTTAACCATATAAGTTATTATGAGTTCTGCCATTATTGAGCAGTAAGAAAGTCCATAACTGTCATTTAAGCAAGGCCAGAAAAGAAAATATTGCAGTTGTAATAGATGGAATAATAGCCGAATATAGAAACCCAGGGTCTGGAATCAGTTTCCTAGAAACGTGTCACATGAACACTGACGGGAAACCAAAATAAAGTGCCAAGGAAGTGACGTACAGCATGCATTACAACAATTTAAGGTAATTGTAGTAGGTCCATTAGGAGATTTGGAGTGCTTAGAGACGCTAAGGTGAAGGGAGAATTTCTCGGGAGCTAAATGCTTCATGAGTTTCATTAAATCCAAAATGGTTCTCTCTTTACCAGCATTCAAGTTTTTCAACATTTCTTAATGGGAAAATTGTGGAAGGGAAAGCATATCAGCACGTAGTATGTACCTTATGCTCTGACACATGTCTAGTCTCATGCTTTGGGAAACTCTTCGAAGAACCTTTCCTATCCTGCATGGCACTGGTTTAAACAACAACAGGTTAAGAGTTTTGTTTGGTAAACATGCCATGCCCTAACATATCAACAATCAGGGTGAAGTTGCAAACTAATGATGATAGAAGGCGTATACCAAAAGCATCAGCACACATGGCTGTAAATGGACATATGGCTCGGTTATTAGAGAGGTGACTGTCTGATGGGAGACAACAATCACTTTCAGCTCCAAGAGTGCTTTTTTAGATGAGAATCCAAATCAAAAGCATAATAGACATAGACATGAACTTGCCAAAACTTAATTCAGGAAAGAGTACCTAAAGATTCCAAACAGTCCCAACTGATTATGGGTGTGTGAGTGTGGTGCAGTGGTGTAAAAATGGGTCTCAATCGTGCACATCGCAACGTCAAGTCTACGCAAGGGTCTCATCATCATCACGACCTTATCCCGACTAGGGGTTGACCACATGAAAATCTTTTTCCTCCATTCCCCTCCATCAAGTATCATGGCTTCATTTAGTCCCAAAGTTTTAAAATCTTTTCTCACCACTAATATCCACATTCTTTTGGGCCTTCCCCTTGCCCTTATAGAAACTTCACTTTGATCTTCTTACTCTTAACTAGTGCCATTTTCGATCTCTGTTGGACATGTCCCAATCATCTAAGTCTAATCTCTCTCATCTTGTTACCTATTGGTGTTACTCCTAAGTTTCCTCTAAAGTTTTCATTTCTAATTCTATCCTTTCTTATCTTGCCACTCATCCATCTCAACATCCACATTTTGGAAATGCTCATCCTATGTACATATGGTTCTCTAACTGCCCAACATTCTAATCCATAGATCATAGCTGGCCTTACAGCCATCCTCTACAATTTTCCTTTTAGTTTGAGTGACACCCGCCAATCACACAAAACTTCAAAGAGCATCTACATTTATTCCAACGCGCTTGGATTCTCTGGGTAACCTCCCTCTCAATCTCTACGCTCTCATGAATTGTTGATCCCACGTATAGAAGTGGTCTTTTATGGGGACTTCTTGGTTATCAATCTTTACTAGTGCTCCAGTCCCACTCCTATCCTTACTAAAAAACTTTGTCTTAGTTCAGCTAATTTTAAATCCTTTTAGATTCTAATGCATCTCTCCATGACTCTAGCTTTGTGTTTACGACCTTCTTTGTTTTATCAATTAAAACTGTATCATTTACAAATAACATGCGCATGGAATCTCCTCGTACAGATGTTAACTTATCCATAATTAGTGTAAAAAGGTATGAGCTCAATGCCGATCCTTTATGAATCCTTTAGTGATAGGAAAATCACCAGTATCTCCGCTAATGGTTCTAATGTTTGTTATCACTCCCTCATACATATCCATAACTCTGTTTATATACCCCTATGAAACTCTTTTCTTGCCCAACACCCATCATAAAAACTCTCTAAAGACCCTATCATAAGGTTTTTCTGAGTCAATAAAGACCACATGGAGGTCCTTCCTCCTCTCCCCATATTTCTCTATCAATTGTCTAAGTAGGAAAATAGCTTCCATGGTAGACTTCTTAGGCATGAAACCAAATTGGTTCTCCAATATACTCGTCTCACACTGTAGCCTCTTCTCAATTACTCTTTCAAAAAGTTTCATGGTATGGCTCATAAGTTTGATCCCCCAATAATTACTACAACTTTGTATGTCTCCTTTATTATTATAAATTGGTTAAATAGAGCTCTTCTTCAATTCATCAAAACTTTCTTTGATTTTTACTATCTTATTAAACAATTTTATCAACCAAATTACTCCAGCATCTCCCATATGCTTATAAACCTCTATTAGTATACCATCAAGCACCAGGGCCTTTCCTATTTCATCCTTTTCAAGGCCTCTTTTACTTCAGGTTTTCTAATCCTATAGTCATATCTATAATGTCCACCATTATTTGGGTTCACAGTACTTTCAATCCCTATGTTCTCGAGGTAACTATAATATAGTAATTTTTTAAAGTAACTTTTCTTCCTTTGTTTGATCTAATCATATTTTACTACTACCCTTTTATCATTGCTTCTAATGCACTTAACATGGTCTAAATCCTTACTCTTCTATTCGCTTCCTTTTACAAGTTTAAACACATCTTTCACCTTCTCTTGATCCTAATATATTATAGAGATCATCATAAACCTTGAGTTTAGCCTTACTTGCTACCCTCTTAACCACATTTTTTGCATTCTTATATTGCTTAAAGTTTTCGTTATATTTAATCCTTTGTCATGCTTTAGAACACACTCATTTCTCTTTAATAACCTCTTGTTGCACATTTGCACTCAATCACCAAGTTTCCTTTATTAGTTGCCTTTTAACTTTAAAATATTCCTGGGACATCTTCTACCACTTTCTTAATAGACTTTACCATATTAGTCCACATGATGTTTACTTCAGTTTAAATTTTTTCAATTTCCTTCTACCCTCAACTTGTTTGGAAATGATACTATCTCCTCTCCTTTCAAATTCCACAACTTAGTTTTTGGGTACCTATTAAGTTAATTTCCTTTCTTCCATGTTTTAATGTAAAGATCCATAAACATTAACCTATGTTGTGAGGTTAAACTTTCACCGGGTATCACCTTGCAATTTTTACACATTGATCTTTCAGTATTCATAAGTAAAAAAAAAGTCTATTTGACTTTTATATGGTCTACTTTTAAAGGTCAATGAGTGCCCATCCCTCTTCTTAAAGTATGTGTTTGCTATAGGTAAATTATATGTCAGAGCAAAATCGAGGATGGCTTCTCCCATCTCACTTCTTTCCAATACCACATCCTCCATATACCCTATCATATCCTTCATTTCTTATCCTACATGACCATCAAAGTTTACTCATATAAATATCTCTCTATGTTAGAAATTTCTTTAATGACTCTTTCCATATCTTCCTAAAACTATCCCTTGATTCTATCTTCTAACTATACTTGTGGTGCATGTGCACTTATAGCATTTATGATTTTTTCTCTTAGAATAAGTTTTATTAGTATAATTCTATCACTAGTTCTTTTAACATCTACAACTTTATCTTTTAATTCTTTATCTACCACTATCTCTACATCATTTCTATTATTGTCCTTTCTTACGTACCAAAGCTTATACCCATCGATTTCTCTAGTTTTAACTAATTTTGACTCTCTTGCATTTTGTCATATCTACCAACTCCAAACTCTTACATGTTAATGTGCCTATATTTCGTGTGGCAATATGAATCTTATTTCCTTGAGCTAGCATATTTACCCATATACTTCTCAAACGGCGTGGAAACCCATGCTTACTTTCCACTACATCTGGTTTCTTACGCAATGCGTCGCTTCCAAGGGAACGCTCTAGCAACCCTAAGCTATTTTCTACTACACTCGGGATCCAATGCAGTGCATCGCTTTTAGGAGAACGCCTCAGCAGCCCTTTTCCATTTTCTATGTAATTGAAGGCACGACTAGTAGCTAGGCACAAAAAAGGGCCAGCTTGCAACTCAAGTCTAGGGATTTGCAAAGGACATAAGTCGCACTGCGACTAGTCGCGCACCTGGTTGGGCCTTGTGCTAGATGCGGCCCCGATTCTAGGTGCAATGTAAGTGAAATAATCCCCTACTTTTTCTTTTTTCTTTCTTCTTCTTCCTCATTCCATTGCTTCATTCTTGCAAGGGTACTGAACGAGTGATCTTTTGTCATTGATTGAAGCCCATTTCAAGTGACTGAGGTAAGATTCTAACTTTTTTTTGTTTTGTTTTCTTTTGTTTTTTCTGTAAAAATACAGTAAAAACAGTACAATTTTCATGCATAATGCTTCATTTTCTTTGAAATCTCAAAATATCTACGCTCTAAAGATAAAAATGAAAACTCCATTTCATTCCATCTATTTTCATGGATTGTGTATTGAGCACTATTTTTGTAGTTTTTTATATTTTTTTACCAAAAATATAAAATACATCAGTAAATTTTATTTTTTGTTTTTTTTAAAGCAAATATCCATATTCTCACCATTATAATACTAAAGCCGACTGACCCATGAACTCCATAGACGATTTTTGTTACTATCTTCTTTTTTTTTCTTCATTTTTCACTACAAATAATACCCTTTTTTTAGCAAATGTGTAAATGCCACCATAAGAATGGTAAAAAAAAAAAAAACTTATCAATGAAATCTTTTGATGTTTTTTCTTCCCTTTTTGTTTTTACTAAAAAAGTAATTTTTTAATTTAATAATTTGTTTTTCCAGCAAATGTGTAAATGTCACCATTATAATGCTAAAATCAACTTATTCATAGATTCCTTTGATGTTTTTTCTCCCCTTTTTTCATGTTATTTTTCACTAAAAAATAGTTAAAAAGGTAATTCTTTTGTTTTTTAATTTGTTGTTGTCAAATGTGTAAATGGGACCATTATAATGCTAAAAATAACTGATCCATAACTTTGTTTTCATATTTTGCATATTTCTTTTTTAAAAATTTAAATTACTTAATTTTGCACCTTGACACCTATCGCTTGACTAGGCACGCCTAGTCCCTCTAGGCACAAGCTGCACCCTTGTGCCTGAGTGCGCCTTACACCTATGACTACATAGCTTACAAGGAACGCCCTAGGCTGATGGAATGTGAAAAATCAATTTATGCATGGGATTTGCCAAAAGTTTTACTTGTAGGTTGGCACCTAACGCAAAACCCCCTTCCTTTATCTGGGCTTGGGATTGGCTGCAATAAAACCATATAGAACTAAAGACACACAAGGATGTATGTCCAAATTTATCTAAAAGGTCATGGTTCAAAGAAAAAGGAAAAAAACAAAGTCCCAACTAATCATGCTAGCATGATGTGAAGAGGAACTTGCCAAAATCTACAGGTGAATCCACAATTTCCCAAAACAACAAGAATCCTACAGATTTTGGACAGAGAATACTACTGACCATTTCATTTAGGTTTTCAAAGCTCATTTTGGTCTATTTTGAAGAGAAGTTGAAACATCCATCATTCTTGATTTACTACTTTGTAGTTCCTTATATCATGATATGCCTATTACTTGAAAAGCATTACTTCTGCAAGAATCTGATACATAACTAGAAAGAAAAGATCTTTCTGAAATCTGGTCATGATTTTATTCTGAATCATAGTTGCTAATTGTCAATTTAACATCAGTCTATGGAAGGATTGTAAGCATGTCTTGCAAATAAGAATATTATCTGTGTTTTACACGTACACAACCTATATCCTTGGTTCAGAACTCCTTGTCCGGACAAGCTATCAGAATTATTACATGAAGAATGAAAGTGTTACATGATGCAAATGCATGTGTCGATTAATCATGCTTTTGTGAGGGCTTTATGTTTATCTTGAGCAAACACAATCATTCTTGCTTCAAATTGCTAGCAAGGTGAGTCCACAGACATATGTAATTGACTATTACTTATTTGTCTAAAGAACTATTTTACTCATTTTTTTCCTGAAACCATAGCATTACCTTCCAAATACTACAGTGATCAACTGATGTTTCTACTAGCACAGTAGCCTACTTACAAGGGAAGATGTCTATCATGCCTCGGAATATGAGGCAACCATTAAAGAAACAACTCTTCTGTAATACCGCAAATTCACTAGACCACCAGAACACTGTCACAAAAAATGAAAGAAAGAGAAGAATAGATTTCCATAATTTAACAACCTGAAATCAACTGCATTGGTAGGAGGAGCAGGAACCAATCCATATCCAGCGGGCATCACTCTTAGTGGGTCGAACATTGCAGTCCGTAAATGTTCCCCTCGATAACTTGTCTCTCTCCATTGCAAGACCATGCTAAAACCTGAAACAAGAACATCTCCAGGAAATCCAAGAAGCAAGAAGAATGAACCTGCACTTAAATTGGGAATTGGAGACAAGTTCAACAAGCTTGCTGGGAGAGGCTTCAGCATTTAATGGCGTCCTGGTCGCAGTTGCAACTGCCCTTGCAGCCTGTATAAGGAAACATTCATCAATAATTCCAAGGGAATCCTTACAACAGCCACAAAAAACCATTGATGAGCAACCTATTTTTTAAAAAATATGAAAAAAGAAAAAACTATAATAAAAGTGAAGTTGAGTTAAAATTTACATAAACTAAGCTCTTAATCATACATCAAATGCACCAATAGAATCTTCCAAAAAAAAAAAAAAACCAAAATTTAATTTTTTATAAATAAATAAATAACTCACTGAGGAAGAGAGCTTTTGGCTGGTTGAGATTTTGATCTCTTGGGTAAGCAAGTGTAAGCATTAACTGAGCGTAGAAGCTTTGCATCTTGCAATGTCTGTTCCAATCCTTTCTCCATTGCAGGTATAGTAACTTGAAATCTATCCACTTTTACAAACCCTAATTTCTACAATCTGAAACTCCACTTTCTCCCTACAAAATGTAACTGACTATTTCTCTGAGCAAACTTTTTCCACTAATTTCCCTTCGAAATCTAACTCTTAAGCATCTGAATCATTTTCCCCAACAAATCCAGAACAACCAACAGTTATTTTACAAAAACCTAACATTTCAACAGTTAAACCTACGGCCTTCGAAATCCTAATGTATCATTTCCATACAAAATTCCATCATCCTTCAATCTGCACCACTCCAATCAGTGGATTATCAACAGCATTTCTCTAGTCTGGATCCTTAAACCCTAATTTCTTTCAAAACCCTAGATTCGATCAATGGAAGTCGGGCACTGATCTTCCGAATTCGGGCGACTGCCCAACATAAAATTGAAAACTTTATGCTTCAGATTGGGAAAATACTAAAGTGCCAGTGGGGCGCCCGAGTGAAAATTCCTTTAGTGCCAACCATGCGGATCATACTTGTTTGCTGGGGGTCGGTTTGTAGTGGGCCAGCATCAAACTCCATGGATAGAGATTATTGTACGATTTTGAATGTAATTAGATGGATGATCATTTTGTCATCTATATATGTTATCAGAGGTGTCAATTTTGGCCTGCAACTTGCGTGACTCATAATACACGCTTGTTTAACCTGGGTCACAAATCACTGATCACAAACTCGTTGAAAATTTTACCTGTATTATCAATGGGTCGACCTATTAAATCGAAGGAAGAGAGTTGTCAACCTTTCAAGAAAGAGATTTACCACCTTTGTGTTATGTTTTGTTAGATCTAAAAAATCATCCTTTGTGCCAGTATATTTAGCTTTACTATGAAAACTCATGCCAATCCAATAATCCTAGCTATTGATTTTTTTCCTTTTATATTTCAATGGAAGTGATTTAAACAGCAACCAAACAATGTGCTAGGAGCATCTAATAGGGTTAATTTTTTGAATGTATATAATCTAAGAGGTTTACCTTGAGCCATTTGAAAATAACACAATACCAGATTGAGAATTATTAAATCTCAGCATGAAATCTTTTGACTCTTTATTTTTTTTATAAAGCAAGTTAACTAATTGCTAAAGTGGATTATTGGGCTTTACTTTAGTATAACATTTACTATCCATAAAAAGATCATCAAAAGTACTTACTCCTAGTAAGTATACGCAATCAAGAGGAGAGGAAGGGTAGATACCCATTTTTCCATGCACTGTAATTTTTATTAAGGATATAATATGTTCATAATATCAAGAATATCATAAATAAGGTAGAACTCAAATTTTATGCTTATTGAATAGTTGTAGCCTATGGTTTTTTTGAAAAGAATTATAATCATCCATTTTTCAAAGATCCAAAACAAATAGTTAAGATCGTCCAAATGCATTGACTTTATATTGGTTTAGTAGTTTTGACAATCAGAACATAATGAATGGCTTAGATTTACTAAAAATGAAGATGCTTAATTACTGTTAATAATTGCTGACTGGGAATATCCCCAAACACGGGAACCTACCTACCAGTTGTAAAAGGGTTGGATGCCGGTTGACAATTTATGACCTGCGGGAGTTTGACGCACATCGTGCCGAACTCGCCTGCTTGGCAACTCTACATGATCTTATGTAATTACACTAAATCGTCTGTGTATGATCAAGATGAGACCTGATCGTGTGGGCAGTACTCTCTCGATCTAGCGTGACCTCCTTCCTTTCTAGCTAACATGAGTAAATGACTAACTGTCAACACCGTTTCAGCCGTAGACATGGATAAAAGTTAGTAATAAGCCATTGGATTAGCAGATCTTGACCATTGGACGTAACTAGCATGGCCTTAAGTCTCACCGGCCATGGACATCCTTGGCATTGGGTGAGAATACATCTTACCTATTAGATGAGGCGTCCGTTATTTGTACGCACAGCCCACTCTTCGGCAAGCTATAACCACCTTCTGAAAGATCCAAACAATTCACAATTTTGGCTTTTGGCACAACCTAGATGAGCTATACACAGTAAATCTCATGCATTGAATGATCATATACAGCTCCTTGAGTTTTAAAAGTTTCAAATCGGATAGTAAACAGTCTTAACGTCCATCTATTTAACTTAAAATGCATATGAAATAGGCTTTAAGCATTCAATGGTCTTGAAATTTGACATCCAACCTATCTAAGGCAATCCAAGCCCGAGCAAGATAACGCCCTTGTATCTTTCAAAACGTATTCACCATTCATGAAAGAGTCAAGCGCCGATTCCTTCAAACGCCCTTGGGCGCCCAGTCTCACCAGGACTCCTTGAACATTATTTCCAGTTTACACATATCTATGACATCTTCCCTGTATCAATTAAGTAAACCCTAGCACATGGTTGGTGCAAATCTGATTTACCATTTTATCACGTTCTCAACAGAAAACCAATTGGATCAGGATTGTGTTTGGGACGCAGACCGTTTTCAGACAAAAATGCAACAGAAAGTGATCCTGGCAGCAGTTCTGAATGCCCCTCCTAGCTCTATGTGAAAATCACCTAATGAGTTTTCGAATAATCATAGTTTCCAATCAGAGTTGTCCCCAAGTGCCAAGTTAATTGCTGTTTAAACAGCCTCAAGCCCTTTATAGGAGCATCTGATGATAGATTCACATATTAACTGCATAAAAGGGCAGCTCAGTGCACAAAGCTCCTGCGTATGTAGGATCCAAGGAAGGGGCAGACCTCAAGGTCACACAACAACAACTCTGTGTTACACTAAGGCTCCCTTCTACACATTAACTGCTTACCTCCTTTCGGCTATGGCCTATGTATGTTTCAGCTTAAGTTGAAAGAGAGCACGGATGAGAGATATAGAGCAGAGTAAACAAATGCGACATAAATAGAAGCATTGGCAAGAAACTACAATTCCTTGCTAAACATGTTCTTATTACAACTCAAATGAATGGACGTAATGTTTCCATGACCAGTAGCAGGTAATGCTTTCTTTCGTATCTCATAAAATTTAAAAATTAGCAGCTGATCAAACGGCTTCAGAGGCAAGTCCATGACACATCCAAGTAACAAGTGGTCAGTCAGCAAAAGTATCAGCAAGCCTGTTTAATCAGGTTCTATATGTCAGCGAGATTTCATGGACAATATTTAAACCTCCTTTGAAAAATGACTTTGTGGGTCACCGCAGACGACGAACAGCCACGTTGAGCGAATGTCTACTGCTCTTCACATCTCAAATCACCACCACATGGAGAACAAAATGGCACCCGGGCGGGTAACATCAGTCAGAATCATATCTCTTAATCTCTCACACATAACCGCTCTGTGGCCAATAAGAATTAAGTAGAAATGCTTAGATCAAGCACTAAGGCTGATTGCCTCAAAATTTGGAGATAGTAGATAACTTACGGTAATTCTTAAGTTTAAGACAATTAAAAGAACGCAGATCAATATTGCATTTTTGTCAATGATTTTATGCGGGTCATAGGGACAGAGATAGCCCTTGTTATGCAAGTAATTGCTAACAAGTCCACTAAATTCATGTGCTGGTCATTCATGTTATATTACTAGTTGAACAACAAACAGACCTGAGTCTAAGCAATCAAACCAAAGATGGAAAGAGGTCTCTTACTTAAGTATTCGTAGGCCAATACCATTGAGGTTCCCCAGGATGACATGCTGACAAGCCTTGGCCCTAGCCCTCTGTATAAACCCTTCCACCCATCTTCAACAATCAACCTTCTGATGACTTGCCTTGTCTTTTCTCTTCTTTCATGTTCAATAACCTGCAATATTCAAAAAATAAATTTGAAGTGGAAATCCAGCAAGCTGTGAAAATAGTAACTTTAGACCTAACTCTTACGACATATATTGATAACCCATGCTGCTATGCATTCTTGCTGCAAATTTAGGGAAAACACGAAGCATTTCAAACTTCAGCTACAGACAAACTGAAACTGTAAATGAGACACAAGCACCTTCTAGTTCAGATTAATGCTCAACAAACTCTTCCTGCTTACTGCAGTAGGAAACAGAAAAGATAGATATGAATATGCTTAGAAGCTGGAGACTACAAAGGGCAGGCCAGTGCATGAAGCTCCTACCTATGCAGGGTCTGAGGAAGGAACAGACTACAAAGGGTCTATAGTACATAGCCTTACCTTGCATTTTTGCAAGAGGATGTTTACACGCCTTGAACCTGTGACCTTCAGGTCACATGGCGACAACTCAACTGTTGTGCCAAGGTTCAAAAGTTAGAGACTGTGACACAATCAAATAAGACCGGAAATATGAAAGCAAGTTTCCATTAGATCTCAAGAACATTACCTGAAGTCGGGTCTTAATAGTATCCAAAGGCATTGTGATGCAGGACGCAATTGCACCAGCGATAATTCCTCCACTTGCTTGCACTGCCACTATCACCGATTGGCTAGGGCCATATTCCTTCTGATCACTGCCATAGTCTAAAAGCCTGCCCAAAATATCCAACAGGAAAGATTGAAAACTTTAGAAACTGTCACATTTTTATAAAAATAAAAATCATAGGAAACACTGTCTAATTTCTCAGACAGAAAAATGTTAAGCTCCAACCTCAGAACCTTAAAATCAAATGACAGGATGCAGCATATGGAAGCTGTAGGTTAAAAACCCACTTGGCCATGAAAACCACCATGATATCAACATCCATTTGCAGTTTCCTACTGCTTTAGTGTAGATTAAAACTGGAAACACTCTGCAAAACCATAACAGCAAACTATCATCCCTGACTCTATGGGTCTTCTAACCAAGCTGTCCTGAACTAAGTAAGACATTAGTCTACTTTAGTAATAACAACCTGATTTTCCAAACTGATTCAACTATTCCATATGTTCTGTAGCTTTTCCATTAATAGCCATATCAACATTATTATGATGGCACACAATACAGGATAAGGTTATAAAACAGCATACCCATTGGAATGCACAAACCTTCAAAGACAGATCTGAGACAGCATTTGCGTAGGAAATTAGTTGGATGTATGACTGAGTTACTAATCGATTTTAGTGCCAAGTAAAGGTTTAGTTAGCAGCCACAGTATTTACCCTAGGGTTCAGAAACCACCATGAGAAAGAAGAAATCTTGACTGGATATAAACCAGTTATGTACTACAGCTACAAAGTGTATTTAGGAATAGAAATAGAATTAGGACAACAAGGTTCCTTGCACTCTGACCTACCAAGGAAAAAAAAACAGTTGCACGCACTCGGCAAAACCTATTAAGGTACTTCTGGGGAATGTTATAAGTGGCCTTCCATTACCAAGCAAAATTGGATAAAATCAACAGCCACCCATTACAAAGGAAGATTGGATAATATTTATTACTTATGTTGGAAGAGAAAACCGTTTTTCTCATTTCTCAGGTTCGCAGATATCTAAAATATAGAGCAATATGTTCCTTTCCCTTTTTGTTTTCTTCTGTTTTTTGTCATTTTTGTCAGTCCTTAGTTAAGCCGGGACTTAACCCACAATCTGAAGGTGAGTCTCTGTGCCTCAACCACAAGCTGCAGGGTAAACCCTATCCTTTCTGATGCAGGTAATTTCCAGAAAAACATCAGGATATTTCAGAGCCTAGACAACTGCATTTTGTTTGCAGGAATAGTAACAGAAGCCAAGCCACTAACAGAGACAGTTGGATTGGTCATTGATCCAATATCGGCGGAAACATTTGCGTCATTGACAGAGAGGTTTTGGGAGATTAGTTAGGACTAGAGGAAATTAAGATAGGATCAACTGAAACTTTGCCATTTCTTTTGGTTGACTTGCATATAATTCTCCATGTAATCTAGTTAGATTTATAAAAGGGGCAGCCCCAGTGCACGAAGCTCCTGCCTATGTAGGGTCTAGAGCAAGGGCCTAAAGTACACAGCCTTACCTTGCATTTGCAAGAGGCTGTTTCCACGCCTTGAACCCGTGACCTCAAGGTCACATGACGACAACTTTTAGTGTTGCGCCAAGGCTCAATCTAGTTAGAAAAGAAAAAACAAAGGAGATACATATTGATGGAAAGCCTTCTTTCCCCATATGATTCAACATCACGTGGGAACCTTCTGAAACATATACAAAAATGGAAAAAGCAATTCAAGCTAGGATAGAAAGGTCTCATACTTCCAGATGAACCGTTGGCTGGAACCATAGCTTGCCCACCACACAGCACTTGATGGCGAATAGGTCATAACTGAGAAGCCAAACCCTCTATATAATCCTCGAATGCCATCAGACTTAAGAACTTTACGAGCAACATCCAGTCCACCATTGTACTTTGCATAACCTGAGTATCCTTGCACCATCAGTTTTTGGCTAACCTAACACAGAACATTTAAATTATAGATCAGATTTGGAAGGCGGAATTGATGGGTCTCTGATACGTGCAGCTCCTTGATATAGATTCAACTTTTGAATTGATAATTGAACATAATAGTAGAAGAAGAAGCAATTTATTTTTTTCTGGTTTGTCTGAGTTATTCGACAGCAGACTACTATTATTTACTCTGTGTACAGATACTGTACAACAAAAGCAGATGCAACAGCAATTGATCCCTACCAGCAACTGGATGTTGCAAAACATATAAGATGATAAGCAGATAATGTATCAGTGACCTCTAATAGTTGTATTTTTATTTAGCCAGAGGTGTACAAGTAGACTAACATTATGTCATCAAACCAACAGGACAAGAGGACCCAACAAAGTAGCAATTGCCAAATATTGCAACGGTAGCCACAGATCATAGCCGATGGAATATGAATGGTCTAGTATTGTCACTTTGTGCATATATGTTGCAACAAAGCATATACAGAAACAAAAGACCCAAATTAGGAGCAGATAATGCAAGTCAAAGAGGCCGATAAGCAGATAATATAGTAACTTCTTGCTTTTGTCTTCTAATTAAGCTTCAGAAGCATACAAGTATACCAGCACAATCATGAAGTCAGGAAAACAAATGGAATAAGAATGTCAGGGACAGCAACAATGTAGTTGCAAATATTGCCATATTTTATTTGCTGTGACTGGTGAAAACCTTTCCCTTTCAACTACTTATTTGCAGAAAATGAGAGCACAAAAGAATTTAGGCGGATTTGGGAATTAAGCAATTCTCCGAAACTCCACAAGATGTGTATGAAGAAAAAACACTATTTGGAACTCAAATGATAAAATTACATGTATGGGCAATTGTGGACTCAGCAGTGGTCTTTACAAAAATCGTGGTAGAACCAGTTGTAAGCAGGAGCGATAGGAAACTCAGAAAGTAATGGGGGAGAAAGATTAGCCAGTTGGAATGGCACGTCAAGTAGAAGATTCTCTGTACTAAGTATGGGGAAGAAATTTGCCATCCAACTTGGCACCCATTTCCTCATCTCAAACCATAGGTTATCAAGCATTTATGAATGTTATTCTTTTCATGTACCTATCAACAGGTTGTCCAAATCCATGTCCTGCTGGCACTGCATAGCAATGAACATCATGCAAATCAATCAGATCAAAATTGTTCTGCTGCATGTATGTAGAATATATTTTCTCATAAAAGGTTGATGATCAAATCGAGGAAATATTCTTCAAGCACAAAGCGTAGATTCAAAACCATACTGTATCCCTCAAAATCAAAAGGATAAGTACAACCATGGCACTTCAAGTCTTCTGCAGTTTTTACTGATTTAAGAAAGCACGCATAAATCAAAATGCTTGTCATCATGTGACCTTGAGATCATGGGTTCAAAGCGTGGAAACAGCCTCTTACAAAATGCAAGGTAAGGCTGTGTACTATTGACCCTTGTAGTCCGTCCCTTCCTTGGACCCTGCATACATAGGAGCTTCATGCACGAGGGCTGCCCTTACATAAATCAAAATGCTTATCGAGAAAACATTCAGCATACCACATCAAGAGGAACAAATACGGCCTGAGCCATAAGTGACGATGTCATGCCAGCAATGCCATTTGCTATGGCAGCCTGTGTAGGTTCAGAGAGATTAAATTTCTCTATTGATCCGAAAGCTGCCACCTTTGTGGTCTCCAGAGAAGTAAGAAAGATAATTCTAGCAGGAATCGCACCGAATATGACTGTGCCAAACCCTCTATACAGACCAGGAAAACCATCTGTTCTTAGTATGCCTTTGGCAACAGGGAGTGCATTTTTCTCGACAGCATCTTTTGTAGCAACTTGCAGCCTAGTCTTTATAACAGAGATGGGGTACAAGGCCAAAGTAACACCAGTAAAGAGGCCAGCTCCTATTACATAAAATTTAGTTTTGTCAAGCCTGCATGAATCACAAATAGTATAAGAATAGAAACTTCAGTTGAAAAATTAAATAGCATAGCCACAAGCATTAAAAATTCAAACCATATAGATCCAATTTATTCAAATGGAAATTTATTAACAAGAAGCAGAACAACTTCATATTTTGAGCACTAAGTCATCATTTGGTAATGTTACAACCGGTTATGAAGTTCAGCCCCCTAAATACCCAAGTAATTGCTCACTTACAAGAATGTAAACACTGAATCACTGTCCATGCTCCAACAAGAAATCACACAGTTTAGTAGGATATAAAAGCATTTCTTCTTTGACTTTTTAACCTTCAAATATAAAAAAATGCTACTGGTTTGAAAAGTAATGGCTAGAAGAAGCTTTTACTCTTGGCAACTTGCTTCTTAAGCTTAAAGGTAAACCAAAAGTCAATGTTTCAATTGAAACAGCTGAAACATTCTAGAGAGAATCAATGTAACCAATCAGAGTCCTTAAAGAAAACCCCTGCAGACCACGAAACCAAAACAAAATCTCTGTGACAATCAATGTAATATGGGAATGCCAAGCTTTTCTCCAGGACCATAGGTTGGTCATGGACATGGCAAAATTAGCCTACTACCCATCAGAATTCTTAAATAAAACCCCTTTCTGGTGACATTTTAGAGTCAAGCTTCCTTGTAGCATTCTTAAGCATTCAAAAACCTTATTCCATGACTTTGAAACAGGGAAAGATACAGCATTATGCAATAACTATGACCTTTAGGCAAAATATTAACTCGAACCCCATATACAAGATTCTACCTTTTCCTTCAAAAGAAAAAAAAAAAAAAATCGCGTATACATGATGCACCCTCAGAGAGGCCTGCTGATGCAATTCCTAATTATTTCAATATGTCATCTATGTCCAAACTATTGACGATTTTATGAATTCTTCATTTAGTCAAAAGACTAATGTTATTTCACATGGATGATGAATAGCAACTGGCAAGCCCAAACAACTGAGAAAAGCATGCATTACAATCCTTTTGTACTGCATAGAAGCACACGGATACATCACACCGAAAATCTTATCCAAATAGAAACAAATACAATCAAGCAATGGATGATCATAAACATAAAATAAAATGAAAACAAAAGATCTCCTAAAATAACAAGAATCCAACAGATAATTCATTTCAAAACAAGTAAACCAAACATTAACTGAAAACAGATTCATCCAAATGAAGACAAGTGGCAAATTCAAACAACAATGCGACAAAATTACTTGTCCCAATTAATTTCTTCTTGACCGAAAGATTGAGCTCCAGGACGAGATGACTCCATCGACGAATTCAGTAGATGACAAACAGGCAGTGGTGATTCTAGTGAAAACCCCTTCAAGGACTAAGATCCATTTGGTGAAAATCTCAGCTCGGACAGTTTTCAGGGACGTGACAGACTGAAAATCCGGAAAACAGAGTGTCGGGAATTGAAAATGGGGAGAAACCCAGATGCCTCCTTGCAAATAATTTGCTTAGAGAGCAAATGAAGACATCTCAAGTTGGATTCGACAGCGTAGGGTTGAATTCTTGGAGGCAGCTTCTAAGTTTCTGTATTTCCTTTGGCACCAAGTTGCTCCGTGCAAGCGAAGAATAGGTAAAATGTTTTGTTGAATCTGACCAAGGGAATGATTACCTTTACATCAAAATATACCGGTCACTGATGGTCCCACCGTGACATTAGGTCATTAAGCGGACTATTGAAATGTAGTTCAATGGTCCTGATTCCGAACTAAGTAACAATTCACATGTTCAATTTAAAATTATAAGACTAATTAGATAAGTAACGGTCAGGATCTGACAGTCTAGCATGACACTCACCTTTCTGGTCCGGTATGAGGAAAGGAAATGTATTGTGATTGAGACTGCTGAGCTTGTAGACCATAAAAGGGCGAATCGCATGGTTCTGTTCCAGCGGATATCTAATCCCATTTGGCATGAAGAGGGCCCACCTCTGGATGAGACGGAGTAGCTAATTAACAGAAGAATAGATGATTCTAACAGCCTCAAAACTATGCTTTTGGGAGTTAAATCTAAACAGTTGTTTATTCAAAAATTGTAACGGTAGCTTCATGAAATAAACATTATATATTTAATATGTAGAATCATCCAATCTGCCCATCTTTTGCAGTTATGCACGGATGGGCAAAGAGATGAATGGGACGCTTTTATAGAATGTCAGTATTCGTCTGGTAGGAGAGCTGAAATGAAGATGATGATGATGATGATTATTATTTTTTTTTTAATTTATTTTTTTTTTTTTATTACGTTACAGATAAACCTATGCAAAGCGCGAAGCCTTAAACCCTAGTCATCCAAGTTAGAGGCTCCTCTTAGCCTGCTATGCTAGAAGGCTTTGGAGCCAAAACCTGAAATTAATTATTAAAAAAAAACAAAAACAAAACCCTAAGGGTAGTGGTATCACCTGATCAAGAAAGGTTGTGGTATCAACAGCGGTGGACAAGAAGCATATAAGCCAATATAACCCTATGGTTAGGTTAAGGTACCTTTACGAGTTCAAGGTAGTGCGTCATATTGCTTGAGGGTGTGTAGGTAAGGCCATTTATACATTGAGCTAGGTGTCCAGAAGATGCGTTGAGGAAGAGTGTATATTAAGTGTGTTAGTTACCACTTCAAAAAACAACAACAATGGATACGAGTGAAAGGTTGGAGATGTTCATGGCTCTCCACATGGGTATGATTCTACTTTAATCAGATGTTCTAGATGCCAAAACTCAAATATGTTAAAATTTTCTAAGGTCTTCATTTGTGGGCCTTTTTATGGTAGTAAAATGGAAGTAAGAGGGATTTTAGTTTTACACCATTCATTATATGACCACAAGGAGGCCCAAAAATGAAGGCCTTAGATATTCTCATGAGAAATGAGTTTTGGTACTAAGAGCATTTAATTGAGGCCAAATCAGATGAATGTCTTTGATAGATAAAAAAAAGAAAAGTGCACTCAAAAACCATTTTTCTTCAATATATATATATCAATGCATACATACTTATGGAAGAAATTAGAAAGAGAGAAGGCAGTATCTATTGGCCTTTCCTTTTTGAAAAAAACCATTAATATCTTCTTAAGAAGAGAAAGGGGAGATTTTTAGTCTTTCCAAAATGTATTAATAGCTAACACAAAGTGAGAAAGAAAATGATAAATGTTATTGTTGAAAATTGAAACCATTGTACAATTATAGCTTAAACAATAATATAGTTCTTTCTAGATGGCTAAACCATAGTATAATTACTTCCTAAATGGGTCAATGGTCAACCCAAGGAGTTTCCTTTATATATAGTATAGATAAACTGGTTTAGAGTCTCTAGAGAAAATTTGACATATAAATGTAGTTGGTTGAACTTTAGTTATTTTAGGGATGGTGTTCAATCTTGATTATTCATCATGTGAACATTGATATTAGGCGGCTGTTAATCAAAGTGAAGAAGCATGGGATGGTCACCAATGTCAAATTTTGCTTAGGAAGACACAATTGACAGAAATTGCTTTCTATTAATAAAATCATAAATGAAAATCCAGTCATTGATGAGTAGTATAGTAGCATATATATCAAATATGCTATCCTAATTAATCTAGAAATCCTCTTAAATTAATATCTAATAAATTAATTATCCTGCTAATCTAATACAAAAGTGTTCAATCTCAACTTGGACCCATATGCTAAATTGATAAACTTCATAAATAATAAGATAAGAAATTTTAAGAATTTTCTTAAGGGTCTACTAATTCCATAAATTGATATTCCTTAGTTGAAGCACCTCTTTTCATAAGAGAGGAAAAAACAATTAGAGAAGCAGAAAAGAGAGAGGAGATTATAGAGAAAAAAGCAATCACATTCTATTAGAGAGAAAATTAAAAAGAAGAGATATTTTTTTGTTTATTAAAAAGATCATTATAAATGAGACGTATTGTTTATTATTTGATTGAAAATTGAAAAAAGTAGGAGAAAAAATAGAAAAATACAAAGGCAAGGGAGGATTTATAGAAGAAACATGAAAAGTTTATAGTTCTTCAAAAAAAAAAATTTAGAGAAAGCACAAAAGACATTCAAAGAAAAAGTAAAAAAGATAGACCCACTAAATTAATAAAAATTATCAACATCCTATGCATATTTATTTGAGAGGGTTATTTGAAAATAAAGCTCTACTAAATTCAATAGAAAACCTTCGGTCCTAAGACTATTAATTTAAAGGAGTTTTATTGTAGTTATTTATCCTTACAATGTCTGCAACTTATTATGGTTCACTATTTACAAGAGAAATGATTAAAAGAGCTAATTATTCTTCACTTGCAACCGGACATGAGATGATGAGAGGATTTCCTTAATTTAGTCAATTTTGTCGGACGTGTGCCATGGACTAGAAGAGTCATATTTGAGCCTTCGAATCAGCCTCAATAATAAGGGGTTGGAATTTATACTCATTCCATACCTTTGAACAGCCAATATACTTCTGCTTCTTGAGCATTCATACTGCCAAGTTAACCAGAGAACTCAAATATAGTGTTAGATTCTGCATCTCTTAGCTGCCGCCTGTATCCAGCTAGGTTGACAATCAGCAAAATACGCCCCATCAGGATTGAGTTTGAAACTGTCCTGGCGGTTTCCAATCAGACATTAACTTTGGTTTGTTGCAAACCAAATTAATTACTTCAATCCATTTTCTCTGCAATTCTTCCAAAGTAATTCCTTTAAAATCCTTATGAGTAACAGCCCATCTACATATCAATCTCTCAATCGAATGGATAATAATATGCACCGGCCTCTTGGAGTTTCTAAAGACTCCGTTAGTCTACTCGAGCCAAATAGTCCACCCAATAACTTGCAAACTGGGGAAGTAGACCACTTTGAATCTTCTTCTAGCTTTGCATAATGTCCGTTGGTCTAATCAATCATCAAAATGGCTTGACATCCACCAAGACATCCCAAATCTATTAAGTATCCACCTCCATTTCTGTTGAGCATACGAGTAAATAAACCACACATGGTCCCTAGTCTCGCATGCATTGTTGAATAGCAAAAGCATAGATGGTTCATTCGATCCCCTTTCATGAGTTTCCTGAAGGTCAGAACCTTATTCTAGGCAAAGGTCCAACAGAAACATGCCACCCTTTTACTTTGATGTAAAGGGCCTCTTATAAAACAGAAAATTATGAATATCCGTTTACCTTAGCTTATAATTTTAGCATTCAGTTTTATCTTCAACATGAGTTCTGATACTTGGGAATTTGGGCTCCATTTATACTTTAGATCTCACCTTATCCTTGGTTCTAAGCAGGGGATCAGATTTTGATCACGAAATACCGGCCTCATTTGTACTTGACAATATGCCAATTGCCACGTAGTTGTGCAGTCGCCCATTTTTGTATGAGCGGGCCACATTGGATGATCTAGCCCATTCATTTGTATTACTCCAACTTCTAGTATTGAGTTTCATCGTGAGTCAAACTAGTATTCTGGCACCTAAAGAAATTGGGTGCCACTTCACTTTTGGCTCCAGCTTGGGGCTCTGTCTGTACCTTTTGCTCTATCTCGTCTAACTGTAGCGATAACGAAGGAATGCTAGGGTAGAGTGCCATAATATGGCAAGTTGCTGTGTAAAGTCACACACTTTTGCATGAATGAGCCCACCATACTCATTCATTTGATTACACTAGCTGATGTCTCGTAAACTAAGAATTAGGATGACTGAGTGATTAGAGTGTCCTATTAATAGGGTTTTTCTGTCATTGAATGTAGACCGTTCTGTACGTGAAGTTTCAACAGTCCTCTTCAAGTCATCCGAAGCATAGTTACCAAATGCTAGTTAGGGGTGGGAAACGCGTCTTTCCAAAAACGCGTTTCCCGTACGTGTACGAAACGCAAAATGAAACAGATGGAAAACTTATGGGAAAATCGTATAAAACGTTTGGAAACACACAAAAAACGTGAAGTCCTCCAAAGAGAGAGATAATCTCGGCCATGGTTTCTTCGCTTTTTCTCTTTATTTTTTGGGCTTCTCTTTTTGCTGTGTCAAAGAGACGTTGATTACACATTGATTTTGACCAGGAATGACTTGAGCAACCCAAGTAGTTTTAAGAAGACTCATTGTGATGCCACTGATTTTGACCAGGAATGAGTTGGGCTAACTTAATGTTGTACCATTGTGATAAGAGGATTGATCCTCGTGTCCAACCATTGTTTCTATAATCTAACACTAGCTAGATCGTTTGCTTGCCATGTACTAGTTTAATTTATCTTTTAATAATTTTATATATTTATTAGGTGATGTTATTATCTCTCTCTCATATTAGTGATATTTGCTCTTTTAACTATCCATTTTACAACCCATAAGTTCAAAGGTTAAAATCATTGGATAGGAATAAATAAGCCGTTGTTTTAGCGTTTCTTGTTTCATAAAAAAAAAAAAATTGGGACATTTCATTATTTTAAAACTCGAATTTGTTTTGCATTCATGTAACTACGATCAAAAGTATAACTTTTTACATGTTAGAGTCATTAGATCTACACGTAGTTTTGACTACTAGACATTCAAAATCAAAAGTAATCAGCAAATAGGTTAGATTATCCAAGAGTGAGTCCACTCGTATAAAAAGTTAGACCCAATTAAGTATTGACAACCCACTTTAGAATAAAAATCCATTACCAAAAACTCTTGGGTAAAAGAATATGCTTTAGAAGAGGAATGCTACACTAACCCACTCTGAGGTGTGATCTAGTGATCACATTTTGTAGTACCCACCCTTGCATGATCAAAATAGTTCATCTTATTCCTCTAACTTTAGTTTTCTTACAAATAAAAAATCATATGATATAGATTATTCTAACTGCTAAGAAAATATGTATCATTTTTAAAGTTTCTAGATTATCTGTTCCTAAGCATGCTTTGGTCAATTTTTTTTAGATACTAGAATCATCCAAATCACATGCCTTTTCATAAGATATATAAATATGGAGAAATGAAATGAACAGGTCACATCATTCAAATGTAGGCTCCATAAAATGTGGTCTCTAGGCTGCAAAATAGAAATTTACAAAACTAGATTTGAGGTGACACTTTTTCTTTACTAGAGAGATTTCAAATATATATTTTAAAGAAATTTCAAAAACTTTCATACCCTTTTGCTATTAAAAAAGAAAAGAAAAAAAAAAAAGAATTGTATTGAGTTTGCTAAAATGGGGAGTACAATAGAATTCCCTCTAAAGGAGGGAAGTCAGTCTCATTTGTCTACTTTGGGATGGGTATACGTCAATGCCCCAAAAATGTTCTCCTTATTATTTATTTTGAGGAATGCATTAGTACAGCGAAACAATATCGCAAGTAGCTATCTAGTGCGGGCCTTCTTCGACGCTTCCTTCCATCGATGATGGTCCCCCACGTTCACTACGTGGTGTTTTTCACTTTGGTTCTTGCTGTCAGATTCATTGTACCTCCGCCGAGTTGTCATCAGCGATTCCAAATATTGCTTAAATTCTACATGTCAATTTCACTATCCATTTAGTCGTGATAGATTGAGCATCAAATGACCTTTTCCTCAAGGTAGTTTCAGTATCCATTTGGTCTCGATAGATTGAGCATCAAATGACCTTTTCCTCAATAGTGTACCAAAAGAAAGGTTCAGCTGGCCAATGGAGAGTAAACCTAGCCATTCAATCTAAATTCAGGACATTACTACAGAAAATGTCCAAATTCAGCACTTGTTTCGTGATCTTGGCCCTTGGGTAACAATTGATTCCTGGCAATGATGATAAGACAGCCTACAAACAACATATTAAATTTATGGATATAGTTGGATGGCACACTTGGTTGTGTGCATATTAGTTTCTTCTATTTTATTAGCAATGGTGTAAACCTAGTTAGTAGGTACTTGCCCTTTACCTTATAAGTTAATCTTCGTTTGACATAGTGAAATGGGGACATGCACATGCACACAATGGAGAGAGAGAAGTCATTCGCCACCTCAAAGATGGATGGGTACCAAAAGTCTTATCTTTTGGTGACCTCTAAGAGCCTTACTTTAGTTCTTTTGGTGGTCCAGAAATAGATTTTGTTTTAAGGAGAAAGAGAGCTTTCAGTTTTCATCATCAGTTTTCCAGCCACAAAGGCCTTAAAAGAGGATAGTTTTTGCAATTCCCATCTTGGTGAACAGTGAATTAAATGAATAGATTGGGTCACTCAATAAAATGACAGAAAGGGGCCTGCGTGTATTACAGTATACCGGGGGTGCAGTGGTTGTCAAATTTTACGTATTTTCGTGAAAGTTGGTTTTGATGGACAATGACGTTTTGCTATGATAAACAATTTATTTTAACATGGATATTTACTCACAAGTTTTTGTTGTTGTTGGGATTAGCATAGTTTTGTCTGGTCGTCATTTTCTTTATATTCATGGTAAAATATAGAATTCTATGAAATTTCAAGTAATATTAAATAATAAACAGATAACAAATAGAATTAAAGTTGGCATGCTCATAATAAATAAAATAATATTATTAAATGGGTTTGGTTTTGAGTTTTTCTTTGGGCTTTTCTTTGTTATTTTTTGGGCCATTAGAAAGTACTGATTGTTTGGCACCAATTTCCTAGTGTGGGCCATTGGCAAAAGCTGATTTGATAGTACAAATGAGATGCTTATAAGCCTCTAGTATGAGGTTCTACACCATTAATTCTTAAGGTTATATCGTATCTCTAACATTCGTGTTATAGCAAGAAAAGTAGAATGAGACACTACCCTTTTTTTAGCTCAAACCACATGCCTTTGGCTTCTCAGAGTAAATTATCCACAAGTTAACAAAGCACAAGTTTGTCAACACAATTTGTGGAAAGTACTTCAAGTTTGTTTCTAACTCCACTACTACTAGTCCAAGCTCCAACAACAAGGAGGAGGATTTTATGTTAGGTGCTAGCCAGCAAGTAAAACTTTTTGAAGAAGGTGAAGATGATTTCAATATTTTCTCTTTTTACTTACAAATAAATCAATCATTTGACATTCCCTTATGCTCGGGCATTCCCTATAAGCAACGTACTACATTGGATCCAAGGTGCAGTAAAAAATGGGTGAGGGGTGTTAGGGCATTTTCAGGAAGTAGTGCACCACATCAGATCTCGAGTATAGTAAAAAATGGGCAAGGGTTGCTACAACATTCTCTTAGAAGCAACGCTCTACATCAGAACTCAGGTATAGCAGAAAGTAGACATAGGTTCATGTCATGGGAATCGAGAAGTACATGGGTAAAAAGGTTAGCTCATGAGGATAAGATTCATATCTCTACATGGAATATAGGTACATTGATAGGTAAGAGTCTAGAGTTAGTAAATATGATGAAACATAGGAGAGCCGACATCGCTTGTATCCAAGAAACCAAGCGGAAAGGGGCTAAAACTAGAGAAATCAATAGGTATAAACTATGGTACATAGGAAAGGATATTAACATGAATGATGTAGGGATATTGGTGAATGAATAATTATAGGATAGAGTTGTAGTTGTTAAAAGAACTAGTGATATAATTATGATAATAAAACTTGTTCTAGGAGGGAAGATCATAAACATTATAGGTACATATGCACCACAAGTAGGGTTAGAAGATAGAATCAAGAGACAATTTTAGGAAGATATAAAGGGAGTCATGTAAGAAATTTCCAACATAGAGGGGACATTTCTAGGAATAGACTTAAATGGTCATGTAAAAAAAGAAAATGATATGATAGGATACATTGAGGGTATCATATTGGAGAACAAAATGAGATGGAGGAAGCTATCCTTACTTTTGCTTTATCATATAACCTGTCTTGACAAAACACATTCTTTAAGCCTTTAAAATTGGACTTTATAAATCCAAATAGGCTTTTCTATACCTAAGAATACCAAAAGATTAGTGTGTAAGCAATTGTAAGGTGATATCCTATGAGAGTTTAGCCTCACAACATTGGTTAATTGTTATGGATATCTACATTAAAGGACGAAAAAAATGATATGAACTTAATAGGTGTCCAAAAAATAAGTGGTAGAACTTAAAAGAGAAGAGAATAACATAACTCGCAAACAAGTTATTGTCAGAAGGAATTAGAACAATGAAATAGAAGTAAATACCATGTGGATTAATATGCAAGTGAAACCCAAAAGAGGATCAAGAGAAAAGAGGACTTGAATAATGGGAACTAATTAAGGAAAAAGAGGCCTAAAACTAGCTCCAAAAATCAACTAAAAATATGAAAATCAAGGAAAGGAAGCAAGAGATTTAAGAAACTATTCTCTTAGCTATCACTAGCAGAGAAGAAGTAAGTTTGGTCTTGAAAGATTAAGTAAGAAAAACAAGAGCGATGGAGCAAATATTCAAAGGAAAAAACAAAGAAGAGGTTTATGAAATTGAAGAACAAAACAAGTGCAAACTAAGTAATGTAAGTAATGAATGAAAGCAAAGTACTAACTTAGAATTAAAGTACAAAAGCAAAGTACTTGAGGAATCCAAGAGAAAGCAGCCCAAAAGAAAACCAAATTCCAAAGCTCCAAGGATCACCAAGATAGATTGCTTCTTTTAAGGATTTAGAGCAAGCCCCGTACTTGAATTTCACATGGAATCCATGGGGATTATATAGATTTTTTTATTTCCACTTTGGTGAGATCTTGTCTTGGGAAGAAAAGAGATATTTAGAACTAGGACTTAGGTAGGAAAGTTAGGCGGATATTAGGGATATGGGATTAGCAAGTTAGGTGAGATGGCATGATGGAAGTAGAAGGGAGAGGTGCCATTTTTTTAGGATGGTGGCACGGAGTTCCTGCCTTCTAAGTATGTGGTATGGTGGAATTAGGAAAGAAAGAAAAAAGTGTAAGAGAAAAAAATATAGAACATGGGGGAAAAATAGGAATTTGAGGTGTTTTGAGGGTGAAATAGAATTAGAAGTTTCCCATTTAAGAAGTCAACCTAGGTGACAACTAAGCAAGGGAGAGGTGCCACTTTTTTAGGAGGTGCCTCCCTCCTTAAGTAAAATGGATATAGAAAGTGGGATTTCTCTCTTGATTGGTCCACCTATGCATGAAAATCTTGCCATATACAAATCTCCCTCAAAATCTTCTAATTATCCCTTGAAAATTACACTTTTAGCATATGATAATTACACAAAGTAGTGCTCCAATTGTGTCATGTGGCTTGACTCTCATGGCTTATTAGCTCACTTTGATGGTTCATTCCTTGGCAGCTTGAATGACTAAGTTCTTTGGCTTCAAAGCCTGAATGGTTTGGCTTCTTTAGGTTTCCTTGTTAGAATTGGAAACCTTGTGCATGGCTCTACTTCTCATGCAAAGGTGGTGGCATTACATGGCTTTTTGCATAGGTCAATTTTGAGCATCTTTGGATCTTCCAATTACTTTTTTGCTTGTCTTAAAGATGACCATGAATCTTGATTGAGCTTTTAAATTTAGGCCTTTGGTCCTCTTTTGATGTTGATCTTTAAATCTTATCTTTCTTGATCTCGGCCATTGGATCATCTTCTTAACACCTGTAATAGATGAAAAATCCTAATTAAATACTAACAAATTAGGATTATTGACATACTTAATCTGGATTAGCTCCTGAACACACTAAATATCAAAGTTTTGAATTATTAGGTTAGAAATGCATGTGTTATAAAATGTTTTTTTTTAAAAAAAACCCAAGAATATTGCCTACAATTTATAACACATAAACTACTAATTGGGTACTTTTATATAAAATTGAACACTTATCACCAACCCCTAAGCGGGATAGGGCCTTAGTGATGATGATGATGATGTCTTCAAGTTCATTTCTGAAGGGTCCACATAATTTGTGGAAAGCACTTCAAATTTGTTGCGAAGTTAGTAAAATAAAATGTAATACTAATTAGAAAACTAGATTGCACACTTTACTAATATGAAATAATAGGTAAGACCACTATGAAAAGCATAGCAAAGTCCACCACAAACAACAACCTACAAGTCCAAGCACCATTGCAAGAATCTTTAGGAAAGATAATTACACTTCTACTATATGTTCCAATCAATCTACATGTAGTTGTTGTCTTGCTCAAAGTCTTGAATTCAAGGGCTTTCATTCTAAGGGATGACCTCTAATGTGGATGTGGGGGGACTCTCATTGCACCATTGCAATCAACACATGAACCTCCCTTTGCTATTGTCCCCATCAAAAGTATTCCCAAATACTACCTCCAAGTGTTTGCAATTCCACCACTTTTATGTGAAGAGATCTTGGCAATTTGGATGAGCTTGTTCAGAACAACACAACATAGTACGTGGAAGATACAGAGTGTTAGACACAAAAGCAACATAGATGTGTTCAAGTCACCTCCAAAAACAGAAGATTCATCACATTAGGACCAGTAGTATCACCCTGCTTTTGATGATCCCATCCAAAACCAAAAGCATCTTTCAGCTCCTTTATCACCTTATAATTTTGTTTCATCATCACTTTAGGACCGGCAATAACATTGCTCTTTATGAGCCCATCCAAAACCAAAAGCATCTTTCAACTCCTTTATCACCTTATAATTTTGTTTCATCAATTTCCATCTAGACTTAAGGTGGTCATACTCAAAATTTAATTTGAAATTCTTATTCAACTTGTCACGAACATCATTGATGGCCTTCTTGTTTAACATCTTAGCCTTTATTGATTTATACAACATTTCAATAGATGTTTTGCATGTTCATCTATGACATCTAAGCACATCTAAACAACAATGCATGAAATTATAGATGAAGATTATGATTAGAAGAGACCGGCATGATTACACACATATATGATGTAAGCATAAGGAAACTGAGAATGAAAAGTTATATCATGACAAGTCCGTTACTCTACCTTCAAGAGCCTAAAAAACAAGTCTTGCAGCTAGCAATCCTATCTTGTTCCTTTCTTGATTTCTACTCATAGTTACTCCCTTTTTTTTGCCTTGTCAACTTCATCTTCTCCATTAAACGAGTGCTATTCAGAAGAAAAAATTATGATCGAATTATCCCTCCATATAGATTCAGGTACTAATATTATTTCAACCATTTGTGCAAATGAATCACATGAGAAGTAATACAGCATCTAAGAAATCATCAATGGGAGCTCTCTAATTTTTTCACTTCTAGAAGAGCTAAGTCTTGGTTACAAGCTAAGCATCCTACAAAAGATCGAACCTAGAACAATATGATCAACATATTGATGACCTTCATACAATAAGATTGAACTAGGAAGCATGAACTTGTTGCCTTCATTATCCCATCCAGTAACAAAAACATGAATCCATCCAATAACAAACCCAGAACAAAGGTACAATAACATAAACCTATACCAACAATAACAAAACATAGATCCATCAAACAAAAGAAATTAAAAGAAGAGAAAACAGGGAACCAACTTTGATTGTCCAAACAAGTAAATAGCCCTAAAATCAAACACAAAACTCACCTACAAACAACAAATAGCTAGCCTTCAAATGGATCACAAGCAGGCTATCAATCTTCACCACTAACAAAAGTCGGGCAGATAAGTGGAAGAAGGAGCAAAAGAGGGGAATAAGAAGGGGCTCTAGGGCTTCAATTTGATCCGCCACAACTATGGTTTTATCTTTCTCTAAACAACCACATTTTTTTATTCAAATTTTCTATCACTAAAAATCTCCACTACTAAAATTTGTATTTATAAGATGATAAAAACAACATGGTTTAAAGACAACCACCTTATTAAAAGTAAAAAAGGACAATTTCTCAAAACCGTCTTATATATTATGACATTATAGGATGGTTTCAATAAAATAGTCTTATAAAAGTGGTTTAAAAGATAGTTTCTGAAAATCGTCTTATCTTGTGTGTCACAATATAAGACAGTTTTTAGAAACCATCTTATAAGGTCATGTTTTATAGACGTTTTTGAATAACTGTACTTTAAATCTTCTTTCTAACACATGAAGTTCAACCTGTAACGTTTTACTGTCGGCTGCTTTGACAAAAAACTCAAAGATTGAGTTGAATTTACATACACTTTTTCAAACTTGTATTTTCTTAGTTGATATCAATTTGAGTATGTATTCATTCTTGTTTTTTATATATGTTTAATTTATTTGATGTTTATGGGTATAAAATTCATTTCTTAAAGCTTTTCCTTCCTATGTGTGGATCATTCATGTGTATGAATCAATCATGTTTTTGCATCATTTTTTCTTGTGCCAATCCTATAGTTGAAAATTTGATATCTCTAATATATATATATATATATATTACACACACATTTAATAACTATATGTACATTTTCTGTGCTCACCAAGATTTAGTTAAATGCCTAACCCAATGTTATTAATCTTTTCATGTATAGAAAATCTTTGCACGTATATGAATATCAACTATTGCACAAAATAGACAAATATGCTTGGATGATTATTGAAAGATCATTAAGAGAATATGAGGAGGGAATAAAAAAGTTCATGGAGTTTGCACTTACTACAGGTGGTGATTGTAATCGAATGTGATGTCCATACTCGAGATGTGAAAACCTGAAAAATGTTACTATAGGTGAGTTGAGAGAACATTTGTGCTGCAATGAAGTTGATGAAAGCTATCGCCCCTAGACGTGGCATGTAGAGGGAATTCCTTATAAGCCCTTGGTAAGGGTTGAATGTGTATATGATCTTGAAGCCACAGTAGGAAGTGTTGCAGATAGTAGTACAACTATACCAATGTTTCAAGATACATACAATGAGTTCCAGGACAACCCTGAACAATTCTAGACTATATTGAAGGAAACTGACAAGCCATTGTACATTGGGTGTACAAATTATACCAAGTTGTCTACAAGGTAGAACTTTACAATATGAAATCAAGATTTGGCTTTTCATATCAAGGTTTTACAAAATTGTTGAAAGTCATCAGTAAAATGCTACGTAAGGAGAATAAATTGGCTAGGTTGGCATGGGAGGCAAAGAAAACCTTGGCTACGCTAGGGTTAAAGTATGAAAAGGTACATGCTTGTCCCAATAATTGTATCTTATACAGAAACGTGCACAAAGATAAACTACTACCTACCCAACTTGTGGACATTCAAGATGAAAGCTGAAAAGGAATTCAAGTGATCGACAAGTGAAAGATATCCCTATAAAGGTTCTATGTTATTTTCCCCTTGTTTTCAGGTTCCAATGAATGTTTCATATGAAAGAAATAGCGAAGAAACTAATATGACATGCCAAGGAGAGAGTAGGTGATAAGTATTTATGCCATTTAATAGATAGCCCTATGTGAAAGATTATAGACTTCATATAGCTCGATTTCAGAAAAGAACCTAGAAACCTATGACTTGCAATATCCATAGACGGGATTAATCCTCATGATGCTATGAGTGGCAGGTATTGTTGTTGGCTTGTTACAATAGTTTGTTACAACATTCCACCATTGTTGGCATGAAAAGGAAGTTCATGATTTTAACTATGTTAATATCAAGTCCTAAGCAACCTAGGAATGACATTGATTTCTACTTTGCTCCATTTGTTGGCGTTCTTAGTGTGGCAAGTAGTGGTTGAAGCTTATGATGAATACAAGAAAGATACATTCACCCTTAAGGTTGTATTACCAATGTACTCAAAACAAATGAAGTTGAACCAAGGCACATAGCCCTCAATCTGAAATGCACAAATCCATGCCCACATTGCCTTGGAAAACTAATCCTCCAATCACAGTGGCACATCATCCTACCACCAAGGAACATTAGTGGCATATCGTCCTACCACCAGACACCATCAATGGTATATCGTCCTGCCACAGTGGCATATCATCCCACCACTAGGGACCATCAATGGCATATCATTCTACTAGCAGGGACCATCAGTGGCATATCATCCTGCCAGCAAGGACCATCAGTGGCATATTGTCCTATCACCAGGGATCAATGGTCTAAACTCTCGAGAATGACTAGCATGCCTCGCATGTTAACAACATACAAACACATATGCTCGTAGGGGCCTACTGTGACCTACCGGTGACTATTGCGACCTCTACGTTTGCTCATGGATACTGACATGAACTATGACTCACTGGACTTGAAGGGAGCTACCCGGCTACCTCTTAGAGCACTTCACCATGAGAAGGTACTCCTACTACCCATTGTCTCCATTGTAGGGCTAGTATCAACATCATCTTTAAGGATAGTGGCCAATTGCACCCCCTAGCATATGGTCTCCAAGACTTATAGTGGTGTTAAGCATACCTCCCTCCAGAACTTGTTGATCCCCTAGGTGTGCAAGCTTCCAAGTCTTACAGTACTCATAGAGCACCTACCAAGAAATCCATGACTTAGGACACTCTAAGAGTGACTACCCAAAACATCAATGAAATCCATATCTTCCAAGACTTACAATTGCTTATAGAGCACATGCCTAATGCATCAACATATCCATATCCATCAGGACTTGCGGCCACTGATAGAGTGCCTTTCAAAAGCATCAATGAAACCATAACCATTAGGTCTTACAACTGCTCATAGAGCACCTGCCTAAACATCAACAAATCTACATCAATGAAAATACAATTACTATTTTAAAGTTTTATAAGAAGCCATTCAAATATATTCATTTTCAACCTCATATTCTCAACAGGTTGTAAAAATAAATCTTCATGAGCATTCAAAACATGTAGTCTTTATTCATATATTAGATAATGCTCTTTCAATTCCCAAAAGTATACATCCAACACAATGATTATAGAAGATAAATCTTTAAACAATATCTTAAAAGTGCTTATCGCTAAGTGGACTATAGTAAACTAGTGATAATGCCTTTATCAGTAAAGACACACATGTTACAACTTAAGATCAAGCTTGTAAATTTCTATTGCATGTCCATGGAAATTAGAATATTCTTTCCTAGTTTAAATATGAATCATTTCATCATTCTCGAGTCGTTAAGTTACAAGTACGACGTTTCTTAGTACATTTACTTAAGTCTTCCTATAGTTCAACACCTAGTGAAGTCTTCCCATAGTTCAACACCCAGTGAAATCTTTACTTTATTGTAGATATACTTATTAATATTTCATACTATTCAAGGCCTTCCAAATATTATACTATTAATATACAAATCCTTATGTCTCAGTAGCATGCGTAAAATCAAACCTTGTTTAAGGTATTACAATGTCCACTTGAAGTATAAGTTCAAAATCAATGCAGGTTGTTTGATTACTCATTTGTCTTAATATTATAATTGGGATAAAATAAGTTTTTTAAGTTCATTTCATAGTTATAGCTAATCTGGATGCATATCATGTTTCTAAGTGTGATCAACATTGGCTAAATGTATATATACTAAGTTCCAGTCATTGGATATGGTTTCCATTCTTTTGTTTGTGCGTTACAACTAGGGTAACATTAACATTTTCTATTTAAATTAGTCATTCTATTTACAATTTGATCATTTAAAAGGTGTCACAAGATAACTTCTGATTTTATCACATGCTTCCATAATTTTAGTAATTAAAGATAATACTTTGTAAATCATCATTTGTATTCATTCATTCTTATAAAGACATGGTAATTATTAAACTTTGCAAAATAACAATCTTAATCCACCTCCTTCATATGGCATTTATCCTCGATTCTCATGTGTACCTCTTTTTGCTAGATCTGTTGATTAACCAATTTGTAGGTTTCATCATCGATCCATGAATGGATAGCTTTGATCATGTTTCTATCGCTAATTTGTGCACCAGAAAAGTAAAGATGTGTTGATCTATAGCTTCAACCATGGAACACTACAGATCAAAAGAATATGTAGTGCCTGACCTCACAGATCTGGAATGGATGGTTAATCAACTGTTAGATCTTAGGAATGGGCTAGATATGTTATTGTTCTAGGGGATTAGTGATAGATCTACGATCATATCAGAATGAATACTTGAATAACATATGAATCTAGGAACCTATTCGTTAATATATAGTTAAATAGAGATGAAGGGCTAGATCTAATTAGATATCATATCATCTTATGTGGATCGGTCAAGATCTTATGTTTTAGTGATAGATTTAGGGTTAGATCATGATGAACAAATCAGATCAACATAGATCTGGTTTCTAGTGATTGATCAAAGTCAGATAGTGGTGAATGGAATAAATCAGTCAAAGATCAAGGTGTTGGTGATCAATCAATAGCTATATCATGTGAAGTTTCAAGGATCAATCACAAATCTAATTTTTGGAGATATATCACTGTTAGATTGCAATGAATGATTGAGATAGGTTTAGATATGCCATTTGGAGACAGATCAATGATTGGATCATGGTAGCATATGCTAAATTAGTCATAAATCCATCATTCAAAGATAGATCAATGACTAAATCATGATGGATGATCAAATTAGTCACAGATTTAGTGATCTGGTCAGATCAAAGGTCTGGTCATAATCAATGGTCAGATCTTCTCCTACCAACAAATGGATGGATGGGTCTTGTTCCTCACGATGCAAGAATCGTGATGGTTGTCTCAGATCTATGAAATCATTCTAGGATTTGGAAGAAGAAGGATTCAAAGTTTAAGAGGTAGTTTCTTTCATTAATATACTTTGGATCTAAGTTATTTCCTTGCATAAAAGTTATAGTTTCAATAGCTTTCTAATGCAAGATTTTTTTACTACTCTTAATTGTCGAAATCTAAAAATTGATATTTAGAACTTTGTGCTTTAATTCCAACCATCAAAACACCTTATTTTCTTGAATCCTTAGATACCCATTTAGATTTTCATGTTGTTTATTGGATCCCATGGTTAGTTTGCATAGTAACTCACTATAGGTACATTAAATTTCATTACATTGAAGGCTTCAGAATTGTGTGCACAATCCAAAGACTATGCACATGGTTCTAATTCCCATTCTCCTTTGAACTTTAGTTAATCTTGTTGTTGGATCTTATGCTATAGTAGTTAAATTAGTTATTTTTATATTATTTTAGGTTTAGAAAGTTTCCTTTTTGAATTTTAGAGAGTTCTATATTTGGTAAGTTTTAGTTTAAGAAAGTTCTAAGTTAGGAAAGTCTTTTTAGATAGTTTCCTTAAGTTTAGTTTCCTTATTTGAATCTTTCTAATTCTTTGTAGTTTCTTTATTTGTTGTAGTTAATTAGTTAAGTTTCCAATTCCAATTGCTTAGTTGAAGTTTTAATAAGTTTCCCTTACTTTTAATTCTAGATTAGAAAGTTTCCCATTTAGCATGTTTCTTATTTTTTCTTAGTTTCCAATTTCATGTTTTAATTTCAATTCCTAGTTTAGGACAAAAATCACTTAAAATTTGGCTAGGTTAGATAGTTTAAAGTAGGGACCATTAGGATCACAATCATTCACTCCTTATGGGATCGACCTTGCTAGCGTGCTATATAACAAATGATTTGTGTGCTTACGATTTTATTTGAAGCAACAATAGGTGTGACGAGGAATTTTATACAAGAAAGGAGTTTTGAAGTCATTTAGTCTTAAGCAACTTTACAAGTCAATGACTTTTGAAGTTGTTTACATCTAAATGACTTCCAAACTCCTTTCCCATGTAACATTCCTCTTAGTGCTAAAATAAGTATATACTTTTGAAGTTGTTTGATAAACGACTTTAAAACATTCGATCCCAAGCCTGGATGAAAAAGGAGGAGGATCTTGTGTCAGGTGCCAGCCAGTAAGGGAGAAGTTGAAGATGATTTTGTTATTTGTTTCCTTCTTATAAATGAATATGCATTGGTATATTAGTTTGCAAGGAAGAAATCAAAATCATCTCCAACTTCTTAAAATATGGCAAAGCTTGCGTTTGATGCTAGCTGGCAAGGGAGAAGCTAAAGATGATTTTTGTTATTTCTTTCTTGCTTGTAAGGAAGAAATGAAAATCATCTCCAGCTTCTTATAACTATGGTAACCTTAATATGACATGAATCAAAAACTGACATTCCCTCAAGCTAGGGCGTTCCCCATAAGCGACGTTATGCATTGGATCCCGAGTGTGGTGAAAAATGGGCAAGTGTTGCTATAGCGTTCTCCCAAAAGTGACGCACTACATCAGATCCTGGGTGTAGTGATAAAAGGGCAACGGCTGCTAGAGCGTCCCCTCAGAAGCGATGTGCTGCATCGGAACCCAAGTGCAGTGAAAAGTGGACATGGGTTCATCCCATGGAGATTGAGCAGGGTGTTGATCTAATCATCTATCATGATCTAGGCATTGATCTATCTTTGAATAATAGATATGTGACTAATTTTGTAGATACTACCATGATCCAACCATTAATCTGCCTCTAAATGGCATATCTATACCTATCTCAACCATTCATTGTGATCTAACCATGATCTGTCCCCAAAAGTCAGATCTTTGATCAATGTATGAAGCTTCACATGATCCAGATGTTGATCGGTCATCAGTACCTTGATTTGTGGCTGATCTGATCCATTCACATAATTTCGACTATTGCTCGGTCACTGAAAACTAGATTTATGGTTGATTTAATCCGTTCATCATGATCTAACCCCAGATCTATCACTAAAACATTAGATCTTTGACTGATCCACATAAGATGATCTGACATATGACTAGATGTAGTCCTTCATCTTGATTTAATAGTATATTAGCAAATAGGCTCCTAGATTCATATATGATTCAAGTATTCATTCTGATTTGATCGTAGATATATCACCAAACCCCTAGAACAATGATAAATCTCCCTTGTTCCTAAGATCTAATTGTTGGTTGGTGGTCCAATGTCAGATCTGTGAGATCATGCACTACATCTTTTTTTTTTTTTATATATGCAATGATCCATGGTTGGAGCTATGATCGGCATATCTTTACTTTTTCAGTACACTAATCAGTGAAAGAACATGATTGGAGCCATCCATTCATGGATCTATGATGAAACCTACAAATTGGTAAATCAACAGCTCGAGCTAAAGGAGGTATAAATGAGAATCGTGGAAAAAGCCATACGAGGTAGGTGGATTGAGATTGCTATTTTGTAAAGTTTAAAAACTGCCATATCTTTATAAGAATGAATGAATGTAGATGATGATTTACAAAGTATTGTCTTTAATTACTAAAATTATGGAAGCATGTGATAAAATTAGAAGTTATATTATGACATCTTTTAAATGATCAAATCGAAAATGGAATGACTAATTTACATACAAAATTTTACTGTTACCCTAGTTGTATTGCACAAACAAAAGAATGGAAACCATACTCAATGACTGGAACTTAGTATATATATATTTAGTTGATGTTGATAATACTTAGAAACATAATATACATCCAGATTAGCTATAGATATGAAATGAACTTAAAACACTTGTTTTATCCCAATTATAACATTAATACAAATGAGTAACTAGACTGCCTACATTGATTTTGAATTGATACTTCAAGTGGACATTATAATACCTTAAATAAGTTTTGATCTTAAGCATGCTATTGAGACATAAGGATTTGTATATTCATATTATAATATTTAAAAGGCCCCAAATAGTATGAAATATTAATAAGTATTTCAGCGATAAAGTAAAGATTTCAAAGTAACTCACTAGATGTTGAACTATAGGAAGATCTCAGTAAATGTGCTATGAGATGTCATACTTGTAACTTAACAACTCGAGAATGATGAAATAATTCACATTTAAACTAGGAAAGAATATTCTAATTGTCATGGACATGCAATAGATATTTACAAGCCATGACCTTAAGTTGTGACATGTGTGTCTTTACTAATAAAGGCTTTATCACCAGTTTAACTATAGTCCACTTAGTGATAAACGCTTTTAAGATATTGTTTAAAGATTCATCTTTTGTAAATATTGCATTGGATGTATACCTTTGGGAACTGCAATAGCATTATCTAATATATAAATAAAAACTGAACATTTTGAATGCTCATGAAGATATATTTTTACCACAAGTTAAGAATATGGGTTGAAAATTAGTAGATTTGAATGGTTTCTCATAAAACTTTGAAATAGAGATTTTATTTTCTTGAAATGATTTTGGAGATGTTTATGATTTATGATTTGGGTGGGCACTTGATGAGTAGCCATAAGTCCTAATGGATTCGGATTCGTCAATATTTAGGTAGGTGCTCTATGAGCTGTTATAAGATCTAATGGTTATGGTTTTATCGATGCTTTTGGTAGGCACTATATGAATGACTGTTATAAGATCTAATGGTTATGGTTTTATCGATGCTTTTGGTAGGCACTATATGAATGGGCATAAGTCTTGATGGATGCGAATATATTGATGCATTAGTCATGTGCTTTACAAGCACTTATAAGTTCTAATGGATATAGATTTCATCATTGCTTAGGGAAATCACTCTTGGAGTGTCTTAAGTCCTAGATTGCTCGGCAGGTGCTTTATGAGTACCATATTATGCTCTTAAGGTGGTAGTAAGACTTGAAGTCACATGTGCTACGCGTCATTGTAAGTCCTGTAGAACCTATGCTAGGAGGTGTCGTTGGCTACTGACCTTTGACATGACATTAATACTAGTCATGCAATGGAGATGACAAGAAAAAGGAGTACCTTCTCATGGGAAAGTGCTCTGAGAGGTAGCCGGGTAGCCCCCGTGAGGTTTGGTGAATCATGGTTCATGCATGTATACACAAGCAAACGTAGAGGATGTAGTAGTCGTCAGTAGGTGACATTAAGGCCCTATAAGCATAGGTGTCATTGTGGTGTTAACATGCTGGGCATGTTGATCATTCTTAAGAGTTCAGACCATTGGTCCTTAGTGGTAGGACGATATGCCACTGATGATCCCTAGTGGTCAGACTGTATGCCATTGTGATTGGATCAATCAGTTTTCCACAGGATGTGGGCATGGATTTGTGCATTTCAGATTGAGGGCTCTGTTCCTTGGTTTAGCTTCATTTGTTTTTGAGTACCTTGGTGTGACAGACTTATCAGATTGTTTTAGGCATTGGGTTTGTGAAGTAAAAGATGTTAAATAACTGCCTTCGCACATGATAATGAGGAAGTTAGATACCTCACTCTTCAAAAGTTAATTTAACTATCAAATGACAAACAACTTGGACATTTATAAGGACAACTTGAATAATCATGTGTTGTGAATGATCTTGAAAAATTGTATGTTGTGAATGAATGTAGAATGCTTATGTGTCCAATAATGGAAAACGATCTTAGTACATATTTAATGAGCGTGAAAAGATAAAAGCTTAGAATGCTTAAATCCTCAACAAAAGATAAGGCAATAACAATATTCATTATAATGGTACGATCTAAGAACTTATAATTTCAGCATGAGCACTTTGAAAACAACATGAGGTTTGTTTTAAGTATGATATATTCTCAAAATGCATTAGTCTATGTAAATCATGAATTACATGACAAAATATCTACTTATTCCACCTACAAAAGAGTAAGTTTGCTAAGACATTGTAATTGTTTACAATATCTCAAATTTGAAAACTTAGAATAGAAAGATGAACAGGTCAAATGTGAGAGCAGCTATGGAGGTTAGAATTTCAAAAGATGGAGATTTTTTTGCTGTTTTATTTTTGAATTGAATTTCAAACAAGGGATATCCTAAATTTTGAAAAAGTTTTCAAAAAGTATTTTGAAAACTATTGTGTCACAATCCTACCAACTTACAAATAGATTATCTGAGTTCTAATAGATCTAACAAAACTTTGATCAATCAGTGATCGCATCTCATTAGGTAGATTTAAGTCTCAAGTTTACCAAATCAGGATTCAATATCAATTAATGGTCAGATGTCTTTCTAGGTTACAAATTATTGATTAGCATGCAGACCAGGTTAGACCTTACTAAAATTTCCACATTTAGTGGTAATTAAATCACTCCTAATTAACTTTTGATTATCATAATCTTACCATTGAATGGTTAGATCTTGCATATCATATGTTGCGAATGTCAGATAGGATAGTGTCTGATTTGGTTTGGAAGATGATCCTTGATCAAAAATCTAAACTTTCCATTGTGTAGGTAGGGCTAAAAACCCTTAGAACCATGATTTTTAGCTAAAAAATCCAAGTCACTGCAGTGTCTGGCACAGTTATCACTGGTTGCATATTTTACTTCAAAATGTAATTTTTGTTAAAGGGTTTGTAGATTGCACAGTTACCTACTCTCTTGTTAAGTTTAAAGTTGTTTCAACATTGATTGATGCCCAAAATGTGTGAGTGTGTGTGTGTGTGTGTGTGTGAGAGAGAGAGAGAGAGAGAGAGAGAGAGAGAGAGAGAGAGAGAGAGAGAGAGAGAGAGAGAGAGAGAGAGAGAGAGAGAGAGAGAGAGAGAGCTATGGAGGAGGATGGGAAGAATACAAGGGAAGAGGAAGGGTTGCCCACTATTTTTGCTAGCAGTGGCATGCACTGCCTACATTAAATGGTGTCACAGACGAGAAAGGAGGGAATTGTGGGATGTGACAAATCTATCACGGGGGTGCATGGGTGCCTTTATAAAAAAAATGTGCCCTCTATTTCTAGCCCTTTTTTGTTAAAAATGTGTAAAATGGGGCCCACTAGTAAAATTACCAAGAAACCCCCTATAATTTATAATCTCCTAACTTCTTCATCTAAACCCCTATTTTAGGGTTCTTAGTGTTATTGGATTTGTTTTTCTAAGTAAAATCTAAATACTGAGTTTTCAACACTTGATTTAGCTTAAATAAAATGCTCATTTCTTAGAATTTCAAAGTTAAAAATTCTATTCTCCTTCTTTCACAATAAAAATTACACGAAATAAGCTTTTAAAAATTAGGGTTGTTACATTAAGGCTTTAGATTTTACATGCATTCCCTCCAATTTGGATGGATGCATCTTTTTCTTAGCTACACACATGGTAGATTTGTAGCTTATTTAGGTTGCATTCATGGTAGATTTATGTGTTAGTTTTGTTTCCTTATATTTGTCTTTCACTAGGTAGATCTTGTTTGTAGCATAGCTTTCCATTTAGTTTCTTTACTTTTCATGTTTTAAACACTTTACTAATGTAGAAGTGTGGTATTTTCTAATTTTAGATTTCATGTTTAGATCTTAGATTCCTTACTTTGTAGTTTTAGAAACTTTGAAATTTTTTTGTAATACATCATATAAATGCTTTAGAATTAATTTAAAATCATTTAGCATCTAGTTGCATGGTAGATTCTTAGATCTATTACTTTCCTAGTTTAGACATGTGCACTTTACTAATTTAGAAACCCATGTTTGACTTTATAATTTCGTTTGTGTACATCCTAGGGTTAGCTTAAAAACTTTCTACATGATAGCTCATAAGATATAAAATGCGTTCCTTATTTAGAAATTCATGCATATCATTGTAGTTTCATGCATCATAGTTCAAATAGTGTAAGCATCTCATTTTCTAATTTTGATTTACATGCATAATTGCACACATGGATCTTTCCATGCTAAGTTTGAATTCATGTTCCACTCCCATATCTCATTCCTACTCCTCTTACCATCTTTTTATTTCCATTCACTTTCTATTTTCATGTTACACACATTCTCTAATTTTAGAATTCATACATAGTTCATGTTAGTTAGTTCAAGCATCATTCCTCTTTCTCCTCTTTCTAATTTCTTTTTATAGAATTTGGTAAAAGGAGAAGTAAAGGATTCTTATGTCTTTTCATGGAAATAAGAGTACTTTCTAATTTCTTAGATAAGCTTGAGGAAACAACCAAATCCATCCATAAAGCCTCCTAGATCTCTATCTACAGGCTTCATGTTGAAGGGTAGGATCACACAATATACCTATTACTTTGTTTATCCCCTATGGCTGGAATTGACTAGATGTAATCCAAGGGCCATTGTCTTCCCTTTGTTTTCCATTCATTCTATTTCATGTTTAATGTAAGAAGCTTCCGATATGGTTTATCTTATTTTAAAGATGAATGACCTTTAATCACCTCCTTATCTAAACTCCTTGAAGTTACCCTCTTTTCAGAGTTTCTAGTTCAGGGAAAATTTTGTAGTTGTTTCTACTTCCATTTCTGTAATCTTCTTTCTTTCTTGGCTGGTGATTGTTTAAGAAAGGTGTTAGGTTCCTCTTTTATTGGTTGCTCTAATACTTTATTTCTAAGGATCATTGGATGGGATTTGTTTTGGGTTTGTGGCATGTCAAGTTAAGGAGATGAGAAAAGCTTGAGGGTAACTTTAGTATATTTTGGGTTCAAGAGAAGTGTACAAGCTCCTCTTGACTGACACAACATGAGGGCTCTACAGCCAAAATTCAATCCAAGATTTAATGGACTTCTACTTGCTTTCTTTATTTGCTTTCTTTTGATTGCTTATGTAACAAAGCCTTGTAACTTTTCCATTAATGAAATATTTCTTTTCTTTTCTTAGTTAGTTATAGTTTTAGAAAATTTCCTTAATTTTTAGTTAGTTGTAGTTTTATAAAGTATCTTACTTTATTTCCTTGCTTAGATAGTTTCTTATTTTCCTAGTTTTTTAAATTTCTTTCTTTCAAATTTAGGGTTTGGCTTTTAGTTGCTTCGTTGTTTCTGAATTATTTATTTCCTTCTTAGTTAGTTATTTAATTCTTTCCTTTATTCACTTGCTTTAGATCTTAAATTCCTCTTTACTTTTTTTGTCATTAGTTTTAGTTATAACTTATCTTTCTTTTGAATGCTTGGCTAGGTTAAAGTAAGATAACCTAAATTTAAATTAACTTCATTTATTAAAGAATCCTCATGGGATCACCTATATTTTCCTTTTCTATACTCAAATAGAGTTGTGCACTTGCAATAATTATTAGGACACAACAATTAGGATAAAAGGGAAATTGAGAATCCTCATCCTTAGGATTTGATAAAGGGATTGGAAAGAGATTGAGGAGTTAGGGTTTGTAAATTAGGTCTTTTAGGGTTTTAAAAAGAAAAAGGTAAAAAGTTGGATGAAATAAATAAACCATTATGTGATTTGCTATTTTGAAAGGATGGGACTAATCTCCTTGTGGTGGGAGCTTAGGAAAGGAGAAGTGTGATAACACCTTAAAATTTGATCTAGCATAAAACATCTATATCTCATTAATCCATATTCTAGAATGCATTTTCAATCTTGAAAAAACAAATAAGAGAAAGCACTTGCCAAACACACACTTCGTCAAAACAAACGACTTGAAATTCTTGACCTACCAAAGGCTTGGGATTATGTGATATTTTGAGAGTTCTAACCATGGGCAATCTATGAAAGAGCAAAGATATAGATGGTTCAATTGTCAAATATGTTTGATGTCACCTATGCTTTTAGACATGCCAATACTCTTATTGGCTTAGAATGTCCAACCACCATTAGTTATAAACTCTTCAAAGGCAATATATTTCCATCTTGGCCAATTTCAAATAAAATTTATTTTTCTCCTTTTATGTTGTTTTGAATGATGATGAGTTCATTCAAGGGAGAAATACTTATAAGAGGCAAAACAAGATGGTATAAGCTATCATGAATTCTTAAAGCCAAAAGAAGAACAAAAAACAAAGAGATGATGCCTCTTGCCACTAGCATGCAACGTTCACACATATCTCTTCATTGACAATGAAGCAGAACTAAGCAAAAGGCCTTCTAGTGCAATGGAGCAAGAACAATTATCGTATGTGGTAGGTCATGATTAAGTTGTTGAGAGCTATGTGTGACTAATCAAACAAAAGGAAAGTTAAGTTTCACTAGATTACTATTCTTTTATCAATATAAATATTTTTGTTTTCAACTACAAGATAAAGGGTGTTGGATGAGGAATAGGGAAGAGAAATGAGATAATGGAGCTTGTACGTAGACAATAAATAGGAAAGGGATAGTTGTATCTATTCCAAACTTCTAAAAAGTCCAAAATCTTTTGAAATGGTAGGGTGGATGCCTATTTTCAATTGTTAGTAGTTGATGAGTGTCCAAAATTGTATAAAAATCACCCAATTAGTAACTCATGTGTTATAACTTATAGCGTTAAATTAGGATTTTTGGCCAAAATTTATAACACATGCATTTTTGAACTAATAAATCAAATATTTAATAATGTACAAGTTCAATGGCTAATTCAGGGTAGGTATGTGAATAATCATATATTTTTAGGATTTAATTAGAGTTTTTAACTTTTTATAGGAGTCGAGATGATAATTCGACGACCAAGATCAATTGAGATGAAAATTGAAATCAAGTATAGGCCTAAATGTCATCAATCCAATAGGAGATCAAGGATCAAGATCGCCTAAGGCATGCAAAAGATGGAATTGGAGAAGTCAAAGGTGGCTAAGTGGGCCCATGCACAAGCCACGAAAAGTCCACCTCCTTTGCATGGGATTCACTCAAACCACCTAACCATATATAAGCCATGAATAAGGTGACAAGCTAAGGAGCCTAGCCAGACATCAAAACAAAAGGGTTGAGCCACCAAACCAAGCTAAAAGTGCCCTTAAAGCCAGCTATGAAGCCAAGCCAAATGAGCTCTCAAAGCAAGCCATCAAGCTACATGAGCTAAGCTACATGGAAGGCCATGATTGGAGGAAAATTTAAAGAAATATCTATAAAACTTTAAGGGTTATTTTGAAGATAATTGACAAACAATTCACTTAGGCAAGGTAGCATGTAGACTAATAGGAAGAACCCACTTTATTTTTCTTGTTTTTTCATATTTTTCTCACTTTCCACCTCACCATATAAAACCACCATGATTTTTACATTATCCCCACTAAGAAGTCCCACCTTTCTCAACTATCATTTTAACCATCCAACCAATCCTAGAGTGCCACACACCAATCTTACAAAAAAGGAATCTCCTTCTCTTCCTTACCTCATCCACTTCATAACCTTCTTAACCCACTACCCACTCACATCTTCCCATCTCACCTTTCTTTCTTATCTCTTTCCCTCACTCTCCAATCCTTTCTTACCTTTCCTTCTAAATTCATATGCATTCCACAACTTTTGCAAGGGGGAGATGCCCCCTCCTACAAAGGTCGCCTCTCCCACCTTTGTTCCTCTTTAAAAACACCACATGTTACCCTAGATTCTTCTTGGTCTTAACCCTTAGATTTTACCTTTTAATCTCTACCCTAGGATGACAATCCATTTAGCTTATAAATTGTCCAACCCATATAAAGCTTAAGGAGGGTTTTAGCATCAAAATACTTTTGGAGAAGGGGAGAACGCTCCCTCCTAAGGAGGTGTCTCCACCTTCTTCTCCTTCCCTTCTCTCCAATGCATTCCTTCTTGAGAGCAGCCATTGATTCCAAGTATTCCAAACATGGTTATGGCTGGTATTTATTGCTTTGTTCACCTCCATTCCAAGTTGGTATTCTTTCCTAATCATTCTTTGAGTTGATCCTTTAATGCTTTGGTTAAAGTTTTCTTTTAATCCATGCTTATGTTCCTAGTTTTGTTCCTTTATCTTTCAAGCTTGTCTTCCTTTTGTTGTTAGCCTTTGATCCTTGTTCTTAAGGATCACTAATCTCTGGTCATGACAACTAAGAGATAGTGATCTTTGGATCAAGAGATTTGAATATTTTAGATCCACTGGTTCCATTACTTGCATTCACTCTTTACCATTATTGTTTCCTTGGATATATTTTGAGTTACATGAACTACTAGCATAGGGGTTATTATTGCCTTATGTTTTGTGGGTGTTTGTGTTTTGAATCTTGATTATGTTGCTTAATTGATTTCCATGAGCATGCTTAAATCTATACACATTTCATTCACTATTGAAAGCATACCATTTTAGGTTCATTTTCCATGAGTTTCAAGCATATCACCTTCAACCATTATGTGCACCACTCGTAGGAGTCATGCACATGATAGTGATGGTGGTTACTTTGATTAAGTAGTCAATTCATGCTAATGTTTGTTCATGGTTCCATGATACATTACCTTAAGTCCATCAGGGTTTTGCTTAAGAATCACAAGCTTACACCTTGCACCATGCACGGGGACCTTGGATCATGTGCATGGTTCCAAGACTTGTCTCCTTAGATTTGTATTTGTTTAATCATGCATCTCGTTTAGTTAGTGATTTAAGGCTGCATTAGAATCAATTATATCTCAACCTTTGCATCTTGCACTCTTTCACACCATGAACTATGCACACCACCCTTTAGGGTTATGTGCATAGTAAGTAGATTGAATTGTTACTTATTTTTGCATGTTCCATGTATTTAGTTTCCACTAGTTAGTTTTTCATTAGTTAGATAGTTTCTAAATTTCATTATTAGAAAGTTTTAATTTAGGAAAGTTTCTAAGTTTGGTTTATTTTAACAGCTTTACATATCATACATTTATGTTAAGTTTCTTTCTTAATTTAGGGCAAAAATTCTCCTAATCTTGTCTAGGTTAAATGATCTAAGTAAGAATCCACTAATCATACAAATTCATTCTTTATGGGATTGATCTCCATCATGTGAATTATTACAACCGGTTCATGCGCTTGCGAGTTTAACTAAAAAATACAACAATGGTACTTGAGATGTAGTGAGCTAACTTGGGATGAGATTAGATGAGCCAAATAGCTGTTAGTAGTGCTTGAACATGATTGAAATGGAGTGATCTCATTATCTCATTTATAGTGCTTGAGATGAGTTAAGATGAAAATAATCTCAATTTAGTGATTCTTCTACTCATATTGTGCCAAATTCAGGTCTTCTCAACCTAGCTCAAGTCCTCTAAAACTAGATCTCATCTCATATCAAGGAAGCTCGAATACTCCATCTCAAGCATTTCTAGCACCATATTCATGATATTGTTCCTCCAAAAACATGAGGAATGATAAATCAAGTTCACACTTGGATTTATCTTGTCCAAATGCACTTTCCTATAACTTACTTCTTTTACCATATTGGAAATGGTTTAGATAGGCTAAGTACCAAGTGGTCATGTCTATTAGGTATTTTATCTCATGTTTTCTTGGAAAATATCGTTAACTTAAAGAAACATGTGATAAAGTATAACTTATCATTTTCAACTTAAAGAAACATGAGATAAGTTATCTAATGGACATAAAATTTGGTCCTTAGCATATCTATACCATTTCAAACATGGCCAACATGGTGAACAACTTAGATCGACAAAAGAGGCAAGGTAGATATGCACTTGGATTTATCATTCCTCCAAAAGCTTATGTTTTCCATTTTAGTTAGCCGCTAAAAGTATGAAATGGGTTTTTATTTATGGAGAATAAAATATATTTTTGTAGTTTATGAACCGTAATCTTTCTTCACAAGGGTTGTGTGACAAGTGACCTCCTAAGAAGTCATCTTGGATAATTTAAGTAGTATACATACCATATTGCTATAAAATCATCAATTTCTGTTACTAAGTTTGCTTGGACTATCTTGTAAAAAAGAAAAGAAAAGTGCACTCAAATGAAGATAATTATTCCTCCAAAAGCTTATGTGGAGGCATGTAAAGTGCATTTGGACTAAGATAAATCCCTCTGCGTATGTGGACTATCTTGTCCAAAAGAAAGTGCACTCAAACCAAGATAACTATTCCTCCAAAAGCTTATGTAGAGGCACATAAAGTGCACTTGGATTTACCATTCCTCCCAAAAATTATGCTTTCCATTTTAGTTAGATGCTAAAAGTAGAAAATAAGTTTTGATTTGTGAAGTAAAGACAAAATTTTCTAGTTTCTAAGTGTAATTAGAACTTTGCAATTATTGTTCTTGGGCAAGATTGGACTAGGATAGCTGACCTCTAAAGAAGTCCCCTTAGCTAATTTATAGTAATATATATGGAACACCTTACCAGAAACTATCATGTTCTTTTATTTTATCCTTCACACACACACACACACACACACACACACACACACACACACACACACACACACACACACACACACACACACACACACAATGAAGATTCGTAAGAAAACTACCCAGAGCATATCCTAATTCCTAAATTTACTCTTTAATAAGGAAAAAGTGCGACCTCGAACCTCCAACTCAGGAGTGGCATCATGATGGTTGCAACCAGTTGTGCTAGATGGCTTTGATTAGTAGGAATTGAGAGATACCCACCAACATGTCTAGCATAGTTTGTTGCAAACAATTTAGCATCTCCCTTGGAATATACTTAATCCCAAGTTCAAGTCACCACTTTTCTTTGTTTGGGAATTATATTTAGGAGAGAGCATGAGTGATTTGTTTATAGTTTTTTGCTTGTGTCAAAAGAGAAAAAGGGTACACCCCACATATAACGTGAAGATTTTCATCAAGAGAGACTAAACCAGAGGGTACAAAGTGCTCTTACTTTTTTATGATGGGTTTCACTTATAAATGATCTACCGAGTTCATCTATTTTCTTTGACTTTGGATCTTTCCTAGTCCAAAAACTATGCGGACCGAATAATTTCTAAATGTAAAGAGTTCTTCTTTAATAGGTGGCTAGAAACTTTCCATACGATCCAAATCCACAAGAATAAGATGAACTAGTAGATCATGTCGACCCGTCACGCAAAAAATAAAAGCGCTTTGACATGTAGCATTTCAGTTTTCATCAAAATCGCCTATACTACATTTGAAAGATAAATTGACGATGAACATGGTGCTTGTAGTATGCATGTCTGGTTTCAGGCATAGGACAAAGCATTTAATCATACCACTGATTGGACATAGATGTAAGCATTCCTTGATTAGACATGGCTACAGTATCCAATGGGGAGACATCTAAAGATGTGGATTTTGTCCTAATGACTTTATGATTCCTTCTTGTCGCGACGTTTGGAAATTCAAAGGTTATTCATCCGCAGCCCAATAATTGGAAGACAATCAAATAATAACCTATAAAAAGAAGAAAAAAAAAATGAAATTGCTCGATTAGCCATTCTTACCTTCTCTGAGCAATTTTTTTATCGTTACGATAATAACCGGAACATTCAACCTCATATTCTTACTCCACAAAATTTACATAAAATCATTCAAAAGAAAATAAAAGAAATATATTTCTAACTTCACCTCTTAGGAGATTGAATTGTTTTTCCCAATAGGAATGTACCTTGATACCTAATTTTTGGTCAATCAAATGTACAGTAACAGTAAAGATGTCAAAACGACACTTCTGCTTTGTATTTTCTTTCGTTTTTTCAGCGCACTGAGTGTTTAGCACTAAATTAGCAGCACCACTTCTACCACTTGCATATCATATTGGTAGTAGCTACAAGACAAAGAACCAACTCAGTCAAGAATGCAACAGAAGTGATGTTTAAATGGTAAGAGTTACACGAAAGCATCTACTAAGCTAACTACCACACGTGCACAGGACTTTGAAACTTGGGTAAACTGGTACACTCAGTGATAGCCACGTAGACCAACAATTTGGTCTATCCATTCTACAAATACGATGGGGTTACGTGGGTGAGACCTAACGCACGTGTGTACCTGACAAAAGCAATCATATTGAAAACCTATTCAAAGGTAAGTGTCAGAGAAAGATTTCCTGACGGATTTGTTTGTTGGGGGAAAGTATATGCGACTAAATATGTGGGCCCAGCTCTGCAACCAACAGGTGAAATTGGCACTATCTTTGGAGAAGTTATTTTACTACTCGATTAGTAGTAGAGTTCAAGTATGATGACTCGGTGAATCGCTTTTTTTTTTGCGTGGCGATTTTTAAACTGGGCTCACTTACTTTTACTTAAAACAAGAAAAAACTAGATTCATCCATACGGTCATTGGGTGATTATGTCAAATATTGATCTTGTAAAATCCAACATTTAAAATTACATTTTTAAATGGCAAAGAGAAATAAAATAAGTGATGTAAGACTAACAAATTGCACTAGAGAAATGGGGATATGATCAAATGAGTCAACCTAGAAGACTCAACGTGTCAGAGTGAATAGTTATTTCCTCTTGCCAAGCTAAAAACGTCACAGTGAACTTCATTTTTAGTGAGGCGCTTGATCAAGGTGGAAAACTCTAGGCCAACTCGATGGAGCAGTTGAGTTTGAGTTGATCTGAAACTTGATCGAACACCCCAATGAAGTTCATTGATCATAAGCTGGTACACTTTTTAAATGAAGCATTTTGGATACTGGATTGAGTCTCTCTGGATAACACATTACGTCCTGCGTAGCCCTTGGCCAATAAAGTTTCTGGAGACTATAATTCCTTTTTAAATCTATTTGGTCTTTAACTGAGTCGATGAAACTCAGCTTCCAATGTCTACCCACTGACGCGATTGGGAGAGAACAATTTCTCGCGATACCGTAGAAAAACTAGTGCGTGGACCATGTTCAATCAATCTGTCAAATATATATATATATATATATATGCAAGTAAGAAAAGATTAATAAACAAATGTGTATATTCTGTACACAATTATTGAAATGTAATAATGTTGGAAAATGAGAGGTACCCACCTGGCAAAAAGCAGAAGAAAACAAAAGAGAGGCCCTCGTGCAAATGGGCTGATAGTGAGAGGCCTCATGTATCTTTACATCACCAGATTTATTAATTGAAAGGGGTGCATGTGGGTGGACATTCCGGCCTTTTTCTGTGTGAAATAAAGTGCCTCGCTGCCCGCGTGTGTCCTTTCTTGTTCTTCCGTGCATTTCTTGGATCCCTCTTCCCTTTCTCCTCTCCCCTTGCCTTTTCCCTCTTATCAAATGCTCCATAAATTCTTTTCTTTCTGGCATTTCATAAATTTGCCCCTGAATAAGTTAGCCTTTTTTGTCTCATGAAGGTCTATTTGCTGCAATATTTTCTTTTTGAATAAACCAAACGCTACTTAATTATCTCGCTTGGCAGTTCATTGATGAAAATGCTCAGACCCTAATCCTATCGGTTTAAGTGAGATGAGAAATCCAAAACCAATGTGGGTCCAATCAATCTAATTTTAAAACCTTTCTTCTAGTAATAGAGGCCCACCGCAAACTAACAGATCTAGTTGTCTGGCAACCTACCATACGTTTCCTCCTTTGACAGATGGTAAAAATTACCAATTACTGAAGATACACAAAACAATTTACGGAACTTGTAGGGCCTCGGCATCGTTGGCACCAACACTTGTCAAGTAATGCAATGCCCATACCACGTGAGTTTGGCTTATCCACAAGAATTGACAATTCCTAGTGTTACGGCACAAGGGATGAGCGTAATTAGGATTACAGAATATTTCGTTTTGTGGTATAATTACGAGTTGTCTTACTATAAAACAGTAGAGACAAGTATGAAAATACAGTTAGTACTAGTCCCTTCTAGTGACCACTTCATCAGCTCTAGGGTTAGTTAGTCATCTTTCACATTTATAGGGAAATTGATGACAAGTTTTAGGTTTAGTACCAAAAGCCGTAGATTTCTTTAAAACTACATCTCTGGAGAAAGTTTATGCAGTCAACTTACCGGTTTGAAAGGATCAAATTATGAATATCATTAAGAGATGGTGCACCTAACCAATCTAATTAGTACTGACTTCTCCTTGGCAAGGTGGTCCTCTCTGGACAGCATCTTCTCTGTCAAATCGTCACCTAAGGATCTCTTCATCTGGTCGATGCCATTCTTCAAGTCTCTATCCGAAACACTTTTTTCTCCACTTCAGGACAAGCCATTTACTCCAATGAAAATCAATAAATGTTAGTAAAAAATAAATAATAAGTTTTGACGACCAAGGACCAGTCATTTTATATCATCTCAAAAATGCCAAAGTCTACAACGAAAACAATAAAACCTAAAAGGATAGGCTTCCTTCAATGGCAATAGTACCCCTCTATTTTCCATTCTAAAATCCAGAAAGATGTCCCTACCAGTCATGAGATGGCTAATTATCCTCTGTTATAGAAAAAGACTGACAATATTATTTAATCACCAGGACTAATCAATTGACTTAACCGGTAGCTTAAGCTCCATAACAAGGTCTCATGCGTAACCTGCACCTTCTAGTGCGCAATCATGGAAATATATTAATTTGATAATCAACCATTAAAAAAAGTAATTTGAAAATCACAGCTATAAACTGATCCAAACTATTCAGCAAGAAGAGTTTTTTTTTGGGTAGGCAAACTGGTTTTTATGGATAACCCATGAGCACTTTCAACCCTTAAACTAACCGCACCAGAGCCCATTCTAGCACTATTTGGTAGAAGGCCTTAGCTAATAAGAAGAGTTAATTGTTGATAATTCCTCAAACTGGACTAATCAAGCTGTAATAGGTTTTCAATCTACTAGACGAACATACTTTCTAATTCTCACTTAGACAGGCACATATTCACAAATATTATGCTATTCTAAAATCAGGTGTTTTACGTTAGCTACTTATTGTAGCTTCTACTAAGAAGGATTTATAGGGGAAGAAAACCATTTTGGATGATTGTAATAGACATGCTGAGAAGTTAGCTAATTACACTGCTCGACATGGTATTGGAATCATTTTGAACGTGTTTGAGAAATAGCACAATGGGGTCATTTTCTACTACACCCTAAACTCCTTTGTTCTAATTTCCTAAACAAACTAAGATAGTTTTTAGAGAAGACCTGAAATATTTGTAGAACCTAATGTAAAACTTAATACTACTTGGTTTACAGACTCGTAATCTTTAGCGTTCTACATCAGAAGCAGTCCCAAATTCAACCCTCAGTACTATTTTATTGAGAAACACAGTGAGAGACCTAGTATACCTGTTCCTGTGAAACTCTTTCTTCTTGGTATTGGCTTCACGCCATCCACATCTTCATAATGTCAAGAACAGTTTCCGTTTTCTTCCTGGACAAGGATAATGGCGAACAACCACTCTTTATTAGTTCTGGATTCTTATTGTCCACAGCTTTACATTGTCAATATTCATTGAGAGTCCCCGTAGAGTAGACACTCATTAGCGTCTGCTACCGTAGACTTTATCCTAAAGTCTGGTTTCTGGTTTGGAGATCCAAACCGTTTATCATTTTCAGGATGCAGAAATTAGATAATCTATAAGAAATCGGTGTATTTGGATTATCTGAACCACTTATTTTGAGCCTTTAAAAAAAATAATACTTTTAATTTTTAAATAAAAGATGCATCAGCTAATAGCATTCGAAGCACATGAAATTAATATGTAACCCATCCAAATGACTCCCAAGATAATGAATGGCTTAGCTATTCCAAATCCATCATTAATACATACAAGAGTCTACGCTAGCGGACGCACACGAGCGTCTACACCAACCGGGACTCATTCAAGAATGAACCAAAATCCAATCCAACACCTTTAATTGTCTCTGGAAGCAGAGGGTAACTTGGTAATCCTACATCTATAAAAATCTTTCTTTGTTCTAGATTTTTGTAGTTCGCAGTTTCAAACTGTCAAAAACAGTCCCCTTCTCTCTCTCTTCCCCACGCCCCTACCCGCCCCCCCTCAAGTTCCAAGTTCACATGCATATAAGAGCTTGTCCGCTAGTGGTTTGCCTATGCGATTAGTAGATCTTGTGACAGATATGTGAAGGACTGTGTCTGATACTACCTTTCTTCCAACACTAATGGGGTGGTGGCCATGTGCAGCTTCACCTGCCTCTGAGTTGTGGTTTTTTTTTCGCATTTCAATGTCCAAATCATTAAATAGCTATAAAATATAGTCATTCTTGTTTTGTTTTTAACCATCAACATCCATTCATGCGTGGAATTTCCGCTTTCAAATTTTTGTTTTCTGGGTAATCAGGAGCTTTGGTGAATTTGAAAACTGGTCGCTGAAAAGACGGAAATGAAGAAAATCAAAATATTGATTCTCCAGTAAGATTTTAAGGTGCACCCCATTTATTTGCGCTTTTATTGAGCAACTTTATCGGTCGGAAGCTGCTTTGAAGAGGCTCTTAATGGCATTTCGGCTTGTAAAATCACAATATTTAAACGCCAAAGATTTTGAATAGCGAGTGTTTGCTTATACTCGGGCGGTGTGCTTTTGCATGTGTAGCAGCCTACAAGCCTATATATATCAAGACTTGCTTGGAACATGAGTAGCCCATTTCATCTCACAGTCTCTCTAAAGTGGTTGAGCTTCCTAGGGAACAAGAACCCATTTCATTTTGCAGTTTTTCTGAAGTGGGTTTAGCTTCACTGGAGCAGCAATGGTTTTGGTAGTGTTCTTGGGGCTGGTATTTGGGTTATGTGTATGCACTGCTCTGTTGAGATGGAATGAAGTTAGATACAGGAAGAAAGGTTTACCTCCAGGAACAATGGGATGGCCAGTTTTTGGCGAGACTACAGAGTTTCTGAAGCAAGGGCCAAGCTTCATGAAAAACCAGAGAGCAAGGTAACTTTGGTACGCTTTTGGTTTTGTAAGTAGTGATGGCTCCTGACTGGAGATGAGAGAGGAAGTTTAGGCAATTTAGTTGTTACTGCTTTGTTATATACGCCTTTGTTATATACGCCTTTTCTAGTCCTGAGAAAGTTCATAGTTCCTTCTGGTGCATGCAGGCTCTACCTTTTCCTTTTTCCTTATCTTGATTGTACAAGCACTTTTATGCTGTGCAGAATATCCGAGAAGAAGCATCTTTGTATTTGCAAGCAGCGACTTGGTCTACATTTAGTCTTTTCTTTCTTCTTCTTTTCCTGGTTTAAGCTGTTCCTGAATATTCCTCTTTGATCCTTTGGGTTCTGCTTGAGATAGATGTCTATTAGACATGAAGCATTTGATGTTTTAAAGGTGGGTTATCTGGTTACAGTGGCTTTAGGACAAAGTGATTTGTCTTATTAAAAGTCATCTTTTACGAAGAAGAGCTGCTAAAAGGAGTTCTCCTCGCAGTTCTCTAAGTGGGATTTAGTACTAATTGATATCATATTATTTTCTAGGCTGCCCTGACCATGAATTTACTTGATAAAACAACAAGTTTGAGGTAAAAGGAGGCAGGGTATTTGCTGCTTGTTTGAACTGCTTTTAGCCTCAAATTCTGTAAATTAAGGTAGCTTGTCTTTCTGTTCTGTTTGATAAGGAAATGATCTGATTGAACTAGTGGGCAGTAAACCTAATTTGATGATATGAGGTTCTTCTCCACCTTTCATTTATAGTCAGATGGGTACAGGTTTTCACCCATAACTAGCTCAATCACTTGACTTCCAAATCAATAATAACGAGGAAGAGAGAAGGTTATTCAGTTAGATAAACGACGTTTTCGTTACTTGTAGCTGTTTTAGATCATGAAATCCTCGTAAAGGAAAAAAGCCAGTAGTTTTCAGTGAGAAAAAGCTGCTGGCTGCTTTTTGACATTATCTTCATCATTTGGGTGTTTCTTCTTTCTTAGCCGAAATTTCCTCTAATCCAGAATGCATTTTTTCACGTCCTCATTGTACAGGTATGGCAATTTGTTCAAGTCCCACATATTGGGCTGTCCAACGGTTGTCTCCATGGATCCAGAGGTCAACAGATTCATTCTCTTGAATGAAGGGAAGGGCCTTCTTCCTGGTTACCCACAGTCCATGTTGGATATCTTAGGAGAATGGAACATCGCTGCTGTTCAGGGTTCTCTCCATAAAACCATGAGGGGGGCTCTGTTTTCTCTCATCAATCCCAGTATGATCAGAGACCAGCTTCTGCCAAAGATTGATGAATTTATGAGATCCCACCTCAGCAACTGGAATGGCAGGGTCATTAACATCCAAGACAAAACCAAAGAGGTCAGTGAAACCTTCATAACCCAAAACAACTACAGAGTGCAGTCAGAGTCAGGAGAGCCTCGCCAAGTCTTTTCTCGTTACCTATTTAGCTTTGAAACTGAAAATGGGGAAAGTAAAATGCAAAACCAACCGTCCCTGTTCTTTCGCAATGCTTTACTGTTACCTTCAAGAGCCACAGTAGAAAAAGGAATGAATCGAAGTTCTACAGGACTCGTTGTTTCACTCTCATAATTTTCTTCAGCCTTAAAAATTCAAGAACAAATGAAGGGAAAAGCAACAAGGCACTTCTACAAGTATTTACAGCAAGAGGAAAAGCACACATAAGGAACTGCTGTGTTCCAAGAGTTACAGTCCATGTACATCTACAGCACAGTTAAAAATCAATGCCAGTATCTAAAAGTGTGCCAATCCTTCATCCAACAGATGTAATGACAATAATTTCTTAGAATTCCGCCCTTTTTTCCATTTGGCCTCAACATATGGTTGAGTCCCATTTAATAACCATAAGAACCCCCATGAAAGTTCTCTCCAATAATACCTTTCAGTCATTATTGTTTAAAAATCATATACTTGTTTTATCTTCTTTTCCCAATCAAAGAGGACTATAAGAAAATATTTCAAAGAAAGTAAAAGGAGTCCAAGAGTTAGTCAAAGTGTCTCCTCTGGTAAACTTGGCTTAGGTGTCAAGATTAAGGGAAAGAAAATGAAAGAAAAAATCATGAAAATATACACACAAGACATGCCCTACATACAATGTACATTTACCTTCAACAGGGTTAAAAGAGAAAAAAACAGATAGAACCAATTTTGCATGTTCTGATTCCGGTTTCTTTTATACAGATGGCTCTGCTGTCATCACTGAAGCAGGTTGCTGGTATTGAATCTGGTCCAATATCTGAAGCGTTCAAGCCAGAGTTCTACAAACTGGTACTAGGAACTTTATCATTGCCCATCGACCTTCCTGGCACAAATTATCGTCAAGGCTTCCAGGTAAACTCTCTTGATATCTTCAGCTCTACTACAATTTCTCACTGTCAACAGTTGCTCATTTGAAGCTCCAGATTCACTTCTGCTGAGATTTTTTTGCAGGCGAGAAAACAAATTACTAACATCTTGAGAGATATCATAGAAGAAAGAAGAACTTCTCCAAGTACCCAAAATGACATGCTTGATTCCCTATTGAGAAGTGATGATGGCTCAAGATTCAAACTGCTTGATGATGAAATCATTGATCTAATAATTACCATCCTTTACTCGGGTTACGAGACTGTTTCCACCACTGCCATGATGACTGTCAAATATCTCCATGATCACCCAAGAGCTTTGGAAGAACTAAGGGTACAGAGATACTTTATGCAGTTCAAGTTCATAGTCCCTCTGATCTTAGCTTCTAATTCCTTCTCCTTCTTTTTCTTTTTGTTCTTTCTTCTAAGATTTTGAAATTGAATTGTCTATTGTTTTTAGAAAGAACATATGAAAATCAGAAAAGGCAAGGCACCTGATGAACCCATCAATTGGGACGACTATAAATCAATGACTTTCACACGTGCAGTAAGCATACAAAAATCTATGCATCAGCAACGAGCCTCTGTTCTACAAACATCAACAATTAAATAATATATTCTCAATGTTCTTGTTGCAGGTGATCTTTGAGTCCATGAGACTGGCAACAATTGTTAATGGGGTGTTGAGGAAGACAACCCAAGATATGGAAATGAAAGGCAAGTTTAGGAAACATAAAAGCTTTCCCAAGTAGTTTTGTATTGCATGTGTCATCCTGCCTGCTTATTAAACTTACAGATTATGCTAAACGGTCTTTGGGCCTCAAGAGACCCACCGGAGCTGGTTACTTTTAACGATTTAAAGAATTATTTCATCCCCATATTAGAAAAGCTGATGTAGATTAGGTGTTTTGCTCTTTCCCTGAGCATGTTTATTCGTAAACCCCCGTATCCATCTGCAAATTGATCTGATATTTACTTGTAAACTACTTTTTCAGGGTTTGTCATTCCCAAGGGATGGAAAATCTATGTCTACACGAGGGAGCTCAACTATGATTCTTTTCTATACCCAGACCCCTTAATCTTCAATCCTTGGAGATGGCAGGTTAGTAAGTGCCCATTGGCCAAAATTACTGACAAATGCTTAACAACATTTTCATGCAAGATTTATATAGGTTATGCATATGTCCCGTATAACGAACTCATCCACACAAGAAAAAAACTCACCGAGCACAAAACTGCATCAACTCAGGTGAGTCAAGTTTCGATCCAGGGAGTTCTTCATTCACTCAGTTGAGTTGGAAGAATTTTGATAGATCTAACGGGTCAACTCTATGTCAACTTGACCTAGTCAGCGACCGAATCTATGTATTTTTAAACATTGGTTTCAGTATTGGGAAAATTACAGAAACAAATCGTTAGCACTAGTAAATGAACATCACCAACACGAAATAACGAATGCAATTTTGTGAAGTGATATAGCTAGCTGCTTGATCGAGAATAGTACTGAGAATTTAACAACTTTAAAAGCATGTTTATCAAGAGATTCATCAGAGAAACCAATTCGCTGGCCTGTCCCACCGTGATATATAACTCGCTCATCTGTTGTGCTTCCTGCCTTGACATCGTTCCTTCGTTTCTGAACTTTCACAATTTTAACTCAATTTAAGCTCAACATTTCGTGTACTCAAATTAGTTTTGGCTGTTTTTAAGACCTGCCACTGCGTGGCTACTTGTGTGTGTGATTTCTACTCCATACGGGTACTACAGTGTGTGGCAGTCCTTTAGCTTCAAAATGTAAACTCCTATTTTAGCATCAAAATTTAACTCATATTTCTTTATTTAATTTACATTGTTCACTCAGTAATGGAAGTATCCCTCATCACAAATACAGGGTAAGAGCTTGGAGTCCCAGCAGTATTTCATGATGTTTGGAGGAGGAAGCAGGCTGTGTCCAGGCAAGGAACTGGGCATAGCAGAAATTACGACATTCCTACACTACTTTGTTACTAGATACAGGTCAGCAATATGCACTTTATCCAGCTTCATTTTGGGTTCTTGTCGAATGACCATCTCTGGTCTCCTTCATCGATTTATCTTTTTCTTTGTCCGTTGCTGTGGTTTCGTCTTATGGAAGATTAAATTGGCTAACCTTACATGTTCTTGATTCAGATGGGAGGAAGTTGGGGGAGACAAGTTAATGAAGTTCCCAAGAGTTGAAGCGCCAAATGGTTTACATATCAAGGTCCGGAACTACTAACTGTGTGTATATAATATATGAGTGGAAAAAGTGTAGGTCTTACAGGAATATAAATAAATGGAATTCAAATCGTCTCTACATTTTTTTACTTTACACTAGAATCATATTTTGCCGTAAATTTTCACAAGGGGTCTGGCTAAGCTGCATTGATGTTTGATCTCCCGAAGTTGTACTCGATTTGAGTTTTTCAATTGTTCAGTTCTCTATCTGAAGTTGTACTCTTAGAATGTAGAGCTTTACGAAGAGAATTTATTGTACATGGCTTGTTTGATGAGTGATAGAACACTTACTACTAGTAGCTTTTAGAATATCTGGAAGAAAATAGGAGGAGAAACAGGGGAAGCATATAAATTACGCGACAAATGATGCCAAATCTGATGTAGGGGAAAGAAGATAGAGAACAGGATAGATCGGGCGTTTTTCCAGCACCAAGATTATTCTAAGCTAGATTGGAACCTTCATTAATATTTTAAAACTAGTAATTTGTTTTCCTCTTTTTATAAAGAAATTAAAATAAAAAACAAACTAGACCTAATGTTAGAATTTTTTCATTTTCTGTGGTACATATAAAATTCAGAATCAATCGTGGTATTGTGTTGATAACTGATGCCTAATTATCAGTCTAAATGCGACTTGGTAAATACAAATTGGTCGTAAGATTATAACTCTTTTTGGACAGTTAATATCCTTTATGAAAGGATAACTGAAATCAATTAAAATGTTATTTAATGGTCTCTAATTCAAGTTTGAACAAGCAGTTCAAACTCTGTTGTTGGGTTTTCATTACCGAGAACTGCTTCTGGATTGGAAGATCTTTTAAACCTAATTGTTTTCTGTATTTTTGTAAACATAGACAAGAGATTTGGTTTACACCTAAAGCTAAACCTGATCTCCACCGTTCAATCTATAAACTAATCTGGGGTTGAGATTCAACAAAAGAATGTAAACATATAGTAGTAAAATTTTTGAGAAAATTACAGTTTACTCTCTGGAATTACTCACTTGTAACTCTAGTCATGCTGACAGTTTTCTGTTATTAAAACTAACGGGTGCATATGTAATAGTTTATTATTTTTTTACGAAATTTTCATTCTTTCTTATCCAGAAAAGCAACATTTACAAGACTTTGACCCTTCTCTTCTTCCAATGACTGTGGGATAGGTCGGTCATTCTGAAGTGATTTTCAGGTGGCCGTTTGGCCACTGTGTGATAACACATCGCACAAAATTACATGACCACAGGATGATTTGAGGCATGCCCTTATTTGTCTTTAAATCATCTCCATCGGAATTTTCAACCAAAGAATCTAGTATCTAGGATCTCCGATGGGGATGAATTTTGGTGCACTGTCTAAAGAGAGCAGGCCGAACAAGATGAACAGTTCAAATAGACCAAATTCTCCGTGTTTCTCTTTCAAAGGTTTACAAGGAAGAAACTTACCGGACACATGTCTACACAAGTCGTTGAAGAATTGGAATGAATCTACATTTGGTTACACTCCGATTTCCTTGTGAGTGTTGTTACCTTGGAATTCTGATTCTTCTTGCAAGGGTAGATCGCAGAGAGAAACAACTTCATCAATCTTGCGGAAATAGTATCTGAAGAAGAGGGGCTCAACGAGAAAACATACGCAAACAACCCTTCTAATCATTTAGCGAACACGCATGTTTGTGGATCCTTAAACAAATTGCCTGTGGAAATAAATCTGAAAAAAAGGGGCTACTCGATCACTTTGATTCCTTCATATTTCTCCCTTTAGAGATAGGGTTTCTGCAAGTACAGTAGTAGTCTAATTACATAACTTCATTGACCCTCAGGAAATAATATCTGTACAAGAGGGGCTCAATGAGAAAAAATGCACAAACAACCCTTCTGAGAAATAATATTTGAAAAAAAGAGGCTATTCAATCACTTCGATTTCTTTATATTTCTCTTTTAGAGATGGGGTTTTGTAAGTACAACATGAGACTAATTATAAAGAAGAAGAAGCACTCTCCACCCCACCTCCATCCCTCTCTCTGCTGCAAAATTAGACCCTCTTTCTCTACCTTTCTTTCAAGTTCATATCTCCTCTCTCTCTCTCTCTGTATCGCTCTTTTTTTTATATTCCACAAAAAATAAAAATCGATAAAAAAAGAAGAAAAGTAATAAACTAATTATTTTGGGGCTCAGACTTTGCTTCCCCGACGATGGAACTCAAAGACTAAACAGTTCTTTTGGAACATTAACGACTAAACTATTATAAGTGAATAGTTCTAGAAACTAAAGTATATTTTTCTCAGAAATTTTTGCTGTGGCTTAACTTGTTTAAGATATGTCGACCCTATTTACATCAATTTCTACAGAGACATTTCGCCCACAAAATTGAACCATGAGTACCAATAGTGTAATAAACTTAAACCATAGGCCAATCAGAAGGAAAATGATCATCTAGTGGCACAGGTACTATGCCTAGTCTGATCAAATACGAACCTAAGTGTTTTATTTTCTAAATGAATTTTGCTAACCTCGGTCCAATAAAATGGTTTTTAGCATCAATTTGTATTCCCTAATTCCATATCATATGTTGTATCTTTCTTCTGAAGAAGCAAATCTTGCTCAATCAAACCTTTACATAGCCAAGTAGATATCATCCCTATGTTGTTTACAGCAACATAGGAGGATTAGATATATTTTTTACCATAGTTGTGAATTTCATTTTAGTTGTTGTTTCGGTTCACCCCAACAAAATGAAAATTTGATTTCGACAGAAGTCTCTATCAAATTGACTAATTATATCTTTGTATAATAAAGAGCACCAAGATTGGATGATTATAACATTCAAAAATTGTGTTTTCAACTTATTCATTTTGGACCTTTTTTAATAGTATTTATGACCGTTCATTTTTGTATAATTGAATATAAACTTTTTAGTTTCTACACTCAATTATCACCACTATTTTAAGGTTAGTAGCAGTCATCCACGATGAGGAATCAAATGGATGGGTTTAATCAACCAAAAGCCTACGTTGGTAAAGTGGGAGCGCAACACCCATACTTGACGATGCGCGCAGGACTCAAAAGGAACAATCTGCATTCAATGAGCATTTGGTGCTGCAGGGGGAGAGTACTATCTACATTCAATGAGCAAAGTCCATTTTAGAATTGTTTCATGGGGCAACTCTTGACCGTTTGTTCTAGCACGATCAGTGGTCCAGATTTAAACTTTTCAACATCTAATTACTTGCTCTTTTCCTAAATGGTAACCACTAGACCATCTTAGCCGTACAATCCAATGGGTCCCACTGGGTCAACGGTCCTAATCACCACGGTGTATGCCATTTGGAGCACGAACACGCGGCTACCCACCTAGCCTGCTGTTCGCAAGCAACAGCAGCGAGTCCGAAAGTCCTCAAACTCGAATATTGTATTGTATAGCTAATCAGAATGTACAACTATTTTTCCAAAGTTCAACCCTTTGACAAATCAAATTTCAAATTAGGCAAGTCTTAGGTAGTGCAGTACAAACGCACCAAGTGCCCAGACCTGTTGTTTAGCAAAACTGGTGGGATCACCGCTGGGCTCCGTTTGCAAAGGTTCAGTGCAAATAATATTTGCGGTCCCCCGTATGAGAATGATACCCTTTCCTTCTCATTTATTATATTGGTTGCCAGTGTTTTGATCGAGAATTGTCGGCAACTAATTCTAGATATGTGTTCACCAAAGAATGTATAAGACCGAAGAGGAATGCTATAGTAGTGATCTCATCTCAACGGCTCTTTATTTGGTTGATCTGATCTGTTCATCTGATCTTACTAACTTTGAACTTCTAACAGTCAAAATATGCAGATCAGATGACTATAGTATTTGAAAATTGACAGTATCTAAGTTGTTTTAACTTGAAACAAATGGGAAATTATTAGATTTTTGTTTTAAAGTTAAAGTGACAATGGTCCTATATTAGTTTTATGATTTGTAGAAGAGAAGATGTGCCGTTACATAAGGGCTTGCCACTCATCAATTTCAAATTATTAAATAAAACTTGTGGGTGAGTGGGGTTGCACATGTGTGAGTATGAGTGTAATTGTAAGTGGTCGAAGTGCCTAGGTAGTCATTACAGAGAAGCTCTAGCACTACAAGGCCCAACTCTCACCAGGCACCTTGATGTCCAAGCAAGCTCAATTATGTAAAAGCGTGCCCCTAGCCCTTCATTAAGTTTTTTTTTTTTTTAATCTTTCCTTTTGAGTTTTGGAATTGAAGGAATATGGGTGTTCTTCTTGTTTGGGAATTAGAGAAGTCTTTTGGGATAACTCTTATTCTCTCTTTAGTGTTCTTCTTAGTTTGAGAATTAATGAAGGTTATTTAGGATTACTCTTTTTTCTCTCTTTTTGAGATCATTCTTGTCACCCTCAATCTATGGGTCCTGATAATTTGACACCAAGTGCTTTTGGTACTTTGAGATGGTAGCATTAGACTAGTTACTTTTATACTATTTAAGGCCCTAGCTATGGAACAAGCTTTTACTATCTTTTAGACTCAAAACTTGTCAGGCTTTGACCCTAAAGAGAGTAATACACTTTTATGGATTTATCATTTTGATTATTTAAGGCATTCAAATTCAAGAGAATAAAGTATAGTTGAATTATAATTGAGAAAATCACTTGAGATATAGATTGAGTCTAGCTTGGCTGAATGCTGGAGATAGAACTATTATATCCCTTGCATAATTTGAGAGGCTTCAACTGTTTTCAATAAGGTGCTATAAGCAAGATTTGAAGGTAAAGTTCATTAAATACAGTTTGTGAGATTTTTTTTACCTATTTCAAGTGATGTTTCTCCATGAATTCTTTGAACATAGCAAATGGCAAAGGTGTGAATCTCTTTAACTTTAGCATGGTGATTTTTAATAAGCTAATGATTCATATCACATAGTTTTAGGATCAATTATAATTTCATGATGATGTTTTTTGAGGAAAATTCATTTTTCTATAACAAATCTAACTAAAGGGATTTCATTCATTCAAATATATTTTCGTGGGTTTCCTTATTTGTAGGTAAAGTTGCTTAGAAAAAATTAGATTTCTTATTTTTTAAACTTAAAATGAAAATTGAGATGTAGGTTTTCCAGACATGATCAGAACATGCGCTTCTATAAGCTTTCATATCTTTGGATTAGTAGTTTGAGAGAAAATGAAATTACAATTCTTATTATTTTGGATAAGTGTTGGTTTATTTAAAAAAAAATTAGATTTCCTACATTTTCTCAAAGAAAATTTAGGAAGTTTATTTAATGTGAGAAAATTAGATGTTCATAAATCTAATTTACATATTTTTTAATATTTGAATGTGAACAGAATTTTACACATTTAATTATTAGATTTAGTTTTAATGTGAAACATATTCCTTCGGGACTTAAGACTTGGTATATTTTACATATTTTTTAAGAGAGTGATATATGGGATTTATAAGAACTAATTACTACACACTTTGATAAAAGGAAAGGAAAACAAAGCACATTTGAAATACCAAATTGAGAATGGTCCCATGTTGATTTGAATTGATTATAGATACTATGTATTTTTTAACACATTCTTTGATAAGAGTGATTGTAATTTGAGATTGGTATACACAACACGAGTTTGTGATTGCAAATAAAATCAATTCAAAATGTATAGAACAATGAAGGTCAGAACTATGGGGTTTTATGGGAAAATTCTAGAAGCCCTAGATTACATCTACAATGGTAGACAACCTGAGATTCACCTCTTGAAAAAGAGTAATGACCTTAATGTGATAAGAACATGTGTTGATATTTGTATCAAAATATGCTTTTACCATTTTCAAATGGTGTTTGTTTGAATTTGAAAACTGAGACACAACTACATATCTACATAATAGAGGTTAAAAGGGTAATTATGGAAGATCAACTAGTAGAAGCTGAAATGATGGTTGGCTCAGAGGAGCAACAATTCTCATCTAGTTCCCATGAATAGCATGTGGCTCATATTATTTTACCTAGGTACAATGCTTCCAAGTGGGATACCAAGAAAGAGGTCATCTCCTAAAATTGGTCAAAATGAAGCAGAAAAAATTCATTCATCCTGTATAAGGACTAGTTTTTAATTTTTCTTTCAAAATACATGACCAATCATATTAGGGCAGGTATTAAGGGATGTCGAACCATAGGGACTGCCAAACTAGAAAAATTTTAAATTTTGGAATTAAAACTAAAACTAAACTAAACTAAAAGAAAACTATGATAGTAGATAGTAGTTTAGGAAATAGGAATCCAAGAATCAAATCATATTAATATTTTTCTCATTACTTAAAAACGTGTATGAAGTAGAAGTCTTGGTTATAAGCTAGAATTTCCTCTAAAGGAGGAACAAATACTCCAAAAAGCATCCACTCACATGTAGAAGACAATAGATAATCTTATCTAAACTATATTAGGATTAAAGTGAAATAAAACCTTAAAACCATTCTTCAAACAACCACTTATCATGAAATTGTTCATATATCAATTTTCTAAATTATAAATCTATAAAATTGAATGAGAAACAAAAAAACTCATCTTTTAGCTTCTTCAATCCCTAAAATTTAAGATTAACCTTGCATAATGAATGATCCATGAGCAATGTTTGCAAAACTCTCCAACAATCTTCTTCTTCTTCTTTGGGACACTTCTAGTCTTCTCTGATTCAAGGAGCAATAAGAACAACAACCCTCAAAAGTGGTACATTTTCTAGCTTATACAGATGAGCTAACTTCCATAATTGATGAGAATCTTGGATAATAGGCAAGAAAGTCTCCTTTTAGAAGTGAATTGTCTAAGAAGCATCCCTAACTATCTTCCTCTTTCTCTACTTTCCTTTTCCCTTTCAAATTATTTCCTTTTTCTTCTAAAACTTTCCCGTAAGCAAGCCTACCTAATTAGGTGCAAAACAGTACCAAATTAGACACTCATAACTTGGTCCAACAACAGTCAAACTTTCCAATTTTGAATAGGAAAGTGTTTTCCTTCAAGAAAAATTAACCGAAAGAAACATTAGAAAACTTGCTCATTTAGGAAGGTTTCTATTTAGGAAAGTCTCCACATAGGATAGTAGTAAGAGAAGCGAACTGTCTAAACAAGGAAATGCCTAAAATTAAATAGTTTCCATAAATGGAAAGTGGAAGGCCTTTTGCTGTTGAAAGTCTCTTTGCTAGATCTCCACCATCCGTATGACCATCTTATGAATTTCTTGATCTCCACATATAGATCTCCATCTAACAAATCTAGTTATTTTAAAGCCAAAATTTAAATATCTAATTCCCACATGAATTAATCCTAATTTCTAATAAACTAAACTACTTAAACTCCTCATTTGAACTATAAAATAAAGCCTATGGGTATAAATTAATACATAAATGATATTAATTAAGGACACCTTTAGAAATTGCTCAAAATGAAGTAGAAGAAATTCCTTCATCTAATAAAGGATAGAATTCTTCATGGAGTAATGTTACTATATTATGATAGAAGTTGACTCCGCATGCAATTACTTTGTACATGATCAAATGCATGACACAAATTGATGCATTTAATTGTGAGTTAAGATAAGAACTTACTCAAAATTTGATGGCATATATGTGATATCTACAACTTTTAAGAAGGATAATTCACTTTTGAAGATTAAATCTTGAAATCTATGAGCAATAGACATATCAACTTTAGATATTAAACTCTATAAGTTCAATTGGCATTATCTATAAGAAAGAAGGTTCATAGATCAATAATGAATGTTAGTGTGATGACCTAAGTTTCTTTGATAGATTTTTTGTAAAACATGCTTTTCAAAATGCAAGAGTACTCTTAAATTTCTTTTTAAAAATATTTACGAAGGGATACAATATCACAAATATACTTTCCAAAAACCTCTTCTTCAAAAATCTAGGTGTCCCTATTAGAAAATTCCTAATACATTCAAAGTAAGTATAAAATAAGAGCAAATTTTAGAATCCACTATAACAACCATAAATCAACTAATTATTTCAAAAAAATTTCACACATAATAATAATTCTTATTACATGTTCATCAATAATAAATTTAGATAAATATTTAATATCTAAATTTCACTAATAAAATAAAATCAAAGTCGCTTCACCATATGTTTCTCAATGCCTCTAATCTTGTACAATTGCATCATCCAATCTATGCAAAACTTTAGAATCCTTCCTAAAAAATGTTGTAGGGGTGAGTATGAATACTCAATGGATAAATCTCTAAACCAGGTTTGAAAACCTCAGCAATCAAGTGGTATCTCATGATCAAATATGGTATGGAAACTATTATCGCCAATAATGATTCTAAACAATAGCATATGATTCATAAATCACAAGTAATGCCTTAAAAGTGAATGACAATATTAGACAGATTCACATATTCTGATAACTATTAAACTCATAATGACAACGTCTCACGACAAGTCACATAAGAAATGGCCTAAACCCTCAAGGATGATTGACATGCATATCATGTCCCAAAGCTTAGAGGTGGTCACTATGCATGTAGGGAAAAAATTACCCATTCACGCTCGTCTGCAGACTACATTACTCTCATGGGGAGGTAGATTTGATCTAAAATAGTCTGTCCATAAAACATACTTCCTCGCAGGGGCTATAACTTGACGGGCATGCTATTTGGAGGTCAGGGGCCTATCTTAACCCTCTTAGCATAGGCCATAGGGCATAAGAACCCTTTCATGACTAACTTTAGTAGTCAAAGTAGCTCAACAATTTAGTGTCATATCAAATATCTCACCTACATAGGTCTACATATGAGGGTATATCACATAACTCACCCATACAAGGTCCAAATATGAGCATATATCACATAGCTTAACCATATAGGGTCCACAAAATAAGCCTTATATAACATGAGCATGATCATTCAAATATCATCATATTACATAACATAGGCCAAATCAAGCTACCAAAAATATCCAATCACATAAGCTCATTAGTATACTCATGCGCATCATAAACACATCATAGATGATAACCATAACTCATAAAGCACAAATTCATGAGAGTTCACAAATCAATGAAGTTCTCATAACTATGTCATATGCTTCTTTGCTTAATACATAGTGATTTGTTGCTAAAAAATGCAAATCCAAAACAACAATTCAAAGTTTTTACTTATTACCATAAAAATTGAATTGATTATGAGAGTCTTATAACCTTTGAAAGTCTAACTAAAGTGTTTTAAATCTAATTCAACTTCATCATAAGCTTTTGTGCACCTTTACAACATATGCAATTCATACAATACATGTATGCCTAGAGTAGATTAGTTATGAGTACGATAATTCCTGTTAGACTAACTAGTTTAGTTCATTTTATCCATTTTGGATACAAATTTAGTGAATTCGTTGATTATTCAATCCCTTAATATGATTTACCAAGTAAAAGAATCATTTTGTTCATAATTCAATACTTACTGTTCAAACAGTACTCAATACCCAGTAACAATGTCTAACTTTATGCCATCAATTTGATGACCTAGTGTCATGCCCTAGGTTTTAAAAGACAACTTTTTAAAAAGTTAAATACAATTTTAGAAAAGTTGGGAATTTCATATTTTTTCTTAAATACTTTTCTTTCCAAACGTGTTTGTATAACAGTCCAAAAATATCTAAATTATAATAGTTCAAAACAAAGTTATAGGGTATTCCAAAATATGGCTATGTGGTTGTCTTAAACATGATTATATAATTGTCAAAAAATCTAATTTAAAGTAGTCCTAAAACATGAATGTATGATAGTCCAAAACATGGTTATAATGTTGTCCAAAACATACTTATATAGTTGTCCAAAAATCAAATTTAAAATAGTCCTAAAACATGATTGTATAGTAGTTCAAAACATGGCTATGTGACTATTCTAAACATGCGTATGTAGCTGTCCAAAAATCTGATGTAAGCAGTCCCAAAAATGAATGTATGATAGTCCAAAATATTTATATATATCTTTCAAAAAATCTAATTTAATAGTCTAAAATTATGAATGTATGGCAGTCCAAAACATAGTCATCTAGCTGTCCAAAATATGGATATATAGTTGTCCAAAAATCTAATTTAAAATAGTCCCAAATCATGAATATATGGTAGTCCAAAACATGATAATATAGTGATATAAAGTATGCATATATAGCTGTTCAAAAATCTAATTTGAAATAGTTGTAAAGCGTGAATGTTTGATAGTCTAAAATAAGGTTATATGGCTATCCAATACATATATATGTCCAAAAATATGCAAAAATTGAATGTATGGTAGTCCAAAATAGGACTATATATGGCTGTTTAAAACATGCATATATAGCTATCTAAAAATCTGATTTAAAATATAGTTCAAAACATGGCTATATGGCTGTCCAAAGTATGCATATATAGCTAGCCAAAAATTTGATTTAAAATAGTTCAACTTTAATGTATGGTATTCCACAACATGATTTTATGGTTGTCCAAAACATGCATATATAGTTGTCTAAAATATAATTAAAAAAATTCCTAAAACATGAATGTATGGCAGTCCAAAACATGGTTATATGGCTATCCAATACATGAACATATAGCTGTCCAAAAATCTGATTTAAAACATTTCTCAAAACATGAATGTATGGAAATATGACTATATGGCTGTTCATGTGTATACAGCTGTCCAAAAATTTGATTTAAAATAGTCCCAAAACATGAATGCATGAAAGTCCAAAACATGGCTAAATGGCTACCCATAACATGCTTATCTAGCTGTTTAAAAGTTTGATTTAAAATAATCCCAAAACATGAGTGTATGGTAGTCCAAAACATGTCTAAATGCTTATCCAAAAGATGCTTATAAAGCTATCCAAAAATCTAATTTTAGACAGTCACAAAACATGATTATATGATAGTCCAAAATATGTCTAAATGGCTGTCCAAAAACATGTTTATATTGATTTAAAATAGCACCAAAATGTAAATGTATGGCAGTCCAATATATGGCTGAATGGCTGTCCAAATCATGATTATATAGCTATTTGAAAATCTGATTTAAAGCAGTCCCAAAACATAAATGTATGGAAGTCCAAAACATGAATATATTATTGTACAAAAATCTGATTTAGGACATTCCTGAAACATGAATGTATATCAACCCAAGACATGGCTAAATGGCTGTCTAGAACAAACTTATATAGCTGTCCAAAAACTTGATATAAAGCAGTACCAAAATGTAGTGTATAACAATCCAAAAATCTTATATATAACAATATCAAAATAGTGTATGGAAGTCCATTAATCTGTTTTAAAAAGATTACCAAAATGTAGTGTATAACAATCCAAAAATCTGATATATATAATAGTACCAAAACATAATATATGGCAGTCCAAAAATATGTTATATAGCAATCCAAAACATATACTCTTTTAATAAAAACCATATCAAAGGACTACACAAAACTCAAAATAAACACTCAATACTCATGCTATAATATAAATAGATTCAAGTTTCCACCAACCTCAAATCCCTTTTCCATTGAATTCCTACTTCAGCTTCCTTCCTCCTCCTTTCCTTTCCTCCTTTCTCCCTTCTCTTCCATGTTTTTCATTATTTTTCTCTCTTCACTCTTCACCTCCCACGTTTTTCTCTTCTCTCTTCTCTTCCCCACATCCTTTTCTCTTTTTTCTTTTCTCTTTGGCTACAACCCATCATGTCTCCACTTTGTAGACTTTATGGGGAGCTAAAAAGAAGAAAAGATAAGATGTTGGTTTTCCCACTTTCTTATCACTTGTTTAGATGGATTAGTCAGGTTTTTCTTTCACATTCTTCTTCTATCTAATCAGGTTTTTCTTTCAAATTCTAATTCTATTTAAATATAATTTCAGTTTTATTTCAAATAAATATCATTAGAGATTAAATCCTAACCATTCATTCTATCTTTTTATAATAATAAGATTAGAGTTAAACTTATCCATCCATTCCTAATTAATTTGAGATATGATCTTCATTGATCATCCTCACTTCAGTTTAATCTCAACGATTAAGAGTACTCCTAATCTATTGAAATTTGAGCATCCATTGAAATATTGCAAATTTTCAAAATGAATGACATAAAATTGTTAGATTGGTGTTTTGAACTTTGGCATGGAAACTAATACACTTAACTTACAGCCAAATGAGACAACTAAGTTTAGTTGTTAAACTTGCATTAAATAATTTTATTAATAGAATATAAATTTGAAGTGTTACATTCTTCCCCCTTTTAGGAATTTAATGCACAAAAATTTTCAAACTATTTTATAAATAATTTTTAGAATCTTTGTTTCATGTCTATCTCCATCTCCTAAGTGGCTTCCTTAGCTAAATGATGTTTCCACTGAACTTTGACCAAAGGAATGGTCTTGCTCCTCAGTGTTTTCTCCTTTCAATCTAGGATTCAGATAGCCTTCTCTTCAAAGGTATGATCAGGATGCAACTCCTTTGGCATCTATTCCAACATGTGTGGTGTCTGGGACATACTTCCTCAACATAGACACATGGGAGATGTTGTAAACTTTTTATAATTGTTGGGGAAATGCCAATCAATTTGCAACTACAACAACTCTATCTAAGATCTCAAAGGGACTAATGTATAGTGAACTCAACTTTCCTTTAATTCCAAACTGCATGACTCCTATCAATGGGAAAATTATCAGAAGCACATGATTTCCTTCCTAGAATTCCAAATTTCTACATCTCTTATCTACATACCTCTTCTGTCTACTCTATATTATGAGAAGCCACTATTTGATCAACTTTACCTTACTAGCACGTTGTTCCACTAATTCTGATTGTATGATATTGTTCTCCTCAACTTTGCTCCAACAAGTTGGCAAGCGACATGGTCATTTGTACATATGGTGCCATGCCAATGTTCGAGTGAAAGCTATTATTATATGCAAACTTTACCAATGGTAAGTTCTCATCCCAATTAGCTTCCAAACAATCACACATACCTTAAGCATGCCTTCTAACTCGATCATCCTCTCAGAATGGTCTATAGTCTATGGGTGAAAAGCTTTATAAGTCAAGGGCGATCCCAATAATTTTTGTATGCTCTTCTAAAAGTGAGATGTGAATCGACTATCCCTATCTGAGGTGATCGTAATAGGTTCTCCATGTAAGCTCCCTATCTCCTGAATGTATCAACTATTTTAATTTGTCAGTGTTCTGAGTCTGGCAGATGGGTAGAGAGAGCATGGCCTTAGTTAGGTGATCAATAATTACCCATACCATATCATATCCCTTGGACGTCCTGGGAAATCCTACTATGAAATCCATAAGGATATGGTCCCATTTCCATTCAAGAAGTTGAAGCAATCTTGCCAGTCACTGATGCTCGGCTTTAACTTGTTGAAAAACTATGCATCTCTGAACAAACTCGCTAACATCCTTCTTTAGGCCATCCCATAAAAATTCCATTTTAGATCTTGACACATTTTGGTGTAGCAAGTATGAATTGTGTACTAGACTAATATGCCTCCTTGAGAATTTCTTGTATCAGTTTATCATTTGTTGAAACTACTAATATGTCCTGCATCTAAACACTACCATCTACCCCTCACGTAAATCTTGGCTTTGTAACAAATGCCCGTGTCATCTCATCCTCTTGTTGTGCTTGAAGAACTCAATCTACATTCACGGATCTCACCATTAAGTTTACAGTATAAGATTTGGCATCAATATGCTCCAAATCAGGTTTGTATCTGATAATCTCCTACAACAATCTCCATCTTTTAGAAAGAGTATTAACACACATACCCTATGCCTTTCTACTTAGAACATCAGCCGCCATATTGGCCTTCCCTGGATGATACTAGATGAAAAAGTCATAGTCTTTCAGATATTCCATTCAACTCCTCTATTTCATGTTGAGGTCCTAATGAGAAAAGATATACTTCAAACTTTTATGATCGGTAAATATTTTGAACCTCTTTATCTATAGGTAGTGCCCCTAGATCTTCAAGGAAAAACCATTGTTGCTAACTCCAATTCATGGATTGGATAAGTAACTTCATATTTAACTATCATGAAGAATAAGCATTTACCTTCCCATGCTACATCAATGCAAACCCTAGACCCTTACCTAAGGCATTGCTATGTACCATGAATCCTTCACTCCCTAATGGTAGGGTCAATACTAACGTAGTCGTCAATTTCCTATTTAGCTAATGAAAACTAGCTTCACACTCTACACTCATACAACTCTCACATCCTTCTGGATTAGCTTAGTCAAAGGTAGGTCAATTCATGAGAACACCTTGATAAATTAGTGACAATATTCAGCCAAGCTTAGAAAGCTCAGCATCTTTGTCATTGGTTTTGGTGTTTCCCACATCTCCACTACTTCAACTTTAGTAGGGCCCACTACCACTCCATCCTTGCTAATAATATAGCCTAAGAAATTCACTCTCTTTAACTAGAAGTCACACTCACTGAGCTTTGCGTATAGCTGATGAGTCTTGAGTATGTGAAGTACTATCTATAAGTGCTCTTAATGCTCCTCCAAGCTCTCAGAGTATACTAGGATATCATCAGATACTACATGAAGACTCTGTTCATGAGGTCCATAAATGTTGCCAAAGTGTTTGCTAGTCTGAATGGCATAACTTTGGACTTGTAGTGTCCATACCAAGTCTTAAAAGCTATCTTTGAGATATCTCCTCCCTTATTCTTAGCTAGTGATAGCCTAACCTCAAGTGAATCTTCAAGAATACTTTTACTGCCTATAGTTGGTTTGATAAATCATCTATCTGAGGTAAGGGATAATTGTTTTCATTAGTTATTGCATTTAGCATTTGATAGCTTATACATAGCTGCATCAATTTGTCTTTCTTCTTGACGAAAACTACTAGTGCTCCCCATGGTGATATGTTAGGCCAAATAAACCCCTTATCAAGTAGTTCTTGGAGTTGACTCTTTAGTTCCTTCAACTTGGTCGGCGGCATCCTATACAATGTCTTGGAAATAGGAGTTTTACCTAGTGCCAACTCAATATAAGGTCAACTTCTCGTCTAGGTGGAAATCTATGTAAATCTTTGGGAAACACATATGGAAAATCTTGTACCACTACCACATCATCTAGCTTAGGTATCTCGACCTCTGCCACCTCCAGTTTGGCCAATAAAGCCTGACAATCCCAAGCAATGTGTTTTGTGACCTTTATTGCAGATATAACACTACACTTATAGAGTGTTTCCTTCCCTAAAAGGATATAGTCTCCTCCTCAGGTGCATTAAATATCACATACTTCTTTCAATAATTAATAGTAGCCTAATAGTGATAGCCAATCCATTCCTAAGATAAATTAAAGTCTATCATTTGTATAAGGATAAGATCGGCATCCATCTATCTATTGAAATCATAATGTGAACATCTTGAAGATACTCTTGAGTGTGAATGGACTCACCTAATGAAGTCATAACATCTGGATGACTTTCCATGCATTGTGCAAACTCATAAGATATAAAGGAATGGGTCGAACTCATATCAAATAATATGTGAGCAAGTATTTTATAAATGAGAAGGGTTCCTTCCACCATCGCATTTGAAGTCTGAGCCTATTTTGTTATGATAGCAAACATGTGTCCTTGGCTACTAGGCACAAGATTCTGTGCCGCCTTCTCCTCAGTCTTCTTCTTCAAGCAGTTCCTAACAAAATGTCTTGCCTCTTAGCAGCCATAGCATTAGGTGCTCTGAGCATAACAACACTTGCCTAAGTTCTACCTCCTGAACTTAGGGTGATGAGTATTCAATTTTGTATAAAAATTACCCAATTATTAGCTCACGAGTTATAACATATAGTGTTAATTTTAAGGTTTTCTTGAAAATTTGTAACACATACATTTTCTGACCTAACGACTTTAAAGATTGATATTTTCTAGGTTCAGAGGCTAATCTAGAGTAAGTATAAGAATAATCATAATTTGCTAGGATTTAGTTAGAGTTTTTAAACTTTTGAGGGAATAAATATGATGATCCAAAGACCAAGATTGATGAAGATGAAGATCAAGGATCAAGATCAAATTGGAGGGCCCGGACCTACATTTTACCAATTTCAAGTTCTAACTAAGGTTAAGATCATCTCAAGGAAAGATCATGGATCCAAGGAAGCAATTGGAATAGCCAAAGGTGACTAAAATGGGCCCATGTACAAGTTTTGCAATTTCCACTACCTTTGCATAGGAGCCATGTTAGCCACCTAGTCATATATAAGCCATGCTAGAAGGTGACAAGCTAAGTTGGCCATGAGGCTAAGCATACAAGCCAAGACAAAAGAGTTAGCCATCTAAGCCATCAAGTAAATGAGCTATCAGAGTAAGCCACTAAGCCAAATGAGCCATACACATGGAGTGCCATGATTGGAGGGAGAATTATAAGCAATTATCCATGCAAAAATTGGGATTTTCAAGAGTAATTAGCAAGAATTAGAAGGAGATTATCATAGCATGAACACGTGGTCCAATAAGAGAAGAGCCCACACTTTCACTTTCCTTCCCATTTCTTCCCATGTTCTTCCCTTTCCCATCCTTCTCTCTCCATATCTCCCTCACTCTATATGATTTCCACATGAAAAATGGTAGAGGAAGGAGTTCCCTGCTTAACTCCTACAAATAAGAGCCTGCTTCCACACATTATCTCCTTTCCACTCCTCCCTTTTTCTTAGTTGTCTTAGGTGGCCAATCTTTCCATGACACCTACACTCATCTTCTAAACTTTCTCTTTCCCTCTCCTTCCTCCTTCCTCCTTCCTCCCACCTTCCATTCTTTATTAGGCTTTCCACATGAAATACCATATAGAGAAGGAATCCCACAATAAATCCTACAAAATAGGAGCTTCCCTCCCCTTCTTACCTCATCCACTACACCACCTTTTAATTCTGTCTTTCAAACCCATTTCAATCCCAACCTTAGGATCCCATCCTATGGAGATCAAAAGGGAAATATCACTATGAGGTTCTTAGGGTTTTCTACATGAATCTAAAGAAAAGAGGTGGGAGACACCCCACCCTAAAAGTAGGCCCCACCCACCACATCTATCACCTTGTTTCCTCTTCAAGAAGCCCTATATAGCCATTCAATTTTCTTATCTTAACCATTCATTTTTTTTTTTAATCTCATCCCCACCTTACCTTTCCCTTAGGTCACCCTAGAAATATGCTCAACACACTATTTATTCCCAAAAGAGTTCAATTCCAAAAACACTTTTAGAAGAGAGAGATGCCTACTCCAAAAAAGGAGGTGTCTCACTTCTTTTCCCTCAAAGTTTCAACCCAACTCCTCTTGAAGTTCACACATCCACCTTCCTTCCCTTCCTTAGGTTTTGCACTTTTAATTTTTAGGTTAAATCTCTTTACTTGTTCCTTTGATTGTGGCTGTATTTGGATATGCTTTCTTCTTGCATAAGTTCCTTGTCTTCTTTGTTTATGTACCTCTTGTTTTAAACCTTAAATTCTTGTATCTAGGACCCTTGTTTCTTCTGGGGACAGCCAAGAGGAATAAATCCTTGGATCATCTTGTTTCTCTTTTTCTTGCTTTGTTTTAGCCATATTTTGCTTTTGTTTGTCTCATTGTTTTCCATATCTTATCCTTAATTCTTTCATTGCATTACAAGCATGAGATCTTGACTTAAGAGGACTGTTATTGGGATGCATTAATAGTATTGACTTGTAATTTGGATTGAGCACATGTTACTTAAGAGTGCACAACTTTTTGTTCCCATCTTATGTACATGTGCACTATTCTAGATGTAAATTTTATTTCAATGAAATCAATTAATTAATAAAAAAATTCTAGTTTGATTTAAATGATAATGTACTCTTATTTGTGATTGGATCAACCCATTAATCATGTGTAATATTCATGAATGCCTTAATTGATTTTCATCTTACTTTACATGGCAGTTAAGAGTGCTCCTCATCATATGCATCATGTGCACACTTATTTATGCTTTTTTCATGCATTCCATACTTTTATAATTGCATCATAGTTCATGTGTCTCATGCATGCTCCATTCTTGCATTGAAGTTCATGTAGATTTCACTTACAAATCATATGCACTACACTCTTGTGCCATGAGCACAAACCTTAAGTCATGCACCTAGTTTTGAGGAGTGTTTCATTAACTTTTTCATTCATAGTGTTGTGTTTTTTAGATCCCCATGTATCCTAGAAATTTACAATTCATAGATGCATTAAGATGACATGCACTTTAGCTTTCAATATAGGCTTCTTGCATTTTCTTCACTCTATGATTCTTGCGCACCACCATTTGGGTCATGTGCATAATTATTGAGTCCATTTTCCTTTTTGTTTTGGTTATTTCATTAGTTCATTATTTGCATTGGTTTAAATACTTTCTAATTTTAAAGTTATAATTTTGCTTAGGAAAGTGTTATTTTTAGAAAGTGTGGCTTAGGAAATTTTCTAAGTTTATCTTGTTTTCTTTTAACACATTTCCATATTGTATGTTTCTAAATTATGCCATGTTTCCATGTTAATTCACTCCTTAGTTTAGGAAAAAAATAAAATTTCTTTGGCTAGGTTAAATAGTTTAAATAAAGGTCCATTTAACAAAAAATCATGACATTCCTCATGGGATCAACCTCACTTGCGTGCATCTACTATAGTCTATTTATACACTTACGAGTTAATTAAAACATACACCAAGTTTTTGGTGCCTTTGCTAGGGATCAAACCCAGATTTGTAGTGTGGATTCTAATTTAGATTATTTACCTCTAGTCTAGGTTTAGGTTACACTAGATTATGGTTTTTCTTTAAATTTTCATTTATTGCTAATTCCTCAAAAATTGACCATATTTTATTGATTTTGTGCAAGGGGAAATTGGCAAAGTAGCATTGGGGATCCTATGGGCCAAAGCTTCATCACATTAGATCAATGTTTTCTTGATTGCTTACATTAGGGTTTTGAGTGAAACTTGTAATGGGGACCATTGTATTTTGCACTTTATTATTCAATATTAATCATGGTTTATTAATAGAGGGCAAGTGTGAGGAGTGGTGGCCCTCACTTGATCATCATAAAAAACACCAATATATGTATCACTCACTCTCTTTTTATTTTTCTAGTGTAGTTACATTTAGTATAATTTGCATCTATGATCGTAGTGTAACTCATATAGAATAGAATCATTCATGATAATTGTTGCATTTTATTTAGAATTATTGTATTAGTTGTGCACCTATTTAACAAGGTTTGCCTAGGCTTGGCTATAACCAAGGCATAGGTTTTTTTGCTATAGTGTCTCGTTTACTGAGGTGTTTGACCCTTTGTTAGATAGCATATAGGTAGGCATTAGTTTGATTTCTTGCTTTACATTGCCTGTTTAAAAGCTTTATGGTAGAATGGATTACAATGATAATAAGGTCCCCATAGGAACCCTCATAAGATAAGGATTGAATTTCACGACTAGATCCTTGGGCCACCTAGTAAAATCAATCAAATTTCTTATATGTTTGTGATCCCAACCCTTGAACTATTAATTTAAAATCAAGTAGTAAGAGACTTAGGGTATCAAGATTATAGAAACATTTTAGAAGGAGGGGATCGATTGTCACTTCAGTGGCTTTTGAGCATCGTGGTTATACAAAATCCAAGTGATTTTTCCATGCCTTTCATTGACATCGGTTGAGGTCTAAATGCCTCTTGACATGAGAATTGTATTAACCAATTTAGAGCAAAACCTAACTAGTAAGCAATAGTTGAACCTAGACAATAGGATAAAAAATCTACCACCCTATACATCAACGAAGATCATCAAATTAGCTCGATTAGCAAAAGCTTAGGATTGATTGCACATCATATAGAATTAGGTTAGCATATAGTTAGGTTGCTTCAATTAACTAGGTTTATTTTATTGAATGCAGGGACGTTGATCTCAGAATGTTGAGTTAGTACCATTAGACCTAGAGATTAAGCTTACCCATAAGAAAGGGGTAAGAAATCAAGTTTCTAACTCCATGGCTGAACCACTAGTAGAAGTTGAGCATAAGGCAATTAGAGATTTCTACGCACCACTCCAACTTAATACCCCTTCATGCATCGCATTGTCTTTAACAAATGTAGACCATTTTAAGTGTAAATCTAGTGTCATTCAGTTACTCCCCAAATTTTATGGTTGAGAAAGAGAGGATCCATACTTACATATGAAGGAATTCCTTGATATTTGTGCTACATTTAAGTTTCAAAATATTTTCAATCACACAATTAGCCTTAGGTTGTTTCCATTCTCACTAAAGGATAAAACCAAGTCATGGATAAATTCCTTAGAAGTTGCTTTCATCAATACACGGGACCAGTTGTTTAGGAAATTTTTGAACAAATTCTTTCCCATTCATAAAACTAATGCCCTTCAAAGGAAATTTATTAACTTCTAGCAAAGAGATGACAAACAATATTATGAATGCTATGAATGGTGGAATGAATTCCTACAAAGGTGTCCCCACCATGGATTCAAAAAATGGCATCAAGTTCAATACTTCTATGAGGCATTAATGCTCAAAATAGACAAATGACCAATGCATGAAGTGGGGGGGCCCTCATGATAAAGGATGAGAGAGAGGCCTGTGAATTTTTCCAAACATTTGCTTATAATTCCCAGCAATGGGATTTTTCTAACAGGAGAGAGAGATACCCTACCCCCAAAGAAAGGAGGTATGTATGAAATAGGACTATATGGATATATTTTATAACCTCGACTCTATGATTGAGAGAAAGGAAAAGTTTGATTCCTTGGGTGGAAGAGTGGACAAACTTGAAAATATGTTTTAGACCTTTATGGCCGCTACTACATACACTAAGCCTTCGTAGGAGGTTTGTGCTATTTGTTTTATCCTTGCCCATGTAACCAAAACCTATCCATCCAATGGAATGTTCAATGAATATCTTCTAGAACAAGTGAATGCCATGAAAGCCTATCACAACCCTAGCAATAACCTCTATTCTAAGACTTATAATCTACTATGGACTAGGCATCTTAACTTTTCATGGTTGAAGAACAACTACCTAGGAGGACCATCTGTGAAACCCCTTATATATAACTTTCCTAGATTTTCAGTTCCCCAATAGCTATCTAGATTTCAACTTCCTTAGTGACAAAGAAACCAACATTTGAGGAGAATATGCAGTTATTAAGAGAAAGATCTTTAAAGAAAAATGAAGAGACTAAGAAGGCTCTACATCAATTGCAGAATAATAGTCAACAATCCACCAATGTCAAATCCAAAGATATTTTCTAAGTTAGAATGAAAATGAGCCAGTTGTTAATTGCTTTCCATGATAGATGAAAAAGATAGTTTTCTAATCAGCTCATCACAAACCCTAAAGGCCAATTTGAGATGGGGTCCAGTTCATAGCCAACCATTCTCATGAGCAAGCAAAGTCCATAACAACCCTTAGGAGTGGCCTTTAGGCTGATTAGCAAGTAGTGCTAACTAAGGAAACTATAGAGAAAAAGGAATTAGTAAAAACATAAGAGAAAGAGAAGGGACAGAAATCTCCTATTAAACCTATAGTGGTGGCAGCCTATCTGCCTAAAGCTCCATTTCTGGAGTTACTAAATAAGGCTAAGAAAGGAAAAAATTGTAATGAGCTATTAGATGTATTCAAGCATGTGCAAATTAACTTCCCATTGCTCAACGCGATTAAAGATACTCCTACTTATGCTTAGTTCCTTAAGGAGCTTTGTACATGAAAGAGAAAGCATAATGTGCAAAAGTAAGCTTTCCTCACCACTCAGGTGATCTCTTTAATCTAACACCAGACCCTACCAAAGTTTAGAGACCCAAGATGTCCTACCATTTCTTATGTCATTGGAGATCATATCATCGTTAGGGGACTACGTGATTTAGGGGCTAATGTCAATTTGTTAACCATATGATGTCTATGAGCAACTAAAGATAGATGTGTTGATACAGGTGGATTAGTTTTACGATCCGGTCATACTTGGGCATCCCTTCTTAGTGACATCCAATGCCATCATAAATTGTAGGAATTGTGTGACGAAAATTGTCTTTCGGTAACATGAAAGTCAAGCTCAATGTGTTTAATGCTAACCATCAACACTTAGACCCAAATGATTCATGTGAAGTAAATTTAATTGAAGGTCTAATTAATGATACTAATCCAACATTATCAATTTTAGACCCATTGGAGGCATGTCTAATGCACTTTAATTATGATATGGATATCAACAAGATCATTGTAGAGATGAATAATATGTTAGATGTATCTCCAATCATGGATACCTCCAAATGGGGACTTCATGTGGAACCACTCCCTCCATCAGAATCTGACCCTCTACCTTCTGTAGAGAAACTACCTTATTAGTCCTAAATCCCCTACCAAGTAATTTCAAATACTCTTACCACAAACTAGATGAACCCTTACCTATCATTATAGCATCTGATTTAGACCAGGAACAGGAAGGAAAACTTTTTATTGTTCTTAAAAAATATAAGACTACTCTAGGGTGGACCATATCATATATAAAGGGGATTAGTCCAGCTATGTGCATGCATAGGATCCACATAGGAGAGAACTCTAAACCACCTAGGGAAGCGCAAAGAAGACTAAATCCTCATATGAAGGAGGTGGTAAGAGATGAAGTACTTAAGCTTGGCATTATATACCCCATATCTGACACCACTTGAGTCAGCCCAATTCAGGTCATCCCAAGAAATCCTAAGTCATGGTAGATAATAAGTTAGTACCCATGATTCATGTCCTCAATTAGTTTACCATATGTTTAACTTATAGTGTCAAATTAAGGTTTTCAGCTAAAAACTATGACACATGCATTTCTAACCTAATAAACCAAATATTTGTTAATTTGCACATTTAGAAGCTAATTTGGGGTAAGTATATGAATGACCATTATTTTCTTGGATTTAATTAGAGTTTTTCATCTTTTGTAGTAATTGAGATGATGATCAGATGGCTGAGATTGATGGAGATGAAAATTGAAGAGCAAGATCAAAAGATCAAGTCAAGGCCTAAATGTCATCAATCCAAAATGAGATCAAGGATCAAGATTACTTTAAAATGAGCAAAGGATAGAATTGGAGAAGTCAAAGGAGACTAAAGTGGGTCCATGTACAAGCCATGCAAAGTCCACCACCTTTGCATGGGATTCACTAAAGTCACCTAAGTTATAAAGAAGGTGCAAAGTTAAGGAGCCTAGCCAAGGCATCAAAACCAAAGGAGTTGAGCCATGATGCCAAACCAAAATTTCCCTCAAAGTGAGCCATTTGAGCTAGTTGTCAATCCACATGAAAACATACTATTGGAAGAAGAATTTCAAGCAATTTTAAGGGTTAATTAGAAGGAAAATAGGATATGCATGGAAGGTGAACCAATGAGAAAGAAACCCACCTCTCTCTCTCTCTCTCTCTCTCTCTCTCTCTCTCTCTCTCTCTCTCTCTCTCTCTCTCTCTCTCTCTCTCTCTCTCTCTCTCTCTCCTTAAATTTCATTTATTTTCCACTTTTCATAGGAGCTTCACATGGAATTCAAGAAGGAGGGAGCTACATGCCCCATTCCTACTTTGTAGGAGCTCTCATTTGGTTCCCTCTTATCTAATCTTTCTACCCTCATTATTTCCTATTTATTTATTTCTCTTTCTTTCCTTCTCTCTCCATCCATATCTCCCTCTATCTCCCATCACTTTCCCCCATTCTTGAAAAAGTTAATGTGAAACTCAAAAGAGGAGAGGAGTTCCATGCTCAATTCCTACAAAATAGGAACTCCTCTATCTCTCTCTTACATCATCTATCTTATCTCTATTTCCACCTCATCCCTTGTCTAGCTCTCTCTCCAACCCTATTTCCTATTTTCCCTTCTTTATCCAATCCAGCATTCTATGATTTTTCAAGGAAGAGAAGCCCCTTCTAAAAAAGGTGGCATCTCCCACCTCGCTTCCCACCTTGTGCCCACTTAAGTCTCCTATACGGTTGTCATATATTCTTCTGCATCTTGACCTTTTAGATTTCCTCCCTTCATCTCCACCTTAGGATTATTACCAAGGTTAGTAAGTGCTAAAACATATAAAAATAAAGAAGGAGTTAGACGTAAAAGGAAACTTTGGATCAAGTTTGTTGATCTTTGATTAGGCTTTAGAAACTTGACTGAAGGATCACTAATCTATTGTAGTGATAGTCAAGAGATGGTGATCCTTAGATCAAGTTATTTGGTTTCCTAAGTCCTTAAATTCATTATTTCCATTGCCTTCTCTCTCATTGTTATCTATCTTTTTCCACAGATCTCTATTGGGTTACTTGCATGTTTGCTTAAGGTTGGATTACATAGAAGATAGAGGAGAGATTTTGGAGTGTAAGGTGTTCACTTAATGGTGCACACTCCATGAGAGATGCGCACCACACTTGTACTTTTGTTTTATTCAATGAAAATAAGATTTGTTTAATGTTTAATCTTCTTTGTTATGAATGTTCACTTGATTGAATCAATGTTTATTTTGCTAGTTTGATGCCATGTTTAATGCTTAGAAGTATGTCATGTTAGATATAGTTGCATTAGTTGCATGCTCTTGCATCAGTCTTCGGATTTCACTTAAGAATCACAAAACACCATAGCTTGGCTCCACGTGCATGGACCTTGAACCATGTGCATGATTCTAAGGGTTAGTGAATTAGTTAGTAATCACTTAGGTGTGAATCATAGATTATCACTTGCTTATATATAGGGGTAGTTATTTCATATCTTTAGAATCACATGTTTACTATTGAATATTGCACTTTCTTTAACCATGATCTATGCGCACCACCCTTTAAGGTTATATGCGTAGTAAGTGGTTGAATTGTTACTTATTTTTGTATGTCTCCATATCTTTACTTTCCATTAGTTAACTTTGCACTGTTTAGATAGTTTCTAAATTTCATTTTTAGGAAGTTTTAATTTAGGAAAGTTTTATTTTTAGAAAATGTGTTTTAGGGAATTTTCTATATGAGTTTGATTGCTTTAGTTAATTTACATATTTCATGTTTTAAATTTATGCTAAGTTTCCATTCTTAATTTAGGTCAACACCACTTCTTTGGCTAGCCTAAATAGTTTAATAAGGGTTCAGTAATCACACAAACTCTTTGATTCTTCATGGGATCGACCTCCATCATGTACTTATACTATAATCAATTCATGACCTTGCAAGTTAATTAAAGCACCTCAACAACCCACTATCATGATAACTAGGTGGAGAGTTTATATTGATTACCAAAAATTGAACTTGGTCACGAGAAAGACCACTTTCCTTTTTTCTTCATTGACCAACTGCTTGAGAGATTATCTAGTCATAGTCATTACTACTTTCTTGATGGTTATTTTGTCTATAACCAGATTCCTATAGCACTTAAAGATTAGGAGAACACTACCTTCACCTACCCTTTTAAGACCTTCGCTTACTAATGTATGCCTTTCAGACTTTGTAATGCTATAGCACTTTCCAAAGGTGTATGCTGAGGTATTTGGATGACTTCTCAGTATTTAGTTGTTCTTTTGGTGTGTGCCTACACCATTTAAAGTTAGTTCTTACAAAATGTCAGGAGAAAAACTTAGTGTTGAATTGGGAGAAATGTCATTTTATGTTGCAAAATGGGATTGTTCTAGGCCATATAGTATCATAGAATGGTATAGAGGTAACCAAGGCCAAGGTGTACTTAATCTCTAACCTTCATCCTCTAAGGATAGTGAAAAAACTTTGCTCTTTTCTAGGCCATGCTTGGTTTTACAGACGATTAAACGAGGATTTTAGTAAAATTGCCCATCCCCTATGTAATTTATATACAAAGTTGGCATCATTCGACTTTGATGATGATTGTAGGAACCCATTTGAGTGCCTAAAGATTGAGCTAACTTCAGCACATATAATTCAACTACTTGACTAGCATGCACCATTTGAAATAATGTGTGACACGTCAGATTATGAGATGGGGGCTGTGTTGGCAGTGTATTGATAAACTTCCCCATGTGATATACTAAGCTAGCAAAATAGTCAATGATGCCAACTCAACTATTCAACTATGAAAAAAAAAAGAAAAAGTCGTTGCAAGTCATATTTGCATTGGATAAGTTTAGATCTTACTTGCTAGGATCTAAGGTTATAGTATACTCGGCTCATACTGCATTGAAATATCTCCTTGCTAAAAAGGATGTAAAACTTGATTGATTTGATGGATATTATTGCTATAGGAATTTGATCTTTAAATTTGGGACAAGAAAGGTTCTAAAAATGTGGTAGTAGACCACTTCTTTGGCTAGGCTAAGTAGTTTAAGTAAGGGCTCAGTAATCACATGAACTAGTCAATTCCTCGTGGAACCAGCCTCCATTGCGTGCTTATATTATAATCAATTCATGCACTTGCAAGGTAATTAAAATTGCTTTTGTTTTACATTGTATGTTTAACGCTTTATGGTGAAATGGATCACAATGTTAGTAAGGGCCCCACAGGAACCCTCATAGGATAAGGATTGCCTTTCAACACCAGATCCTTGGCCCACCCAGGTAGTTAAAATTGATCCTTATATTTTGCGATCCCAGCCCTTGAATGTAATTTATTATCAAGTAGGAAGAGACTTAGGGTTTTGAAATCTCCAGATCCTTGGCCCACCTAGGAAATTAAAATTGATCATTGTATGCTTGTGATCCCATCCCTTGAACGTAATTTAAAATCAAGTAGTAGGAGACTTGCATTTTCAAGCTCATAGGAACCTTTTTGAAAGGTTAGGTCTATTGTTACTTTAGTGGCTTCTGAGCGTCGAGGTTATAGTGGGTGTCTATAACTCCAAGTAGTTTTTTCATGCATTTTGTTGATGTTGGTTGGGATCTAAATACCTCTTAACATGAGGATTGTATTAACCACTTTAGAGTAGAGCATAACTGGTAAGCAGTAGTCTAGCCTGGATAAAAGGAGGCGCCATCTAGATTAAGGTCTAAATGTTACCACTCTACATATTATCAAAGAACATCTAATGAACTTGTTAGCAAGCTATTAGGATTGGTTGTATGAATCAAAGTAGTATTAGCACATGAGAGAGGTTGAACCCATGAGGAGTCTCATGAATTTGCATATTGGATGGATCTTATTGAAAGTGCTTAAATTCAATCAAAGATAGACATTGATTTTATTTGAATTTAAACTAGGAAAGTAAATGCATGAAATTAGAAACTACAATTAAAGTAAACTTGCTAAACTAAAAACTAAGCAATGGAATTAGAGATTAACCCAGCTAACATTCATTTAACAAAAGAAACTAATGAAAAAGAAGTATGAATTAGACTAAGCAACTAACTTAAGGAAACTTATTGAAATGAAAACTTTCCTAAATTAACACTTTCCTAAACTAGAATTAGAAACTTTCTAAAACCAAATTAGGAAACATTCTAACATTAAACTAACATACAAAAACAACTAACCAATGAGATCCAACTAAATTTAACAATAAATTAGAAGCATGCATGTAAATGGAAACTACAATTAAGTAGACTTTCTAAATTTAACACTTTCTAATCCTAAAACTTTCCAAAGATGAAACTTTCCAAAAATCTAAATGGAAACTTTCTAAACCTAAACTAAGATGTAAACAATGAATTAACTACTATTAAAACTAAATTAAGCAAGTGAATGAATTAAGAATCAAAGGTGAATCACCATATGATCATGCGCCTAATCCAAGGATTGTGTGCATGGTTCATAGGTGCAAAAGTGACCAGATTTCTAGCACATAAGGACATTAACCAAGTCAAGCATAATAAAGTAATTGAAACAACAACTTTTATGCAAGACAACAATATAGATCTAAAGTACTTTGATATTAGAAATAGTTAAGAATAAGGAACTTCAATGATCTTTATTGTATTCATGTCAAATACATCAAGATAAGTGCACATTAGACATTCATTCAAATCTAGAAATTGTGCCTAACTCATGGACATAAAACATGATCCAAACCAAAAATGCATCTCAATCCAATGATCTCAAACTAAGGTAAGATAACACGCAAAGGAAACCCAAAAAGGAAATCAAGAGAAAAGATGCCCAAGATGATGAACTAAAGCAAGGAAAATAGACCTAAAGCTAGGGTGAAATATAGGGTAGAAAAGGTGGGATCCTAAGGTGAAAATCAAGGTTCTATGCTAGCTCTTCTCTTGGTTATCACTACTAGAGAAGAATTAACTTAGATCTTAATTGAATGACAAACAAAAAGTAGTGAAATGGTGTGAAGAAGAGAGAGCATGAGGGATGGAGAAAGATGTATGGAAATTAAGAGCAAACAACACAAGCAAAACACAATGAAGTCAAAGCAAGGAAATTAAATCTCTAACCTAGAATTGGAGAGAAAATAACAAAGGGAATAACAAGAAATCCAAAGAAAGAAAAGCACCAAAATAATGTCCAAGTCCAGCAGCAAAGATCACCAAAGGAAGGTGTTTCAAGGTGTCTCACCTGCCTCTACTTAGAAAAAAACATTGGAAGCCTTAGGGTATTTATAGGTGATTTACCTTGCAATTTGATGAATGTTTAATCTAGAAAGAGGAGGAGATCTAGATCTAGATCTAGGTCTTTAGAATATATGTCATTACCAAGACCAATATAAATAGTTCACCTTAGTTCCTTCTTATTTATGTAACCCCAAATTTTGTAAATTGATTGAGAAAATCAATTTAGTTTGAATTTTTAGAAATTCTGGGCTGGAATATTAGGTTATTGAAAATTCTCTTTTTATAGAGATTAAAACATAATTTAAAACTTATAAATTATGAATGTACTTGAAAAATTGATCGAAAAGACACTAAGTACGTTCAATTTCGAGTTAAAATGAAAAATCCCTAATTTTCTCCATTTTTATGAATAAAAGGGTAAAATGGTAATTTTACCAATAATTGAGATCTAAGACTTCAATATGTAGAATTTACTCAAAAATAAAATTCCAACGCCACTAAGTACCCTCAATTTCAAGTTCAGGAGAATAAAACGGATTTTTTTCCACAAAAGGGCAAAATGGTCCTTTCACGCCTCTGTGGGGCCCACAAATGGCTCACAAATGAATCCAATGGCCAGAAAATATGTAATGAGTCATCAAAAAACTACCATCTGATAGTGGAGAATGAGGTGGTATTGGAGGATCTAATGTTAATTTAATATTCAAAAGAATTAAAACATAATTATTATAAGTAATTATGAAAAATTCAAAAACATCTCTAAATACATGCCTAAAAATCCTCCAAAAATGTTCATAAAATTTACCAAAAAATTATATTGCTTCCCATGAAAATCCAGATCTAAATTCACTACCAAAATTTCAAAACTCCCAAAAATCTCCTTTCTTTCATTTTCTCTCTCCTCTTTCTAATTAGAATAAGAGGCCTAAATTCAATTAGGCACTTTGTTCCAAATCAAATCTCACAAATCACACCATTCATATTCTCCTAGACAACCTTATTAAAAAAACCACAAAATAAATTTCAAGATCCAATGGTTTAAACAACCAAAAATCACAAGGCAAGTGGTTCCGGGCGATCTTATCATCAAGTGGATATTCTTTTAAATTAGGCTACAAAACCTACGTTTTCCTCCAATCAGGTAGGTGAAAATTCTTTCCACATTTATTTCATGTTAATTTATATAATTTTTATTTTTTTTAAAATTAATTTTAGGTTAAAAATAATAAAAATTAAATAAGGATAAGAACCCTTAAATTCTAGATGATGGTGGGCTCAGATTGAAATTTTGAGCCATCCAATCGATCCATAAGGGTCCAAAACGCCTAGGTTAGAATTTTCATGCAATTTAATCAAGTTTTGAGTGTTTTATTGAAAAGGAATTGATTTGATAGTCCAAAAGGACTGCCCGATCTTCTTAAAAAGATTGGATGCAGGGATGCCACTTGGAAACGAGTCCTGCGGGAGTGTCTTTGTGTGTGTTGCGCATGTGACACTATCCTGACAAAATGACCATGCGACAGCACTGGTCCCGGGAATGCATTACGGCATGCATCCCGGTGATGGGAGTGCACCAACCATTCCGCTCTACCAGTCCGTTCTGCCCGACTGATCATAACTGTCTGTTCTGCTCAGCCCAGATCAAATTTGGACCCTTGGAACGACTGTGAACTTTAGTCCTTAATTGTGGAGTCATCTGAAGTCGAAATTAAGATCAGAAAGAGCCTATGAAAAGCTTGTAATGTCTATTTTCTTCTGAAATCATAAAATTGATAAAATGCTTCAAGAAACTTTCTATTTTTAGGAATTAAGTTTCTAATTTTCATGATCTTCAAGATTTGAGATGATTAGATCTTTGGGATCTAATGTGATAATGATATAATGTTGAAATCAAGTAATATCCATAATTTATTTTGACAGATCTAATATAAAATGAGGAATCTACCCATTATGGTAGAAAAATCCTAAAAATACAAAGGGACCCATTGATCAAGCATGATTAGACCCTTTGGATGGGTTGTATGAATGGGATTATTGTAATAACCCCAATTTTTGTAATTGATTAAGAAAACTCAATGAAGTTTGAGTTTCAGATATTTCGGGCTGAAATATTAGGGTTATTTAAAATATACTTTTTATAAAAGTATAATCAAATCATAAGACATGTACAATTGAAATTAAACTTAGCAAACCCTTCAAAATGACTGTAAGCACGACAAATTTCGAATTCGGATGAGAAATCCTTAAGTTTCTTCATTTCTTAGACAAAAGGGATAAAATAGTAATTTTACCCAAAAAGCAAAATCTCCCAAAAATTAAAATATGACACCTCAAAATTTAGAATGTATTGAGAAATACGAATCCAATGCTCCTAAGTACACTCAAATCCAAGATCATAGGAATAAAACCCAAAATTTTATGCATAAAGGGCAAAATGGTCTTTTTACACCATGTGGGGCCCACATGGGACCCAACAACCAATTTTATCAGCAGCTCATGTGAAACATGGTTCAACAAATATCAGCTAGTCTTGGGGAAGAAAAATTAGGCATGGGAGCATTGAAGACTTTCATGCCATTTAATAATAAAAAAATAAAATATTATAATAATGAAAAAAGCCCAAAATGCCTATAAATACAACCCCAAAAATATTCCAAAAATCCTCATAAAATCCCCACAAAATTATCTTCACTCTCCTTGAAAAATTAGATCTAGATCCCTCCCCCCAAAACCAAAAATTCCAAGAGATAGATATCTTTTCAACTTGTTTTTCTTTTTAGATTGGAACAAGAGACCTAAAATCAATTAGGCACTCTGTTCTAGATCTAATTTGTTCAATTACACCATCCAAAACTTCCCAACATATCTATTCTACAAAACCTCCAAAGAAATTTCAAGATCCAACGGTTCAAACAACGGATATTTGCAAGAAAGGTGGATTTTAGGCCATATCTTCATCAACAAGGTATTTTTTTAAATTGGGCATATAACCGAGGTTTTCTCTCCAATCAGGTAGGTGGAAATCCTTTTCATAGATTTTTAGTACTGTTTTATGTAAATTTTATTTTTCTATAATTTATTTTGGTAATAAAAAGTAAAAATAAAGTAAACAATAGAACCCTTAATTCATGATGATGGAGTGCTCAGATGAAAAATCTGACTCCACCAATCAATCTAGAAGTGTCCAAAACCCCTAGGGTAGAATTTTTAGAAAGATCTAAGAAGTTTTGGTCCCTCAATTGAGAAGGGATTGATTGGACGGTCCAAACGGACTATCTGATCTCCAGATCGGACGGACGATGTCCCGCGCGCTTCCATGGACGTCCCATGTGGGCGCTTCGACATTTTAGCACAGCAGACGCGCTCGACTCATTCCGCCCAGCTTGGTTTTCTGCTCGAACAATCTAGGCCGTCCGTTCTTGGGCCCAAAACAAATACAAGCCCTAGGAAGACTGTAAACTTCTAGATTCAATTTTGGAGTCATTTGAACTCCAAATTGAGATCAGAAAGAAGCTATGGAAAGCTTGAAACCTTTATTTTCTTATGGAATGATAAAATAGATATGTTATTCAGTAAAAACTTTCTGTATTAAAGAAATAAGATTCCAATTACCTAGATCTTCAAGATCTGAGATGATCAGATCTTAAAAACATGTTTTAATAATGATATATTATTGAAATAAAGTAATATCTATGGTTTAATTGGATATATATGAGATATATTAAGGGATCTACCCTTGAATAAGCTACCTTCAATCAAAGGATCTATGAAAGATCAAGATCAAGGAGATGAACAGACAAAGACTTAGAGATAGAAAAAATACTTAGATATGAATGATCTAAAGATCATTCTAATCATTAGATCTAGTGATCAATAGGATTGTTCATAATTTATATACTGACAATATGTATGGATGTACATATTACATACATCAGTCAGGATCATGGAAGATTGGGGAAAAGAGATCAATCGTTAAAGGTAGGAGGATTGGATGAATGCATACATGATTGTACTCATGATCTTATGTTGACAAGAGTAATGATAATACTTGTACTAAATCTCTTGGAAACCTTATGATCCAACCAAACACATATAAGATGGTTAAGGACTAAACTATAAGTGAATAGGGAACTAGAAAATATTTCAGCCCTAAGTAAACAGACATATGGTTTGATATATATATATGAAATCTATTTTACATACAAGCTTGGAGGCTTGTGAGTTTGTTTTAATAGGCATAAGCCTAGGGGAATGCTATTGCTAGAGGAGTTATGAGGGTTTGGCCACCTGCTCCTTGAAATTTGATGATATGATGATACCTTGCCCAATGAGAGGCTAAAAGTCGGGTGGTGGCAATTATGGGAAGGCCACCACTGTGAAAGTCTTGCCTCCCCATATGGGCAGCGACATAATATTTTCTACCATGGTATCAGTGGTGAACAGGGCAGTTATCTGAGCGCGCTAATACGGATCATACTGCAGCATAGCAACCTTTCTAATTATTTTGCACTATGATGCATATGAGAATAGACATAGTGAAATGCCTTATGTTATAGCATAATGAAATGCTAGGTAATTGTATATTACCAATATTTCCCAAGAAAGTGAAATTCCCAGTATAAGATTAGCTGTAATACTAAATTCTCAAAATGAAGAGAATTGATTAGCTTAGTTGGGAATGATATTTAACTATTTTCACGAATTTAACTAGTTTACCCATGAAGGGTATGTATGTATATAGATATACATAACTTACAAAGTAAAGAGTATGTTTAAGGATAATGGGATTATGAAGTATTGGAATTACATTGTCAATGTTATGTTTCTTGAATCCCCTACCTAGCATTGCTTGCTGAGATATTGTACTTGTTACAATAGGGAGAGTTAGGAGCTAAAGACTATAGAAGACTTGAAGAGAATAATCTTCAAGGTATACCCTTGAAGACAGGTATTTTTCTTTGTTGAGAGTTTTATTGTATGGTGAGCTTGAGTTTTGTATTATGTAATTTGGACAAGTATTGTACTAGATTTGGCTGTACTGTGAACCATTGGATGGATCCTGGAGTTTAATAAAAGTATATTCCTTCAATGGAATTTTATTTTGTACACAAATTGTACTTATGTTATGTAGGAAGTGGTGACTTGGGTTTTCAAAACAAGTTCTAAAGAAAAGAATTTCCGCTGTTTTGTTTTGCAAAAAAATTTTACACTCTTAAGGGCCTTGACTTTCAAAATACTTTACAAATCATGTTTCAAAAACTCGGGTCATCACAATTATGATGAAAGCAAGTTAGATTATGGATTAAATGTGACAAAAACAAGTGGATATGATCATTGGATCTTAATGGAGTAAAATCCCTAAATGTAATTAAAACCCTTGATTTAAAGGAAAAGATCTAAGATTTAATGGTTGGATCATAGGTAAAAGTTTCTAATAATCTTAATCTAGTTAGTTTACTTGTGTTTTATTTGATAATATAATTGTAAATATGATTTATGTTATAAATTAGGAAGCATGATAGTATAATTCTTAAATGTTAGCATGTTATGCTCTATATGTTATTAGATTTTTATAATAGGTTGGTAGATTTAATTGTCTTAGGGCCATGTTAGTTTAAATTTGAGATTTTAGCATGACTCCATTTGATTAGTAGTAAATTTCATGTATTTCATAATTTAGGATCATGCTAGTTTAAGTATAGTTTTATTTCATTAGGTTAAGTTACATTCATAGTAAGCATATTAGTATAGGGTTTAGTTGTTAAATTTTATTAGTAGATTCATATGTTAAGTAGTTGATAAGATATATTAAGCATAAAATACCAAAAATGTAAACTAATGGAATATAGAGATTCATGGATAATTAAAATGAGTGAATGATTTTGACTTCATATTAGTAAGGGCCATAGTTAGTAGGACAATATAAGGATTATCAAATCCTTGGCCCCAAACGAGGAGAATAATAAACCCCATGGATGACATTTTAAATGTTCATGGATTTAATTAAAATCAATTAGAAAGAGTACTTAGGGTTAAAATGCTCATAAGAATTTTGTGAAAGGTTGAGCTAAGCTCACTCTAGTGAATGCTGAACATGGTGGTGAAGGGGGTTCTCTAATAGAGCCTCGCTCTTCCCCTACCTTTTGTTGACATTTGTGAGGTCTAAACACCTCCTTACATGAGGATTGAAGTAACCACTTTGTGTTCAACCATTCAGCTAGTAAGCCTTAGCCAATTGGAAATAAAAGGAGAAGTGTAAACATAGCATGAAAAAAGTTATCTTTAACCAATAAAACATTAACTGGTTGAATAATAATAATAAGAGCATAAAAGGTTAGTGAATTATCTAATCCTAATAAAAATTGTAAGTAAGATAAGGATGATCAAACAAGATCCATAGGATCTTGAATGATCAAGAACAATAAGAATCCTAATGTCGTATTTTATTATGTATCCATGTATGTATGTTGGAGACAAATCTAGATAAAAAATCCAAACCCTTGATCAAAAGCATTGAATTTATTCATCAGACTTTCCATTCTCTTTATTGTAGTGGCCATTTTATCAAATGTATTAGATATATCAAGAGTATCTCTTGTCTTTGTCTCAAACACCTTAGAAAGTGGTTAATACAATTGGGTGTAGCTTTAAAATTAGTCACAAGCACATGAATCAATATAGTATTGTCATGCAAGAGAGTTTGATCCTACTAGGAACATCATAGAATTGCAATGGATTGGATTCTATTTAAATTGATTAACTTTAGCCAAGGAGATAGGGATGTGATTAAACTAGGAAATTAAAACCAACTAAGAATAAAATATGCATGGAATTAAAATATATAATTAACAAACTTTTTAAAAATAAATTTAAGCAATTAGAATGAAAACTTACCTACTAAAATAGAAACATTTCTAGATTAACACTTTCCTAAACTAGAATTAGAGACTTTATAAAAATGAAACTCCTTAAAATTCAAAAAGAAAACCTTCTCAACTTAGAAAAACATGAAAACAACTAAATTAATTACTACTAAACAAGATCTAATAACCAAATTAACCAAAGATTAAAGATGAAAGGGACATAGTACCATGTGCATGGTTTTAGGACTATGCCCATGTTCTAGGAACCCAAAGCTCAATTTGATGTATTTAAAGTGACCGATCATGAAACATAGCTATGGGATCTAATAAACAACATGAAAATCTAAATGGATACTTAAGGATTGAAGCAAAAATAATGTTTAGCTTGTTGGAATTAAGGCACAAAGTTAAGGTAAAAATAGTTTCCAGATTTCAGTACTTAAGAATATTCAACAAATCTAACATTAGAAAGCTATTAAAACCACAACTTTCATGCCAGGAAATAACCTAGATGTCAAGTACTTTGATGAAATGAACAATCTATAATAAGAAGTCCCATAGAACTTTTCCACATTATATAAAAAACTAGATGCATAATACATGTTCTACAACTAATTCTTAAGCATGAATTCCTCTCTAAACAACATAAAAAATGTGACATAATGCTCACAAACTAAAGTATGATGATGTCAAAGAAAACCCATGAAGGAATTCAAGAGAAAAGAAAGCAAAGTAGGTGAACTAAGGAAATATTGCCCATAATTAAGGGAAAAAGGGGTAGAAAATGTGGAATTTAGGTGGGTAAATCAAGGATTTAAGCTAGATGTTGTCTTGGTTATCACTACTGGAGAATAACTATCTTGAAGCTAAAAACTATAGAATTGAAGCAAGAAAGGAAGGGCTTGAGTGTTGGAAAAATAGCATGGACTTTAGGGAACAAAACAATGAATCTTAAAAGCAATGAAACTAAAGAAAAAAATTAAGTTACTAAACTGAATTGAATATCAAATAAGTAAGAGAATAATAAGAAGAACAAAGGAAGAAAAGCATTTAAGAAATCTCACAGGCTAGTAGCAAATAACATGTAATATCCTCAAATTTTAAGTTATAACTTCGTAATAAATTAAATAAAAATTTTATGCATAGAATTTGGTCCTGAAAACCCAAAAACTAGAAAGTAAGCATTGATATAATTCTAATTACATAAAGAACACAAAAAATGGAGCTCAAATGGAGAAGTTATGAGCCGTTGAAGTTAGAAGGGCAGTTTGGTAATTTAGAGAGGCTCGAAATATAGGGGTTGTTTTGATCACGACACCTCCTTCCACCCTTCTACATCCCTCTATTAGATCGAACTCTGACGCTGATGCCACCGGAGAAGAAGGTCGGTGGGTGGCATTGAAAAGGGAAAACTCCCCTCCCCCTTCGATCGCAAGCTCTTTCTCTCTTAAACTTCTTCTACTCCCCATCTTCTCCATTCCCTCTAACTCTAGCCTCTGCCAATCACTTTTCTGGCAATTATAGCTCGGGCAGCAATAAAGTTTGCCCGACTAACCTAGGTAAGTCCTACTCCTCTTTTACCCCTTCCATTTGCGGCATGTGTGTTAGAATTTTGGACCCGTTAATGCCGAAGAATGGTGTGGTTGCATAATTTCAGGGTACTCAGTATACCTTACTATTGGTGTGGGAATAAACCCATGAAAGTGAATTGAAATCACGATCTGCATGTTCATCTGGTGCGTGACGAACCCTAGAACAAACCCTTTACGTTTGACAGAGATCCAACGGCTGGTGACCTTGGAAATCACGAAGAACAGTAAGTAGGAAAATTTTAGGAACATGAGAAAAATCAAGCAAAAACCTTAGTTTTTGGAAAAATCAAGCTAAAGGAGGGTTGAAAATGGAAAATACATGAAATATCGAACAAAAAGGGTGCAAAAATAGTGAAATTTGGGCAACTGTGGGGTCGCCGGTGACGACTGGACTCCGGTCGTATTCCCTAGCAATGGCTCCAACGTTGGCACCCTAGCGCTAATGTGGGGACGCCGTGCAGGACGCCCCATTGGGGACCCACACGTGGGTGCACGTAGGAGTGCCTTGGCTTGTCATGCACAGTCGGGACGCTCGGCGTCTTGCTATCGAGACATACGCGGGGAATGCATCTCGATAACCAGGATTCACATGGCACGTCCCGGTGCGCATTCTGGAACCGCGGTGTCTTGGGGATGTCGCTTCATGCTGGTGCAACCCAGTGCAAACTAGGCTACTGGTGTAAATCGGTGCAAATGGCCCGCATGACCCCCTATAAATTAATAAGTATTAATTTATGATGTATTTTCACAAAAAACTTGATTTTGAGAGCTATGAGGTCCAAATCAAGATTGAAAACATTTGTTGTGATTGTCTTGATGACTTGGACCTAGATTTAGCTTGAAATCCTATATTTGACCACTTTTAAATTAGTTAAATTATAAAATAGTAATTAATAACTTAGAACTAACTGATCAAAGGGTGATCAGGCCTCAAGACTTGAACAACGAGATAAAGTATGACAATAAATAAGGGTTCTAAGTGGCATATTAGTGTGACTACTCTAGAAATTGATCTAGACCATTGGTTTGAACTAAATCTTGGAAAATTATTGATATGAGGATGATCTAACTGTCAGATTAATGTATAAATGTTAGATATACACAAAAACGAACAGATGAACATGAGATGGGACTGAATTAAGAACCAAATCATAATTAGAGATCTTGGAGGATGATCCAATGGTTGGATCACCATAAATTCCCTTATGATGAAATAAATAACACCAAATAGTATTGTGGTATTTTCAAGTACATCAAAATGTACAAGATAAGGGGATTATACACTTAAGTTGAGTGATCTCACATCGAGTCAGGTGATGAGATTTAATGTTATGTTTGATTTTAAAGCCTTGCATCATCATTGCATCGCGATTGACAGTGATTTAAATTGCATTGTTCATTTAGTGAAAAAATTTGGAGACTCGGAATTTTATATATTATGATTGATACTTGATTTCAACAATATATTGAATGGATTATGATTGATGATGTCATGAGATCGATATTAGATATTTATGCATAATCAGAAATTTTCTCTTGTTATTGCACCATTGAAACTGATGGGCTTTCACAAGGAAAGTGGAGGCTTGGATGCTGGTCCTTTTAGAGGCTAACCCTAGGATGAGGGGCATGCCTTGGGGATTGCAAGCTACGAGTGCTCCTGGGTTTCAAGATACATAATTTTTGTGTTTTATGTTTTATGACGGGTGCTCTCACCTGGTGGATGTCATGCTAAGAGGGAGTAGGGCCGGCCACCCACCCTCTGAGTTTTTGTGATGTGATTGTGATATGATTGACACCTGCCCATAGATGGCTTTTGGTAGGGGTTTGGTAAGATGGATAGTCTACGCTACTGGTCCAGGCCTTTCCATGGGGATAGACATTAAGTCTCCCGTTATGGTGTTGACAGGGAGCGGTGGTGGTTGAGACCCTGGAGGGTTGCCACTGTGGCATGACGATCCATACTCCTGTTCTGTATGCTTGCATGATGAGCATGAAGATATTGTTGTATACCTGGGTATGACGATACTCAGAGGAGTGATATGAGTACTCATGATCTATTATACGAGTGTATAGGATACTCGTGGGACCCACATACCTCAGGGTGCCCTGTTATTATTGTATGCTCATTTACATTAGCTCTTATCATGTTTTAAACCCATAAGATGCATGTTTTATCGTACATGATGTTTTGAGAAATTGTTGGCATTGCTTATAAAAATTATATTTTCATAGATGATAGATCTACTCATTATATTATAATTGTTATTCGATTATTCCATTGTTATTACATTATATGTCTATGTACCTACACAAGCAATAGCTTGCTGAGGCATTGCTTTATTTTGCAATGCCTTTGATCTCAAGCACGACAGTAGGAAGGGCAAAGCCATTGAGAGACTGTGATAGTAGTGGGAGATTTCTTTACTTTGACAGATAAACCGTGACGTGAGTTAATAAACGGACTACCATTTGATTTTCTTTATGGACTGTATACTTTTATTATGGATTTGATTATGATAGTATTACATATGATGGACATTGATTTAAGTATGGTGGGATGTTATGATGGATAGACCATAGGCCACATTGTTATTATGTTTTGGACATTTATTGTTTTGAAAATAAAGGCACCGATGATTTTGACGTTGGTTTGACATGTGTATTGTTTCAAATGTATTACCGTGAAATAATAATTATGTTTTAAATTATAATCATGATGCTTTGGAAAAAGGCAAATAACGCCCAGAGGTTTTCAGGAAGCATTCTAATAAAATAATTAATGGAATATTTTATTTTGGGATCCCAACTACAACTATTATTATTATAAAAAAATGTTATAAAAACTCGGGGTGTTATAGTTGGTATTAGAGCCTAGTCTATTCCATCATAAATCCTTATAATTGTCCACTCATATGTAGATGAGAATCCATAAATTGTGTTTAAGAGGAACTAGGAGAGAGGAACTTACACTTAATGATATTTAAATCCTTGACAAATGGCTCCTTGAAGAAGGACAAGGTCTACCCCTACTACACTAGTTGCCTCACCTACTGAGTCCTCTAATCAAGGGGATCGTGATGCTTTGGTGAATAGGGTAATGCTAGGGCTGGTACCCCTCATACAGCAGCAGGTTAGGACTGTGATTCAGGTTGTGAACCCTAACCCTATCACACCACCTCCAGTGGCACCTATGGATTCGTTTGTTCATTCCACCCACCTAATACAGGACCTACCAGCACCTAAGACCACGGAGGATGATGCTACGAGTGTTCCTAAAAGGTCAAATAAACTATTAGAATGATTTCAAAAGATGGTGCCACCCTTCTATGGTGACGGTGATACTGAGGAGGCTGAGTGATGGCTATTCAAGGCAGAGAGGACATTTGACGCAATGAAGATTGCCCCAGAGGATCAAGTCCGGGTAGCTGCTTATCTATTGAAGGGTGAGGCAGGCTTTTGATGGCAGACTTTTACACTTACACGATTAGATCCTATAGAGTTGATGACATAGGTGGCCTTTAAACAGGCTTTTGATACTTAGTACTTTCCACCTCATGCATTACAATCATTGAAGAAAGAGTTTTCCACCCTCGAGTAGAGAGACATGATGATTCAGCAGTACTTGAACTGATTTTCTTGATTGAGGAGGTTTGCTCCTAATGCGCTTGCCTTAGATAAGGAGGCAACGGATAGATTCATGGATGGATTGACACCCTGGCTAAGAGATCGGGTGATTACTTCCCGACCCACTAATGTGAGAGATGCTGTTAACATGGCCTCCATACTGGAGAAGAACTCTCTTAGGACTAGAGGGATAGCATACCAGCTCGCTAAGGGCAAGAGATCCTTTAGTGCTATGCAGGCATATAGAGAATTAGGTTACCAGACGTAGACGAAGCCTAAGAGAGACACAAAGAAGAAGAGATACGTCAGGTACAAGGGTTGGCACCTTGGGCGAGGGTGCAATAGATTCGATAGGCTATAGCATCAAAGGTAGTCCCAACCATAGTGATAGCACCGGCCACATTTCCAGAGACATCCATATAGGTGTTTCAACTATGGAGAAGTGGGCCATTTCATTAAAGATTGTCCTAAGGGGCAGAGAGAGAGAGAGAGAGAGAGAGAGAGAGAGAGAGAGAGAGAGAGAGAGTGAGAGAGAGAGAGAGAGAGAGAGAGAGAGAGAGAGAGAGAGAGAGAGAGAGAGAGAGAGAGAGAGAGAGAGAGAGAGAGAGAGAGGGAGGTAGACCGAGATGGGTGCAGAGATAGTTATCGCGCCACGTAGTCAGGGACAAGTATTTGCCATCACATCAAGATAGGTGTACGCATCACACTGGGTCGTTGAAGGTACTCTTCTAGTCTAAGACCGACATGCTAGGGCCCTCTTTGACACAGGGTCCACTCATTTTTTTTATATCATGCATTTTTTGCTTCTTGCTTTGATGTATGCATGCATAAATTAGCATTTGGGTTAGATATTATGACACTAGTGGGAGAAACAGTAGAGATTACGGAGTATCTTTGGGAGATACCTATGGAGATATTTGGAGTAAGGATGGACTTAGACTTCATTTTACTAGACATGATCCACTATGATGTTATATTTGGAATGGATTGGTTAGCTAACTATTGGGCTATCGTAGACTACCGAAAGAAGTGGGTCACTTTTCATATATCTGGGCAACCAGACATATTGTTCCAGGGTAGGAAGGGACAGGCAAGTACATGCATCATCTTTGCTATGAAGGCGACACAATTTTATTCATGAGGGGGTAGAGTGTTCCTCATGTATGTGACTATTGAGGATAGGAGGCAACCACAGCTTGACGATATTGATGTTGTCTGTGAGTTTGTAGATGTTTTCCCTAAGGAGTTACTAGGATAACTGCTGAGCAGGGAGATTGACTTTACCATTGACTTGGTGCTAGGTACATTGCCTATCTCTAAGGTACCATACCAAATGGCTCCAGTAGAGTTGAGAGAGCTTAAAGTACAGTTGCAAGAGTTATTAGATAAGGGCTTCATTAGGCCGAGTGGATCACCATGGGGAGCACCAATCCTTTTTGTGAAGAAAAAGGACATATCACTAAGACTATGCATTGACTATCGATTGTTGAATAGTGTTACTATAAAGAACCGATATCCTTTGCCTTGCATAGATGATTTATTTGATCAGCTCCAATTAGCACGAGTATTCTCCAAGATAAACCTGAGGTCAGGATATCATCAGTTGAGGGTTAGAGAAGAGGACATCTCCAAGACTGCTTTTAAGAGTTGCTATAGCCACTATGAGTTCTTGGTGATGCTGTTTGGATTGAAAAATGCACCTGGGGTGTTCATGGATTCAATGAACTATGTCTTCTGAGCTTACTTGGATAAGTTCATGATCGTCTTCGTTGATGACATCTTGATTTACTTGCCCAGTCATGAGGCACACAGGGAGCATCTTCACATGGTATTGGACATACTTCATCAACATTAGTTGTATGCCAAGTTCAGTAAGTGTGATTTTGGTTAGATCAAGTCTAGTTCTTAGGCCACGTCGTATTTAAAGATGGAGTGGCCATAGACCCAGCGAAGATTGAGGCAGTACTACATTGGGAGAGACCCAAGACAGTAACAGAGATACACAGTTTTCTCAGGTTGGGAGGATATTATTGTCGGTTCATAAAGACATTCTCGAAGATTGCGTTACTATTGACTACCCTGACCAGGAAAGACACTCAGTTTGTCTGGACCAATGCTTATGAGTAAAGCTTCCATGAGCTCAAGAGCAGACCTACTACTGCCCCAATATTGACATTACCATTAGGTGCAAGTGGTTATGTGGTTTATTGTGATGCCTTGGGCAAGGGATTAGGAGTAGTGTTGATGCAGCATGGGAAGGTAATTGACTATGCGTTAAGATAGTTAAAGACACATGAGGTAAATTACCCAACACATGATCTGGAGTTAGCAGCAGTGGTATTCGCCTTGAAGTCTTGGAGACATTATCTATATGGTAAGAAGTTTGAGGTATTCCCTAATCATAAGTGCCTTAAGTACTTCTTTACTCAAAGTGATTTGAACATGAGGCAGTGTAGATGGATGGAGTATCTCAAGGACTTCGACTTCACTATATAGTACCATCTGGGGAAGGCTAACGTTATCGTAGATGCCCTAACTAGGAAGTCTGGAGTAATGATTTCCAATTTATCAACTCAGTTTAAGTTCTTTAACAGGATTTTGGAGGCACAAGCCAAAGATAAAGAGACATAGGATTTGGCAGATAAGGCAGATTTTGTAAGAGGACCGGATGGAGTCGTCAGATTCAAGGATAAGTTGGTAGTACTGACAAATGATGATTTGAAGCATGAGTTATTCAAGAGGCACACCAATTCTATTATATGATCCATCTTGGAGCTACAAAGATGTATTAGGATCTCAGGAGACATTTCTGGTGCAATGGTATGAAGAAGGATGTTGGAGAGTGCATGGCATAGTGTCTGACCTGTAAGCAAGTCAAGGCTGAGTGTCAACGTCCATTAGGACTACTTTAGACATTGGACCTACCTGAGTGGAAGTAGCATTATATTACCATGGACTTCATTGTGGGTCTTCTGAGGACTGTTAGCTACCACGATATGATATGGGTCGTTGTGGATAGGTTGACCAAGTCCACTCATTTCCTTCCTATCAGATAGAATCAAACAGTCGACAGCCTAGCAAAATTGTATGTTAAGGATATCATGAGTCTACATGGAGTTTCCTTGATGATTATATTAGATCGAGACACTCGGTTTACCTCAAAATATTGGAAGAGGGTGCAAGAGGATCTAGGATTGAGGCTGAAATTTAGCATGACATTCCACCCTCAAACAGACGGTCAGAGCGAGAGGACCATCCAGATGATTGAGGATATGATACAGGATTGTGTTATAGATTGGAAGGGTAGCTGGGAAGATCATTTACCACTGGTCAAGTTTGCCTATAATAACAGTTATCACAAGAGTATTGGCATGGATCCATACGAGGCACTTTATGGCAGACCTTGTCGGTCACCCTTATATTGGAGTGATGTAGGAGAGAGACACATAGTGAAGTCCGAGTTGGTGGAAGAGTGTTCAGAGAAAGTCCAACTTATTCGAAAGAGGTTGTTGACAGCTCACAACTGCTAGAAGAGTTATGCTGATAAGAGGCGGAAGGACCTAGAGTTTTTCGAAGGTGAGCATGCATTCTTGAAGGTTTCCCCCATGAAAGGAGTGATGAGGTTTGGGAATAGAGTGAAGCTTAGCCCCATGTACATTGGACCTTTTGAGATATCAGTTGGCAAATGTACATGACATCTTCCATGTATCCATGATGAGAAAATACATGCTAGATCCATCATATGTGTTGGAGTAGATCCCATGAGAGTTATAGCTTGATATGACATTTGAGGAGAGACCTGTGCGTATACTAGATATGAAAGTCAAGAAGTTGAGGACTAAAACTATTTCATTAGTCAAAGTCCTTTGGCAGCATCATTCACAAGCTCTTTCTCTCTCAAGCTTCTTCTACTCTCCATCTTCTTCATTCCCTCTAACCTTAGCCTTTGCAAATCACGTTTCTGGCAACTAGTGCTATGGCAGCGTCAAAGACGGCCCAACTAACCTAGGTAAGTCCTACTCCTCTTTTCCCCCTTCCATTTGTGGCACGTGCATTAGAATTTCAGACCCTTTAATGCCGAAGAACGGCATGGTTGCATAGTTTTTGGGTACTCAATATACCTTACTGTTGGCGTGGGAATAAAACCATGAAACTATACTGAAATCATGATCCGCATGCTCATCTGGTGCATGACGAACCCAGGAACAAACCCTTTACGTTTGAGGGAGATCCAACGGCTGGTGACCCAGGAAATCACGAAGAACAGTATGTAGGAGAATTTTAGGAACATGATAAAAATTGACTAAAAACCTTAGTTTTTGGCAAAATCAAGCCAAAGGAGTGTTGAAAATGGAAAATACATGAAATTCTAAGCAAAAGGGTGCAAAAATCGCAAAATTTGGGCACCTGTGGGGTCGTCGATGATGACTAGACTCTGGTCATCTTCTTCGGTGACGGCCCCTGTGTCAACGCCCTAATACTGATGCTGGGACACCGTGCAGGACACCCCAATGAGGACGCACATGCGGGCACATTATCACGCACGGCCGGGATGCCCGGGTCTTTGTAACCGAGATGCACGTGGGAAGTGCATCCCTGTAAATAGGACACACGCGGCGCATCCAATTGTGCATCCTTGAATCGCGGTGTCTTGGGGATGCCGGTTCACACCGGTGTAACTTGGTGTAAACCAGGCCACTGGTGTAAACCAGTGCAAATGGCCCTGCCGACCCCCTATAAATTAATAAGTATTAATTTATGAAGTATTTTCACAAAAAACTTTATTTTGAGAGCTACAGAGGTCCAAATCACGATCGAAAAAATCAGTTGTGATCATCTTAACAACATGGACCTAGATTTAGCTTGAAAACCTATATTTGACCACTTTTAAATTAGTTAAATTATAAAATATTAATTAATAACTTAGAATCGATTGATCAAAGGGTGATCAGGCCTCAAGACTTGAACAATGAGATAACGTATGACAATAAATAAGCGTTCTAAGGGGCATATTAGTGTGACTACTCTAATAATTGATTAAACCATTGGTCTGGACTAGATCTTGGGAAATTATTGATCTAAGGATGATTTGACCATCAGAGTAATGTATAAACGTTAGATACACACAAAAACGAACATATGAACGTGAGATGGGACTGAATTAAGAACCAAATCATAATTAGAGATCTTGGAGGATGATTCAATAGTTGGATCACCATAAATTCCCTTATGATGAAATAAATAACACCAAATAGTATTGTGGTATTGATAGGTATATTAGAACGTAAATGATAAGGGGATTATACACTTAAGTTGAGTGATCACACATCGAGATAGGTGACGACATTTAATGTTATGTTTGATTTTAAAACCTTGCATCATCATAGCATCATGACTGACTGTGATTTAAATTGCATTGTTCATTTAGTCAAAAAATTTTGAGACTCAGAATTTTATATATTATGATTGATACTTGATTTCAACAATGTATTGAATGAATTATGATTGATAATTTCATGAGATCGATGTTACATATTTATGCATAATTAGAAATTTTCTCTTGTTATTGTACCATTGAAACTGATGGGTTTTTATAAGGAAAGTGGAGGCTTGGTGGTTGGTCCTTTTAGAGGCTAACCCTAGGATGAGGGGCATGCCTTGGGGATTGCGGGCCACGAGTGCTCCTGGGTTTCGAGATACGTAATTTTCATGTTTTATGTTTTATGACGGGTGCTCTCACCTTGTGGATGTCATGCAAGGAGGGAGTAGGGCCGGCCACCCACCCTCTGAGATTTTGTGATGTGATTGTAATATGATAGACACCTGCCCACATACGGCTTTCGGTAGGGGTTTGGTAACATGGATAGTCTACACTACCGGTCCGGGCCTTTCCATGGGGACGGGCGTTAAGTCTCCCGTTATGGTGTTGACGGGGAGCGACAGTGGTTGAGACCCTGGAGGGTTGCTACTACGGCATGACGATCCTTACTCTTGTTTTGTATGCTTGCATGATGAGCATGGAGATATTGTTTTATACTTGGGTGTGACGACACTTAGAGGAGTGATATGAGTACTCATGATTTGTTATATGAGTGTATGGGACACTCGTAAGACCCACGTACCTTGGAGTGCCCTGTTATTATTGTATGCTCATTTACATTAGCTCTTATCATGTTTTAAACCCATAAGATGCATGTTTTATCGTACATGATGTATTGAGAAATTGTTGGCATTGCTTATTAAAATTATATTTTCATAGATGATAGATCTACTCATTATATCATAATTGTTATTCGATTATTCCATTGTTATTACATTAAATGTCTATGTACCTACACAAGCAATAGCTTGCTGAGGCATTGCTTTATTTTACAATGCCTTAGATCTTGAGCGTGACAGTAGGAAGGGCAAGACTATTGAGAGACTGTGATAGCAGTGGGAGATTTCTTTACTTTGATAGATAGACCATGACGTGAGTTAATAAATGGACTACCATTTGATTTTCTTTATAGACTATATACTTTTATTATGGATTTGATTATGATAGTATTACATTTGATGGACATTGATTTATGTATGGTGGGATGTTATGATGGATAGACCCTGAGCCATATTATTATTATGTTTTGGATATTTAATGTTTCAAAAATAAAGGCGCCAATGATTTTAACGTTGGTTTGACATGTGTATTGTTTCAAATGTATTATTGCAAAATAATAATTATGTTTTAAATTATAATTGTGATGTTTTGGAAAAGGGAAAATAACACCTGGAGGTTTTTAGGAAACATTCTAATAAAATAATTAATGAAATCTTTTATTTCGGGATCCCGATTACAGTTATTGTTATTATTATAAAAAAAAATAGTTATAAAAACCTAGGGTGTTACATAACACCAAAGGAGAGCTTGATTTCAAGGTGTCTCACTCACCTCTACTTGAAAAATTCGTATGAACCATGGGGGTACATATATATATATATATATATATATATATAGATGAGTAGGTTCTTAACTTTGAAAAGGGTGAATTCATGAGGAAAGTGGATCTAAGGTTAGGGTATTGAATGAGGAAGATTAGGAGGACAAAATTTAGGTAGGAACAATGTCATAAAGATGGCATAGAAGAGAAGAATAATTATGGGCTGGCTGGTTTCTAAATTAGAAGGGGGGATGCATCCTTTTCCATGGTGGGAAAGTGGTCCTCCACCCTCTTAATTGAATGGTCAGATGCGAGAAGGAGTTGAGGAATGAAAAGTGGTGAAAATGTCTAACTAAGATCTAAGGTTTGGATGGTTTTGAATTGACTTAGACTTAGGGTTTCCATCTTAGGAAACCACATGACTTTAAGCACTTCAATAGGGGGCACTTTCTGAAGAGGTTCCTCCCTCCTTAATGTAAATTTTTTATAACCCTAGGATGGAGGGTGGAATAAGGGTGGGAAATGGATTAGGAATGCTAGTAATGTAGAATTTTCTCTCTTAATGGGTCCCTTAATGTATGATCATCTTACCCTTTACAATTCTCTCTCAAATCTTTGAAAAAATCACATTTTAACATAGAAATATGCTTGCATTAATGCTCCAATCGTGTGGCTCTATGTGGGACTTATCCACTGCTTGATGGCTTACTTTAATGGCTCTTTCCTTGGTGGCTTAAGTGGCATCATAGCTTGGCTCAATGCTTGAGTAGCTCATGTGACTTATCACCCCTTTACATGGCTTGAATGGCTTAGGAAGCTTGAATGGCTCCATGCAATGGTGGTTGGAAATGCATAGGTTTTTTTTTTGCACGATCATTTTAAACCTTTGTTTTCTTCTAAAAAATTGTAGAAAAACTCTGCGAAGGCAATATAGGTTGTTGGGAGTTTCACGTGAAAATTCAAGAAGGAAGGGAGTTCCATACCCCATTCTTACTTTGTAGGAGCTCCCATTCCATTCCTTCTTATCTTATCTCTCCACCTCATTCCTTCCTGTTTATATCTTTTTTCTTTCCTTCTCTCTCCATCCATATCTCCCATCACTTTCACCCATTCTTGAGGCAGTTAACGTGAAGCTCCAAAGAGGAGAGAAGTTCCATGCTCAATTCCTACAAAATAGGAACTCTTCGCTCTCTATCTTACATCGTCTACTTTATCTCTTGTTGCACATCATCCCTTATCTATTTATCTCTCCAACCTCGTTTCCTATTTTCCCTTCTCTATCCAAGCTAGAACTCATTGAATTTTTAAAGGGAGAGAAGCCCCCTCCTAAAAAGGCGATGCCTCCCACCTTGTACCCACTTAAGTTCCTATATGGTTGCCCTATATTCTTCATCTTGATACTTGGATTTTCCCTTCATCTCCACCTTAGGATCACTTATTACCAAGGATAGAAAGTGCCAAAACATACAAAAGTAAGGGAGGAGTTTGATGTAAAAAGAAACTTCGGAGAAGGGGAGATCACCCCCTCTTAAGTAGGAGACGTATCCACCTTTCTCTCGCTCCTTAAACCCTCTACAATTTTTCATTGGCACCTTCCTATGTTCTTGCCCTTCCATGCCTCCTTTCTTTGGGTTTTGATCCCTCTTTCGTACTTGATCTCTCCGTGAAGTTGGTTAGTTCTTCTTCTTTGTTCCTTGTTTTGTTGCCTTTAATTTATTATTATTTTAATTCTTTAAGTTCATGTTCCTAGCTTGTTTGATCTTGTTTAAGCTTTAGAAACTTGATGAAAGGATCACTAATCTATTGTAGTGATAGTCAAAAGATAGTGATCTTTGGATCATTGCTTCCATTGCCTTCTTTCTCATTTTTCTCCATATCTTTCCTTAGATTTGTAACAACCCCAAATTTTGTAAATACTATTCTGAGCGTTAATATGAAATTGGAATTTTGGAATATAATTGTAAATTTTGACCCAAAGAAAATAAATTTTTATAGAAATGGAATTTGGAGTGAAAGCATTAATATTTGGAATGTACTCAAAAAATGGAGTCCAACGACATAAAGAACATTGAAATTGGAGTTTAGATGAATTTCATCCCAAAATTTCACTATTCTATGAATCGGGTTATGAGTCTTCAAGTGGTATATATATATTTTTATAGAAGTATAATTTGGAACTAAAATTAAAACCATTAGATAGTACTTGAAAAATGAAATCTAGTAAGCTATTCCACTTGCCTAGATCGATGACATGTGGAAGGTTGTTGCTTCCCCAACATCAGATCTCCCATCTTCTCCGGCCATGATCTCTGCTGAATTGGGGGTTGTCTGTGAGGAGAGCACCTAAAAACCCTTGACCCCCTCTATCTTTTTTTTTTTGCCAGTCACCTACATGCCATGACCCATCTCTACCGGGTCCTAAGTTTCCCCTCTAGTTCTATCCATCATAGGGCACATCCAAGGCTGGGAAGGCTGGTGTGCTTAGATTCAACAGGAGACTGCCAATTTTCTCTGGGTTGTCTTCCCCTACAGTTCCCAGTCACTGGCACAGCCGAGTTCTCAGGCATTCGGCATGCTCAGGCCACACTGACCACCTGAGCTTTTCCCTTTTCCTTGTCTTCCCTAGCTGCCAAATGGCTAGGCTTTCAGGTCAACTGATATGCTTTGTTCCCCTGACCAGATCAGGTGGTGGCTAGGAATTGGAAGCCACCCGACCACCACCATCTCTACTAGTCTCCCTGCATTTCCCTGTCACTAGCATGACCCAGTTTTTAGGTGTGCTTGGATTTTTCAATGGCTAGGATTGGACAGTGCTAGTTCAGCCACCAGTCACCATCCACCCTTATTTTCCTTACTGTTTCATAGTCACCCGAGTTGGTCACCTCTGACTCGATTGGACAGGGCCTAGTTTAACCCTTGACCTGCAAACCTGGATTCTAAGCAATCCAGGAGGAGTTTTGGAAATTTGAGAGTACCCTTGAGATCCTCAGGACACGAGGAAAAAAACCCATCTTCCTAATTCTTGATATAGGAAGATCCCCATTGAATTTACCTGACCATTGATTGAGGGTTAGATCTTTGAATCTGTGCTGATCTGACTTTGTTTTTCCAATCCATATAGTCTATGATGACCCTTAGGAAGTGTAGATCATGAGTTTTATGAGAGATTTAGGATCATATGCTCGATTTGAGGAGAATCCATTGATCTTGATCAATGGTCGAGATTGATCTAGGATCCAAGTATGGAAATTGATCAAGTTCTATGATTGTGATCAATGTAGCTTATTGAATTAGATTGTTCAGTTAGAAGTTACTAATTGATTGTTTTATTTGGAGGGTCCAGGTAAAAATGAGGATTTTACCAGCGTGAACGGATGGCGATCAATGCTAGTGGAATTGAAGAAGGCGTCACACGAGGTAGGTGGAAATTTAAAACGGCATGTCTAAATAATAAGATGCATGTTCTAAACATGATCTTATTTCTAATTATGGATGTTATGAAACTAAAATGGTATGATTGATATTCGACATGCTTTAAATTGTAATGATGAAAATAAATTTAATTAAAAGAATTGCATGTTATAATTGATGCTTATGCCTTGTACATTATGTATGTGAATTGTGAAATTATATTTATGGTACATGGGTACCATGTTAGTATTGATGATGTATGAGTCTAATTTTATAGGATACATCCTTGGTGGGTTATCACCAAATAAGTGAGGATGTTATTCTTGTTATGAAATATATGAATAGGAAAATTGCTTTCTATTATGATTATTTTACATCCAGGCATGGGGGCTTGAGAGTTTTGTTTTAGATAGGTGTAAACTTGGGGATGCTATGTTAGGAGAGTTATGAGGATTTGGCCATCCACTCTCTCAAATTTATTATGTTATGGATACCATGCACCATGTGTTGTTAAAAGTGGGGTGGGGCAATCATGGGAAGGCCACCACTGTGATAGCCATAGTCCCCCCCATGCGGGCATGGATATTGTGATTTCCACCGAGGATGGTATAGGTGGATTGTTGAGTAGTTATCCGGGTGAGTTGTAAGGATTCTGACTGCATGTATAGTAGTCCTTACATTTGATGCACTATGGTGCTTATATGATGGCATTATGAGATGCCTTATATGATATGGCATGATGATATGCCTTATATTGTTTTCCCAGAGGTGGCTGGAGGATTGTGGACCCCGTATAGTAAGGGGCACAAGGATTATACTGATATACCAGTAGAAGCTAGATGATTATGAACCCCACATGATGAGGGGTATGATTCTGAAACCCAGCATAGTTTGGGGATATAGATTAGGAGACTTATTGATTATATTCATAGTTTTGTATGTCTTTTAACAATTTCCATATATGTGCATGATGCTATATGTATATGATTGAGGGCGTAGTTTCATATAAGTTTCATATGGGTATATGAATGGGTAGAACTGTTATGCAGAGTATGGTTTAGGGAATTAGATTAATTTATTTAGATAACAAATAATAATTAAAGATGTTTGAGAAATCAATGGATTACTTATAATTATAAACATGTAGATATCAACAATTATGAAACATGTTAATAATTGAATAATTAATGGATTGTAAATGTTTTATGTTTACATTATCTTAGATACAGATAGACAAGAGAAGATGTACATAAGAAGAGGAATTGAGCAACCATACTTTTGTGCTCAGGTATACATTTTATTAAAGCTTTTATATTATGTAGTTAGTCATTTGAATTGTGATATTGGACATTTAATATAATGTTATAGGAGTTATACAAGTGAACCACTGGATGGGTCCTGTTTTAAGAAATGGATTTCTGTCTTCTAGAAAACTATATATATATATATGTATGTATGTATAGTATGAGCATAAAGGTGACATTCGAGTTTTTGGAAAAATGAATTTCAAGGAAAAATCTTCTGCTGTTTTTGTATTTTAAAATTTAGAGGCATGCCATCTTTTGAAATAAACGCTAAAATTTTTCATGAAAAACCTGAGGTGTCCCAAGATCTCTATTGGGTTACTTGCATGTTTGCTTAGGATTGGATTACATAGAACATAGAGGAGAGATTTTGGATTATAAGATGTTCATTTAATGGGGTGCCCACTTCATGAGTGATGTGCACTACACCTGTCCTTTTCTTTCATTCAATTAAAATAGCAATTGATTCAAGTTTAATATAATGTTCTCTTGATTGAATCTCTGTTCTCTTTACTAGTTTGATGCGATGTTTAATTATGTCATGTTAAGTCTAGTTGCATTAGTTTCATGCTCTTGCATCATAGTCTTAGGATTTCACTTAAGAATTAAGAAGCACCACACCTTGGCTCCATGTGTGTGGACCTTGAACCATGTGCATGATTCTATAGGTCAGTGCATTAGTTGGTAATTACTTAGGTGCACAGCTTAGATGATCACATGCTTATTTAGATAGGTAGTTATTTCATATCTTCAGAATTACATGTTTACTATTGCATCTTGAACTTTCTTTAACCATGACTATGTGCACCACCCTTTAGGGTTATGTGCATAGTAAGTGGTTGATTTGTTACTTATTTTTGCATGTCTCCATATCTTTAGTTTTGAATAGTTTGCTTTGCATTGTTTAGATAGTTTCTAAATTTAATTTTTAGGAAGCTTTAATTTAGGAAAATTTTATTTTTGGAAAGTGTGTTTTTGGGAAAGGTTTTATGTGTTTGATTGCCTTAGTTAATTTCCATATTTCATGTTTTAATTTATGCTAAGTTTCCATTCTTAGTTTAGGTCAAAACCACTACTTTGGCTAGGCTAACGACTTTAAGTCAGGGTCTAGTAATCACATAAACCATTTGATTCTGCGTGGGATCGACCTCCATTGCATGCTTATACTATAATCAATTAGTGCACTTTTGTGTTAATTAAAGCATCACAACCATCCACTCTCCTGATTACCAGGTGGAGAGTTTGTATTGATTACCAAAAATTAAACTCGATCACAAGAAAGACCACTTTTCTCTTCCCTTCGTTAACCAAATGCTTGAGAGATTAGCCAGTCATAGTTATTGCTACTTCCTTGATGGTTATTCTATATATAACTAGATTCCTATAGCACCTAATGATTAGGAGAATACTACCTTCACTTACCCTTTTTGGGACCTTCACTTACAAACTTATGCCTTTCGGACTCTGTAATGCTCCAGCCACTTTCCAAAGGTGTATGCTGCCCATATTTTTAGACATGTGGAGAGGTTTTTAGAGGTGGCCATGGATGACTTCTCAGTATGTGATTCTTCTTTTGATGAGTGCCTATACCATTTAAAGTTAGTTCTTGCAAGAGGTCAAAAGAAAAATTGTGTTGAATTGGGAGAAATGTCATTTTATGGTGTAAAATGGCATTGTTCTAGGCCATATAATATCACATAGTGGTATAGAGGTAAATAAGGCCCAGGTGGACTTAATCTCTAACCTTCCTCCTCTAAAGACGGTGATTTTTTATTTTTATTTTCTCTTTTCCAGGCCATCCCTTATGTAATCTACATACAAAGGAGGCATCATTCAACTTTGATGATGATTGTAGGAAACCATTTGAGTGCTTAAAGATTCAGCTAAATTTGGCACCTATAATTGAATCGCCTGATTGGAGTGCATCATTTGAAATAGTGTGTGATGCTTCAGATTATGCAATAGAGGCTATGTTGGGTAGCGTAAGATAAACTTTCGCACATGATATACTATGCTAGAAAAACACTCAATGATGCGAAATCAACTATTCTACTAAAAATGGGGTTGTTGGCAGTTGTATTTGCATGGGATAAGTTTAGATCTTGCTAGCTAGGATTTAAGTTTATAGTATACTCGGACCATACTGCACTGAAATATCTGCTTGCTAAGTAGGATGTAAAACCTTGTTAATTTAAAGGATATTACTACTACATGAATTTGATCTTTAAATTTGGGACAAGAAAGGTTTCGAAAATGTTGTAACAGACCACTTATCTAGGCTAGTGGTGGAGAATACCAGCGAAAATGTGCCTATAACAAATTTTTTTTTGGATGTACAATATTGCACATTTCCTAGTTTCCTTGGTTTGGAGACATAGTCAATTATCTTCTTATAGGTCAAATGCCTAGTCATTTAATTAAACAAGATAGAAAAATATTTATTACTGAGGTTAGACCCTTGGGATGATTTGTACTAATTTAAATACTATCCTAGTCAGGTCATTAGGAGATACATACTTGGTAGTGAACATAATGAAATCATCTCCTTCTCTCAAGAACATGCATCAGTGGTCCACTTTAGTTCTAGAAAGACAACTATAAAGATTTTGCAATGTGGTTTTTATTGGCCTGCCATTTTCAAGGATTCACATGCTTGCTCCATTGCATGTGTTAGATGCTAAGGATTAGAGAGTATTGGAAGAAGAGATATGATGCCCTTAAACCCCATTCTTATTATACAATGACTATAGGGTTGATGCCATACCAGGTAAGACTAATGGGTTGAAGCCACCTTGGTGTATTCTATTCCACTCTTAAACATGATAAAGGTTGCCCTAGGTCTATGCATCATCTTAAACCTGAGATTTCTTCCCTTTATCTCCACCTAAGGATCACCTATTAACAAGCTTAGGAAGCACCCAACCCATATAATCTTTTTTATGATTTTAATATGGAAATACTCATGGGGAAGGGGGAGACTACACCCTCCTTAGAAGGAGGCATTTCCATCCCTTTCATCATCCAAAAGCCTCAACATTTTCTTCTTTATGCAGCCATCTCTTCCAGCCCTTCCATGCCTCTTCACCTTGGGGTTTAACTTTATTTGATGTTCTCTAAGATTTAGGTTTGCGTTTCCTTCAATTCCTTGGTGGCTTGCTTAAGTTTATTACTTACTTGTTCCTTGATTTCATGCTTATTTAATCTTATTTTGTTCCTTAGTTTCATAGTTATTTGCCTCTTTAATCTCAGTTTTAGTGTGGTGACAGCCAAGTTAGTGTAGTTATTATATTAAGTTTCTTACCTTTGAACCTTCTTTAATTCTTGTCCAATTTATACCTCTTTTCTCATTGTTTTCCCTTCTTTTTTTTGATATATTTTATTGGGTAAAATGTGTGATTAAGTTTTAAATGTTAGAAGAAAGATTATCATGTAGTTTGATTGATTTTTGGAGTAAAGAATGGTGTGCACCATCCATGGTGAATGTGCACCACACTTGTATGCTTCTCTTCATTTAATTAAAGTGAATTATGGCCTTATGTTTGTTTGATGTTAAGTGTTTTGAATCTTCATAATGTTGTTTGATTGAATTCCATGTGCATGCTTAGATCTGTACACATTTCATTGACTCTTGAAACCATACCATTTTAGGCTCATTTTACATTCTTAGATGTTCCTTTAATGCTTAGAATCCATCTATTTCATTTTACATCAAGGCTGCATTTAATCATCACATAAAGCGTGCATCTTGAACCATGTGACAAACCCATGGTGCATGCCCATGGTCTTGATGTTTATGCCCTAGAAACTTGTTTAGTCTAAATTTCCTTGCAACAATTTCATATTTATTTCTACATGCTTACATATTCAATTCATACATTCTAATTTCCTTTATTTTCCATGGTTAGATCACGCACATCACCATGCATCTATACAATTTAGTTGCACATTTAGTTCAGGGTATGTTAAGGTTGGTTGATCATTGTTATGTTTATTGCATGTTAGAATAGTCATAGGATGTTCTAATTTTAGTTTTTATGGAAGTTTCTAGTTGCACTTTTAGGGAAGTTTTTTATTTAGAAAGTGTGTTTTAGGAAAGTTATTAAGATTAGCATGTCTTAATTTTAGCATATTTCATGTGTTAATTTTTCATTCTTGGCTTAGGGAAAAGATCTTATTAATTTGGGTAGGTTACATAATTTAACTAAGTTTAAGTAAGGACTAGTAATATCACATTCGTTTGATTCCTCATGGAATTGACTCCCTCGTGTGAATTACTATAACCGATTCATGTGCTTGCAAGTTTTAACTTAAAATCTCAATAAGTTTTTGGTGCTATTGTCGGGGAGTCACAACAGTTTGTGTAGTAGACCATGCTTTAGATTATTTACCTCTAGTCTGTGCTTAGGGGGCATTAATTTAGGGTTTTGCAATATTTTTGCATTTGTTTGCTATTAACCTCATATTGACCCTGATTGTTTAATTTTTTGTAAGGAAAATCAATAAAGGAGTAGCGACAATCCTATGGGCCACGGCTTCATTAACATAGAATAGGTTTTCATTTCCTTCCTAGATTAGAATTTGAGTCAAATTTTAGTGAGGCCCTTTGTAATTTTAATTTTAAATTTATTTTAATTTTAAATGGGTTGTAATAACACAAGAAAATGTGGTCTATGGTGGCCCACACTTGATTATCATTAGACCCCTTACTATGAGCAATTTGCACCCAAATTTAAAATTTTAGGATAAAGTGCATTTAGTATAATTTTGCATATGTGGGTGGTTGTATAATTAATTTAGATTAAGGTGTGTATTGATAAATTTCCCATAATATTTATAGGATTGCTGCATTAGTTCAAGCACCTATTTAACAAAGGTTAGCCTAAGCATGGCTATAACCAAAGCATAGGCTGCATGGTTATAGGGTCCTGTTTGTTAAGGTGATTGACCCATTGTTGAGTGGCATATAGGTAGGCATTAGTTTATTTTTGTTCTGCATTGCATGTTTACAACTTTATGGTGGAGTGGAATTGGATGCTAGTAGGGGGCCCATTGGAACCCTCATAACATAAGGGCTAGATTTCATCACCATCTCCTTGGCCCACCAAGGTAATCAAATCACATCCTAGTGTGCTTGTGATCCCACCCTTTGAATGTTATTTAAAATCAAGTAGAAAGAGACATACGGTTCATGCTTGTAGGAACTTTTTTGAATGGGTAGGTCTATTGTCACTCTAGTGGCTTCTGAGCACTATGGTTATAGTGGGTGTCTTAAAATCCAAGTAATTTTCCCACAGTTTCAATTGATACTGGTTGAGGTCTAAATGCTTCTAGACACGAGGATTGTCATCTAGCTCCACATACAATGATTATAATCAAGAGGTAGTGAATGTAGCAATTGTATTCACTCACTCTAGCAATTTTTATCCTGAGACAAATTACCAAGAGTATAATGGATGGGCTAGGCATTATGAACAACCATGGTCTTAGGATTATCTCTAATACCAGGAAGAACCACAATAGTCCCATCTTGACCCCCCTACCACAATTATCAAGAATATCTGGGTCAACCACCATGGGTTCAACATGCTTAGCCCTTTTTCAGTACCCCAATGCTGCAACAATACCAACCTTACAAGTCATTTTGTCTACAACATGAAGAACCATCATTAGAAGAGAAAATGCTATGACTTAGTAACCTAATGGATCAAAATCTTGCTACACATCAAAATGGGGCTGATTGAATGAAATAAATTAGGTAGGAGAGTGAAGAAACACTTGAAAGAATTTCAAGGTGGGAATTACTAATTCCTGTTGAACCTTAGAGTTTTTCACTAACCTTGACCATTGATGATGATGATGATTGGATGGAAATATTTTATGATCATTCTAAGCCTCAAATTCCACAACCATCAACAGAAACCTCCAACTCATATGTACTCAAGCCATGTCCTGCTCCTTGTTATGAGGATGATGAATAAACTTTCACTGATGAAGAGAATGAAGCCATAGAAACATCCAATCGAGATCCTCTAGAATTGTGTCTTTCTTATTTTTATGAATTTGATGAAAACACATCCATCTTGGAGGTGAGTGAGTCGTTGAATACTGTGCTATTAATTAACACTTCTCAATGGCAAGCTAGACCATAATCCCCTATAGAGCCTGAAATTCCAATTGAGACTTGCAATGTAGAAGATGTACCTGATTAGGATCTACATACCTTATTTGAACATTCACAAGATAGTCATGTAAGCCATTTGAAACCTTACTTATTCCCATAGAACCAGAAGACAAAGAGTCAGTTGATGTACTAAACCTACATCAACCCACTTTATGTACACCTTAAAAGATAACTGGGTTTAAGCCAAATCATGTCCCTACCTCTAGTAATACAAGAACTTCCTTTTAGGGAAGTGTAGAGTTGGCTTATTCTCCAATTTTAGGAAAAATTAAGGGAGGAGGAAAGAGATGAATTAAGAACAATGGTCGTCATCATCCCTGAATTTGTTAAAAAGGTAGACCATTCACTTCTATATGGTCCAACACATTGCAATTTAAGGGTAGTTCACATTGTCATTGTGTTACCACCACCTCAAATTTCAACATGGAGGAAGTTTATTGACTACCATGAAATTTTCAAGGTGGGGGATCATTAATATGATTTCCCACAACTCAAAATCAAGTTGGTCTATGATGTCTTAACGTTACCACCACCAAAAATCTCTAGGTTGAGGCAATATATAGACTATCACAAGATTCTGAAGTAGCATGAGAAATGTTGCCCATTTCAGTGTTAGGGTTAGTATTAAGAGAATTAGCTAAACTAATTACATCTAGGTTTAGAAAGTCAGGTTAGTTAGAGGCCTTGTTTGGTTGAAAACGTAAAACTTAGTGCTATTAGGAGAAAACCTAGGATTTTTAGAAAGTCGCATTATTCAGCATTATCCTTTCATCATTTAGATTCCTATGTTTTAAAATAATGAGGACAATGTTTAGTTCAGGTTGAGGGTTGGAGATGTGCCTGAGATTTCTAAGCTTTTCTTACATTTTTGAAAAATTTTGAAAAAAAATATTTTAAGCCCTTTGTAAAGATGAGAAGTTAAATTTTCTAAATATTCAGCTATCTTATGAACTTTAGCTCATTAATAGAGTTGTATACAATTAGTTCAGTATTTTATTCTTTTTCTCTCATGAAAAATTAAACTCAAAACATTAATTGCACAATATATATATATATATATAATATTTAAGTGGAAGAGAAAACATAACTTAGATATCCTGAAGAAGATCTATGGAGACTTATAACCCAAGTGAGTTTTGAGCCATTCTTCTTTTTTCTAAGGTTTATACATAAATTCAAAATTTTCTTTAGTGGACATTAGTTCCTAATTGGTCTCATTATTCCTCATCTTGGTCAACTATTAAGAAAATATAACAGACTATACCATATATCTCTTAAGTTTATGATCATTCTTAAGTCATATGAAAACTAGGAAATGATAGAGGCCATCCTTGGAAAACCAAAAGCATTTATCCTTCCGTAAGTTATTTTTCCACTAGTTAGCCCATTGAGCCTTTAAAAAATTTAACCTTTTCCATGTTAATGACACAAACCTTTACCTATATTGAACCCTTGTAAGATATCCACTACCTACTTGTTTTGGAAAGATTTATAGACAATAAAAAGACATCTTGAAAAAATTATGATCAATACAATTCAAAAGTTGAACTAGAAATAAGAAAAAGTTCAAAAAGGCTATATATAAGGGTAAGTAAAAAAGAAATATAGGATAGCCAATGTAAAAGAACAATGTTCACTGGTGTGAAGAAAAATGAAAAAGTTGTGAATACATTGATAGAAGACTTTTACATATTTTCTAGATAACCTTTAGTTACCTTTATACCCATTCTTTTGGTAATCCTTACATAAGCCTGCATTTCATCCTAATAGAAGTCCAATGATTTTTGGGAGAAGTATGGCTTAGATATGGTTATAAATGAATATGGAGTTTGGCAAAGTGTAACTTTCTTAGTAGTTGATATCCTTTTCATAAGATCATTACCATTCCTTCTAAGTTGTAGTGCTTTTGTATGAAGTATGTGAGACTTTTAGACTTGATGAGCACATTCTTCTCACATATAAATGAGAGTCTTCCACCTTTCTAAGTGACTTCATTCTGAGTGACAAGTATATCTTGTGGGAATTGAAGTCAAAGCATACATTTGGATGGTAATTTAAGTTATATTTGACTTGGAGACTATAATTATATATTAGCTATAATAGACACTCACTTTCTGAGGTTTAATGAAATGATGAGATATTTTGCGAATAAGGGTAGGATTTTGAACCTTTTTGTTCATCTTCATTAGCGAGCTAAAGTTAGGAATTAATATAAGCTGAATAGCAGAAAATTTTCTTAGAAAAAGCAAGAATTTTTATAAAAACTTAGGGCACTACAAGCCCTCATGAGGCCTAACTTATTCACTAGTGGTAACCTAGGGTTTAAGGGCTTGTTGCATGTGCTAAATACAATCATAAGTACCGACAAATGTGGCAGTTTGTATCACTTTTTGTAAAATGATTTATCATAAGTTTTTCTCAAAACTAGCTAAATTCAAGTTGGAACTGTGATGAGTGCCTAATTTTTCATAAAAGCTATCCAATTACTTATCCTTGTGTTATAACTTATAGGGGTAAAACACAAATTTTGACCAAAATTCATAACACATGCATTTTTGACTTAGTGACTCAAAATTTGATATTTTGTAGGTCTAGAGGCTAATCTGAAGAAAGTATATCATTAATCATAATTTTATAGGATTTAATTAGAGCTTTTAACATTTTGTAGAAAGCAAGATGGTGATCCAACGGCTTAGACCAATCGAGAAGAAAATGGAAGATCATAATCGAATGATCGAGTGAAGATGGAAAAACCATCAATTTAAAGTGATATAAAAGGTTAAGATCATCTTTTGGATAAGCAATGGATGCAACTAGAGGATCCAAAGGTGCCCAAAGTGGGCCCATGCATAAGCCATGCAAAGTCTACCACCTTTGCATGGGTTTCACTTATGCTACATAGCCATATTTAAGCCATGAACAAGGTGACAAATTAAGGAGCTAAGCTAGCACCTAAACCAAGGATTTGAGTCATCATGCTAAGCCAAGAAAGTGATTTAAGCCAGCGAAGAAGAAAAGCCAATAGAGCTTTCATAGTTAGCCTTCAAAGCCACATAAGGGAGTTATCCTTTGGATTTATGGGGATATTTAGAAGAGAATTAAGGGAAAATTCATTACTATAAGTTAGCATGTGGATCAATAGGAAGATACCACTTCATTTTCACTATTTTTGTATGTTTTTCTCATTTTTTTTTTCTCACTTTCCATGTCACCACTGAAGAGCACTATGAATTTCACTTTCCATTTAAGAGTCCTATCTTTCTGTGATTGCCTCCCACTTTCTTAAACTTCCATTTCAACCATCTAACCATTCCTCACTTCCTAGGAAACTACCTAGCTAATGATCTTTTTCTACTTCACCTCCCTTCTTTACCCTTTCCTATCCATCACTGTCTTCCCATCTCACATCCCATTTCCATGGAATTTCATGTGAAACACATCCAATGAAGGGAGTTCCACATGAAATTTCTACAAATTAGGAGTTTCCCTCCCCTCCTCGCTTCATCCACTCCACCACCCTCCTACTTTCTGTCTATGATAACCAATCACCAATTTTTTTACTCTCCACCTCACCCCCTCTCTCTTACTTTACCTCTCCACCCAACTTGCTATTTTTAAGAGTGTATCTAAAATTTTTACAAGGGGAAGATGCCCTCTCCTAGAAAAGTGGTGTCTCCCACCTTGTTGTTTTCAATTCCATTCTTCAACATAATAAAGGTTGCTCTTAAGGAAGGGGGAGAACACACCCTCCTTGGAAGGAGGAATCTCCACCCCTTCCATCCTCCAAAAGCCTCAACATTTTCTTCCTTGTGCAGCCATATTTTCCAACCCTTCCATGCCTCTTCTCCTTTGGATTTGATCTTTATTTGATGTGTAATAACCCCAATTTTTGTAATTGATTGAGAAAATCAATAAAGTTTGAGTTTCAGATATTCCGGGGTGAAATATTAGGGTTATTTAGAATATACCTTTTATAAAAGTATAATCAAATCATAAAGACATGTAAAATTGAAATTAAACTTAGCAAACCCTTCAAAATAACTGTAAGCATGACAAATTCTGAATTCGAATGAGAAATCCTTAAGTTTCTTCATTTCTTGGACAAAAGGGGTAAAATAGTAATTTTATCCAAAAATCAAAATCTCCCAAAAATCAAAATATGAGACATCAAAATTTAGAATGTACTGAGAAGTACAAATCCAATGCCACTAAGTACACTCAAATCCGAGATCATGGGAATAAAACCCAAAATTGTATGCATAAATGGCAAAATGGTCTTTTTACACCATGTGGGGCCCACATGGGGCCCACAAGGGACCCAAAAACCAATCTTATCAGCAGCCCACGTGAATTCATGGTTCAAAAAACATCACCTGGTCTTGGGGAAGAAAAAATGGAGCATGGGAGACTTTCCTGCCATTTAATAATAAAAAATAAAATATTATAATCATGAAAAAAGACCCAAAATGCCTATAAATACAACCCCAAAAATCCTCCAAAAATTCTCATAAAATTCCCACAAATTTTCTTCACTCTCCCTGAAAAATTAGACTTAGATCCCTCCCCCAAAACCCAAAATTTCCAAGAGATATCTCTCTTTCCAATTTGTTTTTCTTTTTAGATTGACACAAGAGACCTAAAATCAATTAGGCACTCTATTCCAGATCTAATTTGATCAATTTCATTGTCCAAAACTTTCTAACATATCTATTCTACAAAACCCCCATAGAAATTTCAAGATCCAACGGTTCAAACAACAAAAATTTGCAAGAAAGGTGGATCTTAGGCCATATCTTCATCAACAAGGTATTCTTTTTAAATTGGGCATATAACCGAGGTTTTTTCTCCAATCAAGTAGGTGGAAATACTTTCTATAGATGTTTAATACTGTTTTATGTAATTTTTAGTTTACTGTAATTTATTTTGGTAATAAAAAGGTAAAAATAAAGTAAACATCAGAACCCTTAATTTTGGATGATAGAGTGCTCAGATGAAAATTTTGACTACACCAATCGATCCAGAAGGGTCCAAAACCCTTAGGGTAGAATTTTCACAATGAGCAGAGACGTTTTGGGCCCTCAATTGAGAGAGGATTGATTGGACGGTCCAGAATGGACTATCCGATCTCTAGATCTAACGGTGCCCAAGACGCACATGTGACGCACTGTTGGAAATGGCGCGTGGGGCATCGTCCCAAGCGAGACGACGGTGCATCCGTCAAATCCACGAGCAAATGCACCAGGCGACAGCCTCGTTTATGGGCGTGCGGACGACGAGCGTTCTGCTCGTCCTGTCCGCGTCCATGGATGCCCTGTAAGGATGCTTCCTCCATTCATTCCAACGGATGTGCCCGATGAACCAAACACGTCCGCCCGGCTTGGTTTTTCGCTCGAAAAATCTATGCTGTCTGTTCCTTGGGCTCAGATCAAATCCAGGCCCTAAGAAGGACTGTGAATTTCTAGATGCAATTTCAGAGTCATCTGAACTGCAAATTGAGATTGGAAAGAAGCTATGGAAAGATTCAAACCTCTATTTTCTGATGAAATGATAAAATGGACATACTATTTAGTAAAAACTTTCTGTATTAAAGAAACAAGTTTTCAATTACCTAGATCTTCAAGATCTGAGATGATCAGATCTTGAAAATATGTTTTAATAATGATATATTATTGAAATAAAGTGAGATCTATGGTTTAATTGGATATATATGAGATATATTAAGGGATCTACCCATTATGGTTAAAAAACCCTATAAATACAAAGGGACCCACTTGATCAATGAGATCAAGTGTGATCAGATCCTTTGGATGAAAAGAATAAATGTTGATATGATGAAATCCAAGGAAATCATGGATGGATTATGACAAAAATAGATAACTAAAATCCTTAATCAAAGGAAAAGATCTAAGATCAAATGGTTGGATCATAAGTAAAGGTTTCTACAAATGTTAATGTAATTAGTTTCATTTTATATAATAGCATTTTAAATATGATTATGTTATAAAGCATGCTAGTATAACATTTAGACTTTAACATGATATGTGATTTCATTATTATCATAAGGTGCTAGATTTAATTATTTTAAGTAAGTCTTAGCCATTTGGAAATAAGAGGAGTAGTCTAGATTTATGCTTGAATAAGTTACCTTTAACCAGCACATTAACTGGTTGAATAATAATAATAAGAGCATAAAAGGTTTGTAAATTACCTAACCCTAACAAAAATAGTAAGTAAGATAAGGATGATCAAACAAGATCCATTAGATCTTGGATGATCAAGAACAATAAGAATAAGAACACTATATTGTACTTAGTATGCATGTTTATTAGTATACTTGTTATAGTTCATTAGATTAGATAATCCAAACCCTTGATCAAAGATGATTCAAGGAAGAAAACCAAGATCATCCTCCATAGGGATGATCCAATAACTGAACTTAGATCAAAGAAGAACTAGATGATAGAAGATCTAGAACCTTGATCTTTATTAACATGTGTAGATTGTCAATCAATGGATCTATGAAAGATCAAGCTCAAGGAGATGGACATACAAAGACTTAGAGATAGAAAAATACTTAGATATGAATGATCTAAAGATCATTTTAAACATCAGATCTAGTGATCAAAAGGATTGTTCATAATTTCTATATTGACAATATGTATGGATGTACATATTACATACATCAGTCAGGATCATGGAAGATTGGGGAAAAGAGATCAATCCTTAAAGGTAGGAGGATTTGATGAATGCATACATGATTGTACTCATGATCTTATATTGACAAGAGTAATGGTAATACTTGTATTAAATCTCTTGAAAACCTTATGATCCAACCAAACACATATAAGATGGTTAAAGACTAAACTATAAGTGAATAGGGAACTAAGAAATATTTCAGCCTTAAGTAAACAGACATATGGTCTGATATATATGAAATCTATTTTACATACAAGCTTGGACGCTTGTGAGTTTGTTTTAATAGGCATAAGCCTAGGGGAATGCTATTGCTAGAGGAGTTATGAGGGTTTGGCCACCCTCTCCTTGAAATTTGATGATGTGATGATACCTTGCCCTAAGAGAGGCTAAAAGTCGGGAGGTGGCAATTATGGGAAGGTCACCACTGTGAAAGTCTTGCCCCCCCATACGGGAAGTGACATAATATTTTCCACCGTGGTATCAGTGGTGAACAAGGCAGTTATCCGAGCGCGTTAGTACGGATCAGACTGCAGCATAGCAACCTTTCTGATTATTTTACACTATGATGCATATGAGAATAGGCATAGTGAAATGCCTTATGTTTTAGCATAATGAAATGCTAGGTAATTGTATATTACCAATATTTCCCAAGAAGGGAAATTCCCAGTATAAGATTAGCTGTAATACTAAATTCTCAAAATGAAGAGAATTGATTAGCTTAGTTGGGAATGACATTTAACTACTTTCACATATTTAACTAGTTTACTCATGAAGGGTATGTACGCATATAGATATACATAACTTACAAAGTAAAGAGTATGTTTAAAGATAATGAGATTATGAAGTATTGGAATTACCTTGTCAATTATTATGTTTCTTGAATCCCCTACCAAGCATTGCTTACTGAGATATTGTACTTGTTGCAATATCTCAGATACAGGGAAGGAGAGTTAGGAGCTGAAGACGATAGAAGACTTGAAGAGAATAATCTTCAAGGTATACCCTGGATGGAATTTGGACAAGTATTGTACTATATTTGGCTGTACTTTGAACCACTAGATGGATCCTGGGAGTTTAATAAAAGTATATTCCTTCGATGGAATTTTATTTTGTACACAAATTGTACTTATGTTATGTATGAAGTGGTGACTTGGGTTTTGAAAACAAGTTCTAAAGAAAAGAATTTCCGCTACTTTGTTTTGCGAAATTTTTTTACACTCTTAAGGGCCCTGCCTTTCAAAATACATTACAAAACGTGTTACAAAACCTGGGTCGTCTCATGATGTCCTCTAAGTTTCAGGTTAGTGTATCCTTCAATTCCTTGGTGGCTTGCTTAAGTTTACTGCTTACTTTTTCCTTTATTATATGCTTATTTAATCTTGTTTTGCTCCTTAGTTTCCTACTTATTTGCCTCTTTAATTTTAGTCCTAGATTCCTAAATATAAGGTTACAACTCTCTTGTAGTGATAGCCAAGAGAGTGTAGCTATTAGATTAAGGTTCTTACCTTTGAACCTTCTTTAATTATTGTTCAATCCATACCTCTTTTCTCATCATTTTCCCTTGTTTTTCCATATATTTTCATTGGATAACATGCATGATTAAGTTTCAAATGTTAGAAGATAGATTATCATGTAGTCTGATTGATTTTGGAGTAAAGAATGGTCCGCACCATCCATGGTGAATGCTCACCACACTTGTATGCTTCTCTTTATTTAATCAAAGTGGATTATTGCCTTATGTTTGGGTGATATTTAAGTGTTTTGAATCTTGATTATGTCGCTTGATTGAATTCCATGTGCATGCTTAGATCTATACACATTTCATTCACTCTTGAAAGCATACCATTTCATGTTCATTTTACATGATTAGATGTTCATTTAATGCTTAGAATCCAAGTATTTCATTTTACATCAAGGTTACATTTAATCATCACATAAAGCATGCATCTTGAGCCATGCTCAACACCCATGGGGCATGCGCATGGTCTTGATGTTTAGTCTAAGTTTATTTGCATTAGTTGAATTAATTTAAGCATTTCATGTTAGTCTAAGTTGCATATTAATTTCTACATGCTTGCATATTCAATTCACACATTCTAGTTTACTTTATTTTCCAAGGATAGATCATGCACATCACATTGCATCCATACACTTTAGTTGCATGTTTAGTTCAGGGTATTTTAAGGTTGGTTGATCCTTGTTATGTTTATTGAATGTTAAAATAGTCTTAGTAAGTTCTAATTTTAATTTTTAGGGAAGTTTCTAATTGTAGTTTTAGGAAAGTTTTATATTTAGATAGTGTGTTTTAGGAAAGTTTTTAAGTTTAACACATTTTACTTTTAGCATATTTCATGTATTAGTTTTCCATTCTTAGTTTAGGAAAAAGATCTTGTCAATTTGGCTTGGTTAGATAATTGAATTAAGGACCACTAATATCACATCAATTAGATTCCTTATGAGATTGACCTTTTCGTGTGAACGCGAATATTACAATTGATTCATTAGCTTGTGAGTTTTACCTTAAAATTACAGCAAAAATTAAATCTTGGAACATTCTTACACAGTGCATAGTCTAGACTAAAAGATGGTTGTGACTTTGAGACCCTGGGGAAATCACTAAAGATCTATATACCCATGTGAGCTTAGAGATTATCTTCTTCTTGAGTGTTATAAGTAACTCCATATTTTTCTTAAGCCTACATTGCTTTGAAAAGATGCCAGTATTTTTTACTTGGTCAAAATATTAAGAACCAAACAGGAGTATTAACTTTCTTTCTTGAATATTTATTGAATTTGATAGGTTTTAAGAAACCAAGGAAAGGATATAGGATATTCATAGTATATCCTAGAAACATAAAGCCTATCTAGTAATGTATACTTCTACTTAAACCCTTTGAGCATCTTGGTAAGCCTTTTCTTAAAGCCCAAAGTACCCTAACCCGAAAATTGAGTAAAATAAAAATTGAGTGTTATAAGTAACTCCATATTGAAAAATGAGTAAAGATGGTAGAAAAAAGTTTAGGAAAAGGACGAAAGTCAAAGAAGTGAAAATAAGTATAAGAAAAAGAAAAGTATGTAGAAGAAAAGAGAAAGGAAAAATTGAAAAGATATTCACTTCAAATGTACTCAACATAAAAAAATTGTCCTACATCGAATGAACACCTCTACACGGATTTGAAAATTTGAATCCTTACACCCTTCTTTTTTGAACCTATCGCAAGCCTACATTTTGTCCTATTGAAAAACCTATTGATCTTAAAGTGGAAAATAGCCTTGATGAGAATATAAATAAGAAGGAATTAGTTGAATTACCTCTACTGGTTTTTGGTAAGGGCATCTATTCTAAAGGATCATATTCTTTTCTCATGATTGTGCTTAAAATATTAAGTTAACCACTAGTATCTTTGGATTTGGTCACATAGAGAGAGAATTTTGCTAGACAACTTTTCTCTGAGAGATTTATTTCTGAGTGTATACTAGAAAGAATTTGAGGTCAAAAGAATATTCAATGGAGAATAAGTGTATTTGTTTAGAAGTGTTTATGACACCTAGTGTTTTCAAAATACTTTTTGAAAACTTTTTTGAAGTTTGGGATTTCCCTTATTTGAAATTCATTTTGAAAGCAAAATAGTGAAATTTTTTCTTTTTCTTTTTGTGTGTGTGTGTGAGTTTTTCTAGTAATTTTACATAAAACATAAGGATTTTTATGTTGAAATGAGTGTCTCATTTCTACCAAAAATTCGTTAGAGTTTCCTCTATTTTTTGAACATAAGCACATTTGAGGCATGTGTGTAGAACACATTATAGATGATATAAATAATCTTTCATCGCTTTGAAAATAAATATGCAAGACTTGTCACTTCCCAAAACCTCTAGTCACAACTATATCATAACACATTCCATTAAATACAATTGAATCCACAACATGATAGTAAATATACATTCACATTATTCACTGAATTAGAAAGTTAATCTAAGGTTGCAAGGCTCACCATATAGATACTGGAAAATCTTCATCTTCTGAAATTTCAAATTCTACAATTGCTCTTGGATTCAACCGGTTTATATTTTTATTCTAATTCTTCAAATCTAAGACATCGTAAATAATTACAATGTCTCAACAAGGTTGTGCTTGTGTAGGTGGAATCAGTAGCTATTTTGTCATGTAGCTCATTATTTACATAAATCAATGTATTTTGTCAATATATCACACCTAAACAAATTTCTTGATGTTTTCAAAGTACTCTTGCCGAAATTATAAGTTGTTCATTATAAAATTATGGAATCAGTTTATATGTGCAATTTATTACAACTGATGAATCATAGTTTATTGTGATTTTAATGAATATCATTATTGCCTTATCTTTTCTTGAGGATTTAAGCATTCTAAGATTTTATCTTTTCATGCACGTTTTATTAGTACTAAGATCATTTTCCATAAATAGACACATAAGCATTTTGCATTTATTCACAACATACAGTTCTTCAAGATCATTCACCATACACGATTATTCATACTATCCCTATAAATGTCTAAGTAATTTGTCATTTGATAGTTAAATTAACTTTTGAAGACTGAGGTATCTAACTATGTAAAGGTAGTTATTTAACATTGTTTTCTTCACAAACCTATCATAGTTTCATATGGAAGAATAAATCAGTATATGATCATGCAAAAATCACTCATAATGTTTGAGTAATTTGACAGCTTAGCAAGTTAAGCATGGTAAAACCATTAGTTAAAGAAAAATTAATGTGAAATATAACACTAATGGCAAAGCCAGTAACTAGTAAGCATCATAGTATGATGTTGATAAAAGATGAAGTTAGTCGATAAGGCCAAAGAGTAAACTATATTCACAAAGTCTGGTCATCAACTAAACAATGTTTGATAAAACTTCAATCTTGCAAAACTAAATGCTATTGGTGGTTTTCAAAGCATAATCAATCAATTCATAAGTGCAAATAGTTCTTTCTACAAATCGAACTAAAATCATAACTGGGAAAATTGGTCTCATACACATGAGGTGAAAATCCATGAGGAAGGGCTAGTGATCTCAAATCACTTGTAATCTCCAAAAGAATCAATAAATCTATCAAACCAACATGCTCAAAACAAATGAGGTCAAACGTAGGCACATAGTCCTTAATTCAAGCTACACAAATCCATGCCCACATAGATGTGAAAAACTGATCACCCCAATCACAGTGGAATACAGTTCGACCACCAGTAGCATTAGTGGCATAGAGTCCTACCACTAGGGACCATTAATGGTATATCATCCTAGCACCAGGGACCATCAATGGCATATCATCCTAGCACCAGGGACTAATGGTCTTAAGTCTCAAGAATGATTGACATGCCCAGCATGCTAACAACACAGAGACACCTATGCTCGTATGGCCCTACCATCATCCACTGGCGACTACTGCAGCCTCTATGTCTGCTCAGGGATACCTGCATGAACCATGACTCACCGAACCTCATGGGGGCTACTTGGCTACCTCTCAGGGCACTTACCCATGAGTAGATACTCATATTGCCCACCATCTCCATCGCAGGGCTGGTATTAATATCATCTCAGAGGTCAGTGGATAACTACACCTCCTAGTATAGGGTCTCCATGACTTATGGTACACTAACTCAGTGCACTTACCAAGTGATCCTGGACTTAGGACACACTTAGAGTGCCATTCCAAAACATCAATTAAATCCAGATCCACTAGGACTTATAGCTACTCGTAGAGCACAAGCTTAATGTATCAACATCCATGTCCATTAGAACTTATAGCCACTCATAAAGTGCTTACCAAAAGCATCGATGAAATTATAACCATCAGCACTTATAGCTATTCATAAAGTGCTTGCCTAAACATTGAGAAATCTACATCCATTAGGACTTTTGGCTGCTCACTCAAATCATAAATCATATACATATCCAAAATCATTTCACGAAAATAAAATCCTATTTCAAAGTTTTATGAGGAATTGGTCAAATCTATTCATCTTCAACACATATTCTCAACAAGTTATCAAAACATATCTTCATGAGCATTCAAAAACATGCAGTGTTTATTTATATATTAGATAATGTTCTTTCAGTTCCCAAAAGTATACATCCAATATAATGATTACAAAATTTGAATCGTTCAACAAATCTTAAAAGTGCTTATGCTAAGTGGGCCATAGTTAAATTGGTGATAAAGCCTTTATCAGTAAAGACACACATGTTATAACTTAAGGTCATGGCTTATAAATATCTGTTGCATGGAATTTAGAATATTTTCATGTTTAAATATGAATCATTTCATCATTCTCAAGTTGTTAAGTTGCAAGTATGACATCTTCAAGCACATTTGCTTAGGTTTTTCTATGGTTCAACAACTATTCAGTTACTATGAAATCTTTCCTTCATTGCTGATATACTTATAAATATTTCATATTGTTCAGGGCCATCCAAGTATTATGGTATTACAATGTTTATTTGATGTAAGCATAAGTTCAAAATTAAGATAGCAGCCTAGTTAATCATTTTTCTTAATGTTATAAATAGGTTTAAAAAAGTGCTTTCATTTCCTTTCACATCTATAGCTAATCTAGGTGTGTATCATATTTCTAAGTATTATCATCAGCTAAATGTATACATATACTAAGTTATAGTTAATGAGTATGGTTTTCATTCTTTTGTTTGAGCTTTACAACTAGGGTAACAATAACATTTTCTATTGAAATTAGTCATTCAATTTTTTATTTGATAATTTAAAAGGTGTCACAAGATAACTTCTACAGTTATTACATGCTTCCATAATTTTAGTAATTAAACACAACACTTTTTAAATCATCATATGCATTCAATCATTCTTATAAAGACATGGAAGTTATTAAACTTTCCAAAATAGCAATTTTAATCCACCTACCTTGTGACGTTTATCCTCGATTCTCTTATGTGCCTAATTTAGCTTGATCTATTGATTGACCCATTTCGGTCGTGCCTCTGTTGCTAATTAATGTACCAACAAAACAAAGATATGTTGATCTGTTGCTCCAACCATGGAACTAGTACAAATTAGAAAGAGATGTAGTGCCTAATCTCACAAATTTGGCATTAGATAGTCAATCAATAGTCAAATCTTAGGAGCAGGATAGAAATGTCATTGTTTTAGGGTCTTGGCAACAAATATAATATTAGATCCAAATGAATACTTGAATTAGATATGAATCTGTATGTTCACCAATATATAGTTAGATCGAGATGAAAGATAGATTTGATAACATATTAGATTATCTGGTGTGAAGTCTGCATCCAGATCAAATTGGGAGCTTATATTGACTGCAAATCTACGAATGAGTGGTTAATCAATGGTAGGATCAAATCAATCATGGATCTGGCGTTTGGTGACCTATCAACTGTTGGATTGTGATGAATGGATTAGATTAGATACAAATCAAAGTGTTAGAGACTAATCAATGATTGGATCATGTGAGGGTTCACAAATCAATCACAGATTTGACTTTTGGAGATAGATCAATGGTTAAATCATTTGGTTGAGATAGATTTAAATCTGCTGTTTGGAAGCAGATCAATAGTTAGATCGTGAAAGGATCTACAAAATTAGTTATAGATCCATCATTTAAAGATAGGTCAATGACTAGATATCAATAGATGGCTAGATCGGTCGCAAATTTAGCAATATGGTCTACTCGAGGATCTTGTCACAATTGATAATTGGATCTTCTTTGATTAGCAAATGAACAGATGGGTCTTGTTCATCACGTTGCAAGGATCATGATGGTTGTCTTGGGTGTATGAAATCATTCCTAGATTTGGTAGTGCAAGAGGCCAAAGTCTATGGGGAAAATGGGGCTCACCCGTCTCAACTTGGCCCATAGATAGTGAGTTGAGGACGAGTGAGATGGGCAAGTTGGTCATGTGACCCAAGCCCAATTCCTATCCCATAGAGGATGCCAGATGAGGGAAAACACTAGGGCTGGTGTGCCTGTCAGGTTGCGTCAATTGTAGGTGGGACAAAGGGGGAGTTGTTGTAGCGGGTTGTTCCAACTGAAGAGAGAGAGACATGGAAGAGAGGGGTATTGGACAATGGCTGGTGGCCCTTGCCTGGTCGCTGCTTAGATTGGCGCGGTCGATAGGCAATGCTGGTCCCTAGTGGGTTTAGGAAGAGAAGGGAAAGAGAAGAGGGGGTTCCAGCTGGATGGCGGCCATAGGTGTTCAAATAAGGAAGAAGAAGAGGGGAAAAGGTTTCTGGGCTAAGTATGCTATCCAGGCAGTGTTGGTCAAGGTGCTTGGTCGGGAAGAGGAAAGAGAGGGAAGGGTTTTTCATATCGGCCGACTGACTATGATAGTCTAGTTGCCATGCCGGTGGTGGGTTGAAAATGGAAGAGTGTGGTTTTTGGTCGCCGACAGGAGATCGAGCGGATAGGTGAGGGTGGATGCCAAGGTTTTCCCCTTTCTCCTACATTCCACCCTTTTTTGTTGCATTCTCATCAGCTGCCACCACATTGCTGGCAAAGTAGGTGACACGAGGCGCATGGTTGCTTGTGTGTCGCTCCCACACCTAGTATGGTGCATCCTATTGCAGCCCCAAACTAACAATGCTAGGAGGTGCTTTTATCAATTTGGATACTCTTAAATTAAAAATGTTTTGGGGGTTTTTCACCTTGATCTCTGTTTCAAACAAAATTAGTGTTGTTGGAATCGTCTTGAGGTATAATTTTCATTTTTGAGATTTTCAAATCCAAAATTTGAGTTTTTAAAGGGGTCACTTCCTTGAAATTCAATTTCCAAGGAATTTAATTTTTATTTTTGTTCCAATTAAAATATATTATAATTACTTAGAAATTATCTCAAAATTTGAGTTAGTTATAGTGCTAACTTATGTAGTTTGTACACACATTATACTCTGCCCAAATGAGGGAGTATTTTCCCACAGAATATAAGTGATTGATCAACTTAGTGTGTTTGAGTGTGACTATTGATGTTTGAGATATTAACTATTTTTCATGGTTTTGACCGTATATGTATCTATATGACATATACAGTATATATGTGCAAGGATGTACATATATGACAAAGTAAAGTGATTGATCCATGAGTATGAATAATGGGATTATGAAGTATTAGGATTATACTGTCAAATTATTGTGCTTCTTGAATCCCCTACCAAGCATAGCTTGCTAAGATATTGTAAATGTTTGAATGTTTATAATATCTCAGATACAGAGAAGGAGAATTAGGAGCTTAAGACCTAAGAAGACTTGGAAGAATAATCAATCAGGGTATATCCCTTGAAGATATGTATTTTTATTTGAGAGCATTGTATTGTATTGAGAGTTTTTATTGTATGGTGAGCTTTGAAATTTGGATTATGTAATTTGGACAAGTATTGTATTGATACCCGGGCTATACTGTGAACTACTAGTTGGATTCTGAAATGTAATAAAGTATATTCCTTCAATGTAATTTTATCTTGTACAAAATTCTACTTATGATATGTATGAAGTGGTGACTTGAGCTTTATAAAACAAGTTCTAAAGAAAAGAATTTCCTTTGCTTTGTTTTACAAATTTTTTTTACTACTAAGGGTGCCTTACCTTTGAAAAATGTATTACAAAATGTGTTACAAAAACCTAGGTCATCATAGATTTTTCATTTTAACTCGGAATTGAACGTACTTAGGGTCATTTTGATTAGTTTTTCAAGTGCATTTATAATTTGTAAGTTTAAAATCATGTTTTAATCTATATAAAAAGAAAATTTCCAATAACCTAATATTTCAACCCAAAATTTCTAAAAATTCAAACTAAATTGATTTTCTCAATCAATTTACAAAAATTGGGTTATTACATGTGTCTCCATCAATCAAATTTGTATTATCAAAGGTGGTGAAGGTATGCACATGCTTGCTACACATACACATATTATGTGCTTTATCTTGTTCTCTTTTAGATAGGAAAATGTGCTAGTAATTTTGAAATTGTAATCTGCCTTTGATGTCATTGATGAGTGTAAGAAGAATGCTCTACAAGGGCCTGGTGAACAATGATGGAAATGGAAGAGTGAGCTTCCAAGAAGGAACATACTTTCAAATGCTCATGATCTATCAAGGATCCACATTGTTCCTAAGTTGTATTCTAGCATTATTGACCATGATGAGTGGAATCAATTTGTATAGACCCACTTGTCTTTTGATTTTGAGATAACTACAACTATCCCAAAGTTTGATTCCTCTAATTATAAAAGTTGATTGTGCTTAATTACATATTCCATTAATGTGTAGGCAAAGATTACAAAAGGGAAAATGGTCCATGCGACTAATCATATGCAACATCACCTCTCCAAGATTGGTTATGCAAGGTTAGAAGAAGAAGTACATGTGACATTTCATTTCTGTTTAAATATACTTGACTTTTATTTCATTAACTATGACTATCTCTCTTGACAACAAAAAAAGGCATGGAACATGGAGCCATCGACCTCGTCCTTCTCTAGACAATGGCATAGTCATAAGGGTGTAATTCCTAGACCCTTATTAATAAACATGGTGCCTTAATTGCTTCACGAATTGTAAGTGGTTTTACATGTTTACTTTTGTATCTCTTGCTTTATATTATATATAATATGTATTAGAATTGATCATGTTTTGAAAATTACATGTGTGATAAGTATTTAATTTTGTATAAAAAGTATCCAATTAGTAATCCATGTTTTTTTAATTATAAACATTATTCTAGGGTTTATTTGAAAATTTATAACACATGAATTTCTAAGCTAATGATTCAAATGTTTTATATTTTGAAGGTTCAGAAGCTAATTTAGAGTAACTATTTGAATTCTCATTATTTTCTAGGATTTAATTGGAGGTTTCTTTTTTTTTTTTTGTAGGTATTGAGGTGATAATCCAACGACTGAGATCACTTAAGATGTGAATCAAGGATTAAGATCAAATTCGAGAGCTAAGACCCAAAATTTCATAATTCTAAAGATCAAGCAAGAGTTAAGATCATCTCAAGGAAAGATGATGAGTCCAAGGAAGCATTTGGAAGAGTCAAAGGTGATTAGAAATAAGCTATGCAATTCCGCTACCTTTGCATGAGAATTGGATCCAAGCACACAAGCCACCTTAACCATACAAGCCATGCAAGCCTTGAAGCCAAGGGACAAAGCCACTCAGACCATCAAGTAAAGAGCCATTAAAGTGATCCATGAAGCCATTTGAGTCATGCCACTTGGAACCTCACAATGGAGGGATAATTAACAAGTATTTGTTGGATATTAGAACATGGTAAGATATGCATGCAAAGGTGGACCAATGAGCGAAGAGTCCTTAATCTTTTAAACTTTCTTTTTCTCTTCCTATATTTCCATCTTTCACTCTCTTTCCACCTCTCCATGTGAAATACTTAGATGGAGGTGGAGTTCCATGCAATTCACTTAAAAAGTGGCACCTCCCCCCTTTGTAGTTCCTAGGGTTCCACCTCCTTCCATCCACTTTCCTATTTCCAACTTCCAACCACCTTCCTAGAGTCCTACTTCTAATTCCCATCCTAAGTTACCTATCCCTTCAACTATCCTTCCCCACTTACTTATCCCTCTTTCCTATCTCCTTAAGATATAATTATATTCAATTACAAAGTCCAACATCTATAAAATATCTAACCACCATGCCTCTTCCATAAGGAATTCCACGTCTCACTCTTGAGTTGGTCTTCCACACCAACCCACATCTCCCTTCCATTCTTCTCCATGCCTTCATCCTTGGCCAAGCTCCTTAGGGTTGTGATGCCTCTATTTGGTGAAGCCTCCATGTTTCATTCCTTTCTAGCCATTCCAAGTTGATTTACTTCAAGTTTAAGGTTAGTTTTCCATGCTCTTTTTCATTTCTTGTTGCTAGCCTTGCCTTCTAATTTCATGCTTCTTGTTATTTACTTGTTTTCCTTTCTTGTTTGCTTCTAGTTTTTTCTTAGATTCTTGCTTCCAAGGATCACTAATCTCTTGTAGTGACAACCAAGAGATAGTAGTCTTGGGGTCAAGTTCTTAGTTCTTTGATTTCCTTTCCTCTCCATTGCTTATCTTTCCCTTGTCCATCTATTTCTTTCCTTCTCATCTCTTTTACTCTTCTTCTCCCAGTTCTCTCTTGGAATCACACACATGATACATAGACGGTGGAAGTTTGGAGCAATTTATGTTATTTTCATATTCTTAAATCAAGCACAATACTTTGTAATGATTTACATTCAATGAATGAGAATTAATTTTATGTCCACCCATCCATGGAAAATGCACACCTATCTTCGATGTCTATATTCAATAAACAAAGCTTGATACCATTGTCTTCGGCACCCTCTTCCTTTGATTCCATTTGTGCTTTACCATGTTTCATGCTTTAGGATTTCATGTCTCTTTCTTAGTTTCCATGCACAATTTTCACTTAAGCTTTCACCTATATTTCATATTCCATTCATGCATCAAAGTCCCCTTAGATTCCATGCACACACTCTATGTTCTAGGTGCACCATTTTGATTTGGCTTCCTTAGTTTTATATGTTTTGTAGATTAGTTTAATTTATGTTTAGGTTTCTTTAGTTGTAGTTTAAGTTTAAGTACATTTTTAGTTTAGTTTTAGATAGTTTTTAATTTTAGTCTTTAGAAAGTTTCCATTTAGTTCATGTTTCTAATTTCATGAATGTTTTCTCTTTCATGTCATTTAAGTTCTTAGAATAAATCAAATTCAATCTTTCTTTGTCTAAGATAAGTGGTTTAAATAAGATATAATCAATATACAATTCCATGAGATTCCTCGTGGGATCAACCTCACTCATGTACAATTACTACATTCATTTATGCACTTGTGAGTAATTCTAAAGTTGCACCAAGTTTTTTAAGCCATTATTGGGAAATCGTAATGGATTTATGATTGAATATTTGTTTAGATTGTTTATCTTTAGTCGTAGTATTAGGTTGCATTATATTAAGGTTTTTGTGTCATATTTGCATATTTTGCTAATTCCTCACAATTTGACATATTTCTTTGTTTTTGCGTGAGGAAAATTTGGCAAAAGAATGGCGGCAATCTTGTGGGCCAAATCTTAATCGGCATAATTAAGATTTCCTTGATTAGGTTTTTCTACTTTTGGGAGCACTTGTAGCGACGCCCATTGAAATATTCATTTCAATTAATTTTTTAAATGAGTTGTTATAATACATGCCAAGTGTGGGTTATGGTGGTCCACAATTGATCTTCATTAGAAACCCCATTGTAAGTTTTTCTCACTCTCTTTTATTTTCCTAATGTAGTTGCATTTAGTGTAATTTGCAATATGGATGATAGTGTAATTCATATCGTTTAGGGTCATTCATTATTACTTGTTGCATATTATTTTTGGTTGTTGCATTAGTTTGCACCTATTATATAAATGTTAGTTAAGCTCAGCAATAACTGAGGAATAGGTTGCCTAGTTATAATGGTTGATCTATTAAGGTGGATCCTTTGTTAGATAGCATATAGTTAGGCATTAGTTTGTTTTTCTTATATTGCATAGCATGTTTGCTACTTTATGGTGGATGGATCACATTGATAGTAAGGGTCTTACAAGAACCCTTATAAGATAAGGACTAAATTTCATCATTAGATCCTTGACCCACGTAGGTAATCAAAGCAATTGCTTGACTGCTCACAATCCTAACCCTTAAATCTTAATTTAAAATTAAGTAGCAAGGGATTTATGGTATCAAGCTTGTAGGACCCTTTTTGAAAGAGGAGATCTATTGTCACTTTAGTGCTTATGAGCATCATGGTTATAATGGATATCCAAAATACAAGTGATTTTCTTATGCCTTCCGTTGATGTTTGTTGAGGTCTAAATGACTCCTTACATGAGAATTGTGTATTAATGACTTTAGAGCAGAACCTAATTGGTAAGCAGTAGTCAAGCCTAGATAAAAGGAGTTATCAGTTCTAGGTCTAAAAGTCACCACTACAAATTAACAAAGATTATCAAAATAGCTTGTTAGTGGACTATTAGTATTGATTGCACATCATATAGAGTTAGGAGCCACATTTAGAGTTAGGTTGCATCTTTTAGATAGGTTTTCATTTTAGTGCATGCAAGCTCAATGATCTCAGAACACAAAATTAGTACCATTTGAATATGAGATTGAACAAACCCATAGACAAGTGGTAATAAATCAAATTCCTAACCCCATGGCAGACCCAACAGGTGTAGTCGAGCACAAGGCCATAAGAGACTTCTATTCACCACTCCAACTAAATGCTCCATCATGCATCACATTGCCACCATCCCATGCAAACCATAGAGAGAGAGAGAGAGAGAGAGAGAGAGAGAGAGAGAGAGAGAGAGAGAGAGAGAGAGAGAGAGAGAGAGAGAGAGAGAGAGAGAGAGAGAGAGAGAGAGAGAGAGAGAGAGAGAGAGAGAGGATCCCTACCTACATATCAAGGAATTCGTTGATATTTATGTTACACTCAAGTTCTGAAATGTTTTAGGTGATTCTATTAGATTTAGGTTATTTACCTTCTCATTGAAAGATAAAGACCAAATCATGCCTGAATTCTTAAAAGGATGATTTCATTGCCACATGGGATCAATTGTCTAAAAAGTTTCTGAGCCAATTCTTCCCCTCCATAAGATTAATTTCCTTCATAGGGAGATTATCAATTTTCAGCAAAGTGATGATGAGATGCTCGGAAAGCTGGGATAAATTTCTACAAAAGAGCCCTCACAACATATTTGAAAAATGGGAGCAAGTTCAATATTTCTATGAGGCACTAACACCTCAAAATAGATAGATGGTTCATGTAGATAGTGGAGGGGCCCTCATGTTGAAAAATGAGAGAGTGGCATGGGAATTTTTTGAGACTTTAGTTGAAAATTCCTAGTAATGGGACTATTCAAATAGAAGAGAGAGAAATACCTAGCCTCAAAAGAAAGGAGGCCTTTATGAAATAGGAGTGACTACATGGATGTAATATAAGCTTGACTTAAGTCAAAGAATGGACAAGGTTGGGAATCTGTTATAGATATTAGATGTGTGATTTGAAGCCTTCATGGCTTGCAATGCATCCACAAACCTCCACAGGAGGCTTGTTCTATCTATTTACAGGTTGGCACACTTAACATCAGCCTATCCATCTAATAGTGTGTTTCTTGAATACCTTTTAGGACAAGCAAATGTATATCACAACCCTAGCAACAATAATCCTTATTCAAAGATCTACAATCCAAGATAGGCTAGGCATCTGAATTTCTCATGGTCTAAGAATAACACCCAAGGGGGTTCACCTGGGATTCCTTAGACCTTCCCTCATGCTCCAATGCCATAGTGGCCACTTCCTCAATAGTTTTCACAACAAACAAGGAAACTATCTATTGAAGAAACTCTAAATCTATTTATGCAAAGTTCTATACAGTTTTAGAATTATACTAAATGAACCCTGCAATCCAACTCACAATCCATTGCAAAGTTAGACTATCAAGTGGGCTAGTTGTTTGCCACCCAAAGTGAAAGGGAGAAAGGAAAATTTCTTAGTCATCCTATTCCAAACCCTAAGTGATAGTTTGAAATAGGGTCAAGTTCAAATATCAAAAGACCCTGTGAGCATGACAAGTCAATAACTACCCTTATGAGTGTCCATCAATAACCACCCTTGTAGTTTTTGTAGATTAGTTTACTTTATGTTTAGGTTTCTTTAGTTGTAGTTTTAGTTTAAGTACATCTTTAGTTTAGTTTTAAATAGTTTCTAATTTTAATTTTTAGAAAGTTTTCATTTAGTCCATGTTTCTAATTTCATGCATGTTTTCTTTTTCCTGACATTTAAATTATTAGGATAAATCAAATTCAATCTTTCTTTAGCTAGGTAAGTGGTTTAAATAAGACCTAATCAATATACAACTCTATGAGATTCCTCATGGGATCAACCTCACCTTGTATAATTACTATATTGATTCATGTGCTTACGAGTAATTTTAAAGCTTCACCAATGTGTAGGAAGAGTTGACCCAAGAAAGTGCAACTACAATGACTTTGAGTAGCATTGCTGCAAAGCGGGACATCTTGTATAGGAATATTGGCAACAAGGACAAGCACTTTAGTCGAGTAAGGGCCCATGGCTAAGAGAAAAGGTTTTTACATGAGATGGGAAAGGTGGATCAAATAATCATCCAACAGAGGACATTGAAGAATGGGAGGAGAAAATGCTTGATGAATTACATGAGAAGATAAAGAATGACTTATATAAAGACTTTAGGAGTTTCAAAGGTCCAAATTAGGATGTTGTTCCTCGATCCCCCTCACACAATAACTACAATACCCCATCGAAAGAAGAGGTGGAGGGGCAACTCTTTGAAGGAGATATCATGATCCGAGAGGTATGTATTGACATGTTTACTTTTTTGATGTTCCATTATTTAGTAATCTTCTTTCATTCTTATGTATATGTTATTTTTTATTTGTAGGTGGATCAGTGCACACTACAACTACATACAGCTTAGAACTATGTCTTTGTAGCTACACTATACAAGGTTCTTTTTGTCACATTGCATGGCAAGTTGATGCATACACACACTAAACATGTGTGCATTATTGTTGCCCTCCAACCAGATGCCCCCTACCATTTTTGATAGAACCAATGATATTCATATTGTTGGAGATGCAATTGGACATCATGTAGCTTGGCCAAAGTAGTACATCAAAGCAATGTTATCTGAGGTATGCATATGTTGTCATAACATCATTGTCAACAATAATTTTAAGGCTTAGCTAAATTTTTAAATATTCTATATATCTAATGTTAACTAGAAGAATCATAAGGTGCCATTGAGGGTGACCCCCTCCCCGGCAGCAAATCTCAGCCTAGCAATTGACCCATCTTAGGTATTTATCTATTTTTGAATATCTCCATCTCCCTTATTATATATATATATATATGTATATATTAGTTACCAATTTCTAGAACATGACAGCCACAATGTAAGGATCAAGTAGGGGTGCCACCTAACATGCCTCCAATTTTGTGAATACTATACTGGGTGTTATTATGTGAAATTAGATTTTTAGAATATAATTGGGATTTTGACCTAAAGAAAACAATTTTATAAAGAAATGGAATTTGGAGTGGAAACATGAATGTTTGGAATGTACTTGAAAAGGTTAGTTCAATGACATCAAGAACAGTGGAATCGGATTATAGATGAATTCCATCCCAAAATTTCATTATTCCATGATTTGGTTATGAGTTTTGAAGGAATATATCTTCTTATAGAGGTATAATTTGGAACTAAAATAAAACCATTAGATAGTACTTAGAAAATAAGATCCAACAAGCAAAAGAACACTAAAAGCAGAGTCCGTATGAAGAAGTTATGGGCCTTTGAAGTTAGGGGCAATAAGGTAATTAAAAGATTTTAAAAAAAAACATAACTTAATGGAAGGGGGCCAAATTGATATTGGCACCCCCCCAACACCTTGGAAACCCAATGAAATGTTGGGTTTGCTCTCTCTCTCTCTCTCTCTCTCTCTCTCTCTCTCTCTCTCTCTCTCTCTCTCTCTCTCTCTCTCTCTCTCTCTCTCTCTCTCTCTCTCTCTCTCTCTCTCTCTCTCTCTCTCTCTCTCTCTCTCTCTCTCTCTCTCTCTCTCTCTCTCTCTCTCCGACCAGCCGTCCTTGACGCAATGGTTGGAGCCGGCTCACCAGCAACAGAGAAAAACCCCTCCCTCCGATCTCTTTCCCCATGGTCAGCAATCCTTTTCCTAGTAGATCTTTAGTTTTTCGACATGATCGGGACTCCCTGTGTCCCATCTCCTTCTCCATTGCCAACTCAGCATGCCAAGGGTGGCCGGTGAGCCAAAAAAAAAAAAAACCCCTCGATCTCCCATCTACCCTCCCCGAACATCCTACTCATCGGCACGCACAGCTTACTCCCCTAATAGAATTTGTTTCCCAGTGACAAGAACCTTGGACAATGTTTCCTCTGATGTGCAGCCCCACCCTTTTTTGGCGTTGACAGGGAACCCAAATTAGGTTTCCCCCTTCTGGCCATGTATCTCCCTCTTCGACGTTGACGGAAACCCAGATCGAGTTTCCCTTCCCATTACACTACCATCTCCCCTCTATTTTGCCTAGTGCTGGCACGTCCTAGCTATTGGGTAGCCGGCGTGCAAGGGTGCCTCTCTTTCTCTAGTGTGGCTTGACAATTAAGGAGGTTGGATCTTTTGTTTTCTCGTTGGATTCCCTTTTTCTGGGCTAACAAAAACCCAAATCGGATTCTTGCCAAGGATTGACCATCATTTCCCCTTTGTTTTTCCTCTTCCCTGAGTAGATCCCTATCGGATCTGTGCTTTTCCGGCTACTGAGGAATACCCAGATCGGGATTCCTTGATTTCTTTCATCTCCGAAAAAAATCCTTCTTTGGTTCCCATTCCTTTCTGGCAATAATGGCAGCTCGGATTGTTAATCTAGTCATCCATTTACCTTTGCACAAAGAGGGGAACAAAACCCCTTTGGTTCTGCCATGATCGAAGGAGGAACAACCATGGATTGGGGCATGAATAGTGCACGTGGCTAGGGATGGAGCATTTCACGACAGATCGGAGCCAATCTAGCATGCCTAGGAAGGGGAAAAACATGGTAACGCCTCCTTTATGTAAGATCTACAAAGCCCAATTCTTAATTTGGTGAAATTTGTTAGATCCATGAATTTCTATCCTAGATCTAAATTTAAGGACAATCCAACCATCCATTTCTTAATCTAAATTTATGGATAGGTAGATACATAGTTGACAAACCCTAAAATCAACTTAGATTGTCAATCTAAACTATAAGACCGATCGAACGATCTTAGCCGTCCGATCGGGTACTATTCATACAGTAAAAATTTGATGCCTGATCGCTGATTAGACACCATAGATGAATTAAACAGCCCTGAAATATCTACAATATAGGAGGAATTGATGACTTTATATGTAAATTGACTGCAAATCGATCAGACAATCGCAGTTGTCCGATCGGGTACTGGTCACACGGTATTTTTGCAGTGTCTGATCAATAATCAGACACCACCGATGAATCCTACGACCCTGATTTAGCTAGGATGTGACTAGAATGCTGTAATTTGGATGAAAACCTATCAAGAAACCTCAGTCGTCCGATCTGTCACTATTCAAACAATGAATTGTTGACGTCAAGTCGATGATTAGACCCCACAAATGAGCCTTGATCATCAATCCAAAGCTAGAAGTGGTCTATTCGACCAAGGTAGACCCTTAAATTAGTTAAATTTGACCATGCAATCTGATGGAAAATACAATTTAGATGTCTACACAGATCCAACCGTAGATCTCAACCCTAAACTAAGGATAGACATCCACAGATGCACTGATCAACTCACATGAGTCTTGATCGTCCATGTAAAGATCCGATAATGATGATCCAGGTCTTGGATTGCATCGGACTCTTAAAATTATGATCATAATTAAATCTAAATATCTATATGTATATGAATGTATTAAGAAAAGAATATTTATACATTGTATAGATTGAAGCACACATGGTCGATTGTGGAAAAGAGGGTGATTAAAGCTAGTGAAGATGGATGAACTTGCCACACGAGGTAGGTGGAGAATTAAGAAAACATGTTTTAAATATGATCTTATTACTTATGATAAACATTTTGTCATTTAAACTGTGCATTTCATACATATGTGATTATGAGAATGATTACTTGTGAATGATAAAAATTAGTAACTTGGAATGCTATATGAATGACATGCTTATAATTGATACCTACTAGTGACATTATAGGATACACACAATCTGTTCTTAAAAATATCATAACTATTATTGTGATAAAAAGACATTTATGATACATGGGTACCATTACATCATATATGATGTATGAGTCTAGAATTTTACGTTATATCCTTTGTGGGTGATCACTTAACAAGTGAGGATGTTATGATTATGATGAGATATTTATATATATATATATATATGTTATAGATGGGCAAAACGCCTATATATTAGTAATATACATACAAGCATGGTGGATTGTGATTTTGTTTTACATAGTTCTAAGACTGGGGATGCTATGCCAGGAAAGTTATGAGGATTTGGCCACTTGCTTTCTGAAATTTATATGATGGATACCAAGCCCAATGAGAGGCTAAACGTTGGGTGGGGCAATCATGGGAAGGCCGCCATTGTGACAGCCATAGTCTCCCCCATGCGGACATGGATTTTGTTATTTCCACAGTTGGTATCAGTGGATTATTATGCAGTTATCTAGGTGCACTGTACAGATTGAGACTGCGGCATAGTAGTCCTAATGTATTTTGCATTATTATGCACATATGATAGGCATAGTATAATGCCATGACATGATGAGATGCCTTGGATGATGTTACCAGTAGTAGCTGCAGTTTTATGAACCTCGTATGGCAAGGGGTATATGTATGAGACCTAGTATAGTTTGGGAATGGAAGTCATAAAACCTATGGACTATGTTCATAATTTTGTATGACTTTTTACGATTTCAATATATATGATATTGTCCTATATGTATATATATGGAGGGCGTAGTTTTATAAAAGTTTTTGTATGAGGAAGTGAATGGGTAGATATATTATGCAGAGTATGGCTCATATAATTGGAGTAAGGTATCATATGAAAAATGAAAACAATAAATATTTAAAATACCAGTGAATTACATATATCATGAAAAGGGTAATCTCTAAAGAGTGATTATTATATTCATATGATGAAGAAGAATTATAAATAGCTACTTTATCCATGGCTTCTAGACAATTGAATATTTTAATGGATGTAAAATTCTTAATTCATATGTAATTAATATGTTTTCTTAAATCTTCCCTACCAAGCATAGCTTGTTGAGATATTATAAATGTTTTATGTTTATAATATCTTAGATACAAACAAACAGGAGAAGACATACACAAGCAAGAGGAGTTCAATAGCCATACTTCTGTGCTCAAGTATATATTTTGTTAAATTTTTTGTATGGTGTAGATAGTTATTTGGATTATGCTACTTGGACATTTAATATAATGATTATAGGGGTTGTGTATGTGAACCACTGGATGGGTCCTGTTGTTTCATAAAATGTATGTCTATCTTCTATAAAAACTATATTATGTATAGTATGGGAGTTGAGGTGACATCTAGGTTTTTGGAAAAATGAAATTCAAAGAAAACTCTCTTCCACTATTTTTGAATTTTAAAATTTGAGGCACTCCACCTTTTGAAAATAAAGGTGAAAATTTTTCATTAAAAACCCAAAGTGTTACATTAGCCATATGTAATAGGGCTCAACCAGAATACATGTACATCATCATTTATATCAGGTATGTCATGTAATTGCTCTATTATGAATTAGATTGACATTACTTCTTAATAAGACTTGATAAGTATTTAAAATTAAGTTTCTACAAGTTAGATTTCTCGACCCAATTGTCATCTCTATACTAGAGGAGCATTTCTCTATGGACAAACAAATAGAAGATATCATACCTAGGTTCTTGCATTGTGAGAAAGGGCATGCCTTACTGATTCCCTATAATAGTGGATAAGTTATCACATATATTACTAAATTATGTCATTTAATAAACATGAGTATATAAGTTAAGTTTTGTAAATTTCATTTGAATTCTTGTGTATATAGGTGTCACTAGATGTTTCTAGCTTGGGATGTGCATGGTGGGCATGCTTTTTTTTTATTCTTGTGGAAGGCACATTCGAGGCCTGCTGATGGAAATGATTAACAAGTAAGTAGTTATTATTTCATTCATTATAGCAATTGGACAGCTAATAAGTATTATGTTATTGATATCTAATGCTTTTTTACTTATATATGTGTAGTGCATTGCAAAAATGGGTTGGGTTGGAAGATGTAAACCACCCAATAGAACAATCTTGGAAAAGGGTTACGTTAAGGTTTACTAGTGCTTTAGTATAAATTTAACCTAAAGTTACAAGTTAGACATGAAATTTGGAACTTTTCTATTGTCTTTGTTGTGTAGTGCCCTAAACAACAATCTGATTAAGAGTATGAGTATTACATTCTAAGATATATGAGAACCCTCATTTGAGAAGGATTTACGATTCCACAGTTTAGAATGCAAGACAATTTATTGATTATCATTCTTACAATTTTCATCAGTTCTTGAATGACTCCAAGATATGTCTCAACTGATCTAATACACATTATCTTGCAGGTTGATTTGGGAAGCAAGAGTTACTCCCAATTAAATCTAAATGACATTAGAATGAAATGGACTGAATATCTTTTGACTTTTAATTTGTACATGATGTTATTGAATGTGAACATTTTTATCAACAAATTACAAAACTGGACTTCATTTATATGGATTCCTTCCTTTTTACTTTTGATTGAAGTCTATTTGTGTTTTCTTTATTTCAATGAGATGTGTACAAAGCAGTTCAATTTGGAATGTTTGAAGTGAATGTATGTTGTAAAATGATTATAGTCCATAAAAAATGAAGTGAATATGCTCTTTTTTTTTTGGTGATAGTGACTATCGAATGTAGTTTCACTATAGGAAGTATGTACAAATAGAAACCAACAAAAAGAATAGAAATTGTGCAGGAAGTTTTACATACTATATAGGATGGTTTTTAGACAATCATCCTATAATATGCATGTAATATAAGATGGTTTTTGGATTGGTCTTATGTTTGTTATTATTTTATAAGATGGTCGAGTATAAGATGATTTTTTAGCCATCTTGTATGTATGTTTTTAACCATCTTAAAAGCCACTCGATTTAATAATGACGTATCCACTCTTAGTTATACTAAAAGATTGAGACACAAAAGAAAATAAAAACACCATTCCAGTCCATGACAGGGTAAAAGATTGAACAGAAGTTAATTTTTCATCCACCTACTTTTTGTTGTTGTGTACTTCAACTCTTTCGTTGCAGTACTTTGGGCATATGTTCCATGGTATTTTGCAAGATATACCTAAATCACAATTTGCTTCAGAGTGGTCATGAAGTAAACCATATCAAAATTAAAACATAAATTTGTATAATAAGTACAAAGAAGATATTCTTGTAAGAAATATTCACAACTTGTATAGGTTCCTAGTTCCTCATACTTGCTCATCCGTGTCCGTACATCCATGATAACAAAGTTTGAATAAAGCATTTTGTATGACAATAAATGTCTAACTTAATGATGGTCATGGACAAATTAGTATTCTCATACCTTATTTTTGGCTATCCCATTTATAAATAAATTGGCGCACGTCTATGAGAGTCAATAAATAAAATTTGGATGGCTAATATTGTCAAAGAAACACTAACTGCAATTGAACAAAGTCGCATGCTTGGATAATTATAATTAGATAACTAATTTACCAACATGAAAGAAATTTTGTATGATTTCACTCCAAAAATATGTAAAACATAAATAGAGAGAGAGAGAGAGAGAGAGAGAGAGAGAGAGAGAGAGAGAGAGAGAGAGAGAGAGAGAGAGAGAGAGAGAGAGAGAGAGAGAGAGAGAGAGAGAGAACAAAATAAGCATTTGAACATTCACACAGATAGTGTAAGCTAGGTAGCCAAGAGACAAAGAATAAAGTAGGAACATATCTAACTAGAGAATTATAGAAATCAAAGTTTAACATAGCTAATAGTGAAACAACCACAATATTAACAAAGATAGGCAATATTATTTATATGTCAAGTCTCATTATCACCAATGAAAAATTGCAGACTTTAAACACCATGAAATCTAATTACAACCAACAAAAAATCATAAAATTTAAATATCTAGAAGTCGGGTTCCAAAGTCAATACACCATTACCTAGCAATATTAATGTGCAATAAATGAATAAAGAAATTAGAATAAAAACATAATCTTCATTTGTTAGTCTGTGGATGAAACTGCATTGCTGTTTGAAGGGATGCATACTATTGATTCCAGCAAATATAAGGACCAAAGACAAAGCCCGGAACCTATCCTGATTAAAAAGTAATGAGTAAATGACAAGCGGCCCAAAAATTCCATTGATATATGATTCATATAGATTTAATTTAAGTTAATGTGATGAATATTACCATTCCACCACTTGAACTAGGGAATGGCACACCAAGTCCTCTAAACAACCTCTATGTGATCTTCGTAAGAAGCTCATCTGCTCAAGCATTGATTCCTTTTTCCACATACACTCATTTTCTTTAGTTCATTGGCCAGGACCTCATACTTTTCTTTCAAATGTAAAAGCTCCTGTCCAATCTTAAATACCACTTGGTAGGTGTTGCACCAAATACATTTAGAGGAAAAACACCTTGCCCATGTGTCCATACATACCCAATCTTATCCAAGTAAAAGGGATAGAATCACTCCTACCAATGTCTCCCTAAGTTGTCTCCCTCTTCTGATGCTAGCTTTGTAAGTTTTTTTTTTCTTTTTCTTTTTGCAATATAAAAGCATGTTCTTCAATGTTATAGTAATAAATAATAAAATAAAAATTATTAATTGACATTGATACATATGTACCATGCATGGCTTCTGCTGAGGCCTCGTGCACTAGTGTTCCATGTTTGTGTGTATGAGTCAAGAAAATGATTTATGTGCAAGTTGGTTTGCTCCCATCAACCTTTTTAGCCCACTACGAGGATTTTATGCAATAAATAATTTCAGTTTAGACGCAAGATAAATGCAATAAATTTTAAATCTCCTATATAAATATCTACACATTGCCTCCTCCTTGTGATGAAGCGCATAGCTTTTTGTCCCTCCTATATGTTCCATCTTTTGTTTTACATGACTGGCTGTATTTATATTACTTCACATGTACAATATCACATATACATAAATGTCACACATTCATTTTCGCATGTAAAAGCGCACACACATTGTGTCCTGGCTATAATACCTTGTCCAACTCATGGTCCCAAAGCTTAACTAAACTCCTGCCCCTGTTTTGCTCTATTTGATCATCACCACATACGGGCCACTTGTTAGATGCTAGAAAAGGAGTATAGAAAACATCTTTCAACTCTGACTTTATAATCCCTCCATTTTTTGTTTACACCTTTAATGACCAAGATATTGCCACTGCGTCAATCTCAAAGTGATCGTACATTGCATTTGAAAAGCAGCACACTGTAGGTATGACATAATATAAATATTACAAATGCAAACAAAAGAAGGTAAGAAGCTTCATAATACCTAGACAAGATCCCACACATCGTCCTTATTTCATTTAGGCATAGACCTCCAATAGCGTATAGAATGGGAAGTGTGTTCCTGTTTCTTAAGATAGTGCTTAGAAAATTCCTTAAATGCACTTGCTTTTTACTGATGGGCTATCTTTCCTTGTCAACAATTTTTATAATGGGAAAACATTTTATATATTACTACTTTAACAATTGTATCTTCCTAAAGATTACTACTTTTAACAATTGTTGTCATAAAGAGAACTACATTGAAAAAAATAACCAGAACTATCTATTTCTCCAACAACAAGTTCCTGCTCTAATGGCTGGGTTAAATGAGGTTTATTGCAAGGGTTGGGACCAACATTCCTACTTGAATGCTCAATTTTATCCTACATGAAAGACACGAATAAAAGTTGTTAGGTAACTAGATTTCTCATGTAGCATCTATAACGGATAATTCACTAAGCAAGAAAAACATATATGCACTTAATAAAAAAAATGAGAAATGAAGATTCATCCATGGGCTCATCTCCATTACCATGATCTATTTTCACCATATCTTGGTGGTCAAGTCTAGTATCCTGGCTGAGTGTTATGGGTGTGGCAATTGTCATTCATTTCAAAACTTTTGTCCTATAGAGCTTGCTTTGCCAATCCATCTCGTCATCATTTACAGTCATTTTTTAATATTTATAACAAACAAATATTTAGGTGCCTTTTACTAATGCCATACCGTTTTAGTTTGTCTTTTTTGGTTGAATACCTTCTCCGCTAGAGATGCTAACACAGAGGGCTCATCAAGCACATTATTAGTACTTAAAATGTTATCTAGTTCCGCCAAAGTGAACCTCAGCTCATCTTTCGTCACTGGCCTACCCAGAGTCCGAATCAACTCAATTCACATTTAGAAAGTCCAATTTTAGATTTTCCTTCGTGGTTTAATACAATGATGTCCATTAGTACTCCATAATAATTAACATATCCCTCAATAAGGTTTTGGTCCCTTGCACTTGAAAAGTTTGGTGTTTGGTGTCTTTGCAATGATAACAAGTCCACTGTTTTGATAGCCATTCCCAATCTCGCAGTGCTTAGTATGAAACCTGAAGTTGTTGATGATAAACCCAAAATATATAAGGGCCGTTTTGATATGACCCTTGGCCAGATATCTCGATTTTTTAGTCACCTGTGGATCCCCATCTCAATCTACTTGTTGAACCTTACCTTTAAACCAATCAGAAAATGTTTCATTATGCATGCGCCCTATATCAATTTGCCATATTTGACGACAATATTGCCTCCAAAGAATCGTAAGGTGTTTACGTCATACAAATTTAGACAGCTAGCATTGATGCAACATGTTTATAATACAAAGCAAATCTTATAAATTACTTACGAAATGAATGGGGAGACCACATCGCAACTGAATAGCACGTACCGATTTTCTTGATTCTTTGTGATGTCATCCAAACTAAAATGAGTCACCTTTCCCTAAAGCACAGCCTTGGTGTCCCAATATAGAGAAGCCTGATTTTGGTTCGGGCACATGATCATCTTAATTTCCTTTGGGCTGGTTGAACTTAGTCTCAACATCTTTTAAGCGCCTCGAGCAGAAAGTCAAGCATTCTTCTGGTAAGTATGCTTCTGCACTTGAACGCTCTTGATGGCTTCTGTTACGCACATACGAATTTAGTATAAGTACCTATACAAATAAGTTAATATAGTTGATGACAGGAATAGTTAGCATAATCAGTGTAAGATGAACATAACTTTTAGGGCATTACATATATACTTCTCACTAGAATACATCCAATGATACTGCAGTGGCGTCGCAATACGTGCCTTCCATGCTAAGTGGATGGGCATATGCACCATGATATCAAAAAATGCCGACAGATATACTGTCTCCAGAGGGCATAGCGTTATTGCAATCCGAGTTTGCAATTGCTTGAATTCTAACTTGAATTTCTTTTGAACATAATTCACTAAAGAAACTGCATAGATCAATCAATGCTGCACTCACCTTCTCAGGCAATATTTTACAAATGACTAATGGGGGTAGTTGCTACTTTAATATGAGACAATCATCGTTTTTCAAGCCAAATATCTCAGCTTTTTTAACTTGCACATGTTTTGCATGTTAGTGGCAAAATCATCCAGGACTCTAGCATTCTTTAAAACCATGCAAAAACCTTGTTATTGTTTTGACAATGTAAAGCACGCGGAGGTATATGTTTTCTCATTTTTAATCCTTGGGTAAAGAGCTTTCTCAAATTCATATGATTTAGGCTGTGACGGGCCTTTACAGTGTCCTTTGATTTCCCTTCAAGATTTAATAGAGTCCTCAAGCCGTCACATATATTCTTCTCAATTAATGTACTTCACATCCAGGTTGTGACTGTAGAATATGTTCCCAGTAAGACAGATAAAGGATACTGGTCTTCCAGTTAAATGGTTGAACCACATTATCATCCATTTTCCTTTTTTGTCCTCTTACTGGATTATTCTTCTCAAATGTGATATTAAGGCCTTGAGTCTGTCCCAACACTTCAACTCTAGAGAGCAGAGCAGGCACATACTTGTTTCACACTTGCCATCAAAATATGCTTTATTACTTCAAAATTTGTGATTACTATCCAAGAAACAACTATGGCCAATGTAACAAAACTTTCTACCGTACTTCAAATATTCCACACGAGTATAATGGTGGCATAGAGGACACCTCCATTTACCTTTTGTGCTTCATCCCGATAGATTTGCATATGTAGGAAAATCACTTTGCCCATAGTGTAGTGTAGTGTCGTTAGAGTCTTATAGCCCTCAAGATGACTATCATGACTAGTAAAATGGCATAATATCAATATCACATTGATGTATTATTCAAGCCCTCACCCATGTAGGGTCCAAATTGAGGCACCTTTATTAGGTGAAAGTATAAAATCCGAATACTAACATAAAAGCAAGGTAAAACCAATTGAATACTCAATTTCAAATATGAAATTCCAAGTTGAATCATACACAAGGACATATTTATATTCTTCTGAGATTGTAGAGACTCATTTAAATCATATTCACATATCATATACATAACCGTAACTTGGAATGGTTGATAGTAGAATTTTGTTTGACTAAATGATGAGATATAATAGGTACAACAAATGGGGGTTTCACACCTTTATGTAAGAGTGATAGAGGGTTAAATTAGAGTGTGATAACATGTGTTAAAATGAATAACTACTGATGTGTTTATATGTTTTGACAAGCATGAATGAGTAAAGAAATTATAGGCATCTTTTTATGGATGTTGTAGTTTACTACTACTGGTAAGGGTTTGTTTTAGTGTGTACAGAGTGCACTAGTTGTTTAGACACTTATCTGATACATCTCACTAATCAAAGGTTCATATAATGTGTCAAATAATCTAACAATTTCCTGATATAACTTATGTTTATAGAGTCATTGAGGTTTAACATGTTAGCAGTCCACTTAGTGTGTAACTGTAAACTGTTCCCTATGTGTAATAAAAGCTCAATAGTGACCAGATGGCTATCCATTGGTCATCTGTTACCTTGTTTAATCACCAAACCATCAAGTGTACTAAGCATAAAATGGCTATCATGTGCACTAGGTAATTGGAAATCATAGGATACACTAAATTTCAATCAATCTGTCTGCTGCAAAATTTCAGTAGATTGGCTGACTATTTTTTATTAAAACGATGATCCAAATGTGCTATGGTATGATGACCCATCTTTTTTAATGCATTTTAAATGCAAAACTATTTCCTATTGTAGGATCAATCCCCATTTTAAAACCAAATTTATAAAGCAATGAAACAGAAAAAATCTTTTCTTTTAAATTTATACAGGAAAGAATTTAAGGTGAAATGAGTAGTACATTTTTACCAAAAATCCAATAGATTTTTCTCTATTTTTTAATCATTACACATTTAATGCATGTGATGTGAAGAACCTAATCAAGTATTTATTTTCAAAGAAACAAAATAACCTAAGGCTATGTCTACTTTTTTAATTTTAAAATAAAAATATAATATGTACCAGATCTAGCTAGCAAAGCTTACAATCCAACTGTATTAGTTACATATGCATATCCAGATAAGCGAAGTCATGTACTTACACTATTTATATAGTATTGTACACAATTGTCTTCATCTAAGATTGTGTCCATCACGAGCTACTTGCTTCAAATCGAAATCTTCAAAATCCTAAGACGTTATAAACAATTCTCAAAGATATTTCAAATAATTTATAATGCATTTCTAACTGATAGAATATATTAATTAGTGATAGTGAATACACTTTGAAATGAAATATCAACTCATGTATTGTAATTTCATGTTAAAAACATCCCAAATAATATCAACATATAACATGCATGACATTTGAATATATATTCCAACAACCAAACTATATCATATGATCTATCATAAAAAGCCTTTGCAAACTTTATAAACATATCATTAAAAAATCATGCAAAAAATTCATTATCACATTTAACAAATCAAGTGACATAAGATTATCAAAATTAAATTAATAATTGGTTAAATTGAAAACAACAATAATCCCAAACCAATGATATCATCATATGGACATATGCACCTCAGCAAACACATCAACTGATTGGTTATGAGTACTCATCCAAAGACAGTCAACAAGATTATCTTATGTGAAGCCATAGAATAGAAATCTCATGGACCATTATGCTCATGATTAGATCACTAAATCATGTGTCTTTGATATCCTAGAGACTAGTCACTAGAGACTTCATGGCGACTATGCATACATCTTGAAAGGGTGCCACAATGACTTCTAGTGGTTGCTCGTACCACAACAGCCAAGAAAAACTAATACCACTATGGGTAGGATATCTTTCACTTGCAGTGATCAGAGGCCAGGGTGCCAAACTCGTACAACCCCTTAGCATAGTGCCCACCAGGCTCATTAGCCTGAACAAATATACATCTCAATTCAAATATCATTATATCAAATAAAATATATTTCATGCAAAATCATGCATTATTGTAAATCCTTTCAAAAACATGGGATTGATACATTTTGCAAATCATCTCTTTCTCATGAGTTATAAATAACATGCATAACTATATGTCATAAAATGAGCAATATCATTTTTCATTCAAGACAAAATTATTCATTATGAATTTAAATTCATACATCAACTTTCATGCCTCATTTATGATTATTTGTGTAGTTAAAAGGCATAGATAACATAACAAGACAAGCTACCAATTTTATGAAAGTCTTGTAATTTCAAATTGAATGCACAATAGTCAAATAATTAGTATGATTCAATTATTTAAAATCCACATGTTTTCAATAAAACTGATGACATGTTCAAAACTCAAATGGCAAATAGGTGTTAAAACTACCTACCTTTTAGAACACTATTTTAGGTTTCGTTCGAGTCTTTCTTCACCTTGGATCCTACATCACTCCCAAAATTTTAATAAAAATCTAGATACAATATGTATATATAATCAAATAATTTATTCTAATCTACATATTTACATTGGATTTGAACACCAATGAAATTTACTCTATAATTCTCACATCGTCGTATAGAATGGATCATTTCAAGTAAGGTTGTGCTTGCATTTGGAATCATCAATCAACATAAATAATCAATTGGATTTGGAAATTGATGCCCCAAACCATAGATCCACACTCTGATCCTAATTAAAAAAGGTTAGATCTATAATTCAAGGATTGCTATCCTTAGATCAAGGTCGATCCATATGTAGATTTGTTGTTTTCTACCATAGATCAACGATCAAGCATAACTTGTCAAGTTGAGGTTCAGACTTCAAGTCACCCACTAACAATCTCTTTAGGAAAAAACAATTATTTAATTAATTTACTTGGAATTTTGCATGTGAACAAGCCAAATAATGAAACCCATATGGTGAAGGATGGTTTCCATATGGCCAAACTATGTAAAAATATCATAGTCAAAACATGAATTTAAATAAACCATTGGATGGTGATTCAAGGGATATGATATAAAAGAGGCCAAGAGAGAATAGTTATAAAGTTGAACCATTGGATGACAATCCAATGGTCTAGAATAAACAAAGAATTAATAATAGAAGAGTTGCAAGCCAATAATCAATTGAAAATTGGACACATGGCAAAAATCTTATAGATCAAAATACAAAGTTATTTCAAAGTGAAAACCATTACAAGGAAAGAGTCAATAAATAATACAAAGAAAAAAAGAAATAAGGGTTGGAGATGTAGAATAGCTAAAGAGGCAAAGAATAGTGAGTATGAGAGAGAGAGAGAGAGAGAGAGAGAGAGAGAGAGAGAGAGAGAGAGAGAGAGAGAGAGAGAGAGAGAGAGAGAGAGAGAGAGAGAGAGAGAGGAAAAAGGAAAAGAGAAATTCTAGAGCCAAGCAAATCATAGACTTTCAAAATCTTAGAAAAGTGGGAAATGTGAATCAATGGAGTGATTGCAATGTTTTGAGGTAGGGGATCTCTAGCTAGAACTGGGCTTTCTCTAAAAAATAGAAAATTATTGAATATTAGTTGATCGATTTTGGATGAATTTTGTGTTGTAATTTTCTTAAAAATTAAACACATATTTCCTTGTGATTATACATGTCTGAATTGTTGAAGAGCTAATCATTTAGTATATGTTTTGATTGAGTTCATTGTTTTCCTTTCTTGCCATATTAGTAGACTTGGATTGGGCTTGAATATGAGTCTAATTTCTTTTAGATGAGTTAACTGTAGATGCTGATTTCTTCCATCTTTTGGTTTAATTCTCTGCTACAAACATTAAACTATTATCAATCATTTTCAATCTTCTACTAAAATTAGGCCAATCTGGTCATTTCTTAATTCTCACCTACTCAATGTACATTAAGATATTCTGAGTAGTCATTTAAAAATTATAGGAGATTATGTCCTCTTATTTATTTATTTATTTATTGGAATCATATTATTTCAGATGTTCCATTAGCTTCTTCATAAGTATAAATTTCTTAGAGATTACATCAAATCCATTTGTCCAACTTATAGCTTCTTTTTTGCACCTAAAAGTTATCCTATGGTTTAGCATCAAAGTTAAAAGTATTTCTGCAAAATGATCAAAATCATCTTCTTGACATCCTATAATGCCTTATCTAATTTCCTTCACCTCACTTTTGTTTTAATGTGCTAAAAAGTATTTGATTTCTTTCACTAGATATACTTGGGGGCTTCTACATTAAATTATGTTTTACTAGAATAGTTGAGCAAAATCATTCTAGTTTAGTGGGTTCACATTTCCTTGCTACTAGTCCTTTTTTTTTTTTTTCCTAAACAAATATGAGTTATTGTTGAATATATATATATATATATATAATACAAAGTAGATTTGGAAAATTTGTGCATATGTCCTATATGGTTTGATGACTACAAAATAGAGCTCATACCATTAAAATGAAACATTGAATCTGGTGACTCTATATCCCTTTCCTGGTTCAACAACATTTCAATATAGCCCAAGCGCATCACAACTGTAGCCTTATAGAAGCACATGAAACTAATAGGAAACTCACATGGGTTTTAGTCTATTCTATAATCTTTGGACAGCCTATGCTATTTGGTGTTTTGATAATCATTGTAGGCTTTCTTATATGGTGATGTTATGGTTGTAAATTGGCTGAAGGTTTTGCATAAGCTAACCACCTAGAAATTGACCAAGCCCGTGGTACCTAGCAACTTAGCAACAACCAAATGCATGAAAGAAAAGCACCTAGCTATTGCTTTGAAATTGAATTGTTTTTTTATCTAAGCACATGGCATGAAATACCTAACTGTGATCAAGCGCACTAACTAACCAACTAGAAATTGACCAAGCGCATGGTACCAAGCAACCTAGCAACAACTAGGTGCGTGACACCAAAGCACCTAACTATGACTTTGAAATTGAATTGTTTTTATTTCGGAACGTGGCACTAAGTACCTAGCCGTGATCAGGCACGTAGTTTGACATCAAATAACCAACTAGTAACTAGATGCATGACTCTTTGGACATGAATAATACATCAAAGAAGAGAAATTACTTACACCTTGCTTAAAGTAATCATGACACTCATTTTGTCAAAGCTAAGGTGATAAGTATGCTATTCAATACTCACGTACTTAGCATGCCAAATGAGACTTAGATGCACTATGAATTGAGTATTAACTAGTAACTATAAGCATCAATGCAAAATGCTAATCATTGATCATAAATAAAAGTATAAAGCATTGATCGGAGATTAGACACTTGAATACCAAATATTGATCAGTGCTAAGATGCACAAGCGCTAAAATTTGGTGGATGATTAGGTGTACCAAGCTATAATTTAACACACTACACACTAAGCATTATTCTTGCATTTAGCACTTGATAGTAACTGATGGACTATGGACAAATTTATAAATTATAGCATATTATATATTTTAATGGTAGATGAAACCATGCATAGGATACTAATTTAATAATAAATATTTTGTACTCTAAATTTTTTTATATATATTATAGTCTGACTTTTGAGACTATGTTCTGATATTAAAAACAGAGTGTTAGTATATGAAATTAATATTTGTAGATAAGTTTGTGTCAATTTATAACACACGAGTACTTATAATTCCCTTGGAATTGGCTTTTAATCTCATTCTACTTGATATGTAACAATGTTATTTCTATTTAATTATCTAGAGAGTTGTGCATGCTTGCATTCTAATATGGAAGGAAATTTTTTGGTGTTTCTAATTGGTTTATTTGGATTTCCATAATTTGACCCCAAGGGTTATACATATGTTTAAAACTAGCAAAGGATGGTATACCTGCATTTATTATTAGTATGCATTCTATATGATTTCACACTCATATGTAATTGAATTTGTATTAGAGGTCATAAGACTCATAAGAATCAATCCTGACTTGGAAATTTAACGTAAGATCCCATGGTTTCTATGCTAAGAAGTCAGTTGGTTGTTGACTTCTAAATGGGTACTAGCCTATGGTAGGCTTATTTGATGAGAGTATGTAATATGGGAGGACTACTCTTGTATTAGGTTTGATCTGGCTATCCCATGTAGTTGGTATAGTCAGTGTAGTCAGAGTGAGACATTCGTTTCACTGTGTGCATAGTTGACCTTCAATTTTGCTTGGACATGGGCTAACTTGTAGTTCGTTCTTGAGAATATTGACCATTGAATGTGGCAGGATGGTAAGTGTCACTCAACTATAAATTGATCATTGAATGGATTGATTGATGAATTAATTATTTAATGGATTTGGATTGGATTTAACTAAGAACTTTATATGCTTTGAATATTATTTATATTGTCCAATATTATATTTTTTCCAATTTTTATGTAATTGTTCGAGTATAAACTAAAGTGTCATGATTAGACGATGACATGTTTAATAGTGTGTGTACATACTTCAAAAAAAAAAAAAAAACCTTGTGTAACATCATTTCCATAATTTTTGGATAGTTTTAGACTCTTTACTAGGTAATTCATATTACTCACCAAACCACCTCACAAGTGAGGGCAAACTGAATAGCTTTGGACTGACACAAGATTGAGAAGACTTGGAGTTTTAAAGTATGAATAACTAGAAATAGTTTTACTTTATTTGAAGACTTTAGTCAATTTGTATAAATTATAACTTTTTAACTTTATATTGTCATTGAACTTAGTAATGTTTGGACTATGACTAGCTGGCCTTGATAGGCTGAAAAATATGAACTATTATTTTGATATTTATTGTGAAGATTTGATTGATGTAATTAGGTTTGAAGTAGTTTGAAATCTATTATTATGTAGTTTAAAAAAATATTCAAGAATCAATCTTGGCCAAATTTTAAAAATAAACTTTTTAGAAAAATCTATTTTTAAAAACAGTAGACATCACAACTAAGCATTGTTGATGCTACAATTCTTTCATGCATTTGTATACTATCCTTCACTTCTCTTGTGAGACCTAATCTCTCACCCAAAGATTTTGTCTCAACATTACTTTTTGTATCTGAAGAATTATCAATGATAGATGTCAGTGTCAGGTTTACAGCAAGTGATTTACCACATTATTAGGTTGTTTGTATCAAGCTACTCCTTGTAGATACTTTCATCTTTTGGAAAACATATTTTCACACTTCTCATTCTATATAAGCACATACTTCAATTATTTACGAGAAGAATCATCAATAACCCTTAATCCTCAACAATTTGGAGGTAATGTAAGTATTAGTGTAATGGTTGACTTCTTTGCTTTCTAGAAACTTGCCTTTAATATGTCAACTCATACTAATCTTATATCCTTGTCAACTTAGTTAATGGTAGGATAGAGCATAATAATCCTTCAATACACCTATTGTTGTAACCAGCAAGGTTTGGAAAACTTCATATCTCTATAATCATTTCAAATGTTTTCCTACTTTACTTGTACCTACTATCACTAAATCCAATTTGATTACCTTTTCAGAAATATCATGATCCAAAGGTTGCCTTTCTCTAACTAAGCATTTCTTATGTTCCTCATGACCTACCATGTTTACTCAGGGCATCATTCACAATTATAATGACAAGTTTATTACATAATAGTTGGAATATTCTTTTCATAGGATCTATGTATTCAATTGGAACATTTGTCATCTTAAACGACATTACTCAAAGGTAATGGTATTCATATCTAATTATGAGTGATGCTCTTGAGATGTCTCTTGTTTTGATTCTATCTGATGATGTCAAGACCTCAGATTGGCCCTTGAAAATATTCTAGCTGATTGAAATTGATCAAATAGGATGTTTATCTTAAATAGGGACTTCTTATTTTTCATCATGAATCCATTCAAGTACTTAATAGTAATGTAAAGAATTATCAACTCATTCTTTTGTTAACAAGAATAATTGGCGTCTCTTGGAAAAACAATGAATTCTAGTTTCAACAATTCATCTAGTTGCCTCTTAAGAGTTTTCAATTATGTAAACATCTCGTAATGAGAAAATTTTCAAGTAAGACTAGTTTTAGATATTAATTCCACACTAAGCATAATTCTTTCAAAATAGTTCCAATCATTCTTTAGAACATAGTATCTATTCTTAAATTTCAGCCCTCCATCACTTCCATTATTTGAAATATATTTTATTCACCTGTTTTATGTCTCTTGTACTCTTTACCAATTAAAATTATTAGCTCAATCTTGTTTAATATTTCAATTTAGGCTAATTCAACTTTCAATTTAGCCAAAACTATTCAAGATCTTTCATTTTTGATATCTAGACTTAATCTATGGTGATCTTCCTAAACTACTTTGGATTCCTGATCCTCTTCAACTTATTTTAAAAATTCTATTTCACAAGTGTTTCGTTAACATATCATCCAGCACTTCATAAGAATATGTAATGCCTTTGCTTAGATAAAACTTTTACTAACATAGTAATTGATTCTATGTATTCACAACTTAATAATGATGACTGAAAATTTCTACAAATTATCCACATGCAAAAGCCATTTTATTATAGTTTCATCACAAAGTGCATGTGTGTGTATAGGCTACATTAGTTAGGACTTCTAAATAGATACGCTCATTGCTCCATTGGAAAGATGTCTTGACCTCAAATTCTCACTGGTATACACTTAGGAATAAAGCTCTCAAAGAAAAGGACAAATAAAATTGACTTACTATATGACCAAATCCAATAAGATTAATAGTTCACATAATCTTTTAAGCACAGATGAGACAAAGAAATGTGATCCTTAAGAATGGATGCCATTACCAAGACTAGTGAGGGTAGTTCACCATAATTCCTTCCTATTTATATCTTCTTTAAGGCTATTTTCCACCATAAGATCAATAGGACTTCATATAGGAAGAAACGTAGGCTTAGGTAGGATTCTAAAAAGAAAGGTATAAGGATTCAAAGTTAAAATATGAGTAGAGGCCTTCAATGTATATTTATTTGGACAACTTTTTCTTTTGAGTACATTTGAAGTGAATATCATTTCTATGTTTCCATCACTCACAATTCAACCTTTCTTTCGTTTTCTTTTTCTGATAGTTCTTTTTTATTTCTAAGAAAGAACACTTTTCTTTGTGCTTTTGATATTTTTCATTTCCTTGACTTTTGTCCTTTTGAACTTTTTCTACCATCTTTACTCATTATCTAAAGATAAGAAATGTATATTTTTAACTGGGTTTTTAGGTTAAGTGAAATAAGATCTTAAAAAAAAGTCTTACCAAGAGGCTCAAAAGATCTAACTAGTGGTATATTATACTAGGTTGGTTTTATATCTCTAGGCGAAAACAAAGGTGGCCTATATCATATCTTAGGTTTCTTAAAAGCCTATCAGATTCAATAAATATTTAGGAAAATAAGTTAATACTCCTTATTAGTTCTTGGCAATTAACCAAAATAAAGATATTGGGATCTTTCTAGAGTTAATGTATGCTGAAGAAAATATGGATTATTTATAATGCTCAGAAAGATGATAGTCTCTAAAACTCACTTGGGTATATTGATCTCCACTGATTTTCTTAAGGTCTCTAAGTCGTACCATCTATTAGTCTATACTTATGTAGTGTAAGTGTTTTTAGAGATTTAACATTCAAAGAACACTTTAGGACATGAATAAATGCAGAATTAACCCTATTCATTTCTATTAAGAAGTTAAAGTAGTGAAAATACAAAACTTTAGACAATCTAATTCTTAACATAGTAAAAGAACTTTGACCCAAAAATACCAAAAAAAAAAAAATCATTTTTTTTTTTCAAAAATATGAATTAAACTAGACATCTCATGTATTTCAGCAACCCCCAAGCAGAACTAAACATTGACTCTACTATTTTGAAATCAGGGACATTTACATGATGAATAGGTAATGGAGAACAATGAGACTTTAAAATCCTGGGTCCCTCAAGTAATATTTCTTCTACCTCAAGGTTTATCAAGTAGAGGAAGGGTTTCAATATTTGTCCCTTAACTTTGTGTATTTCTCCATCCTTTCCTATCTCAATAGGCCCATAAGGATATGCATTATGAACTATGTATGGTCCAGTCCATGGAGATCTAAGTTTTCCTAGAAATAGATGTAGTCTAGAATTATACAAAAGGACCTTCTATTCAGGTCTGAAGGACTTAAGATATGTCTATCATGATTAATCTTCATGCAATTTTTGTATCTCTTTATTAACTCATATGCATCCTTCTTAGTCTCTTCCAACTCATTATGCTGGAGTTTTCTATGGATTTCAATAGTATTTAAGTCATAATTGAGCTTTTTGATTTCCCAATATACTCTATGTTCAAGTTTAACTAGTAGGTAGATGGCCTTTCCATGGACCAAGCGGTAAGGTGACATGCCTATAGGAATTTTAAATGCTATACAATAGGCCAATAAAGCATCGCTAAGCGTCAAAGACCCATCTTTCCTATTTGCATTGACTATCTTTTTTAAAATACACTTTATTTATCTATTAGACACTTCTACCTATCCATTGGTCTAAGGATGATAAGGGATAGCAATTTTATAGCTAACACCATATTTCTTTATTAAATTCTCAAATACCCTATTGCAACAATATTTATCTCCATCACTAATTATGGCCCTAGATGTACCAAAACATGTTTTCCTTTAAGAACCACCGTGTGTTCATTCATTTTACATAGAATGACATCTACCCATTTTGACACATAATCTACCCACACAAGGATATATAAATAACCAAAAGAATTAAGAAAAGGTCTCATAAAATCGATGCCCTAAACATCAAAAGACTCAAATGATAGGAATAAGGTTCAACAAAATTATATTTATTTTTCCTACACTCCTTAACTGTTGACATCTAGCAGATGCTGAGTAGTAAGTATTAGAATCCTTAAAAATGGTGGGCCAAAAAAGCCACACTGCAAAATCTATGTAGCTATCTTTCTAGAATTAAAATGGCCCCCCAAGTGTGGTCATGACAAAGGGAGATGATCTTAAGTTATTCATTACTTAGTACACATCTCCAAAAGAGCTGATTAGGATAGTACTTGACCAAGTATGGGTCATCTCAGGTAAATGTTTAACCTTAGTAACAAACCTTTTTCTATCTTGTTTAGAGCAATGACTAAGCATTTGACCTATGATAAGATAATTGACTATATCAGCATACTAAAGTAATTGGGAAATGTGCAACTATTGTTCATCTGGTAAGTTTTTATTATAGGCACATTCTCGCTAGTGGACTCTTCAAGTAGCTTGGATAAGTGGTCACCTACAACATCATCAAAACCCTTCTTGTCCCAAAATTTTAAATCAAATTCTTGTACCAATAGTATCCATTGGATCAGCCTAGGTTTTATATCTTTCTTTAAAAGAAGAAATTTAAGTGCTGCATGATATGAGTATACTATAAGCATAGATCCTAGCAAGTAAGATCTAAATTTATCTAGTGCAAAAACAACTACTAGAAAATTCTTTTTTTGTAGTAGAATAATTGAATTGTGCATTATTGAGTGTCTTGTTATGATTTTAAGTTAAAACTTATAAGTGCACTAATCGTTTATAGTAATTCACACGAGGAGGTCGATCCCATGAGAAATCAAACAGAAGTGATACTAGTGGTCCCTATTTTAAATTATCTAACCTAGCCAAATTCAAGAGAGATTTTCCTAAACTAAAAATGGAAATTAACACATGAAGATAGAAATTATGTTAAAACTTAAAACATGCTAAAATTAACAATTTCCCTACAACAATACACTTTCAAAAAATAAAGGTTTTCTAAATTAAAAATTTCTAAAAATGTAATTTTAATGACTTTCCTAAATCAAATTTCCTAAGAATGAAATTTACCAACTCATCTAAAGAAACAAGCAACTAATCAACTACTTTCCTAATCATGCAAATCCTAAAGAATGCAATTAAGTTTATGGGAAAGTAAACATTAACAACTAACAAACTAATGAAACAACATGCTAACAATCTAATCAAGATTAATAATAAAACAATAAATGAACTAACTTTCCCTAATATGAATGGACTCAACTAGCTTGAATTTCAATCAATCATCAAATCTTTCAAAACCATACATAGCACTCATGGGTTGCATGGATGGTATCAACACGATGTTGGAAATGCTCTTTATACTTGTTGAAATGAACAATCAATATTGAGAATATTAGATTATAAATGGGCAAGGAACTTAGTAATGTTGTCCAATTTGTTTAACCCAATAAGCCTTCAAAACCATGCATTCATCACATAGAGTAGTGCACTTGGTTTTAGGGATTTTGGGTTATTTGGACTATGTTGTTCAAGTAACTAAATTTAATTGATCAACTTAGGAAATCAATATTTAAATAACAATATAAGATGGTCACAAACTAAGATAATTCCATCAAATTTTATTTCATGAAAAGTAATTACATGGATGGTGCATTCCACTCTAGGAGAGCACACACCATGCTTTACACACCAATAGAAACCCAAAATCTAATCTTAATAATATTTCCTCATCCAACAAGCTTAAGATTCAAGGGAAAATCTAATAGAATATAGAGGCAACAATCAAAGAACATTAAGGAAACAAGCTAAAGATCAATGGAACCAAAAGAGATCTAAATGGGCAATGAAGAGCATGGACAAAGATTAGATTCAAGGTGACTTTCTTTGGATTTTTCTTCAAGGGAAAAGCAACACCAGATCTTGAATAAACAAGAAAAGAAGAACAGTACAATTGACAAGCATTAACTAAGCAACAATGGAAGTAAGATCAAGCAAAGAGAGATGATTTAAAAGGGATCCAACTAACCTTTGAAAAGTGATCTAATTGACAAAAATAGGCATGGAAAACGTAGCGAAGATGTAGTCCACCTTGAATGGATAGTAGCCACCCAAAAGAGAATAAAGTTCAAGCAAAAGGCAATGAAAGAGCTAGAGGAAGAGGATGCCTCCTCACTTTGGAGGAGGTGTTCTTTTCTTCCTTCCAAAGTATTCCTTGTTTGAATTCTTTTTGTACTTTTTATATTTTGTTTCCTAAGTTTCTAGGATGTCCTAAGGTTAAGGTATGGTAAGGATGAAACATGAATAAGATTGGATGGCTAGGATTAGATATAGAGGGTTGCCTAGGGTTTTTAGCAAAGAGGAAACAAGGGCTGCCTTTTTGGTTGTCTTAAACTGGGAATATGCCTTTGTTTTAGGAGAAGGCATCTCCTCCCTTCAAAAATCATTGTGGCCCTTTAAATAAGGAAAGTGGGTTGGATGGGATGAGGTAAGAGGGAAAAAGAAGGTGGGAGGAAAGAGATGGGTAGGAAAAGATAGGAAAGAGAGGTGAGATGGAGAAGACTGATTGGCTAGGTGGTTTCCTAGAAAGTGGGAATTGGTTGGATGGTTTGGATGCAAGTTTAGGAATTTGAGAGAGTCTTAGAAAGGTAGGACTCTTGAATGGAAAGTAAAGCTCATGGTGCATCTTAGTAGTAAGGTGAAGAGCGAGAAAAAAGTGGGAAAAATATGGAATAACATAAAAAATGGTCTCTTCTTATTGGTCCACATGCTAGCTTTTTCTAGTGAAAATTTTCTCAATTATCTTCAAAATATCCCCATAAATCCCAAGGATAATTCTTTGTATTCTCCTCCAATTGTGGCCTTCCATTTAGCTTAGCTCATGTGGCATATATGGCTAACTTTGAAAGCTTTATTATCTTGGCTTCATGGTTGGTTAGATGATTTTCTTGGCTTAGCTTGATACATTAAATTCCTTAGATTTGGTGGTTGGCTTGTCTCCTTATCTTGTCACCTTGTTCATGGCTTGAGTATGGCTAAGTTGCTTAAATGAAACCCATGCAAAGGTGGTGGACTTCGCATGGCTTGTGCATGATCCCACTTCAAGCACCTTTGGATCCTCTAATTGCATCCAATTATTGTCCTAAAGTTGACCTTATACATTTGATCTTAAGTTGAAGTGATGAATTTTAGGCTTTGACTTGATCTTTTGATTTGATCATCAATTTTTATCTTAATTGATCTTGACCGTTGAATCATCATCTTGCTTCCTACAAAAAGTTCAAAATTGTAATTAAATCCTAAAAAAATATGTTTAATCACTTACTTAGCTTGGGTTATCCTATGGACCTACAAAATATCAAATTTTTGAGTCATTAGGTTAAAAATGCATGTGTTACGAATTTTGGGCAAAAACCTTAGTTAACCCCTATAAGTTAAAAGATATGAGTAACTAATTGGGTGGTTTACATGAAAAATTAGACACTTATCATGTCTTGCCAGTATAATATATCACATGAGGGAGTTTATTAATACACTAACCCAACATTGCTCAAATTGCGTAGTCCAAAGCATCACACATTATTTTAAATGGTACATGCTAGTTTGGTAATTGAATAATAGGTGCAAAAGATAATTTAGCCTTAGGCACTCAAATGTTTTCATGCAATCATCATCAAAGCTAAAAGTGGCCTCCTTCGTAAGTAAGTTACATAGGAGCTTAGCTATTTTACTAAAGTCTTTGGTGAATCTTCTATAAAAACTAGCTTAGCTTAAAAATGTGCAGATTTCCTACAACATCCCTAGAGGAGGAAGGTTAGAGTTTAAATCCACTTTGGCTTTATCCACTTCTATACCATTGTGTGAAATAATGTGGCCTAAAACAATGCCATTTTGAACATAAAATGACATTTTTCACAATTTAACACTAAGTTCTTTTCCTGACACCTGGCAATGATACATTTTAAATGGTGTAGGCATTCATCAATAGAAGATCCCAACATTAAGAACTAATCCATAAACATCTCTAGGAATCACTCTACCATATCTGAAAAGATGCTCAATATATACTTTTGAAAAATAGCTATAGCTTTGCAAAGTCCAAAAGGCATATGATGAAAGGTAGAGGTTCCAAAAGGCAGGTGAAGGTAGTCTTTTCCTGGTCTTCAGGTGCCATGAGGATTTGGTTATAGCTAGAGTATCCATCAAGCAAGCAATAAAAACTATGACTGGTTAACCATTCTGACATTTGGTCTATGAATTGTAGAGGAAAGTAATCTTTCCTTGTGACAAAGTTCAATTTTTGGCAATTGACACAAACTCTCCAATTGGTGGTCATGCTAGTGGGGACTAACTTATTCTACTCATTTCTAATTACCGTGACCTCCTACTTCTTAGGGACAATTGGGTCTAGCCTAACCCAAGTGCTATTGTTGTAATTTTAAGTCCCAACTCACAATCCTACTAATCAGTTGTAGTAATTCAAATGATGAAGTCGATCCTATGAGGAATCGAATGATTGTTGTAATTAGTGGGCCTTTACTTGAATTACCTAACCTAGCCAAATTAAGGAGATGTTTAACCTAAACTAAGTTTTAAAATTTGACACAAAAGTAAGATGTGAACATTGAAATTAACTAAGCAATCTTGCAAATAGAGAAATTCTCCTAAAATAAACTTTCTAAAAATAACATTCCTATATCAAAACTTTCCAAAATGAGAACTTCCCTAAATTAAAAACTTCCTAAATATGAAATTTAAGAACTTTCATAAATCAAACTTTCTAAGCATGAAATTTAGTAGCTATTATAAGGAAACAAATCAATCACTTTCCTAAACACAATTTAGAAAGTAAAATGAGATACAAACTAGTAATTAATGGAATTTAAACTATGATCAACTACAATTAAGCAAGAAAACTAAAGGAAACAACTACTAATCAAGCAAGTACAAGAGAACTACCCAAGTGTCTTGCACATGACCATGAAATGGTGCTCATGACTCATGGATTAGGAAGTGGCCTAAATAATTAATTTAAAAACCTAGCACATGCAATCTAATTCGAGAATTTAGCAAACAATTTAATACTCTAATTGTATCCTTACAAAATCAAGCAAACATGAAGTATAGGGTGCTGGAAATTAAACATAAACATTCCATTCAAAAAATTCTAGTAGCGTGGTAGTTTTGAACACCCAAACAATGGAACATGGAAAACATTGAACTAAGTGCTTTTCATGCAATTAAAAATTCAAGAATTGAGATATTTAACTGTTGGAAATAAGTATGAACCTGAAACTCGAAATGATATGAATGAATCACAACAAAATCCATAAAAAAAGTGCCCATTGGTAGTCCAAATTTGAAAATTGTGTTCTATTACATTGAATGATACTTGATATCAACCCAAAAATGCATTTTAAACCTTTTTCAATATTCCAACATCAATCATAAATAAACATGCATTGAGATTAATGGAAAATCAACTAGAAAGTAAAGCCAAAGCTTGAGGAACACTAAGCAAAGCAAGAAGGAAATCAATGGAATCAAAGGGAAACCTAATAGCAATGAAAATCAAAGAAAAGAATAAATTCAAAGTTGACTTTCCCTTGGCTGACAATTCAAGGGGAAAATAACCTTTGATCTAAGCAAGAAAATGCAAAGGAATGAAAAGGCTTTAAACCAATCACACAATTAAGATCAATGCCATTGTGTCTTTTGTGCATTTCTTCTAATGTTTTATATTCCATAAGCATGTTTAGTTATTTGAATCTCTATCATGCATGTTTCATTAAAATTCATTGATCATGTTGAATTGGATTTTATAATTAGTATTTTTTTTTTTTTTTAAGTTTATAATTTTGTTTTTACAAGTTTTATTTTAAGCAAGTTCTAATTTCTAATGCTAGAAAGTATCCATCTTTAGAAACTAGTTATCTTTAAGATGGTTCTTTAAGATTAGTTGCATTTTAGAAAGTTGGTATTTAGGGAAATTTTATTTAGGAATTTTCATTTTGGAAAGTTTCTAGTTTTAGTTTTAGGAAGCTTCTATTTAGAGTAAGTTTCTAATTTCTAACTTTGGAAAGTTCATTCTAGAATTAGGGTTTTAAGATTATTCATCTTTCTAGATTTGCATTAGTTTCCTTTCTTGAATGCATTTAAGTTTTAGAAAGTTTATACTTCCCTTCTTAGTTTCTAATCTAATTTTTAGAACGTCTTTATTTTTTGAAAGTTTCCTTTAGTTTAAGTTTCTAATTTTATCCATTTTTGAATTCCATTTTCTTTTATTTTCTTAAGTAAATCAAAATCCAATGTTTCTTTTGGCTAGGGTAATTGATCTAAGTAGGTCCAATTGAATGCAAATCCATTAGATTCCTCGTGGGATTGACCACACTTACATGTAAACATACTACTTTGATGCTTGTGAGTACTTTTTGGAACACATCAATTTCCAACAATAGATTTCCCATAAAATGTCACTATCCTCACATCTTTATTTTTCACCTATATTCCTTAATATTCTCCTGTAAAGACATGGAATTAAGTGTGACTCATCCCCACATATGGTAGAAATTTTGTGGCTCCTTAAATGGTCCCTAACTGTGGTTAAATAAGAAAGAGAGTGATTGGAAGAAGTCTTTATACGGACCCTAGCCTTCTGACTTGTTTTATTTCAAAAATATATTATTATATGTTATTCTAATGTCTATGATTTGTGCTTCCTTTAGAAGCCTCCGAAGGTGGTGGATAGCTTGCTTGTATACATGGGAAGTTCTATCACCTTTACTTTTGATACAAACACCCTATATGTATAAGTTTGGTCTTTCACTTTGGTCTATCTTGAACTCCCATACATTATGTTTGGCATGTGTAGGCCTATAATGTAGATTGGAAAATAGTCTTACTCATCTTTAGGGTTGAAATTGCCAAAATACCATTTTTCTCATTTGTACCCTAAACCTATAAAATGTTGAATTAACCATAATTAGTGATATTTGTGGAAACTTCTGGCTAAAACCTACTAAACACTAGGCTAAAACCTACTAAACATAGATGTATGTAATTAATATTTCTCATATATCATATATTAAGTTGTATAGCATATCATAAGAATTAATACTTCCAATTCCTTAATCAAATGATCACTTATACATGAATTTATTTATTTATTTAATGTGGCTTCATCCTCACACTAGAAGGATGATTTGATAACTCATGATTATATGAAAAACACACCTAAAATTAATCACTAAAAAAACTAGTTGAGGAATGGCAAAAAACCATCCCAAGGTGGTTGGAAGCTTCACTTAATCCTATGGTAAGCTCAGTACAAAGTATACTCAAAATCTTAACTAAATCATAATGCATATACTATGGCTAAAACATGAAATTAAATCCTAAACTAAACTAGAACATGTAATCTTGACGTATAAACATTAAAATGAAACTAAAATAAGATGAGATTTATTGAACTAGAACTTTTGAATGATCATTATAGAAAAGGAAAAGAAAAGAAGACAATACTTCCCCATATTAGGTTGGTGCCTAAAAGTATTTCTCCTTGATGTATCACTCATCAAGCCTTGCACCCTCTAAGATCTACTCCAAACCATCAAATACAAGAGCCCTATCTTCCTTGATGTGTCACTCACTAAAGAAAAGAAACTATAAGAAATAAAATAAAATAACTCCTAAGGAAGAAAATGCTTAGCCCTTCACTTCTTCCTTTAGGAAAATCACACCTAATAGGGCCTCAATAGAGAAAAACATCCATCCTTAGATGGAAATCCCCAAAACAAAAAAATGAAGGAGAGTTAAAGAAAGAAAGACATAAGATGTCCCTTCTACGATCCAAGAAAGAAGAGCATCATAAAATGTCCTTGTGCCTCCTTAAATAGAATGTTACACATCTATTAGAAAGATATATCTTCCTTCCAATAAAACATGCATTCTTCCAAGTATAACACATTAAAATATCCTTATCATGTGCTGCTTTCAACATGTAAAAGCTATATCTTCTAAGGATATGTTCTCATTTAATAGCAAGTGGGCTTCTTAACAATAGCCAAAATCCCTCCCACTCCTACACTTTCTCTTTTGTTCTCCTTGATATAACACATTCTCTACTTCTTTTTCTTCCCACTTTCCTAAATACAATATGTCTCACCAAGTAGGAAATTGCATTCTACTCTCCTCTACAAGACATCTACCATATGAAGTTGTTTTCAATTTTAGAACCAGCCTTGGCGAAGCATATTATTTATTTGAGTAAAGTGGGGTTTCCACCTTCCTAAAAACATCTCTTGCTTCAACTGCACAATGCTTCTACTCTTTAGCAAATCGTCCCACCTCCCTACTTCTAAAATAGAACATGTTCAACCAACCTCCCCAAGTCAAACATGTCCCCCCTATTCCTTCAAATAAGAGATGTTTCTTTTTAAGTGAAGCACATCTTTCTCTTTCCAAATACAACATGCTATTGTACTGGTGTAGCTTTAAAATTACTCGTAGGGGCACAAATTAATGTAGTATATTCATACAAGCTAGGTTGATCCAACGAGGAATCTCACAGATTTGTAATGTATTGGATTTTATTCAAATTGACTAACTCCAGCCAAAGAAGGAGAGTTGTGATTAAACTATGAATCTAAAGTAACACAAAATTAGAAACATGCACATATTTAGAAACTAAAGTAAAGAAATTTACCTAAATTAAAACTAAATAATTAGAATGGAAACTTACCTAACTAATATGCAATTAACTAAAGGAAATTGCATCAATTTAGAAAGATTCAAAATAAATAATGAAACTTAAGAAAACTATTAACTTAGAAACTTTTCTAAATTAAAACTTACCTCACCTTAAACATACTAAAAAGGATCTTTCTAAAATGCAACAAGGAACTTTCTAAACCCAAAAAAATATGCAAAAAACTAAAATAACCAAGAATTTAAAAGAAATAAGATTTAGAACCATGTGCATGGTTTTTGGACTGTGCACATGATTCTAGAGCCTCAAAGACAGTGAAATGTAATTCACTTACAGTGAGTTACTATGTAAATTATGGGATATAATAAAAAACATGAAAATCTAAATAAATACTTAAGGATTTAGGAAAATAGAATGTTTTGATGGCTGAAATTAAAGCACAAAGTTAAGCAAAAAGCAATTTTTACAATAAATCTTGCATTAGAAAGTTATTGAAACCAAAAATTTTATGCAAGCAAACAACCTATATGTCAAGTACTTTGATATAATAAACAATCCATGACAATAATTCTAAAATAACTTTATTGAATCATACCCAATTTCGTCAAATTTATGCACATAAAACTATCTACAATTTTTGGAATTTATGCATTTTTTGAAAGCCTAAAATCCTATATGAACAACAACAAAATTCCATTCTAATGCTCACACTCTAAAGTATAATGACATACATATAAAACCTATGAAGGCATTTGAGGAAACAAAGGCTAAGTGGGTGAACTAGCTAAGGGAAAATAGCTTAGAACTAAGGGTAAAGAAAAGGAGCATAACATGAAATTCAAGAGCGAAAATCAAGGTCTAAGCTAGATCTTCTCTTGGATGTCACAACTAGAGAAGTGTTAACATAAATCTTGAGGGAATAACAAAGAAAAAAGTTGGAATTGGGGTAAAAAAAGGAGAAACTAGATGGAAAGGAAGATGCAAAACCAGAATGCAAAACAATGCAAACTAAATTAGAAATCAAAATTAAACCAGAACAAACAAATTTCTAAACTGAATTGGAGAGAAAATAACCATGAAAATAATTAGAAATCCAAGGGAAGAAAAGCATCTAAGAAATATCAAAGTCCAGCAACAAATAACATCAAAGGAGAGCTTGATTTCAAGGAATCTCTCCTACCTCTACTTGGATAATTCATATGAAATATGGGCTATATATGGATGATTGGGTTCCTAACTTAAGAAGGGGTGAAACCTTGAGGAAAGTGGCCTTCTACTTGGATAATTCGTATAAACATGAGCTATATATCGATAAGTGGGTTCCTAACTTAGGAAGGGGTAAAGCCACGAGGAACGTGGTCCTAGTATCGAATGAGGAAGGTTAGGTTGAAGATGAATTAGCAAGATGATATCATAAACATGACATGAGAGAGTGATAAGAAGCTTGGGCTGGATGGCTCCTAATTATGAAGGGGGTAAGCATCTTTCCCTAGAAGGTGGCTCCCTCCTTTAAATTGTAACCTTAGGTCTATTGAATGGAAAAGGTGTGGGAGATGGAGTTCAAAGTAGGGTTTGTCTCTTGATTGGTCCACCAATGCATAGTCATCTTATCTTTTCCATAATTCTCTTAAACCTTCAAAATCCAAATTTAGAAAGTGGATCATTGCTTGAATTCTCCCCCAATTGAATGACTGTATGACATTTGTCTTAATTAACTTATGTGGCTCACTTTGAGGGTTTATTTGGCTTGAATGGCACCTATGAAAATGGTGGGAAATGCATGGCTTGCTTCATGGTGCATTCTAGTCACCTTTAGCTCTTCCTATTGCTCCATTGATCCATCATCTTGCTTTAATATGTCTTGGACCTTGATTTACTTTGAAATGTTGAAATTTGGGCCTTGGCTCTATCTTTTGATCTTAATTAATCTCGGCATTAGGATTATCTCTTTGAGACCTACAAAAGGTGACAAACCCTAGTTAAATCCTAAAAATATGATTATTCATATACGTGCCCCAGATTAGCCTCTGAACCTACAAAGTATCACATTTTTTAATTATTAGTTCAGAAATGCATGAGCTATAAAATTTCCACCAAAAACCCTAATTTAACACCTTAAGTTGTAATACATGGGAAACTAATTAGGTACTTTTATACAAAATTGAACACTTATAACACTCCCAACCAGCATTTTCTAATCCCAAGCAAAAAATTCCAAATTTATGAAAACAAAATGGTTTCCATTTTCGTAAGTACATAGATTGCATTTAGCATATGCAACAAGCCATTAAACACCTAGGTTACCACAAAATGGTTGCTACTTTAATAGTCAATGACTTTTGAAGTTGTTTAACCCTACATGGCTTCAAGAGTCATTGACTATTAAAGTCATATAGGACTAAATGACTTGAAAAGTCCATTCCTACATAAAAATTCGCTCTTCAAACCAACTAAAGTAAATACTTTTAAAATCATTTAGGATTAAATGACTTCAAAATTCAATTGCTTTTAAAATCATTTATTTATGAACAACTTTAAAAGTAAAAACATAAGAGGTGTTTTAGTCCAAAATGACTTTAAAAGTCCTTTCCCATGAAAAATACCTCATCCCGCTAGACTAAATAAGTTGTTTTTTATCAAACAACTTCTTAAGTCTTTAATTTTAAAGTTGTTTTTGTAAATGACTTGTAAAATATTTACATAGTCAATCGTCAAAATAACTACTACTTTTAACTTACTTTAAAAGCCTCATGTGTAGTAGAGAGTCGAGAAATGGTCATGTCTTTCAATGACTAATACTTCTAGAGTCATGATGGATTATTGAATAGGGCCAAACTTGAGCATTTGCCCCATGTTGATTGTTGAGTGTTCAATTTTTGTTTAAAAATACCTAAATTTACATATAATTATATCATTTAACTAATTAATTTGGCAATTTTAAATTAAATATGCATTTTAGCTCTAAATGATTATACAACCATTGATTTGCAAATTTTAATGCTCAAATGATCAATGGAGCTGATCAGGTTATTAAAGTATGATCAAGATGAATCTAGTTGAATTTTTATGTTGTAAATCTATCACATTGGGAAATGAGTGACTCGGATCAGATTAGTGGACTAGATTACCATTAAGGATCAAAAAGGAAAGTGGTTTCCTAATTTGGAACCAAATTAAAGAGGAGCCTATATAAGATGGGAAACATATTGAACCTTGGAAACAAAAAAAATCCTCTCTATTTTTGGTTAGTTTCTTATTGGGGAAATTTCCAAATATTTAGTAAAGGGATGGTCCTTAAAAGGAGGTGAAGTTGAGATATGATGGGCTGGGGAATGATGGGATTCCTCTTTTCTTAATGTAAGAGGATCTTCATTCCTAAAGCTTTGGGAGGAGAAAAACTAAATAGAAGAAGAGTTGCACACAAAAGAAGAAAAGCCCAGGTAGAAAGCTCAGAGAAAAGGACTGAACCCAACTTCTCTCTCCCTCTCACCACTGTATTTGACCTTAGTCTTCAGTGTCTGTTTATTTCCCAGTCATTATTCACCATCATCTTCTTCCTCTAGGTCTCTATGTTTTCCCTTGCACGCAATGTGTTTCTCTCTTTATTTCTCCCTACTTTTTCCCAAATTCCTCTCATTTTTACACTTTTTTAGTGATTTAAGTAAAACCCAAGTCATTTTTTCCCAAAATCCTTCCTTTCCCACCTTTTTCTCTCTCTGTATTTTCTTCCACCTTTCCATGTGTTTTTTGTGTGCATTTTCTTCCTCTTCTCAGGTAAAAGCAAAAAAAGAAGATTAATTTCAATTTTTCCCTTTTTTAGTTTTAATTCCAACTGTGTCCAGTTTCGCCTATTCCCTATTTCGTCTTATTCTTATTCTTATTCATGTTCTATGTTATCCAATTTCTATTATGCTCTTAGTTAATCTAGAAACTACTCAATCCAAATCCCTATTTGATTAAAGCCTAACCAAATCAATAGTTTTGCTTTAATGAAAAGTATCAATTTAGTTTTTGACCTTTTTATTGTTAGATTTTTAATTAATTTTTAGGTCTTAATATTAGTACAATTTTTAGTTAATCTAGTAGTTCTAATCTTAAATTTGAAATCTATGAAGTCAATTTGAGCCATCCAATCTTGATTTCTTACATCAATCCACATCATCAAATTTTTTGAAGATATGCATAGTTCATCCATTGAATCATTAATTAGAGACCTGAGGGATGAATTGATGAAGGTTGATTGACTTAGATGTAGACAGAATTGAAGAATCTTGTTATGATCAAGCTAGGAAAGTAGATTTTAATTGAGGTTTTGTTTAAATTTCAATCTTTTGAACTTTGAATTGTATACTTTTAATAAATTCTTTATATCTAAGATTCTAGTTCATTTTTATATAATTTTTAAAATTTTTGTTAATTTATGGCAAAAGAAATTTGATTTAAACTCCATTTTCTTTAAGTCGAGTCCCCTTTGGATCAACTCGTACATGCACAAGCTATACTACAAGATCCCATGCAATTGTGAAAAACAATCAACAATTTTTTGGCACCATTGTCTAGGATGCGCAATGGAGTTTACACAAAATTTAATAAAATTTTAAATTTTAAAAATTTGAGGAATTTTAAGTGCATTTATTCAATTTTTTAGTACATAATGATTCAATTCCTGAAATTTGGCACTCATTGCTATTTTTTTTTTTTTTGCAGGAAATTGGAAAAAGAGGAATTCAAGGAGGATCTCAATTAGGATTGACAAATTTTTTATTTGGAGTGAATTATAGTGAGGATGAGTTGTATTTTTTATTAATCATAATTCATTTAAAGAAGGTTGTAATAATACAAGTCAAGGGTGGAACATTGTAACTTGGAAGTGGAGGTGGAATGTAAATGGTCCCACCCTTGTATGAGAAGCCTTTATCTAGGACCCCACTATGAGTAGTCCTCATTGCTTATAATCCCTAGATTATGGTTTGTATATTCAGAATAATTTGACATTATTTGGTAGTATAATTGCATATAGATAGCATATTTTATATTTGTTGCATTTTAGAGTGTGCATTAGTTTATTATTTTTTATTACATTTTAGTGCATGTTTATTACTTTAAGATTATTTATATGTTGATCAAACTATCATGATGTGTGAAAATTAATTGGTAAGGGCACTCAGCCCCACAAGATCAAGGATAGATTTCATTAGTAGTTTCTTAGCCCACTTAGGATAATCACCATAAGTGCATAGCCCAGCCTTCCAAATTAATTTAAACTTAATTAGAAGAGATCTATAGAGGCTTTCACATGCTTGTATGATCCTCTTAGAAGGAGGCGACCCATTGCTACTCCAATAGTTTAACGAACTACACTAGTATTTAAATGACTAGCTCTGATAGCATATTTTATGACTCAGGCTGTAATAACCCGAATTTTTGTAAATTGATTAATAAAAATCAATAAAGTTTGAGTTTCAGATATTTTGGGCTGAAATATTAGGGTTATTTAAAATATACTTTTTATAAAAGTATAATCAAATAATAAGATATGTAAAATTGAAATTAAACTCAGCAAACCCTTCAAAATGACTATAAGCACAACAAATTTCGAATTCAAATGAGAAATCCTTAAGTTTTTCAGTTTTTTGGACAAAAGGGGTAAAATAGTAATTTTACCCAAAAATCAAAATATTCCAAAAAAATCAAAATATGAAACATCAAAATTTAGAATGTACTAAGAAATACAAATCCAACTCCACTAAGTACACTCAAATCCGAGATCATGGGAATAAAACCCAAAGTTTTATGCATAAAGGGCAAAACAAACTTTTTACACCATGTGGGGGGCCCACATGGGGACCACCACGTCCCCAACAACTAATTTGATCAGCAGCCCATGTGAAACATGGTTCAATAAAGATTAGCTAGTCATGGGGAAGAAAAGTTAGGCATGGGAGCATTGAAGACTTTCATGTCATTTTATATTAAAAAAATAACATATTATAATCATGGAAAAAGACCCAAAATGCCTATAAATACAACCCCAAAAATCTTCCAAAAATCCTCATAAAATACCCATGAAACTATCTTCAATATGCTTGAAAAATTAGATCTAGAATCCCTTTCCAAAACCCCAAAATTTCCAAGAGTTAGATCTCTTTCCAACTTGTTTTTCTTTTTAGATTAGAACAATAGACCTAAATTCAATTAGGCACTCTTTTCTAGATCTAATTTGATCAATTTCACCGTCCAAAACATCCCGACACATCTATTCTACAAAACCCCCAAAGAAATTTCAATATCCAACGGTTCAAACAACGGTATTTGTTAGAAAGGTGGATTTTAGGCTATATCTTCATCAATAAGGTATTTTTTTAAATTGGGCATAGAAATGAGGTTTTCTCTCGAATAAAGTAAGTGGAAATCCTTTTCATATATGTTTAGTATTTTTTTATGTAACTTTTATTTTACTGTAATTAATTTTGGTAATAAAAAGGTAAAAATAAAGTAAACAACAAAACCCTTAATTCATGATGATAGAGTGCTCAGATGAAAAATCTGACTCCACCAATAAATCCAGAATGGTCCAAAATCCCTAGGGTAAAATTTTTAGAAAGATCTAAGTAGGTTTGGACCCTCAATTGAGAGAGATTAATTCTGGTGGGCCTAGATCAGAGCTGGACCCTAGGAACGGCTGAAAACTTCAATTTAAGATTGTGGAGTCATATGAACTCCAAATTGAGATCCGAAAGAAGCTATGGAAAGCTTGTAATGTCTAGTTTCTAATGAATTCATAATATTTCTAAAATTTATTTCTATATTTTTCTGTATTTTGGAAATAAGTGTCCAATTTCTAAGATCTTCAAGATCTGAGGTGATCAGATCTTGGAAATTTATTTTAGTGATGATATAATAATGTAATAAAGTAATATCTATGGTTAATTTGGACATATCTTGGATAAAATAGGGGATCTACCCTTTATGGTAGAAAAACCCTAAAATAAAAATAAAAAAATACAAAGGGACCCACTTGATCAATGAGATCAAGTATGATCAGATCCTTGGGATGGATTAAAGGGATGATATTTTGATGGAATCCAGTTAGATCATGGAGGAAATGTGACAAAATCAAGTGGATATGATTTTTGGATCTTAATGGATTAAAAGCCCTAAAGGTAATTAAAACCCTTAATCTAAAGGAAAACACCTAAGATCTAATGGTTGGATCATATTTAAAGGTTTATAATAATCTTAATAAAATTATTTTAATTGTCTTTTATTGGATATAGAAGTGTAAATGTGATTTATGTTTTAAGTTTTAATTGTCTTTTATTGGATATAGAAGTGTAAATGTGATTTATGTTCTAAGTTAGAAAGCATGATAGTGTAATCTTTAAATTTTAGTATGATATGCCCTAAATGAGTAATTTTTTAGTAGATTTGATTATCTTAGGATCATGTTAGTGTAAATTAGGATTTAAACATGATTTCATTATGATAGAAGATGTGTTTCATAACTTAGGATCATGTTAGTTTTATTTCACTAGCTTAAGTTATATTCACAGGAAGAATGTTAGTATATAGTTGTTAAACTTATATTTGATTTATGCTTTCAAGTTGATGATTTACTTGTTGTCAAATTTTATTCAATTGTTAAGATACAAGGAGCATAAATCACCAAAAATGTAAACTAATGAAATATAGAAATTCATGGACAACTAAGATGAATGAATGATTTTGACTTAATAAGGGCTATAGTTAGTAGGACAATATAAGGAATGATTTATCATTTCCTTGGCCCAAAGTAGGAAAATAATCAACATCCATGGATGACATCGTGCATATCCATGGAAATTAATTAAAATCAATTAGAGAAGGGACTTAAGGTAAAGAGCTCATAAGAACCTTGTCAAAGGTTGAGCTAGTACCACTCCAGTGGACTCTGAACATTGTGGTTATAGGGGGTATACAAGAGCTAAGTGCTTTTCCCTCACCTCCCATTGATGTAAGAGAGGTCTAAACGCTTCCTTACATGAGGGTTGTATTAACCACTTTTTGAGCAGACTTTAATTGGTAAGTACTGGTCATCCTGAAATAAGGAGGAGTTGTCTAGTGATAGGAAGAAATAAATTATCTTCAACCAAGTAAGACACTAACTGGTTGAATAATAATAATAATAATAAGAGCATAAAAGGTTAGTAAATTACATAACCCTAATAAAAACAGTAAGTAAGATAAGGACGATCAAATAAGATCCATTAGATCTTGGATGATCAAGAACAATAAGTTATTAGTGACATGATACATACAAGTTGGCCTCATGTAACTAGTTCTCTATGCCTTAATTTTTCTTAAGTAACTAGCATTAGTCTTCATGCCAAATCACCTAAGCCTTAGTAATATAACATCTCTATGACACTGAATAGAAGTTAGGTGAACACCTAATTGTACCTCAAGTACAAATTTGAGTTAATTATCACTAATAACCTGAGGATTGGACTACTTGAAAGATAGTGTTATACATGATAAACAAATAACTAGCACTATAGGACTATTAAATGAAGGTGGAATAATAAATCTATCAAGACAATATAAGTGTTATAAGGCTTATAGTGAAAATAAAGATACACATTGTTAAAAAAGGCAATCTAGTCCATAAAAATCATAAATAAGACCAACACCATTAAAGACGACATAATTAAGCCAAAAATATGATTAAGAAAATAACTTATGCTATTAAACACAAGATATCAATGTATAACACTTTATCACACTCCTCATTTGGAGTTTCCCATGATTTGGAGCGATTTGTTCATGAATTTGGAAAGGGCTGAAGACATTATTTTTATCAACTCTTGGAAAGCACCACAAGTATGGTGGTGAGCCATGACATGTGGATTTTTCTAAGCCACAAGTTGTTTGGTTTCATTAATGCTTCTAACAAGCACTATATGAGTGGCTGTAAGTCTTGATGGATGCTGATTTGTTGATGCATAGGTAGGCGTTCTACTAGTAGCTGTAAGTCCTTGAGGATATGGATTTCATTGATGTTTTGGGCAGTCACTCATGAAGTGTCCAAAGTCCCAAATCGCTTAGCAGCTGCACTAAGTTTGTGTGTCGTAAGTCTTGGAAACCCTATGCTAATGGGTAGTAGGTGTAACTTGTCATGGGGGAGTGCTTTGAGTTGTAGCTGGGTAGCCCTCATGAGGTGTGGTGAGTTTTTGACCATGCAGTATGCAGGTGCCCATGTGGAGGTCGCATTAGTTGTTGTTGGGTAACAAAAGGGCCCCACAAGCATAGGTATCTGTGTGCTTTTAGCATGTTGGGCATGCCTGTCATTCTTAAGAGTTGAGATCATTGGACCCTGATGGTCCCTAGCAATAGGATAATATACCACTATGATATGGAGCAATCAGTTTTCCAAGATGATGTGGGCATGGATTTGTGCATTGCTGATTGAGGGCTATGCACATTAGTGTGGCATCATTTGTTTTGTGCACTCTGATTTGACAAACTACTCGCATTCTTCTCAAAGTTGTGGACAATTTGAGATTCACTAATTTTTCTTTGTGGATCTTTCTTTTATATGTCTTGATTTCTCACTTTTCATAAATGATGTCCTTGTGTGTGTGTGTGTGTGTGTGTGTGTGTATGTTAAATAGTTACACCTATATGTATGCTATTGTATGCATTGTAGCATGTATTTGTTTTCACCCTACTATGAGTTGCTAGTTTTGCTCATCCCTACAACCAAAATTTTAGGTGATACACTAGGTAGCTCAAGCAGGAGAGACTCAGGGAAGGGGAAATACATAGATCAGTTTAGATGTGTGGAGAATATGCTTTTAGCGTAGTTTCTTTTGATAGAATCCATGTATACAATTCCATTTTCATACTGTATATAATTAATTTTCTATTGCCACATGAGATGATAGTTAATATGGACTGTACTAGTTCATCAAATGGCTTATGTGACTTTACTTGTGACTGTATGGATGATCCTATGGTATGTATCTCTAACCATTCTTAGGTTAGAAGATCATTATTTTACATGTATGTGTATGTTTTGCAACAACACTTGGAGAGAAGTTGGTGAATTTCTCAAAATTACATATATATATATATATTATCACTTTGAACATGTTTTCTAAAATAAGGAAATTTCAATTGCCTTCCAACGTAAAATCGATAAATGCTTGAAATACCTGGATGTTACAGATTTTTGTATCAAAGCATATGTCATATTAATAACAATTAAAGTCATTAAGAGTCAATGTGTCACCACTTAGGAGGGTTAAGTCCTACACTTAGGTAGAGATCTTAATTATAACTATTAGAAAAGAAATCTTATTAGAACCTCTGTTATTTTCAAATGCCTCCAAGGATATGTAGGGTTGGCTGGCCATCACCACTAGATATGCAAGTGGCAGATGGGATTGAGGGTAGTGGTAGAGCCTTGGACAACCTAGCAGATGTAGTCATCAATCTCGTACTCCAAAGGATGACACAGAGGCTACAAACCTTAGCTGGCACACTAGGAGTAGATGGGGTAGTATATTCAGAGGGAGAGGGATGTCCCCTAGTGGACAACCTCCTCGAGAGATTTGGGAGGATTGCTCCTATGCTTTCCTATAAAGATGAACTAGAGTCAGTAGGTACTTGGATTTTCGATATAGAGAGGACATTTGAGGTGATGACAATGCAGGAGTATTGTCAAGTTGCAGTAGCTACATTTTTTCTCAAAGGCGATGCAGTGCAGTGGTCGCTGACTATTACAAGGAGTTTGTTTAAGGAGGCCAACATGATTACTTGGGAAGACTTTAAGGTCATCTTCACATATAGATTTCTTCCTTCCCATCTTTAGGAGAAGATGCAATTAGACTTTATGAGACTCGTACAGGGCACGTGAATAGTGGGACAGTGTGCAGAGTTCCCTCGTTTATGCAGCTTCGTGCAAGATGATTGTTCTTTAAAATTGAGGGTGGTTGAGAAGCTTGTGCAAGGGCTAAACTTTGATCTGAACTGTCATATCTTAACTTCATAGTACACTACTGTAGCACAGGGTGTGGAGTTGGATTCCATATTAGAGTGAGAGTTGAGGGACTGCAGTAGTGATTGGGGCAAATGTGGAGGACCTAGACCAGCTTCAGGAGAGGCTAAGAGGAGGAGGATTGCCCCTCAGAGGACAAATGCATGGCCTATCCAACCAACAGTAAGTCATGCCATGGGTAGAGACAGTGACTAGGGAGTGTGTTAGAGATGTTGGTGTCATCATCTAGCTCAACCACGTTTAGGACTAGGTCAATGTTTTACTTGTGGTCAGTAGGGCCACATGACGTGAGATTGTGCTAGAGCAGGTACAAAGGGACAGCCTCAGTGAGATTAGGGACAACACCAAGTACCTTGCTATGACTAGGTGCCTAGGAGTCAGGGATGAGTGTTGGCTCTTACTACCAACCAGGCTCACATGTTTAGTGTTCACTCTTACAACTAACCAAGATCACCAATTCTTTCATTTGACATAGTTTTTATTGGAAGATAGCATATTGGTTGTGGAACTAATGATAGTGCAAGAGTTTGTTCAAGAAGTATTGATTATAGTCTTTAGAGAGAAATTTAGTTCAAACCTGATTGTTTTTGTTATCATAGATTTGATATTATATTAAGCATAGACTAGTTGATTGAGCATGGAGCAATAGTCAACTTTAGGAATAAAGCAGATTGCACTATACACTGTGAGATGAGATTTGGGGTAGCATTGGCAAACTTGCTTATAGCTTAGGAGGGATATGAGGCAGTGTCTCCTGAAGTTGCTTTGACCTTTCCTTCATATGTATGCAATTTCTGGGACGAATTTTTTATAAGGGGAAAAGAGTGTCATACCTCTAAATACATAATTTTGATAAGTAAATCCATACATTTTCAAAGAAATAGGGTAATTCTTTTATTTACTAAGTGTATGTTTTAAGGGTAAGGGAGAAAAATTGAATGAGAATATTGAGAAATTAGATTAGGATAACCTCTTGGAGTTGATTATTAAGCTATTTTGGATGTTTAGAAATAAAATTTTCAAGGAAAAGGAGGAATTAAAAAATTACACATAGATAGTAGTAAGTAACCTTTCAAAGGAAAAATGGAAACTAAAAGATAAATTGATGTTAGATTGAGGAACTAGAAAAATTAATAATAGGTCAAGGTGCCATCCTAAACTCCACCCAAAGCCCTTAGTGAAACTTCAATTAATTAGTAAGGAATTAAAAAATAGGTAAATTGTTATGCTAGGTACAATTGTAAGATATACCATGAACTGGATATAATTAAATAAAGCTAGTTAAATAAGTGGTTATAATTGAAAATACACTTAAGTGGATCAATCCAATGGGATTTAATTTGGACCATCCATGTTGGGGGGCACTAGCCAAAGGCAGCTGTCTCCCCACGTGTCTTTCATTTCACACATGCATAAAATAAAACCATAGTATAAAATGAAGACAAACATAGGCCAAAGAATTTTTTAGCCATTAATGAACTAGTGAGGGAGAGGAAAGAATATTCTAGGAAGAAAAAGACAAATTTGGAATGAAGAAGTGAGCATGAAAAGGGGGCGAAAGTCTAAGAAATGAAATTGAATCTATAGATAGGAAGCTAGTGAAGGAGAAAAAAGCTGGATTGTGGAACAACTTCTCCACAAGGTGAAGTTTCAGCTAGCATGAACCAGTGAGCTTGCACACGTGGGAACAAATGTGGATCCAACCATGCAATGCACAATTATAGGTAGGGGATTTGAGTAGGATGATTTACTAATAGGAGCATGGATTAGCCAAATTTAGTGGTTTTCATGTTTAGATGTGCAAGTTACTGGTATCCTCTATGTTGAACCCGTAACTTGAAAAGAAACAATTTTCAACTTCGATTGATTATTTAAAATGCCATAAATTATAATCATTTTTTCTTGCTTAATCATCCTATTTGTTTCTATTATATGGATTCCTAATTTATAGCTGAATTTTTGTTGGATTTAGCAAGTTTTTGTGCTAATTTAACCAGGCTCTATTTTGTACTGAATTTTTGGTTCATGGTGAATAGGACATGTTTATCATGCTAGCCACCCACTTAAATCTCCATATTTCAAAAAGGTGTATCTAAGTTTTCTTCCTTGTTTTATGAACTTGTTATTGACACATTCAATTTGATAAATTGTAATAATTTCATATAGTTTTTGTGGGACAGTGAGAATAGGGATTGGGTGCGCCCTATTTTTCTTGAACAAGCAAAAAAGGTGCACCCAATCCCAAGCCTATAACTTCAGATTCAAACCAAATTGAGATAATGTAAAAGGTGGGTTTTTTAGAACACACAACCAACTTCAAATGGGGAACAATATCACTCATTGATTCATAGTGTATGCATAATATGAGCTATTGTTCTTGCTCACCTCTTACAACTAAAATTTCAGGTGATACACCATGTAGCTCGACTGCAAGAGACACAAGAAAGCCAAAAGTACCTGCATCAATTTAGATATTAGGAGAATATGCTTTTATAGTAGTTTCTTTTAATAGAATCCATGTGTATGATTCCATTTTGGTATCATATATAATTAAATTTCTACTGATGCATGGGATGGCTATTAATATGGACTGTACTAGTTAATTGAATGGCTTGTGTGAATTTACTTGTGATAGTATGGATGATCCTATAACATGTATCTCTAACTGTTCTTAGGTTAGAAGATTATTATTTTACATACATGTGGATTTTTTTCTCAACTCCCAAAAAGAAGTTGGTGAAATTTTTAAAATTATATATACATTATCACCTTGATCATGTTTTCTAGAATGAGGAAATTTTCATGGATTTCCAACGTAAAATTGACAAAAGATTGAAAATTCCTAAATGTTATTGATTTTAGTATCAGTGCAAATACCATACTGATCACAATTAAAGTCACTAAGAGTCAATGTGTTTACACTTAGGAGGGTTAAGTTGTAACTTAAAGATCTTTGTTATAACGATTAGTAAAGAAATCTTACTAAAACATTGGTTGCTTTCATATGCCTCCATGGAGTTGTGACGCAGGCTACAAATGGGGATAAGGGTAGTTGTAGAGACTGGGGCAACCTAGGAGATGTAGTAGTCGATCTCTTACTCCATTGGATGACTTAGAGGTTATGAGCCGCCGCCGACACATTAAGTGCAAATGGGTAGTAGATTTAGAGGAAGAGAGATGTTCCTTAATGGATAACCTTCTAGAGAGATTTAAGAGGATTGCTCCTAAGTTCTCTAGTAGAGATGAAACAGAGGCAGTAGATACTTGGATTTTCAATATGGAGAGGATACTTGAGTCTATGGCGTTGCTGAAGGATTCATGACTTGCAGTGGCTACATTTTTTCTCATAGGCGATGCAGTATAGTGGCGGCCAACTACTACAAGGAGTTTCTTTAAGAAGGTTGATGTGATTACATGGGACGACTTTAAGGTCATCTTCATAGTTAGATTTTTTCCTCCCCATCTTTAGGAGAAGATGCAACTAGACTTTATGACAGTTGTGCAGGGCACATGAATAGTGGAAAAATATGCAGTGGAGGTCTCTTGTCTATGTAGGTTCATGCAAGATGTTTTTTCTTTAGTGATGAGGGAAGCCTAGAAGTTTGTGCAAGGGCTAAGGTTTGATCTGAAGTGTCATATTTTGACCACATAGCACACCACTATAGCACAGGATGTGGAGTTGGCTTCCATACTAGAGTGAGAGTGTAGGGACCTCAGTAGAGATTGGAGTAGATTTGGAGGACCTGGACTAGCTTTGGGAGAGGTCAAGAGAAGGAGGTTTTCTCCTTAGAGGGCAGATGCACGGCCTATCCAACCAATGATAGGTTAGGCCACAGGTAGAGATAGTGACAAGGAGTGTGTTAGAGATGTTGGTGTCATCATCTAGGCCGACCATGTTTGTACTAGGCCGACCATGGGATTGTCCTAGAGCAAGTACAAAGGGATAGCCTCAATAAGATAAGGGACGAGACCAGGCACCTCGCCAAGACCAAGCACCCCAGAGTTGTGGACGAGTGTTCACTCTTACTACTAACTAGGCTGACACGTCAAGTGCTCAGTGTTACTATCGACCAGGCTCACCCATTCTTTCATTTTGTATAGTTTTTAATGGAAGTTGGCACAGAACTGGTGATAGTGCAGGAGTTTGTTTAGGGCATATTGATTATAGGCTCTAGTGAGAGACTCAGTGCATACCTTATTGTTTTGTAAATCGCATATTTGATATTATATGAAGCAGAGACTAGTTGATTGAGAATGGAGCGATTGTCGACTATGGGGAAAAAGTAGATGACTCTATACACCGTGAGTTGATATTCGGGGTAGCACGGGCATATTTGCTTATAGGTTAGGAGGGAAATGAGGCAGTTTCTCCCAAAGTTGCATTCACCTTTTGTCCATATGTACGCAATTTATGGGATGAAATTTTTATAAGTGAGGAAGAGTGTAGCACCTATAAATACATAATTCTGATAAGTAAATACACATTTTCAAAAACATTGTGTAATTTTTTTTATTTACTAAGTGCATGTTTTAAGGGTATGGAGAAAAATCGAATGAGCATGTTGAGAAATTAGACTAGGATAACCTCTTGGAGTTCATTATTAAGTTAATTTGGATGCTTAGAAATAAAATTTCCAAGGAAAAAGTGGAATTTAAAAATCATATTTATAAATTGGTGTTGGATTGAAGAACTAGAGAGATTAATAATAAGTCAAGGTCCTATCCTAAACTCCCCCTAAAATCCATAGAGAAATTCCAATTAATTAGTGAGGAATTTAAAAATAGGTAAATTGTTATCCAGGGGACAATTGCAAAATATACTATGAATTAGATATAATTAAATAAAGCCAGTTAAATAAGAGGTTATAATTGAAAATACACTTAAGCGGATTAGTCTAGTGGGATTTAATCTGGACTATCCACATTGGGGGCACCAACCAAAGGCAACTGGCTCCCTATGTGAATAAAATGAAAACAAACAGAGGCTAAAGAATTTTTCAACCGATAAGGAATGAGTGAGGGAGAGGAAAAAATAAATAAGGATGCATAAGAGGAATGTGGGAGGAAGAAGAGAGTAGGAAAAGTGGGGGAAAGTCTAAGAAACAAAATGGAATCTAGAGAAAGGAAGCTTGGAAGCTAATGAAGGGGGAAAAGGCTAGATTGTGATACAGCTCCTCCACAAGGTGAAGTTTCAACTAGCATGAACTTGTGAGCTTGCACACATGGGAACAAACGTGGATCCGACTATGTAAAGCACAATTATAAGTAGGAGATTTGAGTAGGAATATTTACTATTAGGAAGATGGATTAGCCAAATTTAGTGGTTTTCATGTTTGGATGTGCAAGTTAGTGGTTTCCTCTACATTGAACCCATAATTTGTAAGGACATAATTTTCCACTTTGATTGTTGATTTAAAATGCTATAAATTGTGATCGTTCTTTTTCCTTGCTCAATGATCATACATGTTTCTATTATATGGATCCCTAATTTGTAGCTGGATTATTATTGGATTTAGCAAGTTTTCATGCAAATTTAACCAGGCTCTATTTTGTACTGGATTTCTGGTTCATGGCGGATAGGACATGTTCATCATGCTAGACACCAATTTAATCTCCATATTTCAAAAAGGCATACCTAGGTTTTCTTCCTTGTTGTATGATCTTGTTATTAACACATTCGATTTGAGAAATTGCTAATAATTTCATTAAGACAAAGTGAAAATAGGGACTGGGTGCACCTTATTTTTCTTGCTCAGGCAAACATGGTGCACCCAATCCCAAGCATATAACTTCGGATTCAAACCAAATTGGGATAATGTAAAAATTGGGTTTTGTAGAACACATACCCAACTTCAAATGGGGAGTGATATTACTCCTTGATTCATAGCGTATGCATAATATGAGCTATTGTTCTTGCTCACCTCTTACAACTAAAATTTCAAGTGATACACCAAGTAGCCTCAGCGCGAGAGACACAAGAAAGGTGAAAGTACCTTAATCAGTTTAAATGTTAGGAGAATATGCTTTTAGAGTAGTTTATTTTGCTAAAATCCATGTATAGGATTCCATTTTGGTATCATATATAATTAAATTTCTATTGACACATGGGATGGCCATTAATATGGACAGTACTAGTTAATTGAATGGCTTATGTGACTTTACTCGTGATAGTATGGATGATCTTCTGGCATGTATCTCTAATCGTTCTTAGGATAGAAGATTGTTATTTTACATACATGTGGAGGCTTTACCATAACTCCCAAATAGAAGTTGGTGAATTTTTCAAAATTACATATATATTATCGCTTTGATCATGTTTTCTAGAATAAGGAAATTTTCGTTGCTTTCTAGAGTAAAATCAACAAAAGCTTGAAAATTCTTGAAAGTTACAGATTTTGGTATCAGTGCAGATACCATATTGGTCCCAATTAAAATCACTAAGAGTCAATATTTCAACACTTGGGAGGGTAAGTCGTAACTTAGGTAGAGATCATAGTTATAACGATTAGTAAAGAAATCTTACTAGAACATCTGTTACTTTTATATACCTCCAGGGAGACGTGGGCTGGCTGACCACCATCACTGAATGCGAAGGTAGGAAATGTGGTTAAGGGCAATGGTAGAGCCTAGGGTGACCCAGTAGATGAAGTAGTCGATCCCTTACTCCATCAGATGACTTAGAGGTTACGAGCCTCCACTAGCACATCAAGCGCAAATGGGGTAGTAGATTTAGAGGAAGTGGGATGTCCCCTAGCAAACAACCTTCTCGAGAGTTTTAGGAGGATTTCTCTAAGTTCTTTGATAGAGATGAATCAGAGGCAGTAGATACTTGGCTTTTCTATATGGAGAGGATATTTAAGGCTACAACAATGCTAGGGGATTGGTAGGTTGCAACAACCACATTTATTCTCAAAGGCAATGTAGTACAGTGGTGGCCGACTACTACAAGGAGTTTCTTTAAGGAGGTTGACATGATTACTTGGGGTGACTTTAAGGTCATCTTCATAGTTAGATTTCCCCTCCCCCCCCATCATTTAGGAGAAGATACAGCTAGACTTTATGACACTCGTGCAGGGCAGGTGAACAGTGGGACAGTATGCGGTGCAGTTCTCTCGTCTATGTAGGTTCATGCTAGATGTTTGTTCTTTAGAGTTGAGGGCAGCCTAGAAGTTTGTGCAAGCGCTAAACTTTGATCTAAAATGTCATATTTTGACGTCATAGCACGCTACTATAGCATGGGGTGTGGAGCTGGCTTCCATACTAGAGTGAGAGTTGAGGGACCTTAGTAAGGATTTGAGTAGATTTGGAGGACTTAGACTAGCTTCAAGAGAGGCCAAGAGGACGAGGTCTGCTCCTTAGAGGGTAGATGCATGGCCTATTCAACCAACGATAGGTTAGGTTGTGGGTAGAGATAGTGACAAGGAGTGTGTTAGAGATGTCGGTATCATCATCTAGGTCGACTATGTTTTGCATTAGGTCAATGTTTTACTTGTGGTCAGTAGGGCCGCAAGGCACGAGATTGTCCTAGACTAAGTACAAGGGGATAACCTCAGCAAGATAAGGGAAGAGATTAGGCACCTCTCCAAGACCAAGCACCCAGGAGTTATGGATGAGTGTTCACTCTTACTACCAACTAGGCTCACCATTCCTTCATTTTGCATAGTTTTTATTGGAAGTTAGCACAGAACTGGTGATAGTGCAGGCGTTTGTTCAGACGTATTAATCATAGGCTCTGGTGAGAAACTCAGTGCATACCTTATTGTTTTAGGAATCCCAGATTTGATATTATATGAAGTATAGACTAGTTGATTGAGCATGAAGCGATAGTCAACTGTAGTGAAAAAGCAAATGTTCTAAACATTGTGAGATGAGATTCAAGGTAGCATAGGCATAGTTGCCTATAGGCTAGGAGGGATATGAGGCAATGTCCCTTGAAGTTGCTTTGATCTTTCTTCCATATGTAAGCAATTTCTGGGATGAAAATTTTAAAAGTGAGGAAGAGTGATTAACACCTATAAATACATAATTCTGATAAGCAAATACATACATTTTCAAAAATATTGGGAATTTTTTTTTGTATTTACTAAGTGTATGTTTTAGGGGTAATGGAGAACAATTGAATGATCACACTGAGAAATTAGATTAGAATAACCTCTTGGAGTTGATTATTAAGCTAATTTGGATGTCCATAAATAAAATTTCCAAGGAAAAATAGGAATTTAAAATTCACACTTATATAGCATTAAGTGACCTTTCATAGGAAAAATATAGACTAAAATATAAATTGGTGTTAGATTGAGGAACTAGAAAGATTAATAATAGGTCAAGGTCCTATCCTAAACACCATCTCAAGCCCTTTGTAAAATTCCAATTAATTAGTAAGAAATTTAAAAATAGTTACATTGCTATCCAGGGTACTATTGCAAAGTATACCATGAACTAGATATAAATAAAGGAAATTAAATAAGAGGTTATAATTGAAATACACTTAAGTTGATTGTTCTAGTGGGATTTAATCTGGACTGTCCAAGTGGGGGACACTAGCCAAAGGCAGCTAGGTCCCCACATGTCTTTCATATCTTAAATGCATAAAAGAAACCAATAGTATAAAATGAAAACAACCATTTGCTAAAGAATTTTTCAGGCAATAATGAATGAGTGAGGGAGAGGAAAATATAAATGAGGAAGAAAAAGAGGAATTTGGGAGGAAGAAGAGAGTAGGAAAAGGAGAGGAAAGTCTAAGGAATGAAATAGAATATAGAGAAAGGAAGCCCGTATGCAAGAGAAGGAGAAAAAAGCTCGATTGTGGTGCAGCTTCTCCACGAGGTGAAGTTTCAGTTTGCATGAACTTGTGAACATGCACATGTGGGAACAAACATGGGTCCATCCGTGCAAAGCTGAACTACAAGTAGGGGATTTGAATAAGGGGGAAAGAGTGTCATATCTCTAAATGCATAATTTTGATGAGTAAATCCATTAAGTTTCACAGAAAATTTGGCATTTTCTTTTTTTACTTATTGTATGTTTTAAGGGTAATGGAGAAAACTTCAATGAGCATGTTGAGAAATTAGATTAGGATAACCTCTTAGAGTTTATCATTAAGTTAATTTGGAGGTTCAAATATGAAATTTCCAAGCAAAATGTATATAACATTAAGTGACCTTTCAAAGGAAAAAAGTAAACTAAAAAAAAAGGTGTTAGATTGAGGAACTAAAGAGATTAATAATAGGTCAAGGTCCTATCCTAAACTCCAGCTAAAACCCTTAGGAAAATTCTAATTAATTAGCAAGGAATTTTAAAATAGGTAAATTGAAATCTAGGATACATTTGCAAAATATGGCATGAATTGGATATAATTAAATATGGATTGTTAAATAAGATGTTATAATTGAAAATACACATTAAGTGGATTAGCCTAGTGGGATTTAATTTGGACTGTCCACGTCGAAGACACTAGCCAAAGGCAGCTGGCTCCCCACATGTCTTTCATTTCCCACATGCTATAATGAAGGAGTGATGGAGAGGAAAAAGATAAATAAGGAAGAAAAAGAGGAATTTGGGAGGAAGAGGAGAGTAGGAAAAGGAGGGGAAAGTCACAGGAATGAAATGGAATATAGAGAAAGGAAGCTCAAATTCCAGAGAAGGAGAAAAAAGCTAGATTGTGGTGCAGCTTCCACACAAGGTGAAGTTTCAGTTTGCATGAACATGTGACCATGCACACGTGGGACCAAACATGGGCCCAACCATTTAAATCTCAATTACAAGTAGGGGAGTTGAAAAAGGGGGAAAGAGTGTCATACCTCTAAATGCATAATTCTGATGAGTAAATCCATACCATTTGAAAAAAATTGGGCAATTTTTTTATTTACTTAGTGTCTGTTTTAAGGGCAATGGAGAAAAAATTGATTGAGCATGTTGAGAAATTAGATTAGGATAACCTCTTAGAGTTTATTATTATGTTAATTTGGATTTTCAGATATAAAATTTCCAAGGAAAAAGAGGAATTTAAAACTCACACTTACATAACATGAAGTGACCTTTCAAATGAAAAAAGTAAACTAAAAAAAAAAAATGGTGTTATATTGAGCAACTAGAGAGATTAATAATAGGTCAAGGTCCTATCTTGAACTCCACCTAAAACCATTAGGAAAATTCCAATTAATTAGCAAGAAATTTTAAAATAGGTAAATTTTTATCTAGGATACATTTGCAAATTATACCATGAACTAGATATAATTAAATATGGCTAGTTAAATAAGGGGTTATAATTGAAAATACACTTTAAGTGGATTAGTCCAGTGGGATTTAATCTAGACAGTCCATGTTGGGGACACTAGCCAAAGGCAGTTGCTCCCCACATGTCTTTCATTTCCCACATGCATAAAAGGAAAACATAATATAAAATGAAAGCAAACATCTGCTAAATAATTCTTCTGGCATTTTTTTATTTACTTAGTGTATGTTTTAAGGGAAATGGAGAAAAATTGAATGAGCATGTTGAGAAATTAAATTAGGATAACCTCTTAGAGTTTATTAATAAGCTAATTTGGATGTTCAAATATAAAATTTTAGAGGAAAAGGCGGAATTTAAGAGTCATACTTACATAACATTAAGTGACCTTTCAATGGGAAAAAGTAAACTAAAGAAAAAAATGGGTGTTAGATTGAGGAACTAGAGAGATTAATAATAGGTTGAGGTCCTATCCTAAACTTCAGCTAAAGCCCTTAGGAAAATTCCAATTAATTAGCAAGGAATATTAAAATAGGTAAATTACTATCTAGGATACATTTGCAAAATATACCATGAATGGGAAATAATTAAATATGGCTAGTTAAATAAGAGGTTATAATTGAAAATACATTTTAATTGGATTAGTCCTATGGGATTTAATCTAGACTGTCCACATCGGAGACACTAGCCAAAGGCAACTTGCTCTGCACATGCCTTTCATTTCGCACATGGATAAAAGTAAAACATTGTATAAAATGAAAACAAACATTTGCTGAAGAAATTTTCGGTCAATAATGAAGGAGTGATGGAGAGGAAAGTATAAATAAGGAAGAAAAAGAGGAATTTGGGAGGAAGAAGAGAGTAGGAAAAGGAGGAGAAAGTCAGAGGAATGAAATGGAATATAGAGAAGGAAGCATAAATTCTAGAGAAGGACAAAGAAGCTAGATTGTGGTGCAACTTCCACACAAGGTGAAGTTTCAGTTTGCATGAACATGTGAACATGCACATGTGGGACCAAACATGGGCCCAACCATTTAAAGCTCAATTACAAGTAGGGGATTTGAATAAGGGGGAAAGAGTGTCATACCTCTAAATGCATAATTCTAATGAGTAAATCCATACCGTTTCAAAAAAATTGGGCAATCTTTTTATTTACTTTGTGTATGTTTTAAGGGTAATAGAGAAAAATTGATCGAGCATGTTGAGAAATTAGATTAGGATAACCTCTTAGAGTTTATTATTATGTTAATTTGGATATTCAGATATAAAATTTCCAAGGAAAAAGAGGACTTTAAAAGTCATACCTACATAACATTAAGTCACCTTTGAAAAGAAAAAAGTAAACTAAAATAAAAAAAAAGGTGTTATATTGATCAACTAGAGAGATTAGTAATAGGTCAAGGTCCTATCTTGATCTCCACCTAAAACCATTAGTAAAATTCCAATTAATTACCAAGAAATTGTAAAATAGGTAAATTGTTATCTAGCATCCATTTGCAAAATATACAATGAACTAGATAAAATTAAATATGGCTAGTTAAATAAGAGGTTATAATTGAAAATACACTTGAAGTGGATTAGTCCAATGGCATTTAATCTAGACTATCCACGTCGGAGACACTAGCCAAAGGTAGGTGGCTCCCCACATGTCTTCCATTTCCCACATGCATAAAAGAAAAACATGGTATAAAATGGAAACAAACGTGTTAAAGAATTTTTCAGCCAATAAAAAACCAGTGAGGGACAGGAAAATACAAATAAGGAAGAAAAAGAGGAATTTCGGAGGAAGAAGTGAGTAGGAAAAGGAGAGGAAACTCTGAGGAATGAAATGGAATATAGAGAAAGGAAAGTCAAATGCTAGAGAAGGAGAAAAAAGCTGGATTGTGGTGCTGCTTCTGCAAAAGGTGAAGTTTCAGTTTACGTGAACTTGTGAACATGCATACGTGGGAACAAACATGGGTCCAACCATGCAATGCTCAATTACAGGTTATGAATTTGAATAAGGTGGAAAGAGTGTCATACCTTTAAATGCATAATTCTGATCAATAAATCCATACAATTTCAAAAAATTTGGGCATTTTTTTATTTACTTAGTGTATGTTTTAAGGGTAATGGAGAAAAATTTGATTGAGCATGTTGAGAAATTAGATTAGGATAACCTCTTAGAGTTTATTATTATGTTAATTTGGATGTTCATATATAAAATTTCCAAGGAAAAAAGGGAATTTAAAAGTCACACTTACATAACATGAAGTGACCTTTCAAAAGAAAAAAGTAAACTAAAAAAAAAAAAAAAAGGTGCTATATTGAGCAACTAGAGAGATTAATAATAGGTCAAGGTCCTATCCTAAACTTCACCTAAAACTATTAGAAAAATTCCAATTATTTAGCAAGGAATTTTAAAATAGCTTAATTGCTATATAGGATACATTTGTAAAATATACCATGAACATGATATAATTAAATATGGCTAGCTAAGTAAGAAATTATAATTGAAAATACACTTTAAGTGGATTAGTTCGATGGGATTTAATCTGGACTGTCCTCGTCAGAGACACTAGCCAAAGACAACTTGCTCCGCACATGCCTTTCATTTCCCACATGGATAAAAGTAAAACATTGTATAAAATGAAAACAAACATCTGCTGAAGAATTTTTCAGTCAATAATGAAGGAGTGATGGAGTGGAAAACATAAATAAGGAAGAAAAAGATGAATTTGGGAGGAAGAAGAGAGTAGGAAAAGGAGGGGAAAGTCAGAGGAATGAAATGGAATATAGAGAAAGGAAGCTCAAATTCTAGAGAAGGAGAAAAAAGCTAGATTGTGGTGCAGCTTCCACACAAGGTGAAGTTTTAGCTTGCATGAACATGTGAACATGCACACGTGGGACCAAACATGGGCCCAACCATTTAAAGCTCAATTACAAGTAGGGGATTAGAATAAGGGGGAAAGTGTGTCATACCTCTAAATGCATAATTCTAATGAGTAAATCCATACCATTTCTAAAAAATTAGGCAATTTATTTATTTACTTATTGTATGTTTTAAGGGTAATGGAGAAAAGTTGATTGAGCATGTTGAGAAATTAGATTAGGATAACCTATTAGAGTTTATTATTATGTTAATTTGGATGTTCAGATATAAAATTTCCAAGGAAAAAGAGGAATTTAAAACTCACACTTACATAACATTAAGTGACCTTTCAAAACAAAAAGGTCAACTAAAAAAGAAAAAAGGTGTTATATTGAGCAACTAGAGAGATTAATAATAGGTCAAGGTCCTGTCTTGAACTCCACCTAAAACCATTAGGAAAATTCCAATTAATTAGCAATGAATTTTAAAATCGGTAAATTATTATCTAGGATATATTTGCAAAATATACCATGAACTAGATATAATTAAATATGGCTAATTAAATAAGTGGTTATAATTGAAAATACACTTTAAGTGGATTAGTCCAGCCGGATTTAATCTGGACAATACATGTTGGGGGTGCTAGCCAAAGGCAGCTGGTCCCCACATGTCTTTCATTTCCCACATGCATAAAAGGAAAACATAGTATAAAATGAAAACAAACATTTGCAGAAGAATTTTTCAGGAAATAATGAACGAGTGAGGGAGAGGAAAATATAAATGAGGATTTAAAAGAGGAATTTGGGAGGAAGAAGTAAATAGGAAAAGGAGAGGAAAGTTTGAGGAATGAAATTGAATATAGAGAAAGCAAAGTCAAATGTTAAAGAAGGAGAAAAAAGATAGATTGTGGTGTAGCTTCTCCACAAGGTGAAATTTTAGTTTACATGAACTTGTGAACATGCATACGTGGGAACAAACATGGGTCCAATTGTGCAAAGCTCAATTACAAGTCGGGAATTTGAATAAGGGGGAAAGAGTGTCATACCTCTAAATGCATAATTACGATGAGTAAATCCATACAGTTTCAAAAAATTTGGGTATTTTTTTATTCACTTAGTGTATGTTTTAAGGGTAATGAAAAAAAATTTGAATGAGCATGTTGAGAAATTAGATTAGGATAACCTCTTAAAGTTTATTATTAAGTTAATTTGGATGTTTAGATCTAAAATTTTTGAGGAAAAAGACAAATTTAAAAGTCACACTTATATAACATTAAGTGATCTTGCAAAGGAAAAAATGTAAACTAAAAGAAAAAAGGTGTTAGATTAAGGAACTAGTGAGATTAATAATAGGTCAAGGTCCTATCCTAAATTCCACCTAAAACCCTTAGGAGAATTCCAATTAATTACCAAGAAATTTTAAAATAGGAAAATTGCTATTTAGGATACATTTGCGGAATATACCGTGAACTGGATATAATTAAATATGGTTAGTTAAATAAGAGATTATACTTGAAAATACACTTTAAGTGGATTAGTCTAGTGAGATTTAATCTGGACCATCCACACTGAGGACACTAGCCAAAGGTAGCTAGCTCCCCATATGTCTTTCATTTCCCACATGCATAATAGAAAAACATGGTATAAAATGAAAATAAACATCTGTTGAAGAAATTTTCAGCCAATAATGAACTAGTGAGGGAGAGGAAAATATAAATGAGGAAGAAAAAGAGGAATTTGGGAGGAAGAAGTGAGTAGGAAAGGGAGAGGAAAGTTTGAGGAATGAAATGGAATATAGAGAAAGGAAAGTCAAATGCTAGAGAAGGAAAAAAAAGCTATATTGTGGTGTAGCTTCTCCGAAAGGTGAAGTTTCAGTTTACGTGAACTTGTGAACATGCATACATGGGAACAAACATGGGTCCAACTATGCAAAGCTCAATTACAAGTCGGGAATTTGAATAAGGGGGAAAGAGTGTCATACCTCTAAATGCATAATTCTGATGAGTAAATCCATACAGTTTCAAAAAATTTGGGCATTTTTTTATTCACTTAGTGTATGTTTTAAGTGTAATGGTGAAAAATTGAATGAGCTTGTTGAGAAATTAGATTAGGATAAACTCTTAGAGTTTATTATTTAGTTAATTTAGATGTTTAGATATAAAATTTCCAAGGAAAAAGAGGAATTTAAAAGTCACACTAATATAACATTAAGTGACCTTTCTAAGGAAAAATGTAAACTAAAAAAAAAAAAGGTGTTAGATTGAGGAACTAGTGAGATTAATAATAGGTCAAGGTCCTATCCTAAACTCCACCTAAAACCCTTAGGAGAATTCCAATTAATTAGCATGGAATTTTAAAATAGGTAAATTACTATCTAGGATATATTTGCAAAATATACCATGAACTGGATATAATTAAATATGGATAGTTAAATAAAATGTTATAAATGAAAATACAGTTGATGTGGATTAGTCCAGTGGGATTTAATCTAGACCATCCATGTTGGAGACACTAGCCAAAGGTAGCTGGCTCCCCACATCTTTCATTTCCCACATGCATAAATGAAAAACATGGTATAAAATGAAAACAAACATCTATTGAAGAAATTTTCAGCCAATAATGAACGAGGGAGAGGAAAATATAAATGAGGGAGAAAAAGAGGAATTTGAGAGGAAGAAGTGAGCAGGAAAAGGAGGGGAATGTCTGAGGAATGAAATGGAATATAGAGAAAGGAAGCTCAAATGCTAGTGAAGGAGAAAAAGCTAGATTATGGTGCAGCTTCTCCACATGGTGAAGTTTCAGTTTGCATGAACTTGTGAGCTTGCACTAGTTCACCATATCTCCATACTAGGGTAATTAAGAAATGTGCATTAACTATTCATCAGGAAGGATTCAGTTATAGGCACATTGTCGTTAGTGTGGTCCACCACTAACCTGCATAAGTGGTTTGTTACAACATTTTTGGAACCTTTCTTGTCTAGAATTTCTAGGTCAAATTCTTGTAGCAGTAGCATCCAAATGATTAGCGTGGGTTTCATATCCATTTTAAAAAGAAGATACTTCAGAGCCACATGATCTAGGTATACTATGATTAATCATAAACCTTTTTCTATTTTGTTCTATTCAATGATTAGGCATTTGTCCTATAACAAGGTAGTTCACTATATCTCCGTACCTAGGTAACTAAGAAATATACATTGACAACTCATCCGAAAAGGATTCAGTTATAGGCACATTGTTGTTCGTGTGCTCCGCCACTAACATATATGTGTCTACTACAACATTTTCATAACCTTTCTTGTCCCAAATTTCTAATTCAAATTCCTATAGTAGTAGTATCCAACGAATCAGCCTAGGTGTTACATCCTTTTTAGAAAGGACATATTTAGAGTCACATGATCTGACTATACTATGATTTTAGACCCTAACAAGTAGCATCTAAACTTATTCAAGGCAACCACAACAGCCAACAACTCTTTTTCTTTGGTAAAATAGTTAAGTTGTGCATCATTAAGTATTTCGTTAGTGTAGTATATCACATGTTGGAGTTTGTTAATGTGCTACCCCAAAATAGCTCCAATAAAATCTAGCATGACCTAGAAAAGAGCAAATTTGTTTCATCATCCTTGGTGGAGGAAGGTTGGCTACTAAATTCACTTTGATCTTATCCACCTCAATACCATTATGTGATATTATGTGGCTTAGAACAAAACAATGCCACTTTGCACCATAAAATGTCACTTCTCCTAGTTTAATACCAAAATTTTCTCCTGGCAACTTGCAGTTACCAACTTCATATGATGCATGCACTCATCAAAGAAAGACCCAAATTCCAAGAATTCATCCATAAACACCGCTGGGAACCTTTCTACCATATAAAAAAATATGCTTAACATACACCTTCAGAAAGTGGCTGGAGCATTGCAAAGCCCAAAATGCATATGTCGTTAATCAAAGGTCCCAAAAGGGTAGGTGAAGGTTGTCTTCTCTTGATCCTCTTATGCTTTAGGAATCTAGTTATATTGAGAATAACCAATAAAATAATAATAATAACTATGACCGGCTAACCTCTCAAGAAATTGGTCAATAAAATGAATAGGAAAGTGGTCTTTCATCATGGCCATGTTCAATTTTCAATTATTAAAATATACTCTCCACCCAGTGGTCATGCAAGTGGGCACTAACTCATTGTCATTGTTCTTGATTACCATTACACTAGATTTCTTTTGTAGAACTTGAACGGGGTTGACCTAAGTGTAATCCTTCATGTAAGGATTTAATCTTCTTTGAGTTTCCTTGGAGGATTTACCATTTTCTTCTAGGTTGATCTAGTGCCTACACAAAGTTAGATTAATCCCCTTGATATATGCTATAGTCCATGCTAGAGCAGTCTTATGTTCCTTGAGAACATTAATCAATTTTCCTTCCTATTCTTGGTTTAAATCTAATTCTATTATTACAAGCAAGGATTCATCTTGTCTTAGATAAAAGTATTTGAGATCATTAGTCAAGGGCTTTAGGACCAAAAAATGTGGTTGCTCTATAGAGGGTAGGGGAATAGACTTTGATGAAGAGAATAGTTTGACATAAGAGCCCCATTCGGAGGTATCCATAATTGGAGCTACAATTAAAAGGTTGTTTAACTCCTCAATGGACCTGTCTAAATCAAAATCACCATTCAAGTGCATTATATAGGCCTCAAGTGGGGATGATGGTTGAATGTCTTGAATTAGACTCTTGATCAAATTCACTTCATAAGAATCATCAAGAATCATTGAGGTCTAAATGTTATTGGTCAGCATTAAAGACAATGAGTTTAACTTTCATGCTATTGGAAGATAGTTTCATCATGCCATTCCTACTGTTTATAATGGTGTTGGATGTCACCAGGAATGGATATCCAAGTATAACCAAAATTTGACTACTGGGATCAAATACAGGCCAGGTGTCTAGTACAATGAAGTTTACTAGATAATAAAACCAATCGACCTATACCAAAACATCTTCAATCAAACCACGGGGTATCTTCACAAATCTATCTGCCAATTATAGTGTGGTAGTCATTGGTTTTTGCTCACCGAGCCTTAATTACTCCTACATAGAGTATGTCAACAAATTAACTCTGACCCTTGGGTCAAGTAGTGCCCTATCAATGACATGGTCTCCAATAATGTATGAAATTGTAAGGCACCTTAGGTTTCTAAATTCGGGTGGGGCCTTGTGTTGAATTAAAGAGCTCACCTACTCGATGAGGAAAGCTTTCTTTTATACATTGAGTTTCTCTTTCTAGTGCAAAGCTCTTTCAAAAACTTGGCATAGATGAGGACATCTTTTATTGCATTAAGCAATGGAATGTTAATTTGTACATGTTTAAATACATCCATTAGTTCGCTAAAGTTTGTGGCCTTCCTAGCCTTTCTCAATAACTAAGGAAATGGGGCATTGGGTGCACAGGGTGCCTTCACTATAGGTTCTGTAGGAGATTTCTATCTTTTGTCCTTCTTCTATGGTTTAGTGACCTCATTTTCCCCTCCAATTTCCTTATGCTACCCTAGTTTGTTGTTGACTTAATGGCCACTCCTAAGGGTGGTTATAGACTTACCTTGCTCATGAGATTTATGAGTTTAAGAACTCATCCGTATCTTACATTAGCCCTTAGGGTTAAGGATGGGATAAGCGGGGAACTGGCCTTTTCCTCTATCTTGTAGTGTAGCAGACAACTGGCTTACATGCATTTCTAACTTGGCTATGGCTTGAGAGTTGACATGGGCTGAATGTTGACTATCATTTTGCAATTCGTGTAGGGCCAATTAGCATCTTCATTTTTCTTCAAAGATCATTCAATAAGGTCTTGTATATTTTCCTCAAAGGATGATTTCTTTGGCTGCTGAGGTTATTGGAAGATAGGTGACTAGTAGGTAATTGTGACTTTAGAAATGTTTTTATAAGGGTTAATAGATAGTCTTGCTTGGTAATTATTCTTTAACTAAGAAAAATTTGAATGCCTAGTCCATCTAGGATTATTGGTCTCAAAATACAAGTTGTTGCTAGGATTATGATATGTGTTTAAAGCATTCACTTGTTCTAACAAATATTCGTTTAGTGCTCTATTGGATGGACAAGTCGCAGTCATGTAGGCTAGGTTGCAATAGAGAGTACAAATATCCTATGGAGGCTTAATAGATATGGTGGCCATGAGGGATTGAGACATAGTTTGAAGTTCATCCAATCTCCCATCATACTTGTCCTTTCTTTTTAATATAGAGTTGAGCTTATATGCTAGATCTATATACACTCCAATTTCATATAGACCCCCCTTTCTTTGAAGGCTGGTTGTTTCTCTCTCTCCTATTAGAATAATCCCATTACTGGGAATTATCTACTAATGTCTGGAAAAACTCCCAGGCCTCTCTTTTATCTTTTAGCATAAGGGACCCTCCACTTGCTGCATCAACCATTTGCTTATTCTTAAATGTAAATGCCTCATAAAAGTAATGAACTTGTTGCAATTTCTCAAATCCATGATGTGGGCATTTCTACAGATGTTCGTTCCACCATTCCAGCATTCTTAATACTATTCATCATCCCTTTGTTGGAAATTTATAATTTCACTACTAAGGGCATTCCTCTTATGAACGGGGAAGTATTTTTCCAAAACTTCCTTGACAATTGGTCCCATGTGGCTTTATCCTTGAGTGAGAATGGGAATAATCTAAGCCTAATTGAGTTATCTAAAAATATTTAGAACTTAAATGTGGCACAAATATTAAGGAACTCCTTGATATTTTGGTAAGGATCCTCCCACTCTCAACCATAAAAAGTTGGTGGAAATTGCATGACTCTTGACTTTAATTCAAAGTGGTCTACATTTGTTGAAGGTAAAGTTATACAGAAAGGGGTGTTAAGTTGGAGTGGCACATAGAAATCTCTAATAGATTTGACCTCAACTTTTGCTGATGGTGCAGCTGTGGGGATAAGAATTTGGCCTCTTACACCTTACCTAAGGTTACGATCAACCTTTGGGTCAAAAGGTACTAGTTCTAAGTTCTAAGATCAACACCCTTGCATAAACTATCCTAATTCCTAACTAAATGTCCTAACTATATGCTAACTCTATGTGATTTACAATCAATCCTAATAATTACTAATCGATTAGTATTTTGATTATCTTTTGTTACTGCATAGGTGGTAGCTTCTTAGATCTAAATTTAGACAGCTCCTTTTATCCAGATTTGACTACTGCTTACTAATTAGGTTCTACTTTAAAATGGTTAATACAATCCTTGTGCCAGGAGGTGTTGAGACCTCAACAAATGCCAATAGATGGCATGAAAAATTTATTTGGATTTTATGACACCCACTATAACCACAGTGCTTATAAACCACTAGACTGACAATAAATAGTGTCCTTCTAAAAGGATCTTATGAGCTCGATACCCTAAGTCTTTTTCTACTTGATTTTAAATTAATGTTTAAGTGTTGGGATCGCAACATACATGGATGTTGATTGATTCCTAGGTGGGCTAAGGATCTGGTGATAAATGTATAATGCAGAATGAAAAACAAAATTGTGCCTACCTATATGCTACATAACAAAGGGTTAGTCACCTTAATAAATGGGATACTATAACAATAAAACCTATGCCTTGGCATTATTTGAGCTTAGGCTAGCCTTTATTAAAAGGTGAAAAAGCTAATGTTGTAGTCCTAAGTAATATATAGCATATATTGATCCATGACTCTAATCTATATGATTTATACTACCATCCACATATGCAAAATTATAATATATGCACTTTATTCTAGAAAATTAAAATATGGGTGAAGATTGCTATTGTGTATATTAAGTTAACACGCAAGCACACGAATCATTTGAAATATGGCATGTTAGTGAGGTTGATCCCACGAGGAGTTGAATGGATGTGATGCTAGTGGTCCCTACTTTAAACTATCTAACCTACACAAATTTCAAGTGATCTTTGAACTAAACTAAGAATGAAAATTAACACATGGAAATGGAAGCTATGCAAGAATTGGAAACATGCTAAAATTGAAAACTTTCATAAAAACACACTTTCCAAAAATAAAAACATTCCTAAACGAGACTTTCTAAATCTATGACACTCCCAAATTGAAAAATTTTTGAATGAAACTTTCTAAAATCATGTTTTTTTAATTTAAAATTAAAAACAATCAAACTGTCTTAATATGTAACTAATCTAACACATGGTGAACTAAACGTAACATGAATTAAACAAACTAATTGAAACATGCAAAACATGGACAACTTGTTATGGATGGAATTTGAACTTTATGCATGGATATAACTATGGAAAAATGCATGTATGAAGCATGGAAAAGGATCATAAACTCATGAATGAACTAAACTATCATGTAAAATATGAAACTATAGCAATGAAAGCTTAATCAAACAAGCAACTTCTTAAGGAAATCACCATGCGTGTAACCCAATAGATTGTGCGCATGAATTTTGAAGGTGTTTCTTTGATGCAAATTCAATAGATGAATGATGGATTTGAACATGAATGATTTATATTAAGTAGCCATGAACATAAGATTAAAATCAAGTAACATAATCATAACTTTTCACCATGAACATGGAAGTAAGAATTGCATTGTTTGAATGTTTCAAACTACAAGTTTGGTATACATCCTCCAAGAGGTTGTGTGCACCATACAAGGATCACAAAACAAGCACTTATCCTCCACTCACAATCTTGATATTCAAGGGAAACTCTTATGGCATATAAGGCAATAACCAATGGAAACTAAAGAAAAGAATGCTGGAATTCAATGGAAGCTAAAAGAGAACCAAAAGCAATGAAAGGCAAAGGGAAAAACTAGATTCAAGATGGCTTCCCTTGGCTATCACTTCATGGGAAAACCAGCCTTGAATCTTAATCTTTTAAGGTAAGGAAAAATAAAGGAAAGCAAAGCAAAAAGTAGCATGAAAAGAATTAAGATCCAACATGAGAAATATAGGAAGAGTAACTAACCTTAGAAGGATAAATCAAACCCCCAAAACCAGGCGTGGAACACTTTTGAAGATGCCACACACCTTAGGAAAACTAGCAGCTACCCAAAGGAGATCCATGGAAAACAAGTAAGAGAGAGAAGAAGAGGGCTTAGGAGGAGGATGTCTCCTTCTTATGGAGGAGGCATCTTTTTCCTAAGTGTAAAGGTTGTACCTCACTTAGATCTATGCTACAGTTTTATAGTTTCTCTCCTATATTTTCTTGGTTGCCCTAATAATAAGCTATGGTGGGGATGAAAACTTTTAACTCTGGATGGCTAGGATAGTGAGAAAGTTAGGTTTTTCAATTAGGAAACAAGGAAGTGAAGGCGACTGCCTTTTGAAGGTGGAATAGGTGGGAGATGCCACCTCTTTAGGAAGGGGCATCTCCCCCTTCAAAAGTCATTAAATACCCCACAAAACAGGAAGATGGGTGGAGTAATAAGATAAGAAAGAGATGGAGGGAATGAGGTGGAGAATTATGGTTGGTTGGGCAGTTTCCTAAGAAGTGGAGAGTGGTTGGATAGTTAGAATAGAGTTTTAGCATTGTGATAGATTTTTAGAAAGATGCAACTCTATAATAAAATTTGAAATTTGTAGTGCATCTTTGGGTGAACCGAAAATTGAGGAAAAAGTGTGAAAAACACCAAAAATAGAAGGTTCTCATCTTATTGGTCTGCATGCCATCTAATTCTAAAATATTTTCTCTTAATTATCTTCAAAATATCTCATGGATAACTCTTTGGAATCTCCTCCAATCATAGCTTTCCATTTAGTTTAGCTTGATGGCTTACATGGCTAACTTTTAAAGTACCATTGGCTAAGCTTCATTGCTGGCTTAGGAAGCTTTCTTGGCTCCACATCTTGGCTTCAACCCTTGGCTTGAGTGGCTTCTATTGTTTGGCTTGAATTCCTTAACTTGTCACCTTGTTTTATGGCTTATGTGACTAAAGTGGCTTGAATGGCTCCCATGCAAAGGTGGTGAAAATGCATGGATTACTTCATGGGTCCCATTTGGCCACCTTTAGCTCCTTTGATTGCATTCATTGCTTGCTCTAAGATGATCTTGACATTTGGCTTGATGACTTTTAAGCTTTGACTCGACCTTTTGATCTTAATCTTCAATTTCACCCTGATCAATCATGGCCATCAGATCATCATCTCTTCCTACAAAGAGTGAAAAACTCTAATCAAATCAAATCCTAAAATATGATTATTCATATACTTACATTGAATTATCCTTTGGACCTACAAAATATCAAACTTTTACTTCATTAGGTCAAAATTGCACATCTTATGAAATTTGGTCTGAATCCTAATTTACGCCTATAAGTTTAACACATGGATAACTAGTTGGATAATTTTTATGAAAAATTAAATACTTATCAATTGCTCACAGTGAGGTTTTCGATGATGATCAAGTGTGGGCCACCAGACCACACACTTGCCTTGTATTATCATATCCCATTTAAAAATAAAACAAAAGTAAAATTACAATGAGCCTCACTAGAATTTCACTCAATTCATAATCTAGGAAAGCAACAAAAACCAAATCTATATGGATAAAGCTGTGGCCCACAAGATCGCCACCACTCCTTTGCCAATTTTCATTGCACAAAAATGAAAGAGATATGGTTAATACGTGGGAAATGGCAATAAAATGCAAGAAAATGATGAAAAATCTAAACTAATGCACCCTAAGCCGAGACTAAAGGTAAATAATTTAAGGTATGATCCACTACACAAAATGTTGTGATTCCTTAAAAATAGTGCCATAAACTTGTGGCAATTTTCAAGTTAAACTCACAAGTGCATGAATCGGTTACAGTAATTCAAGTGACGGAGGTTCCTTCCACGAGGAATAGAACCATTGTGTGAGAATAGTGGTCCTTAATTTATTTTACCTAGTCAAGATATTGAGAAATGTTGTCCTAAATTAAGGAAGGAACTTAACATAAGTGCAAAACATGTACAGATGCTAAATAAATCAAGTTTGGGATCTTTCTAAATAATGCTACCAAAGTAATGGAGACTACTATGCAAAACTAAGCAACAATTAAATTACTCACCATGCAATGAATTCAAGAGACATAATTAACCAAGAAATCTAAGGGAAAACATCGAGAACCATGCACATGACCATAGGGTGGGACGCATGATTCTAGTGTGACTCGTACCTATGGAAGCTTGTAAATATGATGCAAATGTGTCTATGACAATGATAAGAGTGTGTGGACAGAATTGAATAACACTTAAAAATAACATCTAACACATGACATGCAAAATCTAATTCAAATAACGATGCTCAACACATGCAAACAATCAAATCTACCATTAATCAACAATTGAAATAAACTAACCCTAAGCCACCATGAACTAAATCTATCATCCACCGAACTCTCACAATCAACCAATTAAAACACTTAAAAACAGCTGCATATCATCTAGAGTGGTACACATGAATCCAATGAGTTTTTGGGTTGATTTGAATGCTTAATGGAATTGAAATAAAACCATGCTTGACTAATAAACTAAAGAACCAGCAGTAAACAAATAACATAAAAACAAATTTCCACAACCAATCTAGAGAAGGAGGTGTTAATCAAATTTCCATTGATCTAAAATTAAAATACAAGGATGGTATGCACCTTTCTTGAGTTGTGCGCACCATGCTTTACAATATACTTCCAATCTAAAACTTTTCTAGTTCTCTTACTCTAATGAGCATGAAAATCAAAGGGGAAATTCCATTGGAAACTAGGTAAAACATAGGGAATAATAAGGAAAGCAAGTTAAAAGAAAAAGAAAATTAAGGTTTTAAACAAACAAGAAGACAATAATGAACAAACTAATAAAGAAAAAGAGTAAACATCAAAAGAGGAATAACAACCAACCTTTAATGGTGGAACTAAGTAACTACCTTCTTCTCCATCACTAGTGACTAAGGTTTTGGCAAGCAGAGGCAGATATCCACCCACTGGAAAGACCCCACCAAATCCACTCCTCTAACTGCTAGGTAATTTCCCCCTCTCTCCCTCCCTTTTCCTTTTTCCAACATGTTTCCCCAGATCCATGTCGAATCTACTCTCATCGGCCAACAGATCACTGATGAAAATAGATCTAATGGATCTAAGATGGTGCCCACTCAAGGACAGCTCAAATGAGTGGCCTGAGCTATTTGATGAGTTCATGGGACCTAAAACCCTAGAAACCCCAAAAAACAGTGGATTTTAGAAGCATCCTAGACATTGATTAGTGAGTGGAAAGATTTGATGGTCCAGATCAAATTGTCTCATCCATGTTAGCTGGATTAGGTGACCAAGATGCTTCTCGATGATGAGCGGAGGAGATGCATCAGTTTGACACATTTCCTTGCATGCAATGGGTGCAGGTGCAGTCATGGATCGAACGGGACACAGTGACATCCTAGGAATTGAGACATAGTTCGGTGAGTTAGGGATGCCAAGATGCACTAGTGCGCTCTGAAAGGCATGTCCTAATCTAGTGCATCTTGGTAACCTCGTTTTGACCCAAAATATAAATCTAGACCATTTAAAAAGATTTGAAACACAATATCTATAATTCAAAAGGCTATACAAGCCCGATTTATGATTAGAAAGGTCCATTGGATTTTTCTTAATGGCATGGACCTAATTATATAATAAAATTTAGGATTAGAGAACAATTTTAACATATCATAACCTAGAATCTAAAAAAATCTCATAGATCTATAAAATTGAAGATGATCAGACCACAAGAAGTGATCAATCATAATTAGATCCAACCATCCATCATCATCTAGCACATGATCCACCACCTAATGTCTAATTTGTGATTAAATCAATGAACTCCCACATGATCCAATTGTCAATCGGCCATTAGATGTTAGATCTACACCTAATCCATCCTTTTAAGATTATCTAACTTGTGACTACTACCTAACACCGTGTTCAGCTGCCAATTTGAGCTTCCATTTAGATTTGACCACGGACCTAGCACTTAATATAAGCTATTCAATCTTAAATTTTTTATCAATGGCGATCAAACCTGATTAGGCCATATTAGACACAACATCATATATGGATTTAACAATCAAAGGTAAGACTACTACTAAGTCTTATTTAAATTAATTTAATTTAATTTTTGTCTTAGTTCTGCCTAATAAATTATAAAAAATTTAGAAAATAAAGAAGATTAGAATGGATTAAACGTGAGGAAGAACAATTAGACTATTCATATTATTTATTAGATTCACAATTAAATTGTTTTATGACCTTAGATTCGAAGATTTGATATCATGATGACTTGGAACTATTGATCTGACTAATCACTATTTAATCTGACTCTTAGATCAAGAGATCAAACATTGAAATATGAAATAAACTATCTATAAATCATAGATTAATATGAATGGAGGACAATTACATGATCTAGACCAATCAAAGGTAAGACTACAACTGAGTCTTATTTAAATTAATTAAATTTCATTTTTATCTTAGTTCTGCCTAATAAATTATAAAAAAATTTAGAAAATAAACAAGATTAGAATGGATTAAACCTGAGGAAGAAAAATTGGACTATTCATATTATTTATTAGATTCACAGTTAAATTGTTTTATGACCTTAGATTCAAAGATTTGGTATCATGATGATTTGGAACTATTGATCTGACTAATCACTATTTAATCTGACTCTCAGATCAATAGATCAAACATTGAAATATGAAATAAACTATCTATAAGTCATATATTAATATGAATGGAGGACAATTACATGATCTAGACCATTGATCTTTAATCAACATATAAGATTTGATATTATGACTAAAACAAAGAGGAATACCAATGATCAGAAAGTGGTAAAGGCATGATCACCATGTTAATGGTGATCAAAGACTAAATAAGTCACAATCAAGAAATCATAAGCAAGATAAATGATGTTGTAATGTACATGCATTGACTGATATGAACTATCTTATTGAGTATGAACATGTTAGTGGATGTGAGAGGCTGAATTTGACAGGTACTATAAGGAATTTGACTAGAACATAGTTGATAGAAGATTTTGATGATAATGTGCTTGAGGATATTTGATCTGTAATGGTAGATTGATCATGGAATCCAAATGCGAATAAGGAATGAGCTTATAAGGTAGAGAAGTATAGTGTGGAGGTGATATAAAAATTTTAATGGATTCCTTGACATATTGCAAGGATTCAATAAAAATAAAAACATTTGAGGATTTAAATATTGTTATTAGATGAGTCTAATGCTATTTGGAAGCATCTAATTCATAACATCTAACCAAAAGTGTAGACATAGTGTCCATTATGTGCAATAAATTGAATTGAGACAATGATCTATGTGAACAAAAAAGGAAGAATTCCACTACTAGGAAACATGAGATGTAAGTATTCATATTCAGTGGATTTTGAATGGTTGAAGTAAGAAGATCATAAATTTGATGTAGTTAAGGAAGGTAGACAATAAGTATCTTGAATTGTTTTGGAAAATTAAGAAATGGGAGGAACCAACCATTGCATTAATACTTATGCTACCTCATGATAATTGAGGTCTAATGATTATCATCGATGTCTTTGATAAATTATTAAAGAGTGTGCATATATAGGATAAGAAAAGAGAAAACATGCTTCCAAGAAGTGAAAAGAAGTGGCTTGATATAGGCAAAGTGATAATGAGCTAAAGCACTCATTGCGAACCTAGCAATGACATCCATCATCAAAAGTACTTTAGATATAGATAGATAATGATTGAGACACAAACATTGGTTGAGGAATCAAATCTCATGTGGTAGGTACAGTTGGAAGTCGAAGTTGGAGACCATGTGTTCTTCAAGATTTCTCTAACTAATGGTGTTAGGAGGTTTGGTATGAAGGAAAAACACAGTCCTTGATTTATTGGTCCATTCAAAGTTCTAGATAAAATTGGGTTAACTACATACAAACTAGCCTTGCCACCATAGTTATTGGAAGTTCATATTTTTTTTCACATATCTATGCTCTAAAAAAATGTACCTGCATCACACATATGTACTTGAGTGAGTGCCAGTCGAGTTACAGCCAAACTTGACTTTGAGCACAAAACTAGTTCAAATTCTAAATAAGAAGGTCAAGAAGTAGCAAAGCAAAGAAATTTCACTAGTTAAAGACTTATGGAGAACTACGTATAGTGAGTAGTAAATTTCAAAAATTTGAGGACAAAATTCTTTGTAGGATAATGATGTAACTACCTGAATTTCTAAGTCCTATTTTATTTAAAAAATTGGATTTGAATAGAAGGAAGAAAGTTTTATAGTTTTTGAATCTTAGAAGTGAGATTTCATAGAAATCAAATTTGGTGGAAATACCCTCATAATTGGATTCTACTTGAAAATGGAGTTCGGATGAGAATGTTACATAACTTTTAAGTATAAGGGCATTTTAATAATTTTTTAAGTTACCGATTTAACTAAAATTTTAAAACTGAGAGGATCTAAAATGCAAATGGTCATTTTGATAATAACACCCCTTGTCTCTGTCTATTGCACCAGGGAAAAAGGTAGAAGATAGCATTGCTCCCCCCTTCTCACCTGTCTCTGTCTTCTGTGCCAGGGAAAAGGATTAGCTTTATCACCTTCACCGGCATTAAATACATTTGCCCCTTCCCCCATTGCACTCTCTTCTCTCCCTAGACTCCTTTCCCTCTTTCTTTTCTTCTCCTTTTCCTCTGACTATCTTCTTCTCCATCACCAGTGACTAGGGTTTCAGTAGGCACTGGCAAATGTGCACACATAGGAAAAAACCCACAAAATTCACTCCTCTGGATACTAGGAATGTCCTCATCACTCTCCCTCCTTTTCCTTTTTTCCAACATGTTTCCCCAGATCTGTGCCAGATCTACTCTCACAGACTAGTAGATCATCGGTGAAAATAGACTCGGTGGATCTGAGATGGTGCCCACTCAAGGACAACTCATATGGGAGATCTGAGGTGTCTGATAAGTTCCTTGGACCCCAAAAAGAGTATATTTTAGAAGCATCCTAGGCATTGATTGGTGATAAAAAAGATTTGATGGTCCAGCTTGGATCGTCTCATCCTAGCTGGCCAGATTAGGCAACCAAGATGCTTCCCAGAGATGAGCAACAGAGAGACATCAGCACAATGCGTCTCCATGCACGTGACGCATGCGGGCATGATCATTATTTGACTGGGATGTAGTTGCGCCCTAGGAACCAAGATGCAGCGCAGTGCATAAGAGTTGCCAAGATGCACCAGCATGTTTTGGAAGGCATGTCCTATTTCGGTGCATCTCGATAAACTTGTTTTGAGGATTTTTATCTAAAATTTAAATCTAAACCATTTAAAAAGATTTAAAACACAAAATCTCTAATTCAGAGGCTATAAAAATTTGATTTACGATAAAAAAAGTTCATTGGATTTGTCTTGACAACATAGACTTAATTATACAATAAAATTTAAGATTAAAGAACAATTTTAAATGATCATAACCTAGATACTACAAAATCTCATAGATCTATATGATCATACCCCAAGAAGTGGTCAATTAGAATTAGATCCAACCATCCATCATCATCTATCACATGATCCATCATCTAATGTCCAATTTGTAATCAAATTAATGAACTCTCACAGGATCCAACCATCAAGTGGCCACTAGATGTTAGGTCAACACCTAATCCATCTTTTTAAGATGATCTACTACCTAACACCTTGATCAGCTGACGATTTGAGCTTCCATTTAGATTTGATCATAGACCTAGCACATGATATGAGGTTTGGTATGAAGGAAAAGCTCAGTCCTTGATTTATTGGTCCATTCAAAGTTGTGGATAGAATTAGGTTAACTACATACAGACTAGCCTTGCCACCACAGTTATTGGAAGTTCATATTGTTTTTTACTTATCCATGTTGTGAAAAAATGTACCTGCATCACACATATGTACTTGAGCACATGCTAGTCGAGTTACAACCAGACTTGACTTTGGGAACAAAACCAGTTCAAATTCTAGATAAGAAGGTCAAGAAGTTGCAAAGCAAAGAAATTTCACTAGTTAAAGTCCTATGGAGAACTACACTCAGCGAGTAGTAAATTGCAAAATTTTGAGGACAAAATTCTTTGTAGGGTAATGATGTAACTACCTGAATTTCTAAGTCCTATTTTATTTTAAAAATTGGATTTGAATAGAAGGATGAAAGTTTTATAGTTTTTGAATCTTAGAAGTGAGATTTCATAGAAACCAAATTTGGTGGAAATACACTCATAATTGGATTCTACTTGAAAATGAAGTTCAGATGAGAATGTTACATAACTTTTAAGTATAATTGCATTTTGATAATATTTTAAGTTACCCATTTAACCAATTTTTTAAAACTGAAAGGATCTGAAATGCAGAGGATCATTTTGATAATGACACCCCCTGTCTATGTCTATTGCACCAGGGAAAAAGGTAGATGATCGCCCTGCTCCCCCCTTCTCGCCTGTCTATGTCTTGTGTGGCAGGGAAAAGGATCAAGTATATCGCCTTCACTGGCATTAAATACATCGGCCCCTTCCCACATTGCACTCTCTTCTCTCCCTAGACTCCTTTCCCTCTTTCTTTTCTTCTCCTTTTCCTCTGACTATCTTCTTCTCCATCACCAGTGACTAGGGTTTCAGTAGGCACTGGAAAATCTGCACACATAGCGTAAAACCCGCAAAATTCATTCCTCTAGATATTAGGAATTTCCTCCTCACTCTCCCTCCTTTTCCCTTTTTCCAACATGTTTCCCCAGATCCATGCCGGATCTACTCTAACCGACCAGTAGATCATTGGTGAAAATAGATTCGGTGGATTTGAGATGGTGCCCACTCAAGGACAGCTCATATGGGAGATCTGAGGTGTCTGATAAGTTCCTTGGACCCCAAAAATAGTATATTTTAGAAGCATCCTAGGCATTGATCGGTGATCGAGAAGATTTGATGGTCCAGATTGGACCGTCTTATCCTAGTCGGTTAGATTAGGAAACCAAGATGCTTCCCAGAGATGAGCAACAGACAGACATCAGCGCAATGCATCTCCATGCATGCGACGCATGCAGGCACGGTTGTTATTTAACTGGGATGTAGCTGCATCCTAGGAACCGAGATGCAGCTCGGTGGATTATAGTCTCCAAGATGCAACAGCATGTTTTGGAAGGCATGTCCTATTTCGGTGCATCTCAATAACCTTGTTTTGATGCATTTTTTTCTAAAATTTAAATCTAGAGCATTTAAAAAGATTTAAAACAAAAAATCTCTAATTCAGAAGGGTACACAAATTTGATTTGCTATAAAAAAGTCCATTGGATTTGTCTTGACAACATAGACTTAATTATACAATAAAATTTAAGATTAAAGAACAATTTTAAATGATCATAACCTAGATACTACAAAATCTCATAGATCTATATGATCAGACCCTAAGAAGTGATCAATCAGAATTAGATCCAACCATTCATCATCATCTATCACATGATCCATCATCTAATGTCCGACTTATAATCAAATTAATGAACTCTCACATGTTCCGGCCATCAATTGGCCACTAGATGTTAGGTCAACACCTAATCCATCCTTTTAAGATGATCTACTACCCAACACCTTGATCAGTTGACGATTTGAGCTTCCATTTAGATTTGATCATAGATCTAGCACTTGATATGAGGTTTGGTATGAAGGAAAAACCCAGTCCTTGATTTATTGGTCCATTCAAAGTTCTAGATAGAATTGGATTAACTACATATAGACTAGCCTTGCCACCACAGTTACTGGAAGTTAATACTGTTTTTCACATATCCATGTTGTGAAAAAATGTACCTGCATCACACATATGTACTGGAGAGAGTGCCAGTCGAGTTACTACCGGACTTGACTTTGGAAACAAAACCAGTTCAAATTCTAGATAAGAAGGTCAAGAAGTTGCAAAGCAAAGAAATTTCACTAGTTAAAGTCCTATGGAGAACTACACTCAGTGAGTAGTAAATTGCAAAATTTTGAGGACAAAATCCTTTGTAGGGTAATGATGTAACTACCTGAATTTCTAAGTCCTATTTTATTTTAAAAATTGGATTTGAATAGAAGGATGAAAGTCTTATAGTTTTTGAATCTTAGAAGTGAGATTTCATAGAAATCAAATTTGGTGGAAGTACCCTCATAATTGGATTCTACTTGAAAATAGAGTTCAGATGAGAATGTTACATAACTTTTAGGTATATGGGCATTTTAATAATTTTTTAAGTTACCCATTTAACCAAAATTTTAAAACTGAAAGGATCTGAAATGCAGAGGGTCATTTTGATAATGACACCCCATATCTATGTCTATTGCACTAGCTAGAAAGGTAGATGATCGCACTGCTCCCCCCTTCTCGCCTGTCTGTGTCTTGTGTGCCAGGGAAAAGGATCAGCTATATCGCCTTCACCTGCATTAAATACACCGCTCCCCTCCCCCATTGCACTCTCTTCTCTCCGCAGACTCCTTTCCCTCTTCCTTTACTTGTCCTTTTCCTCCAACTACCTTCTTCTCCATCACCAGTGACTAGGGTTTCAGTAGGCACTAGCAAATCTGCACACATAGGAAAAAACCCACAAAATTCATTCCTCTGGATACTAGGAATGTCCCCCTCACTCTTCCTCCTTTCCCCTTTTTCCAACATGTTTCCCTAGATCCACACCAGATCTACTCTAACCGACCAGTAGATCATCGGTGAAAATAGATTCGGTGGATTTGAGATGGTGCCCACTCAAGGACAGCTCATATGGGAGATCTGAGGTGTCTGATAAGTTCCTTGGACCCCAAAAATAGTATATTTTAGAAGCATCCTAGGCATTGATCGGTGATCGAAAAGATTTGATGGTCCAGATTGGACTGTCTCATCCTAGTCGGTCGGATTAGGCAACCAAGATGATTCCCGAAGATGAGCAACAGAGAGACATCAGTGCAATGCGTCTCCGTGCACGCGACGCGTGCGGGCACGATCGTTATTTAACTGGAATGTAGCTACGTCCTAGGAACCGAGATGCAACGTAGTGCATTATAGTTGTCAGGATGCACCAGCATGTTTTGGAAGGCACGTCCTATTTCGGTGCATCTCGATAACCTTGTTTTGATGCATTTTTATCTAAAATTTAAATCTAGACCATTTAAAAAGGTTTAAAACACAAAATCTCTAATTCAGAAAGCTATACAAATTTGATTTACGATAAAAAAAAATCCATTGGATTTGTCTTGACAACATAGACATAATTATACAATAAAATTTAAGATTAAAGAACAATTTTAAACGATCATAACCTAGATACTACAAAATCTCATAGATCTATATGATCAGACCCCAAGAAGTGGTCAATCAGAATTAGATCCAACCATCCATTACCATCTATCACATGATCCATCATCTAATGTCCGATTTGTAATCAAATGAATGAACTCTCACATGATCCAACCATCAATTGGCCGCTAGATGTTAGGTCAACACCTAATCCATCCTTTTAAGATGATCTAAGGAAGAATAATTGGGCTATTCATATTATTTATTAGATTAATAGTTAGATTATTCTAATGACCTTAGATTTGAAGATTTGATATCAGTATAACTTGGAACTACTGATCTAACTAATTACTATTTAATCTGACTCTTGAATCATTAGATCAAACATTGAGAGATGAAATAAACTATCTATAAGTCATAGATTAATAGGAATGGAGGACAATTACATGAAAACAAAGAGGAATACCAATGACCAGAAAGTGGTAAAGGCATGATCACTATGTTAATGGTGATCAAAGACTAAATAAGTCACAATCAAGAAATCATAAGTAAGATAAATGATGTCGTAATGTACTTGCATTGACAAATATGTTGACTGATATGAACTATGCCTATTGAGCATTCTGATGATTGGGATAATCATGTTTGAGGTAGGTAGTTTTAACATCTATTTACCATTATGACTTTTACTATGTCATCAGCTTTACTAAGATATGTAGATTTTAAATAATCAAATTATTTGACTATCGTGTTTTCTATTTAAGACTACTTGACTATTATGAAACCTTTATCTCATCATGTTACATTGTTTTAGCTTTTAAAGAATGCAATATTTGCAAATGAGACATGTAAATTATATGTGTGTGTGTGTACCTTCATAACCATGATGCATACTTTTATATGGAAAATGAAAATGATGTTGCTCATTTTATTACACATAGTTGTATGTTTTTGAAAGAAATGATTATACTTGAAATTGCATCAATCCCATGTTTTGAGATGAGTTAAAGAAATGCATGATTTTGCATGGTATATATGTTATATGATTAAATGACATTTGTATCCAAGAAATGGCGTAGGAGAGTCAACATCGCTTGTATCCAAGAAACCAAGTGGAAAGGGGCTAAAGCTAGAGAAATAGATGGGTATAAATTATGGTACGTAGGAAAGGAAAATAATAGAAATGGCGTAGGAATAATAGTGGATAAGGAATTAAAGGATAAAGTTGTGGACGTTAAAAGAATCAGTGATAGAATAATAATAATAAAAATGATTCTAGGAGAGCAGATTATAAATATTATAAGTGCATATGCACCACAAGTAGGGCTACAAGATATAATTAAGAGACAGTTTTGGGAAGATAAAGAGGGAGTCATGCAAGAAATTCCCAACACTGAGGGAATATTTATAGGAGCAGACTTAAATGGCCATGTAGGAAAAGATAAGGAAGGATATGATAGAATACACGGAGGGTATGGTATAGGTGAACGAAACGAGATGGGGGAGAATATCCTCGATTTTGCTTTGTCATATAACCTATCCATTGCAAATACACTCTTTAAGAAGAGGGATGAACACTTAATAACCTTTAAAAGTGGACTTCATAAAAGCCAAATAGACTTTTTTCTACTTAGGAATAATGAACGATCTATATGTAAGGATTGTAAGGTGATACCCGGTGAGAGTTTAACCTCACAACATAGGTTAATGGTTATGGATATTCATATCAAAAGATGGAGTAAAAGAACTGAACTTAATACACATCTAAAAACTAAGTGGTGGAACTTAAAAGGAGAGAAAATAACCTCATTGAAAAATAAGTTGATGGTAGAAGGAAATTGGAATTATGAAACAGTAAATACCATGTGGACTAATATGGCTGAGTCCATTAAGAAAGTGGCAAAAGATGTCTTAGGAGTATCTAAAGGTAAAAGGCTATTAACAAAGGAAACATGGTGGTGGAATGAAACAGTGCAAAAAGCTATTAAAGAAAAACGAATGCATTTTAAAGCATGGCAGAAGATTAGAAATAATGAAAACTATGAACAATATAAGAATGCTAAAAACGTTGCTAAGAGAATAGTAAGTGAGGCTAAACTTAAAGCATATGATGAGCTCTATAATAGACTAGGAAGAAGAGAAGGTGAGAAAGATGTGTTTAAACTTGCAAAGGTAAGAGAACAGAAGAGTAAGGACTTAGAGCATGTTAGGTGCATTAGAAGCAATGATCAAAGGGTATTAGTCAAAGACGCTGAGATCAAACAAAGGTGGGAAATCTACTTCCAAAAATTGCTAAATGACAATGGCCCTGAGAATAGAGGAATTGAAAATACTATAAATCTAAATAACACTGGATATTATAGATATGAACGTAGGATTAAAATGCTTGAAGTAAAAGAGGCCTTGAGAAAGATGAAATCAGGAAAGGCCATGGGGCCTGATGGTATACCAATAGAGGTTTGGAAGCATATGGGAGATATTGGGGTAGTTTGGTTGACCAAGTTGTTTAACAAGATTATAAAATCAAAGAAAATGCCTGATGAGTGGAGGAAAAGCTCTATTGTACCAATCTATAAGAATAAAGGAGACATTCAGAGCTGCACTAATTATCGAGGGATCAAACTTATGAGCCACACCATGAAACTTTTTGAAAGAGTCATTGAGAAGAGGCTACGACATGAAACAAGTGTATCGGAGAATCAGTTTGGTTTCATGCCAGGGAGGTCTACCATGGAAGCTATTTTCTTACTAAGACAATTAGTAGAGAAATATAGGGAGAGGAGAAAAGACCTACACATGGTCTTTATTGACTTAGAGAAGGCTTATGATAGAGTCCCTAGAGAGTTAATATGGAGGGTGTTAGGTGTTAAAGGGGTTTCTCAGGGGTATATAGACATAATTAAAGATATGTATGAGGGAGCAGTAACAAATGTTAAGACCACTAGTGGCGTGGTAGTGATTTTCTGTCACCTTGTCGGATTGCACCAAGGATCGGCATTAAGTCCATACCTTTTCACATTAGTTATGGATGAGTTAACAAAACATCTGCATGAGGAGATTCCCTGGTGCATGCTATTTGCGAGACGATATAGTCCTACTTGATGAGACAAGGGAGGGTGTCAACATAAAGCTAGAGCTATGGAGAGAAGCGAGAATCGAAAGGATTTAAAATTAGCTGAACTAAGACAGAATATATGGAATGTAATTTTAGCAAGGAGAGTAGGAGTGGAGCACCAGTCAAGATTGATAACCAAGAGGTCCCCATGAGAGACCACTTCCGATACTTAGGATCATTGATCCATGAGAGTGGAGAGATTGAGAGGGAGGTTACCCGAGAGAATCCAAGCGGGTTGGAACAAATGGAGATGTGCATCGGGGTTTTATGTGATCGGCGGGTGCCACTCAAACTAAAGGGAAAATTCTATAGGATGGCTATAAGGCCGGCCATGCTCTATGGATCGAGTGTTGGGCGGTTAAGGAACATCATACTCATAGGTGAGTGTTGCGAAATGAGGATGTTGAGATGGATGAGTGGTAAGACAAGAAAGGATAGAATTAGAAATGAAAATATTAGAAGAAATTTAGGGATAGCACCAATAGGTAACAAGATGAGGGAGATTAGACTTAGATGGTTTGGACATGTTCAAAGGAGGCCAACAACGGCACCAGTTAGAAGGAGTGAGGCAATACAAGTTGAAGGTTCTAAAAGGGCAAGGGGAAGGCCCAAAAGAACGTGGATAGAAGTGGTGAGGAAAGATTTAAAAACTTTGGGACTAAATGAAGCCATGGTATTTAATAGAGTGGAATGGAGGAATAAGATTCATGTGGCCGACCCCTAATTGGGATAAGGTCTTGATGATGATGATGATGATGATTAAATGACATTTGTATTGAGATATTTGTTTGTTCAAGATAATGAACTTGGTGAGCACTATGCTAAGAGGCTTGTCAGGGTGCATATGTGCATGTGATGATGATGTTGTTGGTTTGTGATTGCCAACGTTCGTGGTTTGGCCAATTACTACTTTAATATTTTGAAGATTTCTGCCATTTGATTTATCAAGTTAGATGATGGATCATTCACATAATTTACAAGTTTCGCATTCAAGTGATTTTGTGATATATTATATACTACAATTTATGTGTGATTACCATGTATAACCAATCATTTGAAAAATATACATTTAAAGTCATGCATATTTTACATTGATATTATTTGAAATGTTTCATCATAAATTTGTCAAATGAATTTACATGCATTTTCATCTACATTTCGTATCTCTGCTCTAATCATTATATTGTTTAGAATTACACGAAAGATGATTTGAAATATTGTTTAGAATTGGATTTCAAAATTGGTATAATAGATGTGAGACTAGCTACACAAGTGCAAGCTTACTGAGATATTGGAAATTGTTAACGATATCTTCGGTCTTGAAAGAATTTGACTAGAGGCAGAGCAAATATAGGTGGATGCAAATATGGATGAAGACAATAGCATACTATGATTAATGTAAGTATATGACTTCTCATTTTTGGACATGTATATGTAGTTATTATAGTTGGACTATGAGCTATGATTGGCTAGATTTGGGATGCATATATTTTGGTTTTAGTTTTATCAAAAAAATTCCCTGGTTATTTTGTTTTGTTGAAAGTAAATGACACTTGGGGTTTTCAAAACGAATTTAAAATAAAAGATTCTTCTGCTACATTGCATTGTTTTTATAAAACTATTTTCAAATAGGGATTGATCCTGCATCAAGAATTATTTTTGCATTTAAAAACTTATATGGAAACTTGGCTCGTCACAAACTAGGAACTTGAACTAGCTTAGGCATGAAACACTTGGGGAAGAGCAACTTAAGGAAGAATATGTAATGCACCTTCAAGGAAGAATGGCTGCCCCCAATGTTAAAATCATGGAAGTCTTCAAAGGAAGGAGGGAGGCATTAAGGAGAGGAGAAAAGAAGGTAGTAATGCCTCCTCTTTTGCAGTGGATGTTATGTTCCTTCAAAACACTAATCTTTAAACTCTTTTTCTTTTTTCAGAGGTCTATATATAACATTTTTTGGAGATCTTCTTAAGGGAAATGTAGGGTGGGGATTAGATGAGAAGGACAATGGATGGATAGGATTGGAATATGGGTAGTTGCCCAAGGTTTTTTTAAAAAGGAAACATGGTAAGAGAATTAGTGGTAGGTGCCAACTTTTTAGGATGGGATCTCACCTCTCTTTCATGCATGTTTTTTCCTTAAAAATAGGATGAGTGGCAGGTGGGATAGGTGAGGTAAAGGAGAGGGATGTGATGGAAAGAGTCATAGATAGGTGGATTAGAAAGTGGTATAGATGGCATGGAGGAATTAGATCTTAAAGAACAGAATGGTAAGGGGAGCTCCTACCTTTTAGGAACTAGGCATGGAGCTCGTTTCCTTGGAGTTTCACATGGAATTAAGATGAGGCAAAAGAAAGAAAATGTGGGAAAGATTTGGATGGGAAAGACAAAATAAGTTAAGGGATGAGGTTGAAGTGGAAGGGTGGCAACAAGGGATTAGTCCAACCATTGGTGGAAGGGGCCATTCTCCTAGGAAAGAGGCATCTCCCCTTTGGTTTTCACATGAAATTCCTATTGAAGTGAGAGAGATATGGAAATAAAAGATAGGGATAGTGGAATACCTTCAATAAAGAATGGATGGTGAGGATAAGGTGATGAGGTAAAGTGAGGTGGTTTCCTACGAAGGTGAGAATTGGTTGGATAGGTTAGGTGGCACATTAAGGTTGGTTGGCTAAATGAAATTGGAGTTGTGGAAGGTGGGAGAGTTTTAAAGAGGTAGGACTCTTATGTGGAAAGTGAATTTGTAGTGCTCCTTTATGGTGAGGTGGATGGAGAGAAAAAAGTGAGAAAATAATGAAAAATAACAAAAATGGATTAGCATCTTCCTATTGGTCCACATACTACCTTATCCAAGTGGATTTTTCCTCAATTATCTTCAAAATAAAACCTAAAAATCTCAAGTATATTTCTTTGGATTTTCCTCTAATCATGGCTTAAGTGGCTTGATGGCTTGTTTTGAGAGCTCATTTGGCCTGGCTTTGTGGGTGGCTTTAGGGTCTCTTTTTGGCTTGGCTTGGTGGCTCAACCTCGTGGATTTGATGGCCAGCTAGGCTCTGTAGCTTGTCCTCTTCTTCATCACTTGCATATGGGTAGGTGGCTTGAGTGAATCTCATGCAAACGTGGTGGATTTTGTATGGCTTGTGCATGGGCATTTAGCTACCTTTGGCTTCTCGAATTTCATATTTTGCATGCCCTGAAGGTAATCTTAATCCTCGGTCAAATGTTGGATTTATAATATTTGAGCCTTGAGTCAATCTTTCGATCTTAATCTTCAATTTTCATCTCACTCGATCTCAACTATTGGATCACCATCTCACTTCCTGCAAATATATGAAAAAGTCTAATTAAATCTTTAAAAAAAATATGATTATTCACATGCTTACCCTGGATTAGCATCTCTGAACCGAGAAAATATCAATTTTTTAATCTTTTATGTTAAAAATGCATGTGATTATAATTTTTGGTTGAAAATTTCTAATTTACCCCTGTAAGTTATAATACATGGGTAATTTATTGGGTTGTTTTAGTACAAAATTAGACACTTATTACAGATGTTCAATTTGAATTTTATAATCTCTCACCCATCTGAGAGTGGTGTGACCTAAATACCAGGAGACTAGATCCTAATGAAATAGTTTGATAATAGCACTTTGATCATGTGCTATCATGTATTAATAAGATGTAATGATATATAACATTTTATATGTAATAAAAGGATGATAAATGAGGATTTATTAAAAATTACTTGATTTCCTTGTTCATATATATGTTTATATGCATATATATAGGATGTGTGAATCAACACTAAAATATATGAATAATGGTGTCATTATAAGTAAGAGATTTTAAAGTAAAAATATATATGTATTTATGTAAATACTTTTATAGTTAGAAAAAATGACTTGAAAATGATTTTTCAAAGTTAGAGAATAAAAAATGACTTCACAAAATAATTTTAAAGTTGTTTTATTTTTATTATCAAACTTTAAAGTAAGGTTTTTAAAGTCAATTTTTTTCAAACTTTAAAAGTTGAGAAAACCAACTTTAAAAATATTTTTAAAGTTAATTTTTTAGGGTTCAGGGTAATGTAAAAAAAATTACTTCAAAATTAGTTTTAAAGTCATTTTTTAAATTAAAAGAAAAAAAAACTTCTACATTCGTCCCTCTATTTTCCCTTCTGCCTCTATCATTTGCAATTGCCTGCATAGTCTCTATAAACTAGTGTCCTGCCTATTGAAAAGTTCATGCACCATTGCCAGTGTAATGTAACAATCCACCCTCTTTCTCTTTCTATCATCTATAGTCAGTGACTAGCTCTTCCCTCTCTCTCTCTGCCTTGGGTAGTCGATGGCTGACCCTAACCGACCGTGTGAATATCCCTCTTGCTCTCTCTGCTCTATGTGGTCATCAGTCAACCTTGACCAACTATGCTCATATCCTCTCCACCATCCCTCTCTCTCTAGCGTGGTAGCTGACTTGCTCCAACCGACCATGTGAACTTCCCTTCCCATCTCTCTCTCTCTCTCTCTCTCTCTCTCTCTCTCTCTCTCTCTCTCTCTCTCTCTCTCTCTCTCTCTCTCTCTCTCTCTCTCTCTCTCTCTCATAGACAGTTGATGATCGGGCTTAATAGCCCATGCGAGCATCCCCTTTCCTCTCCACCTCCCCTTTTCTCTCTCTTTCTATCCTTCCTCTATGGTTGCCAGCCAGGCCTTGCACATGTCACGTTCCCCATAGTCTCTGTCCTAGTCAATCGTCAGCAATTGTTTATGACCTGCCTCCTTCTTCTTGTCTGAATTAGTCTTCATTTTTTATGCTTTTTTAGATTTGATTGATCTCACAGAGAATGTTTGAAATGATTCTTTCCATTTGTTACATTGCTTAAGCTTTGTTATTTGTTTATGTGATTTTTGTAATGGTGGTGTAGGAGATTTAGGCTCTCACAAAGAATGTTTGAAATGATTCTTTCTATTTGTTCTATTGTTTTAACTTTGTTATTTGTTTCTATAATTCTTATAATGGTAGGTTTAGAGGATTTTGGTTGAAGATATGTTACTATCTCGATCAATATTGCAGAGAATGTTTGAAATGATTCTTCTTATTTGTTCTATTGTTTTAGCTTCATTATTTGTTTCTACTATTCTTATAATGGTAGGTGTAGGGGATTTGACATACTAATTCATAGGAATTAGAAAGTTTCCTTAATTGCTACAAAATGACAATAGGAGGGTGAGTGGAATGAGTGCAAAGAAAGATAGAAAATCTAACTAAGCTAAACATGAGATTAAAAATAGAAAGTACCATGCTTTTAATTTAGAGAAGTTCTAAATCTAAGAATCGATCATGCATTTAGTTCCTAAAGTGTTCTAAGATGTATGTAAAGAAAGATGGAAGTTAACAAAAGCTTTAAAATGAAAGAATTTAAGATCTACGCATAAGATTCTAAAATTAGAAAGTTGAATACTTGTAGATTAGGAAAGTTCTAAAACAAACAAAAGTAAAATGACAAAGACATTCTAGACTAGAACAATGATCTATGAAGCTTACTATGTTAGAAAGAAAGTTTGAAAGGCATACAAAACTAAAATTATAAACTATCCAAAAATAGAAACTACCATGAAATTTAGCAAAGTGCTAAATATACAAAACTAAATGATGAATGAGTAATAGGCTATGGACTAATTGTATGATACTTGAAAGAACTAAACATGAAAAGCTTCTCATCCTTGTTTAAGCTATTAATTAAGTGTTAGGTGGTTTAGGGTTATCACATTCTTTAGTGAAAGAGGTTAGATCCATGGAATTTCCATCTTTATTTGGAAAGGAGCATGTTAATAATGGCTTATACTTGTCTAACAACTTTAAGTAAGAATATCTTACTGCAAGACCTCTTACTAAATCCTTGAAAGAATAAGATACCTTTACATGCTTTGGTTAGTTTTACTTTTACATTCTCTTGTATTATTTATCTTATCCCGAGCTTTTTGATATGGATTATTTTAATCATGTCCATGATTTTGCTTTAAGTTTTAGGATATTGGAACACATCCTTGCTAGCAATCATATGAATTTGATTTTGATTCATTCATGCGAAAAAGGTAAGTTCACTAGATTTTCATTCTTTTACATGCTTTTCTATTGTATTCATAAAATGTTAACATTCATAAGTAGGTAATTTCTTTAACTATATATACTCTATTTCTTTTAGATTAGAAAATCAAAGTGAATAGTCGATGTCTATGTCATGTTTCCATTTAAATACTAATATAAATTCATTGGCTAATGCCACCTTTGTACTTAATAAAGCAAGTTTCTTATGTTTTGTTCTACTTATGTGGTCTTTAAAAGCATTACATGGACTATTTGATTTCATTTTTCTAATATCATTATCTTCTTTTTTGCAATAAAGATGGAACATGAGCAACATCAAAATGTAGAATATGAACAACATAAAGAGCATGGACAACAAGCTAACCTCAGTTGCGCTAAAAAGATAAAGAGCAGAGGCCAAACAATGATGAAGAAGGTTATCAAGAGAAAGTTGAGGGAATTAAAGATATTGTCCAATACAATAGTAAGGGGTAAGAGATAGGTGAAAGTGTAGCATCTTGTAATAGTGTCTATACTCCATAGTAAGAAGCATGGTGCCTATCACGATTAATGATTGGAGACACATTCTATCCACAATAATAAATTCAATATGGGAGATGGTGAAGTTAAGTTAAAATATTGTGTATTATATAATTTATAACATACCTTATCTTCTTATTTTCAGATATAGTAATGTGCTTTATGCTTTGTAGATTGCCTTTGAGGTGCTTAACCACAAAAAGATGCATGCTTTACAAGGAGATGGTGAGTAATGGATAAAATGGAAGAACTACCTTGTTCACAAGCACATATCTCCATCTGTCAATGATTCGTCGTGGTTGTACATAGTGGCTGCCATTTATTTCAATGTCATTGACCAAGATGTGTGGAATGCAATTGTAAGAGGCTGCATATCCTCTAAAATTGAAGTATGTTCTAAAAAAATGTTTCATTTAATAAATTATATGTAACATCTAATTATTGCACATGATTAATTATGTATGTACAAATGTGTAGGGAAAGAATAAAAGAGGAAGAGAGGTTCATGAAACTAACATGTGACACCACCTCCTCTGGTTGGGTTACACCCATTTAGAAGAACATGAAGTAATTGAGATAGTTTTTTCCTTTCAAATTATACTCTTGTTTTATATATGTTTCATTACCTAACTATAGTGTCCTACTTGACAGCAAAAGAAAGCTGGGAATATGAATCTTATTGACCGCACCATCCTCTATGAGATGGTTTATTCGATGGGCTATGATGCCCAAATGTTTATAGATAAAGCTACTACAAAAGTTGCTTCTTGCATTTAAGTGGTTCCACATGTATATCCTCGACTATCAATTTTATACAATTACATAATCAAACTACTCATATGCTTCTCATTAAAATTTTCAAGACATTCTTAGCTAAGAAACATGAATATAGGAACTTTACACAACACTGCTGCCAATAATGGCATACTACATAGGGCTATGGGGAAGAATGACCACTGTTGTTATTTTAAATAAAACTTGCAAGCGCACAAATAATTTGCAATATGGCATGCTAGTGAGGTCGATCCCACGATGAGTTGAATTAATGTGATGCTAGTGGTCCCTACTTTAAACTATCCAACTTAGCCAAATGCAGTGTTTTTTGACTAAATTAAGAATGAAAACAAGAAACATGCTAAATTGAAAACTTTCCTATAATACACTTTCTAAAATTAAAACCTTCCTAAATTAAAAAATTTCTAAAATTAAAAGTTACCTAAGAACTGAAGTTGGAAACAATTGAAACTACCCTAATATGGAATTAAATCTAAAGCATGAAAGACTATCTAAACTAAGCAAAAAATGAAGCACGGAAAAGTACACATAAACTAATGTATAAACTAAACTAGCATGGACTCTTAACTAAAGCATGAAATTTTAATCAAATTAAACAACTAACTAAAGATTCCTAGATGTAAAATTATGAGATGAATTATGCAGGAAGTGTAGCATGAAGAACTCAATTAAATAGCCATGAAAAACAAATTCAAATCGAATAAAGCATTCATGAAAAGTGAACTTGCAACATAAATCATATTATAATCTCATTGAATGTCAATTGGATACAAATGTGCCACATATCATTAAATGCTTCAATTATAACTAGAAATAAAGTTTATTCATCTTGAGAGAGACCTAAGGGAAATGAGGAAAATTGGGAAACGAAGTAAGAGATGGACAAAGCAATTTAAGAATTCATGAAGCAAGGAACTTGATCTAATAATCACACTTTCTTAGCTTTCACTACAAGAGAGTTGTAGCTTTAGATTCAAGGATTTAAGAACTAATTAAAGGCAAACACTTAAGGGAAACTAATGAAAACAAGGTTGGAATTCAAGGGAACTCAAAGGAGAACTAAATGGCGATGAAAAGCAAGGATAAGATTAAATCCAAGGTAACTTCCCTTGGTTATCACCTCAAGGTAAAACCAACCTTAGACCTTAATCTTTAGGCGAGGAAAAGTAAGAGAATTAAAAAGCAACAATGACCAACAAAGGGAGTAAAATCAAACAAAAGAGAAGCAAGGAGACAAACCAACCTTTAAGGAAGAATCCAACACCCAAGGCATAGGTTTGAACACTTGAGGAAGCTTCAAGAAACCTTGGAAGGGAATAGTAGCCACCCAAAGGAATCCACAAAATGTACACAAAAGAGAGGTAAATGGGCCGTAGGAAGAGGGCATCCCCCTCCCTAATGGTCTTTTTCTTGAGTAGGAAAAAGATCCCTTTTGCTTGGATGTTGCTCGGGTTTTAAGCTTGTTCTCCTAATTTTTCTAGGTTGCCCAAATTCTAAGGTATGGTGGGGATTAAAGTCTATCAAATTGAATGGCTAGTATGGGTGAGAGGGTAAGATATCAAATAGGAGGGTGTGTTGAAGGAGGTGGCTGCCTTAAGGTGGGGAGCATGTGGGAGATGCCACCTTTTTAGGAAGCAATGTCTACCCCTTCCAAAAGTGTTGAAGTTCCTTTGAAATATGAAATTTGGTGGGATTGGTTGGGAAAGAGATGGAGGGTGTTAGGTGGAGAGTTTGGGTTAGTTGGGAAGTTTCATAAGAGGTGGAATGTGATAGAGTTTTGAAAATTCGTAGTGCATCTTAAGTGTGACGTTAAAATTAAGGAAAAAGTGGGAAAAAGTTAGAAAAATACTAAAAATTGAATGCTCTTATCCCATTAGTCCACATGCCATCTTATTCTAATAGCTTTTCCTGAATTATCTACAAAATATCTCATGGATAATTCTCTTGAATCTCCTCCAATCCTAGCCTTTCATTTAGCTTAGCTTGATGACTTAGATGGCTAACTTTGAAGGATCCATTGACTAAGCTTCATGGCTGTCTTAGGAAGTTTTGTTGGTTTGACTTCTTGGCTTCAACCCTTGGCTTGAGTGGCTTGTATGGTTTGACTTGAATTCCATAGCTTGTCACCTTCTTTCATGGCTTTATATGGCTAAGGTGACTTAAGTGGCTTCTATGCAAATGTGGTGGGAATGCATGCCTTACGTTATGGGCCCACTTTGGGCATTTTTAGCTCCCTTAATCACATCCATTACTGGTTGACAAGATGATCTTGGATTTTTTTTTTATGTTGGAGTGATGAATTTGACACTTTGACTCCATCTTTTGATCTTGATCTTCTATTTCATCTTGATCGAGCTCAGCTGTTGGATCACCATCTTATTTCCTACAAAAAATAAAAGCCCTAACTAAATCCTATAAAAATATGATTTATTACATACTTATCTTGGATTAGCTTCTAGACCCAAAAAATATCAAACTTTTGGGAAATTAGGTAGAAAAAAAATTTGCATGTGTTATGAATTTTGGTCTAAAAACTCTAATTTATTCCTATAAGTTATAACACATGGGTAAGAACTAATTGGATGGATTTTATGAAAAATTAAACACTTATCACACCCCCCAAACAAAATTTTACTAGTCCTAGGTAAAACATGTGAAAAATAAATTTTTTAAAAGTGTTACAAAGTGCCTCCTTCGTAGGTACTCCCGATTGCATTTACACACATGCAAGAAGCCCTTAAACCCCTAGTGGACTAGTGAGGCCTCATGAGGATTTGCAATGAATGTACCCATTAAATTCTCCAAATTTTTGTGAAAGTCCTTTATTCATCTTAGAAAATTTTCTTTTATTTAGTTTATCCTAATTCCTAGCTTTAGCTTGTTAATAAAGATGAACAAAAAGGTTCAAAATCCTATCCTTACGCCAAAGATAGCTCATTATTTCATTAAACCTCGAAAGGTGAGTGTGTGCTATAACTAATATATAATTATAGTCTCTAAGACAAATATAACATAAGTTACTATCCAAATACATACTTTGACTTTAGTTCTCATAAGATATACTCGACACTCAAAAAGAAGTCCCTTAGAAAGGTGTACATCTCTCATTAATATGTGAGTCGAATATTGTTCAATAAATCCAAAAGTCTCACTTATTTCCTATAGAAGAACGATAACTTAGAAAGATTGATAATGGTCTCATAAAAGAATATCAACTACTGAGATTGTTACACTCTACCAAAGTCCCTATACATTCATAACCATTTCCAAGCCATACTACTGCTAAGATTAAGTCATGTCTTCTACTAGGAAGAAACATTGTCTCAGGTAAGGGTTAACAAAAGAATAGATATAAAGGTAAACAAAGATTTTTTGAAAAATATATAAAGGTCTTCTATCAGTGCATTCACAACTTGTCATTTTTCCTCACAACAATGAACATTCTTCTTTTTCATCAGCTATTTCTTTTTTTTCTTTCTTTCTTTTCTTTTGTACATAACCACTTTGAATTTTTTTTCTTCTTTTTTCACCCTTTTTGATGTTCATCTCTTGAATTATTTTGTTCAAACTTTTTCTCAAGATGTTCTTCAATATTCTATAAATATTTTCCAAACAAATGGGTAATGGATATATATTAGGGGATTAATATAGGTAAAGGTTGTTTGGCTAACAAAGAAAAGGCTGATATTTGGAAGGCTCAAGGGGTTAACTAATAGAAACTAATATAGGGAAGGCTAAAGGCTACTGATTTTACCAAGGATGCTCTTTATCATTTTCTAGGTTTCATGTGGTGTAAGAATGATCATAAACTTAAGAGATAAATGGTATAGTGTTTTGTGATTTCTCAATAGTTGACCAAGATGAAGAATAATGAGACTGACTAAGAACTAATGTTCATTGAAGAAAATTTTGAATTTATGTATAACTCTAAAAAAAGAACAAATGGCTCTAACCCACTTGGGTTATAAGTCTCCACAGATCTTCTTCAGAATCTCTAAGTTATATCTTTTCTTCAACTTAAACTATATATAACTATTTTGTTCAATTATTATTCTGAGTTTAATTTTTCATGAGATACTTTTGAAAAAGAATAAAATATTGAACTAATTGTATACAACTCTATTAATAAGCTATAATTTAAAAGTTGGTTGGATATTCAAAAATTTTAATCTTATCTTTATAAAGGAACTTATTATTTTTTTCTTCAAAAATTTTCAAAAATGGAAGAAAAAACTTAGAAATCTCATTTCTACACCCCTAAACTAAATGAAACATTGTCCTCAATGTTTTGAAATGTAGGATACCTAATTGATTAATGGGTAATGCAATATACTGAGACTTTCTAAAGGATTCTTGGGTTGGTTGCCTCTCAGTAAGCACCAAGTTTAACGTCTTTAGCCAAATATGGGCTATACCTAATCTATCAATCTAAACCTAGACCTAGCTAGTTAAACTAATTTTTCCAAATCCTAATCCTAAAAGTGAAATGGCAAGTTTTCTAGTGCCACTTAAGAACCTCGCAGTAGTCTATATATTTTCTCGACCCCTAATTTTTAGGTGGTGGTATAATTATACCATAATAGATCACCTCGATTTTGAATGTTGTGGGACCATATTGATGATCCCCCATTTTTAGTGTTTCATGATAGTCAATATAATTCCTCTACCTAAAAAATTAAGGTCGTAGTAATACAATGACAATGTGAACTACCATGAAATTGCAATGTGTTGGACCATATTGAAGTGAAGGGTCCTCTTCTTGATCAAATTGAGGGATAACATTGACCATTGTATTCAATTTTTGTTTCTCCTCCTTTTCCCTTATATTGTCCTGAAATAGGGTAATAAGATGACTCTGCCCTTCCTTAAAAGGTTGTTCTTGTATTACTAGTGGCAAGGATATGCTTTGTCGTAAATCCTTATTCTCTTTTGATGTGTACCTTAAACTAAGTTGATGTACATCAACTAACTCTTTTTCTTCTTGTTTTATGGGCATAAGTAAGTTGTTAAATGGACCTATATGACTACCTTGTGATTGTTCAAATAAGGTGTATATGTCTCAATTAAGTACATCTTCTACTTTGCAAGGTTCAATATGAATTTTGGGCTGTAGAGGGGGATCTACTCTAGCTTGCCATTGAGAAGTCTCCACTCAAAGCACAATATCCAACAACTTGTTCACCTCCTCAATGGATGTGTCTTCATCAAAGTAATAAAAATAAGTGGGACACGAAGAGGTTTTGGGTTGGATGTTTGAACAGTTTCATTTCTTCATCAATGGAAGTTTCTTCATTAGAATCATAAGGGGTAGGACATGGCTCAAATATATCCAAGTTGGAGGGTTCTATGAATGGTTTTAGACTTGGTGGCTCAGAATGATCATAAGAGATTTCTATCCTATTATTAGCAACAAATGGCTCCTTAGTATCCCTAATTTGTTTTATTTCCTTAGTCCTTTTTATACGTTCAGCAATGTTTCTATTAGTGTTTTTCTATATTGGTTTTATTTCCTCAATTCATTCCTCCATCTCTCATTTTATTTCCTCACCCGCCTTCTCAATAGTAGGCATGGTTTGTTCCATTCTCTTAAAAAGTGGTTGCATATTCTCTTTTAATGGTTGTTCTTCATATTGTATAGGAAATGACTCGTTTAATGATTGTTCTCTTGAGCATGTTGAACCCATGATGGTTGACCTTGATATTCTTGATAATCATCGCATTATTGACTAGGGTGGGACCATTGTTGTTCTTTCTGTTATTGGTAATCCTGAGATCATGATTGTTTATGATGTCTAGCCATCCATTATAATTTGTCCTAGGATAGTAATCATTGCTAGGGTATGTGAATGCATTGGGTGCATCCACTGGCTCTAGATAATAACCATTGTATGTGGAGCTTGTGAGCCATGAAGGAGTGGGATGGGGATGATCATAATAGGTATAATTATTATGGTACTAACGTTGTGGTGCAGCTTGCCTAGAAGCTATTATCCTAAGCAATTAACTTTCCATACTATCTAGCCTATCCATTAATGTATCTACAAAATCTATCCCCTTTTTAATAGGCCTATGTTCTCAACTTTTTTATACAACAAAATCATTATATACAATGAATGATATATATATATATATTAAGTATGAATAAAAAAACCCTACCTATATGAATCAGAAATGCTAATCATAAGCTAAATGATGCACAATCAAATCCTAGTATCTATTAATCAAGCAATGTCTTAATTATCTTTGCTTAGTGCATAGGTGGTAGCTTCTTAGACCTAGATCTAGACAGCTCCTCCTCCTATCTAGATTTGACTACTACTTATTAGTTAGGTTTTTCTCAAAAGTGGTTAATACAATCCTCATGTTAGGAGGCATTTATACGTCAACTAATGTCAATGGAAGGTATGGGAAATCACTTGGATTTTAAGACACCCATATATCCACATTGCTCAAAAGGCACTGGAGTGATAATAGATCGCATCCTTTACAAGGGTTCTATGAGCTTGATACCCTATATCTATTTCAACTTGATTTTAAATTTAAATTCAAGGGTTGGGATCATGGAATACAAGGATATTGATTAATTCATAGGGGGGCCAACAAGCTGGTGATGAAACCTAGTCCTTATCTTTTAAGGGTTCTTGTGTAGCCCATACTAACATTAAATCCATTCCACCATAAAGATGTAAATATGAAATGCAATACAAATGTAAACTAATGCAACCTATATGTTATCCAACCAAGTTTAGATGGGTGCTCTGATGCAACAATCCTAAGTAAAGATGGAACAATTATCAATGAATGGTCTTAATTTATATGAACTATACTAAGACTCAAATGTAGATTATACTAAATGAAAATTATCCTAAATATTAAAACTTGAGTGAGAGATATTTACAATGAGGGGTCTAATGATTATCAAGTGTGCAACACCATACCCTGTACTTGCCCTGTATTATTATAACATATTTAAAATTAAATAAAAATGAACATACATTTTACAATGGGCCTCACTATAAGTTTCACTCAAATCCTAATCTAGGATAGCAATAAAACCAAATCTAAGATGATGAATCTGTGGCCCTCAAGATCGCCACCACTACTTTCTTAATTTCCCTCATACTAAAATCAAAGAAATATGGTTAATATGAGGAAAATAGCAACAATTGCCTCTATTACAACCAGAAATAAAGATTATTCATCTTCCCACACAAAATTCCTAAACATGCATGTAATATCCAAGAAAGGCCTAAGGGAAACAAGGAGGGGAATTGGGAAAGGAAGTAAGATATGGGAAAAACAATGTAGGAATTCACAAAGAAAGGAACTTGATCTAATAATCACACTCTCTTGGCTTTCACTACAAAAGAGTTGAAGCTTTTATATTCAAGGATCTAAGAATTAATTAAAGACTGACCAACCTTCAAGGTACAATCAAACATCCAAGGTATAGGTTGGAACACTAGAGGAAGTAACAACACACCTTGGAAAAGAATAGCAGCCACCAAAAGGAATCCATATAACATAATCAAAAGAGAGGTAAATGGGCTATAGGAAGAGGGCATCCTCCTCCCAAAATTCTTTTTCCTAATTGGGAATAAGTTCCTTTTTTCTTGGATGTTGTTTGGTTTTTAAGTTTGTTCTCCTAATTTTTCTAGGTTTCCCTACAGCTAAGGTATGGTGGGGAGTAAAGTATATCAAATTGAATGGCTAGGATGGGTGAAAGGGTAAGATATCAAATAGGAAGAGGTGTGGATGGAAGTGGCTGCTTCAAGGAGGGGAGTAGGTGGGAGATGCCACCTATTTAGGAAGGGGTGTCTCCCCCATTCCAAAGCGGTTGAAGCTCCTATGAAATAGGAAAGTTGGTGGGGATTGGTTGGGAAGGAGATGGAGGGTGTTAGGTGGGGAGTTTTGGTTGGTTGGGAAGTTTCGTAAGAGGTGGAATGAGATAGAATTTTGGAAATTCATAGTGCATCTTACAGGTGAGGCTGAAATTAAGGAAAAAGTGGGGGAAAGTGAGAAAAACAATAAAACTTGAATGCTCTTATCCCATTGGTCCACATGCTATCTTATTCTAATGAATTTTCCTTAATCATCTTCAAACTATCTCATGGATAACTCTCTTGAAACTCCTCTAATCCTAGCCTTGCATTAGATTGCTAACTTTGAAGGCTCCATTGGCTAAGCTTCATGGCTGGCTTAGGAAGATTTCTTGGCTTCATCCCTTGGCTTGAATGGTTTGCCTTGAATTCCTTAGCTTGCCACCTTCTTTCATGGCTTATATGGCTAAGGTGGCTTAAGTGGCTTCCATGCAAAGATTGTGGGAATGCATGACTTACTTCATGGGCCCACTTTCAGCATCTTTAACTCCTTTAATCACATCCATTACTCATCCACAAGATGATCTTAGCATTTTTTTTATGTTGGAGTGATGTTTTTGACGCTTTGACTCGATCTTTTGATCTTGATCTTCTATTTTAGCCTGATCGGGCTCGGCCATTAGATCCCCATCTTATTGCTAATTATATCCTAGAAAAACATGATTTACCATATACTTACCTTGTTTTAGCTTATGGACATACAAAATATCAATCTTTTTGGTATTAGGTCAAATAATACACGTGTTACAAATTTTGGTGTAAAAACCCTAATTTAATCCTATAAGTTGTAACTCATGGGTAATTAATTGGGTGGTTTTATGTAAAATTAAACTCTTATCAACTGCCCTAGTCACGTTAAGGGCATAGGTGCAATATTGTTCGTTCAAAATTATTTGGTTGAAAATACATACAATTGAAGACCTAAAGGCCTACTAGAAGATGTGTGAGAAGATAAAAATAGATATACTTAGCCCATGTGTGAAGGAGGTTTGGAGATAAATTCATATCCCCTTGTACCTCATTCTTATACTACCCCTATACCTCCATCAAATGCTAGCTACAATTCTCCTATCGAAGAAGTTCTTAAAGGACCATCTATGCCCTTTGAAAGAGAAATTCTAGCCATGAAGGTATGTACATAGACACTAGAAATTTTCATTGCCCTATAATTCTCTTAACTTAATGGTGTAGATTTAATATTACTTACAAGCACACAAATCATAATAGTAAGATGTACATGAGTGAGGTCAATCCAGTGAGGAATCTCACAGATTTGCATGTAGTTGGATCTTATTTAGGTTAATTATCCTATCCAAAAAACATTAGAAGTTGAATTAATCTAGGAATTTAAATAATATGAAATTGAAAACAAGTATAAATTAAAACTTAAACTAAATAGAAAGGAAAGCTAACTTGCAATAAAAAAGGGAACTTAAGCAAAACTAGAACCTAAAGATGAATGAACATTCCTAAACTAGAACTTCTAATATAAAGATGCAACTAGTATGATCAATGAAACTAAAAACTAAACATCTACTTAAAAATATTGAATGTACAACATCCAACCTACATGTAAAGAGTAATTCAAATAAATAAATAAGGGTGCACATGGAACAATTGAGATTTCTCATGAACAAAACCTATTATTTCATGTAATGCTTGACATGAATGGTATGCATGGCATAAGGAAGAGTGTGCATGCCACCTAAACATGTTTGATTAAATGTAAACCATTACATCACTACTACACATGAGGGTTTTAAAGTCGGCATAAAGAAGTCGCTCATTTCATTGCCGACTTCATAAATATTTTACAAGTCAGTTTAAAATAAACGACTTTAAATATACACACTTAAGTTGTTTAATTGTAAGTGACTTTAAAAAACTAGCACGAAGAGGAAATTCTTTAGCAAGAAGAACTTTTAAAGTTGTTTAACATTAAATGAATTCAAAAGTTATAAACTTTTAAAGTTATTTAGTAGAAAATGTCTTTAAAAATCAATAACTTTTGAAGTCATTTTATGTAAGTGACTACAAAAGTATCATGAAAACTTTGGCAGGTATAATATATTTCGCAAGAATGCACTTTTAAAGTCATTTTATTAAAAATGAATTTAAAAGTTAAAATATTTTAAAGTCGTTTAATACAAAATGATTTTAAAATTGACCCTTTTTTAAAGTCATTTATACTAAGCGACTTTAAAAGTATGAGAAGAAATTTGGCATGATGATTAACATTACATGGGAATAGACTTTTAAAGTCGTTTTACAATAAGTGAGTCCAAAAGTCCATAACTTTTGAAGTCATTTAATTATAAGCGACTTCAAAAGGCTCTCACTTTTGAAGTTGCTTAGGACTAAACAACTTCTAAAGTTCTTGTTCATTTATAAATTGCTCACAACATCTCATTTTTATATCACAACCTTACTGAAATACACAATGAAACTGATCTTACAAATATGATACATATACAAAAACAAAATCTAAACCTAATTTCTTTTTGCCTACTTTGAACCAAATCCTACTTGTGAATTTTAACTACATTCACAAATTTGAGGTCAATATCAATTTTTGAGTGTTGGTTAGTATCTCTTTGTTTGGCTCATATGTATTATGCAAATATATTTTAAGAATTTTTACAAGGTTGTGGGTTAGAAAATTTTCTTTTTTAAATTTATTTTTATTCATGAATGTGTCTATCATATTTGAAGTCTTTTTCAAAAAAAAACTTTCAAAGACAACACTTTTGAAGTTGTTTTGAAAAAAGATGACTTCTAAAGAATTATATACATATCTAATTATCTATTCATCTTATTTTGCTTTACGTTCTTTTATTGGTACATTTTTTTGTACTTCTTTGGTTATCACATATTTTTAGTTCTTTAGGAGTGTTTCTACAATATTTTGTATCACAAGTAAACTTTAGAAGCTTAATATCAATCAAATACTTATATTCATTTAAAATTAATTAATTAACTATAGTTCAACCCTAAATCCTAATCCTAACCCTAACCTTGAACCTTGAACACTCACCCCTAACCCTTAACCCTTGTGTCCTGAGCCCTGAGCCTTTATCCTTGAATCCTAACCCTGAACCCTGAGGCCTGAACCCTAACCCTAAAGCCTGAACCCTGAGTGCTGAATCCTAACCTTAAACCCTGAACCTTGAATCCTAAACCTAAACCCTAATTCCATATTTATAAATTTTATGGCTTTTGTCATGAGCTATATGCATTGATTGACAAGTGACTATATGTGCATACAAAGAATGCACGAATTGATGTTGACTATAAAAAATAATAATATTTGTATCATTATGTATTAGTTGTTAAATATTGTAAATTACTAACACAAAAGGTGTGTCTATATATATATATATATATATTTTGAACATTTTTTTTTATATAAAGTTGACCTTTTAAAAGTTGACACTTTTGAAGTCATTTTTATAAAAAACAACTCTAAAAGTTAACATTTTTGAAGTCATTTAAAAAAAAATGACTTTAAAAGTATAACACACATTATAATTAATTATTCATCTTTTTTTCTCAATGTTCTTTTATTATTATAGTTTTTGTACTTCTTTGCTTATCAAATAGTTTTAGTTCTTTGGGAGTGTTTCTACAATATTTTGTGGTGCAAGTAAACTTTGGAAGCTTAGTGTCAACCAATTACATATATTCATTTAAAATTAAGTATATTTCAACCCTGAACCTCAAACCATAACTTCTTTTAAATCACAAATTACTTTCTTGCTACGAACTTTATCTTTTTTCATTTTGTAGATCATGTGAGTTTTCTCACTCCAGATGATGGGGTTAAAACATATTTAATCATCCTAATTTTGAAAAAATCATCCAAAATGACAACTACTTCTCTCTCCAACCCTCACTATTGAAGAAAGGGAGAACATTACAATTTGTGGTTCTCACCCAAAATTAGTATTTGATTAAGAGTAGTGGTAATGCCATCAACTTTTGGCTAAAAAAATTGAAGAACACACACTCTCTCTCCTTAGAATGGGTGCTAGCTAAATACTAGGTCAGATTTTGATGAAAAAGAGTAGATTCACTATTTGATCTTGTATTAATAATATATCATAGTATGTAACATTGTGTGTAATTAAAACATAATTTGATTTCCTTGTTGTCATGTTTGTTTATGTATATGTATCGTAATGTTTATGTTTGTAAAATTAGTTTCATTGTGTATTTATGTAAGATTGTAATGTACAAAAAGAAAATAAATATATATTTAATGTAAAATTTTTGAAAGTATTAAAGTTGTTTTAAAAAAAATGACTTTAAAGGTGTGGACTTTTAAAGTCATTTGTTTGTAAATGACTTCAATTGTACATCTGTTTGAAGAAGTATTTTATTGACTTTCATCTTGCCTGTTCACTGGGTTGCAGGGAGCAAGGGAACTCGGTTTCCGATTGGGGCAAGGGGAGGAGGGGAGGTAGGGCTTGGGCAGGGGCAGGGATGACAAGGGGAGTTAGGTTTCGATGGGGGATAATGGGGAGTTGGGGTTCTATGGGGGTGGAATGGGGGAGATGGGGTTCATGGGGGTGGGGAGTTGGGGTTTTGGCAGGGGGAGGAGGGGAGTTGGGGTTTTCTGGGGGTAGGGTGGGGGGGTTGGTGGGGAGCTGGGTTCCGGCTTGATGGTGGGTAGAGGTGGTTGGGATGGTCTCGGCTAATGGAGAGGGGTGGGTTACTACTATTTATTAATTGATTTTCATGACCAACTTTCTTGATTTTCTGCAGAATTATATTATTCATGTGTAAACCCTAGCATTGGAGGTATTCATTCAAAGGAATCATAGCTGACAAGCGCAATCTTACTCATGTGCTTGATTTCTTCCTCTTTTCTTTTGTTTCTTAACATTTCTGGTAATAACATCTAGTAACTCCAATGCATGTTTCCATTTTCATGTTATTTGCTTTCCTAATTAAATCAAAGCCAATCTCTCTTAGGCAAGGTGGTGTATCTTTAAAATTACTCGCAATGCCAAAACCATGAGTTTGTGCTTTAGATGTTAATGAATTCAATCCAATGTCAACCTACACATCAACCAAAGAATTTTGGGACAACTAATCGGCAATCCATAACTATGAATATTTTTATGATGAAAAGTAATGATTCTATTTTTGAAATCTTTACTAAATTTATCAATGTTATTAATGGTTTGAAATCTTTTGGTAAGTATTTTACTAGCTGAGTTGCTGAATAAGATTCATAGGTATTTCATTAAATTTTGAGATGTCAAAGAATTAACAACCCAAGAAGCTAAAGATTTATAGAATTTGAAACTTGATGAGCTTATAAGGTGATTCATGACCTATAAGATTGCTCATAAGTTCAAAAAATAAGAGGTGCCAAAGAAGAAGAAAGGAATATCACTTAGATCCACTATAGAGAATGAGACTAAAAGTGTTGAAGATATTGCACTCCTTACTAGGAAGTTTAAGAAGTTCACTATAGGAAGAAAGAACAGTGAAAATAAAAATTTGAAAAAAATTACCAACAAAGGGGATAGCTCCCCAAAGAAAGATCCAATTATTTAGTTTACAAAGCCTAGCCAAATCAAGCCAAAATGGCTACTTTTGAATAAAAAGCAACAAAAGAATAAAGCATTGGTTGCAACATAGAGTGATAATGAAGCCTCTAAATTCAAAGATGAAGTAGATGAACTTGCCAACCTTTGCCGACGGAAATAGAGGATGAAGAGAATGAACTATTGAATTTATTTTTGAGCTTCAAGATGTTAGTAGTGCTTTGGCTTAAATTTTCAAAAAACATAGTTTGAGAAATGGTTTTCTAAAGAAGTTAGTTTCAAAACTTTCAAGTGAGATTGGTAAATTGAAATATGAAAAAAAGTTTTTAAAAAATGGTTCTAAAGCTTTAAAATTTGAAAAAGAATTATTAGAACAGAGAGAGAGAGAGAGAGAGAGAGAGAGAGAGAGAGAGTTTGTCTCATGAAAATGAGTATTAGAAAATTAAAAATGATAAAAAAAATAATTCACTTAAAAAACATGTTAAAGAAAAGAAGAAAAATGAAATTCAAGTGAATGAACTTTCCAAAACTCCACTTCCGATAAAAAAAAATTAATTAATTTATGGTTTGGGCTATAATCTTCTTAATAATAAATAGTCAAGTAAACAAGTAATGCTAAACTATCATGAAACAAGGGAACAATAAACCACTTAAAGACACTCCCTATGTGCATGACCTATGAAGTTGTGCACATGGTTCATGAGTAAGAAAATGGCTAAAATGTGTGCAATTTGCTTATATGGGATCTAACCAAAATAGTAACTAAATTATCTAAAGAGCTAAATTGGTTCTTAAGTAAGAAATTATTTTTTTTTCACATGTTATGTGTTGATAAGTAATTTGTTATTCATCTATAATGCATTTGAAATTTAAATTTGTAGGGTTTGGGTTGAATGGGCTAATATAACCAAGACTGTACAACCACCAAAACTCACTTGGAAGAATGTCAAGTTATATGAAACAGTTAATTGCTCTAAGTTATCATTTGGAAGAATGTCAAGTTATATTTATGAGTTCTTTTTTGTTGTCCTTGTTGCACAGTGCCCTAAACAATAGTTTGATTGCAAGTGTGAGTATTATATCCTAAGATACATGAGGACCTCGTATTCGATAGTGCTTCTATGTCCCATCTAACAAAGGTAGAACACTTTATTTTGTATAATCTTATATTTTCCCATGGTTTTTATGGATTTAGCTACAAACTTTTAGCTTAATTAAATATGTTGTATTTTAGGTTTCTGTGCTTTCTAAGTGGGCAAACAAGAAGAGTTACTCCAAATTAAATCTCAATGAAATACGAACTGAATGGGCTGAGTGTGTAATGAGTTATAATTAGATCAATTGGAGTAACTACATGAACCTGAAATACATAATAGTATTGTTTCATTGACTTGTGTGTTTTCCTTTATATTCTATTATTTTCTTTGAAATATATATATATATTTGTATTTTAAACAATGAATGAGCAAAAATTTGGAGTGTGGGAATAAATGAGTATGGATGAAATGAATTTGGTGCTAGAACATCAAGTGAATTTGTGGCAACTGAATTATATAACTTTGATGAGATGATGAATGCGTATGGATGCTTATGGATTTACAAATGAAGTGAATGTGGATGTTATAAACAATGCATTTGTTGTAGTTTCTTATATAAATTATTTTCAAGATAGATGTGGATGGATAATGATGAGTATGGATGTTATGTAGCCATTATGGATGTATTAAGTGTTATATTTTAAGAACGATTCATGGTATCAAGAAAGAAGTGGATGCATGTTGTATTGGATATTTGATTTTTCATGTTTATAAAGATTGTTTGTATGAGGTGTATCAAGAAAGAAGTGGATGCATGTTGTATTGGATATTTGATATTTGATCATTCTTGATGCATTAAAGTGGATATTGGTTTTGAAAAATGTGTATGGAGATTGAAGTATTAGGTGTATATGATGTTTGATTATTCATGTTTATAAAGATTGTTTGAAGTATTAGGCACACAGAATGATTGTTATTCAATAATGTATAAGGTGGTAATGTATTAATAAATTAAGATGTGGATGCATTATAGTGGTTGTTGGTTTTTCATGTTTGGGGAGATTGAAGTATTATGATATTTGTTATCCAATTAATGTATACAAGTGGTAATCAAGAAGTGGATCAATGTTGATTATTAACATGTTTTTAATGTCTATAAACATTGTTTGAGTATTAAGTGTACATATATGGGATGCTTATTATTCAATTGTATACAGGTGGTGGAGTTAGAAAAAAAATTGAAAAAAAAAACTTTTAAAGTCGTTTTCAACTAAACAACTTCAAAACTAGAGATTTTTCCAGTCGTTTTGTGAAAACCAACTTTAAATCTCCAACATCAATGGCTTCTTTGAAGTTGCTTTTAAAAAATGACTTTAAAAGTCCTTAAATTGATGGGACTTTTAAAGTCTTTTTTTCCAAAAGCAACTTTAAAAGCATGTGACTTTAAACTCACTTTTGTAAAATTAAATTTAAAAGTCCTTGAATTTCTAGGACTTTTAAAGTTGTTTTCTAAAAATCGACTTCAAAAGTCTATGACTTTTAAAGTTGTTTTTTAGAAAACGACTTCAAATCTCTGTGACTTTTAAAGTTGTTTTTTAGAAAATGACTTCAAATCTGTGTGACTTTTAAAGTCGTTTATTTTAAGCAACTTTAAAAGCTGGTGATTTTTGAAGTCTACTTGGTAGAAGTTGCTTTCTAAGCGACTTCAATTATCATTTTTTATCGACTTTAAAAGCCCCTGTCTAGTAGTGCATTGATGGTGTGTAACATTCAATAGGAACAATCCAATGGTAAATCCTCAATGTCATGCATTGTAATCAATGGGGTATCAAAGAATGAAAGCAAGTTGAGAATCAAAATAAAAAGAGCTAAAGGAATAACATTCGACAATTGAAAGGCAAGAAAATAAGGGAAAATAGGGCCAAATATCTTGACTCTAAGGCTACTCTCTTTTGGAAGTCATTACAAAAGATTGATGGCCTTTGGATGCAAGGAACTATAGATAAAATAAAAGTAAAACAATGAGGAAATAGTCAAAAGAGTTAAGTGCATCAAATAGAGGAACAAAGCTTGCAAAAATAGAAGAAAAATAACATGGAAACTTAGCTGAATTGTGCATTGAAATCTTGATTAGAAGGAGGCATTGAAGACCTTAAAGATGGCTGGGACGAAGGAGGTTTGGTGAGAACAAGGAAGATGGTGTGGTGATCTAGGGTGAGGGAGAAGGTGTGAGGCATGGAGAACCATCCCTGGGGAAAGGAATGGACTCCTCTTTGTCCACTATTTTTAATATGTGTGTGTGTAAATATATATATATGTATGTATGTATGTATGTATATATATAGATGTATATATATATATATATATATATATATGTATGTATATGTGACGACCCAGGTTTTCGCATGCATTTTTAAATGCAATATCTAATTCCTAAGGCCGGATGCATCCCTATTTGAAAACCACTTTAATGAAAACCATGTAATGTAGCGAAAAATCTTTAGTTTTAAACTCATTTTGAAAACCCCAAGTGTTATTTGCTTTCACAACCACCAAACTAGTTTTTGAAAAACTTCAGAAATCATAAATATTTTTCCCCAGGTCTATCTAGTCACAAATTTCACAGCCCAATCAGAATAAATACAAACACATGTCCAAAGGGTAGAGTGTTTACTTACATGTATAATTGTCTCCTTTTGATTTACTTGCTCGTAGCACTAACATAGGCGTCCTCTACTCGTGAATAGAGCTATCCTGAAAAATGTTAAGGATAGGATGAGTATATACTATACTCAGTAGGAGTCTATCACTACTAGTTTTGCAATGCATGCTATGTTTAAAATCATATGCTCTTTAAAACCTGTGCATGTTTGAACAACCATGTTTAATATCGATATTAAAAACCATTGTCAAATCGGAATACTGACGACTTAAAGAATCGCATAATCCAAGTCAAAAGTATCACACACATATATATATATATATCATAAACATAATGATATGCATAGGATGCTCAACTGAATCCAACTCATGGATATCTGGTATGGTCGACCAACCTCATGTTATGCCATATGCAATGCAAGTAAATCCTCAAACCATAGGGTCCAACTATGCTCACGACCTCGCCGCCGTGTGGTCCCCGGGTACTTAGGGACACAGGGTCATATGCCTCCATGGGACATATGATACTTCAACCTAGTGCCGTGACACTAGTGGTAGCCCCCTGTACCACATGCAGTCGAAGCAGGGACATGCCCTTTTTGGGCGTGGTACCCATCCACCTAATAGTGGTAGAGGCTGGAGGCCAACCCAAACCTCTCGGCATAGCGCCCATGAGCTTACCAGCCCAAATCATATACAATCAAACAAGCAAAAACCTCTTTTTCAAAACCTGTCCTCTTTGGGTCCCTCACAACTGCCTACCCAACGTTTTTTGGGCACTCCAACATCTTTTGGTAACCGTCAAGGACATGCAATTTTTCAAGAACTCAATGCTCACAAATCATGCACTATATGCAATTGTTTGCAAAACATGTCTATGCATAATGTATTTAATCGTATGCATGCTGAATTCATTTATATGCTAAACAAGCCATAAAATAAGTCATGCTAAATAAGTCATATAATTTATACTTAAAACATGCATTCAAAACAATCATAGCTCTTTTTAAAAGTCTAGTAGCGAGAGAGCACCTACCTCAAAGTCTCCTAGAGTCGTGTCCTTTATCACTTCAACCCGTCCCTGGGTCTCATTTATAAACTCTTGGATATGAATGGATACAAGGAGTCCTTATTAATTTCATTCTATTTAGACATTAGATCGCTAGATCTGCCTTTTAGGGTCCATGGTCCTTGCCTAATTCGTTGTCAAGCTAGATCCTATGATGTGGATCTACTATTCCATAGTTAACTCTGTAAATTGTCCTCCAATCCTATCTTTATAGTCTCGTTAGGTCTGCGTGTCCCAGTTCCTAGGACACCCGTTCATCCTTATTGAACTGCTCACGTGCGTGCGCGCCCAAAGGCCATGCCAGGGACCGCATTTTGCACGCGCACATGCATGCTCAAGCGACGCGCTATGACGCACATCCTGGGTGGCATCGCACGGACACACCTTTGGTGTAACATGGCTCATCTCAGCTCCCAGGGCACCCCGTGCATCCTGGTTGAGCCAGGACCCATGCCCCATGTCACGTGCATGCCCGAAGGCCGTACCTGGGATAGTGTACACATTGTCGTACGCTTGGAACGCATCCCTAGGACCCTGTCCTAGGCGCACATGGAGCATGGCGTCCTTGGGACGCCTTGTTCGTGCAGGGCCAGCTAGAACCGGTCTTGGAGTGTTTTTCGTCCAAGAAATCCAGCTGAAAAATGTCTGGCATGGATCTAGCCTGAAAGGGGGAAGAACCCAAGAGAGAGGGAAGAACAGGCTTACCTGGGCAGCTTGGGGACGCTTATCGCCGGTGGTAGAGCCCGTTCTAGTTCTGAAACCCTTTGTCGCCAGAAAAACTCAATGAAGGTAAAATCGTGCAAGGCTAGAACAACAGAAAAGAGGGGAATGGGGAGACGCGAATGGCCGGCCTGACTAGGGCCTGGCTGTTGCCAGAAAATGCAGAGGAGCTGGGCTGAGACGGGTTTCCGATTTTACTGAAAACCCCAGTCCTAAAATCGCCGGGAAATGTGTGTTTTGAAGAGGGGGGGAGATGGGGCTTTTTATAGCCCTGCTATGGCGGTGGTAGATTTCTAGAAAAATTGTGAAAAGAGGGTTTCTGGAGAGATCTGGAGGTGGAAGACGACAGGGGGTGCCATTATCAAAACGGCCCCCTGCGTTTTTCGTTCCTTTTCGTTTTTTGTTTAATTTATAGAACTGCCCCTAATCTTTAAACGGCCATAACTTCTTCATACAAACTCCGTTTTCGGCTTTCTTTGAGGTGTTGGATTCCATTTTTTGAGTAGAATCTAATGGTACTAAGTTTCCTTACAAATTTCTTCGTTTACTATTTTAAATAAAGTAAAACATTTAACACAGTTTATTTCCCATAAAATGTCCAATTTTTGTTAAAAATAGTGTAAATTGCTCGGGTATTACAGAGAGAGAGAGAGAGAGAGAGAGAGAGAGAGAGAGAGAGAGAGAGAGAGAGAGAGAGAGAGAGAGAGAGAGAGAGAGAGAGAGAGAGAGAGGTAGTTCCCTTACTAATTGCAATCCTAAGTAAGAAGGAAAGAGGGTTTAGAATGGGGAAGAATGAGATAAGATAAGGATAGGGATGGTAGATTAGGAATGTGGGGAAGTAGGACTCTAGGAAGGTGGAAATTAGAAGGGGGAGATCAATGGAAATTATGTGGAAGCTCTTTCCTGTGTGCTCCATAATAGAAGGTGATAGAGAGAGGGAAACAGGATGAGAGAAAGAGGGAAGTTGGAGGGAAAGAGAGGTAGAGAGAAAAAAGAAAGTCTAAGCATGAGGTCTCTTGTTCTAGTGGTCCACCTTGTCAAAGTTTCTTGTATTTTTCCTCTTCAATATGACATTTTATTTAAGTAAGACAATCTCGTTTTCTTCCTCAAAAAGTATGGACCCATGTTCAGATGGCTTAAATGGCTTCACAGCTTGCTTCTTTAACTTCATGACTCACCTGGCTCGACTTCTCCTGGCCCTTAGTTCATGGCTTATGTGGCTCGGTGGCTTTCATGGCTTTAAATCTGATGTAAAGGTGGTAGATTTTGCATGGATTTTACATAGACCCATTTCTAGTCACCTTGAACTCTTCCAATTGTGTCTAAAATTCATCTTCTTGCCCTAGACTGATCTTGAACCTTGCTTAATCTTTAGAATGATGTAAAATGAGTCCCTACTCCCTAGGTTGATCTAAATAATTGATTCCCTTCAAAAGCAATCTTGGCCATTGGATTACTATTTCAATAATTACAAAAGATTAAAAACCTAATTAATACCTAAAAAATTATGAAAAAATGCATATTTACAATGGATTAGCTTCTAAACTTATAAAATATTAGATTTTAGATCATTAGCTTCAACGTGCATGTGTCATGAATTTTGAAAAAATCTTATAATAATACTCTATAATGTATAAAACATGAGCTACCAATTGGATATTTTTTACACAAAGTTGACTACTTATCACTCATCCTCTATAATGTATGATATATTTCTGATTTGTAGGTGGGTCAATGCCTATTAGCCTTAGATACCAGTCAAAACATCCTCTCTAATGTATGATATATTTCTGATTTGTAGGTGGGTCACCCATTTTGCACCAAATTAGTATGCCTCCACATACTAAGCATGTGTCCATTACCATGGCTTTGAATGTGAATGCTAGCTCATCATTTCCTTTAGAAGTGAAAAATATTGTAACCATTGAGTAGGTAGTTCCATATCATATCGGTTGGCTAGAGGCATTTGTAATAGAGTGCATGGTGTATATCAATTCATACTACCTTCCTCATAACAAAATTTGAGCTAGAGACCTCAATTTAGTTGTTTATTAACTATATCTAAGGTTGATCAGTAACAAAAGTAGTTGAACATTACATCATCAACTACCATCACACCAAAGGAACATGTACTAATATCTATATTTATTTTTCATCATAAAATTGTATGTCTTCATTGATCAATATTAGTTGACTAAAAATCTCTTCTACTTTTACAATAGTTGTCTAAGCATTGCATGGAAGTCCCACCTAATGTGCCTCGATCCCTAAGGTTTCTCTATGGACTAATCAATGGACATAGGGTAATCAACCTTGTACAGTTCAAAGAGGGATTGTTTGCCAATGTCATTGTTGAAGTTCCACTTATGACAGAGGATTTGTTATGAGTTTGCTAATGAGTTCAACTTGAGTACCCTTGCATTGTCTCTTACATATGGTATATGCAATATCTACTTCTAAAATACTTGACATTACATGCCTTTTTTTCATGGTAGGTAATAATTGTTTATTTTATGCACATTCCTAAACAATGCAATGAGACTTTTTAAGGTCAAGAATATAATATACCAATTTCTTGATCCTGGCATCAATTGTGGAGCGGCAAAGCAATGGAAAATAGAGAGGTCCATTGATGATATGTTACTAGGGCTCTTCTTATGCTCCAAGGAGCTAGGCTTAATGAATTCAGACAATAGCTTGTAAGTTTTAATTTCTTTTTGTTTTCTTGCCAACTTATTCTACACTTAAGGATTGTAAACTTTAATTACAATTCATATGATTGTGTATATATGGCACATTAGATGTTGCTTGTATTGAATGTGCATGGTGGGCATACTTTCTTTTTTTATTCTTGTGGATCGCACTTTTGTCCCACCATCGTAGAAATTATAAATAAGTAAGCTTTTTATATTTTCATGTATTATGTATAGATAAGTAATTTTTTTACGAGTATCTAATACATTTGAAATACAAATTTATGGAGCATGGTTAACATGGAATAATGTAACAAACACTATGCAACCACCTAAAATCACTAAGAAGAATGTCAAGGTATTAAAAATAGTTAATTACACTCTTTTATAATTAATTAACTTATAATAAGACAAATGGTATTTATAGATCCTTTTTGTTTTCCTTAATGCACAGTACCCAAAAAAATAGTCTAATTAGAGTGTGAGTACTATGTGTTGAAATACATGAGGACCCTAATACTCGATTGTGTTGGTTTCTGCCAACTAAGAAAGATAAGACACTTTTTACTAGTCACAATCTTATATTTTTTCATAATTTTTTAATGCTTTTTATCTCAAAAGAATGTATCAATTGAATTAAATATATTGTATTTTAGGCTATTGTAATTTTTTAGTGGGCATACAAGAAGGGTTACTCCAACGTGAACCTTAAGGAAATATGAAGTGAGTGGGTTGAGTATGTAATGAGTTTCAATTAGAACAATTGGAATAACTACATGAATGTAAAGTACTTTAGTCAATACTAAAATATTCTTATCATTGATATGCATGTGCTCTTCTAATTTTCATTATTTTCATTAAAGTATACATATTTTATGGCATGAATGAGGGGAACTTGGAGTGTGGAAGTAAATGGGTATGTATGTATGGACTTGTACTTGTAAATGAAGTGAATGTGGAAGTTTTCTTTTCATTGATATGCATGTGTTCTTCTAATTGTCATTATTTTCATTGAAATATATGTATTTTATGGGATAAATGAGAAAAACTTGGAGTGTGGAAGAAAAATGGTATGTGTGTAATCAAACTATGTAAATGAAGTGAATGTGAAGGTTGCATTGAATGTGTTGTGGTTCTTTCATCAAGCTTTTTCTAGATAAATATGGATAGATGATGAATTTGGATGTTTTATTACCATTGTAAAAGTGAATGTACATTATGTCTTCATGTGTTTAAATATTCAAAGAACAATGTAGAAGGTGGTACATTGAATGTATGCAAAAATGCAGGTAGTGACAGTAGTGGAAACAAAAGAAAAAAAAAAAAAAAACTTTTAAAGTTGGAATTCTAGAAACTAACTTCAAAAGTTACTTTTAAAATCAAAATTCTAAAGAACTTTTAATATCAAAATTCCAAAAATAGACTTCAAAAGTCAATTTTAAAGTTAAAATTCCAAATTAACTTGTAAAGTTTCTAGAATTTTGACTTTAAAAAGTTCAAATTTTTTTTTTCAAAAATCCTAACTTTTGAAGTTTTCTTCTAACTTCTAAAGTAAATTTACTTTTGATTTCTTTTCTTACAAATTTTCCAAGTCAGTTTGATAGAATTCAATTTCTAAAGCAACTTCTATTAGTGTTTTTAAATGACTTTAAAAGTCTCTTGTGTAATAGAGTGTAGAATTCTATGAATTGAATGTGAGATTTCTTGAAGTTTTAGTTTTCAATTGAGATTAGTGTTTGGTATGTGGTATATATATCTTTCAATTGAATGTGGCATTTCCTAAAGTGTTATGTGGTTATGAACTAGAATGAAGCATGTTAATGCTAGCTTATACTTGTTTGTTTACTTTGAGTGTCATATCTTATTGTAACTAAGTGCATGTAGAATACTTGTAATTCCAATGAACTAAGATTCATATTAAAGTAGAAATATTTGTAATTTTCAAAGAATTGGCACTATGTTGTTTTTGGATCTACTTCTATTAAGTGTGATGCCATAAACTAGTAGTGCTCATGTTTGATTACCCTTAACCTGAATGCTTCATTTTACTTTGTAAAACACTATGAATTGAATGTTTAGGTTCTTAAAGTTTTAGTTTTCAATTGAGATTAGTGTTCGATATGAAGTGTGTATATATATCTTTCAATTGAATATGATGTTTCCTTAATTGGTATGCAGTTATGAATTGGAATGGAGCATGTTAAAGGTGGCTTATACTTGTCTATTTATTTTGAGGGTAATATCTTATTCTATGCAAGTACATGTACAATACTTGTAATTCCAATGAATTGTGGTTCATATGCACTTAGAAATACTTGTAATTTTGAAAGAATAGGCACTATGTTGTTTTTACTTCTACTTCTGTGAAGTGTGATGCCGTAAACTAGTAGTGCTCATCTCTAATTACCCTTAACTTGAATGCTTCATTTTACTTTGCACAATACTACAAATTGAATGTGAGTTTCTTGACATTCTAGTTCTCAATTGAGATTAGTTTTTCATATGATGTACTTATATCTTTCAATTGCATGTGATGTTTCCTAAAGTAGCATCTAGTTATGAATAGAAAAGGAGCATGTTAAAGGTGGCTTATACTTGTCTATTTACTTTAAGGGTTAATATCTTATTATAGGTGGTCTTTATTGAAGACTTAGAGGTTTAACATATTTTTACAGGCTTAGGTGAGTTTTGTAGTTACATTCGCTTGTATTCTTTGTTTTGTCTTGAGTTTCTATTATGGATTATTTTCATCATATCCATGATTTTGCTTTTAGGTTTTGTAAAATTGGAACACATCTTTGTCATCAATCAACTGTAGCTTAAATTTGATTTATTTGTGTGGAGGTAAAGTTAATAGTTTCTCATTCTATTGCATGCTTTAGCATTATATCCATAAAATGTTTGGGTAAATAAATACATTGGTAATTTCTTTGTGTTCTTTAAATTCATTAAATGGACTGTTTGATTTCATTATATATTCATCTACAGTAAAGATGGAACGTGAACAACATGAAGAACATGAACAGGAGGCAAACCTTAGCAGCACTCAAAAGGGCATAGGGCAAACAATGATGGAAATGGTTATTAAGAGAACGTCAAAGGAAATCAAAGATACTATTCAATATAATAGTAAGGGACAAGAGATAGGTGATAGTGCCACATCTTATAGAAGTTTCCTTTGCTACACATCAAAAACATGATGCATATCATGACTGATGATTGGAGATATGTCTCACTAACTATCAAATATTCAATATGAGAGATGATGAAAGTATATAAAACTATTAGGTACAATATAATACATAACATACCTTATCTTCTCATTTTAAAAGATAGTAACATGCTTTGTACCTTGTAAACTACCTTTGACGTACCAGAGGAGAAGAAGATGCATGTTTTGGATGGAGCTAGACAGCAATGGAGAAAATGTAAGAACTACCTTGTTCACGTTTACATAGTTCCATATGTCGATGACCCATTGAGGTTGTACGCAGTACTTGCCATTTATTCTAATGTCATTGAGTAGGACATGTGGAATGAATTTGTAAAGGTCCACACATCTACTAAATTTGAGGTATGTGGTAAAATAATATTTTATTCAATTAAATATATATAACATCTTATTGCACTTGATCGCCTGCATACAAATATGCAAGTACGAAGTGAGATGGGGACAAAGGTGTATGAAACCAATCTGCAGTACTACCTCTCTAGATTAGGCTATGCTCTTTTATAGTGAAAGAAATCTCAGACTATCGATCCCACTAACCATAGCATCCACTAGAAGATGGTACCTTCGATGGGTCATAATGTCTAAACTTAAATAGATAATGCTACTGCAGAATTTGTTGCTAGCATTGTAAGTGGTTGCACTTGTCTACAATTGACTACCTTGAATTTTATTCAATTAATTAAATAACTGATAATGTCATTCTAATTAATTTTTTAGGAAATGCCTACCCAAGAAAGCATAAGTAAAGGAACTTTAAGCAGCACTACTACCAATGGTAATGTCCTGTGTAGAGCTATGGGCAATAAGAAGGACAACCCTACAGCAACAAGAGGCTTAGGGCATAGTATTGCTCCTTACAAATTCTTAGGTTGAAAAGTACCTACACTTGATGTGGAGGACTACAAATAGATGTGCAAAAAGATAAAAGTAGATATACTTTGGCAGTTGCATGAAGGAGGTTCAGAGATTTTTTCTCATACTACTCGGGTACCTCGTTCAATTGATAGTTGCAATTCTCCTACAGAAGAAGTTCATGTTGGACAACATGCACCCTTAGAGAGAGAATTTGGACCAAGGAGGTACATACATAGGCACCAGACCTTTTTTATTATCCTCCTATAATTTTGCTATTTCAACCTTTCCAATGTATGAAGTATTTCTTATTTTAATGCTTACTAGCCTTGGATACCTATCAAAATGTCATCGCAGTTAGTTCTCGCTATGAGCCTGAATCAATCATTTTGCACAAAATTAGTGTCTATTACCATGCCTTTGACTATGAATGCATCCCTACAATTTCTTGTAGAAATGAAAAATATTGTAGCCATTGGGCAAGTCATTGCATATCACATATCTTGTCTGAAGGAATTTGTCATTCCCATAGAGTCAATGGTATATATCTTTTCATACTATCATCCCCAACAACATTTTTTAACCGGTTTCCTCAATTTAATTATTTATTAAATATATCTAAGGTTAATCAATAGTAGAAAGCACCATCGAGGTAGCCTACCATGCACATCAACTACCATTGTACCAGTGGAACCAATACTTGTATTTATATTTATTTTTCACCATAAAATTAAATGTCTTCAATGACCAATATTGATTAAAAATCTCTACAATTTTACAACAGCCACCTAAAGATCGTATGGAAGTTCCGCCTAATATGCTTCAATCCCTAAGGTTAATCTGTGAAGTCATCAATGATGATAAGGCAATAAACCCCATACTAATCAAGGTGGGAATTCTTGCCAATGGTATTGTTGAAGTGCCACTTATGGTAGATGACCTATTAGGAGTTTGCCAATGGGATCAAATCAAGCAATCTTACATTATCTCGTACATGGTTTTGAAGTGCCACTTATTTTTTCATGGTAGGTAATAATTATTTCTTTTACCTAGCTTCCTAAACAATGTAATGAGTCTTTTTAAGGTCAAGCATGTACTTTATCAATTCCTTGACTTTGGTGTCATTTTTGGACCTAAGAAATGGCCGATGGAGAGCTACTTGATGATATGTTACCAAGGTTCTTCTAGTGCTCCAAGGGGTAGGGTTTCATGATTCCCTACAATAGCAACTAAGTTTCAATTTTTTGTTTTCTAGCAAACTTATGTTCTACACATAAGGATTGAAAATTTAATTATAATTCATATGATTATATATAAGGTCTCATTGGTTGTTACTTATTTTTATGTTCATGCTGGGCATGTATTCTTTTTTTTTTATTCTTACGGATCACACATCTATCATGCCTTCATTGAAATTATAAATAAGTATACTTTTAATCATTTTGTGTATTATGTATAGCATATAAGTAATTTTTTATACATATCTAATGCATTTGAAATATAAATTTGTAGTGCATGGCTAACATGGGTTAATGTAACAAAGACTGTGCAACCACTAAAATTCACTTGGAAGAATGTCAAGGTATTAAGAACAATTAATTACTCTATTTCACAAACTAACTAAACTTGCAATATTACAAATAGTATTTATTGATCCATTTAATTATCCTTATTGCAAAATGCCTTAGACAAGAGTCTGATTTGAAGTATGGCTACTATGTGGTGAAATACGTGAGGACCTTAGTAATCGATGGTATTTATGTGTTCCAATTAAGAAAGTTAAGATACTTTTTACTAATCATAATCATATATGTTTTTACCTATTTGGATGGATTCCAACTCAAAAGAATGTGTCAACTAAAGTAAATATATTGCAGGCTATTGTGCTTTCTGAATGGGCAAACAAGAAGAGTTACTCTAAAGCAAACCTTAACGAAGAATGAAGTTATGTAATGAGTTTCAATTAGAAAAACTAGTCTAACTACATCAACTTAAATTACTTTATCCACTAATAAAATATTATTTTCATTAATATGCAAGTGTTCTTATAGTTTTATTATTTTTTATTGAATCATATGTATTTTATGGGATGAATGAGGGGAAGGTGGAGGGGGAAGTAATTGGGTATGTGTGTATTGACTTGTACTTGTAAATGAAGTTAATGTGGAGGTTGTGGTTGTGGTTGTGGTGAATAAAGTGAATGTATTGTGGTTTCTTTTATCAATTCTTTTCAAGATAGAGAAAGGCCAATATTTCTTATATAGATATGTATGGATGATGAATTTAGACATTTTACCGAATGTAAAAGTGAATGTATAGTTCCTTTTCATGTATTTCAAGATTTCAAGAATAATGTAGTAGGTAGTACATTGAATGTATGCAGAAATGCAGGTTGGGATTACAGAGTAAAAGTAAAAAAAAAAGAAAAAATTACACACTGTTAAAGTTTAAATTTTGTAATTCCACTTTGAAAGTCCAAGAATTTTTAAGTGAATATTTGGACTTTTGATTTTAAAATTCTAAAGTCTTTTAAGTCAAAATTCCAAATTTTGATTTTAAAAGTCACCTCCAAAGTTGGAATTTTAGAAATTTTAAAGTCAAAATTTCAAATTCTATATGTCTGAGACTTTTAAAGTTAGTTTTTTTCATTTCAAATTTAAATAGTAGCCACAATTAAGGACTTTTCAAGTCAAGAATTGTGAACTAACATTAAGTGTCCACTATTTTAATGTTAGTTTCCATGAACCAAATTAACAAGACAAATACTTTAAAGCCACTTTTTTCTAACTTTGTTTCTTACCAATTTCTTAAGTTGGCTCAATAGAAGTTACCTTGATTACATATTTCTATTCGTGTTTCTAACCAACTTTAAAATGCCAAAAGGAATATATCCAATGGTTTTTTTTTTATGTTTTTGTCCAATCACATCTTATAGTCCAACTATGTAAATGTATATAATACATGTCAAGAAAGATCAAATAGAAGTCATATACATACATTGTTAATGCAGACTTTCAATACTGTTGTCATCTTCTAAGGTTCCCTCTAGCTTAAGCTATTTATCCTTCAAGTTAATTTTTTTAGACCTGAGATATTGTGAACATTACAATATCTTAGCATGCCTATGCTTGGTAGGTGTTTTGAACATCAAAATAGAATTATAGGTCATTTATAAGTCTATTCTAAAGAATAAAATGTATTCATATAACTCTAAACTCCCAACATATTATTGTAAAACACAATTAGCATAACAAAATCCATTCAGGGTTAAAAGTATCCATGTACAAAATCAGTACATGCAAAATCACAAGGTACTCATGTGAAGGAAAATCCACGCTATTAGAATGCATAAATCAATGATAAAGTGATAAAACATTGGAATCACTTCTTGATTCAATAATAGGTATATTCATGCTAAATCAAAATTAGATCATATTAGCTCACCAACATTTTCAATATAAATTAAGACTTAGTTTCTTTATCACCACAATCCATATACTTCAAATAATATCCATGCATCATGTAAATAATATCTAATTCCACAATAAAAATGATGATTATATCATCTATTGGATCCATGAACAGTGATGCATTTCTTATTTGTAACCATGTCATTTATCTATTTGACATGATCTATTAATAACATGTCTTTTACTAAATACACATTATTTGACTAGACCAATAGTTGGGTCATAATCCAAATATACAGATAATTTAATAATGTTAAAACAACCTACCTAAAATTGCAGATCTAATCTTGTGATATTGATGAATGTCAAATCTGAAGGTTGATTGTTGATTAAGATTCACTGATCTGAGCTTCTTGCACATATCACTCGTACGTCTGAGAAAATAGATAAAGTGTTACAAATTGGCCTCTAAATCAATAGAGTAAAGTATTAAATCTCAAATTCACTAGCTAGATGACTCTTAAATTTATCATCCATTCCACAAATCATTTAAATCTACTACCCTAAGCATCAAATAATCTTGTAAATCTAAGAGTAATATGGTCATATCTAATGTATCAATGTTTTGATCAAGTTTTCCAACCACAAATTATCACTGATCGAGCATTGAATGATCAGATCAGACTTTGTAGAGTTAACAAATTTTACATTTAATGTTCTTATCCCATATCATCACTAATAGGAATTTCATATCATTAGGTTATAGATCTATTATCTGACCATGTTTTCAATGGTTAGATTTGTAGATCCAGGAATTACACTCATGCATTGTGTTTAGAATGAAATTTCAATCGTTGGATGATCTTTGATCAAAAATCCATTGAAACAAGTTCATCAAGCAATGAGGAATTTAAATATATAATTTTGATGTTTAACATTTACTAGAATTTGTGCATAATCATTGAAGTAGATAACTAAAAAATGGTCACTGCCAGCCACTATATACAGTAAAAAGAACATGCAAATCATGGAAAAACTACAAAACATTGGAGATCAGAGGCTTTCCTTCACTCCCAATGATTTTGGGAGTTTTTGGGTCTTTATTTTAGCCATACATAGGGTCATTGGGAAGCTCACATCAAGCACAACCTTTTGTCATCTAATTTCAACATCTTTAATAATATTTTTAATTTTTTGATAATTACTTGAATTTTAATAAAGTTTCCAATTTGAAGAAAAATAGCTTAAAATTTGTAATGAAACTAGAATTAAAATCTAAGTTATTACATCCACAATAGAGCTTTTACTTTTAACAGGTTCTAAGGATTTAAAATTTACTAGTAGTTGAGTTTCATTGATGCCAAAACTCATGCTAGGCCCACATGCTCAATCCAAACTCAATTGTCCTATTTCATAAATTTGAAATGACTAGAGAGTTAATTACGTATTTAACCTAATATTGGGCAATGGGTGTAATAACACTTCTCTCTTTGAATCAAATTTTATCCTTGAAAGCTAAATGTGTACCTAAGTTATAAAACAATTCTAGGTATTTTCGTTGAATCTTTGACTCCAACTCTCATGTGGTTTCTTCTACACCATGATGTTGCCACACAACCTTTATCTGATGTGTTTCACCTTCTGTATGGTCTCTCTGACTAACTCATGGTCTATCAATGATGTCGCACCAACCTATGCCCAACAAAATGGGGATTGACATGGTCCATTATACAATGCCTCAAATGGTCTCATCTCAATTAGGGACTAGAAACTATTATTGTAAGAGAATTCCACCAATGGTAGTTGTCTAACCCATTTTTTCTAAAAATATATTGTACATGCCCTCAACAGGTTTTTAAGAACTTCAATTGCCCTCTCAAACTATCCATCCATCTGGGATAAAATGCTGAGTTGAAACACAACTTCGTACTCATTGCTTCTTGTAAGCTTTCAAAGAAATTTGAGGTAAAGCTCTGATCTTTATATGACACAATTGATATAGGGATTCCATCGAGACACATAATCTCACAGATAGCCTCCTCAATGCCTCAAGTAAGTGTGTAACCTTTAGTAGTGAGAAGTGAGCTAACTTAGTTAACCTGTCAACAATTAGCACACATTGTTCCAACCTTGTCAGGTACAAGGATGGCCTACAACAAAATCCATGATAATGTGCTCCCACTTTATTCTACCAATGGGAAATGTTGTAGTAGTCTTGCAATCCAGCTTCTGATGTTTTGCTTTAACTTATTGACAACTTAGGGATAATGCAACACACTCAACAATGTCTTTATTCATTCTTTCCACCAGAATTGCTTTCTAAGATAATCATAAGTCTTTGTGCTCTAAGATCTATATGTCTCACTCAACAACTATTTCCTGATCTCATCAATTGGCAGTAAAAAAAGTCTCCTAACCCATCAAAAGAATCCATAGTCTAATGCTAAACACTCTCTCCATTTTCTAGTTTGCTCAAATATTCTTGGCCTTATTATCATCTAACTGAGCTTGTAAAAATCTTCTTCTGACTCAAAGGATGAGCCATTACCAAGCACTAAAATGCATAGCTCTTAGATGATTCAACCTAAAAGTCATACTCGATTAATGACTCATCAGTCTTATATCTGAAAGACTCAAGTCCTATCATCAATCCTTCAAACTTTTTGCATAGTGCATCTGCAACAATATTGGCCTTTCTTGGGTGGTACTGAAGTGTGAGATCAAAATTCTCCAAGTACTCAACACATCTTATCTATTTGAAATTTAGATCCTTTTGAGTGAAGATGTACTTTAGACTTTAATGGTTCGTGAATACATCAAACTTTCACTACACAAATAATGTTTCTAAGGTTGTAGTGCAAACATCACTGCTACTAGCTCTAGGTCATTGTAGGGTATTCCTTTTGATTTGAATTTAACTGGCAAGAGCCAAATGCCACCACTCTCCTTTTCTACACCAGGATGTAACCAGTCCTAAATGTGAAGCATCATAATACACTACATCACCCCCACCTCGCTAAGGAATGATGAGCATAGGTGTTGTTGTCATCCATTTCTTGAGCTCTAGAAATACCTGCTCACATGAGTTACCCCTTTTAATCACCATGGTCATGTTTCACAATCTTTTCTAACTCAACACCACTCAACTAAAATTCTAACACTATAGACTACATGATCAACACATTGTCTACAAACATGATACCTAATCGATCCAAGTATGGAAGGAAGATTTGATTCATCAGGCTCATGAATGTTGTTAGTACATTTGTTAACTAAAAAGGAATCACCACCAATTTGAATTGGCCATATTGAGCCTTAGATGCCATCTTAGGAATATCCTCAACATTCACTCATAGATGATGATATCCAAATCACAGGCCAATGATGAAAAAAATAGATCTTTTCAACTGATCAAACAAATCATCAATCCTGGGCAATGGGTATTTGTTCTAGATCATCACTTTCTTTAGTTGTCAGTAGCCCACGCATAGTTTCAATGTACTGTCTTTCTTTCTTACAAATAACATTGACGCTCCCTATGGCAAGATGTAGGGTGAATGAAACCCTTATCCTGCAACTCCTCCAACTACACCTTTAGCTCTTTCAAATCAGTTGGTTCCATTTGGTGTGGAGCAACTAAAATTGGCCAAACATCAAGATAGAGATCAATTGAAATGTCAACTTCCCTACTTGGAGGTAAACCCATTAATTTTTTAGGAAAAACATTTGTGAATTACCTCCCCATTGGAATGGAATCAATTTCGGTGTCATCATTGTTGTGATACACTATGCTTGCATCCAACCACTATATTCCTTCTAGCATTTGTAGTCAACATGGACTTGTCTCTAACCTTAATCGTCCTTGGTGGAGAAATGAAAATAACCACACTTCACAAGATGAAAGTGACCCTCTTCCAACTGTAATCAATAGTGGCTCAATACATGGACAAGAATGTGACAACCTTGGTTTTTGTAACACATTTTGTAACATTTTTCAAAGGCAAGGCCCTTAGTAGCACAAAATTTTCGCAAAGCAAAGTAGTGAAAATTCTTTTCTTTAGAACCTGTTTTGTAAAAACCCTAGTCATCACTTCATACATAACTTAAGTAGAATTTTGTATAAGATAAAATTCCATTAAAGGAATATACTTTTTATTAAAGTCTAGAATCCATTACAATACTTGTCCAAATTATATAATCCAAAACTCAAAGCTCACCATACAATGAAACTCTCATTACAATACAATACTCTTAAATAAAACAAAGTACATGTCTTCAAGGGGTATACCCTGATGATTATTCTCCTAAGTCTTCTTCAGTCTTGAGCTCCTAACTCTCCTTGTCTGTATCTGAGATATTGTAAACATTCAAACATTTACAATATCTCAGCAAGCTATGCTTGGTAAGGGATTCAAGAAGCATAATAATTTGACAGTATAATTCTAATACTTCATAATCCCGTTATTCATAAACATACTCATGTATCAATCTCTTTACTTTGTCATATATGTACATCCTTATACATACATACTGTATATGTATAAATCCATAAAATTTATGAAAGTAGTCAAATAACATTCCCGACTAAGCTGATCAATTCTTTCCACTATGAGAAATCAATATTTCAGCTGACCCTATACTGGGAATTTTCCTTCTTCGGAAATACTGGTAATATACAAGGACCTGGCATTTCATCATAAACATAAGGCATTTCACTGTGCCTATCTCATATGCATCACAGTGCAAATAATCAAAGGACTACCATGCTACAGCCTGATCCATACTAGCATGCTCGGATAATTGCTATGTTCACTATTGATACCACGGTGAAAAATATTGTGTCACTACCCATATGAGGAGATAGGACTTTCATAGTGGTGGCCTTCCCATAATTGCCCCACCCCACTTTTAGCCTCTCATAGGGCAAGATATCATCATATCATCAAATTTTGGGAAGCAGGTGGCCAAACCCTTATAACTCCCCTGGCATAGCATCCCCAAGCTTATGCCTATTTAAAATAAAACCACACGCCTCCATGCTTGCGTGTAAAATAGGTTTCATACGTATCAGACAATCTGTTTGTTTACTTAGGGCTAGAATATCTTCTAGTTCAATATTCACTTAGAATCTTTTCCTCAATTCTAACTTAACCACTTCATATGTGTTTGGTTGAATCATAAGGGTTTTAGGGGATTTAATACAAGCATTAACATTACACTTGTCAACATTTCTAGACATAAGATCATGTATTCAACATGTACATCCAATGTAGATGCATTCATAAAATCCTCCTACCTTCAAGTAATGATCCATCTCTTCAAATCTTCTGTGATCCTAATTGATGTATATAATTTGTAAATCCATACATATTGTCAATATATTTATACAATCTAAATAATCCTATATTTTTTATCCTATCTATATTCCTTGTCTAATCTTGTCCTTTGATACAAAGGATTGAATCTTGTGTCTTATCATGATCTATATTCCTCAAATAGTGTTTATTCTATTGATCAATAGATTTGATGGTTAGAATGATCTTCTAATCTTTCAAATTTAAGTATTTTCTATTCTAAGTCTTTGTGTATTCCTTTCTTTAATCTTGATCTTTCATAGATCCTTTGATCATCAATTTATACTTGTTGATAAAGATTAAGGGCTTAGATCTTTTATCATCTAATTCTTCTTTGATCTAAGTTTAGTTGTTTGATCATCCTTAAGGAGGATGATCTTGGTTCTCTTCCTTGAATCATATTTGATCGAGGGTTTAGATCTTCTATTCTATTTGATCTAAATTGCAAGAAATATATATATATATATATATATCATTAAGAAGTACTTATTTCTTTTTATTGTTCTTGATCATTCAAGATCCCTGGATCTTGTTTGATCATCCTTATCTTACTTACAATTTTTATTAGGGTTAGATAATTTATTAACATTTTATGCTATTATTATTATTATTATTATTATTCAACCAGCTAATGTTTTACTGGTTGAAGATAACTTATTTCATCCTAAGTTTAGACTGCTCCTCTTATTTCCAATTGGCTAAGGCTTACTAGCTGAATGGTTAAACACAAAGTGGTTACTTCAATCCTCATGTAAGGAGGCATTTAGACCTTACAAATGTCAACAGGGAAGAGCAAGGCTCTATTTGAGAACCCCCTTAACCACCATGTTTAGCATTCACTAGAGTGACCTTAGCTCAACCTTGCATAAGGTTCCTATGAGCATTTTAATGCTAAGTACTCTTTCTAATTGAAATTAATTTAATCCACAAACATTTAAAATGTCCTTCATGGGGTTTATTATTCTCCTAGTTTGGGCCATGGATTTGATAATCCTTATATTGTCCTACTAACTATAGCCCTTACTAATATTAAGTCAAAGTCATTCGCTCATCTTAATTGTCCATGAATCTCTATATTCCATTAGTTTATATTTTTGGTGATTTATGCTCATTATATCTTAACAACTACTTAACATTTGAATCTCTATATTCCAATATAAGTTTAACAACCATTTATGCTAACATGCTTCCTATGAATGTAACTTAACCTAATGAAATAAAACTATACTTAAACTAGCATGATCCTAAGTTATGAAATATAAGAAATTTTACTAGTAATCTAATGGAATCATGCTAAAATTTAAGAATTACACTATCTTGCTTCCTAATTTATAACATAAATCACATTTACAATTCTATTATCAAATAAAATACAAGTAAACTAATTAGATCAATATTATTAGAAAATTTTACTTTTGATCCAACAATTAAATTTTAGATCTTTTCCTTTAGATCAAGGGTTTTAATTACATTTAGGGCTTTTACTTCATTAAGGTCCAAAGATCATATCCATTTGTTTATGTCACATTTAATTCACGATCTTACTAGATTCCATCATAATCCCATTCATTCAATCCATCCCAAGGACCTAATCATGCTTGATCTGATTGATCAAGTGGATCCCTTTGTATATTTAGGTCATTTCTACCATAAAGGGTAGATTCTTCAATTTGTGTTAGATCTATCAAAATAATTCAGGAATATTACTTTATTTCAACATTATATCATCATTGCATTAGATCCCCAAGATCGGATCATCTTAAATCTTAAAGATCAAGAAAATTAGAAGCTTAATTCCTAAAAACAGAAAGTTTCTTGAATATATATATTATCAATTTTATGATTTGAGAAGAAAGTAGACATTACAAGCTTTCCATAGCTACTTTTTTATCTTAATTTGGAGTTTAGATGACTCTGCAATTGAACTTTGGAGTTCATAGTTGTTTCGAGGATCCAGATTTGATCTAAGCACAATGGAACGGACGCTCCTGATTAAATCAGGCGGCAAGTCTAGTTGGGCGGAGTGGGCCACGTTCCAGTCATCAGGACACAGGCGGGAATGCATCGCCCGAGACGATGTCGCTTGGTGCATCGTTCCGTCAAAATGTTGCCACACAAGGATCACACACAGAAACATTATCGCATGGCGCATTTCCATGCGACGTTCCACAATTGCGTCCTAGGAGCCAGATCTTATAAAGAAGATTGAATAGTCTGTTTTGGATCGTCCAATCAATTCCTCTTAAATCAAAGGATCAAAACTTGATGAAATTTCCTGAAAATTCTATCCTAGGGGTTTTGGATCATTATGAATTGATTGGATAGCTCAGATTTTCCATCTAAGCCCTCCATCATATAGAAATGAAGGGTTCTTTTCCTTACTTGATTTTTTATAATTTTTAACATAAAATTAATTTAAAAAAAATAAAAATTATATAAACTAACATGAAACAAGTATGGGAAGAGTATCCACCTACCTTGTTGGAGGAAAACTTAGGTTTTCAGGCCCAATTTTAAAGAAATATCCCCTTGATGATAAGATCGCCCAATAACCGCTTGTTTTGTGATTTTCCATCGATTGCATTGTTGGATCTTAAAATTCTTTAGGGGTTTTGTAGATAAGATAGTCTAGGACAATATGAATGGTGACATGGGTGAATTTGATTTGGAATAGAGTGCCTAATTGAATTTAGGTCTCTTGTTCCAATCTAGAGAGAGGAGAGAGAAAGTGTATGAAGAGGGAATTTTGGAAGTTTGAGAATGCGTTTGGATCTACTTTTTTAGGGGAAGAAATTTAATTTCATGATAATTTTTATGAACATTTTTGGAAGATTTTTGGGGGGTATTTACATGTGTTTTTACATTTTTCATAATTACTTGTAATTATTATGATTTAATTCTTTTGAATATTAAATTAATATTGGATCCTCCACTACCACCTCCTTCTCCACTATCAGCTAGTAACGGTTTGACCACTCATTACATGTTTTCTAGCCGTTGGATTCATTTGTGGGCCCCACAGAGGTGTGGAAAGACCATTTTGCCCTTTTGTGGAGAAAAATTCATTTTATTACCCCGGACTTGGAATCAAGCATGGTTAGTGGCATTGGAATCGTATTTTTGAGTACATTCTAACTATTTAAGTCTTAGATTTTGGCTATGGGTAAAATTACCATTTTACCCTTTTATTCATAAAAATGGAGAAAATTAGGGATTTTTCATTTTAACTTGGAATTGAACATACTTAGTGTCATTTCAATTAGTTTTTTTAGTACATTCATAATTTCTAAGTTTTAAATCATGTTTTAATCTTTGAAAAAAGAGAATTCCCAATAACCTAATATTCCAGTCTAGAATTTCTGAAAACTCAAACTTTATTGATTTTCTCAATTAATTTACAAAAATTGGGGTTATTAAAAAGAAATCTATCCCCATGATTATATCAAAATGAGTGATATCCATAACCACCAAATCTAGTGTCACCCTATGACCCTCTACCTCAATATTACATCCTTAAGAAATCCTACTTAAGGTAATACTTAATCCCATGGCAACTCCACTAGCAATGTCGACTCCAGTGGTTCAGTGTCAAAGTTCAAGTAATGGACAATTGAACAAGAAATGAAAGAATGTGTTGCAACATAATTAAACAATGCTCAAACCCATGTATGAAATAGTAAAAGTACACCTTCGATGATTATATGATCTAACTAAATGTCTGACTGTGTTAGTGCATAGTTATGATGTACTTCAAGTGCATTGGCTATTTTGGCATAGCTAATACAAGTACATGTCGATCCCACAGGGAGGAGCTTTAAGAATTTGGAGTTTTAATAAAATTTAATTATTTAAAATTTAAAATTAAATTACAAAAATTACCAAAGAGAAAAATCAAACTTCAAATGTGTTTAATCAATGAAATTGCAGAGGTCTAATTCCAGAAAGAAAAGGGGAAAAAACAAAACCTTGAGCAAAACTAAAACTAGGAAAAAAATAAGAAAAATCTATTTCCCTAGCTTAAATATTGTCCAATTCTTCAATTTTGGTATCAAAAACTTCAATCAAACATCATCAGTGTCTTCAATATGTCCTTGATTAATGATCTGATAGATGAATTTGTCAGATTCTTAAAAATTTTATAACTCTAGTCCAATTAAGAAAGTTAAGAATTAATGGCTTAGATATAATTTTAGAACTCAAATTGAAGATCAAGATTAGTAATCAAACTAGAAACTATCCTAAAAACAAGCTTTAAAAGTTAATTAAAATTTTGAATTAAAACAAACAAGATATAAGAGGCTTCCTATGGTTAAACCAGAACCTTTGATTTGGTTAAACAGGAACAAATAAGATAGTTCCTGGATTAACCATGGAATAACACAGAATGTGAATAATCAAAACTAAAATAACATAGAGTGCGAATAGTAATGGTAAGAGGATAGAAAGTGTAATTTAAAATATATTCCTATGGGAAAAAGTGCAAATTTTCTAAAAGTTCCCTCTTTTTTCCTATAAACACAGTAAACTCAAACCAATTCCAACATAGAAGATGTTAGAGATGGGGCAATTGGTAGCAAACTAGTGTTGAACTAGTCTTGGGTGTTGGTGGCTCGCCTGACTAGTGTGCGCAATGAAGATAAAGGATGCCTAGGCTTTGCCCTGCTCAATGAAGGAGATGACGCCTAGCACTGGACTGGGCAGAACGATGGAAGATGGAGGATGCTTGGGCTGTTGAAGGAGAGGCTGATAGAAGATAGGTGGAGTGTAGGAATGAAGAGATCAGTGCGGTGAAGATCCACGGTTGACAATCGGTGCTGGGTGTCGCGATGCTATGCTCGCCAGTGGACGATGGAGAAGAGCATGTCAGGCAAGGTGAATAAGGTGAGGTAGAAAATTGGGGAGCAGGTGATGGATAAAGAAAAAAGTGTAGAGACATTGATGCCTGGGAGAGACGACTGGTGACAATGGAGTGAAGTAGGGAACTACTTTGTTTTGGACAAAGGAGGGAGAGAGTGAGAAGGTGGCTTGGGAACTATGTAGGGTGGAGGAGTAAAGGTGGAGAGGATTTGTGGGGAAACAGAGGTGATTGCTGGAAGAAGGGAGGACTCGAGAGAGATAACGTCCAACCTCGGGGGTGAAGAGTTGGAGCTTAAGGGAGAAGGGAGCATGGTGAGGAGTTGGGTTGGTGGTGTTGCAGAGGAGGTTATGCAAATGGTGTAGCCTGGGAAGACTGGTGATGGGTTTGGTGGTTGATGCAAGAGTGAGAGAGAGAAAATGTGAAGGCAAAAGGGAGTTAGGGAACCTGTCAAGAAAAGAGAAGTTGGGGAATTAGTGTGGAGTGATGATGGAAGAGGGCTGGCTGTTCGATGGTGATGAAGTAGGAAACACAGGCTGGAACTCGGGTTCCTGTTGGAAACCGAGAGATGAAAAGAGAGGAGGTAAAGTGTGAAATGAAGGAGTCAATCTAGGTAGTGAAGATGAAGCATGAGATAGAGATAGTTGAGATGGGAGAAAGAGATAGTAGAGGAGAGTATGAGAGGGGCTGGTGTGGTGAATGGAAACAAAAGAAAAAGGGAAATAAAACTAAACTCAAAAAGACTCCCCAAAGACTCCCCACTCCTTAGGCTCCCATGCCTTTCCCTTCTTATAGAATTCCCTCTTTCCTTTAAGAGGTAGGGGGTTTTATTTAACAGCACCTGTTTGGCATTTTGTTGGCATGTCTCCTGTGATATTTCTGATGATATCTTGTGTGATATATGAGATATGTGTCATATATTCTGTGATATCTTGTATGATATCTCAAATATGTGATATTTGTTCTGTGATATCTCTAGCAATATCTCTAGTGATATTTTTTATGATATCTGAGATATGCCTCAGATATGAACACAGTTAAATAAGCTGCATTTCTAGCATATGTCATGATATCAACTATCACCTTAATATTCATCAATGATCTGGGCCATTCATCTATGATATTCCTATGGCCCAGGGATTTTATGTTACCTTTGTTGTATATGCATTTGTGTGGCACCAAATGCTGCAAAATTGTATGTGTAATACCCTCATTTCCATGTTAAATAACATAATTGAAAGATATCAGAAGAGGGTAGTGGATGAAAGGTTGGATTGTCCAAAAGTGGGGATTTATAATTCAAAATTGGGCCAAGCAGATGAATGGGTTAGATCGTCCAAGGCAGTTGCACTCAAAAGTGGGGCTCCATGGCATTCCTCTTACTAGATGGCAGGAACAACACACGGCTAAATGTACAAGAGGAGTGCTCACAATTTGGTGATCCATTCCACTCATCTATTGGACCCCACCTTAGATAGGTCATGAGGAGAAAATCTCACATATAAAACAATTCTAGCCCTTGGATTCGTTATATTATCATAGACACCAAGAATGAGGATTTCCAACTTTAGTTTGATTTTTGCCAAATGGAGTGGTACATCTGGTGGGACTAGTAGCCTGATTAATGGCATGTCATTTGTGGCACATTCAAGTTCCATTAAGCGGTCCCCATCATCAATGGCCGTGCGGAAAATTTGGACCTTCCATTAAGCAGTTCCCATCATCAATGGCCGTGCGGCAAATTTGGACCTTCCATTAAGCAATCCCCATCATCAATGGCTGGGTGACAAATTTGGACCTTCCATTAAGCGGTCCCCATCATCAATGGCAAACAACAAACAAGATCCTAGGATTAGATAATCACAACCGTCCATTAAGCGGTCCACATCATCAATGCCCATGGAGGAATGCAAACCCCCCTAAGGAATGTTGAAAATGGCCTCTTCCCTCTCTCTCTCTCTAAAAAATGCAGTTTTTTAATTTATTTTAATATACACTTGAATCTACATTTGGCATATTTGAAATAACACCAAACATATCAACATGACAAAAGTTAAATAAAACCAATATCTTAGATATGCCAGAGATAACACGGTTAAATAAAGTGCACATCTCACATATGCCACAAATACCGCAATTAAATAAGGTGCACATCTCACATATGCCACAGATAACGTGCTTAAATAAGGTGCACATCTCACATATGCCACAGATAACATGGTTAAATAAAGTGCACATTTGAGATATGTCGTGATATCTCAAAAATGCCATACATACGGTGTTAAATAAACCCCCCTTAGTTTCACGACCCGGGTTTTTATATGATGCAATTTTGATAAAAAAGGTGAGATCTCTTGTTTTATAAGTATGAGATGCATGAAAAATCTTTTTCTTTTGGAAAACAATCTTTCATAAAAACCCCGAGTGTCAAAACACATTCTCAAATTATTTAGCCATGGAAAAGTTTAAATCAATATTATTCCCAAGAAAGTGTTAGTCACAGCCCCAGCTATTAGAGAGTAACTACAACCAAGTAACATTAAAGATAAGGTAGGGGTTTTACTTACTTGTACTTGGTCTGGGTGTCTTCCTAGCACAAGCGTTCCTTGCCCTTAAGTATTTACTTGGTATCTAAAAAATGTTGAGGATTGGGTGAGTATATACTATACTCAGTAGGAGCCTATCACTACTAGTTTTATAATGCATGAGATGTTTTAAAATCATATGTTCTTTCAAAACATGTGCATGTCCAAATGCTGAAGCTCAATATCAATATAAGAATCCGTTATCAAACTAAAATACTAATGACTTAAAGGATCATATAATCCAAAATTGAAAGTATCATATACATATATATGATAACATCATGATATGCAATAGATGCTTTATGGAGTCCAACTCATGGATCTATAGTATGGTATGGTCAACCAGCCTCGTATCATGCCATATGCAATGCACATAAATCATCAAACCATAGGGTTCAAACTATGCCCACGACCTCGCCGCCGTGTGGTCCCTGGGTACCTGAGGACACAACGTCATACCCTCCACGGGGCATATGACACATCGACCTAGTGCCGTGACACCAGTGGTAGCCCCCTGTACCACATGCAATCAACGTAGGGACATGCCCATTTTTGGGCGTGGTACCCATTCCACCTAGTAGTGGTAGAGGCTGGGTGGCCAACCTAGACCCCTCGGCATAGCACCCATGGGCTTACTAGCCCAAATCACATAAGATCAAATAAGCCAAAACCTCTTTTCAAAACCTGTCCTCTTTGGGTCCCTCACAACTGCCTGGCCCTCGGCACTCCAGCATCTTTTGGCAACCCTCAAGGGCATGTAATCTTTGCAAGTACTTAAATCATGCAATGTATGCACTTGTTTGCAAAACATATATGTGCATAATGTATATGCAATCATTTACAAAATATGTCTATGTACAAAGAATTTATCACATGCATGCTAAATTAAGTCATGCTAAACAAGTCATGTACTTAAAACATATGTTCTTAAAATAATAATAGTTCTTTTAAAAGAATCTAATAGTGATAGAGCACTTACCTGGCTAGGTCGCGCTAACCCTTTTGTCCTCAGACGCTCCTGATCATGGTTTGGGGAATCAAGGTTAGTTTGGCCTATCTTTTATGGGTTGTAGAGTAATTGGTCTTATTACTTAGGCATTAGGGGTTCATCCCTATGCCTATGGGTGTCCTAAGGTCCTAATTGGGCCTTGATATCCTCAGTTTTCAAAAGTCCTAGTGGCCACGCGCCACCATCCTATTCTAAGGGTCATGCCCACATTTTATTTGGCCGTGATTAGGGATTTTATAGTTTGGATGTGTCCGCGCCATCGACACGGACACAACGCCTTTTGCGGCATCTCAATTGGAGCTCTAGATCTCAAGTTATAAGCGTTTTAGTGTTGTATGTACATAGGAGTCTTAAAAATAAAAAGACGGAATGCTAGGGCGCTGCGCGTCTGCGACGTGCGGCTCGACTTCCTTAAGGAACCAAAAAAATGACACACTATTAGCACGCTGCGCATCTGCAATGGGCACCTCAGTAGGCGCGTCTGCAGACGCGCCAGGTTTTCCACCCGACTGTCCCTTTTGCGGGCGCGTCCTTGGATGCGCTCATTTGGTTTTTCAAACGGAGACGACGTGGGACGTTCCGTCGTTTGGGGGACCGGGGCTTCCTTAGGACACCCTGGTTCAACCCCTATTGAATCAGTGTGGCCTAGGGAACGTCCCTGGGTCCTTGGTGGCTTTCCTGGGCTCCGTTTTGCATGGTTTTTCATGCAAAAACTTAGGGGAATTGACCTTGGAACTATGGTGGAGATGGGTTTTGAGCAATCTAGGACATACTTGGCTCGTTGCTGGGTTTTTCTCCTTGTTTTTCCCCTCTAGGTCACTGTTCCACGACTGGTTTTCTTCAACGTTTTGGGCTTCCATTAGAGACACCCAAGAGCTCTATTTATAGAGCTAAGAGAGGGTTCTGGAGGGGACTCTCACCGCCTTTGAATGGCAGTGGAGAAACCTCTAGAATGGCGGTGATTTCTCCTTAAATCACTGTCATTCTAGAACTTTCTAGGAGGTAGAAGATGAAGGGTGCCCATATCAAAATGGGCCCCTGTGTTTTGCAGGTTAAACCATTTTTGTAAAATTTACAGTTTTACCCCTAAACTTCAAAGGGCCATATCTTGCTCATTTTAACTCCATTTTAAGTGATTTTGGTCTCGTTGGATTCCTTTTTCTGAGACGCATCTAATGGAACCATTTTTAGGACCAAATTCCTGAGTTCCATCAAGGTAGATAGTGAAATGAATAAAATGCCCTTATCTTTAAAAAACTGAACTTTTCATTACTAAACTTAGAATTTCAATATTACAAAATTGGAGTCATTACAACATCTCACATATGCCATAGATAATGCACTTAAATAAGGTGCACATCTCACATATGCCACAGATAACATGGTTAAATAAGGTGCACATTTGAGATATGCCATGATATCTCAAAAATGCCATACATACGCCGTTAAATAAAACCCCCCTTAGTTTCCTATTAAGAAACTTCCTCTTCTTCCCAAAATCCCATCCGTAGTCCTCCCCTTATTAGGACTCTTCTTTCTTTAAGAAACCTTCCACCCTTGCCTTATTGATCTTTAAGATGATTTGAATTGTCAAAACTTAAACTGATTCATCCATGCATCTTTTGATTGATCTAAACCATCCAAGCCATGATCGGGTTGATCTATAAAACAAAAGACTAGATTAGAGTCATCCAACCATGCATTAAGCTTCTGATTAGTTTGGATGATCATTTGACCATTAATTTTGACAATTTAAGGTTGGATAGTCAATTTGAGCTAATTTTCATATTTTATCCAAACATCATCAAATTGATGAGTTAGATGTTCTAATTAAATGCTAAATTAGGGGTCTTTTGGCCAAAATTAAACTCTTAACACACCCCCCAACTAGCATTTTGGTAATCCCGAGCAAAATATGTAGAAAAACAATTTTCAAACTTCGTACATGGTGCTACTTTCGTAGGTACTCACAATTGCATTTAGTGCATCAACAAGCCTTGAACCCCTATGTTACCCCTAGTAGATGAGTTATGCCTTGCGAGGGTTTGTAGTGAATATACCCACAAAATTCAATAAGGTCGAGTCCCCTATTTTATCTTAGAGAATCCTCATTCATTAGCAATCTACTAGTTTTTCACAACTTAATAGAGGATCTGTCAATTTTACACATCATACACATATGAAAGACATTTTATTTGAGTTATTTCTCAGAGTGCATGTGTGTACAAACACATAAATCCTAACATCTAGCTAGATATGCTTAGTTTCTATTGGAAATATGTCTTGAACTTAAATCCTCACAGGTATACGCTCATAAATGAAACTCTTAAATAAGGGTTCTAAACATATTTCTCTCATTATGTGACCAAATCTAACAAGCTAATGTTTAACATAAATTTTTTGAACGCTCATGAGACAAAGGAAATGATCCTTAAGAGTGGATGTTATCATTAAGAATATTAGGGGTCTTTTACCTTAATTCCTTCTTTTTTATCTCCTCATTAAGGCTATGTTCCACTAAGATCAATGAGTCTTTAACTGGGATGAAACATAGGCTTAGGAAGGTTTAGAAAAGAAGGGTATAATGATTTCAAAGGTTCAAAATTGAGTAGAGGTCTTCACTAGATATCTGTTAGGACAACTTTTCTTTTGGGTTGTACTTGAAGTGGATATCTCTTTCATATTTTTGTCTTCTCTTTTTGTGACTTTTCTTTTTCTTTGGCTACTTTGAAAGACTACTTATTTTTCTTCCTTCTTTAACTTTTTGTCCTATTTTTGAACTTTCTCTACTCATTTTGATAATGGGTAATGCATATTTCTTTTACTGGCTTATTTTGGGTTAAGGTGAATGCGGTTAAGAAAGAAAAAGGCTTACTAATAGGCTAAAAAAGGCTAACTAGTGGTATGATATATTGGGTAGGCTTTGTGTTTCTAGGCTGAGTAAGGATGGCCTATATCATTTCCTAGGTTTCCTAAAGCCTATCAAATTCAATAATTTTTTTGGAATTAAGGCTATTACTCCTATTTATTCTTGATGTTTAATGAAAACAAGGATAATAAGATCACACTAATTTATATATGCTGAAGGAATAGTGGAATTACTTATAACTCTCTAAAAGAAGATAATCTTTAAGCCTCACTAGGTTATTGGTCTCCATTGAATTTTCTTAAGGTCTCTAAGTCATACCTCTCTATTAGTCTTGATTATGTGCTGTGTGTAAATAGTTTCCAAGAACTAACTTCCATAAAATGCTTCAACATATGCATAATATGCAAAACTAATCATATGCACTCCCATTAAGAGATGAAAATAGTGAAATTACTAAGTTCTGAACATCCAGTTCTCATTATAGTAAGGGAACTCTACCTTAAGTTTCTTTTTCTAAAGAATCAAGAAAACTTAAGAAAATTCAAAATTCTTATATGCATCTACACCCCCCAACCTGAATGATACATTGTCCTTAATGTTTGAAAAACATAGGATCTTATATGACATGATCTAACCTAACTTTCTAAACCTAGAGCTAACTGGGTCAGCGTATTTGTCCTATTCCTAACCCTAAGATGAAATGGTGAGATTTCTCATGCCACTTCAGAACCTTGTGGTAATCTATATATTGTCTCCACCCTAAAATTTTTAGTGGTGGTAATATTAAAACAAAGAAGATCACCATGATTTTTAACTGTAGGAAATCATATTGGTGATCCTCCATCTTCAAAATTTCACGGTAGTCAATATAATTCCTCCATCTCAAAAATTGTGGTGATGGTATTATAATGACTTCATGTACTATCGTGTATTATGTTGGACCATTTGGAGAGGAATGGACCTTTTCTTGACCAAATTGAGGGATAAAAATGACCATTGTATTCAATTTATCTTTGTCCTCTATTTCCCTAACTTTGTCCTAAACTAGGGTAATAAGCTGGCTTTGCCCTTCCCTAAAAGGTTCTTCTTGTATTGTTAGAGATGGGGACAAGGTTTGGTTAAAACCTTGGTTATTTTCTAATGTTTACCCTAGAGTTGGTGGATGTACATCAACTGAAGCTTTTTCTTCCTATTTTATGGGCATAGGTAAGGTGTTAAATGGGCCTACATGACTATCTTGTGCTTGTTCAAATAAGGTCAGTAAGTCCCAATCAAGTACTTCTTCTATATTGCAAGGTTCAATATGAATTTCAAGCTCTATAAGGAGATCTACTTTGGCTTGCCATTGAGAAGTATTCATCAAAGGCATTGTATCCAACAACTCATTCATCTCTTCAATGGATATATCTTCATCAAAGTCATAAGAATAAGCAGGAGATTTTGGGTTGGATGTTTCTAAAGCTTCATTTTCTTCCTCAATGGATGTCTCTTCATTATAATCATAATAAGAAGTAGGACATGGCTCAAGTAGATATAAGTTGAAGGTTTCTAAGGATGGTTGTGGACTTTGTGGTTCAGAAGGATCATAAAAAATTTCCATCCTATTATCAGTAATAAATGGCTCTTCATTATCCTCAATTTTCTTGATTTCCTGAGTCTGTTTATAATTTTAACAATATTTCTGTCAGTAGTTTCCTATATTGGTTACATTTCCTTTACCAATTTCTCCATCTCTTGTCTCATTTCCTTTTGACTAGTAGGTATACTTTGTTCTACTCTCCCAAGAAATTGTTGCTCATCTAATGGTGGTTCTTCATGTTGTAGAGGAAACGACTCATAGGGTTGCTATTGCTGAAGCAATGGGGTACTGAAAAAGGACTAAGTAGGTTGAACACATGACTGTTGACCCTTATATTCTAAATAATTATGGTAGTGTTGACAAGGGTGGGACCATTTTGGTTCTTCTTGATATTGGTACTCCTAAGACTATGGTTGTTCATGATGCCTAACACATCCATTATAGTCTTGGTAATTTGTCTTAGGATAATAATTGTTAGGGTTTGTGAATGCATTAGGAGCATCCACTAGCTCTTAATAATATTCATTGTATGCCGAGCTTGATGGGGTCCATGACGAAATGGAATATGGTTGCTCAGAATATGTATAATCATTATAGGATTGAGTTTGTAGCATAGCTTACCTAGAAGTTATTATCCTAATCAATTGAGTTTCCATAATATCTAACCTATCCATTGATGCATCTATGAAATATATCCCCTTCTTGATATGATTTTGTTCTCAACTTCGTATACAATGAAACAAATCATGTAATGGCCCTATAGGTCTCTTCTAATTGATTTTAGATTTGATTTGAAGTATAAGGTTGCACTCTTGAGGTGATTATCCTAGGTGGGCCAAGGAGTGGTGATGAAATCCACCCTTGATCTTGTGGGGATGGGATGCCCTTATTAATTAATTTCCACACTCCATGGTAGTTCGATTAGCATATATATCACCTTAAAGCATTATGCGTGCTCTATGAATGCAATTAAAATAGTAAACTAATGCAAAACCCTAAAATTGCAACAGTTATCAAATATGCCTCCCTATATGCACTTATACTACCAAAAAATGCAAATGCAAACCTTAATTTAAGAACTAAAAGTCGTGAAGGAAACTTATAATAGGGTTTCTGATGAAGATCAAGTGTGGGCCACCTTATCCCACACTTGCTTGTATTATACAACCCTTTAAAAATTGAAATGGAAATTGCAAATTATAAAGGGACCATACTACATGATTCACTAAAAAAGAAAAGGATTCTAATCTAAGAAAGGAGGGAAATTTCTATTGTCATGAAGATTCACTTGACAATTTCCTCCACTTTGCTATTTCCGTAAAAAAGAAAATTAGAAATAAGTGTCAAATTTAGAAAACAAGGTGAATATGCCGTTAAAAATGCCTAAAATGTTAAAAGTATGCAATTCCTAAATTTTTTATTTTTTTTGCATTTTTAATTAAATCTTATGAAAACTCTATTGCTGGTCCCCAACACCAACACCAAAAACTTGTTGATTCACCGCAAGTGCACAGCCTATTGTCATATAACTAATGCAAGTACAAGTTGATCCCACAGGGACGCACTTTAAGAATTTAGAGTTTTAATAAATTTAACTATTTAAAATTTGAAATTAAATGATAGTAATTAACAAAAAGAGAATCAAACTTCAAATGTGTTTAATGAATGAAATTGCAGAGGTCTAATTCTAGGAAGAAAAGGGAAAAAAATAGAACCTTTACTAAAACTAGGAAAAAAAATAAGAAAAATCTACTTCCCTAGCTTAAATACTATCCAATTCTTCAATTCTGGTATCAGAAACTTCAATCAGACTTCATCAGTGTATTCAATATGTCCTTGATTAATGACCTGATAGATGAATTTGTCAAAAAAATTTAAATTTTTATAAGTCTAGTCCAATTAAGAAAGTTAAGAATTAATGGCTTAGATATGATTTTAGAACTCAAATTGAAGATTAGGAATAGTAATCGAACTAAAAGCTATCCTAAAAATAAGTTCTGTAAGTTAATTAAAATTTTGAACTAAAATAGATAAAAAAAAATAAGAGTTTTCTTGTTGTTAAATCAAAACCTTTGATTTGGTTAAACAGGAATAGATAAGATAGTTCTTGGATTAACCACAAAATAACACAGAATGTAAATAACCAAAACTGAAATAACATAGAATGCAAATAGTTACAATAACAGGATAGAAAATGTAATTTAAAATATCCTCCTTTGGGCAAAAGTGCAATTTTTTCTGAAAGTTCCCTCGTTTTTCCTACAAACATAGTAAACTCATACTAATTCCACCGACGAAGATGTTAGAGATGGGGCAATTGGCAGCAAACTAGTGTTGAACTAGTCTTGGGTGTTGGTACCTTGCCTAGCCAATGTGTACGATGAAGATAGAGGATTCCTGGGCTTTGCTCTACTCGATGAAGGAGATGGCGCCTGGTACTGGACTGGGTAGAACAATGGAAGATGGAGGACACTTGGGGGCTGGAGGAGAGGCCGATAGAAGATTAGTGGAGAGCAGGAACGAAGAGACCGGTGTGGTGAAGATCTGCAGTTGACGACTGGTGCTGGGTGTTGCAAGGTGCTATGCTCGTTGGTGGTTGATGGAGAAGAATGTGTCCGGCAAGGTGAAGAAGGTATGATAGAAAATCAGGGAGCAGATGATGGATAAAGAAAAAAAAGTGCAGAGACATTGATTCCTGACAGAGATGACTGGTGACAATGGTGAGAAGTAGGGAACTACTTTGGTTTATACAAAGGAGGGAGAGAGTGAGAGGGAGGGTCAAGAACAATGCAGGGTGGCGGAGTAAAGGTGTAGAGGATGTGTGGTGAGTGGTGAAGCAAATGGAGGCTGGGCTATGCCAAACAGAGGTGATGGCTGGAAGAAGGGAGGAATCAAGAGAGATAACATCCAGCCTAAGGGTTGAAGAAAGAGTTAGAGCTTAAGGGAGAAGGGACCATGGTGAGGAGTTGGGTTGGTGGTGTTGCAGAGGAGGCTAGGTAGTTGGTGCGGCCTGGGAAGACCGGTGATGGTGTGACAACCCAAGTTTACACATGCTTTTTAAATGCAAAACTAATTCATAATGTGAGATCGATCCCTATTTGAAAATACTTTTATAAAATTGATGCAATGTAGTAGAAAAATCTTTTATGTTGAATTCATTTTGAAAACACCAAGTGTCATTTGCTTTCAAGATGAACAAGGAAATTTTTTAAAAATTAGAACAATCATATATATATATCCCAAGTCTATCCAGTCACAGCTCATATCCCAACTGTAATAATTACATATACATGTACAAAGGATCAATTATATACTTACATTCATGCTTGTCTTTGTCTTTGTTCTCTTGGTTTTAGTACTAACATTTCCTTATACTTCTTCTAATCTTGTTGGAGCTAATCTTTAAAAATAATGTATTTGGGTGATTATTCCTCATACTTAATAGGTGATCTGATACCACTATTTTGAAAACACGGCATGCAATATACATAGTTTCAAAAGAGGCTTTCCATGTAAAACAGCTTGCAATTCCTGTAAACATACGTATTTATGCATAAATCATAAGCTTGTTTGCACATTTTTCATCGTGTAAACATTTAGTAATCAACAATATAAATATCACAAAAATAATAGAGTAGTAATCATCCAATCGATGTGCTAAGATCTCGGCAAATATGTCAAACCGACTAGTCAAAGTCAATAAATCATAGAATAATAATAATTATAAAATTCTTAAAATAGTAATCAGTCAAAGAAGTTGATAGCATCACTATAGATATCATGCACATGAGTCTCTAGGCGTACACATCAAGCCGATGTGTTGGTGAACACATCAAGCCAACTGGTCATGAGTACTTGTCTACAACCATCTCAGTGCTATATGCAATTGATAAAACTGAATCATAGGGTCAACTATGCTCACAATCAAAACACATATGGAATTGTGTGTCTCTGGTATCTAAAGACCAATCCACCATAACCTCCATGGTGACTATGGATATGTCCTCGAAACAGGTGTCGTGAACACCTCTAGTGGTTGTCCCTATTTACCATAGTAGTCGACGAAGGGACAATGTCATTTTGGCAATAATACAATCCACCTTTGGTGGATAGAGGTTGGGAGGTCAACCTCGTACATAAACAACCTCTCAGCATAGTGCCCAGCAAGCTCATTAGCTCAAAAAATATAGATACATGAAATCCCAATCTCAATCATTGTAAATTATGCAATTTATGCAATGAGTTTCAAAACATGTGAGCAATGCATATAAATATGCATATATTCTGAATCTCAATTATCACAAATCGTGCAATTGATGTAACCAGTTCCGAAACATGTATGCAGTACTTATATAAAGACTATTTACCAAATATGCAAGCAATTTCATTCAAGATCATAAGAAAAATCTGCATACTCCTTATGAGAATATCATATCTCAAAAAGCATACTAAACATGGTCATCAGGATTAAATAAATCAATTATATTTTAGAAATGCATTTGAAAACTTAGCAGTATTAGACTACCTACCTCGATGTCTCTTGGATTGTGTTTCTCTTCAAATCGAGCTCTAGATCACCTTTGTGAAGTCCTGGGTATTATTTGGAAATAAGAATCCAAGTATTATTTCCTATTCAAATCACTAGCTAGATCTATTATTTGGTTATAGGTCTCTGATTTGTGTGTCTCCAAGTTAGATCTCACTTATAATAATGGTTGATCGATATGATTTGGGGATGATATTGGAGTATTAGTCTTCTAATGCATCTAATGGATCAATTCATGAGATCTGATCATCTTTAAATTTTTAGATCTATGAGATTTTCATGGTTTTTAGGCTATAGTCACATTAAATAGTCCAATGATCCTAAATTTTATTGTATAAGTAGGTCCGCGTCGTCAATGTGAACATAACGGTCCTTTCGGATCATTGATTGGAGTTATATAGACTTCTTAATTTCACTTTTAGTGTTACGAATCAAATGAACAATCCAAATCTGGTAAAATAGGGCATGTGCGTCATAGTTCCCAAGACTCTTGTGCATCCCGGTTAAACCAAGACTGCACCCGCATGCTCGCACATGTTTGAAGAACCCTCTAAAACATGCATTCTAGATAGGCGTCATGTGCATGCGTCTTCGAGTGGGTGATCAAGTCGATTGGATGAGGCAATCTAATTTGGACCGTCCAACCATCTTGGTTCCTGATCAACGCTTAGGATGCTGCAATACACCTACTGTCCTGGGTTTTCTAGGTTTACGGGGTCCCACAGACTCATTGGAAGGCTCAGATCTCGCATCCAAGCTGCCATGCGGTGGATCTACAATAGATCCACCAAGATCTTTTTCACCAAAGAATCAGAAGTCAAGTGAGACCAGATCCGGTAAGGATCTTGGGCAAAAACAAAGGGGAAAGAAAGCGAAAAGGAGAAGGGAAGAGGGATCTTACCTGGAAGCCAGAGGAGAAGCTGGCGGAAGCTTGAATCATTGGCTAGAACCCTACTCACTAGAAATCATAGAGAGAGGGATTTGGAGTGGAGAGAATGCGTTGAGGGGAGGGGGAGATGAGGAATTTATAGGACAGGGAGGCGATGCCATCTTGTGGCAGTGCTGCCATTTTTTTCGGCACCGCACTGCACAAAGGCGGTGCTGTGCATTTGCTAGAGGAAGACAATGGGGGGTTTCGTTATCAAAACGACCCTCTACATTTTTTATCCTTACGTGTTTTGAAATCAAATTACAATAATGCCCTCCATCTTTCAAAGCTCATAACTTCTTCATACGAACTCCTTTTTCAATTTCTTTGAGGCGTTGGATTCTATTTTTTGAGTAGAATCTGATTATGGGGATATTTTCACAAAATTGGATTTCTAAAAATATCTCTTTTAATATTCCAAAGTAGGACTTCAAATTTCAGGTTATTACATTATTACCCCCTACAAAGAATTTCGTCTCCGAAATTCCACAAATTGTTACCTTCAAGATATTTTGTTTCCCAAATTTCTTTTTTGATGAATGTATTCTCCCTTAGGATTCAGACTAGGAAATTTCTTTGCTTCACCTCCGTAATTCTCTCATCCAAAACCTCAATTTTGTCAATAATTAGAGAAATTTTGTCTTTGAATTTCTTTTCATGTTATCTTTCTAACAACTTTAGGCATATTCTCAATTCATCAGTCTCAGAATTCCTTCAACACTATTTCCTACTTTCAATCCATATAATTTATATCTCCCAATTTTTAGATTACTATATTCCTTTAATCGTGCATAACCTACTTTCACACTTCTCTAATACTACATTACTCCTTGTTCTTTAATAATCTTATTTCTTGTCTCTCATTTTGAATAGTACAGGATAATTTCTTTTTCCTCTTGTTTCCATTTAGTGATCTATTTATTATTAAAGTCTTCTCTTTAAGGTTAACCTACACCTTGCTAGTAAAAGTTCCAAAAGTTTACATTCTTTCTATTGTGTCTCATTCAGCTTCATATTTTCTTCAAGAAACTTCAAAAAATGGATACATTATCACTTTTCATCTCTTTATGTCATTGTTGAAAGCTTTCTTCATACTAAACTCTTTAGTTGGAAAATTGTTTGAGAACTAGTCTCCAACTTTGAATTCTAATTGTCTTTCACCTTTCATATAAGACTCGATTCCTCAACCAATATTTACATTCAAAATAGAATCATGAAAACAAATCAAGTAGCATCTTCCATCAATGATACTATCACATACTGCGATTAAGGTCTCCTAACTATTATTGAATTCTATTAAATAATTTTCTCCTTGAAGAATTTATTCAAAATCATGTCAAATATTTATGGTCAATTTATCATCATAGATCGAATGTTCTCATCTAGAGTCTTACATCACTATTCTCATAAAATTCTCATTTAGAATTTCCAACAATATTTATACTCATTTCAAAATTTTCTTATCTATAACAGAGTTCATACACTAGGTTCATGGTTGGATCCCTTCTCATTGTCCTATTTAAGTTTTCCTTGATTGATGATTCACTTCGTAATCTTTTAGACCAAAAGTTACGTACATATATATATATATATATATATATTTCTAGCATCTTATAACCCTTATGGACTTTACTTCTATTTATCTTCTTGAGTTGGTCTTTGTACTTAATACATGCATATAACAAATACCTTTTTGTCTAAAGGCTATTAAACATCACATGTTAGATATTACCATATAGTGTGACATCTATCTTAACTTTTCTCCTTCCATTTCCTATATTGATACATTATTCAATCATTTATCAAAGGTATTGTTAGCAACCATTATGTCTCAATTGTCAGGAGGTATCGTAAATAGTGGTTCTCTTAATTTCTCAAATTTTTCTTTCACATACCACCTCATACTTATTTTAGCAATAATAATCATCCAATATGCTATTATGGCAATATGTGCTGAAACTATTGGAGCAACAACACAAAGGTAAGCATAGAACATCTTTTTAGATGTTGAAAAAGAATTTTCTCAATTACTTGTCGATCCCAGTTTACAGGTTACAAGCTCAAAGGCCTCTAAAGCGATCGGTGCTTAACCGCCCTTCCTTCCAATCCAAGGTAGCAGCATATCTTTCAGACTCAAAGTGACCCGTACAACTATCATAGCATTTGGTAAGGTCTGGAAAGATCAGCAATTTTGGTCATTGTGTTAGATCTTTTCTCATTTCACTTCTGACTCAGTTGTTACTAGATCTATTGTAATTTTACATCCTCAAATGACTTAATCTAATTAGTTGACTTCCTTTAATGAAAACTCATGTGTAAGTACCCATAACATTCCTCTTGATGTATTTCATAACTTAGGTTACTATTTATTAGTATACTATCATGCTTAATTAGATATGATTGGACTACCTTAATTCAATCAACATTATTCTAAAGGTAATGGCACTTAGATCTATTGCTAAATAATGTCCTCAAAATACTTGCTCTTCCAATTCTCCTCTATGATATCAAGACATCAAGTTGATCCTTCACAATACACTAGTTGATGAAGATCGATTGGCTTTTTGCTTCTCATTATAACTTCATTTAATCATATAATGGCAATGTAAGGTATTATCAACTTCTACTTATCAATGGTGTTTTCTCATAAAATAATGGATCTGATAAAATTCTAATTTCAACAATTGATACTAATTTTAGAATTTAATTCCTAGTTGATCACAATCCTTCTTTGAATATTCTTGCAATACAATGTCCTTATTTCTTACACTCAACTAAAAGTTTGCATTTCCTGCTACTTTAGATCTATAAAATTACCAACTCGATTACTATTATTCCTTCAAATTTGATTGATTCATCTTTGAATTTGGTAAGACCACTCAAGATGAAAGATCTTTGATCCTATACTTCTCTTTTCTATCCTCAATAAAGTCTCTTCTTATTTTTGACTATTCAACATCCATCAAATACTTGTAGTTACATCTCTCTCTCTCTCTCTCTCTCTCTCTCTCTCTCTCTCTCTCTCTCTCTCTCTCTCTCTCTCTCTCTCTCTCTCTCCCTCTCTCTTATTTTTATTATATAGTCAAATTCCTCCTTTTGTCCACTTAGCTCAATGTCTCCATTTGATTTGTTGCATATAATCGATACTACATCCACACTTTTGATCAACAGATATGATAAACTGAATACTTCCAGGAAATGTTAAACTCTTCTAATATCATCAAAATCCATAATTGTCTGTATTCTCAATAAAACCATGTAGTGTCTCAATAATGACATTGACATTTTGTTCATACTACACTTTTCTTATAAGCTCATGTCATGATCAATCTATTATCATAAATCCATTATCCCATCTTTAGATTATCATCACAATCTTCTAGTAACTCTGTTATAATCAAATTCTTTGTCGTTCTTATATGATTCAGTCTTTTACATCCATTGTCATATTCATGTTATATTCCTCTTGATCACATAATATATCAATTATTGTACTCATCTTCTGATCTGCTCCATTATACTCATGTTGTCATTGTAAGATAGCAATTTACTTTTCATAAAGTTCTAATTAAGTCATCCAAAATTGGTCTAAGTTCTTCAGGATTCTCACTTTGATCGATTCAGTGCTAGTCAAACTTATCTCCCAAAGATTCTACTAACATCATCTTATTTCTGCATTCCATATTCTCATCATAATCTTATTCTCATCGAATAGTTTCCTTGCTTACTCCACTACTCAACACTCCTTAATCCCTAAGTCGTTTAAACTAGATTTTTTTATAAGGTTTACACTATCCAATGCCTAAGTATTTGTAAATCCAACTCCCTTTCACCTATTTATTTATAGTGCATATATTTGTGATTTCATATCATTTCTTATTCTAGTCATCCCTATTCTTGTATTTAGACTACCTTTTTCATAAGTCGTATATGACTTTTGGACATGCAGGACTAGATGTGAAAGGATAAAATTGAGCTTTGATACCAACTGTGACGATCCAGGTTTTCACATGCATTTTAAATGCAAAACTAATTCCTAATGCGGGATCGATTCCTATTTGAAAACACTTTTATAAAATCAAAGCAATGTAGTAGAAAAATCTTTTATTTTGAATTCATTTTGAAAACCCCAAGTGTCACTTGCTTTCAAGATGAACAAGGAAAATTTTTAAAAATTAGAACAATCATATATGTATATCCCAGGTCTAACTAGTTATAGTTCATAGGCCAGTTGTAATAATTACATATACATGTCCAAAGGATAGATTATATACTTACATTCATGCTTGTCTTTGTCTTCGTTTTCTTGGTTGTAGTATTAACATTTCCTTATACTTCTTCTAATCTTGTTGGAGCTAATCTGTACAAGTAATGTATTTGGGTGAGTATTCCTCATAGCCCAGTTGTAATAATTACATATACATGTCCAAAGGATAGATTATATACTTACATTCATGCTTGTGTTTGTCTTCGTTTCCTTGGTTGTAGTATTAACATTTCCTTATACTTCTTCTAATTTTGTTGGAGCTAATCTGTAAAAGTAATGTATTTGGGTGAGTATTCCTCATAGCCCAGTTGTAATAATTACATATACATGTCCAAAGGATAGATTATATACTTACATTCATGCTTGTGTTTATCTTCGTTTTCTTGGTTGTAGTATTAACATTTCCTTATACTTCTTCTAATCTTGTTGGAGCTAATCTGTAAAAGTAATGTATTTGGGTGAGTATTCCTCATACTAAGTAGATGATCTGATACCACTATTTTGAAAACACAGCATGCAACATACATGGTTTCAAAAGAGGCTTTCCATGTAAAATAGTGTTCAATTCCTGTAAACATACATATTTATGCATAAATCATAAGCTTGTTTATGCATTTTTCATCATGGAAACATTCAGTAATCAACAATGTAAATATCACAAAAATCATAGAGTAGTAATCACCCAATCCATGTGCTAAGATCTCGGCGAACACGTTAAACCGACTAGTTAGAGTCAATGTATCATAGAATAATAATTATTATAAAATTCTTAAAATAGTAATCAGTCAAAGCAGTTGATAGCATCACTATAGATATCATGCACATGGGTCTCTCGGTGAACACATCAAGCCAACTGGTCAGGAGTACTCGTCTATGACCATCTCAATGCTATAGGCATATCAATAAAACTGAAATCATAGGGTCAACTATGCTTACGATCAGAACACATCTGGAATCATGTGTCTTCAGTATCTAAAGACCAATCCACCATAGCCTCTACGGTGACTATAGATATATCCTCAAAAAGGTTGTCATGAACACCTCTAGTGGTAGTCCCTATTTACCACAGCAATCGACGAAGTGACAATGCCATTTTGGTAGTGATACCATCCACCCTTGGTGGTTAGAGGCCGAAAGGCCAACCTTGTACATAAACAACCTCTAGCATAGTGCTCACTAGGCTCATTAGCCTGAAAAATATAGATACATGAAATCCCAATCTTAATCATCGTAAATCATACAATTAATTTCAAACATGTGAGCAATGCATATAAATATGCATATATTTCGAATCTCAATCATCACAAATCGTGCAATTGATGTAACCAGTTCCAAAACATGTATGTAATACTTATATAAAGACTATTTACCAAATATGCAAGCAATTTCATAAGAAAAATTTGCATACTAAACACGGTCATTAGGATTAAATAAATCAATTATATTTTAGAAATGCATTTGAAAACTTAGCAGTATTAGACTACCTACCTCGATGTCTCTTGGATTGCGTTTCTCTTCAAATCGAGCTCTAGAATACCTTTGTAAAGTCCTGGGTATTATTTGGAAATAAGAATCCAAGTATTATTTCTTATTCAGATCAACGGTTAGATCTATTCTTAGGTTATAAGTCTCTGATTTGTGTGTCTCCAAGTTAGATCTCACTTACAATAATGGTTGATCGATATGATTTAGGGTTGATATTGGAGTATTAATCTTCTAATGCATCTAATGGATTAATTCATGATATCTGATCATCTTTCAACTTGTAGATCTATGAGATTTTCATGGTTTTTAGGCTATAGTCACATTAAATAGTCCAATGATCCTAAATTTTATTGTATAAGTAGGTCCACATCATCAATACGAATGAAACAATCCTTTCAGATCATCGATAAGAGTTATATAGCCTTCTTAATTGCACTTTTAGTGTTGCGAATCAAATAAACAATCTAGATCTGGTAAAATAGGGCCATGTGCGTCACAGTTCCCAGGATGCCTGTGCATCCCAATTAAACAAAGACTGATGCTCACAAACATCCGAAGAACCCTCCAAAATGTGTGTTTTGGATAGGCGTCATGCGCATGGGTGTTCGAGTGGGTGATCAGGTCGACCAGATGAGGCAATCTGATTTAGACCGTCCAACCATCTTGGTCCCTGATCAACGCCCAGGATGACGCAATACACCTATTGCCCTTGGTCTTCTAGGTTTATGGGGTCCCACCAACTCATTGGAAGGCTCAGATCTCGCATCTGAGCTGCAATGCAGTGGATCTACAATAGATCCACCGGTACTAGTTTCACTGGTGATCTGTAGCCGGCGAGACCATATCCAGTCGAGATCTTGAGGGAAGACAAAGGGGAAAGAAAGGGAAAAGGAGAAGGGAAGAGGGATCTTACTTGGAAGCTAGAGGAGAAGCTGTCGGAAGCTTGAATCATTGGTTAGAACCCTACTAGCCCGAAATTGTAGAGAGAGGGATTTGGAGTGGAGGGAACACGTTGAGGGGAGGGGAGATGAGGAATTTATAGGAGAGGGAGGCGGTGTGACCATTTTTTTTAGCACCACACTACATGAAGGAGGTGCTGTGTGTCAGCTAGAGGAGGAAGATGATGGGGGTGTCATTATCAAAATGACCCCCTACGTTTTCTATCCTTATGTGTTTTGAAACCAAATTACAAAAGTGCCCTCCATCTTTCAACGCTCATAATTTCTTCATACAAACTCCTTTTTTAATGTTCTTTGAGGCCCTGGATTCTATTTTTTGAGTAGAATCTGATTATGGGGATAGTTTCACAAAATTGGATTTCTAAAAATATCACTTTTAATATTCCAAAATAGGACTTAAAAATTGAAGTTATTATATTACTACCCCCTACAAAGAATTTCGTCCCTGAAATTCCACAAATTGTTACCTTTAGGATATTTTGTTTCTCATATTTCTTCTTTGATGAATGTATTCTCCCTTAGGATTCAGACTAGGAAATTTCTTTCCTTCATCTCCATAATTCTCTCATCCAAAACCTCAATTTGGCCAATAATTAAGAAATTTTGTCTTTGAATTTCTTTTCATATTATCTTTCTACCAACTCTAGGCATATTTTCAATTCATCAGTCTCTGAATTCCTTCAACACTATTTCATACTTTCAATCCATATAATTTATATCTCCTAATTCTTAGATTACTATATTCCTTTAATCGTGTATAACCTACTTCACACTTCTCTAATACTACATTACTCCTTGTTCTTTAATAATCTTATTTCTTGTCTCTCATTTTGAATAGTATAGGATAATTTCTTTTTACTCTTGTTTCCATTTAGTGATCTATTTATTATTAAAGTCTTCTCTTTAAGGTTGACCTACACCTTGCTAGTAAAAGTTTCAAAAGTTTACATTCTGCTTCATATTTTCTTCAAGAAACTTCAAAAATGGATACATTATCACTTATCATCTCTTTATGTCAATGCTACTCATCTCGTTATTTCAATCCATGGTGACTATGGATACGTCCTCGAAAAGGGTGCCATGAACACCTCCAATGGTCGTCCCTGTTTACCAAAATAGTCAAGGAAAGGACAATGCCATTTTATTAGTGATACCATTCACCTTTGGTGGTTAGAGGCCAGAAGGCCAATCACATATACAAGCAACCTCTCAGCATAGTGCCCACTAGGCTCATTAGCCCATAAAATATAGATACATGAAATCCCAATCTCAATCATTGTAAATCATGCAATTTATGCAATGAGTTTCAAAACATGCAAGCAATGCATAAAAATATGCATATATTCTGAATCCCAATCATCACAAATTGTGCAATTGATGTAACTAGTTCCAAAACATGTATGCAGTACTTATATAAAGACTATTTACCAAATATGCAAGCAATTTCATTCAAGATCATAAGAAAATTTGCATACTCTTTATGAGAATATCATATCTTAAAAAGCACACTAAACACAGTTATCAGGATTAAATAAATCAATTATATTTTTGAAATGCATTTGAAAATTTAGCAGTGTTAGACTACCTACCTCGATGTCTCTTGGATTGTGTTTCTCTTCAAATCGTGCTCTAAATCACCTTTATGAAGTCCTGAGTATTATTTGGAAATAAGAATCCAAGTATTATTTCCTATTAAGATCAATGGCTAAATCTATTCTTAGGTTATAGGTTTCTGATTTGTGTGTCTCCAAGTTAGATCTCACATATAATAATGGTTAATCGATATGATATAGGGTTGATATTGGAGTATTGGTCTTCTAATGCATCTAATGGATCAATTCATGAGATCTGATCATCTTTAATCTTGTAGATCTATGAGATTTTCACGATTTTTAGGCTATAGTCACATTAAATATTCCAATGATCCTAAACTTTATTATATAAGTAGGTCTGCGTAGTCAATATGAATGCAAAGGTCCTTTCAAATCATCAATTGGAGTTATATAGCCTTCTTAATTGCACTTTTAGTGTTGCAAATCAAATGAATGATCTATATCTGGTAAAATAGGGCTTGTGCGTCACAGTTCCCAAGATGCCTGTGTGTCTCAGTCGAACTAAGACCGCACCCGCACGCTTGCACATGTCCGAAGAACCCTCCAAAACGTGCATTCTGGATAGGTGTCATGTGTGTGCATCTTTGAGTGCGTGATTAGGTCGACTGGATGAGGTGATCTAATTTAGACTGTCCAACCATCTTAGTCGCTAATCAACGCCCAGGATGGAGCAATACACCTGCTGTCCTGGGTTTTCTAGGTTTATGGGATCCCACCGACTCATTAGATGGCTCAAATCTCGCATCCGAGCTGCCATGCGGTGGACCTACAACAGATCCACCAATACTGGTTTCACCGATGATCTGTTGGCCGGTGAGACTAGATCCAGTCAAAATCTTGAGGAAAAACAAAGGGGAAAGAAAGGGAAAAGGAGAAGGGAAGAGGGATCTTACCTGGAATCCAGAGGAGAAGCTACTGGAAGCTTGAATCATCGGCTAGAACCCTACTCGCCGAAAATCATTGAGAGAGGGATTTGGAGTGGAGAGAATGAGTTGAGGGTAGGCAAAGATGAGGAATTTATAGGCGAGGGAGGCGATGCCATCCCATGGTGGTGCTGCCATTTTTTTCAGTGCCGCATTGCATTAAGGTCGTGCTATACGTTGGCAAGAGTAGGAAGATGATGGTGAGTGTTGTTATCAAAATGACCCCCTGCATTTTCGATCCTTATGTGTTTTGAAGTCAAATTATAAAAATGCCCTCCATCTTTCAACACTCATAACTTCTTCATGCGAACTCCTTTTTCAGTGTTCTTTGAGACGTTGGATTCAAATTTTCAAGTAGAATTTGATTATGGGGATATTTTCAAAAAATTGGATTTCTAAAAATATCACTTTAATATTCCAAAATAGGACTTAGAAATTTAGGTTATTACAGATGGGTTTGGTGGTTGATGCAGGAGTGAGTGAGGGTAAGGAAGTAGAGAGGAAAATGTGAAGGAAAAAGGGAGTTACCGAACTCGTAGAGAAGAAACAAGTAGGGGAATTGATGTGGTGCGATGATGGAAGAGGGCTGGTTGTGCGATGGTGATGAGGCAGGAAACATGGACTGGAACTCTGGTTCCTGTTGAAAACTAGGAGATGAAAAGAGATGAGGGAAAGTGTGAAACAAAGGAGTCAGTCCGGGTAGTGAATATGAAGCATGAGATAGAGATAGTTGAGATGGGAGAAAGAGATAGTAGAGGAGACTATGAGAGGGGCTGGTGTAGTAAATGGAAACGAAAGCAAAAGGGAAATAAAACTAAACTCAAAAAGACTCCCCCAAAACTCCCCACTCCTTAGGCTCCCATAGCTCTTGCTAGGAAATTCCTCTTCTTCCCAAAATCCCATACACAGTTCTCCCCTTATTAGGACTCTTCTTTCTTTAGGAAACCTTCCACCATTGCCTTATTGATCTTCAAGATGATCTGCACCGTCAAAATTTAATCTAATCCATCCATGCCTTTTTTGATCGATTTGCATTGTTGAGTATCAATATGAACCATCCAACCCATGATTAGGTTGATCTACAAAATAAAAGACTAGATTAGAGTCATCTAACCATACATTAAGCTTTTCATTAGATTGGATGATCATCTGATTGTTAATTTTGACAATTTATGGTTAGATGGTCAATTTGAGTTAATTTTCATATTTTATCCAAAAATCATCAAATGGATGAGTTAGATAATCTAATTAAATGCTAAATTAGGGGTCTTTTGGCCAAAATTAAACTCTTAAAATGTAGAGTCTTTCATATGTCCTCAGCTCTGAGGTAGGCTATGCCCCTTTGACAACACATATGACCTCTGTGCTGATGGCCATCCTAAACATGTGTCTTGATGCTACTTTGTACACCATTGTGAGGTGCTCTCAACCTTGGACAATCCCTCTTGAAATGACCTTTCAAAAAGGTGATGAGTGTGTTTAAGCAGTCTGTGCTTGAGGAAGATATCCTTTCCTCCTCTTACCCTTACTACCATTGGAGTGAGATTTCCCAAAGCTCCTCTTATTAAACTCTTGCACTCTCTTTCACTATTATGATCCTTATTAATAAATTGTGCTCTATCAACAACATCTACATAGTCCTCCATCTTAAAGGGGATCAATCTCTACCAAATAGAAAGCTTTGATCCCTTGAACAAAGAGATAAGCATCATCCCTAGGAATGGGGTCACCAGATATAACAATTAGATATTTGGTAGAATACGATTCATTCCATAGTTCCAATAGTAGTACAATAAGCATCACATTTAAATACATTTAACTAGGGATGTCATTCATTCTATAATTTCCACAATAGTATGAATAAGTATAGCCTTTAAACACCATATGCATGCTTACAATTCACAAGTTCATCATCTGATCCAAAATCTTTCCTACAATGTCACCACCTAGGGTGGTTGTACTTTTTCATACTGCACACCTAGTAGTCTTCTCACTTAAAGTTTACCATCTTGGGTGGCCCCACTATGAGTATCCTGCATCAGGCAACCATTCCCTCAGGGTTTACCATTTTTGAGTGGCTCCACAATGTTTGCAAGCAACCAAGCAGCCCTTTCCCTTAGAGTTTAACATCTTGGGAAGCTCCATCATGAGGGTAGTTTGTTATGTAGCTCTTCCTTTAGGGTTTACCACCTTTTGTGGCTCAATTGTTTGAAATCAACTAGGCATCCCTTTCCCTCAATGTTTACCATCTTGGGTGACTCCATCATCTAGTAGCACTTCCCTCATGGTTTACCATCTTGGGCGGCCTTACCATAGTTGTAGTCAACCAGACAGGCCTTTCCCTCAAGGTTTACCATCTTGGGCAACTCCATCATGAGTGTAATATGTCACATAGCTCTTCCCTTAGGGTTTATCATCTTAGGTGGCTCCATGGTAGTTGCAATCAAGTAGGCAACCCTTTTTCTTAGGGTTTACCATCTTGGGTGGATCCACATATGACAGCCCTTCTCTTAGGGTTTTAGCATCTTAGATAGCTCCACTATAGTTGCAATGAACTAGGCAGCCCTTTCCCTCCAGGTTTACCATCTTAGGTGGCTCCATCATCTTGTAACTCTTTTCTCAAGGTTTACCTTCTTGGGCAACTCCACTATAGTTGCAATCAACTAGGCAACCCTTTCCCTCAAGGTTTACCATCTTGGGCATCTCACTCATGATCATAGTCCACTAGGAGGCCCTAAGGGTTTACTATCTTGGGAGAGATAGCTTTATCTCATTTTCATAATAATTATATGAAGATTATGCATATATTTGAATGCTATTTAGTAATTCCACATGAGCTAAATTAGCTAATTCAATTAGGACATTTACACGAAATCTCTATTTATACACATATCTAAACTTTCATATTCTAAAAATTGCCATTAGGAATTAATGGATAGAGAAATCGGTTTACAATTATTACTTGTTTATCTTCTACATTTGACACATGAATCAGAAGTTAAACTCCACCTTTAAATCAACTCTACTTAGAACCAATATTTTTCTCACCAAAAAACGTCACTGAAAAATGAGTTTTTGAATGGACTTCTTTATAAGTAAGATTCACTATAGCCGTTTGATATACTTAGAAGCATTACATGTAATACCTCTATATTTAGTAGAGTCTAACACTCAAATTAACTTATATATCACTAATTAGTGTTTGTTTTACATTTTGTAGGATTAAGGTATAGCTAAAAATGATAATTTTAGCATAAAAAACTATAAAAGAGAGCAAGACCACTATGCAAGCAATATCATGGGCCCACATGTATTAAATCATGAAGTTCATAAGATTAAAATATTATGGGGTGTTCTTAGCAAAATCAAAGTTGTAAAAAACCCCGAAGCATAGCCCGACCTTATTCGTTCAAAATAGGGTGTTCTTATTAATAGTAAAGGTGACAAAAGTTCCCATGCATGCATGTAAGTATTCCATCGCATTGAGAAGCTTCTAAGTGAAGATCTAATGACATACATTGGATACATATGCAAGTAGAGCTTTTAATGAAACAAAACAAGTCAGAGATTAGGGCCTACATAAAGATTCATTCCACTATCACTCTCTCTTTCTCTCCTAATCAAACAAAAGAAGGACCACACTAAGGATTGGATAAATTTTCCAGAAAGCACAAGCACTCCTCTTAATTTCATGTTTCTACATGAGAAAAATAAGGAAGAAAGGTGGAGAAAATAAAGAAGGTAAGGAGAGAGACAATTTATGATAAATATATAGACAATAATCACCTTCACTTTTCAAGAATTTTAAGGCTAAGATCTATCCTTATTTATGCATATTCTACAGAACCAATTAGAAATAACTCAAGCAAGGATAGTCCAACGAGAAGGAAGATTGCAATGAAGGCAAGAACTAGGTCATGTTGTTGGAGATTTCTTTTAGGAGCTGCCCACCTAAATTTTAGGAGAAAATGTCCCACTTTAAGGGTAGAGACATCTACTTCTCCTTAAAGCTTATTGGTACAAAAAATAATGGTGGGCTGTGAGACAGAGTAAAGGAGACACCTGGAGTGTATAAGGAACTCATAAAGGAATTTAAGCCATCTTCTCTAAGCTTGTTGATCCAATGGTGTAGAGAATAAAAGATTCTTGTGGACAAGGAAACCTCAACAAAATCTCATCTATTCAAGCTAGGATGAAGAATGATCCTATGGATAAAAATGATGTAGAAAATAGTTACAAAACCTAGTCACCATTCACTCCATGAGAATTCAAGGTAAAACCCTAATGAGGAAAGATCTTCAACATCCATTTCCATGAAATGGTCCACTTTTATTTCAAACATTCTACAAGACCACCACATAGTTACATGCCCCCTCCCCCATGAATTTCTATTTCCCACCTCCCTTCCTTTATTTCACCCTTTCCCTTCTATGTCTTTTCTTTCTTAGCTTATCTTCTTTCCCTACTCAATTTTATCTCCTTTACCTCCATCTGTATCTTTTTACTTCTATTCTATCTATCTTCATCTCCATCTCTTCCACTTAGCAATCCATGTCCTATACCCTTCCTCTTTTGAATTAGATGCCTCCCTCTTTCTATCCCTTCTTTCCATCCTTCTATTCATACTTACATCTCAATCACTCTTTGATTCTTTCTCCTTATTATCTCAGCCATCCATTCCTTAGGGCAATCACTAAAAGTCTATAAATTAGAGGTGAAAAAGAAAGGACATGGGATCTCTTACTTTTCCCGATAATACAAAGCCAAACCTTTGAGAAATAGAGGGTGAGAGATCACTCTCATGATCTCTCCCTTAGGTCTCAAAGTTCACTACAAGGAGAAGAGGTAAGAATCTCAGCTGACAATCCTTTTCCCATCTTTCTTCTCCCATTTTCTCCTTCTCCCACCTTCCCTCCTCTTTCAATCATGTGCATCTTTCTTTAGATGCATTATACACCCCCATTTCATTCCCATACCTTCCACACATAGCTTTCTACCATCATCTCTAATATGCATAGAAATATGACATGTAATACTCTATATTTAGCAATTTCTAACCCTGGAATTTACTTAAATAGCACTAATTATAGGTAATTCTACATTTTATAGGTCTAGGATACAAATGAGGAAAAGCACAAACTTGACAATTGTAGCCCTAAAGGAGCAAGTTTACTATCCACGCTACATCATAGGCTCGTAGGATAAACACAAAATCTTGGAGATCAAAATAGTAAGAGGGTGTTGTTATCAAAGTCAGAGCAGTCAGAAACCCAAAAGTGAAGACTAACCTCAAAATAGGGTGTTCTTATCAAAAGTAAAGGTGGTAGAACTTCTCACAAATGCATGTAACCTATCCAGCATTGTGAGAAGCATCAAAGGGAAGCTAAAATCACATAGATTGGAAACACATAAAAAAGAGCTTTTCTGAAACAAAACAAGTCAAAACACTAGGATCTATATAAGACACACTCCTTTCACTCTCTCTTCTACGCAACCAAAAGGGAGGACCACCTAAGGGAGTGGATGAATTTTCCATCTAAACATATATTCCCCTCTTTATTACATGTTTTCAAGTGATAAAAATAAGGAAGGGGAGTGGAGAAAATAAAGGAGAAAAGGAGAGAGGTAATTTATTAGAAATCTATTACCGAAAATCATCCTTAATTTTCAAGAATCTAATGGATAGGATCTATCCTTATTTATGCATATTATAAGCAATAAATATGAATTTAAAACCTAGTATGGAATAATAAAAAGATAGACTATAATGAAAACAAGATTAAAGCCTCATTGGTGGAGATAATTTTTAGCAGGTTGCCCAACTAAAAAATAGCAAAAAAATCCCAATTCAAGGAGTGAGATGTTCACCTCTACTTTAATGCTATTGGCTTGAGAAAATATTGGTGGTCTAGGAGAAAAAATAAGGAGAAACATAGATTTGATAAGGAAATCTCAAAAGAATCTGTGGCATCCACTCACAAGATTGCTAATCCAATGGTAAAGAGAAAACGTGCCCTAAAAGAGATCCTTTTGGATAAGAAAAACTTCTAAGAAATCTCATCCACTCAAGCTAGGGTGAAGCATGATCCAATGGATAAGGACAAAGTAGAGAAAATATAGAAAACCTAGCCACCATCTGCCCCATGAGAATTCAAAGTCAAAGCCTAAGGAGGAAAGATTTTCACCATCCATTTGTATCCTATGGTTCACCTTCATCTTAGACTTTCTGAACTTCTACTACACTCCCATGTGAATCCAATGCCTCCTCCATAATGTATTACCATTTCCAAATTCTTTCCTTGAATTTCTCCCTTTCCCTTCTATCTATTTTCTTCTTACTTCTTTGATTTTCTAACTCACCCTTATCTCCTTCCACTCTACACCATTTCCTTCTATTCCACCCTCCATTCAATGTCCAACACCCTTCCATTCTTGCATTCCATGCCTCACCACTTCTTTTATATCTTATTTCATTCCATCCATCCGTACATCTCAACAATGACTTGATTTTCAACTCCTTATCCTTGTGATCTTAGCCATACACTTCTTAGGGATTCCACCTTAAAAAATCTATAAATAGAGGTGAGAAATAAAGAACAAGGGATCTCTCACTTTTTTGTAGAGCATATAGTCAAACTCAGGAGAAACAGAGGGAGAGAGATCACTCTCGCCAACTCTACCATTGATCCACCTATCCACATCCTTCAAGAAGAGGTAAGAGTCTCTACCAAACTTCCCATCCCCTCTTCTTCTCCCATCCTCACACCATCCCCGTTCTCCTTCTTCCTCTTTGCTTTCACATGCATTAGCCTTCTTTCCACCCTCCACCACCTCATTCCCCCGTACATGCATCCATCATTTCCCTTAGATTTACATGCCTTACTCTCCACCACTCTCTATTACATGACCAACCCTTCACCAACCTCCCTTGCACACATTAGCCCATCACCATCACCATCATTCTTCCATGCTTCCCTTCTTCTCTTGCTTACACTCCCCTCCATCCTAGTTACTACATGCACCATCTTGCCTTATAACACCACTCTATTCTCCCTATGCATTTACATGCAACCCTCTACCACCTTCTCTTACCTCCCATGCACTTCACACCCTAGCATTTCTATGTATATTTCACACTTTAGTATTTACATGTTTCCTTCATCCCTTCTTATTCTACATGCACAAACCTCTTTTCCATTCCATTTTTCATTGCTTTGGGATTTGGGAACAAAATTGAAAGGAAGCAAACCATATTCCACTTCCATGTAAATGCCTAATTCTTTCATCATATCCATAGGCTAGAATTTGGTGTGTCCTAAGACAAGGTACACTTCTCCAATTTATAGTTTCTTTTTACTAGTTCTTCCTTCAACTACACAACAGATTGCACCATAACAGTTTCCTTCACAACAGAGGAAAAACTCATTAGAAAAGACCATAAGTTTGTCTTTGTAGAGTTCTTTAGAATACCAAAATTATATTAAGCAAACAATGTAGACTCACCCACAATCTATTGCATAGTTGGATTACCAATTAGTTCAAATTTATTCTACTTTTAAGTAAAAGGGAAGAGGAAAACTTTCTTAGTCAGCTTGAGCATAACCCTAAAGTGCTAGTATGAGATTGGCACAACTTTTAGTGAGAAGACATTTTCTAAATAGACCCACTCTATAACTATGCTCAAGAGTAGAAAAATAATAGATAATCATACAAGTCTAACTATGAAAATGAGCAAGTTGTGGAAAGAGAGATCCCCATAAAAACTCGACAAGGTAAAGAGAAGTGTCGGCCACCTCCTATTTCTACTAACCATGAGACACATTATAATCTAAAGGCTCCATATCCTCAACGTCTCAGTGTGACTAAGAAGGATAATAATTTTAATAAGCTAATGGATGTGTTTAAATAGGTTAATATAAATATTTTACTACTCATTGCAGTCAAGGATATACCTTCTTATGCCAAATATTTTTTTAAAAAAATCTCTGGACCCATAAGAGAAACTTCAAGTGTAGAACAAAGCCTTTCTCACCAAACAAGTAAGCACAATCCTAAAACACAACACCCCACCAATGTATAGGGATCTAGGGTACCCCACTATATCGTGTGTGATTGGGAACACATAATTGTTTGGGCTTTACTTGATTTGGTGTTAAGTGTTAACCAATGTATGTATGTATGTATGTATGTATGTATACATGCATTACCAAATTTAAGTGGGGACACACCAAATTTAAAATACTGTACCCTTGAATGTTTAATATAATTTCAAGGGTACGGTATTTTAAATAATGTCTTTATTTTCTAGTTCTAAATTCAGAAGATAGCAAATGTGAAAGTGGTTAGGATTTTTTTATAATCTTATTTTTCTCTTTGTAGTTTTGCTTGTTAACTAGAAAAAGGTAAGTCTACGGGTGTTTGATATACATACAAATATTATATGTAATATGTCTGTATTTAGTTGTGTCTAACCATAAAGTTCACTTAAATATCTCTAATTTGGGTTTATTTTACATTTTACAGGATTAGGTTACAATTGAAAAAATTGCTATTTTGTTTTTCAATAAAAACCTTAAAAAAGAGTAAGGCCACTACCGCTTGCCTTAAACCATGAAGTCTAGAGAATCAAAATTTATGGGGGTGTTCTCAGCAAAATTAGAGCATCAATAAATCCTAAAGTATTGCCCTACCTTATCATATAAAATAGGGTGTTCTTATCAAAAGTAAAGATGATAGAACTTCCCATGCATGAATGCAAGTATTCTACCACCTTGGAAAACTTCTAAAGGCAGCTAGAATCACATACATTGGATATAAATACAATGAGATCTTTTTCTTAAACAAAACAAGTCAGAGACTAGGCTTGCATGAAAACACTTTCCACTCACTCTCTATCCTAATCAACCAAAAATGAGGGGACCACATTAAGGGTTGAGTAACTTTTCCATGAAAGTCTATGCACTCCCCTTAATTCCACATTTTAAATGAGAAAAATAAGGAATAAAGGTGGAAAAAGTAAAGTAGGTGAGGAGAGATATAATTTATAGGAAATCTACCATCAACAATCACCCTTACTTTTCAAGCATTTAAAGTCCAAGATATATCCATATTTATACATATCCTAAGAAGCAAATGAGAAATAACTCAAACAAGGATGGACCAATGAGAAGGAAGACTACAATGAAGATCACAACCAATCCCCATTGGTGGAGTTTTTTTGGTGAGCTGTCCACCTAAATTTTAGGAGGAAAATGTCCCACTCTAAGGGTGGAGTTGTCCACTTCTCCTTGAAATTTATTAGTCAGAAAAAATAAATGTGGGCTAGGAAAGAATCAAGGAAAAACTTAGAGTGGATAAAGAAATCTCAAAGAAATCTAAGCCATCCACACTAAGGCATGTTGATCCAATAATAGAGAGAAAAATAGCTATAAAAGAGATCCTTCTAGATAAGGAAACCTCAATAGAATCAAACTAAGATGAAGTATGATCCAATGGACAAAATGATCTAGAGGAATGTTCCAAACCCTAGCCATCATTATCTCCATGAGAATTTAAGGTAAAAACTTGAGGAGGAAAGATTGTCATCATTCATTTCCATCCAACGGTCTTCTTTTGTTCTAGACTTTCTAAACACTCCACCACACCATCATAGAGTTGTATGACTCCTCCCCCATGACTTTCTATTTCCCACTTCCATTTCTTTATTTTATCCCTTTCTCTTCTATCTCTTTCTTTTGTAGCTTATCTTGTTTCTCCACTCTCTTTTATCTCCTTTCCTTCCATCCATATCTTTTTCCTTATATCCAATCTATCTTCATCTCCATCTCTTCCACCTACAATTCACATCCGATACCCTGCTTCTTTTGAATTCCACACCCTACTCTTTCTATCCCTTCTTTTCTTCCTTCCATTCATCCCTACATTGCAACCCTCTTTGCTTGTTTCTCCTTGTCATCTCAGCCATTCATTCCTTAGGGTTATCACCTTAAAGTTCTATAAATAGAGGTGAGAAAGAAAGAACATAGGACCTCTTACTTATCCCTCAATACAAAGCCAAACCTAGGAGAAATAGAGGGAGAGAGATCACTCTCACCATGTCCCTCTTAGATATTAACATCCACTATAAGGAGAAGATGTAAGAGTCTCAACCTACAATCACACTTCCCTTCTTTTTTCTCCCTCTTTTTCTCCTTTTTCACTCATATGCATCCTTCTTTGCATGTTGATCGGTGTCATCGCCACCCCTTTAGCCTTTGTTGTTGTTTTGAATAAAACTCCAAGCACACAAATAATTTACAATATAGTATGCTAGAGAGGTCAATTCCGCAAGGAGTTGAACTAATGTGATGCTAGTGCTTCCTACTTTAAACCATATAACCTAGTTAAAATTCAAGTGATTTTTTATTTAAACTAAGAATGGAAATCAAAACATGAAATTCAAAGCTAAGAAAAAATAAGAAACATACTAGATTGAAAACTTTCCTAAAACATGCACTTTCTAAAAGTAAAACTTTCCTAAATTGAAAAATTCTATTTTATGACTTTCCAACTCAAAAATTTCATAAAATTCAATTTAAAAACTTTCCTAAACATGAAATTAATAAATAACATAAGGAAAACATGCTTTAACAAAATACTTTCCTAATTATGGAAAACTAAGCAACTAAATCAACTACTTTAGAAAGTATGACAAAATTAATTACTTTGTGAACTAACTAAGATGCAAACTAATGGAATTTAACTACAATTAAACAAGAGAAATAAATGAAAGCAATCACTAACAACAATGAAAGGAAAACTACTCAAATAATATACATGTAACCATGGAATGATATACGTGATTCATTGGATAGGAGTGGATTTAGTCAACTACTTTGGAGCCTAAGCATCCAATCTCTTTCTAACATTAACTAAGCTATCTAAGAATCTAACTGAGTTCTTGAAAAATCAAGTGAATATGATTGTATAATGCTGGAAATTCACATGCACCATTCATGCAAATAAATTCCAGTAGTAAGGTAATTGAAACACTCAATGACTAGAACATGTAAAACATGGAATTAATCACTTCTAATGCAATCGAACATTTAAGAAAAAAGTTAATGAACTGTTGGACACAAACATGAATTGAAAATTCCAACTAATCTCATTGAATATCCAAAAAGTCATCAACATAATACTCCATACATGTAGTCCAAATCTAAAACCAAAGCTGACAAATCAGGAGGGTTGAAAGAGAATAAAGATGCAATGAAAGATAAAGAAAAAAACTAGATTCAAGATGACTTCCCTTGGCTGTCACTCTAAGGGAAAACTAGACTTGAATCTTAGTTTAAAAGCAAGGAAAGCTGAGGGAAAAAACAAGGCAAACTAACATGAAAAGAATTAGAGTAAACAAGAGAAGAAGTTGAACTAACCTTTGAAGGAAAAATAACATGAAGAAGGTATGGAACACTTGAAGACTTGTTTCACACCCTTGAAAAAGAAGTGGCAGCCACCCACACAAAGGAAAAACAAAACGAAAAGAGAGAGAAGGATGAGTACGGAAGAGGACATCCTCCTCCAAGTGGAGGAGGCATCTTTTTTGTAAGTGGAAAAGTATATGTTTTGCTTAAGTTTTGGGCTGCTTTTGTAAATCTTCTCCTATTTTTCCTAGGGTAACCTAAGTGGGAATTAAAGAGTTTCAATTGAATGGCTAGGATGGGAGAAAAGGGTAGAAATCAAATAGGAAAGTGAGGAAGGGGGTTGGCTGCCTTAAGGATGGGAGTAAGTGAGAGGCAGCACCTTTTTAGGAAGGGGCATCTCCCCACTTGCAAAATCATTGAATGCTCTATTTTTTTATCAAGGTGGGTGGGGAATGGTTGGTAAAGAGGTAGAAGGTGTTAGGTGGAGAGATTTGATTGGTTGGAAAGTTTGCTATGAAGTGGAATGGGATAGAGTTTTGAAAATTCTCTTAAGAGTGATGTGGAAATTAAGGAAAAAGTGAGGAAAAGTGAGAAAAACACTAATAATTGATTGCTCTTATCCCATTGGTCAACATGCCATCTTGTTATAAAATATTTTCTCTTAATTATCTTCAAAATATATCATGGAAAACTCTCTTGAATCTCCTCCAATCCTAGCCTTTCATTTAGCTTAGCTTGATGGCTTAAATGGCTAACTTTTAAGGCTCCATTGGCTAAGCTTCATTGCTAGCTTAGGATGCTTTCTTGGCTTCAACCCTTAGGTTGAGTTGCTAGTACTATTTGGCTTGAATTCCTTAGCTTGTCACCTTCTTTCATGGCTTATATGGCTAATGTGGCTTAAGTGGCTTCCATGCAAAGGTGGTGGGAATGCATGTCTTACTTCATGGGCCCACTTTGGCCATCTTTATCTCCTTTAAGCACATCCATTATTGATCCAAAAGATGATCTTGGCATTTGGTTTATGTTCAAGTGATGATTTTGGGGCTTTGGCTCAATCTTTTAATCTTGATCTTCAATTTCATCCCGATTGATCTCAGTCGTTGGATCACCATCTTACTTCCTAAATAAATTGAAAAATCCTAATTAAATCCTATAAAAATATGAATAACCACATACTTACCTTAGATTAGCTTTTGGACATATAAAATAATAAAATTTTGGGTTATTAGGTAAAAAATGCATGCATTATTATGTTTGTTTTAAAAAAGCTAAGTTATCACTATAAGTTGTAACATATGGGTAACTAATTGGGTGGCCTTTATGCAAAATTAAATAGTTATCACACCCCCCAACTAGCATTTTACTAGTCCAAAGAAAAACATACAAAAAATCATTTTTGAAAAACCTATGCAAGGTGCCACTTCGTATGCAACAAGTCTTTAAACCCCTAGGTTACCCTTAGTGGATGAGTTTAGCCTCATGAGGATTTGTAGTGGATATACCCACAAAATTCTCTAAATTTTTATGCAAGGTCTTTCTTCATCTGAGAAATTTGTTTGTTTATTCATCTTACATTAAGTATGTAACATTAGCTAGCTAATATGAACAAAAAGGTTCAAAATAGAACCCTTATGCTAAAAATATCCCATTATTTCATTAAACATCCAAAGGTAAGTGTGTGTTATAGAACATATATCATTATAGTTTCCAAGCTAAATATCACCTAAATTACTATCCAAATGTATGCTTTGACTTCAATTCTCATAGGATATACTTATCACTCAGAAAGTTTTAAATCTCTCATTAATTTATGAGTAGAATATTGTTAATCAAATCCAAAAGTCTCACATATTTCATACAAAATAATGATAACTAAGAAAGAATGATAATGGTCTCATGAAAGTATATCAACTACTAAGAATATTACAGTCTACCAAAGTCCCTATTCATTCATAACCATGTCCAAGCCATATTCCTAAGATCAAGTGAAGACTTGTATTAGGATGAAACGTAGGCTTCAGTAAGGGTTATTAAAAGAATGGTTATAAAGGTAAACAAAGGTTGTCTAGAAAATATATAAAGGTATTCTATTAGTGTATTCATAGCTTTTCCATTTTTCCTTGCAAGAGTGAACATTCTTGATTTTCATTGGTTATTCCTTTCGTTTCTTTATTTATTTTTCTACTTGACTTTATATATAGCCACTTTGAATTTTTCTTCTTTTTTCACCCATTTTGATGTTCATCTCTTGAATTGGTTTGTTCATGCTTTATCTCAAGATGTTCTTCAATCTTCTCTACATATTGCCAAAACAAATGGGTAATGGATATAGGTAAAGGTTATTTGGCTAACAAAGAAAAGGCTGATATTTATAAGGCTCAAGGGGTTAACTAATAGAAAATAATATAGGGAAGGTTAAAGGCTTTGGATTTTATCAAGTATGGCCTTTATCATTTCCTAGGTTTTATATAACTTAAGAATAATTATAAACATAAGAGATATGTGGTATAGTCTTTTGTAATTTCTCAATAGTTGACCAAGATGAAGAATAATGAGAACAACTATGAAATAATGTCTGTTCAAGAAAATTTTGTGTATAACTCTAAAAAATATGGATGGCTCGAAACCAACTTGGGTTATAAATCTCCATAGATCTTCTTCAGGATCTCTAAGGTACATCTTCTCTTCAACTTAAACTATATATAGCTATTTTGTGCAATTAATATTTTGAGTTTAAATTTTCATGAGATTGTTCAAATTAGATTGGCAAGTCCCAATCAAGTACATCTTATACATTGCAACATTCAATATGAATTTTAGGCTCTATATGGGGATCTACTCTAGCTTGCTATTGAGAAATGTCCATTCAAGGCACAGTATCCAACAGCTCGTTCACCTGCTCAATGGATGTGTCTTTATCAAAGTCATAAAAATAAGTGGGACACGAATTTAGAAGATTTGGGTTGGATGTTTGTAAAGCTTCATTCTCTTCATCATAATTGTAAGGAGCAACACATGATGATAAGATACATCCATCCTATTATCAGTAACAAATGGTTCTTCAGTATCCCTAATTCTTTTTCTTTCCTCAATCCTTTTATTCATTGAGAAATGTTTCTGTCAATATTTTTCTATATTGGATTCATTTTCCTTAGTCCATTCCTCTCTCTCTCTCTCTCTCTTATTTCATTTCCTCATGCATCTTTTCACTGGCAGCCATGGTTTGCTCTATTTTCTTAAAAAATTGTTACATATCCTCTTTTAATGGTTGTTCTGCATACTGTAGAGTAAATGGCTTGTAGGGTTGGTATTGTTATGACATTTGAGTACTGACAAAGGGCTGAGTAGGTTTAATCCATGATGTTTGACCCTGATAATCTAAATAATCATGGTAGTGTTAATTAGGGTGGGACCATTGTGTTTCTTCTTGATATTGGTAATCCTGAGACCATGGCTATTCATGATGCTTAGCCCATCCATTATAATTTTTCCCAAGTAGTGATCATTGCTAGGATATGTAAATGCATTAGATGCATCCACTAGCTCTTGATAATAACCATTGTAAGTGAAGCTTGTTGGCCATGAAGAAGTGGGGTGGGGATGCTCTGAATAGTTATAATTATTAAGGTATTGTGGTTGTGGAGTAGCTTGCTTAGAAGCTATTATCTTAAGAAATTGACTTTTCATAATATCTAGCCTATCCATCGATAAACCTATGAAATCTATCCCCTTCTTAATAGTCCTATGTTCTCAACTTTGTACTCAAGGAAATAAATCATTATGTACAACAAATGAGGTTCTTTTTTGTGGCAAACCTACTACATGATGCAACCTAAATACTAGTCCTAAGCAAAATGATGCACAACCAAATCCTAGTATCCAATAATTGAGTAGTGTCTTGATTATCTTTGCTTAGTGCATAAGTGGTAGCCTCTTAGACCTAGATCTTAATAGCTCCTATCCAAATTTGACTACTGCCTACCAGTTAGGTTCTTCTGAAAAGTGGTTAAGACAATCCTCATGTTAGAAGGTATTTAAACCTCCACTAACATCAATGAAAGGCATGGGAAAAGCACTTGGGATTTTAGGACACCTACTATAACCACAGTGCACAGAAGCTAGTGGAGTGACAATATATCATGCCCATCTAAAAGGGTCTTTTGAGCTCGATACCTTAAGTCTCTTTCTACATGATTTGAAATTAATATTCAAGGGTTGGGATCATGGCATACAAGGATATGTATTGATTCCTAAGTGGGCCAAGGAGTGGGCAATAAAATCTAGTCCTTATCTTATAAGGGTTCCTGTGAGGCCCCTATTAACATTAGTTCCATTCTACCATAAAGTTGTAAATATGCAATGCAATGCAAAAAACAAACCAATGCAACCTATATGCTATCCAGTCAAGGTTAGATAGGTGCTCTAATGCAACAATCCTAAGTGAGGATGCAACAATTATCAATGAATGATCCTAATCTATATTAATTATACTAACATCCAAATGAAAATTACACTAAATGCAAATTATCCTAAAAATTGAGTGAGTGAGACTCACATTGAGGAGTCTAATGATGATCAAGTGTGGGACACCATACCCCACACTTATGCTATATTATTATAACCCATTTAACATTAAATAATAAGGAAATTGCAATTTACAATCGGCCTCACTATAAGTTTCACTAAAGTCCTCATTTAGGAAAGCGATAAAACCTAATCTAAGATGATGAAGCCATGGGCCATAGGATCGCCACTACTCCTTTGCTAGTTTCCCTCACACAAAAATTAAAGAAATATGGTCAATATGAGAAAAATAGTAAAAAATGCAAAAATTATGTAAAAACCCTAATCTAATGTACCCTAAACCTTGACTACAGGAAAATAACTTAAAATATGGAGCACTACACAAATTGTTGCAACTTCCCCGCAACGACGCCAAAAACTTGTTATTGTTTTAAATAAAACTCACAAGCACATGAATCATTTACAACATAGTACGCAAGTGAGGTTGATCCCATGAGGAGTTGAACTAATGTAATGCTAATGGTCCCTACTTTAAACTATCTAACCTAGCCAAAATTCAAGTGATTTTTTTATCTAAAATAAGAATGAAAATTAAAACATAAAATTGAAAACTAAGTGTAAACAAGAAACATGCTAAATTGAAAACTTTCCTAAAACATGCACTTTCTAAAAGTAAAACTTTCATAAATTAAAAACTTCTATTTTATGACTTAACTAAAAACTTTCCTAAAGTGAAACATTCTTAAAATTTAATGTATCAACTTTCCTAAACATGAAATTAACAACTAATTTAAGGAAAACATACTTTAACAAACAACTTTCCTAATTATGCAAAACTATGAAAACTAAGCAACCAAATCAACTACTTTTAGCAAGTATGAAAAAATTAATTACTTTCTAAACTAACTAAGATGCAAACTAATGGAATCTAGCTACAACTAAACAAGTGAAATAAATGAAATCAATCACTAACACCAATGAAAGGAAAACTACCCAAATAACATACACGTAACCATGGAATGATATACATGATTCATTGGATAGGATTAGATTTAGTCAACTACTTTGGAATCTAATCTTGCAGTGTATTTCTAATATTAACTACGCTATCTAACAATTAACTGAGCTCTTAAACAATCAAGTGAACATGATTGTATAGTTCTGAAAATTAACACACACCATTCATGCAAAGAAATTCCAATAGTAAAGTAATTGAAACATTTATTGACTAGCACATATAAAACATGGAATTAATTACTTCTAATGCTTAAGAACAAATTTAATTAATTACTAGATACAAACATGAATTGAAAATTCCAACTAATCTCATTGAATCACATCCAAAAGGTCATCAACATAATACTTCAAACATATAGTCCAAATGTGAAACTTAAATGCTCTTACAATGATGTTCACTTAATCTCAATCAATCCTTAATTACAAGCCAAATCTTCTTCAATTGTTCCAACATTCACTCATGAACAAGAATTCTTGAAATCAAGGGAAAATCCTATGCAAAACTATGGCAACAACCAATGAAACTTAAGCAACCAAAGCTAGAAAAACAAGAGGGCTGAAAGAAAATAAAGATGCAATGAAAGATAAATAACAAAACTAGGTTCAAGATGACTTCCCTTCACTATCACACCAAGGGAAAACCATCATTGAATCTTATTTTAGAAGCAAGGAAAGCTAAAGGAAAAACAAGGCAAACTAACATGAAAAGAATTAGAGTAAACAAGAGAAGAAGTTGAATTAACCTTTGAAGGAAAAATCACATGAACTAGGCATGGAACACTTGAAGAATTGCCTCACATCCTAGGAAAAGAAGTGAAAACCACCCAAACAAAGGAAATATAAAGCAATAATAGATAGAAGGATGAGCCAGGAAGAGGACATCTTCATCCAAGTGAAGGCAGTGACTTTTCTTAAAGTGGAAAAGTATATCTTTTGCTTAAGTTTTGGGCTGATTTTATCAATCTTCTCCTATTTTTCCTAAGGTAACCTAATACTAAGCTGTTGTGGGAGTTGGCTTCTTTAAGGATGGGAGTAGATGGGAGACACCACCTTTTCAAGAAGGGCATCTCCCCCCTTCCAAAATCGTTGAATCCTTTATTTTTTATTAAGGTGGATGGGGAATGGTTGGGAAAGAGGAAGATGGTGTTAGGTTCAAAGATTTGATTGGTTTGAAAGTTTACTAAGAAGTGGAATGGGATAGAGTTTTGAAAATTTGGAGTGCATCTTAAGGGTGAGGTGGAAATTAAAGAAAAAGTGAGAAAAACACTACAAATTGATTGCTCTTTTTCCATTGGTCCACATGCCATCTTATTCTAATAGATTTTTCATTAATTATCTTCAAACCCCATTGGCTTGCTTAGAAAGCGTTCTTAGCCTGACTTCTTTGCTTCAACCCTTTGCTTGAGTGGCTTCTATTGTTTGGCTTGAATTTCGTAGCTTGCCACCTTCTTTCATGGCTTATATGGCCAAGGTGGCTTAAGTGGCATCTATGCAAACATGGTGGGAATGCATGGCTTACTTCATGGGCCTACTTTGGCCATCTTTGGCTCCTTTAATTACATCCATTACATGTCCACAAATTATCTTGGAATTTGGTTTATGTTCAAGTGATAATTTTGAGGCTTTGACTCAATCTTTTGATCTTGATCTTCAATTTCTTCCCAATCAATCTCATCCATTGGATCATCATCTTACTTCTTACAAAAAGTGAAAAATCCTAATTAAATCCTAAAAAAACATGATTAATCACTGACTTAATTTGGATTAGTTTTTGGACCTATAAAATAACAAACTTTTGGGTTAAAAATGCATGTATTATGAATTTTGGTTTAAAACCCCTAATTTACTTCTATTAGTTGTAACACTGTAACACATGGGTGTTACAACTAATAGAAGTAAATTAGGGGTAGAAGGGGAGCCTTGGCACAATGGTAAAAGTTGTCATCATGTGACCTTGAGGTCACCGATTTGAGGCGTGGAATTAACCCCTTGCAAAATGTAAGGTAAGGCTACCTACTATAGGCCCTTGTGGTCCACCCCTTCCCTGGACCCTGGATAGGGGAGAGCTTTGTGCACCGGGCCTGCCCAATTGAAAAAAAAAAAGTTGTAACACATGGGTAACTAATTGGGTGGTTTTTATGCAAAATTAAACCTTTATCTGACTTCACTTACACCTTTCTTCCATCATTTCTCATCCCCCTCCTTAACCTTACATGCATTACCCTTCTCCCACCTCACATTTTTTTCATGCCATCCTCTATCCACTCTTTCCCACACCTTCCATATCTCTTTTACATGTTTCACACCTTGCCTTCATCTCCCTCCTCTTTCACTTCCACACATCACACCTTAGCCCCGTCCCCCTCCTCTTACATGCACACCCTCTACTTCACTTTCCTTACATGCACACCCCTTTCAACTTACACTCACACGCACTTTTTCTTCTTTCTAGCCTTCCATCTTCTTGTTCTTCTTTCTTTGGGTTTTGGAAGCAACAAGGAAACAAAGAAAACCTTATGCCACTTTCCATTGCAGCTAAGAATTCTATCCTTCCTAAAGTTCAGGATTACTTTGGGTGAGTGGCGTATTGGGTTACAGATGAGAAAAGCTTGGTGGTAGTTTTAGTGTACTTTGGGTTGAAAAAATGTATACAAGCCCTTGTTGAGTGACACAACCAAGAGAGTTATAAAGTAGTGAACATGGAAAAATCCTAGTTGAGTGACACAACCAAGGAATCCTTCAATAGACACTTGAAGTAAATTTTGTTTTCTTTATTTGTTAATTTTATTTTCCTTATGTATTTAAATTCCCTTGTAGTCAAGTTACGTAAAATGAAAGTAGTTCTTATTTAAGTGGTTAATTAGTTTATTTACTTATCTACTTGTAAAATGAAAGTAGTTCTTATTTAAGTGCTTAATTAGTTTATTTACTTATCTTATTTACATGCTTTAGTTAGTTACTTTAGTTTATTTGCTTGAGTTTAATTGATGTCATTAAATGTTGACAAGGTTAATGTAGGTTAGCTTAGACTTAATTGAATCTATTTATTAAAGAGTCTTTGTGGGATTTGCTTTATCTATGTTGTAATAGATCCATGCACTTGTTGTATAACTATGAAATTCTTTGACACTTTTTCCTTCCATTTTTTGGTGACAAGTTCACTGATCTTCAAGCTTTCAAAGGGCTTTTACTCCACTAATGTGGGGATGAAGATGAATGAATTGAATCATCAATCTAATACCACTTTCGTCAATGTCCTTATTAGAAACCAATGGATTTTTCATGTTCATAGGTCACTAGAGGTGTAATAACCCCAATTTTTGTAATTGATTGAGAAAAATCAATAAAGTTTGAGTTTCAGAATATTCCAAAAATAAAAAATATGAAACATCAAAATTTAGAATGTACTAAGAAATACGAATCCAACGCCACTAAGTACACTCAAATCCGAGATCATGGGAATAAAACCCAAAATTTTATGCATAAATGGCAAAACGGTCTTTTTACACCATGTGGGGCCCACATGGGGCCCACAAGGGACCCAACAACCAATTTTATCAGAAACCCATGTGAATCATGAGTCAACAAACATCAGCTGGTCTTGGGGAAGAAAAATTAAGCATGGGAGCATTGAAGACTTTCATGCCATTTAATAATAAAAAAATAAAATATTATAATCATGGAAAAAGAGCCAAAATGCCTATAAATAAAACCCTAAAAATCCTCCAAAAATCCTTATAAAATTCCCATGAAATTCTCTTCACTCTCCCTGAAAAATTAGATCTAGATCCCTTCCCAAAAACCCAAAATTTCCAAGAGATAGATCTCTTTTCAACTTGGTTTTCTTTTTAGATTGGAACAAGAGACCTAAAATCAATTAGGCACTCTGTTCTAGATCTAATTTGATCAATTACACCATCCAAAACTTTTCAACTTATCTATTCTACAAAACCCCCAAAGAAATTTCAAGATCCAATGGTTCAAACAACGGATATTTGCAAGAAAGGTGGATTTTAGGCCATATCTTCATCAACAAGGTATTTTTTTTAAATTGGGCATATAACCGAGTTTTTCTCTCCAATCAGGTAGGTGGAAATCCTTTTCATAGATGTTTAGTACTGTTTTATGTAATTTTTATTTTACTATAATTAAGTTTGGTAATAAAAAGGTAAAAATAAAGTAAATAATAAAACCCTTAATTATGGATGATAGAGTACTCAGATGAAAAATCTGAATGCACTAATCGATCCAGAAGGGTCCAAAACCCTTAGGGTAGAATTTTCATCAAAATCAGAGATGTTTCCAGATCAAATGACGCCCAAGACACACACGTGAGCACCGTCAAAACAGCGCATGCGCTGCACGTGGAGCATCATTCCAAGCAACACGACGGCGCGTCCGTCAAATCCACGAGCAGATGCGCCAGATGAAAACCAAGTTTGCAGGCGTGCAAATGACGGGCGTTCTGCTCGTCCCATCTGCGTCCGTAGATGCCCCTCAAGAGTGCTTCATCCACTCATTTGAGTGGACGCATCTGATGACCGCTTGGTTCATTCCACCTGACTAATCTGGGCCATCTGTTCCTTGGGCCCAGATCAAATCCAGGCCCTAGGAAGGACTGTGAACTTCTAGCTTCAATTTCAAAGTCATCTGAACTCCAAATTAAAATTGGAAGGAAGCTATGGAAAGCTTGAAACCTCTATTTTCTTATGAAATGATAAAATTGACATGTTATTCAGTAAAAAATTTCTGTATTAAAGAAATAGGTTTCCAATTACATAGATTTTCAAGATCTGAGATGATCAGATCTTAAAAACATGTTTTCATAATGATATACTATTGAAATAAAGTAATATCTATGGTTTAATTGGATATATATGAGATATATTAAGGGATTTACCCCTTTATGGTAGAAAAACCCTAAAAATACAAAGGGACCCACTTGATCAATGAGATCGAGTGTGATCAGACCCTTAGGATGGAAAGAATAAATGTTTATATGATGAAATCCAAGGAAATCATGGATGGATTATGATAAAAATAGATCAATATGATCTTTTGACCTTAATAAAGAAAATTCTCTAAATCTAACTAAAATCCTTAATCAAAGGAAAAGATCTAAGATCAAATGGTTGGATCATAAGTAAAGGTTTCTAAAACTATTAATGTAATTAGTTTCATAGCATTTTAAATATGATTATGTTATAAAGCATGCTAGTATAACATTTAGACTTAGCAAGATATGTGATTTCATTGTTATCATAAGGTGTTAGATTTAATTTAAGTACCTTGCCTCATTATCATAGAATGTTACATTAGGTAGTTTTATTCTTTGAATTTATAATTGATTTATGGTTAAATGTTATTACTAGATTTACTTGTTATAAGATAAAGAGCATAAAACATAAAAAATGTATTATAATGAGAAAGTAGAGTTTCATTACACAAATAAGAATGGAGTACTTTGGACTTAATTAGTAAGGGCTATAGTTAGTAAGACAATATAAGGATTATCAAGTCCTTGGCCCAAATTAGGAAAAGAATAATAAACCCCATGAATGACATTATAAATATTCATGGACTTAATTAAAATTCATTAGAAAGAGTACTTAGGGTAAACATGCTTATAGGAACTTTATGGAAGGTTGAGCTATGGTCATTCTAGTAAATGATGAACATAGTGGTTAAGGGGGTTATCTAATAGAGCCTCGCTTTTCCCCTACCTTCTGTTGATGTTTGTGAGGTCTAAACGCCTCCTTACATGAGGATTGAAGTAACCACTTTGTGTTCACCCATTCAGCTAGTAAGCCTTAGCCAATTGGAAATAAGAGGAGCAATCTAGATTTAGGCTTGAATAAGCTACCTTCAACCAGCACATTAACTGGTTGAATAATAATAATAAGAGCATAAAAGGTTAGTAAATTACCTAACCCTAATAAAAATAGTAAGTAAGATAAGGATGATCAAACAAGATCCATTAGATCTTGGATGATCAAGAACAATAAGAATAAGAACACTATATTGTACTTAGTATGCATGTTTATTAGTATACTTGTTATAGTTCATTAGATTAGATAATCCAAACCCTTGATCAAAGATGATTCAAGGAAGAAAACTAAGATAATCCTCCATAGGTATGATCCAAGAACTGAACTTAGATCAAAGAAGAACTAGAGGATAGAAGATCTAAGACCTTGATCTTTATCAACATGTGTAGATTGTCAATCAAAGGATCTATGAAAGATCAAGATTAAGGAGATGGACATACAAAGACTTAGAGATAGAAAAATACTTAGATATGAATGATCTAAAGATCATTCTAAACATCAGATCTAGTGATCAATAGGATTGTTCATAATTTATATGTTGACAATATGTATAGATGTATAGATTACATACATGAGTCAGGATCATGGAAGATTGGGGAAAAGAGATCAATCCTTAAAGGTAGGAGGATTTGATGAATGCATTTACATGAGATATACATGATTGTACTCATGATCTTATGTTGACAAGAGTAATGATAATACTTGTACGGAATCTCTTGAAAACTTTATGATCCAACCAAACACCTATAAGATGGTTAAGGACTAAACTATAAGTGAATAGGACACTAGAAAATATTTCAACCCTAAGTAAACAAAGATATGATCTGATATATATATATATGAAATCTATTTTACATACAAGCTTGGAGGGTTGTGAGTTTGTTTTAATAGGCATAAGCCTAGGGGAATGCTATTGCTAGAGGAGTTATGAGGGTTTGGCCACCCGCTCCTTGAAATTTGATGATATGATGATACCTTGCCCAATGAGAGGCTAAAAGTCGGGTGGTGGCAATTATGGGAAGGGCACCACTGTGAAAGTCTTGCCTTCCCATACGGGCAGTGACATAATATTTTCCACCGTGGTATCAATGGTGAACAGGGCGGTTATGCGAGCGCGCTAATATGGATCAGACTACAGCATAGCAACCTTTCTGATTATTTTGCACTATGATGCATATGAGAATAGGCATAGTGAAATGCCTTATGTTATAGCATAATGAAATGCTAGGTAATTGTATATTACCAATATTTCCCAAGAAGGGAAATTCCCAGTATAAGATTAGCTGTAATACTCAATTCTCAAAATGAAGAGAATTGATCAGCTTAGTTGGGAATGATATTTGACTACTTTCACAAATTTAACTAGTTTACCCATGAAGGGTATGTATGTATATAGATATACATAGCTTACAAAGTAAATAGTATGTTTAAGGATAATGAGATTATGAAGTATTGGAATTACATTGTCAATATTATGTTTCTTGAATCCCCTACCAAGCATTGCTTGCTGAGATATTGTAATTGTTGCAATATCTCAAATACAGGGAAGGAGAGTTAGGAGCTGAAGACCATAGAAGACTTGAAGAGAATAATCTTCAAGGTATACCCTTGAAGACATGTATTTTTCTTTGTTGAGAGTTTTATTGTATAATGAGCTTGAGTTTTGGATTATGTAATTTCGACAAGTATTGTATTATATTTGGCTATACTGTGAAGCACTGGATGGATCCTGGAGTTTAATAAAAGTATATTCCTTCAATGGAATTTTATGTTGTACACAAATTGTACTTATGTTATGTATGAAGTGGTGACTTGGGTCTTCAAAACAAGTTCTAAAGAAAAGAATTTCCGCTGCTTTGTTTTGCAAAAAAAATTTACACTCTTAAGGGCCCTGCCTTTCAAAATACTTTACAAATCATGTTTCAAAAACCCAGGTCGTCACAGTTGGTATCAAAGCGATTCATCCAGTCACAGTATAGTACAAATATGTCCAAAGGAGAGATTATAATCCAAGCCTATATTAAGATAGACGTAGTTGTATAGAGGACTGATAGAATTTTGGTTTATGAGTAGATGCCACCAAAGAGAGTCACAAGGCAAATAGCTCAAACTACTCCAAAAGACAATATGGAGAGAGTAACCATGAGTAATATGGAAGAGATGATGACAAGGATGTTAAGGAACCTCCTTCCTCACCTACAACAACCCCAGGGTTCATCACCTCCTGTAGAAATACCAAGTGCGCAGGCTCAGGCTCAGCCTGAGGTGAGACATACTACACCAACACCACCACCAGCTTCTCCTACACTTGGACAAGGGCAATCTTCCCTTGTACCAAGTGAAGAGGTCAGAAAATCCCCATTAGGACCAGAAAAGATTGACAAAATGCTTGAGAGATTTCAAAAGAGGGTTACAATGTATGATGGCAAGGGTGAAGCTGAAAAGGCTGAAGAATGAATATATGAAGTTGAAAAGACTTTTAGTGCACTACATACTCTTTCAGAGTTGAAGGTGAAATTTGCCACATATTTATTCAAACAAGAAGCTGCATTTTGGTGGAGATCAGCTAACAACACCTTCTCTAAATTTGAAGATACTACATGGGAAGAATTTAAGGAAGTATTTAACCATAAATATTTTCCTTCTCATGTACAACAAAGGAAGTTGATAGAGTTTTTGAACCTAAAGCAAGGGGATATGTCAGTGGTGGACTATGATAACAAGTTCACACAACTAAGGAGATTTGTGCCTCATGTGTGTGACACAGAAACACACACAGTGGATCAATTCATTGAAGGTCTACACTCAGGGCTGAAAGTAAAGGTGCTGTGTACTAAACCCACTACCTTGACAGACTGTGTAGAAATGGCCTCCAAGTTTGAAGATGAGTACAAAAAGGGTCAAATTACCAAGTTCAGTGGAGGAGGACACAATAACCCAAGGCCTTTCCAGAAGAATAAAAGACCTTGGAACAATTTTAAGCCTCAAAGAAATCAAAGGAACAATGCACCAAGGCCAAATAGACATCCATGTCCAAGATGTAGAAAATTTCACCAAGGCAATATCTGTCCATGACCTATACAACAACAACCACAACAATTTCCAATCAAGTGCCACAATTGTGGGGAGTATGGACATATCGCCGCCCACTGTACCAAACCATTGGCAGTCAGGGAAGCAAAACTAGAAATTGCTCCTCGACACCCAGGAAGGGTCTTCACCATCACTGACGGCCAAGCTGGACCATCCAATGCGGTAATTGAAGGTACACTACTTGTAACAGACAACTATGCCAAAGTATTGTTTGATTCTGGATCTACGCATTCCTTTATATCTTGTGAATATGCATATAGTATACAACTATTAGTGAAAAACTTGGGATTTGATCTAGATGTAACAACTCCAGTTGGAAAAACAGTTAAACTACAAGAATACTTGCATAATGTACCTCTAGAAGTATTGGGCAAAAGAATGGATATAGACCTCATTTTATTGAACATGGAGGATTTTGACATCATACTAGGTATGGATTGGTTAGCAAAATACTGGGTAGTTATGGACTGTCACAAGAAGAAACTCACATTTAGTATACCAGGGGAGAAAGTATTAACACTGTATGGGAAACACAATGACTTACACAAATCCATCATCTCAGCTATGAAGGCAGTCAAACATATGACCAAGGGGTGTCAGGTATTTTTAGCAGCAGTGGTTTCCTTAGATGTTGAATAGCCCAGGATAACAAAAATTGAAGTGGTCAGGGAATTCCAAGATGTTTTTCCTGAAGAACTACCAGGGTTACTCCCACACCGAGAAATTGAGTTTACCATTGAAGTAATTCTTGGTACAACTCCAATTTATAAAGCACCTTATAGGATGGCCCTAGCAGAGTTGAAAGAGTTAAAAGGACAAATGCAAGAATTGTTAGAAAAAGGGATTGTTAGACCAAGTAGTTCACCATGGGGGGCACCAGTAATATTTGTGAAGAAGAAGGATGAGTCAATGAGATTATGCATTGATTATAGAATGTTGAACAGTGTCACAGTGAAAAATAGGTATCCCTTACCTCGCATTGATGACCTCTTTGATCAACTCCAATCTGCTAAGGTCTTTTCTAAAATTGACCTTAGATCAGGATATCATCAATTGCGTATTAAGGATGAAGAAATACCCAAGTCAGCATTCAGAACTCGATATGGGCATTACGAGTTTCTAGTCATGTCTTTTGGGCTGACCAATGCACCAGTAGTGTTTATGGATCTGATGAATAGAATCTTCAAAGAATTTTTGGATAAATTTGTGATTGTATTTATCAATGATATACTGATTTACTCTACCAGTATCAAAGAACATCAAGAACACTTACAAATTGTACTAAATACCCTCAGAACACATAAACTGTTTGGTAAATTTAGTAAGTGTGAATTCTGGTTAGAGAAGGTCAATTTTTTAGGTCATGTAATTTCCAAGAATGGAGTAGAAGTGGACCCCACCAAGATTGAAGCAGTAATGAATTGGGAGAAACCTAAAACAGTAATAGAAACACGTAGTTTCCTTGGACTAGCAGGATACTACCGTAGATTCATTCAAGGGTTCTCTTGTCTAGCTCTTCCTATGACTTCCTTGACAAGAAAGGGGTTACAATTCACTTGGTTAGAAGAATGTGAAAATAGTTTTCAAGAGCTAAAGAAGAGGTTAACTACAGCACCAGTATTGACTTTGCCAACTGGGAGTAGGGGATATGAAATATACTGTTATGCTTCAGGCAAAGGGTTAGGAGGTGTGTTAATGCAAAATGGGAAGGTCATTGCTTATGCATCTAGACAATTGAAGAAACATGAAATAAATTACCCAGTACATGACCTAGAATTGGCAGCTGTAGTTTTTGCATTGAAAATTTAGAGACATTATTTGTATGGAGAAAAATTCAATGTATTTACAGATCATAAGAGTCCCAAATACATCTTCACTCAAGCTGATTTAAATATGAGACAAAGAAGATGGATAGAGTATATCAAAGACTACGATTTTGCCATCCAATACTATCCTGGAAAGGCAAATGTAGTAGTTGATGCATTAAGTAGACAACCAAGAGCTCTACTCACAAACATCACAATTAAATCAGCTTTTGTAGAAAGAGTCCTTAAAGCCCAAGAAGAAGATACAACAACTCAGGAATTGTGTGAAAAGAAAGGATTTGTTAAGGGGACAGATGGGGGCATACGTTTTCAAGAGAGATTGGTGGTTCCTTCAAATAAATGTTTGAGAAAGGAATTGATACAAGAAGCCCATTAGTTTAAGTTTTCTATATACCCTGGAGGTACAAAGATGTATCAAGATTTAAAAAGAAACTTTTGGTGGGAAGGCATGAAGAGAGAAATAGGAGAATTTGTGGCTAAATGTCTCAATTGTCAACAAGTAAAGGCTGAACACCAAAGACTAGCTGGAATGTTACAAACATTGGGACTTCCAAAATGGAAATGGGATAATATCACTATGGATTTTGCAGTGGGATTGCCAAGGACCCGGGCAGGCCATGACATGATTTGGGTGGTTGTGGATAGGCTAACAAAGTCAGCACATTTCCTTCCAATTAGACAAAACCAATCAGTTGACAGTCTGACTAAGTTATACATTAAAGAAATAGTAAGACTTCATGGGATTCCATTATCCATTATCTTGGATAGGGATGGAAGATTTACTTCGAGATGTTGGAAGAGTGTACAACAAGCCTTGGGAACCTCACTTAAACTCAGTACAGTATTTCACCCTTAAACAGGTGGTCAATTAGAAAGGACTATTCAAACCTTAGAAGATATGTTGAGAGCATGTGCATTATATTGGAAAGGGAGTTGGGATGAACATCTTCCTTTAGTAGAATTTGCATATAACAACAGTTTTCAGGCAAGTATTGGTATGGCACCATACGAAGCATTGTATGGATGGCCATGTCGATCACCAACCTGTTGGAGTGAAGTTGGAGAAAGAAGGCTGATAAAATCAGAACTAGTGGAACAATGTGTAGACAAGGTCAGATTGATACAGAAGAGGTTGTTAACAACACACAGTCGACAAAAGAGTTACACAGATAAAACCCAAATTTCGAGGACGAAATTATTGTAAGGGGGGAAGATTGTAATAACCCCAATTTTTGTAATTGATTGAGAAAAATCAATAAAGTTTGAGTTTCAGATATTTCGAGCTGAAATATTAAGGTTATTTAAAATATACTTTTTATAAAAGTATAATCAAATCATAAGATATGTAAAATTAAAATTTAACTTAGCAAACCCTTCAAAATGACTATAAGCACAACAAATTTTGAATTTGGATGAGAAATCCTTAAGTTTTTCATTTCTTGGACAAAAGGGGTAAAATAGTAATTTTACCCAAAAATCAAAATATTCCAAAAATCAAAATATGAAACATCAAAATTTAGAATGTACTGAGAAATATGAATCCAACGCCACTAAGTACACTCAAATCCGAGATCATGGAAATAAAACCCAAAATTTTATGCATAAATGGCAAAACAGTCTTTTTACACCATGTGGGGCCCACAAGGGACCCAACAACCAATTTTATCAGCAGCCCACGTGAATCATGGGTCAACAAACATCAGCTAGTCTTGGGGAAGAAAAATTAGGCATGGGAGCATTGAAATCTTTCATGCGATTTAACAATAAAAAAATAAAATATTATAATCATGGAAAAAGACCCAAAATGCCTATAAATACAACCCCAAAAATCCTCCAAAAATCCTTATAAAATCCCCACAAAATTCTCTTCACTGGATGGATTCTGGAGTTGGCTGTACTGTGAACCACTAGATGGATTCTGGAGTTTAATAAAAGTATATTCCTTCAATGGAATTTTATTTTGTATACAAATTGTACTTATGTTATGTATGAAGTGGTGACTTGGGTTTTCAAAACAAGTTCTAAAGAAAAGAATTTCCGCTACTTTGTTTTACGAAAAAATTTTACACTCTTAAGGCCCTGCCTTTCAAAATACTTTACAAATCATGTTTCAAAAACCCAGGTCATCACAAGAGGGAATGGTACTGGGAGGGAGAAATTGATAGCAATGTAGAGGTGGTCGTCATTTGTTTTTATTTGATCAACACCATTTACTAGTGTTCTATTTATCATGTACAAGGGAGAGGGGATTTCAAGGTCGAGTTTTGTTGTTGGCAGGACCTTGATGTCAGATGGTGACCAGCCATCTAAGTTATAGAGGGAGGGAAAGGGATGGGGAGAGCCGAAGATTGAGAAGAAGACATCATGAGAGGGAGATGATTGAGGGGAAGGAGGGCTGATAGGGGCAAAGCGGAGAAGGATGGGTTTTCCCCTATTACCTACTTCTACACATGGGAGTTGAGCTCCATGTACTGAGACTAACTCCCACATGCTAAGGCATTCCCAATAACTCATCATGCACAATAGTATGTGATGGGGGTGCTATTATTAATTCGGCCCCTCCTCGATTTTTTGTAAATTTTTTAGATTTGTGGGCTCATTGGATATCGAAGTATTGAGGCTCCCTCATCAAATTTTGACCTTTCTAAGAATCCATTTCCATGAAAGTCAATTTTGATAGAATTCAATTCCTTATTCTATTCAATTTAATATGTGATAAAATTCCATAAAATAAGGTTAAAAATTAGGGTCTTTGCATTTTCTCCCCATATAAGAATTTTGTCTCCAAAATTCTTTCTAAGTTGTTCTTCAAACTCTAAGTCTTTAAGTTGCTTGTTATCATAACTTCTCTATCCATTTTGCCTATAAAGAGGTACTTCTACTATGTGCTCTTATACTAACTATGACGACCTAGGTTTTTAAATACTTTTTTCCAAGTTGGATTTTAAAAAAGTTACTAGATCAATAGATCTATTACATGTCTTAGTTTTCAATTGAAGAAACTATTTATATCCCCTTATACTCTAGTTCTTTTATCTAAGAACTATACTAATCTCATTAAAATACCATATCTCTTATTTATGCAATGACTAAATTTATATATGTACAATATCAGTACAAGTAAAATGAATAGAATCCCATGTGAAGGAAAATTCATAGCATCAATATGCATAAATCATTGATAAAGTGATAAAACATTGGAATCACTTCTAAATTCAATAATGGGAAAATCTAGGCCAAATTAAAATTAGAGCATATCGGCTCACCAAGAGGCAATTTCATGCCAAGTATACATCAGAGCATATTAGCTCACCATAGGAAAATCCATGCCAAATCCATATCAGGGCGAGTGTATGAGGCATTAACAAACTTCTATGTTATAGCTTCTTGGTGCTTATGGTATGGTGATTGTTTAGGCTGGGATAAATTTTGAGATGTTTTTACATGCACTATTTAATTCATGATTCCATTTTTAGCATGGATTTGCCTATGGTGGGATGATACCAACTACACTAAATTTGTGTGAAATGTAGATCCAGATGGAAAATCTCAAAATTTTAATAATTTTAGGGGGTCAAAATTGATAATGATACCACCCAAAGTGTGAATTTGACCGAGCAGATGAGCTGACACACATGGAGTGAAGCTTGACACACAATGGGCCAAAGTGCCATCAATTAGCCTCCTCCCCCTATTTTAGTGGGCAACAAAGATAGGAAAAGGCATAGGCACCAAAGATAGTAGAAATCTAGCAAACCTCGTTGGTCAAACCCGTCCAGTACCCTATTTTACGATAATGCATGCACAAACCCAAAAACCTTGAAAACCCTCAGACTCTTCTCAATTGCAGGTAGCGACTGAATTAGGGCCATTGTAGGCTTGCATGCCCAGAACTTCCCTCTCCTCTCTCCCTTCTCTTCCTTTGCTTCAACCCATCAAGGACTATGTAGCTGATTGACATGCCAATCTAGGGGTGATCTAGCAAGGGCTACCCTTCGGCACCAAAACCACCCTCCCCCGCTCTCTTTTCCCTCATTCCCTCTTCATATGTTCTTCTTTGACTACCAGGCCACCACACCAATCCTGGTCCTATATTCCTTCCACTCTCATTGGGACAGCATAGCCATTGGTGCACTAATCCCTTCTCTCCCTCTTTTGTCTCACACTCTTCTGACCAGCACAGCCCAACTAGCCTGCTAGCCATTCCTCTCCTCCTCCCCTTATTTCACTATTCCTATTTTGGAGAGTTTGGCCAAGGTGACTTGCCCGTGTCACCCACTCCTAATTCGCCTAGCTAATCCCCACCATACCCCTTTAGACTTAAACAACTTCTACTGCCCAATCCAAGAATGATTGTGTAGGTCTAAGATGGCTATCGTGATCCTTGCAATGTGAGGACAAAGACCCATTTGTTCATTCATTGATGGGAGAAGATCTGATCATTGATCACAACTACACCCTCGATTGGACTAGATCGTCAAATATGTGACCAATCTGGCTATCCATTGTGATCTAGTTATTAATCTATCTTTGAATGACAAATCTATGACTGATCTAAAGATGCTACCATGATCCAAGTGTTGATCTATGTCCAAATGGAAGATCTAACCCTATCCCAGCCATTCATCACAATGTAATTGTTGATCTATTTTCAAAAGTTAAATCTATGATTGATTTCTAAACCTTCACATGATCCAACAATTGATTAGTCACCGGCACCTTTACTTATGACTAATTTGATCCATTTTCTATTATTGGATCATTGATAGGTCATTAAAAACTAGATCTGTGATTCTTCCATCATGATCTAACCCTAGATTTGTCACTAAAACATCAAATCTTTTATTGATCCACTCTTAAGTGATGATTCAACCATTAATTAAACACTAGTGTTTAAATATGCAATCAATATATGCTCCCAATTTGATTTGGATGTAGATTTCACACCTCATTCAAGTATTTGTTCTAATCTAACCATAGATCTATCACCAAACACTTAGAACAATGACATATGTAGCTTGTTCCTAAAATATAACTACTGATTGACCATCTAATGTCAAATCTATGAGATCAAGCATTATTTCTCTTTCTAATCTGTAGTGGATCCACAGTTGGAGCTGCATATTATCATATATTTTCTTTCTTGAAACTAATTAGTGATAGAGACATGATTAGTGTTTTCCATGTATGGATAGATGATTAAACTCATGAATTGGTCAATTGATAGATCTAGCTAAAAGAGGTACACACAAGAACTAAGGATAAATGCCACACAAGGAAGGTGCATTAAGATTTGCTATTCTAGAAGTTTAATAATTGCTATGTATTTATAAGAATGATTTGATGTAGATGATGACTTATGGAGTGTTATCTTTAATTATTAAAATTATGGAAGCATGTGATAAATTTAATGGTTATTTTGTGATGCATTTCACTTTATCAAATTGAAAATGAATGACTAAATTTAAATAGAAGATGTTAGTGTTACCCTAGTTGTATCACCCAAAAAAAAAAAAAAGGATGTTATACTCTTTGACTAGAACTTATTATAGATATGTTTAACCAATGCTAGAAATACTTAGAAAACATGATTTTATTTTTTACTAATAGTGTAGCTTTAAAATTATTTGCAAGTGCACAAATCAAAGTAGTATTTGGATGTGAGAGAGGTTGAACTCACAAGGAATCTCACAAACTTATATGTGGGATGGATCTTATTCAAATCACTTATCTTCATCCAAAGAGAGAGATTGCTTTGGAATTGAATTTAAACTAAGAAAGTAAATGCATGAAATTAGAAACTATAATTAATGTAAACTTGCTAAAATTAAAACTAAGCAATGAAATTAGAATCTAACCTAACTAACATGCACTTAACAGTAGAAACTAATGCAAAACAAGCATAAATTAAGCTAAGCAACTAACTTAAGGAAACTACTAAAAACAAAAATTACCTAATTTAACACTTTCCTAAACCAAAATTGAAATTTTTTTAAAAATAGAAATTTATAAGACCAAATTAGGAAAATTTTTAACACTAAATTAATATTCAAAAGTAAGTAACCAATGAGATTTAACAAGAAATTAGAAACATGCGTGTGAATGAAAACTACAACTAAGGAGACTTTCTAAATTTAACACTTTCTAATCCTAAAACTTTCTAAAGATGGAACTTCCAAAAATAAAAAAAGAAACTTTCTAAAGCTAAACTAAGAGGCAAATGATGAATTACCTCTGGTAAAACTAAATTAAACAACTAAATGAAAAAAGAATCAAAGGTGAATCACAATATGTACCATGTGCATGGTTCATAGATGCAAAAGTGACCAAATTTGACTATCTAAATGCCAAAAAATATATCCAACCTAAGTTGTGGATTTACTAAACAACATAAAAAAATAAATGGGTTCCAAAGAATGCTTCCAAATAAAGTGTTTTCATGGCTGGTTCAGGGTTCACTTGTGTAAAACTGTGGGATGCAGTACTAATTGTAGGTGGCTGACATCCAAATTTGGTTTGGGCTTAGTTTAGGAATGGAAAGGAGATTTAGAGCTACAAATTCAATTAGGAATGATAAGTAAATAGTAAGGAAATAGAATGAGGTAATCTGACTAAGCAAAGAGGAAGGGGGCTGCCATATATTTAGAAAGGGGGGGAAAGGTGTGAATATGGGAAGGTGGGAGGCGTCACCATTTTAGGATGGGGCATCTCCCACTTCTAAAAATCATGGAAATCCCTAAATTGGTGAGATGGAGTGCAAGAAAAGGATAAAAAATTAGGGAAGATAGGTGGAGAAAAGATGAAACAGGTGAGGTAGAGGAAAAAAAGAGTTGAAAGTGAGTGGAATTAGAAGGTGGCCACCTGAGGTGCCAAACATGCAATGGGGAGGTATCACTTTTTTAAGAGGTGCCACCCTCCAAGTAAAAGTCATAAACCCTGATTGGTGAGGGAAAAGAGTGAGAAATGGAAATGGAAAGCGTCTCCTCCTTGGCTTGATAGTTCACTTTGATGGCACATTCTTGGTGGCTTATATGGCTTCATTGCTTGACTTCAAGCTTGAGTAGCTTGGCTTCATTAGGTTTCCTAGTTGGACTAGGAGGCCTCAAGTATGGCTCAAATTATCATTCAAAGTTGTGGAAATGCATGACCTTTTGCATGGATCATTTCAATCACCATTGCTTTATTCCAATTAGCTTGACTATAGAAAACTCTATTAAGGGCAATATAGTTCATGGGATCATTTTTGCACTTCCTTCAAAAGTAAAAAAAGCTAATTAAATCCTAAATGATTATGATCATTTACTTACTTCAGATTAGACTCTAAACCTACAAAATATTAAACTTTTGAATTATTAGGTTGAAAATGCATGTATTACAAAATTTTGAAAAAACCATGGAAATAACACTATATTTTATAACACATGGGCTATTAATTAGGTACTTTTGATACAAAATTCAATGCTTATCAACTAGCTACAGAGGCGAATTGAACTTAAAATACTTGGTTTATCCAAGTTATAAAAGTAGGACAAACGAATAATCAAATTGATCACCTAAGTTGAAATCTACACTTAATAAGGATAAATATAGTAGCTATTTACAAGCCATGAACTTGAATTGTAACATGTTTGCCTTTACTAATAAGTACTTTATCATTAGTTTAAGTATGGTCCACTTAGTGACATGCATTTTTACGATATTGTTTAAAGATTTATCTTTTATAATCATTGCATTTGGGATCATACTTTTGGGAATTGAAAAAGCATTATCTAATATATGAATAAAGAATGCATGCTTTGAATCCTCACGAAGATATGTTTTTATAGCTTGTCTAGAAAATGGGTTGAAAATGAATAGATTTGAATGGTTTTTCATAAAACTTTGAAGTAGCAGTTCTATTTTCATGAAATGATTTTGGATATATATATGATTTATGATTTTGGGCAATCACTCCTAAAGTGTCCTAAGTCTCAGATTGCTATTTGGCAGGTGCTCTATGAGTACCATAAGATCGGAGACATGCATTCCTAGGGTGGTAGTAAGACCTGGAGGTAGGCATGCTACCTAACTCTATAAGTACTATAGACCCTATGATAGGCGGTGCAATTGGCCATAACCTCTAAGATGAAATTGACACCAGCCTTGCAATGGAGATAGTAGGTAGTAGGAGTACCTTTTTATGTGAAAATGCTCTGAGTGGTAGCTGAATGGCCCCCATGAGGTTCAGTGAGTCATGGTTCATGAGGGTATCCATGAGCAGACATAGAGGCCAACGTACTCACCAATGGGGGATGGTAAGGGCCTACGAGCATAGATGTTTGTGTGTTGTTAGCATGCTAAGCATATCAGTCATTCTCCAAAGTTAAGACCAATGTTTCCTGGTGCTAGGACTATATGCCACTAGTGTATCCCTGGTGATAGGACTATATGCCACTGTGATATGAAGCAATCAGTTTTTCACGACAATGTGCATTTGTAGTTTTGCATTATGGACTGAGGGCTACACATTTTGATTTTTTGATCTTAGCTATTATTGAGCATACTAGATCAATTCTCTTATTGGTTTCTTTTGGATACTATACAAGACTTGTGTTACTAGTTTTTCCTCATGAATTTTTACCTCACAAGTGTGAGACCAATTTTCACAATTATGGTTTTTAGTTTAATTTGATGCAAAAAGAACTATTTTGCATATGAATTGATGATTATGCTTCTGAAAACCATAAATAGCTTTTGGTTTTTCCAAATTGAAGATTTATCAAATGTTGGTTTGTTAATGATTAGAATATGAGCATATAATATACTATTTGACCTTATTAACTAACTTTATTTTTATTCATGCCATACTTTGATGGTTGCACCAAGCTAGTGGCTTTCTCATTAGTATTATAATAAGTGTTGATTTCCCTAAATTGATAGTTTTACCACGGTCAACTTACTAAGGTGTTAGATTGGTTTATCATTATGAGCGATTCTTTTTGACCATGTACTAATTTATTCTTGCATATGAGAATGCATTGTGTTCATGAAGACTAAGATGTTGAATAACTACCTTTACACATGATAATGAGAATGGTAGCTACCTCACTCTTCATAAGTTAATTTAATCATCGAGTGACAAACTACTTAGACATTTATAAGGATAACTTGAATGATCATCTATGGTTAATGATCTTGAAGACTATTATGTCATGAATGATTTTGGAATGCTTATTTGTTTAATCATGAAAAATAGTCATAGTACAATACAACATCTGTGAGATGATAAAAGCTTAAAATGCGTTAATCATCAAAGAAAAGAAAGGCAATAATATTTTCAAAATCATGATAGACTTATGATTCATCAACTATATTGAATTACACTTGTAAGTCAATTTCATATATCTATTTTTTGAAATTTGTAATTTCAGCATGAGTACTTACTTTGAAACATCATGGATTATGTTTAAGTATGTTAAATTCTAAAAATGCATTGATTGTGAAAATTATGTAGTGCATGACAAAATAGTGACTTATTCAATGTACACAAACGTAAGCTTGCTGAGACTTTGTAATTCTTTATAATGTCTTAGATTTGAAGAATTAGATTAAAAGGATGAATAGGTAGAATGTGAAAGTAATTGTGGCATTCAAAATTTAAAAGGATTGAGATTTTCCACTACTTGAAGGGTGAGCTTTACAATTTTAGGTTAACTTTGTGATTTATTAAAAATTACAATTTTATATTTGCTTTTATGATTGTGGACTCATTTGTATTTACTAGAATGTGTTGTGATATTGTTTTGATTAGAGGTTTCGGTATGTGATAAGTTTTGTATGTATTTTTTTTTTCAAAACAATAAAATTATTTGTATTGTCTATCATGTGTTTTGCCTGTATATATCCAAAAAGTAGAGAAAACTCTATCAAAATTTTGGTAGAAGTGAAACATTCATTTAACCATAAAATCCTTACGTTTAGGTAAGAAACAACAATCAGGATCTTTAGAATCAATTTTAAAAGAAAAAGCAAATTGTTGTTTTATTTTTGAGAAGAATTTCAAGCATGGGATATTCCAAATTTCAAAATAGTTTTCAAAAAGTATTTTGAAAAGACTAGGGGTTTCACAAAGGGATCAAATCCATGAAATGTATATATAAAATGCAAGTGTTAGTAATTTTAAATCAAGGATCTAATAGGGAAATAATCATTCATTTCATCCAAAATTTTGGCAGAGTCTACTCTATTTTTTGAACTTTTGCATTTAACACAAGCAATGTAATTAACCTAATAAATCATCGTTTACAATTCCAATATAAATGAAGACTTAGTCTCTTTATCATCACATTCTATATACTTCAAATAATATTCATGCATCATATAAATCATATTCAATTCCATCATCAAAAAGAGGATATATCTATTTGATCCATGCATCGTGATGCATTTCGTATTTGTAGTCCATGTAATTTATCTATTTGACAAAATCTATCCATAACAAACATATACTTAACTAAATGCACATTATTTGACTAGATCAATAGTTTGGTCATAAAGTTTTACTAACTGGTCTCTAAATCAATATACTAAAGTATTAAACCTCAAAGTGAATGGTAGGATGACTCTTAAATTCATCATCCACTCAACAAATCAATCAAATCTGCTACCTTACATGATCAATAATACTTGATCTATCAATCTTATGATAGATCTTGTAGATCTGTGAGGAATATTATCATAGCTAATGTATCAATGGTCTAATCATGTTTTCTAACCACATATCATCTTTGATCAGGCATTGAACTGTTGGATCAAACTTTGTAAAGTTGATATATTTTACATGTATCATTCTTATCTCAAATCATCATTAATATGAAACTCATGTCATGAGGTTCACAGATCTAATGCTTTCAATGTTTAGATTTATTTGATCCAAGATTTACACTCATGCACCATTTTTATATAAAAATTTCAATGGTTGATTGATCTCTAAACACAAATCCATTGACACAAGTATACAGATCAAGCAATAAGGAAATCAAATATATAATTTTTATGTTAAACAGTTGTCGGAATCTAGTCCCCATCACTAGAGAAGACAACCAAAAAATGGTCTCCACTAGCAATTGCATACAATAAAAATCAAATGTGGAAAATCATGAAATAACTCCAAAACATTGTAGATGGGAGGCTTGCTTTCACTACCAATGATTTTTGAAGTTTTTTGGTGTTTATGTTATACATTTTGGCATCTTTAATTAATTTTTTTAATTCTTTAGTATTTACCTAAAATTGATCAAATTCCTAAATTGAAGCAAAATTGCTAAAAAAATTTCATGAAATTGGAATTGAATCCAACTTATTACAATCACAATGAAACATTCAATTAAATGCATCCTAAAGATTCAAAATTTACTAGTAGTTGAGTTCAATTGATGCCAGAACTCAAGTTGGGCCCACCTTTTCAATCAAACATTAATTGTCCCATTTCATAATTTTAAAATGATTAGTTACTTAATAATGTCATTAACCTAATCTTGGGACACAAGTGTGGTAAGTCAAGCTAAGGAAAATAAGATTCATATCGCTACATGGAATACAAGCACATTGACAAATTAGAGTATGGAGTTAATAAATATGATGAAATATAGGAGAGTCAATATAGCTTATGTCTAAGAAACCAAGTCAAAAGGGGCTAAAACTAAAGAAAGTAATGGGTACAAGCTATGGTTCATAGGAAAGGAAAACAATAAAAATTACATAAAGTTGTAGACATTAGAAGAACAAATGATAAAACTATACTTATAAAACTTGTTCTATGAGGGAAGCTCATATATGTTATAAGTGCATACGTCCCACATGTGGGGTTACAAGATAGAATTAAGAGATAGTTTTGGGAAGACATGGAGGGAGTAATGTAAGAAATTACCAACATAGAGGGCATATTTGTAAGAGAATTCTTAAATGGGGGAGGATATCCTCAATTTTGGTTTGGCATATAACCTTGGTCTAACAAATGCATAGTTTAAGAAGAAGGATGAGCACCTATTAACCTTTCATAATAGATCATATAAAAGCCAAATAGACTTTTTTCTACTTAGGAATACCGAAAAATGCATGCACAGGATTGTAAGGCGATACCTTGTGAAAGTTTAACCATTCAACATAGATTAATGGTTATGGATATTTAGGTTAAGAGATGGAAGATAGGAAATGAACTTAATAGGTGTTCAAGATAGAACTTAAAAGGAGAGAAAATATAGTCATTTTTAAACAAGTTTATGGTAAAAGGAAAATGGAATAATGAAACAGAAGTAAATACCATGTGGAATAATATGGTCGAGTCCATTAAGAAAGTGGTAATAGACATTCTAAGAGTATTTACAAGTAAAACACAACAAGTAAAGGAAACTTAGTAGTGGAGTCATAAAGTGGAAAAAATTAAAGAGAAATGATTGTGTTTTAAAGCATGGAAAATGACTAGAAATAACAAAAACATGTAGTAGTATAAGAATGCTAAAAAGTTTACAAGAGAGTAGTGAGTGAGGATAAAATAAAGGCATATGATAATCTTTGTAATAAATTAGGGCCAACAAAAGGTGAGAAAGATGTGTTCAAACTTGTAAAAATAACAGAAAGCAAGAGTAAGGACTTAGACCATGTTAAATGCATTAAGAGTGATGACCAATGGCTATTAGTCAAAGATGACAAGATTAATCAAAGGTGGTCAAGATACTTTCAAAATTTACCAAATGAAAAATATCCAGAGAATATAGAGATTGAGAGTATTGTAGACCCAAATAATGCTGGAGTATATAGGTTAACAGTAGCATCAAGATATCTGAGGTGAAAGAGCCATTAAAAAAGATGAAATCAAGAAAGGACTTAGGGTGCAATGGTACACAAATAGAGATTTTGAAATATATGGGAGATGCTAAAGTATTTTGGATGACAAAGCTGTTTAGCAAGATTGTAGAATCATAGAAAATCACAATTGAATAGAGAAAAAGCTCTATCATACCAATTTACAAGAATAAAGGAGACATACAAAGTTGCACTATGTATTGCGGGATCAAACTTACGAGTCATACCATTAAACATTAGGAAAGAGTGATTGAGAAGCGACTACAAAATGAGAAGAATGTATCGAAAAACTAGTTTGGTTTCATGCCTAGGAGGTCTATCATGGAAGTTATTTTCCTACTTACATAATTGATAAAGAAATATAGGGAGAGAAGGAAGGACCTCCACATTGTCTTTATTTACTTAAAAAAAGCTTATGAAAGGGTACTTAGGGAGTTAATACAGTGGGTGTTGAGTGAGAAAGGGGTTTCATGTGATATATAAACAAAATTAAAGATATGTATGATGGAGCGATAACAAATGTGAGGATAGGACTGCACCAAGGATCGACATTGTGCTGTTACCTTCCATTTAGTTATAGACAAGTTAAGAAAGTATCTGTACGAGGAGATTCTAAGGTGCATGTTATTTGCAAGTCACATAGTTGATTGATAAGATAAGGGAGGGTGCAAACACAAAGCTAGAGTAATTGATAGAGGCTATAGAATCTTAAGGATATCAAATTACCCATACTAAGACAAAAATATATAGAGTGCAAATTTAGCAAGGAGAGGAGTGGGAATGAAGCACTAGTAAAGATTAATAACCAAGAAGTCCCCCAAAATGACGACTTTTGATACTAGGAATCAATAATTCATGAAAGTGGATAGTCGAGAGAATGTTACTTAGAAAATCCAAGTTGGTTGGAATAAATGGAGATGTGCCTCTTGAGTTTTGTCAGATTAGCAGGTGCCACTCAAGCTGAATGGAAACACTCATTTAGAAATTGATAAATATGAGAATTCATGTGAAACATTTTTCATGAAATGTATCGTGACCACAGTACCATTAGTTCATAAGAATTCCAAATACATGCATATTCCTTCTCATTACATAAAACAAAAATCATTAGCCTCCTTAACTAAGATCAAGATGCAAAAATTCATTTAAAAACATGCAATTTCATAGAGAATAAGCATCTCATAACTTCTTTCACTGACTATTTTATCATCATTCATTTTCTTATCCATTTTTATAAACATTCTAAAAATAGACATTTTTGAAAAATAAGCACTTTCCAGAAATAACACTCTCATTATATACACCACAAAAAGACTATGCACCTAGCTAGATTCAGCATTACTCAATTTTGGAAAAAAAAAATTATTTTCTCTTTTTTATAAACTTTCCAAAAGTAAAAACTTTTTAAAAATAGCAGCTTTCTAAAAGTAGCATTCCTTCAAAATTTAACATATCTCTTGAAAATGAAAATGTCATTCTACATGCAAATAAAATTCTTAACCTACAACCAAAATATTCTTTGAACTATTGGGTTTCCAAAATATCATATTTCCCATTATTTGTAACTTTCTAAGAATAAAACTCTTTCAAAAATTGGATACCTTCTAAAACTAAATTACTCTACAAAATAGTACACTTCAACAAATAACATACTTTCTAGTATACATTATTTTTAACAAATTGTCCTTCTTTCTAAAGTTATGTACTTCATAAAAAATATAAAATCTCAACAAGTGTATGCCATTTTCTAAATTTGGGTACTTTCTAAAAATCATAGTTTACTTTTTGAATATGTTTCGAAGAATAATGTACTGTCTAAAATATAAATTACTTCTCAAGATCTTGAACTTCCCCAGAATAGTGTGCTTATTAAAAAAGCATTCTTTCTAAAACTAATAGTTTCTAAAACTTAGCACTTGCTAATACTTTTAGAGCCTCAAATCATCTCAAAACTAAATTTTCCTTTTTAGAAATACATAACCATTCTAAGATGTCACATTTTCTAAAGATAATACTCTTTCTAAAATATTAACTTTCTAATTTCCATGGTATTCCAAAATTTTAAATAATTAAATTAGCATTTGTTCACATTATTATCTTTTAGTCTACATTTAGATTTCAAAGAACTAAAAGTCTACTTTGATAGCATAAGACATCAGTTCAACTTAAACACACTTCCATAAGAAAATTTCCAATGGTAGAAGCATTTTAGAATCAAAGATCAATTTATTAACTCTTATAAAAATATGGTGTGCATGATTCAAAAGATTTATGTTTTTCTCCTACTTAATAAAACATGGTGTGTATGGTTCATATAAAAAAATTCTTGTGTTTCTCATATCGAATAGAGTGTGGCTGACATGGTTATAACAAGGAAATTCAAGAAAAACCTTTTTATTTCTTTTAAAAACATAAATCTAGTTTAGAAATTGCAATGAACTCTACATAAATTGCTTGGTGTAATTTTGAAATTGCAATGAACTCTACATAAATAGATTTAGGGTCTCCTTAATGGATAGTTTCCTTCTTGCAAAAACTATAGAGGAATTTGCTACTGTGGCATTAAAGCATGAGGAAAAGGTTGAGGATGGGGTAGTCTAGGTGGACCATCTTGGTTTGTCTTCTTAAACCAGGAAAAATTTGGTTGCCTAGCCCATCCATGATTGGAAGTCTCTAAATATGGGTTATTGTTGCTAGGATAGTAAGATGCATTCATTTGCTCTAAAAAGCATTCACAGTACTCAGAGTTAGATGGACATGTAGTGTTATGATGCTTGGGATTAGAAGAAATTGAGAAAACATCAGACTGTTGCATCAAAGAACCATTGGACAACATAAATGCATCTAACCCCTATATGAGACTATCTATTTTATCAACTTTATAGGCCAACATATCTATTTCTCTATACAAATCTAGAGTGGCCCTTATCACATGCAAACCGCACTTTTTCTGAGGTAGTGAATTTATTTCCATTCTAGTGGAGTGATCCCATTGCTAAGAAATTTCTAAGGGTGTCTTGAAGAAATTCAAAGCATCCACATCACTTTTTCTAATGAAAGCCCCACCACTAGTAGCATCAATTATATGTCAGTTCTGTGGGGTCAGACCTTTGTACTAATATTGTAACTACTTCCACTCTTCAAACCATGGCTTGGACATTTTGGAAACAAGTTCTTCCACCATTCCCAATATTTGTAAAGGAGCTGATCCTCTTTTAGTTGGAAGTTTATTATCTCCCTCCTAAGGGCATTGGTTTGTAGATTGGGAAAAAGCTTATAATAGGAATTTCTTGGATAATTGTTCCCATGATGTGATGGACCCTAAGTAGTTGAGCCATGCCTTCACTTTATCTTTCAAAGAAAAGGGAAATAGCCTCTACCTAATGAAATCATCTAATAAGTTATAGTATTTGAATGTAACACCAATGTCAAAGAATTCCTTGACATGGTAATACATGTAATCATTATCTAGAACATGAAAAGTTGGTAGAGTAATCTTTCAATGGCTTGACCAATACTACTTCATTAGCCATGTTCAATGTAGGGTTACTAAGATCAATTTGAATCCTTAAACCTTGTCTTATGGTTTGTTCAATCTCAAGATAAGAAAACACTAAGTCTATATTCAAATATCAATAGTCATGCATACACTAGTGCTTGGTGTTGTTGACTCAACTTTGCATACAACGAAAAATATTCATTATATACAATTATAGAGTCCTTTCGTTTATTTTTTAAACTAAAATAAGGAGTTCCTAAAATAAATGTTATGACCTATATGCAAATGATGCACAACCATTGAGAACACAATAAAACTATCGTTAAGGAAAAACAAGCCAAGATTTATTTTTCTTGAATTTCTACACAGGGAGAGGCTTTTAGATTATTTATATTCTAAATATAACCTCCTACCTTTCATACTTGTCTTACTATTTACCAATTAGATCCTGTCTTAATTAAACACTTAACACCTTCTTCTATTAGTTGTAGGCAATTCGAGTCATCAAATGTGTTGGCAAAGCTAGTCATTTAAATACCAATGCAGTTGATCAAGTAGGGGCTACTGGAGTGATAGTAATCCACCTCCTTTTAAGAGGGTCATATTAGCTTATGGCCTCTATAAGTCTCTTTTAAATGATTTTAAATTAATTTCGAAGGCTAGATGCATAAGGTGATGAGCAACTTAGGTGGGCCAAGGGGTAGTGCTGAGTATAAGTGATTTCCCTTATTAATTATTTTGACATTCCCATGGAACTTTGGCCATCATATAATTCACCATAAAGCAATAAACAAGGTCTAAGTGCAATAAGAAGCAATAAATGAATGTGAAAACCCTAAACTGTAGTATTTGTAAAATGCACACTATATGATATTATCTATCATCTAACTGCATCTAAACTAATATGCAAACCAAAATATAGGAAATGTAAGGAGTTAGAAAATCTCGCACTCATATGATTAACCCCTGTCCTATACTATTACAACCATTTTTAGTTTAAATGAATCATGATAAAAAAAAATACAATAACGTCCTCACTACAATTTACTCAAAAATAAAAATTGTGAGCTATCCTCATTTCTACTCCAAGTCCTTTCCAAATCCTTGCAAGAAGAATAAGAATAAAAGTGAGTACCAAAAATCATGAGAATTAGAGAAATAAATAAAAATGCAATTCAAATGTATGCATCCTAAACTACTACTAGTAATAATGTTTTTTAACCTAGATTCTAACTAAAATTCCATTGTGTCCCTAGCAATAGTGTGAAAAGCTTGATATGTCTTAAAATTATCCATAAGCACACATATCTATTGTAGTATAGATAACGCAAATATAGGATGATACCATGAGGGCTCTAATTTTAGAAATTATGGAATTCTAATTAAAAATATATTTTAAATGACTTTAACTTAGCCATCCAATCAATTAATTTTGTAAATTTCTAAAAGTGTATAAAGTCACTCCAAATTAAACCTAGGGTTTAGAATCCACTGCAATGAAATTAAATACTTCTATTATCAAGTAGATTAAAATTTCTATTACACATGTTGGTAAGATTGTAATTATTCTAAAAAGACAAAATATTTTTCTTTAAAAGTGCCAATTTATGTATTTTCTCATTTCAAGGATTTAGCTTGATTTAACATACTTATTCTAAAAAAAGTATGTATTTTTAGGGTACAAACTATCAAATATTTTAATATATTAAATTAACCTAATATAACATATCTAATATTTTTACTCTAGAAAACACATGATATTTTCTATGCAAAAATCACTAGATACCTTAATTGGTTGCTAAATCTTTAAATTAATACTATACACTTATTCTAAATTTAATTAATTAAAATTTTAATTAATTCATTGCAATTTCATATTAACCCTAGGAGGGGAAAATTAGCTACTCGTAATTTTTAAAATAAAACTACAAATTTCAATTTAACAACTTCTAAGAAATGAAAAGTAAAACACTAACTACTAAAAACAAAATGAATCTAAAAAATAAATAACACAAATAAATAAATAATTTGCATTAATTTAAAATGAAGGACTTACAATGATTATGTAAGAAAAATTAAAAACTACAAAAGTTCAATGAAAATGAAAAGATGTCATCAATGTCGTTGTGTCACACGGCACAATTCGACTTCAAGCTAAGCCCAATCTTGCAAACACTTTCTTACATCCACCAAACAATGTATTATACTTCCTATAACAATTAACAAGTTTAGAGGACATTCACCAACAACCAATAATCCAAGGAGAAAAACCATCCACAACCTAGAAATATTGTGCATGTAAATAATGGAGTTTTGCACTTGTATTTTCAACAGAGGAAGAGAGTATGATTTATGCATGTATGCTTGTTTTTTTGTTTTTTTGTTTTCTCCTTTTCATGTCCTTCTCTTCCGTTCAAGACTTCCAAGTCTTTCCTCCTTTATTCTATTACAATCCAAGAACAAGCAAAACTAGAATATCTTGAATGAGTTTTATGTCCCCCTTTGTTCCCCCTTTGGTCAACTTCTCCAGTGACGGGGATTGAATTTGGATGTAGGCGACCGAATTTTGTCAAGAACAAAATTGGAAAATTTATGTGGTTGGAATCCTTCTTAAATGAATTATGGATTCTTGTTAATGAAACTTCAAGCAGAGATCATCTAACCATTGAATTTTTTATCCAAACATGATGCACAAGTGATGTTAGATCTACAAATCTGACCATTGAAAACAAGATTAGATAGTAGATCTATGAGTTTAATCATATGATTTGCATGTTAATTACAATTTAGGTTAAAAACAATAAGTGAAAAGCTTGTTAAATGTATAAAGGATTATCTGACCATTAATTTGTGCATCTAATCACTCCAGCATTTAGATCTATATGATTTAGGCCTAAAAGATCAGATCAGATCAAACTGATTCATATATGAAATTGACTTCCCCAACACCCAAATGTATTTGATCTGAGGCTGAATAGTAGATCAGGGATGTTCTGACCGCTCAAATTAGGATCTTAGTATGTAAATATGTGATTAAGAAGTGACACATATTCCATATTTCTCATATTGGTGCTTAATTTCTAATTAAAGCTTTGATAGGTGATATCTAATCATCAATCAACCTCCAAAATGATTTGTGATTGATCTTAATAAATTTGATCCATCAAATTGAGGTGAGTAAATTCTAAGGTTGCTAAGTTTTCATATTTATTGCACTTCTACATTATTTTGTTAAATATGTGTAATTACTACACTTAAATTGTAGTTGATGACTCATGTTCAAGTTGTAAAATATAACATCCTTATAATTTAAATTATGTGATGATATCAATTGTTAATTAGATTGTTTGGTAACAAAGTCTCCATTTTTATTTTAACATGAAATGATGTCTATCAGGTGAATTGCATCACATGCATTAAATATACATTGTCCTATATATAGCAGAAACTTTGTCAAAATTTTCAAAAAAATAAAGGGATTTTAATATTATACTTGAAATGGTAAAATACATACCATGAGTTGATTTCTATTAGGATTTGTGCATTATTTATATTTGATATCTCATTCACATTTAAATGAAACTTTTGTATTTTTAAACCAGGATTAGGATCTGATTATGTGATAAGTGTGCAACTAATATGTCGCTGGGGTACAATTGTAATTAAATTTTTATGCATTGATTTGTTGAGGATTTGTTTTAAAGAGGCAATTTCACCTGGTGGACACAATTATAGGAGGCTTATAGGGAAGGCCACCTTCCTTCCAAACGTTGGTATTTTGACACCAAGCCCAAGTGGCTAAATTTCAAGTGTGGCATCATGCAAAGGCTACACTGCATGATATGTTCTCTCCCATGCAAGATGGTGATAAGTCTTGGTGTCAGCGTTTGAATATGTGGCGTCCCACTTTTGGGCAGTTGCCATAACATAGTGATCCATGAGTTCATTTTACTACAATGTCTGATGATTGGGTAGGTGTTGTAGTGTTGCGGCATCCCATTATAGGGTAGTTGCCCCAGGTTGATTTTTAGGCACCATTTGCATGATAGAGGTCATAGATACCATGGCCACTAGGCATGACAATGCCTTAGATGATTTGAGAGTTTATATATTTATATTTTCATGTTGAGAATTGATATGTTTGACATGAATTGACAAGAATTTTCCTATATGTGATTTAAATTGAGATTGTAGTGTTTAACTATTTTATCGTCAATTTTGGGCACATGTTTGATGAGGATTCTTTTAATGTTGACACATCACATTTTTCTTACGCTTATGTTGTACTGGACTAAACTAAAATCTTTGATGGAATGCTTAAAAAGTATGCAAATGATACATTGTAAGTTTATATTGATGAACCTTAGCAAGAGCGTTGAGACTAAGAACCCCAAATAGTCACCCATCAACTCCACAAATAAACATGAAGAAGAGAAAGGCAAGAGCGTTGAGACTAAGAACCCCAAATAGTCGAAGACAGTATCGACAATGTATGTATGATCTGTACATCTTATAAATATTATGGTCAGTTTAGATATGTATAAATATGTTTAATACATATTAGACTATGTGTTGTAACTGGACAGAATTTTGGGAAATGATAAGTTTAGACTTGGTATATTTTGAATGTAAAAACGTGTGAGTTTAGAAGTCATGAAGGTATTTTGATTGGTTAAATGACACTTGGGGTTTTCTGAAAAGTCTTTTCAAAGAAAAATGTTTCCACTATTTGTTTTCTAAAAGAAATTTTAAAATAGGATTCTGCCTTTCTAAAATATTTCTTAAATAACACTTGAAAAACCTAGCTCATCACAACCATAGATCACCTAATCCTCCTTGAAAACATGCTTTCATCCCCTAAGATTCAATGTGTTTTCTTCTTGAAAAATGGTGGGAGTCCACCAAAAAAAAATCTCCACTAATCACTGTCAACTTTAGTCTTCTTATAGGCCTGATTTTTGTTGATTGACCCTAGCATTCCCTTGATTATCTCTTGTAGCTTACTTCTTATTAGATGCCTCCTAAGATAGCCCTAATGCAGAGTAGATCTTAGCCCTTATTTTCTTCAAAAGTCTGAATGAATGTGATTTGTAGATTTACCATTTCTTTTTTCTCTCTTACACTCATTTCTTTCTTCTTCTTTTTTACTCTCTCCATAAAGATTAATGTGTAATTAAGGGTGTAACACATCCATCGTTATGAAGAAAATGTGTAATGCATAGTGTGTCCTTTCTTTAATAAGTGAGTGAGAGAGTGAGTGAATGAGAGTAGTATACATGTGGATCTCGAATTATGATTAGTTGGCCACACACATGTGTGTTTAGTGTATAAGAATTATCCTTCACTTAGAAGCTCTCTATAGGTGATAGAATGCATGCATGCATGAAAAGCTTGTCACCTTGCCTTTTTATAAGGACACCCTTTTTTGGATGGATAAAGTCAGTTATGCCAAATTTTATTATTACATTCCCTTGGCATTCTAAGCTTCTAAACTTATTTTTTCTGGGCAAGTGGGTCCTTGGCTTTGCTTGGAAGGTGGAAAAACTTTCTTTTAGGGTTATGAGTTGCCAAAAATAGCATCTTTATCAGTTGTCCCGTAATCCTTAAAAATATGAAATAAACCCTAATAAGTGATATTTAAATTAAATTTAGGGTAAAATTGCTAGGTATAGGGACATCATATATAATATTTATGAGTATAACAAATAACTCAAACTTACATTTTGCTAGTCCTCAAGCAAAATATAAAGAATAATAGAAAATGTAAAAATCCTAACCACTTTTGTAGGTGTTGTTGTCTACATTTAGTATATGCAGAAAGCCTTTAAACCCTTAGATTACTCCTAATGGATGAGTTGGATTTTCAAAATTGATACAAATGAATATTTTAAAACAACTATGAAAATACCATTATTTTTCTTATTGAATTTTTTCTATTTAGTATTCATTAAATAATTGACTTTAGTGTTTTACTGAAAAATGAACAAAAATTCAAAATCCTTCCCTAATCATAAAGACATTCCATTAATAATCAATTTTTGAAATGTGTGTGTATGAATATAGCTAGTATATACACAATTATTAGTCTCTAAGTAAACTACATTCTAAACTACCATCCAAAAGTATGCTTTAACTTCAAATGTCATAGGATATAATTGATGATCATAAAGAGGTCACTTAGAAGTGGAAAACTCCCTCATCAATATGTTAGTGGAATAATGTATACTAAAGCCAAATTATCTCACATATTTCATAAGAAAGAATAGTAACTTTGAATAAATGATAAATGGTCTCATGGAATGAATATCAAATATTAAAAATGTTTTATTTTTCCAAAATCCTTACTCATTCATAACCATATCGAAGATATACTACTCCTAAGATCAAACCAGACTTTTACCAGGACGAAACATAAGGCTTGGGATAGGGTTATCAAATAAATTGGTATAAGGGTAAATAAAAGTGTTCTGAAAAATATGTAAAGATCTTTTAACAAAGTATTCACAATCTTCTTTTCACATACATGAGAGTGAACTTCTTCTTTTTTTTCTTTGGTTATTTCTTTTTCTTCTCTTTTTTAGTTAACTTTGAATAAAGCCTTCTTCCTACTTTTGAAATTTTTTCCTCATTGGAGCACTTTGATGTTCACCTCTTGAACTATATTGATCATACTATTACATCAAGATATTCCATCAACTATCTCCACATATTTCCAAAATAAGCAGGGTAATGGATATACTATAGGGTTAAACTATGGGTATTGGTTAATTGGCTCCTAAGAAAAGGCTTATAATATAATAAAGGCTAACAAGCTAAAAATAATATAGGGTAGGCTAAAGCCTCTGGTTAATTAAAAAGACCTCTATCATTTTCTATGTTTCATATGACTTAAATATGTTCATAAACTCGGGAGATATATGGTATAGTCTTTCATAAGATTTCTTACTAGTTGACGAAAATAAAGAATAATGATACCAAGTAAGAATTCGTGTACACTAAAGAAGAATTAGAATTTCTATATGACTATCATAAAGAAAGAATGGCTCTAATCTCACATAGGTTATAAGTCTCTAGTAATGTTCTTTAAAATCTTTAAGTTATACTTACTCTTCAACTTAAACTATGCATATGTACCTATTATCAAGGAAAATTTTAGAAAAAGAGCAATAAAATATATTAATTGTATACAATTCTATTAATAAGCTAAAGTTAAAAAATAATACTGATTTTTGTAAAATTTGATTCTCATCTTTGTAAAGGAACTTACCATAAAATATCAAAAAAATCCAAAGTCTCTTCTACATTTTTTATTGTAATTTTGAATTAAAAACTAACAAAAACCTAGAGTGAACATATCAACTTTGAAATACCCCACTCTTAGACTTGAATTAAACATTATCCTCAATGTTTAAAATTAAAAACCATGGACAAAGAAAACAATAAACCTAAGTAATAAGGTAGGAAGAATTGTACCTATGCTCCAATGATGGTACTTAAACCTATTGATGTGAACAATTGAATGCAAAATAATAGATAATGAATGCTTATGTAGATGCAAACTCTAAACCTATACTAGTATGCAATAGACAATCTATGGACTTAATCCTAGTAGACATGACCATCGAGAGTGACTACATCCTCCGCATCTAAGTTCCTAAAAGCTCTGACCATTGACTTTGGAGATGACTCCATCCTTTCAATTGTGATTGCCACATGAGGATAAATAGTGCAAAAAATGAATAGGCAGTCCATTGACATCTCATTTCCCCTAGAAAGAGATGCAATCAAGAGTTATATAAAAGGACATTTTGACCATGTGCGAATGCTTTTCTCAAAATATGTCTATCATTAAGCATTTTCATTCAATCCTTACATTGCTTTCTTATGTGATATGCATCTCTTCTTGTCTCCTTCAACTCTTGGAGTTGGAGTTTTCTGTGGCACCTGCTTTAATGAAATCAAAGTCAAGTAGTTTAACTGCCCAATATGCTTTATGGCTAACTCAATTGTCAAATGACAAGCCTTTCCATAAATGAGTCTATAGGGCGACATGATGGGAGTCATAAATGCATTATGGTCAACTTAGAGTGCATCACTAACTCGTAAGGACCAATCTAACAATTAGGATTACCATGTTGTCTAAAATGTGATTGATCTCCCTATCACATACCTCCACTTGTTTGCTAGTTTGGGGATGGTAGGCCATTGTGACTTTGTTGGTAACATCATATCTCTTCATTAAACCTTCAAAAGTTAGGTTGCAAAAGTGTTTTCCACCATCACTAGTAATAGCAGGTGGAATACCAAAACATTCCAAAACATTATCTTTTAAAAACTAGACCACTACATTGTTGTCATTGGTCTTGCATGCTACAACCTCTACCCATTCAAACACATAGTCTACTACAAGTGAAATATACAAATATCCGAAAGAATTAGGCAATGGGCCTAGAAAATCTATGCCCCATAAATAAAAAAGTTCTATAGTTAAGGTTGGGTTTTAAGGGCATCATATTTCAGCGTCCCATGCTCCCTAACATTTGGAAACAATCACATGTCATATAATAAGCATGGAGATCCATAAAAATTATGAGCCAATAAAATTCACACTGCAAAATTTTTATAGTAGTTTTCCTTGCATTGAAGTTGCCTCTAGAAGCATGATCCTAACAAAAGGATATGATGCTAATGTGATCACTATCAGGCACACTTCTCTTAATAATTTGATCTAGACAATACATAGACAAGTATGGATCATTGTAGAAAAAGCATTTTATCTAGGGTAAAATTTTGATTTATCTTGTTTTGACCAATGAATTGGAATTTGACTTATAATTAGATAATTGACAATGTCTACAAACCAAGGCAACTAAGAAACTTATAATAGTCACTTATCTAGAAAACACATTATTATGGGCATTGCTTCACTAGTAGACTCTACAATTAATATGGATAAATGGTCTATTACAACATTTTTGGAACCATTCTTATCCTAAATCTTGACGTCAAACTCCTCACTACAATTTACTCAAAAATAAAAATTGTGAGCTATCCTAATTTCTACTCCAAGTCCTTTTCCAAATCCCTACAAGAAGAATAATAATAAAAGTGAGTACCAAAATCACAGGAATTAGAGAAATATGCAAAAATGCAATTAAAATGTATGCAATCCTAAACTATGACTAGTAATAAAGTAATTTAACCTAGATTGTAACTAAAATTCCATTGTGAGTCCCTGACAACAATGGAAAAAGCTTGATGTGTCTTAAAATTATCCATAAGCACACATGTCTATTGTAATATAACTAAGGCAAATACAAGATGATCCCATGAGGACTCTAATTTTACAAATTATGGAATCCTAATTAAAATATATTTTAAATGACTCTAACCTAGCCATCCAATCAATTAATTTTGTAAATTTCTAGATAGGGATAAAATCACACCAAACTAAGCCTAGGGTTTAGAATCCACTACAATGAAACTAAATACTTCTATTATCAAGTATATTAGAATTTCCATTACACATGTTGGCAAGATTACAATAATTCTAGAAACAAAAAATGTTTCACTTTAAAGGCTCCATTTTACAACAGCCAACTAGTCTTTTCCCATGGTGGAGTAATTATGTTTGACATCATTCAAAGGCTTGCTATCATAATATATCACACGGGGTAGTTTTGCAATACACTACCCCAAAATAGCACGGATCACACAATCAGAGACATCACACATTATTTCAAAAGATGCACTCCAATTTAGTAGTTGATTTGTAATGCCCGAGCAATTTACGCTATTTTGGACATTCTATGGGAAATAAACTATGTTAAATATTTTACTTTATTTAAATAGTAAACAAAGTAATTTGTTAGGAAACTTAGTACCATTAGATTCTACTTGAAAGATGGAATCCAACGCCTCAAAGAACACCGAAAACGAAGTTCGTATGAAGAAATTATGGCCGTTTAAAGATTAAGGGCATTTCTGTAATTTAAACAAAAAAGGAAAAAGACAGAAAATGCCGAGGGCCGTTTTGATAACGGCACCCCGTCGTCTTCTTCCTCTAAACTTCTCCAGAAACCCCATTTCCAGAGGTTTCTGCCACCGCCATAGAAAGGCTATAAAAAGCCCTATCTCCCCCCCCCCCCCCCCCTCTAAATCACAATTTTCTGGCTATTTTGGGACTAGGGTTTTCAGCAAAAATTGGAAACCTGTCTTTAGCATATCAAATACATTCTGGCTAGGCTCAAGTTAGGCCGACCATACCAATCTCCCCACCTCCCCTCTTGTTCCTCTAGCTTCATCAGAAGTTGGGGTTTTCCCCTTCTTCATGGGTTCCAGACAACACAGATTTTCGGCAGGCGTAGAGGGAAACGCACCGCCGGGAAAAGGGCGTCCCTAGGCTACCTAGGTAAGCCAATTTTCCCATTCTCTCTGTTTAGCTTCCCCCAGGCAAGATCCATGCCGAATTTGGTCTTTTCCCAGCCGGTTTTTCCAACCGAAGAAGACGAAGCCGGTTCCAGCCAACCTTGTACGAACTAGGCATCCCAGGGACGCCATGCTCCAGGTGTGCCTGGGACAGGGTCCCTCGGATGGGTTCCAAGCATATGACAGTGCGTACACTATCCTTGGTGCAGCCTTTGGGTGCGCGCGCGACATGCGGCACGGGTCCTTGCTCGACCAGGAAGCACGAGGTGCCCTGGGAGGTGAGACGCACCATGCTACACCAAAGGTACATCCGTGCAATGCCATCTAGGATGCACGTCATAGCATGTCACTTGGTCATGCATGTGCACATGCAAAATGAGGTCCCTGGCACGTACTTTGGGTGTGCACGCACGTGAGGCGGTCGCGGTTCAACCAGGATGCACAGGTGTCCTGGGAACGGGACACACGGACCTAATGAGACTATAAAGTTAGGATCAGAGGATAATTTATAGAGTTTAACTATTGAATAGTAGATCCATATCATAGGATCTAGCCTGACAATGAATTAGGCAAGGACCATAGACCCTAAAAGGCAGATCTAGCGATCTAATGTCTAAATGGATTGAAATTGATAAGGACTCCTTGTTATCATTCATATCTAGGAGTTTATAAGTGAGACCTAGGGTATGGTTGAGTGATGAAGGACGCGACTCCAGGAGATTTTGAGGTAGGTGCTCTATCGCTACTAGACTTTTAAAAAAGAGCCCATGATTGTTTTGAATGCATGTTTTAAGTATAAATTATATGACTTGTTTAGCATATAAATGAATTTAGCATGCATATGATAAATATATTATGCATAGACATGTTTTGCAAACAATTGCATAAATTCATGATTTGTGGTTATTGAGTTGTGAAAAAAATTGCATGTCCTTGAGGGTTACCAAAAGACATTGGAGTGCCCAAAAGACGCTGGGTAGGGAGTTGTGAGGGCCAAGCAGTTGTGAGGGACCCAAAGAGGACAGGGCGCCTAATTGGAGTATCGTGTTTGTTAAGGTGATTACATTCGAGATTTTTCCTTAATTTCATGATCATGACTTCTCACTTGAAATTCTTGAGGCAGGTGTTTTACACCCTATCGTGTTTATTAAAACGTGTTTATTACTTCACTTTTGATAGCATGACATTAATTATACGATTATCCATGTTTTTTACATGTGATGGTTTATACTTTATCATGTATTTTGATTCAGCCTATTGAGGTTTATTTCACTTGGGGGTTTTCCATGATTTATAACATGTTTTGCTGCTTTATGACGCGTGCTTCTTCCTAGAGGGTACTATGCTAGGAGGGTTGTAGGGTTGTCACTCACCCTTTGACTTTGTGATGATGATGATTAGACACTGCCCTTGAGTGGTATAGGGCCAAGTACGTAGGTGGTGGTATCATGGGTAATCCCCCCTACTGGTCATTCGCCCCCCCCTCATGGGGACAAATAAAGTCTCCCATTTAGGTGTCGACAAGGAGCAGCAGTGGTTTAGATCCTGGTGTGGTTGCCACTGTAGTATAGCAGCCCATACTCTTATTATGTATGATCATGTGGTATTTATATGTGGGGTGAACTAGGGTAAGTCGAGCCTAGGCCATGAGTGACTCTGAGGGCTGATGCAGGTTGCATGGGAGGGACCCAGGGATTTGGTATGAGTACTTATTACTGATGATTGAGTGTCATGGAACACTCTTAGGGCTTGTTTTTGTACGGTGGCCTGTTTTATCATGACATGCATTATATTTCGATGTGGACACAGATTCTTATTGCTTTTGATGGATGCTCATCTATGTTTTGATCAAACCTTGCATGCCACAATGTTATGCTTTGATATTACATTTCCTTAGATGAAAAGCATGTTTTGATCCTAATTGTTTCGTTTAGATTTATGAGATTCGTGAGCTTTACATTATGAACGGTTGATGATGTCATTTTCCTTATAAATGATTTACTCTATTGATACTCAACATGATTTTGGTACTCTTTGGAAGTGTTTATTGCATGTTTTATTTCTCATAATTACCTACATCAGCATAGCTTGCTGAGGTATTGCTTTGTTTGCAATGCCTTAGATACAGAGAGTGACTACAGGTTGACGCGCTAATAGAGCAGGTAAAAGTGATGGTAGTTTCCCAGTGAAGCATTGATGATGTTTAGAGATGACAAGGTTTGTTCAGGACCTCACTTTGATGGCTGTATGGAGGGACCCTTGGTATTTTGTCATAACTTGATTTTCTTATCCATTGTTGGAATATACATTTTATTGAAAATAGTATTTGATTGTGTGGACGGGTGTGGAGACTAAGTCCCCTATATGTCATCTCTTATGTTATGTTTATTAGGTTATTTTGTATTGCACTTGTCATGTGCAATGGTCCAAAATACAGAAGAAACTCTGCCGAATTTTTGGTAGAAATAGTATTTCATTTCACTGTTAAATCCATTGTTTTGTGACTATATGACTTCTAAGATTTTGAAATACATGTTTTTATTGGAGCTTTGTTTTTGGTCACTTTAAAAAAATAATTTAAAGGTTTTAAAACAGGGATCCTGACTATTTTTATAAATTGTTGGGCAAAACTCGAGGTGTCACAATAATTATTGGGTGAGGAGAGATGATCCAATGGTCGAGAATAATCAAGACAAGAATTGAAGATCAAGATTAAGAGATCAAGCTAAAAGCCCGATTGTCATCATCCAAAACTTAATCAAGCATCAAATGATGCAACTGGAAGATCTAAATGTGACTAAAATGGGCCCATAAAATAGGCCATGCATTTCCACTGCCTATGAATGTTAGCCATTCAAGCCACCTTGGCCATATAAGCCATAAGAGAGGGCAATAAGCTAATGAATTCAAGCCAAGCCATTAAAGCTAAGGGTGTGAGCCATGAAGCCAAGCTCAATGAGCCCTCAAAGTGAGCCACATAGGCCAATTACTACATGGAGTCATATAATTAGAGGATAATTCAAGCAATGATCCACTTTCTAAATTTGGATTTTCAAGGTTTAATTAGAAGGTTTGAGAGAATTACGTAAAAAGTAAGATGATTACACATCGATGAACCCATTAAAAGAGAAACACTACTTTCCAACTCCAACTTCATCTCCCACTCTTTATCTTATGGTTACAAGTCAAATGAGGGAGGAACCTCATTATGAAAAAGATGCCACTACTTTCCTATATGGTGATCAAGGATTTCCTAAATAGATAACTAGGTCTACACCAATCCAAACAAATTTAAAACCCAAGATTTTTACATATCTTTCTTAAACCCCATTCCTTACCACTTCCATGAATTTCTATCAACCAAACATCATAAAATCAAAAAGGAAAGAGCTCCACTATCCTTCCATGATAACGATGCCCCCCCTTTGCTTAAAATTAGAAACTAGCCATCATGTCTCTCTTATGTCATCTTTTCACCTATGTTTCTTACATTGTCATGATACTTCATCTTTAACCTAACCTTCCTCATTCAATATTCTAACCCTGGGGCCACTTTTCTCATATTTTCACCCCTTCCAAAGTTAGGAAACCACTCATTTATATGTAGCCCTTATTCCATACGAATTTTCCAAGTAGAGGTCGGTGAGACACCTTCAAATCAAGCTTTCCATTGGTATTATTTGCTAATGGACTTTGGGATTTCTTAGATGCTTTTCCTCCTTTGGATGTCTAGTTATTGTCTTGGTTATTTTCTCTCTAATTCAGGTTAGTAGTTTGCTTGTTTTGGTTTAGTTTTCATTGCTTTAGTTTCCATTGTTTTGCTTTCTAATTTTGCACTTTCCATTCCATCTAGTTTTCCCTTTCTTTGTTACCTCAATTTCACTTTTTTTTCTTTGTTATTACCTCAAGATTTAAGCTAACTCTTCTCTGATAGTGACATCAAAGAGAAGCTAGCTTAGGCCTTGATTTTCCCTCTTGAATTTCATGTTTTGCTTCTTTTGTTTACCTTTAGTTTTATGTCCATTTTCCCTAGTTATTTCACCTACTTAACTTTCTTTTCTCTTGAATTCCTTCATGGATTTTCTTTTCATTTCATCATACTTTAGTTTGTAATCTTTATATTCAATTTTTTTATAGTTTATATCAGGTTTTATGCTTAGGAATTGGACTCAATTTATGGCCTTTGAACATGTATTATGTGCTGAAATTTTGTTGTAATTTGCAGATGACACAATAAAGTTTTGTGGGAATTATTTTTTATTAAATGTTTATCTTATCAAATTAATTGAAATTTGGGTAGTTTCCTTGTATAAAATTTATGGTTTCAATTGCTTCCTTATGCTTGAATTGTTGATGCTCTTAACCGCTTGAAATCTGGAAATTTTCTTTCCTTAACTTTGTGCTTTGTTTTCCAGCCATCTAAACACCTTCTTTGCTTATACCCTCAGGAACCCATTTAGATTTGTGCATGTTGTTTCTTAGATACATTAAATATTTTTCATTATAATTCATTTTAAATTCATCAGTTCTAGTCGCTTTGGCACTGTAGAACCATGCATACAATCCATGGATCATACGCATGGTACTAAGTCACTTTCGTTTTTGGTTTTTACTCAGTTTAGTTGCTTAATTTAGTTTTAGTAGTCATTAAATTGTTGTTTGCATCATAATTTAGGTTTAGAAAGTTTCCTTTTTAACTTTTAGGAAGTTCCACCTTTAGGAAGTTTTAGGAATTAGAAAGTGCAAAATTTAGAATGTCTCCTTAATTGTAGTTTACATTCACATGCATGTTTCTAATTTCTTATTAAAGTTAGTTAGATCTCATTGTTTTCTTATTTTTTTCATGCAATTTTATGTTAAATGTTTCCTAAATTGGTTTTTAGAAAGTTCTATCTTTAGAAAGTTTCTAATTCTTTTTAGGAAAGTGTCATTTTTAGTAGTTTCCTTTAATTTAAGTTTCTCAATTTGATTCATGCTAATTTAGAAGTTATTTTCATTTAATTGGATGCATGTTAGTTAGGTTAGTTTTTACTTTCATAGTTTAGTTTTAGTTTTTAGTAGGTTTCTTTTAAGTTTAGTTTCTAATTCCTTGCATGTTTTCTTCTTAGCTGTTTTAAATTCATAGTTTAATCACATCTCTTTCTTTGGCTGAAGTTAATTGATCTAAATAAAATCTAGTCCATTGCAAATCTATAAGAGTCCTTAAGGGATCGCCCTTACTTGCATGAAAATATGACATTGATTGGTGCCCTTGCGTGAAAATTTTTAAACAACACATGAAGTTCTTGGTCCCGTTTGCAAGGAATCACAACAAATTTGTGGTTGGATTCTTATTTGAATTGTTTATATTTAGTCATAGTTTTATATTGCATTAGATTATTTTTTTTGCATTGAATTTGCACATCTTGCTAATTCCTCATAAATTGGCATATCTTTCCTGTTCTTGTGTAAGGGTAAATTGGCAAATGGTGCTTCATCAACTATATAGGATTTCCTTGCTTTTCTATAATAGGACTTTTTCTTTTCTTTTCTTTTTTTTGAGTGAAACTTGTTGTGAGGCTCATTGTAACTTAAATTTTCAATTTCAATCTAAATAGGTTGTATTAAAATAGGGCAAGTGTCTAGTATGGAGGCCCACACTTGACCTTCATTAAAAATCCCACTATAAGTATCCCTCACTTTGATTTACTTTTCCTAGTTTAGGTTGTATTTGGTTGATAGAATAATTCATATAGCTTAGGACCATTCAGCTTATTTGTTGCACCTTTAATTAGGGCTGTTACATTAGAGAGAACCTATCTAACCATTGGTTTGATAGCATATAGGTTGCATTAGTTTGTTTTCTTGTATTTCTTATATTGCATTTAGCTTGCGATTCCAATAGTTAATCTTTAATCTAAAATCAAGTAGCAATAGACTTAGGGTTTTGAGCTCATAGAAACCTTTTTGAAAGAGGAGATCTATTGTTACCCCAGTGGATCTTGAACTTGTTGTTTATAGCAGGTATATAAAATCCAAGTGATTTTCCCATGCCTTTTGTTGAGAGAGGTTGAGGTATAAATACCTCCTTCCATGAGAATTGTATTAACCACTTTGGATAAGACCTAACTAGTAAGAAATAGTCAAATCTGAATCTAAGGAGCTATCTAGCTTTAGGTTAAAAGCTACAGCCTCACAGATTAACAAAGATAGTCAAGAAAAGATCATTAGCATTAGGAATTATTTGATTGCATAGCATATAGAGATAGGAGTCACATTTAGGTCCAGGTTACATCATTTATTTAGGTTTCATTATAGTGCATGCAAGGACTTCAATCTCAGCACATTGAATTAGTACCATTAGATCCTGAGATTGAACATACACATAAACAAGGGGTAAGAAACCAAGTTCCTAAACCCATGCCTAAACCACCAATAGTAGTTGAGCATAAGGCTATGTGTGATTTTTATTCACCACTCTAATAAATACTCCATCATGCATCATGCTACCACCTACCAATGTAGACCACATTGAAATTAGACCTAGAGTATACAATTACTCTCATGTTTCTATGGGCATAAGAGAGAGGACCTGTACCTACATATTAAGGAATTCTTTAATATTTGTGCTACATTAAAGTACAAAATTATTACTAAAAATTCTATTAGACTTAGGTTATTCCCTTTCTCATTAAAGGATAAAGCCAAATCATGGCTTAATTCTTTAGAGGTTGGTTACATTACCACATGGGACCAATTTTGTAATAAATTCTTGAACAAATTTTTTCCTATCCATAAGACCAATGCTCTTCATAGGGAAATCATTAACTTCCAACAAAGAGATTATGAACAATATTATGAATGTTGGGAGAGATGGAATGAATTACTATAAAAGTGCCTTGCTCATCAATTTGAAAAATCACTGCAAGTTTAGTATTTCTATAAGGCATTGACACCTCAAAATAAGCAAATGGTAAATGCAGCAAGTGGAGGGACGCTTATGATGAAAAGTGAATTGGAGGCATGGGAATCTTTCCAAACTTCAATAGACAATTCACAACATTGGGATTATTCTCATAGGAGAGAGGGAAATGCCCGGCTACAATAGAAAGGAGGCCTATATAAAGTTGGAGTACTGTCAGACATGCCTTATAAGCTTGACTCTATAGTTGAAAAATTAAACAAACTAGAGCCTTTAGGGGGAAGGATGGATAAAATTGAAACTACATTTGAGACTTTCATGGCTGCCACTTCATCCCATAAACCTTCATAAAAGGTATGAGTTATTTATTCTAGTCCAGCCCATCTAACTACATCTTTGTGATGACCAGGGTTTTTATAACACATTTTGTAATACATTTTTCAAAGGCAGGCACCCTTAGTAGTAAAAAAATTTTACAAAACAAAGTAGTGGAAATTATTTTCTTTAAAACTTGTTTTGAAAAACCTAAGTCATCACTTCATACATAATATAAGTAGAATTTTGTACATGATAAAATTCCATTGAAGGAATATACTTTTATTAAATTCCAGAATCCATCTAGTGGTTCATAGTATAGCCCGGGTATTAGTATAATACTTGTCCAAATTACATAATCCAAATTTCAAACCTCATCATACATTAAAAACTCTCAATATAGTACAATGCTCTCAAATAAAAATAAAAATACATGTCTTCAGGGGATATACCCTGATTGATTATTCTTCCAAATCTTCTTAAGTCTTGAGCTCCTAATTCTCCTTCTCTGTTTCTGAGATTTTGTAAACATTGAAACATTTACAATATCTCCGCAAGATATACTTGGTAGGGGATTCAAGAAGCATAATAATTTGACAATATAATCATAATACTTCATAATCCCATAGTTCATAACATACTCATGAATCAATTTCTTTACTTTGTCATATATGTACATCCTTACACATTCATACGGTATACTATGTAAAGATATATACATACGGTCAAAACCATGAAAAATAGTTAATGTCTCAAAACATAATCATATCCAGCTTATGCTGAGTTGATAAATCATCAAAACTCCAATAGAAATACTCCCTCATTTGGGTAGTACCAGTAATCCTTAATTACCCAGCATCTCATCATGCCATATTATAAGGCATTTCACTATGCCATGCTTCAATATGCAAAAATATTCAAAGGACTACTATATTGTAGTTTGATCCGTACCAGCGTGCTCGGATAACTACTTTCATACTCCATGGATACCAAGTGCGAAAAATCATCTATGTCATGTCTATATGGGTAGACAGACCGTCATAGTGGTGGCCTTCCCATATTGCCTCACACGATATTTTGCCTCTCTTTGGGCACGATATCATCATATATATCACATTTTGGAGAGTGGGTGGCCAAACCCTACTACTCTCCTAGCATAGAATCCCCATGCCTATGCCTATTTAAAACAAAACCACAAGCCTCCATGCTTGTATGTAAAATAATCTTTTTACTTATCAAACATCTTGTCTATTTATATAATCATCCTCATATTTTGTTATTCTTAAATTGAGGATAGGATTTTTACTTCAAACTTAGGGATCATCATTGACAATGAATGGTACCCATGTTCATGCAAGTTTAAGGATCACCATTCTATCTAAATAATTCCCATGTATTGATTTTATACTTATCATACAATCTGTCTATTTCTCTAGGGCTGGAATACCTTCTAGTTCCCTATTCACTTAGGGTTTTCCTTATTTCTAACTTTACCATTTCATATGTGTTTTGGTTGGATCATAAGGGTTTTCAATGGGTTTAATGCATGTATTTACATTATACTTGTCAACATTTCCAAGCACAAGATCATGTATACAACATGTACTTCTTATGTAGATGCCTTCATAAAATCCTCCTACCTTCAAGTAGTGATTCTTCTCTTCAAATCTTCCATGATCCTGATTGACGTATGAAATTTTTAAATCCATACATACTGTCAATATTTATACAATCTGAATAATCTTATATTTTTTATCCTATCTATATTCTTTGTCTAATCTTGTCCTTTGATATAAGGATCTAGATCTTTTGTCTTATCATGATCTATCTTCCTTAAATAGTGTCTATCCTATTGATCAATAGATCTAACTATTAGAATGATCTTCTAATCTTTCAGATCTAAGTATTTTTTATTATAATTCTTTATCTATTCCTTTCTTTGATCTTGATTTTTCATAGATCCTTTGATCAACAATTTATACTTGTTGATAAAGATCAAGGGCTTAGATCTTCTATCATCTAATTCTTCTTTGATCTAAGTGTAGTTGTTTAATCATGACTAAGGAGGATGATCTTGGTTCTCTTCCTTGAATCATAATTGATCAAGGGTTCAGATCTTCTAGTCTATTTGATCTAAGTTGCAACCAATATCTATACACATATATATCATCATCAAGAAGTATTGATTTCTTTTTATTGTTCTTGATCATTCAAGATCCCATTGATCTTGTTTGATCATCCTTATCTTACTTATAATATTTATTAGGATTAGATAATTTACTAACCATTTATGCTCTTATTATTATTATTCAATTAGTTAATGTTTTACAGGTTGAAGATAACTTATTTTAGCCTAAGTCTAGACTGCTCCTCTTATTTTCAAATTGGCTAAGGCTTACTAGCTGAATGGGTGGATACAAAGTAGTTACTTCAATCTATACGTAAGGAGGCGTTTAGACCTCACAAACATCAACAAAAGGTAGGGGAAGAGTGAGTCTCTATTAGAAAACCCCCTTAACCACTATGTTCAACATTCACTAAAGTGACCTTAGCTTAACCTTTCTTAAGGTTCCTATGAGCATGTTAATCCTATGTACTCTTTCTAATTGATTTTAATTAAGTACATGAATATTTAAAATGTCATTCATGGGGTTTATTATTCTCCTAGTTTGGGCCAAGGATTTGATAATCCTTATATTGTCCTACTAACTATAGCCCTTACTAATATTAAGTCCAAGTCATCCACTCATCTTAATTGTCCATGAATCTCTATTTCATTGGATTTGATTTTTGGTGATTTATGAATATTGAGACATAATCACTAATTAAACAATTATATAGACTAACTTAAAGACAATTAAGATGCTTATACTATACTTTGACAATTCAAATAATCATACACTTTAAATCATAAGAGAATTGTACATCTATATCATTCTAAGGGCATTCATACTCTAATATACTAACATAGATTCTAAGTTATAAAATACATGAAATTTTACTACTAATCTAATGGAATCATGCTTAAACTTCAAATTTAAACTAACATGGCCCTAAGATAATTAAATCTATCAGCCTAATATAACAATCTAATAACACATAGAACATAGCATGCTAAAATTTAAGAATGATCATGCTTTATAACATAAAACACATTTATGATACTATTATCAAATAAAAGACAATGAAACTAATTAGATTAAGATTATTAGAAACCTTTACATATGATCCAACCATTAGATCTTAGATCTTTTCCTTTAAAATCAAGGTTTTAATTAATTTTAGGGCTTTTACTCCATTAAGGTCCAAGATCATATTCCTTTATTTTTGGTCATACTCAATCCATGATTTCAATGGATTCTATCATAATATCATTCATTCAATCCATCTCAAGGGTTTGATCGTACTTGATCTTATTGATCAAGTGGGTCCCTTTGTATTTTTAAGGTTTTTCTACCATAAAGGGTAGATCCTTTAATTTATCTTAGATATGTCCAAATAGATCATGGATATCGCTTGATTTCAACATTATATCATTAGTAAATCAAATCCTCAAGATTTGATCATCTCAGATCTTGAAGATCATGAAAATTAGAAACTTAATTCTTGAAAATAGAAAGTTTCTAAAATGTTTTTATCAATATTATGGTTTTAAAAGAAAATAAACATTATAAGCTTTCTATGGCTTCTTTTCTATCTCAATTTGGAGTTTAGATGACTCCACAATAGAACTGTCAAGTTCACAGTCGTTCCTAAGGTCCAAATTTGATCTGAGCCCAACGGAACGGATGTCCCAGATCAATCAGGTGGAATGATCATCACCAAGACGCATGACACACTCCCCCAGGACCAGCGTTGTCGTGCTGCCATTCTGTCGGAATGGCATCACATGTAGTGTGTTTTCATGTGGCATTTCAAAATGCATCCCGGGAGGAGATCTGATTTGGGAGATTGGATAGTCTGTTTTGAACTGTCCAATCAATCCTCTTCAATTTAGGGCTCAAAACTTAATAAAAATTCTTAAAATTTCTACCGTAGGGGTTTTGGGCCCTTCTAAATCAATTGGATGGCTCAGATTTTCCATCTGAGCCTTCCATCATCTAGAATTGAAGGGTTTTGGTCCTTACTTTATTTTTATAAATTTTAACCTAAAACTAATTTTAGAAAAAATAAAAATTAAATAAAATGACATGAAATAAGTACATGAAGTGTTCCCACTTACTTGATTGGAGAAAGAACATTGATTTGAAGCCCAATTTGAAATAAATACCTTTGATGATAAGATAGCCCGATAGTCGCTTGTTTTGTGAATTTTTCATTGATTGCATATTGGATCTTGAAATTGATTTGGGGGTTTTGTAGATTAGGTAGTCTAGGATAGTATGGACAGTGCGATTTGTTAGATTCAATTTGGAACAGAGTGCCTAATTGAATTTAGGTCTCTTATTCCAATTAGAGAGAGGGGAGAGAAAGTGCAAGAATGGAGATTTTTGGGAGTTTTGGAATTTTGAGAAGGAATCAAGATCTGGTTTTTTAGTGTAAGCAAGATGATTTCGTGGGAATTTTAAGGAACATTTTTGGAGGTGTGTTTATTGATGTTTTTAAATTTTTCATAATTACTTGTAATAATCATGTTTCAATTCTTTTAAATATTAAATTAACATTGGATCCTCCACTACCACCTCCTTCTCCACTAGTAGTTGGTAGTGGTTTGACTACTCATTAGAGGTGTTGGATTCATATTTCTGGGTACATTCTAAATATTGATGTCTCAGAACTTGATTATGGGTAAAATTATCATTTTACCCTTTTATTCATAAAAATGAAGAAAATTAGGGATCTTTCATTTTAACTCAAAATTGAACGTACTTAGTGTCATTTCAATCGATTTTTGGAGTACATTCATAACTTCTAAGTTTTAAATCATGTTTTACTCTCTATAAATTTTTTTTTCCAAAAACCTAATATTCCAACCCAGAATTTCTAAAAATGAAACTAAATTGATTTTCTCAATCAATTTACAAACATTAGGGTTATTACAACCTTGTCCATCTAATAAAGTCTACCCTAAATACATTTTAGAACAAGCGAATACTCTTGTTGCATATTGTAACCCTAGTAAGAACAATCCATAGTCTAAGACCTATAATCTAGTATGGGCTAGGCATCTCAAATTTTCATGGTCTAAGAATAATTACTAGAGAAGTACATCTTTGAACCCCTACACAAAATGTTCTTAGGATTTTTTGCTTCATAGCAACCACTAGGTTTTCAACTACTTCAACAAACACAAAAACCATCGATGGAGGATAATATACAATATCCCATGAAGAAACTTGATGAATATAATAAAGCCTTGCATTAAACGTAGAATGAGATTCAACAAAATATTGCCCAGTTGAGAGGAAAATGGGTTAGTTGTATGAATCTTTAAGTTAAAGGGAAAAAGAAAAGTTCCCCAATTAGCCTATCCCAAACCCTAAGGGACAATTATAATTATGGTGTAGTTCACAAGGACCCCATGAGCGAGCAAAGTCTATCACAACTCTTAGGAGTGGTAGTCAGGTTGATAACAAAGTAGGGCAATTTGAGGAAAAGGAAGAGGAGAATGAAAAACAAAAATACAAGGGAAAGAGACTAGATAAAAATATCCTACTCCATTTGATCCTATAGTGGAGGCACCCTATGTGCCCAAAGCCACATTTCCTCAATTACTCATCAACGCTAAGAAAGGAATAAATTTCAATGAGATAATGGAAGTGTTTAAACATGTGCAAATAAATTTCCATTACTCAATGCTATAAAGGATATTCTTGCTTATGTCAAATTTCTTCTACACAACAAAGAGAAAACTCAATATGCAAAAGAAAGCCTTTAGCACTGAGCAGGTGAGTTCTTTAATACAACACCTAACCCCACCTAAGTTGAGAGACCTAAGGTGTCCTACCATTTCTTGTGTAACTATAAAATATGTAATAGATACGGCCTTACTTGACATAGGGGCTAGTGTTAATTTGTTTCCTTACTCTATCTATGAGCAACTATGGCTTGGTAATTTTAAACCAACCAACACCATTTTGTAGTTAACAGATAGATCGATTAAGATTCAACATGGTATGATTGAGGATGTGTTAATTCAGGTGGACCAAATCCTGTGTCAGACCCTAGAAGTCAAATCTCAGTAATTCTTGGATGTCTATTTTTTGGCACATCCAATGCCATCATTAATTGTAGAAATGGTGTGATGCAATTATCTTTTAGCAATGAAAGTTGAGCTTAATCTTTTTAATGATAACCATCATCATTTAGATCTAGATGACTATTCTTAGGGTTTAGGAACATGAGGGTGAGATTCTTGATGTTTTTAAAGAACACATGACTTCTCTATGGTGGACCATAGCAAATATAAATGGAATTAGTCTAGCTATGTGTGTGCATAGGATATACCTAAAAAAAATTTTCAAACCATCTAGGGAGGCACAAAGGAGACTTAACCCTAACATGAAGGAGGTAGTGAGAGATGAAGTACTAAAACTTTTATATGTTGGTAGAATCTACCCTAAATCTGATAGTACTTGGGTTAAACCAGTTCAGGTTGTACATAAGAAGTCGAGTCACAATAATTAAGAATGATGATAATGAGTTAGTCCCCACTAGCATGACCACCTTGTAGAGAGTATGTGTTGATTATCTGAAATTAAACTCAGTCACAAGGAAAGACCACTTTCCTCTACCCTTCATTGACCTAATAGTAGAGAGGTTAGCTAAAAATAATTATTATTGATTGTTTTATGGATATTTTGGCTATAACCAAATTCCTATAGCACCTCAAGACTAGGAGAAGACTACCTTTACCTAACCTTTTAGAACCTTTGCTTATTGTTGTATGCTTTTTGGAGTTTGCAATGCTCTAGCTAGTTTTCAAAAGTGTATGTTAAGCATATTCTTTGATATGGTGGAGAGACTCTTAGAGATGTTTATGGATGATTTATCTGTATTTGGGTCTACTTTTGATGAATTCCTGCACCATTGAAAACTTGTCCTTGATAGGTTTCAGGAAAAGAACTTAGTACGAAATTAGAAAAAATGTCATTTTATGTTTCAAAATGGCATAGATTTAGGCCACATTAGATTACATAATGGTATAGTAATTGATAAGGCTAAAGTAGAACCTTATTCCTCCAAGGGCAGTGAAGGAAGTATGCTCATTTTTAGGCCATACTAGTTTTTATCAAAGATTCATCAAAGACTTTAGCAAAATTGCTAAGTCCCTATGTATTTTACTTACTAAGAAGGCAACTTTTGACTTTATTGATGACTTCATGAGAGCATTTGAACACCTAAAGGCTAAATTGACTTCTATGTCTATTATTCGATGACCTAATTGGAGTGCACCATTTGAAATAATGTGTGATGCTTCAGACTATGCTATCGAATCTGTTTTGGGGCAGCGTATTGATAAACTTTCTCATGTTATATATTGTGCTAGTAAGACACCTAATGATGCCCAACTCAACTATTCAACAATAGAAAAAGAGTTATTTGTAGTTGTTTTTGCACTGAATAAATTTAAATCTTACTTGCTAGGATCTAAGGTCATAATATACTATGATCATGTAGCACTTAAATATATTCTTTCAAAGAAAAATGCAAAATCTAGGCTGATCCGATGGATACTATTGCTATAAGAATTTGATCTTGAAATTCATGACAAGAGAGGTTTTAAAAAATGTTGTACCCAACCACTTATCCATGCTAATTGTGGAGTCTACTTTTGAGAATGTTCCTATTACAGAGACATTTCTAGATGAACAATATTTTCACATTTCCCAATTGCTTTGGTTTGCAAATATAGTCAACTATCTTGTTAGTGATCAAATTCCTAGTCATTAGTCCAAGCAAGATAAGAAAAATTTTATTATTAAGTTTAAACAATTTACCTGGATGACCTATTCTTGTTTAAGTATTGGCTTAAACAGGTAATTAGGAGATCTATACCTGACCATGAATAAAATAAGATCATCTCCTTTGGTCATGATAAAGTATGTGGTGGCTATTATAGTTCTAAAAAAACAACTGCAAAGATCTTGTAGTGTGGTATTTATTGGCCCACCATTTTTAGGGACCCACATGATTAGCTTAGCATTACAAGGTGTCAACAACTAAGAAGCATAGGAAAATGGAATATGATGCCCTTAAATCCCATTTTAATAATTGAACCATTTGATGTTTGGGGCATAGATTTTATGGGACCTTTTTCCTAACTCTTTAGGTATCTTTACATCCTAGTGGGGGTTGATTATGTATCCAAATGGGTAGAGGCCACTCCATGCAAAACCAATGACCAAAAGGTGGTACTCATGTTCTTGAAATAAAACATATTTGCAAGGTTTGGTACACCTAGGGCCATCATTAGTTATGGGGGAAAACATTTTTGTAACTAGGTATTTGAGAGTTTAATGATGAAATGTGGACTTACCCATAGAATTGCTACCCCTTATCATCCTCAAACTAGTGGACAAGTAGAGGTGTCTAATAGGGAGATAAAAGTGGATTTTAGAAAACCATCAATCTAAATAGGAAGGATTGGTTTTTGAGGCTTAGTGATGCTTTATGGGCTTATTGCACTACATACAAAACCCCTATAGGCATGTCACTTTACGAACTAGTTTGTGGAAAAGCCTACCACCTCTAAGTATAACTTGAGCAAAGAGCATATTGGGCAATCAAAAAGCTTAATTTTCACTTAGACTCTGCTAGAAACAACAAGAAGCTCCAACTCAATGAGTTGGAAGAGATTAGGAAGGACGCATACAAGTCAACTAAGAGATACAAAGACCAAAAGAAACGTACACATGATAAACACTTCTTAAGGAAGTCCTTTACATACAGACAAAAGGTCCTCTTATACAATTCTATATTGCATCTCTTTCGAAGAAAACTTAGATCTTAATGGACTAGACCCTACATAGTATGGACTATATATCCTCATGGGGCCATTGAGATAGAGAAGGATGGAGTGATTTCCAAAGTTAATGGACTAAGGTTGAAATCCATCCTTGAGTTGATTAGACTTGAGGTGGAAGAAACATTACTCAAGAAACCAGTTTATGAGGATCCACCTTAGCATGTTCCAAGACACTTGTATCCATTACATGGGTTGCATTCATCATATTATCATGCATAGTACATCTAGTTGAAGACATTAAACATATTGCTTACTAGGAGGCAACCTAGGGTTTAGAGTCTCATTGTTCTACTTCATTCATTTGTCATATAGATGTCCTATATTTCAAAATAGTAGAGGCAATGTTTAGTTTAGGTGGGGGGGGTGTAGAGATACATGAGATTTTGAGTTTGTCTTGCTTAAAAAATAATTGAAATTTTTTTTAGCTTTTCAAGTTTTTAAGGTCAAAGTTCCTTTATTGTGATAAGAATTGGATTGTATGAAGATTAGTATTTCCACTACTTAAATTTCTTAATAGAAATGCATATAGTTGATTCTACATTTTATTCATACCTTGAAGTATTTTATGAAAGTTAAATCTCGAAATACACTTACACACAGTGCATAAGTCTAGATGAATAGATGGTTACGATTAGAGACCTTGAGGAATATCAGTAAAAGGGTAGCCCCAGTACACGAAGCTCGGCCTATGCAGGCTCCGAGGAAGGGGCAGACCACAAGGGCCTATAGTAGACAACCTTACCTTGCATTTTGCAAGAGGCTGATTCCACACCTTGAACCTATGACCTCAAGGTCACATGACAACAACTTTTACTATTGCGCCAAGGCTCCCCTTCACCTTGAGGAATATCAGTAGGAACCTATATATCCTACAAGTATTAGATACTATTATCTTTCTAAAAATTATAAGTAATTCCATATTTCCTTAAGTGAACATCAATTTTGAAAGATCCTAAAGTCCTTTGTTTCGATCAAAATGCCAAGAACTAACAAGGAGTATAAACTTTGTTCACTAAACCTCTAATGACTTTGATTGGATTTAATAAACCTAGGAAATGATATAGGCCATCCTTGTTGTAGTTCAGAGACACAAAGCCTACCCAAATATTATACTACTTGTTAGACCTTTGGACCTCTTTGTAAGCCTTTTCTTTTCATCATACCAAATTACCTTAACCAAGAAACTCAGTAAAAAAAAAAAAGACCATTACCTACCTTTCAATAAGGACTAGAGATGGTGGAAAAATTAGGAAAATAGGAAAAAAGTCTAAAGAAGTGAAAAATATCAAAAGTACAAAGAAAAATGTTTTGAGAAAAGAAAAAGGAAAGTTCAATTCAAGTACAACCAAAAGAAAAGTTTTCCAAATAGATATTCGTTGAAGGCCTCTACTCAAATTTAAAACTTTGAATCCTTATACCCTTCTTTTTGAAACCTTATCAAAGAATACATTTCATTCTATCTAAAGACCTATTGATCTTAGGTGGAACATAGCCTTGATGAGGATATAAATAGTAAGGGATCAAGGTGAGATACCCTACTAGTCTTGGTAATGGCATCCATTCTAAGGGATCGTACTTTTTGTCTCATCAATGCTTGTAATAGTATGTTAACCATTAGTTTGATGGAACCAATGAGAATTTGAGTGCAAGACATTTTTCCGGAGGATAAAATAAGCATAACTATTTAAAATCTCTTGACTTATGTAGTTGTAAACACACTACACTCCGAGATGATTCTAGAATAAAATGGCTTTGATACGTGGGTAATTTGTGGACTTTCTCATTCATCTTTATTAAGTTGTTAAATTTGGTGGATTATTAATATATGAGAATTCTCTAAGATAAATTAAGGAACCTAGCCTAATGGAATTTTGTTGGTATATTTACTATAAACCTTCATGAGGCTAAACTCGTCCATTAGGGTAACCTAAGGGTTTAAGGGCTTATTGCATATACTAAATGCAATCGTAAGTACCTAGGAAAATGGCAACCGCTTATATTTTCATGATCATTTACATATTTTTCTCAATACTAGCAAAATGCTAGTTGGGAGTGTGATAAGTGTTCAATTTTGTATAAAAGTACACAAATGGGGAGCTATGTAAAATATAGAATTATTTCTAAGGGTTTTTCAAAATTTCATAATACATGCATTTCTAACCTAATCATTCAAAAATGTGATATTTTACAAGTTCAGAGGTTGGTTCGAAGTATGTATGTGAATGATCATAATTTTTTAGGATTTAATTAGGATTTTTCTTCTTTTGTAGGTTTTGCAGAGATGATCCAATAGTTGAGGTAAATCAAGATAAGAATAAAGATTAAGATTAAGAAATCAAGCTAAAAGCTCAATTTCCATCATCCAAAGCTTAATCAAAGATCAAATGAAGCAATTGGAAGAGCTAAAGGTGACTAAAAGGGGCCTATAAATCAAGCCATGCATTTTCACTACCTTTGCATGGGAGCTATTCGAGCCACCTTAGCCATATAAGCCATAAGAGAAGGTGACATGCTAAGTAATTCAAGCCATTAAAGGCAAGGGTGTGAGCCATGAAGCCACATAAGTCAATTGCCACACAGTGTCATACAATTGGAGGAGAATTCAAGCAATGATCCACTTTCTAAATTTGGATTTTCATGGTTTATTTAGAAATCTTGGGAGAATTATGTAAAAAATAAGATGATTATGCATTAATCGAACCCCATCATGAAAAAGAAACCCCCCACTTTTCTATTTGGTGATTAAGGGTTTCCTAAATAGAAAACCCAAGTTCTGCTTCAATCCAAACAACTTTAAAACCCTTGATTTTTACATATCTTTCCTAAACCCCATTCCTTACCACTTCCATGACTTTTCATGAACCAAACATCATAAAATTTGAAAGGAAGGAGCTCCACTATCCTTCCATGCTAAAGACCACCCCTTTTTGTTTAAAATTAGAAACCACCCATTGTGTCTCTCTTATGTCATCTTTCCACCTCTCTTTCTTACATCATCTTGCTAATTCATCTTTAACCTAACCTTCATAATTCAATATGTTAGGAAACCACTCATTTATGTATAGCACCATGTTCCATACTAATTTTCCATGTAAAGGTGGGTGAGACACTTTGAAAGCAAGCTTTCCTTTGGTGTTATTTGCTGCTGGACTTTGGCATTTCTTAAATGCTTTTCTTCCTTTGGATTTCTAGCTATTTTCTACATTATTTTCTCTCCAATTCTAATCAGTAGCTTTCTTGTTTTGGTTTAGTTTTCATTGCTTTGGTTTCCATTGCTTTGCTTTTAATTTTGTGCCTTCCTTTCTATCTATCTTTCCCTTTATTTTTTACCTGAATTCCACATGTTTTTCTATGCTATTCCCTCAAAATTTATGTTAACTCTTCTCTACTAGTGACATCCAAGAGAAGAGCTAGCTTAGGCCTTGATTTCTTGTCTGGAATTTCATGTTTTGCTCCTTTTGTGTACCAATAGTTTTATGACCATTTTCCTTATTTAGTTCACCTATTTAGCTTTATTTTTTCTTGAATTCCTTCATGGGTTTTGTTTTCATATCATCATACTTTAGATTGCACTTTTGCTATAGTTAGATTGGATGACATTTCCAGCTTTATAACATGTATTATGTGCTAGATTTTGGTTGTAATTTGGAGATGATTAAATAAATTTTTGTGGGAATTATTTTATGGAATGTTTCTTTTATCAAAGTATCTAAGATCTGGTTTGTTTCCTTCCACAAAATTTGGGGTTTCAACTATCTTATGCTTGAATTGTTGATGATGTTAGTTGCTTGAAATTTGGAATTTTTCTATCCTTAACTTTGTGCTTTCTTTCTAGCCATATAAATGCCTTATTTCCTTAAATCCTTAACAATCCATTTAGATTTTTATTTATTTATTAGATCCATTAATTATTTTTTATGATAGTTCACTTTAAATTCATAAATTTTGGTTTCTTTTGCACCTTAGAACCATGGGTACAATCATTGGATCATGCGCACAGTACTAAATCACTTTCCATTTTTGTTTTTGCTTAGTTTAGTTACCCAATTTAGCTTTAGAAGTAGTTAAATTCAGTTTTTGTATCATAGTTTAGGTTTATAAAGTTTCCTTTTTGAGTTTTATAAAGTTGCACCTTTAGAAAAGTTTTAGGAATTAGAAAGTGTTAAATTTAGAAAGTCTCCTTATTTGTAGTTTCCACTCACATGCATGTTTCTAGTTTCTTTTTAAAGTTCGTTAGATCTCATTGATTAATTGTTTTTTCATCTTAATTTAGTATTACAAATTTTCCTAAATTGGTTGTAGAAAGTTCTATATTTAGAAAGTTTCTATTTTTAGTTTAGGAAACTGTTAATTTAGGAAAGTGTCATTTTTAGTAGTTTCCTTTAATTTAAGTTTCTCAATTTGATTCATGATAATTTAGCATTACTTTCCTTTAGTTGTGTGCTTGTTAGTTACATTAGTTTCTAGTGTCATTGCTTAGTTTTACAACTTAGTAAGTTTCTTTTATATTTAGTTTCTAATTCCATGTGTGTTTCCTTAGTTGTTTTAAATTCCTAGTCTAATAACATCTCTATCTCCTTGTATAAAGTTAACTTGCAAATATGTGATATTCCTCATGGAATTTACCTTGCTTGCATGAAAATACCACATTGATTCATGCACTTGCTAGTATATTTAAAACAACACATCAAATTGATCCCAACATCTAGAAACTTCAACACCTCCACTCCTGCCACGTCCTTCATATTATGATTAAGCCTGCTTTATATTTCCCTAACAAGTTTGGAATTATCCTCAAGGTGAATACAATGCATGAAAATGGTTGGAATTATTCCCTAGATGTCTATTATAGACAATCCTATGGATGTCTTATGTTCTCAGAGAACATTAAGTAGCTTACATCCTGTTCTTTGGCTTAGCCAAAAGCAATGGTTATGGACAGGGTCTCAAAGGGACCTAAAAATGCAAATTTTAAAATATCAAGCAATGGTTTTAGTTTAAGAATAGGGATTTATCAGTAGGAGGAACATTAGTAGTATCAGGCAAAAGAAGTGGCTCCACTTTAACTTTTGACTTACAATATCTGTAATAACCTGAATTTTTAAGTCCTATTTGAAATTTGAAAATTATTTTTTATAGACATCAAATTTGATAGAAATATCCCCATAATTAGATTCAACTCGAAAAATGGAATCGAACGAGATAAAGAAAGCTGAAAACAAAGATTGGATGATAAAGTTATGAGTGTTTGAAGATTTGAGGGCATTTTTGTAATTTTGTAAATATTAAGGAAAAATGAGAAAATGTAGGGGGTCATTTTGATAATGACACCCCCTTCATCATCACCACATCATTGCGTCTATGCCGGTGAACTGGTAGGCGCAGCCCCCTTCTCCAGTCATCCTTTGTGGTGCCAAGAGAAAAGATAGCGCTGTCACGGAGACAATGCACCACCGCCATCACTAGCTATAAAAACCCATCTTCTCCCCCTTTCTTCCATCATTTTTCTTCTTCTCCCCCTCTACCATAACTTTCTCCATTTATTTCAGTGATAGCGAACACGACCACTATCTAGATCTTGAAAACAACTGCCAAATGGTGACGGATCAAAAATTAAATGCCACCATTGGATTCCTTGTGAAGAGAGGATCAAAAGCCCTCTAAATTTTTTGAATCAGAGTTAGTTTCATTGTTGATCAGGCTAAAATTTTTAATTTTGGTGACATTGCATTTTTTGACAAACCTCCAACATGAAATTCTTCTTTTCTAGCATTAAATGAACACGGAATGACTCCAAACTTGACAAGAGTGAAGGTAAGAGCCTGGTCTACAAACCCTTTTAATTAGGAGTTAATCACACTTAAAAATTGTCACCTGCTACAACTGGTGACCAGTTACACTTCTAACCTAATTTTTTTTTGCATCCTAGATTGAGAATTTGAATATGCACCATTAAACAGACCTGAAACACAAAAATTGAGATTTTTGGTGTTATATAACTTTAATTGATGATCCAAAAGTCTGATGTATTTGTATTGATGACGTAGACCTAATTATACAATAAAATTTAGGATTAGAGGACTATTTAATGTGACCATAGCCTAAAATCCATAGAAATCTCATAGATCTACAAGATCAAAGATGATCAAATCTCATAAATTGATCCATTGGATGTATTAGGAGATTAATATTCCTAGATCAACCTTAAATTACATACATCAACCTTTTAATTATAGATCTGACCATTCAAATTAAGTACAAACCTGATCTAAGCATTAGGATAGGCGATCTAACCATTCAATTACAACATCTTCATGACATAAAAGTTATTGAAGGCAATCTAACCGTTAAATATTAGATCTATAAGTGTGATCTAGCCTAGAAATGCATTAATCAATTATTTATAACCTAAAAGATAGATCTAGCCATTAATTTGTAAATATAATTGATGATCTATAAAGAATGGAAAATGATACTTGAATTCTTGTTATCAAATAACATCCAGGACTTCACAAAGGTGATTCAAGATTTGATTGAAGAAAAATGCGATTCAAGAAACATTGAGGTAGGTAGTCTAATGCTCCTAAGTTTCCAAATACATTTGAAAATCTAAATGATTTACTTGACTCTATTACCATGTTTAGTATGCTTTTTGAGATATGATATTCTTATAACGAGCATGCGGATTGTCTTCATGATTTATGGCCTTGAATGCATTTGCTTGCATTGAACAGATTTTATGTATGCATTGCTCCCATGTTTTGAAACTAATTGCATAAATTGCATGATTTATGATGATTGAGATTTGGAATATATGTATATATATTTTTCGGGCTAATGAGCCTAGTAGGCAATATGCTGAGAGGTTTTTTTATGTACAGGGTTGGCCTCCCAACCTCTAGCCAGTAAAGGTGATAGATATCATTGCCCAAAGCAACATTGTCCCTTCCTCAACTGTTGTGGTAAATAGGGATGACCACTGGAGGTGTTTACAACACCCTTTTCGAGGACATATCCATAGTCATTGTGGAGGCTATGGTGGGCTGGTCTTTAGATATGAAGACACGCGATTTTAGAATAGGTTATGGTCGTGAGCATAGTTGACCCTATGATTTCAGTTTTGATATCAATATGCATACTACATTGAGATGGTCGTAGACAAGTACTCGTGATTAGTTGGATTGATGTGTTCATTGACCTGTCAACTTAATGTGTTCACCGACCGATTGGCTTGATGTGTTCACCGAGAGACCCACGTGCATATATCTATATCTATAGTGGGTTTGAGATGCTATCATCTATTTTGACTGATTACTACTTAAGAATTTCATAATTATTATTATTTTATGAATCATTGACTTTGGCTAGTCGGCTTGATTTGTTCGCTTAGAGTTTAGTACATGGATTGATTGATTACTACTCTATGATTTTTGTAATATTTATATTGTTGATTACTGGATTTCAATAAAAGATTCCATGGTTGAAAAAGTGTAAATGAGCTTATGATTTATGCATAAATATGCATGTTTACACAAAAAGGAATTACATGATTTTTTATATGGAAAGCCCCTCTTGAAATTATGCATGTGGCATATTGTGTTTTCAAAATAGTAGTATCAAATGACCTACTGACTATGAGGAATACTCATCCAAATATATTACTTTTACAGATTAGCACCAACAGGATTAGAAGAACCATTAGGAAATGTTAGTACTACATTCAAGTGAACGAAGACAAAGACAAGTATGAATGTAAGTATATGACCTATCCTTTGGACATGTATATGTAATTATTATAGTTGGACTGTGAGTTGTGACTAGATAGATCTGGGATGCATATATGTTTGTCTTAGTTTTACAAATTATTTTGTTCGTCTTGAAAGCAAATGAAACTCGGGGTTTTCAAATAAAAGATTTTTCCACTGCATTGTATTGTTTTTATAAAAGTGTTTTCAAATAGGGAATGATCCCACATTAAGGAATTTGTTTTGCATTAAAAAATGCGTGTGAAAACTGCGGTCATCATAGTTAGTATTAGAGCTCAGTTTTATCCTTTCACAGCCAGTTCTGCATGTCCAAAAGTCATATACGACTAGAATAATTAAGAAAAAATAGTATAAATATAAGTAATAGAGATGACTAGAATAAGAAATGATATCAAATCATAAAGAAATATACCATAAATAAATAGGTGAAAGGGAGTTGGATTTAACAAATACTTGGGCATTGGATGGTGCAAACCTTATAGAAAACCTTGTATAAACTACTTAGGGGTTAAGAAGTGTTGAGTAGTGGAGTAAGCAAGGAAACTATTTGATGAGAATAAGATTATGATGAGAATGAAGAATGAGAATATAAGATGATACCAGTGGAATCTTTAGTAGATAACTCTAACTTGTACTAGATCAATCAAAGTGAGAATCCTAAAGAACTAAGCTCAATTATGGATGACCTTACATGGAACCTTGTGAGAAGTAAATTGTTATCTTACAAACCTGAGTATAGTAGAGCAGGTTAGAAGATGGGTACAATAATTGATATATTATGTGATCAAGAGGAATATAAAATGAATATGACAGTGGATGTAAAAGATTGAATCTAATAAGAACGACAAAGAATTTGATTATAACAGAGTTATTAGAAGATTTTGATGATAAACTAAATAGGGGATGATTGTTCTATGATAATAGATTGATCATAACATGAACTTATAAGGAAGAGGAGTATAGTATAGACAAAAAATTCAATGTAATTATTGAGACACAGCAAGGATTCATTAGGAATACAAATAATTGGGGATTTCGATGATGATATTAGAAAATTTTAACATTTCTTAGAAGTATTCAATTCATTATGTCAATTGATCAAAAGTGCGGATGTAGTATTTAAGCAACAAATCAAATGGAGACATTGATCCAAGTGGACGAAAGGAGGATTTTGAATGTAAAAAAAGAAAAAAAAATGAGATATAAATACAAGTATTTGATGGATGTTGAATAGTCAAAATAAGAAGATCATGACTTTATTGAGGATAGAAAAGATAAGTATAGAATCAAATATCTTTCATCTTGAGTCGTATTGCCAAATTGAAAGTTGAACCAATCAAATTCGAAGGAATAATAGTAATCAAGTCAGTTATTTTATTGTGGAAGAGTATAATAGAGATAAAGCAGATGGAAATGCAGACTTTGAGTAGAGTGTCGAATTTAAGGATAGTGTATTGCAAGAAATTTCCAAAGAAGGATTGTGATCAACTAGGAATAAATTATAAAATTAGTTTGATGCTTATATCAGTTGTTGAAATTAGAATTTTATCTCCTTTATTTTATGAGGAAACACCAATGATTGTAGTCAATAAAAAGGAGAAGTTGATAATACCCTACATTGCCATTATATGATTGAATGAAGTTATAGTGAGAAGTAAAGAGCAAGGATAGTGACTTGTCCAATCGATCTTCATCAACTAGAGTATCATCAAGGATCAACTTGATGTCTTGACATCATAGAGGCAGATTGGAAGAGAGCAAGTATCTTGAGGACATTATTTAGCAATGGATTTAAGTGCCATTACCTTTAGAATAATGTTGATTGAACTAAGGTATTCCATTCATATCTAATTTAACATGTTAGTATACTAGTAAATAGTAGCCTAAGTTATGTAATACATTAAGAGGAATGTTATGGGTACTTATACATGAATTTTTCACTAAAGGAAGTCAACTGATTAGACTAAGTCGTTTGAGGATGTAAAATCACAATAGATCCAGTAATAGCGATGGCAAAAGTGAAATGAGAAAAGATCTAAAACAACGACCAAAATTGCTGATCTTCCCAAACCTTACTAGATGTGATGATAGCGTATTGAATGATTATTATCGTTAAGATAAGTATGAGGTGGTACGTGAAAGACAAAATTTGAGAAATTGAGAGAACCACTACTTAAAATACCTCCTGACAATTAAGACTTAATGGTTGTTGACAATGCCTTTGACAAATGATTGAATAATGTATCAATATAGGAAATGGAATGAGAAAAGTTAAGATAGATGTCACACTACATGGCAGTATCTAACATTTGATGTTTAATAGCCTTTAGACAAAAAGGTATTTGTTATATGCACATATCAAGTACAAAGACCGACTGAAGAAGATAAGTAGAAGTAAATTCCATAAGGGTTAACTTTACTATATTGAGACGCCAGATATATATATATATATATTGGTCTGGAACATCACGAAGTGAATCATCAATCAAGGAAAACTTAAAGAGGATAATGGCAAGGGATCCAACCACGAACACAGTGAGTGAACTCTATTATAGATAACATAATTTTGACATGAGTATGAATATTGTTGGAAAACCTAATGAAAATTTTATGACAATAGTGATATAAGACTCTAACCAAGAATGTTCGATCTATGATGATAGATTGACCCTAAATATTTAACATTACTTTGAATCAATTCTTACAGGAGAAAACTATTTGATTGATTCAATATCCTTGAAACTTGATATATAGTTAGGAGATCTTATTTGCGGTATGTGATAGATATAATTGATGGAAGATGCTACTTGATTCTTTTCAGAGTTCTAGTTTGAATATAAACATTGGTTGAGGAATTGAGTCACATATGAAAGGTGAAAGACAGTTGGAATACGAAATTGGAGACCATGTGTTCTCAAATATTTCTCCAACTAAGGGGTTCAGTATGAAGAAAAATTTTGCCATTGATGTAAAGAAATGAGAAGTGATATTGTTAAAACTTAATTTAAGTTCCTTGAAGAAAATGTGAAGTAAGATGATATATGATGGGATGGATGTAATTATGACTTGGCTACTTTTGGAACTTTTACCAGCAAGGCGCAAGTCAACCTCAAAGTGAAAATTTTAATGATAAATAGATCACAAGATGATAGATAGAGAAAAACAGATTACTTTGTATCATTCAAAATGAAATATAAGAAATAACGAGATTATAAAAGAACAAGGAATAATTTAATATCAAAGAAGTATGAAGTAAGTTATACATGATTAAAGGATTGTGGTGATCTAAGGATTTGGAGATATCAATTATATGAACTGAAATTATGTTGATGAATTAGTGAGTGGAGGCTAAGTACCAGAGTATGCAGCGGAAAGTGGCTCTTTGTTACTTAAAGAAAATAGAAAAGATATGTTAAAATTCAGTTATATTTAAGGATTTTGTCGAAGGTATTATGAGAATAATGAATTGAGAATGTGCCTAGAGTTGGTTGAAAAATAACATGAAAAGAATTTCAAAGACAAAATTCCTCTAATTATTGACCCCTTTGAGGTTTTGGATGAGAAGATTAAGAAGTTGAAGTAAAGAAATTTTCCTAGTCTGAGTCCTAAGGGAGAATACATTCATCAAAGAGGAAACCTAAGAAACAAAATATCATGAAAGTAACAATTTGTGGAATTTCAACGACAAAATTCTTTGTAGGGGGTAATAATGTAATAACCTGAATTTTTAAGTCCTATTTGAATATTGAAAGTGAGATTTTATAAAGATCAAATTTGGTAGAAATATTCCCATAATCATATTCTACTCGACAAATGGAATCAAACAACATAAAGAACACTGAAAACGGAAATTAGATGACAAAGTTATGAGCTTTTGAAGATTTGAGGGTAGTTTTGTAATTTTGTAAACATTAAGGGAAAAAGAGAAAATGCAAGGGGTTGTTTTGATAACAACACCCCCCTTCATCATCATTGTGTCATCGTGTCTATGCCTGCGAACTAGCAGGTATCGTCACCTTCTCTAGTCATCCTTTACGGAGCCGAGAGAAAAAATGGCACCACCACAAGGACTGGGCCGCTGCGGAGATGACGCACCACCACCATCACTAGCTATAAAAATCCATCTTATCCCCCTTTTCTTTCATTGTTTTTCGTCTTCTCTCCCTCTACCACAACTTTCTCCATTTTTTTTGGCAACAATGATCACAGTCACTGTCTAGATCCTGAAAACAACTACCCAAATGGCGACGGATCGAAGATTAAACACTACCATTGGATTCCTTGTGAAGAGAAGATCAAAATCCCTCAAAATTTTCTGAATCAGAGTTAGTTTCACCATTGATCGGGCTGAAAATTCAAATTAGCGAACCTCCAACATGAAATTCTTATTTTTTGGCATCAAATGAACACGAAATAACTCCAAACTTGACAAGAGTGAAGGTAAGAGCCTGATCTACAAACCCTTTTAATTAGGAGTTAATCACACTTAAAAATTGTCACCTGCAACAACTACGCTAGTTGTCTTCTCTAGCGATAGCTAGTTACACCAGTGACCTAATTTTTTTTTGCATCCTAGATTGAGAATTTGAATATGCACCATTAAACAGACCTGAAACACAAAAATTGAGATTTTTGGTGTTATATAACTCTAATTGATGATCCAAAAGTCTGATGTATTTGTATTGATGACGTAGACCTAATTATACAATAAAATTTAGGATTAGAGGACTATTTAATGTGACCATAGCCTAAAAACCATAGAAATCTCATAGATCTACAAGATCAAAGATGATCAAATCTCATAAATTGATCCATTGGATGTATTAATAGATCAATATTCCTATATCAACCCTAAATTACATACATCAACCTTTGAATTGTAGATCTGACTATTCAAATTAAGTACAAACTTGATCTAAGCATTAGGATAGGTGATCTAACCATTCAATTACACTATCTTGATGACATAAAAGTTATTGAAGGCAAACTAACCATTAAATATTAGATCTATAAGTGAGATCTAGCCTAGAAAAGCATTAATCAATGATCTATAACTTAAAAGATAGATCTAGCCGTTAATCTATAAATCTAATTGATGATCTATAGGGAATGGAAAATGATACTTGAATTCTTATTATCAAATAATATTCAGGCCTTCACAAACATAATTTAGGATTCGATTGAAGAAAATTACGATTCAAGAAACATCAAGGTAGGTAGTCTAATGCTATTAAGTTTTCAAATGCATTCCAAAATCTAAATGATTTACTTGACTCTATTACCATGTTTAATATGATTTTTTTTATATAATATTCTTATAACGAGCATGCGGATTGTCTTCATGACTTATTGTTTTGAATGTGAGTGCTTGCATTGAACATATTTTATGTATGCATTGATCGCATGTTTTGAAACTAGTTGCATAAATTGCATGATTTATGATAATTGAGATTTGGAATATATGTATATATATTTTTTGGGCTAATGATCTTGGTGGGAACTATGTTGAGAGGTTGTTTACGTACGGGGTTGGCCTCCTGGCCTCTAACCACCAAAGGTGGTAGGTATCATTCCCCAAAGTGGCACTGTCCCTTCCTCGATTGTTGTGGTAAATAGGGACGACCACTGGAGGTATTCACATCACCCTTTTCAAGGACATATCCATAGTCGCCATGGAGCTTATGGTGGGTTGGTCTCTAGATACTAGAGACACACAATTTAGAATAGGTTCTGGCCATGAGCATGGTTGACCCTATGATTTTGGCTTTAATATCAATATACATATTGCATTGAGATGGTCGTAGACAAGTACTTGTGACCAGTTGGCTTGATGTGTTTGCTGAGAGACCCTCATGCATTATATCTATAGTGGGTTTGAGATGCTATCATCTATTTTGACGGATTACTACTTTAAGAATTTCATAATTATTATTATTTTATGAATCATTGACTTTGACTAGTTGGCTTGATGTGTTCGCTAAGATTTTAGTACATGGATTGATTGATTACTACTCTATGATTTTTGTAATATTTATATTGTTAATTAATGGATTTCAATAAAAGATTCCATGGTTGAAAATGTGTAAATGAGCTTAGGATTTATGCATAAATTACACAAAAAGGAATTGCATGATTTTTTACATGGAAAGCCCCTCTTGAAATTATGCATGTTGCATACTGTGTTTTCAAAATAATAGTATCAGATCACCAACTAAGTATGAGGAATACTCATCCAAATATATTATTTTTACAAATTAACTCCAATAGGATTAGAAGAAGAATCTAAAAATGTTAGTACTACAATCAAGTTAATGAAGACAAAGATAAGTATGAATGTAAGTATATGACCTATCCTTTGGACATGTATATGTAATTATTACAATTAGGTTATGAGCTGTGACTGGATAGATCTGGAATGCATATATGTTTGTCTTAGTTTTACAAATTACTTTCTTTGTCTTGAAAGCAAATGACACTCAAGGTTTTCAAAAAAATTGAATTTAAAATAAAAGATTTTCCAACTACATTGCATTGTTTTTATAAAAGTGTTTTCAAATAAGGATCAATCTTGCATTAGGAATTGGTTTTATGTTTAAAAATGCATGTGAAAGACCCAGGTCATGATAGTATTTAAGACCAGTATAATATTTATTAGTGCATTCACTTCATTGATGAAATTTTCTATATCAAAATCCTCATTAAAATAAGAAAGACATTCTGCAAGTGGATCAGTGTTGGAGGATATAGGGAAGGTATCATGGAATAGACTCTCAATCATATTGACCTCAAAAGTATTTACAAAGTCTAAATGTTGTCCAGCATTGAATATGTTGAGCTTAATCTTCAAATTTCCAATAGACAATTTCAGGATGCCATTCCTATAGTTAATAGTCATGTTAAAAGTGGCCAAGAATGGTCATCCCAAGATAATAGCTATCTAACTACCAAGATTGGCTTCAGTGCCTAAAAGAAGAATGTCCATAGGTAATAAAAATTTCAACCTTTACCAAAACATTCTCTACCACACATCGAGGAATTTGGATTGATGTATCTACTAATTATAGTGTAGTGGTAGTTGGTTTCATTTCTCCCAAACCAAGTTGCACATAGATTGAGTTAAGCAACAGGTTTACACTAGCCCCTAAAGTAATGCCCTATCAGTGCTATGTTCGCCTATCACACATGATATAGTGAGGCACCCAAGATCTCTATACTTTGGAGGGGTGTTCTGTTGTATAATCAAGCTTACCTACTTGGTGAGAAAAGCTTTATTTGCACATTCAACCTTCCCTTTTGAGTGCAAAGATCCTTCAAAAACTTGACATATGAAGGTATTTCTTTAATGACATTTAGCAATAGAATGTTAATATTAAAATGTTTGAACACATCCATTATATCATGAAAATTGCCACCCTTCTATGCCATGTTCAATCTTTAAGAATAGGAAACATTGTGACTATATGGTGCATCACTAAGAGGTTTAAATGAAGAGGGAAATAGGTGAACCTTCTCTTTACGCTTCTGATATTGTGTAGGCTTCTCTTTTTCATTGGTCACTAGGGAACCCTTAGTCAGTCCTACCTTGTTATCAATCTACCATCCACACTTGAGGTTAGTAATTGATTTTTCTTGATTACAAAATTTTTGGTCAAAATTTCAAGAACAAGCCAAATCAATTACTACCCTTAAGGTTTAGTACTGACTGACTAGGAAATTTACCTTTCTCCCTTTTACTTAATGTAGATACCAACTAACCCATCTGATATTCTAATTTCATAATAGATTGTGACTTATCCTATAGAGTTTGCTTTGTGTCATTCTGAAATTGCAATGAACTATGCATAAATATATTTAGGGTTTCCTTATTGAACAATTTCCTTATTTATTGTAAAAACTGTTGAGGAATTTTCTACTGTGGCATTGAAGCATGAGGAAAAGGTTGAGGATAAGGTATACTAGGTTGGTTCTTTGGGTGGTTATTCTTAGACCAGGAAAAATTTGAATTCCTAGACCATCTAAGATTATAGGTCTCAGAATATGGGTTATTGTTGCTAGGAACAAATTATGTGTACTTAGAGTTAGATGGACACAAGGTAGTAGGATGCGGTGGACTAGAACAAATTGAGCAAATCTCATATAAGGGTTGCACTGATGGACCACTTAATAGAATAAATGCTGCTAACCACTATGTGATACTATCTATTTTATCAACTTCGTAGGCCAACATATCTATTTTACTATACAAATTCAAAGTGGCCCCTATCTCATACAAGCCACCCTTTTTCTATGGTAGTGAATTTCTTTCCATTCTGATGGAGTAATTCCATTGTTGGAAATTTTCTGAGAGTGCCTTCAAAAAATTCTAGACCTCCACATCACTTTTTATCATGAAAACCCCACAATTAGTGGCATCAATCATACGTCAATTGTGTGGGATCAGACCTTAATAGAAATGTTATACCTACTTCCACTTTTAGAATCTGTGGTTTGGACATTTTAGTAACAAGTCATTGCACCGTTCCTAGCATTCATAAAAGTTTTCTCCCTCTTTTAGTTGAAAACTTATTATCTCCCTTCTAAGGGCATTAGTTTATGGACTAGAAAAAACTTACTCAAGAATTTCCTAGATATTTTTTCCCATGATATGATGGACACTACCTCTGAGGTGTCAAGCCATGCTTTTGTTTTATCTTTTAAAGAGAAAGAAATATCCTTAAGCTAATAGAATCATCTAAAATGTTTCATTATTTGAATGTAGTACAATTGTCAAGGAATTCCTTGACATGGTGACATAGGTCCTCCTTATCTAGCCTAGGAAAAAGTTGGTAGAAGTTTTATGTCTCTTGACTTTAATTCGAAGTGATCTACATTAGTCATAGATAATACTATATGGGATGGTCAGTTAAACTGCATAAGGGTTGAGTAGTCTCTTAATGGCTTGAGCTCTCTACTTTGTTGGCCATGTTCAATGTAGGGTTATTGAGATCTATTTGATTCCTTAACCCTTACCTTGTGGTCCGTTTGACCTCAGGATCTAAAACCACTAAGTTTGGATTCAATGATCGAGGTCATGCATACACCAGTACTTTGGTGTAGTTGACTCAACTTTGTATACAACCAAAAATATTCGTTATATACCATGATAGAGTAGTTTTTTTGTTCTTTCTAAACTAAACAAAGGAGATCCTAAACCTAAATGTTATGATCTATATGAAAATGATGCACTACCCATAAGCACACAATAAAACTTCCCTTAAGGTAAAAGAACTTAAGATTTATTTTTCTTGAATTTCATCATAGAGAGAGACTTTTAGATTATTTCTAACCTAATTAGCTCCTTGTCTCTTTCAAACTTGTTTTACTGCTTACATGTTAGATCCTATATTAATCAACTACTTCACACCCTCTTTAGTTAGCCATAGGTAATCTAAGTTATTGAGTGTATGCTCAGAGCTAGTCATTTAAATACCAATGTAGTTGATCAAGGCCATTGGAGTGATAGTAATCTACCACCTTCCAAGAGGTTTCTATGAGCTCATGGGCCACTATAAGTCTCTTTGAATTGATTTTAAATTAATTTAGAAGGCCGAGATATGTAAGGTGGTGATTAACCTAGATTGGTAGGCATGGTGATGAAATCCACCCTTGATCTTGTAGGGGTGATTGACCTTGCTAATTATAATTTCATTCTCATGGTAGTTTGGGCATTATATAAGTCACCTTAAAGTAATAAATGTGCACTAAATGCAATAAAAAGTAGTAAATGGATGCAACAACACTAAAATGCAATAGTTATAAAATGCAAACTACATGATATTATCTACCATCCAAATGCAACTTAATTAATTTGCAAAACCTAATATAGAAAATGTAAGGAGTTAGAAATACTCACAGTGGGGTCTTGGATAAAATCTTCTTATACAAGGGTGAATCCAACAAACAACCTCCTCTTCCATGTTAGGGTAGTTCACCTTAGACCTATATTATTAAAATCCTTTTTATTTTAAATGAATTGTGATAAACAAAACAATAACGTCTTGCTACAATTCACTCAAAAATAAAAATTGTGAGCTATCCTAATTTCTCCTTCAAGTTCTTCTCCAAATTCCTCCAAGAATCATAGGAATTATAGACATAGGGAAAAAAATGCAACTAAAATGTATGCAATACTAAACTAGGACTAGTAGTAAAGTAATTTAACATAGATTTTAACTAAAATTCCATTGCAAGTCTCTATCAATGGTACCATAAGATTGATGTGTTTTAAAATTATCCACAAGTGCACATGTCTATCATTGTATAGACATGAAAAATATGTGATGATCCCATGAGGACTCAAATTTTAAAAATTATAGAATACTAATTATACATCTATTTTACTGAACTTTAATCTTGCTGCCCAATCACTTAATTCTAGAAATTTCTAAAAAGGGATAAAATCACTTAAAACTAAGCCTAGGGTTTAGAATTCACTACAATGAAATAAAATACTTCTATAAACTTCTAGATTAGAATTTCCATTGCACATGTTAGTAAGATTGCAATGATTTTAAAAAATACAAAATATTTTTCTTTAAAAGTTCTACTTTATGTATTTTCTAATTTCATGGATTTTGTTTAATTTAGCATACCTATTTTAAGTGTAGAGTATCTTTTTAGGTTACAGACTATCAAAGTTTTTCATACATTAAATTAATCTAATCTAACATATCTAGTAATTTTACTATAGGAAATATATGTATTTCCTATGAAAAAAATCACTAGATATAAATTGGTTGCTAAATCTTTAAAATAATTTTAACCACTTGTTTAATTCTAAATTTACTTAATCATTATTTTATTTAATTCATTGCAATTTCATCTTAACCCTAGGATGGAAAAATTAGTTACACATAACTTTTAAATGAATCTATACATTTTAATTTAACAACTTACTTCTAAGCAATGAAGAATAAAATACTAACTACTAAAAATTAAATTAATTCCAAAAAAAAACACAACTAACTAGAAATTTTGCATTAATTAAAAATGAAAGACTTACAACGAGTACATAAATAAAGTTGAAAAAATACAAACATTCTATGAAAAGGAAAACATGTCATTGAACCTTCACCCAATTGCATTACCACATTTTTTTACTTCCACCAAACAATATCTTACACTTTTTGTGCCACTCAACAAGTTTGAAGGATCACTACTATACATGAGACTTTTAAAATTGGTATAAAGAAATCGTTATTTTGACTACCAACTTCGTAAATATTTTATAAGTCGTTTAGAAAAAAAAAAAAAAAAAAGACTTTAAAAGTCTACACTTAAGTTGTTTAATTGTGACAACCCAGGTTTCATATGATGCAAACTTCATAAAAAGGAGAGATCTCTTGCTTTAGAAATGTGAAATGCATGAAAATCTTTTGTTTTGGAAAGCAATCTTTCGTATAAAACCCCAGTGTCAAAACACATTTTCAAATCATATAGCCATGGCATAGTTTTAAATCAACTCTATTCTCAAGAAAGTGTTAGTCACAACCCCATCTATAGAGAGTAACTACAATCAAGTAAGATTCACTAAAAGATAAGGTAGGGGTTTACTTACTTGTACTTAATTTGAATGTTCTCTGTCACGGGTGTATCCTATCCTTAAGTGTTTACTTGCATCGAAAAAATATTAAGGACTGGGTGAGTATACACTATACTCAGGAGGAGTCTATCACTACTAGTTTTACAAGGCATGCTATGTTTTAAACCATATGTTCTTTAAACCATGTGCATGTTTGGACACTCATGTTCAATATCGATCTGAAAAGCCATTGTCAAAATAGAATACTAACGACTTAAAGAATCGCACAATCCAAGTCAAAAGTAACATAGATATCATAAACATATACTATGATATGCATAAGATGCTCAACTGAATCCAACTCATGGATCTATGGTCGACCATACTCATGTCATGCTATATGCATGCAAGTAAATCCTCAACAACATAGGGCACACTATGCCCATGACCTCAGCGTCGTGTGGTCCCCGGTACCTAGGGACTCTTGGTCATAGCCTCCACGGGGCATATAACACTTCGACGGGTGCCGTGACACCTCCAGTGGTACTCCTCGTTCACCACAGCAATTGAAGTGAGGACAAGCCTTTTTGGTGTGGTACCCTTTCCACCTATAGTGGTAGAGGCTGGGAGGCCACCCCGAACCTCTCAGCATAGCGCCCCCGAGCTCACTAGCCCAAATCATATACTATCAAGCAGGCAAGAACCTTTTTATCAAAACATGTCTATGCATGTAACACATGTCTTGGCAATATATGCGCAATGTATTTTTCATATGCATGCTAAGTTTATTTATGAAATCAATTCATGCTAAACAAGTCATGTGCATAAGGATGTAACATAAGTTTATATGATATATGCATAAAGACAGGACATGTAACTTAAAAACATAAAACATGCATTAGAAAAGCAACCATGACTCAAAACATGCATTCTCAAAGCATCATGGGTTCTTTTTAAAAGTCTAGTAACGATAAGACACCTACCTAGTTTGATTGCGCTAGTCCCCTTGTCCTCATACGTTCTTGGACATGGTTTAGGGGAAAAAAGGTTAGCTTGGCCTATTTTTATAGGTTCTAGAATAGTTTACCTCACTACATAGGTATTAAGGGTTCATTCCCATGCCTAAGGGCCTCATAAGGTCCCTAACTGGGCCTTGGTATAGTTAGGTTTGCAAAGGTTTAGTGGCCCCGCTCCACTATCACGGTTTAAGGGTCATGCCAGCCTTAGATAGGGGCTTGATCAGGTATTTTATCATTTGGTGTGTCCACACTGTCGATACAGACACAACACCTCTCACGGCGCCTCAATCGGAGTTCTAGAACTCAAGTTATGAGTATTTTAGTGTTAAGAATACATAGAAGCCCCAAAACGGGTCTTGCGTCACCGCTCCCAGGACGCACCGGCGACTGGCTTGCACGTGTGGTCGCACGCTCCCGGGCGTCATCAAGCTATGCGTTCCACTTACGCGGAACGCGCGTCATCACCATCGCAGGCCCACACGAGGAGGGCGCCCGAGACGCTAACGCATCCTGCGTCAACGGCGCGTGCCCCATAGGGCTCATCCGCCGACACACTGGTCTCTACCCCATTTCTCGTTTGCGGGGGCATCCATGGACGCGCTCGTTGGTTTCCCTTTAACGCACTGGGTGCATTTTGGTTCTGTGGTGACCTAGGTGTCCTCGAGATGCCCTGGTTTGACCCTGTCGAACCAAAACGCCCCAGGCACCTACCTTGGGTCTGTTGTGGCTCCCTAGAGCCCCATTTTGCATGGTTTCTCATGCAAAAACTTAGGGACATTCAACCTAAGACTAAGGGAGAGATGGGTTTGGAGTTGTTTAAGGCGTACTTGGTTCGTGGCTGGGTATTTTTCACGATTTCTCCTCTTGCCTGCAACTCTAAGACTAGTTTTTCCCAAGGTTTTGGGCTACCATTGGAGGCGCCTAAGAGCTCTATTTATAGAGCTTAAGGAGGGTTCTGGAAGGGGGTTTCCACCGCCATTCCAGGGCGATGGATTTTCCCCTGCACATCGACATTCTAGAATGTCGGTGATGCAGTATGTTTGGGAAAAAGAGGGTGCCCATATCAAAACAGGTCCCTATTTACTCATGCCAATTCGTTTTAAATTTAATTACAATTTTGCCCTTGAACTTCAAAGGGCCATAACTTGCTCATTTTAACTCCGTTTTGGGTGATTCTAGTCTTGTTGGATTCCTTTTTCTGAGATGCACCTAAGGGTACCATTCTAAGGACCAAATTTCTGGGTCTAGTCAGGGTGAATAGTGAAATGACCAAAATACCCTTATCTCAAAAAGTGAACTTTTCATTACCAACATGGGATTTCAAGGTTACAAAAATGGAGTCATTACATTATTACTACCTTAGGGGAATTTCTCCCTCAAAATTCTATAATATATATATATATAGTCAAAAGATCTCGGGGTACTTTTCTCACATTTCTGACTTTGATTCCCAAGTTTCTTCTTCCATGTGCGCATTTCTCCACAAAACTTTGACTAAGTGTATATCTTTGTTCCGAAGCTTCTTACTCTTATGATCCAAAATCTCAATTGGTCTCGTCTCCAGCTTGAGATCCTCCGTCAACTCCATGGGTACCTGGGTGATGACATGAGCAGGGTCAGGCACGTACCTCCTTAGCATAGATGTATGGAATACATTATGCACTTCAGATAGGTAAGGGGGTAGTGCGATCTTGTAGGCCACTTTTCCCACTTTCTCCAGGATTTCAAAAGGTCCTATGTAACGTGGACTAAGCTTGCCTTTGATACTGAACCGCATAACTCCTTTAGTGGGAGATATCTTCAGGAAAACGTGCTCTCCTATGTCGAATTCTAATGGTCTCCTCTTTTGATCAGCATAGCTCTTTGCCAGCTTTGAGCTGTGAGGAGGCATTTCTTTATGAGTTTGACCTTCTCGGCGCATTGCTCCACCAGCTCGGACTGTAGCACCCTGGACTCTCCAACTTCACTCCAACTGGTGGGTGATCGACAAGGTCTCCCATAGAGTGCCTCGTAAGGAGCCATGCCAATGCTTGATTGAAAGCTGTTGTTGTACACAAACTCCACTAGCGGCAGGTTTTCATCCTAGCTTTGCTTCCAATTGAGGGCACAAGCTCACAGCATATCTTCGACTATCTGGATTGTGTGCTCTAATTGTCCATCGGTCTATGGATGGAAGGCTATGCTAAAGTTCAAGGAAGATCCTAAGGATTTTTGGACGGACTTCCAGAGTTGTGAAGTGAAGCGGCTATCCCTATCTGAAGTGATACTAAGGGGTATGCCATGTAAAGTCACTATCACTTTGATGTATAGCTGAGATAGGCTGTTAGTGGATTGGGTATGGTGTATAGGAAGGAAATGGGCAGTCTTAGTCAATCTATCAACAATTAGCTAGATCATGTCATGACCCTTAGAGGTCCTGGGTAACCCTACGATGAAGTCCATAGTAATATGATCCCATTTCCATTCGGGTAACTCAAGGGGTTGTAACAATCCCGCAGGTCTTTGATGTTCAGCCTTTACTTGTTGACATGTTCTACACTTTGCCACAAATTCCCCTATGTCTCTTTTCATACCATCCCACCAATATTGTCTCTTTAAGTCTTGATGCATCTTAGTTCCTCTCGAGTATATAGTATACTTAGACCGATAAGCCTCTTTTAAGATTTCTTGTCTTAATTCTTCATTAGTCGGTACCACTAATCTTCCTTACATGTAAACGCTACCATCTTCCCCTTTAGTAAACCCTGGTTTTCCTATTAAAGCTTGTATGTCCGGATCCCCTTACTGTGCTTGCTTAACCTTTTCATTAACAGCCGACTTTATCGTTAGACCTGCCATAATGATCTTACGCTTACTTATGTCTAGTTTCATTGTTATTACTTCTTGTAATAGCTTCCATCTCTTAGTAAATAAACTTGCACACATCCCTTGGGTTTTTCTACTTAATGCATCAGCTACCACATTAGCTTTTCCAGGGTGATGATGAATGGAGAAGTCATAGTCTTTTAAGTATTCCATCCATCTTCTTTGTCGCATGTTTAAGTCTTGTTGGGAAAAGATATATTTAAGATTCTTATGATCTGTGAAAACTTCAAACTTTTCCCCATATAGATAATGTCTCCAAATTCGAAAGCCAAAGGCTATGGCCGCTAATTCCAAGTCATGGGTCGGGTAATTGACTTCATGCTTCTTGAGTTTCCGAGAAGCATAAGCAATTACCTTTCCATGTTGCATAAGTACGCAACCTAGTCCTTGTTGCAAGGCATCGCTGTATATCTCAAATCTACCACTTCTTGAAGGTAGGTGCTGTAGTTAACCTTCTCTTTAATTCCTAGAAGCTTTCCTCACATTTATCAGTCCATTCAAATCTTGTGTCTTTGCTAGTCAGCCTAGTTAAAGATAAAGCAATTCGTGAAAAACCCTCGATGAATCTCCTATAATATCCAGCAAGTCCTAAGAAGCTTCTTATTTCTGTGATTGTCTTAGGTCTTTCCCATTTCTGTACTGATTCAACCTTAGCAGGGTTGACTGCTATGCCATCTTGAGAAATAATATGTCCTAAGAAATTAACCTTTTCCAGCCAAAACTCACACTTACTATATTTTGCATATAACTTGTGTTCGTAGGGTGCTTAATGTTATCCTTAGATGTTCCTTATGGTCTTTAAGAGTTTCTGAACATATTAAGATATCATCCACAAACACTATGATGAATTTGTCTAAGTACTCCTTGAACACCCTATTCATGAGGTCCATAAACGCGACTAGAGCATTAGTTAAACCAAAGGACATCACTCTGAATTCATAATGGCCGTATCGAGTCCTGAAGGCTATCTTGGGGATATCTTCTTCTCTAACTCGAAGTTGATGGTAGCCGGATCGTAGATCAATCTTAGAGAGGACTCTGGCTAACTAAAGTTGATCAAAAAGATCATCAATTTAGGAAAGGGGGTACTTATTCTTAATGGTGACCCTATTTAGCATCCGATAGTCTACGCACAATCTCATGGAACCATCCTTTTTCTTAACAAAAAGGACTGGAGCTCCCCACAGAGATACGCTAGGCCATATGAACCCTTTGTCAAGTAGTTCCTGTAACTGGGTCTTCAATTCTTTTAGTTCTACAGGAGCCATTCGGTAAGGAGCTTTGGAAATAGGGGAAGTACCACGTATAAGGTCAATGGTAAACCCAATTTCTCTTGTTGGGGGTACACCTGGTAAGTCCTCATGGAATACGTCAGGAAATTCTTGGACTACCTCAACGTCCTCTAGCTTTGGTTGAGGATTCTCGACAGATTCAATCTTGGCCAAGAAGAAGGGACATCCTTGAGCAATGTGCTTAACTACTTTCATGGTAGAAATAACACATGCTCCAGAATAATCCTTTCTTCCTTGGAGGGTGAAAGTGTCTCCATTAGGTAGGGTAAAAGTGACACGCTTCTGGTGGCAATCAACAAAGGCTTGATGAAGGGCTAGCCAGTCCATACCTAGGATGGCATCGAAGTCATTCATATCTAAGTGAATAAGATTGGCATGTAACAAATGATCTTTGACCAAAATGGGGACATCCTGGAGATAAGAATAGGTGGGAAGTACCTGGCCTATAGCAGTCATGACTTTTAGAGTGAAGTCCAGGTCCTGTGGTATAATATCCAAGGTTGATGCAAATTCCCAGGACATGAAAGAATGAGTGGAGCCTATATCGAATAGAACTTTAGCAGGTGTATCATAGATAGAAAGAATACCTTCAACTACTGCATTTGAAGCCTGGGCTTAACTGGAAATGATGGCAAAGACACGTCCTTGGCTCTTTGGAACTTGATCTTCTTTACGCTCTTCAACTTTTCTTTTACGACAATTCCTAGCAAGATGTCCTAATTCTCCACAAGTATAGCAAGTGATGTTGAAAGTGGGACATGGATTGCCTGAATGATTCCTGTTACACCTAGGGCATGTCTTCCAATCTGGTCTTCTTCCTTTGTTTTCAAACAACTTCTTGAAAGGTGGTCTGGGTCCAGATGACTGAAATGGTCTCTTTCCTTTATTTCTCATAGTGTTGGTGTCTTAGTTTCCTTTATCGCCTGATTCCTTTGATAATCTTTTTCATATAGGGAGGCCATCTCTACGACTTTGGCTACGGTGGAAGGCTGGAAACCTAGAACTCTGTTCCTGAGTCCTGGATTGAGCCCATCTACAAATCTTTTCGCTACATCTTCCTCATCAACACAAGCATGTGGTGCAAATCTTTGGAGGCTGATGAATTTATTTTCATGCTGTTGGACAGTCATGTTTCCTTGATCTAAGTCCATACTGTTGCAAAGGTTTAGTGACCCCGCTCCACTATCACGGTTTAAGGGTCATTCCAGCCTTAGATAGGAGCTTGATCAAGTACTTTATGATATGGGTGTGTCCGCGCTGTCGATATAGACATAACGTCTCTCGCGGCGCCTCAATCAGAATCCTAGAACTCAAGTTATGGGTATTTTAGTGTTAAGAATACATAGAAGGCCCAAAACGGGCCCTGCGTCACTGCTCCCGGGACGCACCTGTGTCTCGGTCGAGCGGCGACCGGCCCGCACGTGTGGTCGTACGCTCCCGGGAGTCATCAGGCTGCGCATTTCGCTTATGTGGAACGCGTGGCATCACCATCGTAGGCCCACACGAGGCAGGCGCCCGGGACACTAACAAGTCCTGCGTCCGCTGACATACTGGGTCTCCGCCCCATTTCTCGTTTATGGGCGCATCCACGGACGCCTCATCAGTTTCCCTTTAATGCACTGGGTGCATTTTGGTTTTGGGGTGACCTGGGCGTCCTCGAGATGCCCTAGTTCGACCCTGTCGAACCAGAACGCCCCAGGCACCTGCCCCTAGGTCTGTTGTGGCGCCCTAGAGCCCCATTTTGCATGGTTTCTCATGCAAAAACTTAGGGACATTCAACTTAAGACTGAGGGGTAGATGGGTTTGGAGTTGTTTAAGGCGTACCTGGTTCATTGCTGGGTATTTTTCACAGTTTCTCTTCTTGCCTGCAACTCCAAGACTAGTTTTTTCCAGGGTTTTGGGCTGCCATTGGAGGCACCCAAGAGCTCTATTTATAGAACTTGAGGGTTCTGGAGGGGGGTTTCCACCCGCATTCCATGGCGGTGGAGAAACCTCCAAAATGGCGGTGGTTTCCCCCCTGCACACCGACATTCTAGAATGTCAGTGATGCAGTATGTTTGGGAAAAAGAGGGTGCCCATATCAAAACAGGTCCCTGTTTTCTCAGGCCAATTCGTTTTAAATTTAATTACAATTTTGCCCTTGAACTTCAAAGGGCCTTAACTTGCTCATTTTAACTCCGTTTTAGGTGATTCTGGTCTTTTTGGATTCATTTTTCCGAGATGCACCTAAGGGTACCATTCTAAGGATCAAATTTCTAGGTCTAGTTAGGGTAGACAGTGAAATGACCAAAATACCCTTATCTCAAAAAGTGAACTTTTCATTACCAACATGGGATTTCCAGGTTACAAAAATGGAATCATTACATTAATAGAAAAATGACTTCTTTAGTCTGGCCTAAAGAGAAAATTTTATGTGGGAAATGACTTTTAAAGTTGCTTAAATCAAACAACTTCAAAAGTGAAGACTTTTAAAGTTGTTTTTTTCTAGTCTTCATTTTTGAAGTCGTTCAGAAAAAATGACTTTTAGACTTTTAAAGTTGTTTGAATCAAACAACTTCAAAAGTGAAGACTTTTAAAGTCATTTGAATCAAACGACTTTAAAAGTTCTTTCTCGCGTAAAATTTTCTCTTCACCCCAGACTAAAGAAGTTGCTTTCCTACTAAATGACTTCTTAAGTGTATACTTTTAAAGTTGTTTGAATCAAACAACTTTTAAAGTGAGATCACTTAAGGTCATTTTTTCTAAACGACTTTAAATTTTAAAGCTTTAAAGTTCATTTTATTGTAAACAACTTTAAAAGTTGTGATGTTTTGCAATGCCTCATTGGGAGAGATAGCAGGAGAGGCAAACAACTTGAGAACAAGTGAAGGCTCAACAACATTATAGAGGAGATCTCATCAACATATGTGGCTTGTTAGGGATTCTCTTTTGAATATTGTAAATAGACTGAATATATAATGGTTCACTCTTTTATGACTGGGTTGTATGGATGTGTTTATGTTGGATGTGATGATTGTGGATCGATAGACCCTGGGTTATGTCACTTTCTTAGTTAGTTTTTCATTGATGATGTGTGGCTTAGTTAGAGCTTTTAAATGATCATGATGGATCGTTATGGAGACTGAGTCTGCTAGTTATGTGCTTATGCTTTCACTATATGTATTAGGTACTTCTTGCGTCGCATGCATCAAATGCTTTGGTCTAAGATATATAGGAGACTCTACTAGATTTTTGATAGAAATGGGGAGGTCATTTCACAATTAAATCTATGGTTTTGTGAGTCATATAACTTCCAAACTTTTCAAATGAGTTTTTTTCATGTGAAATGTTTAATTTTAGTTAATTCTAAGAATGCAAATTTTTAACCAAGGATCCCAACTTTTGAAAAATTTGAGCTTATATGTGTGTGTAGAACCTGGGGTGTTACACTTCGTCCCATGTGAAATAAATGAAGTAAATTTTTATGAAATCAAGGCCATTTTGTGATGACTCAGGTTTTTGTAACACATTTTGTAATACATTTTCAAAGGCAGGGTCCTTGGTAGTAAAAAAATTTCACAAAACAAAGTAGCAGAAATTCTTTTCTTTAGAACTTGTTTTGAAAAACCCACATCATCACTTCATACATAATATAAGTAGAATTTCTGTACAAGATAAAATTTCATTGAAGGAATATATTTTTATTAAATTCTAGATTCCATACAGTGGTTCATAGTACAGCCAAATCCATTACAATACTTGTCCAAATTACATAATCTAAAACTCAAAGCTCACTATACAATGAAACTCTCATTACAATACAATATTATCAAACAAATCAAAATACATGTCTTTAAGGGGTATACCCTGATGATTATTCTCTTCAAGTCTTCTATGGTCTTGAGCTCCTAACTCTCCTTCCCTCTATTTGAGATATTGTAAATATTGAAACATTTACAATATCTTAGTAAGTTATGCTTGGTATGGGATTCAAGAAGCATAATACTTGACAATATAATTCTAATACTTCATAATCCCATTATCCATAAACATACTCATGTATCTAACTCTTTACTTTGTAATATATTTACATCCATATACATACATATTATACATGGATAAATCCAGCAAATTTATGAAAGTAGTCAAATATCATTCCCAACTAAGCTGATCAATTCTCTCCACTATGAGAAATCAGTATTTTAGCTAGTCCTATATTAAGAATTTCCCTTCTTAGGAAATACTGATAATATACAATTAGTTGGCATTTCATCATGCCAAAACATAAGGCATTTCACTATGCCTATCTCATATGCATCATAGTGCAAAATAATTAAAGGACTACCATGCTGCAATCTGATCCATACCAGCACACTTAGATAATTACCTTGTTTAGCACTAATACCACAGTGGAAAATATTGTGTCACTGCCCATATAGGGAGACAAGACTTTCACAGTGGTGGCCTTCTCATAATTGCCCCACCCGACTTTTAGCCGCTTATAGGGCAAGGTATCATCAAGGTGGTTGAACCCTCATAACTCCCTTAGAATAGCATCCCCTAGGCTTATGCCTGTTAAAATAAAACCACAAGCCTCCATACTTGTATGTAAAATAGGTTTCATACATATCAGATAATCTATCTGTTTACTTAGGGCTGAAATATCTTCTCGTTCCCTATTCACTTAGAGTTTAGTCCTCAATTCTAACTTAACCATTTCATATGTGTTTGGTTGGATCATAAGGGTTTTAGGGGATTTAATACAAGTATTAACATTAAACTTACCAACATAAGGTCATGGGTTTAATCATGTACATCCCATGTAAATGCATTCATCAAATCCTCCCACCTTCAAGTAGTAATCCATCTCTCCATCTCTTCCAGGATCTTGACTGATGTATGTAATATGTACATCCATACATACTATCAATATATATATATATATATAATCTGAACAATCCTATTGATCACTAGATCTTATGGTTAGAATGATCTTTAAATCTTTCAAATCTAAGTATTTTCTATCTTTAAGTCTTTAGGTGTCCATCTCCTTGATCTTGATCTTTCATAGATCCTTTGATCAACAATCTATACTTGTTGATAAAGATCAAGGGCCTAGATCTTCTATCATCTAGTTCTTCTTTGATCTAAGTTCAGTTATTTGATCACCCCTAAAGAGGATGACCCTAGCTCCCTTCCTTAAATCATCTTTGATCAAGGGTTTGGATTATCTAATCTAATGATCTAGATTTGATCTATAGCATACATACTAATAAACATGCATACTAAGTACAATACAATGTTCTTATTCTTATTGTTCTTGATCATTCAAGATCTAATAGATCTTGTTTGATCATCCTTATCTTAGTTACAGTTTTTATTAGTGTTAGATAATTTACTAACCTTTTATGCTCTTATTATCATTATTCAACTAGTTAATGTTTTAATGGTTGAAGATAACTTATTTCAGCCTAGGTTTGGACTGCTCCTCTTATTTACAATTGGCTAAGGCTTACTAGCTGAATGGGTGAATACAAAGTGGTTACTTCAATCCTCATGTAAGGAGGTGTTTAGACCTCACAAACATCAATGGAAGGTAGGAGAAGAGCGAGGCTCTATTAGATAACCCCTTTAACCACTATGTTCAACATTCACTAGAGTAACCTTAGCTCAACCTTTCATAAGATTTCTATGAGCATGTTAACCCTAAGTACTCTTTCTAATTGATTTTAATTAAGTCTATGAACATTTAGAATGTCATTCATGGGTTTATTATTCTCCTAATTTGGGCCAAGGATTTGATAATCCTTATATTGTCCTACTAACTATAGCCCTTACTAATTAAGTCTAAGTCAAATAATTCACTCTTATTTGTGTCATGAAACTCTACTTTCTCATTAGATTTCTTTTCCTTTGTGATTTATGAATATTAAGACATAAATACTAATTAAACAATTATATATACTAGTAAAATTTAAATCATAACTTTAAAGTAGAAATCTAATAATTTTAACAACATTTTACACTAACATGCTTCCTATGTAACTTAATTAATGAAATGAAACTATACTTAAAGTAGCATGCCCCTAAGTTATGAAATACATAAAATTTTACTACTAATCTAATGAAATCATGCTTAAACTTCAAATGTAAACTAACATGGCCCTATGATAATTAAATCTATCAACCTAATATAATAATCTAATCACATAGCATGCTAAAATCTAAAAGTTACACTGGCATGCTTTATAACATAATTCACATTTAAACTACTATTATCAAATAAAACAAAATGAAACTAATTATATTAATATTTTTAGAAACCTTTACTTATGATCCAACCATTAGATGTTAGATCTTTTCCTTTTAATCATGGATTTTAATTACATTTAGGGTTTTTACTTCATTAAGGTCCAAAGATCATATTCCTTTGTTTTTTTCATAATCAATCCATGATATCCATGGATTACATCATATTATCCCTCATTCGATCCATCCTAAAGGTCTGATCCCACTTGATCTTATTGATCAAGTGGGTCCCTTTGCATTTTTAGGGTTTTTCTACCATAAAGGGTAGATCCCTTATTTTATGCTAGATCTATAAAAAATAAATAGTGGATATTACTTAATTTTAATATTATATCATCATTAAAATAGAACCCTAAGATCTGATCATCTCAGATCTCAAAGATCTTGAAAGTTGAAAATTTATTTCATAAATATAGAAAGTTTCATAAGAAATTTTCAAACTTTTATGATTTCACAAGAAAATAAATGAAATGAGATTTTCATAGCTTCTTTCTGATCTCAATTTGGAGTTCAGATGACTCCTTAATTGAGATTTGAAGTTCACAGTCATTCTAGGGTCCAAATTTGATTTGGGCCCATCAAAATGGACAGCTCAGATTCATTTGGTCGGAACAAGCGTGGCAGAATGATTTAGTCAGGTGGTAGTCGTGAGGACAATTGCGGGCGATTTGGTCAGGGGCGCACCTATCACCAGAACGTTTGCGTAACATGTCCTCCTAGGACCGTCGCTTTCGCGTGGTCGTCCCATCAAGACGATGTCTTAAGCACACCACGTGCATAGAAACACCATTGTATGGCGCATTTCCATGCGGCATTTTGCACTGCGTCTTGGGAACTCGATCCGATCTAGAGATCAAACAGTCCATTTGGACTATCTAATCAATCCTTCTACAATTAAGGGCCTTAGTTGCTATGAAATTTCTAACCTAGGGGTTTTAGACCCTTTTGGATTGATTGGACGGCTCAGATTTTCCTTCTAAACCATCCATAATCCATAATTAAAGGGTTCTTACCCTTTATTGATTTTTATTATTTTTATCCTAAACATGATTTCAAAAAAATTAAAATTACATAAAATAACATCAAACAAGTGTGGAAAGGGTTTCCACCTACCTGATTGAGGGAAAAAGTCTATTTTGCAGTCCAAAAATAAAAGAATACCCACTTGATGAATAAGATAGCCCAAGAACTGCTTGTCCTGTGATTTTCTGTTGTTTTAACTGTTGGATCTTGAAATTGATTGGGGGGTTTTGTAGATAACATAGTCTAGGACAATTTGGACGGTGAGATTTGTGAGATTTGACCTGGAACAGAGTGCCTAATTGAATTTAGGTCTCTTGTTCCAATCTAGAGAGAGGAGAGAGAAAGTGAAAGAAAAGGGATTTTTGGGAGTTTTAGAATTTTGGAAAGGGATCTATGTCTGTTTTGCAGGGCAAGCAACATAATTTTCTGGGAAATTTTATGAATATTTTTGGAGGATTTTTGGGGTGTATTTATAGGCATTTGGGGTATTTTTCATGATTATGTGTAATTATTATGTTTTATTATTTAATGTTCATTGGATTCCCACTACCACCTCCTTCTCCACTAGCAGGTGGTAGTGGTTTGACTCATAATTACATGTGCTCTGGCCATTGGATTCCTTTCTAGGTCTCTTGTGGGCCCCATGAGGTGTGAAAAGACCATTTTACCCTTTATGGAGAAAAATCTATTTTATTTCCCCGAACTCGAAATCAAGCGTACTTAGTGGTGTTGGAATTGTATTTTTGAGTGCATTCTAAATATTGAGGTCTTAGTTCTTGGTTATGGGTAAAATTACCATTTTACCCTTTTATTCATAAAAATGGAGAAAAATAAGGATTTTTTATCCGAATTTAGAATTAGTCATGCTTACAATTATTCTGAAGGATTTGTCCAATATGTTTTCAATTATGCATGTCTTATACTTTGATTGTACTTCTATTAGAAGTGAATTTTCAATAACCATAATATTCCAGCCCAGAATTTCTAAAAACTCAAACTTTATTAATTTTCTCAATCAATTTGCAAAAATGGGGTTATTGCACATTCACTCTAGGGCAACCCAATCCAATAGTAGAGAGGAAATGAAGTCTAAGGAAGATCTACATATCCTAAATGGATCCTATCCATTCAAGAAAGGGTAAGCATAATCTAAGGGCCTAGAATGAAGTAAAGGAATGTTAAAAACCTTACCCACCTGTCCCATATTGAAAAGTCAACTCAAAACCATAGGAGAAGGAAGATATCAACCACCAATCTTGATCCAATGGACTACCTCATTCTTAAGGTCTCCACAGAACACACACACATCCACACCTGGATTCCACACCCTCCCCCCACCCCCTCGGCATTTTCTAAATTTCAAAACTCCCTAGGTTTGCTCCACTTCCTTTCCTTCTCTTTCCCTTTCCTTTCTACACCTTCCCTTCCCACTTATTGCCTTTCCTCTTTCTTAATCTTCCTTATTTTTTATTTTTCTTTTCCATCTTTCACTCATAATCATCAAGACCTTATCCCAATTAGGGGTCGGCCACATGAATCTTATTCCTCCATTTCTCTCTATTAAGTACCATGGCTAGATTTAGTCCCAAAGTTTTTAAATATTTTCTCACTACTTCTATCCACATTCTTTTAGGGCTTCCGCTTGCCCTTTTAGAACCTTCTACTTGTATTGCCTCACTCCTTCTAACTAGTGTTGTTTTAGGTATCCTTTGGACATGTCCAAACCATCTAAGTCTAATCTCCCTCATCTATGAACATGATGTTCCTTAACTGCCCAACACTTTGATCCATAGAGCATGGTCAGCCTCATGGCCATCCTATAGAATTTTCTTTTTAGTTTGAGTGGCACCCACCAATCACACAAAACTCTAGATGCACATCTCCATTTGCTGCCACTTGCTTAGATTCTCTAGGTAACCTCCCTCTCAATCTCTCCACTCTCATGAATCATTGATGCTAAGTACCAAAAGTTGTCTTTTAAGGGGACTTCTTGGTTATCAATATTAACCGATGTTCTCCTCCTACTCCTCTTCTTGCTAAAATTGCAATCCATATATTCTATTTTAGTTCGGCTGATTTTAAATCCTGTAAATTCTAATGCTTATCTCTATAACTCTAACTTTGTGTTAACACAATCCCTTATCTCATCAAGTAAGACTATATCATCTGCAAATAACATGCACCATGGAATCTCCTCATGCAAATGTTTTGTTAACTCATCCATAACCAATGTGAAAAGGTATAGGCTTAATGCAGTCATAGGAAAATCACCAGCATCGTCATTAGTGGTCTTAACATTTGTTACAGCTCCTTCATGCATAACTTCAATTATGTCTACATATCACCATAAAACCACTTTCTCTCCCAACATACTCCATATTAACTCTCTAGACACTCTATCATAAACTTTCTCTAAGTCGATAAAGACCATGTGGAGGTCTTTCCTCCTCTCCCTATATTTCTCTATCAATTGTCTTAGTAAGAAAATGGCTTCCATGGTAGACCTCCCAAGCATGAAACCAAATTGGTTTTCTAATACACTTGTTTTATGTTGTAGCCTCTTCTCAATCACTCTTTCAAAAAGTTTTAAAGTGTGGCTCATAAGTTTGATCCTATGATAATTAGTGCAACTCTATATGTCCCCTTTACTCTTATAAATTGGTATAATAGAGCTTTTCCTTTATACATCCGGCATTTTCTTTTATTTTGTAATCTAGTTAAACAACTTGGTCAACCAAACTACTCTAATAGCTCCCATATGACTCCAACCTTCTATTGGTATCCCATTGGGCCCCATGGCCTTTCTTGATTTCATCTTTTTCAAGGCTTCTTTCACTTCAGGTATTCTAATCCTACATTCATATCTATAATGTCCAATGCTATTTAGGTTTATAGTATTTTCATTCCCTATGTTCTCAAAGCTGTTGTCATTTAACAATTTTTGAAAGTAAGCTTCCCACCTTTGTTTCATCTCTTCATCTTTGACTAATACCCTTTGATCATCACTTCTAATGCACCTAATATGATCTAAGTTCTTAGCCTTCTATTCTCTTATTTTTGCAAGTTTAAACACATCTTTCTCACCTTCTCTTGATCCTAATCACCTATAGAGGTCATCATATGTCTTAAGTTTAGCCTCACTTACTATTCTCTTAGCAACCTTTTTACTATTCTTATACTATTCATAGTTTTCATTATTTCTAGTCTTTTTCCTTGCTTTAAAAAATGCTCATTTTTTTTTAATAACTTTTTGCACTATTTCACTCCACCACCATGTTTCCTTTACTAATTGCTTTCACCTTTAGATACTCCTAAAACATCTTTTGCCACTTTCTTAATGGACTCAACCATATTAGTCCACATGGTGTTTACTTTTATTTCATAGTTCCAGTTTCCTTCTACCATCAACTTATTTATGAATGAGGTTATTTTCTCTCCTTTTAAGTTCCACCACTTTGTTTTTCGATACCTATTAAGTTCATTTCCTTTCCATATGTTCACTCCCATATGGAAATCAATCCCCCCCACCTAGCCCTTCATTACTTTTTAACCTATCTTGGATCTCAACCATTCATGCCTCTTGAATCCCACTATAAAAATCTATAAATAGGGTTGTTGGGAATGGATTTTTCATCTTTCAACTTATGTTAGAGTTAAAAGCCAAAGTTATGAGAAACAGAGAGAGGAATATCACCCTCACCTACGTTCCCTTCAATCCACAATGTTCAAACCCTTTGGGGTCTCAACCTATTCCAATTCCTTTCTTGTTTATTTTCTTTTTGCTTCTCTTCTATATCCACTCTCTTACATGCATCATATAGGATTACATGCATGGAAATTCTGGCATTACTCTTATTTTTCAAGCATCTTAATCTTGTTTGTTTATTATTAGAAATTTTTGCATACACTTAGTTCACACACATAGTTCTTACTTTTTTTGTGTGTTCCCAGATTACTCAATTCCATGCATGTTTGAAAATTCATTGCTCTTATTTATCTTTGCATTCCATCTTAGCATTATATTAAATCTAGCCTACATCCAGTCCTTGGTTATCACAAGCATTTCACTAACTTTGCATGCATTCATACCACCTTCTAGATAGTAAATGCATGGAACTTATCAAGATAGGTTTGCACACATGGAAGCTTTGCATGTTTAGTTCTTTCAAGCATCATACACTTCGTCCATAGCCTAGCATGCATTCCTCATTTAGTTTTGTATGCTTAGCACTTTCCATAACTGCATGATAGTTTCTACTTTTAAATAGTTTCTAGTTTTAGTATTGCATGCACAACACTAGTTTGTATGCATTCTACACTTTGCTTCTAGCATAGTAAGCATCATATATCATTGTTCTAGTTTAAAATGTCTTCATCATTTAGTTTTTCCTATTTTAGAACTTTCCTAATTTAGAAGTGTGGTGGTTTCTAATTTTAGAATCTCATGCATAGATCTTGGATTCTTTCTTTTTTTTCTTTTGTTAACTTTCCATCTTTATTTTCATACATCGTAGGACCATTCTAAGAACTAAATGTATGATAGATTCTTAAACTTAGCACTTTCCTATTATAGAAACATGATACTTCCTATTTTTAATCTCATGTTTAGCTTTAGTTAGATATTCTATTTTCATTGCATCCAATCTACAATCACATTAGGAGTTGCATACATGTTAGTTTCTTACATTTTGCATGCATCATTCACTTAGTTTGCACACGTACTCATTGATGTAACTTAATTCTCATCATACACCATTGCACGCACCATACCATTGACACCTGCACCACCACTTCCCCATCTCTATTATTACACATGTGCTTCTTTGCATAGCCTTCACACACATACATTCCTAGGAGATGATAGAAGCCATTTTTAAAAATCAAGAGCCTTTAGCCTTTCGTAAGTTATTTTTCCTAATTAGACCTTTAAGCCTTTATATCAACCCTTTTCCTTTTGATAGAAAATTCACCATTACTATATTTAACCATATAATATATCCAATATCCAGTTGTTTTTAAAATATTTAGAGATAGTTGAAGGTTTACCTTGAGAAAAAGTTTCAAAAGATATACAAGAAATGGCTGAAAAGAAGAAGAATTCAAAAAGGCTATAAATAAAGTCAAGTAGAAAATTGAAAATATGATCAATGATAGCCAATAAAAAGAAAATTGTTCACTCTTATGTGTAGAAAAAAATATGGTGAATACACCATAGGAGGCTTTTACATATTCTTCAAAACAAACTTTATTTACCCTTATATCAATTTGTTTTCTTTTAGAGCCCTATCCTAATCCTATGTTTCATCCAAATAGACGACCTAACTTGATCTTAGGAGTAGTATGGCTTAGATGTGGTTATCAATAAGTAGGGATTTTTGTAGAGTGTAATATGCTTTAATAGTTAATATCCTTTCCATGAGACCATTATCAAATTTTTTCTAAGTTCTCATTCTTTGGTATGAAATACATGAAATAATTTGAGTTTCATGAACATTATTCTACTCACTTATTAAAGAGATATTTAACCATATTTATGTGAGTTCTTTCTATGTGTAAGTTCTATCCTCTAAGATTTGAAGTCAAAACATACCTTTGGCAATGATTTAGGTTATAATTTACTTGGAGACCTATAATTATGTATATATTGGCTATATTCACACACTTACGCTCCAAGGTTTGATGAAATAATGGAATATCTTTAGATAAAGTTCAAATGTTAGGAGTTTAATGGAAGCTGATTAGAAGAAAATTATCTTACATAAAGGACTTTCTTAAAAGTTTTGAAATGTTTATAGGTATCATTTCTGGAAACTCTTATGAGACCACAACTAGTCCACTAGGGGTGACCTAGGGGTTTAAAGGATTTCTATATATGCTAAATTTACCTAAGAAAGTAGTATTTTTATTTTTAAATTTCTTATTTTCTATTTTGTAGTTTTTCTCAAGGACTAGGAAAATGTAGGTTTTAGGGTATTTAATATACTTAGAAAGATTACATGTAATATTCTTATATTTAGCAATTTCTAATCCAAAAATTAATATAAATATCAAAACCCTAACATAATTAGGATTTATTTCACATTTTGGAGGATTGCAATACAATTAAAAAATGCTATATTTAGTGCTTAAAATCCTAAAAAATAGCAAGACCATTATCCGAGCAACATCATGGGCATGTGTACCAAATGTGAAGTTCAAGAATCATAATGTTACGAGGGTAGTTTTATCAAAATCCAACGCACTTAGAAACCTTAAGTGAAAGATAGACCTTATCTATACTAAATGAGTGTTCTTATCAAAAGTTAAGGTGACAAAACCTCCCATGCATGCATGTGAGTAATTCACCACCTTGGGAAGCTTTCAAGGGAAGCTCAAATCAGATACAATGGATACAAATATGTAAGAGCCTTTTCTCACACGAAACAAATTAGAGATAGGGGCTTGAATGAAGATTTATTTCATTCACTCACTCTTACTCAACCAAAACACCAGACTACACTAAGGAGAACTTGATTTTCCCATGTAATGTGGTGCACTCTCCTTAATTCCACATTTTTAAATGAGAAAATTAAAAAGTAAATAAGGAGAAAACAAAGGAGTTGAGGAGAGAGATAATTTTCAAGAAATCTAAGTCAACAATCATCCTTATTTTTAAAATCATTAAAAGGCCATGATCTATCCTTGTTTGTTGATATCCTAAGTAACCAATGAGAACTCACTCAAGCAATCATAGACCATTGAGACACAAGACTATAAGGAAGACTATAACTTCATCCATTTGGTGGAGATTTTTTTGGTGGAAAGCCCACATAAATTTAAGGAAGAAAACATTCTTTTCCAAAGGGAGACATGTACTCCACTTCTTGAAATATATTGGCCAGAGAAAATAAAGGTGGGCTGGGAGAGAGTAAAGGAGAAGACATAGAGTTGATAATAAAATCTTTATGAAATCCAAGCCATTCACTTTAAGGCGTCACAATCCAATGGTGAAGAGAAAAAGTGTTACAAAGAGGACACTTATGAATAAGGAAACTTCAATAGAATCTCATCCATTCAAGATAAAGTGAAACTTGATTTAATGGACAATAATGATGTAGAGGAAAGCTGCAAACCCTATCAACCATATATCTGGTAAGAATTCAAAGTAAAACCATGAGGAAAGATCTCCACCATTCACTTCTATTTTCAACTCCATCCAATGGTCGACATTCCTCTTTCTCTCTCTAAACTTCATAAAACCCTGGCCACCTTCTATCATACTCCCATTCCTTTCCATTTTCCCTCATCCTTCCCTTTATTCTCTCCATCTTCTTTCCCTTATCTCCTTATCTCTATCCCTTTCATCCTTATTATTTTGTTTCTTATCACCACACCTTCCCCTCTCTATCACACTCCCTTCCATGACCAATACCTTTCCATAAAGCTCCACCATGCCTCCTCATCTCAACACTCCACTATTCATTCATATAGTCAAGCGTGATCTCTACGCTTCACTTCTTAGGGCTTCCACTCCAAAAATCTATAAATAGAGGTGAAGGACAATGAGAAATCATCTCTTAGTTTCCTTAGAATCTAAAGGAACAAGGTGGAGAAATAGAGCAAGAGAGGTCACTCTCACCATCTCTCCCATACGTCCACACATCCAAATCCTAAGGAGAAGAGCTAAGGTCTCAAAGGACAATCCCCCATCCCTCCTTCTTCTCGCATCCTCTCTTTCGCTTGCCATCTTTCCATTCCCGCCATCCTCACCATTGCACACATTCAACTTTGCATGCATCCCCTTTCATCTCATTCTCTTACATTTTTTTTTTTTTTTTCATTTATAAGTTGCAAATGTTCATCCTTGCTTCCACTTCGCCCTGTATATACATCCCAACCTTATGATTACACACATCTCCTCTCAGCTACATAGTGCACACCTTGAACATAACACTCTTTTGTAGGCACCCTCCACCTTAGACATGCATGCATCCACCTCCTTCCTTTCTTATACATGCAAACCCCATCATCTAGGCTTCCACCTTCTTGTCCTTGGGATTTTTGGAGCAAACTTCAAAAGAAGAAAGCCTTGTGCCACTTTCTATAGCAACCAAGGATTCTCTCCTTCTTAAAGTATGGTTGAGGTTTCTTTTATGTTAGTAGAATTTTGGGAGACTTCCCTCTTTGCTTGTCAGCCACAAGTCACGTTTCTTTACAAGTAAAAGGAGTTACATTAATGATGTTTGTATGGCTGTAACTTCATTTTAATTTGGGTTGGATCAAAGTGTAAAGTCCCTTGGTAAGTAACATAGTAAAGGAGAACCATACTGGAAGTTCAAGCCTAAGAAAAAGAAGTGTCATGTACAGTTCCTGTTGAGTGGCACAACGAAAGAGACCTATAGCAAACACTCCACAAGAAGTTTTATTTACTTTGTTTCTTGTTTATATATTCAATTCCCTTATAATCAATTTATGTTAATGAAAGTAGTCTTTCATTGAAGTTCTTAGTTAGTTTACTTTCCTTATCTTATTTACATGCTTTAGTTTAAGTTGTTGTATTTCAATGTTTAAACTTATTTGCTTTCCTTAATGATTAGCTGGGTTCAAATAAGTTGACTCATGTTTTAATTGAATTCATTTATTAAAGTGTCCTGTAGCATCAACTTGTATTTGTCAGTCTATTCTACAATAGACTCGTGCAATTGTTGAAGTAATTTAAAACCATATCAAGGACCCATGCCACATCATTTGGTAGATACCACAAGTATCTATAGCTTCTCAATGAAGCAATAGGGACATATGTGTAACAACCCCAAAATTTTACTATTGCATGATCTAAGTATGAGTTTTCTAGGAGAATAACATTCTATGGAATTAGAATTAGGAATTAAAATATAAATAATTAGATTCTACTCAAAAAATGAAATCCAACGACCCAAAGAATGGTGAAAATGGAGTCCGGATCAGGAAGTTATGGGACTTCAAAGTCAGGGTTATTCTAATCATCAATATAAATCCAATGACACTAAGATTGCTAAAATCAAAGGTTGGACAAATACATGGTAATTTTCTTACAAAAGGGTATTTTAGTCATTTTCTTAAAGGGGCCCACGTGTAGAATTTTGAGGTTTGGTAGTAAAGGGGCATCAGAAAACCCATCATGAGTGGAGGTCACACACATGTGATTGAAATGATGATGTTTCATAAGGAAAAAACATCATTAACATAAACTAAATTAAAAAGAAAAAGAAATAATTTTTAATAACAAAAAGGAGGGGCCATATTTGATATTGGCATCCCCCTTTAAGTGACTTCCCAAAAATAGATAGCATGATCTGTTCTCCAACCAAAAAACCTGACAAAACCAAGAAATTTGACGCCGACAGCATCCCCGATTTTGGCATTCCTAGGAAACTCTGTTTCCCTCTTCGGCAAAATACCCTTCTTCTAGTCCACTGGTGATTCCTAGTTCCTTCCATGTGTCTGGTGAATCTAGAAAACCCTAACCTAAAATGGTACTAGAAAACCCATATCCACATTATATCCGGTGAGCCCACATCGAGTTGCCTTTACCCATGGTCAGCAAACCCATATCGCTCTCCCATTTTCCCTACTAGTGTCCCCAAGTGAACCCCATTTTCCAATCATCAGTGTGCCTAGATCCCTACTATTTTCCTCCTTTGTTTCCCATCACTAGAAAACCACAGATCGTTTCCCCTACTGGCATACACTTCTTCCCCATGGCCGCTGAGTTAAACCCACAAACCATATATCACATCTTGATTTTTGGCATTCCCAAGATTCGATCCCCATTATTTTTGACAAGAAACTAGTTTCTAGAACTAGCAATGTGAAACCCTCTTCCCCTTTGTTTTTCTGACAAAAAAGAAATTCCTAACCCAAAATGGTATCGACAAACCTAGATTTTCAACTTCCTTAAGCAATGAAAATTCCCCTGGTTTCTAGTGAACCCAGATGGCTTTTCCCATCTTCTCTAGTGTGTGGCTCCTTTTCTTTCACTAGTGACCTGCAAAAAACCTCTATCCCTAAATTTTTAGCAAACCCTCTTTGGGTTCCCCCTGGTGTGCACAGACCCTCAGAAAACACTTACCCTCTAGTTCCCTCCACTACAGGCGTGCCGACATTTCCAAATGCTTGTCATCATCAGTCCTCCATCTACACAGATCTAACGAGTTGGAGGTGAGTCAACTCGATGGGTCAACTCATCCATGACTCGTTGGGTTGGAACAGAGTTGACTCAATGAACCCTAAAGTAACCTTGAACTTCAAACCTAGAATATGATCAATCCAAGAGAAGTTTTTGAAATCTAAGACTAACCTCATGATCCTTGTGACGTGAGGAACAAAACTCATCTTCCCAAATTTTGATCCAAGAAGATCTGTCCATTGAAATTACTAGACCTTGATTAATGGTCAGATCATCTGATCTATGATGATTTGACTCTGTTTTTCCAATCCACATAGTCTATCATGACCCTTAGGAAGTGTAGATCAAGAATTTTATGAGAGATTTAGGATCAAAAGCTTGATTTGAGAAGTTTCAATAATCTTGATCAATGGTCAAGATCGATCTTACATCCAGCTATGAAAATTGATCAAGTTCTATGATCATGATCAATGTAGCTTATTCAATTAGATCGTTCAGTTAGAAGTTACTAATTAATTATTTGATTTGGTGACTCTAGGTAAAAATGAGGATTTTACCAACATGAATGGATGCTGATCAATGCTACTGGAATTGAAGAACGTGTCACATGAGGTAGGTGAAAATTTAAGACAACATGTCTAAATAATAAGATGAATGTTCTAAAAATGATCTTATTTCTAATTATGGATGTTATGAAACTAAAATGGTATGATTGATATTCAACATGCTTTAAATTGAAATGATGAAAATAATGTTAATTAAAAGAATTGCATGTTATAATTGATGCTTATGACTTGTAAATCATGTATGTGAATTGTGAAATCATGTTTATGGTACATGGGTACCATGTCAGTATTGGTGATGTATGAGTCTAGGTTTATAGAATACATCCTTAGTGGATTATCACCAAATAAGTGAGGATGTTATTCTTATTATGAAATATATGAACAAGCAAATTGCATGCTATTATGATTATTTTACATCTGGGCATGGAGGCTTGAGAGTTCTGTTTTAGACAGGCGTAGGCCTGGGGATGCTATACTAGGAGAGTTATGAGGGTTTGGCGACCCGCACTTCAAAATTTATTATATTATGGACACCAAGCACTATGTGTTGCTAAAAGTCGAGTGGGGCAATTATGGGAAAACTACCACTGTGACAGCCGTGGTCCTCCCATATAGACATGGATATTGTGATTTTCATTGAGGATGCTATAGGTGAATTATTGAACAATTATCTGGCACGCTATACAGATTCTGACTACATACATAGTAGTCCTTATATTTGATGCACTATGGTGCTTATATGATGGCATTATGAGATGCCTTATATGATATGGCATGATGATATGCCTTATATTATTTTTCTAGCAGTAGCTAGAGGATTATGGACCCCGTATAGTGAGGGGCATGAAGATTATATTGACACACCAATAGAGGCTGGATGATTATGAACCCCACATGATGAGGGGTATGATTCTGAAACCCAGTATAATCTGAAAATGTAGATCAAGAGACTTATTGAGTATATTCATAATTTTGTATGTCTTTTAACAATTTCTATACATGTGTACGTATGCTACATGTATATGATTGAGAGCGTAGTTTCATATAAGTTTCATAGGGTATATGAGTGGGTAGAACTATTATGCAACATGTGGCTTATGGAATTGGATTATCTTATTTAAATGATAAAGGATAATTGTAAATACTTTATTTATTAATGGATTATTGATATTTATGAAATATGCTACTATTTTATTATCAATTGATTATTAGATTATAAAACATGTTAATACTTGGTTTAACAATGAAGTAATGAATTATGAAACGTATTATAAATTCAAGTCAATATAATTGTTATGAGAATGAATATTTTGAATAATGCAAATTAATCAATTCATAATTAAATTTAACATGCTTCTTAAACTCTCCTACTAAGTATAGCTTGCTGAGATATTATAAATATTTTACATTTATAATATCTTAGATACAGATAAATAGGAGAAGATGTACACAAGAAGAGGAATTCAGCAACCATACTTTTGTGCTCAAGTATACATTTTATTAAAGCTTTTGTATTGTATAGTTAGTTATTTGAATTATGATATTGGACATTTAATATAATGTTATAGGGGTTGTATAGGTGAACCATCGGATGGGTCCTGTTTTAAGAAATGAATTTTTGTCTTCTAGAAAACTATGTGTGTGTGTGTGTGTGTGTAGTGTGAGCATGAAAGTGACATCCGAGTTTTTGGAAAAATAAATTTCAAAGAAAAATCTTTCATTGTTTCTGTATTTTAAAAGTTAGAGGTGCACCATCTTTTGAAATAAACGCAAAAATTTTCATGAAAAACCCGGGGTGTCACAATATGTTCCTCTCTTATCTAAGGACAAATGCCCCTAGCTTTGAGGTACCACTTAAGCATGCCATGTCATGACCCTTTTTCACATATAAAAGTTGGACAAGTTTTATTTTAAAAGTGGACAAATTTTGGAGATAAAGACTTAGCTGAGACTCTATCATGCACCTAATAATAGGTGACAAAGGATTTTTTAATATCTAGGAAGAAAAATAGCTCTCTAGAAATTATATAAATACTCCTAAAGCTCTTCCTCTTTGCTTCCTGTAAATTGTTCTAAACTAGAAACTATGGACCTCTTGCATGGGATCTAAGCATCAATAGAGAAGCACCATACACTTAGATGAAGTTCTAACCCTATGTAAAATTATTGTTCTTTTCACTGACACCTTTTGCATGCAATACACCCTTACCAGGACTAGCACTGTAACTACAAAGTAATTGTAAGTTTTCATCTAGCTAGAGACTAATATTCCCAATGCTTATATATTCTATCTCAAATCATGTGAGCTTCCTTTTAATCATCCTCGATTCACTCACCCTTACCCTTACCTCATTCAAAACCTTTATATGCGTGCATAATTGCAAGTCATGTAAAAGGAGGAAGAATGAGAAACCAGCCTTAGAACTCTAAGGCTTACAAAGCATAATGTATGAAACCTTTGATAATGAGCGGTAGTAACTATCCATGGAGTACATATAGTTTCCTCACTAATTTTGTTTACTTCCCTATTGTCATCTTTGTAAGAAAAGTGCAAGTGCACATCCTACTTTCCATTTAATAAGGTCATTGTACCAGTTAATTTCACCCTAAAGCACTAGTTTTTATGGTCCCTTCTTAAAACTTTGTCTACATAACCATCGCCTAGGAGATTCTATGAGAAATTGGAAACATCAAAGTGAGCTATGACTTATAAAGAGTAAGATGAGGAGGTAATAGTCAAAAGGTGTTTCTAACCATGAGTTCCCATATGACATAAACACTCTTGGGCGGGACATGCCATTGGACTTGTAGGGACTACTTTGTGGGGTGAGTGGATCAAACTATTGCAATTCCTTTCCACCTAATAACTAAGGCAAAAAACCATAATCCCTGGAGGGTGTGGAGACTAGTAATTTCTCTCTCTCTCTCATCATTTTTTCTTTTCATTATGTCGAGCCTCACTAAGGACTCAAGGCCTTGTTCTTGTTGGTCCACTAAGGCCCAATAATTTTATTTAAATTTTAACATCTACATCATGTTTTTTGAGAAAGTGATTAGTCAACTCTTCCCATTAACTTAACCCTGCATGTTTATTAATTGCTTTGACCCACTTTGAATCATATGCATGACACCTAAATTCTAACTATTTGTATTTCTCTTTTGAGGCTTGGTTAAGGACCCAAGGCCTTATGGCTTGAAAAATCACTATGCTTCATGTTTATTTTAGTCAAAGCACCTAACTAAGGACACCACCTTCTTAAAAAGTTAACCAATCAAGAACAACATCAAAGAGTGTGGGGCCACAAATACGAGGTACTAGTGTTGCTTTAGTATTGCTTGTAAGTGCATGAATCAAAGTAGTATTGCATGTGAGAGGGGTTGAACCCACAATGAATCTCACAAATTTGTATGCTGGATGGATCTTATTTAAAGTGCTTAACTTCAGCTAAAGAGAGATTGAATTTATTTGAATTTAAACTAGGAAAGTAAATGCAAGAAAATAGAAAATACAATTAAAGGAAACTTACTAAAATTAAAACTAAGTAATGGAAATAGAAAATTACCTAACTAACATGAAATTAGAAAAATAAACTAATTCAAAACTAGAATAAATTAAACTAAGTAACTTAACTTAAGGAAACTTTCCTAATCTAACACTTTCCTAAATAAGAAACTTTCTAAAAATAGAACTTTTTAGAACTTAAAAAGAAAATTTTATAAACCTAAAACAATATGGAAACAACTAAATCACAACCACTAAAACAAGATTAAGCAACCATGTTAGCAAAAAATCTAAGAGAAAATTAACCTAGTACTTTGCGCATGATCCATGGATTGTACGCATGGTTCATAGGTTTGAAATTGGCCAGATTTGATTCTTTAAATGCAAACTAACATGAACCTAAGCTATGAATTCAATAAAACAACCTAAAAGTATAAATGGACTCCTAAGAATTCAAGCAATTAAATTTGGTCGCTGGAAACAAAGCATAAAATTTGAAAGGAAAAAATTTCTAGATTTTGAGCACTTAGAACTTCAAATCAAGTCAAGCATATAAAGTAACTAAAATAATAAATTTTGTTCCAAAAAAAAATCCAGATCTAAAGTAGTTTGATAATACAAATATTCCATAACAAGAATCCTTAAATAGTTTCATTGAATCGATGCTAAAATACATCAAGAATTGTGTGCATATTACATACAATTGAATTTGGAAATTGCATACTGTTCAAAGCTCTTAAAGTTGATCTAAACTACAACAAAAACTCAATCTAAAGTATAGTGACATGAGAAGAAAATCCATAAAGGCATTCAAGAGGGAATTGGATGGGATGATGAACTAACTATGAAAAAAACACCTAAAACTAAATGGAATTGAAGGAGAAAAACATGAAATTCCTAAAGGGGAAAGCAATGTTATAAGCTATTTCTTCTCTTGGCTATCACTATCTAGAGAAAAACTAACTTGAATCTTAACTAAATGAATAAGAAAAATTAATGAAACTGAAGTAAAGAAAAGAGGAAAAGCTAAGTTGAAAGATGAGTGTAGAATTAAAAGCAAAACAATGGGACACTAAGGCAATGAAACTAAAACAATAAAAGTAAACTACTACCCTAAATTGGAGAGTAAATAACCAAAGAAATAATTAGAAATCCAAAGTGAGAATAGCACCAAAGAAGCCCATGGTGAACCATGGGGGATTTATAGATGGCTAGGTTTCTAACTTAGGAAAGGCTTAATCAAAGAGGAAAGGAGATCTAGATCTAGAGTTTCAATGAGAAATGTTAGTTGGAAGATGATGTAAGAAAGTGAGGTGAGATTATGCAGGGTTAGCTGGTTGTTAATTTAGGAAAGGGGGACATCTTTTTCCTAGTAAGGTGGGTGGAAATCCACCCTCTTATTTGGATGGTGATTTGATGGTAGAAAGGAGCGATCTCTTGTGATGGGGAAACGTAGGAAAAATGGAAAGAGATCTTGGATTTTGAAGAAACATAAGGATTTTCTAATTAGGAAACCACTTGAATTAATAATTCAAACAAGGGGGGAGGCATCACCTTCTATGAAGGTGGCTCCCTCTCTAAGACAAAATCATGGAACCCTAGCTTATTAGGAAAGTGGGGTTTTCTCTCTTGATGGGTCCCTCAATGCATGATCATCTTATCTTTTAGAATTATTTCTCAAAATCCCTTAAAAATAACACTTTATATCATAAGATAGTTGCTTGAATTTGTGCTGCAATCATTTGGCTTCATGTGGCAATTATCCATAACTTGATGGCTCACTTTGATGGCTCATTCATTGGTGGCTTAAGTGGTTTCAATGCTTGACTTCAAGATTTGAGTGCCTTGGCTTCCTTAAGTTTCCTAGTTGTACCATAAACCTCATGCAGGGCTCCAACTCTCATGCAAATTTGTTGAAAATGTATGGCTTTTTGCATGGATCGATTTAATGACCTTAGATTTTTTCCAATTTCTTCTAGGGCTTAGGCCCCCACACCCACACAAAGGGTGAACCACCCCAGCTCCCTTGTGAGCTAACCGCGTAGCTCAACCCACTAAAAACTTAGCGAAGCACAATATAGGTCGTTGGATCATCTTCTCTCTTCCTATAAAAGAGCTAAAACTTTAATTAAATCTTAGAAAATTATGATGATTCACATACTTACTTTGGATTTGCTTCTAGACCTGTAAAATATCAAACTTTTGAATCATAAAGTCAAGAAGGCATGTGTTACAAATTTATGGGGAAATCCTAAAAATAATACTATAATTTATAGCACATTGGCTACTAATTGGGTACTTATGGTATAAAATTGAACACTTATCAAAACTCCCAACCTGGATTTTGCTACACACAAAAGATCATCAGGACACAAATGGTTTCCATTTTTGTAGGTACTTATAATTACATTTAGCATATGCAACAAGCCCTTAAGTGCTTAGTAAACGAGTTAAGCCTTATGAGGATTTATAGTGAATATACCCATAAAAATCTCAAAATTTTTATCAATGTCCGTTATTCATCTGAGAAAATTTTCTCCTATTTAGATCATATTAAATACCTAACTTTAGCCTACTAATAAATATGGGGAAAGAAAGGTTAAAAATAACCTAATTACTATCTAAATGTATGCTTTGACTTCAATTCTCATGAAATATACTTATCACTCAAAAAGAAGTTACTCAAAAAGGTATACATCTCTCATTAATATGTGAGTAGAATATTTTTTATTAAGTAAAAAATCTCATATATTTAATATAAAAAAATGATAAGTCAGAAAGACTGGAAATGGTCTCATGAAAGGATATAAACTACTAAGAATGCTACACTCTAGTAAATTTCCTATTCATTCATAACTATATCCAAGCCATATTTCTCTTAGGATCAAGTTAGGACTTCTACTAGAATGAAACATAGGCTTAGGCAAGGGTTAGTAAAAGAATGGGTATACAGATAAGCAAAGGTTATCTAAAAAATATGTAAAGGGATAAACAAAGGTTATCTAAAAAATATGCAAAGGTCTGCTATTAGTATATTGACAACTTTTCCATTTTTCCTCATAAGACCGAACATTCTTCTTTTCATTGGCTATATTTTTCTTTTCTTTTCTTTTCTTTTCTTTTACTTGACTTTATCTATAGCATTTTTGAAATTTTAATTCTTGTTAACCTTTTTTTATATTCACCTATTGCATTATATTATTCATACTTTTCCCAAGATGTTCTTCAATCTTCTCTACATATTTCTAAAATTAATTAGGCAACAAATATATTTGTAAGGGTTCACTATAAGTAAAGGTTAGTTGGCTAATAAAGAAAAGGGCAATTTTTTAAAGGCTCTAGGGTTGAAATATCAAAAAATAACCTAAGAAAAGTCAAAGGCTCTAAGTTTTTCAAAGATGGCCTCCATCATTTCCCAAGTTTTATATGACTTAAAAATGATCATAAACTTAAGAGATATATGGTATAGTATTTTTTTATTTCTCAATAGTTGATAAAGATGAAGAATAATGAGACCAACTAAGAAATAAATTTATGTATAACCCCTAGAAAAGGGAGAATGGCTCTAAAATTGCTTGGGTTATTAGTTTCCATAGATCTTCTTTAGGATCTATAAGTTATAGTTTCTCTTCTACTTAAACTATATATATATAGCTATTTTGTGCAATTAAGATTCCAATTTTAATTTTTCATGAAATACTTTAGAAAAGGAATAAAAAGTGAACTAATTGTATGCAACTCTATTAATAAGTTGAAGTTCAAAAGATAGTTGAATGTTAAGAAATTTTAAATTTTCATCTTTATAAAGGAACTTATGAAAAAGAATTAATTATAAACAATGCAAGAAAAAACTTAGAAATCTTATGCATATCTACACCCCCAACTAAACTAAACATTATCCTCAATGTTTTAAAATATAGGAGACCTATATGATGAATGGGTACTACAAAACACTAAATTTTCCCTAGTGAGCACTAAGTTTTACATCTTTTGCCAAACATATCCTATAAGTAATCTACCCTAGTTCTAGTCCTAACTAGTTAACCAATTTTCCCCTAACTTTAACAATGAAATGGGAAAATATTTCACTCCACTTTAGAATGTCACAGTAGTCTATATACATTCTCCACCTTGAAGTTTCTAGTGGTGGTAACAATATAGCACAATATACCACCATGCTTTGCAATTCATTAGGACCACATTGATGATCCACCATTTTTAGTATTTTACATTAGTCAATATAACTCCACCTTGAATTTTGAGGCAATGGTAACATGGCGGCACAAAAGACCACTGTGAATTTTATTAGACCATATAGAATTAAATGGTCCCCTTTTTCACTAAATTGAGGGATAATGGGGCCTATAATAATTAATACATTTTTTTCCTCCTTCCCCCTCCATTTTCCTGAAACTAGGTTATAAGCTAACTTTGCACTTCCCTAAAAGATTGTTCTTGTTTTTCTATGCGCAGATTAATGGCGGGGCTTAAACCCTAAATGTTTTCTGATTGTACCCTAGAGTTGTATGATGTAGGGTCAGTACATCAATGAACTCTTCTTCTTCCTGTTCTTCAGATGTAGGTAAGGTTTCAGGTGGACCTACTTTACTATCTAGTGTTTGACCAAATAAAGTCTATAGGTTTTAATTGGGTATGTCTTCTACACTACAAGGCTCAATTTGTATTTCAGGTGCTATAAGGGGTTTCACTTGATCTTGCCATTGAGAAGTGTCCACTAATGGCTCAGTGTCTAAATATGTATTGTCTTCATCAATGGATGTCTCTTCATCATAATCATAAAGAGTAGCAGTATAAGACTCTAGTGGATATGAGCTGGAGGATTGCAAGGATGGTTGAAAATCTTATAACTCAGAAGGAACATATGGTATTTCTATCCTTGTAAGTCTTTCAAGGGTTTGCTCACTCTTCTCCTTATTTGTGTCATTTCCTCAATTCATTGTATAATGTCATCATGCATTTGATCCATTTTAAATGATATTAGCTCTGTTTTTCTATCATTTTGGTCTTTGTTAATGATCATTCCGACTCATATGGCTCATATTGTTGTGGCATTGAGGTGCTAGGAAAAGATTGATTAGGTTGGAACCATGATGGTTGCCCTTGATATTCATGAAAATCATGGTAAGGTTGAGCAAATATGTCTTAGTATCTTGCCTAAAAGAACCTATATATTAGACTTTTTGTCCTCTCTATTGTAGCGGCCATTCTATTACATGTATCAAATAGACTAGGAGTCTCTCTTGTCTCTATCTCATACATATCCTCATAATGTAATAGCTTAGGAGTGAAATAGTATGACATTAGTGGTAGACTATCCCTTTCTTGATAGACCATTGCACTTAGCTTTACAAACAACAAACTAAATTGTTATATACAAGGACTGAGTACTCTTTTTTATGTAAATTTAATGAAAGACCCTATCTAAATGATGTATCTTAACTAAATGTGACTCCTAAATCTAAATGATGTACAATCAATCCCTAATAGTCCACAACAAGCTGAATTATTAATATTTGATAATGTGTAGGGTGGTAGCTTTTAGACCTAAATCTAGACAGCTCCTCCTTTGGTCCAGGATTGATCATTGCTTACCAATTAGATCCTACTCAAAGTGGTTAATACAATTCTCATTGAAGGAGGTATTTGACCTCAACAACCATCAACGAAAGGCATGAAAAAATTATTTGAATTTTGGATACCCACCATAACCACAATGCTCAGAAGGCATTGGAGTGACAATACATTTTCTCTGTAAAAAAGGGTCCTACAAGCTCAATACCCTAAGTCTCTTACTACTTAATTTTAAATTAAGATTAACAGTTGGGATCGCATGCATACAAGGAATTGATTTGATTTACTAGGTTGGTCAAGGATCTCGTGATGAAATCTAGTCCTTATCTTATGAGGGTTCCTATAGTGCCCTTAGTATCATTATGTTCAATCTAGCATAAGGCAATAAATGTGCAATGCAAGTATAAGTAAGCAAATTAATGCAAGCTATATGCTATCCAACCAAGGGTTAGATAGCTGCAATCTAATGTAAAAACCATAAATAAAATCCAACAAATAAGATGTATGATCCTAAACTATATGAATTACACTACCAAAAAATATGCAAATTAGACTAAATGCAACTAGACTAGAAAAGTAAAATAAAGTGACGGAAACTTACAGTAAGGTTTCTGATGAAAATCAAGTGTAGGCCACCATATCTCACACTTTTCCTGTATTAATACAACCCATTTAAAATGAAATAAAGAAATTCAAATTATAATAGGGCCTCACTACAAGTTCACTTAAAAAGGAAAGCCCTAATCTTGGAAAGCAATAAAATTTGATGAAGCCTTAGCCCACAGGATCGCTGTCAAACCTTTGTAGAATTTCCTTCACACAAAACTAGTAAGATAGATCAATTTATGAGGAATTAGCAAGTCATACAAATGCAATGCAGAAATCCTAATCTAATGCAACCCAAGACTACTACTAATTATAAATAATTTAAATAAAGATCCAACTACAAATCCGTTGCGATTCCCTAACAATGGTGCCAAAAACTTAGTATAGCTTTAATATTACTCCAAGTGCATGAATCAAAGTAGTATTGCATGTGAGGGAGGTGGAACCCATGAGGAATCTCACAAATTTGTATGTTGGATGGATCTTATTTAACATGCTCAACTTCCGCCAAATAGAGAGATTGAATTGATTTGAATTTAAACTAGGAAACTAAACACATAAAATTATAAACTGCAATTAAAGAAAACTTCCTAAAATTAAAACTAATAATGAATTTAGAAACTTACCTAACTAAGATGTAATTAACAGAAGAAACTAATGCAAAACTAGAACTAATTAAACAAAGCAACTTAAGTAAACAACTAAAAAGGAAACTTTCCTACTCTAACACTTTCCTAAACAAGTAACTTTCTAAAAATAAAACTTTTTAAAACTTGAAAAGAAAGCTTTCTAAACCTAAAATAAGATACAAGCAACTAAATTACAACTACTAAAACAAGATTAAGCAACTAAATTAACCAAAAATCAAGGAGGAAATTAATTTGGTAACATGAGCATGGTTCATAGATTCAAAGATGGCCAAATTTGATACTTTAAATGCAAACTAACATTAACATAAGCTATAAATTCAATAAAAAAACCTAAAAATCTAAATGGGTTCCTTAAGATTTAGGCAATTAATATGTTTTGATGATTGGAAACAATGCATAAAGATTGAAAGGAAATTTTTTTCATATCTTAAGCACTTAGAACTTCAAACCAAATCAAGCATATAAAGTAACTAAAACAATAAATTTTATACAAGATAACAAATCAAATTTAAAGTATTTTGATAATAGAAACATTTTATAACAAGAATCCTCAAAGAATTTCATTGAATCAATGCCAAAATACACCATGAGTTGTGCACATATTACATGTAATTGAATCTAGAAATTGCACACTATTCAAAGCTCTAAAACTAGATCTAAACTACAATAAAAAGTCAATCTAAAGTATAATGAAATGCAAACAAAACCTAAAATGGAATTCGAGAGGAAAGATGGATGGAATGATGAACTAACTATGAAATAAATGCCTAAAACTAAGTGGTATTGAAGGAGAAAAACATGAAATTCTTAAGGGGAAAAGCAATGTTTTAAGCTATTTCTTCTCTTGGCTGTCACTGCCTAGTGAAGAACTAATTGGAATATTGAGTGACTGAATAAGAAAAACTAATTAAAGTAGAGCAAAGAAAAGAGAAAAGGCTAAGTGAAAAGATGAGTGTATAACTAGAAAGCAAAACAATAGGAAACTAAGGCAATGAAATTGATTCAATAAAAGAAAACTACTAACTTAGATTGGAGAGCAAATAACCAAAGAAATAACTGAAACCCAAAGGGAGAATAGCACCAAAGAAAACCAAAATCTAGCTCCAATGATCACCAATCAAAGAGTGCAATGTTTAAGGTTATCTCACCCAACCTCTACTTGATATAAAATGTGGGAACCATGGGAGATTTATAGATGGCTAGGTTTCTAACTTAGAAATGGATATCTAGATCTAAGGTTTTGATTGAGGAATGTTAGGTGGAAAATAAAGTAGGCGAGATGATGTAAGAAAAAGTGGTAAGAGGGTGCATGAATGGCTAGTTGCTAATTTAGGAAAAGAAGGGGGGGTGTCCTTCTTCCTAGGAAGGTGAGCGGAATTCCACCCTCCTTATTTGGATGGTTATTTGAATGGTAGAAAGGAGAGATCTATGGTGATGGATAAAGGTAGGGAAAATGGAAAGGGATATAGGATTTTGAGATGTGTTGACTAAAGATATTTAGGGGTTTCCAAATTAGGAAACAACTTTAATTAAGCATTCAAACATGGGGGGATACGTCACCTTCTAAGAAGGTGGCTCCCTCTCTAAGATAAAATCGTGGAACCGTAGGTTTATATGATGAAAAAGGTTAGGAAATGGATTAAGAAAATGATGTTTCTCTCTTGATGGGTCATTCAATGCATGATCATCTTACTTTTTACAATTATCTCTCAAAATCCCTTAAAAATCACACTTTAATCATAAGATAGTTGCTTGAATTGGTGCTCCAATCATGTTGCAACTATCCATAGCTTGATGGCTCATTCCTTGAGGGCTTAAGTGGCTTCAAGACTTGAGTAGCTTGGCTTCCTTAGGTTTCCTAGTTGACTAGAAAATCTCATGTATGACTCCAATTCTCTTGCAAAGTTGATGAAAATGTATGGCTTTTTGCACGGATCATTTTAATCACCTTTGATTTCATCCAATTACTTGCAGGGGCTCCTCCCTAGCACCCACAACAGGGTACCCCCTGCACCCTCAACATCCTAACTGTGTAGCTTGACTAGTGAAAAACTCTCTGAAGTGCAATATAGGTCGTTGGATCATCTTCTTTCTTCCTAAAAGAGAGTAAAAACTATAATTAAATCCTAAAAAATTATGACAATTCACATACTTACTATGGATTTGCTTTTGGACATACAAAATATCAAACTTTTCAATCACTAGGTTAGAAATGCATGTGTTATAAATTTCTCAAAAACCCTAAAAATAACACTATAATTTATAACATATGAGCTACTAATTAGGTACATTTTATACAAATTTGGATACTTATCAAGTACTGCCATACCGCTATCAACTAGGAATAGTTAAATAAGGCTTAAAATTAATAGGAATCATGTGACCCTAGCCTAGTACATGATCTAGGCTAAATACATGGGTGATGAATCCAAAATCCCCTCTTTTATCCTTAGTGGATAACAAAATGCAGGTAAAAAGAAAGCGAGCGAGACATGTAAAGCCACAGACTGATAGACGTAACATGTAAGCTATAGACTAAAACTATTACAGATGTTAACAACATGAGAGACAATTGAAATAATTGAACAAATTCGTGGTTTCTTGAGATGTTAAAATGTTGGGGGTTAAGTTGAAAACAATGACAAAGTGCATGGCTTTTCAGTAATATTTTAACAAAGAAAGAGAAATGCTAAGGAAAAACACGTGTTTTCCCAAAGGTAATAAAGGTCCACATATGTCATGTGGGACATGATTGAATTTATTAATCTAGTACATGATTACAAGCCCATCTTATTGATGTTAATTTTGCCTTCACGAGAGATTTGTAAACTCTTGATCTAAAACCCCACGTCTAATATTGTCTAGGAAAAGCAAACCATTAACTTTTATTGGACTATGGCTTGCAAATGAAACATTTGACTGGCATGGGATCAAAGACATATGGGTTCACTACTAATATGTATAACGTCAGAGGTGTAGATCCATGGATTGATAGGTAGACTTTCCAAGAAAGCACAAAGATAGCCTTTCTCCCCTAGATTAAAGAGATGCTTGTTGTAGTGGGACTCTTGAATGAAGAATTATGTTAATGTTTACCTAAAGTAAAGGTAGTTAAGGTAGAAATATTACTAATTAGACACATACAGAAAGAGAGACAAGTATAAGGGTAGTTGATTACCTAAATCTGAGCAATTAAAATAGAGAAGAAGAAAAGAAGGTTATAGAAGAATAAAAATATTTTAAAATTTTATAAAAGATAAAAAGAATAAATGCAAAATTGCGTCATGGCAAGATAATAGAGAGTACGATATTTGGCCCTTTTTCATTTGTATACAATAGATTACTCACTAAATGGAAGAGAAAATAGAGATGCCTTTGGTTAAGAATTGCGTTCTTCTCGAATTGACCTAAAAAGAGGTAGATTCTATTAATTGAACAATTTTCATCTAGGATCACATCTTAAAACATCTGATCTTTTGTGTAAATCCATGCATTGGCCAAGCAACCATAGAATTCAGAGCCTAAGATTTTCACCTCCAAACATGGTTTCCAATGTGATTTGAAAGTCCGATGAAGAGATTAACCTTTCAAAAAAGTAAAAAATTTATCAAAGTTATCAAGCTTAATCATTTAAAGAGAAAAGTATAAAGACAAAAGCCAGGTGTTCAACATTCGACGGGTCCATAACAGGATTTTTGTACTCGAGTTTTAGTACAAAAGAAAAAGATGTGCAGGGCTAATGGGTGTTTCATCAATTGACCCTCAAGTATAGAAAAGCATTATCTATGCATGTATTCATGAGATAGAGAGATTTCATTATTTTGATTATCTAGAGCTATTTTATTTTTTCCTTAGTGGTATATGCAAAGCTTGTTTTCCTGAGAATTTTTCTGTTTCCAAAATGGATGCTAAAACAGTTCTCTTTCGGTTTCATCTTCTATTTCCACTTATGTCTGCAACAGCTACAATCATGCAAAAGATATTTCGGGCAAATCCTATCTACGAAAAGGTCTAGAAGATCTTATAGTCTCCACCAACTATCAATTACTCTCTCTCTCTCTCTCTATCTCTCTCTCTCTACGTTCACATATCACACTTGAAATATTCAAAGCCTTATAATCATTATATTTAAGTCAAATGCGTAATTGGTCTGAGACAACTTGGCAACTCACAATTGCTTAATTGGTAGCAGGTTGGAGACACAACTTTCCCCTTTGGCCCGATTAGATATAAGAGGTACATGGGCAAGAGTGTACAAGTGATTTGCTCTGCAGTTCTTTGCTTGTACTAAACAAAAGGTATTAGAGAAGATTATCAATTTGACATTCAACTTTATGTCACGACCCCGTCTAAAGTTGGGTACCAGCTGATACTAAAAGTGTTTTAGGAGGTCGTAATTTATGCTTAATCAAACCTGGAAAGACCTAGTTTGTCCTAATCTGTCTCCAACACAGCATCCAGAACAAAAGCAAATCTCTCCTTTCTATCTCGGCTCTAGATCACGCATTTATTTCCCCATTGTCAACTTCGTAAAAAAAAGAAAAGAAAAAAAGAAACAACAAGTGCTAGATTAAAGCCTTCTGATTGTTAGTGCGCAAGGCCCACAACATTGATGTCGTCGCCGCATGACAATTCATCCATTCAAATCTGTATAAAGCATCCATCCATTCAAATCTGTATAAAGCATCCATCCATACACGTACATATGAATATACCTACTCATTGGCGATGTCGGCGTAATTCAAGATCAGTTTCACAAATTATGGGCAAGGGAGAATCATTGGAGCAAATTTGATGTAACACAAGATAAAAAAAGCTAACGGACTTGTTGTCAGGCTCTTTGCTAACATGCGTACACCTGCTGCAATGTAGACACGATCAAATTTGTCAACCTAACTGCTGACCGGAGGTCCTTCTCATTGCCCCTTGACAGAATTATAGTACCCCTGATCCAGGAAACCCATTTGAGGGGTTCCGATAGGGCTCACAACCTGATAAACTGTTGTTTTTTTCTATGGGTTAAACTGTCAATTTTTGTTGGATTATATTTAGTGAGAGACCCGTCCAGCATGGCACTGCAATTGAAAGATGTTGTTCGTACGATTTTTGATGGTTCTCATCTTCAATGGCCTAGACGACATGCACATTTTCCCATTTAAATCGTAAAGCTGAGCTGTCACCCCATATTGTCCGCCTCCAAAAGTACTCTAAGCTACCGATAATCCTGCCGTATTTGTATCTAATTGAGCAGATTTTCGGTGCATTTCAGATACCATCGTGGATGAGCATGACATTCTTTTGCATGACTAAAAATTTTAAATCCAAATCTTGACATCGCCATTATTAAAAACATAAGCCAAACAAAAATCCAAAAGGGGTTCTTAATCATGGTAGACTTGGCTCTTCTATCTAATATAGCAGGTCCCTAGTGGTAGACTGGTTATCTACCTTAGAATATGCCTTCTACCAGAGTCCAAAACACATTACCATCGAAAACACAGAAGAAATAAAAGAAAAGAGGAAAAACTTCCAATCTATACTCCCAAAGAAGGCAAATAAATACTTTAAAAGTGACGTAAAATGAAACTGAAACAATGTACCAGCCACAAAACCCACCTATTCTCTTCATCTCCCTTCCAAGCTACAAGTCTATATTTCACATGGACCAGTCTTAAGAAAGACAAAATAAAACAAAAGTGAAAACCATGTATCAGTGGGTGCCACTAACAATCGGTGATCCTCTCTTGATACTTTCCATATGGGTAGTTTCATAAACAGGTAGACCAGTTGAATAAACACCCAAATCATAGTTCTGTAGCTCAAACAGATCAGAACTTGAATCACTCTCTGCACCATCTTCATCCTTTTCAAGTCTCATGAAATTCTTGTCTTCTGATGCGAATTTATCAACTAGAGGCCTTTCTTTCTGCACAAAATCTTTGCTGCACCTTCTTTCTTTGTCCATAATCCCATTTTTCTCTAAGAGCACATTTCTAATCTTGTTTTTCTCCACAAAACCATCATTAAACCTAAATTTATCCTCCAACCAAGAAAAATTCATCTGTTTTTTCTCATTCAGAACCTCATATTGTGGGTGTAAAGTCACTGGTCTTGCCTGTCCATTGCATTTTGATAATGGCACACTTGACTTTTTATCTGAATAACTAATGAGATCCTTGTATACCTTTGAAGGAGTGTGAGAGTAAGGAGGTGTTCTAAAACCGGACCGTGAAGACGAATACACCGACTTTGATTCGGTCCTTCCAATGCCTTGAAAATGGCTGATGCTGCTTCTCCTCTTCCTCCTACCACCGGGACTGTCTTCTTCATCTTTCATTGACTGAGTGCTGGACTTTGACTTCTTCTTTGATCCTGTTTGACTGAAAAGTGAGTTCAAGAAGCTAGCTAATCTCCCACCTGGTGAGCTTGGTTGCTTGCTTTTCTTCTCTTTAATATGTTGAAACTTCTCAACCCTATGAGAACTAGAAGGAATTGGGTGTCTCATAGGCATATCAACACTCTTCCTTCCTCCTACCCAAGTGGGTCTCTCTTCTTTCATCGTCTTCTGCGAACCACCGGTAAAACCGGCAGCTTCAGCTAAACCAGAAAAATAACGAGCGGCTTCAAAGACATCGAGCTCGCCAGAGTCATTTCTCCGGTGGGTCGTAGCCTTCCAAAACCTATCAGAGTCTGCAATTTCCATGGTGGACATAATTGAGAGAGCTGATGAAGAAGTGAATTAAGATGTTACTTGGGTGTGTTGCTACTTATGTCAATAGAGATTATATTGACGAGAACTATTGGAATGATTGATGATAGTGGGGGGCACTTTATATAATCCATTGCACCACTGTTATAATATAGATATGTGGAAGTGTTTTGCTTTTATTTTTTTATGACGTCCCACTTACTGTTGTTTTCTTTCTCATAGTAAAGGTGGAACAGGAAGCAAGCTGTTATCCTTTCACTTTCAAGACATGGCTTGGGGCCTGCTGGTGGGGAAGGTGAGAAGCTTTGTTTCCTTGGATTCTCGGCTTAGGTGAGAAATCACGTTTGGCTTGAAAAGTGCAGGTTGTAGGTGTGCATCGAATACGCTCCATATACTATAATTTTTGAAGATTGTCTTTGGCTCTAGTCTAGGGGGTCTTGGGCATTGTACGTAACTTTTACTTATGGAGTTGTCAGCTTGAAAGAGAAATCCATTCACATGTGGGGTGGGTCACCATTCATCAATCATTTTGTTTGTGCCTTGTTCGGCCATTTAGTTAGTGCACCCGTCATGTTTGCATGCCTGCTGAAGTGTACATTTGTGTGACTGAGAGAGAGGGAGAGATTTATTGAAACTCTTACATGGTCGTGGCCCAACAAAAAGTTCAAGCTTTTTATACAGCAGCTATATAGAAGTCGATTTGGATCTAGCTTTTTGTGATTTAACCATTCATCTCCTGAGACCATTTTAAGATAGGCCAAGGACACCAAACACTATCTTTTAGATTATCCTAGCCTTGTCTCTGTCATCCAAAGATGACCGCAATATTTTAAAATCAAGGATATAAAAAAAATCCTAAACAGCGAGAGGGGTAGGACTGCATTGATGCATGAGATTTCTGATCCATATGTATTCCTATCTTAAGATCGGGCCTAATAGTTGAATGGTTTCTATCACTAGGTTTTTCTTGTAGTCCTAGATGTCAGTGTCAGAAGGAAACCCCTGTACTTTTTTGTAGTATCGAATAAAACTTCCTTTTATGCACGCATAAAAAATATGTATGTCCGATCCAATGATGAACATTGATCTATGTTGGTGAATCCCAATATGATCTACCAAGACAAAACACTTAGTTGCCAGGCTTAGATCTTCAGTTTATAGGTTTTCTTTCAATCAAATGATTCAACTGCTCGACAAGGTTATAAGCTTTGTCTTTCTAGCCTAGTAGACGCAGGTGTTTCTTGCATGCATGCATGGCAAGCATAGTATAAAATCTTGAAAACTCTACTTGACTTAAAAGTCAAGCTAGTTGAGTTAACTCAAAGCAACTTGTGGGTGAGTTGAAAGTATTTCAGTAGGAATTTTAATAAAAATTAATTGCTTTATATTCACATTAAATATTTTATGGGCAGTTTTTTCGAATTGTCAATATAATGTAATGGTATAAATAGATTGTTTGATTTTTTTCACTCATTAATTCACTCATCATTAAGATGAGATATGCCTATTATCTCTATGTCATACTAAGATTAATCCAGGAAATTCCAAAATGATAGAAATTTTCTTTTCTTATTGATTCAAAATGTAACTTGTAAGCCTGAGAAGGGATCAACAAGTAATCGAAAAGATTCTTTTTTTCCCTTGAAAATTTGGTTTTGGTTATGAGTCGAATTCCTTCATCACATGATCTTGCACATGTATATAGTAGGCAAGTTGGTTAGATTATGTTACTATTATTTGAGAGGTAAGAAAATGGCAGCCTGGTGCACGAAGCTCTAGTGCATATGGGATTTATGGAAGGGGCAGACTACAAAGGGTCTATAGCATGCAACCTTAACTTGTATTTTTGCTAGAGGTTATTTCCACACCTCGAACTCATGACTTCCAAGTCACATGGTAACAACTCAATCATTGATCTAGGGTTCCCCTTCTTATTGAGAGGTCTTGTGTTCAAATCTTGGGCCACAAGTCAAGTATACTTAAGAGAATTTAAACTATGATGAAAATTTATAATTTTTAAATGCCAAAACCATCCAACTTAAATTTTTTTTACTAAGCAACAAGTTAACTAATCCGAACCAACTCGAGAGTTCTAGAACTACATTGGTGAATTACAAATTTTCAAATACTAAAGTTATCCAATTTGCACCTTTTTTGAACTACTAGATATCCAAAATAGAGAAATCAGATGAACAAATACAATCATTCAAAGGTCAATTCCTTCATGCAAAAGTAGAGTGCAGAATAACTTGTAAATGCTGTAAATGACTAAAACTCATAATGATTAAAACTTGTTTTGATCTAAGAAATCAAATTAGGCAAGTGGATGAAGGATCCACTACTTGGCCGCATTTGAATGTCAAGTTTTGCTAATTACTGTTCATTGTTATCATGGTCACAAAACTAGTGGAATAATTGCATCTTTTTCAATAGCGAGGTCCCAACTTTTGGATCTCCTAATTAATTTTTCTTGAGTTATTCAAAAGGTCCTACATTTGTGGAATTCAATGGAAACTAATTAAAGATAAATATTTGAAATTGAACACAATTTCGTAAATACTTTGTCAAATTTCCAACTATTATTAATAAAGCTGGTTAAAAGTCTAAGTTGAAATAAGATTTATATTTCATGTTTTATCTTGCTGATTTATTCCCGAATCCAAACTTTGTACCCTGATTGCTATGAGGAGGTGGATATGCTGTTGATCTGCCCAAGACATTTATATGCTTTTAAGATGTGTTCATTCCTAAGAGAAAGCTCGATATGATGTTTTATTAGTGTATTTTGACATTTAGATGCCTTAAGATGAGTTTATCTGCCGTGGAGGAAACTTGTGGATTTTTTTTTAAGGGACTTTTGCTTAAAAGTTCAGGAAATAGTTTTTTTCTTTTGATTAATTAAGCATCAATTATCACCTAATGCTTTAATAAAGACTAGTTCCACAACATAATTGCCAAGAACCCCTACTGCTAACAACCGTTAGCTGTAATTTTGTAAGAACTTTAAAATTGAGGTTTTACCCTAATTACTTACACTAGTACCATTAGGTTATGAAAGATTAGATTTTGTATTAGGTACTTACACAATCCAATTCCATGATGTCATGTTACGCTGATCTCTCCCCCACCATTAGGGCCTCTCTCTCTCTCTCTCGCTCTCTTGTTTTTTTCTGTTTCCCTTCTCACCAAGAGTAGAGAAAAAGAAACTGACGCGACTTATATGGTGAGAGGAGATTACACAGTTCGAACTCACATTCTCTCTCTCTCTCTCTCTCTCTCTCTCTCTCTCTCTCTCTCTCTCTCTCTCTCTCTCTCTCTCTCTCTCTCTCTCTCTTGTTTTTTTCTGTTTCCCTTCTCACCATGAGGAGAGAGAAAGAAACTGACGCGACTTATATGGTGAGAGGAGATTACACAGTTTGAACTCACATTACTTAGATAGCAAAGGAAAAGAAAAGATACTGTTGGGCGTTTTAACTAGATGGGATAAGTTAGAAAATAAATTGGAAATAAACAAATTCCTCAAAGGGATTTTTTCTAAAAGGTCCTTATTTAGGACTCTATTTCCTAATCAATCCTTACTTATCTTCATGGCATACTAGGACCGGTTTTTATAATATAATTACCAAAAGGTCCCCAAGATTAATATATGTAGCTGTAGTGTGTGAGGAATGATAAATCCAAGGGAGATCTTGTACTTTTCTAGGCGAATGACGCTAGAAGGCATCCACGATTATTAAACGATAACCGGAAGCATACATTTTCATGGTTACACTTTCATTTCCTTTAACAACAACCTAAAAGGTAGAGATAATATCCAAGATATGCCCCATTTTTTAGGACTTCCTTTTGGGTAGCTTAGAAGAAAATGAAAGTCTAGACTTTCAACGCAAACCATTAAGAAGAAGAAGGGAAAAAACAAAAAGCATGATCTATGAGTTTCAATCTTATATGCTGGACCAATCCAACAAGGAAAAGAAGAAGCATATACTGTTTTGATATTGGCAATCCCAGCCTACTCATAAGAGATGATATAAGCACTAGTTATTTTCATATTGGGGACGCTATCTAGCCAGATTTTTTATCACATTTAAGCCATATTAGTAGCAAACATTCTCTTATTGTGATATTGGTAGCCTCTATTTTAAGATTGGTGTTCCATGAAAGATGGTAGCAGCAGTCTTTTATTTTTATATAGACAGCCGCGTTTACTTAAGATTGGTGTTACATCAACATTGGACAGAAGCACCTTGGCTATCGATGATAACTAAAGCATTTCCATGTTTGGTATTGGGGGCTTCCATGTTAGAACGTCTTTAATATTTCATACAAGCTTGTTGCGATACTCGAGGGCTAAGGAATTCAGTAATGGTTGTTGTTTTCTAATATTAATTTGACTTTTAAATGAATATGAATTTCTTACGATCACAGTGATTACGCATTCTAGCAGATCAATCAACCAAAATCCGTCTCTTTTGATGACAATAAGGATAAAATCGCATCTCTTGAATCCACTAATATAGGAGGCGTAGACAGTTGCATGGGTCAAAATATTTTACACTTGTTCTTTTGGATTGGTCTAGTACAGGATCGAAACTCGTAGAGCACGTCCTTTTTTTCCTAGATGAATGAGTCGAAATTATAAACTTTCTTATTTTTCTAAGCTACCCAAGACAAGTCTTAAAAATATTCTAGCAGATGAATCAATCAACATCCTTCCCTTTTCATGGCAATAAGGTTAGAGTCGTATCTCTTGAATCCACTAATATAGAAAGGGTAGCCCATTGCATGGGTCAAAATATTTTAGACCTTCTTTTGGATTGGTTTAGTACAGGATCGAAACTCGTAGAGCACTCCTTTTTTTTTCTTCTTCCCAGATGAATGAGTCGAAAGTATAAACTTTCTTATTTTTCTAAGCTACCCAAGGGAAGTCTTAAAAATCAGGCATACAGTTCGTTGTTAAAGGAAATAAATATGCCAAAAGTGTAATTGGGCAAGTGGGTATTTTCAGTTCTCATAAATGCAGCAGCTGCCTTGTGGTCCTAGAGAAGTATAAGAGCTCCCTAGGATTATATATATTTCTTGAAATCTCAAATTTAATGTAACTAAAATGACAATCGTAACCTAACCATTTTTTAACTAATCCCTACTAAAGCCTTTCCTCTTCAAATTCTCTCTCCTAAACATTTTTCATTCTCATCAGTTTGTTCATTCTTGGCTATTTCTTTTAAAAGCTTTTCAATGCATTTCATTTCAAGTATTTTTCATGAATTTCTTTTCAAGACCTTTTCTATGCATTGCTTTACAATGTTTTTCGATGTATTGCTTTTCATGGCATGGAAGCTTTCTAATAACATAACCACAATTACTATAAAAGCATAGTGGCAAGGAGTTCTCAAATTATTGATCTACCAATCATTAGCTAATATTGTAGGTGTTCATGAACATGTTTGCATGCGAGTTCAAGATCAAGTAAGATGATGATTGTCCAATTTGCCATGATAACTTTAATTCAACATCTATAATCATTTGTCATAATGGTTCACATTAAGTTCAATGGTTACTAATTCATATTATAAGTATTATCATAACTTTTTGTATGGCTTTGTCATATTTTTTTCTGTTGCTTATACAGCATTTCCATAGTCATTACATGTCATTTTTCATGGCATATTCATAACATTAGCATATGATTTATAATAGATTTTTCATAGCACATATATGTCATTCTCTATGAAATTTCATAGCATTCCCACATCATTCATATAGCATTTTGTTGTTCATATAGCATTTCTATGTCATTCATACATCAATTCAATTAACATTCCCATGTCATATACATGTTATCCTCTATGGTATTCCATAGCATTCACATGTCATTCATGTAACATTACCTTGTCATTCATATATCATTTCATGCATTAGTCATTCCTTACTATCAAGTGTTCTAACATGACTAGTCCTTAGACTATTAGTTGTCACTTAATGAAGATGGCTTACTTTCTTCAGGGCCTTAGCCATAGTCATGTTTTCATCATTTTAACCTTAGCATAGTCCTAAGGTCTCATTTGAAAGGTCTTACTTTGGGTGAAAGATCTTGGGTCAAAGAGTCACTTAGTCAATTAAGTGACTAGGCTCAAATCTTATCCTAAAATGGGCCTAAGGTGCTAAGTCCAAGTACACTCAATTTGAGTTAGTGGATTACAAGTTTTGCGGGCATATCCTAGCCACCATGCTATTGATATCTTAATAACTACTACAAGTGCATGGCTCTATTGGAGGATAGAATCAGCAGACATGGGTCAAACCCATGAGGACTATATGATAAACAAGAGTTAACTAAAACTAAGTTGCTTTGCTCTAGCTTAGCCAAGAAGGAAAGAAAGGAAGAACTTTAAACTAAATAACTAATATAAGAAAACTATATGCAAGCAAGGAAATAAACTAATGTAAGGAAACTATCTAAGGAATTAAAGCAAGTAAATAAGTAATGAACTATCTTAATAAAGGAAAAGAAAAGAATATTTTTATTAGTGGAGCTTTTGATTATGATGGAAAGTAAAGACATAAATAAATGAAAACAAAACAAATAAAGAGACTTTCTTGAAGTGGCTGGGACTTCTTTGTTATGTCACTTAACACGGCTCTTTATATGTCCTCTTCTTCTTCTCCTAGGCCTAAACTCCACTTTATGATCTGCTTATTGTGTCAATCAATAAACACCTATACACTTGCATTCAACCTAAAATACACTAATCTACCATCAAGCTTTTCTCATCTCTTTAACCCAGCATGCCACAAACCTGATTTATTTCTCAACCATACTTTAGGAATTAGAAGAGTCCATGATTACCATTGGAAGGTGTTTTTCCATTTTTCTTTATTCTCAAATTCCAAAGAAAGATAAAAAGATGAAAGTTGGAAGACTAAAATGAGGAGGAGAGCATTAGGCATGGAAGAAAAAGGTGAGAGGAGTGTGTGCATGTTGTGCAAGGAAGGTGTTGTGGAGTGATTGAGATGGTAGTATGATGGATGCATGGAAGAATGGGATGGGAAATGTAAAAGAAGGAGATGAAAGAATGCAAAGAGAAGAAGATGGGAGAAGAAAAGAAAGGAGATAATTGGGAATGGAAGAGCTTCCTTACCTCTTCTCCAATGGATGAACTTTGATCTTGTGGGAACATTGGTAAAGGTGACCATTCTACCTCTATTTTTCCTCGATTTAGCTTTCTAGTACATGGGAAAGGTAAGAGATAAAAAGTTTTTCTTGATGTTCACATCTTATTTATAGAGTTTGAGAAAAGGAAGCCTATGGGATGGATGGTTAAGATACAAGCCACTTAATTAGAGTTGAATGAAGGGCTAGATGAATGGGGCATGTTTTTCATATGTGACTATGGGAGGGGAGGATGGAAAGAAATAAGCTAGGAAAAGAAAGAGCAAAGGCTAAGTGAGGAAAGAAAAGAAATAGAAAGAACAAATTAAGAAGTAGTTTAGGATGGAAGGAAGGGAGGTTGAGTGGAATTTATTAGTGCATCCAAAGGGGTAGGGAGGCATCTTTTTCAATTTAGGAAAGTGGGATAAATTTGGGCTGAATTGGATAGGAAAGTGGTAAGGTGGTTAGGAAGGTAGTTTTGAATGGTTAGGAAAGAAGTTTGCTTGATAGGGAAGGACGGTGGGCTGACTTTGGTCAAATTTAGAAAGTGGTAGGTCAAGGAAAAAATGTCTTTTTCAAGTGGGAGTTTGGGTGAAAAATAAAAAGTGACGAGATGAAAAAGGAAACAAATAACTTTATGGAAGGATGAGGAATAAGTGGCGTATGGAAAGTACATGGAGAAAATCTAAGTGGTCCCAAAATTAGAAAGTCAAAAAGGAAGGTGGTGATTTCCTAATTGGGAGTGTGCATTTTTAGAAACCTTAAAGTGAAGGTGGACCATAGGTCATGATCTTCCTTTCCTAAGGATTTTGAGTTCAATATTGAACATGAGAAAGGTGGCTAGGGTTTTTATCTCTTCAATGTTTCATTCCTATCCTTAGATCATGCTTACCTTTTCTTGAATGGATGAGATCCCTTTATGACATGTAAATCTTTCTTTAAGTTTCATTTTCTCTTCTCTATTAGATTGGATTGAATGACCTTGATTCATGTAGATCTTCATATGCACATGTGGACCAATTGTGCTTCAGTATATTATATGGATAAGACATCCAATCATTGGTTGATCTTCTCTCTTTGGCATGTAGGAGAGAAAATAAGTAAAAAGTCTTTATGTGGGCCGATCTTCTTTTTTCTGAGAAGCATACATTGTATATGAATTAAAACTCTCTCATAAGCTTCTTAACGTGGTGAAAAATATGTAGGTATGCATGAATTGGGAATTTGTTGTCATTTCATCTTCATTTGAGTAAGAGTTGTGCGGGGGGTTTATTATCGCTCTAACTTTGTATAACAGCCCGAGGGCCCACACCCTGCAACGATATTGTCCATGCCGGAGTGCCCATACACCCCGCACTATTTTGTTCTTCCCCAGTTGCCCAGGTAAAAGGCCTCGTTGTAAGGGAAGTCCTCATCACTCTTATCAAGAGCCCAGTAACTTTCCCCCTAGCGATGTGGGACTAACTCTCAATCCCTTACCTTGCCTAGAAGCCTGCCACCCTAGAAGCTAGCCAGCCCTCTTGGCCCGCCCTCATCAACCCACCCTCATCGGCCAAGGCTTCAGAACCTCTCCCCCTTAGGGGACATGCGTACCTACTTGTCTTACCACATGCGAGTGCCCATGTGCGGCTAGCCACCCACACCGGGTCGGGGTCTGGCTCTGATACCACTTATAACAGCCCCAGGGCCCACACCTTGCAACGATATTGTCCGTGCCGGAGTGCCCATACACCCCGCACGGTTTTGTTCTTCCCCAGTTGCCCATGGAAAAGGCCTCATTGCAAGGAAAGTCCTCATCACTCTTATCAAGAGCCCAGTAACTTTCCCCCTAGGGATGTGGGACTAACTCTTAGTCCCTTACCTTGCCTAGAAGCTTGCCAGCCCTCTTGGCCCGCCCTCATCAGCCCACCCTCATCTACCAAGGCTTCACAACACTTGACCTAAGGGAACAAAACCTTGAGGGTGAAGCCTGGAGTGGTGAGGGACCCAAAGAGGACAATATCATATCTGCTGTGCACTCTGATACACAGATTGAGCCCTTTTCCCTGGGCAACTGGGGAAGAACAAAAGCCATGCAGGGTGTATGGGCACTTTGGCATAGACAATATCATTGCAGGGTGTGGGCCCTCGGGCTGTTACAAGTGGTATCAGAGCCAGACCCCAACCCCGAGGGTGGATGGCTAACCGCACGCGGGCGCTCGGCGTGTGACATACGGGGACGTGTGTCCCCTAAGGGAGAGAGGGCTAGCCTTAGCTGATGAGGGCGGGCCTGGAGGGTTGGTAGGCTTCCAGGCAAGGTGAGGCTTAAGAGTTAGTCCCACATCGGCTAAGGGGGGTGATGGGCCTGAGTTATAAGGGGGAAGGCCTCCCTTCACAGCAATGACTGGTTTTCCCCTGAACGTGTGAGAAGAGCAAAACTCGTGGCACGTGAGTGCGCACGGGGCAATATCATTGCTGTGGGCCCAACGGGGTTGTGACAAGTGGTATCAGAGCCAGACCCCAACCTGGTGTGGGTGGCTAGCCACACGTGGGTGCTCGCGTGTGGTAAGACATGCAAGGACGCGTGTCCCCTAAGGGGGAGAGGTTGTGAAGCCTTGGCCGATGAGGACGGGCCTAGAGGGCTGGCAGGCTTCTAGGAAGGTAAGGGACTGAGAGTTAGTCCCACATCACTAAGGGAAAAGTTACTGGGCTCTTGATAAGAGTGATGAGGACTTCCCTTGCAATGAGGCCCGGACGGCCCACACCCTGCAACGATATTGTCTATGCTGAAGTGGCCATACACCCCGCATAGTTTTTTTTCTTCCCCAGTTGCCCAGGGAAAAGGCCTTGATTCGTGTATCAGAGTGCACAACGGATATGATATTGTCCTCTTTGGGTTCCTCACACTCTAGGCTTCACCCCTCAAGGTTTTGTTCCCTTAGGTCCCTCACCCCTCTTGGGCTTCACCCATCGAGAGGACTCGTTTTGTGTATCAGAGTGCACAGCAGACACGATATTGTCCCCTTTGCATATCTGTCCCCATAGGCAACGATAGCGGCTCAGGGTTTTGTTCCCTCCGTCGGGAGGCCTCGTACCAGGTGGTGGAAGGTACTTTCTTAGTAGCTGATAGACATGCTAGAGTTCTTTTCGAGTTAGGGTCTACACATTCCTTTTTCATATGCGTTTGAATCATGTCTTGATTTATGCACACACGAATTAGCATTTGGGTTAGATGTATTGATGCCGATAGGGGAGGCAGTAGAGGCTACGAAGTACAATGAGAGGGTACTAGTGGAGATATCAGGCATTAAGATGGATGCTAACCTTATCCTTTTAGATATGGTGGATTATGATATCATCTTGGGGATGGATTGGTTAGCTACATTTTGGGTTACGATAGACTGCCGTAAGAAGCAAATCAGATGTTGTGTACCAGTTCGACCAGTGGTTGTAGTCCAGGGAAAGAGGAGTGTTAGTGGCCCTTGTGTTATCTCAGCTATGAGAGCAGCTCGATGTTACGCTCAAGGTTGTTGAGTGTTTTTGGCCTGCGTCATGACGACTGACAGTGAGCAGCCACGGATTGAGGAGATTGATGTGGTGCGAGATTTCGCCGATGTGTTTCCAGATGAGCTACCAGGATTACCCCCACATAGGGAGATTGATTTCATTGTAGATTTAGTGCCGGGCACAACACCTATGTCTAAGGCGCCCTACAGAATGGCCCCTGCAGAGTTGAGAGAGCTCCAGGTACAGTTGCAGGAGCTTTTGGATAAGGATTTTATTAGACCGAGTGGGTCTCCTTGGGGAGCACCAGTCCTCTTCGTTAAGAAGAAGGATGGATCTTTGAGGTTGTGCATCGACTACCGGTTGCTGAACAACGTTACTATAAAGAATAAGTACCCCTTGCCTCGTATTGACCACTTATTTGATCAGTTGATGTTGGCAAAGATATTCTCAAAAATTGACCTGAGATCAGGCTACCACCAATTGAGGATCAGAGAAGAGGATATTCCTAAGACTGCTTTTAGAAGTCGATGTGGCCATTATGAATTTGTGGTGATGCCCTTTGGTTTAACGAATGCACCTGCAGTGTTCATGGACTTGATGAACAAAGTATTTCGAGCTTATTTAGATCGGTTCATAATTGTCTTCATGGATGATATCTTGATCTACTCTCCTAGTCATGAGGCCCATTGGGAACATCTTCACACTGTGCTGGACGTGCTTCGCCATCATCGCTTGTACAAGAAGCTCAGTAGTGTGATTTTTTATTAGAACAGGTGCAGTTTTTGGGACACGTGATATCTAAGGATGGTGTGGTTGTGGACCCAGCCAAGGTGGACGCAGTTTTACATTGGGAGAGGCCTACGACCGTGATAGAGATTCATAGTTTTCTCGGTTTGGCTGGTTATTATCTACAGAGGGAACAAAACCCTGAGCTGCTATCGTTGCCTGCGGGGACAGATATGCAAAGGGGACAATATCGTGTCCGCTGTGCACTTTGATACACGGAACAAGACCTTTTCCCTGGGCAACTGGGAAGAACAAAACCGTGCAGGGTGTATGGGCACTCCGGCACGGACAATATCGTTGCAGGGTGTGGGCCCTCGGGCTATTACACTTTGATAGTGACACCCAATAATTATTCTGAACCTCTAGAACTTTATTTCAGCATGTATGGGTCTACCATGTACCTCAGAATTTGAAATTGCTAATTCATGAGTAAAATGGGTAATTTTGTACATTTTTTCATTTGTTCCTTGGGCCTACAGAATAGTAGAATTAATCCTAGTTAATGATAATTAAGTGATTTTTAAGGTTAAAATTTTAAAAAATAGACATACATACGTAATATTTCTATATATATATATATATATATCAAATACCAACATATTGAGATTTTGTTAGTCGTTGAGCAAAACTACTAGAAAAAAAAATAGAAATATGAAAAAACAAATCTTAACCACTTTTGCAAGTGTTGTTGCCTGCATTTAGCTTATGCATAAAGCCTTTAAACCCCTAGGTTACCCTAGTGGAAAAATTGTAGCCTTGTAAGGTTTTCCAAAATTGCCACCCAAATACATTTTCAAAGACCTTGTGATGGTCCTTCATGTATCTCGGAGAATGTTCTTGTATTCCCCTTATTAAACTCCCAAATTTAGCATGCTAATATAAACATTAGTTTAGAATGTGACTGTGTGAATATTGCTCACATATATGCAATTATAGGCCTTCAAGGAAATTATAACAAAAATTATCATCTAAATGTATGCTTTGACTTCAAATCTCACAAGATGTAATTGAGCTCAGAAAGTTATAAATCTCTTATGAATATGAGAGTAGAATAACGTTCATCAAGTCCAAATTACATATTCTCATATAAAAGAACGATAACTTAAGAAAGAATGATAATGGTCTCATGAATGGATACAAACTATTAAGAATGTTATACTCTACCAAATTCCCTAGTCATTCATAACCATATCCACATCATAATTCTCTTAAGATCTAGTTAGGGCTTTTATTAGGATGAAACATAGGCTTAGGATAAGACTATTAAAAGAGTGGTATAAGGGAACACAAAAGTTATTTGGAGGATATGTCAGGGTCTTCTACTAGTGTATTTACAACTTTTCATTTGTACCCATAAGAATGAACATTTTCTTTTCATTTGCTATCTTTTTTCTTGATTTTTATCATTTTTTTCACTTTTTCTTTTGACTTCTGGTATAGCCTTTCATAGAAAATTTTCTCTTTTAGCTCTTTTGTCTATATTCATCTCTTGACATGTATTGCTCATACATTTTTCAAGATAATTCTTCAACCATAACTACATATTTACAAAATAACTATGTAAGGGATACATTAAAAGGCCTAATAAGGGTACTAATTAATTGGTTCACATAGAAAAAAGCTTATGTTAAAGGCTTAAAGGGTATACTAGTGGAAATTAACTTAGAGAAAGCTAAAAGCTCTAGGTTAATTGAGGATGGCCTCCATCATTTTCTAGGATTTATATGACTTAAACATAGCCATAAATTCATGAGATAATTGGTATACTCTATTAGATGTTTTCCTAATAGTTTATCAAGATAAAGCATAATGAGACCAACTAAGAATTTATGTATAATCCTCTCAAAGAAAGATTGGCTTGAAAACTCACATGGGTTAATAGTCTCCACGTATCTTATTCAAGATCTCTAAGTTATATTTTCTCTTCAACTTAAAACTATATATGTGTGGCTATTTTGGGCAATAATTATTTCAAGTTTTACTTTTCATGGAATACTTTAGAAAAAATAAAAAGATAAATTAATTGTGTACAAATTAATAAGATAAAGCTCAAAAAATAGCTTGAATGGTCAGAAAATTAAATTCTCATCCTTGTAAAGGATCTTATCATAAGTTTTTATCAAAAAAATTTCAATTGTTTGCAAAAGAAAAGGCTCAAAATTAACTAAGAAAAATGTTGGACATATAAAATTTGAATGACCCTACCCCCAAACTGAATTTAAAGATTACCCTTAATGTCATCAAGCACAAACAAATGAACAACTAAGTAAAAAAAAAAAAAAGAGAAGGGTTAGAAGGATACTACATGCACTTCAATGATGGTGTAGTGATCTATTGATGTGGACAAAGATGAAAAGTATATAGTGATGATGCAAATGCAACTCTATGATACCTAACCTAAACTATCTAATATATTTCTAAACCACAAACCTAACTAACTATGAAGGAGTTTCTAGAAAACTCACTCCACTTAAGGATTTTGTAGTAGTCTATGTGCATTCTCCACCAAAAAATGTATGGTGGTCGAAACAACATAGCATGTTTAACCACTGTAAACCAATATTCTTTGTACCAACTTGAGGTGGAGTGGATGGCACCATCAAATAGCTGAAATTTTTTCCATTTATTTGACATCTTCCTAAATGCTAAGGCTAAGCTTAATATGCATCTCTCTAAAAACGTTCTTTAGTTTTATCTTAAGGTAGAGGAATAGTGGGGCTTACAAACTCATTAGTATGTTTTATACATCCTAGAGCCTACTGTGTTTCTCCATAACATCAATTAACTCTTCTTCATGTTCTACATCAGAATCTAAGGTACCAGGTAAGGGATTAAATGAACTAAAACTATAGCACATATTTTCTAGGACTGGTGGTAGGTTCAAATTGAGCATGCTTTCAATTAATGGCTCAACTAGAAAATCAGGAAATGCAAAGGGTCTTAGGCATAGTATTAAGTAAACCATTCACTTTGTCAATGGAGCTATCTATATTGCAATCATCAAAACCAAAATGAGCTAGACAAGCCTCGAGAGGATTAGTTTCAGAGGATGATAGGGATGGTAGACTCTATATCATATTTACTTCATAAAAATCTTCAAAGCCTAATTGTCCAATATTAAAGACATTAATATTTATGTCCATATTTCTGAAGGATAACTACATGGTACCATTTGTACAATTAATTATTGGATTTGGTGTCGCAAATAAAAGTTGGTTCAAAAATGTTGGAACTTGACTACAAGGGTCTACTATTGATTGTGCATCTAAGACTAAGAAGTCTACTAGAATAAAAATTTATCAACTTGAACCAGTAAATCCTCTACCTCACCACGAGGAACTTTAACTATTCAATCTAAAACTATAGTGTGGTGGTAGTCCTTGTCATCTCACATAAACCTAATTCCTTATATACAGAATAAGATAATAGATTAACACTAGACCCCAAATCATGTAATGCCCAATCAATGGTGCATTTCCCAATCATACATGATATAATGGAATAGCCTGGATCCCTAAATTTTTGTTGGGTGTTGTGTTGCAATATTGAGCTAGCTTATTAAGGAGATAGGCTATCTTCTGCACCTATTGTTTTCTGTGTGGGTACAAAGATTTCATATTGACTTGTTTAGATGCATCCATTAACTTATCAAAATTATTTTCCTTCTTAGCCATTCCATGACATTGAGAGAATGGAGCCTTTAGAATATAATGAAGTTTAGGATTAGGTTTGGGCATAGGTTGACTAGGAAACTTTCCTTGTTCCCTCCCAATAAGTGTATTATCTAATGGACTCATTTGGTACTCCAATTGTGCAATAGATTGCGAGTGGGTTTGCAATACTAGTTTATCATTATTTTGGTAATCTTCTGTACTTGGAGTAAACAAACTCATGGTCTCTTCTAAAGATTGTTTCCTCTATTATGTATAAAATGGCTATTGTGGTACTAGCTTATGTGGAATTAGGGCTCTAGTAATAGGTTGGTTAGGTGGGATCCCAAATAGTCCTCCCATATTATTATTCTAAGACTAGGAAAAATTGGGATGCCTAACCTATATAGAATTGTATATCTTAGAGTATGGATTGTTGTTACTAGGATTTTTTAATGCATTCACTAACTCGAATTTTTTTTTAGGGAATGTGGAGCTAGAGGGTCATGAAACAGTAAGGTGTGTTGTAATAGAACAAATTGAACAAACCTGGGTTGGAGATTACTTAGTGGATTCTTTAGCTAACACAACTTTCCCAAATTTAGTAAGAAGACTATCAATCTTATCTATCCTAACTATCAAAATATTTTGTTATTGAGGTCAGAAGTGGGCCCTAACTCACATATACCTCCTTCTCTATGAGGATGTGGAAATCTTTCCATTCTAATAGAGCGATTCCATTGTTGAGAATTCTTAAATAAATTTTAAAAGAGATTCCATGCATCCACATCATTCTTGGCCTAGAGTGACCAATCATTAGTGACTTCAATTGTCTGTCAGTTTTGAGGGATCAAACCTTCATAGAAATATTGTATTTGTTGCCATTTCTAAAAACATGGTGTGGACACTTGAGTAACAGATCCTTCCACCTTTCTCAACATTCATAAACATACCCTCTTTCTATTGAAAATTTATAATTTCTCCATTAAGGGCATTGGTTTTGTGGATAGGAAAGTATTTTTTTAGGAATTTGTTGGTCAATTGAATAGTTGCAACCTAATAGAATTATCAAAAAAAAAAAATAGTACTTAAATGTAGCACATATGCCAAAGAATTTCTTAACATGGTGGTAGAGATCCTATTTATCTAGCCATATAAATTTGGAAGAAGTTGAATGACACTTGATTTTAACTCAAAGTGATCTACATTAGTTGCATGTAACTCTATATATGATGGGGAGTTAAATTATACTAGTATGAAATAGTCACTTATAAGCTTAGTTTTATTAGCCATATTTATGGTAAGGGTTTCTAAATCTCCTTGATTCCTAATTCCTTACTTAAGTTGACTCAACTTTGTAAACAATGAAATATATTCATTATATACAATGAATGAGTACTTTTTTTTCCTACATAGTCTAGGGGAGGCCTAAACTTAATAATGCAACCTATATGCTAAATGATGAAAATAAAAAAAGAAACACAATAGATCCTAGCCCTATTTCAAACAAGCCAAAAGGTTGATTTTTCTTTGATTTCTTTGGGGGAGTGGCTTTTAGGTTATGTCCAACCTAGGTAGCCCCTCCTCTCTTTTAGACTTGTCCTACTATTTATCAGTTAGATCTTACCTTGATCTACCACTTCACACCCTCCTCAATTACTCATAGATGATCTGAATAATAAAATGTGTTGGAAGAGACAGGCATTTAAATAGCAACATAACCAATCAAGTAGGGGCCCAAGGATGGGGATCAATTCCACCCTTGATCTTGTAGGGTAAGTCCCTTACTAGTTCATTTAAAGCATTCAAACATGGTTTGATTAACATATATTCACCTTAAAGAATGTAAAATCGCCATAATAAGCAAGAAAAAGTGGTAAATTCGTGCAAACCCTAGAATGCAACAAGTATAAGTGAATGCCTACATTGCCATCCATGATGCAAGCTTAATTAATGTAACCCTTATCTGGTAATTGGAAATAAGGAAAGAATAGTCTCACAGTGGGGTCTTTGATTTAGTCTTCTCATACAATGGTGGGTCATGTACATGCCACCTCCTCTTCTAGGTTAGATGGCCCACCAGTGACCTGTATTATTACAACATTTTATTTTAAATTTAAGTGAATCATGGTGTATAAAAATTTACAAGAATGTCCTCACTATAGTCCACTCAAATAAAAGGAAATAGGAAACTATCCTAAGGTCTTCCTCCAAGGCTTTATTCTCCACCAAATCCTACATAGATAAAAAAAAAAAAAGGAAAGTATCAAATTCTTTCAAGAATAAGGAAAGTATGAAAAAACAAATGAAACTATTCTATATGAAATCCTAAGACTACGAATAGGGGTAAAGCAAAGAAAATATAGATTTTAACCTAACTGCATTGCGAGTCCCTGGTGATGGTGCCAAAAACCTAAGGGGTCTTAATAATTATCACAAGTGTGTAGCTCTATTGAAGTATAGAATCAGCAAATATAGGTCGATCCCATACGAGCTTTTAATAAACAAAAGTTAATTAAAATTAAGTTGCTTTACTCTGACCAAGCCAATAAGGAAAGAAAGGGGGAACTTTAAATTAAATAACTAATCTAAGCAAATTAAATCTAAGAAAGGAAATAAACTAAAGTACAAAAACTATCTAAGAAATTAAAGTAAGTAAATAAGTAATGAACTAACTTAACTATGGAAAAGAAAAGAACACTTTTATTAATGGAACTTTAATTACAATGGAAAGTAAAGACATGAATAAAGGAAAACAAACTTCCTAAAGAGACTTCCTTGAACTGGCCGCTATGGCAGTCCTTCATTGGGCCACTCAAAATGCTCTTTACACTTCCTCTTCTTCTTTTCTTGGGTTTGAACTCTACTTTACGGTCTTCTTTGTTGTGTCACTCAACAAGTACCTATACACTTACATTCAACCAAAAATACACTAATCTACCACTAAACTTTTCTCTTCTCCTTAACTCGACATGCCACAAACCCAATTTGTTTCTCAACCATAATTTAGGAATTAAAAGAGTCCTTGACTAACATTAAAATGTGTTCTTCCATTTTCTTTATTCCCAAGTTCCAAAGAAAGATAAAATATGAAAGGATGCTAGAATGAGGAGGAGAGTATTAGGCATGGAAGAAAAAGGTTGGAGAAGGGGGGGATGCGTGTTGTGCAAGAGAGATGTGGTGGAATGATTCGAATAGTAGTTTGATGGATGTGTGGAAGATATGGTATGGAAGAAGGAAAAGAAGGGGATGAAAAAGTGGGAAAAGGAGAAGATGGGAGAAGAAAACAAAGGAGGGAATTGGGGATGGAAGAGCTTCCTTACCTCTTTTCCAATGGATGAACATTGATCTTGTGGGAGTTTTCGTAAAGGTATCCTACATCCCTTGTCCTTCCGAACTTATTTATAGAGTTTGAGGAAAGGAATCCTTAGGGCTAGATGGTTAAGATCTAAGCCACTTAATTAGATTTAAATGGAGGGCCAGATGCAGGGACTGTATTTTTCATATGGCAGTGTGGGAGATTAGAACGAAAACAAATAAGATGAGAAAAGAAGGAGAAAGTAAGAGGAATGGCTAAGAGAGAAAGGAATAAGCGAGAAAAGGAAAGAAATAGAAAAGAGAAAGAAAGATGTAGCTTATGATGGAAGGGAGGTTGAGTGGAATTAGTACATGTATCCAAAGTGGTGGAGGTGTATTTTTCAATTTAGGAAAATGGGATGAAGTTGGGCTTGGATTGGATAGGAAAGTGGAGTGGAGTGGAGTGGGAGAAGGAAGGAAAGTGGTAACAAGATTAGGAAGATAGATTTGAATGGTTAGGGAAAAAGTTTGCTTAATAGGGAAGGAAGAGAGAAGATTAAGGAAGGCGCATGGACTTTGGTCTACTTAAAAAGTGGTAGGTGAGGGAAAATTTGTCTTTTCAAGTGGTAGTTGAAAATGAAAAGGCAGTGTGGGAGACTAGAACGAAAACAAATAAGATGAGAAAAGAAGGAGAAAGTAAGAGGAATGGCTAAGAGAGAAAGGAATAAGCGAGAAAAGGAAAGAAATAGAAAAGAGAAAGAAAGATGTAGCTTATGATGGAAGGGAGGTTGAGTGGAATTAGTACATGTATCCAAAGTGGTGGAGGTGTCTTTTTCAATTTAGGAAAATGGGATGAAGTTGGGCTTGGATTGGATAGGAAAGTGGAGTGGAGTGGGAGAAGGAAGGAAAGTGGTAACAAGATTAGGAAGATAGATTTGAATGGTTAGGGAAAAAGTTTGCTTAATAGGGAAGGAAGAGAGAAGATTAAGGAAGGCACATGGACTTTGGTCTACTTAAAAAGTGGTAGGTGAGGGAAAATTTGTCTTTTCAAGTGGTAGTTGAAAATGAAAAGTGGTGCGATAGAAAAAGAAAGAATTAACTTTATAAGAAGATGAGAAGTAAGTGAAAATGGAAAGAGATGGGAAGGAAAGGGGAAAATATGGAAAGTTGGTGGAGAAAATCTAAGTGTTCTAAAATTAGAAAGTTCTAAGGGAGGTGGTAATTTCCTAATTGGGTGTATGTTTTTAAAAACCTTAGAGTAAAGGTGGACTATAGGTTGTGATCATTCTTTCCTTATGGTTTTGAGTTGAGTTTTGAACTTAGGAAAGGTGGCTAGGGTTTTGATCTTTTCAACACTTCATTCCTAGCCCTTAGATCAAGCTTACCTATCTTGAATGAATGTGATCCCTTTATGACATGTAAATATTTCTTAAATTTCATTTTCTCTCCACCATTGGATTGTATTGAAGGGCCTTGATTTTTGTAGGTCTTCATTTGCTTACATGGACCAATTGTGCTTCTATATCTTGTATGGATAAGGCATCCAATAATTGGTTGATCTTCTCCCTTAGGTTAAGTAGGAAATAAAAAATAAGTAAAAAGTCTTCATGTGGGCTCCAATCTTCTTCTTTCTTCTAAGAATCTTCCATTGTATATGATCTCATAGTTTGTGAATTAAACTTCTTTCATAAGCTTCTTAAGGTAGTGAAATGTATCTAAGTATGCATGGATTGGGTATTTGTCACCTTTTCACCTTCATTTGTGTAGGTGTTATGCTTAGGGTTTCTGATGTCACTGACTTTAACAATGATAATCAATGATTATTCTAAATCTCTAAGGCTTTATTTTTTGCTCATATGGGTCTTCCATGTAGCTTGGAATGTGAAATTGCTCTACTAGGTGTAAAATGGGCAATTTTGTGCATTTTGTATCCTGGACCTGCAAAATAGTATAATTAATCCTAAATAATAATAATTGAATGATCTCTAAGGCTAAAACCTTCTAATTATAGAGGTAATATGTAATATTTGTGTATATATATATATATATATATGTATGTATGTATGTATGTGTGTATGAGCTATCTGATATTAGCATCATCATATATAACATTTCAATGGAAATTCACTCTAAAAAAACATACGATGGCATTGTGCTACACCAATCCCATACACAGTGATTTCTAACACACTCCCATGATGTGTTTTGGTGCATAAATTGCCCCATACCATATGCAATACCTTAGGGCTTATCATCACCCCTTAAATCTCTACTGTTTTAGTAATTCACTGCTACACGGGAGGCTTTTAAAGTGGGTAGAAATGATAATAGCAGCTAGTAATGAAAGTGACTTCTATTGAGGTGATTGTGGAAAATTGATAAGAAAAGAAGTCAGTCAGGAAACGACTTTAAAATCTCAAATTTTAAAGTAATTCCAAACTAAAAACTTAAAAAATGGAACCTTCTAGAGTCATTATGGAAAAATGACTTCAAAAGAAAACATTTTTGAAGTCATTTTTTTTCAGAACGACTTAAAAAACTTGTGTTTATGGAGGTGATATGAGAAAAATGAATTAAAAAATAGCCTCTTTGAAGTTGTTCTTGGATAAATGACTTCAAAGATACAATTTTTTTAACACATTTTGCAAAAAACAACTTCAAACGATTCTATATTTTGAGTTGTTAGGAAAAAGCAACTTCAAAAGAGGACATTTTGAAGTCATTTTTATAGAACGCCTTCAAAAACTGGTATCTTTGAAGTCATTTATCCTAGAAAGACTTCAAAAGAGGCCTTTCTTAAAGTTATTTTTCTCAAAATGACTTCAAAAACACTAGTTTTAGTGTTGTTCTTGACAGAAGGACCTCAAAAGTGGCCTCTTTTGAAGTTGCTTTTCCAAAACAACTTCAAAAGTACATTTTTTGTTTCTTTTACTTACATTGTAATCTACCTTCATTTTCCCATACATTCAATATGCTACCTACTATATTATTCTTACAATCTCTAAACACATGATAAAGAAACATACATTCACTTCCACATTGTGTATAAAACATACAAATTCTTCATCCATCCACAACTCTCCACATTCACATATAAATTCATTTCCACACCACATTCACATCTTGAAATGACTCGATAATTAAAGAAACCACACCACATATACTGCAATCTCCACATTCACTTCATATGCATTCACATCATTTACACTCCAAGTTCTCCTCATTCATTATCCCAAGAAGTATCTATGCTTCAATGAAATTAATAAAAACTAGAAGAAAAATGCATATCCACATTCACTTCATTTAGAGTACAAGCTCCCCTTATTCATCCCATAATATGTATATACGTGAATGAAAATAATGAAAACTAGAAAATATGCACAACAATGAAAACAATACTTTATTATGGATAAGGTAAGTTATAGTCATGAGGTTACTCCAGTTGTTCTAATTGAAACTCAATACATACACAACCCATTCACTTCATATTTCATTGAGATTTGCTTTGGAGTAACTTTTCTTATTTGCAATACAACATTTTTAATTTAGTTGACACATTCTTTTGAGCTAGAATCCATTAACAATTGTGAAAAAATATAAGATTGTGGTTAGTAAAAAGTGCCATACCTTTCTTAATTAGGTGACACTAACACCATCAAGCACTAGGGTCTTCATGTATTTTAGCACATAGTACCTACAATCCTAATCAGACTACTATCTAGGGCACTATGCAAGAAGGAAAATAAAAAGGATTAATAAACACCATGTGTAATATTGTAACTTTAATTTATCAAATAGCATAATTAACTATTTTCATACCTTCACATTCTTCTAAGTGAGTTTCAGTGGTTACACAATCTAGATCAGATTAGCCCATGTTAACCACGCTCTACACATTTAAATTTCAAATGCATTAGATACAGATAAAAAATTACTAATCTATAAATAATACATGAAAAGATTGAAAGTTTACTTATTTATGATTTCTACGAGGGCTGTACGGGCATGCAATCCACAAGAATAAAAATAGAATGCTTGCCCACTGTGCACATTCAAAACAAGCAACATCCAATGAGCACTATACACATAATCATATGATTACAATTAAAGTTTATAATCCTTATGTGTACAACAAATTGTCAAGAAAATAAAGAAAAGAAAACATACCCATTTTTGTAGGGAATCATTAAGCCTTGCCCCTTGGAGGGTTGGACGAACCATGGTAATATATCATCTACACATCTCTCCATTAGCCATTGCTCTGTTGCTCCATACATGATGCTGGGGTCAAGGAATTGGCACAATACATCCCTAACCTCAAAAAGGCTCATTGCATCATTCAAGTAGCTGGATAAAAGAAATAATTAGTACTTATTATGAAAAAATAACATGTCATGTCTAGTATTATGGAAGTAGATATGTGTATACATCCCATCTAGGAGACAATGTGAGGGTGCTTGAGGTAATCTCAATGGAAAACTAGTAATAAGTCCTCTACTATAAGTGGCACCTCAATAATGACATTGGCAAGTAGTCCCTCCTAGATTTGTACGGGATTGATTACCTTATCTTCGTTGATGAGTCCAAAGAGTAACCTTAGGGATTAAGGTGTGTTAGGTGGGACTTCAACGTAGCCTTAGATGGCTATTGTAAAATCTGCAAAGTTAATTAATATTGATCAATGAAGGCATTCAAATTTATGATGAAAAATAAACGTAAATAGCTAGCACCAGCTCAATTAGTATGACAGTAGCTAAGGGTGCAATGGTGGGCGGCATCAGTGGCACTTTCTACTACTATTTAACCTTAGATATAGTTAATAAATGATTAAATTGATGTCTCTAGTTAAAAATTATTATTTAGGAAGGTATAGTGTGAAAAGATATATAACGTGGACTATATGAGAATGATGAATTCCTTTGGCCAAGCTATGTGATATGCAAGTTCCTGCCCAATAGTGAATATGTTTTCCATTTCTAAATGAAATGGAAGGCAGGAAGTCACAATCAAAGCCATGTTAATGCATAGGCATTTAGCATGTAGAGGCATACCAACCCTATGCAAAATGTTTGAGTCATGCTCATAGCATGATCCAACTATGATAATATTTTGACAGGTATCTAATGTCATTGGAATTTCCCACCAACAAATCATAACAACATCATACATTGAAGAGGTTGAGATAGGAGAATTACATAGGGACAATAAAAATGTTTGTGTAGTCCATACCCACTTGGCTGAATTTTTTACCTCGAAAGGCGTAGGTTGTCCTTCTTTAGAAGGTTCTTTAGTAGGAGAATTACAGTTAGCATGTGATGGAGGTACAAGGGTTGTACAAAGACAACATAGAAGGGATGCAAAACTATCACCAACCCTCATCATGTAGCTAGTTAAGCATATTTGTTTTTATCCTCTCACACAAGTCATTATAGGCCTCTAGATTTTCTTATGTAGGTATTCTTTTATGGAAGAATCTGAAAGGAACAATAGCATGCCCTATGCCCCTAACTCAACTAGGGTGGGCCTTCTTCCCCTTAACCCTATACAGGATGTCATCGTTTGTAGTGATGTTGCTTAGAGTTCTTGTACTCATGCTTTCTTAGGTAAGAGTGGCCTGCAAAATTTACTTAGAAGGAAATGATTAATTCATTTACTTAGAAATGATTAGTTCATTTACTTAATTGGGTAAAATTGAATGTAGTGTGGCAGGTGCAACCACTTACAATTGTGAACATTTGTGTGTTATGGCCCACTAAACGCACCAACTTCCAATGAATGGCGCAGTTAATGGGATCTGTAGTCCTAGCTGTCTTTTTTTGTCAAGCAAGACACTATAGTTAAATAATGAAATGTATATAACTACATCATAATTTGAAAGGAATAAACTACCACAAATGCTTATTTCATGCTCTTCCAAATGTGCATAGCCCAACATGGAGAGGTGGTGTTGCTTATTAGTTTCATGCACCTTTCTTCCTTTTATGCTCTTTACTTGTACATTTATACATACACAATCATGTGTAATAATTAGATGTTACATATTCTTAGCTAAATGAAACATCATTTTAATACATACCTCAAATTTAGAGGACATGTGTTCTTTGCAAATGCATTCCACATGTCCTGGTCAATAATGTCAGAATAAATGGCAAGCATTGTATATAGACTCGATGGATTGCTAACATATGGAGCTATGTAATGCGAGCAAGGTAGTTCTTCTATTTTCTCCATTACTCACCAACTCCTTACAAAGCATGTGTCTTCCTATGCTTAGGCACCTTAAAGGTAGTCTATAAAGTACAAAGCATATTAGTATATTTGAAAATAAGAAGATAAAGTATGTTATAAATTATATAATATATAATATTTTTATATACCTTAACCATCTCCCATATTGAACCTTTTACTGATTATGGCACATGTCTCCAATCATCAAATGTGATAGCCACAATGCTTCTTACTATGGAACAGAGAAAATTGCTATACGATTTTGCACATTCGCCTATCTCCTACCCTTTATTGTTGTATGGTAAAACTTGTTTAATTCCTCTTGATAACCTTTTCCATCGTTATTCACATGTACCCTTTCTCTTTAGAGTGCTCCTCAAGTTGAATTCTTATTCATGCTCTTGATATTGTTCATATTTTTCATTTTGATGTTGCTCAGGTTCCATCTTTACTGTAAATAAGATCATAATAATATCACAACAATGAAATCAGATAGTCCATGTATGACATTTAAAGAAATAAAAAGTAGAAAAATGTAAAATAAACTTTTTTTCCTTAGTACAATTTAAATATTACAGGAGAATGTAAATGCAAAATTAACCGACAATATTTATATGGCTGTCCATAAACCATGTGTTAAATACTAAAAACATAGCCAAGTAAATTTTCTATTGATATATATATATATATATATATGTATATGTATATGTATATCCATGAGTAGTCCATAAACCATGTGTTTTTTATGGAAAATATAGTCAAGCAAACTTCCAATATGTATATATATATGTATCAATCCATGAATGGTCATAAACCATGTGTTTTTCATTGAAAACATAACCATGTAGACCTACTATAGATATATGTATATAGCAGTCCATGAATAGTCCACAAACGATGTATTTTTCAAATAAAATATAGCCAAATAAGCCCACTATACATATATGTATATAGCTGTCCATAAGCAATACATAAACCATGTATTTTTTGTACAAAACATGGCCATGAAAACCTACTATAGATGTATGTATATAGCAGTCCATGACCAGTCCATAAACCATGCATTGTTTATATAAAATATAGCCATGTAAATTTTCTATAGATCTATGTATATATCAATCCATGAATAATCCATAAACTGTGTGTTTTACACTAAAAACATAACCAAGTAAACTTAATGTAGATCTATGTATATATCAATCCATGAACAGTTAATAAACCATGTGTTTTTATTTGAAAACATAGCCAAATAAACACACAATATATATATAGTAGACCATCAATAGTCCATAAACCAGGTATTTTTCATATAAAATATAGCAAAGTAAACTTCCTATAGGTCTATGTATGTACCAATTCTTGAAGAGTCCATAAACCATATGTTATTATCATTGAAAGCATAGCCAAGTAAAACTACTATATATATATATATATAGTAGTCCACAAATAGTCCATAAACCATGTATTTTTCATATAAAACATAGCCGATAAACTTTCTATAGATCTATGTATATAGTAGTCCATGAACACTCTATAAACTATTTATTATTTATGTTATTCATGACAACATAGTCGAGTAAACTTCCTATAGATCTAAGCATGTAGCAATACATGAACAGCTCATAAACCATGTGTTTTTCACTTGAAACACAGTGAAGGGAACCAAGTATAGATAAATGTATCTGTAAACCATGTGTTTGTAATATAAAATATAGTTAAGTAAACTTCTTATAGATCCATGCATACGTCTATCCATGAAAAATCCATAAACCATATCTTTTTTATAAAAAAAACATAGCCAAGTAAACTTCCTATTACTTATATATCAATCCAAGAATAGTCGATAAACCATGTATTTGTCATTAAAAACATAGCTAAGTAAATCTATTATAGATATATGGATATAGCTATCCATGAACAATCTATAAACCATATATTTTTCATACAAAACGTAGCCATGTAAACCTGTTATAGATATAAGTATATAGTAGTCCATGAATAGTCCATAAACCATGTATTTTTCATATAAAGCATAGCCAAGTAAACCTACTATAGATATATGTAGGTAGCACTCTATGACCAATCAGTAAACGATGCATTTTTCATATAAGACATAGCCAAGTAAACTTTCTATAGATCCATGTATATATCAATCCATGAATAGTCCATAAACCGTTTGTTTTGCACTAAAAATATAGCCAAGTAAAATTTCAATATATATATATATATATATATCAATCCATGAACAGTCAATAAACCATGTGGTTTTTTTTGAAACATAGCCAAATAAACCAACTAAAGATATATGTATATAGTAGTCCATGAACAGTCCATAAAGCATTAATTTTTCATGTAAAACATTGCAAAGTAAACTTCTTATATATCTATGTATATACTAGTCCATAAGCAATCCATAAAACATATGTTATCATCATTGGATACATAGCTAAGTAAACCTACTATATATATATATATTTAGTAGTCCATGAATAGTCCATAAAGTGTGTTTTTTCATATAAAACATAGCTAAGTAAACTTTCTATGGATCTATTATATAATAGTCCATGAACAATCCATAAACCATATATTTTACACTAAAAACATGGCGATGTAAACTTCCTATAGATCTATGTACATAGTAGTCCATAAACCATGTGTGTTTTTACTGAAAACACATCTAAGTAAACCTACTATAGAAATATGTTTATAGTAGTCCTTGAACTGTCCATAAGCCATGATCCAACTGCGACAACTTTTTGATAGGTATCCAATGCTAATAGGCATTGACCCACCTACAAATCATAAATATATCATACATTCAAGAGCTTGAGATAGGAGAACTACATAAGGACAATAAAAATGTTCATGTAGTTAATACCACCTTGGTTAGATTTACTGTCTTGAAGGGTGCAGGTTATCCTTCTTCAGAAGGTTCTTTGTTAGGAGAATTGTGGCTAGCATGTGTTGGAGGTATAGGGGTGATACAATGATCTAGTAGAAGGGATGCAAAAACTCTCACCAAAGCTTCATCATGCAGTTAGTTAAGTATATTCATTTTTCTCCTCTCATACAAGCCATAGTAGGCCTCAGGATCTTCTTCTATGTGTATTCCTTTACAAAAGAATCTAGAAGGAACAATACCATGCCCTATGCACCTAACTTGACTAGATGGTCCTTCTTGCCCTTAGCCCAATACATGATGTCATTGTTTATAGCAATGTTGCTTTAAGTTCCTGTACTTGCACTTTCTCAGGTAAGAGTGTCTTGCAAAATTTAATTAGAAGGAAATGATTAGTTCATTTATTTAATTATGTAAAATTGAAGGTAGTGAAGTGTAGAAGGTTGAACAACTTACAATGCAAGAAGCAAATTTTGTAGCAGCTTCATTTGTGAACGTTTGGGCATTATGACCCACTAAATGTGCCATCTTCTAAAGAATGGCCTGGTCAATGGAATCCGAGTTCCATCTTTATTTTGCTATTAAGCAAGACACTATAGTTAAGTAATGAAATGTATATAACTATAGTATAATTTGAAAGGAATAATATGTCACAAATGGTTACTTCATGCTCTTGCAAATGGGCATAGCCCAACCTGGAGAGGTAGTGCACCATATTAGTTTCATGCACCTTTCTTCCTCTTGCCCTCTTACACAATCATGTACAAAAATTAGATGTTGCATATACTTAGTTAAATGAAACATCATTTTAAGACATACATCAAATTCAGAGAATGTGTAGTTCTTTACAAATGCATTCCACATGCCTTGGTCAATAACGTCAGAATAAATAGCAGGCACTATATATAGCTTCGACAGGTCATTGATATATGGATCTATGCAATTGCAAACAAGGTAGCTCTTCTATTTTCTCCATTGCTCACTAGCTCCTTACAAAGCATGCATCTTCATGTGCTCAAGTACCTCAATGGTAGTCTACAAAGTACAAAGAACATTAGTATGTTTGAAAATTAGAAGATAAAGTATGTTATAAATAATATAATACATAATATTTTAACATACTTTCACCATCTCCCACATTAAATCTTTTACTGATTGTGGCACATGTCTCCAATCATCAAATGTGATAGGCACTGTACTTCTTACCGTGGAGCAGAGAAAACTACTATAAGATGTTGCACTCATACCCCCTACCATTGTATAGATAAAACTTCTTTAAGTCCTTTATACTTTCTCTTGATAACTTTTTCCATCGTCATTCACCCTCCACCCTTTCTATTTAGAGTGGTACTCAGGTTGACCTCTTATTCTTGCTCTTGATATTGCTAATATTCTTCATTTTGATGTTGCTTGGGTTCCATCTCTATTGTGAATAAGATCATAATGATATCATAACAATGAAATCAAATAGTCCATGTACTACATTTAAAGAAATCAAAAGTAGAACAAGGCATAAGAAACTTGTTTGTTTTTTAGTACAAGATAGATAATACAAGAGAATGTAAATGTAAAACTCACCAACAATATATATATATATAGCAGTCCCTAAACCATGTGTTTTTTTACTGAAAATATAGCCAAGTAAACCTACTATAGACATATGCATATAGTAGTCCATGACAGGTCCATAAACCATGCATTTTTTCATATAAAACATAGTCAAGTAAATTTTCTATAGATCCATGTATATATCAATCATGAAAAGTCCATAAACCATGTGTTTTACACTAAAAACATAGCCAAGTAAACTTCCAATAGACCTATGTATATATCAATCCATGAATAGTTACTAAACCATATGTATATACCAGTCCATGAATAGTCCATAAACTATATGTTATTATCATAAAAAACATAGCCAAGTAAACCTACTATAGATGTATGTATTTTACATATAAAACATAGCCAAGTAAACATTCTATATATATATATATAATAATCCATGAATAGTCCATAAACCATATATTTTTCATTGAAAACATAGCCAAGTAAACATCCTAGAGATCTATGTATGTAGCAGGCCATGAACACTCCATAAATCATGTGTTTTTTACTAAAAACATAGCCAAGTAAACTTCCTATAGATCTATGAATATATCAGTCCCTGAACAGCCATGTATTTTTCATACAAAATATAGCTAAGTAAACTTGATATAGTTCTATGCAAATAGTAGTCCATGAACAATCCATTGAGCCATATATTTTTCATTGAAAATATAAGCAAGTAAACTTCCTACAGATCTAAGTATGTAGCAGTCCGTGAACAGTTCACAAACCATGCATTTTTCACTAAAAACATAACCAAGTAAACCTACTATAGGTATATGTACATAGCAATTTATGAAGAGTCCATAAACCATATGTTTTTCATATAAAACATAGCTATGCAAACTTTCAAAATATCTATGTTGATAGTAGTCCATGAATAGTCCATAAACCATAATTTTTTCACTAAAAACATAGCCAGGCAAACTTCCTACATATCAATATTTACGGTGATGACCCGGGTTTTTGAAAACATTATTTGTAAAGTATTTTGAAAGGCAGGGCCCTTAAGAGTGTAAAATTTTTTCGCAAAACAAAGCAGTGGAAATTCTTTTCTTTAGAACTTGTTTTGGAAACCCAAGTCACCACTTCATACATAACATAAGTACAATTTGTGTACAAAATAAAATTCCATTGAAGGAATATACTTTTATTAAAACTCGAGGATCCATCCAGTGGTTCACAGTACAACCAAATCTAGTACAATACTTGTCCAAATTACATAATCCAAAACTCAAGCTCACCATACAATAAAACTCTCAACAAAGAAAAATACATGCCTTCAAGGGTATACCTTGAAGATTATTCTCTTCAAGCCTTCTATAGTCGTCAGCTCCTAACTCTCCTTCCCTAGGTCTGAGATATTGCAACAAGTACAATATCTCAGCAAGCAATGCTTGGTAGGGGATTCAAGAAACATAATAATTGACAATGTAATTCCAATACTTCATAATCTCATTATCCTCAAACATACTCTTTACTTTGTAAGTTATGTATATCTATATACATACATACCCTTCATGGGTAAACCAGTTAAATTGGTGAAAATAGTCAAATATCATTCCCAACTAAGCTGATTAATTCTCTTCATTTTGAGAATTTAGTATTACAGCTAATCTCATACTGGGAATTTTCCTTCTTGTGAAACATTGGTAATATACAATTACCTAGCATTTCATTATGCTATAACATAAGGCATTTCACTATGCCTATTCCCATATGCATCATAGTGCAAAATAATCAGAAAGGTTGTTATGCTGCAGTCTGATCCGTACTAGCGCGCTCGGATAACTGCCCTGTTCACCACTGATACCACGGTGGAAAATATTATGTCACTACCCGTATGGGGGGGCAAGACTTTCACAGTGGTGGCCTTCCCATAATTGCCACCACCCGACTTTTAGCCTCTCATTGGGCAAGGTATCATCATATCATCAAATTTCAAGGAGCGGGTGGCCAAACCCTCATAACTCCTCTAGCAATAGCATCCCCTAGGCTCATGCCTATTAAAACAAACTCACAAGCCTCCAAGCTTGTATGTAAAATAGATTTCATATATATCAGACCATATGTCTGTTTACTTAGGGCTGAAATATTTTCTAGTTCCCTATTCACTTATAGTTTAGTCCTTAACCATCTTATAGGTGTTTGGTTGGATCATAAGGTTTTCAAGAGATTTACTACAAGTATTATCATTACTCTTAACATAAGATCATGAGTACAATCATGAATATCTCATGTAAATGCATTCATCAAATCCTCCTACCTTTAAGGATTGATCTCTTTTCCCCACTCTTCCATGATCTTGACCGATGTATGAAATCTGTACATCCATACATATTGTCAATATATAAATTATGAACAATCCCATTGATCACTAGATCTAATGTTTAGAATGATCTTTAGATCATTCATATCTAAGTATTTTTCTATCTCTAAGTCTTTGTATGTTCATCTCCTTGATCTTGATCTTTCATAGATCCTTTGATTGAAAATCTACATATGTTGATAAAGATCAAGGTCCTAGATCTTCTATCATCTAGTTCTTTTTTTTATCTAAGTTCAGTTCTTGGATCATCCCTATGGAGGATGATCTTGGTTTTCTTCCTTGAATCACCTTTGATCAAGGGTTTGGATTATCTAATCTAATGAACTATAACAAGTATACTACTAAACATACATACTAAGTACAATATAGTGTTCTTATTCTTATTGTTCTTGATCATCCAAGATCTAATGGATCTTATTTGATCGTCCTTATCTTACTTACTGTTTTTATTAGGGTTATGTAATTTACTAACCTTTTATGCTCTTATTATTATTATTGAACCAGTTAGTGTCTTACTTGGTTGAAGATAATTTATTTCTTCCTATCACTAGACAACTCCTCCTTATTTCAGGATGACCAGTACTTACCAGTTAAAGTCTGCTCAAAAAGTGGTTAATACAACCCTCATGTAAGGAGGTGTTTAGACCTCTCTTACGTTAATGGGAGGTGAGGGAAAAGCACTTGGCTCTTGTATACCCCCTATAACCACAATGTTCAAAGTCCATTGGAGTGGTACTAGCTCAACCTTTGACAAGGTTCCTATGAGCTCTTTACCTTAAGTCCCTTCTCTAATTGATTTTAATTAATTTCCATGGATATGCACGATGTCATCCATGGATGTTCATTATTTTCCTACTTTGGGCCAAGGAAATGATAAATCATTCCTTATATTGTCCTACTAACTATAGCCCTTATTAAGTCAAAATCATTCATTCATCTTAGTTGTCCATGAATTTCTATATTTCATTAGTTTACATTTTTGGTGATTTATGCTCCTTGTATCTTAACAATTGAATAAAATGTGACAATAAGTAAATCATCAACTTGAAAGCATAAATCAAATATAAGTTTAACAACTATATACTAACATTCTTCCTATGAATGTCACTTAAGCTAGTGAAATAAAACTAATATGATCCTAAGTTATGAAACACATCTTCTATCATAATGAAATCATGTTTAAATCCTAATTTACACTAACATGATCCTAAGATAATCAAATCTACTAAAAAATTACTCATTTAGGGCATATCATACTAAAATTTAAAGATTACACTATCATGCTTTCTAACTTAGAACATAAATCACATTTACACTTCTATATCCAATAAAAGACAATTAAAACTTAAAACATAAATCACATTTACACTTCTATATCCAATAAAAGACAATTAAAATAATTTTATTAAGATTATTATAAACCTTTAAATATGATCCAACCATTAGATCTTAGGTGTTTTCCTTTAGATTAAGGGTTTTAATTACCTTTAGGGCTTTTAATCCATTAAGATCCAAAAATCATATCCACTTGATTTTGTCACATTTCCTCCATGATCTAACTGGATTCTATCATAATATCATCCCTTTAATCCATCCCAAGGATCTGATCATACTTGATCTCATTGATCAAGTGGGTCCCTTCGTAATTTTTTTATTTTTATTTTAAGGTTTTTCTACCATAAAGGGTAGATCCCCTATTTTATCCAAGATCTGTCCAAATTAACCATAAATATTACTTTATTACATTATTATATCATCGCTAAAATAAATTTCTAAGATCTGATCACCTTAGATCTTGAAGATCTTAGAAATTGGACACTTATTTCCAAAATACAGAAAAATACAAAAATAAATTTTAGAAATATTATGACTTCATTAGAAACTAGACATTACAAGATTTCCATAGCTTCTTTATGATCTCAATTTGGAGTTCATATGACTCCACAATCTTAAATTGAAGTTTTCAGCCGTTCCTAGGGTCCAGATTTGATCTAGGCCCACTAGAATTAATCCCTCTCAATTGAGGGTCCAAAACTATTCAGATCTTTCTGAAACTTCTACCCTAGGGGTTTCGGACCATTCTGGATTGATTGGTAGAGTCAGATTTTTCATCTGAGTACTCCATCATCATGAATTAAGGGTTCTATTGTTTACTTTATTTTTACCTTTTTATTACCAAAATTAATTACAGTAAAATAAAAATTACATAAAAAAAATACTAAAAATATATGAAAAGGATTTACACTTACTTGATTGGAGAGAAAACCTCATTTATATGCCCAATTTAAAAAAATACCTTGTTGATGAAGATATAGCCTAAAATCCACCTTTCTTGCAAATACCGTTGTTTGAATCGTTGGATCTTGAAATTTCTTAGGGGTTTTGTACAATAGATGTGTTGGGATGTTTTGGACGGTGGAATTGATCAAATTAGATCTAGAATAGAGTGCCTAATTGAATTTAGGTCTCTTGTTCTAATCTGAAAAGAAGAACAAGTTGGAAAGAGATCTAACTCTTGGAAATTTTGGGGTTTGGAGAGGGATTCTAGATCTAATTTTTCAAGGAGATTGAAGATAATTTCTTGGGTATTTTATGAGAATTTTTCTAATATTTTTGGGATTGTATTTATAGGCATTTTGGGTCTTTTTCCATGATTATAATATGTTATTTTTTTAATATAAAATGACATGAAAGTCTTCAATGCTCCCATGCCTAACTTTTCTTCCCCATGACTAGCTGATCTTTGTTGACCCATGTTTCACATGGGCTAATGATCAAATTGGTTGTTGGGGACGTGGTAGTCCCCATGTGGGCCCCACATGGTGTAAAAAGTCCGTTTTGCCCTTTATGCATAAAACTTTGGGTTTTATTCCCATGATCTCGGATTTGAGTGTACTTAGTGGCATTGGATTTGTATTTCTCAGTACATCTAAATTTTGATGTTTCATATTTTGATTTTTTTGGAATATTTTGACTTTTGGGTAAAATTACTATTTTACCCCTTTTGTCCAAAAAAATGAAAAACTTAAGGATTTCTCATCCGAATTCGAAATTTGTCATGATTACAATCATTTTGAAGGGTTTGCTGAGTTTAATTTTAATTTTACATATATTATTATTTGATTATACTTTTATAAAAAGTATATTTTAAATAACCCTAATATTTCAGCCCGAAATATCTGAAACTCAAACTTTATTGATTTTTCTCAATCAATTTACAAAAATTGGGGTTATTACAAGTCAATAAAGAGTCCATAAACCATATCTTTTCTTTATATAATATAACAAAGTAAACTTTTTATAGATCTATGTATATATCAATCCTTAAACTCTTTGTTTTTAATTGAAAACTTAGCCAAGTAAATGACTATAGATATATGTATATATTAATCTATGAATATTCCATAAACCATGTACTTTTCATGTAAAACATAATTAAGTAAATGTAACAAACCAAAATTTGAAACCCTATTTTATTGTATTTTTGAAAATTTGGATAGAATGGGAACATGAAATTTTTAAAATTTTGAATCCTAGAAGTGGAATTTGTATGGAAATCAAATCAAGTGATAATACCTTAAGAATTGGATTCTACTAAAAATTTGGAATCCAACAACACTATGAACATTAAAAATGTAGGTCGGACAAGAAAGTTATGTAGTTTTTATATTTATAAGAGTATTTTAATAATTTCATAGCCAACCCCATTTACACGTTTTAAAATAAGAAAGGGTAGATTTAAAGGGGGCCATTTTTTTTTATAACAACACCCCCTCTGTGACAAATCTCCACAAGTGACTGCGTCGCCCTACGCATTATTCCCTCTTCCTCATTGAAAATGCAGTCCATCTAGTTGATAATTACGCACCTGCCAGTAAGAAGGGTGGATCACCGATGTTAAAGGGAACCTCTCACTCTTGCATGATATTCCTCTCCCACCTTCTCTCCCCCCAGCACCATCTCATGTTGCTTTTTCCATCATCGTTGTCACTTAGAACAAGCCAATTGGCAGCAGACACATGCACCCCTCAGCCATTCTCTATCTTCTTTTCCCTTTCCTCTTTTACCTCTCCTCTTTCCCTTCCCTCCATTTTTTTTAGGCAATGGTAACCTCTATTACTATTTGGTTTTAGCAACAGCTACCCAAATGGTGGTGGATCAATGATTTGACACCAGCATTAGGTTCCCTTTGAAGAGAAGATAAAAAACCCTCTAACTATTTTTAGATCAAAGCAAGTTTTGAGGGTGATCAGGTTGAGGTTCAAACTCCAGTGCCCATGATTTTTATGACAATACCTTGATGGGAAAACCCCTTTTTTCTGTCATTAGATAAACACAGAACTACTCCAAAATTGATAGGAGTGAAGGTGAGTGCCTTATGTACAATCCCTTTTAAATATATGCCAACCTAACATAAAAACCGTAGCCAGTGGTGACTGAGTTGGTCATCTTCTCCATTGATGGCCAACCACCACGAGTGACACAAAATTTCAAGCCAAAATTCTTGGTCCTAGTGTTTTTAAGCATGATCTTCTCAATGAGAAGGTTGGATCCTTGATCAGGGCTCATCCAACTATTCAAATTGGATGTGAATCCAATTTGAGATCTGTGACATTCAATTTGCAAGATCTATTTATTCATTTGCAAGATTTTGATGATATGAAAGTGATTAGGGAAAATCTAACCATTAAATATTGGATATTTCACTAAGATCTAGCTTGTGAATGCCCTAATCAATGATCCGCAACTTAGAAGCATAGATCTGACAGGTCAATTCGCAATGGATCTCAATTTAACAAACTTGATACCCTAATTACAACCAATATGGTCTGATCTAAAATGGATCAAGGTTTTATTAGACCTATTATAACACTGATTATTGATCAATGTGCCAATAGGATAGATTCAACCATACATCATTTAGGATCTCCTAATTATAAGTTCTAAATGTCAATCCATGAATGAACGCCTATTGATTTGGCATCTAATCATTTATCTACATATGAGACAGTAGATCTAGATATATATTAACCCCAATCTAAGGGCAACGACCCCTAGATCATAGATTTGACCATTTATAAATAGGATCAGGGTGTAGATTTGTGATTTAAGCCATCGGTCAATGAATCTAATTAATGATCTATAGAGAATTGGTGATTCTAGATTCAAGTGCAATCTTAATTTTGCAAAATTCATTCTATGTATTAGTTTTCAAGACAAATATTACTAGAAACCATGTAAACATGTGAATGAGAACTAATAATTGGATTCTTACACCTAAATTATGACTAGAACACTACAATGATCTTGAAAGTGATACAAGATTCAAACTAAAGAGAAACATGAACAAAACCTAACTAACATCCTCTAAAATAGGTAATCTAATGCTACTACATTTCAATTGAATTTCAAAACTTAAATAGTTTCCTTGAAATCATTTCTGTGTTTAGTATTTTTTTATGTGATAGTAATGGTAGCTATGCATGCAATTTTAGTATACATGATTTCTTTAGAACTTATGTTTGGTTATTCTTTAAATAATTGAGTGTATGGCATTCTTGCAATGAGCACGCAAATTTATTCCCATGATTCATACTTTTATTTGAAAATGCTATCACTTACATCTCTCATGGTCAATTGTTACCTTTGAATGATAGGACAATTCCATATATGCATTAATTCCATGCTTTGAGATAAGTCACATAAATTGCATGATTTTAGTATATGTTGAACATCATGTGATGTTGTGATATTTGAATTTAAGATATACATCTACATTGTTTGGGCTAGTGAGCTCGGTGGGCACTCTGCTAGGATGTTGTACGGGTTGGGCCTCCTGGCCTATAACCACCAAAGTGGTAGGTACCCGTGCCCAAAGAGGCACCTATTTTTCTTAACTGTTGTGGTAGGAAAACAACTGCTAGAGGTCTTCATGACCTCCTTTTCAAGACATATCCATAGTTGCTGTGATGGCTGCTATGCATAGTCTCTAAATACTAAAGACACGATTCAGAGAGCTGGTTGTGATCATGGTGGTCCCTATGATTTCTGTTTTAGCATCTACATGTGTAGTACCTTGTGATGGTCTTTAGATAAGTACTCATGACTAGTAGGTTGATGTGTTCATCGAGATGCCTACGTGCATGATAATTGCCATAAGGTTGGGATTTCCAGCATTTGATTTGATCGATTACTACTTTAAGAATTTGGTAGTCTTTATGTTATTGATTATTTAATCATGTAGATAATTCTCCTCCTTGAATATAGATATATGTAAATAATTTATACGTGAATGCTTGCATTGAGTTGCATGAGATGGGAGCATGGTTTTATCACCTGAGAGGCCCTTCCTTAAATTATGCATGTTGTATGTCGTATTTTTGATTTTTGTAGCATTAGATAACCTATTGGGTATGATAAATACTCAACCTAATATTTTTACCATATATCAACTTGGGCAGGACAAGAAGGAGTACTAGGAGGTTTTTGTACCCAATCAAGTACAAGAAAGTAAGGGTAAGGTGCTATTGCAATTATCCTAGAACTGGTAGTGCTCATTTTGTCATGTAATGTAAATTGACTTTAAGTGACTCTTTTTATTACATGGGCTATGATTAACAATATAGGGAATAGGATATATCAATATTTAGTCATCTTTCAAATTATCATACCCATGTTTCATTAGTCAAGTAAGTTAAATTTTTATTTATGACAATACCTCGAAGAGAAAACCCCTTTTTGGTTACCATTGTTTTGCAAACTAGTTTTAAATATAGATTGAGCTTGCAAGTGAAAGCTTGTTGTTAAAAAAAAATGCATTTTAAACCTTGGGTCATTGTAGTTGGTATTAGTGCCCAAGTTTAAGTTATTCAAAGCCAAGTTATCAAATAAAAACTTATAATCAGTTTAGATAAATATGAAAAATTTAGACTAGCATAATAGAATTTCTCAAAAGGAGCGTGTCACTCTTGGAAAATAGACGTAGCGTAGGAGAAGAGGAGGTGTAGCCCCAAGACATGTCAATCTCTCTATTGGCTCCTCTAGATTTGGAAACTGGATGGCTGAAGTCTTTCAGCTCTTTATGCAGCATATGGGGCAATTTATGCATAACCACTTGTAAGCACTTGTGGCAAGGGCCTTATCACCAGAGAGGATTGTTGACCAAATGGAGGCCTAGGTTGAGTGATTTCTAAAGATGGCCCCATCATTCTTTGGTAAAGAGGACTCAAAATTAGTAGAGAAGTGGATCTTTAGCATTGAAAAGTTGTTCAAAGCAATTATGATTCTTGAGGAAAGGAAGGTGCTATGGCAACTTTTGTCCTAAAAGGTGAAGTGGGATTTTTGGTGGGAGACAGTTGAAAGGACATACTTTGATGATAGTGATGATATTCTTTGGGAGGATTTCAAATTAGTATTTAATGAGAAGTATTTCCCATGACATGTACGAAAGAAGAAGGAGGAGTTCATGGATCTAGAACAAGGAAGCCTATCTGTAAGCCAATATGAAAATAAGTTCACACGACTTTGAAGATGTGCACCCATCATTTGTGCCACTAGATCCATCCCCAAAAATTTTAGACCTAGATCCATCCCCAAAAACCCAAAACTCCCAAGAAATCTCTCTCTTTTCATTTTCTTTTTCTTTCTAGATTGGAACAAGAGACCTAAAATTAATTAGGTACTCTGTTCCAGATCTAATATCATAAATTCTACCATCCAAATTTCCCACCATACCTTAGCTACAAAACCACCAAATAAATTTTGAGATCTAATGGTTCAAACAACGAAAATCGCAAGAAAGGTGGATCTTGGGCCATATCTTCATCAAAAGGGTATTCTTTTAAATTGGACATATAACCAACATTTTTTCTCTAATCAGGTAGGTGGAAATGCTTCTTGGACATGTTTACTAATGTTTTATGAAATTTTTATTTTTCTGTAATTTCATTTTGGTAATAAAATGGTAAAAATAAAGTAAACAATAGAACCTTTAATGCAGGACTGTTGAGTGCTCAGATGAAAATTCTGACCCTACCAATTGATCCAGAAGGGTCCAAAACCCCTAGGGTAGAAGTTTCACAAAGATTGGATAAGTTTTGGACCCTCAATTGATAGGGGATTGATTGGACGATCTAGAATGGTCTGTCCGATCTCCCGATCAGATGGGGCCTAGGACATTGCGCGACACACCACGGAAACACCGTACATGAAAGCGTTTCCACGTGCACTGCACGTGTGACGTCATCCCAAGCGGGATGATGGTGCTTCCGTAAAAACAATGAGTGGACGCGCCCGCCTTGCGTCCCGGTTACAAGCGCGCGACGATGAGCGTTCCGCTCGTCCCGTGCTCGTCCGTGGATGTCCCAAGTGGGAGCGTCCATATCACCTCTACGACAGATGCACTCGACGAACCAAGCATTCTTCCCAGCTCATTTTCGCCCGAAAAATCTAGGCTGTCCATTCCGTTGGGCCCAGATCAAACATAGGCCCTAGGAATGACTATGAACTTCCAAATCTGATTCTGGAGTCATATGAACTCCAAATCAAGATCGGAAAGAGGCTATGGAAAGCTTACGACCTCTATTTTCTTATGAAATGATAAAATGGAGAAAATATATAATACAAATTTCTGTATTTAGGAATCAAGTTTCCAATTGCCAAGATCTTCAAGATCTAAGTGATCAGATCTTGGAGATATGTTTTAATAATGATATAATATTGAAATGAAGTTATCTAAATGGTTTATTTGGACAGATCTAAGAGATATTTATGGATTTACCCACTATGGAAGGAAAAATCCTAAAAATTTCAAAGGGATCCACTTGATCAATAAGATCAAGTGTGATCAGATCCTTGAGATGGATGGAATGGATGTTGATATGATGAAATCCAAGGAAATCATGGATGGATTATGGCAAAAATAGATCAATATGATCTTTGTATCTTAATAAAGAAAACTCCCTAAATATAACTAAAACCCTTAATCAAAGAAAAAGATCTAAGATCTAATGGTTGGATCATAAGTGAAGGTTTCTAAAAATGTTAATGTAATTAGTTTCATTTTATATTAATTGAAAATAGCATTGTAAATATGATTTATGTTATAAAGCATGATAGTGTAACTTTTAGACTTTAGCATGACATGTGATTAGATTGTTATCATAAGTTACTAGATTTAATTATCTTAGGGGCATGATAGTGTGATTTTATGCAAGTGTAACTTAGGACCAAGTTAGTATGATTTGATGCCATTGTAACTTAAGATCATGTTAGTTTAAGTATAGTTTTATTCCATTAGGTTAAGTTACATTCATAAGGAGCATGTTAGTATAAATGTTTGTTAAATTTATATTGGAATCATGCTTTAAAGTTTATGATTTAATTGTGATCAAATTTTATTAGTAGATTCAAATGTAAGTAGTTATTGAGATATAATGAGCATAAATCACCAAAATGTAATCTAATTGGAAATTAGAGTTTCATGACACAAATAAGAATGGAGTACTTTGGACTTAAGGAGTAAGGGCTATAGTTAGTAGGACAATATAAGGATTATCAAATCCTTGGCCCAAACTAGGAGAACAATAAACCTCATGAATGACATTGTAAATATTGATGGACTTAATTAAAATTTATTAGAAAGAGTACTTATGGTCAACATGCTTATAGGAACCTTATGAAAGGTTGAGTTATGGTCATTTTAGTGAATGTTGAATATAGTGGTTAAGGGGGTTATCTAATAGAGCCTCGCTCTTCTCCTACCTTCCATTGACATTTGTGAGGTCTAAACGCCTCCTTACATGAGGATTGAAGTAACCACTTTGTGTTCACCTATTTAACTAGTAAGCCTTAGCCAATTAAAAATAAGAAGAGCAGTCTAGACTTAGGCTTAAATAAGTTACTTTCAACCAGCAAAACATTAACTGGTTGAATAATAATAGTAAGAGCATAAAAGCTTAGTAAATTACCTAACCCTAATAAAAACTATAAGTAAGATAAGGATGATCAAACAAGATCCATTAGATCTTAGATGATCATGAACAATAAGAATAAGAATATTATATTGTACTTAGTATGTATGTTTATTAGTATGCATGTTCTAGTTCATTAGATTAGATAATCCAAACCCTTGATCAAAGATGACTCAAGGAAGAAAGCTAAGATCATCCTCCTTAGGGATGATCCAATAACTGAACTTAGATAAAAGAAGAACTAGATGATAAAAGATCTAAGACCTTGATCTTTATCAACAAGTGTATCAATGGATCTATGAAAGATCAAGATCAAGGAGATTGACACACAAAGACTTAGAGATAGAAAAATACTTAGATATGAATGATCTAAAGATCATTCTAAACATTAGATTTAGTGATCAATAGGATTGTTCAATTTTATATATTGACAATATATATGGATGTACAAATTACATACATCAGTCAGAATCATGGAAGATTTGGGAAAAGAGATCACTCCTTGAAGGTAGGAGGATTTGATGAATGCATTTACATAGGATATACATGATTGAACTCATGACCTTATGTTGACAAGAGTAATGTTAATACTTGTATTAAATCCCTTGAAAACCTTATGATCCAACAAAACACATATAAGATGGTTAAGGACTAGACTATAAGTGAATAGGAAACTTGTAATGCCTAAGCAATTTACATTATTTTTAACAAAAATGAATTGGACATTCTATAGGAAATGAAAAGTTCCCTTTTGGAGATAAGGGTATTTTGGTCATTTCACTGTTCACCCTGACTAGACCCAGAAATTTGGTCCTGAGAATAGTACCTTAGGTGCGTCTCAGAAATCCAACAAGACCAAAATCACCCAAAACGGAGTTAAAATGAGCAAGTTATGGCCCTTTGAAGTTCAAGGGCAAAAGTATAAATTAATTCAAAAACAGATTTAGGCATGAGAAAATGGGGACCCGTTTTGATACGGGCACCCCTCTTCTCCAACCTCCTAGAGGGTTCTAGAACGACGGTGTGCAGGGGAGAAACCATCGCCATTCTGGAGGTTTCTCCACCGCCATTGCATGGCGGTAAGAACCCCCTCCAGAACCCTCTTTGAGCTCTATAAATAGAGCTCTTGGGCACCTCCAATGGCAGCCCAAAATCTTGGGAAAAACCCATCGTGGAGAGGCACGCAAGAGGAGAAAATATGGGAAAAACTCGGCCACGAACCAGGTATGCCCAAAACCCCTCCAAACCCATCTCCCCCTTAGTCTTACGATGAGTTCCCCCAAGTTTTTACATGAAAAACCATGCAAAATTTGCTCTAGGGAGCAACAAAGGACCTAGGGATGGTGCTTGGGGTGTACTGGTTTGACAGGGTCCAACCAGGCACTTCCGTGGACGCCCCCGCAAACGAGAAAATGGGCAGAAGGCCCGGTACGTCTATGGACGCGCCTTGTGGGCCTTCCATGTATTCTGAATACTAAAATGCCCATAACTTGAGTTCTAGGACTCCGAATGAGGCGCCGAGAAAGGCGTTGTGTCCGTATCGATGATGTAGACACACCTAGGGCATAAAATACCTGATCAAAGCCCTATCTAAGGTGGGCATGACCCTTAAACTATGATAGTGGCGCGAGGCCACTAAACCTTTGTAAACTTGACGATACCAAGGCCCAGTTAGGACCTTAGGAGACCCATAGGACTGGGAATGAACCCTTAATGCCTAAGCAGTGAGATCAACCATTCTAAAACCTATAGAAATAGGCCAAGCTAACCTTGTTCCCCTAAACTATGAGCAGGAGCATATGAGGACAAGGGGGCTAGCGTGACTAAACCAGATAGGTGCTCTATCGCTACTAGACTTTTTAAAAGAACCCATGATGTTTTGATGTAGGTGCACTATGGCTACTAGACATTTTAAAAGAACCCATGATTGCTTTGAGAATGCATGTTTTAAGTTTTAAGTTACATGACTTGTTTAGCATGAATTGATTTCATAAATGAATTTAGCATGCATATGACAAAAACATTATGCATGGACATGTTTTGCAAATGATTGTGTTACATGCATAGACATGTTTTGAAAAAGGATTCTATCTGCATGATAAGTGTAGCCTTGGCCGATGAGGGCGAGCTGATGAGGGCGGGCCAGAGAGAGCTGACAGGCTTCTAAGCAAGGTTATGACTTTGAATGCGAGACTAGCATGAGCAGATTTTATGCATTGCATGCATGTTTTGCAATCGATTGCATAAATTGCATGATTTACGATGAATAAGTGTCATATGCCCCGTGGAGGCTACCCTGTGTCCCTAGGTACCTAGGGACCACACGGCGGTGAGGTCGTGGACATAGTGGGCCCTATGTTTTGAGGATTTACTTGCATTGCATATGGCATGACATGAGGTTGGTCGACCATACCATATATACATGAGTTGGATTCAGTTGAGCATCTTATGCATATCATTATGTTTATGATATATATATGATACTTTCGACTTGGATTATGCGATTCTTTAAGTCGTCAGTATTCCAATTCGACAATGGTTTTTAATATCAATATTGAACATGAGTGTTCAAACATGCACATGTTTTAAAGAGCATATGATTTTAAACTTAGCATGCATTGTAAAACTAGTAGTGTTAGACTCCTACTGAGTATAGTATATACTCACCCAATCCTTAACATTTTTCAGAACAGCTCCACACACAGAGTAGAAGACGCCTCAGGAAATTTTAGTGCTACGAGCAAGAAAAATAAAAAAGAGATAATTATACATGTAAGTAAACACTCTACCCTTTGGACATGTATTTGTATTTATTTATAGTTGGGCTGTGAGCTGTGACTGGATAGACCTGGGAAAAACATTTATGATTTCTGAAATTTTCAAAAACTACTTTGGTTGTTGTGATAGCAAATGACACTCGGGGTTTTTAAAATGAGTTTAAAACTAAAGATTTTCTGCTGCATTGCATGGTTTTTATAAAATGGTTTTCAAATAGGGATGCATCCTGCCTTAGGAATTAGATATTGTATTTAAAAATGCATGGGAAAACCTAGGTCGTCACAGAACTAGAAAATATTTCAGCCCTAAGTAAACAGACAAATGGTCTAATATATATGAAATCTATTTTACATACAAGCTTGGAGGCTTTTGAGTTTGTTTTAATAGGCATAAGCCTAGGGGGATGCTATGCTAGAGGAGTTATAAGGGTTTGGCCACCCACTCCTTGAAATTTAATGATACCTTGCCCTATGAGAGGCTAAAAGTCAGGTGGGGACAATTATGGGAAGGCCACCACTGTGAAAGTCCTGTCCCCCCATATGGGCAGTGACATAATATTTTCCACCGTGGTATCAATGGTGAACAGGGCAATTATCCGAGCGCGCTAGTACAAATCAGACTACAGCATGGGAGCCCTTTTGATTATTTTGCACTATGATGCATATAAGAGTAGGCATAGTGAAATACCTTATTTTTTAGCATAATGAAATGCTAGGTAATTGTATATTACCAATATTTCCCAAGAAGGGAAATTCCTAGTGTAAGATTAGCTGAAATATTGAATTCTTATGATGGAGAGAATTGATCAGCTTAGTTAGGAATGATATTTGACTACTTTCATAAATTTAACTGATTTACCCATGTATAGTATGCACGTATGTGGATGTACATAACTTACAAAGTAAAGAGTAAAGACATGAATATGTTTAGGGATAATGTGATTGTGAAGTATTGGAATTACATTGTCAATTATTATGCTTCTTGAATTCGCTACCAAGTATTGCTTGTTGAGATATTGTAAATGTTGCAATATCTCAGATACAAGGAAGGAGAGTTAGGCGCTAAAGATGATAGAAGACTTGAAGAGAATAATCTTCAAGGTATACCCTTGAAGACATATATTTTTCTTTGTTGAGAGTTTTATTGTATGGTGAGCTTGAGTTTTGGATTATGTAATTTGAACAAGTATTGCAATAGATTTGGCTATACTGTGAACCACTAGATGGATTTTGGAATTTAATAAAAGTATATTCCTTCAATGAAATTTTATCTTATACAAAATTCTACTTATGTTATGTATGAAGTGTTGACTTGGGTTTTACAAAACAAGTTCTAAAGAAAAGAATTTCTGTTGCTTTGTTTTACGAAAATTTTTTACACTATTAAGGGCCTTGCCTTTCAAAATACATTACAAAACGTGTTACAAAAACCCGAGTTGTCACAAATTATGCCTAGAGCCCTACAATGACCTTCAAGGTGATCCAGGATTTGAACTAAGGAAAAACACCAACAAAACCTAAGTAACATCCTTTAAGGTAGGTAATCTGATGCTACTATGTTTTAATTGAATTTCAAAACTTAAACAGTTTCCTTGAAATCATTTCCACGTTTAGTATGCTTTTTATGTGACAATAATGGTAGCTATGCATGCAATTTTAGTATACATGATTTCTATGCAACTTATGTTTGGTTATTCTTTAAACAATTGAGTGTATGGCATGCAAATTTATCCCCATGATTCATACTTTTATTTAAAACTACTATCGCTTACATCTCTCGTCGTCAATTGCTACCTTTTAATGATAGGATAATTCCATATATGCATTCATTCCATGCTTTGAGATAAGTGGCATAAATTGCATGATTTTAGTATATGTTGAACATTATGTGACTCTATAATATTTGAATTTGAGATATATATCAACATTGTTTGGGCTAGTGAGCCTGGTGGGTACTATGCTAACAAGTTATACGAGTTTGGCCTCCAGGTTTCTAACCACCAAAGGTGGTAGGAATCCATGCTCAAAGAGCTACCTATTTTTCTTGACTATTGTGTTAAGGAAACAACCACTTGAGGTGTTCTTGTCACCCTTTTTGTGACATATTCCTCATTTTTGTGATGGTTGCTGTGCCTGGTCTCTAAATACCAGAGACATAGGATTCAGAGAGCTGGTTGTAAGCATGTGGTCCCTATGATTTTGATTTTTGTGTCTCCATGTATAATGCCTTGTGATGGTCTTTAGATGAGTACTAATGACCAATAGGTTGATGTGTTTGTCGGGATTCCCACATGCATGATAATTGTCATAGGGTTGGAATTTTCAGCATCTAATTTGATTGATTACTACTTTAAGAATTTGGTAATCTTTGTGTTATTGATTATTTAATAATGTCAATAATTCTCTTACATGGTTTATTGACTATATAGCAGTCCATGAACAATCAATAAATCATGTATTTTTTCATATAAAGCCTAGCTAAGTAAACTACTGGCAATATATGTCTATTACAGTCTATGAAAAGTCCATAAACCATGTATTTTTCTTATAAAATATAGCCAGGTAAACCTACTATAGATATATGTATATAGTAGACTATGATCAGTCCATAAACCATATATTTTTTTTATATAAAACATAGCCAAGTTGTTTTCACTAAAAACATAGAAAAGTGGACTTACAATAGATTTATGTATATATCAATCCATGAATAGGTAATGAACCATGTGTTTTTCATTGAAAATGAAGCCAAGTAAACCTACTGTAGATATATGTCTATAGCAGTCCATAAACATGTATTTTTAAAATAAAACATAGCAAAGTAATCTTTCTATAGATCTATCAATATAGCAATCCATGAATAGTCTATAAATCCTATGTTATTATCATTGAAAACATAACCATGTAAACCTAATATAGACATGTGTAATTAGCAATCAACGAACAGTTCATAAACCATGTATTTTTATATAAAACATATCCAAGTAAACTTTCTAAAGATCTATGTATATAGCAGCTCATTAATAATCCATAAATTATATATATATATATTTTTTTTTACTAAAAACATAGCTGAGTAAACTTCCTACATATATATGTATATTGCAATCCATGAATAGTCCATAAACCATGTGTTTTTCATTGAAAACATAGCCATGTAAACCTACTATAGATATATGTATATAGCACTCTATAAATAGTCCATAAACCATGTATTTTTTATATAAAACATAGCCAAGTAAACTTGATGGAGACATATATATATATATAGCAATCCATGAAAAGTCCATAAACCATATATTTTTCATATAAAATATAGCTAAGTAAACCTACTATAGATATATGTATATAGCAGTCCATGACCATTCCATAAACCATGCATTTTTCATATAAAACATAACCAAGTAGACTTTCTATAGATCCATGTATATATTAATTCATGAAAAGTCCATAAACCATGTGTTTTATGCTAAAAATATAACCAAGTAAACTTCTTATAGATCTATGTATATATTAACACAAGAATAGTCAATAAACCACGTGTTTTTCTTTGAAAACATAGCTAAATAAGACAAGTATAGATATATGTATGTAGTAGTCCATGAATAGTCCATAAACCATGTATTTTTTTTATGTAAAACATAGCAAGTAAACGTCCTATAGATCTATGTATATGCCAGTCCATGAACAATCTGTATAGCATATGTTATTATCATTGAAAACATAGCCACGTAAACCTAATATAGATATATGTAGTTAGTAGTCCACGAGTAGTCCATAAACCATGTAGTTTTCATTTGTAACATAGCCAAGTAAACTTTTCATAGATCTATGCATATAATTGTAATAACCCCAATTTTTGTAATTGATTGAGAAAAATCAATAAAGTTTGAGTTTCAAATATTTCGAGCTGAAATATTAGGGTTATTTAAAATATATTTTTTATAAAAGTATAATCAAATCATAATACATGTAAAATTGAAATTAAACTTAGCAAACCCTTCAAATGACTATAAGCACGACAAATTTCAAATTCGAATGAGAAATCCTTTAGTTTCTTCATTTCTTGAACAAAAGGGGTAAAATAGTAATTTTAGACAAAAATCAAAATATGAGACATCAAAATTTAGAATGTATTGAGAAATACATATCCAACGCCACTAAGTACACTCAAATCCGAGATCATGGAAATAAAACCCAAAATTTTATGCATAAATGGCAAAACGGACTTTTTACACCACATGGGGCCCACAAGGGACCCAACAACCAATTTTATCAGCAGCCCATGTGAAACATGGGTCAACAAACATCAGCCGGTCTTAGGGAAGAAAAAATTAGGCATGGGAGCATTGAAGACTTTCATGCCATTTAATAATAAATAAAATAAAATATTATAATAATGGAAAAAGACCCAAAATGCCTATAAATACAACCCCAAAAATCTTCCAAAAATCCTCATAAAATCCCCACAAAATTCTCTTCACTCTCCTTGAAAAATTAGATCTAGATCGCTCCCCAAAAACCCAAAATTTTCCAAGAGTTAGATCTCTTTTCAACTTGTTTTTCTTTTTAGATTGGAACAAGAGACCTAAAATCAATTAGGCACTCTATTCCAAATCTACTTTGATTAATTCCACCGTCCAAAACTTCCCAACATATCTATTCTACAAAACCCCCAAAGAAATTTCAAGATCCAACGGTTCAAACAACGGATACTTGCAAGAAAGGTGGATTTTAGGCCATTCTTCATCAACAAGGTATTTTTTTAAATTGGGCATATAACAGAGGTTTTCTCTCCAATCATGTTGGTGGAAATCCTTTTCATAGATGTTTAGTACTGTTTTATGTAATTTTTATTTTACTGTAATTTATTTTGGTAATAAAAAGTAAAAACAAAGTAAACAACAGAACCCTTAATTTTGGATGATAGAGTGCTCAGATGAAAAATCAGAGACGTTTTGGGCCCTCAATTGAAAGATGATTGATTGGACGGTCCAAAATGGACTGTCCAATCTCGAGATCAGACGGCGCCTAAGACGCACACGTGACGCACCGTAGGAACGGTGTGTACGCTACGCGTGGAGCATTGTCCCAAGCGAGACAATGGTGCATTCGTCAAATTGAAGAGCGGACGCGCCCAGCAACTGCCCGGTTTGTGGGCGCACGGACGATGGGTGTTCTGCTCGTCCCGTCCGCATCTGTGGACTCCCCACAGTGGCGCTTTGTCATTTCCTCCCAGCGGACACACCCGACGACCCGCCTGGTTCAAGGAAGAAAACCAAGATCATCCTCCATAGGGATGATCCAAGAACTGAACTTAGATCAAAGAAGAACTAGATGATGGAAGATCTAGGACCTTGATCTTTATCAACATGTGTAGATTGTCAATCAAAGGATCTATGAAAGATCAAGATCAAGGAGATGGACATACAAAGACTTAGAGATAGAAAAATACTTAGATATGAATGATCTAAAGATCATTCTAAACATTAGATCTAGTCATCAATAGGATTGTTCAAAATTTATATATTGACAATATGTATGGATGTACAGATTACATACATCAGTTAGGATCATGGAAGATTGGGGAAAAGAGATCAATCCTTAAAGGTAGGAGGATTTGATGAATGCATTTACATGAGATATACATGATTGTACTCATGATCTTATGTTGACAAGAGTAATGATAATACATGTAATACATCTCTTGAAAACCTTATGATCCAACCAAACACATATAAGATTGTTAAGGACTAAACTATATGTAAATAGGGAACTAGAAAATATTTCAGCCCTAAGTAAATAGACATATAGTCTGATATATATGAAATCTATTTTACATACAAGCTTGGAGGCTTGTGAGTTTGTTTTAATAGGCATAAGCCTAGGGGAATGCTATTACTAGAGGAGTTATGATGGTTTGGCCACCCGCTCCTTGAAATTTGATGATATGATGATACCTTGCCTAATGAGAGGCTAAAAGTTGGGTGGTGGTAATTATGGGAAGGCCACCTCTAATGACTCCAATTTTGTAATATTGAAATTCCAAGTTTAGCAAAGAAAAGTTCAGTTTTAAAGATAAGGGCATTTTGGTCATTTCACTAGTCACCTTGACTAAAATCAGGAATTTGGTCCTAAAAATGGTTCTATTAGATGCATCTCAGAAAAAGGAATCCAATGAGACCAAAATCACCCAAAACGGAGTTAAAATGAGCAAGATATGGCCCTTTGAAGTTCAAGGGCAAAATTGTAAATTTCACAAAAAAGACTAAACCTGAAAAACACAGGTGCCCGTTTTGATACAGGCACCCCGTCGTCTTCAACCTCTAGAGGGTTCTAGAACGGCGGTGGTTTGGGGAGAAATCACCACCATTCTTAAGGTTTCTCCACCGCCATTCAAAGGTGGTGAGAGCCCCCTCCAGAACCCTCCCTTAGCTCTATAAATAGAGCTCTTGGGTGCCTCTAATGGCAGCCCAAAACCTTGGAGAAAACTAGTCGTGAAGCAATGACCTAGAGGGAAAAACGAGGAGAAAAACCCAGCAATGAGCCAGGTACGTCCGAGATCGCTCAAAACCCATCTCCCCCATAGTTCCAAGGTCAATTCCCCTAAGCTTTTGCATGAAAAACCATGCAAAACGGAGCCCAGGAGAGCCACCAAGGACCCAGGGACACTCCCTGGGCCGCACTGGTTTGACAGGGGTTGAACCAAGGTGTCCTGAGGACACCCCAATCCCCCAGACAACGGAACGTTCCAGTCGGAATGTTCCACGTCATCTTTGTTTGAAAAACCAAATGGGCGCATCCAGGGACGCACCCGCTAAAGAGAAAGACGGGCGGATCGTACCGCGCGTCTGGAGATGTGACCGCTGAGGCGCACACCACAGACGCACAGCGCGCTAGCATGTGTCGAATTTTGGTTTGTTAAGGAAGCCAGGGTGCATGACGCTGATGCGCAGCGCCCTAGCATTCTGTCTTTTAATTCTTAAGGGTCTCGTGTACATACAACACTAAAATGCTTATAACTTGAGATCTAGAGCTCCGATTGAGTCACCGCAAAAGGCGTTATGTCCGTTTCGACGACGCAGACACATCCAAACTATAAAATCCCTGATCAAGGGCCAATCAAAGGAGCGCATGACCTTTAGAATAGGATGGTGGCGCGTGGCCACTAGAACTTTGGAAAACTGAGGATACCAAGGCCAAATTAGGACCTTAGGACACCCATAGGCACAGGGATAGACCCCTAATGCCTAAGTAATAAGACCCAACTACTCTGAACCCATAAAAGATAGGCTAAACTAACCTTGAGTCCTCAAACCATGTTCAGGAGCATACGAGGACAAAAGGGTTAACCCGACCTAGCCAGGTAGGTGCTCTATCACTATTAGATTCTTTTGAAAGAACTATTATTATTTTGAGAACATATGTTTTAAATATATGACTTGATTTGCATGACTTAATTCAGCATGCATGATAAATGCTTTGTACATAGCCATGTTTTGAAATGATTGCATATACATTATGCACATATATGGGTTGCAAACAAGTGCATACATTGCATGATTTAAGTACTTGCAAAGATTGCATGTCCGTGAGGGTTGCCAAAAGACGCTGGAGTGCCGAGGGCCAGGCAGTTGTGAGGGACCCAAAGAGGACAAGTTTTAACAAGAGGTTTTGGCTTCTTTAATCTTATGTGATTTGGGCAAGTAAGCCCGTGGGTGCTATGCCGAGGGGTCTGGGTTGGCCACCCGGCCTCTACCACTAATAGGTGGATGGGTACCACGCCCAAAAAGAGGCAAGTCCCTACGTCGACTGCATGTGGTACACGGGGCTACCATTGGTGTCACGGCACTAGGTCGACGTGTCATAGGCCCAGTGGAGGCTATGACCGAGTGTCCTCAGGTACCCGGGGAGCACACGGCGAGGAGGTCGTGGGCATAGTGGACCCTATGGTTTGATGAGTTATGTGCATTTCATATAGCATGATATGAGGTTGGTCGACCATACCATATTAGAGATCCATGAGTTGGACTCCATGAAGCATCTATTGCATATCATGATGTCATCATATATATATATATATATATATGATACTTTCAATTTTGGATTATGTGATCTTTTAAGTCATGAGTATTTCAGTTGATTATGGATTCTTATACTAATATTGAACTCGAGTATTCAAACATACGCATATTTTGACTGAGCATATGATTTTAAAACATCTCATGCATTTATAAAACTAGTAGTGATAGGCTCCTACTGAGTATATTATATACTCACCCAATCCTCAACATTTTTCAAATACAAAGAAAATACTTAAGGGCAAGGAACGTTTGTACTAGGAGACACAGACTAAGTACAAGTAAGTAAACCCCTATCTTATCTTTCAATGTTACTTGATTGTAGTTACTCTCTAATAGCAAATTTGTGACTAACACTTTCTTGGGAATAATATTGATTTAAACTTTGCCATGGCTAAATAAATTGAGAATGTGTTTGAACACTCGGGGTTTTTATGAAAGGTTGTTTTCCAAATGAAAAAGATTTTCATGCATCTCATATTTATAAAACAAGAGATCTCGCCTTTTTCCAAAATTGCATCATATAAAAACCCAGGTCGTGACAGTTAGTATCAAAGCGCAGTTTAACGTTACTCACAGCCCAGTTATGAGGAGAATAACTTATAATCAAGTTTCATCCATGGAAGAGAAAGGGGTAATAGGACAACACAAACTGAGATTTGGTGAATTGCCTTGTTATTACAGATGCCTAGGAAGAAAGGAAGCAATGCTCCAAGACCTGAAGCCCCACCAGTGGACTCCACTGGGTCGGGCAACGGGATGGCTGAGTTATTTCAGCAATTCTTACAGAACATGGGACAATACATGAATAGTCATAACCAAACTCCTACCCCCCGAGATCCTTCCCGTGATAAAACAATAGATAGGACTGAGGTTCAGTTAGAAAGGTTTTAGAAACTAGCTTCCTCATTCACAGGAGAAGATGAAGCATCCACAGTTGAAAAATGGTTAATTGATATTGAAAAGATATTTAAGGCCATGAACATAGCTGAAGAAAGAAAAGTACCCATGGCCACATTTGTGTTTAGAGGAGAGGCTACCTTTTGGTGGAAAACAGCAGAAAGAACTTATTTTGATGAGCAAGAAACAATAGGATGGGAAGAGTTTAAAAAGGTCTTTAATGACAAATATTACCCTAAACATATAAGGAAACAGAAGGAAAAGGAATTTATGGACTTAGAACAAGGAAGTATGACCGTCCAACAGTATGAAAGTAGATTCATCAGCCTTCGAAGATTTGCACCCCATGCTTGTGCTGATGAAGAAGATGCAGCCGAAAGATTTGTAGATGACTCAACCCAAGACTCAGGAACAGAGTTCTAGGTTTCCAACCTTCCACAGTAGCCAAAGCAGTAGAGATGGCCTCCCTATATGAGAAAGATTATCAAAGGAACTAGGCAATAAGAGAAACTAAGAACATCAACACCATGAAGAACAAAGGAAAGAGATCCTTTCAATCATCTGGACCTAGGCCACCTTTTAAGAAGCCATTTGAAAATAAAGGAAGAAGACCAGACTGGAAGGCATGCCCTAGGTGTAACAGAAATCATCCAGGCAAACCATGTCCCACTTTCAACATCACTTGCTATAGTTGTGGAGAATTAGGACATTTTTCTTGCAACTGTCCAAAAAGGAAAGTGCAAGAGCGTAAAGAAGATCAAGTTCCAAAAAGCCAAGGACGTGTCTTTGCCTTGACTACCAGTCAAGCCTAAGCATCAAATGTAGTCGTTGAAGGTATTCTTTCTATCTATGATACACCTGCAAAAATTCTATTTGATACAGGCTCCACTCATTCTTTCATATCCCAGAAATTTGCATCATCCTTGGACATTATACCACAGGACCTAGATTTCACCCTAGAAGTCATGACTCCTATAGGCCAGGCACTCCCCACTTATTCTTATCTCTAGGATGTCCCCATTCTAATTAAGGACCATTTGTTACATGCCAACCTTATCCACTTAGATATGAATGACTTCAACATCATCCTAGGTATGGATTGGCTAGCCTTTCATCAAGCTTTTGTTGATTGTCGTCAGAAGTGTGTCACTTTTACCCTACCTAATAGAGACACTTTCACCCTCCAAGGAAGAAAGGATTATTTTGGAGCGTGTGTTATTTCTTCCATGAAAGCAGTTAAACACATTGCTCAAGGATGCCCCTTCTTCTTAGCCAAGATTGAATCTGTCGAGAGTCCCCAACCAAAGCTAAAGGATGTCGAGGTTGTCCGAGAATTTCCTGACGTGTTCCCTGAGGACTTACTAGGTCTACCTCCACCAAGGGAAATTGAGTTCATCATTGACCTTATACCCGGTTCTTCCCCCATTTACAAAGCTCCTTACCGAATGGCTCCTGCAGAACTAAGAGAACTGAAGACCCAGTTACAGGAACTACTTGACAAAGGGTTCATACGACCTGGCGTGTCTCCGTGGGGAGCTCCAATCCTTTTTGTTAAGAAAAAGGATGGCTCCATGAGATTGTGCGTAGACTATCAGATGCTGAATAGGGTGACCATTAAAAATAAGTACCCTCTTCCCCGAATTGATGATCTTTTTGATCAACTTCAGTCAGCTAGAGTCTTCTCTGAGATTGATCTATGATCAGGGTACCATCAACTTCGAGTTAGAGAAGAAGATATCCCCAAGATAGCCTTCAGGACTCGATACGGCCATTATGAATTCAGAGTGATATCCTTTGGTTTGACTAATGCTCCAGCCGCGTTTATGGACCTCATGAATAGGGTGTTCAAGGAGTACTTAGATAAATTCATCATAGTGTTTGTGGATGATATCTTAATATATTCTGAAACTCCTGAAGACCATATGGAACATCTAAGGATAACATTAAGCACCCTACAAGCACACAAGCTATATGCAAAATTCAGTAAGTGTGAGTTTTGGCTGGAAAAGGTTAATTTCTTAGGACACATTATTTCTCAAGATGGCATAGCCTTGGCGCAACGGTAAAAGTTGTCGTCATGTGACCTTGAGGTCACGGGTTCAAGGCGTGGAATCAGCCTCTTGCAAAAATGCAAGGTAAGGCTGCCTACTTTAGGCCATTGTGGCCCGCCCCTTCCCCGGACCCCGCATAGGCGGGAGCTTTGTGCACTGGGGCTGCCCTTTTTTTTTTATGGCATAGCAGTTGACCCTACTAAGGTTGAAACAGTACAGAACTGGGAAAGACCTAAGACAGTCATAGAAATAAGAAGCTTCTTAGGACTTGCCGGATATTACAGGAGATTCATCGAAGGTTTTTCACAAATGGCTTTACCTCTAACAAAGCTGACCAGGAAAGACACAAGATTTGAATGGATTGATAAATGTGAGGAAAGCTTCCAAGAACTAAAAAGAAGGTTGACTACCGCACCTGTCCTTACCTTACCTTCAGGAAGTGGCAGATTTGAGATATACAGCGATGCCTCACAACAAGGGTTAGGCTGCGTACTTATGCAACATGGGAAGGTAATCGCTTATACTTCTCGACAACTCAAGAAGCATGAAGTCAATTACCCAACCCATGACTTGGAATTAGCAGCCATAGTCTTTGCCTTACGAATATGGAGACATTATTTATATGGGGAAAAGTTTGAAGTTTTTACAGATCACAAGAGTCTTAAATATATCTTTTCCCAACAAGACTTAAACATGCGACAAAGAAGATGGATGGAATACTTAAAAGACTAGGACTTCTCCATTCAATATCACCTTGGAAAAGCTAATGTGGTAGCTGATGCATTAAGCAGAAAAACCCAAGGGATGTGTACAAGTTTATTAACTAAGAGATGGAAGCTACTACAAGAAGTAATCACATGGAAACCAGACATAAGTAAGCACAAGATCATTATGGCAGGTCTAACAATAAAATCGGCTATTAATGAAAAAGTTAAGCAAGAACCGAAAGGAGATCCAGATATACAAGCTTTCATAGGAAAACCAGGATTTACAAAAAGGGAAGATGGTAGCATTTACATACAAGGAAGATTAGTGGTACCAGCTAATGAAGAGTTAAGACAAGATATTTTAAAAGAGGCTCATCGGTCCAAGTATACAATACATCCCAGAGGGACTAATATGTATCAAGACTTAAAGAAACAATATTGGTGGGATGGTATGAAAAGAGACATAGGGGAATTTGTGGCAAAGTGTTTAACATGTCAACAAGTAAAGGCTGAACATCAAAGACCTGCGGGATTGTTACAACCCCTTGAGTTACTCGAATGGAAATGGGACCATATCACAATGGACTTCATCGTAGGGCTACCCAAGACCTCTAAGGGTGATGACATGATCTGGGTAATTGTTGATAGACTAACTAAGACAGCCCATTTCCTTCCTATACGTCATACCCAATCCACTGACAGCCTATCTCAGCTATACATCAAAGAGATAGTAAGTTTACATGGTATACCCCTTAGTATCACTTCAGATAGGGATAGCCGCTTCACTTCACAACTCTGGAAGTTTGTCCAAAAATCCTTAGGATCTTCCTTGAACTATAGCACAGCCTTCCATCCATAGACCGATGGACAGTTAGAGCGCACAATCCAGATAGTCGAAGATATGTTGCGGACTTGTGCCCTTGATTGGAAGAAGAGCTGGGATGAAAACCTACCACTAGTCGAGTTTGCATACAACAATAGCTTTCAGTCAAGCATTGGCATGGCTCCATACGAGGCGCTCTATGGGAGACCCTGTCACTCACCCACCAGTTGGAGTGAAGTTGGAGAATCCAGGGTGCTCCAGTCCGAGCTGGTAGAGCAATGTGCCGAGAGGGTCAGACTCATAAGAAGCCACCTCCTCATAGCTCAAAGCCGCCAAAAGAGCTATGCTGATCAAAGGAGGAGGCCATTGGAATTCGACATAGGAGAGCACGTTTTCCTGAAGATATCTCCCACTAAAGGAGTTATGAGGTTCGGTATCAAAGGCAAGCTTAGTCCGCGTTACATAGGACCTTTCGAAATCCTGGAGAAAGTGGGAAAAGTGGCCTATAGGATCGTGCTACCCCCTCAGCTATCCGATGTGCATAACATATTCCATGTGTCTATGCTAAGGAGGTACATGCCTGACCCCGCTCATGTCATCGACTGGGTACCCATAGAGATGACGGAGGATCTCAGACTAGAGACAAGACCAATTGAGATTCGGGATCATAAGAATAAGAAGCTACGGAACAAGGACATACCCTTAGTCAAAGTTTTGTGGAGAAATGCGCACATGAAAGAAGAGACTTGGGAACTGGAGTCAGAAATGCGAGAAAAGTACCCCAAGATCTTTTGACTGTATATAGTAGAATTTCAGGGGAAAAATTCTCCTAAGGTGGTAAGAATGTAATGACTCCAATTTTGTAATATTGAAATTCCAAGTTTAGCAATGAAAAGTTCAGTTTTAAAGATAAGGGCATTTTGGTCATTTCACTAGTCACCTTGACTAAAATCAGGAATTTAGTCCTAAAAATGGTTCCATTAGATGCATCTCAGAAAAAGGAATCCAATGAGACCAAAATCACCCAAAACAGAGTTAAAATGAGCAAGATATGGCCCTTTGAAGTTCAGGGGCAAAACTGTAAATTTCACAAAAACGACTAAACCTGAAAAACACAGGTGCTCGTTTTGATACAGGCACCCCATCGTCTTCAACCTCTAGAGGGTTCTAAAACGGCGGTGGTTTGGGGAGAAATCACCACCATTCTTAAGGTTTCTCCACCGCCATTCAAAGGCGGTGAGAGCCCCCTCCAGAACCCTCCCTTAGCTCTATAAATAGAGCTCTTGGGTGCCTCTAATGGCAGCCCAAAACCTTGGAGAAAACTAGTCGTGAAGCAATGACCTAGAGGGAAAAATGAGGAGAAAAACCCAACAACGAGCCAGGTACGTTCGAGATCGCTCAAAACCCATCTCCCCCATAGTTCCAAGGTCAATTCCCCTAAGCTTTTGCATGAAAAACCATGCAAAACGGAGCCCAGGAGAGCCACCAAGGACCCAGGGACACTCCCTGGGCTGCACTGGTTTGACAGGGGTTGAACCAGGGTGTCCTGAGGACACCCCAATCCCCCAGACAACGGAACGTTCCAGTCGGAATGTTCCACATCGTCTTTGTTTGAAAAACCAAATGGGCGCATCCAGGGACGCACCCGCTAAAGAGAAAGACAGGCGGATCGTACCGCGCGTCTGGAGATGTGACCGCTGAGGCGCACACCACAGACGCACAGCGCACTAGCATGCATCGAATTTTGGTTTGTTAAGGAAGCCAGGGTGCATGACGCTGATGCGCAGCGCCCTCGCATTCTGTCTTTTAATTCTTAAGGGTCTTGTGTACATACAACACTAAAATGCTTATAACTTGAGATCTAGAGCTCCGATTGAGTCACCGCAAAAGGTGTTATGTCCGTTTCGACGACGCAGACACATCCAAACTATAAAATCCCTGATCAAGGGCCAATCAAAGGAGGGCATGACCTTTAGAATAGGATGGTGGCGCGTGGCCACTAGAACTTTGGAAAACTGAGGATACCAAGGCCAAATTAGGACCTTAGGACACCCACAGGCACAGGGATAGACCCCTAATGCCTAAGTAATAAGACCCAACTACTCTGAACCCATAAAAGATAGGCTAAACTAACCTTGAGTCCCCAAACCATGTTCAGGAGCATACGAGGACAAAAGGGTTAACGCGACCTAGCCAGGTAGGTGCTCTATCACTATTAGATTCTTTTGAAAGAACTATTATTATTTTGAGAACATATGTTTTAAATCTATGACTTGATTTGCATGACTTAATTCAGCATGCATGATAAATGCTTTGTACATAGCCATGTTTTTAAATGATTGCATATACATTATGCACATATATGGGTTGCAAACAAGTGCATACATTGCATGATTTAAGTACTTACAAAGATTGCATGTCCGTGAGGGTTGCCAAAAGACGCTGGAGTGCCGAGGGCCAGGCAGTTGTGAGGGACCCAAAGAGGACAAGTTTTAACAAGAGGTTTTGGCTTCTTTAATCTTATGTGATTTGGGCAAGTAAGCCCGTGGGTGCTATGCCGAGGGGTCTGGGTTGGCCACCCGGCCTCTACCACTAATAGGTGGATGGGTACCACGCCCAAAAAGAGGCAAGTCCCTACGTCGACTGCATGTGGTACACGGGGCTACCATTGGTGTCACGGCATTGGGTCGACGTGTCATAGGCCCCGTGGAGGCTATGACCGAGTGTCCTCAGGTACCCGGGGAGCACACGGCGAGGAGGTCGTGGGCATAGTGGACCCTATGGTTTGATGAGTTATGTGCATTTCATATAGCATGATATGAGGTTGGTCGACCATACCATATTAGAGATCCATAAGTTGGACTCCATGAAGCATCTATTGCATATCATGATGTCATCATATATATATATATATGATACTTTCAATTTTGGATTATGTGATCTTTTAAGTCATGAGTATTTCAGTTGATTATGGATTCTTATACTAATATTGAACTCGAGTATTCAAACATACGCATATTTTGACTGAGCATATGATTTTAAAACATCTCATGCATTTATAAAACTAGTAGTGATAGGCTCCTACTGAGTATATTATATACTCACCCAATCCTCAACATTTTTCAAATACAAAGAAAATACTTAAGGGCAAGGAACGTTTGTACTAGGAGACACAGACTAAGTACAAGTAAGTAAACCCCTATCTTATCTTTCAATGTTACTTGATTGTAGTTACTCTCTAATAGCTGAGGTTGTGACTAACACTTTCTTGGGAATAATATTGATTTAAACTTTGCCATGGCTAAATAAATTGAGAATGTGTTTGAACACTCGGGGTTTTTATGAAAGGTTGTTTTCCAAATGAAAAAGATTTTCATGCATCTCATATTTATAAAACAACAGATCTCGCCTTTTTTCAAAATTGCATCATATAAAGACCCCGGTCATGACACCACCACTGTGAAAGTCTTGCCTCCCCATATGGGTAGTGACATAATATTTTCCACCGTGGTATCAGTGGTGAACAGGTCAGTTATCCGAGCGTGCTAGTACAGATCAGACTGCAGCATAGCAACCTTTCTGATTATTTTGCACTATGATGCATATGAGAATAGGCATAGTGAAATGCCTTATGTTATAGCATACTGAAATGCTAGGTAATTGTATATTACCAATATTTCCCAAGAAGGGAAATTCCCAGTATAAGATTAGCTGTAATACTAAATTCTCAAAATGAAGAGAATTGATCAGCTTAGTTGGGAATGATATTTGACTATTTTCACGAATTTAACTGGTTTACCCATGAAGGGTATGTATGTATATAGATATACATAACTTACAAAGTAAAGAGTATGTATAATGATAATGGGATTATGAAGTATTAGAATTACATTGTCAATGATATGTTTCTTGAATCCCCTACCAAGCATTGCTTGCTGAGATATTGTATTTGTTGCAATATCTCAGATCAAGGGAAGGAGAGTTAGGAGCTGAAGACTATAGAAGACTTGAAGAGAATGATCTTCAAGATATACCCTTGAAGACATATATTTTTCTTTGTTGAGAGTTTTATTGTATGGTGAGCTTGAGTTTTGGATTATGTAATTTGGACAAGTATTGTACTAGATTTGGCTGTACTGTGAACCACTAGATGGATCCTGGAGTTTAATAAAAGTATATTCCTTCAATGGAATTTTTTTTTTACACAAATTGTACTTATGTTATGTATAAAGTGGTGACTTAGGTTTTCAAAACAAGTTTTAAAGAAAAGAATTTCCGCTACTTTGTTTTGCAAAAATTTTTTACACTCTTAAGGGCCCTACCTTTTAAAATACATTACAAAACGTGTTACAAAAACCCGGGTTATCACAGTTGGTATCAGAGCGATTCATCTAGTCACAGTACAGTACAAATATGTCCAAAGGAGTGATTATAATCCAAGTCTAGATTAAGATAGAAGTAGTTGTATGGAGGACTGATAGAATTTTGGTTTTTGAGCAGATGCCACCAAAGAGAGTCACAAGGCAGACAGCTCAAAATACTCCAGAAGACAATATGGAGAGAGTAACCATGAGTAATATGGAAGAGATGATGACAAGGATGTTAAGGAACCTCCTTCCTCACCTACAACAACCCCAAGGTTCATCACCTCTTGTAGAAATACCAAGTACGCAGGCTCAAGCTCAGCCTGAGGTGAGACATACTACACCAACACCACCACCAGCTACTCCCACACTTAGACAAGGGCAATCTTCCCTTATACCAAGTGAAGAAGTTAGAAAATCCCCATTAGGACCAGAAAAGATTGACAAAATGCTGGAGAGATTTCAAAAGAGGGTTACAATGTATGATGGCAAGGGTGAAGCTGAAAAGGCTGAAGAATGGATATATGAAGTTGAAAAACTTTTGGTGCACTACGTACTCCTTCAGTGTTGAAGGTGAAATTTGCCACATATTTATTCAAACAAGAAGCTGCATTTTGGTAGAGATAAGCTAACAACACCTTTTTCTCGAAATCTGAAGATACTACATGGGAACAATTTAAGGAAGTATTCAACCATAAATATTTTCCTTCTCATGTACAACAAAGGAAGTTGATAGAGTTTTTGAACCTAAAGCAAGGGGATATGTCAGTGGTGGACTATGATAACAAATTCACACAACTAAGGAGATTCGCGCCTCATGTGTGTGACACAGAAACACACACTGTGGATTGATTCATTGAAGGTCTACACTCAGGGCTGAAAGTAAAGGTGCTGTGTACTATACCCACTACCTTGACAGACTGTGTAGAAATGACCTCCAAGTTTGAAGATGAGTACAAAAAGGGTCAAATTACCGAGTTCAGTGGAGGAGGATACAATAACCCAAGGCCTTTCCATAAGAATAAAAGACCTTGGAACAATTTTAAGCCTTGAAGAAATCAAAGGAACAATGCACCAAGGCCAAATAGACATCCATGTCCAAGATGTAGAAAATTTCACCAAGGCAATATCTATCCACGACCTATACAACAACAACCACAACGATTTCCAATAAAATGCCACAATTGTGGGGAGTATGGACATATCACCGCCCACTGTACCAAACCATTGGCAGTCAGGGAAGCAAAACTAGAAATTGCTCCTCGACACCCAGGAAGCGTCTTTGCCATCATTGACGGCCAAGCTGGACCATCCAATGCGGTAATTGAAGGTACACTACTTGTAGCAGACAACTATGCCAAAGTATTGTTTGATTCTGGATCTACGCATTCCTTTATATCTTGTGAATTTGCATCTAGTATACAACTATCAGTGAAAAACTTGGGATTTGATCTAGATGTAACAACTCCAGTTGGAAAAATAGTTAAACTATAAGAATACTTGCATAATGTACCTCTAGAAGTATTGGGCAAAAGAATGGGCATAGACCTCATTTTGTTGAACATAAAGGATTTTGACATCATACTGGGTATGGACTGGTTAGCAAAATACTGGGTAATTATGGACTATCACAAGAAGAAACTCACATTTAGTATACTAGGGGAGAAAGTATTAACACTATATGGGAAACACAATGACTTAGACAAATCCATCATCTCAGCTATGAAGGCAGTCAAACATATGACCAAGGGGTGTTAGGCATTTTTAGCAACAGTGGTTTCCTTAGATATTGAACAGCCCAGGATAATAGAAATTGAAGTGGTCAGGGAATTACCGAGAAATTGAGTTTACCATTGAAGTAATTCTTGGTACAACTCCAATTTCTAAAGCACCTTCTAAGATGGCCCCAGCAGAGTTGAAAGAGTTAAAAGGACAATTGCAAGAATTGTTAGAAAAAGGGTTTGTTAGACCAAGTAGTTCACCATGGAGAGCACCAGTAATATCTGTGAAGAAGAAGGATGGGTCAATGAGATTATGCATTGATTATAGAATGTTGAATAGTGTCAAAGTGAAAAATAGGTATCTCTTACCTCGCATTGATGACCTCTTTGATCAACTCCAATCTGCTAAGGTCTTTTCTAAAATTGGCCTTAGATCAGGATATCATCAATTGCGTATTAAGGATGAAGACATACCCAAGTCAGCATTCAGAACTCGATATGGGCATTACGAGTTTCTAGTCATGTGTTTTGGGCTGACCAATGCACTAGCAGTGTTTATGGATTTGATGAATAGAATCTTCAAAGAACTTTTGGATAAATTTGTGATTGTATTTATCGACAATATACTGATTTACTCCACCAGTATCAAAGAACATCAAGAACACTTACGAATTGTACTAAATACCCTCAGAACACATAAACTGTTTGGTAAATTTAGTAAGTGTGAATTATGGTTAGAGAAGGTCAATTTTTTAGGTCATGTAATTTCCAAGAATGGAGTAGAAGTGGACCCCACCAAGATAGAAGCAGTAATGAATTGGGAGAAACCTAAAACAGTAACAGAAATACGTAGTTTTCTTGGACTAGCAGGATACTACCGTAGATTCATTCAAGGGTTCTCTCGTCTAGCTCTTCCTATGACTTCCTTGACAAGAAAGGGGGTACAATTCACTTGATCAGAAGAATGTGAAAATAGTTTTCAAGAGCTAAAGAAGAGGTCAACTACAACACCAGTATTGACTTTGCCAACTGGGAGTGGGGGATATGAAATATACTGTGATGCTTTAGGCAAAGGGTTAGGAGGTGTGTTAATGCAAAATGGGAAGGTCATTGCTTATGCATCTAGACAGTTGAAGAAACATGAAATAAATTACCCAGTACATGACCTAGAATTGGCAACTGTAGTTTTTGCATTGAAAATTTAGAGACATTATTTGTATGGAGAAAAATTCAATGTATTTACAGATCATAAGAGTCTCAAATACATCTTCACTTAGGCTGATTTAAATATGATACAAAGAAGATGGATAGAGTATATCAAAGACTACGATTTTGCCATCCAATACCATCCTGGAAAGGCAAATGTAGTAGCTGATGCATTAAGTAGACAACCAAGAGCTCTACTCACAAACATCACAATTAAATCAGCTTTTGTAGAAAGAGTCCTTAAAGCCTAAGAAGAAGATACAACAACTCAGGAATTGTGTGAAAAGAAAGGATTTGTTAAGGGGACAGATGGGGGCATACGTTTTCAAGAGAGATTGGTGGTTCCTTCAAATAAATGTCTGAGAAAGGAATTGATACAAGAAGCCCATCAGTCTAAGTTTTCTATACACCCTGGAGGTACAAAGATGTATCAAGATTTAAAAAGAAACTTTTGGTGGGAAGGCATGAAGAGAGAAATAGGAGAATTTGTGGCTAAATGTCTCAATTGTCAACAAGTAAAGGCTGAACACCAAAGACCAGCTGGAATGTTACAAACATTGGAACTTCCAGAATGGAAATAGGACAATATCACTATGGATTTTGTGGTGGGATTGCCAAGGACCCGGGCAGGCCATGACATGATTTGGGTGGTTGTGGATAGGCTAACAAAGTCAGCACATTTCCTTCCAATTAGACAAAACCAATCAGTTGACAGTTTGGCTAAGTTATACATCAAAGAAATAGTAAGACTTCATGGGATTCCATTATCCATTATCTCGGATAGAGATGGAGGATTTACTTCGAGATGTTGGAAGAGTGTACAACAAGCCTTGGGAACCTCACTTAAACTCAGTACAACATTTCACCCTCAAACAGATGGTCAATCAGAAAGGACTATTCAAACCTTAGAAGATATGTTGAGAGCATGTGCATTCGATTGGAAAGGGAGTTGGGATGAACATCTTCCTTAAGTAGAATTTGCATATAACAACAATTTTCAGGCAAGTATTGGTATGGCACCATATGAAGCATTGTATAGACGGCCATGTCAATCACTAACCTGTTGGAGTGAAGTTAGAGAAAGAAGGCTGATAAAGTCAGAACTAGTGGAACAATGTGTAGACAAGATCAGATTGATACAGAAGAGGTTGTTAACATCACACAGTCGACAAAAGAGCTACACAGGTAAAATACGTAGAAACCTAGAATTTGATGTGGGGGAGCACGTATTTCTAAAAGTATCACCTGTCAAAGGAGTAATGAGGTTTGGAAGCAAATGAAAACTTAGTCCTAGATTCATTGGTCCATTTGAAATTTTAGAAAGAGTTGGTCTAGTGGCCTACAAATTAGCCTTACCACCCCAACTCTCAGAAATACATAGTGTCTTTCATGTGTCTATGCTAAGGAAATACCTCCAAGATGACACTCATGTACTTCAAAGGGTGCCAGAAGAGCTAAAGCCTGACCTAACCTTCGAAGAGAAGGCAATACGAATTCTGGACCGCAAGGAACAGAAGTTAAGAACCAAAAGCATTCCGTTAGTCAAAGTCTTGTGGCAACATCACTCTATTGAGGAAGCCACGTGGGAAACGGAAGTAGAAATGAGGAAGACACACCCTAGTTTGTTTGAGTAAGTAGTGTATTACAAATTTTGAGGACAAAATTATTGTAAGGGGGGAAGATTGTAATAACCCCAATTTTTGTAATTGATTGAGAAAAATCAATAAAGTTTGAGTTTCAGATATTTCGGGCTAAAATATTAGGGTTATTTACAATATACTTTTTATAAAAGTATAATCAAATCATAAGACATGTAAAATTTAAATTAAACTTAGCAAACGCTTCAAAATGACTGTAAGCACGACAAATTTCGAATTTGGAAGAGAAATCCTTAAGTTTCTTCATTTCTTGAACAAAAGGGGTAAAATAGTAATTTTAGCCAAAAATCAAAATATCCCAAAAATCAAAATATGTGACATCAAAATTTAGAATGTATTGAGAAATACAAATCCAACGCCACTAAGTACACTCAAATCCGAGATCATGGGAATAAAACCCAAAATTTTATACATAAATGGCAAAACGGTATTTTTACACCATGTGGGGCCCACATGGGGCCCACAAGAGACCCAACAACCAATTTTATCAGGATCCCATGTGAAACATGGGTCAACAAATATCAGCTGGTCTTGGGGAAGAAAAAATTAGGCATGGGAGCATTGAAGACTTTCATGCCATTTAATAATAAAAAATAAAATATTATAATCATGGAAAAAGACCCAAAATGCCTATAAATACAACCCCAAAAATCCTCATAAAATCCCCACGAAATTCTCTTCACTCTCCTTGAAAAATTAGATCTATATCCCTCCCCAAAAACCCAAAATTTCCAAGAGTTAGATCTCTTTTCAACTTGTTTTACTTTTTAGTTCCAAGAGTTAGATCTCTTTTCAACTTGTTTTACTTTTTAGATTGGAACAAGAGACCTAAAATCAATTAGGCACTCTATTCCAGATCTACTTTGATCAATTCCACCGTCCAAAACTTCCGAACATATCTATTCTACAAAACCCCCAAAGAAATTTCAAGATCCAACGGTTCGAACAATGGATATTTGAAAGAAAAATGGATTTTAGGCCATATCTTCATCAACAAGGTATTTTTTTAAATTGAGCATATAACAGAGGTTTTCTCTCCAATCAGGTAGGTGGAAATCCTTTTCATAGATGTTTAGTACTGTTTTATATAATTTTTATTTTACTGTAATTTATTTTGGTAGGAAAAAGGTAAAAATAAAGTAAACAATAGAACCCTTAATTTTGGATGATAGATTGCTCAGATGAAAAATCTAACTCCACCAATCAATCCAGAAGGGTCCAAAACCCCTAGGGTAGAATTTTCATAAAAATCAGAGACGTTTTGGGACTCAATTGAAAGAGGATTGATTGGACGGTCCAGAATGGACTGTCCGATCTCTAGATCAAACAACGCCCAAGACGCACACGTGACGCACCGTCGGAACGGTGCGTGTGCTATGTGTGGAGCATCATCCCAAGTGAGACCACGGCGCGTCTGCCAAATCCACGAGTGGACACGCCCAATGACAGCCTGGTTTGCCGGCGTGTGGACGACGGGCATTCCGCTCGTCCCGTCTGCATCTGTGGACTCCCGCAGTAGCGCTTCGTCATTTCCTCCCATCGGACTCACCCGATGACCCGCCCGGTTCGTTTCGCCTGGTTGTTTTTCCCGACTAATCTGGTCCGTCCATTCCTTGGGCCCAGTCAAATCTAGGCCCTAGGAAGGACTGTGAACTTCCAGATTCAATTTCGGAGTCATTTGAACTCCAAATTGAGATTGGAAAGAAGCTATGGAAAGCTTGAAACCTCTATTTTCTTATGAAATGATAAAATAGACATGTTATTCAGTAAAAACTTTCTGTATTAAAGAAATAAGTTTCCAATTACATAGATTTTCAAGATCTGAGATGATCAGATCTTAAAAACATGTTTTAATAATGATATAATATTGCAATAAAGTAATATCTATGGTTTAATTGGATATATATGAGATATATTAAGGGATCTACCCTTTGTGGTAGAAAAACCCTAAAAGGACAAAGGGACCCACTTGATCAATGAGATTAAGTGTGATCAAATCCTTGGGATGGAAAGAATAAATGTTTATATGATGAAATCCAAGGAAATCATGAATGGATTATGACAAAAATAGATCAATATGATCTTTTGACCTTAATAGAGAAAATTCCCTAAATACAACTAAAATCCTTAATCAAAGGAAAAGATCTAAGATCAAATGGTTGGATCATAAGTAAAGGTTTCTAAAAATGTAAATGTAATTAGTTTCATTTTATATTATTATGTTATAAAGCATACTAGTATAACATTTAGAGTTTAGCATGATATGATTTCATTGTTATCATAAGGTGTTAGATTTAATTTAAGTACCTTGCCTCATTATCATAGAATGTTACATTAGGTAGTTTTATGCTTTGAATTTATAATTGATTTATGGTTAAATGTTATTAGTAGATTTATTTGTTATGAGATAAAGAGCATAAAACATAAAAAATGTATTCTAATGAGAAAGTAGACTTTCATTACACAAATAAGAATGGAGTACTTTGGACTTAATTAGTAAGCGCTATAGTTAGTAGGACAATATAAGGATTATCATATCCTTGGCCCAAATTAGGAAAAGAATAATAAACCTCATGAATGACCTTATGAATATTCATAGACTTAATTAAAATTCATTAGAAAGAGTACTTAGGGTAAACATACTTATAAGAACCTTATGAAAGGTTGAGCTATAGTCATTCTAGTGAATGATGAACATAGCGGTTAAGGGGGTTATCTAATAGAGCCTCTCTCTTCCCCTACCTAACCCTAATAAAAACAGTAAGTAAGATAAGGATGATCAAACAAGATCCATCAGATCTTGGATAATCAAGAACAATAAGAATAAGAACACTATATTGTACTTAGTATGTATGTTTAGTAGTATACTTGTTATAGTTCATTAGATTAGATAATCCATACCCTTGATCAAAGATGATTCAAGGAAGAAAACCAAGATCATCCTTCATAGGGATGATCCAAGAACTGAACTTAGATCAAAGAAGAACTAGATGATAGAAGATCTAGGACCTTGATCTTTATCCACATGTGTAGATTGTCAATCAAAGGATCTATGAAAGATCAAGATCAAGGAGATGGACATACAAAGACTTAGAGATAGAAAAATACTTAGATATGAATGATCTAAAGATCATTCTAAACATCAGATCTAGTGATCAATAGGATTGTTCAAAATTTATATATTGACAATATGTATGGATGTACAGATTACATACATCAGTTAGGATCATGGAAGGTAGGAGGATTTGATGAATGCATTTACATGAGATATACATGATTGTACTCATGATCTTATGTTGACAAGAGTAATGATAATACTTGTACTAAATCTCTTGAAAACCTTATGATCCAACCAAACACATATAAGATTGTTAATGACTAAACTATAAGTAAATAGGGAACTAGAAAATATTTCAGCCCTAAGTAAACAAACATATGGTCTGATATATATGAAATCTATTTTACATACAAGCTTGGAGGCTTGTGAGTTTGTTTTAATAGACATAAGCCTAGGAGAATGCTATTGCTAGAGGAGTTATGAGGGTTTGGCCACCTGCTCCTTGAAATTTGATGATATGATGATACCTTGCCCAATGAGAGGCTAAAAGTCGGGTGGTGGCAATTATGGGAAGACCACCACTGTGAAAGTCTTGCCTTCCCATACGGGCAGTGACATAATATTTTCCACCGTGGTATCAGTGGTGAATAGGGTAGTTATCCGAGCGTGCTAATACGGATTAGACTGCAGCATAGCAACCTTTCTGATTATTTTACACTATGATGCATATGAGAATAGGCATAGTGAAATGCCTTATATTATAGCATAATGAAATGCTAAGTAATTGTATATTACCAATATTTCCCAAGAAGGAAAATTCCCAGTATAAGATTAGCTATAATACTAAATTCTCAAAATGAAGAGAATTGATCAGCTTAGTTGGGAATGATATTTGACTATTTTCATGAATTTAACTAGTTTACCCATGAAGGGTATGTATGTATATAGATATACATAACTTATAAAGCAAAGAGTATGTTTAACGATAATGGGATTATGAAGTATTGGAATTACATTGTCAATGTTATGTTTCTTAAATCCCCTACGAAGCATTGCTTGCTGAGATATTGTAATTGTTGCAATATCTCAGATCCAGGGAAGGAGAGTTAGGAGCTGAAGACTATAGAAGACTTGAAGAGAATAATCTTCAAGATATACCCTTGAAGACATGTATTTTTCTTTGTTGAGAGTTTTATTGTATGGCGAGCTTGAGTTTTGGATTATGTAATTTGGACAAGTATTGTACTAGATTTGGTTGTACTGTGAGCCACTGGATGGATCCTGGAGTTTAATAAAAGTATATTCCTTCAATGGAATTTTATTTTGTACACAAATTGTACTTATGTTATGTATAAAGTGGTGACTTGCGTTTTCAAAACAAGTTTTAAAGAAAAGAATTTTTGCTGCTTTGTTTTGCGAAAAAATTTCACACTCTTAAGGGCCCTGCCTTTCAAAATACATTACAAAACGTGTTACAAAAACCCGGGTCGTCACAATAATAGTCTGTGAATAGTCCATAAACCATATATTTTTCATTGAAAACATAGCCATGTAAACTTCTTAGCAACTTGTTATGTAGCAGGTTATGAACAGTCCATAAATCATGTGTTTTTCATTAAAAATATAGCCAAGTAAATTTCCCATAGATCTATGAATATAGTAGACCTTGAATAGTCCATAAACCATTACTTTTCATATAAAACATAGCCAAGTAAACTTTTGATAGATCTATGTATCTAGTATTCCATGAATAGTTCATTGAAGCACACATTTTTTACTAAAAACATATCCAAGTAAACTCCCTATAGATCTACCTATGTAACAGTCCATGAATAGTCCACAAACCATGTATTTTTCACTAAAACACAGCCAAGTAAACCTATTATAGGTATATGTAGATAGCAGTCCATTAACTATCCATGAACCATGTGTTTATCATATAAAACATAGCCAAGTAAACCTATTATAGGTATATATAGATAACACTCCATGAACTGTCTATAAAACATGTGTTTTTCTTATAAAACATAGCCAAGTAAACTTCCTACAGATCAACGTATACGGCAATCCATGAATAGTACATAAGCCATGTATTTTTCATATAAGACATAACCAAGTAAACTTTCTATAGACCTACATATATATCAAGCCTTAAACCATGCATTTTTCATTGAAAACTTAGCCAAGTAAACCTACTTTATATCTATGTATATGTTAGTCTATAAACATTCCATAAACCATGTACTTTCATATAAAACATAACTAAGCAAACCTACTATAGATATATCTACATAGCAGTCCCTGAATATTCCTTAAACCATGTGTTTATTATATAAAACATAGCCAACTACACCTACTATAGGTATATGTATATAGTAGTCCATGACTAGTCCATAAATCATGTTTTTTCATATGAAACATAGCCAAGTAAGCCTTCTTAGATCTTTGTATATATCAATCCCTGAATAGTCCTTAAACCATGTGCTTTTCACTGAAAACATAGAAGTGAACTAACCATAGACCTATGTATATATCAATCCACAAACAATCAATGAACCATGTATTTTCCATTGAAAATTAAGCTAAGTAAACCTACTATAGATGTATGTATATGGTAGCTTATAAACCATGTATTTTTTAAATAAAACATGGCAAAGTAGATCTACCTTTATATTAGTCCATGACCAGTCCATAAACCCTATTTATTATCATTGAAAACGTAGCCAAGTAAATCTATTATGGATATATGTATTTAGCAATGCATGAATAGTCCATAAACTGTGTATTTTTCATGAAAGACATAGCCAAGTAAACTTTCTAAAGTTCTATGTATATAATAGTTCATGAACAGTCCATAAACCATATATTTTTTACCAAAAACTTAGCCAAGTAAACCTCCTATATATCTATATATGTAGCAGCCAATGATTAGTCCATAAACCATGTATTTTTCGCTGACAACATAGCCAAGTAAACCTACTATAGATATATGTTTATTGCAATCCATGAACAGTTCTAGATATATGTTTATAACAGTCCATAAACCATGCATTTTTCGTATAAAACATTGCCAAGTAAACTTTCTATAGATCTATGTATATTATAGTCCATTAACAATCTATAAAAGTATAGCCAAGTGAACTTCCTATAGATCTATTGGCATGGTAGTACAATCCATAAAGCATATCTTTTTCATGTAATACATAGCCATGTATATTTTCTATGGATCTATGTATATAGCAGTCAATGAACACTCCATAAACCATATATTTTTCACTGAAAACATGGCCACATAAACTTCCTATAGATCATGAATATAGCAATCCATGAATAGCCCATAAACTATGTGTTATTATCATCAAAAACATAATCAAGTATGCTATTATAGATATATGTATATATCAGTCCATGAATTGTCCATAAACCATGAGTTTTCTATATAAAATATTGCCATGTAAACTTTCTATAGATCTACATATATAACAATCCATGAACAGTTTGTAAACCATATATTTTTCACTAAAAACATATCCAAGTAAACTTTATACAAATCTGTGTATACAACATTCTGTGAATAGTCCATAAACCATATATTTTTCATGTAAAACATAGCCAAGTAAACTTTCTATATATCTATATACAGAGGAGTCCATGAACAATCCATAAATCATATATTTTTCACTAAAAAAAATATAACCATGTAAACATTCTTTACATACATGTATGTAGCAGTCTATGAACAATCCATGAACCATGCATTTTTTTATATAAAACATAGCCAAGTAAACTTTTACTTATGTATATAGTAGTTTATGAACCATGTGTTTTTCACTAAAAACATAGCTAAGTAACTTCCTATAGATCTATGGATTTATCAATCCATGAGCAATCAATAAATGATATGTTTTTCATTGAAAACATAGCCAAGTAAACCTACTATAGATATATGTATATAGCAGTCCATGAATAGTTAATAAAACTTGTATTTTTCATATAAAATGTGACAAAGTAAACTTCTTATATGTCTATGTATATATCAGTCCATGAACCATCCATAAACCATATGCTATTATCATTGAAAACATAGCCAAGTAAACCTACTATAGATCTATGTATATAATAGTCTCAAAACAATCCATAAACCATGTGTGTTTCATTGAAAACATAGCCAAGTGAACTTCGTATAGATCTATGGATATATAAATCCGTGAATAGTTCATAAACCATGTGTTTTTCTTTGAAAACATAGCCAAGTCAACCTACTATAGATATATCTATATAGTAGTCCATGAATAGTCCCTAAACCATATATTTTTCATATAAAACATAGCGAAGAAAACTTGCTATAGATCTATCTATCTATCTATCTATCTATCTATATATATATATATATATATAACAGTCCATGAACAATCCATAAACCTTCTATTTTCACTAAAAATATATCCAAGTAAAAATTCTTATAGATCTTTGTATATAGTAGTCCATGAACAATCCATAAATCATGTGTTTTTTAGTGAAAAAATAGTGAAGTAAAATTTCCATAGATCTATGTATACTGTAGTCCATACACAAGGGGGTAGTTGATTTATATACTATATGACAACATATTTATACGAAAGAGTCAAGTTCCACATTTTTGTGAGTACAAATGGAGGGAGGGAGGGTATGTGCATGTAGTCAGTTGGGGTAGGCAACGAATGCATAGGGCAAAAGGAGGGAGAGAGGGAGGGGATGTGCCTGTAGTCAATTAGGCTAGGTGACAACCACATTGGGCAGATGGAGGGAGGGTGGTAGGGGATGCTAGCGCAATTGGTGGGTACTGACAAGAGACTGTGTAGGAATGACAGAGGAAGGGAGGGATGGCAGGACAAAATGCATGCATGGTTGGTTGGGGCCTATCATCAAGCGCACAAGGAGAGAGAGAGAAAGAGAGAGGGAGAGAGGAAGTAACTTATGTGTGTAGGTGAACAGTGCAGACTTTTTGATTGGGTGCAACACCGATTGATGGAGAGACAACATGGGCAAATTGTAGATGATATCAATGGAAAAGGAAACTGTTGGGACAAACCAAATTTTTGATGTTATAAACAGGGGACTTTTGAAGTCATGAAAAAATATGGCTTTAAATTTTTTATGAACGACTTTAGTAACCAATTTATGAAGTTGCTTTTTTGAAATGACTTTAGAAAGAAGCTTTTTAATTCATTTTTTTGGAATGAGTTTAGAAACCTATTTTTGAAGTGTTTTTTTTTTTTTTTCCAAAATAACTTTAGAAACCATTTTTTTAAGTGGATATTTATAACAACTTTAACAACAAATTTTTGTTGTTTTTTCATTATGACTTTAAAAACATGCTTTTCTAAAGTTTTTTTTCCACATTAACTTTAAAAACCTGTTTTAGAAGTCGTTTTCTCCAGAGCAACTTTGAATTATTATTTTTTAAGTCATTTTTTCAAAATGAATTTAAAAGCCTTTAAAATATGAATATATATATATATATATATATATATTCTCTAGATGAACCACCATTTACATATAGATGGAGGAGAATTTCTTTGGAAAGTCATAAGACCCTTTGACTTCTCTTCATCTGTAAAGAATTCTAGATGTTTTTTCATAAAATTCATCATTGATTCATGCTTTCTAGTGCATCTATAAACAAACATAGCAACAAGGAAATCTAAGTAATTTTTAAGTGACTCTTCATTTATCATCCTTTTATTACATATATCAAATGTTTACAAATGATTAATTCTTATTAATACAAGATCATGATCAAAGTGCCAATCTGGAACTATTTCATCAAGATCTAGCTTCTTAGTATTCAGCTCACACCACTCTCTTACTGGGAGATAAATGGTAAAGCTTCAAGTTCCACCTTCCTCAACCAACTTGATGGAACTATTTCTCTTCATCAAACCCTAAATTTGGATGAGAACACAAAGCATAATGTTCTCATTTTCTCTAATGGTGACGGTTAGGAAGGAAGTAGTTATTATTTGCAATGAAATTGTATGATTTTTTCCAAAATCACGACGACATAAGCAACTTCTTAACCCTATCATCCATAGTAACAAAACCCATTAATCTACAAAATGCAAATAGATCAGAGATTTAGTAACAATAAATGAAAGGATGATAAAGGGAGATTTTATTATCTTTACCATGTTTTTCAGGTCACAAACATTCAAAATATCCAAAAAGAAGAGAGAGAGAGAGAGAGAGAGAGAGAGAGAGAGAGAGAGAGAGAGAGAGAGAGAGAGAGAGAGAGAGAGAGAGAGAGAGAGAGAGAGGAACCAAATGTGATTGTCATGCCTCCCGTAAGATGAAGAACATGGACAGGGGATATAGGAAAACACAAAATGACTTCTACACTTTTATAGAGGGAAATGAACTTTTAAAGTTGTTTCCTAAAAACAACTTTTAAAGTTGGACTTTTAAAGTTATTTTTCCATACCAACTTTAAAAAAGCCCCTTTTATTATGGGGGCACCAAATAATGTTTCATTTAAATCAGCATTGATTCATGCATCCTATACATAGTAAATAGAAGCATATAAGAAAGAAGTTATTTTTCAAATAAATCATCAGTCACTAATACAATCCATATGCACACGTTAAAGGAGCTAATCAAAGAGCTAAATTGGAATTATTTCATCTCACTAATACAATCTATATAGCTCCCTCATATATTGTTTCCAACATAAGCACCCTCATCACCATTATCATGCACATAATGCTAATTCTCACCAAGTACTTCAACTTATGGAATTTTTTGGTAATAGAAGGGTAATCTATTGCAGTATCACCTAGGTTATCTTTATCATAAAAATCCCTCAGATATGATGATAAAATAGTTAAGCATCTTTTATCACGTGCATCATGCACATTAAATACATGTTTCACTTGAGGTGCCAAAATAAACTAATCATTTTTATAACAGATCTAAGGTCAACCACTATTAATCCAAGGGCATCGATTTTGATGCTGTTGTGTTCCATCTAATAACAGTTAAAAACAACCACAATTCTGCAACTATAATCCAAGGCCTATATCTTTCTTATAACCATGCATTCATTCACCACTATCGGCATGCTATCCTTTGAACTAGAAAAGAATGTAACATTGGCTACAAAGCCAACCTTTTTATCTATTGCACTCTTTAGTTATCACAGTCTTTTGTGTACAAGTGATAATCATTGATGGTATATCTAGCATATTTTATTATTTTTGGTCATGGTCGCATCACAATCCAGCCCAAGGATTCTGATATACTATTGCTTGAAACTTGTTGCTGACCTAGAACCTATGCATATTGAGTAGGATATGATTATTGCAAGTAGGATTACATATACATAAGGAAATTTATAGAAGTCTAAATTCATTCATTTTACCTTTTGATGGAGTCAAGTATTGACAGTGCAACAATGCTCAAATTGGAGCCACTTTTGCTTCTTTGTGTAACTTGGATTCTTTGCTTTGAGAATGTCCATGTGCTCACTACACACACACACACACACACCAAATCAATTGAGAGATCAAAGAAAATATAATAATAAACAAACACCAAATAATTAAGAGATCAAAGAAAATTATAATATTTAATATTTAATTTTTACAAAATGCATTATCAACTTACTCAATGTATGGTTAGACATCATCAATATTTTGTAACACATAAATGTATGCCTGGTCCCATTCTTCGTGGTTTACGGTCAATACATGACCACATGACGCAAGAGTGCATGATCAACACACACCTATAGCGCCTATATTTCGCTTGCAACCAATACAACCACAACCTAACTTGCATGATATTAACACAACCAAAGCTACTAGTAGTCCCTTCAAGACAGCATCCTCCTAACATAGTTAGCAGTACTAAACAACCGACTCATCAGTCCAGGGAAAGAAAAGGCCCTGCCTATTAGTAAGACTTTGACCACAAAAAAAGGGAAGTCACAACCACCAAACCAAACCTTTAGAACAAAGGTGATTCTTTTCATTCTTCACATGATCTAGCTAGAATTCAAGCTTATCCTTGAATCTCTTTTTTAGAGCATATTGCTAAATAATATAAAAGGGTTTATGGATGAAACAATTAGAGTGACAAATTGTTACAGTTGTAGAAACTAGAGAACGTCGAAAGCCGTCAGCTACCTTTTAAATAAGATATTCTATAGTTCCCTCCCACATTAATTACCAATACTTGGTCATTGGCATTCATGGGCAATTCAAATTACTATTTAGGGATTGATATTACCTATTGAATCAAGATTCTTTCTTCTTTTCTTAAACGTGTTAGGTATAACAAACTTGTCACCACATTAGATCAAGAATAGGACCACCCATACTAGTTCAACTTTAGTATCATCTGGTTTAGATGAACAAAGGTTTGTGAACCTTAGGATCTTGAAATCCAACTGATTATTTCTTTCTTAGGATTCCAATTGCACCAACTCCTGATAAGTACTATGTACAAAAATTCAACCCTTCCTCTACAATATAACACTTGGCTATACACTGCTCTGACTGATTGTGATTTCATACATGCCCTTTTAAAATTTTCATCTACCTCTCAAATGGGTACATCCATCACAAATAAACCATCCCACAATGTCTAACCTCATTAATGAAATGCACTATTAAGTGTATCATAATGTCAAAGAAGGATGGTGGGAAGATTGTCTCAAGCTCACATAAAGTTTTCACTAGATAGTTCCACCACCTTCTTGCACAAAGCATTAAAGAAGTAGAAAATTTTTGTAATAGATCCTCTAATTTTATTCAGCAACACTGAACGTATTGCTATAGGTAAGTGTTGTTGTATCAATGCTCGGCAATTGTGGAACTTCATCCCTAACACTTTTAGCTCTTCTATGGAAATAATGTTTCTAAAGTTTAAAGAGTAGCCATTAAGGACTTTGAGCTTAGACAGGGTTTTACACACTATTCTTCTCTACTCTTTGTCAAGCATATAATTTTCTTTAGATAAGTATGTTCCTTGACTATCCTTATCATGTAGATGTAACCTTCTCTACAAACCCATCTTCGCAAGATCCATTTGAGCTGCAAGTTCATCCTTTGTTTTCCCTAGGATTTCAAGAAAGGTACTGGTCAAGATTTTATACACATTCTTCTCAATGTGTATAATATTAAGCACATTGCATAGATGTAGTGATTTCTAGTACAAAAAAAAAAGAATATTGACTTCTTCTTCCAACAACTTATAGAGTTTTTTTTCCCTACATGTTTACTTGCTTTATTATTCTTTCCTCACAAGACATTAAGGTTTTAAACTTTTTCCAGTACTTTTTGTCCTATCAACATCTTTGAAGTTGTCCTTATCTCTACACTACCATTAAATTCCCCCTTCTTAAAATGGTATAAATGGTCTCTACGTAACCATCTTCAGTGGTTAAGGAATACTATGTTCTTACCATGTTTAAGTCATATGGCACATATTTAGTCAAGATAGATAGGACAAGCATTGTATCCCTTCATGTTACATCTAGAAAAATTGTCGTATGTACGGAAGTCACTTATTATCTACAATAATATAGCCTTTATGGTGAATGACTCTTTCTTGTATGTGTCGTAAGCTTCAACACCTATGTCCCACAATGTCTTAAGATCATTGATCAAGGGGCCCAAGTACATGTCAATTTTGTTCCCTAGGTACTTAAGACCTAATATCATGCATAGAAACAATGGGAGGTTATAAAAAACCAATATAATTGGCCAACAACTATGCCTGCCACTCAAAGAACCATGAGGATTAATCCCACTTGCAGATAATGCAAATTGTAGGTTTCCAGGTTTTTGTCCAAAGTTAGACCACATGAAGTATTTGAGCTTCCATGCTGGGCTATTGGTTTGATGGTGTGAAAAGTTGTTAGCTACTCTCTGCTCGACATACCATACTAAATTCTTCAATGTTTCTATAATAGGAACATTCTTTTACACTTTGGAATATGGGAATATACAATAGGACCTTTGTAGAAACGTTTGTGTAAAACTACATAATTTGAGTTAATTTCTAGGTAATTATAACTTATTTTAAATGAAATAAAATAGAAATTGAATTTTAAGGAAGTGACCCCCTTGCAAACTAAAAAATTTGGATATGAAACTATAAGAAATGAAAACTATGCATCGAGACGATTCCAATGATACTAATTTTTCCTAAAATAGGGATCAGGGTGGAGAATTCCCTAAAATTTCACTAATTTAGGGGGTCCAAATTCATAATGACACCCCCACCTCGATTTGGTTCTAACATGGTAGACAAACCCTAATGAGCAGAGCTAGCTCAAGAGGAAAAACCAAGTGTCTACACCCTTCATCTGTTCGATCCTCCATCGGCATGGTGACCTAACTTATCATGGTTGGTCGGCCGGCACAAAATCTTTTTCTCCTCCCCGCTCACCGATGTCCCCCTCTGCCTAGATCTATGGTGCTAGCTTTCCTTGACATTCCAATGCACACAGCCTTGCCACACAAACCCGTCTACACCTCTTACAGTCTTGCTTTTCCCCCTTCCTATTCTCCTTTTGGTCAGCATAGCCCTACCGATGTTGTCCCATATCTCTCTCTCTCTCTCTCTCTCTCTCTCTCTCTCTCTCTCTCTCTCTCTCTCTCTCTCTCTCTCTCTCTCAGTGGGTCACTGAGGGAACTATCCACTCATGCTCCTCCTCTCGAGTTTGGACCCAAGTAGCCCCAGGTAGCCCCACAACCCCCTCTTCTCTTTTCCTTTTCACCTTGCCTCGACCCACTGTGGACAACATAGTTGATCAGCCACGTCAGTCCCTTTCCCTTTTCTCTCTCGGTCTTCCCATCTTCCTTGCTGAATATTGATGCCCAACAAGCTTAACATTGATAAACCCATCTCTCTCCTTCCCCTCTCATGCCACCAACACTTAACTGTTAAAGGGCATCGACATACCTAATCTCCTCCTCCCTATTTCTCTTTTCTCTTCTAATAGGTTAGGGCAGGGGAACTCGCCCATGTCACCTATTGTCGACTCACCTCAGTGAGCTGAGTTGACATAGTGAGCCCCACCAAACCCCCTAAGCTTTTGACCTCTTGCACTACCTAATCCACGAAGGATTTTGCATATATGAGACAGTTTTCATAATCCTTGTAATGCGAGGGACAAGACCCACCTACCATTTTGTTGATCATAGAAGATTCAACTATTGATCATGACTAGACCCTCAATCAGATCAGATCATTAGATCTGTGATCAATTTGTGAACCCTCACATGATTCAATCTTTGATCAGTCATCAACACATTGATCTATAGCTAATTTGACCTATTCACCATGATGTGACTGTTAATTGATCAACATAAACCAGATCCATGTTTCATCTGGTCTTTTATAGTGATCTATTCTTAGATTAGTCATTAAAATATTAGATCTTTGACTGATCCATGCTCAAGAGATGATTTGACTCATAAGTAACTACTTAATACCTAGATCTATGATCAATATAAGCTTCCAATTAGATTTGGATGCAGATTTCACTCCAGATAATCTACTATGTGATTAGATCTAACTATTCATCTTGATTTAATGTACTTATAGATCTCATTGTTCCTAAGTATTCATTTTGATTTGATCATAGATCTATCACCAAAACCTAGAATAACAACATATCAAGCTCGTTCTTAAGTCTGACTTTTGACTAACCATCGAATGCTAGATCTATGAGATCAGGCATTATTTGTCTTTCTTATTTGTACTTCTCCATATTGGAGCTGTAAATCAGTATATCTTTAGTTTCCTAGTACACCAATTAGTGATTGAGACATGATCAGAGCTATCCATCTATGGATGGACGTTGAAGTCTACAAATTGGTCAATAGATAGATCCAGCTAAACGAAGTACACATGAGAATCGAGGATAAGCATCACACTAGGTAGGTGAACTTAAAACACTTATTTTATCCCAATTAGAACATTAAGAGAAATGAGTAACTGAATTTTCTACCTTGATTTTGAACATATACTTACCTCAAGTGGACATTTTGATAGCTTAAACAATGTTGGACCTTACTCGTGCTATTGAGACATAAGGAATTGCATATTGATACTATAATATGAGGAATGCCCTGAGCAATTGGAGATATTAATAAGCATATCAGCAATAAAGTAAAGTGTTCAGATTAGCTTACAATGTTTTAAATTAATGGAAGACCTAAGCAAATATGGTAGAAGGTGTCATACTTGTACCTTACCAACTCAAGAAGGATGAAGTGATTCAAATTTAAACTTGGAAAGAATATTTTAATTGCTATGGACATGCAATTGGTATTTACAAGTCATGACCTTTAGTTGTAACATGTGCCTTTACTGATGAAAGTTTTATCACAAGCTAAACTATGGTCCATTTTGTGATAAGCACTTTTAAGATATTGCTTAAAGATTTATCTTTTATAAGTATTGCATTGGATGCATACTTTTGGGAACTGATAAAGCATTATTTTATATATATAAATAAAGACTGCATGTTTTGAATGCTCATGAAGATATGTTTTTACACCTTGTTGAATATGAATTGAAAATTAATATATTTGAAGATTTGAATGGCTTCTCATAAAACTTTGAAATGTGATTTTATTTTCATGAGATGATTTTGGAGATGTGTATAATTTATGATTTCGTTAGGCACTTGATGAGTAGTCATAAGTCCTTAATGGATTCAAATTTGTTGATGTTTAGATAGGCGCTCTATGAGCAATTGTAAGCCCTAATAGTTTTGATTTCATCGATCTTTTTGGCAGGTAGACTATGAGTAGCTGTAAGTTGTGATGGATACAAATATGTTGATGTATTAGGCATGTACTCTACTAGCAATTGTAAGTCTTGGTGGATATGGATTTCATCGATTTTTTTGGTAGGCACTCTAGGAGTGTCCTAAGTCCCAAATCACTTGGTAGGTGCTCTATGAGTACCGTAAGACTTGGAGATAGGCTTGTTGTGTGCTATAAGATCTAGAGGCAAGCTTGTTGTGTGTTGTTAGACTTAGAGGCCCTATGCTAGGAGTTGCAGTTGGCCACTGACCTCTAAGATGATTTAATACTAGCTTTCGATGGAGATGGTAGGCAGTAGGAGTACCTTCTCATGAAAAAGTGCTTGAGTGGTAACAAGGTAGCACCCATGTCGTTCGATGAGTTATGGTTCATGCAGGTATCTACATGTAGATGTAGAGGCCATAGTAGTCACCTGTGGGTGATAGTAGGACCTTGCGAGCATAGGGGTCTAGTCTGTGTGATATTTATATGGATCATATATAAAGAGTTAGACCTCATCCAGGGTGGCAGAACTGTATGCCATTGTGATTGGAGTGATCAATTTTTCATGGTGATGTGAGCATGGAATTGTATATTTTAGATTGAGGGCTATGCACCTTAGCTAGGCTTCATCTATTTTGAGCACGGTGGTTTGACAGACTTATTAGATTCTTTTGAACATTGCAAATGATTTTCAATTCTCACCTCACGTTTATGAGATCGATTTTCACATTTATGATTTTAGTTGGATTTCATGCAAAATAAACTATTTGCATAAAAATTGACAATTATGCTTTTGAAAACCATGAACAGCTTTTGGTTTTGTCAGATTACAGATTTATCGAATGCTGGTTTGTTAACAATTAGACTTTGAGCATATAGTATGCTTTTTGACCTTACTAACTAACTTTATCTCTTATCAATATTGTGCTTTGATGCATATACTTAGCTGGTGGTTATGCCACTAGGATTTTAGTACATATTGATTCTTCTAAATCAATAGTTTTACCCAGGTTAGATTTATTAAGGTGTTAGATTAATTGGGCATTATGAGTGATTCTGCATGATCATATACTGATTCTTACGTGCATATGAAAATACTTTGTGTTCATGAAGAGAAAGCTGTTAGATGACTACATTTACAAATGATAATGAGAATGTTATATACCCACTCTTTAGAAGTAGAATTAATTATCGAATGACAAACAACTTAGACATTTAAAGTGATATCTAAAATGATAATATAAGGTGAGTGAATTCGAAGAACTATTCATCATGAATAAATTTGGAATGCTTATACGTCTATTCATGGAAATTGATGTCAGTACAACTAAATGCTCATAAAATGATAAATGCTAAGAATGCTTAAATCCTCAAGAAAAGATAAGACAAAGATAACTTTAGAAATCATGAAAGTCATATGATTCATCAACTGTACTAATTGCACATGTAAACCCATTTCATGGATTTATTATTTTAGAACCTAATTTTGGTATGAGTAGTTAGTTGAGAACACCAAGAATTCTATTTAGGAATGATAAATACTCAAAATACATTGATTTAAGTAAATCATGACCTGCATAACAAAATAGCTACTTTTTCTGCCTATATAAGGGTAATTTTGCTAAGACACTGTAATTGTTTACAATGTCTTAGATTTGAAGAATTAGAATAGAAAGACAAACAGATTGAACTTGAGAGCAGCTATAGAGTCTGGGATTTCAGAAGATGAAGATTTTTCAGTATCTACATGGTGAGCTTCGCAACCTTAGATCAGGTTTCTGATTTAGTGAAAAATGCAAATGTATTTTTACTTTCATATTGTGGACTCAATTGTATTTAATGAAATATGCTGTGATATGGTTGTGACTGAAGGTTTTAGGAGGTGATAAGTCTTGTATATTTGTTTTCAAAGTGATGAAAAATGATTTATATTTTCTATCAAGTGTTTTGCACACATGTATCAAATACGCATATGTTTGAAAAATAGAGGAAACTATGAGATTTTTTATAGAAATGAGACACTCATTTCACTATAAAATCCTTATGTTCTGTGTAAGAAATGACACTCAGGATTTTCAAAAAAACTTTCATACATAAAAAAAAAAAAACTTTTGTTTTTTTTTGTTTTCAAAAGGAACTTTAAACAAGGGATATCCCGAATTTTAAAAAAAGTTTTCAAAATTTTTTTTTGAAACCCAAAGTGTCACATGTTTGGTATCAGAGTCCAAATTCAATCTACTCACAACCACTCATAATGAAAAGTTATTTAGAGTTCACAAAATAAGGAGAGTAATCCTTGTGAAAGTAAGAAGAAGTGAAAATATCTTATGGAGTGGTACAATTTTTGGAGGAGATGATTATAATGAGAGAGTACATGAGTTAATATTGTTAAGTGAAAGATTTTGTATGTGATGGAAGATCCATGTACATGGACAATTTTCTAAGAGTTCAAGTTTTAACTTAGATGTGAGTAGAGCTTTGGAGAGCACAATAATTATAATATAATACTAAGTTGAGAATCATTATATAAAGGATTAGGAGATGGTTATAGTAATAAAATTTCCTTTGTAACTTGGAGTCATAGGGTTGGTTTGAATATGTAGTGGATTTTACTGTTAATATTTGAGGCATTATGGAAGATCAATATTAAAAATTTTAGCCATGAAATGCGATAAGGTTGTTGTAGAGGAGATAAATGATTTATAACAGTAATCTAAGTCTAAATAATGAATTTAGACCAACTTATCAAAATATGCATAACTTCATTAAGTAAATTATTTTAGAGAAGAATGGAATGTGGTAAAGAATAACTGTTGTGAAAAGGAAGTGGACAAAATTAATAAATAAAATAAGTAACATAGGGTGACTCTCTAAATATAAAACTTAGAAATGGCTAGTGTTCGGATTAATAATGGCTTTCAATCAAGTTCTTTCTAAGTGGATAAACATGGAAATTACTAACCTGTATAAAGAACCTAGTTAAACTAGAAAATCTAAAATTTCAAAGGAATTATGATGAGAAACAAGATAGATATGAAAAGGGTTTTAAAGAAATGGATATAAAAATTGCCTGATTTTGCATGAAAACTTGGTCAAAAGATTAAATTAAGATTCTTATACAAAGATAATTAGAAAAGAAACATATAAGAAAAAGGGACAGAATTAAAGTAAGAAATCATGTGGTGCTTGATCTCACAGATCTAGCATTGGATGGTCAATCAAAGTTTATATCTTAGGGACTAGCTAGATATGTTGTTGGTCTAGGGGTTTGGTGATGGATCTATAGCTAGATCAGAAGGAATACTTGAATTGAGGATGGATGTGGAAGCCTATTGCTAATATACAGTTAGATTGAGATGAAGGGTTAGATCTAATCTCATATCAAATCATCTAATGTAAAAGCTACATCCAAACCTAAAGGGGGATCTAATCCATGGAAGATCTGACTTTTGGAGGTAGATTAACTTTCAAATTGCGATGAATGGTTGTAATAAGTTCAAATCTACCATTTGGAGGCAAATCAATGGTTGGATCATGGTAGGATCTCCAAAATCATTTATAGATCTATCAATCAAAGACAGATCAATGACTAGATGCCTATGGATGGTTAGATCGGTCATAGATTTGATGATCTGGTCCAATCAAGCATCTGATTATGATCGACAGCCAGGTCTTCTTAGATCAATGAACGAACAACCTCAAGTTTCAAGGATCTGAATGGTCATTTTGGATCTATGAATGTCTTCCTAGATTGGTTAATAAGGAATCCAAGTCCAAGGAGTAATGCGTCTCACCTGAGTCAACTCACCTCACCAAGACAAGTCGAGAGTAGGTGACATAGGCGAATTACCTAACCCTAACTTGTTATAGGAAAGGGAAATGGGGAAAAAGAAGATGGTTGGAGGGTGGCCGGCCTCTATGCACTGGTTTGCTAGGCCAATGACGCTCAAGGGAAATCGATCATGGAAAGGAAACAGTGCTGGGTTGGTGTGCTTGCCGAGTTGCGTCGGCTGGAAGGGGGACAAGATAGAGGAGTGAACTGGGAAGAGGAGTGCGGCCAGCTTGCTCAAGCAGCTGAGCCCTATCTCACTAGAAGAAGGGAAGGGAAGAGAGGGAGAGAGAGAGAGAGAGAGAGAGAGAGAGAGAGAGAGAGAGAGAGAGAGAGAGAGAGAGAGAGAGAGAGAGAGAGAGAAACGGCATTGGGTGTGGCCAGCCTATGGGGATGGTGGCGCTGATTGGGGAAGAGGAAAGAGGGAATGGAAAAGCTGGCTGGAGCGGCCAATTGGGTGCCAGTCAGATGAAGATGGCAGGGAGAAAGGGTTTCATGTAGGACCAGCTGGGCGACGCCGGTAGATGTCCGAACAAGGGGGGAAATGGTGGCACGACATCCTGCTTGGGACGGTTTCCCTGTGCTGAAAAATGGAAGATGGGAAAAAGGTTTTGCATCGATGCCAATGGAAGATTCAGGCAAGTGAGAAGGGAAATAAGCACCGGTGAGAAAATGGGGATCGCCAAAGAGGGGATTTTTTCTATTGTTTGCAAGCCAGAGAAGAAGGAGATGATCAGGGAAAAGGGCATTCCATTCAAAGGCTAAAGGGGGCCCCCCGGTGAGAAGGGGAAAATCTGAGCACTAGTTTTCTCCTTTTCCTCTAGCATTCCCTATGTTTTGTCATGTGCGGGGTCGTTGCTTGGGGGAGCGGCAGCACCTCGCAGATCGACCCACCAAGTGTCGAGCCGACTCCATGTGTTAAGGGTTGATCTGCCATGTCAAAAACAAAACTGAGATGGGGTGCCGTAATCAATTTGGATCTTCCTAAGTGAAAGTTTTAAGAATTTTTCACCTGATCTTTGTTTCACACAAAATTAGTGTTGTTAGAATCATCTCAAAACATAGTTAACATTTTTGATAATTTTAGCTCTAAATTTTGAATTTTTAAAGGGGTCACTTCATTGAAATTTAATTTCTAGAAAATTCAATTTCAATTTTTATTTTTATTAAAATATGTTATAATTACCTAAAAATTAACTAAGAATTTGAGGCTGTTACATTCTTTCCTCCTTATAGAAATTTCATCCTCAAAATTATCTCATGTCATTCTTCAAGTTTCTATATATTATTCTCCAAGCAAATTTAGATCAGATATTCTCTTTGTATATTTATTGATCTAAGTTTTGAAGTTATAATCTAGGCTAGAATGATTTCACGATTTAGTTTAACCAAGGATTTTCTTTCTTGTTTCTAGCTTATTTAGATTAGGTTGCTAATTCTTGAAAATATTTTAGTTTTAATCGTAACTATTTCTTCGTGTGCACATTGGAATCATAAGTTGTTACATTACTTTTGTCCCTTTTTGAATATGCCTCTATTCTAGTTATCTTTGTATAAGTGTTTAATCCTCTAACCATGTTTCCATACAAATCCTATGATTTCATATTCTTTTCTTCCATTTTCATTTTATATCTATCCCATTTCTCATCAAAATTATATTAAATCATTATATTTTCTAGTTTAACCAAGTTCTTTGTAAAGAGTTGGTTATTTTCAAGTTTATCCTCTTAGAAAAAAATTAATTCAAAGTCATTATTAATCCTAATGTCAACCATCTCTAAGTTTTATATTTAGACAGTCACCCTATCTTACTTATTTTGTCAACTTCCTCTTCACAATGGTTATTCTCTACCCTATTTCCATTATTCTCTAAATATATTTTAATAAAAGAAGTTATACTTATTTCATTAAGTTCGTCTAAGTTCATTATTTAGACTTTGATTACTACTATAATTTGTTTATCTCCTCTACATCAACCTTACCACGTTTCATGGCTATATTTTTTACTATTGATATTCCATAGTACCTCAAAATTTTCAGTTATAAGTCTTTTCTATGTATTCAGACTAACTTTATAATTCTCCCAATTTCAAAGAGGTTTCCACTATTTAACTATCTCCTAATCCTTTATATTATGATTCTCAACTTAGTATTATAATATAATTGTAGTACTCTCCAAAGCTCATTATTCACCATCCAGGTCAGAACTTGAACTCTCAGAGATTGTCCATGAAAATGAATCTTCCATCACATCTCATTGCTTCCGCTTAATGATACTAACTCTTGCATTTTTATTCTGATTGTCTTCTCTAAAGATCATACTACTCTATAAAATAATCTCTCATCTTCTTACTTTCACAATGACTAATATCCTTGTTTTGTGGACTCTTAACAACTTTTTGTTATGAATGGTTGCCCATTCAGCCTCTGATCAGAACCCCCTTTTTCTCCAATCATCTCCGTCCTCTCCAGCTCGTAGACAATCGACGAAATCTCCTCTCTAGCAATCCCCGTTTTCTCACTAGCACTTAGATCCCTCCTCACTTGCCAGAATCTTCCACTGGCATCGACTCAAAACCTTTTTCCCATATTCCTTTTTCTGGCACAAGAAAACCATCCCAAGCAGGATGTCGTGCCACTGTTTCCTTCCTCATTCGGACATCTATTGGCATCGCCCAGCTAGTCCAACATGAAACCCTTTCTCCTTGCCATCTTCATCTGACTAGTGCCCGATTGGTCGCGCCAATTGGATTTTCCATTCCCTCTCTACCCTTTCCCTATCCCCTCTTCCCCAATCAGCGCAACCAATCCCATAGGCCGACCGCACCCAATCCTGTCTCTCTCTCCCCTCTCTATTCCCTTCCTTCGGCATGACACAACTCGGTTGCTTGAGCAGGCTGGCAGCACTCCCCTTCCCAGTTCACTCCTCTGTAGGGGCGGCAAAATATGACACGACACAATAACACGACTCGAACCCGACATGAATTTAGCGGGTTCGGGTCGAGTCTTATCGTGTTCGTGTCATTTTCGGGTGACCCGAAAATGACACGCCAAAAATCGTGTCGTGTTCGAGTCAATGAATTTGACCCGTCGTGTCTACCTGTTTGACACGCGACCCACTCATGACCTTATTACCTTAACACTTTAACAGTGACATGTGACACGATTTGAAAATATAGGACGGTTCATGAGTAACCGTCCTATATTAGTATTTATATTATATAGGACGGTTACTTACAAACCGTCCTATATTAGTAGTTATAACTTATATATAGGACGGCTATTCACAAACCGTCCTATATTAGTATTACTAGTTATATATAGGATGACTATTCACAAACCGTCCTATATTACTAGTTATATATATATAGGACGGCTATTAACAAACCGTCCTATATTACTAGTTATATATAGGACGGCTATTCACAAATCGTCCTATATTACTAGTTATATAGGACGGCTATTCACAAACCGTCCTATATTACTATTTATATAGGACGGCTATTCACTAACCGTCCTATATTACTAAGTTATATTGGAGAATGGAGGGTTCTTCTGGAGCCACTGTTAAGAGTTAATGAGTTATTCTCACACATATACTATAAAGATATTCTCAGAGGAACAAATTTTCTTCCGTGTTCTCGTTCGGGTGCATCTTAGAGAATATGAAAAGAAAGCAAAGACATGAGAGTGACAAACTATAAACAGGAATTCACAAAATATAATCCAGAAATTTGTGATTCAAGATCTGAATGAAGCAGGATTTCCTGAAATGTAAGCCGAAGCAACTTCACCTTCTAGTTTGCAAGCTTCTGATAAAACACATTTGATTGGCAACAGATAAGTGAAAGCTTGCAAACATGATATAATTACAACTAGTGGAACTTCCTCATCCCTCTTTTTCTTCACACAAACAATTGTGTTCCGATTGTCAGAAACTTGGTAGCTTAGAATCATGGGCTCCAATCATCACAATTGCCCAACATATCAATCACTTAGCACCATCTCCATGACTATATCATTCCAATTGTCAATAGGCCCATGCAGGCACCAATGCAGACAATCATTCTGAACTTTGGCATTTTTAATTTTATCCTCATTCCTCAGCAAATGAATGAAATTGCCTGTATAGGCAGGTGGTTGTCCATCGTGTCTCCATTCAAAACACCAACTTCACAATCACATCATTGAAATTTGAAAGTTTTTTGGTATCATATTCATATGAATCATATCTACAACTTCAGTATATATCAGTAATTTCAATCATCAACCTCCATTCCATATATGACTCCCTCTCCAATACATGATACAATACATGATATGATATCAACCACCCATATCAGATCTGTAGCCTGTATGTACATACATGATACAATACAACCCATCTGCTGATCTAAGCCATCATTGAAAATTGATGATTAACCCATTTGCTGATCAAAACACCAACTTCACAATCACAACATTGAAATTTGAAAGTTTGAAACAAAGAAAGCACATACATTGATACAGTGTACTTCAATCAAAAGAAAAATAGAACACATTCATTGAAATGAACTGATCTTTGTATTATATTTGAGTAAAATGTATATACATGAATGATAATATACATTCATTTACAATTTTACATCACTGAACTACAAATTAAAATTCATAATATGATCTGTCCATTCCATTCTAATATCATCTAGATCCAACTGGGAGTAACTCTTGGTTCCAAAATCCACCTACAAGAAACATATAATAACTTAGTTCAGAGATCAGACATGTAATCTTGAATTAAGTCAGGAAATATACAAATCAAAAGTGCAACTTTGGTCAGTAAGTCTAAGTGTTACCTTTCTCAATTGTGAGACTGAAACTCCATTGCGAATGAGGGTTCTCATGTATCTAAGAACATAATATCCACACTCCCAATCTGATTTTTGTTTAGGGCATTGCAAAACAATGCCACCAAAGACAACATAAAAGTTTCAAAATATAATTTCCAACAAGTTCAGGTTTAAAATTATATGAAAGAGTCTAAAGAGCAGTAATTAGTAAATTATACCTTGGCCTTATTCTAGTTGAGTTTTGGTGGGTGGTGAATGCCTTCCCTCTCAGCCCATTTATACCATGCTCTACACACATATAATTGAAAAGCATTAGATTATGAATATTATTATAGTTGCCAGGTGAGTAGTTATATTATAATAAAAAGAATAATAAAGACTTACTTGTTTATAATTTCCATAAGGTGTTCCCAAATGTGTGCTCCACATGAATAAAAAAAAATTCCATGGCCACCATGCACATCCAAAGCTAGCAACATCCAATGGGACCTATAAAAATAATAGTTCAATTGAATTTTCTCTAATCTTAACTGATGTAGTATTCATGTGTATAAAACTATGAATTGTGAAATTAAAATGGCATAATTAAGCAACCTATGTTACAACGTACCCGCTATTGTAGGGAATCAGTAATGCTTGCCCCTTCGCACAAGTCATGAGACCAGGAATGATATCTTCACTTTGTTTGTCCTTAGGCAAATGGTCCAATTGAAAGACAAGAGAAGGGTCAAGGAACTTGTAAATGTCCTTGACCTCTAGTCTATGCAAGCTATCATGCAAATACTTGCATTTGAAATTTGGGTTAATGTCAAATAATTATTAAGTTTTATTAAAAAAGCAAGTATTAAGTAATGTTACATTGATTGGTAAGTCTTAACTCTAATAGAGCAGTTACACGACGTACCCTATATAGACTATGATGTGCATGTACTCCAATTGATCCATATTACATATGGCTATGAGGTCTTCCTTGAAGAGTGGAACCTCAACCACATCGTTTGAAAGCACACCTGCCTCTATCCTTATAGGGTTCATTGTATTTGTGTTGCCTTCATTGGCCGGTCAGACAGCACCTTAGGAATGGAGGTGTGTTAGGTGGAACCTCCACCTGATCCCTACACTGTAAATGTAATCTTGTAACATTTTAGAAATTAGTAATGAATATATACAACATATACTGATATACTAGCAGATATAAAAGAAGAAACCCAGTGAGGTAAAATTAGAATATTTTATAATATAACAATAATAACATTGTGACTACTGACTTGTGACTTGTGACTTGTAAGTAGTGACTAGTGAGCACCTAACAAGTGTTTTGAACTAAAAAACTAGTACTACTGACTTATGACTTGTGAGTAGTGACTATGGAAAAACATAGAACTAGTACTACCTGAGAAGGCTGGGATGTGGCTACACTTGCCACTATGCCAGAATTTGCCGGCGGCAAGGTTTGCTTCAATTGCCCCTTGTGCTGCTTTTGGTGATCCGACTATCCGACATGTTGCAGACAATATTAATCAATGAACAGTTTAGGAGGACTTAAGAAAAGGTAGGAGAAAATGAAGCCATGACTACAGTTAGTATATATGTACCTTGGAATTGGATATCATTGGTTTTATGTGTTTCTTTGGCCAACACACATGATATCCAATTGCATCCCCAACAGTTTCAACATCATCCCCTTCGACTGGAAATGGAAGAGGAGCATCTAGTTGAATGGCAGTAGTGATGCACACACGCTTAGTGTGTGGAGGCATCAACTTACCATGCAAGGTGGCGGAAGTCATGGGCCGAACCTCGTACAGTGTTGCCACAGCCACATGGTTCTCAAATGTATGTAGTTGCAACATGCACTGACCCACCTGCATTTGAGAAATGACATATATATAATAATTAGTGATGTAATGTAAAGTGTAAACTAAAAACAAAAGTAAATAAGTAACATTGTAAAACTAAACAAGTGAATATACATACCTCACTGATTGGGAGTACTTGTTCTGCCACCTCTTCATTTGATAGAGGACTAGGAGTAGGAGTGCAGCTATTATTATTTCTTGCTGGTTGAACTTGAGGTTGAGCTTCAGCTTGAGGGCCGCCAACATCCTCACATGAGGTTCTTCGGCCACCTTGGAGTTCCTTCAATAGTTGATCTTTGACCATGCTATATATCTCCACAACTGTTTGCTTCTTCCATTCTTCCAATTCTTGTAGCGTAGGAGCCTTTTGTTTGGGGAAGAATTTGGAAGGAACAACACCCCGACCTTGGCCCCTTACCCGGCCAGGGTGCTCATTCTTGTTGCCCATTGCCCTATACAGGATGTCCCCCTTTGCAGCAGTGCTGCTAAGAGTCCCTGTAGTTGCACTTTGTTCTTGTTCTTGGGTCAACTCTTCCTGCACACATAAAGATCATAACATGATAAAATCACTATTATATATGTAATATTTAAATAATATACTATGCAAGGGTATAAAAGTATAAAAGTATTTAACTAGGCAGTATGCAAATAAAGTAAAAGTATAAAACTTAAAGTCTTAAACCACTTATAATTCTTGAAGCAATTGTTGCAGTTGTCTCATTGGCAAAGGTCTGGGAGTTACGCCCTTTCGAATGTGCCATTTTCCATAGAATAGCACGGTCGATGGGATCCGTTGTCCCAGCCTTCTTTTGCTGTAATAAGATTATAAGAGACACTAAGTCAGAGTTAATAAAAAAAAAAATCTATATGATTAGACAAATGGAATGTGACATGATATACTTACTACATCTGCCTCTAATCGTGCATAGCCAACCTTTGAAAGGTGGTGCGGCGTATGGTTCTGTGCACGAGCCTTTTGTCCTTTTATACGCTTTGCCTGGACATCAAAGTAATGTGATCAAAGATTCAAAATACAATCAATTATAATAATTACAAATTGATTCCATGCTTCCTGGTTAATGGAGCAGGAATACATCTGAGGGACCATGTGAAGCGTAGAAGGATCATGAGAATTTGGAAGTATGTACTTCCTTGCAAGCGCACTCTTCCATTTCCTCCAAGCTTCACCAGCTCCTAGCAAGGCTTGCTTCTTGCACTCATCAGATACGTCAAAGGTAGACTACAAAACAAAAGAAGAAGCATGTTAAAGTGACTAACTAGTGAGTATTGCAGCAACTTTGTGTATCTTATCGTGATTCATATGCAAACAAAAACAAAACATATAAATATAAATATAAAGGACATATTATGTTATATGTAGGAAGAATTTACATACCTTAACCATTTCCCATACTGAATCTTTGACTTGTGGCGATACATGTCTCCAATCCGTCACTGATACTGGCACAAGTTTTCTAACAGTGCAACATATGAAGCTAGCATAGGCATGTGCAGCACCACCAATCGGTTGGCCTTTAGTGTTGAATTGTACCGTTTCTTTTATTCCAACTGAGGTTCTCTTATTTATATGTTCCATTTGCATTGGGCCCCTCCCCCTGACCTTTCTCTTAACACTGACCACCGGTGGTGTTACTGATGGACATGTGCTTGATAGCCTTGATTGTTCTGCTTCTGTGTGTTGTAATTGTTCTACTTGTACCTCTCCTACCTCTTCTACTTGCTCCATGTTTGCTTCAAAATAAAAATGACTACAGTTAGACAAGAAAAGAGGAATACAATTATACATGGATAATAAGCAGTAGCACCCTTGAAAACCATCACAAATTTTTCATTGGACAGTGGAGACTATACTGGAAGCCCCCTACAAGGTCAGATTGTTGCTCCCTCTATCTCTTCAAACAAGCAATTATGCATGTTCCCATTTTTTGTGATGTTGGCATAGTGCCATAGCCCCAGAAGTATGCCATTCCAGTATGCAGAGTGGAAAAAAAAGAAGTGATATTTTATTTTTGTATAACATTCATTATTTGTAGCTTGATTTGGCCATTTCATTAAGTTTCCTATCTCAAAACATTCATTCCAGTCTAATAATAATTTAAAAAATCTGTTATGTTCCTTCATCCTTTATTTTTTATTTTGGTCAACTATCACTTAATCATTCCTCTTGTTTCAACAGTTCCAACACATCAAAAATGTTGAAAATCTAACATTGTTTAATGTAGATATGAGATATGTTAATTTTAGTTTTTGAGAGATTTTTCTTGATTTGGTTCTTTTTTCTAGGGCTCCCTTAAGGAAAAGAAGAAATTGGGATATAAGCTGTAGCTAGTTTGTGATAAATTAGATAAAGGTAATGTTTTTTTCCATTTTGTAAAAGAAAGAACTAGTTTAATGTCTCTCTCCCTCAATCTTCTGACATCTGTCCTGCTTCTTCTACTGCTCAGTCTGCTCTACATTTCAGCTGGAGACTATTTCAGTAGATGCAGTTCTCTGAGAACCTATCTATCAGGATTCACTGATTCAGCACTAATGCACTATGGGCAAAGTCATAAGACTCAGAACCTTTATAATTTATATGTTTGGTTTTTCCATCAGAGGAACGTACATATCTGATATCTCCCATAATCCCATTCCACTTCCAGGCTTCCAGCTTCGTTTTTTTTTGCTCATCCATCTTTTTCCCAACAAACCCCGTTTCCAGACTCAAATGAAAGACAACATAAATCAAAATCTGAGAAATAGGTGTTTGACAACGAAATGACAGAACAAGTTCAAGGCAAGGATTAGAGAAACCAGATAGAGGTTTTTTTTTTTTTTTATCAAATTGTGTTCTTTTATTACTTTTTACTACATGTATAACAGAATCAGATACGAAATTACATTAAAGATGCAAAAAATCGTAAATACATACCTTTCTTTGCTTAGATCTGTGAAAGATCGAAGAGGAATGGTTGTTTTCACCTTCTCAGTATAGGTTGGATTGGATCGTTGGGTTGGAACTTGGAAGATTGAAATTAGGGCTGAGAATGACCAAGGTGAAAAGGGAAAACGATATATTATATGTATAGAACCATATAGGACGGTTTTAAAATAACCGTTCTATATAATATACTAATATAGGACGGTTATTCAATAACCGTTCTATAATATACTTAAATATAAGACGGTTTTTCAATAACCGTTCTATAATTATACTTAAATATAGGACGGTTTTCAAATAACCGTTCTATAATATATTTAAATATAGGACGGTTTTCAAATAACCGTTCTATAATATACTTAAATATAAGACGGTTTTTCAATAACCGTTCTATAATTATACTTAAATATAGGATTTGTTTTCAAATAACTGCTCTATAATATATTTAAATATAGGACGGTTTTCAAATAACCGTTCTATAATATACTTAAATATAAGACGGTTTTCAAATAACCGTTCTATAATATATTAAATATAGGACGGTTTCAAAATAACTGTTCTATAATATATTTAAATATAGGACGGTTTTAAAATAACCGTCCTATAATATATTTAAATATAGGATGGTTTGTTTATAACCATCTATTTATTGAAATATAGGAGTTGTATAAGCTATAAGAGTTATGTATTTAATTAATCTTAGTTGATGATGTGCTTAAATAAAACTAGTTATTAAGTATAGAGTGGAGAAAGAGTTATGTAATTAACTCATCTTAATTTCCTTAAGTTAAGGATGACTGGATGAGCTTAAAAAGACAGAGCATATAGGCATATATGTATTATGTTCATCTCACTATCTCATGCTCAGACTTCTCAGTTGAGTTGAGTTACTTGAGTATCTATCAGCTTAAAAGCAAAGTTATGTAAGTAACTCGTACTATCATATTCAATTCAACATAGTTGTTGAGGTTGAGGTCAGGGGAGGATGAGTAAAGTTGGTGTTAATTATGTATATAATGTATTTAACTCATCTGATGATCTCACTTGAGGATCATCTTAAAAAAGCAAAGTTATGTAAGTAACTCATACTCAATTCAAAAGTTGTTGAATGTTGATGATAACATTGATAAATGATAATAAGTAAAGAAAGAGAAAGAGTCATGTAATTAACTCATTAGGTAAGAATGACTGAACTGAACTAGAATAGAAACAGTTATATAATTAACTCAATAGCTTGAGAATGAGTATAGAAAGAGTTGTGTAATTATCTCATTAGAGGATAATGAGTATAGTATAGGAACTAGGAAGGGTCCCAAGGGAATAGTTATTAGTTATTTAGTTATATAACATTGTAATTAACTCATTAGGTGAGGTGAGAATGTGAACAGAGAATAGGAGTTGTGTGTTGAATTAACACAAATGTTGAATGATATTACTAAAGGAGTTACTAAATTTTACTCTACAATGTCTACATGAATGATGGATCAAAGGATCATGGATGAATCATGAATGAGTTATTCCTAATCTATTATCATCAATTGGGAGTTAGAAATGAGAAACAAATATTGAGTTATATGAGTTGGATACATGATATTCATGAATTTGATTGAAAAGAGATATATTAGATCAATTGGTTGGTGAGACATGTGAAATTAACATAAGAAAATCATTATTCATTAACATTTATAATTTTATACAACAATATATGACAGTTACTTAGTCTCTCTCTCACTTCACTTTTACTTGTACAACTTACAAAACTTGGTTAACTTATCTACTAAGTGTAACTTGTAAGTTGTAACAATTGACATGTGACAATGTGTAGCTAAACTAAAAATGGTTGATAAGAAATTAGGTTATACAGTTATTTATAACTTATAGTTATAGGCTTATAGTTATAGCAAACAATCTGAACCAGCCAGCCAGGCTAGGTAGGGCTCTTTAGGTTTAGGGATAAGACTTCAAATTCAATTGGATAATTGGATTTGGGCTTACTTAACTTACATGATACAATACAATTATACAAAAAGACAAAACAATTGCCTTAGACAGTTAGATTAGACTCTAGATTGACTTAGTAGTTAGTATACCTAGATAATTATTAATTAGTTAAAGTTAAACCTTTATGTTCTTTTCAGTTTTCAACTTTCATTTTGTTTTCCCTCCACTACAAGTCTACAAGGGGGGCCCCCACCTCGGATCATCTATCATGATTCATGACATCTAACTATCTAAGTTATCTGACAAGTAAGTTAAGTAACATTAAGGACAATAACTCAAAAATCAAAATATTTGACAAATGATTGAAGTGTAAGTTTCAACTTTCATTAACTCCACTTGCCACTTGCCAGTTTGGAATTGGAGGAAAGAAGGCTATCAGTCTTTGTCAGGCAGACTGGTCACTTGAAAAGCGAAAATCTGGCACATCACAGACTTCACAGTCACAGACTCATAGTCACACTCACAGATTGGTAATGAAGGAATAAACCATGTGTAAAATAGGACGGTTAGTCCGTAACCGTCCTATATTGTTATGTAAAATAGGACGGTTAGTCCCTAACCATCCTATATTATTATGTAAAAATAGGACGGTTAGTGTATAACCGTTCTATATTTGGAAAATATAGAACGGTTAATGTATAACCATCCTATATGTTAAAGCTTACAAAAAATAAGACGGTTAGTAAGTAACCGTTCTATATTATCTAAATATAGGACGGTTAGCACATAACCGTTCTATATTTTTAAAATATAGGATGGTTAATACATAACTGTACTATATTTTATAAATATAGGACCGTTAATACATAAGTAACATAACCAACGTTACCAACCCAAGGTTGAAGTTGAAGGCTTGCAGGTTTGCAGCTGCTTTTATAATTTACAATTTTACATCTGTTTCAGATTTCCCTTTCCAGACTCCAGAGGACCAGAATCCAGATTTCTTCTTCAAGTTCAAACATCAACCCTTCTAAGTTCTAACACGATGAGCAGCAGCACCCCTACTACAGCACCACAGGTATGTCATGTGTTTGTTTTTTGTTATTTCTCTATGAAATTATGAGTCTGACTCTTTTCATTCCTCTCAATTTCCTCACTCTCGAGTCTCAACTCTCAAGTCTCAGTGTCTCACTCACTCCCTTCCCTTATTACTTATTAGTAATTGTTGGTGAAGTCTGAAGTGTTTAGTTTACTGTCAGTGTGAACTAATTTTTTTTTGTCATTTGCATTTTGCAATATAGGCACAAGTTGAAGTTGGGAGCACTGATGTTTCTGATAACTTGAATATGCTACACCACAACAACGATGATGATGAGTTTGCTAGTTAGTTTCAAAATCCAATAGAGATAAAAAGCATAGGAAACTAATGTCTCCAGTTTGGAATTTTTTTGAACACCTTCCTCTATCAGAAGATGGAAGGCAAAGGTGTAAATGCAAGAAGTGCTCTGCAATATACATTTGCGATAGCAAATTTGGTACTGGTAACTTAAAACGTCATATAAAGACTTGTCAACAAAGCTCTTCTGGTGATATAGGCTAGTTGCTTTTATCTCAAAGTCAGGGGAGTATGTCAGTGTCACTAAGTGTAGCTTCAGATAATAAGTTTGATCCTGAAGTTTATCGTGAGTTAGTAGCAGCTGCAGTTGTTATGCATGATTTGCTTTTCCAATTTGTTGAGTATGATGGAATTAGAACTCTAGTGAAATATTTGTGTGCAGATTTGCACTTGATTAGTAGAAATACAGTAAAAGCAGATGTTCTGAGAATATATAAAAGAGAAAAAGGAAAGATAAAAGAGATGTTAGAATTGGCACCTAGCAGGATAAGTTTGACATCGGATTTGTTAGGATGGTTATATAAGTCTCACAGTACATTTTCTAGATAGTCAGTGGGTCTTACAAAAGAGGATATTAAATTTTTGTTTCCTACCACCTCCACATAATGGAATATCATTAGCAGAAAAGTTATACTCATTATCGGTAGAATGGGGGATTGAGAAAAAGATTTTTTCAATCACTTTAGACAATGCTTCTTCTAATGATTCTTCTATTGAGCTGTTAAGGCATCAATTAAACATTAGGAACACTCTTGTTTGTGGTGGAGAGTTCCTTCATCTACGTTGTTGTTGTTGTCATGTTTTGAATTTGATTGTGTAAGATGGTTTGAAAGAAATTGATGATGCTATTCAAAAAGTTAGAGAGAGTATCAAGTATGTCAAAGCATCACAAAGTAGAAAACAAAAATTTTTAGAGTGTGTGAATCACATGTCAATTGAGACAAAAAAGGGCTTAAGACAAGATTGTCCTACAAGATGGAATTCAACGTATTTGATGCTTGAAAGTGATCTTTGTTACCCACGTGCATTTTGTCACTTAGAACTAAGTGACTCAAATTATAAGCATTGTCCTTCTTTCATTGAATGGGAAAAGGCTACAAAAATTTTGAAGTTTTTGGCAGTTTTTTATGATGCCACCTGCATGTTCTCTGGATCCAAGTATCCCACTGCAAATCTCTACTTTCGTGCAGCATTTGTAATTTATTTGAGTTTAACACAATACATGAGAAGTGATGATGACTATATGAAGCGTATGTCCACCCAAATGTTTGCCAAGTTTTCAAAGTATTGGTCTGAATTCAGCACCATTTTGGCAATTGCATGTGTGTTGGATCCTCAGTATAAGCTCTCCTTTGTGGAATTCTCGTACAAGAAATTGTTTGGCAGTGGCTGCTTGGAGTTTGCTCAAGTTAGGGAAAAGTTATTCTCTCTCTTCAATGAATATAAGGTTAAGATTTATCCTATTCCTTCCTCCTCATCTACACCAGTGGCTAGAGGTGCAGGTGCTGATGATAGACAGAACATGTCATATAGTCAAGAGGTTTTAGATGTCATGAAGGTGATTTTATTTATAATTGTATCTTTCATTATATGTCGCTTACTACTTAGCATATTAAAATTTGCTATGAAGTATGAATTGTCTTATAGTACGTTGAATAATATAATTGCATTTGCATTAGGAATTTGATTCATTTGAAGGTGAAGGAGGTACTTTGGCTATGCAAAAATCACAATTGGAGCTTTATTTAGATGAACCAAGATTGCAAGAGTCAAAGCTAGACATTCTTGCATTCTGGAAAGGCAATCAATACAAGTTGTTTGACTAATAATCTCATGTAAACACTATTTTCTGTAATCTTATTTACATTTATATTTGATTCAAATGTTGATTTTAGGTATCCTGAACTTGCTTCCATGGCTCGTGATGTCTTGAGCATTCCTATATCTACGCTTGCATCGTAGTCTGCTTTTAGTGTTGGTGGTTGGGTTCTTGACCAATATAAATCTACTTTAAAGCCAGAAACCGTGCAAGCATTGATTTGTGTGAGAGATTGGCTATATGGATTGAAAGGTAATAGTTTATAATTCTATATTTACATTATATTTTATATGAGCTTAGTAATAACTAATGCTTGTTTATTCTATATGATTGTAGACTCTACCATTACAGTTGCCATGGATGAGCTTACTGAGGACATTGTAAGCATAAGTAGCACTGCAGGATCACTTCAACCAACTGAAGACTCTGGATCAATTCATTTTGATTAATTTGTATAATTTTCATGACTTATTTTAATTTGTTGTGTTTGATACATAATACATTGATGGAAGTATATTTCCATCATGTGCTACTTAATCCATATTTATTTACTACTATTGTGGTTATTTGATTCATTTCAGTCTCTTTTTTTTACATATCATGTGAATTGTGAACTTGTGAAGTGAGTCAGTGAGTGACTGAGTGGTGTAATACTAAACTATAAAGAACTGTGTTGCTTCTAAATAAAATAACAAAATATTACAGGAACATTATTGGTAATTTGGTTGTCTATGTACTTGTCGTGTGGTGTGGTGGATCACCACCGTAATTCAATGGATATAGCAATGACCAGTGACAATGAGCATGAAAGGAGTTGGAGAAATGAATTCCCTCCTAACAATTTATGTGGGGGTTGGTAACTTGGGTTGAAAGTCTAGTTCTTCATAACTGAAAGACCCATGCTATTCAATTTTGATTTTCTGCTCCAGAACCTCATTCTCATTGCTTCAGGTGATCAAAGATTCAAAGATACAGTTCAGTCAGAATCAAAAGATCAGTCATAACGGTGGAGTGGAATAAAATTATAAAAAGTAAACTATAGGATGGTTATTTCACAACCGTTCTATAAAACCTAACATATAGGACGGTTATGAAATAACCGTATTATAAAATAACATATAGGACGGTTATTTCACAACCGTTCTATAAAATCCGTAATATATAGGACAGTTATTTCACAGTCGTCCTATAAAACCAATGATATATAGGACGGTTATGTTACAATCGTCCTATATGTTAGGGTTTTATAGAACGGTTGTGAAATAACCGTCCTATATGTTAGTTTATTTTATTGTGGTTGTTTTGGGATTTGGCCCGTTTGGGCCTTGGCAGCCGTTCTATAACTTCTATTCACTTGGGAGTTGGGACTTGACTTGAGAGGGCAGTTTTTTTAATATGTCGTGTCGTGTCATTTCGTGTCGTGTATCCAACACGACTCAATCAATTAATCGTGTTACACAGGTCGTGTCGTGTCATTTTTTTAAGAACCAGGTTGTGTACGAGTCATAGATTTTTGACACGACTATTAAGCGTGTCGTGTTCATGTCGACCCGTAACACTATTCGTGTCGTGGTCGTGTCGCCACAGACACGACCCGCCAACCTGAATTGACACCCTTGCTCCTCTGTCTCGTCCCCCTTCTGACCGATGCAACTCGGCACGCGCACCTCACTGTTTCCCTTCCCCGATGGGGTTTCCCTTGAGCACTATTGGCCTAGTAAACTAGTGCATAGAGGTTAGCCACCCTCCTACCGTTTCCACCTTCCCCGTTTCCCTTTCCTCTAATGAGTTAGGGCAAGGTGACTCACCCATGTCACCCGCCCCCACCTCATCTTGGAGAGCCGAGTTGACTCGAGTGAGCTCCATTACCCCTTGGACTTGGAACCCTTATTCTTACCAATCTAGAAAGGCATTTGTAGATATGAGATGACTGTTCTGATCCTTGCAATGTGAGGAATAAGATCCATTTGGTCATTCATTGATCAGAGAAGATCTGACCATTGATCATAACTAAACATTGAATCAGACTAGATCATCAAATCTGTGACCGATCTAACCAACCGTAAGGATCTAGTCATTGACCTCTCTATGATTGATGGATCTATGACTGATTTTGGAGTTCCAATCATTGATTTGCCTTCAAATGGAAGATCTAAACTTATTACAACCATTCATTGCAATTTGACCGTTGATCTACCTCCAAAAGTTAGATCTGCGATGGATAGGATCTCCCCTTTAAGTTTGGATGTAGCTTTTACATCAGATGATCAGATATGAGATTAGATCTAACCCTTCATCTCAATCTAATTGTATATTAGCAAACAGGCTCTTAGATCCATACTTGATTCAAGTATTCCTTCTGATCTAACAATAGATCTATCACCAAACCCCTAAAGCAACGACATATCTAACATGTTCCTAAGATCTAAACATTGATTAACCATCCAACCAGATCTGTGAGATCAGACACCACATCTTTTCTTGATCTGTAGTGTTCCACGGTAGGAGCTATAGATCAGCATATCTTTACTTTTTTGGTACACTCATCAGTGACAGAGACACGATCAGAGTCATCCATCTATGGATCGACGATGAAGCCTACGAAATGGTCAATCAAATGATCAAGCTAAAGGAGTAGTTACACACATGAGAACTAGGGATAAATGCCATACGAGGTAGGTGGATTAAGATTTTCTAGTTTGTGAAGTTTAACAATTACCATGTCTTTATAACTATGATTGAATGCAGTTGATAATTTACAAAGTGTTGCTTTTAGTTACTAAAATTATGGAAACATGTGATAAATTTAGAAATTATCTTATGATACCTTTTAAATTATGGAATCGGGAATGGAAGGACTAATTTAAATAGGAAATATTACTATTAACCTAGTTGTAATGTCCAAACAAAAGAATGAAAACCATGCGCAAGGACTAGAACTCAGTGTGTGTGTACCCTTAAATGATGTTGATAATACTTAGAAACATAATATACAGATGGATTAGCTACATATGTGAAATGAGCGTAAAACACTTGTTTTATCCCAATTATAACATTGAGACAAGTTAGTAATTGGACTACATACCTTGATTTTGAACTTACACTTATTTCACGTGAACATTTTAATACCATAAACAAGGTTAAATTCTTAAGCATGCAATTGAGACAAAAAGACTTGTATATTGATACTATATAAAACATAGAACGTTTCCAACAGCATGAAATATTAATAAGTATATCAACAATAAAGTAAATATTTTAGAGTAGCTCACATGGTTTTTGAATTATAGGAAGACCTAAGCAAATGAACGAGAAGTTGTCATAATTGTAACTTAACAACTTGAGAATGATGAAATAATTCACATTTAAACTTGAAAAGAATATTCTAAATGTTATGGACATACAATAGATATTAACAAGTCATAACCTTAAGTTGTAACATATGTCTTTATTGATAAAGGCTTTATCACCAGTTTAACTGTGCTCCATTTAGCGGTAAACACTTTTAAGATATTGTTTAAAGATTCATTTTTGTAATCATACATACTCTTGGGAACTGAAAGAGCATTATCTAATATATGAGGGGATACTGTACGTCTTGAGTACTCAAGAAGACATGTTTTTATAGCTTGTTGGGAATAATGGTTAAAAATGAATGGATTTGAATGGTTTCTGGTATAACTTTAAAATATCAATTTTATTGTCATGAATTGGTTTTGGTGGTGTATATGATGTATGATTTTGGGCCGTTGTATGATTTGTACTTTCATTGTGTTTTCATCTACTTGCATGAAATTGAAGTTGGATCACGATTTATACTTGGGTAGTCGATGAGGGATTTTATTTTTATAAAATGATTTTTGGAGATGTGTATAATTTACAATTTGGGTAGGCACTCGATGAGTAGCCATAATTCCTAATGGATGCTGATTTATCAATGTTTAGGTAGGCGCTCCATGAGCAACTGTAAGCCCTGATGATTATGGATTTTGTTAATGGTTTGGTAGACCTTGTATGAGTGGTAGTAAGTCCTATTGGATATGGCTGTATTGATGCTTAAGCATGTGCTCTACGAGCATCTGTAAATCTTGGCGGATATGGGTTTCATTGATGTTTTGGGCAGGCACTCTGGGAGTGCCCTAAGTCCTAGATCGCTATGCTGGTGCTCTAGGAGTATTGTAAGTCCTGTATCGCTCGACTGGTGCTCTAGGAGTATCGTAAGTCCCAGAGGCCTGCTATGTGCTGTAAGTCCTAAGACCCTATGCTAGGAGGTGTAGTTGGCTACTAACCTCTAAGATGATTTGATACCAGCCCTGCAATGGTGTAATGACTCCATTTTTGTAACATTGAAATCCCGAGTTGGTAATAAAAAGTTCACTTTTTTTGGAGATAAGGGTATTTTGGTCATTTCACTGTTCACCTTGACTAGACCCAGAAATTTGGTCCTTAGAATGGTACCCTTAGGTGCATCTCAAAAAAAGGAATCTAACAAGACCAGAATCACCCAGAACGGAGTTAAAATGAGCAAGTTATGGCCCTTTGAAGTTCAAGGGTAAAAGTATAATTTAATTTAAAAACGAATTTGGACTGAGAAAACAAGGGCCCGTTTTGATACGAGCACCCCCCTTCTTCTCAAACCTACTGGAGGTTTCTAGAATGGTGGTGTGCAGGGGAGAAACCACTGCCATTCTAGAGGTTTCTCCACCGCCATTCCATGGCAGTAGAAACCCCCTCCAGAACCCTCTGTAAGCTCTATAAATAGAGCTCTTGGGCACCTCCAATGGCAGCCCAAAAGCCTAGGAAAAACCCATCTGGGAGCAGTGTGTAAGAGGAGAAAACGTGGAAAAAACCCAGCCACGAACCAAGTATGCCTTAAACCACTCCAAACCCATCTCCACCATAGACTTAGGATGAGTTTCCCTAAGTTTTTGCATGCAAAACCATGCAAAATGGGGCTCTAGGGAACCACAATAGACCCAGGGCAAGTGCCTAGGACGTACTAGTTTGACAGGGTCGAACTAGGGGCGTCTGTAGATGCGCCCGCAAATGAAAGAATGGGCGGAAGGCCCAGTGCGTCTGCGGACACGCCCTGTGGGCCTTCTATGTACTCTTAACGCTAAAATGCCTATAACTTGAGTTCTAGAACTCCGATTGGGGCGCTGCAAAAAGCGTTGTGTCCGTATCGACGATGTGAACACACTCAAGCCATAAAATACCTAGTAAAGCCCCTATATAAGGTTGACATGACCCTTAAACTATGATAGTGGCACGGGACCACTAAACCTTTGTAAACCAGACTATACCAAGGCCTAGTTAAGGACCTTAGAAGGCCCTTAGGCATGAGAATGAACCCTTAATGCCTAAGTAGTGAGGTAAACTATTCTAGAGCTTATAGAAATAGGCTAAGCTAACCTTTTTCCTAAACCATGTCCAGGAATGTACGAGGACAAGGGGACTAGCGCGATCAAACCAGGTAGGTGTTCTATCGCTATTAGACTTTTAAAAAGAACCCATGATGTTTTGATGTAGGTGCTCTATCGCTACTAGACTTTTTAAAAGAACCCATGATGTTTTGAAATAGGTGTTCTATCGCGACTAGACTTTTAAAAAGAACCCATGATGCTTTAAGAATGCATGTTTTGAGTCATGATTGCTTTTATAATGCATGTTTTATGTATATCATGAATTGATTTCATAAATGAACTTAGCATGCATATGAAAAATACATTGGGCATATATTGCTAAGACATGTGTTACATGCATAGACATGTTTTGAAAAAGGATTCTTGTCTGCATGATAAGTGTAGCCTTGGCCAATGAGGGCGGGCTGATGAGGGCTGGAAGATGAGGGCGGGTCAGAGAGAGCTGACAGGCTTCTAGGCTGGCAGGCTTCTAGGCTGTTCGACTTCTAGACAGGGTTATGACTTTGAATGCGATACTAGCATGAGCAGATTTTATGCATTGCATGCATGTTTTGCAATCGATTGCATAAATTGCATGATTTGTGATTATTGAGTTTAGAAAAATTGCATATACTTGAGGGTTACCAAAAGACGTTGGAGTGCCCAAAAGACGTTGGGTAGGTAGTTGTGAGGGACCCAAAGAGGTCATAGTTTGAAAAAGAGGTTTCTGCTTGCTTGATCGTATATGATTTGGGCTAGTAAGCTCGTGGCCGTTATGTCGAGAGGTCTGGGGTGGCCTCCCAGCCTCTATCACTATTAGGTGGAAAGGGTACCACGCCAAAAAGGCATGTCCTTACTTTGACTGCATGTGGTACAGAGGACTACCACCAGTGTCATAGCACTGGGTCGAAGTGTCATATGCCCCATGGAGGCTATGACCGAGTGTCCCCAAGTACCTGGGGACCACACGGCGATGAGGTTGTGGGCATAGTGGGCCCTATGTTTTTGAGGATTTGCGTGCATTGCATATGGCATGACATGAGGATGGTCGACCATACCATACCATATATCCATGAGTTAGATTCAGTTGAGCATCTTATGCATATCATTATGTTTATGATATCTATGTTACTTTCGACTTGGATTATGCGATTCTTTAAGTCGTTAGTATTCTATTTTGATAATGGATTTTGAACATGAGTGATCAAACATGCACATGTTTTAAAGGATATATGATTTTAAAACATAGCATGCATTGTAAAACTAGTAGCAATAGACTCCTACTGAGTATAGTGTATACTCACCCAATCCTTAACATTTTTCAGACACAAGTAAACACTTAAGGACAGGATACGCCCGTGACAGAAGACACCTAAATTAAGTACAATTAACTAAAACTCTACCTTGTCTTTCAGTGAATGTTATTTGATTGTAGTTACTCTCTGTAGCTGAGGCTGTGACTAAGACTTTCTTGGGGATAGAGTTGATTTAAAATTATGCCATGGCTATATCATTTGAAAATGTGTTTTGACACTCGGGATTTTATACGAAAGATTGCTTTCCAAAATAAAAGATTTCCATGCATTTCATATTTCTAAAATAAGAGCGCTCACCCTTTTATGAAATTTGCATCATATAAAACCCGGGTCACCACAGATGGACATGGTGGGTATGAGTATCTTCTCATTGGGAAGTGCTCTGAGTGGTAGTCAGGTAGACTATGACGACCCAGGTTTTCCCATGCATTTTTAAATGCAAGATCTAAATTCCTAAGGCAGGATGCATACCTATTTGAAAACCATTTTATAAAAATCATGCAATGCAGTGAAAAATATTTAGTTTTAAACTCATTTTGAAAACCCCGAGTGTCATTTGCTTTCACAATAACTAAAGTAATTTTTGAAAAACTTTAGAAATCATAAATGTTTTCCCAGGTCTATCCAAATACACACAAATTTCAATCAGAATAAATACAAATACATGTCCAAAGGGTAGAGTGTTTACTTACATGTATAATTGTCTCCTTTTAATTTTTCTTGCTCGTATCACTAACATAGGTGTCCTCTACTCGTGGATGGAACTATCATGAAAAATGTTAAGGATAGGGTGAGTATATACTATACTCAGTAGGAGTCTATCACTACTAGTTTTATAATGCTTGCTATGTTTAAAATCATATGTTCTTTAAAACATGTGCATGTTAGAACAATCATGTTCAATATCGATATTAAAAACCACTGTTGAATTGGAATACTGACGACTTAAAGAATAGCATAATCCAAGTCGAAAGTATCATATATATATATATATATATCATAAACATAATGATATGCTTAAGATGCTCAACTGAATCCAACTCATGGATATTTGGTATGGTCAACCAACCTCCTGTCATGCCATATGCATAATGCAAGTAAATCCTCAAACCATAGGGCCCACTATACTCACGACCTCACTGTTGTGTGGTCCCCAGGTACTTGGGGACACTCGGTCATAGCCTCCACGGGGCATATGACACATCAATCCAGTGCCGTCACACTAGTGGTAGCCCCCTGTACCACATGCAGTCGACGTAGGGACATGCCCTTTTTGGGCATGGTACCCATTCCACCTAATAGTGATAGAGGCTGGGAGGCCAACCCAGACCTCTCGGCATAACGCCCAGGAGCTTATTAGCCCAAATCATATAAGATCAAACAAGCGAAAACCTCTTTTTCAAAACCTGTCCTCTTTGGGTCCCTCACAACTGCCTGGCCCTCACAACTGCCTACCCAACGTCTTTTAGGCAATCCAGCGTCTTTTGGTAACCCTCAAGGACATGCAATTTTTCAAGAACTCAATGCTCACAAATCATGCAATATATGCAATTATTTGCAAAACATGTCTATGCATAATGTATTTGTCATATGCATGCTGAATTCGTTTATAAGATTAAGTCATGCTAAACAAGTCATATAACTTAAACTTAAAACATGCATTCTCAAAACAATCATGGGTTCTTTTAAAAAGTCTAGTAGCGATAGAGCACCTACCTGGTTTGTTGTCACTTAGCTCATGTTCCTTTTGCAGACAAGTCCTAGAGTACCTTTATGACTCCTGTATATCATTTAAACATGAAAAATTGGATTTTAGTGTTATGACGTCACGGAAAGGTCAACTTTTGTCTATGTGGGCCCTGCGCCCACGGCTCCTGGGACGTGCGCGTGCCCTAGTAGACTAGGACTCGCACCCATACGTCATGCGCACTCGAAGGCCGTGCCAGGAACTGTGTTCACACGCGCACATGCATGCCCAAGTAGCGTGTTACAGCACACATCCCAGTCAATGTCCTGCGAATGCATCTTTGACGCAGGCGGGCCGCGTCTTGGTGCCCAGGACACCCTGCGCATCCTGGACGAGTTGAAAGCCTACTGCACGCTTGCGTGCGCGCGACGCTGGCCCTAAGGGACGCATCACTCGTGTGTGTCACAGGGTGCATCCCGTGACAACTAGTTTTGACGGGTTCCAGATGAAACCCATCTTCTCTAGTTTCCACAACATTTCCCCAGCCAAAAAACACCTAGATCCGACGTGGATCTGGGTACGGAAGAAGGGAAACTAAATAGGAAGGGGTGGGGGGCTTACCTGGGTGGTCTGGGAGAGTGCCCATCGTAGATGGGTGCACCTATTCTTCACTCTGAAGCTCCTGCTCGCTGAAAAACTCAAAGAAGGGAAAAGCCCACCGTTCCGGTGCGACCAGAGGAAGAAACAAGGGAAAGAAGAGAAGAGGTGAAGAGATGGGATTGGCTGGCCTGGGATGACTCGGGCCTGGCCGGAATTTGTAGGGAAACTGGGTTTCTGATTTTTTCCAGAAACCCCAGCCCCAAATGACAGGAAAAATCCTGTTTTGGAGAGGGGGAAGATAGGGCTTTTTATAGTCTTGCTATGGCGGTGCTGCCAATGGTGGTGCCGCCATTGGCGGTGGCAGATTTCTCTGAAAACTAGGATTTCTGGAGAAATCTAGAGGAAGAAGACGATGGGGTGCCATTATCAAAACGGCCCCCCTGCATTTTTTGTCCTTTTTCATTTTTTGTTTAAATTATAGAAATGCCCCTAATCTTTGAACGGCCGTAACTTCTTCATACGAGCTCCGTTTTCAGTGTTGGATTCCATTTTCTGAGTAGAATCTAATGGTACAAGTTTCTTTACAAATTCCTTCGTTTACTATTTTAAATAAAGTAAAACATTCAACACAATTTATCTCAAATAGCGTAAATTACTCGGGGCATTACATAGACCCCCTGAGGTTTAGTGAGTTATGGTTCATGCAGGTATCCACGAGCTGACATAGAGGCCATGGTAGTCGCCCGCTGGTGATATTAGGGCCCTATGAGCATAGATGTCTAGTTTGTGTGATATTTATGTGAGTCATGTCTCGAGCGTTAGACCTCATCTAGGGTGGCAGGATTATATGCCATCACAATTGGAGTGACTAATTTTCCACGACAATGTGGGCATGGATTTATATATTTACTAGTTCTAAGAGAGATGCCTAAGAGCTACAGTCCGGTAATGGTAAGCTACCCATAGGAACCAATACCTTGAGGGCTTTGCCCAAAGAGGGACCCTATTTACATGAGACCAATTTTTACAGTTATGATTTCAGTTCTATTTCATGCATAAAGAACTATCTGCATTTATATACTGACTAGTTATACTTTTGAAAAAGTATGATGCAACTTTTGGTTATGTCACATTACAGATTTATTGATCGTTGGATCGCTATTTTAGAACATCTTGATTCTTCTAAATTGATAGTTTTACCCTAGTCATATTTGCTAAGGTGTCAGATTAATTGAGAATTATGAGTGATTTTGCATGATCATATGCTGATTAGTACCTGCACATGAAAATGCATTGTGTTCATAAAGAAAAAGATGTTAGATGATTACCTTTACAAATGATAACAAGAATGTTAAATACCCCACTCATAAGTAGATTTAAGTATTGAATGGCAAACAACCTAAGCACTTAACATGATATCTTGAATGAATATATAAAGTAAATGAATTTGAAGAACTATATGTCATGAATGAATTTGAAATGCTTAAGTGTGTCTTCATGGAAAATGATATCAGTACAATTGAATTCTCATAGAACGATACAGCTAGGAATGCTTAAATTCTTAAGAAAAGATGTGATTCATCAACCATAATGAAATTGCACATGAAAGCTGATTTCATAGTGGTACAATCTAAGAACTTATAATTTTAGCATGAACACTGTGGAAATGGCATGATGTTTGTTTAAATATGATATATTCTCAAAACACATTGATTTATGTAAATCATGTACTACATGGAAAAATAGCTACTTATTCCATCTACACAAGCACAAGCTTGCTGAGACATTGTAATTGTTTATAATGTCTTAGATTTGAAGAATTATAATAGAAAGATGAACATGCTGAACGTGAGAAACAACTATGGAGTTTGGTATTTCAGAAGATGGGGATTTTCCAGATCAACATGGTGAGCTTTCAGACTATAGATTAATTTTCTGATTCAGTGGAGAATGAGAATGTATATATTTACTTTTTGTGGATTCAATCATATTTAAGTGGATATGTTGTGACATGATTGTGATTGAAGGCTTTGGAGGAGGACACAATAACCCAAGGCCTTTCCAGAAGAATAAAAGACCTTGGAACAATTTTAAGCCTCAAAGAAATCAAAGGAACAATGCACCAAGGCCAAATAGACAGCCATGTCTAAGATGTAGAAAATTTCACCAAGGCAATATCTGTCCACGACCTATACAACAACAACCACAACGATTTCCAATCAAGTGCCACAATTGTGGGGAGTATGGACATATCGCCGCCCACTGTACCAAACCATTGGCAGTCAAGGAAGCAAAATTAGAAATTGCTCCTCGACACCCAGGAAGGGTTTTCGCTATCACTGACGGCCAAGCTGGACCATCCAATGCGGTAATTGAAGGTACACTACTTGTAGCAGACAACTATGCCAAAGTATTGTTTGATTCTGGATCTACGCATTCCTTTATATCTTGTGAATTTGCATCTAGTATACAACTATCAGTGAAAAACTTGGGATTTGATTTAGATGTAACAACTCCAGTTGGAAAAATAATTAAACTACAAGAATACTTGCATAATGTACCCCTAGAGGTATTGGGCAAAAGAATGGACATAGACCTCATTTTGTTGAACATGGAGGATTTTGACATCATATTGGGTATGGACTGGTTAGCAAAATCTTGGGTAGTTATGGACTGTCACAAGAAGAAACTCACATTTAGTATACCAGAGAGCAAGTATTAACACCGTATGGGAAACACAATGACTTAGACAAATCCATCATCTCGGCTATGAAGGCGGAGTCAAACATATGACCAAGGGGTGTCGCATTTTTAGCAACAAAGTGGTTTCTTTAGATGTTGAACAGCCCAGATAACGAAATTGAAGTGGTCAAGGAATTCCAAGATGTTTTTCCCGAAGAACTACCAGGGTTACCCCACACTGAGAAATTGAGTTTATCATTGAAGTAATTCCTGGTACAACTCCAATTTCTAAAGCACCTTATAGGATGGCCCCAACAGAGTTGAAAGAGTTAAAAGGACAATTGCAAGACTTGTTAGAAAAAGGGTTTGTTAGACCAAGTAGTTCACCATGGGGAGCACCAGTAATATTTGTCAAGAAGAAGGATGGGTCAATGAGATTATGCATTGATTATAGAATGTTGAACAGTGTCACAGTGAAAAATAGATATCCCTTACCACGCATTGATGATCTCTTTGATCAACTCCAATCTGCTAAGGTCTTTTCTAAAATTGATCTTAGATCAGGATATCATCAATTGCGTATTAAGGATGAAGACATATCCAAGTCAGCATTCAGAACTCGATATGGGCATTACGAGTTTTTAGTCATGTCTTTTGGGTTGACTAATGCACCAGCAATGTTTATGGATTTGATGAATAGAATCTTCAAAGAATTTTTGGATAAATTTGTGATAGTATTTATCGACGATATACTGATTTACTCTACCAGTATCAAAGAACATCAAGAACACTTACGAATTGTACTAAATACCCTCAGAGCACATAAACTGTTTGGTAAATTTAGTAAGTGTGAATTCTAGTTAGAGAAGGTCAATTTTTTAGGTCATGTAATTTCCAAGAATGGAGTAGAAGTGGACCCCACCAAGATTGAAGCAAGAATGAATTGGGAGAAACCTAAAACGAATGTAAATACGTAGTTTTCTTGGACTAGCAGGATACTACCGTAGATTCATTCAAGGGTTCTCTCGTCTAGCTCTTCCTATGACTTCCTTGACAAGAAAGGGGGTACCATTCACTTGGTCAGAAGACTGTGAAAATAGTTTTCAAGAGCTTAAGAAGAGATTAACTACAGCACCAGTATTGACCTTGCCAGCTGGGAGTGGGGGATATGAAATATACTGTGATGCTTCAGGCAAAGGGTTAGGAGGTGTGTTAATGCAACATGGGAAGGTCATTGCTTATGCATCTAGACAATTGAAGAAACATGAAATAAATTACCCAAGACATGACTTAGAATTGGCAAATGTAGTGTTTGCATTGAAAATTTGGAGACATTATTTGTATGGGGAAAAATTCAATGTATTTACGGATCATAAGAGTCTCAAATACATCTTCACTCAGGCTGATTTAAATATGAGACAAAGAAGATGGATAGAGTATATCAAAGACTACGATTTTGCCATCCAATACCATCCTGGAAAGGCAAATGTAGTAGGCGATGCATTAAGTAGACAACCAAGAGCTCTACTGACAAACATCACAATTAAATCAGCTTTTGTAGAAAGAGTCCTTAAAGCCCAAGAAGAAGATACAGCAACTCAAGAATTATGTGAAAAGAAAGGATTTGTTAAGGGGACAGATGGGGGCATACGTTTTCAAGAGAGATTGGTGGTTCCTTCAAATACATGTCTGAGAAAGGAGTTGATACAAGAAGCCCATCGACCAAAGTTTTCTATACACCACTGGAAGTACAAAGATGTATCAAGATTTAAAAGAAACTTTTGGTGGGAAGGCATGAAGAGAGAAATAGGAGAATTTGTGGCTAAATGTCTAAATTGTCAACAAGTAAAGGCTGAACACCAAAGACCAGCTGGAATGTTACAAACATTGGAACTTCCAGAATGGAAATGGGACAATATCACTATGGATTTTGTAGTGGGATTGCCAAGGACTAGAGCAGGCCATGACATGATTTGGGTGGTGGTGGATAGGTTAACAAAGTCAGCACATTTCCTACCAATTAGACAAAACCAATCGGTTGACAATGCGGCTAAGTTATACATCAAAGAAATAGTAAGACTTCATGGGATTCCACTATCCATTATCTCGGATAGGGATGGAAGATTTACTTCAAGATGTTGGAAGAGTGTACAACAAGCCTTGGGAACCTCAATTAAACTCGGTCTGACATTTCACCCTCAAACGGATGGTCAATCGAAAGGACTATTCAAACCTTAGAAGATATGTTGAGAGCATGTGCATTAGATTGGAAAGGGAGTTGGGATGAACATCTTCCTTTAGTAGAATTTGCATACAACAACAGTTTTCAAGCAAGTATTGGTATGGCACCATATGAAGCATTGTATGGACGGCCATGTCGATCCCCAACCTGTTGGAGTGAAGTTGGAGAAAGGAGGCTGATAAAGTCAGAATTAGTGGAACAATGTATAGACAAGGTCAGATTGATACAAAAGAGGTTGTTAACAGCACATAGTCGACAAAAGAGTTACGCGAGATAAAAGACGTAGAAACACGGAATTTGATGTTGGGGAGCACGTATTTCTAAAAGTATCACCTATCAAAGGAGTAATGAGGTTTGGAAGCAAAGGAAAACTTAGTCCTCGATTCATTGGTCCGTTTGAAATCTTAGAAAGGGTTGGTCAAGTGGCATACAAATTAGCCTTACCACCCCAACTCTCAGAAATACATAGTGTCTTTCATGTGTCTATGCTAAGGAAGTACCTCCAAGACGACACTCATGTACTTCAAAGGGTGCCGAAGAGCTAAAGCCTGACCTAACCTTCGAAGAAAAGGCAATACGAATTCTGGACCGCAAGGAACAGGTTAAGAACCAAAAGCATTCCGTTAGTCAAGGTCCCGTGGCAACATCACTCTATTGAGGAAGCCACATGGGAAACTAAGTAGAAATGAGGAAGACACACCCTAGTTTGTTTGAGTAAGTATCGTATTACAAATTTCGAGGACGAAATTGTTGTAAGGGGAAGATTGTAATAACCCCAATTTTTGTAAATTGATTGAGAAAAATCAATAAAGTTTGAATTTCGGATATTTTGGGTGAAATATTAGGATATCTTGTTATAAAAGTATAATCAAATATAAAATTGAAATTTAAACTTAGCAAACCCTTCAAAATGACTGCAAGCACGACAAATTTCGAATTCGGATGAGAAATCCTTAAGTTTTTCATTTTTTGGACAAAAGGGGTAAAATAGTAATTTTACCCAAAAATCAAAATATTCCAAAAATCAAAATATGAAACATCAAAATTTAGAATGTACTAAGAAATACGAATCCAACGCCACTAAGTACACTCAAATCCGAGATCATGGGAATAAAACCCAAAGTTTTATGCATAAAGGGCAAAACGGACTTTTTACACCATGTGGGGCCCACATGGGGACCACCACGTCCCCAACAACCAAATTGATTAGCAGCCCATGTGAAACATGGGTCAACAAAGATCAGCTAGTCATGGGGTTAGGTATGGGAGCATTAAAGACTTTCATGCCATTTTATATTAAAAAATAACATATTATAATCATGAAAAAGACCCAAAATGCCTATAAATACAACCCCAAAAATCTTCCAAAAATCCTCATACAATCCCCACGAAATTATCTTCAATCTCCTTGAAAAATTAGATCTAGAATTCCTCTCAAAACCCCAAAATTTCCAAGAGCTAAATCTCTTTCCAATTTGTTTTTCTTTTTAGATTAGAACAAGAGACCTAAATTCAATTAGGCACTCTGTTCTAGATCTAATTTGATCAATTCCACCATCCAAAACATCCCAACACATCTATTCTACAAAACCCCCAAAGGAATTTCAAGATCCAACGGTTCAAACAACGGTATTTACGCGAAAGGTGGATTTTAGGCTATATCGTCATCAACAAGGTATTTTTTTAATTGGGCATGTAAATCAGGTTTTCTCCCCAATCAAGTAAGTGGAAATCCTTTTCATATATTTTTAGTATTGTTTTATGTAAATTTTATTTTACTGTAATTAATTTTGGTAATAAAAAGATAAAAATAAAGTAAACAACAGAACCCTTAATTAGGGATGATGGAGTGCTCAGATGAGAAATCTGACTGTACCAATCGATCCGTAAGGGTCCAAAACCCACAGGGTAGAAGTTTCATCAAAATCAGAGACCTTTTGGGCCCTCAATTGCAAGAGGATTGATTGGACGGTCCAGAAGGGACTGTCCGATCTCCAGATCAGACGACGCCCAAGACGCCCGCGTGACGCACCGTCGGAACGGCGCATGCGATACGCGTGGGGCGTCGGTTCAAGCGCAATGAAGGCGCGTCCATAAAAAGGACGAGCGGACGCGCCTAGCGACAGCCCGGTTTGCGGGCGCGCGGACGACGGGCGTTCCGCTCGTCCCGTCCGCGTCTGTGGACGTCCCACAGTCGCGCTTGGGAGTTTCTTCCCAGCGGACGCGCCCGACGACCCCGGTTCGTTCCGCTCGGTTCGTTCCGCCTGCCGTTCCGCCCGACTAATCTGGGCCGTTCCTTCCTTGGGCCCAGATCAAATCTAGGCCCTAGGAAGGACTGTGAACTTCCAGGATCAATTCTGGAGTCATCTGAACTCCAAATTGAGATCGGAAAGAAGCTATGGAAAGCTTGAAACCTCTATTTTCTTATAGAATAATAAAAATGACATGTTATTCAATAAAAACTTTCTGTATTTAAGAATTAAGTTTCCAATTACATAGATTTTCAAGATCTGAGATGATCAGATCTTAGAAACATGTTTTAATAATGATCTAATACTTGAATAAAGTTATATCTATGTTTAAATTGGATATATATGAGATATATTAAGGGATCTACCCTTTATGATAGAAAAAAAAAATAAAAAATACAAAGGGACCCACTTGATCAATGAGATCAAGTGTGATCAGATCCTTGGGATGGAAAGAATAATTGTTTATATGATGAAATCCAAGAAAATCATGGATGGATTATGATAAAAATAGATCAATGTGATCTTTTGACCTTAATAGAGAAAATTCTCTAAATATAACTAAAGTCCTTAATCAAAGGAAAAGATCTAAGATCAAATGGTTGGATCATAAGTAAAGGGTTCTAAAAATGTAAATCTAATTAGTTTCATTTTATGTTATTATGTTATAAAGCATGCTAGTATAACATTTAGAGTTTATGTGTTCATTCTTATCATAAGTTGCTAGAGTTAATTTAAGTACCTTGTCTCATTTTCATTTAATGTTAAATTAAGTAGTTTTATGCTTTAAATTTATAATTCATTTATAGTTGAATGTTAGTAGTAGATTTACTTGTTATGAGATAAAGAGCATAAAACATCAAAAATGCATTCTAATGAGAAAGTAGAGTTTCATGACACAAATAAGAATGGAGTACTTTGGACTTAATTAGTAAGGGCTATAGTTAGTAGGACAATATAAGGATTATCAAATCCTTGGCCCAAATTAGGAAAAGAATAATAAACCCCATGAATGACATTATAAATATTCATGGACTTAATTAAAATCCATTAGAAAGAGTACTTAGGGTAAACATGCTTCTAGGAACCTTATGAAAGGTTGAGCTATGGTCATTCTAGTGAATGATGAACATAGTGGTTAAGGGGTTATCTAATAGAGCCTCGCTCTTCCCCTACCTTCTGGTGACGTTTGTGAGGTCTAAACGCCTCCTTACATGAGGATTGAAGTAACCACTTTGTGTTCACCCATTCAACTAGTAAGCCTTAGCCAATTGGAAATAAGAGGAGCAATCTAGATTTAGGCTTGAATAAGCTACCTTCAACCATGCACATTAACTGGTTGAATAATAATCATAAGAGCATAAAAGGTTCGTAAATTACCTAACCCTAATAAAAACAGTAAGTAAGATAAGGATGATCAAACAAGATCTATTAAATCTTGGATGATCAAGAACAATAAAGATAAGAACACTATATTGTACTTAGTATGTATGTTTAGTATACTTGTTATAGTTATTTAGATTAGATAATCCAAACCCTTGATCAAAGGTGATTCAAGGAAGAAAACCAAGATCATCCTCCATAGGGATGATCCAAGAACTGAACTTAGATCAAAGAAGAACTAGATGATAGAAGATCTAGGACCTTGATCTTTATCAACATGAGTAGATTGTCAATCAAAGGATCTATGAAAGATCAAGATCAAGGAGATGAACATACAAAGACTTAGAGATAGAAAAATACTTAGATATGAATGATCTAAAGATCATTCTAAACATCAGATCTAGTGATCAATAGGATTGTTCATAATTTATATATTGACAATATGTATGGATGTACAGATTACATACATCGGTCAAGATCATGGAAGATTGGGGAAAAGAGATCAATCCTTAAAGGTAGGAGGATTTGATTAATGCATTTACATGAGATATTCATGATTGTACTCATGATCTTATGTTGACAAGAGTAATGATAATACTTGTAGTAAATCTCTTGAAAACCTTATGATCCAACCAAACACCTATAAGATGGTTAAGGACTAAACTATAAGTGAATAGGGAACTAGAAAATATTTCAGCCCTAAGTAAACCGACATATGGTCTGATATATATGAAATCTATTTTACATACAAGCTTGGAGGCTTGTGAGTTTGTTTTAATAGGCATGAGCCTAGGGGATGCTATTGCTAGAGGAGTTATGAGGGTTTGGCCACCCGCTCCTTGAAATTTGATGATATGATGATACCTTGCCCAATGAGAGGCTAAAAGTCGGGTGGTGGCAATTATGGGAAGGCCACCACTGTGAAAGTCTTGCCCCCCCATACGGGCAGTGACATAATATTTTCCACCGTGGTATCAGTGGTGAACAGGGCAGTTATCCGAGCGCGCTAGTACGGATCAGACTGCAGCATAGCAACCTTTCTGATTATTTTGCACTATGATGCATATGGAATAGGCATAGTGAAATGCCTTATGTTATAGCATAATGAAATGCTAGGTAATTGTATATTACCAATGTTTCCCAAGAAGGGAAATTCCCAGTATGAGATTAGCTGTAATACGAAATTCTCAAAATGAAGAGAATTGATCAGCTTAGTTGGGAATGATATTTGACTATTTTCACGAATTTAACTGGTTTACCCATGAAGGGTATGTATGTATATAGATATACATAACTTACAAAGTAAAGAGTATGTTTGAGGATAATGAGATTATGAAGTATTGGAATTACATTGTCAATTATTATGTTCTTGAATCCCCTACCAAGCATTGCTTGCTGAGATATTGTACTTGTTGCAATATCTCGGATCCAGGGAAGGAGAGTTAGGAGCTGAAGACTATAGAAGACTTGAAGAGAATAATCTTCAAGGTATACCCTTGAAGACATGTATTTTTCTTTGTTGAGAGTTTTATTGTATGGTGAGCTTGAGTTTTGGATTATGTAATTTGGACAAGTATTGTACTAAATTTGGGTACATCTTGTGAACCACTGGATGGATCCTGGAGTTTAATAAAAGTATATTCCTTCAATGGAATTTTATTTTGTACACAAATTGTACTTATGTTATGTATGAAGTGGTGACTTGGGTTTTCAAAACAAGTTCTAAAGAAAAGAATTTCCGCTGCTTTGTTTTGCGAAAAATTTTTACACTCTTAAGGGCCCTGCCTTTCAAAATACTTTACAAATCATGTTTTCAAAAACCCGGGTCGTCACAGTTGGTATCAAAGCGATTCATCCAGTCACAGTACAGTACAAATATGTCCAAAAGAGAGATTATAATCCATGTCTAGATTAAGATAGAAATAGTTGTATAGAGGACTGATAGAATTTTGGTTTATGAGCAGATGCCACCAAAGAGAGTTACAAGGCAGACAGCTCAAACCACTCCAGACGACAATATGGAGAGAGTAACCATGAGTAATATGGAAGAGATGATGACAAGGATGTTAAGGAACCTCCTTCCTCACCTACAACAGCCCCAGAGTTCATCACCTCCTGTAGAAATACCAAGTACGCAGGCTCAGGCTCAGCCTGAGGTGAGACATACTACACCAACACCACCACCAGCTACTCCCACACCTGGACAAGGGCAATCTTCCCTTGTACCAAGTGATGAAGTCGGAAACTTCCCATTAGGACCAGAAAAGATTGACAAAATGCTGGAGAGATTTCAAAAGAGGGTTTCAATGTATGATGGTAAGGGTGAAGCTGAAAAAGCTGAAGAATGGATATATGAAGTTGAAAAGACTTTTAGTGCACTACGTACTCCTTCAGAGTTGAAAGTGAAATTTGCCACATATTTATTCAAACAAGAAGCTGCATTTTGGTGGAGATCAGCTAAAAACACCTTCTTCTCGAATTCTGAAGATACTACATGGGAAGAATTTAAGGAAGTATTCAACCATAAATACTTTCCTTCTCATGTACAACAAAGGAAATTGATAGAGTTCTTGAACCTAAGGCAAGGGGATATGTCAGTAGTGGACTATGATAACAAGTTCACACAACTAAGGAGATTCGCGCCTCATGTGTGTGACACAGAAACACACACTGTGGATCGATTCATTGAAGGTCTTCACTCAGGGCTGAAAGTAAAGGTGCTAGGTACTAAACCCACTACCTTGACAGATTGTGTAGAAATGGCTTCCAAGTTTGAAGATGAGTACAAAAAGGGTCAAATTACCAAGTTCAGTGGAGGAGGACACAATAACCCAAGGCCTTTCCAGAAGAATAAAAGACCTTGGAACAATTTTAAGCCTCAAAGAAATCAAAGGAACAATGCACCAAGGCCAAATAGACAGCCATGTCCAAGATGTAGAAAAATTTCACCAAGGCAATATCTGTCCACGACCTATACAACAACAACCACAACGATTTCCAATCAAGTGCCACAATTGTGGGGAGTATGGACATATCGCCGCCCACTGTACCAAACCATTGGCAGTCAAGGAAGCAAAATTAGAAATTGCTCCTCGACACCCAGGAAGGGTTTTCGCTATCACTGACGGCCAAGCTGGACCATCCAATGCGGTAATTGAAGGTACACTACTTGTAGCAGACAACTATGCCAAAGTATTGTTTGATTCTGGATCTACGCATTCCTTTATATCTTGTGAATTTGCATCTAGTATACAACTATCAGTGAAAAACTTGGGATTTGATTTAGATGTAACAACTCCAGTTGGAAAAATAATTAAACTACAAGAATACTTGCATAATGTACCCCTAGAGGTATTGGGCAAAAGAATGGACATAGACCTCATTTTGTTGAACATGGAGGATTTTGACATCATATTGGGTATGGACCGGTTAGCAAAATCTTGGGTAGTTATGGACTGTCACAAGAAGAAACTCACATTTAGTATACCAGAGAGGAAGTATTAACACAGTATGGGAAACACAATGACTTAGACAAATCCATCATCTCAGCTATGAAGGCAGTCAAACATATGACCAAGGGGTGTCAGGCATTTTTAGCAACAGTGGTTTCTTTAGATGGTGAACAGCCCAGATAACAAAATTGAAGTGGACAGGGAATTCTAAGATGTTTTTCCTGAAGAACTACCAGGGTTACCCCACACCGAGAAATTGAGTTTACCATTGAAGTAATTCCTGGTACAACTCCAATTTCTAAAGCACCTTATAGGATGGCCCCAGCAGAGTTGAAAGAGTTAAAAGGACAATTGCAAGACTTGTTAGAAAAAGGGTTTGTTAGACCAAGTAGTTCACCATGGGGAGCACCAGTAATATTTGTCAAGAAGAAGGATGGGTCAATGAGATTATGCATTGATTATAGAATGTTGAACAGTGTCACAGTGAAAAATAGATATCCCTTACCACGCATTGATGATCTCTTTGATCAACTCCAATCTGCTAAGGTCTTTTCTAAAATTGATCTTAGACCAGGATATCATCAATTGCGTATTAAGGATGAAGACATATCCAAGTCAGCATTCAGAACTCGATATGGGCATTACGAGTTTTTAGTCATGTCTTTTGGGTTGACTAATGCACCAGCAGTGTTTATGGATTTGATGAATAGAATCTTCAAAGAATTTTTGGATAAATTTGTGATAGTATTTATCGACGATATACTGATTTACTCTACCAGTATCAAAGAACATCAAGAACACTTACGAATTGTACTAAATACCCTCAGAGCACATAAACTGTTTGGTAAATTTAGTAAGTGTGAATTCTGGTTAGAGAAGGTCAATTTTTTAGGTCATGTAATTTCCAAGAATGGAGTAGAAGTGGACCCCACCAAGATTGAAGTAGTAATGAATTGGGAGAAACCTAAAACGAATGTAAATACGTAGTTTTCTTGGACTAGCGAGGATACTACCGTAGATTCATTCAAGGGTTCTCTCGTCTAGCTCTTCCTATGACTTCCTTGACAAGAAAGGGGGTACCATTCACTTGGTCAGAAGACTGTGAAAATAGTTTTCAAGAGCTTAAGAAGAGATTAACTACAGCACCAGTATTGACCTTGCCAGCTGGGAGTGGGGGATATGAAATATACTGTGATGCTTCAGGCAAAGGGTTAGGAGGTGTGTTAATGCAACATGGGAAGGTCATTGCTTATGCATCTAGACAATTGAAGAAACATGAAATAAATTACCCAATACATGACTTAGAATTGGCAGCTGTAGTGTTTGCATTGAAAATTTGGAGACATTATTTGTATGGGGAAAAATTCAATGTATTTATGGATCATAAGAGTCTCAAATACATCTTCACTCAGGCTGATTTAAATATGAGACAAAGAAGATGGATAGAGTATATCAAAGACTACGATTTTGCCATCCAATACCATCCTGGAAAGGCAAATGTAGTAGCTGATGCATTAAGTAGACAACCAAGAGCTCTACTGACAAACATCACAATTAAATCAGCTTTTGTAGAAAGAGTCCTTAAAGCCCAAGAAGAAGATACAAGAACTCAAGAATTATGTGAAAAGAAAGGATTTGTTAAGGGGACGGATGGGGGCATACGTTTTCAAGAGAGATTGGTGGTTCCTTCAAATACATGTCTCGAGAAAGGAGTTGATACAAGAAGCCCATCGATCAAAGTTTTCTATACACCCTGGAAGTACAAAGATGTATCAAGATTTAAAAAGAAACTTTTGGTGGGAAGGCATGAAGAGAGAAATAGGAGAATTTGTGGCTAAATGTCTAAATTGTCAACAAGTAAAGGCTGAACACCAAAGACCATTTGGAATGTTACAAACATTGGAACTTCCAGAATGGAAATGGGACAATATCACTATGGATTTTGTAGTGGGATTGCCAAGGACTAGAGCAGGCCATGACATGATTTGGGTGGTGGTGGATAGGTTAACAAAGTCAGCACATTTCCTACCAATTAGACAAAACCAATCGGTTGACGATGCGGCTAAGTTATACATCAAAGAAATAGTAAGACTTCATGGGATTCCACTATCCATTATCTCGGATAGGGATGGAAGATTTACTTCAAGATGTTGGAAGAGTGTACAACAAGCCTTGGGAACCTCAATTAAACTCGGTCTGACATTTCACCCTCAAACGGATGGTCAATCGAAGGGACTATTCAAACCTTAGAAGATATGTTGAGAGCATGTGCATTAGATTGGAAAGGGAGTTGGGATGAACATCTTCCTTTAGTAGAATTTGCATACAACAACAGTTTTCAAGCAAGTATTGGTATGGCACCATATGAAGCATTGTATGGACGGCCATGTCGATCCCCAACCTGTTGGAGTGAAGTTGGAGAAAGGAGGCTGATAAAGTCAGAATTAGTGGAACAATGTATAGACAAGGTCAGATTGATACAAAAGAGGTTGTTAACAGCACATAGTCGACAAAAGAGTTACGCGAGATAAAAGACGTAGAAACACGGAATTTGATGTTGGGGAGCACGTATTTCTAAAAGTATCACCTATCAAAGGAGTAATGAGGTTTGGAAGCAAAGGAAAACTTAGTCCTCGATTCATTGGTCCGTTTGAAATCTTAGAAAGGGTTGGTCAAGTGGCATACAAATTAGCCTTACCACCCCAACTCTCATAAATACATAGTGTCTTTCATGTGTCTATGCTAAGGAAGTACCTCCAAGACGACACTCATGTACTTCAAAGGGTGCCAGAAGAGCTAAAGCCTGACCTAACCTTCGAAGAAAAGGCAATACGAATTACGGACCGCAAGGAACAGAAGTTAAGAACCAAAAGCATTCCGTTAGTCAAGGTCCTGTGGCAACATCACTCTATTGAGGAAGCCACATGGGAAACGGAAGTAGAAATGAGGAAGACACACCCTAGTTTGTTTGAGTAAGTACTGTATTACAAATTTCGAGGACGAAATTGTTGTAAGGGGGGAAGATTGTAATAACCCCAATTTTTGTAAATTGATTGAGAAAAATCAATAAAGTTTGAATTTCAGATATTTTGGGCTGAAATATTAGGATATACTGTTATAAAAGTATAATCAAATATAAAATTGAAATTTAAACTTAGCAAACCCTTCAAAATGACTACAAGCACGACAAATTTCGAATTCGGATGAGAAATCCTTAAGTTTTTCATTTTTTGGACAAAAGGGGTAAAATAGTAATTTTACCCAAAAATCAAAATATTCCAAAAATCAAAATATGAAACATCAAAATTTAGAATGTACTAAGAAATACGAATCCAACGCCACTAAGTACACTCAAATCCGAGATCATGGGAATAAAACCCAAAGTTTTATGCATAAAGGGCAAAACGGACTTTTTACACCATGTGGGGCCCACATGGGGACCACCACGTCCCCAACAACCAAATTGATTAGCAGCCCATGTGAAACATGGGTCAACAAAGATCAGCTAGTCATGGGGTTAGGTATGGGAGCATTAAAGACTTTCATGCCATTTTATATTAAAAAAATAACATATTATAATCATGAAAAAGACCCAAAATGCCTATAAATACAACCCCAAAAATCTTCCAAAAATCCTCATACAATCCCCACGAAATTATCTTCAATCTCCTTGAAAAATTAGATCTAGAATTCCTCTCAAAACCCCAAAATTTCCAAGAGCTAAATCTCTTTCCAATTTGTTTTTCTTTTTAGATTAGAACAAGAGACCTAAATTCAATTAGGCACTCTGTTCTAGATCTAATTTGATCAATTCCACCGTCCAAAACATCCCAACACATCTATTCTACAAAACCCCCAAAGGAATTTCAAGATCCAACGGTTCAAACAACGGTATTTACGCGAAAGGTGGATTTTAGGCTATATCGTCATCAACAAGGTATTTCTTAATTGGGCATGTAAATCAGGTTTTCTCCCCAATCAAGTAAGTGGAAATCCTTTTCATATATTTTTAGTATTGTTTTATGTAAATTTTATTTTACTGTAATTAATTTTGGTAATAAAAAGATAAAAATAAAGTAAACAACAGAACCCTTAATTAGGGATGATGGAGTGCTCAGATGAGAAATCTGACTGTACCAATCGATCCAGAAGGGTCCAAAACCCCACAGGGTAGAAGTTTCATCAAAATCGAGAGACCTTTTGGGCCCTCAATTGCAAGAGGATTGATTGGACGCTCCCTAAGCGGTTTTCCGATCTCCAGATCAGACGACGCCCAAGACGCCCGCGTGACGCACCGTCGGAACGGCGCATGCGATACGCGTGGGGCGTCGGTTCAAGCGCAATGAAGGCGCGTCCATAAAAAGGACGAGCGGACGCGCCTAGCGACAGCCCGGTTTGCGGGCGCGCGCGGACGACGGGCGTTCCGCTCGTCCGTCCGCGTCTCGTGGACGTCCCACGGTCGCGCTTGGGAGTTTCTTCCCAGCGGACGCGCCCGACGACCCGGTTCGTTCCGCTCGGTTCGTTCCGCCTGCCGTTCCGCCCGACTAATGCGGGCCGTTCCTTCCTTGGGCCCGAGATCAAATCTAGGCCCTAGGAAGGACCGTGAACTTCCGGGATCAGTGCAGAGTCATCGAACTCCAAATTGAGATCGGAAAGAAGCTATGGAAAGCTTGAAACCTCTATTTTCTTATAGAATAATAAAAATGACATGTTATTCAATAAAAACTTTCTGTATTTAAGAATTAAGTTTCCAATTACATAGATTTTCAAGATCTGAGATGATCAGATCTTAGAAACATGTTTTAATAATGATCTAATACTTGAATAAAGTTATATCTATGTTTAAATTGGATATATATGAGATATATTAAGGGATCTACCCTTTATGATAGAAAAAAAATAAAAAATACAAAGGGACCCACTTGATCAATGAGATCAAGTGTGATCAGATCCTTGGGATGGAAAGAATAATTGTTTATATGATGAAATCCAAGAAAATCATGGATGGATTATGATAAAAATAGATCAATGTGATCTTTTGACCTTAATAGAGAAAATTCTCTAAATATAACTAAAGTCCTTAATCAAAGGAAAAGATCTAAGATCAAATGGTTGGATCATAAGTAAAGGGTTCTAAAAATGTAAATCTAATTAGTTTCATTTTATGTTATTATGTTATAAAGCATGCTAGTATAACATTTAGAGTTTATGTGTTCATTCTTATCATAAGTTGCTAGAGTTAATTTAAGTACCTTGTCTCATTTTCATTTAATGTTAAATTAAGTAGTTTTATGCTTTAAATTTATAATTCATTTATAGTTGAATGTTAGTAGTAGATTTACTTGTTATGAGATAAAGAGCATAAAACATCAAAAATGCATTCTAATGAGAAAGTAGAGTTTCATGACACAAATAAGAATGGAGTACTTTGGACTTAATTAGTAAGGGCTATAGTTAGTAGGACAATATAAGGATTATCAAATCCTTGGCCCAAATTAGGAAAAGAATAATAAACCCCATGAATGACATTATAAATATTCATGGACTTAATTAAAATCCATTAGAAAGAGTACTTAGGGTAAACATGCTTCTAGGAACCTTATGAAAGGTTGAGCTATGGTCATTCTAGTGAATGATGAACATAGTGGTTAAGGGGTTATCTAATAGAGCCTCGCTCTTCCCCTACCTTCTGGTGACGTTTGTGAGGTCTAAACGCCTCCTTACATGAGGATTGAAGTAACCACTTTGTGTTCACCCATTCAACTAGTAAGCCTTAGCCAATTGGAAATAAGAGGAGCAATCTAGATTTAGGCTTGAATAAGCTACCTTCAACCATGCACATTAACTGGTTGAATAATAATCATAAGAGCATAAAAGGTTCGTAAATTACCTAACCCTAATAAAAACAGTAAGTAAGATAAGGATGATCAAACAAGATCTATTAAATCTTGGATGATCAAGAACAATAAAGATAAGAACACTATATTGTACTTAGTATGTATGTTTAGTATACTTGTTATAGTTATTTAGATTAGATAATCCAAACCCTTGATCAAAGGTGATTCAAGGAAGAAAACCAAGATCATCCTCCATAGGGATGATCCAAGAACTGAACTTAGATCAAAGAAGAACTAGATGATAGAAGATCTAGGACCTTGATCTTTATCAACATGAGTAGATTGTCAATCAAAGGATCTATGAAAGATCAAGATCAAGGAGATGAACATACAAAGACTTAGAGATAGAAAAATACTTAGATATGAATGATCTAAAGATCATTCTAAACATCAGATCTAGTGATCAATAGGATTGTTCATAATTTATATATTGACAATATGTATGGATGTACAGATTACATACATCGGTCAAGATCATGGAAGATTGGGGAAAAGAGATCAATCCTTAAAGGTAGGAGGATTTGATTAATGCATTTACATGAGATATTCATGATTGTACTCATGATCTTATGTTGACAAGAGTAATGATAATACTTGTAGTAAATCTCTTGAAAACCTTATGATCCAACCAAACACCTATAAGATGGTTAAGGACTAAACTATAAGTGAATAGGGAACTAGAAAATATTTCAGCCCTAAGTAAACAGACATATGGTCTGATATATATGAAATCTATTTTACATACAAGCTTGGAGGCTTGTGAGTTTGTTTTAATAGGCATGAGCCTAGGGGATGCTATTGCTAGAGGAGTTATGAGGGTTTGGCCACCCGCTCCTTGAAATTTGATGATATGATGATACCTTGCCCAATGAGAGGCTAAAAGTCGGGTGGTGGCAATTATGGGAAGGCCACCACTGTGAAAGTCTTGCCCCCCATACGGGCGATGACATAATATTTTCCACCGTGGTATCGGTGGTGAACAGGCGATTATCCGAGCGCGCTAGTACGGATCGAGGCTATGACATAGCAACCTTTCTGATTATTTTGCACTATGATGCATATGGAATAGGCATAGTGAAATGCCTTATGTTATAGCATAATGAAATGCTAGGTAATTGTATATTACCAATGTTTCCCAAGAGGGAAATTCCCAGTATGAGATTAGGCATGTCTGAAATTCTCAAAATGAAGAGAATTGATTAACTTAGTTGGGAATGATATTTGACTATTTTCACGAATTTAACTGGTTTACCCATGAAGGGTATGTATGTATATAGATATACATAACTTACAAAGTAAAGAGTATGTTTGAGGATAATGAGATTATGAAGTATTGGAATTACATTGTCAATTATTATGTTCTTGAATCCCCTACCAAGCATTGCTTGCTGAGATATTGTACTTGTTGCAATATCTCAGATCGAGAAGGAGAGTTAGGAGCTGAAGACTATAGAAGACTTGAAGAGAATAATCTTCAAGGTATACCCTTGAAGACATGTATTTTTCTTTGTTGAGAGTTTTATTGTATGGTGAGCTTGAGTTTTGGATTATGTAATTTGGACAAGTATTGTACTAAATTTGGGTATCTTGTGAACCACTGGATGGATCCTGGAGTTTAATAAAAGTATATTCCTTCAATGGAATTTTATTTTGTACACAAATTGTACTTATGTTATGTATGAAGTGGTGACTTGGGTTTTCAAAACAAGTTCTAAAGAAAAGAATTTCATTTGCTTTGTTTTGCGAAAAATTTTTACACTCTTAAGGGCCCTGCCTTTCAAAATACTTTACAAATCATGTTTTCAAAAACCCGGGTCGTCACAGTTGGTATCAAAGCGATTCATCCAGTCACAGTATAGTACAAATATGTCCAAAAGAGAGATTATAATCCATGTCTAGATTAAGATAGAAATAGTTGTATAGAGGACTGATAGAATTTTGGTTTATGAGCAGATGCCACCAAAGAGAGTTACAAGGCGAATGACTCAAACCACTCCAGACGACAATATGGAGAGAGTAACCATGAGTAATATGGAAGAGATGATGACAAGGATGTTAAGGAACCTCCTTCCTCACCTACAACAGCCCCAGAGTTCATCACCTCTGTAGAAATACCAAGTACGCAGGCTCGGCTCGGGCTCGGCTGAGGTGAGACATACTACACCAACACCACCACCAGCTACTCCCACACCTGGACAAGGGCAATCTTCCCTTGTACCAAGTGATGAAGTCGGAAACTTCCCATTAGGACCAGAAAAGATTGACAAAATGCTGGAGAGATTTCAAAAGAGGGTTTCAATGTATGATGGTAAGGGTGAAGCCGAAAAAGTCAAGAATGGATATATGAAGTTGAAAAGACTTTTAGTGCACTACGTACTCCTTCGTAGTTGAAAGTGAAATTTGCAACATATTTAATCAAACAAGTAGCTGCATTTTGGTGGAGATCAGCTAAAAACACCAACTTCTCGAATTTAAAAGATACTACATGGGAAGAATTTAAGGAAGTATTCAACCATAAATACTTTCCTTCTCATGTACAACAAAGGAAATTGATAGAGTTCTTGAACCTAAGGCAAGGGGATATGTCAGTAGTGGACTATGATAACAAGTTCACACAACTAAGGAGATTCGCGCCTCATGTGTGTGACACAGAAACACACACTGTGGATCGATTCATTGAAGGTCTTCACTCAGGGCTGAAAGTAAAGGTGCTAGGTACTAAACCCACTACCTTGACAGATTGTGTAGAAATGGCTTCCAAGTTTGAAGATGAGTACAAAAAGGGTCAAATTACCAAGTTCAGTGGAGGAGGACACAATAACCCAAGGCCTTTCCAGAAGAATAAAAGACCTTGGAACAATTTTAAGCCTCAAAGAAATCAAAGGAACAATGCACCAAGGCCAAATAGACAGCCATGTCCAAGATGTAGAAAATTTCACCAAGGCAATATCTGTCCACGACCTATACAACAACAACCACAACGATTTCCAATCAAGTGCCACAATTGTGGGGAGTATGGACATATCGCCGCCTTGTACCAAACCATTGGCCGTCAAGGAAGCAAAATTAGAAATTGCTCCTCGACACCCAGGAAGGGTTTTCGCTATCACTGACGGCCAAGCTGGACCATCCAATGCGGTAATTGAAGGTACACTACTTGTAGCGGACAACTATGCCAAAGTATTGTTTGATTCTGGATCTACGCATTCCTTTATATCTTGTGAATTTGCATCTAGTATACAACTATCAGTGAAAAACTTGGGATTTGATTTAGATGTAACAACTCCAGTTGGAAAAATAATTAAACTACAAGAATACTTGCATAATGTACCCCTAGAGGTATTGGGCAAAAGAATGGACATAGACCTCATTTTGTTGAACATGGAGGATTTTGACATCATATTGGGTATGGGTGGTTAGCAAAATCTTGGGTAGTTATGGACTGTCACAAGAAGAAACTCACATTTAGTATACCAGAGAGCAAGTATTAACACCGTATGGGAAACACAATGACTTAGACAAATCCATCATCTCGGCTATGAAGGCGAGTCAAACATATGACCAAGGGGTGTCGGGCATTTTTAGCAACGGTGGTTTCTTTAGATGTTGAACAGCCCGGGATAACAGTAAATTGAAGTGGTCAAGGAATTCCAAGATGTTTTCTGAAGAACTACCGGGGTTACCCCCACACCGAGAAATTGAGTTTACCATTGAAGTAATTCTAGTACAACTCCAATTTCTAAAGCACCTTATAGGATGGCCCCAGCAGAGTTGAAAGAGTTAAAAGGACAATTGCAAGACTTGTTAGAAAAAGGGTTTGTTAGACCAAGTAGTTCACCATGGGGAGCACCAGTAATATTTGTCAAGAAGAAGGATGGGTCAATGAGATTATGCATTGATTATAGAATGTTGAACAGTGTCACAGTGAAAAATAGATATCCCTTACCACGCATTGATGATCTCTTTGATCAACTCCAATCTGCTAAGGTCTTTTCTAAAATTGATCTTAGATCAGGATATCATCAATTGCGTATTAAGGATGAAGACATATCCAAGTCAGCATTCAGAACTCGATATGGGCATTACGAGTTTTTAGTCATGTCTTTTGGGTTGACTAATGCACCAGCAGTGTTTATGGATTTGATGAATAGAATCTTCAAAGAATTTTTGGATAAATTTGTGATAGTATTTATCGACGATATACTGATTTACTCTACCAGTATCAAAGAACATCAAGAACACTTACAAATTGTACTAAATACCCTCAGAGCACATAAACTGTTTGGTAAATTTAGTAAGTGTGAATTCTGGTTAGAGAAGGTCAATTTTTTAGGTCATGTAATTTCCAAGAATGGAGTAGAAGTGGACCCCACCAAGATTGAAGCAGTAATGAATTGGGAGAAACCTAAAACAGTAACAGAAATACGTAGTTTTCTTGGACTAGCAGGATACTACCGTAGATTCATTCAAGGGTTCTCTCGTCTAGCTCTTCCTATGACTTCCTTGACAAGAAAGGGGGTACCATTCACTTGGTCAGAAGACTGTGAAAATAGTTTTCAAGAGCTTAAGAAGAGATTAACTACAGCACCAGTATTGACCTTGCCAGCTGGGAGTGGGGGATATGAAATATACTGTGATGCTTCAGGCAAAGGGTTAGGAGGTGTGTTAATGCAACATGGGAAGGTCATTGCTTATGCATCTAGACAATTGAAGAAACATGAAATAAATTACCCAGTACATGACTTAGAATTGGCAGCTGTAGTGTTTGCATTGAAAATTTGGAGACATTATTTGTATGGGGAAAAATTCAATGTATTTACGGATCATAAGAGTCTCAAATACATCTTCACTCAGGCTGATTTAAATATGAGACAAAGAAGATGGATAGAGTATATCAAAGACTACGATTTTGCCATCCAATACCATCCTGGAAAGGCAAATGTAGTAGCTGATGCATTAAGTAGACAACCAAGAGCTCTACTGACAAACATCACAATTAAATCAGCTTTTGTAGAAAGAGTCCTTAAAGCCCAAGAAGAAGATACAGCAACTCAAGAATTATGTGAAAAGAAAGGATTTGTTAAGGGGACAGATGGGGGCATACGTTTTCAAGAGAGATTGGTGGTTCCTTCAAATACATGTCTGAGAAAGGAGTTGATACAAGAAGCCCATCAGTCAAAGTTTTCTATACACCCTGGAAGTACAAAGATGTATCAAGATTTAAAAAGAAACTTTTGGTGGGAAGGCATGAAGAGAGAAATAGGAGAATTTGTGGCTAAATGTCTAAATTGTCAACAAGTAAAGGCTGAACACCAAAGACCAACTGGAATGTTACAAACATTGGAACTTCCAGAATGGAAATGGGACAATATCACTATGGATTTTGTAGTGGGATTGCCAAGGACTAGAGCAGGCCATGACATGATTTGGGTGGTGGTGGATAGGTTAACAAAGTCAGCACATTTCCTACCAATTAGACAAAACCAATCAGTTGACATCGGCTAAGTTATACATCAAAGAAATAGTAAGACTTCATGGGATTCCACTATCCATTATCTCGGATAGGGATGGAAGATTTACTTCAAGATGTTGGAAGAGTGTACAACAAGCCTTGGGAACCTCAATTAAACTCGGTCTGACATTTCACCCTCAAACAGATGGTCAATCAGAAAGGACTATTCAAACCTTAGAAGATATGTTGAGAGCATGTGCATTAGATTGGAAAGGGAGTTGGGATGAACATCTTCCTTTAGTAGAATTTGCATACAACAACAGTTTTCAAGCAAGTATTGGTATGGCACCATATGAAGCATTGTATGGACGGCCATGTCGATCCCCAACCTGTTGGAGTGAAGTTGGAGAAAGGAGGCTGATAAAGTCAGAATTAGTGGAACAATGTATAGACAAGGTCAGATTGATACAAAAGAGGTTGTTAACAGCACATAGTCGACAAAAGAGTTACGCAGATAAAAGACGTAGAAACCTGGAATTTGATGTTGGGGAGCACGTATTTCTAAAAGTATCACCTATCAAAGGAGTAATGAGGTTTGGAAGCAAAGGAAAACTTAGTCCTCGATTCATTGGTCCGTTTGAAATCTTAGAAAGGGTTGGTCAAGTGGCATACAAATTAGCCTTACCACCCCAACTCTCAGAAATACATAGTGTCTTTCATGTGTCTATGCTAAGGAAGTACCTCCAAGACGACACTCATGTACTTCAAAGGGTGCCAGAAGAGCTAAAGCCTGACCTAACCTTCGAAGAAAAGGCAATACGAATTCTGGACCGCAAGGAACAGAAGTTAAGAACCAAAAGCATTCCGTTAGTCAAGGTCCTGTGGCAACATCACTCTATTGAGGAAGCCACATGGGAAACGGAAGTAGAAATGAGGAAGACACACCCTAGTTTGTTTGAGTAAGTACTGTATTACAAATTTCGAGGACGAAATTGTTGTAAGGGGGGAAGATTGTAATAACCCCAATTTTTGTAAATTGATTGAGAAAAATCAATAAAGTTTGAATTTCAGATATTTTGGGCTGAAATATTAGGATATACTGTTATAAAAGTATAATCAAATATAAAATTGAAATTTAAACTTAGCAAACCCTTCAAAATGACTGCAAGCACGACAAATTTCGAATTCGGATGAGAAATCCTTAAGTTTTTCATTTTTTGGACAAAAGGGGTAAAATAGTAATTTTACCCAAAAATCAAAATATTCCAAAAATCAAAATATGAAACATCAAAATTTAGAATGTACTAAGAAATACGAATCCAACGCCACTAAGTACACTCAAATCCGAGATCATGGGAATAAAACCCAAAGTTTTATGCATAAAGGGCAAAACGGACTTTTTACACCATGTGGGGCCCACATGGGGACCACCACGTCCCCAACAACCAAATTGATTAGCAGCCCATGTGAAACATGGGTCAACAAAGATCAGCTAGTCATGGGGTTAGGTATGGGAGCATTAAAGACTTTCATGCCATTTTATATTAAAAAAATAACATATTATAATCATGAAAAAGACCCAAAATGCCTATAAATACAACCCCAAAAATCTTCCAAAAATCCTCATACAATCCCCACGAAATTATCTTCAATCTCCTTGAAAAATTAGATCTAGAATTCCTCTCAAAACCCCAAAATTTCCAAGAGCTAAATCTCTTTCCAATTTGTTTTTCTTTTTAGATTAGAACAAGAGACCTAAATTCAATTAGGCACTCTGTTCTAGATCTAATTTGATCAATTCCACCGTCCAAAACATCCCAACACATCTATTCTACAAAACCCCCAAAGGAATTTCAAGATCCAACGGTTCAAACAACGGTATTTACGCGAAAGGTGGATTTTAGGCTATATCGTCATCAACAAGGTATTTTTTTAATTGGGCATGTAAATCAGGTTTTCTCCCCAATCAAGTAAGTGGAAATCCTTTTCATATATTTTTAGTATTGTTTTATGTAAATTTTATTTTCCTGTAAATAATTTTGGTAATAAAAAGATAAAAATAAAGTAAACAACAGAACCCTTAATTAGGGATGATGGAGTGCTCAGATGAGAAATCTGACTGTACCAATCGATCCAGAAGGGTCCAAAACCCCTGGGGTAGAAGTTTCATCAAAATCAGAGACCTTTTGGGCCCTCAATTGCAAGAGGATTGATTGGACGGTCCAGAAGGGACTGTCCGATCTCCAGATCAGACGACGCCCAAGACGCCCGCGTGACGCACCGTCGGAACGGCGCATGCGATACGCGTGGGGCGTCGGTTCAAGCGCAATGAAGGCGCGTCCATAAAAAGGACGAGCGGACGCGCCTAGCGACAGCCCGGTTTGCGGGCGCGCGGACGACGGGCGTTCCGCTCGTCCCGTCCGCGTCTGTGGACGTCCCACAGTCGCGCTTGGGAGTTTCTTCCCAGCGGACGCGCCCGACGACCCCGGTTCGTTCCGCTCGGTTCGTTCCGCCTGCCGTTCCGCCCGACTAATCTGGGTCGTTCCTTCCTTGGGCCCAGATCAAATCTAGGCCCTAGGAAGGACTGTGAACTTCCAGGATCAATTCTGGAGTCATCTGAACTCCAAATTGAGATCGGAAAGAAGCTATGGAAAGCTTGAAACCTCTATTTTCTTATAGAATAATAAAAATGACATGTTATTCAATAAAAACTTTCTGTATTTAAGAATTAAGTTTCCAATTACATAGATTTTCAAGATCTGAGATGATCAGATCTTAGAAACATGTTTTAATAATGATCTAATACTTGAATAAAGTTATATCTATGTTTAAATTGGATATATATGAGATATATTAAGGGATCTACCCTTTATGATAGAAAAAAAAAAATAAAAAATACAAAGGGACCCACTTGATCAATGAGATCAAGTGTGATCAGATCCTTGGGATGGAAAGAATAATTGTTTATATGATGAAATCCAAGAAAATCATGGATGGATTATGATAAAAATAGATCAATGTGATCTTTTGACCTTAATAGAGAAAATTCTCTAAATATAACTAAAGTCCTTAATCAAAGGAAAAGATCTAAGATCAAATGGTTGGATCATAAGTAAAGGGTTCTAAAAATGTAAATCTAATTAGTTTCATTTTATGTTATTATGTTATAAAGCATGCTAGTATAACATTTAGAGTTTATGTGTTCATTCTTATCATAAGTTGCTAGAGTTAATTTAAGTACCTTGTCTCATTTTCATTTAATGTTAAATTAAGTAGTTTTATGCTTTAAATTTATAATTCATTTATAGTTGAATGTTAGTAGTAGATTTACTTGTTATGAGATAAAGAGCATAAAACATCAAAAATGCATTCTAATGAGAAAGTAGAGTTTCATGACACAAATAAGAATGGAGTACTTTGGACTTAATTAGTAAGGGCTATAGTTAGTAGGACAATATAAGGATTATCAAATCCTTGGCCCAAATTAGGAAAAGAATAATAAACCCCATGAATGACATTATAAATATTCATGGACTTAATTAAAATCCATTAGAAAGAGTACTTAGGGTAAACATGCTTCTAGGAACCTTATGAAAGGTTGAGCTATGGTCATTCTAGTGAATGATGAACATAGTGGTTAAGGGGTTATCTAATAGAGCCTCGCTCTTCCCCTACCTTCTGGTGACGTTTGTGAGGTCTAAACGCCTCCTTACATGAGGATTGAAGTAACCACTTTGTGTTCACCCATTCAACTAGTAAGCCTTAGCCAATTGGAAATAAGAGGAGCAATCTAGATTTAGGCTTGAATAAGCTACCTTCAACCATGCACATTAACTGGTTGAATAATAATCATAAGAGCATAAAAGGTTCGTAAATTACCTAACCCTAATAAAAACAGTAAGTAAGATAAGGATGATCAAACAAGATCTATTAAATCTTGGATGATCAAGAACAATAAAGATAAGAACACTATATTGTACTTAGTATGTATGTTTAGTATACTTGTTATAGTTATTTAGATTAGATAATCCAAACCCTTGATCAAAGGTGATTCAAGGAAGAAAACCAAGATCATCCTCCATAGGGATGATCCAAGAACTGAACTTAGATCAAAGAAGAACTAGATGATAGAAGATCTAGGACCTTGATCTTTATCAACATGAGTAGATTGTCAATCAAAGGATCTATGAAAGATCAAGATCAAGGAGATGAACATACAAAGACTTAGAGATAGAAAAATACTTAGATATGAATGATCTAAAGATCATTCTAAACATCAGATCTAGTGATCAATAGGATTGTTCATAATTTATATATTGACAATATGTATGGATGTACAGATTACATACATCGGTCAAGATCATGGAAGATTGGGGAAAAGAGATCAATCCTTAAAGGTAGGAGGATTTGATTAATGCATTTACATGAGATATTCATGATTGTACTCATGATCTTATGTTGACAAGAGTAATGATAATACTTGTAGTAAATCTCTTGAAAACCTTATGATCCAACCAAACACCTATAAGATGGTTAAGGACTAAACTATAAGTGAATAGGGAACTAGAAAATATTTCAGCCCTAAGTAAACAGACATATGGTCAGATATATATGAAATCTATTTTACATACAAGCTTGGAGGCTTGTGAGTTTGTTTTAATAGGCATGAGCCTAGGGGATGCTATTGCTAGAGGAGTTATGAGGGTTTGGCCACCCGCTCCTTGAAATTTGATGATATGATGATACCTTGCCCAATGAGAGGCTAAAAGCTCGGGTGGTGGCAATTATGGGAAGGCCACCACCGTGAAAGTCTTGCCCCCATACGGGCAGTGACATAATATTTTCCACCGTGGTATCGGTGGTGAACAGGCGGTTATCCGAGCGCGCTAGTACGGATCGACCGCAAAGATAGCAACCTTTCGATTATTTTGCACTATGATGCATATGGAATAGGCATAGTGAAATGCCTTATGTTATAGCATAATGAAATGCTAGGTAATTGTATATTACCAATGTTTCCCAAGAAGGGAAATTCCCAGTATGAGATTAGTCAGAATACGAAATTCTCAAAATGAAGAGAATTGATCAGCTTAGTTGGGAATGATATTTGACTATTTTCACGAATTTAACTGGTTTACCCATGAAGGGTATGTATGTATATAGATATACATAACTTACAAAGTAAAGAGTATGTTTGAGGATAATGAGATTATGAAGTATTGGAATTACATTGTCAATTATTATGTTCTTGAATCCCCTACCAAGCATTGCTTGCTGAGATATTGTACTTGTTGCAATATCTCGGATCCAGGAAGGAGAGTTAGGAGCTGAAGACTATAGAAGACTTGAAGAGAATAATCTTCAAGGTATACCCTTGAAGACATGTATTTTTCTTTGTTGAGAGTTTTATTGTATGGTGAGCTTGAGTTTTGGATTATGTAATTTGGACAAGTATTGTACTAAATTTGGCTGATCTTGTGAACCACTTTGGATGGATCCCTGAGTTTAATAAAAGTATATTCCTTCAATGGAATTTTATTTTGTACACAAATTGTACTTATGTTATGTATGAAGTGGTGACTTGGGTTTTCAAAACAAGTTCTAAAGAAAAGAATTTCCGCTGCTTTGTTTTGCGAAAAATTTTTACACTCTTAAGGGCCCTGCCTTTCAAAATACTTTACAAATCATGTTTTCAAAAACCCGGGTCGTCACAGTTGGTATCAAAGCGATTCATCCAGTCACAGTACAGTACAAATATGTCCAAAAGAGAGATTATAATCCATGTCTAGATTAAGATAGAAATAGTTGTATAGAGGATCGATAGAATTTTGGTTTATGAGCAGATGCCACCAAAGAGAGTTACAAGGCGGTACAGCTCACACCACGTCAGACGACAATATGGAGAGAGTAACCATGAGTAATATGGAAGAGATGATGACAAGGATGTTAAGGAACCTCCTTCCTCACCTACAACAGCCCCAGAGTTCATCACCTCCTGTAGAAATACCAAGTACGCAGGCTCAGGCTCAGCCTGAGGTGAGACATACTACACCAACACCACCACCGCCTACTCCCACACTGACAAGGGCAATCTTCCCTTGTACCAAGTGATGAAGTCGGAAACTTCCCATTAGGACCAGAAAAGATTGACAAAATGCTGGAGAGATTTCAAAAGAGGGTTTCAATGTATGATGGTAAGGGTGAAGCCGAAAAAGTCAAGAATGGATATATGAAGTTGAAAAGACTTTTAGTGCACTACGTACTCCTTCGCAGTTGAAAGTGAAATTTGCCACATATTTATTCAAACAAGAAGCTGCATTTTGGTGGAGATCAGCTAAAAACACCTTCTTCTCGAATTCAAGATACTACATGGGAAGAATTTAAGGAAGTATTCAACCATAAATACTTTCCTTCTCATGTACAACAAAGGAAATTGATAGAGTTCTTGAACCTAAGGCAAGGGGATATGTCAGTAGTGGACTATGATAACAAGTTCACACAACTAAGGAGATTCGCGCCTCATGTGTGTGACACAGAAACACACACTGTGGATCGATTCATTGAAGGTCTTCACTCAGGGCTGAAAGTAAAGGTGCTAGGTACTAAACCCACTACCTTGACAGATTGTGTAGAAATGGCTTCCAAGTTTGAAGATGAGTACAAAAAGGGTCAAATTACCAAGTTCAGTGGAGGAGGACACAATAACCCAAGGCCTTTCCCGGAAGAATAAAAGACCTTGGAACAATTTTAAGCCTCAAAGAAATCAAAGGAACAATGCACCAAGGCCAAATAGACAGCCATGTCCAAGATGTAGAAAATTTCACCAAGGCAATATCTGTCCACGACCTATACAACAACAACCACAACGATTTCCAATCAAGTGCCACAATTGTGGGGAGTATGGACATATCGCCGCCCACTGTACCAAACCATTGGCGGTCAAGGAAGCAAAATTAGAAATTGCTCCTCGACACCCAGGAAGGGTTTTCGCTATCACTGACGGCCAAGCTGGACCATCCAATGCGGTAATTGAAGGTACACTACTTGTAGCGGAACAACTATGCCAAAGTATTGTTTGATTCTGGATCTACGCATTCCTTTATATCTTGTGAATTTGCATCTAGTATACAACTATCAGTGAAAAACTTGGGATTTGATTTAGATGTTACAACATCAGTTAGAAAAATAATTAAACTACAAGAATACTTGCATAATGTACCCCTAGAGGTATTGGGCAAAAGAATGGACATAGACCTCATTTTGTTGAACATGGAGGATTTTGACATCATATTGGGTATGGACTGGTTAGCAAAATACTGGGTAGTTATGGACTGTCACAAGAAGAAACTCACATTTAGTATACCAGGAGAGCAAGTATTAACACTGTATGGGAAACACAATGACTTAGACAAATCCATCATCTCGCCTATGAAGGCAACAAACATATGACCAAGGGGTGTCAGGCATTTTTAGCAACAGTGGTTTCTTTAGATGTTGAACAGCCCAGGATAACGGAAATTGAAGTGGTCAAGGAATTCCAAGATGTTTTTCCTGAAGAACTACCAGGGTTACCCCCACACCGAGAAATTGAGTTTACCATTGAAGTAATTCCTGGTACAACTCCAATTTCTAAAGCACCTTATAGGATGGCCCCAGCAGAGTTGAAAGAGTTAAAAGGACAATTGCAAGACTTGTTAGAAAAAGGGTTTGTTAGACCAAGTAGTTCACCATGGGGAGCACCTGTAATATTTGTCAAGAAGAAGGATGGGTCAATGAGATTATGCATTGATTATAGAATGTTGAACAAAGTGTCACAGTGAAAAATAGATATCCCTTACCACGCATTGATGATCTCTTTGATCAACTCCAATCTGCTAAGGTCTTTTCTAAAATTGATCTTAGATCAGGATATCATCAATTGCGTATTAAGGATGAAGACATATCCAAGTCAGCATTCGTAACTCGATATGGGCATTACGAGTTTTTAGTCATGTCTTTTGGGTTGACTACTGCACCAGCTTAGTTTATGGATTTGATGCATAGAATCTTCAAAGAATTTTTGGATAAATTTGTGATAGTATTTATCGACGATATACTGATTTACTCTACCAATATCAAAGAACATCAAGAACACTTACGAATTGTACTAAATACCCTCAGAGCACATAAACTGTTTGGTAAATTTAGTAAGTGTGAATTCTGGTTAGAGAAGGTCAATTTTTTAGGTCATGTAATTTCCAAGAATGGAGTAGAAGTGGACCCCACCAAGATTGAAGCAAGAATGAATTGGGAGAAACCTAAACAAGAATGTAAATACGTAGTTTTCTTGGACTAGCAGGATACTACCGTAGATTCATTCAAGGGTTCTCTCGTCTAGCTCTTCCTATGACTTCCTTGACAAGAAAGGGGGTACCATTCACTTGGTCAGAAGACTGTGAAAATAGTTTTCAAGAGCTTAAGAAGAGATTAACTACAAAGACCAAGTATTGACCTTGCCACCGGGAGTGGGGGATATGAAATATCTTGTGATGCTTCGTGCAAAGGGTTAGGAGGTGTGTTAATGCAACATGGGAAGGTCATTGCTTATGCATCTAGACAATTGAAGAAACATGAAATAAATTACCCAAGACATGACTTAGAATTGGCAATGTAGTGTTTGCATTGAAAATTTGGAGACATTATTTGTATGGGGAAAAATTCAATGTATTTACGGATCATAAGAGTCTCAAATACATCTTCACTCAGGCTGATTTAAATATGAGACAAAGAAGATGGATAGAGTATATCAAAGACTACGATTTTGCCATCCAATACCATCCTGGAAAGGCAAATGTAGTAGCTGATGCATTAAGTAGACAACCAAGAGCTCTACTGACAAACATCACAATTAAATCAGCTTTTGTAGAAAGAGTCCTTAAAGCCCAAGAAGAAGATACAAAGAACTCAAGAATTATGTGAAAAGAAAGGATTTGTTAAGGGGACAGATGGGGGCATACGTTTTCAAGAGAGATTGGTGGTTCCTTCAAATACATGTCTGAGAAAGGAGTTGATACAAGAAGCCCATCACCATAGTTTTCTATACACCCTGGAAGTACAAAGATGTATCAAGATTTAAAAAGAAACTTTTGGTGGGAAGGCATGAAGAGAGAAATAGGAGAATTTGTGGCTAAATGTCTAAATTGTCAACAAGTAAAGGCTGAACACCAAAGACCAGTGGAATGTTACAAACATTGGAACTTCCAGAATGGAAATGGGACAATATCACTATGGATTTTGTAGTGGGATTGCCAAGGACTAGAGCAGGCCATGACATGATTTGGGTGGTGGTGGATAGGTTAACAAAGTCAGCACATTTCCTACCAATTAGACAAAACCAATCAGTTGACAAATCCGCTAAGTTATACATCAAAGAAATAGTAAGACTTCATGGGATTCCACTATCCATTATCTCGGATAGGGATGGAAGATTTACTTCAAGATGTTGGAAGAGTGTACAACAAGCCTTGGGAACCTCAATTAAACTCAAGACAAAGATTTCACCCTCAAACAGATGGTCAATCAGAAAGGACTATTCAAACCTTAGAAGATATGTTGAGAGCATGTGCATTAGATTGGAAAGGGAGTTGGGATGAACATCTTCCTTTAGTAGAATTTGCATACAACAACAGTTTTCAAGCAAGTATTGGTATGGCACCATATGAAGCATTGTATGGACGGCCATGTCGATCCCCAACCTGTTGGAGTGAAGTTGGAGAAAGGAGGCTGATAAAGTCTGAATTAGTGGAACAATGTATAGACAAGGTCAGATTGATACAAAAGAGGTTGTTAACAGCACATAGTCGACAAAAGAGTTACGCAGATAAAAGACGTAGAAACCTGGAATTTGATGTTGGGGAGCACGTATTTCTAAAAGTATCACCTATCAAAGGAGTAATGAGGTTTGGAAGCAAAGGAAAACTTAGTCCTCGATTCATTGGTCCGTTTGAAATCTTAGAAAGGGTTGGTCAAGTGGCATACAAATTAGCCTTACCACCCCAACTCTCAGAAATACATAGTGTCTTTCATGTGTCTATGCTAAGGAAGTACCTCCAAGACGACACTCATGTACTTCAAAGGGTGCCAGAAGAGCTAAAGCCTGACCTAACCTTCGAAGAAAAGGCAATACGAATTCTGGACCGCAAGGAACAGAAGTTAAGAACCAAAAGCATTCCGTTAGTCAAGGTCCCGTGGCAACATCACTCTATTGAGGAAGCCACATGGGAAACTAAGTAGAAATGAGGAAGACACACCCTAGTTTGTTTGAGTAAGTATCAGATTACAAATTTCGAGGACGAAATTGTTGTAAGGGGGGAAGATTGTAATAACCCCAATTTTTGTAAATTGATTGAGAAAAATCAATAAAGTTTGAATTTCAGATATTTTGGGCTGAAATATTAGGATATACTGTTATAAAAGTATAATCAAATATAAAATTGAAATTTAAACTTAGCAAACCCTTCAAAATGACTGCAAGCACGACAAATTTCGAATTCGGATGAGAAATCCTTAAGTTTTTCATTTTTTGGACAAAAGGGGTAAAATAGTAATTTTACCCAAAAATCAAAATATTCCAAAAATCAAAATATGAAACATCAAAATTTAGAATGTACTAAGAAATACGAATCCAACGCCACTAAGTACACTCAAATCCGAGATCATGGGAATAAAACCCAAAGTTTTATGCATAAAGGGCAAAACGGACTTTTTACACCATGTGGGGCCCACATGGGGACCACCACGTCCCCAACAACCAAATTGATTAGCAGCCCATGTGAAACATGGGTCAACAAAGATCAGCTAGTCATGGGGTTAGGTATGGGAGCATTAAAGACTTTCATGCCATTTTATATTAAAAAATAACATATTATAATCATGAAAAAGACCCAAAATGCCTATAAATACAACCCCAAAAATCTTCCAAAAATCCTCATACAATCCCCACGAAATTATCTTCAATCTCCTTGAAAAATTAGATCTAGAATTCCTCTCAAAACCCCAAAATTTCCAAGAGCTAAATCTCTTTCCAATTTGTTTTTCTTTTTAGATTAGAACAAGAGACCTAAATTCAATTAGGCACTCTGTTCTAGATCTAATTTGATCAATTCCACCGTCCAAAACATCCCAACACATCTATTCTACAAAACCCCCAAAGGAATTTCAAGATCCAACGGTTCAAACAACGGTATTTACGCGAAAGGTGGATTTTAGGCTATATCGTCATCAACAAGGTATTTTTTTAATTGGGCATGTAAATCAGGTTTTCTCCCCAATCAAGTAAGTGGAAATCCTTTTCATATATTTTTAGTATTGTTTTATGTAAATTTTATTTTACTGTAATTAATTTTGGTAATAAAAAGATAAAAATAAGGTAAACAACAGAACCCTTAATTAGGGATGATGGAGTACTCAGATGAGAAATCTGACTGTACCAATCGATCCAGAAGGGTCCAAAACCCCTGGGGTAGAAGTTTCATCAAAATCAGAGACCTTTTGGGCCCTCAATTGCAAGAGGATTGATTGGACGGTCCAGAAGGGACTGTCCGATCTCCAGATCAGACGACGCCCAAGACGCCCGCGTGACGCACCGTCGGAACGGCGCATGCGATACGCGTGGGGCGTCGGTTCAAGCGCAATGAAGGCGCGTCCATAAAAAGGACGAGCGGACGCGCCTAGCGATAGCCCGGTTTGCGGGCGCGCGGACGACGGGCGTTCCGCTCGTCCGTCCGCGTCCGTGGACGTCCCACGCCGCGCTTGGGAGTTTCTTCCCAGCGGACGCGCCCGACGACCCCGGTTCGTTCCGCTCGGTTCGTTCCGCCTGCCGTTCCGCCCGACTAATCTGGGCCGTTCCTTCCTTGGGCCCAGATCAAATCTAGGCCCTGTGAAGGACCGTGAACTTCAGATCAATTCTGAGTCATCCGAACTCCAAATTGAGATCGGAAAGAAGCTATGGAAAGCTTGAAACCTCTATTTTCTTATAGAATAATAAAAATGACATGTTATTCAATAAAAACTTTCTGTATTTAAGAATTAAGTTTCCAATTACATAGATTTTCAAGATCTGAGATGATCAGATCTTAGAAACATGTTTTAATAATGATCTAATACTTGAATAAAGTTATATCTATGTTTAAATTGGATATATATGAGATATATTAAGGGATCTACCCTTTATGATAGAAAAAAAAAAATAAAAAATACAAAGGGACCCACTTGATCAATGAGATCAAGTGTGATCAGATCCTTGGGATGGAAAGAATAATTGTTTATATGATGAAATCCAAGAAAATCATGGATGGATTATGATAAAAATAGATCAATGTGATCTTTTGACCTTAATAGAGAAAATTCTCTAAATATAACTAAAGTCCTTAATCAAAGGAAAAGATCTAAGATCAAATGGTTGGATCATAAGTAAAGGGTTCTAAAAATGTAAATCTAATTAGTTTCATTTTATGTTATTATGTTATAAAGCATGCTAGTATAACATTTAGAGTTTATGTGTTCATTCTTATCATAAGTTGCTAGAGTTAATTTAAGTACCTTGTCTCATTTTCATTTAATGTTAAATTAAGTAGTTTTATGCTTTAAATTTATAATTCATTTATAGTTGAATGTTAGTAGTAGATTTACTTGTTATGAGATAAAGAGCATAAAACATCAAAAATGCATTCTAATGAGAAAGTAGAGTTTCATGACACAAATAAGAATGGAGTACTTTGGACTTAATTAGTAAGGGCTATAGTTAGTAGGACAATATAAGGATTATCAAATCCTTGGCCCAAATTAGGAAAAGAATAATAAACCCCATGAATGACATTATAAATATTCATGGACTTAATTAAAATCCATTAGAAAGAGTACTTAGGGTAAACATGCTTCTAGGAACCTTATGAAAGGTTGAGCTATGGTCATTCTAGTGAATGATGAACATAGTGGTTAAGGGGGTTATCTAATAGAGCCTCGCTCTTCCCCTACCTTCTGGTGACGTTTGTGAGGTCTAAACGCCTCCTTACATGAGGATTGAAGTAACCACTTTGTGTTCACCCATTCAACTAGTAAGCCTTAGCCAATTGGAAATAAGAGGAGCAATCTAGATTTAGGCTTGAATAAGCTACCTTCAACCATGCACATTAACTGGTTGAATAATAATCATAAGAGCATAAAAGGTTCGTAAATTACCTAACCCTAATAAAAACAGTAAGTAAGATAAGGATGATCAAACAAGATCTATTAAATCTTGGATGATCAAGAACAATAAAGATAAGAACACTATATTGTACTTAGTATGTATGTTTAGTATACTTGTTATAGTTATTTAGATTAGATAATCCAAACCCTTGATCAAAGGTGATTCAAGGAAGAAAACCAAGATCATCCTCCATAGGGATGATCCAAGAACTGAACTTAGATCAAAGAAGAACTAGATGATAGAAGATCTAGGACCTTGATCTTTATCAACATGAGTAGATTGTCAATCAAAGGATCTATGAAAGATCAAGATCAAGGAGATGAACATACAAAGACTTAGAGATAGAAAAATACTTAGATATGAATGATCTAAAGATCATTCTAAACATCAGATCTAGTGATCAATAGGATTGTTCATAATTTATATATTGACAATATGTATGGATGTACGAGTTACATACATCGGTCAAGATCATGGAAGATTGGGGAAAAGAGATCAATCCTTAAAGGTAGGAGGATTTGATTAATGCATTTACATGAGATATTCATGATTGTACTCATGATCTTATGTTGACAAGAGTAATGATAATACTTGTAGTAAATCTCTTGAAAACCTTATGATCCAACCAAACACCTATAAGATGGTTAAGGACTAAACTATAAGTGAATAGGGAACTAGAAAATATTTCAGCCCTAAGTAAACAGACATATGGTCTGATATATATGAAATCTATTTTACATACAAGCTTGGAGGCTTGTGAGTTTGTTTTAATAGGCATGAGCCTAGGGGATGCTATTGCTAGAGGAGTTATGAGGGTTTGGCCACCCGCTCCTTGAAATTTGATGATATGATGATACCTTGCCCAATGAGAGGCTAAAAGTCGGGTGGTGGCAATTATGGGAAGGCCACCACTGTGAAAGTCTTGCCCCCCCATACGGGCAGTGACATAATATTTTCCACCGTGGTATCAGTGGTGAACAGGGCAGTTATCCGAGCGCGCTAGTACGGATCAGACTGCAGCATAGCAACCTTTCTGATTATTTTGCACTATGATGCATATGGAATAGGCATAGTGAAATGCCTTATGTTATAGCATAATGAAATGCTAGGTAATTGTATATTACCAATGTTTCCCAAGAAGGGAAATTCCCAATATGAGATTAGTCAGAATACGAAATTCTCAAAATGAAGAGAATTGATCAGCTTAGTTGGGAATGATATTTGACTATTTTCACGAATTTAACTGGTTTACCCATGAAGGGTATGTATGTATATAGATATACATAACTTACAAAGTAAAGAGTATGTTTGAGGATAATGAGATTATGAAGTATTGGAATTACATTGTCAATTATTATGTTCTTGAATCCCCTACCAAGCATTGCTTGCTGAGATATTGTACTTGTTGCAATATCTCAGATCCAGGGAAGGAGAGTTAGGAGCTGAAGACTATAGAAGACTTGAAGAGAATAATCTTCAAGGTATACCCTTGAAGACATGTATTTTTCTTTGTTGAGAGTTTTATTGTATGGTGAGCTTGAGTTTTGGATTATGTAATTTGGACAAGTATTGTACTAAATTTGGTCGTACTGTGAACCACTGGATGGATCCTGGAGTTTAATAAAAGTATATTCCTTCAATGGAATTTTATTTTGTACACAAATTGTACTTATGTTATGTATGAAGTGGTGACTTGGGTTTTCAAAACAAGTTCTAAAGAAAAGAATTTCCGCTGCTTTGTTTTGCGAAAAATTTTTACACTCTTAAGGGCCCTCCCTTTCAAAATACTTTACAAATCATGTTTTCAAAAACCCGGGTCGTCACATAAGTTTTGTGTATTTATTTTTAAAAGTGATGAATAAAATTATTTGTATTGTTTTAGCAGGTGTTTGCGCACATGCGTCAAATGTGCATATGTCCAAAAAATAGAAAAAACTCTGTCAGATTTTTATTAGAAACAAGATAGTCATTTCACCATAAAATCCTTGTGTTTTGTGTAAAAATGACTCTCAGGATTTTTAGAAGAACTTAATAGAAAGAAAAGAAAACATTCGTTATTTTGATTTTGAAATGAATTTTAAACAACGGATATCCCAAATTTCAAAAATAGTTTTCAAAAAGGTATTTTCGAAACCCAAGGTGTCATAGTAGGTGAGAAATAGTTACAGTAAAAGTAAAATTCAAAATTATTAACCTAATATATATATAGAGTGAAAGTGAGAAACAAGAAAGAAAATCCTTCATTAAACTAAATCATGAAATCATTCTAGTCTAGATCATAACTTTAAAATTGAAATTGATAAACAGAAGAGAAGAATATCTATCAAGAGTTGTTGGTGAATGTTGTAAAGAAAGTTGGGGAACGAAATACATTTAGAATTACCTAAGGAATGACGCAGAACAATTTCAAGGATGAAATTTCTATAAGGAGGGAAGAACATAACAACTGTAAATTTTGAGTTAATTTCTAAGTAATTATAACATATTTTAATTGGAATAAAAATAAAATTTTAATTTCAAGGAAGTGATTCCCTTGAAAAGCCAAAAATCTATATTTGAAACTATAAAAAATGAAAATTGAAGCAATTCTAGTTACACTAATTTTTGCTTGAAACAAAGATTGGGGTGGAAAATCCCCTAAAATTAGTGAAATTTTGGGGGGTCCAAATTGATAACTGCACCCCACCTCAATTTGGTTCTAATTGATAGACGTCCCCTAATGCGTGGAGCTCACTTGACACTCATCGTTTGGCTTTCCCATGTTAGGCAATGGCCTGAGAAGAAACAAAATAGGAGGAATGCTAGCAAGGGGAATAACTCGGTAAATACCCATACCATCTGTTCGATCCTTCACTAACACGACAACTTCATTGTCACATTCGGTTGACTGGAACTAAATCCTTTTTTTCCTTCCCACTCACTGGTGCCCCCCCTTTGCCGAGATGTATGGTGCCTGTTGTTCCTTTCTCTCCTCCCCAGTCAAGCCTCACTTCATCGTAGCCAGCCTAACACACTAATGTACACAGCTTGGCCACACAGACCCATCCTCACTAGCTACACAGTCCTGCTTTTCCCCCCTTCCTCTTCTCCCTCCAGTCAACATAGCCCTATTGGCATCATCCCATCTCTCTCTCTCTCTCTCTCTCTCTCTCTCTCTCTCTCTCTCTCTCTCTCTCTCTCTCTCTCTCTCTCTCTCTCTCTCTCTCTCTCTCTCTCTCTCTCTCTCTCTCTCTCTCTCTCCTCTGGTCAACCACCATGGGAACCAACCTCTCCGTGCTCCCCTCTTCCTTGCTCACTGGCGATGCCCAACAGGCTTAACATTCACAAACCCATCTCTGCCCTTCCTCTCTCATGCCATCTGCACCTAACCGGCAAAGGACGCTAGCGTGGCTAATCTCCTCCTCCCCCTGATTCCCTTTTCTGATTAGGCAAGTTAGGGCAGGGTGACTCGCTTGTGTCATCCACTCCTAACTCACCTCATGAGCTGAGTTGACATGATGAGCCCCACCATACCCGCTAAGCTTCGACCACTTGCACTGCCTAATCCAGGAAGGATTTCATAGATTCGAGACAATCATCGTAATCCTTGCAATGCAAGGAACAAGATTTGTCTATGGATTCGTGGATCGAAGAAGATTTGACCATTGATCTGAGTAGACCCTCAATCAGACTAGATCGTCAGATCTGTGATCGATTTATGAACCCTCACATGATTCAACCATTGATCAGTTACAACACCTCGATTTGTATCTGATCTAACACATACACCATAATCCAACCATTGATCGATTACCATGAGCCAGATCTATGTTTGATCTGATCATTTATAGTGATCTAATCTTAGATCGGTCATTGAAACATTAGATCTTTGACTAATCCACCCTTAAGAGATGATCCAACTATTAACTAACCACTTAATACCTAGATCTACCATCAATATAAGCTCCCAATTCAATCTAGATGTAGATTTCACTCTAAATAATCTGATCTGTGATCAAATCCAACTATTCGTCTTGATCTACCTTTATATTAGTGATACATAGTCCTAGATCCATGTTTGACTTATGTATTTGTTTCATTCTAACCATAGATATGTCACCAACCCTCTAGAATAATGACATATCAAGGTCACTCTTAAGATCCAACCTTTGATTGACCATCTAATGTCAAATATGTGAGATCAGGCATTACATCTCTTTCTAATCTGTAGTCTTGCACGGTGGAGCTATAAATTCATGTATCTTTGCTTTCTCAATACACTAATTAGCAATAGAGACACAATTGGAGCCATTTACCTATGGATTGATGACAAAGCCTATGAATTGGTCAATTGATAGATCAAGCCAAAGGAAGTACACAAGAGAATCTAGGATAAGTGTCATACGAGGTAGGTGGATTAAGATTGCTATTTTGGAAAGTTTAATAACTACCATGTCTTTGTAAGAATGATTGAATGCAGATGATGATTTACAAAGTATTGTCCTTAATTACTAAAATTATGAAACCATGTGATAAATTTAGAAGTTATCTTGCGACACATTTTAAATTATTAAATTGGAAATGAAATGGCTAATTTAAATAGGAAATGTTACTATTACCCTAGTTGTAAAGCCCAAAGAAAAGAATGAAAACTATACTCATTGACTAGAACTTAGTACACACACACACACACATTTAGCCAATCATAATGCTTAGAAACATGATATACACTCGGATTAGCTATAGAAGTGAAATGAACTTAAAACACTTGTTTTATCCCAACTAGAACATTAAGAGAAATGAGTAACCAGATTGTCTACCTTGATTTTGAACTTATACTTACATTAAGTGGACATTGTAATAGCTTAAACAATGTTTGACCATGATCATGCTACTAAGACATAAGGACTTGTATATTGATAGTATAATATTTGTAATGCACCGAACAGTTGGATATATTAGTAAGCATATCAGCAATAAAGTAAAATGTTCAGATTAGCTTACAATGTTTAGAAATATATGAAGAGCTAAGCAAATGTGCTAGAAGGTGTCATACTTATACCTTACCAACTCAAGAAGGATGAAGTGATTCACATTTAAACTTAGAAAGAATATTTTAATTGCTATGGACAGGCAATTGATATTTACAAGCCACGACCTTTAGTTGTAACATGTGTCTTTGTTGATGAAAGTTTTATCACAAATTAAACTGTGGTCCATTTAGTGATAAGAACTTTTAAGATATTGCTTAAAGATTTATCTTTTATAATCATTGCATTGGATACATACTTTTGGGAACTAATAAAGCATTACCTAATATATGAATAAAGACTGCATGTTTTGATTGCTCCCGAAGATATGTTTTTACATTGTGTTGGGAATGTGGATTGAAAATGAATAGATTTGTATTGCTTCTCATAAAACTTTGAAATAGAGGTTTTATTTTCATGAAATGATTTTGGAGATGCATATGATTTGTGATTTGGGTGAGCACTCAATGAGCAGCCATAAGTCTTAATGGATGTGAATTTGTCGATGTTTAGGCAAGCGCTATATGAGTAGGTGTAAGCCCTGATGGTTATGATTTCATTGATGTTTTTGGAAGGCACTCTATGAGTGGCCATAAGTCCTAATGGATATGGATATGTTAATTCATTAGGCGTGTGCTCTACTAGCAGTTGTAAGTCCTGGTAGATATGGATTTCATTGATATTTTGGGCAGGCACTTTAGGATTGTCCTAAGTCTCGGATCTCTTTGTAGGTGCTCTATGGGTATCATAAGTCCTGGAGGTAGGCTCACTGTATGCTTTAAGACTTAGAGGCAAGCTTGCTATGTGCTGTAAGACATGGAGATCCTATGCTAGGAGGTGTAGTTGGCCAACGACCTCAAAGATGATTTGATACCAGCTCTGCAATGGAGATGGCGGGTGGTAGGAGTAAACTCTCATGGGGAAGTTCTCTTAGTGGTGCAGGGGTTGTAGCCACCATGAGGTCTAGTGACTCATGGTTCGAGTAGGTATCCACGAGCAGACATAGAGGTCACAGTAGTTGCTAGTGGGTGACTGTAGGGCCCTACGAGCTTGGGTGTCTAGCTGTGTGATATTCTTGAGAGTTAGACTTCCTCCAAGGTTACAAGACTATATGCCATCGTGATTGGAGCTATCAGTTTTCCACCGCAATGTGGGCATGGATTTGTACATTTCAGAATGAGGGCTTTGTGCCTTGGTTCTATTCATCTGTTTTAAGCAGGCTAGCTTGACAATTTTCCTCATTGATTCTCATGTCATGTTTATGAGATCGATTTTCACATTTATGATTTTAGTTCTATTTGATGCAAAATGAATTATTTGTGTACAAATTGTTGATTATGCTTTTGAAAACATGAATAACTTTTGGTTTTGCTTGATTAAAGATTTATCGAATGCTAGTTTGTTAACAACTGGACTTCGAGCACATAGTATGTTTTTTTACCTTATTGACTGACTTTATCTTTTATTGGTACTACGCTTTGATGAATATACTTACCTAGTGGTTTTACCTTTGGGATTTTAGTACATATTGATTCTTTTAAATTGATAGTTTTACCCGGGTTAGATTTACTAAGGTATTAGATTAATTGATCATTATGAGTGATTCTGCATGATCATATATTGATTCATACCTACATATGAAAATACATTGTGTTCATGAAGAGAAAGCCATAAGATGACTACTTTTACAAATGATAATAAGAATGTTAGATACCCCACTCTTCATAGGTAGATTTAACAACTGAATGACAAACAATCTAGACATTTAAAGTGATATCTTGAATGAGACTATACGGTGAACGAATCTAAAGAACTAGCCATCATGAATAAATTTGGAATGCATATGTATCTATTCATGGAAAATGATGTCAGTACAACTAAATTATCATGAACTAATAAAAGCTTGGAATGCTCAAATCCTCAAGAAAAAGATAAGGCAAAGATAACTTTTGAAGTCATGAGAGTCACATGATTCATTAACTATATTGAATTGCACATGTAAACACATTTCATGTATTTATGATTTGAGTACCCAATTTCAGCATAAGTAGTTATTTGAGAACACCACGAATTCTGTTTAGGTATGATAAATATTCAAAATGCATTGATTTATGTAAATTATGAATTGCATGACAATATAGCTACTTATTTGTAATGACTCCATTTTTGTAACATTGAAATCCCAAGTTAGCCATGAAAAGTTCACTTTTTGGAGATAAGGGTATTTTGGTCATTTCACTATTTATCCTGACTGGACCCAGAAATTTGGTCCTAAGAATGACACCATTAGGTGCGTCTCCAAAAAAGGAATCCAACAAGACCAAGATCACCCAAAATGGAGTTAAAATGAGCAAGTTATGGCCCTTTGAAGTTCAGGGGCAAAAATGTAATTTATATTAAAAAACGGATTTGGCCTGCGAAACACAGGGGCCCGTTTTGATACGGGCACCCCTCTTCTTCAACTTCCTAGAGGGTTCTAGAACAGCGGTATTTGGAGGAGAAACTACCACCATTCTAGAGGTTTCTCCACTGCCATTCAATTGCAGTGAGAGCCCCCTCCAGAACCCTCTTATAGCTCTATAAATAGAGCTCTTGGGCCTCTAATGGCAGCCCAAAAGCTTGGAAAAAACCCATCATGAAGAAGCAAACAAGAGAAGAAAACGTGGAGAGAAACCTGGCCACGAACCAGGTATGCCCAAAACCCCTCCAAACCCATCTCCCCCTTAGTCCTAGGCTAATTTTCCAAAGTTTTTGCATGAAAATTCATGCAAAACGGAGCTCTAGAGAGCCACAAAGGACCCAGGGACAGTCCTTGGGATGCACTGGTTTGACAGGGCCAGGGTGTCCCTAGGATGCCCAGGTCCCCGTCAAACTGAAACGCACCTTATGCGTTGAGAAAACCAGATAGGCGTGTCCGTGGATGTGCCCGCAACTGAGAACGATAGGCGAAAGCCCAGAGCTTCTGCAGATGCGGCTGGGCGCATGCCGCTGAAGCGAGATGCGTTAGCGTCCCGGGCTTCGACCTCGTTTGACCCTCTATGTACACTCGGTACTAAAAAGCCTATAACTTGAGATTTAGGGCTCCGATTCAGGCGCTGTGAAAGGCGTTGTGTCCATGTCGACGATGCGGACAACCCAAACTATAAAATACCTAATCAAGGCCCAATCTAAGGTAGGCACGACCCTTAGACTATGATAGTGGCACGGGGCTACTAAATCTTTGTAAACCTCATGATACCAAGGCCTAGTTAGGACCTTAGGACACCCATAGGCATGGGGATGAACACTTAATGCCTAAGTAGTGAGATCAACCACTCTAAAACCTATAAAAATAGGCCAAACTAACCTTGTTCCCCTAAACCGTGTTCAGGAGCATACGAGGACAAGGGGCTTAGCGCGATCTAGCCAAGTAGTTGCTCTATCGCTACTAGACTTTTTAAAAGAACCCATGATTGTTTTAGAATGCATGTTTTAAGTTTAAGTTATATGACTTGTTTAGCGTGACTTAATTTTATAAACAAATTCAGTATGCATATGATAAATACATTATGCATAGACATGTTTTGCAAACAATTGCATATATTGCATGATTTGTGAGCATTGAGTTCTTGAAAAATTGCATGTCCTTGAGGGTTACCAAAAGACGCTGGAGTGCCCAAAAGACGCTGAGTAGGCAGTTGTGAGGGGCCCAAAGAGGACAGGTTTTGAAATAGAGGTTTTTGCTTGTTTGGTTGTATATGATTTGGGCTAGTAAGCTCGTGGGCGCTATGCCGAGAGGTCTGGGTTGGCCACCCAGCCTCTACCACTATTAGGTGGAATGGGTACCATGCCTAAAAAGGGCATGTCTCTACGTCGACTGCATGTGGTACAGGGGCTACCACTGGTGTCACGGCACTGGGTCGATGTGTCATATGCCCTGTGGAGGCTATGATCGAGTGTGCCCAGGTACCCGGGGACCACACGACGGCGAGGTCGTGGGCATAGTGGGCCTATGGTTTGAGGATTTACTTACATTGCATATAGTATGACATGAGGTTGGTCGACCATACCATATATCCATGAGATGGATTCAGTGGAGCATCTTATGCATATCATTATGTTTGTGATATATATGATACTTTCGATTCGGATTATGTGATTCTTTAAGTCGTCAGTATTCCAATTCAATAATGGTTTTTAATCTCAATATTAAACTTGAGTGTTCAAACATGCACGTGTTTTGAAAGAGCATATGATTTTAAACATAGCATGCATTGTAAAACTAGTAGTGATGGACTCCTACTGAGTATAGTATATACTCACCCAATCCTCAACATTTTTTAGACACAAAGTAAACACTTAAGGACAGAGTATGCCTGTGATAGAAGACACCCAGATTAAGTGCAAGTAAGTAAACCTCTACCTTATCTTTCAATGTTATTTGATTGTAGTTACTCTCTATAGCTAAGGCTATGACTAACACTGTCTTGGGAATAGAGTCAATTTAAAACTATGCCATGGCTAGATAATTTGAAAATGTGTTTTGACACTCAGGGTTTTATAGGTAGATTTAACAACTAAATGACAAACAATCTAGACATTTAAAGTGATATCTTGAATGAGAATATACGGTGAACAAATTTAAAGAACTAGCCATCATGAATAAATTTGGAATGCATATGCATCTATTCATGGAAAATGATGTCAGTACAACTAAATTATCATGAACTAATAAAAGCTTGGAATGCTCAAATCCTCAAGAAAAAGATAAGGCAAAGATAACTTTTGAAGTCATGAGAATCACATGATTCATTAACCATATTGAATTGCACATGTAAACACATTTCATGTATTTATGATTTGAGAACCCAATTTCAGCATAAGTAGTTATTTGAGAACACCATGAATTCTGTTTAGGTATGATAAATATTCAAAATGCATTGATTTATGTAAATTATGAATTGCATGACAATATAGCTACTTATTCCACCTACACAAGTGCAAGCTTGCTAAGACATTATAACTATTTACAATATCTTAGATTTGAAGAATTAGAATAGAGAGATGAACAGGTTGAATGTGAGAGTAGTTATGGAGTTCATGATTTTAGAAGATGGAGATTTTGTAGTATCTAGGTGGTGAGCTTTGCAACCTTATATTAGTTTTCTAATTCAGTGTAGAATTCAAATGTATATTTACTTTCATATTGTGGATTCAATTGCATTTAAGGAAATATGTTGCAATATGGTTGTGACTAGAGGTTCTAAGAAGTGATAAGTCTTGTATATTTGTTTTCAAAGTGATGAAAAATTATTTATATTGTCTATCAGGTTTCCACACGCATGCATCAAATGCGCATATATCCAAAAAGTAGAGGAAACTCTGCTAGAATCTTTGTAGAGATGAGACACTCATTTGACTTTAAAATCCTTGTGTTTTGTGTAAGAAATGACACTCAAGATTTTTAGAAAAACATTCATAAATTTAAAAAAATGGCTATTTTGTTTTAAAAAAGAATTTTAAATAAGGGATATCCTAAAATTTTAAAATGTTTTTAAAAAGTATTTAAAATAATTAAGGCATCATAGTTTGTCACCATCTTAATTGAATTCTTCTTTATCTTCCATCTTGACTGCCCACAAGTTGGGCATGTAGTTTTAACCTTATGCGCCTTCTTGTACAAGATGTAGTCATTGGGGCATGCATGTCCCTTCTCATGCTTTAACTCTAGTGTAGCTAGGGTTTTCTTTGCCTCCCATGTGGACCTTGCCAATTTACTATCCTTTAGTAGCATCTTAGCCACTACTTTTAAGAATTTTGTAAAACCTTGTCTTGAAAAATCAAATCTTGATTTCACATTGTAAATTTCTACCATTGTAGACAACTTCATATAATCATTACACTCATGGTACAACGGCTCATTGGCTTCTTCTAATATAGTGTTAAATAGTTTAGGATCATCCTAGAAGTCATCATATGCATTTCAAAATATAGGTGCAGCTGCATTCAATACAACACTTCCTATAGTGTCTTCAAGTCTTTCCTCCATTGTTGATGGTTGCCTGTCTAGAAGTTCTTCTCCATGCCAAATCCATGGATGATAGCTTTCATCAATTCCATTGAAGCACAAGTATTCTCTTAGCACCCCTAGACTTACTTTTTTCAAGTTTTTACATTTTGAGCATGCGCAATGCATGTGATTACCATCTCCACCTGCTCTAAGTGCAGACTCTATAAAATTTTTTGTTCCCTCATCATATTCTTTTAATGTTTTATTGAAATCAACTAAGCATATTTGTTCATTTTTTTAATAAAATGAAGCTAATATGTGTATGAGGACTTGTTAGATATGAAAAGTTTAGTTAGCTGATTTACCAAACAATAGGTATACAAGAATTATAAGTATTTGAAAACACTAAATTACATGCACATGTGTGGAAATTTCTACTTAACAATGAAGAAAGATGCGAAACATGACAGATACATTTAAAAAGAAATTTAAATTTATAAAGGGAAGTTTCTAACTACAACCATGCATGTAAAATATATCAAGCATGCATATATATGAGATAAAAAAGGAGATGCTAAACAATACTCAAATTGATATCAACTGGGAACATATCTATATGTAATTCCAATTCACAGTTGATTTGGTTGAAGATAGGCACAATGAAATCAACCTATATCAACTTCATTTTGCATGTAGATGAAGACATTCAGAACTAGAAGACCTTGAGGTGATGTCAAAATTCTTAAAACAGAGTATTACTTTTAAAATTGGTTTTGGGAAATGGCTTTAACAGTATACTTTTAAAGTCATTTAAATGACTTTAAAAGTACATATTTTTAAAGTCATTTCCACATAAATGACTTTAAAAGGTGTGCCACTTTTAAATTCATTTAAAAAAAAATGAACTCTAAAATCTTTCCCACGAAAGTAAATTAAGGGGTTTTGAAGTCATTTTTGGGAAATGACTTTAAAAACATGGACTTTAGAAGTCGCTTTTGAAAAATGACTTTAAAGTCTACATTTTTAAAGTTGTTTCCTAAAAATTACTTCTAAACTCTAGGTTTTTAAAGTTGTTTGTAGTAAATGACTTCAAAATTCCATACTTTTGAAGTCATTTTTCAAAAAATGACTTTGTAAAAGATTCCTGCCAAAAAAGTTTTCCGCACCAGACTACAAAAGTCATTCTTTAACAAACTGACTTCTTAATATGGTTTTTAAAGTTGTTTATATTAACAAATTGGAGATATTTTATGAAGTCAGTGGTAAAAAAGCCAACTTCTTTATTCTAACTCTAAAAGCATCAATTTTTGTAGTGATTATTCAATCATAATTGTCTTAGCAAATTAGGGTTAAGGTACTTTGAAAAAAGGTGTACACTTCATGTGCTTTATAATAGTCCAAGTGCTCTCTATAGAGTTTTCCTAGGTTTTCATGTCAAAAGACTATGAATTAAGTAGTTTAGAGTGATTAATTTATTGCCTTTATTACCAGACTTAAGAAGTATCATTAATGCATGACAATTGTAGGGAAATTCCCAAGGTTTTCTGATGTGTTTTAAAAATAATCACAAGTGCATGGTTCCACTATAGCATAGACATGGCAAGTATGGGTTGATCCATAAAGACTCTATTGATAAATGGATTTTAATTCAAAAATATATTTTAACTACTTTACCTTAGCAAAATGATTTGTTAAACTAAGCCAATTATCTAAATAAACTAAAAATCACAAATATACTTAAAATGACTAGAAATTAAATCTAAGCCTAGGAATTAAAAATCTAATATACTAGAGCTAAATATTTCCAGAATTAAGTTATTTAGATTTTTCACTTACACATATTCATAGAATTTCAGTAATTCTAAGAACATGAAAAAGATATATTTAAGACTCTTTTTTTATGATTTTCTCAATATTAAATTTCTAAATAAGTTAAAATACTTACTTAGTATAGCCTCCTTTCTTAGAGCACAGGCTATCAAAGATTTTTTTGTTTAATAATACACTTATAATTGGTATCCTTCCTCAGAACAATCACTAAGCATGTAATTGGATTGCTAAACATCTAATATTGGTACCTAAGCATTCTTTTTTTTTTTTTTTCTTAACCTAAAAATCACTTAATATTAAAAACATCTAATTTAACAAATGTTTATTTTAATACCTAGGTAAATAAATCTAACTAATATATTGCATAAAAACCTAGTATTCTAAAAAGTAACACGATCAAACTATTTCTAACAATTAAAGCAATAAAATAAATGTAACATAAATTAACACATTAAGTAAAAGAAAATGAACTTTATTTCACTAAAAGAAATGATTAATAGATGATTACAAGTAAGCAAATAAACAAAAGCAAAGAAAAGCTATGGAGTAGAACTAGATCACCAAGTGCTCTTCTGTGTCAATAAAAGGAATCCTTGACAAAAATCATCCTAGCTTGCACTCTATCACCTTCAAACATCAACCAAACAATGCCTTATTCTTGTTGTGTCACTCAACAAGTACATGGGGCACCACCCAATAGCCAAAATCCTAGGAGATAACACCCACCAACCAATCATCCAAGGAATGTTTGATGTGAAAGATTGAAAAAGAGATATGGAGAAATGGATGGTGCTATGCATGGATATAAGATAGGGAATGGGGTGTGCTACATGATGGAGATAAGAAGAGAAGGATGAGAGATGTTCGGTGGGAGAGAAAAGATAAATATGTTGATGCCTAAAGAATATGGCAGGAAGGTGGTATGCGTTGTTGAGAAAGATATATGAGAGATGAGAGATGAGAGAGTTGCTTAAAAAAAGAAAGCAACAGCTCTCTTAGACTTTAACATTTTCCACTTATATCACTTTTAGGTAGCTGTTTGAATATTACAAACAAACAATTTCCTTCTCTCTCCTTCTGCATTGAATGTTTAAAGAAAATGGGAGATGGGTGATGAAGAGTGATGATGCATGCTAGAGAGAGAGAAGATTAGGATAGGTACGGTACATTCAATGATAGGAGAGATGGGAGAAAGTAGTGAATCATGGATGGGTGGATGAATGGATGCTTGGAAGATTAAGGTGGTCTCCTCCTATGGATTCTGTCCTTCTCCTTTATGAAGATCTCATTGTGAAACATAAGGGGGATGGGATATTTCCTCTTAGTTCCTCCTTTCTTTCTCTTGGATTTCAATTGAACTCCCAAGGTGGGAACTGGAGAATTTTTCAATGAAAATCACGCATGTAGTTCCATCTTTAGGTGTTTTGCATGAGGGGGGAAAGGATGGTGGAAGTTTCCTATTAAAAACTCCTTCCATCCCTATCCCACCTCTTATTTTCTCTATCCATTATCTTTTCCGCCCCCTTATCCCATCTAGGAAGCTTCCTCTAAGCAAAATCGTGAAGCTCATCACATGGGATGTCCTCTCATGTAAAAATATATATGTGATTTTCTCCTTTAGAATGTAGCACACAATGATGGTCATGGTTTCATATTTCTCTAATATTTTTTTCCTCCATTGCAGCATTCTTGAGCCTTAGGATAGATGGTTGAGATTTCCTCGAAGTCTCCTATCCAATAAGGCATTGTTTTATGGCTCATTCCTTCTCATTTGTCAAATTAGTATGTCTTAAGATGGATGACTAGGATTTCGTAGATATTTTTATATCCAAATTGATTCGCCTCTTTTATTTTCTCCTCAGCCCATCATTTTTATCTCCAACCAATGAGATTAAAATAAAAACATGTTTTGCACTTATGGAGAACACATTTTCTTCTTGGAAAATGGTGGGTAGATCACCAAAATTTTGTCCACTAATCATGGCTCATTCTTCCCTCTCATGCATAGGTTCCTCCCACTAGTCAATCCTAACTCAAATGACTTCTCATTGGTTTCTTTAGGATGGTCTTGGATGTGGATTAATCTTAGCTACTCTTTCTTGAAATTCCTAGATGAAAAATGAGTGTACATTTTCCATTTTTTGTCTCTCTCCTCACCTCCTTCTTTTTCTCCATCAATCATACTAATTTGTTCATGTATTTCATGTGCATTTGAGTGGGGTGCACTACCTTTGCATAGATAATTTGTGGTACATATGTAAGCGGTCCCCATTATATAGAGAGTGCCAAAAAGTTTTGTGTATTTAAAGACCAAAAAATAAATATCCTTATAAGAAATTGGCAAGTAATAGTAGTGTCTTTCTATCCATCTTGCAACCACTATAATCAGCATTATTAAAGCATTCAAAAGTAAAGAATTATTTGTGTCATGCAAAATACAAAGGTTTGTTTGAACAACATATCTAAAGATCCTCTTAAACACAATAAGATGTGTGCCCTCAGGATAATATTGGAATTGTGCATAAGCACACACTAAACTAAATATCAGGTTTACTTGAAGTGAGGCATAGCAAAGAGCCAATCATGCTTCTATATTTCTTAATATCAGTAGATTTTACCTCTTTAATCCTTACCAAGTTTCAACAATTTGCTCATTGGTGTACTGATTGGCTTGGTCTTCTCCCCTTCAAATATCTTAATTAGTTTCTTGACACATGTCCTGGTTGCTGAAAATATCGTCTTATGTTTGTTTTAGTTGGACTCTAAGAAGTTTAGCTCTCCTATCATGATCATTTCAAATTTTACTTTCATAACCTTGGAAAAATCCTTGCATATACTTTCATCAGTAGAACTAGACACTATTTTATTAACATAGATTTGAACCATAAGAATGTCTTTGCCTTTGGTTTTGGTAAACACAGTTGTGTTAACTTTTCCTCTTGAAATACCATTATCTATAAAAAAAATTCCATGTTTTTCATACTAAGCTCTTGGAGCTTGTATAAGACCATAAAGGGATTTTGACAACTTGAAAATAAGGTTAAAAAAACATTAGAATTTTTAAAACTAGGGGGGCTTCTCAACATACTCTTCTTCATTTATAAAAGCATTAAGGAAAAACATTTTACATTCATTTGTTTCAGGTTGAAACCTTTGAGACATACAAATTAAAGAAACATTCTAGTTGCTTCTAACCTAGTAGCTAGTGAAAAAGTCTCAAAAAAATGTATTTCTTCTTTGTAGGAATACTTTTGAGCCACTAGTCTATATTTTCTTTTAATCAATAAACCAAGTTTGTTGAAAATCACTTGGTTTATATGATAGGTTGGTCATGTGGCATGGCAATAGAGGCCCATACCCAATTCCTTTGAAATTGGTTCAACTCTTCAAGCATTCCCGTGCCCTAGGAAACATCTAACAATGCATCATAGGTAGTCTTGGTTTCCAATTGAGATAAGAAAGAAGAAAATTGACATACATTCTTTACATTAGCTCTAGTTCTTATCCCAATAGATGGATCACATATGATTTGAGTGATTGCATGGCTACATGCATACCTCCAATCCTTTAGTAATGGTTAAGGTTGATTTTCTTGTGTCATTGAGAAGTTTTACCAACCATTGAAGGATCTTCTCCATTAGTGTTGTGCTTCTTCATTCCTTTGATAAGATCATCCTCATCATCCAAGCTAGATGGATCTTTCAAAGAGAACACATTCAACAAAAACAACATGGTCAGATTTAAGAATCCTCAAGTTGAATACTCCAAAGGCCTTGCTATACATAGAATAATCAAGAAAGGATTCTTCATCATATTTTACATCAAACTTTCTGAGGTCATTGTTAACATTGTTCAAAATGAAACATTTGCAACCAAATGTATGATAGTATGAAACATTTGGTTTCTTAGCTTTATGTAATAGTTTGGGTTTTTAAATGCATTTTTAAAGCCTTTTCAAAAGTTAGGATCCAAGGTTTGAAATTTTCTTTTGAAAATAAACAATGAAAACAAGTTTCTTTAAGAAAACACTTTCCAAAAGAAATTTCCTTTTGAAAATTAATAGTGAAATGACTAGTCCATTTCTATAAAAAAAAATTAAGTATAGTTTCCTTTGTTTTTCAAACATGCCACATTTAACGCCTGCGCTATGACAAACCTAATAATCACATAGATAGCCATCAAAATGTATTTGGAGACTCTATCTTCACATCAAGATGACTTGGGAGTGTTTAAAATAAACAACATTTTCAAGACAAATAATTTAAAACAATCTCCCTATTTACCCCATGATTTCCTCTAGTCACAGTCCACAATCCAATATACATACTATATATGTACACAAGTCCAAATCATATAGAAAATTTCAAGATTTAACAGCCATATAGTTCAAATACAACCAATAGCCAAAATGCTTTACAAAACATACATCACTATTACTGGCCCATAAAACTACTACTCACATCCAAATCTTTCAACTGCAATTTACTTATTCCCAATCACTGCTTCAGATTTGAGATATTGTAAACATTACAATATCTTAGCAAGCTATGCTTGTGTAGGTATCTAACATCGCATTTATAATTTTCATGGTTTCAAATACAACGAAAATTTTCATGCCAATATACAACAATACATTCATTTATATATTATGGTTCAAATTGCAAAATGCATAATGCTTTTATAAAAATCATAACTGTATGAACTCATCATTATGATCAAAACTCATCAAGGAGTAAAGCGTATAGTGGTGCAACATATATGCAAAACCTATAACAAGTTCATGTCAATGCAATCCATACCATTTACAATTCCATCCATAAGCATACTATAAAATCAGTGCATCAAAAACTTGTAAAACCCTTTAAATAAGTCTAAAACCTAATCATTAGCAAAGATATATGACCATAAATCTATCACTAAACACTTAGAACTATGACCTATCTAGCTATTTTCATGATATGACTGTTAATTAGCTATTAGATGCCTAGATTTGTGAGATTGAGTTCTACATTTCTTTTTTATTTTAGCAGTTCCATGGTTGGAGTAACATATTAGCAAATCTGTGACTCCCTCTACATGAATCAATGAACAAGATACCCAATTTGAGCCATCTAGTTGAGGATCAATGACCAAATATTAGAGATCGATGAGAATTCTAGCCTTTTAATCTATTTATTTCATAATTTGTGTTCCTATGTATATTAAGAATGATTAAGTTTGATGAATGCTAGATAAAAATACCATCTAATCATAACTGTATGAACTCATCATTATGATCAAAACTCATCAAGGAGTAAAGCGTATAGTGGTCCAACATATATAACAAACCTATAACAAGTTCATGCCAATGCAATCCATACCATTTACAATTCCATCCATAAGCATACTATAAAATCAGTGCATCAAAAACTTGTAAAACCCTTTAAATAAGTCTAAAACCTAATCATTAGCAAAGATATATGACCATAAATCTATCACCAAACACATAGAACTATGACCTATCTAGCTATTTTCATGATATGACTGTTAATTAGCTATTAGATGCCTAGATTTGTGAGATTGAGTTCTACATTTCTTTTTTATTTTAGCAGTTCCATGGTTGGAGTAACATATTAGCAAATCTGTGACTCCCTCTACATGAATCAATGAACAAGATACCCAATTTGAGCCATCTAGTTGAGGATCAATGACCAAATATTAGAGATCGATGAGAATTCTAGCCTTTTAATCTATTTATTTCATAATTTGTGTTCCTATGTATATTAAGAATGATTAAGTTTGATGAATGCTAGATAAAAATACCATCTAATAATGAAGTCTAAAATTTGAGTTATAGGTTTATTGGAATTATGAATATATGTGTAGATTTGAGCCGTTGATCAACATGCTCCAACATGGATCTAAATTTCAAGCAATCAAATAATGGTTACATGGATTGAAAGTCAAACTAGTAAAATTGAATGGTATAGGTCATTCGATGATGTTAAGAATTGTTTCCACCCCATCAGACAAAATTTGAGCTGTCAAATTGATAACAGTAGGTACAAAACTTAAGTTCATGAATGTTTAATAGAGGGTTGTATTGATGTGTTGTCCAACTTGTACACTCAATTAGATTCTAAAATCTAGTTGAATATTTCTCTGTTGTCCTGTTTCATTACATAATTAGAGTTTGATCCTTGATTTGGACTTATATATATGGGACATAATGTAAAGCTTGTGGAATTGACAAGTACACCTTGAGAGGTAGGTGTTTAACATCTCTAAGTTCCTTGCATATTTAGATTTTAAATGGGTTCTAGTTTATTTATGAGCAATCTTGAATTGAGTGTGAGAATTGTAGTACTTGGTTTTATTATGTTAATATGCCAATGATTTATTATTTAATGAAAGCATTAGAATTGCATTGAAATGCTTATATGTGACTACTACATGGTTTTGGTTAATCCATGGTTTGGCATGATTATGAGTTTTGATAATTTTGCATGATTTTAATGACACATGAATGAGAATTATGCACAATATTGGTTTATGATCCGCAATTTGATTTCATGGATAATTAGTAATGCTATTAATGAGTCATATTGGGTACCAAAGTATTAGTTTATCACCTTATTTTTGGTGGATTTGTTTTAGATGGGCACTTTTGTCGAATGGACACTATCCAATCCTCTATGAAATTTTAGATACCTAATATAGCCATGGTAAGAATTTTTTGGGTTTTGGCATCATGAGAATGCCCCTTTAAAGTTGGTCCACATCTTGCCATGCACTATGGATAGAGTCTCTTGGGGTAGCTTTAAAATTACTCACAAGAACACGATCAATGTAATATTTTCAAACAAGCAAGGGTAAGTGTGACAACCCGGGTTTTTCCATGCATTTTCAAATGCAATATCTAATTCCTAAAGTGAGATGAATCCCTATTTGAAAACATTTTTAGAAAAACAATGCAATGCAGTGAAAAAATCTTTTGTTTTAAACTCATTTTGAAAACCCCGAGTCATTTGCTTTCACAACAAAGTAGTTTTGAAAATTAGTGTAATCATAAATGTGCTCCCAGGTTTATCTAGTCACAGCTCACAGCCCAACTGTAGTAAATATAGATACATGTTCAAAGAGGTAGAGAGTTTACTTACATTCATACTTGTCGCTTCTTCATTTACTTGATCGTGACACTAACATGTCCTGGAGCTTCTTCTAATCCTTTTTGAACTAAATCTGTAAAAATAATATATTTGAGTGAGTATTACTCATACTCAGTAGGTGGTCTAATACTACTATTTTGAAAGCATGGTAGGCAACATGCATGATTCAAGGCGCTTTGTCATGTAAAACATCAGTGATTCCTTTTTGTGTAAACATGCATATTTGTGCATAAAAGTAAGCTCATGGATGCAAATTCAACTATGAAATCTTTTACCGAGATCTAGTCTTCAACAATATGGATTTGATTGCAAATCATAGAGTAGAAATCCACAGATTCATTTATGAAAAATCTTGGCAAGCATATCAAATCACGAGTCAAATATAATAATCATGAAACTATTAAAATAGTCATCTTTCAAAGCAGATGCTGGCATCACTATAAGTATCATGCCCATGGTCTCTTAGCGAATCACATCTCGCCAATTGGTCATGAGTACTCGTATGTGACCTTCTTAATGCTATATACATATTGATCACACTGAAATCATAGGATCACTATGCTCACGATTAGCACACAGCTAGAATTGTGCATCTCTGGTATCTAGAGACTAACACACCATAGCCTCTACGATAACTATGGCTGTCCCTAAAAAGGGTGTCGTGAACACCTCCAGTGGTCGTCCCTGTTTACCACAGCAGTCAGGGAAGGGACAATGCCTTTTTGGAAGTGATACCATCCACCTTTTTGGTGGTATAGGCTGGGAGGCCAACCTCATACATAAACAACCTCTCAGCATAGTGCCCATTAGGCTCATCAGCTTGAAAAATAAAAAAAAAATAATGTCCTCTTTGGGTCTCTCACACTGCCTGGCCCTCACAGCTGCCTAACCAGCATCTTTTGGGCACTTCAGTGTCTTTTGGTAACCCTTAAGGATATGCAATTATTCAAATGATTCACAAATCAGGCAATTTATACATTTATTTTCAACATGCAAGCAATGTATAAAATCTGCTCATGCCATAAATCATATTTTCAACATGCAAGCAATGCATAAAATCAGTTCATGCAATTATTGCATTCACAGCCATAAAACATGAAGACAATTCTGGATGCTTGTATAAGAACATCACATCTCAAAAAGCATACTAAATATGGTGTTAGATTCAAGTGCTTTAAGGATATAAATCATGAAGACAAGTCTGCATTACTCGTAGGACATCATATCTCAAAAGCATACTAAAAACGGTAATAGAGGCAAATCAATGTTTAAGATGCATTTAAAAACTTAGTAGTATCAGACTACCTACAAATAAAGTATCTTTGGAAATACATAACAACGTAGCAGTGTCAGACTACCTACCTCGATGTTCCTTGAATTGTGTCCTTCACTACTTGACCCTGGATCACTTTTGTGAAACCTTGGATAATAGGGATTCAAATATCATTTTCTATCCACTAATTAGAATCATAGCTTAATGACTAGATCTACCTTTTAGGTCATTGCTTATGGCTTCTCCAAGCTAGATCTTATGTATAGTACTAATCATCTAATGATTAGATTGCTTTTAATGTCTTTCATGTCATCAAGATTGTGTCATTGAAGGGTCAGATCTCTTAGTCAGATCTCCCAGGTTGCTTGTTTTGATGCTTAGAACAGGTTTGTACTTAATTTGGACAGTCATATCTATAAGTTCAAGGTGGATGTATGTAACTTAGAGTGGATCTAGGCATAGACCCAACAAATCAATCTATGAAGTTTGATAATCTTTGATCCTATAGATCTATGCTATGTCTACAGTGTTTAGGCTATAGTCATACTAAATAGTCCTCTAATCCTAACTTTTATAGTCTCATTAGGTCTGTATCATCAATACGGATGCAGTGGTTCTTTTGGATCGTCAATCGGAGTCCTACAGCCCCTGTAATTGCATTTTTAGTGTTGCAACGTCATGGACGAACCATATTCATCCACGCGGGCCCCGCGCATCATGGTTCCCGGGACACCCGTGCATCCCGGTCGAACCGCTTCGGCATTGCACACATGTACAAGCCTAGGTGATGCTCCATAGTGTCTAGGTGGTGAGTTGCGCAGACGCATCTTAGGCAGGGTTGCACGCACGTCCTGGTTGCTGGGACGCTTGTGCATCTTAGTCGAGTCGGGCATCTGTCCTCATGCAGCACGCATGTGACTGTCACCCCAGGGAGCTCAGCACGGGTGTACATCATGCAGATGTGCCCTTGGGACGCTCATGTGCCCCTGGGAGGCATTGCCTTTGATGGGTTTTCACTCGTCTGGTCCCTTTCACAAAAAGTTGGTGATTTTTGGCCGAAAAGCACTAGATCCGGCATGGATCTAGGCTAGGAAGGAGAGGGGAAATGAGAGAGGAGGAGTGAGGCTTACCTGGGTGGTCTAGGAAGGTGCCCATTGCCTGAGGTGCGCCCTTTTTCAATTCTAAAACCCTAGCTTGCCGGATAATACGTAGAAGAGGAAAAACCCAAATGTCTAACGAGACCAGAGGAAGAAGGGGGAAAAATGGGGAAGAACAGAGAGGGGAATGGCCTGGAGGGAAGACCTAGGCTGGTGCTAAAATTTGCAAGGAAAATGAGAGGATGGTTTTTTTATTTTTGCCGGAAGCCCTAACTCGATAGTCGGAGATGGAGAAGAGGAGATGCTCGGAGAGGAGGGAAGAGGGCTTTTTATAGCCCGGCCAAGGTAGTGCTGCCCATGGCGGTGTTGTGCACTGCCTGGCTAGAGGAAGAAGACGATGACGCGTGGGGGGGGGAGAAGGGGTCATTATCAAAACGACCCCCTACGTCTTTCATCCTTCTTTGTTTTAAATGCCTTTTACAAAAATGCCCCTTATCTTGAAAATGTCATAACTTAATCATACGAACTCCGTTTTTGGCGTTCTTTGAGGTGTTGGATTCCATTTTGAGTGTAGAATCTAATGACATAAATATTTATTAAAAAATTATTTATTTCCTATTTTAAATAAAATAGGACATTTAGTATAATTAATTCCATATATTAATTTCCAAATTTAGTAAAAAGAGCATAAAATGTCATTACAATAAGTCTATGAGGAATCTCACAGATTCACAAAGGATTGAATTATATTTATATCAATGAACTTCATCCAATGAAAAAGAGTTGTGATCAAACTAGGAATTTAAAGTAACATGAAATGGAAACATGCATAGAATTAGAAACTGAACTTAGAAGAAACTTAAAAAAAAGTTATGGAAACTCACCTAAATAACATACAAGAAACTAAAGGAAACTAATGATAAATTGGAATGACTCAAATTAGACAACTAATCTTAAGGAAACTACTAAAAAGGAAACTTTCCTAAATTAGAATTAGAAACTTTTTAAAAATAGAATTTTATAATTCTAAACTAACATGCAAAAAAAAGTAACCAATGACATGTAACTAGATTTAATAATAAATTAGAAACATACATGTGAACAAAAACTACAATTAAAGAGACATTCTAAATTTAACACTTTTTAAATCATAAAACTTTCTAAAGATGGAAATTTTCAAAAATTAAAAAGGAAAATATTTAGGCATGAAAAAAGATGTAAAAAATGGATAAATTACTACTAAAACTAAATTAAGCAACTAAACTAAGAGAAAAACAAAAAGGAATATGACCTAATGCCATGCACATGATCCATGGATTGTACACATGGTTCTAAGGAACAAAAGTGGCCAGAATTGTTGAATCTAAAGTGAACTATCATATCCAAATAATTAATGGATCTAATGAAAAATATGAAAATCTAAATGGGCTCTAAAGATTTAAGTAAACAATTGAAGCCATAACTTTTATGCAAGGAAACAACAAAATATATATTAATTTGATGAAAGAAACATTCCATGACAAGAAAATTCGAAGAGCTTTATTGAATTATCTCCAAATTACACAAAATTAGATGCATAATACATGTTTTATTGCTGGAAATTAATCTAATTCTTTAGCATGAAATCCTATGTAAACAACACCAAAAATGCAATCTAATGCTCATAATTTAAAGTATGATGACAAGCAAAGAAAACCCAAAAAGGAATTCAAGAGAAAAGAAAGATAGGTGGGTGAACTAACTAAGGAAAATGGACTTAAAACTAAAGGGAAAAACAAGGTGTATATAATGCAATTATCTAAGGGGGAAACTCAAGGATGCAAGTTATTTCTTCTCTTGGATGTCACTACCAGAGAAGAACTAACTTGAATCTTGAGGAAATAAGTAAAGAAAACTAATGGAATAGTAGCATAGAAGATGGTAGAAGCTAGATGGAAAGAAGAGTGTAAAAATAGAAGGAAAAACAAGTGAAACTAAAGCAAGGAAAACTAAACTAAAGTAAGCAAACTACTAACCTGAATTGGAGAGCAATTAACTTATAATCAACTAAGCACCAAAGGAAAGCATGATTTCAAGGTGTCTCACCCACCTCTGCTTGAAAAACTCTTATGAACGATGGAGGCATATATAGATGAGTGGGTTCCTAACTTAAGAAAGGGTGAATCCATGAGGAAAGTGTTTCTAAGGTTAAGGTATTGAATCAAAAAGGTTAGGAGGAGGAAATTTAGGTAGGAATGATGTCATAAAGATGACATGAGAGATAGAGAGAGAGAGAGAGAGAGAGAGAGAGAGAGAGAGAGAGAGAGAGAGAGAGAGAGAGAGAGAGAGAGATAGAGAGAGAGAGAGAGAGAGAGAGAGAGAGAGAAATAAATATGAGCTAGCAAGAAAGGGGCGAGGCATCCTTTTCCATGGATTGAAAGTGGCCCTCCACCCTCCTAATTGAGTGGAATTTGAATGTGGGAAATAGGTAAGATGTGGGGAGTAAATAAGAATGGAAATTTTAGGGTTAAATTTAGGGTTTCTGATGTGTTTGAATGGACTTAGATCTATGGTTTCTATCTTAGGCAATCACTTGAGAATTATGGTGAAATCCTTCGATGGAGGGTGGGTCTAAGATAGGAAATGGATTAGGAATGTGGGGTTTTATCTCTTGATGGTTCCATTAATGCATGATCATCTTACCTTTTACATTAATCTCTCAAAATCCATTAAAAATAACACTTTTAATGTAGAAAAGTTGTTTGAATTGATGCTCTAATCGTGTGGCTCCAAAGGACACTCCTTCTTGGCTTGATAGCTCACTTTGATGCCTCATTCCTTAGTACCTTAAGTGGCTTCAATACTTGGCTTGAATGCTTGAGTAGCTCATATGCCTTATCACCTTTTTCATGGATTCAATTCAAAGGTGGTGGAAATGCATGGCTTGGGCTTGGATCCATTTCTAGTCACCTTTTCCTTCTTTAGTTGCCTTATTGCTTGCCCTAGGATGATCTTTGATCATTCATCACACCATCAAAAGAAGAAAAACCATAATTAAATCCTACAAATTATGATCATTCACATACTTACTATGGATTAGCTTCTAAACCTGTAAAATATCAAACTTTTGAATTATTAGGTGAGAAATACATGTGTCACAACATTCTAGCCAAAAACCCTAATTTAACACTATAAGTTATAACACATTGGCTACTAATTGGGTAGTTTTTATACAAAATTGAATAATCAGCACACCTCCCAACCAGCATTTTGCTAGTCCTGAGCAAAACATGCTAAAAGTCATGAAAACAAAATGGTTGCCATTTTTGTAGGTACTCACAATTGCATTTAGCATACACAGTGTTATGATTTTAAATTAACTCACAATCACACAAATAGGTTGCAATATAGCATGCTAGTGAGGTGGATCCTACTACGAGTTGAATGAATGTGATGCAAGTGGTTTGTGGCAACCTAGGTTTTTGAAATACATTTTTGTTATTTATTTTCAAATGGTGGTTGACCAATTTTGCAAACATTTTGAAAACTTAAGCAACAGAATTTTTTTTCTTTGAAATTCTTTTCAGAAAACTAAATGCCACATTTCACTCACATATACATACATAATTTTGTGTACAACATGTATTTCCAAAGAAACTATTTTTATTAAAATTGCAGGATCGATCCAGTGGTTCACATAAATAGCCCCTTTATTACATTTTATGTCCAAAATACAAAAATCAAAATACAATCCAATCCTTTTACAAATGTACATAGTCTTGATCAGCAGTATGGTCTTTATATTCCGTTGTCGTATCTCTTCAGCCCTTCCTTTCTGTATCTGAGATATTGTAAACATTCAAACATTTACAATATCTAAGCAAGTTATGCTTGGTAGGGGATTCAAGAACATATGGAATTGTATAATTCAAAAGTCCAGTATTCATAATCATCATATTCCATATGAATCACATAATTCAATTTCCATGAACTATACCATATACAATCATTCTATCATAAAACTTATCATGTAACATCCACTATGATAATTCCAAACCACTCACCACTATATCGTATGTGTATATATACAGTCAAAAACCGTGAAAAATAGTCAATATCTCAAACATCAATAATCATACTGAGATATACTGAGTTGATAAATCATCCAAGCTTTTGCTGGAAAAATACTCCCTCATTAGGGTAGTATTGGCAGCTCACTATGCCATGCAACATATGCAAAATACTCAAGGACTACCATGCTGTAGTCTGATTTGTACTAGCACGCTCGGATAACTGCCCTGTTCACCACTAATACCATGGTAGAAAATATTGTGTCATTGCCTATCTGGGGAGACAGGACTTTCATAGTGGGGCCTTCCCATATAATTGCCCCACCCAACTTGTAGCCTCTCTTTGAGCAAGGTATCATAATATCATCAAATTTCAAGAAGTAAGTGGCCAAACCCTCATAACTTTCCTAGCATAGCATCCCCAGGCTTATGCCTATTTAAAATAAAACCACAAGCCTTCATGCTTGTATCTAAAATACTACTTGTACATCTTAGACGATCTGTTTATTTATATTATCGTTCTCATATTCAATATCCTCATACTAAGGATATTATTTTATTTCTAGATTTGGGGATCCTCATTTACAATGACTAATACCCATATTCTTATAAGTTTAGGGATTAATCATTTATTGTAAATGATCTTCATTTTCTTTAATTTGGTATTCATATACTAAATGTTATTAAGTGTAAGGATACTCATTTGATACAAATGATATCCATTATTATTATGTTCTTATCTAAGTTTAGGGGTAATCATAAATGATACTAAGGTATTTATTATGTATTCCATCTACTTTCAATAGTTATCTCTATTCATATACATAAATTATGATTCAAATGTAACTAAGCAAGTTATCATTCTTAAGCATTATAATGTCTATGCATAATAACAATTCCATGAACCATAGGTCTTGTATTCTTAAAGTTTAGCCTACCTTCATGTAGTGATCCATCCCTTCATATCCTCCATGATCGACATATGTAATCTATAAATACATACATACTGTCATTTATTTGTACAATTTTGGATAATATCCTATCTATATTCCTTATCTAATCTTGTCCTTTGATATAAAGGATCTAGATATGTCTTGTGTTCTAATCATCCACACAATCTATCTTCCTCAGATAGTATTTTATCCTATTGATTAATAGATCTGACAGTTAAAATGATCTTCTAACCTTTCATATCTAAGTATTTTCTATCTCTAAGTCTTTGTGTATCCCTCTTTGATCTTAATCTTTCATAGATCCTTTGATCAACAATCTATACTTGTTGATCAAGATCAAAGGCCTAGATCTTCTATAATTTAGTTCTTCTTTGATCTAAGTTTAGTTATTTGATCAAGGGTTTGGATTATCTAATCTAATGATTTAGATTTGATATACAAAATACATAATAATAATCATACATACTAAATATAATACAATGTTATAATTCTTATTGTTCTTGATCATTCAAGATCTCCTTATGGATCTTGTTTGATCTTGATTATCTTACTTACCATTTTTATTAAGATTAGATATTTTACTAAATTTTTATTTAATTATTATTATTCAACCAGTTAATGTTTTACTGGTTGAAGATAGCATATTTCCTCCTAAGTCTAAACTGCCCCTGTTATTTCCAATTGCCTAAGGCTTACTAGTTGAATGGCTGAACACAAAGGGGTTACTTCAATCCTCATGTAAAGAGGCATTTAGACATCACAAACATCAATAGAAGGTAGGGGAAGAGTGAGGCTCTATTAGAAAACCCCCTTAACCACCATGTTTAGCATTCACTAGAGTGACCTTAGCTCAACCTTTTATAATGTTTGTATGACCATTTTAACCCGAAGTGCTCTTTCTAATTGATTTTAATTAAGTCTATGAACATTTAAAATGTCATTCATGGAGTTTTATTATTCTCCTAATTTGGACCAAGGAAATGATATTTCTTATATTATCCTACTAAATATAGCCCTTACTATCATTAAGTCTATGTCATTCATTCCATGTAAATGTCCTTCAACTCTATTTTTCATTTAATTACATTTTCAATGTAATTTTCATAACATAAGCATTAAAGCATAAATAAATAAATAAATAAGTAAATCTAACAATTAGATCTACGAAGCAATAAAAGACAATTGTACTAACATTCAATAATTCAAATGAGAGTTTAACATGCTATAACTATTCATCATGATCCAACGGTCATAGTTGATTTCTATTCATTTTTCATCCCTTTTAGGGTTTAGATCTTGATCCTTCACTTTCCTTTAGATCTAATGCATCTTCTTAATATGAATTTATCCCTAGATCATTGATGCATCTCATCAAATGATCTAATCCTTCTTGATCCACTGATCAAGAAGATCTTAACTCATTTTATCCAATTTAAGGGCATAGATATTAATCTATCCCAAATTATCATTATCAAGTCCATCAATCCATATGATATTAACTTTATATCATCATCCATATATATCCATACTGTCCAATCCTCCTTGATCAAATTGATCAACGAGATTACCATTCATTTTTATGGATTTTACTACTTTCAAGGCTAGATCTCTTAATTAAACATAGATCAGTTGCTTCTAACCATTGATTCCATGTTTCAAAATCACAAGATCATTAGTGGATCAGAAATATAGAGTATGATCATTCCAAATTTCACTGATCATAGGAATTAGTAACACTTTTCTTAATTAATAGGATTTTACATTCATCAAAACATAACTTTTCTAAGTTCAGTAGGTTCTACTCATCAAGAGGAATCCAACCCAACTTTTCGATCTCAATTTGGAGTTAAATTGAGATCAAATTTTGGATTTTAAGATTTCAGCCTGTTTTAAGGGCTGATATTTGATCTTACTATTTTTGTTTACTTACTTGACCTAGAGATCCAGAAATTTTACTATGATCATGGTCCTTAAGGTTTTGGGATCTCCTGAATCCATCCACCAGTTTAGATTTCCATTTTAAAGTCATCTTGATCGTGATCCATTACTATTGGCATGAATTTTAGTACTTATCACAAATAAATACAATTAAAAACATAAATCTTATGAGTTTAGTAACTTATACAATTGACAAGGAATCTATCAAAAGTTTCAGATCTAAAATCGGAGCTAAATTGAGCTCTTAATTGAAGAAATAAGCTCTTAGTTCAAAATTGGATGGCTGAGATAAAGTCCATAGAACGTGACAAAGTGGGAGTGTGGCTAGCATTACGTTACCTGGGATTACCCATCACCGAGGAGAGGTTAGTGATGATAGGCAAAACGGTCCAGATTTGGACTGTCGAATCGCCCATCATCCAATCTCCTCCATCAGTCATGATCTAAGCCCTAGATTTTATCTCCTAGGGTTTTTGGGCCCTAGGAAATCATCTAATGACTCAAAATTTACTTCTAAGTTGTAGATGATGGAAATCTCACCATCTGTTGCAGGATCCATCATTTCCAATGGATCAGTGGCTGGAGGAGATCAAGAAAAGCTGAAAATCACCCAGGGGATGCTGGAAATGAAATGGGAGTGATGGGTGCACCTACTTGTGTTGGTTCGATGAAGTAATTTCACCAAAGAAGAGATTTACCATTGAAAAAAAACCCTAAATCCAAAAATGCATACAGTCAAGGAAATAACCATTGCCGTTGCCAAAGAAGGTGGGGGACCATGGGGCTTTTGTAGATCACCATGCACTGAAGATATTTAAGGATGCAAGATCACCATTTAATGGACAAATTGGCTGAAATAACTTAGAATAGTCACAGGAGATGGTACATAGTATTGTGTCTGCCCGAGTGCGTCTAGGGACATGCCCACAGAGAAAGAGAGAGAAAGAAAAGAAAAATGGGCAAGATGGAGGGGGAGTTTGTAGCTAGAAATTTGGGCCATTCTAGGGAACCTCGTGAAGAACATTAATAAATTTTTTGAGAATTTTATGGGCTATTTATAGGGATTTTTTGAATTTTCCATGATTATATGTCATAATCATGCTTCATTTCCTTTTATTATTAAAAAATTCATTGGATTCCCACTCCCACCTCCTTATCCACTAGCAGTTAGTAGTAATTTAACTCCTGATGACATATTTTCTGGCTGTTGGATCCATTTGTTGGCCCCTTGCGGGCCCCACAGAGGTGTGCAAGGACCATTTTGCCCTTTTATGGAGAAAATTTTGTTTTATTCTCCCAAACTTAGAATTGAGCATACTTAGTGGCGTTGGAATTGTATTTCCAAGTACATTCTAAGTATTATTGTCTTAGGTCTTGGTTATGAGTAAAATTACTATTTTATCCTTTAATTCATAAAAATGGAGAAAATTAAGGATTTTTCACTTGGACTCAGAATTTCACGTACTTACAATCATTCTGATCGATTTTTCTAGTACATTACAAATATCCAAATTTCAAGTCTTGATTTTATTTTTATAAAAATAAAATTTCCTGGAACTCAAAGTTTCAATTCCACTATTAAAATTAACTTTTAATTTTTAATAATTCAATTATATTCATAAAAATTGAGGTTGTTACATGGTCCCAACTATAAACTATTTAACCTAACCAAAATTCAAGAGATTTTTCTTCTAATCTAAGTACAAAAATCAAACATGAAAATAGAAATCATGTAAGTATTTGAATCATGCTAAAATTTAAAACTTTTCTACAACATGCACTTTTTGAAAATAGCACTTTCTGAATTGAAAACTTTCTAATTTTATGACTTCCTAAACTAAGAACTTTACTAAAGTAAAAACTTTTTAAAAATAAAAATTAATAACTTTCTTAAATTATCTTTCCTAAGCATGAAATTAAGTTACTAATCTAAGGAGACATACATTAAACAACTACATTCCTGATCATGCTACTTCTGACGAATGCGATTAAACTCATGGAATTGAAACTTTAACAACTAAAAATAATGCAACAACATGTTGACAACTAATTAAGAACAACAATCAACCACTAACTATACTACTTTTCCTAACATGAGTGAGTGCAACTAAATTTGAAATTAAATCACTCAAAACCATCCATACCATTAGTGGACATCATACATGATTTCAATATGATTTGAGAATTGTTTTCCATGCTTGATTAAATAAGCAATGAAACTAATGAACTATGGATAGGCAAGCATGTCAACATTATCAATCAAGCTTCGACCTTTCAAAACCATGCATTCAAACTTTGAATTAGACGCATGACTCCAATAGGTTTTTTGGTTGGTTTGATTAAAAACAATAATCTTATAGCACACATCCAACCATAGAATCAACTTTGTAAACAAATCAACCTTGCTAGCATCCATCAATTACAGGTATTCTATTAATCATCAAAGATGTTGTATATAATTGATTACATGAAGGATGAGTTCCACATTTGATGAGAATGCATCACACTTTCTCCCAAGTTAAATACAAAAGTAGATAATAAAGATGATTCCTCCAATGAACTTGAGATTCAAGGGAAAGTCTTATGGAATAATAAGGCAACAAACAATGGAAACTAAAGAAACAATGCTAGAATTCAAAGAACTTAAAAGAGAACTCAAAGGCAATGGAAGAAAAGGGACAGATTAGATTCAAGGTGACTTCCCTTAGCTATCACTTCAAGGGGAAAACCAGCCTTGAATCTAAGTCTTTAGGCAAAGAAAAACCAATGAAAACAAAGCACAAACTATCATGAAAGTACTCAGATCAAACAAGAGAGTAAGATGAACTAACCTATGAAGGATAATTCAATTGGAGCTAGGTGTGGAACACTTAAAGAAATGCCTCACACCTTAGGAAAAGAATAATAGCTACCCAAGAAGTTGAATTCCAAAGCAAAAGAGAGAGAATGAGAGCTTAGGAAGATGGCATCTCCTTCACCAATGGTGGAGGCATCTTTTTCCTTAGAGAAAAGGTGTACTCCTAACTTAGGTTTGTGCTGGCTTTTATAGTTTTTCTCCTAGTTTTCCTAAGATTCCCTAATAATAAGGTGTGGTGGGGATGAAAACATGCAATTTTGGATGGCTAACATGGTAGGTAAGGTAGGGTTTCAAAAGGGGAAAGTGGAGGAGAGGGTGGCTGCCCTTTGGAGGTGGAGTTGGTGGGAGATGCCACCTTTTTATGAAAGGGAGTCTCCCCCTTCAAAATCCATTGAATACCCTACAAATTAGGAAGTTGGATGATTGGTTGAGGTAGGAAGAAGGAAAGAAGGCAAGGGGAAAGTGGGAGGAAAGAGATGAGTAGGAAAAACATAGGAAAGTGAGGTGAGAAGGAAATTTTTGAGTGGATAAGCGATTTCCTAATAGGTGGGGATTGGTTGGGTGGTTGGATGAGAGTTTAGGAAGATGGAGGAGTCTTGGATGGTAGGATTCTTGAATGGAAAGTCAAATTTGTGGTGCTACTTGGTGATGAGGTGGAAAGTGATAAAAAGGTGGGAAAGACCCTTCTATTTATCTTAGCATAACAACTTTGTTGGCTAATTTTGATGACTTCATTAGGTAGGCTTCATGGCTAGCTTAGATGGCTCTCTTAGCTTGGCTTCATGCCTTGGTGTGAGTGGCTTAAATGGTTTAGCTTGAACTCCTTAGCTTGTCACCTTGTTTCATGGCTTATATGAATAAAGTGGCTTAAGTGGCTTCCATGCAAAGGTGGTGTAAATGCATGCCTTACTTTATAGGCCCTCTTTGGCCACATTTAACTCCTTTGATCACATCCATTGTTAGTACTAAAGATGATCTTCATCCTTGATCTCACATTGGATTGATGATTCTTAAGTTTTGACTCTATCTTCAATGTTCATCTCAAAAGATCTTAGCCATTGGATCACCATCTCATTTCCTTCAAAAAGTTAAAAACTCTAATTAAATCCTAAAAAAATATGATTGATTACCTCAGGAGAGCCTCTAGACCTACAAAATATCAAAATTTTGATTCATTAAGTCAAAAATGCAGGTGTTACAAATTTTGCACAAAAACCCTATTTTACCCCTATAAATTGTAACACATGGGTAACTAGTTAGGTGATTTTTATGCAAAATTAAACACTTATAACACCCCTCAACCAGCATTTTTCTAGTCCTTAACAAAACATGTGAAACATTATTTTTTTTAAATTGGTACAAAGTGCCACTTTCATAGATACTCAAGATTGCATTTAGCACATGCAACAAGTACTACTACACATGAGGCTTTTATAGCCAGCATGAAGAAGTCATCATAATGATTGTCAACTTTGTAAATATTTTACAAGTCATTTAGAAATAAACAACTTTAAAAATATAGACATAAAAAGTCATTTAATTAAAAGCAACTTTAAAAGTCTAATGTGAAGAGGAAAATATTAGTGGGAAGGGCTTTTAAAGTCATTTACTTATAAACGACTTCAAAAGTTATTGACTTTTGAAGTAGTTTAGACCTAAATGAATTTAAATGTCAATAACTTTTTGAAATTGTTTAAGCTGAGCGACTTTAAAAGTATACACATAAATTTGGTTGAAGAATATTTTATGCAGGAAAGGGCTTCTAAAGTCGTTTGAAGCTAAAGAACCTCAAATGCTAATTACTTTTGAAGTCATTTAACACTAAACAACTTCAAAAGTCAGTTACTTTTGAAGTCACTTGAGTCAAACGACTTCGAAAGTCCTTTCTCATGTATACTTTTGAAGTTGTTTATTACTAAAAGAATTCAAAAGTCCTTGTTCATCTATGAAAAACCAACTTCAAGTCATTTTTTCCTGTATCCACATCTTATCATGGGTGGCATGACAGCATCTTCCTCTAATCCTTATGCCTCTCTCTTTTTCACTTCTTGCTTTCCATTTTGGATATTTTGATTGTTTGTATCATGAAAAACACTATAAGTTAACCATAACTTCTTTTGATCACAAATAACTTTCTTGTTACTAACTCTCTTTATTTTCATTTTGTAGATTAAGTGGGTTTTCCCATTACAGATGATGGGGTTAAGAAGTGTGTTAGATCATCTTGATTTTGCAAAATTCGTATGATTTCATTGCAAATGACAACTGCTTCTCTCTCTAATACTCATTATTAGAGAGGGAGAAATTATTATTTGTGGTTCTCATCCAAAATTAGGGTTTGATTAAGATTGATGATTATACCATCAAGTTTTAGCTAGGGAAATTGTAGGACACTTCCTCTCCCCATAGAATGGTGTGAGCTGCATACTAGGAGGCCAGATTTTGATGAAAAAGAGAAAATTTGCTCTTTGATCTTGTATTAATAAGATCTAATATTATGTAACATTGGATGTAATAAAAAATAAATTGATTTCCTTGTTCATGTGTTTATACACACACACACACATGTTTGTGTGTGTAAAGAATGCATGAATTAATGTTGAGTACCATAAAAAATTGGTTTCATTGTGTATTTATATAAGATATTGTAATGTATAAAATGTAAATATATATATATATTATTTGAAGTGAAAATATATAAATTTTAAAGTCATTTACTATAAACAACTTTAATGGTCTTGACTTTTAAAGCAGTTTACAATTAAACAACTTAAAAATTTTGGACTTTTAAAGTAGTTTAGCCTTAAACGAATTTAAAATTCTTAACATTTGAAGTCATTTAAGACAAAAAAATTTAATAGTTTTGACTTTTAAAGTCATTTACAACAAATGACTTTAGATTTAAGAGTAAGTTTTAAGAGTTATTTCGTTGACTTATGCCCTGCTTTTTTTTATTGTGTTCATGATCTATACACAAGACGAACATGATAAGAAATGATCGATTGTTTTATCATCCTATCCAAGGGATTTTTATGATGAAGATGACTTGAGAGATACTAAAAATAGATTTCCCTTCTATTACCAAAATAATTACATCAATCAAAGTAGTACTAGGTGAAAATGAGGATTATGTTAGTGACAATCAGGAGGAGGGTGCTTGGGTTTAAAAACTATATATAGTTGGGGGTATATGAATTGTATTAGTGAGTTGCAATATAAATCCAGATTTATAATTAGCTCTTTTGTCATGAGCTATATGGATTGATAGGTGCGCTATATGTGATGTATACATAAATATCATAAAAGTGTGATAAATGAGTTATTTTTAAAAATACCCTGATTTCCTTGTTCATGTGTGCATGTGTGTACAAAGAATGCATGAATCAATGTTGATTACCATAATAAAATCAATTTCTTTGTGTATTAATTCTTAAATAGTGTAAAGAACTAAGGTAAAATATATATAATTTGAATTGAAAAATAATTTATAAAGTCTTTTAGTGTAAATGACATTAAAAATATAACTTTTAAAGTCGTTTAGCACCAAACAACTTTAAAAGAATAAACTATTAAAGTCATTTACAATAAACGACTTCATTATGTATAGCCCAATTTAGCACCAAGAACAATCAAACAAATTTACACTAATCATTATGTAACGTCTTTCATTTTTAAATAGCAATTTACAAAAAATTTGAATTATGTAAAATCAAAGTGACACGAGAATAATTTTGGAATTCTCAATTTTTGTAGTTCTAGAAAGTGAAAATTTCATAGACATCAAATTAGATGTCAAAACCTCAACATTGGGATTGTACCTTAAAATGAAATTCCAACGATACTAAGTTTATTGAAAATGAAATTTGGATGAATAAGTTTTGATTTTTTTGAAAAGGGTAATTTGGTAATTTCATATAATGGGCCCAGTGTAGAAATTTGAGATTTGAGTAGCTTTCATCTATTTTTTTTATTGTAAATATATAACTAAACAATTAAATAGTAAAAAAATTATAATTTTCAAGTGTAAATATTTTCCAAAAATTAAATTATTAAATAACTAAAGGAGGGTGCCATTTTGATAATGGCACCCCCTACCACTTAAGTCATTATTCAACAAAAAGAGAACAGTCCAAGATCTATTCTCAAAAACCTGATAGGAGGAAACCCTATCAAAGCCCATTGGAGAGACAAAAAGAGAGAGAAGAAAGGGGAGAGGAAGAGAGGAGGAGAAAGAGAGGACAATTCGAGCCAGTGACGTTTTATGCCTATGATGCCTAGACCAGCAAACAAGTGAGAAAAGCTAATTGTGAGAGAAGAAGGGGGAGAAAGAAAGGAGGAGAAAGAGGGGCCAATCTAGGCTGTTGGTGGCGTTCGGCACCGATAATGCCCAGACCTACATACCAAAGAAAAGACGACAGTGAAAGAAGAAGAAGAAGAAGAAGAAGAAGAAGAAGAAGAAGAAGAAGGGGGAGAAGGAGAGGAAGAGAGGAGGAGAAAGAGGGGGGATCTAGGCCTTTGGCTATGTTCAACACCAATGACGCCTAGACCTGCATAGGTGAGAAAAGCCGATGATGAGAGAAGAAGGGGGAGAAGAAAGAGGAGGAAAGGGAAAAGAAAGCATTTCTAGGTAGATATTTCAAATCTAGTTCATGGATTTGATGGATTTGTGCATGGATTAGTATGTATGATTGGGAATGTTTCTGATTTTATTTTTATATGTGAAAATGACTTGAGTAGATGAGACATGATTTATTAGGATGAGATGGTTTCTACCTATAAGCCATGTTTTGTCGCTGATATCCTTATCTTTGTTGTTGTTGGTATACTTAGGGACCATCTCTGTTTTGTAGTTAGGGACTAGCTAAAGAAGACATTAAAGAGGCTATCCTAACAGCTTATCACTATCTTTGGTTTCTTTTAGTGTAGGCAGTGCATTGTGCTAGAATCATTTTCCTTCTAAGACTAGGTCTGATATGCTTTACTATTCTTCCTCACAAGTATTGATTTTCCCTTTCATCTACTACTTGTTTTTTCTAAGAAAATTTCATCCCAATACTTAGGGACTAGCTAAAGAAGACATTAAAGAGGCTATCCTAACAGCTTATCACTATCTTTGGTTTCTTTTAGTGTAGGCAGTGCATTGTGCTAGAATCATTTTCCTTCTAAGACTAGGTCTGATATGCTTTACTATTCTTCCTCACAAGTATTGATTTTCCCTTTCATCTACTACTTGTTTTTTCTAAGAAAATTTCATCCCAAGTAGGATGTGGCGATTTAAAGACTTCAAGAAGACAAGGCAAGAACATTTAGTCCATGAACAGTATCCGCAAGTTATAGATATTGGGGCTTGTATAAAGTTCTCATCTTTATGAAGGACCATGAGTAAATAGTTGCTTTGTGTTTTGAAGATTCCATTATGCTACGAAGATTGCCTTTAGTTGACTTGTGTTATATAATTTTAGTTGCATGTAGTTATCTCCTTTTAATGCTTTAATCTTTGGAGTGGGTTATCAATTTTCTGCTACTCTCTTGAATTTCCATTCATTGGTTTCCTAGTCTCCTATTGGTACCTCCAAAAACACACACAAAACCAAAGGAAATAAGACTAGTTAAAATTATAAGTAGAGAAAAAGATCCAAGATCAAAATATCCAAGTTCAACAAATTCTAGTTGAATGAAGTGAAGAATAGTCAATTGTTGTAGTAGAAGGACAAGATATTGTGTGTCAATACTATTTTAGCCGATTAACCTAGGAAACTATGTTTGCTATTTTGGAAGAAGCTATTCTAGTCCTTAATTTGCAATAAACTATTTATAAATGAAATTAGCTACTATCTAGTAAGAAAATTGAAGAATATATGAAAATCTTGGCATGATCTAGCTGACTAAGCCATTCAATTATCTAAAAATATCTCAATTATTTTAATAAGACTTGGGAAATCCTATCCACTATTTTTGCAGTTTAGTTAGCTATCAAGCATTAATAAGATTGAAGTGATTTCAAGAAGTTTTGAGGAAGGTTCTAGCTAAAGGAGAAGACCATTATTTCTAGTGAGGAATTTTTTTGGAAATTTAGTCACTTGTATCAAGAATCATAATCCATTATTTGTAGAGTCACTTTCAACACATGCACTTAGGTTATTATAATATAATAGCAAATGTTTCAGGTTAAGAAAACAAGCAACTATTTTAATTCTCACTGAATGAGTGAGGCAGCACAACTTGAAGTTATTTTTTCTTTTGTAGAGAATCTAGTCAATTGTTTTTTGAAGGGAAATATGCTTAATGCAAACCGAATAGGGTATAAATTCTAGGTTGAAGAACAACTAATGCTCATGAAGAACAATCAACTATCTAAGAATAAACATTAAATATTTTACAATATTTACAAAATAACTAATTGTCTAATAAAAATAAGAAACTAATTATAAAGTACAGGTTGTTGAGATGTCACTTTGAAATATGAAATCTTGTTTTATGATGAGTTATGCCATTCAAATGACTAGATCAGTTGGCTACCACACAATAAATTAGAGACCTTAGAAGCCATAAAACAATTTGTAGAAGAAAATGAAAATCTAGCTCGCAAGCATGTTCTCAAGCTAGGAGCTTTAAGCTATTCTATTCTAATTCTTTCCATATATTGTATTGACGGCCTCTCTCTAATCTTTACATTTGTGCTTCATTTTAGAGAGATTGTTCTTCTTCTTCCAAACTTCTTTGTATTTGAGAGAATACTATATATCTCTTATTCTTATGAAGTTTTCTAAGATTTTGTAAGAAGTACATGCTGGTTATGCCTTATCTTTAAACAAAGAGGAGAATTCTCCTTTACTTATGAACTAACACAAAGTCAAATCTTTGAGAAAGTTAGTGAAACTCAAAGTAGGTTTTATTTTGAGAGAATGGAAGTAGGTGTCATGGTTGGTTGGCTAAACCAATAGAAAAATCTTGTATCAACTTTCTTGTGGGCTAATACATGTGTCACACACACACACACACACACACACACACACACACACACACACACACACACACACACACACACACACACACACACACACACACACACACACACCTCGTAATTTAATCATTTATATTGCTTAAAGTTCTTTTATTGCCACAATTTTTGTACTTCTTTAGTTATCACATTTCTTTCATTCTATAGGAGTCTGTTTCTGCAATATTTTGTGGCATAAGTAAACTTTGGAAGCTTAGTGTCAATCAAATACATATAGTACTTTAGAATTAAGAAGTTCAACACTTAAGAAATCTTATGAATGACCATTAGCAAGTTATGTTCACAAACTCAATGTGGGATGCATCCTTCCCACTAAGAGATGTGAACGCAATGCTCTAGTTAAAGACTAGTGAAAAGTCTACGGGATTTGTAGCCCTTACTCTTACAAGGGGTAGCACTCTTCTAAAATTGTTTAATTAGTTACTGGAATTTTGTACTTATGAAGATACATAGAGCATTGGCTCCTAATTTGAAGATACCTTCATAGTCATTAATTTGACATCAAGCATTCTCACTCTCCCAAGCTTCTGTAATACTAATCTCTCACATGGCATTATGGGAAGATAATCTTTGATACATAAGTGTTACTCTTTTGACAATTCATCAAGTATTCAATAAGAGAGACATACTAATTGGTTTTTACAAATCATTATAATCTTTGACATCGAAAGAAAAAGTGAGTTCTAATTGTGTTGCTTAGATCATCATACCATTTGAGATCTGATGTAGAAGAGAGATCTGATTGAGATCTAAGAAACCTAATTTTTAGATTTTTTGAGTTTATTCAGGCATCCATAAATTAATAACCATAGCACTGCCTTAGTCCAATAGTACAAATCAATAAAAGGAAAAATATTAAGTCTAGCTAGGCTGAATTCCAAAGATAGAGTTGCCAAGATCCCTTACACATTTGAGACACATTAACTATCAACAACAAGCAGCATTTACAATGTACCTCCAAGTTAGTTTCAAACAATTTGTGTAACTTGAATATTTTCTAGCCATATATTCTTAAAGTTGTTGCACCATCGGAATAGCACTTTATTTGGTTTCTAGGTTTAGTTTTCAGTAAGTTTAATTTTACAAATATCTATATACTAAGCAAGTTTATATTTTCATGCATTCTTTATTTGATTTGCTTTCTTTCTTTTTTTTGGCCCAATTGTTAGATATTGTATGTCTATGTGAATGGATGGAGATGGAGTCTCTTTTATTATTATTTTACTTAAACTGTGTTTATTAGGTACATGGCATTCACATGCGTAAAATGCATAAGTCCAAAAAACAAAGGAGACTCTACAAGATTTTTTGTAGAAATGTAGCACTCATTTCTCTAAAAATCTTGATGTTTAGAAAAGAAACATGAGACTTGGGATTTTAAAATGTGATTGAATGACTTGAGAATTAATAACTCCATTTCACCTAATTGTGTTTAAGAATAAAAGATGGATGTGTGTATATGATCAAGGACAACTGGTAACTAAATTCTTAAGAATATAGATGGACTAAAAGGGACTAAAACTAAAGCAAATACATGTTTTTTTTTGCAAAAAATTGGTGCACTTTCAAGTATGAAAAATGAGTAAACAATTGTATGTTAAAACATGGAGACTTTAATGCTAGTTTTTTTGAGTTTGAATTAAGAACATAGTAAGCTATCCTTCAAAAGGTAAAATACTTGCAAATGTCAAAAAAGTAGGGGACTATCTTGGAGCACAAATTCCTGCAAGAAAAATAAGAATTTGACACTAAGGATCATGCTCCATTTGGGTGGTGTTTGAAGAAATAAAAAATGCAAACAATGTTGACCAGGACCTAGCTAAGTAAGCAATACAAGTCCTAAGGAAAAGTGACCCAAAGGCAACTTCATGAGGAGAACTAATACATGGCTTTACATCCTTAGGCTAAAAGTATTATGTGCTAAAGAAAATAAGTGATGCAATACTACACCCAAGGAAATATAAATCCAAAATAGAAGGCATGTTATACTTGGCCTAGAGTAGACTAAAAACATTAGCCAATCTAACTAAAACTCCTAAAAGTAATCAATAGGCGGTCTTAGTAAATGCTTGATCATTTTGATAAGAATGGCTTATAATGCATTTTTAGAAATGGCATGAATAAGACATAATGAGACATATGCATGTTTACTAGTAAATGCTTTAAGATGTATCTGTTGATAGTTGAATGATAGTCATTACTTACATAAAGCTAAATTTTTCTAGTCATATTTATATGAGTGCTAATGAATGTGTATATACATGTGCTATGTGATGGCTAGAATCTTGCTAGTTAGCATTGCTTATATGCTAATTTACTTAGAATCGTGCAAGTTAACATTGCATTACTTAGAATCATGCAAATTAGTTTCTTGGTTTAGTTTTTTGAAAGTTTAATTTTAGAAATATCTATACTTTAGAAAGTTTCTATTTTCATGCATGTTTTATCTTATTTCCTTTTGGTTCATTTGCAACATATGTCATGTCAGTTTGTTTTCATTAAATGAATTACATGGCCCTTTTTATGTCATTGTTCTAATATCATTGTGTTCTTATTTGTAGTAATGATATAATGAGAAGAACATCAAAATGAAGATTATGGAAGAACATGGCCAAAATGAAGAGCATGAGCAAGAGACCAAAATGAGCACTACTCAAAAGAGAAAGGGCAGAGGGTGAACAATAATAGAAAAGGTTATCAAAAGAAAGTTTAAGGGAATTAAAGAAACTATCCAAGACAATAGCAGAGGGTAAGAGACAGGTGAGAGTGCATCTGCTTATAGTAGTTTCCTCTACTCTACAATAAGAATCGTGGTTCCTATCACATTTAAGGACTGTAGACTTGTGCCATCATTGAAAAAACATTCACTATGGGAAATGGTGAAGGTAGGTAAACATTAATAACATGTATTATATAATTTATAACTTACCTTATTTTCAAATATAGTAATTTGTTGTGTACTTTGCAAACTACCTTTGACATGCCTAATGATAATAAGAAGAATGCTTTACAAGGAGCTAGTGAGAAATGGAGAAAATAGAAAAACTGTGTTGTTCGAAATTACATGGCTCCATATGTCAAAGATCCGTGGAGGTTGTACATAGTACTTTCCATTTACTCTGACATCATTAGCTAGGAGGTTTAGAAGGTATTTGTACAGAACCACAATTCCCCTGAATTTGAGGTATGTGCAAAAATGATGTTTCATTTAATTAATTATATGTAACATTCGATTATTGCACTTGGTAACATATGTACAAATGTGCAAGCAAAGAGCGCAAGGGGAAGAAAGGTGCATGAAACAAATATGCAGCACCACCTGTCCAGGTTGGGTTATTCTCATTTAGAAGAGCTCGAAGTAGACATTTGTGACAAGTTATTCCTTTCAAATTAATGCTACTATAGTTATATACATTTTGTTCTCTAACTATAATGTCTTTGTTTGAAAGCTAAGACTATGAAACCCATTGATCACTCCATCTGCTGAAAGATGGCATGTTCGGTGGGCCTTACTACCAACAAGTTCTTAGATGAAAGTACAAATTGCTTCTCACATTATAAGTGGTTCAACCTATCTATAAATTTATATAATTAATTAGATGACATGATCATGTCTTTCTAATTAAATTTTGCAAGACATTCTTACCCAAGAAAGCACAACTAAAGGAACTCTAAGTAGGATTTCTACCAATGAGGACATCATGTATAGGGCTATGGGCAATAAGAAGGACCATCCTAGTCTAGTTAGGGGCATGGGGCAAGGTATTGTTCCTTCTAAATTATTTGGTAAAGTACGTTTACCTACAATTCAAGATGATGAGGAGGCCTATAATGAGTTGGTTGAGAAAATAAAAAATGGATATATTTAGTTAGTTGCATGACGGAGGTTTAAAGATATTTACTCCATCCCCTACACATAATTCTCACGGTTCCCTTATACCTCCATCAAATGCAAGCAGCAATTCTCCAACTCACGAAGATCATGAGGGACATCCGACAACCCTCGAAAAGGAAATTCCAGCCAAGGAGGTAGACAAAACTAAAAAAATTCATTGTCCTTCTTTGATAATTCTCTATCTCAATCTCTCTATTGTATATTTGATTTGAAGATGGGTCAATGCCTATTGGCCCTAGATTCCTGTCAAAACATCATGGTAGTTGGTTTATGCTATGTGCATCAATCAACAGTTTTGTGCAGAATTAGCATGCCACCACATACTAAATGGGTGTCCATTAACATGGCTTTGAAAGTTCATACCTGCCTACCATTCCCTTTAGAAATGAAAATTATTACAACCGTTGGGCAGGTAGTTTCTTATCACATCACTTGGTTAGAGGCATTAGTCATTCCCATAGAGTCTATGGTATGTATCCCATAGAGATCTCAATTTAATTGTTTAATAAATATATACAGTTAATCACCAACATCATGTGACATTGAGGTCAGCTACCTTTGTAGTATCACCTATTATTGCTGCACTAATGGAACTAGTACTTGTATATATCTTTATTTTTTCATCATAAATTAGGTCCTCTTCACTAATTAATATTATTTAGCTGAAAAGTTTTACATCTTTAACAGTAGCTGTCTAATGAGCGTGTGGAAGTCCCAGCTAACACGCCTTAATCCCTAAGGTTAATCTACAATCTCATCAATGATGATATGGAAATCAACCTAGTACAAATCAAGGAGGGAGTGCTTGTCGAGGATGTTGTTGAAGTGCCACTTATGGTAGAGGACCTATTACGAGTTTACCATGAGATCAACTCGAGCACCCTCACACTATCTCCTACATAGGATATATGCACATACTTGCTTTTGAAATATTTGACATTTTCATGTTATATTTTTAGCTTATTAGTAATAATTATTTCTTTTATGCAACTTCTTGAATGATAGGACTAGCTTTTTTAGGGTGAGTGTACACTACCAATTCCTTGACCTTGGCATCATTTGTGGAGTGGTGAAGCAATGGCCGATAGAGAGGTGTTTTTAGGATATTTTATTAGGCTTCTTTCACTACTCTCAGGGATAAGGCTTAATAATTCTCTACAATAATGATTAAGTTCTAATTTTCTCATTTTCTTGCTAACTTATTCTATATATAGGGATTGTCAACTTTAATTACAATTCATATGATTGTCTATGTAGGGCTCATTGGATGCCGCTCATTTGGATGTGCGTGGTGGGCATGCTTTCTTTTTTTATTCTTATGGATTGCACATTCATCCCACCCTCATAGAAATTATAAATAAGTAAGTCTTTTTTTTCTCATTTGTTATGTGTGGATAAATATTTTCTTATTCATCTATAATGCATTTGAAATTTAAAATTGTAGAGTATGGTATGAATGGGCTAATATGACCAAGACCGTACAACCACCAAAAATCACTTGGAAGAATGTCAAGGCATAAAAAATAGTTAATTACTCTACGTTATCACTAATTAAACCTATAATATTACAAATGACATTTATTAATTCTTTTTGTTGTCCTTGTTTCATAGTGCCCTAAATAACATTCTAATTTGGAGTGTAGGTAATATGTCATGACATGCATGAGGACCCTCATATTTGATAGTATTCCCGTTTCCCAATTAAGAAAGGCAAGACACTTTTTACTTTTCATAATCTTATATTTTTCTATAGTTTTTTATGGAGATAGATAAAAAAATGTGACCTTAATTAAATATGTTGTATTACAGGCTACTGTGCTTTCTAAGTGGGCAAATAAGAAGAGTTACTCTAGAGTAAATTTCAATGAAATACAAATGAAATGGGTTGAGTATTTTTGTCATTCACTTTTGTGTATTCTTTTAGTTTTATTATTTTCTTTAATATATATATATATATATTTATATTTAAGCAATAAATGAGTGGAAACTTAAAGTGTGGGAATAAATGAGTATGGATGAAGTGAATTTAGAGCTTATAGAGGAAGTGAATATGCGGAGGTCAGTTTTCAATATATTCATTGAATTATGTGACTTTTATGAGATGATTGAATGAGAGAGTTACTTAGAGTGTGAAAGTAAATGCAAATGTGTATGGATTTAGAAATGAAGTGAATGTTGATATTATAGAGAATGCATGTGTCATAGTTTCTTTTATAAAGTATTTTCAAGATAGATGTGAATGGATAATGATGAGTTTAGATGTTTTGTACCCATTATGAAAGTGAATGTATTAGGTGTTATATTGTAAGAAGTGTTAGGTCTATCATGAAGGATGTCGATGCATGTTGTAGTAAACGTTGGTTTTTCATGCTTATAAAGATTATTTGAAGTATCATGTATATCGAGATACATGTGGATGTTGTAGTGCATACTTTTTATTCAATGTATATAGGTGGTAGTGCTTGGATGTAAAAACTATGTATATACACTTTTGAAGTTGTTTAGTATAAGCAACTTAAAAATTCACAACTTTGAAGTCATTTAGGATAAGTGACTTCAAAAGTCCAATGCTTTTAAAGTCGCTTAGGATAAACAACTTCAAAAGCTTGCTACTTTTGAAGTCGTTTGTTTAAGAGACTTCAAAGGTAATTGATTTTTAAAGTTATTACCTAAACAACTTTAAAAGTTATTGATTTTCCAAGTTGGCTTGATAAAAGTCATTTATTAAGTGACTTCTATTATGAATTTTAATAGACTTTAAAATCCCCTTGTGAAGTAGTGAAGCCCTTAAATCCCTATGTTATCTCTAGTGGGCGAGTTAGGCCTCGTGAGGGTTTGCAGTGGATATACTCACAAAATTCCCCAATGTTGAATCCTAGTTTTATCTCAGAGAATCCTCATCTATTAATAATTTGCTACTTTTTCATAACTTAATAGAGAGGATTAGTACTTTTACAAATCATACACATGATAAAGACATTTGATTCTATTTATTGCTATTAGTGCATGTGTGTGTGCAGCCACATAAGTCCTTACTTCTAATTGGATATGCTCAAATTCCATTGAAAGTATGTTTTAACCTCAAATGATCTCAGGTATGCTCTTAGAAATTAAGTTTTTAGATAAGGGGTCAAACATATTTCTCTCAAGCTAATGGTCCACATAAAAATTTTAAGTACTAAAGAGACAAAGGAAAGTGATTATGAAGAGTGGATGTTACTACCAAGAATAGTAGGGGTCTTTTACTTCAATTTCTTCTTTTATTTCCTCTTTAAAGCTATCTTCCACCTAATATCAATAGGACTTTTTTATTGTTGGAAAATTATTCTTTGACTTTGTTGAAGTGAATTTGCTTTTTATTCTTGTCTTTAAAAGATTTTTCTCTTGGTTAGATTGATACTTCTTTCTTTTTCTTTTAACTTATTTTAAAGAAAGACTTCTAATTTTTCTCACTTCTTTGACTTTTTTGTCCTCTTTTGAGCTTATCTACTAACTCTACACATTTTGAAAATGGATAATGGTTATTTATTTTCCTAGCTTGTTTGAGTTAATGTAAATGGGATTAAGAAGGAAAGGCTTAATAGTAGTTGGCTCAAAGGGCCAACTAGTGGTATAATATATTGGCTAGGTTCTATGTCTCTAAACTAAACAAGGATGGCCTATATCATTCCCTTGATTTCCAAAAGCTTTCAAGATTCGATAAATTTTCTGGAAAGAAAGTTATTACTTCTATTTATTCTTGATACTTAACTAAAATGTGGATAATAAGATCACATTAAGTTGTGTACACTGAAGAAACTGTGGAATTACTTGTAACTCTCTGAAAAGAAAGATAGTCTCTAAACTCACTAGGTTATAGATCTCATTAATTTTCCTCAGGGTCGCTAAGTTGTACTTATCTATTTGTCTTGACTTTGTGCTGTGTGTAATTCTTTTTCAAGAATTAACATTCATAAAATGCTTCAACACATGAGTAACATGCAAAACTAGACATATACACTTCTTTTAAGAGGTGAAAATAATAGAATTACTAAATTTTGAACATCCAGTTCTCATCATACTAAGGGAAATTTTTTGCAAAATCTTTTTCTTTAAAAAATTCAAGAAAATTGAAGACAAACCAAGACCTCTATGTGTATCTACACCCCCAACATAAATGAAAAATTATCCTTAATGTTTGAAAACATAGGACTATATATGAAAAGGGAAAGATGTGGAAATTTGAGTTTTGAATAACAATTGGGTTGCCTTCCAAGTAGAATTAAGTTTTACATCTTTAGCTAAACGCAATGATGAGTGCATGTATAATGATCTGCAAGGGTTCCAATAGGAGTTGTATAGGCTGTACAATAATCCCACAAAGCATCATTAAGTCTCTTAAACTAGTCTTTCCTGCTTAGATTGACTGCCTTATTTAAAATGCATTTGATCTCCCTATTAAATACCTCTACTTGGCCACCAATCTAAGGATGATATATCATATGGTTGGTACCATACTTTTTCATTAAATTCTCAAACTGTTTATTATAAAATTTTTCCCCCATCACTTATTATGAGCCATGGAGTACCAAACCCTACAAAAATATTTCCTTTTAAAAGTTTTACCACAATCTTGTGGTCATTGGTTTTACACGGTACAACCTCCACCCACTTGGACACATAGTCCACTCCCACTAGGATTTATAAGTTCCCAAAAGAATTAGTAAAGGGTCCCATGAAATCTATGCCCCAAACATTGAATGGCTCTATAATAAGGATTTGATTTAAAGGTATCATGTGTTTCCTAACTAGACTACCTAATTTTTGACACATCACACATGCTGTGAAGTAAGCATGTGCATCATTAAATATGGTGGGCCAACAAAAACCACACAGCAAAATTTTTGGATTCTCGAGTTAAAATGGTCCCACACGATCATGATGGAAGGAGATTATTTAACTGTGCTCACTATCTGGTACGCATCTCCTAATCACCAAATTAGGATAGTACTTGAATAAGTATGAATCGTACCAAGTAAAGTATTTTACCTCAATCAAAGATCTCTTTTTATCTTGTTTGGTCCAATGATTAGGCATTTGTTCTGTAACAAGATATGACTATATCTCCAACCCAAGGCAATAGGAAAATATGCAATAATTGTTCATTCAGGAAGGATCCAGTTATAGGCACATGATCTCTAGTGTGCTCCTCCACCAATTTGAATAAGTGGTCTACTACGACATCCTTAGAACCATTCTTATCCTGAATTTTCAATTCAAACTCTTATAGCAAGAGTATCTAATGGATTATCCTAGGTTCCACATCCTTTTTACAAAGAAGAACTTTAAAGGTGTGTGATCTTAGTATACTATAACTTTGGACCCTAACAAGTAAGATTTAAACTTATCCAAAACAAAGACTACACCTAACAGCTCTTTTTTCTATAGTCGAATAGTTGAGTTGTGCATCATTTAGTATTTTAGTAGCATAATATATCATGTGGGAAATTTTATCAATGAGCTGCCACAAAATAGCTCTAGTGGCATAATCTTATGTATCACATATTATCTCAAAAGGTGCTCTACAGTTAGGTGGTCAGATAATGAGTGCAGAAGTCAACTCGGCCTTCACTGCTCAAATGCATTCTTACAACTATCATCGAAGTCATAAATGGCCTCCTTTGCAAGTAGATTATACTGAGGCTTGGTAATTTTGTTAAAAGCATTGATGAGTCTTCTATAAAAGCCTGCATGTCTTAAAAAAGAGCAAATTTCCTTCACAGTCCTTGGCGGAGGAAGGTTGGCTATTAAATCCACTTTTGCCTTATCGACTTCTATCTCATTAGGTGATATAATGTGGCTTAAAACTATACCACTTTATACCAAAAAATGACACTTTTCCCAATTAAATACTAAGTTTTTCTCCTGACACCTTGCAAGAACTAACTTTAAGAGGTGTAGGAACTCATTAAAAGATGATCCAAATACTAAGAAGTCATCTATGATTACCTCTAGAAACCTTTCTACCATATTAGAAAAGATGCTAAATATACACCATTGAAATGTAGCAGGAGAAATGCAAAAACCAAAAGACATACATCAATAAGCAAAGGTTCCAAAAGGACAAGTGAAGGTAGTCTTCTCCTAATCTTAGGGTGCTATAGGAATCTGGTTGTAATCAAAACATCCATATAGAAAGCAGTAATAACTAGGTCCATCCAACCTCTTTAGCATTTGGTTAATAAAAGGAGGAAAGTGTTCCTTTCTCATGATCATGATCAATTGCCGGTAATCAATGCAAACTCTCCCTTTGGTGATCATGCAAGAGGTTGCTAACTCATTCTCCTCATTTTTACTACCATGATCCCGAATTTCTTGAGTGCAACCTGAATAGGGCTGACTAGAGTGCTATCAAAGATAGGGTATATGTTGTCAACATCTAAAATCTTTAAGACTTCATCTCTAACCACGTTTTTACCATAGGGATTTAGTCATCTTTGGGTTTCCCTAAAAGGTTTTACATTTTCTTCTAGGTGTATCCATGCATGCATACAGCTGGACTAATCCCTTTTATGTTTACGATGGTCCACTATAGAGTAGTATTATGTTCCTTAAGAACATTAAGAAGTTTTCCTTCATGTTCCTTGTCTAGATCTAATACTATTGCCATAGGTAAGTCATCTGGTTCTAGTTAGGAATATTTTAGATTGTTTAGCAAGGGTTTAAGGGCCAAAGAAGGTGGTTGCTCTATAGAGGGTATGGGGACAAACTCTAAAGGAGGGAGTGGCTCTAGCTATGGGCTACACATGGAGGTACCATAATTGGAGTAGCCTTTAGAAGGCAATTTACCTCTTCAATAAACTTTTCTAAATCAAAATCTTTATTAAAATGCACGAGACAAGCCTATAGTGGGTCAGAGATGGAAGATGGTTGATGAATGTTTTGAATTAGACTCTTGACTAAATTCATTCCACAAGAAAATTCGAGGTCTAAATGTTGTTGATAGGAATTAAAGACATTAAGCTTGACTTTTATGTTGTTGAATAATAGTTTCATTACACCATTCCTATAGTTAATAATGGCATTGGACGTCACTAGGAATGGACGTCTAAGTATGACCAGAATCTAACTACTAAGATTAGATATAGTTTGGGTATCTAGTAAAATAAAATCAACTTGGTCATAAAACTGGTCCACCTATATCAACACATCTTCAGCCAAACCATGGGATATCTTAACAAATCTATCAACTAATTACAGGGTGGTAGTGGTTGGTTTTAACTTACCGAGTCTTAGCTACTCAAGGATAGAGTATGGCAACAAGCTAATGCTAGCCCCTAGGTTATGTAGTGCCCTATATATGACATGGTCTCCAATAATGTAGGAAATGGCAGGACACCCAAGGTCTATAAACTTTGGTGGGGCCTCATGCTATATCAAAGAACTCACTTGCTCTATGAGGAAAGCCTTTTTCTAGACAATAAGCTTTCTTTTTCTAGTTCAGAGCTCTTTCAAGAACTTGCAATAGGTGGGGACATCTTTAATTGCATTAGGCAATGGAATATTAATTTGGACATGTTCAAATACATCCATTAACTCATTGAAGTTTGTTCCCTTTCTAGCCTTGGTTAGTAACTGAGGAAATGGGGCTTTAAGCACATAGGGTGCCTTCACTATAGGTTTTACAAGGGTTTTCTATCTTTTCTCTTTCTCCTAGATTTTGGTTGCCTCCTTTTTCTCTCCATTTTCCTTAGCCTGCCCTACCTTGTTGCCAATTTGATGACCACTCCTAAGGGTGGTTATAGACTTGGCATCCTCATGAGGGTTAAGGTTTTGAGAACTTGACCCTATCTCAAATTGGCCCTTAAGGTTAAGGATGGGCTGACTAGGGAACTCACCCTTTCCTCTATCATGTAGTGCATCTAACATTTGGCTTACCTACATCTCTAACATGGGTATGGCTTGAAAGTTCACATGGACTAAATATCTATTATCTTTTTGCAATTGGTGTAAGGCCTTTTGAGTGTCTTCATTTTCCTTTAATGATCTTATAAGAAGGGTCTGAATGGTTTCCTTAAAAGATGGTCTCTTTTGTTGTTGAGGTTGCTTAAAACTAGGTGGGTGCTAGGGAACTATAGCTCTAGGAATGTTCTAGGTAGGGGGTTCACAAATCATCCCCATGGTAGTTATTCTTTGACCATCCAAGGTTGAAGGTCTCAGACTATGGGATGTTGCTAGGATTGCAATATGCATTCACTTGTTTAACTGGATAATTGCTAAGCACTTTATTTGATGGACAAGACATAGTCATATGGGCAAGGCTGGAATAGATAGAACAAACCTCTTGTGGATGTTTAATAGATGTCGTAGCCATTGAAGCTTGTCTGCTCTTCCTTCGCACTTGTCCATTCTCTTTAGTACGGAGATGAGTTTATGGGAAATATTAGTATGCATTTCTATCTCATAGATATCCCCTTTCTTGGTAGGCTGGTTTGTTCTCTCTCTTCTATTTAAATAATCTCATTGTTGTGAATTATTTGCCAATGTCTAAAAAAACTCCCAGGCCTCACTCTCATCTTTTAACATGAGGGCCTCACCACTTGCTGCATCTACCATTTGTCAATTTTGCAGCATCAATGCTTCATAAATGTATTAAACCTATTGTCATTTCTCAAATCCATGATGAGGGCATTTTTGTAGTAGTTCATTCCATCATTCCCAATGTTCGTAATATTGTTCATCATCCATTTGTTGGAAATTGATAATTTCAGGACAAAGGGCATTTGTTTTGTGAATGAGGAAGAATTTGTTCAAATTTTTTTTAGACAATTGGTCCCATGTAATAATGGAAGCTACTTCTAAGAAATATGCCATGATTTGGCTTTATCCTTGAGTAAGAATGGGAATAGCCTAAGCTTAATAGCATCTTCCAAAAAATTTTGAAACCAAAATGTGGCTCAAATATCAAGGAACACCTTGATATGTAGGTAAGGGTCTTCTCGATCTCAACCATAAAAGGTATGGAGTAATTGGATGACTCCTAGCTTTAACTCAAAGTGGTCTACATTTATAATAAGTAAAGCTATGCAAGATGAGGTGTTGAGTTATAGAGGCAGATAAAAATCTTTAATAGCTTTGCGATCAACTTTTATTGGTGGTTCGGCCATTGGGACAAGAACTTGGTTTCCTTCTCCTTGTCTAAGGTTGCACTGAATATCTGAGTCGAAAGGTGCTAACTCTAAATTTTGAGATCAACTCCCTTGGATAATCTATTCTAATATAAATGTCCTAATCTATATGTTGACTCTAACTCTACGTGATAGGCGTCAAATCATACCAATCACTAATCAACCAATATCATGATTATCTTTCTTAGTGTATAGGTGGTAGCTTCTTAGACCTAGATCAAGACAGCTTCTTTTTTCCAAATTTGACGACTACATACCAGTTAGGTTCTTCTAGAAAGTGGTTAATACAATCCTCCTGTCAGGAGGTGTTTAGACCCCAACCAAAGTTAACAGAAGGTGTGGAAAAATCACTTGGATTTTAAGACACACATTATAATCACAATGCTCAGAAGCCATTGGAGTGACAATAGATTGTGTCCTTCTAAAAGGGTCATATGAGCTCAATACCCTACATCTCTTTCTACTTGATTTTAGAATTAAAGTTCAAGGGTTAGGATCAAGACATACAAGGATGTTGATTGATTCCTTGGTGGCCCAAGGAGTTGTTGATTAAATCAAGTCCTTATCTTATAAGGTTCATGTGAGGCCCTTACTAGCATTATTTCCATTCCACCATAATGTTGTAAATATGCAATACAAGACAAAATCAAACTAATGCATCCTATATTCTATCCAACCAAAGTTAGATAGGTGCTTTCTAATGCAACAATTAAAGTGAATGAACCTAATCAATATGATTTATTCTACTATCCAAATGCAATTGTACACTAAAGATAAATTATCCTAGAAATTAAAATTAGGGTGAGGATTGCTCAGAGTGAGTGGTTAGATGATGATCAAGTGTGGGCTATCATATTCCACACTTTCTAATTTTATGACTTTCTTAAACTAAGGACTTTACTAAAGTGAAAACTTTTAAAAATGAAAATTAGCAACTTTCTTAAATTATCTTTCCTAAGCATGAAAGTAAGAAACTAATCTAAGGAAACATACATTAAAAAAATACTTTCCTAATCATGCTACATCTAGAGAATGCAAATAAACTCATGGAATTGAAAATTTAACAACTAACAACAATGCAACAACATGCTAACAACTAATTAAGAACAACAATCAACCACTAACTAAACTAGTTTTCCTAACATGAATGAATGCAATTAACTTTGGAATTCAATTACTCACAAATCACTCAAAACCATGCATACCACTTATGGACAGCATGGATGATTTCACCATGATTTGAGAATTGTGTTCCATGCTTAATTAAATAAGTAATGAATCTAATGAACTATGGATGGGCAACCAACCTTTCAAACCTTTCAAAAACGTGGTTCAACCTTTGAATTGGATGCATGATTCCATTAGGTTTTTGGGTTGGTTTCATTAAAACCAATAATCTTATAGTACACATCCAACAATAGAATCAACTATGTAAACAAATCAACCTATCTAGCATTCATCAATTAAAGGTATTTTATTAATCATCAAAGATTTGCATAAAATTGATTACATGAAGGATGAGTTCCACTTTTGATGAGAAAACATCACACTTTCTCCCAAGTTAAATGAAAACTAGATAATAAAGATGATTCCTCCTCCAACAAACTTGAGATTCAATGGAAAATGTTATGGAATAATAAGGCAACAACCAATGTAAACTAGAGAAAAAATGCTGGAATTCAAGTAACTTAAAAGAGAACTCAAAGGCAATGAAAGCAAAGGGAAAGATTAGATTCAAGGTGACTTCCCTTGGCTATCACTTCAAGGGAAAAACCATCCTTGAATCTAAGTATTTAGGCAAATAAAAATCAAGGAAAACAAAGCACAAACTAACATGAAAGTACTAAGATCAAACAAGGGAGTAAAATGAACTAAAATTTGAAAGATAAATCATCATGAACTAGGTGTGGAACACTTAAAGAAATGCCTCACACCTTAGGAAAAGAGTAGCAGCTACACATGAAGTTGAATTCCAAAGTAAAAGAGAGAATGAGAGGTTTGGAATAGGATGTCTCCTTCCCCAATGGAGGACGTGTCTTTTTCCTTAAAGAAAAGGTGTCCTCCTAGCTTAGGTCTATGCTGGATTTTATAGTTTTTTTCCTAATTTTCCTAGGGGGGCTCTCATAAAAAGTTGTGGTGGGGATGAAAACATGCAATTTTGGATGGCTAAGATGGTAGGTAAGCTAGGGTTTAAAAAGAGGAAAGTGGGTGAGAGGGTGGCTGCCCTTTGGAGGTGGAGTTGGTGGGAGGCACCACCTTTTTGGTAAGGGGCATCTCACCCTTCAAAAATACTTGAATACCCTACAAGTTAGGAAGTTAGGTGGTTGGTTGAGGTAGGAATGAGATAGGAAGAAGGAAAGAAGGTGAACAAAAAGTGGGAGGAACAACAATAATGCAACAACATGCTAACAACTTATTAAGAACAACAATAAACCACTAACTAAACTACTTTTCCTAACATGAGTGAGTGTGACTAACTTTGGAATTCAATCACCCACAAATCACTCAAAACCATTCATGCCACAAATGGACAGCATGCATGATTTCAACATGATTTGAGAATTTTTTTCCATGCTTGATTAAATAAGCAATGAAACTAATGAACTATGGATGGGCAACCAAGTTAAAACTATCATTCAAGATTCAACCTTTCAAAGCCATCCATTCAACCTTTGAATTGGACACATGATTCCAATAGGTTTTTGGGTTGGTTTTGATTAAAAACAATAATCTTATAGTACACATCCAACCATAGAATCAACCTTGCTAGCATTCATCAATTAAAGGAATTGAATTAATCATCAAAGATGTTGCATACAATGTATTACATGAAGGATGAGTTCCACTTTTGAGGAGGACGCACCACACTCTCTCCCAAGTTAAATCTAAATCTAAAACTAGATAATAAAGATGATTCCTCCTCCAACAAACTTTAGACTCAATGGAAAATCTTATGGAATAATAAGGCAACCACCAATGGAAACTATTGAAAAAATACTGGAATTCTAAGAACTTAAAAGAGAACTCAAAGGCAACAAAAGTGAAGGGAAAGGTTAGATTCAAGGTGACTTCCCTTAGCTATCACTTCAAGGGAAAAACCAGCCTTGAATCTAAGTCTTTTGGCAAAGAAAAATCAAGGAAAACAAAGCACAAACTAGCATGAAAGTACTAAGATCAAACAAGAGAGTAAGATGAAATAACCTTTGAAAGATAAATCATCATGAAATACATGTGGAACACTTAAATAAATTGGTCACACACCTTAGGAAAAGAATAGTAGCTACCCAAGAATTTGAATTGCAAAGAAAAAGAGAGATTGAGAGGTTAGGAAGAGGCCATCTCCTTCACCAATGGAGGAGAAAAAGTGTCCTCCTAACTTAGGTCTATGCTGGTTTTTATATTTTTTCTCCTATTTTTCCTAGGGTGCCCCAATAATAAGGTATGGTGGGGATGAAAACATGCAATTTTGGATGGCTAAGATGGTAACCTAGGCTTTCAAAAGAGGAAAGTAGGTGAGAGGGTGGCTGCCCTTTGGAGGTGGAGGTGGTGGGAGACGGCACCGTTTTAGTAAGGGGTGTCTCCCCCTTCAAAAATCATTGAATACCCTACAAGTTAGGAAGTTAGGTGTTTGGTTGAGGTAGGAATGAGATGGGGAGAAGGAAAGAAGGTGAGGACAAAGTGGGAGGAAAGATATGAGTAGGAAAAACTTAGGAAAGTGAGGTGAGATGGAAATTTTTATCGGCTAAGTGATTTCCTAAGAGGTGGGGATTGGTTGAGTAGTTGGGATGAGAGTTTAGGAAGATGGAGGAGTCTTGGAATGGTAGTACAGTTTATTGGAAATTCAAATTCGTGGTGCTACTTGGTGATGATGTGGAATGTGATAAAAAGGTGGGGAAAACATGGAAAAACATGAAAAATAGAAGGGTCTCTTACTATTGGTCCACATTCCAACTTATCCTAGTGAATTTTTTGATAAATTCCTTCAAAATATCCTTTAGAATCTCATGGATAATCCTCTTGATTTTCCTCTAGTCCTAGCCTTCCATTTAGCATAGCTTTATGGATTTGATAGCTAATTTTGATGGCTTCATTGGCTAGGCTACATGGCTGGCTTTGTAATAGCCCGGGTCCAACGGTCACAATATTGTCTGTGTGGATGCATGTCCCTGAAGGGGGAAAGGTGAACCCACAGGTGTTTGCCAAGATGCCTTGAGGGTGGGCTAAGATGGCTTGAGGGGGATGCCTCAAGATAGTCTGAGGTCAAGGCCCAAGATAAGTTGAGGGAACAAGGGTGGGGAGGTATTGAGAGTTAGTCTCACATCGCTCGGGGAGGGAGATCTAGGCTGGTTATAAGAGCTCGAAGAACTCTAACGGTCATAACGTGTTTTTCCTAAGAAACTGGGGAAGAACAAAACCGTGTGGGCTGTAGCCAAAGTGGACAATATTGTCATCATTGTAACAGCCCGGGTCCAATGGTCACAATATTGTTCGCTTTGGGTGCAGCCCACACAGTTTTGTTCTACCCCGATTTTTCAGGGAAAACACGTTATGACCGTTAGAGTTCTTTGAACTCTTATAACCAACCTAGATATCCCTCCCCAAGCGATGTGGGACTAACTCTCAGTACCTCCCCACCCTTGTTCCCTCAACCTATCTTGGGCCTTAACCTCAACCTATCTTGGGGCATCCCCCTCAAGCCATCTTGGCCCACCCTTAAGGCATCTTGGAAAACACCTGTGGGTTCACCTTTCCCCCTTTAGGGATATGCGTGCACGTGTGCGGCTAGCCCTCCCTATCACGAGGGAACTGGTTCTGATACCATTTGTAATAGCCCGGGTCCAATGGTTATAATATTGTCTGCTTTGGGCGCAGCCGACACGGTTTTGTTCTTCCCCAGTTTCCTAGGAAAAACGCATTATGACCATTATAGTTCTTCAAACTCTTATAACCAGCCCAGATCTCCCTTCCCAAGCGATGTGGGACTAACTCTTAGTACCTCCCCACCCTCGTTTTCTTAAACTATATTGGGCTACCTCAGACTATCTTGGGGCATCCCCCTTAAGCTATCTTGGCCCACCCTCAAGCCATCTTGGCCAACGCCTGTGGGTTCACCTTTCCCCCTTTAGGGACATGCATCCACGTGTGCAGCTAGCCCTCCCCATCATGAGGGAACTGGCTCTGATACCATTTGTAACAGCCCAGGTCCAACGGTCACAATATTGTCCACTTTAGGCGTAGCCTACACGGTTTTGTTCTTCCCCGGTTTCCCAGGGAAAACACGTTGTTGCCTTTAGAGTTCTCTGAACTCTTATAACCAGTCCAGATCTCCCTCCCCAGGTGATGTGGGACTAACTCTCAGTACCTCCCTACCCTCGTTCCTTCAAACTATCTTGGGCCTTAGCCCCAAACTATCTTGGGGCATCCCCCTCAAGCCATCTTGGCCCACCCTCAAGCCAAGATTAATAGCCTGGGTCCAACGGTAACAATATTGTCCGCTTTGGGCGCAGCTCGCACGGTTTTGTTCTTCCCCAGTTTCCCAGGGAAAACATGTTATGACTATTAGAGTTCTCTAAACTCTTATAACTAGCCCATATCTCCCTTCCCAAGCGACGTGGGACTAACTCTCAGTACCTCCCCACCCTCGTTCCCTCAGACTATATTGGGGCATCCCCCTCAAGCCATCTTGGCCAACGCCTGTGGGTTCATAGCCCAGGTCCAATGGTCACAATATTGTCCACTTTGGGTGTAGCCTGCACAGTTTTGTTCTTCCCCAGTTTCCTAGGAAAAACGCATTGTTGCCATTAGAGTTCTCCAAACTCTTATAACCAGCCCAAATCTCTCTCTCCAGGCAATGTGGGACTAACTCTCAGTACCTCCCCACCCCTCGTTCCCTCAGACTATCTTGGGGCATCCCCCTCAATACATCTTGGCCCACCCTCAAGCCATCTTGGTAAACACTTATGGGTTCACCTTTCCCCCTTTAAGGACACACGTCCACACGTGCGGCTAGCCCTCCCCATCACGAGTGAACTGGCTCTGATACCATTTGTAACAACCTGCGCTCAAAGCGGACAATATTGTGACCATTGGACCCCGGCTATTATAGGCTTAGATGCCTCTCTTAGCTTAGCTTGAGTGGTTTGAATGGTTTGGCTTGAATTCATTAGCTTGTCACCTTATTTCATGGCTTATATGGCTAAGGTGGCTTAAGTGGCGTACATGTAAAGGTGGTGAAAATGCATGGCTCACTTCATAAGCCCACTTTGGCCACCTTTAGCTCCTTTGATCATATTCATTGTAGGTCCTAAAAATGTTCTTCATCCTTGATATTATGTTTTGACTTGATCTTTTCATCTTGATCTTCAATGTTCATCTTGATCAATCTCGGCTATCAGATCACCACCTCGCTTCCTACAAAAAGTTAAAAATAATTAAATCATATAAAAGTATTATTAATCACATACTTAACTTAAATTACCTTCTAGACCTACAAAATATCAAATTTTTAGAGTCGTTAGGTCACAAATGCATGTGTTACAAATTTTGGTCAAAAACACTATTTTACCCCTATAAATTGTAACATATGGGTAAGTAATTGGATGGATTTTATGTAAAATTAAACACTTATCATGGAATAAGCCCTTAAACCCCTCAAGTTACCCTCAGTGAATGAGTTAAGCATCATGAGGGTTTGTAGTGAATATATCCACATAATTCAATAAGGCCAAGTCCTTTATTTTATCTGAGAGAATTTTCATCCATTAATACTCTACGTTGCTTTAATAACTTAATAAAGATGAATGGAAAATTTTGAAAATTATCTACATACCACTGCCATTTTATTCCAGTTTGTTCTTGAATGTAATGTGTGCGCAACTACATAAGTTAGGACTTCAAAATTGATATGCTTTGCTCCTTTGAAAAGATGTCTTGACTTGAATTTCTCATTAGTATACACTCAAGAATAAACATGTCAAAGAAATGGGGTCAAACAAAATTCTCTCACTATTTGACCGAACTAAAGATGCTAATGATTCACATAAGCTTTTCAACATAGATGAGATAAAGAAATTATGATCTCTAAGAATGGATGCCATTACCAATGCAAGGGTAGTTCACCTTAATTCCTTCCTATTTATATCCTCTTTAACATTATTGCATACCTAAGATCAATAGGTCTTGAGATAGGATGAAATGTAGGCTTATGATAGGTTTCTAAAAAAAGTGTATAAGGATTCAAAATTTCAAATCTAAGTAGAGATTTTCTATAAATGTTGGATAACTTTTCTTTTTGGTTATACTTGAAGTAAATATTTTTTCTATTTTTCCTTTCTCTTTCCATCATAACTTTTTCTTTTCTTTTCCTTTTTTGATACTTTTTTTAACTTTTTCTTGGATTTATGAGAAGGAATACTTTTCTTTGTACTTTGATATTTTTCACTTCTTTGACTTTTCTCCTTTTTCCACTTTATCTTCCATCTCTAATCATTTTTGAAAGGTTGGTAATGGAAATTCTTTTGTTTTATTGAGGTTTCTTTGGGTTAGGGTTAATTGGGGTTTTAAAAAGAAAAGACTTACTAAGAGGCTCAAAGGATCTAACTAGTGGTACACTATCTGGGTAGGCTTGCCCCTTTGAGACATAATTTGGAAGGAAAACTATGTAAAACTTACACATTATTATAGAGAATCATTAAGGCTTGCCCATCTGAGACATTAAAGAACCTTGTTAAAATTTCCTCGACTCACCTTTCCATGGGTCATTGCTTTGTTAGTCAACCAATCATAGAGGGGTCAAGGAATTTGTAAATATCCTTGACATCTAATCTCTACATTATATCATAAATGTATTTACAAAAAATAAATGAGTATTATTACTTATTGTTACTGATTAACACATAATGTTAGGGGTTCTTATTGAAAGAAATATTTGAATGCCCGATATGCAAGATAATATGCACATGTTTGAGTTCATCCCAAATACAAACTCTTACAAAGTCCTCTAAAGACCCCACGCTCTACCCATCCTAGGTTGATTACTTTATCTTGTTTAATAATGTTGTAGAGGGTCCTCATAAAAAGAGGCGTGTCAAAAGGAACTTGTAACCAATCACTAGACTGTTGCTGTAATGTAGTAGAGATTAATAATCAATATAAATTTTTTTTATTGAATACGTATTCACTTTTATCACGAAGATAAACATAAATACTAGTATTAGAAAATTCGTTAGGACAATAGATAAACATAAATACTAATATACTTATTCAATTTTATCATGAAGATAATCATAAATACTAGTATCAAAACAATTGTTAGGACAACAGATAAACATAAATACTAGTATCAAAACAATTGTTAGGATAATAGATGTAGTCAACCTCAATGGGTGATGCTACTTCTTTGATTAACATTAAATGAAGATAATAAATAATTAAAGGTTTCTAAAAAATGTTATTGAAGATAGTTGTATGATAACATATATAACTTGGATTTTTTTAGGAAAATGACATATCGTTGCAACCGAGTGAAATGGTAGGCTGGCATCCTCTTGATGGACCATAGTAATACACACATGCTTAGTGTATGCTAACATCAACAATCTATGAAAATTGGGTTTTGGAGCCTCATACCATGTACCAAGAGCATCACTATTTTCAATGTCATTTAGGTCGAACTTGCATTCACACATTTATAAATAAAAATATTGAATACATTAGAATTTATGAGGTAGGATAATTAATTAGACAATAAAAAAGTAAACATGTGAATATATATATCCCCTTGGCTGGATTTTCCTAGCCAAAGGGCTCATGGAGATCTTTTTTATCATGTTGAGTAGGAGAGTTGCAGCTAGTGTGTGACTAGGGTTTTGGGGTAGTAGGAGCTAGCTCTTGATTAAGACCTTTACATATTATGGAACTCCTCCATTAAAACTTGCTTTAACTTCTCGTATATCTCCTTTTAAGATTCTTTTTCACTTCTACTTTTATCTTTTGTACATCCCCTTCTCATCAAATTCAAGTCAGTGTTGATTCTTTTGACCAAGGTATGTGAAAGGAGAAACACCATTCCCTTAGCCCTTTACTAGCCATAGTGTTCCTCCTTGTTTCCCAAAGCCTTATATAGTACATCATCCTTTGTAGTAGTGCTGTTTAGGATTTTTGTAGATGCAAATGCTTAGGTCAACCCTTCTTGAACAATTTTTTAAAGCATGGTCAAATCTAAAAATTATTGTATAGTTATTCTTCAAATACTCTAAAATTATAATAAGGTTAGATATAACCACTTACTATTTGAGATGTAGCTTGTGTAACAACTTCATTTTTGTAGGCTTAGGAGTTATGCTTCTTTAAATGCATCATTTTTCATAGGAGGACATAGTTAATGGGAATCCTAGTCCTAGCATCTTTTGGTGTCAAGACAGCCATTAAAGTTATGTACTAAAATATAACTAAGGTCTAACTAGAAAGAAATGAACTCGCATAAGTACTTAATTCTTGTTCTTCCAACCTACTATAGCCCAACCTAGAGAGGTGGTGTTGCATATGATTTATTCCAAGCACCTTTATACCTTAAGAACCTTTTGCTTAGATATTTAATGCAATTAAAGGTAATTAAGCACAATCCAATGTTATATTTTATTCAATCAAACACATATTTATCACATACTTTAAATTCAAGAGACAAGTGGCACTATACCAATTCATTCCATACATCCTAGTCAATGATGTTAGAATATATATTAGAGACTCTGTATAGCCTTGATGATTCATCTCTAAATGTGTGTGTGTGTGTGTGTGTGTGTGTGTGTGTGTGTGTGTGTGTGTGTGTGTGTGTGTGTGTAGGTACTAGCAAGCTAGTCCTTCCATTTTCACTAGCTTTCACCAGCTCCTTAAAACGAATGCTTCTTCTTGTTATTAAAGAAATTAAAGGAAGACTAAAAAGTAGAAACAAACATGCTACTCCATTTGAAAATAGCAATATAAGGTATTGTAATTTCATATGATGGTGTATATAAAGTATTTACATACTTTCACCATTTCCAATATTGAATCTTTGATTGTTGGCAATATATGTATCCAATCATCAAGAGTAATAAGCACCATGTTTCTTACTGTGTAACAAATAATACTTATAATAGTAGGTTGCATGGTCACCTATCTCTTGTCCCCTACTATTATACTTAATAGAATATTTTATTCCCTTTGACTTTCTTAATAATATTTTCCATTGTTGTTCACTCTCTAACTTTTCTCTTATGAGGGATACTTGGGTTACGACATTCTTGATGATCCATTGTTATACGTGCATTAAGTATATGAAGATTATAGTAATTGCTAAGGAATTAGTCACAGTAGACAACCCAATATAAGAAAAGATGTAATTGTCCACTATACTACATAGTCTTCCATCATCTTTGGATTCTGTAGGATTTGCAATTCTCCTCTCTACTTTAGAATATAATATGAGAAATTTACCTCTAATGGTTGAGTGCAAAATATGAAAGAAGATAGAAGAAGAAACAACAATCCTGAGCATTAAAAATTTCCAAAAGGTAAAGGAAAAGAATATTTCAAAGCTAAAAGTAAAAAATTCAAAAATAAATTTGAGGAAAAGCAAAGGATACAACCAAATTAGAGGACAAACGAAATAGTTTGGGTAAATTCTAAGTTCCTCTTAGTAGATGGAGATAGCTATACATGATGGATTGACTCTAGTTCCACCAGACATGTAATAAGATCAAATGAAGACTTCATAGAGATGAAGGAAGTGAAAGCCCATAAACATCCAATTTATACGAGAGACAATAGTTATTACAATGTTGCAGGGGTTGGGGCACTTTGAATTGAAATGCCTAGAGAATATAATCATTGCTCTCTTATGTCTTACATGATCCATCAATATGGGAAAATCTCCTTTCAATGTCATAACTATACGAACATGGTTTTGGAGTTATATTCCAAACTGGAAAAGTTTGCATACACAAACATGAGTGGATTATCTTTTGGTGGAAGAAAGAAGATGGACTATATAAATTGAGTGTAAGAAAGATCAATAAAGGAAGTTTTTCTTCTACATATCTTAATGAGTCCTTTAACTTAGTTGATCCTTGCATATGGCATATGAGGTTAGTTCACATGAATGAGAAAAAATGAAAAGAATGTCTAAAAATGGCTTTCTACCTCAAATGCAAGTTGAGTTCTTCACTCTTGTCTAAGTAAAAAACTGATAAGAAACCAATTAATAAGGAAACAACAAACAAAAAAATTAGAAAACCATCGATTGATTTATCGGTCATAAATCTTATAAAAGAATTGAAAAATCACCAAGCTATTTTTCAACTATAGATCAATGTATATAACAAGAAAAAGATGGTTGAAAATTGAATTCTTTCTTTGGGATATATATCATTAAAAGAAAAATAGTTAATAATCATTGATCTATTCTTTCGATCACTGGTCGATGAACAAATAGATTTATGACCAACTACCTGTCATTGTGTATAAACTAAAGATTGCATCAATTGTGAGAACTAGCAAGAGAGATTGTTTTGTTCTCGGTTGTTAGAGGAACAACTTTGGAGTGCGAGATGGGCGAGAGAAAGAGAGAAGAAGAAGAAGAAGAATAGGGGTGATGGGTGCAGGTTTGTTTGACTGGTTCTTCTGACCACCAATCTATGAACATATAAAGAGTTAAGATTGAAAACTTATGAATCTCCTTTTTCAATTGTTAGTCCTTGTGTATAAATTGAAGGAAGCATCAATCACGTGCATAAGCAACAAAGAGAGTGTCATGTTCTATCACAGAGAGAGAGAGAGAGAGAGAAGAAGAAGAAGAAGAAGAAGAAGAAGAAGAAGAGTGTGGGCTATAGGTTTGTTCGGCATCTTAAGCACATTTACTTTTTAAGGCAGGTATTTTCCTAACCATCTTATTTATTACTTCTTTTTTAAGATGATTTTTTCTAATAATCTTAGTTTTTTCTCTCTCTTTTTCTCAAGACAGGTTTTTAGTCATCTTAGTTTTGCTTTTATAAAGACAATTTTTCTAGACATCTTATTTTTTCCTTTTTTAAGATGGTTTTTCCAATTGTCTTATTTTTGCCTTTATTTTAAGATGTTTTTCTAACCATCTAATTTTTGCCTTCTTTTAGACCATTTTTTAAACTATCTTATTGCATTTTTTTAAGTTGTTTTTTTTTCTTCTAAATATCTTATTTTTGCTCTTTTTTTAATATGGTTTTTCATAACTTTCTTATTAAGTTCTTCCAAAACAAAAATGAAAATGTTTAACTCCCTCCAATGACTTATAAGACAAATTCTAAGAAAATACCTTATTAAATTATATTATATAAGACAAGTTTTCTATAATCATCTTAAATTTATTTTAATAAGATGGTTGCTTAAATACCTTCTTCTTTTTACTATCTTAGAAAACACCAATTTTAATAGTGCTCTTATTTCTATACAAAAGGTTGGAAATTAGGCATTACAAATAGAATGAAGCTTTCCATTGTTTTCTAATCTAATCTCTTTGTTACTCTATTCTTTAGTTTTGCTATTTCTGAGGGGCAATTTTCATGTTCAAGTTCACACTTGCTAGGTTAAAAGTACAGATCATCTGGTTTATGGGTCATTGCATGCTAGGAGGCGCTCCCCAAGCATCTTGACTTCACCAATTGGGAAGGTGATTTAGCCTTAAGAACAGTGATCTTTATCATGCCTCAACGGATAAGTTCAATTCTAACTTATCACCTTTGCTCTTAATTGTTTTTTCCTTTACTTTTTAGTTTTATAAATTTTCCAGAACCGAAACATAACAACCCATGCAACTTAAATGTACCTTTGGTGCTCGGATGATCATCAATAGTTCATCTTATGCACCACTTCTTAAATAGGTGATGATGCAAGAATCTTCGACATTGGATGATCTTAACCACCTTCTCTCTAGGCTTTCTAAGCTGTTGATTTTGGGTTACGACAATTCTATGACAAAAGTTATTAGAGCCGGATCATCTGCATATACCCAAATCTAAATAACATTGACGGCTGGCGCTTATAAAAGAAAAAAGAGAAAACAGCAGTGTAATCCATCAATAAGTTATCACAAACCAAAGGTTTTGGAACAATCCTATGAGGAGGAATTTTTGTATACAAATCATCCACAGCTCACCTAGCAGAAATGGTTTACATGAAGAGCTAGCCCCAAATATGGTTCGTATTTTTTAAGCGAAAGTAAGCATATTCATATTTTTTTTAAGCGAAATTTATGCATATCTATCTGATAGCGGCCTATAAGATATGGTGAAACTCACCAAAATAGTTTTTAAGTTAACAGTGAAACTCACCAAAATAGTTTGAACTTAACAGTGAATTAAGTGTATCGCACCACAACTGAACCAAGCTATCGAGCTGTGCCACCCACGAAAGCATGGCTACATGCACCGATGGATAATACCAGACATTTTGTATCTTTGTCTAATCCAAGATCCATAAAGGTTCTCACAGACTAGAAAATTTGTAAGATGGATTCCACACGGGCTAGGAGTTGGGTAGATGGGCGACTCGATCAGATCGCGTGATTCATCGATATGGTTCGTGACATGCTCCCTCCACTCCACATGCTGTCACCCATGTCCACATCCAATATCCTAATTTCTAATTCATGTAGTGTTGCTTTCTTTTATTATGCACCATGTATTTATAAAGCTGCATTGCATGGTCCTCTTCATCCTGTGAGTCCCACCTTTGTGTTTGTTCCCATGCCCTCTGCACATTTCGTGGGGAGGTGAGCGTAGACTTCTCATAATGAAGCCGCGAACCAAAGAAAGAGAACCCAATAAGATCTTTACCAAGCTTGCCTAGATTATAGACTAGCGACCGCTTACGTAGATACTTCTCTAGTCATGTATTCTTTCTTGAGTAGACTACGGAAATTGTAGCGGCCCGAGGCTCTATGACTAGGTTTACAAGGGTCTCCTGGGTGGACCCTTCTGGGGAGTCGGATGTCTCCTCAATCTGTGGTTCATGATGCCCTCGAGCCCGAGATAAACATTGGGTGGATGTGGTCACGTCCTTCCGCGTAAAGACTTGAAAAGGTATGTAAATGTGTGGCGTAGGTGAACCGTTTCCGAAGGATGACTAGGCCGGATGGGTCATTGGAGGTGCATTATGCCTCTTTGACCTCTAGGGTTTGCATTGTGGTCATGCATTCTTTCTTATAGTGTACTCCCTCTTCTGGGTACACCAAAATAGATGGTTGACATGGACTAAATAAATTCTTGTCTATAGACAGAAGTTCTATTCCCGCCATTTGAAGTACAATGACCTTAAGCTGTGCTTGTATAATCGCGAGGGATGGTAGCATAAATTGGGACTGTATATGGCTACTAGCTGCAGTGCGTGCACACTTTTGTATGATGAGCCCCACTAATTGTTGATTAGACATGTTGATCTAAATTCTCCGCCATTAGATTACTATTGCTCCACAAAATCAAGAATGGGATGAGTTGGAATCAGAAAAATATACATTGGATCACGACAATGAGAGATATTGTATAAAGAATGGTCCGTATTCAACATGCAAGAGGCACAGTTTTTGAATGTTACAGAGATTTTCCATACAAGGTATCCAAATACCGAGAAACTGGATGAACAGGTCTTATCAACTGTTACTAGAGCCAATCACGGAAAAGTGGGCATAGCTATCGGGTCGCGCACTATGCTATCATTTCTTTATAATCATAATCATGTTACCAAAGTGGATGCTTGATTTGTAGACAGCAGGATATTAGAGATTCCTATGTCCTGCTTCATCCATTGGTCATTTGTGGTATCCTGTTGAAACCACATTCGACCCACTCAAGCAATTGGCGCTATTGGGAAAATAAAAGAAAGAAGAATTAATTAAACAAAAATCCAAGTGTCTGAGATCCGAAGTTTTTCAAGCAGATGAAATCGAGATCATTAATGGGTGGGACCCACTATATAAAATTTGAGTTGCTTGTTTTGAAACGTAGATCCTTGTCTTATAGTGTAATAAGTTCTAGGGATCTTGATCAACCCAGTTTTATTATTTAATTAGTATAATGTTGAAGCTCAAAGGTCCAGGCTAAGTAAAAGGGCAGCCGGGTGTGTTCTACGTATACAAGGTCAGGGAAAGAGATGAATCACAAGGGTCTATAATATAGTGTTACCTTGCATTTTTATAAGAGGCTATTTCCACTCTTCATACCCATAACCTCAAGGTCACACAATGACAACTTTACTATTGAACAAGACTCCCCTTCTCCAAGAGGCCACAAGTGAACAGCTAAATTCAATCAAATGTCGGATCAAATATACTATCAGCATCTTATGTTTCATAACAGCAGATAGGATATCTTTCCCCAAATGTTAACGTGGCTTTTCTAAATGCGCATATTCTGCTCCCTAATCAAACAATCTAAGAAAGTGACCCCCTTTTAGAATTCAACTTTTAACCATTGATGGATTCACCGAGATGATGATATTGAGAAGCGTGCCATGTTCTATTTCTCTTTTCTCCATGCTGCGGCCCATTTATGATCTATCTAGATGCTTGCATTCCTGTCTGTCATCCAGAAGCATCTTTATTGAAAAGGCTGAGCTCTTTTCCTTTTTCTTTCCTTTGCAGTCTAGATCATCAGCAAGATATTCATTGTAGCTGGAGTAGAGTCCACTATTTTGAGGGAAAAAAAAGGGTGTTGTTTCGATGACATGGCACCCCAGTAATAGGATATAATGATGTCAAGACTTGAAGATGTATCCGATTATATTGATTATTTCTCATTATCTAGTTTAGGTTGCCCATTCAAGGCTTTAAGCTGCCATGAAGTGCAGGGTAATTGGGAGCCACATTGATGGTATAAAGAAATACCACTACTTTCAATGTTACTGTACTTATTGCATCACAGCTTAATGCAGTGATGCACGGAGAAGTCTCTCAATCGGTGCCAGGATTCGAGGCTGTGTATGATGTGTGTGACTTATTTTGAAGAAAAAAAAACGAAAAAAAGAAAGAGGTTATTGTACTTATTATGTGAGCAGAATCGGAGTCATCACCTCCTGTTTTAATTTCCACCCTGTCTCAAGTCATTCCGGAAGGAGACGTTGTTGGGTGTGAAGTTAAGTTGCATATTGAATGTATCTGAAGATAGAAAGTTCAGAGAAATTACAAAATAAAGAAGAACACACAGAGAATTGAGAGAAAGAGGCGACAATAATTTATGTACTTTCTTGGATGGATAACAACCGTGAATCGCTACATATTTTAGAGGTGAAGTGTAGATGATTCCATAACAGGTGGACCCAAGATTGCAAGTATAGCAAGATTGTTGCTCAATTAATATCAATTAGGATATGAGAAATCTATCCGTTGGAGATTTCATCAAAAGATGGAAAGTGAAGAATATGATTGTATCCTAGTAGGGGACATGATCTTACGCTTGACATCCCCCTTCAAGCTCAAGTTCGGAGACAGCTTGAGATTGTTATAGAACCACTGATGCCTCCGTCCTGATGGTCCTTTGGTGATTCCAACCGCAACTTGATCATTAGTAGTGACAAAATGAAATAGTAGCTTTCAAGCAGCTCGTTCGCGCATGAAATGATAATCAACTTCAATATGCTTTAGGTGCGTGTGAAAGATAGGATTGGCTAGTAGAAGGCACTTAGACTCTAGCAGTACAGCGTTGGAGGTCATTGGTATGACAGTTGGAGAAGGAATTGAACCCAGCACAAGTTGGCGGCAGTGGAAGCAAGTGAGCTATATGCAGATCCTGATCTTGACCTAGCGACCATTGTTGTCCTTAGACCACCTCACGATTGAATTATTGCCAAGGAAAACGCAATTGCGGTGGTGGAACGACGATTATTGAGTGAGCTCCCAGTCAGCGTTACTGTAGGCGCGAAGAGTAAGGTCATTAGTGGCATAGAATTGAATTCCAAAATTTAGAGTGCATTTAATATAGCACAGAATCCTTTTGGCTACAGCAAGGAGAACAGTAGTCGGTTTGTGCATGAACTGGCACACCTAGTTCACGAAGTAGCTAATTTCGGGTCTAGTTAAGAGTTATGTACTGAAGGGCGCCAACAAGTTTGCATGACAAGTGATGTGGGATAGCAGTTCTCCATCAAGTGCACATAATTTGGTCCCTAAGGGTGTGGCTGTATTTGACTGGTTTACAATAAATCATATCAAATATTTGCAATAAACCATGAGCATATTTGTATTGGGAGAGTTGAGTGGTTAATTGGGGTCCAGTAACCTTAATTCCTTAGAAGAAATGAATGAGGTTAACTAGATTGCAAATATCAAATTTTTGAGAAAAAAAATGAGATGAGGTTGGTTATGCTAGTAGTAGGATATCGATGCCGGTGAGCACAATGTCGTCCACGTAGAAAAGAAAAATAATACAACCTTTTTGGGAGTGTTTAAAGAAGAGGCGGTGTCACATTTATTGCTTTGAGAACAGTGTTGTTGGATGGCCTTAATAAATAGTACCAGGCTTGTGGGGTTTGTTTAAGGCTGCATATAACTTTTTGTAAATGATACAAATGATTGGCTTTTTTTGGTCAACTAACCCAGGAGGATGTGAATATAAACCTCTTCTTCTAGTGGGCCATGCATGAATGCATTTCTTGCATTAATTGTCCAAGAGACCACCTACTGTTACAAGCAAGAGATAATGCAATACAAATACGGATTTCGACTATGAGACTGAAAGTATCATTGAAGTCATTGCCATATTGTTGATGATAGCCTTTGGCAACTACATGACCATTTCTTCTTTTAGGAGTGCCTCTGGCTTGTCTTTATGAGGCTCAAATAGTTGACCTGCATGATTGGGCATTGAAATTTAAATTTAAAGATTGATTCTTAGGAAGGTCTATTTCTCCTGTTGAGGAACATTTTGTTGTGGCAGATTTGACTGTTAGGATCGATAGATCTAGTAGGAAAAGCATGCACACACAAAGGCACAAGGAATTATGTAGTTTGACCAAACTCAGCCTATATCTACCAGAGATCAGGTTTCATTGTCTAATTAGATACAATGGAAGAGGAGGATGCTCAAAGCTTCCTCCAACTCTCCTTTGTTTCTCTAAATACAAACTCTCACTCACTCACAAATTTTAACATTACACACACACACACACACACACACACACACACACACACACACACACACACACACACATATGATTGTTACTCTCATGGGTATGAACCATATGCAGGTCAACCCCAATAATCTCCCCCTCCATTCCCAAGGGAGGAGGATGTACTAAATCCTTTCAATTTCATTCAACTTCCCAAATTACAAATATATCTTTAGTCCAGCTTCTCCTCTAATAGTCATCTACGCTTTCTAGTAGTCACCAATTGTCTGTGTGTATCTGTGTCTTCCTTTGAAGGAGCTGCTGCTTCCTCTGCTCAACACTCTCTATTGAGTTCAAGTACTAATCAATCATTGAATGTACCATAAGAATCTAGAAGATTGCCACCTAGAAGCTTGCCAATAACTCTCACACCTGACCTCATTGCCCGCCCTTATTAGCTGCTCACAAATATCACTCGGAATGGTCACATCCATTTGGAATGGTCATCAGGTCTGCTTAGAATGGTCATCGAGTCCACTTGAAATTGCATGCACCTTTCGTAGAGTCATTTTACCTTTAGTCATTGCAACTTCCCACCACTATTCACCAAGTCATCCTACTATTGTTCCTGAGTTATTTCGCTATTGTTCCTAAGTCAACCCCCACTAGTGGTCATATAGTCCACTCGCAATAGTCACTATGTCCACTTTCTGCACTTATTTATCAAGTAAACTTACTAGCTATCATTGAGTCCACTCCTAGTTGTCACTAAGTCATCCACTTCTAGTTATTACCCAAGTCATCTCCTAGTTGTCACTGAGTTTACACCCAATTTTCACCAAGTCTACTCACCAACATGATTTTCCTAAATAGGTGTGTCTATAACATTTGCTATTTTTAAATTCTAGAATGATTAATTTTATGAATTTTAGAAAATTGAGAATTTGAGAAATTTAGAGATGGAATCTCAAGTTAAAACCTTAATATTTGAGAGGTGCTTGGAAAATAGAGTCCAATGCCATTAAAAATGCTAAAATTAGATATCAGAGTAAAAATAGTGAATTATTTTAATTTTTGTATTTAAATAAAATTAATTAGAAGGGCAGAATCATCATTTCACAAGTGGGACCCACAAAAATCATCACAGCCGTCCAAGTTAGAAGGGTGATGATTACCAGCATTAAATGCTGGTCATAAAAACTATATATATGTATTAAAATAAAATAATAAGAATAATAAAAAATAAAAATAATATAGATGCATTTAAGAGGGGGAGTGTCTTAAATGCACTTCCCTCCCCCTTCTCTCATTCGTCGTGACCAACCACTGGAAAACTGCATCCCCGACAACAATCCTCGACGAGGACGCCATTGACCCATGTGTGCATTGGAGACAGAAGGCCAACGTGGCTGAGGTAGGCCATCCTCCCGTGCCTTTCCATTCTATTATTTCATTGTTTAGCGCTAGAAAATGGCTCGGACTGTCGTTTTCCAGTGAGTAATACAAGTTACTATTGTTTTCAAAATAACGCGATGAAGTGGTGTTAGATGACAATCTGAACCGTTCATCTTAAATGTGATGATGCAAGAAATAGACTCATAAAATTTCATGGTGATCGTCCCAACTAAGCAGACCTAGATTTAAGATAAAAATCTAGTTTGGAGCACCTTTTGGATAGTTAATCAACTAAATACTATTAGATGACTTAGATCAAGCCGATCAATGTGTGATCTGGTCTTAGACCTTGGTTATATACATCAAACATGAGATGATCTAAGAGATTAGAAGTACAAATCTCATTAAATTGCCAAGAAAAATTATCTTGACGGTTGATCTGAATAGGCGTCTTAGTAGGTGAGGATCAGAGAGTGATTTGACCATCAGATTGACACGTGGTCATAAATATACATGTGACTCACTAAACAAAATAGAAATTTTAGGGGCTCATGATGAAAATGAGAGGTTTAACAATCAATAATGAACTATGATGTGATAAGTACATCAGGGTGTACGACTTGACATCGCTTACGCATCTGATTGAAGTACAGGGTTATCGAGGTAGGTGATTACATTCTTAATTTACATGATTTCTTAAATCATGACATAGTATTTGAAACTTTGAGGCATAGGTTTTATGCCTCACCATGTTGCATGTGATAATTTTTAGCATGTATTGCCGATATGCTTGTCACTTCCCTTGTGCATGTTTTATGCATTGTTTTTGGTATATTTCAGTTACATTGACTTGACTACTGAGATTTTTGACACATGGGAGTCTCTATGCCTTGACGATTGAGACTAATAAGCTTGTGACGAGATGCATTCCCCTCCCCCCATGAGTGCCTGAGTGCCCCTTGTGGGTGAAAGGGTGAAAGCGGGTGTGAAATGCATCATTCCATGAGTGCCTAAGTGCCCGTGTGGGTGAAAGGGTGAAAGTAGAGCCGGAATGCACCTTTTTGTGAGTGCCTGAGTACCCCGTTATAGGTGAAAGGGTGAAAGCGGATGGTAGTGAGAGTTGACCCCACGTTGCCGTGAGTGTACTTGAGACACTTATAGGGCTTGACTATGTATGATGTTTCGATGCTTTGATATGCATTCATGTTATTCTCTGGATATAGATTCGCATGGTTATGTATTTTCTTGGATCTTGCTTGTCCTGACACCATGATTAATGATGCTTTATTTATATCATAGATTTTGTATATCTTTCATCTGGTAAATATGAGGCTTTGTGTGTATATACTTGCCTTACGAGATTTACCATGATCTTCATGCCTTGTGCCATGTGATTTCCTATCATTGTTATATTGAATGTAATGCACCTACACAAGCATAGCTTGATGAGGCATTCCTTTATTTTGCAATGCCTTAGAGTTGAAGCGCGACAGTCAGAGAGGGAAGCTGGTGGACTAGCGTGGATCTGGACGAGGACGTGAAGACCATATGCTTTTCGTGTTTAGAAACATAGTAGTGTATGTCTTTGACCTTTATTAGACTTTTGGGACTCTACCTAGATGTTTGTATGTTTGATTAGATTAGACCCATACTACTATATAGTGTACATATACTTACATGTGGATAGTATGGTGATTTTGGATGGACCCTAGAGCTTTGGGATTTTTATTATCATCGTATCTTTACAACTTATATAATTTCTTGTGGTTTTACATTTGACTATGCTTAGAATGTCTGAAAGTGATTTGGTTCAACATTGTAGTTTTGGGGTGTAAATGACCCTCAGGGTTTTCCTTATTGGGTATTTTTCCTTGACGCTGCGAACAATTTCTAAATATTTGAGTATTATTTTAGGGATCCTACCTATTTTGTAATAATAAATTTTTTACTATTAATATATGTATTGGGAAAAGATTTTAAGAAACCCGGGAGTGTCATTATCAATTCCATAGGATGTTGATTTTATTCCCAGGGGTGTCCTTATTAGAATTGAAGGTGTAATTTCATGAAAAATAAGGGTACCCTTAACATTGTCATGGTGCTTAATTTTTTTTCACAACTCTCCACCAACACTTCCCCCCATCTTTCTTTTCTCTCTCTCTCTCTCTCTCTCTCTCTCTCTCTCCTTCCCTATTAACTTTCTTACCTCTTCATCTTCCTCCTTTCTTTCCTTTTTAGCTGTCCTTCTTCGGTCGGCTGCTTTGTCACTCCTCAAGCTAGCAGTTGCTTCTCCAATCGACGGTGAACCTACAAGAGGTGTCATAGTCTGCTAGTCTCCCCCTCTTTTCTTCTCCTTTAACTGCTTCCTCCTTCTTGACTCCCATTCGGCCATCCGATAGATCAGTGGCTCTCTTCTGCACCACAGGAGATGTCGGCTCAGCGCAACTTGCCAGTTGGTTCTCCTTCAGTTGCCTGCTACTTCAACCATGGTGGCTACTCCTTAAATGGGTGCAGCAGCCATCCTCTCGATTCCTTTGTTTCCACCATCCACGGCCACTTCCTAATCCACGGCCACCATTAGCTCTTCTCCGATCGTGGGTTTCTGCTCATTCATCTCTGTTTTCATTGACAGAAAATTGGAATCTCTATTGGTCTTCCTCCACATGGCTGATTCTTCCTTTATAGGCTCCAGTCTGACCGTGCCTCTTCCGCCGCAGATCGGTTGCCTTTTATGGGTTTTTTGTTTCACCAGTGCAGTTGTATCTGTTGCCCGATCTCACTCCTTCCTCACCTACTCTCTCCTTGACAGCCGCACCACCTTCTTCTTCCGGTCAGCTGGTAATTGGCCGGCGCATTTCTTCTCGTCCTCAAATCAAAAGGAAAGAATAATTTTTTTCCCCACGTATCTATATCATCCAATATCCAATGGATGGCCCCATTAACGAATGTATTTGTCGATCAACCTGTAAAAGTGTACCCTATAATAGCTTCGAAGGGGACATCTCCGATCTTTCTCCATGACTTTGTGCGCAAACTATAAATTTCACATTCCATGATTTCTACTGATGATGGAACATTTGAGTGAAAAGGATGGACATTCTTACTACTTTATATTCATCATCAACAAAGCCAAACCCAGACAAGATTTGGCGACAAGCATTGAGCTTGTGCTTGGGTTCTGGGAGGGTCATACATTTATCAAGAAGAGGACTACAAGGGTACACATGATCATCATACTTACCTTCTACGACGCATAACGAACCATTACAAGAACCAACCATCTGATACAAAAACCACCCGATAACAATTCCCAAAACAGCTTAGCAAACTTATTCAATCCACTATGGAGACGTGCATCTGGAAAAGGGAAAACGAATAGATCTGGGATGTGAGCATATTCGGACTCTCCTTGTTGCTGTGGCAATCTTCTTCATTGAGGTCGTTATATGAGATCGATTAGATCTTCAACCATCTCTAATACCACTTGTTGTGCTCAAATTTGTCATGTAGATCTGACTATCAGGATCTATAGATCTAGTAGGGCAAGCATGCACACATAAAGACACAAAGAATTACGTGTTTCAGCCAAACTCAGCCTTATGTCCACGGAGGAGGAGGTTTCACTATTTGATCATATACAATGGAAGCCTCCTCCTCCTCCTCCTCCTCCAAACTCTCACTCACAAATAAACCCTAACATTACAAACATATATATTTATGTATAGGATTTTTACTCTCATGGATATGGACCACATGTGGGTCCATCCCAACACATTCTGGGTCCTTCATTATCCTTTAGAATGAACACTTTGATGTTTCAGTTTTGTTTAAGTCTAAATAATTCTTCTAACTTATTTTGAATGACTCAAACTAGACTTCCTTTTTTCTTACATGTGTGTATGCTAGCACAAAACCTGAAACTAAAGCTACTATTTGCCAAGATATTATTTCTTTTGCTCCCTCTCTAACATCAATGTGGGAACTCGTAGGTGACTAACTCTATCATATATGATGATGAAATTTTTGAATGCCTTCCTCCTGCCTGTAAGGATCTCAATGTTTTGTCTAATTGACATTGGCTCCTTAGGAAATTTCTTTACATGGTTTAATAGTATATCAAGTTCAAATTACTGAATAGCATTAATTCTGCTTGGATTGATTATTTTCTAAAACGAAGTCTTTGTCCTTCAAAGAGTCTCATTGAATCATGCCTCTATTTCTTTAACATCCACTAAGACTAATGTCTTCTCTTAGAAGAGAAAGTTTAAATTTGAACAAATGTGGATCTTGCACCTTGATTTTCCAAAATTGATCAAGCAAGGCTGGAGCTACATTTTTTCTGGATCCTTAGAATATGGTATAACTAAAAAATTGAAGATGATGAGGTCCATTTTTTGTGATTGGAATTGAAAAACCATTCGACATCTTGATAAACAAATTAAAGAAACTAAATCAAAACTACTTCAATGCTAAACGGATCATCCTCTTGACATTAATCCTCAGATGCTAACTACAACCGATCTTCAAAATCTTATTAGTATGTAAGAAGTTTTTTGGCACAAAGAACAAAAAACGATCGAATTGGATTAAAAATGAGGATTTGAATACACAATTATTCCACTCTCGGCCAAATATGAGGAGAGGAAATAAGATTATGAAAATTAAAGACTTTTCAAGGATCTGTTCATCAGATTCTTCTCAAAATGAATGCGAGCTTCTTAATTTGGTTTACAAGTCAATCTCATATTCTAATTCAGATTTACTTCCTAAACCAATTTCCTTTGAGGGATGTGAAGTTCTAGTTTTTAAGTTTAACACCTTCAAAAGTCCTAGATTTGATGGATTCTATGTTGGTCTTTTCTAGAAGCTTGGTCTATAATTGGAAGTTCTAATTTTGAATTTGTTCAAGAAGGTTTTGAGAAAGGACACTTCTTTCTCTAAAGATATATGCAAAGTTCTTATCATAGTTATCCCAAAATCCAAGAATGCAATAGTTAGATGTGAAGACTTTCACCCAATAAGTCTCTGCAACAATCTCAACAAAATCGTTGGTAAAATCATGCCCAATAGATTGAAAGGTATCATGCTTAACACTATTGAAGGAGCACAAAACACTTTTGTCGTAGCAAGATCAATTTAGGAAAATATTTTGCTTGTGTAAGATATTTAGCACTCTTTTTTTCTTTTTTTTTAAATATGGCTTCTAATATGTTAACCAAAAAAAAAAACCTTCAAAAAAACATTTGATTTAGTGAATTAGCGTTTCCTTGCAAAAACTTCAATTTTTAGAGAAGTTTATTAAATTTTTTATGTTCTGCATATCTTCAACAAAATTTGCAATAGTCGTTAATGGGGATGTCTTAGAGTGGTTCACACCTCACAAAGGCCTCAAACAAGGAGACTCATTGTCTCCTTATTCATCATTTAAAGAAAGATTTTTTCAATTGCTTTAAATGCAAAATTCACTTCAAAGCAGATGAGTCTGGTCAAACTTGGGAAATGTATTCCATTGGTTAGTCACTTATGGTATGCTGATGATTTGGTTGTGATGATCCATGTTTAAAAAATAATAATTTCATAAATTCTTTTAGAAAACATGAGGAATTCTGGCAAAATTTTTTTTTAAAACATTTGAAAAACCTACTATATAATAGTTTTCAAAACAAGTTCTTCTTGCCAGGGTGACTTTTTAGAACTCCATACATACACATTTAAAGTAATCAGAGAAATAAAAGAGCACACAATAGGACCCACTGATCATGGTCCAAACAACTAAATCAATCCATAAACCAAATATGAAATACAATTAAAATTTTCATAAAATAGGCTTGAAAACCACTGCAATCACAGAACTAGGCATAATCAAAGATGATATTCTGATTAAGTGTTCAATATAAATCCACAACAATGATACCTCAAATAAAAGCTGCAAATGTAAAGATGCTCTCACATCATTATATACATATATATATATATATAAATATTATGTATGTATAATACTAATAGATCATAGATATGAGTGGCAGCACCTTGCCACAAGCCTTATAGGCAATGCTCTAAAACCTCGATGATTACTAACATGTATGTCATGTCTAACTAATTGAATGACTAACTATGTAGGTAGTGGAATCAGCTCCCAACTACGCTCGAACAGGAACATTGGCTCTCATGGGGCTTCCAAATTGGAATTAAAGTATTCTTCCAATGATACATACTCTCATAACCTAGGTCATTACATTGGCAGGTATTCTATTTGAAGGTTAGGGGCCAATCTGAACCTCCTACCATAATGTGATAAGGTATTATAACCCTTAGGATGACTATCATGAGTTATAAGATATCATAGCACTCTCGTGCATTATCCAAGCTCTCACTCATATAGGGTCCAAATACAAACACATTCAGTGTATGTGTGTGTGTCTGTCTATATGTATGTATGTATGTATGTATGTATGTATGTATGTATGTATGTATGTATGTATGTATGTATGTATGTATGTATGTATGTATGTAATCTCAGGTCTTACATAAAAGCAAGATAAAGCTACATAATAACTCAATTCTAAGTATGATATCCAATGATACACCATTCACAAGCACATAATCATATTCCTTTGAAATAATAAAAAACTCATGAAGTTCACATTGACACATCATGATCATAAAAGGTAACTTGGCATGGTAGATAATAGACTTTTGTTTCTCTAACAATGTGATATGGTAGGTATATCAGTTAGATTTTCAAAAGGATCATGTAAGGGTGATAGATGGTAAGATTATGGTGTGACAACAAATGTTAAAATAAGTTCATCACTGATATGTTTATGTAGTTTGGCAGGCTTGAATAATTAAAGAAACTATAGGCATCTTTTTTGCTAATATTAAGTGTATACTACAACTAGTTGTGGGCTGTTTTGGCATCAGTATAGTGTACTAGTCATTGAGGTATTTACCTAGTGTATTTCACTAATTAAAATATCTCTTGATGAGTCAAATACTTTAACATTTAACTAGAATAGCCTTTGTCTACATAGCCATAAAAGTTTTACATGTTAGTAGTTCACTTAGAGTGTGAACTACTAAACTATTTGCTATATATGCTGAATGTTTAACAATATCTTGGTGAAATGGCTTTTCCATCACTATTTTCTTTGATTAGTCACTAAATTATTGAGTATACTAAGTTTTGAATCAAACATGATGTGCCTCAGATGATAAGGATTCATTCGATTAACTAAAACTCAATGAGGCTATTTGCTAGCACTACTTAGCAAATAAGCTAACTATTTCAAGTTTAGTCAAAGATCTAACTACCCCTATGGTATCAATTGGTCTTATGTACATCATTCCTTATTGAGTATACTTCATGTTCAAAGAGTTTTTGGGCATGCTAAGTGCTTGGAAAAACAACTACTACCTCAAAACTTTTAGTTTGACTGTTTGCAGAGTTCTACGTCAGATAGTCCAGCAGTAAGCTACCCAAAATGTCCTTATTACCAATAACAAACCATGGGATTTGAGTCAAAATTTTGTACTTGAATGAAATTTACTAAGTTTAGAAGCTTAGGTTAAATTTTCATTGGAAAAGTTAGTCATTTCTTGCATAATAGTAAAGTGACAATGTCAATAGTGTTCTAATGAGAAGGTATGAACCAATAAGAACTATTGAATTTAGGGGAGAATAACATGGATTTCAAGTATGATGTCTAACTGCTTTCTAAACATTTCTTTGATAATAAGACCATGCATCAATCTAAGATAAGAAGCATGTAAATAATATAGCAAAACATGATTGTAACAGTGACTAAAATAGTCAAAATTCAATGTCTAGCCTTATTCTTGAAAACCAATTCGGTGGATGCTAAAGTCTTGGCTTAAATCATGCATAAACTTTAGCATAATGACATGAGTACTTTACAATATTGATTCACAAATAAATCTCAAGTCATGCATATAATAATCTTAGAAAAATCTATACATGAATAAGGAACCTATCATGGATGAAACATGAATCATTCTAGGCATGAAATCTAGATCAAAATAGCATGATTTTCTCAAACATAGTTTTGCTAAAATTTTAAAAAATCAAACCAAGGAAAGTTCCATGCCCCCTACTTAGTTTTCTCCTCCTCTTTTTCTCTTTCTCTTTCTCTTCCCTTCTTTCTCTCTCTCTTTTCCTCCTTTCTTTCTTCTCTTCTCTTCCTCCTTGGTTTCACATTTTCTCTCCTCTAGTTCCTTCTCTTTCCATGGTTTTTAAATTTTATTTTGTGATGAGGTTCCTCTATTATATCCATAGTTTTGTTATCTAAAGTATTGGGGTTTCTTTCTAACTCAAAATCACTAGGAATCCAATGTCTTGTCCCCTTATTTTGAGGCTACATCTCAGCACTTCAATTTTCCCCTTTTCTAATCCAATGGAGCACCATGTTCCTAGCCCATGTAGGACTCATTTCTCTTACCTAATCCCACTTGAAACTAAACTCCATATGTCACCAATTTTCACACTTTCTAGGAAGCCATTCTTTCCCACTTCAAACTCCCACTATTAACAAAGAGCTTGACGTGATTTCCTTCTCCAACCACACATGCTTGCATCCCATTGGCTCATCACCCCTCAATCCTAGATACTTGTCTCACTTGGTGTTCTACATCTCTCTCTCTCTCTCTCTCTCATGCTTCTAAGTACAACTCATGTGACGACCCGGGTTTTTGAAACATGATTTGTAAAGTATTTTGAAAGGCAGGGCCCTTAAAAGTGTAAAAAAATATCGCAAAACAATGTAGTAGAAATTCTTTCCTTTAGAACTTGTTTTGAAAACCCAAGTCACCACTTCATACATAACATAAGTACAATTTGTGTACAAAATAAAATTCCATTGAAGGAATATACTTTTATTAAACTCCAGGATCTATCCAGTGGTTCACAGTACAGCCAAATCTAGAACAATACTTGTCCAAATTACATAATCTAAAACTCAAGCTCACCATACAATAAAACTCTCAACAAAGAAAAATACATGTCTTCAAGGGTATACCTTGAAGATTATTTTCTTCAAGTCTTCTATAGTCTTCAGCTCCTAACTCTCCTTCCCTGTATCTGAGATATTGCAATCTACACATGTTGATAAAGATCCTGGTCTTAGATCTTCTATCATCTAGTTCTTCTTTGATCTAAGTTCAGTTATTGGATCATCCCTATGGAAGATGATCTTGGTTTTCTTTCTTGAATCATCTTTGATCAAGGGTTTGGATTATCTAATTTAACGAACTATAACGAGTATAATAATAAACATGCATACTAAGTACAATATAGTGTTCTTATTCTTATTGTTCTTGACCATCCAAGATCTAATGGATCTTGTTTGATCATCCTTATCTTACTTACTATTTTTATTAGGGTTAGGTAATTTACTAACCTTTTATGCTCTTATTATTATTATTATTCAACCAGTTAATGTGCTGGTTGAAGGTAGCTTATTTAAGCCTAAATCTAGACTGCTCCTCTTATTTCCAATTGGCTAAGGCTTACTAGCTGAATGGGTGAACACAAAATGATTACTTCAATCCTCATGTAAGGAGGTGTTTAGACCTCACAAACGTCAATAGAAGGTAGGGGAAGAGCGAGGCTTTATTAGATAACTCCCTTAACCACTATGTTCATCATTCACTAGAATGACCATAGCTCAACCTTTCATAAGGTTCCTATAAGCATGTTTACCCTAAGTACTCTTTCTAATAGATTTTGATTAAGTCCATGAATATTTATAATGTCATTCATGGGGTTTATTATTCTTTTCCTAATTTAGGCCAAGGATTTGATAATCCTTATATTGTTCTACTAACTATAACCCTTACTAATTAAGTCCAAAGTACTCCATTCTTATTTGTGACATGAAACTCTACTTTCTCATTAGAATACATTTTTGATGTTTTATGCTCTTTATCTCATAACAAGTAAATCTACTAATAACATTCAACCATAAATGAATTATAAATTCAAAGCATAAAACTATATAATCTAACATTTAATGAAAATGAGGCAAGGTACTTAAATTAAATCTAGCACCTTATGATAATAATGAAACACATATCATGCTAAACTCTAAATGTTATACTAGCATGCTTTATAACATAATAACATAAAATGAAACTAATTACATTTACATTTTTAGAAACCTTTACTTATGATCCAACCATTTGATCTTAGATCTTTTCCTTTGATTAAGGATTTTAGTTGTATTTAGGGAATTTTCTCTATTAAGGTCAAAAGATCATATTGATCTATTTTTGTCATAATCCATTCATGATTTCTTTGGATTTCATCATATAAACATTTATTCTTTCCATCCCAAGGGTCTGATCATACTTGATCTCATTGATCAAGTGGGTCCCTTTGTTTTTTTAGGGTTTTTCTACCATAAAGGGTAGATCCCTTAATATATCTCATATCTATCCAATTTAAACATAGATCTCACTTTATTTAAGTAGTATATCATTATTAAAACATGTTTCTAAGATCTGATCATCTCAGATCTTGAAAATCTATGTAATTGGAATCTTATTTCTTTAATATAGAATTTTTTTACTGAATAACATATCTATTTGATTATTCCATAAGAAAATAGAGGTTTCAAGCTTTCTATAGCTTCTTTCCGATCTCAATTTGGAGTTCAGATGACTCCGGAATTGAATCTGGAAGTTTACAGTCTTCCTAGGGCCTGTATTTGATCTGGGCCCAAGGAACGGACGGCCCAGATCGTTCGGGCAGAATGTAATAACCCCAATTTTTGTAAATTGATTGAGAAAAATCAATAAAGTTTGAGTTTCAGATATTTCGGGCTGAAATATTAGGGTTATTTAAAATATACTTTTTATAAAAGTATAATCAAATCATAAGATATGTAAAATTGAAATTAAACTTAACAAACCCTTCAAAATGACTATAAGCACGACAAATTTCGAATTCGGATGAAAAATCCTTAAGTTTTTCATTTTTTAGACAAAAGGGGTAAAATAGTAATTTTACCCATAAATCAAAATATTCCAAAAATCAAAATATGAAACATCAAAATTTAGAATGTATTGAGAAATACGAATCCAATGCCACTAAGTACATTCAAATCCGAGATCATGGGAATAAAACCCAAAATTTTATGCATAAAGGGCAAAATAGACTTTTTACACAATGTGGGGCCCACATGGGGACCACCACGTCCCCAACAACCAATTTGATCAGCAGCCCATGTGAAACATGGATCAACAAAGATCAACTAGTCATGGGGAAGAAAAATTAGGCATGGGAGCATTGAAGACTTTCATGCCATTTTATATTAAAAAAATAACATATTATAATCATGGAAAAAGACCCAAAATGCCTATAAATACAACCCCAAAAATTCTCATAAAATCCCTACGAAATTCTTTTCAATCTCCTCGAAAAATTAGATCTAGATCCCTCCCCAAAAATCCAAAATTTCCAAGAGTTAGATCTCTTTTTAACTTGTTTTTCTTTTTAGATTGGAACAAGAGACCTAAAATCAATTAGGCACTCTCTTCCAGATCTAATTTGATCAATTCCACCGTCCAAAACTTCCCAACATATCTATTCTACAAAACCCCCAAAGAAATTTCAAGATCCAACAATTCAAACAATGGTATTTGCAAGAAAGGTGGATTTTAGGCTATATCTTCATCAACAAGGTATTTTTTTTAATTGGGCATATAAATGAGGTTTTCTCTCTAATCAAGTAAGTGGAAATCCTTTTCATAGATTTTTAGTATTTTTTAATGTAATTTTTATTTTGCTGTAATTAATTTTGGTAATAAAAAGGTAAAAATAAAGTAAACAACAGAACCCTTAATTCATGATGATGGAGTGCTCAGATGAAAAATCTGACTCTACCGTCAATCCAGAATGGTCCAAAACCCCTAGGGTAGAAGTTTTAGAAAGATCTGAGTAGTTTTGGTCCCTCAATTGAGAAGGGATTGATTGGAAGGTCCAAACGGACTGTTCGATCTCCAGATCGGATAGACGATGTCCCGCGCGCTTCCATGGATGCCCCGTGCAGGCGCTTTGACATTTCAGTGCAGCGGAAGTGCCCAACTAGGTCTGCCTGGTTTGGTTTTCTGCCCAAACGATCTGGGTCGTCCGTTCCTGGGCCCAGATCAAATACAGGTTATAGGAAGACTGTAAACTTCCCGATTCAATTCCGGAGTCATCTGAACTCCAAATTGAGATTGGAAAGAAGCTATGGAAAGCTTGAAACCTCTATTTCCTTATGGAATAATAAAAAAGACATGTTATTCAGTAAAAACTTTCTGTATTAAAGAAATAAGATTCCAATTACATAGATTTTCAAGATCTGAGATGATCAGATCTTAGAAACATGTTTTAATAATGATATACTACTTAAATAAAGTGAGATCTATGTTTAAATTTGATAGATATGAGATATATTAAGGGATCTACCCTTTATGGTAGAAAAATCCTAAAAATACAAAGGGACCCACTTGATCAATGAGATCAAGTGTGATCAGATCCTTGGGATGGAAAGAATAAATGTTTATATGATGAAATCCAAGGAAATCATGGATGGATTATGATAAAAATAGATCAATGTGATCGTTTGACCTTAATAGAGAAAATTCACTAAATCTAACTAAAATCCTTAATCAAAGGAAAAGATCTAAGATCAAATGGTTGGATCATAAGTATAGGTTTCTAAAAATGTAAATGTAATTAGTTTTATTTTATATTATTATGTTATAAAGCATGCTAGTATAACATTTAGAGTTTAGTATGATATGTGTTTCATTCTTATCATAAGGTGCTAGATTTAATTTAAGTACCTTGCCTCATTTTCATTGAATGTTAAATTAGGTAGTTTTATGCTTTAAATTTATAATTCATTTATGATTGAATGTTAGTAGTAGATTTACTTGTTATGAGATAAAGAACATAAAACATCAAAAATGTATTCTAATGAGAAAGTAGAGTTTCATGACACAAATAAGAATGGAGTACTTTGGACTTAATTAGTAAGGGCTATAGTTAGTAGGACAATATAAGGATTATCAAATCCTTGGCCCAAATTAGGAAAAGAATAATAAACCCCATGAATGACATTGTAAATATTCATGGACTTAATTACAATCCATTAGAAAGAGAACTTAGGGTAAACGTGCTTATACGAACCTTATGAAAGGCTGAGCTATGGTCATTCTAGTGAATGATGAACATAGTGGTTAAGGGGGGTTATCTAATAGAGCCTCGCTCTTCCCCTACCTTCTATTGACATTTGTGAGGTCAAATGCCTCCTTACATGAGGATTGAAGTGACCACTTTGTGTTCACCCATTCAACTAGTAAGCCTTAGCCAATTGGAAATAAGAGGAGTAGTCTATATTTAGGCTTGAATAAGCTACCTTCAACCAGCACATTAACTGGTTGAATAATAATAATAAGAGCATAAAAGGTTAGTAAATTACCTAACCCTAATAAAAACAGTAAGTAAGATAAGGATGATCAAACAAGATCCATTAGATCTTGGATGATCAAGAACAATAAGAATAAGAACACTATATTGTACTTAGTATGCATGTTTATTATTATACTCGTTATAGTTCGTTAGATTAGATAATCCAAACCCTTGATCAAAGGTGATTCAAGGAAGAAAACCAAGATCATCCTCCATAGGGATGATCCAAGAACTGAACTTAGATCAAAGAAGAACTAGATGATAGAAGATCAAGGACCTTGATCTTTATCAACATGTGTAGATTGTCAATCAAAGGATCTATGAAAGATCAAGATCAAGGAGATGAACATACAAAGACTTAGAGATAGAAAAATACTTAGATATGAATGATCTAAAGATCATTCTAAACATCATATCTAGTGATCGATAGGATTGTTCATAATTTATATATTGACAATATGTATGGATGTACAGATTTCATACATTGGTCAAGATCATGGAAGAGTGGGGAAAAGAGTTCAATCCTTAAAGGTAGGAGGATTTGTTGAATGCATTTACATGAGATATACATGATTGTACTCATGATCTTATGTTGACAAGAGTAATGATAATACTTGTACTAAATCTCTTGAAAACCTTATGATCCAACCAAACACCTATAAGATGGTTAAGGACTAAACTATAAGTGAATAGGGAACTAGAAAATATTTCAGCCCTAAGTAAATAGACATATGGTCTGATATATATGAAATCTATTTTACATACAAGCTTGGAGGCTTGTGAGTTTGTTTTAATAGGCATGAGCTTAGGGGATGCTATTGCTAGAGGAGTTATGAGGGTTTGGCCACCTGCTCCTTAAAATTTGATGATATGATGATACCTTACCCAATGAGAGGCTAAAAGTCGGGTGGTGGCAATTATGGGAAGGCCACCACTGTGAAAGTCTTGCCCCCCCCATACGGGTGGTGACATAATATTTTCCACCGTAGTATCAGTGGTGAACAGGGCAGTTATCCGAGCGCGCTAGTACGGATCAGGCAAAGATAGCAACCTTTCTGATTATTTTGCAGTATGATGCATATGGGAATAGGCATAGTGAAATGCCTTATGCTATAGCATAATGTAATGCTAGGTAATTATATATTACCAATATTTCTCATATTTCCCAAGAAGGGAAATTCCCAGTATGAGATTAGCTGTAATACTAAATTCTCAAAATGAAGAGAATTGATTAGCTTAGTTGGGAGTGATATTTGACTATTTTCACGAATTTAACTGGTTTACCCATGAAGGGTATGTATGTATATAGATATACATAACTTATAAAGTAAAGAGTATGTTCAAGGATATTGAGATTATGAAGTATTGGAATTACATTGTCAATTATTATGTTTCTTGAATCCCCTATCAAGCATTGCTTGCTGAGATATTGTACATGTTGCAATATCTCAGATCCAGGGAAGGAGAGTTAGGAGCTGAAGACTATAGAAGACTTGAAGAGAATAATCTTCAAGGTATACCCTTGAAGACATGTATTTTTCTTTGTTGAGAGTTTTAGCTGAGATATTGTACATGTTGCAATATCTCAGATCCAGGGAAGGAGAGTTAGGAGCTGAAGACTATAGAAGACTTGAAGAGAATAATTTTCAAGGTATACCCTTGAAGACATGTATTTTTCTTTGTTGAGAGTTTTATTGTATGGTGAGCTTGAGTTTTGGATTATGTAATTTGGACAAGTATTGTACTAGATTTGGCTGTACTGTAAACCACTGGATGGATCCTGGAGTTTTAATAAAAGTATATTCCTTCAATGGAATTTTATTTTGTACACAAATTGTACTTATGTTATGTATGAAGTGGTGACTTGGGTTTTCAAAACAAGTTCTAAAGAAAAGAATTTCCGCTGCTTTGTTTTGCAAAAAAATTTTACACTCTTAAGGGCCCTGCCTTTCAAAATACTTTACAAATCATGTTTTCAAAAACCTGGGTCATCACATGGAAAACCAAGTCGGGCGGACTGAGTCGGGTGCATCCACTGCGCTGAAATATTGAAGCACCCGCACGAGGCGTCCATGGAAGCGCGCGGGATGTCGTCCGTTCGATCTGGAGATCGGACAATCCGTTTGGACCGTCCAATCCATCCCTTCTCAATTGAGGGGCCAAAACTTCTCAGATCTTTCTGAAACTTCTACCTTAGGGATTTTGGACCCTTCTGGATTGATTGGTTTAGTTAGATTTTTCATCTAGCACTCCATCATCATGAATTAAGGGTTTTGTTGTTTACTTTATTTTTACCTTTTTATTACCAAAATAAATTACAAAAAAATAAAAATTACATAAAACAGTACTAAACATCTATGAAAAGGATTTCCACGAACCTGATTGGAGAGAAAACCTCGGTTATATGCCCAATTTAAAAAAATACCTTATTGATGAAGATATGACCTAAAATCCACCTTTCTTGCAAATATCCGTTGTTTGAACTGTTAGATCTTGAAATTTCTTTGGGGGTTTTGTAGAATTGGGAAGTTTTGGATGGTAGAATTGATCAAATTAGATCTGGAACAGAGTGCCTAATTGATTTTAGGTCTCTTGTTCCAATCTAAAAATAAAAACAAGTTGAAAAGAGATCTCTTAGAATTTTTTGGGTTTTTGGGGAGGGATCTAAATCTAATTTTTCAAGGAGAGTGGAGCAAATTTCGTGGGGATTTTATGAAGATTTTTGGAGGATTTTTGGGGTTGTATTTATTGGCATTTTGGGTCTTTTTTTCATGATTATAATATTTTATTTTTTATTATTAAATGGCATGAAAGTCTTCAATGCTGCCATGCCTAATTTTTCTTCCCCAAGATTAGCTGATATTTGTTGACCCATGTTTCACATGGGCTGTTGATAAAATTGGTTGTTGGGTACGTGGTGGACCCCATGTGGACCCCACATGGTGTAAAAAGACCGTTTTGCCCTTTATGCATAAAATTTTGGGTTTTATTCCTATGATCTTGGATTTGAGTGTACTTAGTGGCATTGGATTCATATTTCTCAGTACATTATAAATTTTGATGTTTCATATTTTGATTTTTCGAATATTTTGATTTTTGGGTAAAATTACTATTTTACCTCTTTTGTCCAAGAAATGAAGAAACTTAAGGATTTCTCATCCGAATTTGAAATTTGTCGTGCTTATAGTCATTTTGAAGGGTTTGCTAAGTTTAATTTCAATTTTACATATCTTATGATTTGATTATACTTTTATAAAAAGTACATTTTAAATAACCCTAATATTTCAGCTCGAAATTTCTGAAACTCAAACTTTATTGATTTTTTCTCAATCAATTCCAAAAATTGGGGTTATTACAATCTCCCCCCCTTACAATAATTTCGTCCTCAAAATTTGTAATACAGCTCACTTAGGAGTTTTCACAATTCTTTCATAGCCTTACACATGTGGCCTTGCCACTTATGGAAATTCTATTTCCTTTCGTCCCTTTTCTATACTACCTTTTTCTCCAAGGTTAAAATACTCATCCATGACTAACCTTAATAATTCACTATATACTAAAGCTAATTCTTGCTAGAATTTCCCAAAAAAATGATTAATAACTCTTATTGAGTTATCCTTTTTTGTTTCAAAACCTTCCATTTCACTTGATTGGTAATTTTCACCAATCTTTCCATACTTCACAATTTTCCATTATACCTTCTATTGCTCATCCTCATTCTTTTTCAACATATGAAGTTTTGACATAGCTTTTCTACTATGTATCAACATAAAAAGTTTGGACATAGCTTTCCTACTATATATAGTCCTTAGACTTCCTATAATACATATTGATTAGATTCTATAACTTCAACCATTGTTCTTTGTAGCAACCTTCCAATCTTTTGGAAGTAATTTTCTCTTTTCTTATTCTTCCATTATTTGGAAGTGTATACTTTATTTCTTTTCTACAGTTCATACTTCTTTACTATTTCCTTCTATTGACAACTTCTTGTCAAATTTTGTCCTTGAATAATAGTTTCCTTGTAATGAATCTTTCTTCATTCCCATCCATTATTTTTGTAACACTCTTTGAGTGCCATTTTATTCATAATACTTGACTTTCTACATTTTTCCATCCAAGATAGTGTCATTTAATCCTACATATATATTCCTGATCCTCTTTTGTTATTTCTTTCTCATAATTAGAACAATATTCAGAACATTCTCACAATTTATGATAATATTTATCTCTTTTCCTCTTATATATATTTATATGTCATAGGCTTCAAAATTTCTAGACTTTACATTTCCTCATGCTTCTTTCAAAGCATACCTCATAGCCTTTATCATATCATACTAACTCTTTATTTGTGACATTCTTGATAATTTCCATTAAAAGAGTCCATATTGACTTTGTAATCATCCCTTCTCAAGTCTTTACAAACACCATAATTTATCAACTATGCTTTAATTCTCAACAATCTATTATCAACTCATTTAGGATTTATGTAACCAATGGATAAACTTCACCAAAAGAATGTCCTTATGTTATAAAATCAATAAGAGATATATTTCTCTAATTGTCATTGTCATTTTATATTTTGATCTCACATTCAGCCTTTGTTGGGTCAAATTCCATGCTATCCTTAAAATTTATATAACCTAAACTTTGCTTTCTTTAATCACATGTACACTTACAAGACAAGTTTTGTAAGTGTCTATTTCCATATATCATTACCACTTCATTCAATATATATCCCCTAAATGCTCTTGATTTCTTGAAATCTATTTCCATATATCATTACCACTTCATTCAATATATTTCATTCTCCTCAAATTCATGAACATCTTTTATCTAACTCATAGAACTTTAAAATTTGTTTTTGATTTTATACTTTGATGTTGCATTTCCAATTACCAATTAATAATAAATTTGAAAATGCTCATCCTTATAGAGAAAAAGGATACTTAATTTCATCAACATCATTTATGCATCCTTATATTGATTCCTCCTTTTTCTTTTCCTAAAAGAAATTTGTTACTCTCATAATGTAAATTGCTATAATCACTCCATATCCTTAAAAAGTTGTTCTTTCAACTCATTCATATAATTTGATGTTCTTTTCCTCAACTATTATAGATATTTTCTCATTCAATCTCATGTGAGATTGAAAATCTTCAAACTATCTTAAAATTTCTAACCACTTATTTCTCCAACAATTTGGATTCATAACTCATTCACAATCATCTTTAAACTTAAATTTAACAACCAATATTTGTTTTCATTTCTCATGTTTTATTTCATGTTTCCTCCAAAAATATATTTCCCCTTACTATATTTCTTAAATCTTTCAATATCACCAACTCCATCCTATAATTGGAAGTAATATCTCTATTCATATTTAGCTCTTCATTTGCATTTATTAATAAGATGTACTCCTCTTCATGATAATCAATAACTATATTTTCCTAATCAATATTTCTCTTTGTTTTCATGTTCCATGACCATGATAATCAATGACTATATTTTCCTAATCAATATTTCTCTTTGTTTTCATGTTCCATGACCATGATAATCAATGACTTAATCAATGACTATATTTTCCTAATCAATATTTCTCTTTGTTTTCATGTTCCATGACCATTTTACCATCTATACCAAAGGTACTTCTCTTTATGGTAGTCCCAAAATTATTTTCAATAGCACCAAAGTTATTATATCAATAATTCTTTAATCCTTGAAAATCCTCTAGTGCTAATTTCCACAATGATTTGTCATACCTTTATAATTTCTAACTTGGTGATTGTTGTACCATATATAGAGTTATAATTTCTTTGTTAACCATATATTCTCATGGTTTAATTGTCTTTCTTAATAAGTTTGGGATCATATTTTTGTCCCTCTAACATATCCAACACTCTTTTTCCTTTTCATTTTATTCTAATATCAAATATCATCTCTTCATTGTTCTAAAATTTTATCATTTCTCCACTAAATCCTTTGCCTCACTAATTTTGGAGAAAAATACTTGCCTAACTCCTTACTCATATTTATTTCAAATTATTCGCATTTACAAATTTTGAACTTTCTCACCTATCTCCTTAAATTTCTTTGAAGCCATATCCTCTCTGTTTTGATGATTAATTTCATTTAAATAATTTCCATAATACTATACATGTAGCAATTCTAATTCCTACATTTATATTTCTTTATATATTTAATGTTAACTTTGAATTTTATAATACTTCTAATGTTTTCATCTTTAACACCTATTTCTCATAAATCTCCATTTCACCTTTTCTATAAGGTTGGAATATTTATTTTTTTTTTCAATCTTATTTTCCAATTTATCACTTTTTTCTCTTTATCTCCATTTCTTCACTTAGTAATGGTTATATACATATTTCACTTAATAATGGTTGTATACATACTAGTATTGACGTTCCTTTGTATGTTTACTTAGGACTTTAGGTTAGACTTGAACATCATACCTTACATCTATTATAATGTTTTCCCTTATTATTCCCTTTATTGGAATTCTTATTTGCTAAGTAGTATTTCTAGTTCTTCCACTAAGTAATATCTACTTATACTATACTATTCCTTCATTACACTAACTCTTTCTATACTCATTCTTCACTAATGAGTTACTCTTTCTTCACAAATGAGTCTACTCTTTCCATATTCCTCAACTAATGAGTTTAACTCTTTTCTCACTAATGAGTCAACTCTTTACATCCTCTTCAACAAATGAGGCTACTCTTTTAAGACTTATTGTTCACTAATGAGTTAACTCCTTTTATACTTATCTCTTAACTAATGAGTTTATCACATAGCTCCTTCTCATCAACTAAGAACTTATCTCTTATTCACTCACTTCAGGTTGACCCTAAGCCTGCGTACTAAGTATTTCTGCAGGAGGTGATGAACCTTGGGTTTGTTCTAGGTGAGGAAGAAGGTTCTTCAACACCCTTGTCATCATCTCCTCCACATTGCTCATTGTTACTCTCTCCATATTGTCTTCTGGAGTATTTCGAGCTGTCTGCCTTGTGACTCTCTTTGGTGGCATCTACTCATAAACCAAATTTCTATCAGTCCTCTATACAACTACTTCTATCTTAATCTAGACTTGGATTATAATCTCTCCTTTGGACATATTTGTACTGTACTATGACTGGATGAATCGCTTTGATACCAATTGTGACGACCCGGGCTTTTGAAACATGATTTGTAAAGTATTTTGAAAGCCAGGGCCCTTAAGAGTGTAAAATTTTTTCGCAAAACAAAGCAGCGGAAATTCTTTTCTTTAGAACTTGTTTTGAAAACCCAAGCTGCCACTTCATACATAACATACGTACAATTTGTGTACAAAATAAAATTCCATTGAAGGAATATACTTTTATTAAACTCCAGGATCTATCTAGTGGTTCACAGTACAGCCAAATCTTGTACAATACTTGTCCAAATTACATAATTCAAAACTCAAGCTCACTATACAATAAAACTCTCAACAAAGAAAAATACATGTCTTCAAAGGTATACCTTGAAGATTATTTTCTTCAAGTCATCTATAGTCTTCAACTCCTAACTCTCCTTCCCTGTATCTGAGATATTGCAACAATTACAATATCTTAGCAAGCAATGCTTGGTAGGGGATTCAAGAAACATAACATTGACAATGTAATTCCAATACTTCATAATCTCATTATCCTTAAACATACTCTTTACTTTGTAAGCTATGTATATCTATATACATACATATCCTTCATGGGTAAACTAGTTAAATTTGTGAAAGTAGTCAAATATCATTCCCAACTAAGCTGATCAATTCTCTTCATTTTGAGAATTGAGTATTACAGCTAATCTTATACTGGGAATTTCCCTTCTTGGGAAATATTGGTAATATACAATTACCTAGCATGTCATTATGCTATAATATAAGGCATTTCGCTATGTCTATTCTCATATGCATCATAGTGCAAAATAATCAGAAAGGTTGCTATGCTGCAGTCTGATTCATACTAGTGCGCTCGGATAACTGCCCTGTTCACCACTGATACCATGGTGGAAAATATTATGTCACTGCCCGTATGGGGGGGCAAGACTTTCATAGTGGCGGCCTTCCCATAATTGCCACCACCCGACTTTTAGCCTCTCATTGGGCAAGGTATCATCATATCATCAAATTTCAAGGAGCGGGTGGCCAAACCCTCATAACTCTTCTAGCAATAGCAATCCCCTAGGCTTATGCCTATTAAAACAAACTCACAAGCCTCCAAGCTTGTATGTAAAATAGATTTAATATATATTAGACCATATATCTGTTTACTTAAGGCTGAAATATTTTCTAGTTCTTTACTCACTTATAGTTTAGTCCTTAACCATCTTATATGTGTTTGGTTGGATTATAAGGTTTTCAAGAGATTTAGGATAAGTATTATCATTACTCTTGTTAACATAAGATCATGAGTACAATCATGTAAATGCATTCATCAAATCCTCCTACCTTTAAGGATTGATCTCTTTTCCCCAATCTTCCATGATCCTAACTGATGTATGTAATCTGTACATCCATACATATTGTCAATATATAAATTAGGAACAATCCTATTCATCACTAGATCTGATGTTTAGAATGATCTTTAGATCATTCATATCTAAGTATTTTTCTATCTCTAAGTCTTTGTATGTCCATCTCCTTGATCTTGATCTTTCATAGATCCATTGATTGACAATCTACACATGTTGATAAAGATCCTGGTCTTAGATCTTCTATCATCTAGTTCTTCTTTGATCTAAGTTCAGTTATTGGATCATCCCTATGGAGGATGATCTTGGTTTTCTTCCTTGAATCATCTTTGATCAAGGGTTTGGATTATCTAATCTAACGAACTATAACGAGTATACTAATAAACATGCATACTAAGTACAATATAGTGTTCTTATTCTTATTGTTCTTGATCGTCCAAGATCTAATGGATCTTGTTTGATCATCCTTATCTTACTGTTTTTATTAGGGTTAGGTAATTTACTAACCTTTTATGCTCTTATTATTATTATTATTCAACCAGTTAATGTGCTGGTTGAAGGTAGCTTATTTAAGCCTAAATCTAGACTGCTCCTCTTATTTTCAATTGGCTAAGGCTTACTAGCTAAATGGGTGAACACAAAGTGGTTACTTCAATCCTCATGTAAGGAGGCGTTTAGACCTCACAAACGTCAACAGAAGGTAGGGGAAGAGCAAGGCTCTATTAGATAACCCCCTTAACCACTATGTTCATCATTCACTAGAATGACCATAGCTCAACCTTTCATAAGGTTCGTATAAGCATGTTTACCCTAAGTACTCTTTCTAATGGATTTTAATTAAGTCCATGAATATTTATAATGTCATTCATGGGGTTTATTATTCTTTTCCTAATTTGGGCCAAGGATTTGATAATCCTTATATTGTCCTACTAACTATAGCCCTTACTAATTAAGTCCAAAGTACTCCATTCTTATTTGTGTAATGAAACTCTACTTTCTCATTAGAAAACATTTTTGATGTTTTATGCTCTTTATCTCATAACAAGTAAATCTACTAATAACATTCAACCATAAATGAATTGTAAATTCAATGCATAAAACTACATAATTTAACATTCTATGATAATGAGGCAAGGTACTTAAATTAAATCTAACACCTTATGATAACAATGAAATCACATATCATGTTAAGTCTAAATGTTATACTAACATGCTTTATAACATAATCATATTTAAAATGCTATGAAACTAATTACATTAACATTTTTAGAAACCTTTACTTATGATCCAATCATTTGATCTTATATATTTTCCTTTGATTAAGGATTTTAGTTATATTTAGGGAATTTTCTCTATTAAGGTCAAAAGATCATATTGATCTATTTTTGTCATAATCTATTCATGATTTCCTTGGATTTCATCATATCAACATTTATTCTTTCCATCCCAAGGGTTTGATCACACTTGATCTCATTGATTAAGTGGGTCCCTTTGTATTTTTAGGCTTTTTCTACCATAATGGGTAGATCCTTTAATATATCTCATATATATATCCAATTAAACTATAGATCTCACTTTATTTCAATAGTATATCATTATTAAAACATGTTTTTAAGATCTGATCTTCTCAGATCTTCTCAGATCTAGGTAATTGGAAACTTATTTCTTTAATACAGAAAATTGTTACTGAATAACATGTCTATTTTATCATTTCATAAGAAAATATAGGTTTCAAGCTTTCCATAGCTTCTTTTCAATCTCAATTTGGAGTTCAAATGACTTCGGAATTGAAGCTAGAAGTTCACAGTCCTTCCTAGATTTCAGTACTTAAGGACAGTAAATAAATCTTGCATTAAAAACCATAACTTTTATGCAAGAAAACAACCCAAATATGAGGTATTTTGATGAAATAAACACTCCATAACAAGAATTCCCAAAGAAATTTATTGCATCACATCCATTTTACATCAAAATTATGCACATAAAGCTATTTACAAAATATGAAAATTTGCACCTTTCTAAATCCTGAAATCCTATTTAAACAATAAAAATTTCTATATAATGCTCACATTCTAAAGCATAATAACATGTAAAGAAAACCAGAAAATTAATTTGATAGAAAAAAAAAGCCAAGTGAGGAGCATGAGGATTATTTTGATATACCAGCAGAGGCTGGATAATTATGAACCCCACAGGATGAGGGGTATGATTCTAAAACCTGCTATAGTCTAAGAATGCAAATTAGTTGACGCTGATTATATTCATAATTATGTATGTCCTTTAACAATTTTCATATATGTGTATCATTGTTATATTAATATGATTGAGGGAGTAGTTTTATATAAGTTTTCATATGGGTTAGTGAATGGGTAGAATTGTATGCAGAGTATGGTTCATGGAATTGAAGTATTTATTTGATGATAACTAATAAGTAAAGATATCTTATTTATCAATGAAATTATTAATAATGATGAAAACATGTAGATATTTGGCTTACAAATGGGTTATTGAGATATGAAACATATTGTAATTTCAATTTAACCAAATTGCTATTGAAATGAATATTCTAATTACTATTGAATAATTAATATATCTTAAGATTTAGCATGCTTCTTAAACTCTCCTACCAAGCATAGCTTGCTGAGATATTGTAAATGTTTTATGTTTACAATATCTTAGATACAGAAAGATAGGAGAAGATGTACACAACAAAATGAATCCAGCAACCATACTTCTGTTGACAGGTATACATTTTATTTAAAGCTTTTGTATTATGTAGTTAGTCATTTGAATTGTGATATTGGACATTTAATATAATGTTATAGGGGTTATACAAGTGAACCACTGGATGGGTCCTGTTTTCATAAATAAATTTGTATCTTCTAGAAAACTATATATATATGTATAGTGTGAGCATGAAGGTGACATTCGGGTTTTTGGAAAAATGAATTTCAAAGAAAAACCTTCCGCTATTTTTGTATTTTAAAATTTAGAGAGGCGCCATCTTTTGAAATAACCATGAAATTTTCATTTTCATGAAAAACTCGGGGTGTCACAGTTGGTATCAGAGCGGTTCATCTAGTCACTTGCAGCCCTTTATGTCCAATAGAAAAGATTACAATTCAAGTATAGGTTAGGATCTAGTGAGTTGATGTAGTATTATGATGGAATTAGTTAAGTATTAGAAAGAATGAGTTAGTATAATTACAATACAATGGAATAGTAAACCATGAGGAGATGTCCTTAGTATGACAACTAGGAAGATGATTTAAGAAATTAGTGATCCCACTATCGAGAATAGTGAACATGGGAACCGAGTAGTAGAAATAGTTAAGTGAGTGTGATAGAATATCCTTTTTATCTATAAGGTACCCAAATACCATAACTTATAGTAGTGCAAAATGCACCAACTCAAATTAAATAGAAGTTATGCCTAGTATCAATGTTTGAGGCTAGAATACCCAACATAGGTGTGCATTGTTCACGTATACCAAGTGCAAGAGTAGGAAGTTTGAAAAGAGGCAAATAATAGGCTAGAAAAGCTTATATAGCATGCATTGAATGTGGTTTTGGTTTGTATAGAAAAGTCTAAAATAGAGATGACAAAAGGAAAGTAAATTAAAGAGGAGACATATGAACAATTGAGGAATGATAGGTTCAAGAGGAGAAAACTTAGAAGAATTGTAGACTTCCATTGAAATGGAAGCTAGAACTACCATATACTTTGAAACTAAAAATGGTATGTTAGAAATAACGAAGCAAATGTATATATTGAGACAATACTGCTTGAAAAGAATATAAGAAACATACTACAATAGTAGAGTATGAAATAATCTCTAAAATTGAGATTTTTTTTTTTAAGACATAGCTAATTGTGAAGCTTATCAAATATATTTATGTATTATCTCAAATCTTTTCAAGAAACAAGTAAGTCACATTAATACTACAATGAAATAAGGAATTGTGTATTCTTTTGTTATGTATAATTATGATAAATATGTTATGGCTGACCCCTAAGTGGGATAAGGTCTTGATGATGCTTATGATGAGGAAGAATTATGCTAAATATGAATGCATTGTTGAAAAGTTGAAAAAGAGAGTTGAGATGATAACTCTAGTTGATGGATAAGTCGCTAGTACAAGGACTTATTCCAGGAAATGTTTATTAAGGCTTGTCAAAAGAATGATAAGTATATCCTCATGTGATACAATAGACTTGGGTATGATACCAAGATTGAAACGAATTGCAAATTATGAGACAATGTTGATTGTCATAAAGATGAAATGATGTGTTATGATAAAATAGTCTTCATATGTAGAAGACAAGATATGATAAAATCTTACATTATATCAGTTGTAAAGTGAATGAATGATGACATGTAATTATGATTGTTATGAATGATGTGTAATGTAGGATTGAGAAAAATAAAAAAATAAAAATGGAGTTAATGATTAAGGAATAAAATAAACTAAAATCAGTAAGAAATCATATGCATTCACAAATTCTAGCTCTTTCTTGTTTCTCTTCATTTTACACTTCTCTTCTAATTCTCACTCCATTACCCTCGCTTTTCTCAGACATGACCTTTTTCTCTTGTTTAATCTCCATATCTCTTTGACCATACCTTACCTCTTTCCCTATTTCCTTAATTGTATTTGCTTGGTTTTGTTTCCTCCTCACTTTCCCCTAAACTTGGTATTATCATATGTGTGCCCTTTAAAGTAAAAACTACTTGTCCACAGGAAGTGTGCATGATGATTTTTTTTTTTTTCTCTTATAAGAAACTACTGATTTTACTTTCCCTCTTTTCACTTCAGTTTCCTTGATTCTTTGCATTGTCATGTATGTGCTGCCCATAAGTAAAAACTACTTAGTCACAAGTGTGTGTGATAAAGAATCAAATTATAATTTGCATTCTCATGTGTTTGTTGCCTGAATGTACAAAACTTCCTAATCACAAGCGTGCTTGATAAAGGCTTACAACATATTACAATAAACCACCATTTAAATAAGAAATTAATTTTTCTAATTGACATCATTAGATTGTTGACTAGTGATGACTTTAGTAATAAATGCATATCCCAATACCAAAAAATAAAATAAAATGATCTATGGGATATATAAAAGATTAACAATCTTGATTTATGAGAAATAGATACTACCTATGATGGGTAGTATACTTTAAGAAAACAAGTGAATTGTATTTGTACCTTATTTCGAGAAAGATTCTCTAACTATATATGTTGTTGAAAGACTAGAACTGATATGTGAGTTGTGTCTGCAATTAAGACATTCCCTCAGTATTTGATATGATGGACTTTCAGTTATTCCACTAGCTATTGATCGACCCTTTGAATTTGGACTTTGATGATGAAGTGTGTTTATATATCTGAGGTTAAGAGAGATAAACCTTATTTGATAAATGAAGTGAGGAAATTCATTTCAATAGTATGTCAGAGGAGAACATACTAAACAATTGTATTGTATACAATGATGGAAATCTTTTAGTATCATTATGTAAAGTGAAATGATACTATATTAGCATTATTTAAGTATTTGATTGTAAGTGCACAGTAGTGTGATTTCAGTTGTTCATTAGATGTTAGTGGTTTCATATATGCACTTGAGAAACATTGAAAGTGTTATTTCTATTTTTGAATATGAATATACCAAAGGCTGTAAGTTTAGTTATTATAATTTGAATCATATGTGTTGTCTCTAGTATGGTTACTTGTATGTCTGTATCTATATTTAAGCTAAAGATGAATGTTTATGATTATCTGAATGTAAGGCTATATATAGGATTCTAGCAAAAATGGAATATGAATACATCAATTATATTCTTAATTTAAATGACTATGTTTATAGTTTGGATTGATATGTGAAAATGCATGAATGATTGTGAAAATTCTATTCATTATTATGATTGAAATGTTATGATATGAATTGATATTCTATATTACATGATTGTTTATGAAAGAGTCAATTGTTGGAATATATATTGAGATGATGGAAAATTATGTGGGCAAAGACTATGATGATAGAATTAAATTAAGATTCATTCTAGTGATTAGATTCTTAAGTTGTAGTTGGGATTGTAAATTTTCATATTTCTAAATCAATGCAAATTTATGATGGATTTTGATAGAAGATTGTGGATAATATGAAAATCTTCAATTATATATGGTTGATGATGATGATAATTGTGATTAAACATTTATCAATTGATGATTTTATAATGGATTGGTACAATACTATTAAAGAACTTGGATATTATTCATGAAGTTGTGGAAATGGGTAAGTAATTCTCATAGCATTAGGATTTGTTCTATTATGGTAATGTGGAGAATGTAAGGAGACAAAGTCTCTAAGATGTATATTAATTGTTGATGAATGATTAATTTTACTTTTGTGAATGATGGAATGGGTGAGACAGAGTCTCATAGATGTATTATTGTGATTAAATTGTTTATCAGGTGTATCGCAATCGAATGCATTAAATGTGTAAGTCCAAAAAACAGAGGAGACTTTGCCAAAAAATTTTCAAAAATATGATACTTGGAATTTTGAAGATAAGTTGTTTCATAAGGTTAGAATTGGTTAAGCATATGCAAAAAGGGATTATCTTTAAGTGAGAATTATATATTCAAGGAATTTGGAAGTTGAAATGAAAGAAAAGCTTAGTTAGAAAATTATTATTTGGATGGATTATCAAGTAAAGGTTGTTATCAGAGTACGCAGCAAAAGTGATTCTATTGCTTATTGTAGATAGAAAAGCTACTCTATTAAGTGACAGAATATCTAGTTTAAGTTTAGAATCATTCATATTTTGAGGAGTGATATTTTATTGAAGTAATTATATGACTTTAAATTTACAGTGAGATCAGAATATTATTAGAGTTGTTGGAAAGATATCATGAAGAGAATTTCTAAGATGAAATTCTCCAAGGAGGGAAGAAGGTAATGATTGTAAAAATTTCTAGGACGAAATTTCTCTAAGGAGGGAAGATTGTAGCAACCCCAAAATTTCACTATTCCATGATTAGGTTATGAGTTTTCAAGAGGTATGTCCTTTTATAAAAGTATAATTTGGAACTAATAAAACCATTAGATAGTGCTCAGAAAATGGAATCCAACAAGCTAAAGAATACTGAAAACAGAGCCCTTATGAAGAAGTTATGGGCCTTTGAAGTCAAGGGCTTGTGCCTTGCTCAAATCTTCCATTAGCATGGCGACCTTCCCCTTGCTCTAATCTCCCACCAGCGAGCTTCCTTGCACCCCCACTTAAGAAAGGAAAATCGTGGAACAGACTTAAGTCTGTTCCCAAAACTTGATGAACAAAGGAAAGAAGGAAAAGAAGAAGAGGAGGAGGAGTAGGGAGATCTGTGAGTTGGTAAAACCCAGTCATGTAGGATCTGAAGAGCTGGCAAGGGTTTTTGTGTTGCCAGAAAAGATGGAGTTCTCCGGCGACAATGATGGCAAATAGCGTTATTTTCAGATGATTCAAATATAGGTATGCTTTTTTCTGGTTTTTAATGATTGATTTCATTCTTTGCCATGAGCTATCAAATCTTGTTATTACATTATTAAAAATGGGCATTGATTGATTAGCATATGTTCTAGTTTTCGATTGTGGGTTTTTATGTGTTTTTCTTTTGGGAAAGTAGTGTCGAAATCTTGATTTCAGATCTGGCCAACCACTAATAGCACCATGAAAACCCCTTCTTACCCTTTCTTATACTGATGATTTTCCCTCCAGTCGGCCACATGAAAACCCCCCACCATTCTTCCTTCTCTCTGCTCATCTCATTTTCAGTCCCAGGAGACGTTAGTGTCAAGGGCCATTGGCCACCACCAAAAACCCCTACCCTATCTCTCATCTTCTCTCCCTCTCAATCTCCTATTGTTTTTCTCTAACAAATGCAACCTGACATGTAGGTTGCGTTAGTCCACATCCCCTTGCTCTTCTCCCTCTGGCTTGCTACTTGAGAAGGCCACCAGCAAGCAAGGTGGTCCTTGATGCCATTATACACCAATTACCTCTATCTGGCTTCTAATCCATGCAAATCTGCACATATCCGATCGTTGAACACAATCAGAGCCATCGATTGGTGGATTGACAACAAAACCTACAAATTAGGCAATCAATTAAATGGAGCTTGAGGTACACATGTGAGCCAAGGATGAGCACTAGTTGAGATTAAAGCACACAAAGTCGATCGTGGAAAAGAGGATAATTAAAGCTAGTGGAATCCAATGACAATGTCACACAAGGTAGGTGGAAATTTAAGATAGCATGTCTAAATAATAAGATGCATGTTCTAACATGATCTTATTTTTGATTATATGATTGATATTTGATATGCTTTAAATTAAAATAATGAAATAATGTTAATTAAAAGAATTGCATGTTATAATTGATGCTTATGCCTTATACATCATGTATGTGAATTATGAAATTATGTTTATGGTACATGGGTACCATGTCAGTATTGATGATGTATGAGTCTAGGTTATAGGATACATCCTTGGTGGGTTATCACCAAATAAGTGAGGATGTTATTCTTGTTATGAAATATATGAATAGGCGAATTGCCTGCTATTATGATTATTTTACATCTGGGCATGGAGGCCTAAGAGTTTTATTTTAGACAGACGTAGGCCTGGGGATGCTATGCTAGGAGAGTTATGAGGGTTTGGTCACCCGCTCTCCAAAATTTATTATGTTATGGATACCATGCACTATGTGTTGCAAAAAGTCGAGTGGGGCAATCATGGGAAGGCCCCCACTATGACAGCCATGGTCCTTCTCATGCAGACATGGATATTGTGATTTTTGCCGAAGATGGTATAGGTGAATTATTGAGCAGTTATCCAGGCACACTGTACGGATTCGACTGCATGCATAGTAGTCCTTATATTTGATCCACTATGGTGCATATCCTTGAGGGTTGCCAAAAGACACTGGAGTGCCCAAAAGATGTTAGTTAGGCAGTTGTGAGGGCCAGGTAGTTGTGAGGGACCCAAAGAGGACAATATTGTATACGTTGTGCATTCTACCCATGGGACATGTGTATATGATGGCATTATAAGATGTCTTATATGATATGGCATGATGATATGCCTTATATTATTTTCTTAGCAATGGCTGGAGGATGGTGGACTCGTATAGTGAGGGGCATGAGGATTATTTTGATATACCAGTAGAGGTTGGATAATTATGAACCCCACATGATGAGGGGTACGATTTTGAAACCTGGTATAGTTTGAAAATGCAAATTAGGTGACGCTGATTATATTCATAATTATGTATGTCCTTTAACAATTTTCATATATGTGTATCATTATTATATTAATATGATTGAGGGAGTAGTTTTATATAAGTTTTCATATGGGTTAGTGAATGGGTAGAATTGTATGCAGAGTATGGTTCATGGAATTGAAGTATTTATTTGATGATAACTAATAAGTAAAGATATCTTATTTATCAATGAAATTATTAATAATGATGAAAACATGTAGATATTTGGCTTACAAATGGTTATTGAGATATGAAACATATTGTAATTTCAATTTAACCAAATTGCTATTGAAATGAATATTCTAATTACTATTGAATAATTAATATATCTTAAGATTTAGCATGCTTCTTAAACTCTCCTACCAAGCATAGCTTGCTGAGATATTGTAAATGTTTTATGTTTACAATATCTTAGATATAGAAAGATAGGAGAAGATGTACACAACAAAAGGAATCTAGCAACCATACTTCTGCGCATAGGTATACATTTTATTTAAAGCTTTTGTATTGTGTAGTTAGTCATTTGAATTGTAATATTAGACATTTAATATAATGTTATAGGGGTTATACAAGTGAACAACTAGATGGGTCCTATTTTCAGAAATAAATTTCTATCTTCTAGAAAACTATATATATATATATATTTATATATGTATAGTGTGAGCATGAAGGTGACATCTGGGTTTTTGTATTTTAGCACCATCTTTTGAAATAACCACAAAAATTTTTCATAAAAAACTCGGGGTGTCACTGTGAGGGACCCACAATGGGATCCAACATCCAGAAAACAGCCCATCATTAGTCAAACCACTACCACCTGCTAGTGGAGAACTAGGTGGTAGTTGGAATCCTAAGACAATTAAATATTCAAAAGAAATCAAGTTGATAATTACAAGTCATCATGGAAAATTCGAAACACCTCTATAACTAGCTCATAAAAAAACCTAAAAATTTTCCTAATGTTCCTCACAAGGTCCTCTAAAATGTTCTAAAATCCTAGCTCTAAAAACATCCCCCATCTTCCCCAATTTTCTTTTCTTTATCTCCCTCTCCCTTACAACCTATGGGCATGTCCACAGATGCACCCGACTCTCCAGACTTGGTGGAGTTGTCGAGCGCATCCACGGATGCGTAGTTCCCGATGGGATTGGGTTTTTGCCTGGAAACCCTATTTGAATTAGCCAGCACTTTTGAACTGTTAAAACTTTATCTTAACAGTTGGATCTGGTTGGAAAAGGGTGATCTACGAAAGACCTTTAGTCCCATGATGATCCACCTCCTGGATCTTTGGAGAAATCAAAATGAAATCCAACCTAGTAATGTTTACAGTCTCCGACAATTTCTTCACAAAATTTTGGCCAATCTGGCCACTTAACAGAGATCTTAGACCATTGGAGGTCTTAAGAATCTAGTTTACTTCAAAACCCCCATGGTCTCTGGCAACGGTGAAGGAATAATTACAAACTATATGTATTTCCGGCAAAGCTAGGGTTTTTTATTTCTCCGGCATTTTTCTCCTTCTTCGGTGAACTTCTCCTCCTCAAACTAGCACAGGTAAGTGCAGATGTCCTCCCTCTTTCCATTACGGCCATTCCATAAAGTCTTCTGGCAAGAATGGGATCTCCTTGTCATTGATCCATCGAAGACGACGGATCTGGCTTGGATGGTTGAGATCCCATCCATCCACAGCTTAGATGTAACTTTTGAGTCATTGGATGAATTCCTGGGGCCCAAAAATCCTAGGAGATGAGATCTTGGCCATTGAAAGTCATGGACGGAGGAGATCTGGCCACAGTTGATCCAACGGTCCAGATCAGGACTGTCTTACCTGTAGTCGGCCACTTCTACCTAACCACCTGGGATAGGCTGTAGCAGGCGTGGGCCGCTGGTCGTCCTGCACCCATAAACCCAGATTTGATCTGGGCCATCCAATTTTGAACTGAAGACTTAAATCTTTAATTCAGAGCTTGATATACCTCTTGTTTTAGATATGAAACCTGATATGGATTCCTTGTATCTTCTAGAATCAACTGAACTTGTTATACATGGATTTTAAATTATATTTACTTGTTCTATTTAGTAAAATCCGTGCCATTGATCTTGGATCATGGCTCAGATGGCCTCAAACTAAAAATTTGAACCAATGGATGTGTTTAAAAGGTCCCAAAACCATAAGAAACATGATCACAATAAAAATTTGGTGTTTATAGATCAATTAAAGAAAAGAAAATAGTAAGAGTGAAATTCAGCCCTTAAAATAGGCTGAAAGCTTTAAACCTCAATTCTTATCTCAATTGAAATACAAATTGAGATCAGAAATATTTTATGGATTCCTTGTGATAATTATAATGTACTGAACCAATAAATTATAATTTTAATTCATTAAATTTTCTGTAAGTAAGTGGATAAGTATACTAATATCCATGATCTACAAGATCTAGTATGATTAGACCAATAAAACCTGTTAGATGATGATATAATAATGTAATAACTTAAATTGGTGAGTTATATGTAATTTTATAGGCAAATCTTAATAGTTCTAGCCTTAAAAGTAATAAAAACCATAAAAAGGGATGGAAATCTCCTTGATTAAGTTGATCAAGGATGATTGGGCTATATGGATATGTGTTGATGATGATATTGAGCTAAGATTATGTAAATTTATGAAATGGATGATGAGGATTTGGGTTAGATCAAGATCTATGCTCTTAAATGTATAAAGCAACTTAAGATCTCTTTGATCGGGTAGATCAAGGAAGATCAAATCAAGGGATGAGATACTTCAATGATTTAACAATGAAATTATATTAATAATAAATGTTGGATCTAAAATAAAATTAAGGATCAAGATCTAAACCCTAAAAAGAGGAAAAATGAATAAGGATTAATTAAGACCATTATGTCATGATAAGTGTTTATATCTTGTTAAATTTCCATTAATTTTCCTTGTTTAGTAGAGTTTTATAGAATTATTTATTTATGTTTTTAATGCTTTATGTTTATGCTTTAATGCTTAAGTAATGAAAATTTCATTGAAATTATAATTAAATAAAATTAGAATGAAAGGACATTTACATGGAATGTATGACATGGACTTAATGATAGTAAGGACCATAGTTAGTAGGATAATATAAGGAATATAAATTCCTTGGTACAAATTAAGAGTATAATAAAACTCCATGAATGACATTTTAGTTCATAGATTTAATTAAAATCAATTAGAAAGAGTACTTAGGGTTGAAATACTCATAGGAACTTTATGAAAGGTTGAGCTAGGATCAATCTAGTGGATGATGGACATAATGGTAAAAGGCGTTCTCTAATATAGCCTCGCTCTTCCCCCACCTTCCGTTGACGTTTGTGAGGTCTAAACGCCTCTATACATGAGGATTGATGTAACCATTTTGTGTTCAACTATTCAACTAGTAAGCCTTAGCCAATTTGACATAAGAGGAGCTTCTAGACTTAGGATGAAATAAGCTACCCTCAACCAATAAAACATTAATTGGTTGATTAATAATAATAATAGCAAAAAATGTAGTAAATCATCTAATCCTAATAAAAATTGTAATCAAGATAAGGATGATCAAACAAGATCCATAGGATCTTGAATGATAAAAAATAATAACAATACTAATGTAGTATTGTATTACGTGTATATGTAGAAACTATGTATGGGTACGTAGAAAAACATAGATAGAGAATCCAAACCCTTGATCAAACATGATTCAAGGAAATATTAGGGTATCCCTTATAGGAATACATACTTGAATAGAGAAATAACCTTATACGTATGGTTTGACAGATGGATGAAGCCAAACCATGATGGACATTGTGGAAGAATACACTTGAGAAGTATGAATCAAAATACTACTTTGAGGTAGGTGGATATACAAAGATGTATTAGAGACTCATGTGTATACATACATGATTTTCAGTCTAGAATTATAGACCTTCATGATATAAGTATGCTTAGTATCTTAGCATAGTCATGATCCAACTAAGTAAACCAAAGCACATGATCCAAACAAGTGATCTAAAAACATATGATCCAATTAAGTGATCTAACCAAATGATCTAACTGAGTGATCCAACCTCATAATCTAATCCAATTGATCTAATTTGATGATCAAGTCTAATGAGGTGAAAGTAATGAGATATGAAGACTAAGAAAACCCTAAGAATAGGGTATGTAAAATATTCCAACCTTAGTTAAATAGACACATCATCTAATGTGTACAATGTATTTTCCATACAATTATGGAGGCTTGTGATTTTGTTCTGCACAGAGATAGAGACTAGGGATGCTATGCTAGGGAAGTTATGACGGTTTGGCCACCCACTTCCTGAAATTTATATGATGGATACCAAGCTTAAAGAGAGGCTAAATGTTGGGTGGGGTAATAATGGGAAGGCCCCATTGTGATAGTCATGGTCCACCCCATGAGGGCATGGAGTTGATATTCCACAGTTGGTATTAGTGGAGGATTGCAGTCATCCGGGCGCATTGTACGGATTGAGACTGGTACATAGTAGTCCTAATGTATTTTGCATTATGATGCACATATGATAGGCATAATGTAATGCCATGGCATCATGAGATGCCCATACATGAGTTCTTAGAAATCTCCATATAAAGATTGGCTGGATACTGATTTCTTAAGTGAAAATATAGCTAGGGAAGGAACAAGTTTTGAGCAATCTTCACTATATTAACTAATTTGTCACGTACTATATAAATAATGTATATACTCTATATAGAGAATACTTATGAATGGATAACCATGATGAAATAAGCACTGAGGTATGTATTCTTATATTGATCAAGTAGTATATTTTTGTATCCCCTACTAAGCATAGCTTGCTGAGGTAATGTAAATGTTTTTATGTTTACAATACCTCAGATACAGAGAAGGAGGGTTAGAAGCTTAAGACTATAGAAGACTTAAGAGGATGTGGATGAATAATCAATCAAGATACATACTCTTAAAGACATGTATTTTATTTGAGGGAATTGTATTGTATTGAGAGTTTTTTATGTATGGTGAGGTTTGCAAATCTTGGATTATATAATTTGGACTGGTATTATACTGATACTGGGTTGTACTATGAACCATTGAATGGATTCTAGAAGTTTAATAAAATTATATTCCTTCAATGGAATTTTATTTTGTACAAAAATTGTACTTATGTTATGTATGAAGTGGTGACTTGGGGTTTCAAAACAAGTTTTAAAAGAAAAGAATTTTTGCTGTTTTGTTTTGTGAAATTTTTTTACTAAGGGGATGCCCTGCCTTTGAAAAATGTATTACAAAATGTGTTTCAAAAACTTGGGTCTTCACACGTGAGGCATATGAAAATCTACAAGAATCATGGCTATCCATGTCAGGGTACTTCAATTTGATGGTAGAAAGAAAATGAAACTTACAGATGAGTTGCATGTCATTAGAAGGATGCTATCCATCCAAGTAAGGGTCAGCATAATCTAAGGGCTAGGAATGAAGTATTGAAAAGATAGAAACCCTGGCCACCTTTCTCATGTTTAAAAGTCAACCTGTGAAAAGGAAGATCTTAACAGCCCATTTTCTTCCAATGTTCCTTACATGTTAAGGTTTTCAAAATCACACACCCACACCTATTTGAATTTCATGCCCCTCTAACTTGGATTTTCTAAATTTGAAAAACCCTAGATTTCCTCACCTCCTTCCTTTTATTATTATTATTATTATTATTATTATTATTATTATTATTATTATTATTATTTTCTCTTTCCTTTTGATCTATTTCCTATCTTTTTCCCTTCTATTTCCATTTTACTTCTTCCCATTTTCCTCTCAACTTTCCTCATTTTGAAAAAGACAGCACAGGTGTCCACCCCCAATCCTTAACAGGCACTTTTTAAATCCATTCCACCTCCTTCCCTTCATTCCTCACCATCTCTTTCTATTTCTTTCTTTTCCCTACTTATTCCCTTCTTCCCTTAACATTTCCTCTACTCATTTTTTATAACTTATTCCCTTCCATCTTCATCCCACATTCCTTTATATGGATTGCACCCCCAATCTAGCCATCCATTCAAATCTACGTAAATGGATTAATCTCAACTATTCAACCCTCTTAACTCCCAAAATCTATAAATAGAGCTACTTTGAATGAGTTGAGGATCTTTCAACTTTCCCTAAAGCTTAAGGCCATAGTTAGAAGAAACAGAGGTAGGAAGATAACCGTCACGCAAGCACTCTTCAAGCTTCCATCTTCAAACTTGCTTATTTTATTTTTCATTCTCTATCATCTTCTATCTCTTCCATTCACCTTCTTCTAGTATGCATGCATTAAAAATTTTCTAACTTAGATGGCTAATAAAGTTGCATGCATTCTTCATGTTACATATGATAACCTTAGTTTTGCATGATAATTTCTCATCTTTACTAGTTTTGTAGTTCATGTTTAGCATTGTAATTCCATTCATCTTAGTGTAATGTTGATGCATATGTTTTCTTTCCATTGAAGTAAGTTTTGCATGCATATAGGTATTAGCTTTTACACGCATTCCATCCAATTGGATGAATACTTCATTTTCATAGTTGCACAAATGGTAGATTTTCTAGCTTACTTAGTTTTCATTCATGTTACTTCTAGGAGTATATTTTGTTTCCTTAGGTTATGTTTCACTTAGTAGACCATGATTGTAGTAAGCTCTCCATTTAGTTTCTTTGATTTACATTTTTAAGCATTTTTCTAATTTAGAAGTAGGATAGTTTCTAAGTATAGATTTCATGTTTAGATATTAGATTCATTGCTTTTTAGTTTTAGTAACTTCCCTTTTTTATTCCCACACATTTTAGTACTGCTTTAGGATTAAATTAGAACCAATTAGATGATACATACAACTCCACTTTATAATTTTATAATTCATGCATCATACATGTTAGTTAGTTTGTGTATCATTCTTCTTCTTCTTTCTAATTTCTTTTTATGGAGTTGGAATAAGGAAAGGGAAAGGATTCTTATGTCTTTTAATGGCAATAATGGTGCTTTCTAATTTCTTAATAAAGGTTGAGGAAACATCCAAATCCATCCATAAAGCCACCTTAGTTCCTAGTTAAGGGATTATTATTGAAAGGTAGGCTCACACCATGTACCTTTTCCATACTTCATGTCTTAAGGCTAGAATTGGTGAGTCCTAATACAAGGGCCATTGTCTCCACTTTGTTTTTTTTTTCTTCTATTTCATGTTAAGGATAGGAAACCTCTTCTATGGTTGCCCAATTTTAAGATGAATGACCTATAATCCCCTCATTATCTAAACTCCTTAAATTTACCCTATTGTAGAGTTTCTCACTTTAGGAAAATTCCATAACTTTTTCTACTTTCGTTTCCACCGTTCTTCCTTCTTACCGGGGGTGGTGATTATTTAGGAGAGACCTAAGGCTCCTCTTTTCTTGGTTGGACTAATACTTCACTCCTAGGGACCATTGGATAAGATTTGTTTTGGTTTGGCAGCTTGTTGGATTAAGGAGATGAGAAAAGTTTGGTGATCACTTTTTCGTATTTTGGATTGAAGAGAAGTGTTCAAGCTACTGCTAAGTAACACAACATGAGGGCCCTATAGCAAAATTCAAGCCCGGATTTGAAGAATGTTTATTTACTTTCTTTCTTTCAATTGCTTATGTAACAAATCCTTGTAAATTTTCCATTTTCATATTAATGAACGAGCTCTTTTTATTTCTTGTTTATTAGTTACTTTATTCCTTACTTTAATGTTTAGTTAGTTGTAGTTTTAGATAGTTTCCTTAATTCCTACTTAGTTGTAATTTTTAGTTAGTTGTCGTTTTAGATAGTTTCCTTAATTCATATGTAGTTTTAGATTCCCATGATGGTCCCACCTATCTTGGACTCAACTTTCCCTTTCAAAGCAAACCTAATACACCCTTAACTGATGAAATCCTTTGGAATACATGATCCCTATCTTCATAATCTAATTCCTTACATCACGTCAGTTGCGTACTCTAATTTTTGTTCTTAATCTACTTATATATTAGCATTATTTCATAGTTTCTACCACCATCATGGGTACTTTTCACATTTCACTACCTCAACTTTTACTCTATCACTTACAACTCTATCTTTCAAAATAATATAGCTTAGCAAGTCAATGTCTAATCACAAAATTTTCTATAACTTTCCATATTTATAGTATAAATTGTATTTCAACACTATACATATGTGTCCTTGATGTTCCCCTACATTCAATGTATAGACTAGGATGCACTCTACAAAAATAGTGGCAAATTTATTAAGAAATGGTCTAAACATCCGAATATTGAATTTCATTAATGTGACATGATCAATTCAAATGACATGACTAGAAATTACATAATGTTCATATTTATCTCAAAATGTAATCTCTTAGAGCATCTTCTTACTTGATCCTAAATTGATGATACCAGACTTCAAATCGATCCATGGCTATTTGAGGTTGATCAAGTAAGTCATTAAGTCAGGTTAGAGAATACTTATTATTTAGCAAGACCCCTGTAAGTATTTGGTAGTCAATGTAGAGGTTTCATTAACTTGTCCTTCTTTTGATGAGGAAGACTGTTGCTCTTTATAGAAAACCAATATATCTAGTAGTTCCTACAACTAACTTTCTAATTAGTTCATCATTGCTAAAACCATTCTTTAAAGTGCTTAGAGATAAGAGTTGTGCCATAGGTATTAGTTCAATAACATAGTTGATCTACACTTTAAGTCTTAACCTTAATAACTCTTATGGAAATGCACCTTGGAATTCTCTAAACTGCCGTCATGACTTCTAGTTTGGGCTTATTAACCTTTAATAATTCAATTTTTTCATACACGATCATCACCTCAATCCTCCGAAAATGTCACCAAAACTTCTTAAGGATATAAAATACGTCTAGCTTGGAAACAATTTGTACAACATCATTATTACCATCAAGTTTCATCTAACAATAATAATCATAACTACTACAATTTAATTTGAATACTGATCCAAGTGTTTATAACCCTTGTTTCATAAATAATCATCAAGGTAAATAAATTTCACTCATCATGTATGTCTTTATCCTTTAATCATTGGAAAATCTAATTTATCCATCACCCTTACCATTCAATATCTTCTAAGCACAATTATTTTCATCTTATTTCTTTTTTCTCATAATAAAATTTCTACTCCTCATACGTTTCAATCAATTTATCTATTTATTATCATACTTTAAAATAAATGTTCAAATAAAATATATAGATCAAATACTTCCATTAGAGTAGCATCAAAACCTTCTGATGTCTACATTTTATATCATTCAACTTATTCACAATCTATTATTTTTATACTATAGTTTTCTCTCTTAAAAGCTTATTTTCTGTCACGTTTAAATTCTTAATCTAAAATCAAATTAACATCCTAGATCAGATACTTCTTCTATAGCAACATTAAAATCTTCTGATGTTAATATTTCTATTGACTTACAATAATACCATAAAATTATTAGTAGAGAATATCCACTACGTATTTCATACTACGTTTTAATTCTATTAATCTATGTGAGACTTATTTTTCATAATCATTTTTTGATCCCTTCTTAGGCTGGTGTCACAGAATGATAGCTATACCTTCTTGTATTCTATGTGCAATGTGCTTCATCTAAGTTGGAGTTAGACTCTTGGAAGGTTACTATGTCAACAGACCTCCTATCAATCGAAAATGCCATCTTTATGAACATTATGGAGCTAAATTTTTCAAAATTACAACATTAATAGATTGATCCTATGACAAACTTATTAATAAGTGATAATTTTGTATAATCTTATGTTCTAGTCTTTTGATGTAATAACTATACTAATCCCATGAAAGTAATCTTTCTATTACTCATACAAGGACCAAAAGTCTCCTTGTTTCTCTTACCTATTTATGACTTTCCACTAAGTCATTGGTTGTAAATGACATGGACTTGGCTTAGACATGATTCTCATTATCTTATGTCCATGTATTTGATAAATCAAGCTTATTCTCTCATTAGAGTTGCAGTACCATCTTCTTGAAATTTGCTAACCTTACTAGGCGACATCTAAATGAAAACACCTAATGAATTTCTCTACTTAAATTGTCTAGGGGACCTAGGACTCATTTTTTAATTGTTGACTCTTATGGTTTCCAAGTTTTTTGGTAGTGAATAGTCTAAACTAAGCACTAATGTGGTAACTATGCAAAATTTTAAGTCCTATTTTATTTTAACAATTTGGATTGAAAAGATGGATGAAAGTTTTGTAATTTTGAATCTTAGAAGTGAGATTTTATAAAAATAAAATTTGGTGAGAATACCCTCATAATTAGTTTCTACTCAAAAAATGGAATCCAACGACACTAAGAATACTAAAAACTAAGTTCAGATGAGAAAGTTATGGAACTTTTAAGTATAAGGGTATTTTGATAATTTTATAAATAATTTACTAATACGTTTTAAAATTGGAAAGGATAAGAATTAGAAGGGGCCATTTTTTGTAATGGCACCCCCTTTGTCTTCAACTCCTTTTCCAGGGGGGAAGGTCAGTGATTGTGCCACTTGTGAGGAAGGCGAATCACCGACAATAAATATCTCCACCCCCCCCCCCCTTCCTCGATCGCACTCTTCTTTTCTCCCCAAACTCTTTTTCCCTCTTTCTTCTTCTCCATCTCCCTCTAGTTACTTCTTTTCCACCATTTTCCGACAACCCAACATCCAAGTGAGCACAGGCTGGTGTCTACACCTGTTGAATTCTCCCTTTTCCTTTCTCCTCCTCTCCCTGGTTGGTAGGTATGCTTTCCCCTTCACTTCCTTTTTCTTTTCCTTTTTTCCACCATAAAACTCCCCTTACCAGACTGGTTTTTCTGGCAAGTTTCACCAATTGAGTAGATGCAATAAATTTAGGTGTTGATCAGTGATCGAAAAGATTTGATAGTCCAGATAGAACTGTCTCATCCTAGTCGATAAGATCGGGCAACCAAGATGTTCCCTGGTAATGCACCACAGAGACAGATCCTCTCGGCGCATCTTTGTGTGTCCAACGCATGCGAGCATAGTCGCATTTCGATCGGGACGCAATTGCGTCCTAGGAATCAAGATGTAGCCTAATGCATTCCATTCTAGTGCATCCTAGTAATCTCGTTTCGATGTGTTTTAAACAAAAATTTTAATCTAGACCATTAAATATATCTAAAACACAAAATCTCTAATTCAAAAGGCTATACAAGTTTGATTTATGATCAGAAAGGTCTGTTGGACTTGTCTTGATGATGGAAACCTAATTATTCAATAAAATTTATGATCAGAGAACAATTTTAACTTATCATGACCTGAAAACAACAAAAATCTCATAGATCTATGAGATCAAAGATGATCTAACCCCAAGAAGTGATTAGTTGGATAATTTTGCAGATCTATATACCTAGATCAACCATGAATTAAGGACATAAATCCTTGGATCATAGATCTAACCATTGATAGATAGGATTAGATTCTAGATCAATGATCTAGGCAATAGATCTATGAATTTGACTAATAATCAATTGAGAATGAGAAATAATACTTAGATTCATTCCCTTAAATTATATCTAGGATGCTATAAAGACCTTGAAGGAAATCCAGGATTTGAACTGAAGAAATGCACAAACAACACCTAAGTGACATCCTTGAGGTAGGTAGTTTGATGCTACTACATTTTCAACTGAATTCCAAAACTTAAACGATTTACTTGAAATTATTTTTGTGTTTAGTAATTTTTTGAAATGATAATGAGATATGGTCGCTGATTGTCTTTAGATACCCCAACACACATGATTCAGCGAACCAGTCAGGAGTACTTGTATAAAGATGGGGAGAAGGTCGCTGATTGCGCCACTCATGAGGAACACGGATCACCGCCAATAAATTTCTCCTCCTCCTTCCCCATTGCACTCTTCTTTTCTCCCAAACTCCTTTTCCCTCTTTCTTTTCTTATCCATCTCCCACTAGTTCCCTTCTTCTTCATCGTTTTCAGGTAACCCAACATCCAAGTGAGCACAGACTGGTGCACTATCCCCTTCTCCTCTTGTTTCCAGTTGGAAGGTAAGCATACCCCTTCACTTCCTATTTCTTTTCCCTTTTTCCACCATAAAACTCCCCTTATCGGACTGGTTTTTGGATGAGTTTAACCGGTTGACCAGATTTGATAAACTCAATTGGGAACCATCTCAAGGATAGCTCAGATGGAAGATCTAAGAAATCTAATGAGATTGCGTGACCCCAAAACCCTAGAAACCTTGAAAATAGAGGAATTTAGGAGCACCCAAGGCAATGATTAGTGATTAAAAAGACTTGGTGGTCCATATTGAGCTATCTCATCCCGATCGGCTAGATCGAGTGACCAGAACACTCCTTGGTAATGAGTGATGGAGACACATCCTCTTAGCACATCCCCATGCTTGCGACACATGTGGGTGCAATCACGTTTCAACTGAGTCATAGAATAGTGCGTCACAATTGCCAAGATGCACCAAAGCATTCCGGAAGGCATGTTTCATTCGAGTGCATCTCGATAACCTCATTTTCATGTGTTTTAATCTAGACTGTTAAGTAAATCTAAAACAAAAAATCTTTAATTGACATGGCTATAGAAGTTTGATTTATGTTCAAAAAGGTCCATTGGATTTGTTTTGACAATGCAGGCTTAGTTATTCTACAAAATTTAGGATCAGAAAACAATTTTAACTAGTCATGACCTTGAAACTATAAAAATCTCATAAATCTATAAGATCAAAGATGATCAGACCCTAAGAAGTGATTAGTTGGATATGTTAACAGATCTATATATTCAGATCAACCTTGAATTAGGGACATCAATCCTTGGATCATAGATCTAACCATTGATAGATAGGATCAAAGTCTAGATCAATGATCTAGGTCGTTGATCTATGAATCCGACAAATGATCATTAGAGAAGGAAAATAATACTTGGACTCATACCCTTAAATTATACCCAAGACCCCACAAAGACCTTGAAGGAAATCAAGATTCAGAGTGAAGAAAAATGCTAACAACCCCTAAATGACATCCTGAGGTAGTTAGTCTGATGCTACCAAGTTTTCAACTGAATTCCAAAACTTAAACAATTTACTTGAAACAATTTCTATGTTTAGTATGTTTTTAAAATGATAATGAGATATGGTATTCTTATAATGAGCATGCAAATTATTCTCATGATTCATAATCATGATTGAAAATGCTACTGCTTATTCTTTCATTGCCCATTTTTATTCTTGAATGATATAACAATTTCATATATGCATTAATTGTATGTTTTGAAACAGGTTGCTTAAATTGCATGATTTAGTATATGCTAAACCTTGCATAATTCTATGATGCTTGGATTTGGAATACATGTATATATCTATCTTTCGCAGGTTAGTGAGCCTGGCGGGCACTATGCTAAGAGGTTGTGTGGGGTTGGCCTCCTGACCTCTAACCACCAAAGGTGGTATGTATTCGTGCCCAAAGAGGCACCTATTTTTCTCAACTGCTATGGTAGGGAACAACCACTAGAGGTGTTCATGGCACCCTTTTGAAGACATATCCATAGTTGCCATGGAGGTTGGTCTCTAGATACTGGAGACATGATTTAGAGAGCTGGTCATGAGCATAGTGGTCCCTATGATTTCTTGTTTTGTATTGCCATGCATATTGCCTTGCGATGGTCTTTAGACAAGTACTCATGACAAGTCAGTTGATGTGTACATCGAGGTACCCATGTGCATAATAACTACAATAGGGTTAAGATTCTAGTATCTAGTTTGATCAATTACTACTTTAAGAATTTAGTAACATTTATATTATTGATTGATTGATTTTATTGGAAATTTTATTGCTTTAATACATAAATGTGCAAAAGATTTATACATGACTATGCTTATCTACATAAGATGGTTGTATGATCTTATTGCCTAAAAAACCCTTCTTAAAATTATGCATGTTGTAAGTGTTTTCAAATTAATAGTATCAGATCACCTACTAGGTATGAGAAATACTCAACCAAATATTTTATTTTTTAGATTAGCTCAAGTATGATTAGAAGAAACATCAGGAAGTTTTAGTGCTACGATTAAGTTTGAGAAGGTAAAGACCAGTGTGAATGTAGTTATACCTGAATTGATAGTGGTCATTTTAGTATTTGATGTAAATTGACTTTAAGTGATTGTTCTTAACTTGGGCTATGACTAACAATCTTGGGAATAGTAATTATCTTAACACTCAGGGTTTTCATGGACGAATTTCAAAGAAAAAGAATTTTTTACAGCATTTATTTTGAAAAATTCTTTTAAAAAGGGATCAATCTCGCAAGCAAAAGCTTATTACTATAAATTGCATTATAAAAACTTGGGCCATCATTGTTGGTATCAAAGCCTAAGTTCAAGTTATTCATAGCCAAGTTATGAAAAAAGAACTTAAAATCAGTATAATCAATAGGTAAATTTTAGATTAGCATGATAGAATTCCTCAAAGGGAGTATGTTGATCTTGTAAAATAGATGCCTCCTAAGAGAAGAGGTGTATCCCTAGAACCTGTCAATCTCCCTACTGATGCCTTTAGATTAGGAAATGGGATGGATGAAGCCTTTTAGCTCTTCATGCAACATATGGGGTAGTTTATACATAATCAACCCCAAGCACCTACGATAAGGACCTCATCACCAGAGAGGATTGCTGATCAAATGGATGCCTAACTCGAATGATTTCAAAAGATGGCCTCATAATTCTTTGATGAAGAATAGTCAGAAATAATAGAGAAGTGGATCTTTGTCATTGAAAAGCTATGTAAAGTAATGAAAATTCTCTAAGAAAGGAAGGTTGCTATGGCCACTTTTGTCCTAAAAGGTGAAAGGACGTACTTCAATGATAGTAATGCTATTTTTTGGAAGGATTTCAAAACTGTATTTAATGAGAAGTATTTCCCACAACATATAAGAAAGAAAAAGGAGAAGGAATTCATGGGTCTAGAAAGGCAGCCTATCCATGAATCAGTATGAAAATAAGTTTACATGTCTTTGTAGATTTGCACCCAACATTTGTGCCACTGATGAAAATGCTATAGAGAAGTTTGTTGATGGGTTAAGCCTTGGACTAAGGAAAAGAGTGATAGGGTTTCAACCAACCACCATGGCAAAAGCAATAGAAATGACATCTCTTTTTGGAAAGGATTTTCAAAGAGCACAGGTAGACAAGAACAATAAGGAGAAGAAGGAACACATCAGTGGACAATTCAACAAAGGTAAAAGACCCATTCAATCTTTTGAATCTTAATACTTGCACAAATGACAGTTCGACAATAAAGGAAGAATACCAAAATTTAGAGCTTGCCCCCGATGCAACAAATATCACCTAGGGAAACCTTACACCTTGCCCCATTTCAAATGTTTTATCAATGGAGAAACAGGACACATAGCCAGTAATTGCCCTAAAAAGAGGAAAGAGGAAGAGCATAAAGCAGGTAAAGAAGTTACAAAGTAAAGAAATTTCACTAGTTAAAGTTTTATAGAGAAATGCATCTATTGAAGAGGAAAACTAGGAAGTGGAATTAGAAATGAGGGACAAATATCATGAACTCTTTAGTGATAAGTAAATTCCAGAATTTTGAGGACAAAATTCTTTGTAGGGGTGATTATGTAACTACCCAAATTTTAAGTCCGATTTTATTTTTGAAAATTTGAATTGAAAAGAAGGATGAAAGTTTTATAATTTTGAATCTTAGATGTGAAATTTTATAGAAATCAAATTTGGTGAAAATATCCGCATAATTAGATTCTACTAACAAAAATGGAATTCAATGACACTAAGAACACTGAAAATGGAGTTTGGATGAGAAAGTTACGAAACCTTTAAGTACAAGGTTATTTTGATAATTTCACAAATAATATATTGATATGTTTCAAAATTGCAAAATGTCAGAATTAGAAGGGGCCATTTTTTATAACAGCACCCCTCCATCTCCAACTCCTTCGTCGAGGAAGACGGTCGGTGATCACGCCGCCCGCGAGGAAGGCGGTTCATTGCCCATAAATATCTCCTCCCCCCCCCCCTCATCCCACTCTTATTTTCTCCATAGACTCCTTTTCCCTCTTTGTTTTCTTCTCCATCTCCCTTTAGTAACCTTCTTCTCCACCATTTTCTAGTAACCCGACATCCAAGTGAGCACAGACCAGCTTCTACACCCACCGGATTTGCCCTTTTTCCTTCTCCACCTCTCTTTGGCTAACAAGTAAGCTTTCCCCTTCACTTCACTTCCCTTTTCTTTTCCCTTTTCCCACCATAAAAATCCCCTTACCAAACTAATTGTTTTGGTGAGTTTCACCAGTGGATCAGATCCGATAAACTCAATTAGGAACCATCTCAAGGATAGCTTAGATGGAATATTTGAGCTGTTCGATGAGATCTCAGAACCCAAAACCCTAGAAACTCCAAAAGTTGTGGATTTTAGGAGCATCCTAGGCGTTGATTGACGATAGGAAAAATCTAACGATCCAAATCGAGCTATCTCATTTGGGTCGGCTATATTGGATAATCAAGACATTCCTTGGCAACGCATGCCAGAGACACATCTAGTTATTGCATCTTCATGCATGCGATGAGTGCTAGTGCTGTATCGTTTCAATCGGGAACCAGTTGCATCCTGGGAACTGAGATGCAGCTTGGTGCATCACGGTCTCCAAGACACATCTGAGTGTTTTAGAAGGCTCATTTCATTCCGGTGCATCCCGATAACCTTGTTTTGATGCGTTTTAATACAAAATTTTAATATGGATCATTAAACATATCTAAAATACAAAATATCTAATTCACAAGGCTATACAGGTTTGATTTACAATTGAAAAGGTCTGTTGGATTTGTCTTGACAATGCAAACCTAATTATTCAATAAAATTTAGGATCAAATTACAATTTTAACTAATCATGACCTAAAAACTATAAAAATCTCATTGATTTATAAGATTAAAGATGATCAAACCCCATGAAGTGATTATTTGGATAATTTAGCATATCTATATACCCAGATCAACTCTGAATTAAGTACATCAATTCTTGGATCATAGATCTGACCATTGATAGATAGGATCAAAGTCTATATTAATGATCTAGGCCATTGATTTGTGAATCTGACTAAAGATCAATAGATAATGGGAAATATTATTTGAATTCTTAACCTTAAATTATACCCAGGACCCCACAAAGACCTTGAAGAAAATTTAGGATTCGATTTGAAGAAAAATGCGAGTAATGAAAACCTAAGTGAGATCCATGAGGTAGGTAGTCTGTCGCTAGTTAGTTTTCAACTAAATTCCAAAACTTAAACAATTTCCTTGAAACTATTTTTATGTTTAGTATGTTTTTGAAATGTTAATGAGTTATGGTATTCTTATAATGAGCATGTAAATTATTCTTGTGATTCATTATCTTGATTGAAAATGCTACTGCTTATATCTTTCATAGCAAATTTTTATTCTTGAATAATATAACAATTTCTTATATGTATTAATTGCATGTTTTGAAATAGGTTGCATAAATTGCATGATATAATATATATTAAACCTTGCATAATTCTATAATTCTTGAATTTGGAATACTTATATATATATATATATATCTTTTTTAGGCCAGTGAGCCTTGTGGGAACTATGCTAATAGGTTGTATGGGTTTAGCCTCATAGCCTCTAACCACCCAAGATGGTGGGTATCCATACCCAAAGAGGCACTTATTTTTCTCGACTATTGTGCTAGGGAAATGACCACTAGAGGTGTTCACGACACCCTTTTAGAGAATATCCGCTGTCATCGTGGACACTGGTCTCTAAATATAAGGGACACATGATTTAGAGAGCCGATTGTGAGCATAGTGGTCCCTATGATTTTTGTTTTTGTATCGCCATGCATATTGCCTTGTGATGGTCTTTAGACAAGTGCTTGTGATCAATTGGTTGCTGTGTTCACCAAGATAACCACGGGCATAATTGCTACTGTAGGGCTAGGATTCTAGCATCTGGTTTGATCAATTACTACTTTAAGAATTTAGTAATGTTTATATTATTGATTGATTGATTTTGTTGGAAATTTTATTACTTGAATATATAAATGTGCAAATGATTTATACATGAATACCCATGTTTACATAAGATGATTGTATGATTTTATTACCCGAAAGATCCTTCTTAAAATTATGCATGTTGTATGCTGTGTTTTCAAATTAGTAGTATTAGATCACCTACTGGGTATGATAAATACTCAATCAAATATATTATTTTTTAAATCAGCTCAAGTAGGATTAGAATAAACATTAGGAAGTTTTAGTGCTACGATTAAGTGAGAGAAGGTAAAGACCATTATGAATGTAGTTATCCCAAAACTGGTAGTGGTCATTTTAGTATTTGATTTAAATTAACTTTAAGTGATTATTCTTAACTTGGGTTGTGACTAACAATCTTGGGAATAGTAATTATCTAATTTTAGATATTTTTTAAATTTCTATGACACGTTTCATTTATTAATGATGTTGGATCATTATCTAGAAAACATCAGGAACTGATAGGAATTTTTTGTTTTAAAAACTTTTGAAAACATACTATACAATAGTTTCAAAACTGTTTTTCTTACTAGGTGTCTTTTCAAAACCCTATACATATACTTGTAAAGTAATCAGAGAATTAAAAGAGCACATATCAGACCCACTAATTACAACCCAAACAACTAAATCAATTAATAAATCAAATATGGAATAGAATTACATTCCATATTTCATGTCCATCAATAAATGTCCTTAATGTAAAGTTACCTAACTAATGGCAATTAACTAAGTAACTCCTTTGCTTTGATCTTCTCTTGCTACTTGTCTCCTTTGCTAACATAAGCTGAATCTAATCCTTGAAACTTTCACTTGAAATATTGGTGAAGGTGAGTATGACCACTCAATGGAAAATCCCTAAACTAGATTTGATAACCATGTGAAACATGATGTTCTAATCAAGTGTTCAATATCAAATCCACAAAATAGCATCACATATAAAAGCAACAAATTTGGAGATGCTCACACTAAGTAGTAGCATTCATGTCTAATTAATAAAATGGCTAACCATCCACATAAGGGATTCATCTCCCAACAATGCTCAATCGCATACAATGTACCATTGGCATCATCTCTCATGGAGCTGCCGGATTCGAATGAAAGTAGGCTTCCCATGATACATACTTCCATAACATATAGGCCATCACATTGGTAGGTATACTATTTGAAGGTCAAGGGCCAATACAAACCCTCCTAGCATAGTACCATAGGGTCTTATAACCCTAAGAATGACTACCCTAAGTCATAGGATATCATAGAACCTTAGTGTACTATCTGAGCTCTCACCCACATAGAGAACAAATACAATCACCAGGAAAATATATAGATATGTAATCTCAGAAATTACATAGAAGCAAGATAAAGGTCATTTAATTACTCAATTCCAAGTATGACATCCAATGATGCATAATTCACAATCAAATAATCATATTCCTTTGAAATAATAGAAAACTCATGACTTTCACATTCACACATCATGATCATAACAATAACAATAACTTGGCATAGGAGATAGTAGACTTTTGTTTCTCTTACAATGTGATATTGTAGGTATTTCAATTAGATTTTCCAAACATTTACATAAAGGTGGAAGATGGTAGGATTAGAGTGTGATAATAGATGTTAAAATGAGATAATCACTAATATGGTTATGTAGTTTTGTAGGCTTGAATGATTAAAGAAACTATAGTCATCTTTTTGCTAATATTATGCATCTACTACAGCTAGTTATGGACTGTTTTGGCTTTTGTGTAGTGTACTCGTCATTTAGGTATTTATCTAGCATGCTTAACTAATTAAATATCTCATTATGAGTCAAATAATCCATGATTCATGAGTATAACCTTTGTCTACATAGCCATATAAGTTTCACATGTTAACAGTCCACTTAAGAGTGCAAATTGCTAAATTTTTTTACTATGTATGCTGAATGTCTAACAATATTGATGTGAATTGGTTATCTTTCCATCACTATTTACCTTACTGAATTACTAAATTGATAAGTATTCTAAGTGTTCAAATTACCATTATGTGTATCAGATGATAGGGTCTCACTTGATTCATTAAAACTTAACTGGGCTGTCTGCTGGCACTACTCACTAGATAGGCTGATTGTTTCATGTTTAGTCCATGATCTAATTGTCCTATGGTGTCAATTGGCCTTATTGAGTTTACTTCATGTTCAAAGGATTTTTGATGTGTTCGGTGCTTGGAAGACATTTAGTACCTCAGAACATTTAATTAAATTGTTTGTAGAATTCAATGTTAGACAGTCCAAGAGCAAGCTACCCAAAACATCCTGATTCTCCTTTGAAAATAATGGAATTTGATCCAAATTTTTTTTCTTGAATGAACATTACCTAGTTAATAAGCTTATTTTAAAATTTTATTAGAAAATTCAATAATTTTCTTGCATAACAGTAAGCAACAATGTTAACAAAGTTTTAACGTATATGCAAGAAATGATAACAATAGTTTATATTTAGAGAAAAATAGTATGGATTTCAAGCTGATGTCAAACTAATATCTAGACATTTGTTCAATAATGAGATCAAGCATCAATCCAATATCAAAATCATGTAAATAATATAGAAAATCATGCTTGAAATAATAATTAGAATAGTCAAAATTAAATGTTTAGTCTCATCTGTGAAAAACAATTTGGTAGATACAAAATTTTGAATTAAATCATGCATAAAATTTAGCCTAATGACATGAATGATTTACACTTTTGATTAATAAATAAATCTCAAGCCATGGATGTAATAATCTCATACAATATATACGTGAATGAAGAACGAAGAATGAATGAAACATGAATGATTCTTGTGGTGAAAAGCAACTTGAAACAACACGATTTTCTCAAACATTATTTTGCTAAAATTTTATAAAAATCTAGCCTATGAAGATTCCATGCCCCCTACTTGGTTTTGTCCTATCATCTTATTCTATTTCTTTTCCCTTCTTCCTCTCTTCCTCTTTTCTCCTTTCTTCTCCATGTTTTCTTGTCTTCTGTCCCTCCTCACTTTCACATTTTCTCTCCATTGGTTCTTCTCTTTTTGACAGTTTTTAACTTTTATTTTCTAGTGAGGTTCCTCTATTATATTTGTAGTTTCCTTACCTAAAGTATTTGGGTTTGTTTCTAATTCAACCTTCCTAGGAATGTAACATGTTGTCACCTCGTTTTTAGGCTCCATTTCAGCCCTCCAAATTTTCCTTTTTCTATCCAATGGAACACCATCTTCCTAGCTCATGTAGAACTGATTTCTCTCACCTAAACCCCTTGAAATTAACCTCTACATGTAACCAATTTTCAAAAAATTTCATCTCTCCCAAAAGCTCCTAATATTTAGGTGTTTTCCACTATCCTAAATACATGGCGCCTCTTACATAACCAGCCATCTTTTCCCATGTCAAACTCCCACGCTTCATGGAGATCTTGATGTGATTCCAAGTGTCCATTTCAATCTATAAAATTCCTAAGAAAAGAATATAAAAGTGCAATGTGGTGGTTAGAAGTCTAAACCAAAGTGTCTCACAAATATAACATTACCGCCTAAGCAAACTCAATTTCACTAATGAACATATACAAACTAATATACTTATTCAATTAAACATTTAAGTTATTACACCCTTGGTGATTATTAGGGTTACACTTGGGAACATCAAATAACTTACTAAATTATTCAATGATTTTGGAAAGTAGCTAGGGCTCTAGTGCGCACTAGAGAAGTCTTCAAATATCTTATTCAAATCTACTCATCATTGTGTTAAAGAAAAGATGAATCTTGATTTTCATGTTCATAATGATTTCATCAACTCTAATATCTTGGCATATTAGTGATCCAGGAAACCAAGATTTCATAATCTTAAAGCGGTTATTACAAATTTTTAGCAAAACTATGTACTTCAAAGTAGAATAAATTAGCAAAGGCATGTAAGCTTACATTAATTATTTTGGTCTTGTCTTCATCACCCCTCTTAGCTTTTGTAGCTCTTGATATTCCTATTAAGGTTTTGGATGAATGAGATAGAGTTAGAATAAACAACATTTGAAGCAATAGAGGTGAAAAATCTATGCATCTCATTAGCTAAAAAATGATGCAAAAAAAGCTAAGCCATTTGGGGGGCTTGAAATAGAACAATCTAAAAGATATGCAAAAAGATTTTTAAACTTAAAATCACTTGGAATGTGATTAATAAGGAGAAATATTTTTTGGCTAAATTCATTCAAGCTATATATCTAAAGGGCACAAGTTTCTTTTCCTATTCTCCTTCTAGAGTAGCATCTTACACATGGAAAGCTATTTATAGACTAAAGGAGGAGGTGGAGAAGGGACACAGAAGGGTGTTGGTAATGGGAGAAATGTTAGATTTGAGCAAGATAAGTGGACATGTATGGGCCCCCTCTCATACTATCTTAATGATTCACTTCTAATAGAATTTCCTTCTGATAAAAAAGTGTTTAAGTATTTTAATTTAAATGGATCAAAGTGGTGTGAGCATAAAATTGCTTTTCTTATAAGAGAAATTAGGGATCTTATCATACTAATTAAAATTTCTCATGATCAATATGATCAAAGTGTTTTATCTGCTGATGATTTTGAGGATTTCAATGTTAAGTCCACATACAAAATGCTAAACCTTCAATTAGGCCCAAACCTTAAAGTTAATCCATAGAACTCTATCTGGAAGCTAAAGTGTCAATTTAGAGTTGAACTCTTCATTTGGCATGTGCTTTATGAAAGGCTTCTTGTTAAGGGTAACCAGGGATGATTAGATGATAATGAGGAAATTTGCCACTGCTGTAGTTTGAAAATTGAAATAACTAATCATCTCTTTATATCATGTTCAAATTTTGATAATATAATAGAGGATATCTTTGAAGCTTGTGGAAGACCATTCAACAAATTCTCAACAATTCAAGAAGTAGCTTTAGAAGGATCTAAACTAATAGGTAACAGGAAATTGAGAATGGTGAATCTTTGAAGCACCACAATCACGCATCATCTCTACTACATATGGAAGGCCAGGAATTGGATTATTGATGAATGAAATTGAGACTACATAAGGAATTTGTTTGATGGAATGGAAGGGATTGAGCTTGGATGTTCAAAATATTTTTCCTATGGAAATTCTAGCACTTAGAAATCATAAAGATATGCTAAAAACTAGAGACATGCAATGTGTCTAGAATCAATACTAAATCTATCTAGATTAAAGGAAAACCGCCAAAGGAAGGATTCCTACAATTTTATTTTGACAAAGTCTCCAAGAAAAATTTAGGCATAGTTGGGACTGGAGAAATCTTTAGAGACTAATGGATGATTTGTTCTTGTGATTATTGTTCTATTGGGTAGAAATTCTAATAACTTAGTGGAATGGGAGGTGTTACACTTTGGTTCAAAGATTGCTAAAACCACTGGACTTTGACGATTACAGGTTTACAAGGAATCAAAGAAAGTGATGGAAGTGATGAGAGAAGGACTGAAGGAAAAGATAAGGGCACTATCGTCACTACTACACATCAAGGTTTTAAAGTCATTTAAAAACAGTTATAGAATTCTGTTATCAAAGTGATTTCTATCAAGCAAACTTGGAAAATTGATAAGAAAAGATGTTGGATGAAAACTGACTTTAAAAGTCAATTCACATAACTAAATTTAAAAGTAAAGTTAGTTCATACTCAACATTAAAAGTCTCAAAACTTTCATGTTAGTTGGTGAAAATAGACTGTAAAAAATTAGGATTTTTAAAGTCAATTTGTAGTTTTCTATTGGAAAAGTCATTATTTGTGGATAATATTTTAAGTTAAAATTCAATAACTAATTTTAAAAGTTAGGAATTCCAAAAGAAGTTTTGAATTTTTCCAGTCGAAATTCTAAGAACTTTTAAAATTAGATTATAGAATTATGACTTTATAAGTCTAGAACTTTTAAATTCAAGTACAAAATTCTAAATTGAAAAGTTAATTTTTAAAGTCATCTTTTGGAATTTCAACTGTAAAAGTCTAAAGCTTTTAAAGGTATATCGAAAATCTTGGCTATAAAAGTTACTTTTAAAGATAGATTCTAGAATTCTAATTTTAAAAGTCTAGAACTTTCAAAATTAGATATAAAATTGTGACTTTCAAGTCAGAATTTCAAGTGCAACTTTAAATTTTAGGAACTTTTAAAGTTGAAATTCCGAATCTATACTCAGATTTCCTATCTTTTTTGCTTTTGTTTACATTGCATTCACTACTTGCATTTTTGCAAGCATTCAATGTAACACCTACTATATTTTTCCTGCAATCTTTGAACACATGAAAAAGAAACATATATTCACTTCCACATTTGGTATAAAACATCCAAATTCATCATCCATTCACATCTATTTTGAAAAGACTTGATAAGAAAAAATACAATACATAAACGTCATTCACCACAACCTCAACTTTCACTTCATTTAGAAGGACAAGTCCATACACACATATCCATTTACTTCCACACTCTAACATCCTCTTATTCATCCCATAAAATATGTATACTTCAATGAAAATAGTGACTAGAAGAACAAATGCTTATTAATGAAAATATATTTTATTAGATGATAAAGTAATTTACATTGATGTAGTTACTCATGATGTTCTGATTGAAACTTATTACATACTCAGTCCCTTCTTTTCATATTTGTTAATGTTTGCTTTGGAGTAACTCTTCTTATGTGCCCACTCAGAAAGTGCAGTAGCATAAAAGACAACATATTTAATTTAGTTGATATATTCTTTTAAACTAGAATTCATCTAAAATTGAAAAAAAGTGTAAGATTGTGACAAAAAAAAAAGTCTTATGTTTTTGAATTGGAAGACACCAACACCATCGAGTAGTAGGGTTCTCATATATCTTACGACATAGTACCTGCACTCCCAATGAAACTGTTGTTTAGGGCACTGTGCAATAAGAAAAATAGAAAGGATCAATAAATACCATTTGTAATATTGCAAGTTTGGTTATAAAATAGAGTAATTAACTATTTTCTATACCTTGATATTCTTTCAAGTGAGTTTCAGTGGTTGCACAATCTCAGTTACATTAACTCATGTTAACCATGCACTACAAATTTATATTTCAAATGCATTAGATGTAGATAAAAAATTACTCATATATCTATACATAATACATGAAAAGATTTAAATCTTACTTATATATGTTTTCTTTGAGTGCGAGACAAATGTGTGATCCACAAGAATAAAAATAGAAAGCATGCCCCTTGTAGGTCACCTTGTTGTAAGATTATTACAAAAAAATTGTCTTACATTTTTCACACAACTGCCTAAGTACATCCTTTTTTGGCTTCTTACACATCTCCTTGTAGGTCACCTCATCTTCAATTGTAGGTATTTTTTAACTAAAGAATGTAGAAGGAACAATATTGCACCCTATGCCCCTTACTTGGTTAGAGTGGACCCTCTTACCCATGGCCCTATTTAGGATGTTTCCATTGGTAGAAGTGCTGCTTAGAGTTCTTATAGTCATGCTTTCTTGGATAAGTATGTTGTGTAAAATTTAATTAGAAGGACATGAGTTTAATTAATTAATTAATTGTATTAAATTGAGGTAATCAAGGTTAGACCAGTGGAACCACTTAAAATGCAAGAAACAACATCTATAGTTGCTTGATCTACTAAGCTTTGAGCATTACTGCCCATTGAATTTGCATCTTCCAAAGGAGGGCACGATCAGTGGGATCTATATTGCCAATTTTAACAACTTTCCCAAATCAAATTTCCTAAGCATGAAATGTAACAATTAAACTAAGGAAACATGTACTAATCAACTACTTTTCTAATCATGTAAATCCTAAAGAATGGAAAGGAAATTATGAAAATGAACTTTAAGAACTAAAAGCAAATTAACAACATGTTAACAAACTAACCGAGATCAACTTAACTAGCTATTTTTCATACCTGAATGAATGTCACAACTTAGATCCCAGTTAATCAACAACTCATTCAAAACAGTGGATTGCATACATGGTTTCAACATGACTTGGAGAAGATACTTGATGCTTGTTGTAATGAGCAATTAAAACTAATGATTAACAATTTGTAGCACATTAACAAGATTACTCAACTTCAACCTTAAAGGACTTCAAAACCATGCATTTCACTTTTGGATTGGACTCATGGTTTCCATTGATTTTTTATTGACTTGTTTGAGAACAAATTATGAACTTAACATTCACATACATCAAACAAATAGGAAAAATCATGTTCATTCATCAATTAAAAAGTATTCAATTAATCATTAAAAGTATTGCATACAAATGGTTACATGAATGGTAAGTTCCACTTTTGAAGCACACACACCATCCTATCTCCCAAAGTAAACCCAAAAACAAATCCTAGTAATGATTCCTCCTCCAATAAACCTAAGGCTCAAGGAAAATTCTAATGGAATAACAAGGCAACAAACAAAGGAAACTAAGGAAATAATGCTAGAATTCAAGGAAATTAAAAGAGAACTAAAAGACAATGGAAAGCAAAGGGAAAGATTAGATTCAAGGTGACTTCCCTTGGCTATCACTTCAAGGGAAAAATCAATCAAGGATCTTAGTCTTTAGGAAAAGAGAAACAAAGGAATTGCATTTCATTAGCTACAACAAAGATTACTAAGATCAAACAAGAGAAGAAGTAAAGAGAGATTAAGCAACCTTTGAAAGGCCAATCAAACACCCTAAGGACTAGGCATGAAACACTTGAGGAGATTCAACACACCATAGGGAAGAGTAGCAGCCACCTAAAGGAAATAAAAATCCAAAGCAAAAGATAGAAGAGGAGGGCTTAGGAAGAGGATGTCTCATTCCAAATGGAGGAGGCGTCTTTTTCCTTATGAAAGAGTCTGCTTCCTTAGGGTTTTGTGGGTCTTTTATAATTTTCCTGCCACATTTTTTGTGGTTGCCTGTCCCCGTGAAAGACCACTTTTGGTACTTAGGATCATTGATCCATGAGAGTGAAGAGATTGAGAGGGAGGTTACCTAGAGAATCCAAGCGGGTTGGAATAAATGGAGATGTGCATCTGGAGTTTTATGTGATTGACGGGTGCCACTCAAACTAAAAGAAAAATTCTATAAGATAGCTATAAGGCTGGCCATGCTCTATGAATCAGAGTGTTGGGCAGTTAAGGAACACCATACTCATAGGATGAGTGTCGTAGAAATGAGAATGTTGAGATAGATGAGTGGTAAGACAAGAAAAGATAGAATTAGAAATGAAAATATTGGAGGAAATGTAGGGGTCGCACCAATAGGTAACAAGATGAGGGAGATTAGACTTAAATGGTTTGGATATGTTCATAGGAGACTAACAATGGCACTAGTTAGAAGGAATGAGGCAATACAAGTAGAAGGTTCTAAAAGGGCAAGGGGAAGGCCCAAAAGAACGTGGATAGAAGTAGTGAGGAAAGATTTAAAAACTTTGTGACTAAATAAAGCCATGGTATTTAATAGAGTGGAATGGAGGAATAAGATTCATGTAGCTGACCCCTAATTGGGATAAGGCCTTGATGATGATGATGATGATTTTCTGTGGTAGCCTAAGAATAAGGTGTGGTGGGGATAAAATAGGTAATTTGGATTGCTTGGATGGGTGGATAAGTTAGGGTTTTAAAAGAGGAAACAAGGTAAGATAGTGGCTGCCTTTTGGAAGATAATTAGGTGGGAGATGCAAATTTTTTATGAAGCTGCATCTCCCCTAAGGGTTGAAATTTTTTGAAGAATGAAATATTAGGTTATTGGAAATTATCTTTTTATATATTATGAATTTACTTGGAAGACCAATCGAAATGACACTAAGTACATTCAATTCTGAGTTAAAATGAAAAATCTTTATTTTATTTTTATTTTTATAAAATGATAATTTTACCCATAACCGAGAACTAAGACATCAATATTTAGAATGCACTCAAAAATACGATTCCAACGCCACTATGTACGCTCAATTCCAAGTTCGGGAGAATAAAATGAATTTTTCTCTATAAAAGGGCAAAATGGTCCTTTCACACCTCCGTGGGGTACAAACAAATCCACCAGCCAAAAAACATATAATGAGTGGTCAACCACTATTAGCTGCTAGTGGAGAAGGAAGTGGTAGTGGAGGATCCAAGGCTAATTTAATATTCAAAAGAATTGAAACATAATTATTACAAGTAAATATGAAAAATTCAAAAACATCTATAAATACACCCCCAAAAATCCTCCAAAAATGATCATTAAATTTCTCACAAAATCATCTTACTTACCTTGAAAAACTAGATCTAGATTCCTACCCAAATTTCTGAAACTCCCAAGAAACCTCTCTTCTTGCACTTTCTCTCTCCTCTCTTTAGATTGGAATAAGAGACCTAAATTCAATTAGGCACTCTGTTCCAAATCAAAACATACAAATCGTACCATTCAAATTGTCCTAGAATTCCTTATCTACAAAACCCCCAAATCAATTTTAAGATCTTATGCTGCAATCCATTGGAAATCACAAAACAAGCGGTTATCGGGCTATCTTCTCATCAAAGGGATATTTATTTAAAATTGGGCTGCAAATCTATGTTTTTCTCTAATTAGGTAGTTTTAAACACTTCTTGTACTTATTTCATGTTAGTTCATGTAAATTTTATTTTTTTGAAGTTAGTTTTAGGTTAAAATTTATAAAAATCAAGGACCAGAATCCTTCAATTCTAGATGGAGGGCTTAGATGGAAAATCCTAGCTATCCAATCAATCCAAAAGGGTCCAAAATCCCAGCGTAAAATTTTCAAGAGATTTCATTAAGTTTTGAGCCATTAATTGTAGAGGAATTGATTGGACCGTCAAAAATGAATTATCTGATCTTCCTAATGAGATCGGATCCCAGGACGTGCTGCGAGACGCTACATGAAAATGTGCCTTACAGGAGCATCTCCTCGTGCTCGCTCCGTGTGCGAAGTCATCCTAACTAAATGACCATGTGACAGCGCAAGTCCCGGGGGAGCACATTATAGCATGCAGCTTGGCGACAGGCACGTGATGATTGTTTTGCCAGACTGGATCCCTCTGATTGATTAGGCCATCAGTTCCGATGGCCCAGATCAAATCTAGACCCTTGGAACGACTATGAACTTCAAAGTTCAATTGTGGAGTCATCTGAGCTCCAAATTGAGATAAAAAAGAAGCTATGGAAATCTTGTAACATCTATTTTCTTCTGAAACCATAATATTGATAAAAACATTCTAGAAACTTTCTGTTTTCAAGAATTAAGCTTCTAATTTTTATGATCTTCAAGATATGAGATGATCAGATCTTGGGCATATGATTTAATGGTGATATAATGTTGAAATAAAGTAATATCCATGATTTATTTGGAAAAATCTAAGACAAATTGAAGGATCTACCTATTATTGTAGAAAAACCCTAAAAATGGTATTATGATGGAATCCAATATGATCATGGATTGAATATGATAAAAACAAAGGGATATGATCTTTAGACCTTAATGAAGTAAAAGCTCTAAAATTAATTAAAACCATTGATTAAAAGGAAAAGATCTAAGATCTAATGGTTGGATCATAAGTAAAAGCTTTTAATAATCCTAATATAATTATTTTAATTGCCTTTTATTTGATAATAGAATTGCAAATGTGATTTATGTTATAAAGTAGGAAGCATGATAGTGTAATTCCTAAATTTTAGCATGCTATGCTCTAAGTGTTACTACTTTGTTATTAGGTTGGTAGATTTAATTATATTAGGGCAATGTTAGTTTAAATATGAGATCTTAGCATGATTCCATTAGATTAGTAGTAAAATTTCATGTATTTCATAACTTAGGATCATGTTAGTTTAAGTATAGTTTTATTTCATTAAGTTATGTTACATAGGAAGCATGTTAGTGTAAAATGTTGATAAAATTATATTAGATTTATGCTTTAAAGTTTATGATTTAATTGTTGTCAAATTTTATTAGTAGATTCAAATGTTAATTAGTTGTTAGGATATGATAAGCATAAATCACCAAAAATGTAAACTAATAGAATATAGAGATTCATGAAAAATTAAGATGAATGAATAACTTTGACTTAATATTAGTAGGGGCTATAGTTAGTAGGACAATATAAGGATTATCAAATCCTTGGCCCAACCCAAACTAAAAGAATAATAAACCCCATGAATGATATTTTAAATGTTCATGGATTTAATTAAAATCAATTAGAAAGAGTACTTAGGGTTAAATGCTCATAGGAACCTTATGAAAGGTTGAGTTAAGGTCACTTCAGTGAATGCTGAACATGGTCGTTAAGGGGGTTCACTAATAGAGCCTCGCTCTTGCCCTACCTTTTGTTAAACTTTGTGAGGTCTAAACGCCTCCTTACATGAGGATTGAAGTAACCACTTTGTGTTCAACCATTCAGCTAGTAAGCCTTAGCCAATTAGAAATAAGAGAGCAGTCTAGACTTAGGCTGAAATAAGTTATCTTCAACCAATAAAACATTAACTAATTGAATAATAATAAGAGCATAAATGGTTAGTAAATTATCTAATCCTAATAAAAATTGTAAGTAAGATAAGGATGATCATACAAGATCCATAGGATATTGAATGATCAAGAACAATGAGAATCCTAATGTCGTATTTTATTATGTATGTATGTTGTAGGCAAATCTAGATAGAAATTCCAAACCCTTGATTAAATATGATTTAAGGAAGAGAACTAAGATCATCCTCCTATAAATGAATATGGATATTAATATGATGAATTTAGGAATATTGATTCTACTTATTTGATACAAATAGTTATATGGAATATTGATAGAAATTTTGGTTTATGAGCAGATGCCACCTAAAAGAATCACAAGGCAGACAACTTAAAATACTCCGAAAGATAATATGGAGATCTTAACAAGGGATAATGTGGAAGAGATGGTAATAAGAGTATTGAGGAGCCTTCCTCCTCACATTCAATAGCCCCAAAGTTCATCACCTCTAGCAGAAGTACCAAATAATCAGGCTTAAGCTCAGTCTAAAGTGAGACACAATACACCAACACCAAATACTCCAATACTAGTACAGGGTCAATCTTCCCTTGAACCAAGTGAAGAAGCTAGAAATTCTCCATTAGCCCTAGAAAAAAGGTTGACAAAATGATGGAAAGGTTTCAAAAGATGGCTACAGGGTATAATGAAAAGGGTGAAGATGTGAAGGCTGAGGAATGGATATATGAAATAGAAAGAACTTTCAGTGCACTACATACTCCTCTAGAGTTGAAGGTTAAATTTACCACCTATCTATTAAAATAAGAAGCTGCATTTTGGTGGAGATTAGCTAACAATACCTTCTTCTCAAATTCTGAAAATACTACATGGGAGGAATTTAAGGAAGTCTTTAACCCCAAATATTTCCCTACACATGTACAAGCAGGAAAGCTGATTGAGTTTTTGGAACTTAGACAAGGAAACATGTTAGTGGTGGAAAACAATAATAAATTTACACAGTTAAGGAGATTTACGACTCATGTGTGTAACACTGAAACCCACACAGTGAATCAGTTCATGGAAGGGTTGCACCCAGAGCTGAAGGTGAAAGTAATGTGTACTAAACCCACAACTTTGGCAGATTGTGTGGAGATGCCTTCAAAGTTTGAAGAAGAATTACAAAAGAACCAAATCACTAAATTTGGTGAAGGTGGGACCTATAATCAAAGGTCTTTTCAGAAGGCAAGAGACCCTTAAACAATTTTGGACATCCAAGAAATCAAAGAAATCATACAAAAAGAAAGCTGTTAAGTGTTTAATTTTGGTCAAAATTCCCCTAATTTAGCGTTCAATTAGATCATCTTACCGTTCAATTTACAAAACTTAGCTTGATTTTGAATATAAATCCAATTGACCATCCAAACCTTAATTTGTCAAAATCAACGGTCAGATGATCATTAGAGCTCATTAAATGACTAATGTACGGTTCAGATGAGTCTAATTTAGTCTTTTCTTTTGCAGATCAACCAAAGGATGCATGGTGGCTGTGATTAAAAGATAACAGTGCAGATCATGCTAAATGATAATGGATGGACCAGATCACCCATGAAGATGGATGTGGTAGTTTTCTAGAAGACAATGGAGCTAAATTTGGAATCATGGAGAAAAAGGTAACCCTTTGCCCCACTTCTTTCCTTTTCTTTTTCTTTTTCTTTTTCTTTCTTTCCTTTCTTTTCTTTTTCCTCCTTTTTTTCTTTTTTTCTTTCTTTCCTTCCTTTTCTCTTTTCTTTCTTTTTCCTTTTCCTTTTCTCCTTTTCCCTTTTACTTTTCTCCTTTTCCTTCTTTCCTTTCCTTATTCTCACGTACCCACTTTCCTTATTGCCTTCTTTCCCAAACCGTACCCAACCTCTTTTTCTCCTCTCTTCCACTACCCTTCTCTCCTAATGTCTCTCTTGTCTCCCCCTCCTTCTCCTAAATCTCACACACATCTTCCTCTCTTTCGCAACCTCTCCCTCTTCCTCTACTCTCTTTCCCAACCGTACCCACTTCTCCCTTCTCCTCCTCTTTCTCTCTTCTCATCCCAGGCTCTCTTTCCCTCCTCTTCATGCTCAAATCTGACCCCCACCTATCTCTCAGCTTTCTCTTCTCACTTACCCGGTACTGCCCATATTTCCAGCACCATGAGTCATCTCCTCTAGTTTCCTCTGTTCATTGTCAATTCCCTCACCTCTTTCATCTACCACAGAAACCCAATTCACTGCCTAGTCCCACTCCTTTGTTTAACCTCCATCATGACTGGTCGCCCAGACCAAGAGCAACCCTTTATGAGCCTTGCGCCTAGTTGGATGACTTAGGCATCTGAACTAGATGCGTGATCCTCTGCCCATAGTCTTCATCTGTCTACTTGAAGTAGATAGATCGACACACACTTGCCCACATTTTCTTGGTTTTTCGTTTAAAACCAGAACCTTGAAGAATTCCAAGTTTGCCCCTGGGAGATCTCAGAAATCCCATTTGGGTCCCCTGTTAAATTCCATTTGAGTCCCTGATTTAATTCCAACTGGGTCCCTATTCTATTTACATTTATGTCTTGGTTCTGTTTTATCATCATTTTGACTATTCAGGGACAATGCAATCTAGGACAGGCTTATTCAGGACTAATCATTTTGTTGCATTTTCTGTGTTTTCCTTGGAATAAATATTTGTGAATATTGGAACAATTGAATAAACATAAATTTTATTTTACTGTTAGTTGAATTTTGCTATATTCTTTGTTTTGATTCTTTTATTAATTGAATTTTATTGAAAACTCTATCATTTTAAATCAAGTCCTCATGGGATCGACCCATACTTGCATAAGCTACCCTACAATAGCCCGTGCACTTGCGGAAAACATCCACAAAAGCCATGTCCTAAATGTAGAACGTTCCACCCTGGAAATATGTGTCCTACTTTGATACAGCAAAGGCCCCCTATAAGATGTTATAATTGTAGGGAAATTGGGCACATTGTCAACAACTGCAACAAACCTTTGGAAGGCTTGAGATTTGAAATAGATGAAATAACTTCAACCTTCATAGGAAAAATAAAACATAAATATCTGAATAAATAGATACTAGAAATAGGGAATTTTGAAAAAAAGGGACAACTCAATTGAGAGTTATTAATCCTTTTAGAAAGTTTAGCAAAAAATTATCTTAAGTGATTAATTCATTAGCATTATTAGTGAGATGTGTGTTTATGACCTAAAAATGTGATTTTGCCTTTGAAAGAGAAGGTGATATGAACTATGAATGAAGGGAAATAGGGGTTTCCTTACGTGGCAAGGTGACATGAGCAAACTTATGAATGAATTAATGAAAACTCATGAGTAAGTTGAAATGCAAATTTCAAGGATGAAATTATTATAAGGGGGAAGATTGTAATAACCCCATTTTTTGTAAATTGATTGAGAAAACCAATTTAGTTTATATTTTTAGAAATTTTGGGTTGGAATATTAGGCTATTGGAAATTATTTTTTATATAAATTAAAATATGATTGAAAACTTAAAAATTATGAATGTACTCGAAAAACCACTCAAAATGACACTAAGTACATTTAATTATGAGTTAAAATGAAAAATCTCTAATTTTCTTCATTTTATGAATAAAAGGGTAAAATGGTAATTGTACCCATAACCAAGAACTAGGACATCAATATTTAGAATGTACTCGGAAGTACGATTCCAACGCCACTAAGTACACTCAATTCTGAGTTTAGGAGAATAAAATGATATTTTCTCCATAAAAGGGTAAAATGGTCCTTTCACACCTCCGTGGGGCCCACAAATGAATCCAATGGCTAGAAAGCATGTAATGAGTGGTTAAACCACTACTAGTTGCTAGTAGAGAAGGAGGTGGTAGTGGAGGATCCAATGTTAATTTAATATTCAAAATAATTGAAACATAATTAGTACAAGTAATTATGAAAAATTCAAAAACAGCTATAAATATATCCCCAAAAATCCTCCAAAAATGTTCATTAAATTTCTCACAAAATCATCTTACGTACCCTAAAAAACCAGATCTAGATTCCTGCTAAATTTACAAAACTCCCAAAAACATCTTTTCTTGCACTTTCTCTCTCCTCTCTCTAGATTGGAACAAGTGACCTAAATTCAATAAGGCACTCTATTCCCTATTAAAACTCAAAAATCCACTGTTCAAATTGTCCTAGACTACCTTATCTATAAAACCCCCAAATCAATTTTAAGAACCTATAATGCAATCAATGGAAAGTCACAAAACGAGCAGTTATCAGGCTATCTTCTCATCAAAGGGGTATTTATTTAAAATTGGGCTGTAAATCTACATTTTTCTCTAATTGAGTAGGTGGAAACACTTCTTATACGCATTTCATGTTAGTTCATTTAAATTTTATTTTTCTAAAATTAGTTTTAGGTTAAAATTTATAAAAATCAAGTAAGGACCAGAACCCTTCAATTCTAAATGGTGAGGGTTCAGATGGAAAATCTGAGCTATCCAATTTATCCAGAAGGGTCTAAAACCCCTAGGATAAATTTTTTAAGAAATTTCATTAAGTTTTGAGTCCTTAATTGTAGAGTAATTGATTGGATGGTCCAAAATGGATTGTCTGATCTTCTAAATGAGATCGAATCCTAGGACGCGATGCGAGATGCAGCATGGAAATGTGCCTTTGTGGGAGTGTCTCCATGCACGCGCTTTGCCTGCAATGTTGTCTTGACAGAACAACTGCATGACAGGTCAGGTCTCAGGGTAGCGCAATACCATGTGCGTCCCGGTGACAGGCGCATGGCTACCATTATGCCCAGCCGAATTCGTCTGAATGATAGGACTATCCATTCCACTAGGCCCAGATCAAATCTGGACCCTCGAAACAACAGTGAACTTCAAAGTTCAATTGTGGAGTCATCTAAGCGCCAAATTGAGATCGGAAAAAAGTTATGGAAAGCTTGTAACGTCTATTTTCTTCTGAAACCATAATATTGATAAAAACATTCTAGAAACATTCTATTTTCAAGAATTAAGCTTCTAATTTTCATGATCATCAAGATCTGAGATGATTAGATCTTGGGGATTTGATTTAGTGATGATATAATGTTGAAATAAAGTAATATCCATGATTTATTTGGACAGATCTAAGATAAATTGAAGGATCTACCCTTTATGGTAGAAAAATCCTAAGAATCAAAGGGACCCACTTGATCAATAAGATCAAGTATGATTAGACCCTTGGGATGGATTGAATGAATGATATTATGATGGAATCTATTGAGATTATGGATTGAATATAATAAAAACAAAGGGATATGATCTTTGGCCCTTAATGGAGTAAAAGCCCTAAAATTAATTAAAACCCTTGAATGATCAAACAAGATCCATAGGATCTTGAATGATCAAGAACAATGAGAACCCTAATGTGGTATTTTATTATATATGTATGCTATAGGAAAATCTAGATAGAAATTCCATATACTTGATCAAATATGATTTAAGGAAGAGAACCAAGATCATCCTCCTTAGGGATGATCAAACAACTGAACTTAGATAAAAAAAGAACTAAATGATAGATGATCTAAGCTCTTGATCTTTATCAACAAGAATAAATTGTTGATCAAAGGATCTTTGAAAGATCAAGATAAAAGAAAGGAATACACAAAGACTTAGAATAGAAAATACTTATATCTGAATGATTAGAAGATCATTCTAACAATCAAATCTATTGATCAATACTATCTGAAGGAGATAGATCATGATAGGACACAAGATCTAGATCCTTTATATCAAAGGATAAGATTAGACAAAGAATATAGATAGGATTATTCAGATTGTATAAATATTAAATGGATTTACAGATTACATACATCAATCAGGATCATGGAAGGTTTGAAGAGATGGATCACTACTTGAAGGTAGGAGGATTTTATGAGTGCATCTATATGGGATGTACATGTTGAATATATGATCTTATGTCTAGAAATGTTGACAAGTGTAATGTTAATACTTGTATTAAATCCCTTGAAACCCTTATGATCCAACCAAACACATATGAAATGATTAAGTTAGAATTGAGGACTAGACTCTAAGTGAATATGGAACTAAAAGATATTCCAGACCTAAGTAAACAGATAGATTGTCTAATATGTATGAGAATTACTTTACATATAAGCATGGAGGCTTGTGGTTTTGTTTTAAATAGGGATAGGCCTGGGGATCCTATGTTAAGAGAGTTAGTAGGGTTTGGCCACTTGCACTCCAAAACTTGTTATTATATGGATACCAAGCCTAAATGAGGCTAAAAGTTAGGTGAGGCAATTATTGGAAGGCCGCCACTATGACAACCACAGTCCTCCCATACAGACATGGATATTGTGATTTCCACTAAGGATGGTATAAGTGGATTATTAAATAGTTATCTAGGAGCACTGGCAGAGATTTTTCCTACATGCATAGTAGTTCTTTGAATATTTATGCATTATGATGCATGACATAGTGAAATGCATTATGATATGGCATAATGAGATGCCGAGTAGTCATGGATTGCCGATACTACCCAAATGAGGGAGTATTTCCAATAGAGTCTAGATGATTTATCAACATAGCATAAGTTGAGTATGATTATGTTTTGAGATATTAATTATTTTTCACAGTTTTAACTGTATGTATGTATGTATCTATACACAGTATACCATATGTATGTGTAAGGATGAACATATATGACAAAGTAAAGAGATTTCTCCATGAGTATGAATAATGAGATTATGCTGTCAAATTATTATGGTTATTGAATCCCCTATCAAGCATAGCTTGTTGAGATATTGTAAATGTTTCAATGTTTACAATATCTCAGATATAGAGAAGGAGAATTAGGAGCTCAAGACTTAAGAAGACTTGGAAGAATAATCATTAGGGTATACCCCTTGAAGACATATATTTTTATTTGAGAGTGTTGGATTGTATTGAGAGCTTTTATTGTATGGTGAGCTTTGAAATTTGGATTATGTAATTTGGACAAGTATTGTACTGATACCTGGGCTGTACTGTGAACCACTGGATGGATTCTGGAATTTAATTAAAGTACATTCCTTCAATGGAATTTTGTCTTATACAAAAATTCTACTTATGTTATGTATGGAGTGATGACTTGGGTTTTTCAAAAGAAGTTCTAAAGAAAAGAATTTTTGTTGCGTTGTTTTGCGACATTTTTTTACTACTAAGGGCCCTACCTATGAAACATGTATTACAAAATGTGTTACAAAAACCCAGGTCGGTACAAGAAAATCCTAGTCGTGGTTCCTCCCACCTTAAACTTAAGATTCAAGGGAAATTTTAATGGAATAACACAGTTGCACTCAAAGGAAAATATGGAAATAATGCAAAAATTTAAGGAAATTAAAAGAGATATAAAAGATGTCGGAAAGCAAAGGAAAAGATTTGATTCAAGGTGACTTCCCTTGGCTATCACATCTAGTGAAAAATCAATCTTGGATCTTAGTCTTTAGGCAAAGAGGAGCAAAGGAATTGTATTTCATTAACTACAACAAAAATTACTAAGATCAAACAAGAGAAGAAGTAAAGGGAGATTAACGAACCTTTGAAGGGCTAATCAAACACCCTAAGGTCTAGGCATGAAACACTTAATGAGATGCAACACACCCTTGGAAAGAGTAGAAGCCACCCAAAGGAAATAAAAATCTAGACAAATGATATAACAGGAGGGGTTAAGAAGAGGATGGATCATTTTCCTTATGAAAGAGTCTGGTTCCCTAGGATTTTATGGGTCTTTTATAATTTTTCTCCCACAGTTTCTAGGGTAGCCTAATAATGTTTAGTGGTGATAAAATAGGTCATTTAGATGGCTCAAATGGGTGGATAAGTTAGGATTTTAAAGGAGGAAACAAGGTAAGATGGTGGCTTCCCTTTGGGAGATAAATAGGTGGGAGATGCCACTTTTTTAGGTATCGGTTTCTCCCCCTTCAAAAATTGTTGGAAATTCTTAAAAAAATGGAAAGTAGATGCATGGGTGAGTTAGGGAGGACAAAGCAAAGTGGGAGGGAGAAGATGGGTAGGAAAAGGATAGGAAAGTGAGGTTAGGTGGGGAAATTTGATTGGCTAAGTGATTTACTCAGAAATGGGGGTTGGTTGGTTGGTTAGGATGGGAGTTTAGGAAGGTGGAGGAATCTTAGAATGGTAGGACTCTTGAATGGAAGATAAATTCGTGGTGCATGCTAGAGTGTGGTGAAAAGTGAGAAAAAAATGAAAAAATAATGGAAAACATGAAAAATTAAAGGATTTCATCATATTGGTCCTTACACCAACTTATCATAATGAATTTTTCCTTAATTCTCTTCAGAATATCCCTCAGAACTTGATGGATAATCCTTTAACTTCTTCACCATCATGTCCTTCCACTTATCTTAGCTCATATGGCTTTAATGGCTAACTTTGAGGGCTTCATTGGCTATGTTTCATGGTTGGCATAGATGGCTCTCTTAGCTTGGCTTCATAGCTCAGTTCCTCAGCCTGAGCAAGTTGAATGGTTTGCCTTGAATTCCTTACCTTGTCACCTTCTCTCATGATTTTTATGGCGAAGGTGGTTTGCATGGCTCCCATGCAAAGATGGTGGAAATGCATGGCTTACTTCATGGGCCCACTTTGGCCACCTTTACCTCTAATTGTATTTGTTACTTGTTCTTGACCTAGATCTCATGTTGGATTGATGGTCATTTAGATCTGACTCAACCTTTTGATCTAGAATTAGCCTTTGAACCTATAATTAAACCTCTAATTTAACCCTAAAAATATATGATTAATCACATCCTTGCCTTGGATTAGCCTTTGGACCTACAAAATATCACGCTTTTGATTTATTAGGTCAAAAATTTATCTGTTATGAATTTTGGTCTAAAATCCTAATTTACCCCTTTCAGTTTTAACACGTGGGTGACTATATGAGTTGTTTTTATCCAAAATTAAACATTTATCAGCATTGCTAATAACCATAAAACCTCTACTATCTGAAGGTAAGGTAAGTATCAATGTATTGGTTGGCTTCTTCCACTTCTAAAAGTTGATCTCTCATGTGTCACCTCATAATAATTTCATATCCTCCCTTGTTGACTTATCTAAAGTAAGGCAACAAGTGAGGATTCCTTAGCAAAGCTACAATAGTATCCCCATCATTTAGGAACTTTCTATTTCTACCACCTTCTTAGGTTTCATCCTACTTCACCGCTACCTCTACTTTTACTAAGTTCACTATGACTACATTTTTTGAGATAATGTAGCCAAGGAAAATGATTTCTTCAACCTAAACTTCATATGTAATATTTCTAATGTCATCCTAACTTATTAAATGACTTAGGATGTTATTCACAAATATAATGATGAGTTTTCAAAGAAATGTCTGAGACATCTTGTCCAAACATATATGAGTTCAACTGAAGTATTTGTCAACCTAAAACGTATTATTTTGTAATGGTGTTCATATCATGTTCTAGATATTGTCTTCATAATGTCTTCTACTCTAATTCTCATATCAGGACATCAAGGCTTCAATTAATCCTTCGTAAAGGTTTTTGCTAACTGAAATTGATCAAGTAGGTCATGTATCCTAATAGAGTTTTCCTATTCTTCACTATGACTATATTTAGGTACTCAATATTAATGCAAAGAATCTTTAACTTGGCCTCTTTTGATCATAATATCTAGTGCCTCATGATAAAACATTGGGTTTAGCAATTTTTTCCTTTTAAGAGTATAACTAGTTCTAGGAATAGTTTGACACTAAACATACTTCTTTCTGGGTATTTCTAGCAATTCTTTAGAACATGCTATCTATTCTCAATTTTCAGTACTCCATCTCTTTCAGACTACAAATTTTTTCTTTTTCACCTTTCTTACCCATGTCATATTATTCAATAAAGAGATTCAGCATTTTGATCTTATTAAATCTTTCAACTCAAACTGTTTAACCTTTAATATGGTAGAAACTATTCAAAGATTCTTCATTTTAATATTTGATCTTAGTCTATGGTCATCTCTCATAACTATGTAAGATCCAATATTTCCTTTAGACTTGCTTCAATTGTTCTCTTATACTGTTGTTCCATCAATCTTCTTCACATGTCATTCAAAATTTCATAAGAATGTGTAATACTTCTCACTTGAAAGATTCTTAAGTAATCAAGGTAATCAAATCCATATAATTACATTTGCACCTCTTCATCTCCATCATTAAGTTTCATTTCACTAATAATTTATGTCATGATTAAACTTGCATGAAGTCATTTCCCCATTAGGATATTTTTCTAATACTTGGCCAGCACATTTAAATCAAATTGATCCTTCAAAATTACCATTATCTTTATCAATAAGACTCCTACCTTTTTGTTATATTCATCATTCTATGTGAACCTAATATAATTATTTTCTCTTCATGCTATGCTCTTAATATACGTCTTTCTCCTTATCCACTTCAATCAATCTCTACGCTTGATTCAATGTATACAATTGACACATTGTCCATGTTTACAATCTAATGTTAATTAAACATCATAAATTAGACATTCTGTGTAGAGTAATATCATAATTTTGTAATTCTTTTCAATATCATAAGAAATCCTTAAAAAAAAATTATAATTTATATTCATGCGTTAAATCAAATAAACATCATAAATTAGATACTTCCAAATAAAGCAACATTAAAAACCTTTGACAACTATAGTTTAACTAATTCTTCCCAAGAATAATATCAAAATCTAGTAATCGAGGATGATGAGATCAATATCCATTCGCATCCCCACAATTTTGATGATTACTTCTTAAAGAAAATTTTGTATTATAATTGACTCACTATTTGGACTCGTCACATCTAAGCTAAACACCAACTTCTACACAAGATGCAAATACAATATAAATAAAAGAATGTGTACATCCTCAATTAAACAAAACCTTTGCATATTTATCAGTGACTAGTAGGGTACCTTCAATCACTTGTTGGTAGCTCGTGCTTGACCATCTATAATGGGAAACACTCATACCTGATGCTAAGGGACATTCTCTGCTTCGACCCCACCTATTGGCTATCACTTGGGGCATGCACTGGCAACATGTCAAAGTTCTTCACAATTGTAGCATCAGATAGGAGGTCTCTACTATTCTTGCAATTGTGCTAACCTAGGGCTTACATTTCCTAGGTGAAACCTTTTGCATTTGAAACACCATCTCCTATTCTGACATGTTGCCTATTGTCCCTAGTATCTTTGAGGTTTGAGTGCTAAGAAGGGTCATTTGTCCTTTTCTAAATGGTCCAGTGTTTGTGATCCTTATCATCTCTCATCCTAATGGCTGATTCTTCTTTTAGTCTTCCTCAAATCTTGATGCCATCTCCACAGCATCTGTCAAGGACTTAGGTCATTGACGACTTGAATTCATCCCATGTAATATACTCATGATTAGGAAAATAAGTTCTTTGTTCTAATATCCACTAGAGTGTTACTTCCTACTTCAAATATGTGTTGCAATCTTCACTTTTCTTTCTGCAAGGATTTCCATAACCACAAATGCTTTTTCAACCTCAAAGATCCATTCCTTTGTAGTCTTTATATCTTTCTTCCCTGTGAATTGAAGGACCATCTTCTGAAATCTTTATATTATCTTATCAATCTTTTCAGCAATACCCCTTGAACTACCCTCACTAAGTATTAGCAAGGTCTAATTTCAAACTAGTATAGGTGAGCCCTAATGGTGAACCAGTATACTCGATCCTATCATAGGCTATGCTTGGGAAGGTGTACTTGGTCTTGCTATTGGCTATGATGGAGTCAGTTGATGTTACAAGTATGGTAGGATACTTTGCATCACTTGTATCATTCTCTTTGCTACCTAATTCCCTTGTCCTAAACACTTTGTGTTGGAATATGTAGCCATTTGAGCTATTTTCCTAGTCACTCTCCTAGATGGCATTTGTTTCACATTCAATAGCATTTTGTATATGAGTTATCTATGTAACTCATATAATTAAATAACTTTTTGTTATAACTTTAGACAATTAGGACTAGCAGTGAAAGGAGGAACTGAGCTCTAATACCAATTGTGATAGCCAGGGTTTATTTCTTCTTCTTTTTTTCAAAATGTGAGACCCCAAGTTTGAAAAAAAGACTTACAAATCAATAACAATTTTTTTTTTTGAAATTCAGTTTCCAAAACCCAAGTGCCATTTTACAAAAATTAAAGTGACAATTTTTCCTATAAATAAAGAGTTTTTAATTAAGTTTTGGATTGTTATATGTTTTTCTTTATAGTTGAAATTAGAGTGATTATTTTTCTTGTAAATATGTTCTCCACACAATTATATCCAACTAGATATTTGAAATCAAATATTGATCAAATGAAAAACAAAAGAAGACTTAACTAGTTTGACTAGGTTTATCTAGTCACAACCACGTGTCCACAATTTAATACTACATGTTCACACTTTCCAGTGAATTCATGTCATAATATAACAATTCTTACCACAAACCTTAAGAAAATAGAGTAGACTTCCTTGGCTATATCATGGTGGTCTCTCTTGCAACTCTCTGCTTTATCTACTATGTTTCTACTTTCTATACATCATCAAAATCCGAGCATCGTCATGCCGCAATAACCTAAGGCATCATCACCCTATCGCATGTGCGATGCCTCACCGGTGGCCTAGGCTATCATTACCCAATCACACCCATGGAGCAACACCTACCAGCTTAGGGTCTCACCTACCCATCGCAACCATGGTACGGTGACTCCACAATGGCCTAGGGTATCATCACCCTATCATGTCTATGTTATGGTGGCCTCCATCCTAGGTATCTCCCTATCACATCCATAAGGTAGTGCCTCATTATAATGGCTTGGGGTATTAGTACCCTATCAAGTCTATGGTGTGGTGCCTTTAGGCCTAAGGCATCTCTTTATCACATCTATAATGTGGTGCCTCATCACATCCATATAAAATCATAAAACAAACCCATGCCAAAACATATGTAGAGTGTGACAACTCGGGTATTTGTAACACATTTTGTTATACATTTTTCAAAGGCAGGGCCTTAGTAGTAAAAATATTTTGCAAAACAAAGTAGCAGAATTCTTTTCTTTGGAACTTGTTTTGAAAAACCCAAGTCATCACTTCATAAATAACATAAGTACAATTTTTGTATAAGATAAAATTCCATTCAAGGAATATACTTTTATTAAATTTTAGAATTCATCTAGTGATTCACAGTATAGCTCAGGTATCAGTACAATACTTGTCCAAATTACATAATCCAAAACTCAAAGCTCACCATACAATGAAACTCTCATTACAATACAATACTCTCAAACAAAACAAAATACATGTCTTCAAGCGGTATACCCTAAGGATTATTCTCCTCAAGTCTTCTATAGTCTTGAGCTCTTAACTCTCCTTCTTTGTATCTGAGATATTATAAACATTGAAACATTTACAATATCTTAGCAAGCTATGCTTGGTAGGGGATTCAAGAAGCATATTAATTTGACAGTATACTCCTAATACTTCCTAATCCCATTATTCATACTAATGAAGCAATCTCTTTACTTTGTCATATATGTACATCCTTACACATACATATGGTATACTGTGTATAGATATACACATACGATCAAAATAGTGAAAAATAGTTAATATCTCAAAACATAATCATACCCAGCTTATGCTGAGTTGATAAATCATCCAGACTCTACTAGAAATACACCCTCATTTGGGTAGTATCCGTAATCTATGATTACCTGGCATCTCATCATGCCATATCATAAGGCATTTCACTATGCCATGCATCATAATGAAAAAATACTCAAAGGACTACTATGCATGCAGTCAAAATCCATACCAATGTGCCCAAATAATTGCTCAATAATCCTCTTATACCATCCTTGGTGGAAATCATAATATCCATGTCCATATGGGGAGGACCATGGATGTCACAATGGCAGCCTTCTCATAATTGTCCCACTCAATTTTTAGCCTCATTTAAGCTTGGTATCCATATAATAACAAGTTTCAAAGAGCGAGAAGCCAAACCCTACTAACTCTCCTAAAGTAGCATCCCTAAGCTTATGCCTATTTAAAATAAAGCCAGAAGCCTCCATGCTTGTATTTAAAGTAATTATCATATGTACTAGAAAATATGTTTGTTTACTTAGGATTAGCATATCTTCTAGTTCCATATTCACTTAGAGTCTAATCCTCAATTCTAACTTAACCATTTCATATGTGTTTGGTTGGATCATAAGGGTTTTAGAGGATTTAATACAAGTATTAACATTACACTTGTCAACATTTCTAGACATAAGATCATGTATTCAACATGTAAATACATACTATCAATATTTATACAATTTGAATAATCCTATCTATAGTATTAGTCTAATCTTGTCCTTTGATATAAAGGACCTAGACCTTTTGTCCTATCATGATCTATCTTCCTCAGATAGTGTCTATCCTATTGATTAATAGATCTAATGGTTAGAATGATCTTCTAGTCTTTCAAATCTAAGAATTTTCTATCCTTTGTCTATTCCTTTATTTGATCTTGATCTTTCATAGATCCTTTGATCAATAATTTTTACTTGTTGATAAAGATCAAGGGCTTAGATCTTCTATCATCTCGTTCTTCTTTGATCTAAGTTCAGTTGTTTGATCATCCCTAAGGAGGATGATATTATTGGTTGAAGATTAACTTATTTCATCCTAAGTTTAGACTGGTCCTCTTATTTCCAATTGGCTAAGGCTTACTAATTGAATGGTTGAACACAAAGTGGTTACTTCAATCCTCATGTAAGGTAGGGGAAGAGCGAGACTCAATTAGGAAACCCCCTTAACCACCATGTTCAACATTCACCAGAGTGGCCTTAGCTCAACCTCTCATAAGGTTCCTATGAGCATTTTAACCCTAAGTACTCTTTCTAATTGATTTTAATTAAATCCATGAACATTTAAAATCTCATTCGTGGGGTTTATTATTTTCCTAGTTTGGGTCAAGGATTTGATAATCCTTATATTGTCCTACTAACTATAGCCTTTACTAATATTAAGTCAAAGTCATTCACTCATCTTAATTGTCCATGAATCTCTATATTCCATTAGTTTACATTTTTGGTGATTTATGAATATTGAAACATAACCACTAATTAAACAATTATATCTACTAACTTAAAGACAATTAAGATGCTTATACTATACTTTGACAATTCAAATAATCATACACTTTAAATCACAAGAGAATTGTACATCTATATCATTCTAAGGGCATTTATACTCTAATATACTAACATGGATCCTAAGTTATAAAATACATGAAATTTTGCTACTAATCTAATGGAATCATGCTTCAACTTCAAATTTAAACTAACATGGCCCTAAGATAATTAAATCTATCAACCTAATAACAAATTAATAATATTTAGAGTATAACATGCTAAATTTTAAGAATTACACTATCATACTTCCTAATTTTAACTTAAATCACATTTACCATTATCTTCTCAAATAAAAGACAATTAAACTAATTAGATTAAGATTATTAAAAATTTTAACTTATGATCCAACCATTAGATCTTAGATTTTTTCCTTTAGATCAACGGTTTTAATCACATTTAGGTCTTTTACTCCATTAAGATCCAAAGAACATATCCACTTGTTTTTGTTGTATTTAATCCATGATCTATCTAGATTCCATCATAATATCATTCATTCAATCCATCACAAGGGTTTGATCATACTTGATCTTATTGATCAAGTGGGTCCCTTTGTATTTTAAGGGTTTTTCTACCATAAAGGGTAGACCCTTCAATTTATCTTAGATCCGTCTAAATAAATCGTGGATAATACTTTATTTTAACATTATATCATTAGTAAATCAAATCTCGAAGATCTGATCATCTCAGATCTTGAAGATCATGAAAATTAGAAGCTTAATTCTTGAAAACAGAAAGTTTCTAGAATGTTTTTATAAATATTATGGTTTCAGAAGAAAATAGATGTTATAAGCTTTCCATAACTTCTTTCTGATCTCAATTTGGAGTTTAGATGACTCCACAATTGATCTTTGAAGTTGACAGCCATTCAGAGGGTCCAGATTTGATCTGAGCCTAGCAGAATGAACGATCCTGTCATTCGAATGGATTCGGTAGGGTGGACCAGTCGTCGCATGCCTATCACTAGGATGCATGTGGTAACGCACTCCCCTAGACCTGTGCTATCACGTGGTCATTCCATTGGGACGACATCGTACGCATAGCGTACGCAGAGATGCTCCGGCAGGGTGCATTTTCATGCAGCGTCTCATAGCATGTCTCAGGATCCGATCTCATTAGGAAGATTGGATAGTCCATTTTGGACCATCCAATTAATTCCTCTGCAATCAAGGGCTCAAAACTTAATGAAATTTCTTGAAAATTTTACCCTAGGTGTTTTGGACCCTTCTAGATCAATTGGATGGCTTAGATTTTCCATCTGAGCCCTCCATCATCCAGAATTGAAGGGTTCTAGTCCTTACTAGATTTTTATAAATTTTAAGCTAAAACTAATTTTAGAAAAATAAAATTTACATAAACTAATATGAAATAAGTGTAAGAAGTGTTTCCACCTACCTGATTAGAGAAAAAAGTAGATTTGCAGCCCAATTTTAAATAAATATCCCTTTGATGAGAAGATAGCATGATAATCGCTCGTTTTGTGATTTTTCGTTGATTTACTCCATTGGATCTTGAAATTGATTGGGGGGTTTTGTAGATAAGGTAGTCTATGACAATTTGAATGTGGGATTTGTGAGATATGATTTGGAATAGACTACTTAATTGAATTTAGGTCTCTTGTTCCAATCTAGAGAGAGAAGAGAGAAAGTGAAAGAAGAGAGATTGTGGGGAGTTTTGGAATTTTGATAAGGAATCTAGATTTGGTTTTTCAGGGTAAGCAAGATGTTTCTGAATTTTTGATAATTACTTGCAATAATTATGTTTCAATTCCTTTAAATATTAAATTAACATTGGATCCTGCACTACCACCTCCTTCTCTACTAGCAGCTAGTAGTGGGTTGACCACTCATTACATGTTTTCTGGTCGTTGGATTCGTTTGTGGGCCCCATAGAGGTGTGAAAGGACCATTTTGTCCTTTTATGGAGAAAAATCCTTTTTATTCTCCCAAACTCAGAATTGAGCGTACTTAGTGGTGTTGGAATCATATTTCTGAGGTCATTCTAAATATTGATGTCTTAGATCTTAGTTATAGGTAAAATTTCCATTTTACCCTTTTATTCATAAAAATGATGAAAATTAGGGATTTTTCATTTTAACTCAAAATTGAACATATTTAGTGTCATTTTGATTAGTTTTTCGAGTACATTCATATTTCTAAGTTTTAAATTATGTTTTAATCTCTATAAAAAGAGAATTTGCAGTAACCTAACATTCTAGAATTTCTAAATCTTCAAACGAAATTAATTTTCTTAATTAATTTATAAAAATTGGGGTTATTACAATCTTCCCCCTTATAATAATTTTGTCCTCGAAATTCGCATTTCAACTTACTTATGAGTTTTCATTAACTCATTCATAAGTTTACTCATGTGGTCTTGCCACTTAAGGAAACCTCCATTTCCTTCCATTCATAGTTCATATTACCTTCTCTTTCATAGGCAAAATCACATTTTTGGGTCATAAACACACATCTTACTAATAATGCTAATGCATTAATCACTTATCCTAATTCTTTGATAGACTTTTCAAAAGGATTAATAACTCTTAAATTGAGTTACCCTTTTGTTCACAACTTCCTATTTCTCTTCACTAGTATACTAAATTTCTATTCCTCATTTTCACCAATCTTTTAGTACTCCATACTTTCCTATTCTAACTTTTATTGTTCATCCTCATTCCTTTCAGCATATATAGTTTTGGCATATCTTACCAAATATGTATAGTCCTTAGACAATCTACAAAAATGACATATTACTTTGATTCTACAATTTCAACTACTATTCTTTTTTAACAATGTTCCAATATTTGGAAGTAATTATCTCTTCTTAGTTCTCCCATTATTTAGAATTACTTATCTCATTTCTATTCTAGATAATCATACTCCTTTACTATTTCTTTCTATTGAAAATTTCTTTTCAGATCCTCATATTAACTGATAGTTTCCTTGTAATAACTTATTCCTCAACTTTCATTATTATTCTTGGAATATGATTTCCTCTTTATTCATAGCACTTGTTTTTCTTATTTCTCCTTCTTAAGATTATGTATTTCCTTATTCTTCTTTCAAGAATACCTCATAACTTTTCTGTATCATACTGCCTTTTATTTTAAGTTAGTCATCCACTCTCAAGCTTTAAAAACTCCATAATCTACCATATATTCTTCAAGTCTCAATAATCTACCATAAATGGTTTATGTAATCATTGGAAAGATTATACTAAAAGAATGTCCTTATAGTATGATATACATTCAATAAGAGATAAATTTCCCTAAATGTCAAAGTTATCTCACATTCAGTTTCATCTCCAATCTTTGTTGGTTCAACTTTCATATCATTCTCAGAATTTATATGACTGTAAACTTTGCTTCTTCAAATCCACATTTATACTTGCTAGATAGTATATAAGCTTTGTAAGTGTTTTAAGATATTCTCCAAGTGGTCATGATTTTCTCATAATAATTTCATATGTCATCACCACTTATCCAATAACTCTCATTCTCATCAAACTCATAACTCAAATTTTGTTTTCATATCTCACTCTAATTTTTCATTCCTAGCTCCCCATTGATGATAATAGGTTGGGAATAACTCATCCATGTGGAGTAAAGGGTACTTAATATCATTTATGCATAATCTCATTGATCCTTCATTCTTCTTTTTCTAAGGAAACTTGTTGCTCTCCAATGTAAACTTATATAATCACTCCTTTGTCTACTATTCCTTAAAATTTGTTCTTTCCACTTATTCAAATCAATTGATGTCATTTTCCTCAACTACTATAGATATTTCCTCATTCAATCTTATGTTAGATTGAAAATCTCCAAAATATCTTGAATTTTCTAACCACATATTTCTCCAAATTTTGGATTCATTTGTCATTCATAATCATCTCATTTGTCCAACATTTACACTTAAGTTTAGTTGCCTATATTTGTTTATAGGTCTTCATTTCTCAAGTTCATTTTGCCATTCCTTCAAAATGTTTTTTTTCTCATTATATTCCATAATTCTTTCAATATCACTAACTCTATCATATAAATAGAATCAATATCTCTAAATTCATCATATTAATATCCCTATTCATTTATAGGCCTTCACTTTCCATTCTATCATCAATGCAAATTATAGTCCATAATTATTTCCATATTTCAATTCTATCATTTGGTTGAATCAATATTCCTCTAGATTTTATCTCCTTATTTATCTTTATTAAAACTCTTCTCATTCACCAATTTTGAAAATATGTACTTATCTCCTTAAATTCTTCTTAAGTAAGATCATCTCTATTTTGATGATTAAATCCTTTAGCTAACTGTCATAATACTACATCTATGTAGTAATTGTAACTCATACATTTAAATTTATTATTTATTATTATTATAAATTTTGAATTTTGTAATAATTCTAAGGTTTTTAACTTTAGTATCTATTTCAACTTTCCTATAAAGGTTGGATTTTATCCTTCTTCTTCCTTTCCATCCTATTTTTTCCAATTTATCATCTCTTTCTCTTAATCTTCATTATTTCACCTAATAATAATTATATTAATGTATTTTATTTCTACAAGTATCTTTACTTAAGATTTCAGGTTATACCTGAATATCATACATTACATCTTCCTCTATTCTAAGGTTTTCCTTACTTGTTTCTAAACTTACTATTCCCTATATTGATATCATTAACTTACTAAGTAGTACTCCTAGTTATTTCACTAAGTACTATTCACTTATACTCCACTAGTACTTCATGAGTTAATTACATTAACTCGTCACCTAATGAGTTAATCACATAACTCTTCCTATACTCATTCTTAACTAATGAGTTAATCACATAACTCATTCTCTACTCATTCTCACCAAATACTATCTTATTTCTTATTCACTCACTCTTTCTCATCCTCTAATTAGATTATCATCTTCATATTAGACATAAGGGTACTGAACTATAAGTTGATGAATGGCTCTGATACCAACTATGATGACCCAGGTTTTTGTAACACATTTTGTAATACATTTTTCAAGGCAGGGCCTTTAGTAGTAAAAAAAATTCATAAAACAAAGTAGCAGAAATTCTTTTCTTTAGAAATTATTTTGAAAAACCCAAGTCATCACTTCATACATAACATAAGTAGAATTTTTGTACAAGATAAAATTCTATTAATGGAATATACTTTTATAAAATTCCAGAATCCATCTAATGGTTTAGAGTACAGCCCGGGTATCCGTACAATACTTTTCCAAATTACATAATCCAAAACTCAAAGCTCACCATACAATGAAACACTCACTACAATACAATACTCTCAAACAAAACAAAACAAAATAAATGTCTTCAAGGGGTATAACCTGATGATTAATCTCTTCAAGGCTTCTATAGTCATGAGCTCCTAACTCTCCTTCTCTGTATCTGAGATATTGTAAACATTGAAACATTTACAATATCTCAGCAAGCTATGCTTGGTATGGGATTCAAGAAGCATAATAATTTGATAGTATAATCCTAATACTTCATAATCCTATTATTCATACTCATGGAGCAATGTCTTTACTTTGTCATATATGTACATCCTTGTAGATACATATGGTATACTGTGTATAGATATCTACATATGGTCAAAACTATGAAAAATAGTTAATAACTCAAAACAAAAAATACCCAGCTTATGCTAAGTTGATAAATCATCCAGACTCTTCTTGAAATACTCCCTCATTTGGGTAGTATCTGTAATCCACGATTACCTGTCATCTCATCATGCCATATCATAAGGCATTTCACTATGTCATGCATCATAATGCAAAAATACTCAAAGGACTACTATGCATGCATTATGAATCCGTACTAGTGTGCTAGGATAACTGCTCAATAATCCACCAATACAATCATTTGTGAAAATCACAATATCCATGTTCGTATGAGGAGGACCATGCAGCCTTCCCATAATTGCCCCACCCAACTTTTAGCCTCATTTAAGCTTGATATTCATATAATAACAAGTTTCAAAGAGTGGGTGGCCTGTGATGACTCGAGTTTTCCCTTGCATTTTTTAATGCAATATCTAGTTCCTAAGGCAGGATGCATCCCTATTTGGAAACCATTTTATGAAAACCATGCAATGTAGCGAAAAATCTTTTGTTTTAAACTCATTTTGAAAACCCTGAGTGTCATTTGCTTTCACAACAATCAAAGTAGTTTTTGAAAATCTTCAGAAATCATAAATGTTTTTCCCCAGGTCTATCTAGTCATAATACATAGCCCAACTGTAAATAAATACAAATACATGTCCAAAGGGTAGAGTGTTTACTTACATGTATGATTGTCTCCTTTGATTTTTCTTTCTCGTAGCACTAACATAGGTGTCCTCTACTCGTGGATGGAACTATCCTAAAAAATGTTAAGGATAGGGTGAGTATATACTATACTCAGTAGGAGTCTATCACTACTAGTTTTGCAATTCATGCTATGTTTAAAAATCATATGCTCTTTAAAACATGTGCATGTTTAAACAACCATATTCAATATCGATATTAAAAACCATTGTTGAATCGGAATACTGACGACTTAAAGAATCACATAATCCAAGTCAAAAGTATCATATATATATCATAAACATAATGATATGCAGAAGATGCTCAACTGAATCCAACTCATGGATATCTGGTATGGTCAACCAACCTCATGTCATGCCATATGCAATGCAAGTAAATCCTCAAACCATAGGGTCTAACTATGCTCACGACCTCGCCGCCGTGTGGTCCCCGGGTACCCAAGGACATAGGGTCATATGCCTCCACGGGACATATGACACTTCGACCTAGTGCCATGACACCAGTGGTATCCCCCTATACCACATGCAGTCGAAGTAGGGACATGCCCTTTTTGGGAGTCATACCCATCCACCTAATAGTGGTAGAGGCTAGAGGCCAACTCAAACCTCTCGACATAGTGCCCACGAGCTTACCAGCCCAAATCATATACGATCAAACAAGCAAAAATCTCTTTTTCAAAACCTGTCCTCTTTGGGTCCCTCACAACTGCCTACCAAGCGTCTTTTGGGGCACTCCAGCATCTTTTGGTAACCCTCAAGGACATGCAATTTTTCGAGAACTCAATGCTCACAAATCATGCAATATATGCAATTGTTCGCAAAACTTGTCTATGCATAATGTATTTAATCATATGCATGCTGAATTTATTTATATACTAAACAAGCCATAAAATAAGTCATGCTAAACAAGTCATATAATTTATACTTAAACATGCATTCAAAACAATCATGGCTCTTTTTTAAAAAGTCTAGTAGTGATAGAGCACCTACCTCAAAGTCTCTTGGAGTCGCATCCTTTATCACTCAACCTGTCCCTGGGTTTCATTTATAAACTCCTAGGTATAAATGGATACAAGGAGTCCTTATCAATTTCATTCTATTTAGATATTAGATCGGTTAGATCTGCCTTTTAGGGTCCATGGGTCCTTGCCTAATTCATTGTCAGGCTGGATCTTATGATGTGGATCTACTATTCCATGGCTAACTCTGTAAATTGTCCTCTAATCCTAACTTTAAAGTCTCATTAGGTCTGCGTGTCCCAGTTCCCAGGACACTCGTGCATCCTGGTTGAACTGCAACCGCGTCACGTGCGTGCTCGCCCAAAGGCCGTGCCAGGGCCGCATTTTGCACGTGCACATGCTTGCTCAAGTGACATGCTATGCCGCGCATCCTAGATGGCATCGCACGAACGCACCTTTGGTGTAGCATGGCGCATTTTAGCTCCTAGGGCACCCCGTGAATCTTGGTCGAGCTAGGACCCGTGCCCCATGTCTCGCGCGCACCCGAAGGCCGCACTTGGGATAGTGTACGCATTGTCGTACACCTGGAACACATGTCAAGGACCCAGTCCTAGGCCCAAGTGGAGCATGGTGTCCCTGGGACGCCTGGTTCGTGCAAGGCCGACTAGAACCGGTCTTCATCTTCTCCGGCTGGAAAAACCAGCTAGGAAGGGACCAGATCTAACATGGATCTGGCTTGGGGGAAGCAAGACGGAGAGAGAAGAAGGAGGAATGGCTTACCTGGGCAGCCATGGAGCGCCTATTGCCGGTGGTAGAACCCTTGTTCTGGTTCTGAAACCCTTTGTCGCCAGACAACTCAATGAAGGTAAACTCCCAATGTCGTGCAAGGCCAGAACAAGAGAAGAGAGGAGAATGGGGAGACGGGAATGGCCGACCTGGCCGTTGCCAGAAAATGCAAGGAACTAGGTTTCCGATTCTAGCCAGAATCCCCAGCCCCAATGACTGGAAAACCATGTTTTTGGAGAGGGGGAGATGGGGCTTTTTATAGCCCTACTATGGCGGTGCTGTCATTGGCGGTGGTAGATTTCTGGAAAAATCGTGAAAGAGGGTTTCTGGAGAGATCTGGAGGTGGAAGACGACAGGGGGTGCCATTATCAAAATGGCCCCCTGCGTTTTTCATCTTTTTCGTTTTTTCGTTTAAATTCTAGAACTGCCCCTGATCTTTAAACGGCTGTAACTTCTTCATACGAACTCCATTTTGGGTGATTTTTGAGGCATTGGATTCCATTTTTTGAGTAGAATCTAATGGTACCAAGTTTCCTCACAAATTACTTTGTTTACTATTTTAAATAAGGTAAAACATTCAACACAATTCATTTCTTATAGAATATCCAAAATAGAGTGAATTGCTTGGGCATTACATGGCCAAACCCTACTAACACTCCTAGCATAGCATCCTCCATGCTTGTATGTAAAGCAATTCTCATATGTATCAAACAATCTATCTGTTTACTTAGGACTGGAATATCTTCTAATTCCATATTCACTTAGAGTCTAGTCCTCAATTCTAACATAACTATTTCATATGTGTTTAGTTGGATCATAAGGGTTTCAGGGGATTTAATACAAGTATTAACATTACACTTGTTAACATTTCTAGACATAAGATCATGTGTTCAACATGTACATCCCATGTAGATGCATTCATAAAATTCTCCTAACTTCAAGTAGTGATCCATCTCTTCAGACTTTCCATGATCCTAACTAACATATGTAATCTATAAATCCATACATACTATCAATATTTATACAATTTGAATAATCCTATTTATATTCTTAGTCTAATCTTGTACTTTGATATAAAGGATTTAGACGTTTTGTCCTATCATGATCTATCTTCCTCAGATAGTGTCTATCCTATTAATCAATAGATCTGATGGTTAGAATGATCTTCTAATCTTTCAAGTCTAAGTATTTTCTATCCTAAGTCTTTGTGTATTCCTTTCTTTGATCTTGATCTTTCATAGATCCTTTGATCAACAATTTATACTTGTTGATAAAGATCAAGGGCTTAGATCTTCTACCATCTAGTTCTTCTTTGATCTAAGTTTCATTGTTTGATCATCCCTAAAGAGGATGATCTTGGTTCTCTTCCTTGAATCATATTTGATGAAGGGTTCAGATCTTCTATTCTATTTGATCTAAGATCTTCTAAATTACAAGCAATATATATATATATATATATCATCAAGAAATATTTATTTCTTTTTATTGTTTTTGGTCATTCAAGATCTCATGGATCTTGTTTGATCATCCTTATCTTACTTACAATTTTTATTAGGACTAGATAATTTACTAACCTTTTATGCTCTTATTATTATTATTATTACTCAACTAGTTATTGTTTTACTAGTTGAAGATAACTTATTTCATCCTAAGTCTAGACCGCTCCTCTTATTTCCAATTGGCTAAGGCTTACTTGCTGAATGGTTGAACACAAAGTGGTCATTTTAATCCTCATGTAAGGAGGCATTTAGACCTCACAAACATCAATCGAAGGTAGGGAAAGAGCAAGGCTCTATTAGAAAACCCCCTTAACCACCATGTTCAACATTCACTTGAGTGACCTTAGCACAAACTTTCATAAGGTTCCTATGAGCATTTTAACCCTAAGTACTCTTTCTAATTGATTTTAATTAAATTCATGAACATTTAAAATGTCATTCATGGGGTTTATTATTTTCATAGTTTGGGCCAAGGATTTGATAATCCTTATATTGTCCTACTAACTATAGCCTTTACTAATATATAATCAAAGTCATTCACTCATATTAATTGTCCATGAATCTCTATATTCCATTAGTTTATTTTTTTGATGATTTATTAATATTGAGACATAACCACTAATAAAATAATTATATCTATTAACTTAAAGACAATTAAGATGCCTATACTATGACAATTCAAATAATCATACACTTTAAATCATAAGAGAATTGTACATTTATATCATTCTAAAGGTATTTATACTCTAATATACTAACATGGATCCTAAGTTATAAAATACATGAAATTTAACTACAAATCTAATGGAATCATGCTTAAACGTCAAATTTAAACTAACATGGCCCTAAGATAATTAAATCTATCAACTTAATAACAAACTAAGAACATTTAGAGCATAGCATGCTAAATTTTAAGAATTACACTATTATGCTTCCTAATTTATAACATAAATCACATTTACCATTATATTGTCAAATAAAAGACAATTAAACTAATTAGATTAAGATTATTAGAAACTTTTACTTATGATCCAACCATTAGATCTTACATCTTTTGCTTTAGATCAAGGGTTTTAATCACATTTAGGTCTTTTACTCCATTAAGATCCAAAGATCATTTGCACTTGTTTTTGTTATATTTAATCCATGATCTAATTAGATTCTATCATAATATCATCCATTCAATCTATCCCAAGGGTATGATCATACTTGATCTTATTAATCAAGTGGGTCCCTTTGTATTTTTAGGGTTTTTCCACCATAAAGGGTAGATCCTTCAATTTATCTTAGATTTGTCCAAATAAATCATGGATATTACTTTATTTTAACATTATATTATTAGTAAATTAGATCCCCAAGATCTTATCATCTCAGATCTTGAAGATCATGAAAATTAGAAGCTTAATTCTCAAAAATAGGAAGTTTCTGGAATGTTTTTATCAATATTATGGTTTCATAAGAAAATAGACATTACAAGCTTCTATAGCTTCTTTCCAATCTCAATTTGGAGTTCAGATGACACCACAATTGAACTTTGAAGTTCATAGTCATTTCGAGGGTCCAGATTTGATTTGGGCCCAGTGGAATGGACAGTCCGATGATTTGGACAGATCCGGTCAACTGGAACAGTCGCCGCGTACCTGTCACTGGGATGCATGGGTTAATGCTCTCCCCCAGGACCTGCACTGTCATGCAGTCATTTTGTCAGGACGACATCACACGCGTAGCGTACAGAGACCCTCTCGCAGGGTGAGTTTCCATGCAGTGTCTCGTAGTGCATCCTAGGATCCGATCTTATTAGAAAGATCGCATAGTCTATTTTGGACTGTCCAATCAATTCCTCTACAATTAAGGGCTCAAAACGTAATGAAATTTCTTGAAAATTTTACCCTAGGTATTTTGGACCCTTGTAGATCGATTGAAGACTCAGATTTTCCATCTGAGCTCTCCATCTTCTAGAATTGAAGGGTTCTAGTCCTTAGATGATTTTATAAATTTTAACCTAAAAATAATTTAAAAAAAAATAAAATTTACATAAACTAGCATGAAATAAGTATATGAAGTGTTTCTACCTTGCAACCCAATTTTAAATAAATATCCCTTTGATGAAAAGATAGCCCGATAACTGCTCGTTTTGTGATTTTTTCGTTGATTGCTCCATTGGATCTTAAAATTGATTGGGGGTTTTGTAGATAAGTAGTCTAGGACAATTTGAATAGTGAGATTTGATTTGGAATAGAGAGCCTAATTGAATTTAGGTCTCTTATTCCAATCTAGAGAGACGAGAGAGAAAGTGAAAGAAGAGAGATTTTTGGGAGTTTTGGAATTTTGGAAAGGAATCTAGATTTGGCTTTTTAGGGTAAGCAAGATGATTTAGTGGGAATTTTAATGAACATTTTTGGAGATGTTTTTAAAATTTTCATAATTACTTGTAATAATTATGTTTCAATTCTTTTAAATATTAAATTAACATTGGATCCTCTACTACCACCTCCTTCTCCACTAGCAATTGATAGTGGTTTAAACACTCATTACATGTTTTTTGGTCGTTGGATTCGTTTGTAGGCCCTTTGTGGGGCACACGGGGGTGTGAAAGGACCATTTTGCCCTTTTATAGAGAATTTTATTTTATTCTCCCAAACTCAAAATTGAGCATACTTAGTGGGGCTGGAATCTTATTTCTGAGTACATTCTAAGTATTGATGTCTTAGATCTTGGTTATGTGTAAAATTACCATTTTACCCTTTTATTTATAAAAATAAAGAAAATTAGGGATTTTTTTATAACTAGGAATTAAATGTACTTAGTGTCATTTTGATCATTTTTTTGAGTACATTCATAATTTCTAAGTTTTAAATTATATTTTAATCTCTATAAAAAGATATTTCCAATAACCTAATATTCCAGCCTAGAATTTCTGTGGATGAAAAACATATAGTTTAACTCAAATAATATTCCTTATATAGTTTGCATATAATATAAAACCACTAGGCTAACTATCTGTGCCCTGTATATAGATGCAAATATCATATATTATATGTATTTGATACCCACATACCAAAAGCACAACTCTTTTAGCTTTCAATCATATTACAAACACTTGGATACAAAACATGTAGTTTAATTCAAATTAGGCTTTTTAAATAGTTTGCATGAATTTCTAAATCATGGACTGATAATCGTAATATAAACAGTTTATCATTTTCTCATTTGCATTTCTTTGTCATACTATAGCATTTTCCATAAATTAGGTCATAAATATTGTAGGCATAACATCATACATTCGTTACATTTTTAAACAATATAAGCAATTCAAATCTCATGCTGATATCAAATCGTATCATGTAGTATAAAAATAGTCATGAAATTTGAAATATAGCATCTTATCATTCCACCTACCTCAAATACAAGGAACCAAGAATACGCAATACACTCAATCAATATCAACTAGCATATCTATCAAGACATGTGTACAATACAATGTCATTTTTCTTTTTCATAAATTCTATCTATGGTTTATTTAGTCCTTGATCATCAGCTATTAAGATGATCCAACCTTTAGAGATTATTGATCATTGATATTTTCCTTAAAATTTTCCAAATCATTATATCATTTTCATTGATTATAGATCAATGGTTTAGAATGTCATAGTGTCCCCTAATCTCATTGATCCATGACTTACGAATCATTTGCTATCATCTATCTATGATCGAATCTATTAATTGATGGTTAGATATAAAGATTTGCACATTGTCGATGGCTAATATTGGTCAGATTCTACATTACTATACAATCTAATGATCATATCTTGATCATTATAGAAATTTACATTTTAAGTTTAGATCAATCCAACGGTCGAATCTTATTTTATAATGTGAAAATAGAGATTAATACATATGATGTATGTGGATCTATAGAAATTTTATGATTTTACAATCATTAGATCATTGATATATGATCTAACCATTAGATCATTATTTCTAGCATTAGATTCATTAATTCTACAATTTAAATTGATATATCTAAGCTACAACAATGTAATTGTACTCAATTTCAATAAAAAAATCTTATAGGGTTGTTTGGAGCATCAGATCAACATCGGATTAGCACATATTGGCATTATCATGATCATAGTGACTATTAGATGTAGATATTCATTAGATATTTGTTGATTGAAAATTTGTTTGAGGGGCTTTACTCCACACGTCTCAAGGAAACCAATGGATGGTTCGAATCTCTCATATTAGTCATCTTTTATGGCATAAGTGGTTGTGATCGCAGATTCCACTCACTACCTCTAGATTTGGATGGGGAAGAAGAAAGAGTGGGAGGAGGGAAGATGGGAAAAGGGTTTAGGTTAGGATTACTCACCATGTGGCGATATACAGTGCCTGAGTGGTGTAGCTACTGATGGTGGCCTTGGCTAAGTGGAGCATGAATGGGAGAGCTAAGGGCTTTGTACACATCGATTGGGGCTCCCCCATCGTATTCTTTGCTAGGTGGTGGAGCCTTGGCGATCGACCAATGAGGAGGAATGAGCTAAGGGAAAGAGAGAGACAGGGTCTATGAGGTTTTGGTTAAAAAATGGGGGCTAGCATTATCAAAATGGCCCATTCCTTTAAGTTAAATGATTTATTTTGTTTTAAAATTTTTAATTAATTATTCTTAGTTTTAAAATGTTAAATTTTAATCATTATATTTCCTAGTAAAAGAGACACCACTGTTTTGGTCAAGGACATGATTATGAGTGTCAAGCTCACTTGGGTTTTGAATTTTGCAAGTATCACCCACAATGTAAATTTATAAAATTGCCCTTCATTAGAAAAATCTAAACTTCATCCAAACTCCAATTTCAATGTTCTTAGTGTCATTGGAATCCTTTTTATGAGTACAATCCAAATTTTGAGATTTTAGGAGTCCATTAGGTGTCTTTCAAAAGTTCATTTTCATGAGACTTAGAACTTGTATTGAATACGAAATACATGAAATAGAATTTAAAAATTAAGGCCATTACTCAATGTCCTTGGATTATAGCTGAGCTTAGGCTATCCTTGTTAAGTAGTTGCTTTCTAATGAAACATCTCTAAATAGTATGCAACAAGTAATTATGTAATCCCTATATGCTATTAAACTAGCATCCATAATGCAAGAATTAAAGTGCTTATGTAAAACCTAATTTAAGAATTGGAAAAAAGTTAGGAAACCTCACAGCGGGGTATTAGAATAAGTCTTCTCGTACAAGGGTGGGTCCATGTACATACCACCTCCTCTTCCAAGTTAGGATGGCCCACTATTGACTTATATTATTACAACCCTTAAATGAATGAAATGTATAAAAAGATACAACTTCGATCTCACTACTGTCCACTTGAGTAAAAATTTTAGAAACTTTCCTAAGGTCGTGCACCAAGTCTTTATTCTTCTCCGACTTCTTGCACAAAAGAAAAGGCAAGTATCAAATTCATAGAAATAAGGAAAATATGCAAAATGCAACTACATGCAATCTTAATCTATGACTAGTGGTAAAGCATTACTACTTAGATCTTAATTAAACTCTATTGTGTGTCCTTGATGATGGCATCAAAAGTTTAGTGTGCTTTAATATCTACCACAAGTGCATGGATCCATTAAAGCATCGATGGGGCAAGTACGAGTCAATCCCATAAGGACTCTTTTAAGGAGTTTTAATTAAAAGTTAGATTGTTTTACATCAACCTAGCCAATCCAAGGAAAGGAAGAAAACTTAAAGCAAATTATATATTTTAAGAAAAGCAAACAAGGAAAGGAAGAAAACTTAAAACAAAGTAAATATTCTAACGAAAGCAAACATGGATAGGAAGAAAACTTAAAGCAAAGTAGATATTCTAAAAAAAACAATCAAGGAACTAAAGTAACTATGAAAGGAAGTAAATAAGCAAATAACTAAAGGGAACAAGAAACTAACTAGGGGAAGAAAGTAAAGAAACTACTTAAGAATTAAATGAAACTTGTCACTAATTGATTGATTACAATGAATTCTTACATAAGCAAATAAAGAAAGCAAGTAAACCTCTTCAATTCTGGGCATGAATTCTGTTGTAGGGCCCTCTTGTTGTGTTACTCCATAGGAGCTTATAGGGTTCTCTTTGACCCATTTTACACTACTTACCATCAAATTTTCTCATCTCCTTAACTCGATATGCCACAACCCATTAAGTTAAATCTTTTCCAAAAACCTTAGGAATGAAATGGTAGGGTAGGTAGGAGAAGAGGTATTTAACACCATTAAAAGATCACCACCCATAAAAGAAGCAAAAGAGAAGATGAAATGGAAGTGTAAAACAAATTTTTGCACCTCCTTGCTAGATACACTATAATAGAGGGTAGATTCTTAAGGAGAGAGGCAAGAGAGGAGGTTAGAAGTTATTTAGCCTTAATTTAGGGACAGTCATAGAGAAGGGTTCCTACCTTAAGATTGAAATAGAAGAAAAGACAAATAACCTGCAGACAACGGGCCTTAACTTAAGACTCAAATATTCCAGTCTTAGAAGATGAGGAAGGAGATAGGTAATTTATCATAGGTGTGATCCTACTCTTCAACATGGTGCCTTAACTAAGAGTTTATGTGAATTTATGGAAATATTTTTTGTTCCTCTCAACCCTTAATCTAGGATAGGAAAGACTTCTTGCTGTCGTAGAAGGTCAAAAAGTTTCCTTCCTTTCCTTTTAATCCCAAATCCTATAAGAAAACAAAAGATGAAAAAATGAAGGGGAAGAATATGTGTGAAAGAGATAGACGGAAGTAGGAAAGAGTCATATGACATGTGTCTACAAGTGAGAGAGTGAAGTGGAGGGATAAGCATGCATGAAAAAGGTGTGATGGTGTGTCGAATGGAGTGTGCTTGTGATGGCTAGAAGAGGGAGATGGTGGGCAGTCCTATATGTGCCTTTTAGAAGCATGTAAGGAGGGTGCATGCACTAGATGAGAGATATGCAAGAAGAGTAGCATGTGTGCAATTTTAATGTTATGCAAAGTTATGTGTGTAACTGTGAAGATGAATTAAATGCAATATCTAAAAATGTAAAAATAAGAAGAATGCATGTAATCCTAAGGGGGATGATGAGTGCAATGCCTAATGGTTTGATGCATGAAAGAATGCATGTAAACAAGGAGTATGAAAAGAAAGGTAGGAAAGCTATAGAGAGGAGCAATGCATGTAAAGAAGCTATGTGCAAATGGAAGGCGTGGAATGAAAGATGGGTGCATGTAATAAAGAATGTAAAGCATTATAGTGCATGTATTGCATAGGAATAAGATGGAAAAGCTATGCCAAGATGGGGAGATGTGGAAGGGCAATGGAAGAAAGCTGCACGCATAAGCTAATGAGTGCTAGTCAATATGGTATGCATGTAATCTAAGTGCTATACGTGCAAATAAAGATAATATGGAAGGAATGAAAGGATGAATTATGTGTGCAAAACAAAAGCAAGGGATGAAACTATGGAAGATAGGAAAGAGAATGAAGAATAAGAATGAAAGGAAAAGAAATAGAAATGGGTTGGTTGAGAACCCATACCATTGCTCCAAGGCTTGGATGTTTTGAGGCCTGTGGGAACTTGGGTGAGGGTGTTCTACCTCCCTCTATTTCTCATATGCTTTAGCAATGAACTCTAGTAAAACTTAGAAGATGGCTTTTCCTTCTCCTTCACCTCTTATTTATGGAGTTTTAGGAGTGGAAACTATAAGAATGGAATGCTAGGATCTAAGAGAAAGAATGGTTGAGACGAGATAACAAGAAGGGAAGCATAGGAAGGGGGGTGCATGGAATCCATTGTTGGGTATGTATTTGACATGGAATGCAGTTTGAGTATGAGATGAGATAGGAAGGTGGTAAAGGAAAGAGGATTGGCTAGGAGGGAAGGAAGATAGAAAGAACAAGAGAAAACCTAGGAGTTTGGAAAATTTGGAAAGGAGATAGAGTGAAAGGAATGAAGACAATGGGTGTATGTGAGAAGTTCAAAAAATTGTAATGGATGTGAACCATTAGATGATAATAAGTGATGAGATCTTTCCTACCTTAGTACTTTGATTTGACTTTTCAAAGAAGGCAATGTGGCTAGGGTTTATAACTCTTCAGTGCTTCACTCTTGGCACCTAGATCATCATTGTCCAACTTGAGTGGCTGAGATTTGGTTGGAATACTCTTATCCCAAAAGATCTTCTTTAAGGCATCTTTACTCTCCACTGCTAAAATGGATTGCCCTAGAGTGGATGGCCTAGATTGAATTGAGATTTCCTTATCCACTCTAGGTTTTTCCTTGTTTTTATTCTATCCCAACATAAATTTATTTAGCCAATAGTATTCCACCTCAATGGGACATCTTTTTCCTTATTTTTAAGAGCTCTTTTCCTTAAAAATAGTTGGGCAACCCACCAAAAAACTCTCCATCAATGACATCTCAGTTTGGTATTTATTGTACTCTAACTTGTCATTGATTTATCCTTGCTTCAGTAAGTTTCCATTAGCATAGAATATGTATTTAGAAGGATAAATGTTTGGTTTTTAAGTGCTTGAATAGTAAGATCAATTTTAATAGTAGATTTCCCATAAATTGTCTCTCTCTTCTCCTCCTTGCCAATCATCATTATTGTTTCTTATATTTCATGTAGAACTAAAATGAATTAACCACCTTTGCATGAAAATTTTATGCTCATCCTTAGGTGGTCCCTTCCTTAGGTTGGGTAGGAGAGACATTGTAAGGAAGAAGTCTTATGCAAGCTCTGATCTTCTAACGTGTTTTATTTTAGAAGCTCCCATTGTATGTGACCCCATTATTTATGAATTGTTCTTCCTTTAGAATCTTTTGAAGGTGAGGATGCATGAGAAGTTCGGTCACATTACTTTTGACATGAACACCCTATTTTGAATGGATAAGGTTTGATATTTTACTCAGGGTTTCTGACTACTCTAACTTTGTATTTGATATCCACTCTTCAATTTGAACTCCTAATTTCATAACTGACATGTGTCGGTCCACAATGTAGCTTGGAAGGTAACATTGTTAAATCTGTGCATTTCTTTCATTTGTACCATGGACTTGCAAAATATAGAATTAACCCTAATTAGTGATCTTTAAGTGATTCCTAGAATAAGATCCATCCAATTGGAAACCCAAAAATATATAAATCCCCAAGGCATTCCACATTTTTTTTTCTAAGTAGAGGTTGGAAAGAAACCTTGAAACATTACACTATTTCTTGGGATCTCAATTTTAGGTTATTGATTTCAATTCTTAATTTTCATTGCTTTATATTGCCTTGTTTTGTTCTCTAAATTTCACATGCATAATTACCTCCTTGCTTTCTTTTGGTTCTTACTTCCATCTCATTAGATTTCCATGCTTATTCATCAAAGATCCAAGTTAACTCTTCTTTAGTAGTGATAGCCAAGAGAAGAGGAAGCTTAGATCCTTGAATGTCCCCTTAGAATTTCACTTTCTTTTTTCCCCTTCAACACGACCCAGTTTTAGGAGTCTTTCTTCATAATTAGGTCATCCACTAATCCATCTTCTCTCTTGAATTCCTTTCTACTCTTACGTGTTTTGTTGTTGTTTATATTAAGTTTTGATGCTAAGTTTTGTGCACAACTTCCAAATTATATTCATGTTTTATGAGCACAATTTTTGGTGTATTTTGGCATTGGTTCAATAAAAATCTTTGAGGATTCTTGTTCTTAGTTGTTTCTTATTTGCATTGTTATCTTGTAGAGAGTTGTTTTAGTTGCTTTGTACGCATGATTTGATTTGAAGTTGTAAATGCTTAAAATCTGAAATTTTCTCCCTTCAATTTTTATGCTTTGTTTCCAGCCATTAAAACATCTTATTTGCTTAAATCCTTAGGAATCCATTATATTTTTATTTTATTTATTAGGTGTATAGCTTATGTTTCATGTTAGTTAACTTTGAATCATTACAAATTTCCATCTTTGAACACAGGATGCATGCATACCATCCATAGATCATGCATGTTGAACTTGGATTAATTTCCTTTGATTCTTAATTAGTTTAGTTGCTTAATCATGTTTTAATAGTTTCTAATTAATTACTTGCATCTTAGTTTAAGTTTAAAAAAGTTTTCTTTTTGAGTTTTAGTAAGTTCATTTTTAGAAAGTTTCTAATTCTAGTTTAGGAAAGTGTTAATTTAGTGAAGTCTCATTTTTAGCATGTTTCCTTACTTTATGTTTCCTACATTAATTAATGCTAGTTTTGCATTAGTTTCTTTTAATTGAATGCATGTTAGTTAGGCTAGTTTCTAATTCCATTAAATATCTTTAATTTTAGAATGTTTCTTTTAGTTCTAGTTTCTATTTCAATGCATGTTTCTAATTTCATGTTGTTTACTTTTCTAAAAAAAGTTGAGACTCCTCGTGGGGTCAAATTCTCTCTCGTGAAGCACTACTTCGATTTGTACACCTGCCAGTAACATTAAAGCTACACCAATTTTACCTAAAAGATTCCTTACCCTAGCATTTCCTTGGAATGAAACTTGCTATCAAAAGAAAACACCTTCTTGGGTGGGTCCCCATTCAATAATGTTAAGGACTCTCCAAGAACGAGAGACTTCTTCATGTTTTAATCTCTAAAGGTTACCTTAACATTGAAGGATTCTGAGGAAACATTGAGACTTCTTTTTAGGATTCCATGAAATGGGATCCACTTTATATACAAGTGGGAGCCACCATCATTAGAAAATTACCCTTAGAGATATGCTTCCTATTTTCAAAATGTTTGAGACTCTCCTAGGAAAAACCCACATGTTTAAAACTTCTAAAAGAAAAATAAAAAATGAAACCCAATATCACTAGGTCTCCTTTGTATTAGACTCTTTTCTTAAAGTCAAGAGAGCCCACAAGACATTAGATGCCCCATTATTCCTCTATCCTAAAGTTTTATCTTTATGGGAGAGTGTAAATGTGGATAAGAAGGCCCACTTAAAAGTTTTCAAATCCTGAACCTCTCTGAAGCCCTAACTCACTTAGAGTCCAAAGTTTCCACAAATTATAAACCATCGTGGATGGTCTCTCCTCTTTGAAACTAGGGTGTGTAGTTTAAACTAGGTGTCCATTTACTTCAAAGGTTAGAACTCCTAACTATTAAGGAGTCCTAATTGGGACCCACCTCTCTCTCTCTCTCTCTCTCTCTCTCTCTCTTAGGTTGCTACTTCTCTCTATTCTTCTTCCCATCTCCACTAGGACCCATTCTTCTCTCTCTATATTCATCATCCTAGCAATGCTCATTTCACTCTCCTCTCCATCTCCATGTTTCTTAGCTTGTACCTATCTCTCCCATGTTCTCTTTCCCTAACTACTCACCACTTTCCCACTCAATCACCATTCTATAACTCCCTACTCCCAAACTCCTATAAATACTCGTACAAACAAAAAGTCAAAAACACACAAAAAGATGCAATAAAAGAGAATGAAAGCCCAAATTAGAGAAAAATCCCACCATTCTTTTTAGAGTTTCTAAGGTGATTTCCTTTCTTATTCATCTCAGTCTTATGTTTGGTCTCTCTATCATATAGGTAGCACTTGCAATGCCATGAGGCAAGGACTTTCCATAGTCTAAACACACTCTCACTTTCCATGTAGCATTCATCATGACCATGAGAGTTCTCTACTAAGGCTAGGGTTTGGCAAACTTTCCATTATGCGTAGTGCTTTCCATGCTGAGGAAAGTTTGCATCGCTAGACTCCTTGGAAAGATGCCAAAGTGAGTGTCATAAATAACTAAGATTTGGTGTCCATTTTGTCTTTGCTAAGGTGGGCCATGTTACAAACCAAACTGGGTGTCATCCCCATCATTCCTAGATTCTAGAACTTCAAAAAGAGTTTATAGTCTCAGCCTTTTAAGTGTCTTAAACTTATCTAAATTGAATCAAAATTAGAATAGTGTGTAAGAAGGATAAGTGGGCCCCAATTGACATCCAATAATGGGCGCCGACTTTCTTGACTTTAATAAGTTCTAAACTAGGGAAACTCCTAAAATCAGTGAGCTTCAATTGAAGACTAAGAGTAGGGGCCTACTCTTCCTAAAGTAAAGAGTCCTAAAGTTTGAGATTGGGTACCGACCTTTTTCCTTGATCAAGTTTTGTACACAATAAAGTCCTTAAAATCAGGGAGCTCCTATTAACAACCAAGATTAGGGACCCACTCTTCCTCAAAATAAAGAGTCCTAAATCAATTCAGACTCCAAAGATTTAGCGATTCTCATAGTCTTAGACTTGACAGATCCCTAAATTGATAAAAGTCCCAAGTCTTCTTAGTTGATGCCCAAAACTTGGTATCCACTTCCTCCTACCAAAGTCCTAACACAATTCAAAGTCTTTTGCCTGTTGGACTTCTTAAACAAACTAGTATCATGCATTAAGTCTAAGTTTTGACACTATGGCCCCCAATTGACAATCACAACAAGTACCCACTTTTCTTTCATAGCCACCTAAGACTTTGGAAATTAGTGGAGGTATGAAAATTCTACAAATTTTAATTTGGTTCCATGGCTTAAGACCCCTGAACAAGTCAATGACATATTGTTTAAATATTCTCAAATCTAGTCAAAGTCTAAATGCACAGATGAGGACTCTAACAGAATGGTCTCATAGCTTGAAGAGTCCTAAAACTTGAGGACTCAATCTATATGGCCCCTGTAGCTAAAAGAGTCCCAAAAATCAAGGACCTTAGCCAAATGAGCTTTGCAACTTATAGTCTAAAAAAAAGGACAATAGCCAAATGGGTTTTTAACTCAAAGAGTTAGAAATCAACGACTCTAGCCAAAGGGCCTCATAGCTCAAAGAGTCCCAAAAATTAAAGACTCTAGTCGAATAGCCTTATTAAGTTGAAGAGTCTAAAAACTCTTGGACTTGATCTAAGTAGACCTTCTAGCTAGAAGAATCCCATCAATTGATGACACTAGCGAGAAGGGCCCCAAGTTGAAAGAGTCTTAGAAATTAAAGACTCTAGCCAAAGGAGCCCTACTATCTCAAAGTGTCTTAAGAGCTAAGAACTTTGACCAAACAAGTCCCATCAACTGAAAACACCTTATAATGACAACGGGATTTGACTAGGTGGGTTTCATCAATGTAGAAGCTCTAAACAATGGAGATCCTAATCGCATACGATTTAGCGTGTTTGAAAAGGTATATTATGATTCTAACAAAGTTAAGCCTCATGCCTTTTGGTGATGATTGGTCAATGGCAATACATGTGTTCTCCTCCATGACCGAATAGTTAAAGGGATAGAAAAATCTAAGCTCAATGCTATTACGCATTTCCTACTTAAGAAAAGGGCATTGTTACACATTCAAGGAAGTGATTAAACTATGTAGAGAACATGTTAATGCTAAGAGAGGATCCAAAGGCCATGCACTCTTATTGGTTTGACACAATGCTTTGAAAGACATGCTTACATAAGTCATTGGCTAGTTATATCATAAAATTGAGTCAATATCCTAATCACATTGTAAAATTGATCCAAGCTAGCATGTGGAGATCATTGAAGCCACTAATTACTATACCCATTAATTGAAGATTTTTTGTATGAATTTAGTAATAAAAAATTATATGTATGCATTCAATCATCAAAAGATTGTAATTAATAGCATAAGTAATTGTGAACGGAATCACAACACTTTTATGTAACTAGAAGAATGTATTCACAATCACTTAATAAATATAAAAACCCTTTAGCTTTAAGAGAAGTCAGCCCTCGTATTTCCTTCATGTGATTGTTTGAATGTATTACACACAATGCAAAATTTGACATAGACAATTCATAATCATTAGTGTATGGTTGTAGCTAGATATACCTTATCATAAGCATACACCTAGAGATGGAATGCGATTGATGTTTTTATCTTTTTCTTTATAGACATGTAGTCAAACCTTAAAGATTGGAGATATGTACTCACTATCTTTTGATTATAAAAACCTATCTGAGGGTAAAAAAATTGATTTTATTGTCATTGTATTGTTAGTTGCTTTGCAAGAAAACAAAAAGATAATTATTTCTCATATATTATGTATTGAAATGTTTCTCATGCCTAGTGAGAAGTAAACTTGGTGATGGATTACCTCTTGACATACTTCAAGTACAAGGGGTTTCATGATTCTCACTCCCCCTTTGCTTTTGATTTGTACAACATTACTTGTTCTTAAATGTTGAATGCATACCCATGAGCACCTCATCCCGATAACTTATTAAGAGGTCTCCTTGCTTCACTATGCTAGAAGGGCTTTGCTCATGATAAGGTAGGAAAAAATATAAGAACATATCTCCATACGATTTATAAATAAAATCAATTTGGGATTATTCCAAAAAATGTGAGATCATACCTACTTTAGTATGGTCTCATTTGAGGTTTCCTATGGCATATGCAATTATTATCAAATCAAACTATCTAGTTAACATTTATCCTAACTAGAAAAATTCACATAAAAGAACTCCAGTAGAACTTCATACTCCCAAAATCTTGACTTTACACTATAACTTTAAACTTTTTATGTATTACATATTAAGCTAGTAGAATTTTTTTTAGCCTATTGAAACCTATTTCCATTTATGTCATTTGAAATTTCTCTTGAACCATATTTTTCCATGCCACATATGTATTTCTGAATTCTCTAATTACTTCTAAGTTTTATCCTATCTATAAGTTAAATGAATGGGCCCTAATGGATTTGCTTGTTGCATTCTCTCTATTTTAGGCACATGACATTTATATCCCAATTCACTTAACTTCTTGCCATCAATCCTAAACTCTCTCTCTCTCTCTCTCTCTCTCTCTCTCTCTCTCTCTCTCTCTCTCTCTCTCTCTCTCTCTCTCTCTCTCTCTCTCTCTCTCTCTCTTGTGAGTGTAATATCTTTTCCTATTTAAATTCTAATTCTAACTCAATAGTCTTCTCATTTTATATTCTTATATACTAGTAATTGAATAAGTGGCCCCTCAACCTTCAGAGTCATTAAGTTCTCTCTTAGTTTTCCTCTAACCTTTTCTACTTTGTTGTATAACCTTTCCTCCTCCTCCTCTTTTACTCTCTCTCTCTCTCTCTCTCTCTCTCTCACACACACACACACAAAGTTCTTTCTAATTTTAGTATATTGTTAAATGACTTGTGAAAGAGAGAGAGAGAGAGAGAGAGAGAGAGAGAGAGAGAGAGAGAGAGAGAGAGAGAGAGAGAGAGTGTGTGTGTGTCTTATATGTATTTGTATGAGAAAAAATACTCATTTCATACATTTGAAATAAGCACAAGCATAAAGAAAATAGCATAATTTTTTTTCCACAAGCTGGATTTTATTAATTAAATGAAAGTGGGTATCTATGTCCAACCTTTTATGTTGTTAAGTACATGTCAATAACAAAAGACAAACCTTTAATTATCTATTATTTGATTAAGTACCAGAAACCTAAGGCTAGAATGAGTTGCAAGTTAATTTATGGCTTCCATAAAGTAGCAAGAAGGAACTAGGGGCAACATTTGACTAGCAATGAAGAGATTCAAGTGCTATTGTGTCAAAAGATTACCAAAATGGTAAGGCCATAAATCAGCACATAACCTAGTCAAATGACTTAAGGACCAAGACTTATACCTTTTAAGAAAATGTATTTAATTAGGCATAAGGGCTTATGAATAGGATTTCAACATGAACCACAACTTAGGGTTTATCCAATGGTTAGCTTAAATTCAAAAGGTCTAAGCATGAATGGTCAATCCCTTAGGCGACAACAACATAGCTAAGATCAGAGTGGGCTAGGATTACTCATGATGGCTAGCCATAGGCATCACCATAAATGTACATGGACTTATATGGTCCAGGTGTTGAGAATTTTCTAGCAAGTGCACAGTTAGTCAATTGTAATATTGCAAGGTAGAATCCATAGGGAGGATATAGTATGAGTTTAAAGCACTAAATTATTCTACTTTAATTATCTTCAAAGATTTATCTCGGAAAGGTTACATGATAAGGTGATGAATGATCAAATGAATTAGATTTATTTGAATCAAGAAAACATACTATGATTGAAGGTTAGGGTTAGAGATTAGCATTAGGGTCCACCACTTGTTATTCCTACTTATAACTCCAGAAGTAGACCTAAATTATGTTCATATTCTCTAAATGTGGTTTCTTTGAAAAGTCAATGATAAGTGATCAATTTTTTGTATAAATTACCTAATTAGTTGCCCATGTGTTATAACTTAGTGTTAAATTAGGGTTTTTAGCCAACAAACATAACGCATGCGTTTTTTACCTAATAAAGAAAAATTTTGATATTTTGTACATCTAAAGGCTAATTTAGAGTAAGTATGTAAATGATCATAATTTTTAGGATCAAATTTAACGTTTTTATTCTTGTGTAGGTGTTGAGAAGGTAATCTAAAGGTCAAGATTGAAATTGAAGCCATTCATGATGTTTCCTAGTCTAACTAGTAAACCTAAGCAAGCCAAAGCCTAAATCAAAGGTGTAATGAAGGTTCAAGATCATCCTAAGGCATGCAAGAAGGCATTGAAGAAGTTAAAGGTGACTAAAATGAGCCCATAAAGTAAGCCACACATTTTCACCACCTTTGCATGGGAGTCATTCAAGCTACTTATGGAAAATAGTGATAATCCATACAAGCTACTCAAGTCTTGAAGCTAAGCAATGAAGCCACTTTAGAAACCAAGGAATGATTCATCAAGCCAAAGATGAGTGCCACATGAAGTCACACAATTGGAGCATCAATTCAAGCAACTTTCTTATGTTACAAGTGTGATTTTTAAGGCATTTTGTGAGATTAATGTAAAAGGTAAGATGATCATGCATTAAGGGACCTATAAAGAGAGAAAACCCATATTCCTAATCCATTCCCTAACCTTAATCTACCCATCCTACTAGGGCTCCACGTTTTTAAGTGAACAAGGGAGCAACTATCTAGAAGGTGGATGCCCCCCACCCCACTTTCCTCTTTGGTGATCAAGGGTTTCATAAATAGGATACCTTAGATCTACATCAATTGAATTAACTTCAAAACCCTAGATCTTTTCACATGTTTCCTAAACCTTATTCCTTACCTAATTCCTTGAATTTCCACCATTCAAATTCCATCCAAGTAGGAGGGTAGAGAGCCACTTTTCTTCTTGAAAAAAGGATGCCTTCCCCACTTTCTAATTTAGAAACCAGCCAGCTCATATTTATTTCTATCTCTTGTGTCATCTTTAATGACATCATTCCTACCTAAATTTTCTCCTCCTAACCTTTCTCATTGAATACCCTAATCCTAGGGCCACATTTCTCATGTTTTTACCCCTTCCTAAGTTATGAAACCACTCATCTATATGTAGCCCCGTGGTACATACTAATTTTCTAAGTAGAGGTAGGTGACACACTTTGAAATCAAGCTTTCCTTTGGTGTTATTTGCTACTAGACTTTGGGATTTCTTATATTATTTTCTTCTTTTGTATTTCTAGTTATTTTCTTGGTTATTTTTTCTCCAATTGAGGTTAGTAGTTTGCTTGCTTTGGTTTAGTTTCCCTTGTTTTGCTTTCTAGTTTTGTAGCATTCTTTCTATCCAACTTTCTCCTATCTTCATTACTTCAATTCCACTTGTTCTCTTTATTATTCCATAAATATTTACATTAAATCATCTTTAGTAGTGACAGCCAAGAGAAGAGCTAGCTTAAATCCTTGAATTCCATGTTTTCCACACTCTTTTTTCCTTAGTTTTGGGCAGTTTTTCCTTAGTTAGTTCACCCACTTAGATTTCTTTTCGCTCAAATTACTTTTTGGGTTTTCTTTGTATCTCATCATGCTTCAGTTTTAAGCTTTATATTGCAATTTTATTTTAGTTTATATTAGGTTTTATGCTTAGGAATTGGATGAAATTTTTAGCTTTTGAACATGTATTATGCATTTAATTTTTGGTGTAATTTAGAGATGATTTAATAAAATTTTTTGAGAATTCTTTTATGGAATGCTTATTTCAAAAATGTACCTGAGATCTAGGTTTTTTCCAAAGTTATGATTTCAATAACTTTCTAATGCAAGATTTATTGAATGTTCTTAAGTATCGAAATCTAGAAATTGGTTTTTCCTTGACCTTGTGCTTTAATTCTATAGATGCATTAAATTTCACCATCTTAAGGGCTCCAAAATCATGTGTGCAGTCCAAAAACCTTGCACATGGTTTTAAATCCTTTTCCTTTTAGATTCATGGTTAATCCAGTTACTTAATCTAGTTATAGAAGTGCTTAATTCATTGTTTCATATTATTTTAGGTTTATAAAGTTTCCTTTTTGAATTTTAGAAAGTTCCATCTTTAGGAAGTTTTAGGATTTAGAAAGTACTAAATTTAGAAAGTCTCTTTAATAGTAGTTCCCATTCACATGCATGTTTCTAATTTGTTGTTAAAGTTAGTTAGATTTAATTGATTACTTATTTTGACATGTTAATTTAGTGTTAGAAAGTTTCCTAAATTGGTTTTAGAAAGTATCTAATTCTAGTTTAGGAAAGTGTCATTTTTAATAGTTTCCTTTAGTATAAGTTTCTTAATTTGATTCATTCTAAATTAGCATTAGTTTCATTTAGTTGCTTACATGTTAGTTAGGTTAGATTCTAATTTCATTGTTTAGTTTTACTTTTTAATAAGCTTCTTTTAAGTTTAGTTTCTAATTCCATGCATGCTTCCATTTCATGTTGTTTAATTTCCTAGTTTAATCACAACTCTTCTTCTTTGGTTGAAGTTAATCAATTTGAATAAAATCCAATCATTGCAAATTTGTAAGATTCCTCGTGGGATTGACCTCACTTGCATGAAGATACTATATTGATTCATGCTCTTACAAGTAACTTTAAAAACACAATAGGTTTTTGGCTCCCTTGCAGGGGAATCGTAAAGGATTTGTGGTTGGATCCTTATTGTTTACCTTTAGTATTAATTTTAGGTTGCATTAGGTTATGTTTTTGTATCATAGTTTCTTTTTTCTTTATTCCTCACAAAATTAATCCATCATACTTGTTTTGTGCAAGGGGAATTTGGCAAAGGAGCAGCTTCATCAACTTAAGATTTACTTGCTTTCTTAGATTAGGGTTTTTCTTTTCTTTGAATGAAACTTATAGTGAGGCCCATTATAACTTGCAATTTCAATTTCAATTTTAAATAGGTTGTACTAAAACATGCAAGTGTGTGGTATGGAGGCCCACACTTGATCTTCATCAGAAACCTCACTGTATGTGCCATCACTTTCTTTTTATTTTCCTAGTTTAGGTTGCATTTAATGTAATTTACATTTTGTTGGTAGTGTAATTTATGTAGATTAGGATCATTCATTTTAATTGTTGTATCTTTACTTAGAAGGACACAATCTATTGTCACTCTAGTGGCTTCTGAGAACTGTGGTTATAGTGGGTGTCTTAAAATCCAAGTAATTTTTTGACGCCTTTAATTGATGTTAATTAAGGTCTAAATGCCTCCTAACATGAGGATTGTATTAACCACTTTTGAAGAGAACCCAACTGGTAAGCAGTAGTCAAACCTTGATAAAAGGAGGAGCTACCTAAATCTAAGTCTAAGAAGCTACCACCTATGCACTAAGAAAAGATAATGAAGACATTGCTTGATTAGTGAATACTAGGATTTGATTGTGCATCATTTAGATTAGGATTAGCATTTAGGTTGCATCATATAGTCAGGGTTTCTTTCCCACATAAAAAAAATAAAATTCATTCACTAAATATAACGACTTCTTTCGTTGTATACAAAGTTGAGAACAAAGGCCTATTAAGAAGGGGATAGATTTCACACATCAATGGATAGACTAGATAGAATGCAAAGTCAATTGCTTAGTATAATAGCCTCTAGGCAAATTGCACCACAACCTTAGTACCATAATGACTATACCTATTCTAAGCATCCCTATCCCACTCCCTCGTGACCATCAAGCTCCACATATAATGGTTATTATCAAGAGCCAATGGAGGCACATAATGCATTCGCATACCCTAGCAATTTTTATCCTGGGAGAAATTACCAAGACTAAAATGGATGGGCTAGGAATCATAAATAGCCTTGGTCTCAAGGTTACCAATATCAGGAAGAACCACAATGGTCAACCATCATGGGTTCAACTTGCCAACCTTTTTCAAAACCTAAATGCCATAGTAATAACTACCCTATGAGTCATTTCCTCTACAACATGAAGAACAACCATTACATGAGAATATACAGTAAATTTGTGAGAGAATGGAACAAATAATAGCTTCCATTCAAAAGGAGACTGAGGGAATGGAATGAGAGATAGGGGAATAGGAAGAGATAATGAAACTAATAATGGAAAATACTACTAGAAACATTGCTAAATTTATAAAAAGGATTAAGGAAATGAAACAATTTGGGGACAATGAAGAGCCATTTATTAATGATGATTGGATGGAAATATCTTATGATTAGTCTAAGCCACATAGTCCACAATCATCCAAAGAAACTTCCCACTCAGATCTAATTGAGCCATGTTCTAATCCTTGTTACAATATTGATGAAGAGAATGAAGCCTTAACCCAAATCCTTTAGAATTGTGTCATGCTAATTTTTATGACTTTGAAGATGTTACATCCATTGAGGAGGTGAATGAGTTGTTGGATACTGTGCATTTAATTGAGACTTCTCAATGGCAAGCTTAAGTAGGTGCCCCTATAGAGCCTAGAATACTAATTGAGCCATGCAACATTGAAGACATACTTGATTGAGACCTACAAACCTTATTTGAACAAACATTAGATAGTAATATAGGTCCAATTGAAACTTTACTAGTGCCAGCTAAAGAAGAAGCAAAAGAGTCAATTGATGTACTAACCCTACATCAACCTACTCTAGGGTACACTTTAGAAGATAATCAAGATTTAAGCCAAACAATGTCCTTGCCTCTAGTAATACAAGAACTACATTTTAGGGACATGCAAAGTCAGTCTACACCTCAATTTCAATAAAATGCAAGGAAATATAGAGGAAAGAGATAAATTGAATAGAATGGTCACTGTTATCCCTAAATTTGGTAAAAGTGAGGACCATTTGTCTCTACAAGGTCCAACAAAATGGACGATAGTACACGAAGTCATCATGTTACTTCCACCTCAAAATACAAGGTGTAGGAATTATATTAACTATCATGAAATTTTAAAGATGGGGGATCATCAATGTGATCTCACTAAGTTTAAAGTCGTAATCGTAGTGGAAATATATAGACTATCACGAGGTTTTGAAGTGTAGTGAGAAATCTTGCTAGTTCATTTTTAACATTAGGATTAGAAAAAAAGTTAGTTGAACTAGTTAGATCTAAGGTTAGAAAGTTAGGTTAGTTATAAGCCATGTCTGGCAGAAGATGTTAAACTTAGTGCTCAATGGGAGGCAACCTAGGAATTTTTAGGAAGTCCCATTGTTCTACATCACTCTTTTATTATATAGATTTCTTATATTCCAAAACAATGGGGACAATATTTCATTCAGGTTGGGGGATGTTGATGCACATTGAGATTTTAAATTTTCTTGAGTTTTTCAAAAATAAAAAATAAAAAAAGAAAGTTTTAGAGGTAGAGTTCCCTTACTGGGATGAGAGCTAAATTTTCAAACAGTAATTCTACTATTTTAACCTCTCAATGGGAGTGTGTATGGCTAGTTTTGCATATTATTCATATGCTAAAGCATTTTATGAAAGTTAATTCTCGTAAAATATTTACACACAACACATAGTCAAGATTAATGTAGAGGTATGGCTTAGAGACCCTGAGAAAAATCAAGACTTAAAACCCAACGAGTTTAGAGATTATCTTCATACATAGAGTTATAAGTAATTCCATAATTTCTTCATCGTACATAAGTTAGTGTGATATTGTTATCCTTGGTTTGGTTAACTATTAAGAATAAATAGGAGTAATAGCTTTCTTTTTAGAAAATTTATTGAATCTAATAGGCTTTAAGAAACCTGGGGAATGATATAGGCCATCTTTGTTTAGCCCAAAGATATAAAACCTACCCAATATATCATTGTAATGCCCGAGCAATTTACGCTATTTTTAACTAAAATTGGACATTCTATGGGAAATAAACTGTGTCAAATGTTTTACTTTATTTAAAATAGTAAACAAAGGAATTTTTAAGATGGTACCATTAGATTCTACTCAAAAAATGGAATCCAACGCCTCAAAGAATGCTGAAAACGGAGTTCGTATGAAGAAGTTACGGCCATTTAAAGATTAAGGGCATTTCTATAATTTAAACAAAAAACGAAAAGACAGAAAACGCAGGGGGTCGTTTTGATAATGGCACCCCATCGTCTTCTTCCTCTAGACTTCTCTAGAAACCCTATTTCCAAAGGTTTCTGCCACCACCAATGGCAGCACTGCCATATCAAGGTTATAAAAAGTCCTATCTCCCCCACTCCAAAACATGATTTTCTAGTCATTTAGGACTGGGGTTTTCGGCAAAAATCGGAAACCCAATTCTCTACGATTTTTGGCAACAGCTAAGCTGAGTCAAGCCGGCCATTCCCGTCTCCCCATTGCCCTCTCTTCTCTTTTCTGGTCTTGACATTGGGGTTTTTTCTGCTTCACGAGTTCTGGCAACAAAAGGTTTTCAGGGGGAAAGAGGGAGCCACACCATCTAAAGGAGGGCGTCCCCGGCTACCCAAGTAAGCCCCTCCTTCCCTTCTCTCCATTTCACTTCCCCCAAGCCAGATCCATGCAGGATCTGGTCTTTTCCCATCTGGTTTTTCCAACCAGAGAAGACGAAGCTGGTTCCAGTCGGCCCTGTACGAACAAGTCGTCCCAGGGACGCCATGCTCCATGTGTGCCTGGGACAGGGTCCCTAGGATGGGTTCTAGGCGTACAATAGTGCATACACTGTACCTGGAGAAGCCTTCGGGTGCACGCGCGACATGGGGCACGAGTCCTGGCTCGACCAGGATGCACGGGGTGCCCTGGAAGCTGAGACACGCCATGCTACACCAAAGGTAAGTCTGTGCGATTCCATCCAGGACGCGCGTCATAGTGCGTCGCTTGAGCATGCATGTGCACATGCAAAACGCGGTCCCTGGCACGACCTTGGGGTGCGCACGCATGTGAGGTGGTCGCGGTTCAACCAGGATGCACAGGTGTCTTGGGAACTGGGACACGCAAACCTACTGAGACTATAAAGTTAGGATCAGAGGACAATTTACAGAGTTAACCATTGAATAGTAGATCCACATCATAGGATCTAGCCTGACAATGAATTAGGCAAGGACCCATAGACCCTAAAAGGAAAATCTAGTGATCTAATTTTCAAAAATAGATCAAAATTCATAAGGACTCCTTGTATCCATTCATATCTAGGAGTTTATAAATGAGACCCATGGACGGGTTGAGTGATGAAGGACACGACTCCAGGAGACTTCGAGGTAGGTGCTCTATCGTGACTAGACTTTTTAAAAGAACCCATGATTGTTTTGAGAATGCATGTTTTAAGTTTAAGTTATATGACTTGTTTAGCATGACTTAATCTTATAAATGAATTCAGCATGACTTAATCTTATAAACGAATTCAGCATGCATATGACAAATACATTATGCATATACACATGTTTTGTAAATGATTGCATATATTGCATGATTCGTGAGCATTGAGTTCATGAAAAATTGCATGCCCTTGAGGGTTACCAAAAGACGCTGGAGTGCCCAAAAGATGCTGAGTAGGCAGTTGTGAGGGACCCAAAGAGGACAGGTTTTGAAAAAGAGGTTTTTGCTTGTTTGATCGTATATGATTTGGGCTAGTAAGCTCGTGGGCGCTATGCCAAGAGGTCTGGGGTGGCCTCCCAGCCTCTACCACTATTAGGTGGAATGGGTACCATGCCCAAAAAGGGCATGTCCCTACGTCGACTGCATGTGGTACAGGGGGCTACCACTGGTGTCACGGCACTGGGTCGATGTGCCATATGCCCCATGGAGGCTATGACCGAGCGTCCTCAGGTACCCGGGGACCACACTATGGCGAGGTCGTGGGCATAGTGGGCCCTATGTTTGAGGATTTACTTCCATTGCATATGGCAAGACATGAGGTTGGTCGACCATACCATGTATCCATGAGTTGGATTCAGTTGAGCATCTTATGCATATCAATATGTTTATGATATATATGATACTTTTGACTTGGATTATTTAATTCTTTAAGTCATCAGTATTCCAATTCGACAATAGTTTTTAATCTCGATATTGAACATGAGTGTTCAAACATGCACATGTTTTGAAAGAGCATATGATTTTAAACATAGTATGCATTGTAAAACTAGTAGTGATGGACTCCTACTAAGTATAGTATATACTCACCCAAATATATATCATTTTTCAGGACAGCTCCATTCACAAGTAGAAGACACCTCAGGAAATGTTAGTGTTATGAGCAAGAAAAATCAAAAGGAGATAATTATACATGTAAGTAAACACTTTGCCCTTTAGACATGTATTTATTTACAGTTGGGCTATGAGCTGTGACTGGATGGACCTGAGAAAAACATTTATGGTTTTTGAAGTTTTTCAAAAACTACTTTGGTTGTTGTGAAATCAAATGACACTCGGGGTTTTCAAAATGAGTTTATTACAAAAGATTTTCCGCTGCATTGCATTGTTTTTATAAAAATTATTTTCAAATAGGGATGCATCCTGCCTTAGGAATTAGATATTGCATTTAAAAATGCAGGGGAAAACCCGAGTCGTCACAGTTGGCATCAGAGCCCAGCTTTTATCCTTTCACAGCCAGTCCAGCATGTCCAAGGGTCCTAGACAATAGAGAAAATCAATAAGAAGTAGTATAAATAGAAGTAGTAGAGATGACTACTGCTATTTGAGGATTACAATATTAATGCTCAAGGCAGTTCACCATAAATAAATAGGTGAAACACAGCTTGGTTTAACAAATAATTAGGCAGAGGATAGTGCAACCCTTATCCAAAATCTAGTCTAAGACGACTTAAGGATTAAGGATTGTTGTGTGGTGCAAATATGAAAACTCATATATGGATCATATTATGATGAGAATGATGAAGGAAGATGTTAGTGAACTTGTTAGTAGATAGTGCTAACCTGTAATAGATCAATCTCACCAAAGGTGAGAAAATCGAAGAACATAGATAGCTATCTTAGCCTTCTAAAGAATATCAGAATATGAGTACACTATCATATGATATGAGTATGATAGGGAATGTAAAAGACAGACTTTGAGAAGATTTTGATGATAATCTAAGGGGGATGAGAATGCAAGATGATATTAGAAAAGAACTATGACTCGTACTAGATCACAAAGGTATAGATCCTGAAAGACTTAGTTCAATTTTGGATACCTTAATTGGAGTCTTATGAAAAGTGAAGTGAACACAAATATGATAAGGAATTGTATTCACCAGAGTTACCAAAAGACTTTGACGATAATATTGGGGATGATGGATCTATGATAATAGATTGATCCTAACATGAACTTGTAAGAAAAGTATAGCATGATCAAAACGTCAATGTCATTGTTAAGACATTGTATGAATTTTATTGAGGCTACAGGCAACTGAAGATTTCAATCATCTTAAGACAATTTAGAATTTCTGAGAAGCATTCAGTTTATCATATTTGTTAAGTAAAGGAGTAGATGTAGTATCGATTATATCAACAAAGCACATGAAGACATTGATCTAGGAAGACGAAAGTGAGGATTTTGAAGAAAAGAGAGAAAGAGGTAGAGATGTAACTACCAGTATTCAATGAATATTGAATAGTCAAAAGAAGAAGATCATGACTTCATGGAGATACATGCAATTCTATCATCTTGAATCCTATAGGAAGGTAGATCAAACAAATGCAAAGGAATAATACTAGATGAGTTGGTGATCTTATTGTAAAAGAGTATAAAAGAGAGAAAGCATATGGGGTTTAAGACTTTGAGTAGAGTATCGAATATCAGGAGATTATGCGATAAGAAATTTCCGAAAGGAATGGTGACCAACTAGAAATAAAATTCTACAGATGGTTTGATATCAATTATTATAATTAGATTCTTATCTAATCCATTAGCTTATGGGGAACACCAATGGATATAATCCATAAAAAGGAAAATTTGGTGATATCCCACCTTGCCAATAAAGTATATTGAAAAAGGAATTAAGCCGGGACAGTGACTTGTCCATTTAGCAAGTAGGGTACCATCAAGGATCAAATTGAGGTCTTACTATCATAGATTGGAAGACCAAAAATCTTAAGACCATTATTTAGTCATTACCTTTAGAATACTGTTGACTAAATAAAGGTATCCCACCCTAATTAATCAAGTATGTCAGTATCTATGAGTTAGTAGTCGAAGTTATATACTTAGAGGGATATTATAAGTATTTGGACATGAGTTTTACCTAAAAGAAGTTACTTGTTAGACTAAGTCATTTGAGGGTATGAGGTCAGTTGATTAGGCCACATCATGGAGGAGCTACGAGTACAATGAATACAATAACAACTGAGACAGAAGCAAAAATAAGGAGCAATCTCCACCAATGAGACAAACTTTTCCAAACCTGAATAGATATCATGACAAACCATATAAATCACTGTGGGTCTGAAAGATGCTGCTAACTTGGAATGAAAAGAAAGGCATATAAGCACTGATCGCTTTAGAGAGACCATTAAGCTTATAACTTATACATCTGACAAAGATCAATAGGTAATTGAATAAATTCTCTTTCTATATGTCTACGAAAATGTTCCATGCTTACCTGAGTGTTTTTCAAATTTGATGAATTAACAACTTCGGCATAACTTGATGAAATAGCTATTGAACAAGAACTGCTATTATAAGCCAAGTATGAGGAGGCACTTGAAAGATAAAATTTGAGGAATTGAGAAAATCACTACTTATGAGGATACCTCTTGACAATACAGACTGCATGGTTGACGATAAATCCTTGAAAAAATATTGCACAATATATTGACATAGGGGATGGAAGGAGAAAAGTGAGATGGCTAGCACACTATAAGGTGAAGATTTAATGTTACGTTGCCTTTAGACAAATAGTTAGTTGTTATGAACATATACCAAGTATGAAAAATCAATTGAAGGAATTTCCTAAGGACTAACCCTACCGGATTGAGTATAGAACTTTTGGACTAAAAGGTTACGAAGAAAACCATCAAGCAAAGAAAGGACAAAGAGGATGATGACAAAGGATTCAACCATGACCTAGTAAGGGTACTCAGTTATGAATAAGAGACTTTTTGCTTTGCATAAATGGGAACATTATTATAGTGAGATAGGCCTTTGGACGAGAACATTTGACCCATGATGATGAATCGACCATTAACATTTGACATGAGTTTGGATAAAATCTTCACGGAGAAAAGCGTTTAATGAATTCAATAATTATGAAACTGGATATAGAGTTAGGACATTTTACTTTCAGTATATGATAAGGTCCTCAATGGAAGATGCTACTAATTGACTTTCATGATTTTATTTCGAATGTAATTTTGGTCGAGGAATCAAGTCATTCGAAGTTAATCAAGGGTTTGGCTGTAGAGCACATAATACCATATTAGCTAGTGGAGTATCTTGGGGACAAAGGTAAAAGATAAGAAGCAAAGTTAGACACAATAGAAAGAAGGTAACTTTTTTTTGGACTCTTACTAATGACATATAACCAACCATTAGAACGAGATGTGGATGATGAAGAGATCACTAGATGAAAGACAAGAAGAAAAAGGGATTATCCTATGATATTCAAAATGAAATAGGAGGAATGAGATCATATGATCTCAAAGAAGTATGGAGTAATTTATACATGAATAAAGAAGCATGATCCTATGAGGAGACTACCTATACATGATGAGAAAGGTATAGGCATCTAAAGATTTTGAGATAGATGAATTACAGCTAGAAATTGGTATTGTTAAACTGGCACATATGGGAGTATGCATCAGAGTACATAGCGAAAGTTGCACTTATAGGTAAGGCCTTGTAGAAGGAACAATAAAAATGATAAATTGACGTTGAGCCTAGATTTGATTCCTAAGGAGAGAATGCATTCACTAAGAAGTTATCTAAGAGACAAAATACCTTGAAGATGATAATTTATTGAATTTTGAGGACGAAATTCTTATAATGGGGTAATAATGTAATGCCCGAGCAATTTACCCTATTTTTAACAAAAATTGGACATTCTATGGGAAATAAACTGTGTTAAATGTTTTACTTTATTTAAAATATTAAATGAAGGAATTTTTAAGAAAATTTAGTACCATTAGATTCTACTTGAAAAATGGAATCCAACGCCTCAAAGAACGCCGAAAACGGAGTTCGTATGAAGAAGTTATGGCCGTTTAAAGATTATGGGCATTTTTGTAATTTAAACAAAAAACGAAAAGACAGAAACGCAGGGGGCCGTTTTGATAACGGCACCCCATTGTCTTCTTCCTCTAGACTTCTCTAGAAACCCTACTTCCAGAGGTTTCTGCCACCGCCAATGGCAGCACTGCCATAGCAAGGCTATAAAAAGCCCTATCTCCCCCTCTCCAAAACAAGATTTTTCGGTCATTTAGGACTGGGGTTTCTGGCAAAAATCAGAAACCCAGTTCTCTGCGATTTCTGGCAACGGTCAGGCCCGATTCAGGCTGACCATTCCCATCTCCCCATTCCCCTCTCTTCTCTTTTCCAGTCTTGACATTGGGGCTTTTTCTACTTCACGAGTTCTGGCAACATAAGGTTTTCAAGCGGAAAGAGGGAGCCGCACCACCCGAAGGAGGGCGTCCCCGGCTACCCAGGTAAGCCCTCCTTCCCTTCTCTCTGTTTCACTTCCCCCAAGCTAGATCCATGCTGAATCTGGTCTTTTCCTAGCCAGTTTTTCTAGCCGAAGAAGACGAAGCCAGTTTCAACCGGCCTTGTACAAACAAGGCGTCCCAAGGACGCCATGCTCCACGTGTGCCTGGGATAGGGTCCTGGGATGGGTTCCAGGCGTATGGTAGTGCATACAATGTCTCTGGTGCAGCCTTTCGGTGCACACGCGACGTGGGGCACGGGTCCTGGCTCGACCAAGATGCACGGGTTGCCCTGGGAGCTGAGACGCGCCATGCTACACCAAAGGTGCGTCCGTGCAATTTCATCCAGGACGCGCGTCATAGTGTGTCGCTTGAGCATGCATGTGTGCATGCAAAACATGGTCCCTGGCATGGCCTTGGGGCGCGCATACACGTGAGGCAGTCGTGGTTCAACCAGGATGCACGGGTGTCTTGGGAACTGGGACACGCAGACTTAATGAGACTATAAAGTTAAGATCAGAGGACAATTTATAGAGTTAATCATTGAATAGTAGATCCACATCATAGGATCTAGCCTGACAATGAATTAGGCAAGGACCCATGGACCCTAAAAGGTAAATCTAGTGATCTAATTTCTAAAAATAGATCAAAGTTGATAAGGACTCCTTGTATCCATTCATATCTAGGAGTTTATAAATGAAAACCAGGGACGAGTTGAGTGATAAAGGACACGACTCCAGGAGATTTTGATGTAGGTGCTCTATTGCTACTAGACTTTTTAAAAGAACCCATGATTGTTTTGAGAATGCATGTTTTAAGTTTAAGTTATATGACTTGTTTAGCATGACTTAATCTTATAAACAAACTCAGCATGCATATGACAAATACATTATGCATAGACACATGTTTTGCAAACAATTGCATATATTGCATGATTTGTGAGCATTGAGTTCTTGAAAAATTGCATGTCCTTGAGGGTTAACAAAAGATGCTTGAGTGCCCAAAAGATGCTAGGTAGGCAGTTGTGAGGGACCCAAAGAGGACAGGTTTTAAAAAAGAGGTTTTTGCTTGTTTGATCGTATATGATTTGGGCTAGTAAGCTCGTGCACGCTATGCCGAGAGGTCTGGGGTGGCCTCCCAGCCTCTACCACTATTAGGTGGAATGGGTACCATGCCCAAAAAGGGCATGTCCCTATGTCGACTGCATGTGGTACAGGGGGCTACCATTGGTGTCACGGCACTGGGTCGATGTGTCATATGCCCCATAGAGGCTATGACCGAGTGTCCTCAGGTACCTAGGGACCACACGGCGGCGAAGTCTTGGGCATAGTGGGCCCTATGTTTGAGGATTTACTTGCATTGCATATGGCATGACATGAGGTTGGTTGACCATACCATATATCCATGAGTTGGATTCAATTGAGCATCTTATGCATATCATTATGTTTATGATATATATGATAATTTCAACTTGGATTATGTGATTCTTTAAGTCGTCAGTATTCCAATTCGACAATGGTTTTTAATCTCGATATTGAAGATGAGTGTTCAAACATGCACATGTTTTGAAAGAGCATATGATTTTAAACATAGCATGCATTGTAAAACTAGTAGTGATGGACTCTTATTAAGTATAGTATATACTCACCCAAATATATATCATTTTTTAGGACAGCTCCATTCACAAGTAGAAGACGCCTCAGGAAATGTTAGTGCTATGAGCAAGAAAAATCAAAAGGAGACAATTATACATGTAAGTAAACACTCTACCCTTTGGACATGTATTTATTTACAGTTGGGCTGTGAGCTATGACTGGATGGACTTGGGAAAAATATTTATGATTTCTGAAGTTTTTCAAAAACTACTTTGGTTGTTGTGAAACCAAATGAGACTTGGGGTTTTCAAAATGAGTTTAAAACAAAAGATTTTCCACTGCATTGCATTGTTTTTATAAAAATGGTTTTCAAATAGGGATGCATCCCGCCTTAGGAATTAGATATTGAATTTAAAAATGCATGGGAAAACCCGGGTCGTCACAATCATACCACTAGTTAACCCTTTGAGCCTATTATGAAACCTTTTTCTTCTTTAACCCTATTACCTTTAACCAAAATAAGCCAGTAAATAAGCATCGATTACCCATTGTCAAAATAAGTAGAGTTAGTAGAAAATTTCAAAAAAGGACCAATGTAAAACAAGTGAAAAATATCGAAGTGTTTACATAGAAAGAAAAAGAAAAGAAAAAACCTCTCTCAAAGAAAAAGAAATACAAAGAAAAGAAAGAAAGAGTGTGTTATCAAAAAATATATATATATATATATATATATGAAGAAAAGAGAAAGGAAAATACAAAAGAGATCTTCACTTCAAGTACAACCAAAAGAAAAGTTTTACTAACAGATATTGATTGAGAACCTCTACTCAATTTTGAACCTTTGAAATCTTTATAACCTTCTTTTCTAGACCCGTCCTAAGCCTATGTTTCATCCTAGTTGAAGATCTATGGACATTAGGTAGAACATAGCCTTAAAGAGGATATAAAATGAAGAAATTAAGGTAAACTACCCCTACTATTCTTGATGATAACAACCACTCTTAAGGGTCACTTTCCTGTGTCTCTTTAGCACTTAAAAAGTCTATGTGAACCATTAGCTGTGTTGAATTCAGTCACACAATAAGAGAAATATGCTGAAACCTTTATTTGAGAGCTTCATTTCTAAGACTAAACCTGAGAGGATTTGAGGTCAAAACATATTTTTAATGAAATTTAAGCATATCCAATTAGAAGTCAAGACTTATGTGGCTACACACACATGCGCTCCAGGAAATAACTGGAATAAAATGACTTTAGTATGAGTAGTATTTGTAAAATTATCAATCCTCTCTATTAAATGGTGAAAAATTAGTAGAGGGCTAATGAATGAGGATTCTCTAAGATAAAATAAGGGACTCAACCTTAGAAAATTTTATGGATATATTCACTACAAACCCTCACATGGGCTAACTTGTCCACTAGGGGTAACCTGGGGGTTTAAGGGCTTGTTCCATGTGCTAAATGCAATTGTGAGTACCTATGTTTTCATGACTTTTCACATGTTTTGCAAGGAGTAGCAAAATGCTAGCTAGGGGTGTTATAAGTACTCAATTTTGTGCAAAAAGCATCCAATTCATTGCCCATGTGTTAGAACTTATAGAATTAAAATAGGTTTATTAGCCAACATTCATAACACATGCATCTTTTACCTAATGAAGAAAAAATTTGATATTTTGTAGGTCCAAAGGCTAATCCAGAGTAAGTATATGAATGATCATAATTTTGATAGGATTCAACTAGGATTTTTCTTCTTTTGTAGGTGTTGACAAGGTAATGCAAAGGTTGAGATTGATCGAGATGCAAATGAAAGCCATTCATGAGGTTTCCTAGCCTAACTAGGAAACCTCAACAAGTCAAATCCTAAATGTCATTAATCAAAGGTGTAGTGAGGGTTCAAGATCATCCTAAGCCAAGCAAGAAGACAATTGATGAAGCAAAAGTTGATTGAAATGGGCCTATAAAGCAAGCCATGCATTTCCACCACCTTTGCATGGGAACCGTTTGAGCTACTTAGCCATTAAAGCCATGAAAAAGGATAATAAGCCATACAAGCTACTCAAGCCTTGAAGCTAAGCAATGAAGCCACTTAAGCAACCAAGGAATGGGCCATCAAAGAGAGGCATCAATCCAAGGAAGAGTGCCACATGGAGTCACACAATGGGAGCTTTAATTCAAGCAACTTCACTATGTTAAAAGTGTGATTTTAAGGGATTTTGTGAGATTAATGTAAAAGGTAAGATGATCATGCATTAGGAACCTATAAAGATAGAAAACCCATATTACCAATCCATTTCCTAACCCTAATACAGACATCTTATTAGGGTTCCATGTTTTTAAGTGTTTCCTAAATAGAAGAGCTTAGATCGACTTCAATTCAATTAACTTCAAAACCTTATATCTTTCCACATCTTTACTAAACTTTATTTCTTGACTTTCAACCATTCAAATTCCATCCAATTACGAGGGTAGAGATCCACTTACCTTCTATGGAAAAGGATGCCTTCCACTTTCTAATTTAGAAACTAGCCAACTCATATTTATTTTCTCTCTCTTATGTCATCTTTAATGATATCATTCTTACCTAAATTTCCTCCACCTAACTTTTGTCATTCAATACCCTAACCCTAGGGTGACTTTTCTCATATTTTCACACCTTCCTAGGTTAGGAAACCACTCATCTATACATAGCCTCATAGTCCATACGAATTTTCTCCAACTGTATTTCTAGTGATTGTCTTGATTATTTGGTCTCCAATTCAGGTTAGTAGTTTACTTGCCTTGGTTTAGTTTTTGCTACTTAGTTTCCATTGAGTTACTTGCATTTGGTATTCTTTCCATAGTTAGGTCACCCACTTAGGTTTCTTTTCTCTTGAATTCTTTTCTGGGACTTCTTTGTATATCATCAGACTTTAGTTTGTGAGCTTTATATTGAACATGTATTATGCATCTAATTTCTGGTGTAATTTGGCGATGATTCAATAAAATTTTTTGAGAATTATCTTTATGAAATGTTTATTTCATCAAAGTACTTGAGATTTGGGTTGTTTTCTTACAAAAAATATTTGGTTTCAATAGCTTTCTAATGCAAGATTAATTGATTATTCTTAAGTACAATAATTTGGAAATTGGTTTTTCCTTAATTTTTGTGATTAATTTCTATCATCAAAACATCTTATTTTCCTGAATTCTTAGGTAATCATTTAGATTTTCATGTTGTTTATTAGGCCACATAGTTAGTATGCATAGTAACTCACATAGCAATATGTGCATTTTGAGTCAATGTCTTCAGCACGGAAGGAATAAACATTTGATAAGACCCTTAGCTTATTCATGGAATTGACGAAAAAATGTCATGAAGAAATGGGTCGATTCTATGTTGAATTTATGGAAAGGGTTGGAGAATTTGAATGAAATGGAAATAATGAAGAGCCATTTATTATTGATGATAGGATTGAAATTTCATATGATCATTTTGACCTAAAAAGTCCCCAACCACTCATACCAATCTCCAATATAGATATACTCAAGGCAGATATGAGCCAATGTTATGATTCTGATAAAGAGACATCCATTGAGGAAGATAATAAATCCTTAGAAACCTTTAACCTAGATCCACTCAATTCTTGGGCTACTTATTTTATGAATTTGATGAAGGCACGTCCATTGAGGAGGTGAAGGAATTGTTAGAGAATGTTCCTAACACTTCTCAGTGGCAAGTTAGATTAGAACCCCCTACGGAGCTTGATATTCCAATTGATCATTGTAATGTTGAAGATGTACCTAAATGGGACCTAAAGACCTTATTTGAACAACCAATACATAGTAATTTAGGCTCACTTGAAATCTTCCTTGTGCCTGCAGAACAAGAGAGGAAAGAGTCTAATGATGTACTAACCTTACCACAACCAACTCTAGGGTACATATTAGAAGATAATCAAGGTTTAATCCAAACCATGTCTTTTCCTTTAGAAAAACAAGAAGAACCTTTTAAGAAACTGCAAAGCCAGCTTATAACCCAATTTCAGGACAATATAAGGAAAATGGAGGCAAAAGATAAATTGAATACAATGGTTATTGTTATCCCTAAATTTGGTTAAGAAAAGGACCATCCATCTCCATACGGTCCACAAAATTTAAATTCAGATAGTTCACATTGTCATAATTATACCACCACCTAAATTTTTAAGGTAGAGGACATATATTGACTAATGAGAAATTTTAAAGATGGAGGATCAATGTGATCCCACCAAATTTACAATCATGGTGGTCTAGTGTGTCATAATGCTACCACCACCAAAGTTTCCAACATGGAGGAAATATATCAACTACCACAAGATTCTAAACTATTGTGAAAAAAAAAATTTCCTATTTGATTGTTAGGGTTAGAATTAGGTTTAGATAGTTATGTTAGATATAGGCTATGTTTGGATGTCCTATATTTCAAAACATTGTGGACAATGTTTCTTTTAGGTTGGGGAGTAGAATTCTAGTGAATTCTGGCCTTTTTATAGTTGTTTTTCTTAATGTAAAAAAAATGATGAATTTTGTTTAAAATTTTGAAAAATTTTGAAAAGAAAGAAAAATGAGCCATTTTGAAAATCTTTTTGAGTTTTGAGGTCAATTCCTATATTACGATGAAAATTGGATTTTTTTTAAGTCTAATATAAATTTTCATCATTATCTTATTAATGGAATTGTACACAAATAATTCATCATTTTACTCATTTTCTAAAGTATTCCATTATAGCAAAGTCTCAAATCACATTTGTACATATAGTTGCATTACATAGTTTAAATTAATAAGTAATTATAACTTAGAAGTCATGAATAAATTTAGTGCAAACCTATAACCTGAGTGTTAGAGCTAGTCATTCCTTTTCAAAGGTTATAAATGTTTCAAAATTTTTGTCATTGTTCTTAAAGTAAAATTTGATCCCATCAATTTTTAAATTTGGCTAATTACCTATATTATTAGAATATTATATTTAAAATTCTGAAAGTTTATTGAATCTGATAGGTTATAGGAAACCTAAAAAAGGATTCAGGCCATCCTTGTTATTAACCTAGAAATATAAATCCTAACCAAAAGATTATTTTTATCACTAGTAGCCAACTTGAGCCTTTTATATAAGCCTTTTCTTTTGCCACCCAAATTAGCATTTACCTATATTAATCTAGTATAAATTATCCATTAACTATTTTCTTCAAAAGATAAGTTAGAGATACATAAAGAAATAGTTTTTAGCTGCAATAAAAGTAGAAAAATGAATATCAAGAAAACAAATGTTCTTCAAAGAGATTTAAAAGTGCTGAAGAGAAGGACAAAGTACTAAAATAAATGGTTTGAAGAAAGCAGAAAAGTGGAGAAAGAAATATTCACTTCAGGCAACAAAGTAAAGAAGAATTGTCAACTATAGTAGAAGATCTCTACTTATTTTGTGAAGAAATATTGAATACCCTTTATACCTTGTCCTTACCTTACATTTCATCCCAGTTGAAGAGTTATTGATTATATGATGAATATAATCTTGATGAGGATATGGATAGATAGGATTTAAAGAGTGGTATTTCCAAAAGTTCAAAGGTAATGGAATCTTATCCTTTCTAATAGGATCAAAATTAAATTCCTTAGTAACTCTTGTTCCTTCATGAGTATATGTGAGAAAAAAGAAAAAAAATTATTAACTCTGCTCACATATTTAAAAGAGAGATTATTAACTCTGCTCACATATCCAAGAGACTATTTTTGAGTGTATGTCATTAGTGAGGATTGAGGTCAAAACATATATCAGATAAAGTTCAAAAGTTAAAAGTCTACTTAGAGATAAGGATTAGTGTATATGTAGATTGTATATACACACACTCTAAGATATGAGTTTGAATGAAATTTATTTAGCATATGGTTAGGGTTTTGAATTTTTTCATTTATTTTTATTAGTTTACTAAAGTTGATAGTTTTTTTATGATAATTCTCTAAGAAAAAAGTGAAAATTAATTTGAAAAATATTTTTAGAATTTTGTGGGTATATTTACTACAAACCCATACAAGGCATAACTCATCCACTAGGGCTAGCCTAGGGGTTTAAGGAGTTGTTGTAGATGCTAAATGCAATTGTGAGTACCTACAAAATTGGTAATTTCTAATTTAGTTTTTCACATGTTTTGCTTGGGACTAGCAAAATGCTAGTTGGAGGGTGTGTTTATTGTTCAATTTTGACTACAATATCCCTAATTTATCATTTAACTAGATCATTTGATCATTCAATTTTGTAATTTTTAGCTTAATTTTGCATTTTAGCTCCAATAAATCATCCAACTATTGATTTGCAAAATTTAATGATTAGATGATCATTAGGAACTAATTAGAGGATTAAAGTGTAATCAAGATGAATCTAATTAAGTTTTCTATGGGGCAGATTAACCAGATTGGACATAGAATGGCTTGGATTGAATCAATGAACTGGATCACCTATCAAGGATCAAGGCAAGATGGATCATGAGACAATTTCTTAATTGGGAAACAAATTAAAGAGGAAACCCATATAAGGAAGAGAAATGGATTAAAAGAGGAAATCAAACAAAGAAATGGGAACTAGTAGAGTGAAATTTGTAGGAGGGAGCTTCGAAAGAAAATCCTAAGGAAATCTATAGAAGAAAAAAAGTTAGGTAGAAGAGGGGAAGAACCATAGGTTGAGATCTGAAAAAGGAAAGTACATAGTATTTATATAAAATATGATATAGGAGGAGATCTCTTCACCATGGTGGTAACAAGTGAAAAAGGTAGGAGAGCTAGAAGGGAGAGCAGCCCCAAGGAAGACCTCACTAGTCCTTCCACGAATCCATCTCCTTCTATTTCTCATTCTCCTTCTTACTTAAACCTAGCTCTCATCTTCTTCCCTTTCTCTCTTGTTTCCTCTCTTCCTCTATCTATCATTCACTATCTCCTCTATTCACTCATAATTACTAGGTTCTCTCCCTAGTCCCCTGTTTATTTCTTTGTTCATTGTTTTTTCCTTCACCTAGGACTGCAGAAGATCCAAAGTAGAGAAACCATAGAAACTTCTTTCCACTAAAGATCTCCACTGCAAAACTGTAAGAAGGAAAACTGAATTTCTCCTTTATTGTTTCTAGTTAGTCTTACTCTCACCGTCATTTTCAATCCTTTCCCTAGTTTCCCAATTGGCCATCATCCTAGTTTGAGTTGTTCCCTGTTCCTCTGCTAGCCATTGTTTTCCTTTATTTGGCTCCACTGTTTCAGTAGTTTCAAGCTTAAACTCCTTGTAGATTTTCCCCAAATTGTCATTCTTTTTATAAGTCTTCAATGAATCATTGGTTTTTCCTCCAAATCCCCATCTCCCCCTTCACTTCACATTTCAAACAACACAAGGAGCTATTTGAAATAGCTCCCTATATATTTCTCCTCTACAGTTGAAGAAGAAGAAAGTTTCAAGCAAAATTCCAATTTCGCCCATTCAACTTAAATTTCAATTCCATCTTCATTCCTATGTTGTATTTTTCTTAGTTTTGTCTTATTCTTATCCAAGATTGTCCCATCCAAGTTTTGTGCTATTCTTATTTAATATAGGAATTAAGTAAATTAGACCCTATTCGACTAAAGTCTAACTGAATCAACGCTTTAGCTTTAACTAGCAGGATAACTTTATTTCCTACTCTTTTCTTCCTCAAATTTCAAATCAATTCTTAAATCTTGTTCTTAGGACAATTGTTAGCTGATCCATTAGTTTTGATCTTCAAGCTAAAATCAACAAATTCAATCTACGGCATCCAAAACCCAAAATCATTCCTTAGGCCAAATCATCATATTTTTGAAAAATATGAATAGTCCAACCATTGAAACATTAATCAAAGACTAGAGGACTAGATTGAGGAAGATTGATGTACTTGGATATGACCAAATTTGAAGAAATTTTCCATGATGAAGCTAGAAAAGTGGATTTTATTTGTTATTTAGTTTATTTTTCTATCTTTTTGAACTTGGAATTGTGTAATTTTCATTAGTTAAATATATCAGAGTTTATAATTCATTGTGATTTATTTATTTTTCTTAATTTTGGTCAATTAAAATTTATCTAGAATCCAAAATTTTAACTCAAGTCCTTGTGGGATCGACACATACTTTCATAAGCTGTACTACAATAGCTCGTGTACTTGCAAAAATCAATCATAATCCATCACTACATTTTCTACTCCTTTCTTGTCTTTAATCACTAGATCAAATTCTTGGAGTGGAAGGATCCATTTAAGAAGTCATAGCTTAGCATTCTTCTTTGAAAGAAGGTACTTTAGTGCTGACTGATCAGTGAAAACATCTATCTTAGACCTTATCATGTAAGACCTAAACTTATCCAGTGCCAAGACTATGGCAAGGAGTTCCTTCTGTATAGTGGAATAATTCATTTGTGCACTATTAAGCATTCTACTTGCATAGTAGATGTCATAGGGCTTCCTATCCTTTCTTTGTCCTAAGAATGCCCCTACAACATAAACACTCATATCACATATGATTCCAAAGGGCACTTTCTAATCAGATGGTTGCATGACGGGTGCAGTGATCAACTTATCCTTCATCTTACTAAAAGCTTCTTGATAATCAGTAGCCCATTTGAATGGGTTCTCCTTGGTTAGGAGGTTAAACAATGGTCTAGATATTGCATTGAAATCTTTTATAAACCTCCTATAAAATCCTACATGTCCTAAGAAGGAGCTAATGTCTCTAACTGTTTGAGGCATAGGTAGATTAGAAATTAGATCAATTTTTTCTTTGTCTACCTCTATTCCTTTTGATGAGGTAATGTGGCCAAGCACAATTGCCTTGGGAACCATGTAATGATACTTCTCCTAGTTTAAGACTAAGTTTTTCTCTTAGCAATGATATTGAACTTTTCTTAAGTTTTCCAAACAAGTATCAAATCAATCCCAAAAACTGAGAAATCATCCATGAAGACCTCTAGAAAGTGCTTTACCATGTCATTGAAGGTATTTAGCATGCATCTTTAAGATGTTATAGGAACATTACATAATCCAAATGTCATTCTTTTATAAGCAAAGGTACTAAAAGAACAAGTGAATGTAGTCTTTTTTTTGTCTTCAGGTGCAATTTCTTTCTGGTTATATCCAGAATAACCATCTAGAAAATAGTAGAACTTTTGTCCTTCTACTTTTTCCAACATTTGATTTATAAAAGGCAACAAAAAGTGGTCCTTTCGAGGGATAGCATTTAACTTTCTATAATCAATACACATACACCAACTTGTTGTTACTCGAGCAGGAAAGAGTTCATTATTGGCATTGAGGATAACTTTCATTCCAGATTTCTTGGGTACAAGTTGGGTTGGACTCACACATTGGCTGTCACTTATGAGGTAGATCATCCCCACATCCAATTATTTAAGAACTTCTTCCCTAACCACCTCTTTCATATTTGGATTCAGATTACATTGCATTTGACAGGATGGCTTAGCATCATCTTCCATGTAAATTCTATGGGTGCATATTAGAGGGTTGATTCCTTTAATATTTGCTAGGGTTCACCTTATAGCCTTTGTACTCCTTTAGAATATAAATTAGCTGCTCCGCTTGGAATGTTTCTAGTTGGGAGGAGATAATGACAGGAAAAATCTCTTTTTCACTTATGTATGTATACTTGAGATTAGTTGGTGGAGTTTTTAACTCTACTTTAGGAGGTTCAATTGAAGATGGAATGGGAATGGATTCCCTGGGTGGCAATGCCTCAAACCGAGGATGCATTTTGTGTCTCCATAATAGGCATAGAATTAAGGAGGCCATTAAGTACCTCTATTAATGCATCCTAATAGAATTCATTAAAATGGGCCTAATAGGCCTCCAATGGATCTGATAAGGAAGGCCTAACAAACTAATCTTGCACAATTGAATTTATCATATGAGCACTTTGTAAGTCATCAATAGATTCCCTTGGCTGCTTCCAAATCTTAAAAACATTTAGATCTAGTGTGATATTTCCAAAGGATAGCTTCATCACATCATTCCAGCAATTGGGATGTGGCTAAAAATGGTTATGCAAGAATTACTAGTATTTCATTCCTCTCATTCAACATAGTCTTTATGTCTAGAACTAAAAAGTCTACTAGGAACTAGAATTCTTCTACATGGACAAGTATATCTTCTACTATCCCTCTCAGTATTTTAATAAATCAATTGCCTAGCTGGAGGGTAGTGACAATTGGTTTAAGCTCTCTCAAACCTAATTGCGCATATACCAAGTACGATAGTAGATTCAGACTAGATCCCAAATCAAGTAAAGCTTGACTTATCTTATAGTTGCCAATTATACAAGTGAGAGTTGTGCAACTTAGATCTTTATGTTTAGGTGGTGTGTGATCCTGAATGAATGAACTAACTTGTTCAGTTAAGAAAGCCTTCTTGTGCACATTCAAATTTCATTTAACAATGCAAATATCTTTCAAAAACTTAGCATATGGATGCATTTGTTTGATGGCATCCAAGATCAGAATGTTGTCCTTGACTTATTTAAAAATATCTAAGATCTTATCATTGCAAGCTACCTTAGGAACCTGAAGCAGCTGTTGTGGAAACGAAAGTGGGATGGGACATGAGTCAGTGGGAGGGTGAGGTTTCTCTATAGTGTCCTCAATGATAGGCTTTCCTTAGCCTTAGAAGTCTCTTAAGTTTTCTCATCTTTAGTGGGAATATTCTTTTGAAGCACCTTTCCATTTCGATGAGTGGTGACTAAATAGTTTGTTCCATGCTCAATCTTGAAGAACCCTTTGTCCTAGCCACATGTGCTTCTTTAGATTTTTCTTATCATTGGCAGGAAATTTCCTTTTTTCCAAGGTTTGCATGAATTGTGTGAACATATTGTTCATGTCACTCATAGATGCTTCAAGTTGAACTTTTTTCCTTACCTAGTGTTGAATAAACTACTGAAGATTATCATCCACTGACCTCTTTGGTGGAGGCATATATGGTCCAAGAGTGAGTGGTCCTTGGTGGATTGGAAGGGGCCCTAATGTGAGACATTAGCATTTGGTCCATTATGCCAACTAAAGTTGGAATGATTTCTCCAATTGGGTTTGTATGTCTCAGAATATGGAAAAAATGGTCATTTATATGAATTCAAGTCATTTGCCTTTTCATGATGCATATCTTGGAATGCTGGATTGTAGGGAATTCCTGTGTAGGTTGTACAGTACTTTCACAAATACCACATACGTATTCTATGTTCTTAGAGGTAGATTTCCCCATTTCTATGGCCTCTACTTTTCTAGCTAGGGAAGCTATCTTTGCATTCATGTCATCTTTTTCATTGATGGCATAGATGCCTCCCTTAGAAGATGTGGTGTGCTTTGTCATATCTAGGTGATCCACTTTCTTTGAATCTACCCAAAATTAAGCACTCTCAGCTAACCATTCCAAGTATTCTTTTACCTCTTCTCATTGTTTATTCAAAAACTTACCGTTGCACATCATTTCTACAAATTGGCACATTCCAGAATTGAGTCCTTCACAAAAGAAGCTGATAATGTGCTAAGGTTTGTATCCATGATGTAGACACATTAGCAATAGATCCTTGAATCTTTCCCAACATTGGTAGAAGGCTTCTTTATCCTTTTAGGTAATGTTCATGATCTTTTAGTGAAGAGTGTTGGTTTTATGGGTCGAGAAGAACTTTTTCAAGAACTCCCTTATCATGTCTTGCCATGTTAGTATTGAACCTACTCGCAGTGCCTTAAATCACATCTTAGGTTTTTCCTTTAGGGAAAAAGGAAATAGCTTGAGCCCTATAATCTCTAATATGATGTTTTGTGTGCACTGTGTAGTGCACACTTCATCAAATTATTTTTTAAGTGTAGGTAAGGACTCTCACTATCAAATTTATGAAATTTAGGAAGTAATTGAATTACTTCAGTCTTTAACTCAATAACACCATCATTCTGAGCTAGAATGACACATGATGGTGGGCTAGTACAAGTAGGTTGAAGGTAATCTCATAATGTTCTCCCCTGAGGATGTTGGTTATTCCAATTGTCCTCATGTTGATTGTTTAATCCTTCTCAAATCTCTATATGGTGGTGGATTATTCCTTTGTGGTAGAAGATCTTCATCATCTATGTAAGGTGGTGGTCCATCGTTAAAGAGAATTTGAGGATCAATTTCATCTTTATTATTTCTGGGAGATGGATTTCCCCCTTGATCAACTTGATCTGCCATTGTGGGCAACTGATCTAGTTGTATGTTTTGTTGGATTGGTTTGATTAACCTTTTGGTTTCATTATGTATCATATGCATACAGCATAAGTTTTTTATTTTTGTGTTTATTTTAGAAAACTAAACTATATGAACAACTTAAGATAATGAACAAACACAAGGTATAATTAACAAACACATTACTAATAGGCTAAAAATTATTTTGATTATCTTGATTATGCAAGGGGAGTAGCTTTTAGATTAACCTAATCTAAACAAGCCTTTCTTTCTTTGAGACTTGTGCATTTGTTTACTAGTTAGATCCTTGCTAAATTAGCTACTTCACACCCTCCTCAGTTAGCCATAAGTAATATGGGTCATAGGATGTGTTGGTAGAGCTCGTAATTTAAATACCAAAGCAGTGACTAAGCTCGAGGCCATTAGAGTGATAGTAGTTCACCTCCTTCCAAGAGGGTCCTATGAGCTTGAAGGCTTCTATAGGTCTCTTCAAATTTATTTTTAAATTAAGATGGAAGGCTATAGTGCACAATAAGTGATGATTAGCCTAAGTGCACCAAGAGGTAGTGATGAAATCCAACCATGATCTTAAAAGGTATGATGCCTTTACTAATCAATTTTCATTCATCATGGTACAATAAATCACCTTAAAGCAAATGACCACATCCTACAAAATGCAAGGAAAATAATAAACTAGTACAACTACCTAGAAAGTATGCAACAATTGCAAGAATGCTATCTATATGAGATTATACTACCAAACAATTATGTAAAACTACTTTAACAATGCAAATCATAAATCTAAGAAAATTAAAAGATTGAGTAGATGTTATAATGGGATCCTAGAATTGAGTCTTCTCATATAGTGGTAAGCCATTTACAAACCACCTCCACTTCCAAGCAATGATGATTTACCCTTGACCTGCATTATTACAACCTTTAAATTGGATTTGTGATTTAGAATAAAATACAAGTCAGCCTCACTACAATTCCACTCAAAAGAAAAACCACTAATATAATAATTCTGAACCTAATCTGATGGTGCTTGGATGACACGATCACCTCCCAGCCAACACCACGGAAAACTTATTAAAAGTTTTCCTATAAGTGTAAAGTTAGCCAATTGTAGTATTAGAGGGTCAAATCCACAAGGAGGATATAGTATGAGTTTAAAGAACCAAAATTATTTTACTCTAATTATACTAAAAGATTTATCGTATAAAGGTTACAAAATGAGGTGATGAAAGATCAAATCAATTAGATTTCTTTGATTCAAGAAAATGGACTATGATTGAAGGTTAGCCATGAAGTAAGGCATGCATTTCCTTCACCTTTGATGGAAGCCACTTAAGTCACCTTAGCCAAATTCAAGGCATGGATAAGGTGATAAGCTAAGGATCCAAGCCAAGGAAGCTTCCAAAGTCAGACATGAAGTTTAGCAAATGGAGCCTTCAAAGTTACCTTCTAAGCTATCAAGCCAAGCTAAATGGAACATTAGGATTGGAGGAAAGTTAAGAGGATTATCCATGAGATATTTTGTAGATAATCAAGGAAAGTCTTATTAGGATAAGATGGCATGCGGACCAATAGGATGAGAGCATTCTACCTTTGGTGTTTTTCTCACTTTCCACCTCACCCCTAAGTAGCACCACAAATTTGACTTTCATTCAAGAGTCCTACCTTTCCAAGACTCCACCACCTTCCTAAACTCTCATCCCACCTACACCACCTCCAAAGATGGTAGCCACCTATCCCTTGTTTCCTCATTTAAAAACCTAATTGCCTTAACATCTTAACCATCCAATTCCCCACTTTTTGTGATGACCTGGGTTTTTGTAACACATTTTGTAATATATTTTTCAAAGACAAGGCACCCTTAGTAGTAAAATTCCATTGAAGGAATATACTATCATGAAATTCCATTGAAGGAATATACCATTATTAAATTCCAAAATCCATCCAGTGATTCACAGTATAGCTCGAGTATCAGTATAATACTTGTCCAAATTACATAATCCAAATTTTAAACCTCACCATACATTAAAAACTCTCCATACAATACAATGCTCTTAAATAAAAATAAAAATACATGTCTTCAAGGGATATAACCTGATTGATTATTCTTCTAAATCCTCTTAAGTCTTGAGCTCCTAATTCTCCTTTTCTGTTTCTAAGATATTGTAAACATTGAAACATTTATAATATCTCAGAAAGCTATGCTTGGTAGGGGATTCAAAAAGCATAATAATTTGATAGTATAATCCTAATACTTAATAATCCTATAATTCATAACATACTCATGAATCAATCTCTTTATTTTGTCATATATGTACAACCTTACACATTTATATGGTATACTACGTATAAATATATACATACAGTCAAAATCATGAAAAATAGTTAATATCTCAAAACATAATCATATCCAGCTTATGCTAAGTTGATAAATCATCCACACTCTATTAGAAATACTCTCTCATTTGGGTGGTATCGGTAATCCATGATTACCTGGCATTTCATCATGCCATATCAGAAGGCATTTCACTATGCTATGCGTCATAATGCAAAAACACTCAAAGGACTACTATGATGTAGTCTAATCGGTACTAGTGCACTCGGATAACTGCTCTCATACTCCACAAATACCAAGTGTGGAAAATCATCTATGTCATGTCTATATGGGTAAACAGACTGTCACAGTGGTGGCCTTCCCATATTGCCCCACCTGACATTTTGCCTCTCTTTGGGCATGGTATCATCATATATATCACATTTTGGAGAGTGAGTCGTCAAACCCTACTACTCTACTAGCATAGCATCCCCAGGCCTATGTCTATTTAAAACAAAACCACAAGCCTCCATGCTTGTATGTAAAGTAATCGTTTTACTTATCAAACGTCTTATCTATTTATATAATCATCCTCGTATTTTGGTATTCTTATACTAAGGATAGGATTTCACTTCAAACTTAGGGATTATCATTTATAATGAATGATACACATATTCATACAAGTTTAAGGATCACCATTCTATATCAATGATTCCCATGTACTGATTTTATACTTATCAAACAATCTGTCTGTTTATCTAGTACTGGAATACTTTCTAGTTTCCTATTCACTTAGGGTTTACCTCAATTCTAACTTAACCATTTCATATGTGTTTTGGTTGGATCATAAGGGTTTTCAATGGGTTTAATACAAGTATTTACATTATACTTGTCAACATTTCCAGACATAAGATCATGTATACAACATGTACTTCTCATGTAGGTGCATTCATAAAATCCTCCTACCTTCAAGTAGTAATTCATCTCTTCAAATCTTCCATGATCCTGATTGACGTATGAAATCTATAAATCCATACATATTGTCTATATTTATAGAATATGAATAATCCTATCTACGTTCTTTGTCTAATCTTGTCCTTCGATATAAGGGATCAAAATCTTGTGTCCTATCATGATCTATCTTCCTCAGATAGTGTTTATCTTATTGATTAATAGATATGATGGTTAGAAAGATCTTCTAATCTTTCGAATCTAAATATTTTTATTCTAAGTCTTTGTGTATTCCTTTCTTTGATCCTAATCTTTCATAGATCCTTTGATCAACAATTTATACTTATTGATAAAGATCAAGGGCTTAGATCTTCTATCATCTAATTCTTCTTTGATCTAAGATCTTCTATTCTATTTGATCTAAGTTGCAAGTAATATATATATATATATATATCATCATCAAGAAGTATTTATTTCTTTTTATTGTTCTTGATCATTCAAGATCCAATGGATCTTGTTTGATCATCCTTATCTTACTTACAATTTTTATTAGGGTTAAATAATTTACCAACCTTTTATGCTCTTATTATTATTATTATTATTATTCAATCAATTAATGTTTTACTTGTAGAAGATAACTTATTTCTGCTTAAGTCTATACTGCTCCTTTATTTCCAATTAGCTAAGGCTTACTAGCTGAATGGGTGTACAAAAAGTGGTTACTTCAATCCTCATGTAAAGAGCCTCACAAACATCAATGGAAGGTAGGGGAAGACCGAGGTTCTATTAGAAAGTCCCCTTAACCACCATGTTCAACATTCACTAGAGTGACCCTAGCTTAACCTTTCATAAGGTTTCTATGAGCATATTAACCCTAAGTACTCATTCTAATTGATTTTAATTAAATCTATGAACATTTAAAATGTCATTCATGGGGTTCATTATTCTCCTAGTTTGGGCCGAGGATTTAATAATCCTTATATTATCCTACTAACTTAGCCCTTACTAATTAAGTCCAAGTTAAATAATTCACTCTTATTTGTCTTAAGAATCTACTTTCTCATTAGATTTTATTTTTGGTGTTTTATGCTCTTTATCTCATAACTACTTTAACAATTAAATCTGCTAATCAAATTCAACCATAAATGAATTATAACTTTAAAGCATAAAACTACATAATTGAACAACTTAATGATAATGATACAAGGTACTTAAGATTATACTAGCATATTTCTATCTAATGTACTTTATCCAATAAACTCAAATTAAATTATCATGAACCTAAGGTACCATCTCATACCATAGTCTAATCTAACATGAAATCTTAGCATGGTCCTAAGTTATAATTCATCATTCATGAATAATTTTATGGACATTTGAAATAAATTTATACTAAAATAATGTATCATGGATCCTATATTCATGAAATAAATCAAATGAAATCAATGCATAACTCAAGCTAACCCATTTCTCATTATTAAAGCTTTTACTTATGATCTAACCATTAGATCTTAGGTCTTTTCCTTTTAAATCAAGGGTTTTAATTAATTTTAGGTCTTTTACTCCCTTCAGGGCCAAGATCATATCCGTTTGTCTTTTGCCATATTCAATCCATGAACTCAATTGATTCCATCGTAATATCATTCATTCAATCCATCCAAAGTGTCTAATCATACTTGATCTTATTGATGAAGTGGGTCCTATTGTATTTTCAGGGTTTTTCTACCATAAGGGTAGATCCCATAATTTATCTTAGATATGACCAAATAAGTCATGGATATCACTTTATTTCAACATTATATCATCAGTAAATCAGATCCCCAAGATCTGATCATCTTAGATCTTGAAGATCATAAAAATTAGAAGCTTAGTTCTTAAATATAGAAAGTTTCATGAAGAATTTTCTAACTATTATGATTTCAAAAGAAAATCGAAGTTATAAGCTTTCCATAGCTTCTCTTCGATGTCAATTTAGAGTTCAGATGACTTTACAATTGAACTGTGAAGTTCATAGTTGTTCCTAGGGTCTAGATTTCATCTAAGGTTAGCAGAATGGATGGTTCAGATCAAATGGGCAGAACAGTAGGGCGGAATGGTTTGGCAGAAGGTCGCCGCACACCCATCATAGGGATGCACATGTGACGTGCTTCCCCTAGGACCAGCGCTGTCGTACATACATTCCATTGCAATAGTGTTGCATGCTGCGTGTGCACGCGAAAATGCTCCCACAAGGTGCTTTTCCGTGCGGAGTTTCGCTGCGCATGCTGGATCCGATCTAATTTGGGAGATCAAACAATTTGTTTTGGATCATCCAATCAATCCCTTTATAATTAAGGGCTCAGAACTTAATAAAAATTCTTAAAATTTCTACTCTAGGGGTTTTGGACCCTTCTAGATTAATTGGATAGCTCAAAATTTCCATATGAGCCCTCTATCATTTAGAATTGAAGGGTTTTGGTCCTTAATTTATTTTTATAAATTATAACCTAAAAATAATTACATGAAATAACATGAAATAAGTATAAGAAGTGGTTCCACCTACCTGTTTGGAGAAACAATGTAGATTTGAAGCTCAATTTGAAATAAATACCCTTTGATGATAAGATAGCCCGATAGTCCCTTGTTTTGTAATTTTTTGTTGATTGCACCATTGGATCTTGAACTTGATTTGAGGGTATTGTAGATAAGGTAGTCTAGGATTGTATGAATGGTGAGATTTATGAGATTCGATTTGGAACTGAGTACTTAATTGATTTTAGATCTCGTGTTCCAATTAGAGACAGGAGAGAGAAAGGGCAAGAAGGGAGATTTTTGGGAGTTTTGGAATTTCGGGAAGGAATCTAGATCTGTTTTTTTAGGATAAGCAAGATGATTTCATTGAAATTTTATGAAACATTTTATGAAGATTTTTTGAGGGATATTTATAGTTTTTTTGCATTTTTCATAATTGCTTGTAATTATCATGTTTCAATTCTTTTAAATATTAAATTAACATTGGATCCTCCACTATCACCTCCTTCTCCACTAGCAGCTGGTAGTGGTTTGACCACTCATTACATGTTTTCTGGCAGTTGGATTCATTCGTGGGCCCCTTGTGGGTCCCACAGGGGTGTGAAAGGACCATTTTGCCCTTTTATGGAGAAAACTCCATTTTATTCTCCCGACCTAGGAATTGAGTGTACTTAGTGAAGTTGGGTTTGTGTTTTTGAGTAGTTTTTAAATATTGATGTCTTAGATCTTAATTATGGATAAAATTGCATTTTACCCTTTTATTCATAAAAATGAAGAAAATTAGGGATTTTTCATTTTAACTCAAAATTGAATGTACTTAATGTCATTTCAATCGGTTTTTCAAGTACATTCATAATTTCTAGGTGTTAAATTATGTTTTAATCTCTATAAAAATAAAATTTCCATTAACCTAATGTTCTAGCCCAAAATTTTCTAAAAATTCAAATTAAATTGATTTTCTCAATGAATTAACAAATTTTGGGGTTATTACAATCTTCCCCCCTTATAATAATTTCGTCCCAAAAAGTTGCATTTAACTTACTTATGAGTTTTCATGAACTCATTCATAAATTTGCTCATATGGCCTTGCCACTTAAGGAAACCTCCATTTCCTTTCATTCCTAGTTCATGTTACCTTCTTCTTAAAGGTAAAAATCCTATTTTTAAGACATGCCACACATCTCACTAAAAATGCTAATGCATTAACCACCTATGATAATTATTTGCTAAACCTCCTAAAATGATTAATAACTCTCAATTGAGTTATCCCTTGTGCTCAAAATTCTCTGTTTCTAATATCTATTTCCTCAAAGATTTATGTTTTATTTTTCCTATGAAGGTTTAAGTGATTTCATCTATTTCAAATCTCAAACCTTCCAATGACAGATTTATGCAAATTCATTGTTCCTATATCCTCAATCAAATAATACTTTTGCATTATTATAAGGACGATTGACCTTCTGTAATAGTGAATACCCTCACTTGGTGTCGAGGGACATTTTCTGGTTTGTCATCCTTGATTGCCAAAGGGTTTTAATAGTGATCGGCCATATGCCCCAACTCTCCACACTTATAACATTTGACTAGGGTCTTTGTTGTGGTGGCCATTGATTGTAACATGGTCTTCTAGGATGAAATTTTTTACATCTAAAACATGGTTTTTGATTTTGTCCAATTGCAAGATTTCCTTGATTTCTTTATGGTCTGAAGTTGTTCATGTGTCCTTTGTTTTTCTGAAAAGGTTGTGGATTGAAGTCTCCCACTCCTCTTTTCTTAGTTTGGTTTTTCTTGAACTCTTATTGAAATCTTAAGGCCATTTCCACACATTCTACCAAGGTCTTGGGTTTAGTACAAAGTACCTTTACTTTCAATCTTGGGTGCAACCCTTCTATGAATCGATTTACTGTGTGTATTTTAGTATTACATACATGAGTTGCAAATCTCATTAACTCCATAAATATATTATCATATTCTACCACTGACATGTTTCCTTGTCTAAGTTCCAGAAACTCTATCAGTTTTCTTTCTTGTAAATGAGAAGCGAAATATTTTTGATTGAAGACTTCCTTAAATTCCTCCCATGTAGTATTTTTAGAATTTGAGAAGAAGGTATTGTTAGCTGATCCCTACCAAAATGTTGCTTCTTGTTTCAATAGATAGGTGGCAAATTTAACCTTCAACTCTGGGGGAGTATGTAGTGCACTGAAAGTCCTTTCTAGTTTGTATATCCATTCCTCAACCTTGTCAGCTTCTCCCTTGCCATTATACCCTGCAGCCATCTTTTGAAACCTTTCCATCATTTTGTCAACCTTTTCTGGGGCTAATGAAGAATTTTTAGCTTCTTCACTTGGTACAAGGGAAGATTGACCCTGTACCAATGTGGGAGTATTTGGTGTTGGAGTTAGTGTATTGTGTCTCACTTTAGGCTGAGCTTGAGCTTGAGTACTTGGTACCTCTACTGAAGGTGATGAACTTTGGGGTTGTTGAATGTGAGGAAGAATGTTCCTCAATACTCTTGTTACCATCTCTTCCACATTATCCGTTGTTACTCTCTCCATATTATCTTTTGGAGTACTTTGAGTTGTCTACCTTATGACTCTCTTTAGTGGCATCTGCTAATAAACCAAAATACCTATCAGTATTCTATACAACTATTTCTATTATATAAGTAGAATCAATATCTCTAACTTCATCATATTAATATCCATATTTAGTTATAGGTCTTCACTTTCCATTCCATCATCAATGCAAATTATAGTCCATATTTCCATTCTATCATATAGTTGAATCACTATTCCTCCAAATTTGATTTCCTTGTTTATCTTTATTAAAACTCTTCTCATTCACCAATTTTGAAAATATGTACTTATCTCCTTAAATTTTTCTCAAGTAAGATCATCTCTATTTTGATGATTAAATCATTTAGATAATTATCATAATACTACATCTATGTAGTAATTGTAACTCTTACATTTATATTTATTATTATTATAAATTTCAAAATTTTTAATAATTCTAAGGTTTTTAACTTTACTATCTATTTCAGCTTTCCTATAAAGGTTGGATTTTATCCTTGTTCTTTCTTTCCATCCTAATTTTCCAATTTATCATCTCCTTCTCTTAATCTCCATTATTTTACCTTATAATAGTTATATTAATGTATGTTATTTCTACAAGTATCTTAAGATTTCAGGTTATACTTGAATATCATACATTCCATCTTCCTCTATTCTAAGGTTTTCCTTACTTGTTTCTAAACTTACCATTCCCTATATTGATATCATTAACTTACTAAGTGGTACTCCTAGTTATTTCACTAAGTACTATCTACGTATACTCCACTAGTACTTCATGAGTTAATTACATTAACTCCTCACCTCATGAGTCAATCACATAACTCTTCCTATACTCATTCTTAACTAATGAGTTGATCACATAACTCACTCTCATCAAATAATATCTTATTTCTTATTCACTCAGTATTTCTTATCCTCTAATTGGATTGTCATCTTCATATTGGACATAAGGGTATTGTATTGTGACTGAATGAATGGCTTTGATACCAACTATGATGACTCAGGTTTTTGTAACACATTTTGTAATACATTTTTCAAAGGCAAGGTGCCCTTAGTAGTAAAAAAAATTCGCAAAACAAAGTAGTGGAAATTCCTTTCTTTAAAACTTGTTTTGAAAAGCCCAGGTCATCACTTCATACATAATAGAAGTAGAATTTTGTACAAGATTAAATCTCATTGAAGGAATATACTTTTATTAAATTCTAGAATCCATCCAGTGGTTCACAGTACAGCCTGGAATTTTTCAAAATTCAAACTAAATTCTAGAATCAATCAATTAACCAAATTTGGGGTTATTATACTTTTCATCCCCACCATACATCTATCTTAGGGAACTCTAGAAAATATAGGAGAGAAATTAAAAAAGACCCACTCAAAATCAAAATATATCATATCTCCATTGGAAGGAAAGAGACGTCTACTTCACTTGGAGGAGGATGTGCTCTTCCTCCACTTTCTCCTTTCACCTTTTTACCTTAAACTTTCTTATCTTTTGGGTAGCTACTACATCTTCCAAGGTGTATTACTACTCCTTCCAAGTATTCCACACCTAGGGTTGGGTTTTACTTTGAAAGGTTGGTTAAGTGTCCTTGATCCTTCTTTTCTTTGCTTATTCTCTTTACTGCCACTGTTACCTTGCTTACTTTTGATTCCATGCTTAGTTGTTACTTTGATTTGCTTGCTTGTTAGCTTTGAGTTTAGTTTCATAATCCATTGATTTAAATGATATAACTCTTTGATAGTGGCACCAAAAGGGTTAGCTATTAGATCAAATCCCTTTTTCCTTGAACTTCCTTGTTTTCTTAATTGATTGTTCCTTATTTCCTTGTTGTTTAGCTTGTTGAATCACCTTTAACTTCTAACTTTTTTTGCTTATTCCTCAAAGAAACAAGTTAATTCTTTCATAGTAGTGATAGCTAAGAAAAGAAGTAACTTGAGTATTTGATTTGCCTCTTTGCATTCACTGCTACATACGAGGCTTTTAAAGTTGGCATAAAGAAGACATTATATTGACTACCAACTTCACAAATATTTTACAAGTTGGTTAGAAATAAACTACTTTAAAAATATAGATTTTAAAAGTTATTTAATTATAAATGACTTTAAAAGTCCAGCACAAAGAGGAAAATTTTCTTGAGAAACGCTTTTAAAGTCATTTAAATTTTTTTTTTTTTTTAAGCCTATGAAATTTAAAGTTATTTAGGTCAAAACAACTTCAAAAAGTCAATAACTTTTGAAGTCATTTAGGCTAATCTACTTCAAAAGTATGCACATAAATTTCACTTGAAGATTTTTTTATGCGGGAATGGACTTTTAAGGATGTTTGATCTTAAACAACTTCAAATGTTAATAACTTTTGAAGTCATCTAGTCATAAATGACTTTAAAAATTAGTTAGTTTTGTAGTTGCTTGATTCAAATGACTTTTTAAGCTCTTTCTCGCATATACTTTTGAAGTCGTTTAGCACTAAATGACTTTTAAAGTCCTTCATTTATAAATAACTGACCTCATATCATTTTTTCTTATATCCTCTTCTTCTCATGGGTGGCATGATGGCATCCTCCTCTATCCTTATGCTTCTCTCTTTTTCCCTTCATCCATCCATTTTGGATATTTTGATTTTTTGTATTATGAAAAACATTGTAAGTAAGCCATAACTTCTTTTGATCATGAATTGCTTTCTTGTTACTAACTCTCATTGTTTTCATTTTGTAGGTCATGTGGGTTTTCTCACTATAGATGGTGGGGTTAAGAAGTGTGTTAGATCGTTCTGATTTTGCAAAAATCATATGATTTTATTGCAAATGACAATTACTTTTTTCTCTAATCCTTACTATTGGAGAAATGGAGAACATTATGATTTGTGGTTCTCATCCAAATTTAGGGTTTGATGAAGAGTGGTGGTTATACCATCAACTTTTGGCCAAGGAAATTGTAAGACACTCTCTCTCCCCATAAACTGGTGTGAGTTGAATACTAGGAGGCCAGATTTTGATTAAAAAGAGTAGATTCTTTCTTTGTTCTTGTATTAATATACAAGATCCAGGAATATGTAACATTGGATGTAATAAGAAAGTAATTTGATTTGCTTGTTCACATGTTTGTTTGTGTGTGTGTGTAAAATTGGTCTCATTGTGTATTTATGTAAGACATTATAATGTACAAGAATCAAATAAATATATATTTAAAGTGAAAAAATGTAAATTTTAAAAGTTGTTTGCTGTAAATGACTTTAAAAGCCCACACTTTTAAAGTCATTTACAACAAACGATTTCAATTCTATGAATTAGTTTTAAGAGTTATTTCATCAACTTTTGTTATGCTTTTATCAACTATGTTCATAATATATACACAAAAAATAAGCCAAATTTCTGTTTGACTATCCTGAACCAAATCCTATTGTGAATTGGAACTACATTCACAAATTCAAGTTGATATCAGTTTTTGAGTGTTGGTTAGTATCTATTTATTTGTCTTATATGTATTATGCATATTTGAAGAATTTTTACAAGGTTATGGATTAAAAACCTTCCCTTTTAAAGTTAATTTTCTTTTTGAATGTTTTCGTCATTTTTTTTTTTCATTGTTAGTTGAAAGTTTCCATGAAATATAGTTATTTCAAATACTTCTAATTATTGTATACCTAGTGTTTGGTAAAATGCCTAGCCTAATCTTTTCATGTCTAACAAGTCTCCACATTAATTTATATTATTTTCTTATGATAATGGACAAATATGATTGCATGATTGCTATAAGAACATCAAAATAATATGAGGAAATAGAAAATTTCATAGAGTTCGCACTTAGGGCAAGTGTTGATTATAATCACATGCATTGTCCATGCTCAAAATGTGAAAACTTGAAAAGGTAACTATAAGAGTGTTGAGAAAACACTTGTGCTTCAATGGAATCGATGAAAGCTATCACCCATGGATTTGGCATGGAGAAGAACTTCAACATAAGCCCTCGAAAAGGCCTAGAAGATATGATCAAGACACTGTAGAAAGTGTTGAAGGCAATATAGCTATACTGATGTTTTAAGATGCATATGATGACTTCCAAGATGACCTTGAACAATTTCATGCTACATTAGAGGAAGCCGATGAGTCATTGTACCCTAAGTGTAAGGATTATACTAAGTTGTCCATAGTGGTAGAACTTTACAATGTGAAATCAAGATTTGGTCTTTCAGATCAAGGTTTTATAGAAGTCATGAAAGTAGTGGGTGAGATGCTACCAAAGGATAATAAATTGGCGAGGTCCACATGAGAGGCAAAGAAAGCTCTGGCAGCACTAGGCTTGAAGTATGAGAAGATACATGTGTGTCCCAATGATTGCATATTGTATAGGAAGGAGCACAAGGACAAAACTACATGCCCAACTTGTTGATAGTCAAGATGGAAGTTAAAGAAGAATTCAACTAAGACAACTACAAAGGTTCCTACAAAGGTTCATTGGTACTTTCCCCCTATACCAAGGTTCGAAATAATGTTTCATATAATAGAAACAACAAAGAAATTAGTATGGCATGCCAAGGACAGAGTAGCTTATAGCTTTTCATGCCATCTAATAGATAGCCCAGCATCAAAGCTCATAGACTTCATGTGGCCTAATTTTGATGAAGAACCTAGAAACCTATGACTTGCATTATTTATAAATGGGATTAATACTCATGGTTTCTATGAGTAGCATATATAGTTATTGGCCCGTTATATTAGTTTATTACAACCTCCCACCATCTTTATGCATGAAGAGGAAATTCATGATGTTAACTATGTTAATATAGGGTCCCAAGCAGCCAAGGAATGACATTAACGTGCACTTGTCTCCCTTGGTCAATGATATTTAGACATTATTGGATGTAGGCATTGAAGCATACGATGCATATAGGAAATCGTTGTTCACCCTAAAGGTTATACTGTTGTGGACAATAAGCAACTTCCTTACATACAATAATTTGTCTAGATGCACCATGAAGGGATACAATGCTTGTCCCATCTGTAGTGATCAAACATGTGCTGTATAACTTAAACATGGTAGGAAAATGGCATTCCTTGGTCACAAAAGATGGTTGCATAGAGACCATCCATATTATTTTAAGAAGGGAGAATTTAACAGTAGTGTAAAGATAAGGACACCTCCAAAGATGTTCATAGAATGACAAGTATTGGAGCAAGTTGAAAATATTAATGTCTTGTGGGGAAAGAAGAAATCCAGTAAACGTGTAGGTGAAAGTAATTGTAGAAGATGTTGGAAGAAGAAATTAATATTCTATAAAAGTCGTTGGAAGAAGAAATCAATATTCTTTTAGCTAGCATACTAGAATTCATTGCATCTATGCCATGTTCTTGATGTCATGCATGTTGAGAAGAATGTGTATGAACGCTTAATTGATACCTTGCTTAATATCTCAGCAAAAAACAAAGGATGGACTTGTAGCTCAAATGGATTGTATGAAGATGGGTTTGAAGGGGAGGTTACATCTAAAGGATAGGGGCAATTGAGGAACATACATACCTAAGGAAAATTATACGTTCAATAGAGAGGAGAGGAGAATAATATGTAAAACACTATCTGAGCTCAAAGTCCCAGGCCGCTACTCTTCAAACTTTAAAAACATTGTCTCTATGGAATGGATGAAATTGTTGGGGATGAAGTCCTATGATTGTCATGCATTGATGCAACAACTCCAGCCCATAGCAATATGTTGGGTGTTACCAGACAAAGTTAGGGGAGCATTACAAAATTCTGTTACTTCTTTAATTCTTTGTGCAAGAAGGTGGTGGATGTTTTAAAATTATAAGAAATTCAAGGTCATCTAGTGACAACTTTATGTGAGCTTGAGACAATCTTCCTACCATCCTTCTTTGACATCATGTACACTTAACATTGCACCTTATCGATGAGGTCAAACTTTATGGGCTAGTTTATGTAATAACCCCAATTTTTGAAAATTGATTGAGAAAAATCAATAAAGTTTGAGTTTTAGATATTTCGGGTTGAAATATTAGGGTTATTTAAAAAATACTTTTTATAAAAGTATAATCAAATAATAAGATATGTAAAATTGAAATTAAACTCAGCAAACCCTTCAAAATGACTGTAAGCACGACAAATTTCGAATTCGGATGAGAAATCCTTAAGTTTTTCATTTTTTTGGACAAAAGGGGTAAAATAGTAATTTTACCCAAAAATTAAAATATTCCAAAAATCAAAATATGAAACATCAAAATTTAGAATATACTGAGAAATACGAATCCAACTCCACTAAGTACACTCAAATCCGAGATCATGGGAATAAAACCCAAAGTTTTATGCATAAAGGGCAAAACGGATTTTTTACACCATGTGGGGCCCACATGGGGACCACCACGTCCCCAACAACCAATTTGATCAGAAGCCCATGTGAAACATGGGTCAACAAAAATCAGCTAGTCATGGGGAAGAAAAGTTAGGCACGGGAGCATTGAAGACTTTCATGTCATTTTATATTAAAAATAACATATTATAATCATGGAAAAAGACCCAAAATGCCTATAAATGCAACCCCAAAAATCCTCATAAAATCCCCACAAAATTATCTTCAATCTCCTTGAAAAATTAGATCTAGAATCCCTCTCCAAAACCCCAAAATTTCCAAGAGTTAGATCTCTTTCCAACTTGTTTTTCTTTTTAGATTAGAACAAGAGACAAAAATTCAATTAGGCACTCTGTTCTAGATCAAATTTGATCAATTCCACTATCCAAAACATCCCAACACATCTATTCTACAAAACCCCAAAGAAATTTCAAGATCCAATGGTTCAAACAACGGTATTTGCAAGAAAGGTGGATTTTAGGCTATATCTTCATCAACAAGGTATTTTTTTAAATTGGGCATATAAATGAGGTTTTCTCTCCAATCAAGTAAGTGGAAATCCTTTTCATATATGTTTAGTATTGTTTTATGTAAATTTTATTTTACTATAATTAATTTTGGTAATAAAAAGGTAAAAATAAAGTAAACAACATAACCCTTAATTCATGATGATGAAGTGCTCAGATGAAAAATCTGACTCCACCAATCAATCTAGAATGGTCCAAAATCCCTAGGGTAGAAGTTTCAGAAAGATCTGAGTAGTTTTGGACCCTCAATTGAGAGAGCTTAATTCTGGTGGGCCTAGATCAAATCTGGACCCTAGGAATGGCTGAAAACTTCAATTTAAGATTGTGGAGTCATATGAACCACAAATTGAGATTAGAAAGAAGCTATGGAAATCTTGTAATGTCTAGTTTCTAATGTCTGTATTTTTCTGTATTTTGGAAATAAGTGTCCAATTTCTAAGATCTTCAAGATCTGAGGTGATCAGATCTTGGAAATTTATTATAGCGATGATATGATAATGTAATAAAGTAATATATATGGTTAATTTGGACAGATCATGGAGGAAATGTGACAAAATCAAGTGGATATGATTTTTGGATCTTAATGGATTAAAAGCCCTAAAGGTAATTAAAACCCTTAATCTAAAGGAAAACACCTAAGATTTAATGGTTGGATCATATTTAAAGATTTATAATAATCTTAATAAAATTATTTTAATTGTCTTTTATTGGATATAGAAGTGTAAATGTGATTTATGTTCTAAGTTAGAAAGCATGATAGTGTAATCTTTAAATTTTAGTATGATATGCCCTAAATGAGTAATTTGTTAGTAGATTTGATTATCTTAGGATCATGTTAGTGTAAATTAGGATTTAAACATGATTTCATTATGATAGAAGATGTGTTTCATAACTTAGGATCATATTAGTTTTATTTCACTAGCTTAAGTTACATTCATAGGAAGAATGTTAGTATATAGTTGTTAAACTTATATTTGATTTATGCTTTCAAGTTGATGATTTACTTATTGTCAAATTTTATTCAATTGTTAAGATACAAGGAGCATAAATCACCAAAAATGTAAACTAATGAAATATAGAAATTCATGAACAACTAAGATGAATGAATGATTTTGACTTAATAAGGGCTATAGTTAGTTGGACAATATAAGGAATGATTTATCATTTCCTTGGCCCAAAGTAGGAAAATAATGAACATCCATGGATGACTTCATGCATATCCATGGAAATTAATTAAAATCCATTAGAAAGAGTACTTAGGGTAAACATGCTTATAGGAACCTTATGAAAGGTTGAGCTATGGTCATTCTAGTGAATGATGAACATAGTGGTTAAGGGGGTTATCTAATAGAGCCTCGCTCTTCCCCTACCTTCTGTTGACGTTTGTGAGGTCTAAACGCCTCCTTACATGAGGATTGAAATAATCACTTTCTGTTCACCCATTCAGCTAGTAAGCCTTAGGCAATTGGAAATAAGAGGAGTAGTCTAGATTTAGGCTTGAATAAGCTACCTTCAACCAACACATTAACTGGTTGAATAATAATCATAAGAGCATAAAAGGTTAGTAAATTACATAACCCTAATAAAAACAGTAAGTAAGATAAGGACGATCAAATAAGATCCATTAGATCTTGGATGATCAAGAACAATAAGAATAAGAACACTATATTGTACTTAGTATGTATGTTTAGTAGTATACTTGTTATAGTTCATTAGATTAGATAATCCAAACCCTTGATCAAAGGTGATTCAAGGAAGAAAACCAAGTTCATCCTCCATAGGGATGATCCAAGAACTGAACTTAGATAAAAAAAAGAACTAGATGATAGAAGATCTAGGACCTTGATCTTTATCAACATGTGTAGATTGTCAATCAAAGGATCTATGAAAGATCAAGATCAAGGAGATGAACATACAAAGACTTAGAGATAGAAAAATACTTAGATATGAATGATCTAAAGATCATTCTAAACATCAGATCTAGTGATCAATAGGATTGTTCATAATTTATATATTGACAATATGTATGGATGTACAGATTACATACATCAGTCAGGATCATGGAAGATTGGGGAAAAAAGATCAATCCTTAAAAAGATCATGGAAGGAGGATTTGATGAATGCATTTACATAAGATATTCATGATTGTACTCATGATCTTATGTTGACAAGAGTAATGATAATACTTGTAGTAAATCTCTTGAAAATCTTATGATCCAACCGAACACCTATAAGATGGTTAAGGACTAAACTATAAGTGAATAGGGAACTAGAAAATATTTCAGCCCTAAGTAAACAGACATATAGTCTGATATATATGAAATCTATTTTACATACAAGCTTGGAGGCTTGTGAGTTTGTTTTAATAGGCATGAGCCTAGGGGATGCTATTGCTAGAGGAGTTATGAGGGTTTGGCCACCCGCTCCTTGAAATTTGATGATATGATGATACCTTGCCCAATGAGAGGCTAAAAGTCGAGTCGTGGCAATTATGGGAAGGCCACCACTATGAAAGTCTTGCCCCCCCATACGGGCAGTGACATAATATTTTCCACCATGGTATCAGTGGTGAACAGGGCAGTTATCCAAGCGCGCTAGTACGGATCAGACTGCAGCATAGCAACCTTTCTGATTATTTTGCACTATGATGCATATGGGAATAGGCATAGTGAAATGCCTCATGTTATAGCATTATGAAATGCTAGGTAATTGTATATTACCAATGTTTCCCAAGAAGGGAAATTCCCAGTATGAGATTAGCTGTAATACTAAATTCTCAAAATAAAGAGAATTAATCAGCTTAGTTGGGAATGATATTTGACTATTTTCATGAATTTAACTGGTTTAACCATGAAGGGTATGTATGTATATAAATATACATAACTTACAAAGTAAAGAGTATGTTTGAGGATAATGAGATTATGAAGTATTGGAATTACATTGTCAATTATTATGTTTCTTGAATCCCCTACCAAGCATTGCTTGCTGAGATATTGTACTTGTTGCAATATCTCAGATCCAGGGAAGGAGAGTTAGGAGCTGAAGACTATAGAAGACTTGAAGAGAATAATCTTCAAGGTATACCCTTGAAGGCATGTATTTTTATTTGTTGAGATTTTTATTGTATGGTGAGCTTGAGTTTTGGATTATGTAATTTGGACAAGTATTGTACTAGATTTGGCTATACTGTGAACCACTGGATGGATCCTGGAGTTTAATAAAATATATTCCTTCAATGGAATTTTATTTTGTACACAAATTGTACTTATGTTATGTATGAAGTGGTGACTTGGGTTTTCAAAACAAGTTCTAAAGAAAAGAATTTTCGCTGCTTTGTTTTGCGAAAAAATTTGACACTCTTAAGGGCCCTGCCTTTCAAAATACTTTACAAATCATGTTTTCAAAAACCCGAGTCGTCACAGTTTACTTGCAATGGATGTAACCATTTGAGAGGTAAATGAAAATTTTAAAAGGGTATGTACATAATTAAAACCAACTAGAGGGGTGTATAACTGAATGTGATGTTGCTAAGTAAGTGGTGGAGTTTTGCACAGAATACTTATTAGGAGTGGATGCAATTGGAATCCCAAGAAGAAAATAATTAGTTGCATTTCATGACCCCAAGGTTGGAGAACGTCTATTGAGTGGTCGTATATCAATCATTGACTATGAAGAATGGGACTAGGCACATCTTTATGTGTTGCAAAATGTTGATGAACTCCAACCATACATTGAGTACGTTGATCATGCACTTAGGTAAAATTTAATTGTTGATGGTTATATTTTCTTTGATCACTCCATTAATTTGTGTGTGTGTGTGTGTGTGTGTGTGTGTGTGTAGTGAACACATGGATGTCTTCAAGGCAAAGAATCCAAGTTACATAAAGAAACAGAAGTGGTTACAATTTAAGCATTGTCTCACTTTCAATACTTGGCTCCTTAAGAAGATAAAATGAAAGAATTCTCACTTAATATTAATAAACTACATTGTGTATATATTTATATAAATAATCTTACTTAATTACAATAGTCAAATATCCTACGTAATATGTGTATACACAAATTTAAGATTCGCAAGAAGTAGTAGCCAATGGTATATCCAAAACCTTAGGATGGATGGCGATGGGACCACGACTAGAAATAATAAAATATGTCAGATTGCCATCAATGGTTATCACTATGACATGATAACTCAAGAGTGCAACAGAATAGAGGGGTTAGCTTAGTTTCCAATCGTACATTCTTTCTAGTTCAAAGGATAATAGGCCAATAGTGGTGAATGATATTTAATATAGGGTTATAAGAGAGATATGGGCCTTGGACTATACTTTCAGAACTATGGTTGTGTTTAAGTGCAATTGGGTAGAACACAACAAAGACAACATCAAAATTGATGCCCTTGGATTGACATTGGTTGACCTCAACAAGATCGGCTATAAAAATGATCTATTTATTTTGGCATCTCAAGCAAAAGAAGTATTTTATGTGCAAGATAAATGTGATAAGAGATGGTCAAGTATTTTATCATCCTATCCGAGGGATTTTTATGATGAAGATGACCTAGGAGATACTAAAATACATTATCCTTCTCTTACTAAAACAATTCCAACAATTGAAGTAGTACTTGGTGAGAATGAGAATTATGTGCATGACAATGGTGAGGAGGGTGCTTGGGGTTGAAAACTATATGTAGTTTGGATGGATTGTATTAGTGAGTTGCAATATAATTTTAGATTTATAATTAGCTCTTTTGTCGTGAGTGCTATATGAATTGATAAGTGAGCTATATATGTGTTCAAAGATTTCATGAATCAATGTTGACTATTATAAAAAATCAGTTCATTGTGTATTAATTGTAAGATATTGTGAAGTACTAACATAAAATATATATAATTTAAATTGAAAATTAATTTAAAAAAGTCATTTAGTATAAACGACTTCAAGTCTATTACTTTTAATGTCATTTAGTGCTAAATGACTTTAAAAGTAGAGACTTTTAAAGTTGTTTATCGCTAAATGACTTTAAAAGTACACACTCTTCAAGTCATTTACACTAAATAACTTCATTATATACAACCAAATTTATCGCCAAGGATGATCAACCAAATTTACTCTAATCATTATGTAACCTTTGTGATTTTAAAATAGCAACTTACAAAATTTTTGAACTATGTGAAAGAAATTTGAAAAGAGAATAATTTTAAAATTTTCAATTATTGGAGCTCTAGAAAGTGAAAATTTTATAGAAATCAAATCTGATGTTAATTCCTCAACATTGGGATTGTACTCGAAAAAATGATTCCATCAACACTAAGTTTACTGAAATCAGAATTAAGACAGATACATTTTGATTTTCTTCAAAAAGGTTATTTGGTAATTTCACATAGTAAGCCCCACTTCCAGAAATTTGAGATTTGAGTAGCTTTCATCTATTTTTTTATTGTAATTATATAACTAAACAATTAAAAAGTAAAAGGAATATAATTTTCAAGTGTAATTTTTTTCAAAATTAAATTATGAAATAAACTAAAGGAGGGGGCCATTTTGATAATGACACCCCATACCACTTAAGTCATTTAGTGCTAAATGACTTTAAAAGTAGAGACTTTTATTTACTTTTAAAGTAATTTACCACTAACAACTTTAAAAGCGAACACTCTTAAAGTCATTTACATTAAATGACTTCATTGTGTACAACCAAATTTAGCATCAAGAACAATCAACCAAATTTACACTAATCAATATGTAACATCTTTGATTTTTAAATAGCAATTTACAAAAATTTTGAATTATGTGAAATTAGAGTCAAAAGAGAATAATTTAGAAATTCTCAATTTTTGGAATCTTTGAAAGTGAAAATTTTATAGACATCAAATCTAATGTTAATACCACAAATTGGGATTATACTCGAAAAAACAATTCAAATGACATAAGTTTGCTGAAATAGGAATTCGAATGAATATGTTTTGATTTTCTTAAAAAGGGCAATTTGATAATTTCACATAGTAGGCCACTTGGAAAATTTTGAAATTTGAGTAGCTTTCATCTATTTTTTATTGTAATTATATAATTAAATAATTAAATAGTAAAAATAATATAATTTTCAAGTGTAAAATGTTTCAAAATTAAATTATGAAATAAACTAAAGGAGGGGGCTATTTGATAATGTCACTCCCCTTCCACTTAAGTCTTAGTCAACAACAAGAACAGAACTGACCTAGTCTGTTCTCAAAAACTCGATAGGAAAGGAAACACTAGCAGAGTCGCCCAGAGAGAAGAATGGAAAGAGAAGAGAGGAGGAGAAAGATCAACGTCGATGATGCCCATTCGATGCTGATTGACGATGCCCAAACTAGAACACATAGTTGAGGAAAACCAATGATGAGAAGGACGAGAAGAAGAAGAATGGGGAGAAGGAGAGGAAGATAGGTGGAGAAAGAGGGATCAATCCAATCATCGGTGCCGTTTGCCATTGACAACGCCCAGACTAGTGCTTAGGTGAGAAGAAAATGACAGTGAGAAGAAGGGGGAGAAGAAAAGAGGAAGAAGGAGATGGGGGAGTTGGAGTTGGAGTTGGAGTTGGAGTTGGAGTTGGAGAGGAAGAGAGGAGGAGAAAGAGGTGCTAACTAGGCCACCACTGCAGACACATAAACCTGCAAGTGAGAAAAGCCAATTTGATAGAAGAAGGGGGAGAAGAAAGAGGAGGAAAGGGAAAAAGAAAGCTTTTCCAAGTAGATAATCCAAATCTAGTTCATGGTTTTGATAGATTTTGCATGGATGAGTATGATTGGAATGTTTTTTATTTCATTTGGATATATGAACATGATTTGAGTAGAGAAGACACAATTCTGTTAGGAGGGATGCATTCTACCTCTAAGGGATATTTCGTCTCTGAGATCCTTACCTTTGTTGTTGCTGATATAACTAAGGACCATCTCTATTTTATAATTAGAGATTTAAAGATATATATACTTAGGAACTAGATAAAGAGGACATTGAAGAGGTTGTCCTAGTATGTTTTATTATGATAAACTAATATGATTTTGTGTCCTTAGAATCTTGCAAATTAGTTTCTATGTTTAGTTTTAGGAAAGTTTAATTTTAGAGTATCTATACTTTAAAAAGTTTCTATTTTCATGCATGTTTTATCTAATTTGCTTTCAGTTTGTTTACCATATATATCATGTCAGTTTGCTTTCTTTAAATAAATTACATGGACTTTTTTATGTCATTGTTCTAATATCATCGTGTTCTTCTTTGCAATCACTATAGAATAAGAAGAACATCAAAATGATGATTGCGGCCAAAATGAAGAGCACAAACAAGAGGCCAACATGAGCACTACTCTAAAGAGAGGGTAGAGGCCAAACAACTATGAAAAATGTTATCAAGAGAAAGTCTAAGGGAGTTAAAGAAGTTATCCAATACAATAGCAGAGGGCAAGAGATAGGTAAGAGTGCAACCACTTATAGTAGTTTCCTCTTCACTACAATAAGAAGCATGATTCCTATCACATTTGTGGACTAAAGACTTGTGCCATCCTCAACAAAAGATTCAATATGGGAAACAGTGAAGGTATGCAAACATTAATAACTTGTATTATATAATTTATAACTTACCTTATTTTCAAATATAGTAATTTGTTGTATATTTTCTAGACTGCCTTTGACGTGCCTAATGATAAGAAGAAGTGTACTTTGCAAGGGGCTAGTGAAAGCAATGGAGAAAATGGAAGAACTACTTCTTTACAACTACATAGCGCTATATGTTAATGATTTGTCAAGGTTGTACATGGTGCCTATCATTTACTTCGTTGTCATTGACCAGGAGGTTTGGAATGCATTTGTATAGAGTCGCACTTCCACTGAATTTGAGGTATGTGCAGAAATGACGTTTCATTTAATTAATTACATGTAACATTCGATTATTGCAATTGATCACGTATGTACAAATGTGTAGGCGAAGAGTGTAAGGGGAAGAAAGGTGCGTCAAACAAATATGTAGCACCACCTATCCAGGTTAGGCTATGCTCATCTAAAAGAGCACAAAGTAAGCATATGTGAGAAATTATCCTTTTAAATTAATGCTACTATAGTTATATGCATGTTGTACTCTAACTATAGTGTCTTTGCTTGACAACAAAAGAAAGCTGGGAGTACAGAACCCATTGACCACTCCATCCTCTAGAAGATGGCACATTCAGTGGGATGTATAGGAAACAAGTTCTCAAATGAAAGTACTACGCAAATAGCTTCTTGCATAGTAAGTGGCTCCACCTATCTATAAATTTCAGACAATTAATTAGACGACATGATCATGTCTTTCTAATTAAATTTTGCAGGACATTCTTCCCCAAGAAAATACAACTACAAGAACTCTAAGTAGCACCACTGCCAATGAGGACATCCTATATAAGCCACGGGCAACAAAAAGGACCACCTTAGTTGAGTTAGGGGCATGGGTTGTAGTGGTGTTCCTTCTAAATTCTTTGGCAATGGACATTTACCTACAATTCAAGATGATGAGGAAGCCTATAATGAGCTAGTTGAGAAAATAAAGACAGATATATTTAGTCAATTACATGAGGGAGGTTTGATGATTGCTACTGTGACGACCCGGGTATTTGAAAACATGATTTGTAAAGTGTTTTGAAAGGCAGGGCCCTTAAGAGTGTCAAATTTTTTCGCAAAACAAAGCAGTGGAAATTCTTTTCTTTAGAACTTGTTTTGAAAACCCAAGTCACCACTTCATATATAACATAAGTACAATTTGTGTACAAAATAAAATTCCATTGAAGGAATATACTTTTATTAAACTCCAGGATCCATCCAGTGGTTCACAAGATGACCAAATCTAGTACAATACTTGTCCAAATTACATAATCCAAAACTCAAGCTCACCATACAATAAAACTCTCAACAAATAAAAATACATGTCTTCAAGGGTATACCTTGAAGATTATTCTCTTCAAGTCTTCTATAGTCTTCAGCTCCTAACTCTCCTTCCTCGATCCGAGATATTGCAACAAGTACAATATCTCAAGAAGCAATGCTTGGTAGGGGATTCAAGAAACATAATAATTGACAATGTAATTCCAATCCTTCATAATCTCGTTATCCTCAAACATACTCTTTATTTTGTAAGTTATGTATATCTATATACATACATACCCTTCATGGGTAAACTAATTAAATTTGTGAAAATAGTGAAATATCATTCCCAACTAAGTCGATCAATTCTCTTTATTTTGAGAATTTAGTATTACAGCTAATCTCATACTGGGAATTTCCCTTCTTGGGAAACATTGGTAATATACAATTACCTAGCATTTCATTATGCTATAACATAAGGCATTTCACTATGCCTGTTCCCATATGCATCATAGTGCAAAATAATCGAAAGGTTGCTATGTCTTAGCCTCGATCCGTACTAGCACGCTCGGATAACTGCCCTGTTCACCACTGATACCACGGTGGAAAATATTATGTCACTGCCCGTATGGGGGGGCAAGACTTTCACAGGGGTGGCCTTCCCATAATTGCCACCACCCGACTTTTAGCCTCTCATTGGGCAAGGTATTATCATATCATCAAATTTCAAGGAGCGGGTGGCCAAACCCTCATAACTCCTCTAGCAATAGCATCCCCTAGGCTCATGCCTATTAAAACAAACTCACAAGCCTCCAAGCTTGTATGTAAAATAGATTCCATATATATCAGACCATACGTCTGTTTACTTAGGGCTGAAATATTTTCTAGTTCCCTATTCACTTATAGTTTAGTCCTTAACCATCTTATAGGTGTTTGGTTGGATCATAAGGTTTTCAAGAGATATACTACAAGTATTATCATTACTCTTGTCAACATAAGATCATGAGTACAATCATGAATATCTCATGTAAATGCATTCATCAAATCCTCCTACCTTTAAGGATTGATCTCTTTTTCCCAATCTTCCATGATCTTGACCGATGTATGTAATCTGTACATCCATACATATTGTCAATATATAAATTATGAACAATCCTATTGATCACTAGATCTGATGTTTAGAATGATCTTTAGATCATTCATATCTAAGTATTTTTCTATCTCTAAGTCTTTGTATGTTCATCTCCTTGATCTTGATCTTTCATAGATCCTTTGATTGACAATCTACTCATGTTGATAAAGATCAAGGTCCTAGATCTTCTATTAGCTAGTTCTTCTTTGATCTAAGTTCAGTTCTTGGATCATCCCTATGGAGGATGATCTTGGTTTTCTTCCTTGAATCACCTTTGATCAAGGGTTTGGATTATCTAATCTAATGAACTATAACAAGTATACTACTAAACATACATACTAAGTACAATATAGTGTTCTTATTCTTATTGTTCTTGATCATCCAAGATCTAATGGATCTTGTTTGATCATCCTTATCTTACTTACTGTTTTTATTAGGGTTAGGTAATTTACTAACCTTTTATGCTCTTATGATTATTATTCAACCGGTTAATGTGCATGGTTGAAGGTAGCTTATTCAAGCCTAAATCTAGATCGCTCCTCTTATTTCCAATTGGCTAAGGCTTACTAGTTGAATGGGTGAACACAAAGTGGTTACTTCAATCCTCATGTAAGGAGGCGTTTAGACCTCACAAACGTCAACGAAGGTAGGGGAAGAGCGAGGCTCTATTAGATAACCCCTTATCCACTATGTTCATCATTCACTAGAATGACCATAGCTCAACCTTTCATAAGGTTCCTATAAGCATGTTTACTCTAAGTACTCTTTCTAATGGATTTTAATTAAGTCCATGAATATTTATAATGTCATTCATGGGGTTTATTATTCTTTTCCTAATTTGGGCTAAGGATTTGATAATCCTTATATTGTCCTACTAACTATAGCCCTTACTAATTAAGTTCAAAGTACTTCATTCTTATTTGTGTCATGAAACTCTACTTTCTCATTAGAATACATTTTTTTATGTTTTATGCTCTTTATCTCATAACAAGTAAATCTACTACTAACATTCAACCATAAATGAATTATAAATTTAAAGCATAAAACTACCTAATTTAACATTCAATGAATATGAGGCAAGGTACTTAAATTAAATCTAGCACCTTATGATAAGAATGAACACATATCATACTAAACTCTAAATGTTATACTAGCATACTTTATAACATAATAACATAAAATGAAACTAATTATATTTACATTTTTAGAAACCTTTACTTATGATCCAACCATTTGATCTTAGATCTTTTCCTTTGATTAAAGACTTTAGTTATATTTAGAGAATTTTCTCTATTAAGGTCAAAAGATCACATTGATCTATTTTTATCATAATCCATCCATGATTTCCTTGGATTTCATCATATAAACATTTATTATTTCCATCCCAAGGATCTGATCACACTTGATCTCATTGATCAAGTGGGTCCCTTTGTAATTTTTTGGGTTTTTCTACCATAAAGGGTAGATCCCTTAATATATCTCATATATATCCAATTTAAACATAGATATAACTTTATTTAAGTATTAGATCATTATTAAAACATGTTTCTAAGATCTGATCATCTCAGATCTTAAAAATCTATGTAATTGGAAACTTAATTCTTAAATACAGAAAGTTTTTATTCAATAACATGTCCTTTTTATTATTCCATAAGAAAATAGAGGTTTCAAGCTTTCCATAGCTTCTTTCCGATCTCAATTTGGAGTTCAGATGACTTCAGAATTGATCCTAGAAGTTCACAGTCCTTCCTAGGGCCTAGACTTGATCTGGGCCCAAGGAAGGGACGGCCCAGATTAGTCGGGCGGAAAGACAGGCGGAGCGAACCAAGGGTCGTCGGGCGCGTCCGCTGGGAAGAAACGCCTAAGCGTGACTACGGGACGTCCACAGACGCGGACGGGACGAGCGGAACGCCCGTCGTCCGCGCACCCGCAAACCGGGCTGTCGTTGGGCGCGTCCGCTCGTCATTTCTATGAACGCGCCTTATTTGCACTTGAGCCGACGCCCCACGCGTATCGCACCCGCCGTTCCGACGGTGCGTCACGCGGGCGTCTTGGGCGTCGTCTGATCTGGAGATCGGATAGTCCCTTCTGGACCGTCCAATCAATCCTCTTGCAATTGAGGGCCCAAAAGGTCTCTGATTTTGATGAAACTTCTACCCTATGGGTTTTGGACCCTTCTGGATCGATTGGTATAGTCAGATTTCTCATCTGAGCACTCCATCATCCCTAATTAAGGGTTCTGTTGTTGACTTTATTTTTATCTTTTTATTACCAAAATTAATTACAGTAAAATAAAAAATTACATAAAACAATACTAAAAATATATGAAAAGTATTTCCACTTACTTGATTGGAGAGAAAACCTGATTTATATGCCCAATTTAAAAAAATACCTTGTTGATGAAGATATAGCCTAAAATCCACCTTTCTTGCAAATACCGTTGTTTGAACCGTTGGATCTTGAAATTTCTTTGGGGGTTTTGTAGAATAGATGTGTTGGGATGTTTTGGACGATGGAATTAATCAAATTAGATCTAGAACAGAGTGCCTAATTGAATTTAGGTCTCTTGTTCTAATCTAAAAAGAAAAACAAGTTGGAAAGAGATCTAACTCTTGGAAATTTTGGGGTTTTGGAGAGGGATTCTAGATCTAATTTTTCAAGGAGATTGAAGATAATTTTGTGGGAATTTTATGAGGATTTTTGGAAGATTTTTGGGGTTGTATTTATAGGCATTTTGGGTCTTTTTCCATGATTATAATATGTTATTTTTTTAATATAAAATGGCATGAAAGTCTTCAATGCTCCCATGCCTAACTTTTCTTCCCCATGACTAGCTGATCTTTGTTGACCCATGTTTCACATGGGCTGCTGATCAAATTGGTTGTTGGGGACGTGGTGGTCCCCATGTGGGCCCCATGTGGACCCCACATGGTGTAAAAAGTCTGTTTTGCCCTTTATGCATAAAACTTTGGGTTTTATTCCCATGATCTCGGATTTGAGTGTACTTAGTGGCGTTGGATTCGTATTTCTCAGTACATTCTAAATTTTGATGTTTCATATTTTGATTTTTGGAATATTTTGATTTTTGGGTAAAATTACTATTTTACCCCTTTTGTCCAAAAAGTGAAAAACTTAAGGATTTCTCATCCGAATTCAAAATTTGTGGTGCTTACAGTCATTTTGAAGGGTTTGCTAATTCTAATTTCAATTTTACATGTCTTATGATTTGATTATACTTTTATAAAAAGTATATTTTAAATAACCCTAATATTTGAGCCCGTAATATCTAAAACTCAAACTTTATTGATTTTTCTCAATCAATTTACAAAAATTGGGGTTATTACAGCTACTCCATCCCCTACACATAATTCTTGTAATGCATTTGTACCTCCATCGAATGCAAGCTGCAATTCACTAATTGAAAAAGATCATGAAGCACATCTGGCACCCCTCGAAGAGGAAATTCCAGCCTAAGAGGTATATATATATAGACAAAACTAGAAATTTTCATTATCCTTTTGTAATAATTCTTTATCTCAACCTCTCTATTGTATATTTGATTTGCAGGTAGGTCAATGCCTATTGGCCATGGATTCCCATCAAAACATCATGGAAGTTAGTTCAAGCTTTGAGCATGAATAAACCATTTTGAATGGAATTGGTATGGCACCACATACTAAGCGAGTGTCTATTACCATGGCGTTGAATGCTAATCCCTGCCTACCATTCCCATTCGAAATGAAAAATATTATAACAGTTGGGCAAGCAAGTGCATATCACGTCGCTTGGCTAGAGGCAATATTTATTCCTATAGAGTCTACAATATGTATGTTATCATACTACCTTCCTCATCAATATTTTTTAACTAGAGACCTCAAATTAATTGTTTAATAGCTTTATACGGTTAATTAGCAACAACATGCACCACCAAGGTCGGCTGCCTTTGCAGTATCATCTATTGCTATTGTACTAATGGAATAAGTACTTGTATATATCTTTATTTTTATTTTTCATTATAAATTAGGTCCTCTTTATTGATTAATATTATTTGGTGAAATTTTTTACATCTTTTATAGGAACTATCTAAGGAGCATGTGGAAGCCCCACCTAACATGCTTCAATCCCAAAGGTTAATCTATGGTCTCATCAATGATGATGTGGTAATCAACCCCATACGAATCAAGGACAGAGTGCTTGTTGAGGATGTTGTTGAAGTGCCACTTACAGCAAAGAACCTATTACGAGTTTGCCTATGGGATCAACTTGAGCACCCTCACATTATCTCCTACATGGGGTATATGCATGTACTTGCTTATAAAATATTTGACATTTACATGTTATATTTTCATGGTATAGGTAATAATTATTTCTCTTATGCAACTTCTTGAATGATGCAGCTAACCTTTTTGAGGCTGAGGGTACACTTTACCAATTCCTTAATCCTGACATCATTTATGAAACAACGGAGCAATGACCGATAGAGAGGCCTGTTTAGGATATTTTACTGGGCTTCTTTTACCTCTCTCAAGGACAGGGCTTAATGATTCCCTCCAATAGCAGGTAAGTTTTAATTTTTTTTATTTTCTTTCCAACTTATTCTATACTTAGGGATTGTCAACTTTCATAACAATTCATATGACTATCTATGTAGGTATCATTGGATGTTGTTTGTTTTGGATGTGAACAGCAAGCATGCTTTTCTTTTTTATTCTTGTGGATCGCACATCCATCCTTCCCTCATGGAAATTAAAAATAAGTAAGCTTTTATTTTTTTCATGTATTATGCGTAGATAAATAATTTGTCATTCATCTATACTGCATTTGAATTTTAAATTTATAGAGCATGGTTCAAACAGGCTAATATGACCGAGACTATACAACCACCAAAACTCATTGGAAGAATGACAAGGTATAGGAAACAGTTAATCAATCTAAGTTACCACTAATTAAACCTACAATATTACAAATGATATTTATGAGTTCTTTTTTGTTGTCCTGATTGCATAATGCCCTAAACAACAATCTGATTGAGAGTGTGGGTACTATGTCCTAAGATACACGAGAACCCTCATATTCAATAGTATTCTAGTTTCCCATTTAAGAAAGGTAAGACATTTTTTACTTTTCATACCCTTATATTTTTCTATAGTTTTTTATAGATCTACCTAAAAAATGTGACCTTAATTAAATATATTGTGTTACAGGCTACTGTGCTTTTTGAGTGGGCAAACAAGAACAGTTACTTTAGAGTAAATCTCAATAAAATATGAAATGAATGGGCTGAGTATGTAATGAGTTTCAATTGGATCACATGGAGTAACTACATGAACCTAAAATACATAATAAACTATTTTTTCATTCACTTGTGTGTCTTCTTTTATTTTCTATTATTTTGTTTGAAATATATATATATATATATATATATATTAAGCATTGAATGAGTGGAAACTTGGAGTGTGGGGATAAATGAGCATGGATGAAATAAATTTAGAGCTTGTACATGAAGTCAATATGTGCTGATGGGTTTTTAATATATTCATTAAATTATATATTTTATGAGATGATCAATGAGAGGGTTACTTAAAGTGTGCAAGTAAATGCAAATGTGTATGGATTTACAAATGAAGTGAATGTGGATGTTATAGAGAATGCATGTGTTGTAGTTTCTTTTATAAAGTATTTTCAAGATAGATGTGGATGGATAATGATGAGTTTGGATGTTTTATACCCAGTAGGGATGTATTAGGTGTTATATTATAAGAACTATTCAATGTATTAAGAAAGATGTAGATGCATGTTGTATTGGGTGTTGGTTTTTCATGTTTATAAAGATTGTTTGAAGTATCAGGTGTATAGGATGTTTGTTTTTCAATGTATACAAAGGTGGTAGTGTATCAAGAAAGATGTGGATGCATGCTGTAGTGGATGTTGTTTTTTCATGTTTATAAAGATTGAAGTATCAGGTGTATATGATGTTTGTTATTCAATGTATATAGGTGGTATTGTATCAAGAAAGATGTGGATGCATGATGCATTGGATGTTGGTTTTTCATGTTTATAAAGATTGTTTGAAGTATCAGGTATATATGATGTTTGTTATTCAATGTATACATAGGTGGTTGTGTATCAAGAAAGATGTGGTTGTATGTTGGAGTTGATGTTGGTTGAACTATCAGGTGTATATGATGTTTGTTATTCAATGTATATAGGTGGTATTTATTAAGAAAGATGTGGATGCATGTTATATTGGATGTTGGTTTTTCATGTTTATAAATATTGTTTGGAGTATCAGGTGTATATGATATTTGTTATTCAATGTATACAAGTAGTAGTGTTTGGATGGAAAATTGAAAAAAAAAAAAAAAAAACTTTTGAAGTCATGTAGTGGTAAGCAACTTCAATAGTCACAACTTTTGAAGTGATTTAATGCTAAGTGACTTCAATAGCCTAAGCAACTTCAAAAGTATTGGGTGTTTGAAGTTGTTTAGGCTAAGCAACTTCAAAAGTGCTTCAAAACTGTTGAACTTTTGAAGTCGCTTTGTAAACAACTTCAAAAGTGTTAGACTTTTGAAGTCTTTTAGGTTAAGCTACTTCCAAAATTTCAATCATTTGAAGTTGTTTAAGTCTAAACAACTTCAAATGTGTGTGACTTTTGAAGTCACTTAGACTAAGCAACTTCAAAAGTTTCTAACTTTTGAAGTCATGTGCTTAAGGGACTTCAAAAGTCCTTAGTTTTTAAAGTTGTTTAGCTAAGCAACTTTAAAACTTCTCAACTTTCCAAGTCAACTGAATAGAAGTCACTTATTAAGCGACTTGGATTATCACTTTTAATTGACTTTAAAAGGCTCCTATGTGGTAATGATTCCATGCTTTCTTCTTAGAGATAGACATGGTTTTAGGTGTTCCTTCATTAGTCTAGCCATTTTTTCTTTTGTTTCTACCTTGGAAACCACTTGCATATTAGAGGAGATCTGTTGGAGGTTTTTGGAAGGTGTTTTAGAATTGATTTGAATTAAGTTTCATGTCTTGAATTGAACACAATTTCCAGCATTATGTATATGTTTTATGTGTTCAAATTTTTTGATGTAATTGGTACTATTTCAATGAAATCACTTGAAATTCTTCTTACGATTGTTTTCAGTAATGAAGAACTATTGAATTGAATGTTTTAATGCATATAAAGTCTTGCTTTTATGTGTTAATTACTTGGAAATTGGAAATAGCATGGTGTTGGGATTTCTAGCAACATCGAAATATCAACTTGTTTATGCTTAATTCTTCACATTATTTACTATTGGTCTAAGTTATTCTTTAGGAAATTAATTAAGCTTTTAAGTTGTATGTTTGGTTCTTAGATTAGATTGCATGAGAGTTCCTTAGAGGTCCATTGATTTCAGTCTATGTTTACCCCATAAATCACGCGCTTAAACCCATGGTTCATATGCATGGTTTCAAGATGTTTTCCCTTAGAAATATTGCTTAATTTAGATAAAATTCTCATGCTCAGATTCTATTTCCATTCATGCATTCCATATTAAAATAGTTTTGCATCATAGTTCATGCATATTGCCATGATCAGCCATGCATCGTATTGCTTTGTTTCATGCATTCTTTCTAACTTAATTTCATGCATACCACTTGTTTAGTTGTTTTCATAAGTGGTACATGTTTTGATTTATTAGTTAAATAATTGTTTTAGGTTTAGTTTGCATGTTAGGTCAGTTGAGAAACCTTCCATGTTTGGGTTTAGAAAATTTTAAATTTAGAATGTTTCTAATTTCATGCATTTTTTTTAGTTTCCATTATTAGTGTATGTTTAAAATCTCATGATCTTGGCTGGGTTAAGTAATTTAAAGTAGGGACCTCTAGTATTTCATTTGTTTGATTTCATGTGTGATCGACCTCCTCGCTTGAGAATACTACAATTGATTCATGCGCTTGCAAGTTTAACTTTAAAAATCACTACACTCGTCTAGTTTAGCTTTGCTTGAAGTGAGATAAATTGATTTAACTTATGAAGGGGATGAGAGTGATCGACTACTTCCACTTTGATAATGAACAAGACTGACTAGTGCCACTTGAAGAGTGAACATGACTGATCGATACCACTCTTGAAGTAGATGAGGATGACTAATGCCACCTTCTATCTAAGTCGACCAACACCATCTTGGATCATCGAGTACCACTTATGGCTTAAAGTGATTGGTTCAATGTTCTTATTGTAATATAAATAAGAAAATACCTATTTTAATTAAATAAAATAGTCCCAAGACTAGATTCTAAAAGGATAAAAGTTTTAAAAAAATTATCCATGTGTAAAATCAAAACTTTAGAGGTTGGGTAAAATTTCTAAATCTCAAATGTTAGGGTATTACTCAATTGTTAAAAGCTAAAAAGACATTTCAGGATGTCAAATTAATGCTAAAACACAAAAATTGATAAGTAAACATTGAGTTTAGATCCTTTGGAAACTAATTTTGTCAGCTAGTGGCATTCTTGTCATTTTTTAGAAGTCTTAACTCATGTATTTTCCTCCCAAAAATTTGTAGTAGCTTAAGGCACTTAGAATTCGAGCTTAATCTTTGAAATCGTTTGAAAACTTCATTATGCAACTATGCACATCAACTTAGAATTTTCGTTTAGTGCTAATTTACACCTTCTTGGCTCTTGATCTTTTGGGATCATTTTGATTTAAATAATAGATACACACCCAACCTATCATCCATCTATCTATCAATTAAATACAGAGACATTATTTTCAAAGAAAAAGCCCCTACTTGAATTAGTGCTTATTTTTCAAAGAAACTAGTCCCACTTGAATCAATGGTCTAGATCAATGAACAAATGGGTAACTTTGTGCATTTCCTTAGGTGAATAGATTCTACCTAAGACAATTCGTCAAACTACTATAAGGAAAATAAGAGAAGGCACATTCATAAAAAATTGAAAAGGCACGATTTCTTTAAGTTTTCTTCAAAACCATGATATCGTCTATAACTCTATTTAGGAAATGATACAATTTCTACCCTTAATTATTATTTCATTACACTTTAATCTCTTAACTTTTATTTTTGCATATTAGTCTCTCAACTATGGAAAAAAAATAATTTCAATTTAAGTCCTTCCATTCAATGTTTGATAACGGATGTCTGATGTGGGCCTCAAAATGTATATCATAATATTTTGAAATAAATTTTATAGGATTTTTAGGAACCAAAGAGAAAATCAATAGTTTAGGGATTAAAGTGTTATTTACTTGTATTTTTGTATTTTGTTGGAGAAGATGATTGGAGTTTTTCATTGCCAAAATTCAAAACTCCATATAATGATTTTTGTTAGAGTTTTGAAAAGTAGTTTTCATATTTGGAATCTTGAAGCTCTTACTAGTGAATTTTTAAAGTTTAGGTGGTTTACAATGAAAAAGAGAATCAAATCTTGCTAGAGAAGATGACAAGAGTTTTTATCCTTGTGATTTAAAACCTCCATATGATAACCTTTTTGTTGGAGTTTTGAAAAAATATTTTTTAGGTCTAGAATTCAGAGTTCTCAATATACAAGACTTAAAAACTTGCAAGATTTTCAGTAAGAAATACATTTGAGGCTTCACTAAAAAAGGATTGTCAGATTTCATAGTTAGCAATCTTGAAAACCATGATTTTTATGCTTTTCTCTTTGATCTTTTGGAAACAAATTTTAGATATAGGTTCTAGTTGATTCAATCTATGAAACTCTTGTATTTGAGAAAGATTTTGAGAGAAATATGTTTAGATTTTCACTAAAATGATTACTGGAATTCTTCCCAATTATCTTCTTCTGTGAGATACAAAACTATCTGTGAAGAACATTTTAGTCCCTAAACTATTGTTTTTGTTTACTTTGGTCCTTGGACAAAAATCCTATAATTTTTTTTAAAATATTACAATATACACTGTGGGGCCCATATTAGATGTCCATCAACGTTTGCTAATGTCCATTGATGGACAATGGAAGAAGGATTTATGATGAAAAGTTTTATGATATTGAGGGATGAATTTGCAAAAATAAAATTTTAGCCGCTAAAGTGTAACAAAAGGATAATTAAGAATATTAAATTATAGTTTTCCCATCTATTTATATTATGTTATTCAAATTACATCATTTAATCATGCAGTGAACATTGGCTTCATACTATAAAATCAAGTGACACACCTATGACTAGTATATATGCAGTGCTTAGTGCCAATTGCTAATGGATGGCTCCCTCCAATTTTGCAGCCAATCTTCACACCAAGAATAGGTATTACTTTATGTCCATGTCCTGAAAATATGTACTTGTGTAACATAATTAAGAAGATACATGTGCAACACATGAAAGGATGAACTTCAATGATCTTATACGAAGCCATGACTGAAGAAAACCACATAAATTAAGGAGCAAAGGGACAGGAACCCCCTATTGAAAAGGAAGACCAACTGAACTTGTGGGTGGGAGGAGCTACAGGGCTATACAAGAGACAAAGCTCCTTTAATTATAATTTCCTCTTTGGGATAGAGCGGGGGGTTTTATTAGATCCAATGATTATATCCAAATTCGTTAAGGATCACAAAGCCCCAAGGATTTAAGGGCTGTTTTGCTCTATTTATTACTTGTGGCCTGGGCTTTTGAGGCAGAATCTCCTCGAGACAAACACGTAGAGAAAACGGGAAGAAAATGTCTTAGGCGTTGGGAATGGAGATTTGATGAAGGGAGAAAGTTGAATGGAGAAAGAGAAAGAAGGCCAAGTTTCCACTTATAGGAATCGGGGAATGGTCACATCACTAGTCCCCCTGCAATTACTGGGAAAGCGACTTGTGATCCTAGCACAAGTCATTTTCAGAAGTCTCTCTCTTTGTTTCAGTCTTGTTTGATTCTCGCATGGTTCAGTGGGAGTGTGGATTTTGCGAATGTATGCTTTGGTTAAGAAAGTGTAGTTGATATTCATATCCTTTTTGTTTTGGGAAATCCCAACTGCTAATGTGTGTTTAATGGGTCAAAAATGACACCAATTATAAGAGTCGAAATCCAGTTTTCATTCTGCAGCAGCATAAAGCATATACCTATAGGACTTGTTTCCGTGTTGAAATTAAGATCCGGATGCTCACGCACGGGGGTGGCTTTCTACCACGGAAAGCTTTGTATGGCTTTTTATCGTAAACAATGCTTGTTAGGCCCACTACTTGGGCTTTTTCAGTAATTCAAGCTGTTCACTCATTCGCATTGTCTTGGATGGCCTGTGACCCAAAAAACTCATCAACTGGACACCTCTAAGACCATGATTTGAGCATTGCACCTCCATGACTATGCTTCTTGAACCCAGAACATTCAAAAGACAAACAAAATCTAAAGGTTTTGCATGTCCTAGCGGGCTTCATAGGTAAAAGGGTAATTAGAATCATGAGATCGACTTCTGTATATGGTGTTTGCGCAGCGATATTATTCAGTTTTACTGGTTAACATGCACAAGGATGTACACATAGGCCCAGATGGTCGGTGACCTAGACCGTTGATCATTTGTTCTACGTCTCAATCGTTCAACACTAACATGTATTTTTGGTGGTTCAATTTGGACCATTGTTTTAATAGAAGTCCAAAACATCTATTTACTGTAATCAAAAGTAGAAATTTTCAGAAGTTACAATCATCTAATTATAATTGTTTTCAGGGATCAGGCTTCCAAGACAGGAGCAATCAGATGTAGGGTCAGATAACTAAAGGTGGGGCCCTCTAATCCAAAAAGGGGGCTTTTGTTTCACAGCTTTTTTGAACATTTTGGTTTAGCATTTCTCGTAATATGAATAGAGGCCATTCATCTTGTGAACTATTTTCGGGCATTATGCCGATCGGACATCTCACACATAAGGCTCTGCGCAATCAAATTCAAGGAGTAACAGGGTTTTATAGATCATCATCAGGTTGAAGCATCCAATCAAGTATGAGCCAGATGGGCTCAGAGCTCTGTTAGAAAAAGAGCCCAGCTACAACCACCGTGTTCCCGGCATTAATTTATCCAGTTGTTTTGACTTCGTCCTTGATATTTAGGTTCAAACTTGGCAACAAAGGTCAGCTGGAGCGGTTTTCTCTAGCTTTCCCTTTTTCTCTACTTTTTGTCAAAGTATCGCGAGAACTTCGACGTAAACTAGTAGTGAATCTGGGCCGTGCAAATCGTATCTTTGTGCTATGTCTGCGTTTCAGCTGCCTAGGTATTATTATCGTATATCACTCAAGGTTTTGCTTTCACTCTTGTCACACCAACTTCTTCTGTTCTTCTTCTTATTTTTCTCACTTTGTTTCTCTCTGTAAGTTCAGCAATTCTCCATGGAAACCCTTCCTTCCTCCGAGCAACTTTGCTACGTTCGTTGCAATTTCTGCAGCACTGTTCTAGCGGTAAATATTAACGTGGAAACCATGCACTCTTTGTTATGTTATGGATCTCATAAGGAAGAGCTTCTTCTTTAGAACGACTACTGAAAGGGAGAAAGGAGAAGATAAAAAAGACACTGCCAATACTATTCCTAACCTTTTCTGCTTCATTTACTTGTTACACTAACTGTTACTTCATACTCACTGGTCCAACAACAAAGCGAAGACCCTCATCGAAACAATCCATGTTGTTCATTGAAATAAATAGTCCATTTTGTCCGGGCGACATGGTTGAGAAAGAGTCCCTCTGTGTGTGTGTGTGTGTGTGTGTGTGTGTGTGTGTGTGTGTGTGTGTGTGTGTGTGTGTAAGACATGGTGATGACCCACTTCTTCTATTATACATAGTAGAATCTCTTAGTTATTATTTTACCAAGTAGTGATGAAGTCCCAGTTACTACTTTCCATGTTTTCATATTTGACTACCTGTTTATTGTGGTATTTGAGAGCTAGCACAATAACAAGGGTGATTGTTTTATTTCAAATTTATGGGTACGTGATGAGAAGAATCTGTAAAGGCTGAGTTGTTGTTTGCATCTATCAAGATGTTAATTATCAAATTCCACTTCTTCTTCCTCATTTTTGCTGCAGGTTGGAGTCCCATGCAAGCGACTGCTGGAAACAGTGACTGTGAAATGTGGCCACTGTAGCAACCTCTCTTACCTAAGCAGTAGGCCTGTGATGCAGGGCCAGCCTCCAGATTATCAGATGGGCTGTGAGGTTTAGTTTTGTCCTTCTCAGTGCTATACATATTCTACCAATACTAGTAGCGAAGTACAAGCTACTTGCCAGTTTTATTGTTTGATAGCATTTTTGAATACCATATACGATTGAAAAACTGAAAATTGGATCTAATTGGAGGTATTTCTTTTTCTGTCACATGGGAAGAACAGAGTTTCTGCAATGAGTTTAGGAGAGGCCAGCCAATGACTTCACCATCATCAGCATCAAGCCAGCAGATGGCTCCAAGATACGTTGTCAAACGTATGTAACTTTCACTCTTTGCTCTTTCAAACTAGGGTTTCATTTCTTATAAAATTTATCCTCTCTCTCTCTCTCTCTCTCTCTCTCTCTCTCTCTCTCTCTCTCTCTCTCTCTCTCTCTCTCTCTCTCTCTCTCTCAATGTCTTGATTCTTTATGTAGCAGCACCAGAGAAGAAGCACAGGCTTCCATCAGCTTACAATCGTTTCATGAAGTAAGGAGGAGACAGTATATTATTCTTTATCTTTTCTGGAGAATGTTGCTGTATTATTACTCAATTTTTTACGAAAAGCGAGAAAAGAAATCAGCATATCTAAATGCACTTTCACACATCGGTATTTACTCCATAATTTTCATTTGTCCCAAGACTTGCATAACTAATGAGGAGATTCTATTTACATTTTTGCTACTTTGTTTTGCTAAATGCTGTTCCTAATATACTGTCACTATTATCTAAAGGCTACTAAGAGTTCAACCTACTACCAATATAAAGTGATGCTGAATAATCAATTTTCGTTGTCTTCAATTACTAAGGCGCAATTCTCGTCGATTCAAGGGCGGTGTCTCCAATCTATACCAAATATAGGGTCTATACCCATAGCCTGAGTTACCACGAAGCTAATACACATTGGATTTGCACCATAGGGTGGCTGGACGCATTTGCATGGCAGAATCAGTAATTAGTTTATTGATCATAAATCTCAGTAGTCAATTGATCATTCACTATAAACTCCACAGGGAGGAGATTCAACGGATCAAGGCCGCGAACCCAGAGATTCCGCACCGAGAAGCCTTTAGCACAGCGGCAAAAAATGTATGTGTTTCTTCTCCTAACATTCAAATGTCATGCAGTGGATTTACAGCATAAAGAAGCTTGTTTAATTACTTTAGTTTGATGGTGTAGTGGGCTAGGGTTGATCCACATTCTCCAAATGCATCAACTTCCGGGAATAAGAAGACACTAGGCGCGACCCCACAAGACGTAAGAGTCATAAATTTGCTGTTCTGATTGGATATAACATATGATAGGTGACTATATTTCGTTTCCAAAGAAATGAACAGGTAGAACTACATGTTGGGCATTTTTATTCCATGATCCAAACTATTTATCTTTTAGAGAATGCTATGGATGAGGCACGGATCAAAATCCAAGCTTATCTGACTGGTCTAAGCCTCCATTTCTGGCCTTCAAATAGACGGTTAGAAAGTTAGAAAATGCAGTTTACGTTTACAACCAGAACTTCTATAGATCAAAGGCCAAGAGTTGCCCAATAGGCGAAGGACTTGGACTGTCTCCCATTACTAGCAAATCCTACGAAACTCGTGATTCCGATCATTGAAGAAATGGGACCCATTGGTTAATCATTTTTTCTTTATTGGACTGGTCCTACAGTTTCTGCTTGATGAATTTTAGGGTTTGCATGTTGCAGGAACTTAGTATTGCAGTTGCAATGGAGAGCATTGAAGAAACCAAGCACTTGGAATCTTCTTGAAAAAAGAAGATCACGATGAACCGTTCTTTTCAAGAACTTTTATTTGCTCATTGGTTTATGTTGTTTATGAATGGACTGTATGTTAGGATAGAAAGTAATCCAGCCCTTCCTAAGGTATTTCCTTTCCTTAATTCAGTTTTTTGCAAAATGCTTGTTTAGCTTCTGTTATAGACCGATGTAAGGGATGTTAGTATATTGTGGTAAGTTTTCATGTTTGATTTTTCTATGATGGATCGCCACAATTTTCTTAGGAACCAAATGATCATATGAGTACTGTATCAACTATTACAGCTGTCAACAGGCTAGATATAGACCGGATCCATCCATTTCATAGAACTCACACTTAAATAATCTTATTCAAAGAATTCTCCGGATCATAACTTTGATATCTTTTTTCTATTTTTGGTTGAAAATGATGATTTTAATAAAAAATAAAGAGAAGTACATACAATAAGATTCATAAAAACAAACGAAAATAACACTATCAACCCTAGACATTCCTAGGAAGACAAAAACCCTGAATATTTAAATGTAGTGTGTCTACGATGTAAGGTGTTAGACATGATTAAAAAGAACTGTACTAAATTTATTCAAGGTTTGGATACATGCCTCCTATAATTTCTGATTTTTTTTTATGTCTAATTCGTTATCTCTTTCTAATTATAGCTTGCAACACCACTTGCAAGTCCTCGGTTATCTGCAAGTGAGAAATGCACAAATTATCGGCCATTGTTAGACCATATGTAGAAGAGCCCACCACTCTTTGTTGTTATTGTTTATTTAGAAAGTGCTTAAATCCCACTACAAATCTTCCATAGGAATGACCAATGACTCCGCTAGCACCAGCATCCTAAGATTCCGTATGGCAGAACCATCAAATGCAAGTTTAGTTAACCCTATAGGGGAGGGTTGCTGTGAAACTTCAGCAAATTTTGGAGAGAATAACCTGAGATTTTTTTGACTCCATTGTTCAAGGAAATTCATTTGATCTTTAGAATACCATGACCAATCAACAAATGAGTTGGTAAATTCAATAACCTTGCTTATCTATGTGATAATGAGATGTTCTTCATTCCAGGATTTGTTTTAGTAGATGATTCTACATAACTTTGATGTCTTGATACATATTCCTTTAGATTTGGAGGGAATATCCTAGATGATGGATCCAATCATAAAACCAAACTATTCGCTATTATTATCACAAATATGGGGCAATTTTCAGTTTGAATCTCTCATGTGATCCTAAATAGCTAAATTTATGTAAAAGATATAAGAAACATTGAAGTAGATGAAAGGAATATTTTTTGAAAAGCAATTAGTTGAAACAAATATTATTAAAAATGAACTAGTTTGATTCTGAACAATCATAAAAAAATTTAATATATCTACTAAACTAGAGGGAAAGTTAAAGATATTTTAAAAAAAAATTGTATTTGGTAAAAGTGTTTAGAGTTTAGTAAAGAAATCAAAATGATCTTCTTCTTCTTTTTTTCAAAAAAATAACTTTTGTATAGATAATTTAATGAGGCTATTCTTAAACAAAAAATAAGACTTAGAACTATCCAGTGGAACTTAGTGAATTGTCTTGATTCAGTCCATTTAAACTTTGGATTCTAAAGTTACAATCCAAACATAGTCCATTGATTGTTTTATATGGCCATGTTCAACTATGATCAGATCATGACCATCCATCAAATTGTCCAAGTCCATTGCCAACCCTATCAACTTAGAATAGTGGGACCTATTGGAAGTGGGCTAGTAATATTTATGTGTCTAACAAAGAGCCCTTTTTGAGCTCTTGTATGAACCCATGACAAACAATATTTGTATGTCTAACTCACCCTCTCACATAAAATGATCCTTTTCTTGCATATGGAACCTAACATTAGGCTTATCCACCTTGTGTTGAAAATTAATAAGAGATTTCAAGTTTCTTACCTCACCATCTCATGTGGAAGGGCCTTTTTTAGGCTCTTGCATGTGGACCCAAGAACATACTCCTCTATCTTACATTAGAAATTAATAAGGGGTTTTAGTGTTTACACTCATGACCTCTTAATCGATAAGACTAATACCATATTGTATTATCATTTGACCTAAAAGCTTAAGTAGATAGGAACTGGGCCAACAATATGTATATGTATTTTAGACCTAGCTACATGAATTATAACATAGATCTCTTAGTTTATGATTCTATCTTAGATTATCATTTGTAGCCTGTAGATGGATGGCTAGTGAACAAAAAAGCAACAAAAAAGATCTTTCAACAAATAGATAAAAGTCAAATGCTTTTGAGCATCACATCATCAAGAATTCTAGTGTATGGATCAATAACTGAATAGTTTTATCACCAAATTGAGGTCCCAAGAGGGGGGTAAACTGGGCCCTCTTTAAAAGCTAAACTCTTTCGACATAAAGCACCAATACGATAAGAAGAAAGTGAATTGCAAGTGTTTAAGGTGAAAAAAGTTCTCAAAGACAATTTCGTAAACACTGGGAAGATCCAAAAAAGAAAGCTTGAAAAGATTGAGAATACTTGTTCAAAAGTGTTATCGAGCAATTTAACAAATACTTGGAAGATGAAAGAATAAATCAATGAGAGATGAAAGAAATGTGAGTACAAATGATTGAAACACAATTAAGTAATGATAATAAGAACATAAAGAAATTATAGAGACCACAAAGGTGTAGACACTAAATCTTGTACCAACTAATAATTCCCAAGGACTAATGAATGTAAATCTCACATTCCAAATATTTCAAATATCTCAAAGTTCATGTCTTAATGATTTCAAAATGATCCAAGATTTTGTAATGTTGTTCACAATTTTCATGTTTCTTGTCAAGTTTTTCAAAGAATTTTCAAGAACTTTAAAATATAACAAAAAAAAAAAAAGAATTTCGAATAAACAAACTTTCTGAGTTTTAAAACTAACTAAAATTTCTAAGTTTTTTAATTAATCAAAGTTTTTAAGTTTTCAAACTACCCCAACTTTGTGAAGTGTTCAAATTATTCCTATCAACAAAAATTTTAAAAGTTTCATTTAGATTACCTTCAAGTTTCAAAATTTCAGCTAAGATTTCAAGTCAAAATTACCCCAAAGTCTAGCCAAAATGCCATTGGATATAAACTACCCTCAACCATGGTCAGTCTCTAATCATTTCCAAGCATATTTCATCAAATTTCAACATGTTTTCTACTTCTCTTAAGTCTCTCTCTTAGTGTTTGTTCGGTTAAGAGAGTGAGCTTTAGGCTAGTCCCTCTTTTTAGAGAGAAATTTGAGAGTTAGTAAGGTAACTCTCTCTCTCTCTCTCTCTCTCTCTCTCTCTCTCTCTCTCTCTCTCTCTCTCTCTCTCTCTCTCTCTTCCATTGTTTTCTTTCTATTCTCTTTCTATTCTCTCCCTCTTTTCTTGAAACCTTGTTCTTTTATCACTTTCTCAGAAGTGATACCCATGCAAAGGAGACTCTACTTGTCTTCTTCGTCTATGACTTTGGTAAAGGTGCCCATTGCCCACATGGGAAGGGATGGTAGGAGTTCTCAAGAATATTTGGCCAATGAAAATATCATGTTCTAAGCCATGAGATTATCCTCATATGAGAAAAGAGGAGAAGAAGTTTTTCCTTGAGCTTTCCATCATTTATTTCACTACTTTTTACTTTTTCTTTATTCTAATTTCTCTCAGCATTTCTTCTTAGAAATAAATCACTGTGAAGATAAAACCAACTTGTTGTCTCTAGGCTTTAGTCGAAGGTGCTCATCATCTACATGGAATAAGATGCTATGTGATTTCAAACATTTAGCCAATGGGGTGCTCATCCTAAGCTTTTGGTGATTTGTAGCCTGAAGAAGAAAGATATAGGTTCAAGGATGGGGTTCCTAGTATTCTATGGAGAAGAAGGTTCTTTTAGAACCTTTAGCAAGTTTATTTTAATTGGACTTCTATTTTCTAATGAAAGCATCAATCTCTTGCAATGTTTCATCTAGGTTGACATATAACACTATTAAACAAGAGGCTTTTAAAATTGGTTAAAAAGGATAATCGAAGCGCTTACGAAGCGGCTTCTATCGAGCTAGCTTGGAAAGTTGACAAGTTTTAAAGTTGTTTAGGTAAACGAATTTAAAAATGAAGTAGTTTTGAAGTCCCTTAAATAAACGACTTTAAAGGTCACCAACTTTTAAATTCGTTTTTATATAAGCGACTTCAAAAGCACAACATTTTGATGAACTTTTGAAGTAGCTTATTTAAAAACGACTTTTAAAGTTGGTGACTTTAGAAGTCATTTTCATATAAGCAACTTCAAAAGTTCAACCTTTTTATAAACTTTTATAGTCACTTACACTCAATGACTTCAAAGTTGTTGGTAACTTTTAAAGTCGTTTTCAAATGAGTGACTTCAAAAGATCACTTTTTTGATGGACTTTTAAGTCGCTTTTATTAAACGGCTTCAAAAGATCATACTTTTGCAGTCGTTTTTCAATTTTATGTTCGACCTCGAACACTTGTATACAATTAAATAATAAACATCCCATGTACACTTGATACTCAAACAATCTTTACAAACATTAAAAACCCATTAAATACAACATTCATCCACGTCTTGATACAATACCACCTATGTATATTGGATAACAAACATCATATACATCTAATACTTCAATCTCCACAAACATGAAAATCCAACAACCAATACAATGCATTCACATCTTAATTTCTTGATACATTACCTCCTATGTATACATTGAATTAAAAACATTCTATACATCTAATACTTCAAACAATCTTTATAAATATGAAAAATCAGCATCATATACACCTAATACTTCAATCTCCGTATACATTTGAAACCAAAGTCCACTACAATGCATCAACATCTTTCTTGCTATAATACCACCTGTGTATGCATTGCATAACAAATATTCTATATACCTGATACAAACAATCTTTATAAACATGAAAAACTAAATATCCAATACAACATGCATGCACATCTTTCTTGGTACCCCAAATTGTTCTTACAATATAACACCTAATACATCCACAATGGGTATAAAACATCCAAACTCATCATTATCCATCCACATTTATCTTGAAAATAATTTATAAAAGAAACTACAACACATGCATTCTCTATAACATCCACATTCACTTCATTTGTAAATCCATACACATTCATATTTGCTTTCACACTCTAAGTAACCCTATCATTCTTCATCTCATAAAAGTTATATAATTTAATGAATATATTGAAAACCAACTACCACATATTCATTTCATGTTCAAGCTCCAAATTCATTTCATCCATACTAATTTACTCCCACACTCCAAATTTCCACTCATTCATCACTTAAAATACATATGTATATATTTCCAAAAAAATAATAAAATCTAAAGGAACACATACAAGTGAATGAAAAAAAATAAATTATTATGTATTTCATGTTCATGTAGTTACTCAAAGTGATCTAATTGAACTCATTACATACTAAAACCATTTAGTTTGTATTTCATTGAGATTTACTGTGGAGTAAGTCTTCTTGTTTGCCCACTCAGAAAGCATAGTAACCTAATATACAACATATTTAATTAAGTTCAAACTTTTTAACTGGATCCATAAAAACTATAGAAAAATATAAGATTATGAAAAGTAAAAAGTATTCTACCTTTCTTAAATGGGAGATAGGAGTACTATCGAATACGAGGGTCCTCATGTATCGCAAGACATAATACCCACACTCCTAATCAGACTATTGTTTAGGGCAATGTGCAACAAAGACAACAACAAAAAAAACCCATAAATGTCATTTGTAATAATGTAGGTTTAATAAGTGGTAACTTAGAGCAATTAACTGTTTCATATACCTTGAAATTCTTCTAAGTGAGTTTTAGCAGTTGTATAGTCTCAATCATGATAGCCCATTTGAACCATACTCTAAAAATTTAAAATTAAAATGCATTATAGGTGAATAACAAATTATTTATCTATGAATACCACATGAAAAAAATAAAAGCTTACTTATTTATAATTTTTATGAGGGCATGATGGATGTGCGATTCACAAGGATAAGAAAAAGAAAGCATGCTCGTTGTGCACATGCAAAATAAGCATCATCCAATGAGTCCTACATAGGTAGTCATGTGAATTGTAATGAAAGTTGACAATCCTTAAGTATAGAATAGGTTGGCAAGAAAATAAAAAATTTTAAACTTACCTGCTATTGTAGGTAATTAATAAGCCCTTTCCCTGAGAGCAGTGAAAGAAGCCTAGTAAAATATCCTAAGCATGCCTCTTTATCATCCATTGCTATGTCGCTCAAGAAATGGTGCCAGGATCAAAGAATTGGTAAAGTGTACCCTCACCCTCAAAAAGGCTAGTCGCATCATTCAAGATAAAAGAAATAATTATTACATATACCATGAAAATATAACATGTAAATGTCAAATATTTTATAAGCAAGTACATGCATATACTCCATGTAGGAGATAATGTGAGGGTTCTTGAATTGATCCCATAGGCAAACTCATAATAGGTCCTCTGCCATAAGTGGCACACATCCTCAAGAAACATTCCCTCCTTGATTCATGTGGGGTTGATTACCACATCCTCATTGATGAAATCGTAGATTAACCTTAGGGATCGAGGTGTGTTAGGTGGGGCTTCTACCCACTCCTTAGACAGCTGCTATAAAAGATGTAAAAAAATTTAGCTAAAAAATATTAATCAATGAAGAGGACCTTATTTATGATGAAAAAAAAAACAAAGATATATATATATATATATGTATGTATGTATGTATGTATAAGTACCTATTCCATTGGTGTAGCAGCAATAGGTGATATTGCAAAGGCGGTATACCTTGGTCTTGCATGTTGTTGCTAATTAATCGTATAAAGTTATTAAGTAATTAATTTGAGGTCTCTAGCTAAAAAATATTGATGAGGAAGGAGGTATGATAAGATACATATTGTAGACTCTATAAGAATGAATAGTGCCTCTGGCCAAGTGACATGATATGCAACTACTTGCCCAATGGTTATAATATTTTTCATTTCTAATGGGAATGGTAAGCAGGGATTAACATTCAAAGCCATGGTAATGGACACCCACTTAGTTTGTGGGGGCATACTAATTCCATGCAAAATGGTTGATTCATGCTCATAGCTTGAACCAACTACAACGATGTTTTGACAGGAATCCAGGGCCAACAAGCATTGACCTACCTACAAATCAAATATATAATAGAGAGGTTGAGGTAAAGAATTATAACAAAAGGATAATGAAAATTTCAAGGGGCATTAGATGTGCTTCATGATCTTCTTCAGTTGGGGAATTACAGCTTGCATTTGATGGAGGTACAAGTCTGCTACAAGAATTATGTGTAGGGGATGGAGTAACAATCATCAAACCTCCCTCATGCAACTAACTAAATATATCTGTTTTTAGTTTCTCAACTAGCTCATTGTAGGCCTCCTCATCATCTTGAATTGTAGGTAAATGTCCTTTACCAAAGAATTTAGAAGGAACAACACTGCGACCCATGCCTCTAACTTGACTAAGGTGGACCTTTTATTGCCCGTGGCCCTATACAAGATGTCCTCGTTGGCAGCAGTGCTGCTTAGAGTTCTTGTAGTTGTATTTTCTTGGGGAAGAATATCCTATAAAATTTAATTCGAAAGGCATGATCATGTTGTCTAATTACTTGTCTAAAATTTATAGATAGGTGGAGCCACTTACTATGCAAGAAGCAATTTGTACAGTACTTTCATTCGAGAACTTGTTGCCATTATGTCCCATCGAATGTGCCATCTTATAGAGGATGGAGTGATCAATGGGTTCTATAATCCCAGCTTTCTTTTGCTATCAAGCAAAGACATTATAGTTAGAGTATAACATGTATATAATTATAGTAGAATTTATTTAAAAGGATAAATTGTCACATATGCTTACTTTGCACTCTTCTAAACGAGCATAGCCTGACTTGGATAGGTGGTGCTGCATATTTGTTTGATGCACCTTTTTTCCCCTTGCACTCTTCGCCTACACATTTATACATACGTGATCAAGTGCAATAATCGGATGTTACATGTAATTAATTAAATGAAACATCATTTCTGCACATACCTCAAAGCACACGTCTTCTTATCATCAGGTATGTCAAAGGTAGTCTGCAAAGTACACAGCAAATTACTATATTTGAAAATAAGGTAAGTTATAAATTATATAATACATGTTATTAATGTTTGCATACCTTCACTCTTTCCCATATTGAATCTTTTGTTGAGGATGACACAAGTCTCTAGTCCTCAAATGTCATAGGAGCCATGCTTCTTACTATAGAGTAGAGGAACCTACTATAAGTGGTTGCACTCTTACCTATCTCTTGCCCTCTACTATTATATTGGATAGCTTCTTTAATAATCTTATATTTTTTCTTGATAACCTTTTCCATTGTTGTTCGGCCTCTGCCCTTTCTCTTTGGAGTAGTGCTCATGTTGGCCTCTTGTTCGAGCTCTTCATTCTGGCCATAATCTTCATTTTGATGTTCTTCTCATTCTATAGTTACTACAAAGAGGAACACAATAATATTAGAACAATGACACAAAAAAGTCCATGTAATTTATCTAAAGAATTGATTAGAACAAACCAAAAGCAAATCAGATAAAACATGCATGAAAATAAAAACTTTTTAGAGAATAGATATTCTAAAATTAAACTTTCCTAAAACTAAACCTAGAAACTAATTTGCAAGATTCTAAGGACACAAAATCATATTAGTTTATCATAATAAAACATGCTAGGACAGCCTCTTCAATATCCTCTTTATGTAGTTCGTAAGTATATATATCTTTAAATCTCTAATTACAAAATAGAGACGGTCCTTAGGTATACCAGCTACAACAAAGGTAAGGATTTCAGAGACAAAACATCCCTTAGAGGTAGAATGCATCTCATCCTAATAGAATCGTGTCTCATCTACTCAAATCATGTTCATATATCATAATGAAATGAGAAACATTCCAATAATACTCATCCATACACAAATCTATCAAAACCATGAACTAGATTTGGAATATCTACCTAGAAAAGCTTTCTTTTTTCCTTTCCTCCTCTTTCTTCTCCCCCTTCTTCTGTCAAATCAGCTTTTCTCACATGTGTGTAGGTTTGTGCGTTGGTGGTGGCGGCCTAGTCGGCCCCTCTTTCTTCTCCTCTCTTCCTCTCCAACTCCAACTCCAATTCCCTTCTTATTCTTTCTCTTTTCTTCTCCCCCTTCTTCTCACTATCATTTTCTTCTTACCTAAGCACTAATTTAGGGGTCATCGGTGTCAAACGGCATTAGCGACTAGATTGACCCCTCTTTCTCCTCTTCTCTTCCTCTCCTTCTCCCCATTCTTATTCTTCTTCTGTAATGACTCAAAATTTTCAATATTATTATATCACTTTTACAACCACAATCAATCATGATGTTTGGTTTGTTTATTTTGGGAATTAATATATGCTTAAATCACCTTCATAGGTGGTTAGATGTTTTATTTTAATTAAAATATGAAACCAAGGAATTTGTGGGGGAAATTAGTACTATTAGATTCTACACTCAAAATGGAATCCAACAACTCAAAGAACACTGAAAACGGAGTTCGTATGAAGAAGTTATAAGCATTGAAAGATGGAGGGCATATTTGTAATTTGACTATAAAATGAAAAGGACCAAAAACACAAGGGTTCATTTTGATAACAACACCCCTAGTCGTCCCCTACCTTTAACTGACTTCTAGCACTGCCTCTGCAAGGCGGCGTTGGAAAAATGGCAGCACCGCCTTCACAAGGCTATAAAGCCCTCTTTCCCCCTCTTCCCCAATCATCCCTTTTCTCCTCTCCTTCTCTCTTTCTCCAGCTGCCTTCACCCAAAATCCAGCAGCTAGGGTTTCAGCGTGGAAGAACCGCACCCATTGGCGATGGGCACCCTCTCAAGCTGCCCAGGTAAGATCTTTCTCTCCTCTTCTTCCCTCTCATTCTCCCCTTTGTTTTCCCCCCAAAATTCAACCAAATTTGGAATTTCTCGGCTAGAGAACAAGTTGGGGAAGACAAGTTCGTTCCAGAACCCTCGACCCAACCATCCCAGGGATGTAGTGTGCGATGCAGTCGCTGGCGCGGCCTTCGAGCCATGACGCCACTGCCCCCACGCCGAAGACGTCTCCGCGTGACGTCGTCCAAGACACGCATCATAGTGTGTCGCTCGGGCATGCGCATGGGTACGAATGTGGTCTTGGTTCGACCAAGAAGCACACACGTCTTGGGAACCGGGATGTGTGGGCCCAATATGGATGAATCTGGTTCATCCGTAGGTTAACGACACTAAAACTATGATTAAGGAGGCTATATGACTCCGATCGACAATCCGAAAGGACCGTTGCAATCGTATTGACAACACGAACCTAATGACATCATAAAAGTTAGGATTATGGGACTATTTTACACAACTATAGCCCAAAAACCATAGAAATCACATAGATCGGCAAGATCAAAGATGATCAAAACTTATCGATTGATCCATTAGAGGTGTTAGGGGATTAATAGCTCAAGATTAACCCCAAAGCACATGTATCAGCCCTTGAATGAGAGATCTGGCCGTTCAAATCAAATATAGACTTGTTCTGATCATTGGGATAGGCGATCTATAGGATCTAACCATTAAATATTAGATTTATACGTAAGATCTAGCCTGGAAATGTGCTAAGCATGGATCTATAGATCTTAAAAGGCAGATCTAACCGTTAATCCATAAGTCTAAGTAATGATCTATAAAGGTTGGAAAATAATACTTAAATCCTTGTTATTAATTGATATTCAGGGTTTCACAAAGGTAACTAAGGGTTGAGTAATGAAGAACACGATTTAAGGAACATCGAGGTAGGTAGTCTGATACTACTAAGTTTTTAAACGCATCTTAAACTCTGACTTGCCTTTATTACCATGTTTAGCATGTTTTTGAGATATGATGTTCTTATACTTGTATGCAGACTTGCCTTCATGATTTTATGGCCTCGAAGCCCTTGAATCTATCATCGTACTTAGTATGCTTTTGGGATATGATGTCCTTATACGAGCATGCAGAATTATTTTCATGATTTATAGCCTTGAATACGATTTCTGGCATGAGTAGATTTTATGCATTGCTCGCATGATTGAAATTAAATGCATAAATTGTATGATTTTGATGATTGAGATATGGATTTATCTATATAGCCTTTTGAGCTATTGAGCCTAGTGGGCACTATGCTGAGAGGTTAATATGTATGAGGTTGACCTCCCGGCCTCTACCACCAAAAAGGTGGATGGTATCGCTGCCAAAAAGGCTTGTCCCTTCCTCGACTACTATGGTAAACAAGGACGACTACTAGAAGTGTTCACGTACCCTTTTCCAGGACAACCATAATCGCCGTGGCGGCTATGGTGGGTTGGTCTCTAAATACCAAAGACACACAATTCCAGCTGTGTGCTGATTGTGAGCATAATGCCCCTATGATTTTAGTGTTATCGACATGCATATAGTATTGAGATAGTCGTATGTGAGTACTTGTGACTAGTTGGCTTAATGGGTTCACCGATAGACCATGTGCATGATACTCATAGTGATGCTAGCATCTACTTTGAAAGATGACTAATTTAAGAGTTTCATAATTATTATATTTGACTCATGGTTTGATATGTTTGCTGAGATCTTCTTACATGAATCTATTGATTTCTACTTTATGATTTTTAGTCAAATTTATATCGTTGAATACTAGATTTTGGTAAAGGATTCCTTGGTTGAATTTGCATCAATGAGCTTATGTTTTATGCATAAATATGCATGTTTACACAAAAAGGAATCATTGACGTTTTACATGACAAAGCACCTTGAATTATGCATGTTGCCTATCGTGTTTTCAAAATAGTAGTATCAAATAACTTGCTGAGTATGAGAAATACTCACCCCAAATATATTATTTTTACAAATTAGTCCAAAAAGGATTAGAAGAAACTCTAGGACATGTTGGTATCATGATCAAGTAAATAAAGAAGAGACAAGTGTGAATATAAGTAAACTCTCTACCCTTTTGGATATGTACTAGTAATTACTACAATTAGGCTGTGAGCTGTGATTGGATAGACTTGGGAAGACATTTATGATTATCGTAATTTTCAAAACTACTTGGTTTGTTTTGAAAGCAAATGACACTCGGGGTTTTCAAAATGAATTTAAAATAAAAGATTTTTTTCTGCATTGCATTGTTTTTATAAAATTATTTTAAAATAGGGATCAATCCCACATTAGGAATTAAGTTTACATTTAAAAATGCATGTGAAATCCTGGGTTGTCACATCTTCTTCTTCTCCTCCTCCTTCTCACCATTGGTTTTCCTCAACTGCGCATTCTAGTTTGACAATCGTCGATTAGCATCAAATGGGCATCGCTAGCATCGAATGGGCATTGTTGGTGTTTGTCTTTCTCCTCCTCTCTTCTCTTTCCATTCTTCTCTCCAGGTGGCTTTGCTAGCATTTCCTTTCCTGTCGAGTTTTTGAGAACAAACTAGGTCAGTTCTATTCTTTTCGTCAACTAAGACTTAAGTGGAAGTGGGGTGCCATTATCAAATGGCCCCCTCCTTTAGTTTATTTCATAATTTAATTTTGAAACATTTTACAATTAAAAATTATATTTTTTTACTATTTAATTGTTTAATTATATAATTTAAATAAAAAATAGATGAAAACTACTCAAATTTTTACAAGTAGCTACAATGTGAAATTACTAAATTGACTTTTTAAGAAAATCAAAACATATTCATCCGAATTACTATTTCAATAAATTGAGTATTGTTAGAATTATTTTTTTAAGTACAATCCCAATGTTGTGGTATTAACATTAGATTTGATGTCTATAAAATTTTCAATTTTAAAGATTCCAAAAATTGAGAATTTCAAAATTATTCTCCTTTGACTCCAATTTCACTTAATTCAAATTTTTTGTAAATTGCTATTTAAAAGTCAAAGATGTTACATATTGATTAGTGTAAATTTGGTTGATTGTTCTTGGTTCTAAATTTTGGTTGTACACAATGACATCGTTTAGTGTAAACGACTTTAATAATGTCTACCTTTAAAGTTGTTTAGTGATAAATGACTTTAAAAGTAAATAAAAGTCTCTACTTTTAAAGTCATTTAGCACTAAATGACTTAAGTGGGAGGGGGTTCCATTATCAAAATGGCCCCCTCCTTTAGTTTATTTCATAATTTAATTTTGGAAAATTTTACACTTGAAAATTATATTCTTTTTACTTTTTAATTGTTTAGTTATGTAATTATAATAAAAAATAGATGAAAGCTACTCAAATCTCAAATTTCTGTAAGTGGGGCTTACTATGTAAAATTACCAAATTACCTTTTTAAGAAAAGCAAAACATATCGTCCTAATTCTGATTTCAGCAAACTTACTATCGTTGGAATCATTTTTTTTAGTACAATCCAAATGTTGAGGTATTAACATTAGATTTGATTTCTATAAAGTTTTCACTTTCTAGAACTCCAGTAATTGAAAATTTCAAAATTATTTGCTTTTGTCACCGCTTTCACATAATTCAAAATTTTTGTAAGTTGCTATTTAAAAATCAAAGAGGTTACATAATGATCAGTGTAAATTTCATTGATCATTCTTGGTGATAAATTTGGTTGTACATAATGAAGTTGTTTAGTATAAATGACTTGAATAGTGTGTACTTTTAAAGTCTTTTAGTGATAAATGACTTTAAAAGTCTCTAGTTTTAAAGTCATTTAGCACTAAATGACTTCAAAAGTAACAAACTTGAAGTCATTTAGCACTAAATCTACACTAAACAATTTTATAAATTATTTTTTAATTTAAATTATATATATTATGTTAGTACTTTACGATATCTTATATGTAATACACAATGAAACTGACTTAACCGTGTTTTGGTTGGATCATAAGGACTTTCAAGGAATTTAATACAAGTATTTACATTGCACTTTTCAACATTTCTATACATAAGATCATGTATTCAACATGTATATATCATGAAGATGCATTCATAAAATCCTCCTACCTTCAAGTAGTGATCCATCTCTTTAGATCTTCTGTGATCTTGACTGACATATGAAATCTGTAAATTCATGCATGCTATCAATATTTATTCTATTTGAATAATCCTATATTTTTTATCATATCTATATTCTTTATCTAATCTTGTCCTTTAATATAAAGGATCTAGATCTTTTGTCCTATCATGATCTATCATCCTTAGATAGTGTTTATCCTATTGGTCAATAGATTTGAAGGTTATAATAATCTTCTAATCTTTCAGATCTATTTAAGTCTTTGCGTATTTCTTTCTTTGATCTTGATCTTTCATAGATCCTTTGATCAACAATTTATACTTCTTGATACAGATCAAGGGCTTAGATATTCTATCATCTAGTTCTTCTTTGATCTAAGTTCAATTGTTTGATCATCCCGAAGGAGGATGATCTTGGTTCTCTTCCTTGAATCATATTTGATCAAGGGTTTGGATTTTCTATTCTATTTGATCTAAATTGTAAGCAATATATATCATACATCAAGAAGTATTTATTTCTTTTAATGTTCTTGATCATTCAAGATGTAACGACCTGGGTTTTTTTTTACTATATATTTTTCAAAGGCAAGGGCATCCCCTCAGTAAATTTTTTTCAAAACAAAGCAGCAGAAATTCTTTTCTTTTCAAACTTGTTTTGAAAACCCAAGTCACCACTCCATACTTAACATAAGTACAATTTGTGTACAAAATAACATTCCATTGAAGGAATATGATTTTATTAAACTTCCAAGATCCATCTAGTGGTTCACAGTACAGCATGGTATCAATACAATACCTGTCCAAATTACATAATCCAAAATATACAAACCTCACCATACATTAAAACTCTCAATACAATACAATTCCCTCAAATAAAATACATGTCTTCAAGAGGAGGTATCTTGTTTGATTATTCATCCACATCTTCTTAAGTCTTCTACAGTCTTGAGCTTCTAACCCTCCTTCTCTGTATCTGAGGTATTATAAACATGGAAACATGTACAATACCTCAGCAAGCTATGCTTGGTAGGGGAATACAAAAACACACTACTTCATCGACATAAGAATATATACCTCAATCCTTATTTCATCATAGTTATTCATTTATAAGACATCTCCACATAGGGTACCTACGTTATTTATGTAGTACAGGACAAATTAGTTAATATAGTGAAGATTACTCAAAACTTGTTACTTTCCCTGGCTATACTCCCAATTAGGAGAGTAATACCTAGCCAAAGATTATTCAACACTTGTTCCTTCCCCTAGCTATACTCCCACTTAGGAGAGCAATACCTAGCCAATTATCATATGGGGTGTTCATTCTAGGAACTCATGTAATGGCATATCATCATGCCATGGCATTATACTATGCCTATCATATGTGCATCATAATGCAAAATACATTAGGACTACTATGCTTACAACCTCAATCCGTACAGCGCGCTCGGATAACTGTATAATCCTCCACTGACACCAACTGTGGAATAATCAATCCATGTCCTCATGGGGTGGACCATGGCTGTCACAGTGGGGCCTTCCCATTACTGCCCCACTCGACATTTAGCCTCTCTTTGGGCATGGTATCATCATATAAGTTTCAGGAAGCAGGTGGCCAAACCCTCATAACTTCCCTAGCATAGCATCCCCAGTCTCTATCTCTGTGTAAAACAAAATCACAAGTCTCCATACTTGTATGAAAAATATATTGTACATATCAGACGATCTGTCTGTCTAACTAAGGCTAGAATATTGTACATACCCTATTCTTAGGGTTTCCTTATTCTCTATATCTCATCATTTTCACCTCATTGAACTTGATCAATAATTTTGATCAAGTGGATTAGGTTATGAGGTTGGATCAATTTGTTTGATCCTTTGATTAGATCACTTAATTTGATCATATAGTTTTGGATAACTTATCATATGTTTTGGATCCTTTAATTGGATCACATGTTTTAGATCTTTTAATTGGATCACATGTTTTGGATCCATTGATTGGATCACCTGTTTTGGATCCCTTCATTGGATCACATGTTTTGGATCCCTTCATTGGATCATATGTTTTGGATCCCTTAATTGATTCATATGTTTTGGATCACTTAGTTGGATCATGTGTTTTTGGATTACTTGTTTGGATCATGACTATGCTAAGGTACTAAGCATAATGATATAATGAAGGTCTATATTTTTAACCAGATAATCATGTATATCTATACATGAATCTCTAATATATCATTGTATATCCACCCACCTCAAAGTAGTATCTTGATTCATACAGCTCCAGTGTATTCTTCCACAATGTCTATCATGGTCTGGATTCATCCATCTGTCATACCATATATACAAAGTTATTTCCCTATTCAAGTATGTATTCCTATAGATGATACCCTAATTTTCCTTGAATCAAATTTGATCAAGGGTTTAGGATTCTCTATCTATGTTCTTCTACATACGCATACATACTATACAATACTACATTAGTATTTGTTTTTTATTATCCAAGATCCTATGGATCTTGTTTGATAATCCTTATCTTGATTTTCAATTTTTATCAAGATTAGATGATTTACTACATTTTATGCTCTCATTATTATTACTCAACCAATTAATGTTTTATTGGTTGAGGGTAGCTTATTTCATTCTAAGTCTAGATTGCTCCTCTTATGTCAAATTGGCTAAGGCTTACTAGTTAAATGGTCGAACACAAAGTGGCTACTTCAATTCTCGTGTAAGGAGGCGTTTAAACCTCACAAACGTCAACAGAAGGTGGGGGGAGAGCGTGGCTCTATTAGATAACCCCCTTAACCACTATGTCCATCATTCACTAGCTTGACCCTAACTCAACCTTCCATAAGGTTCCTATGAGCATTTAATCCTAAGTATTCTTTCTAATTGTTTTTAATTAAATCCATGAATTAAAATGTCATTCATGGAGATTTATTATTCTCCTAATTTGGACCAAGGAATTTATATTCCTTATATTATCCTACTAACTATGGTCCTTACTATAATTAAGTCCATGTCATACATTCCATGTGAATGTCCATTCCTTCTAATTTCATTTAATTACCATTTCAATGAAATTACAATAACTTAAGCATTGAAGCATAAGTTTAAAGCATAAATAACAAGTAACTAAATACTTAAATAAATAATTAAATAACCAATTAAATAAATAATTCAACTAAGAAATGAAATACAATTATCATAATATTCAATAATTGAAACAGAAATCTAACATGTTATCATGATCCAAGGGTCTTAATTGATCCATAGTCATCCTTCATCTTTTTAAGGTTTAGATCTTGATCCTTCATTTTAGTTTAGATCCAACATATTATATTGATGTAATTTAATTATTAAATCATGGATTTATCTCATCCATTGATTTGATCTTCCTTGATCTACCCGATCAAGGAGATCTTAGGTCACTTTGTACCATTTAAGGGCATAGATCTTGATCTAGCCCAAATCCACATCATCCCTTCATTAAATTCCTATGATCTTATCTCAAGATCATCATCAAAATACGTCCATGCTGTCCAATCATCCTGGATCATCTTGATCTAGGAGATACTATTCAATTTTAAGGGTTTTAGTAACCCTTAAGGCTAGATCTCTTAAGATCTGCCTAATAAATACAATTTAATCCACTGATATTATTTATTATATTATAAAATAATCATCCAATAAGGTATTTGTGGTCTGATCATCCTAGATCTATAGATCAAGGATGTTAGTTAATTATCCACTTAATTACAGAAATTTTAATTAATTAAAATTAAAATTTTACAAGTTTAGTCCATTTGAATTATCACAAGGATCCATCCCAACTTTCCGATCTCAATTTGGATCTCAATTGAGATCGGAATTGAAATTTTAAGATTTCAGCCCTTTTTAAGGGCTGAATTTAACCTTACTGTTTTGATCATTTTTGACTGATATAGAGGCATAAAAATTCTACTGTGAACATGTATATTAAGGTTTTTGGATCTTCTGAACACATCTATCTGTTCAGATTTCATGTTTGGGGTCATGTGGGCCATGATCCATGATCAATGGCACGGATTTCATCAAAAAGATCATGTAAATACTACTTAAAAGAATGATCTAATAATTTTAGTGAATTAATAACATCAAAATTATCGAAAATAAAGTCTCTGATCTAAAATCAGAGTTCAATTAAAGTTAGAATTAATATTTCAATATTTCAGCCCGTTGTAAGGCTGAATTTCATCCTTTCTGTTTTTTATCAATTCATTCATATATATGAATATAAATCTAGCTGTGAACTTGATCCTAAGGTATTAGAGTGTCTCTGAAGACATCCATTGGTTCAGATTTGTCTTTTAAAGTCATCTGGTCCATGATCTAAGATCATGGGTACTGATTTTACTAAATAACTTATGTAAATACAAATTAAAACATGGAGCTAATAATTTTAGTACATTTTAAACACTACAAGGAGTCCATATCATTTTTCTGATCTAAAATCAGAGTCCTATAGAGCTCTGAATTGAAGAAATACAATTTTAGTTAAAAATATAGACGGTCTCGATTAAATCTGGGTTACAGGCAGTGTCCCGCGCATGTAACCTCCTATCCTAGGTGTCTGGGCAGTGGTGACCGGCTACAGGCGAGACGGTTTGATCTGGACTGTCAGATCGCCTGTGGCTAGATCTCCTCCACCTGTTAACATCTAAAGCCCAGATTTCATATCTTGGGGTTTTTGGGCCCAAGGATCCCATCCAACAGCTCAGAATTTGGTTCTGAGCCGGATATTGAGAGATCTCAACCCTCAATGCTGGATCCATCATTCCCGAAGGATCAATAGCTGGGGAGCTCCCTTCCTTGCCGGAAAACCCAACATTCCCACCAGAATTGAAAGAGGGGTTGACATTTCACCTACCTGTGCCGGTCTGGAGGGAAGGAACTCACCGGAGATTGAAAAAAACCAGACGAAGAAGTTGTATAAAACCCTAGCTTTTCGGAAAAATATACAGAGATTGATCCTTGGTGTTCGTTACTAGAAAATGAAGGAAACCATGGGGTTTTTGAATATTCCTCAGTGATGAATATTTTCAACGGTTAAAGATTATAAATAATTGGTTAGATGTGCCGGAATACAAAGAAAAACCTGCCAGAGACGGTAACCCTAACTGGGTTAAGTTTCGTTTTCATTTTTTCGGAGATCCAAGATGTGGATCATCATACAATCAAGGGGCTTTTGTAAATTTCCCTTGTCTGAACATATCCAATGGTTGAGATTGGGTTTAAACGGGTATAAAATGATGACTAATTGAAATAGGGTTTCCTGGGCAGAAACCCAGATCAATCGGGGACGACGCATCCTTGGACGCGCCCGACATCTCCACTGAGTCTGGAGAGACGGGTGAGTCTGTGGACGCTCCCTGAGTGAAAAAGAACAAGAGAAGAAAGAGGAAGAAAGTTGGGGGAGTTTGGGGAGGTTTCTAGAGTTGAATTTTTGCAGCATAATAGGGAACCTCGTGAATGATTTTTGGAACATTTTTGAGAATTTTTCTGCGGTCTATTTGTAGAGGTTTTGAGTGGTTTTCATAATAACATGCAATAATTATGTTTTCTCCTTTTTATCTTTTTTTATGTATATTAGATTCCCACTACCACCTCCTTCTCCCCTAGCAGGTGGTAGTGGTTTGACTAATAATTGCATGTTTTCCAGACGTTGGATCCCTTTGTGGGTCCCTTGTGGGCCCCATGTGGGCCCCACATGAGTGTGAAAAGACCAAATTGCCCTTTTATGGAGAAAATTCCATTTTATTCTCCCGAGCTCAGAATTGAGCGTACTTAGTGGCGTTGGATTCGTATTTCCGAGTACATTCCAGATTTGGATGTATCAAGTCTTAGTTATTTTTGAAATTACCATTTTTCCCTTTCATTCATTAAAATGAAGAAAAATACAGATTTTTCATTCGTATTTAGAAATTGTCATGCTTACAGTCATTTTAAAGCGTTCGTCGCATATGTTTTCAATTATTCATCTCTCATACTTTGATTCCACTTCTATGAGAAGTGCATATTTTATAACCCTAATATTCCAGCCTAATTTTCATTGAAATTCTCAATTTCAATATTTATTTAATTTCATTATAAAAATTTAGTGGTGTTACACAGGATCCCATGGATCTTGTTTGATCATCCTTATCTGTAATGCCCCAGTTCATTTCACATCCAACCATATTGTCCGCTCTGGGCCAATGGTTGCCTATTGTTGAGCCGATACACTAATTTTGATTGGCACATAGTTGCCTATTGTTGAGTTGGTAGGCATTGATTTCGACTGGTATATGCTTGCTTGCTGTTGAGCTAGTAAGCTCCGATTTGGTTGGCATGGATTGCTTGTGGATGACTATATATGATCCAGTTTCATTGGCATGTATTTACCTGTTCAGGGGTTAATATGATATGTGTGATAGAGAGATATACACTATCTAATGATGAGGTAGTATATGCTGGAACGGACTTGATGTGGAATTGCCTATATGTGAGTTGTGACACTACAATTTTGTTGACATGGTGATTTAATTATACTAAAGATGTAAACAAAGGATTAACTCTTGGATAAGAGTATGATTGGTGCAAATGGCATTATATGTGTGGTTATTGCGTGTTTTAACCACAATACGAGTATCAGATGCGAAATGACTTGAAACATGCATTGGTTTATATGTATGATGTGAAACTGTTTATCGATATTGGTTCTAAAAGGATGATACTATATGTGGGTCTTATGATACCATACGATGATATCATGTGGGGATGTTTCTAGAATTATTAAGGAATGACATGAAAAGAATTTCGAGGATGAAATTTCCTATAAGGTGGGTAGGATGTAATATTCGAGGGGGGAGTGCCTCAAACGCACTTCCCTTCCCCTCTTATTTTTGTATAACTGAACCACCTGTGATGATTCTCTGTCGACAGGCACTCTCAGCAACTGGATGAATGCGGCGGGCCCTCACCTACCTCCAACTAGCCAGACCAAGGTAAGCTCGCCCCACTCTTTCCTGTACATTTGTTTTCCAAGTTTATCATCCAATAAAAATTAGGCATTAACGTTATCCTGATAAAAAGTCAATGTAATGGTGTCAGATGAGGATCTGGACCGTTCATCTTGAGCATGATGATGTAAGGAACCAACCCATGAAATTTCGTGGCGATCGGACGGCTAAGGAAGCCAGAAAACCCAAAAACAGTATGATGGGAGTTTTTGAAAATGCAATGAAAATCGTGAAAAAATGATAGATTTAGGAGGGATTTGTGAAAATGAAATGTACAGGAAAAAACTGGACTCATAGGTGTAAAAATTACAAAAAACGGAGCACCTGGGGTTGCCTGCGACGGCGAACTAGTCTGGTTGTGGTTCCCGGCAATGACAACCAGCACCGGGAAGAAAATAAGTGGACAATATTGTGACTGTTGGAACCCCGGGGTGTTACAAATGGTATCAAAGCCAATTCCCCTCGTGATGTGGTGGCTAACCTTATGCGAGAGCCTGGTCGTGGCTATCACGCGGGGATGCTTGTTCCCTAAGGGGGGAAGATGTGAAGTCCTGGGCCTATGAGGGCGAGCTAAGAGAAGGCTGGCAGGCTTCTAAGCTGGGGTGAGGGACAGAGAGTTAGTCCCACATTTCCTGGGGAGAGAAAACTGGGCTGTTTATAAGAGTTTGGGGAACTCTAATGGTCACAACGCGTTTTCCCTAGGAAACTAGGGAAGAACAAAACCATGAGGAGTGTATGGGCGCCCCAAAGCAGACAATATTGTGACTGTTGGAACCTGGGGTGTTACATTATCTTACATACAATTTTTATTAGGATTAGATAATTTGCTAACCTTTTATGCTCTTATTATTATTTCTCAATCAGTTAATGTTTTACTCATTTGAGGATAGTTTATTCATACCTAATTCAAGATAGCTTCTCTTATTTCCAATTGACTAAGGCTTACTAGCTGAATGGCTAGTCACAAAGTAGTTATTTCAATCCTCATGTAAGGAGGCGTTTAGACCCCACAAACGTCAATGGAAGGAAGGGGAAGAGTGAGGCTCTATTAGAGAACCCCCTTAACCACCATGTTTGGCATTCACTAGAGTGACCTTAGCTCAACCTTTCATAAGGTTCTTATGAGCATTTTAACCCCAAGTACTCTTTTCAATTGATTTTAATTAAATTCATGAACATTTAAAATGTCATTCATGGGGCTTATTATTTTTCTAGTTTGGGCCAAGGATTTGATAATCCTTCTATTGTCCTACTAATTATAACCTTTATTAGATTTAACTCAAAGTCATTCACTCATCTTAATTGTCCATGAATTTCTATATTTCATTAGATTCTATTTTTGGTGATTTATGAATATTGAGACATAACCACTAACTTAACAATTATATCTAGTAACTTAAAGACAATAAAGATGCTTATAATATGTGACGACCCGGGTTTTTGTAACACATTTTGTAATGTATTTTGAAAGGCAGGGCCCTTAAGAGTGTAAATTTTTTTCACAAAACAAAGCAGCGGAAATTCTTTTCTTTAAAACTTGTTTTGAAAACCCAAGTCACCACTTTATACATAACATAAGTACAATTTGCGTACAAAATAAAATTCCATTGAAGGAATATACTTTTATTAAACTCCAGGATCCATTCAGTGGTTCACAGTACAGCCAAATCTAATACAATACTTGTCCAAATTACATAATCCAAAACTCAAGCTCACCATACAATAAAACTCTCAACAAAGAAAAATACATGTCTTCAAGGGTATACCTTGAAGATTATTCTCTTCAAGTCTTTTATAGTCTTCAGCTCCTAACTCTCCTTCCCTGGATCTGAGATATTGCAACAATTACAATATCTCAGCAAGCAATGCTTGGTAGGGGATTCAAGAAACATAACATTGACAATGTAATTCCAATACTTCATAATCCCATTATCCTTAAATATACTTTTTACTTTGTAAGTTATGTATATCTATATACATACCCTTAATGGGTAAACCAGTTAAATTCATGAAAATAGTCAAATATCATTCCCAACTAAGCTGATCAATTCTCTTCATTTTGAGAATTTAGTATTATAGCTAATCTTATACTGGGAATTTCCCTTCTTGGGAAATATTGGTAATATACAATTACCTAGCATTTCATTATGCTATAACATAAGGCATTTCACTATGCCTATTCTCATATGCATCATAGTGCAAAATAATCAGAAAGGTTGCTATGCTGCAGTCTGATCCGTACTAGTGCTCTCGGATAATTGCCCTGTTCACCACTGATACCACGGTGGAAAATATTATGTCACTGCCCGTATGGGGAGGCAAGACTTTCACAGTGGTGGCCTTCCCATAATTGCCACCACCCAACTTTTAGCCTCTCATTGGGCAAGGTATCATCATATCATCAAATTTCAAGGAGTGGGTGGCCAAACCCTCATAACTCCTCTAGTAAGAGCATTCCCCTAGGCTTATGTCTATTAAAACAAACTCACAAGCCTCCAAGCTTGTATGTAAAATAGATTTCATATATATCAGACCATATGTCTGTTTACTTAGGGCTGAAATATTTTCTAGTTCCCTATTTACTTATAGTTTAGTCCTTAACAATCTTATATGTATTTGGTTGGATCATAAGATTTTCAAGAAATTTAGTACAAGTATTATCATTACTCTTGTCAACATAAGATCATGAGTACAATCATGTATATCTCATGTAAATGCATTCATCAAATCCTCCTCCCTTTAAGGATTGATCTCTTTTCCCCAATCTTCCATGATCCTGACTGATGTATGTAATCTGTACATCCATACATATTGTCAATATATAAATTTTGAACAATCCTATTGATCACTAGATCTAATGTTTAGAATGATCTTTATATCATTCATATCTAAGTATTTTTCTATCTCTAAGTCTTTGTATGTCTATCTCCTTGATCTTGATCTTACATAGATCCTTTGATTGACAATCTACACATGTTGATAAAGATCAAGGTCCTAGATCTTCTATCATCTAGTTCTTCTTTGATCTAAGTTCAGTTCTTGGATAATCCCTATGGAGGATGATCTTGGTTTTCTTCCTTGAATCATCTATGTTCAAGGGTATGGATTATCTAATCTAATGAACTATAACAAGTATACTACTAAACATACACACTAAGTACAATATAGTGTTCTTATTCTTATTGTTCTTGATCATCCAAGATCTAATGGATCTTGTTTGATCATCCTTATCTTACTTACTATTTTTATTAGGGTTAGGTAATTTACTAACCTTTTATGCTCTTATTATTATCATTCAACCAGTTAATGTGCTGGTTGAAGGTAGCTTATTCAAGCCTAAATCTAGACTGCTCCTCTTATTTCCAATTGGCTAAGGCTTACTAGCTGAATAGGTGGACATAAAGTGGTTACTTAAATCCTCATGTAAGGAGGCGTTTAGACCTAAATCCTCATGTAAGGAGGCGTTTAGACCTCACAAACATCAACAGAAGGTAGCAGAAGAGCGAGGCTCTATTAGATAACCCCCTTAACCACTATGTTCATCATTCACTAGAATGACCATAGCTCCACCTTTCATAAGGTTCCTATAAGCATGTTTACCCTAAGTACTCTTTCTAATGGATTTTAATTAAGTCCATGAATATTAATAATGTCATTCATGGGGTTTATTATTCTTTTCCTAATTTTGGTCAAGGATTTGATAATCCTTATATTGTCCTACTAACTATAGCCGTTACTAATTAAGTCCAAAGTACTCCATTCTTATTTGTGTAATGAAAGTCTACTTTCTCATTAGAATACATTTTTGATGTTTTATGCTCTTTATCTCATAACAAGTAAATCTACTAATAACATTTAACCATAAATCAATTATAAATTCAAAGCATAAAACTACCTAATGTAACATTCTATGATAATGAGGCAAGATACTTAAATTAAATCTAACACCTTATGATAACAATGAAATCATATCATGCTAAACTCTAAATGTTATACTAGCATGCTTTATAACATAATAATATAAAATGAAACTAATTACTTTTACATTTTTAGAAACCTTTACATATGATCCAACCATTTGATCTTAGATCTTTTCCTTTGATTAAGGATTTTAGTTGTATTTAGGGAATTTTCTCTATTAAGGTCAAAAGATCATATTGATTTATTTTTGTCATAATCCATTCATGATTTCCTTGGATTTCATCATATAAACATTTATTCTTTCTATCCTAAGGATCTGATCACACTTGATCTCATTAATCAAGTGGGTCCCTTTGTATTTTTAGGGTTTTTCTACCGTAAAGGGTAGATCCCTTAATATATCTCATATATATCCAATTAAACCATAGATATTACTTTATTTCAATAGTATATCATTATTAAAATATGTTTTTAAGATCCGATCATCTCAGATCTTGAAAATCTATGTAATTGGAAACTTATTTTTTTAATATAGAAATTTTTTACTGAATAACATGTCTATTTTATCATTTCATAAGAAAATAGAGGTTTCAAGCTTTCCATAGCTTCTTTCCGATCTCAATTTGGAGTTCAGATGACTCTAAAATTGAATCTGCAAGTTCACAGTCCTTCCTAAAGCCTGGATTTGATCTAGGCCCAAGGAATGGATGGACCAGATTAGTCGGGCGGAATGACCAGGCAAAACGAACCAGGCGGATCGTCGGGCGCGTCTCCTGGGAGGAAATGACGAAGCGCCACTGCGGGGAGTCCACAGACGTGGACGGGATGAGCGGAACGCTCGTCGTCCGTTCGCCCGCAAACTGGGCTGTCTCTGGGCGCGTCTGCTCGTGGATTTGACGGACGCGCCATCGTCTCGCTTGGGATGATGCTCCATGTGCAGTGCAAGCACCATTCCGACGGTGCGTCACGTGTGCGTCTTGGGCACCGTCTGATCCAGAAATCGGACAGTCCATTCTAGACTGTCCAATCAATCCTCTTTCAATTGAGGGCCCAAAACGTCTCTGATTTTTATGAAAATTCTACCCTAAGGGTTTTGGACCCTTCTGGATTGATTGGTATGGTCAGATTTTTTATCTGAGCACTCTATCATCCAAAATTAAGGGTTCTGTTGTTTACTTTATTTTTACCTTTTTATTACCAAAATAAATTACAGTAAAATAAAAATTACATAAAACAGTACTAAACATCTATGAAAAGGATTTCCACCTACCTGATTGGAGAGAAAACCTTTGTTATATGCCCAATTTAAAAAAATACCTTGTTAATGAAGATATGGCCTAAAATCCACCTTTCTTGCAAATATTGGTTGTTTGAACCGTTGGATCTTGAAATTTCTTTAAGGGTTTTGTAGAATAGATATGTTGGAAAGTTTTGGATGGTGGAATTGATGAAAGTAGATCTGGAACAGAGTGCCTAATTGATTTTAGGTCTCTTGTTCCAATCTAAAAAGAAAAACAAGTTGAAAAGAGATCTAACTCTTGGAAATTTTGGGTTTTGGGGGAGGGATCTAGATCTAATTTTTCAAGGAGAGTGAAGAGAATTTCATGGGGATTTTATGAGGATTTTTGGAGGAATTTTTGGGTTGTATTTATAGGCATTTTGGGTCTTTTTCCATGATTATAATATTTTATTTTTTTATTATTAAATGGCATGAAAGTCTTCAATGCTCCCATGCCTAATTTTTTCTTCCCCAAGACCAGTTGATATTTGTTGACCCATGTTTCACATGGGCTGCTGATAAAATTGGTTGTTGGGTCCCTTGTACGCCCCATGTGGGCCCCACATGGTGTAAAAAGACCGTTTTGCCATTTATGCCTAAAATTTTGGGTTTTATTCCCATGATCTTGGATTTGAGTGTACTTAGTGGCATTGGATTCATATTTCTCAATACATTCTAAATTTTGATGTCTCATATTTTGATTTTTGGGTAAAATTACTATTTTACCCCTTTTGTTCAAGAAATGAAGAAACTTAAGGATTTCTCATTCGAATTTGAAATTTGTCATGCTTACAGTCATTTTGAAGGGTTTGCTAAGTTTAATTTTAATTTTACATGTCTTCTGATTTGATTATACTTTTATAAAAAGTATATTTTAAATAATCCTAATATTTCAGCCCGAAATATCTGAAACTCAAACTTTATTGATTTTTCTCAATCAATTACAAAAATTGGGGTTATTACATACTATACTTTGACAATTCAAATAATCATGCACTTTAAATCATAAGAGAAGTGTACATCTATATCATTCTAAGGGTATTTATAATCTAATATACTAACATGGATCCTAAGTTACATTTAATTTTACTAGTAATCTAATGGAATCACTCTAAAATCTCAAATACAAACTAACATGGCCCTAAGATAATTAAATTACCAACCTATTATAACAATCTAATAACATTTAGAGCATAGCATGCTAAAATTGAAGTATTAGATTATCATGCTTCCTAATTTATAACATAAATCACATTTATAATTCTATTATCAAGTAAAAGACAAGTAAACTAATTAAATTAAGATTATTAGAAAATTTTAATCATGATCCAACCATCCAATTTTAGGTTCATCCTTTAGATCAAGGCTTTTAATTACATTTAGGGTTTTTACTTCATTAAGGTCCAAAGATCATATCTACACCTTTGTTTTTTTTTTTTCATATCTCATCCATGATCTCACTGAATCTCATCATAATCCCATTCATTCAACCCATCCATAGGGTCTGATCATGCTTGATCTTATAAATCAAGTGGGTCTCTTTTTATTTTTAGGGTATTTCTACCATAAAGGGTAGATTCCTGAATTTTTCTTAGATCTGATATAATAAATCATAGATCTGACTTTATTTCAACATTAGTTCATCATTAAATCAAATCCCCAAAATCTGATCATCTTAGATCATCAAGATCATGAAGTTTGGAAGCTTATTTCCTCAAAACAAAAAGTTTCTTGAAGTTTTTTTATAAATTTTATGATTTCAGAAGAAAATAGACTTCATAAGCTTTCCGTAGCCTCTTTTCCAATCTTGATTTGGAGTTCCTATGACTCCTAAATTGAAAAAATAAGTTCATAATTGTTCCAAGGGTCCAAATTTGATCCGGGCCTTGCAGAACGACTGACTCAGATCGGTCAGGGGGCAGGTTCGGTCGAGCGGAGCAGCCCACGCTCCCATCACTGGGACGCAGGCGGTAACACTCTTTGGGATGTCATCGCATGCGAAGTGCATGTAGTAAGACACTTCAGCTAGGCGCGTTTCTGTGTGGTGTCTCAGGAGCCCGATCTCATAAGGGAGATTGGACAGTCCATTTTGGATTGTCCAATCAAATCCCCTTCAATTAAAGGGTCTAAACCCAATATATTTTTTTTGAAACTTCTACCCTAGGGTTTTGGGACCCTTATGAATTGATTGGACAGCTCCAAGTTTCCATCTGAGCCCTCACATAAATGAAGGCCTTTTAACTTTACTTGATTTTCATAATTTTTAACCTAAAATTAATTTTAGGACAATAAAAACTTATGTATAATGAAATGAAATTAATGTGGGAGGATTGTCCACCTACCTAAATGGAGAAAAACGTATTTTTTGAAGCCCAATTTAAAGATATACCCCGTTGAAGATAAACTCGCTTGATAATCAATTGTTTTGTAATTTTTCATTGATTGCACTGTTGGATATTGAAATTTCTTTAGGGGTTTTGTATATTAGATGGTCTAGAACAATATTGATGGTGGGTTTGGTGAAATTTGATTTAGAATAGAGTGCTAAATTGAATTTAGGTCTCTTATTTCAATCGAGATAGAGGTGGGAGAAAGTGGAAGAAGAGGAATTTTTGCAAAATTTTGAAGTTTAGGAAGGTTTCTAGAGTTGATTTTTTAAGGAAATAAAATAGTTTCTTGCTAATTTTGATAAACATTTTTGGAAATTTTTTTGGGGGGTATTTATAGGTGTTTTTGAATTTTTCATCATTACTTATAATAATTATGTTTTATTTCTTTTGAATATTAAATTAGCATTGGATTCTCCACTACCACCTCCTTCTCCACTATCAGCTGGTAGTGGTTTGACCACTCATTACATGTTTTCTCGCCATTGGATTTATTTGTGAGCCCCATAGAGGTGTGAAAAGACCATTTTGCCCTTTATGGAGAAAAATATGTTTTATTCTTCTAAACCTGGAATTGAGCCTACTTAATGTCATTTTGATCGGTTTTTCGAGTACATTCCAAGTATTCATGTCTTAATTCTTGGTTATGAGGAAATCTACCATTTTACCCTTTTATTTATAAAAATAGAGAAAATTAAGGATTTTTCATTTTAACTCCGAATTGAACGTACTTAGTGTCATTTCAATCGGTTTTTCAAGTTTGTTCATAATTTCTAAGTTTTAAATCATGGATTAATCTCTATAAAAAGGGAATTTCCAATACCCTAATATTCCAGCCTAGAATTTCTAAAAATTCAAACTTTATTGATTTTCTCAATCAATTTGCAAAAATTGGGGTTATTATAATCTTCCCACTTATAATAATTTTGTCCTTGAAATTCGTAATACAACAACTTAATCAAAGTTGTCTTTCTCATTTCTACTTTTGTTTCCTATGTGGCTTCTTCAACAGAGTTATGTTGCCACAGGACTTTGACTAGTGGAATTGTTTTGGTCCTTAACTTCTATTCCTTACGATCCAATATCTATATCACATTCTCTTCGAAGGTTAGGTCTGGCTTTAGCTCTTCTAGCACCCTTTGTAAGGTTAATTTGTAAGCTACTTGACCAACTCTTTCTAGGATTCCAAATGGATCGATGAATCTAGGACTAAGTTTTTCTTTGCATCCAAACCTCATTACGCCTTTGACTAGGGATACTTTCAAAAATACATGCTCCCCCACATCAAATTCCAGGTTTCTACGTCTTTTATCTGAGTAACTCTTCTACTGACTATGTGCTGTTCCACTATGTCTTTTATCAATCTAATCTTGTTTGTACATTGTTCCACTAGTCTTGACTTTATTAGCTTTCTTTCTCTAATTTTACTCCAACAGGTTGGTGATTGACATGGCTATCCATACAATGCTTCATATGGTACCATACCCATACTTGCCTGAAAACTGTTGTTATACCCGAATTCTACTAATGGAAGATATTCATCCCAATTCCCTTTCTAATCTAATGCACATGCTCTCAACATATCTTCTAAGGTCTGAATAGTCCTTTCTGATTGACCGTCTGCTAGGGGGTGAAATGTTGTATTGAATTTAAGTAAGGTTCCCAAAGCTTGTTGTACACTCTTCCAATATCTTGAAGTAAATCTTTCTTCCTTATCAGAGATAAGGGATAGTGGAATCCCATGAAGACTTACTATTTCTTTGATGTACAACTTAGCTAAACTGTCAATTGACTGGTTCTGCCTAATTGGAAGGAAATGTGCTGACTTTGTTAACCTATCCACAATCACCCAAATCATGTCATGACCTTCCTGGGTCCTTGACAATCTTGCTACAAAATCCATAGTGATATTGTCCCATTTCTATTTTGAAAGTTCCAGTGTTTCTAACATTCTAGCTGGTCTTTGGTGTTCAGCTTTTACTTGTTGACAATTTAAACACTTAGCCGCAAATTTCCCTATTTCTCTTTTCATGGCTTCCCACCAAAAGTTTCTTTTCAAATCCTGATATATCTTTTTACCCTTGGGGTGTATGGAAAATTTTGAATTTTTGCAAGTCTATATTTAAAGGAACCACCAATCTCTCCTAAAAACATATACCCCCATCTGTACCCTTACAAAATCTTATCCTTTTACAAAAATTTTGAGTTACTGTATCTTCTTCTTGGGATTTAAGGACTCTTTCTACAAAAGCTTATTTAATGGTGATGTTTGTAAGTATAACTCTTGGCTATCTACTTAATGCATTGGCTATTTTGCTTTTCTAGGGTGGTATTGATGGTGAAATTGTAGTCTTTGAAATATCCATCCATCTTCTTTGTCTCATGTTCAAATTAGCCCGAGTGAAAATGTATTTGAGACTTTTATGATTCGTGAATACATTGAACTTTTCTCCATATAAATAGTGTCTCCAAATTTTCAATGCAAAAACTACAGCTACCAATTCTAGGTCATGCACTTGGTAATTTATTTCATGTTTCTTCAATTATCTAGATGCATAAGCAATGACCTTCCCATTTTGCATCAATATACCTCCTAACCCTTTGCCTGAAACATCACAAGATATTTCATATCCCCCACTTCCTGATGACAAAGTCAATACTGGTGTTGTAGTTAACCTCTTGTTTAGCTCTTGGAAATATTTTCACACTCTTATGTCCAAGTGAACTGTACCCCTTTTCTAGTCAATGTAGTCAAAGGAAGGGCTATACAGGAAAATCCTTGAATGAATCTATCATAGTATCCTGTCAGTCCAAGAAAACTATGTATTTTTGTTACTGTCTTAGGTTTCTTCCAATTCATTACTGTTTCAGCCTTGGTGGGGTCCACTTCTACTCCATTCTTGAAAATTACATGACTTAAGAAATTGACCTTCTCTAACCAGAACTCACACTTGCTAAATTTACCAAATAGTTTATGTGTTCTAAGGGTATTTAGTACAATTTATAAGTGTTCTTGATGTTCCTTAATACTGGTAGAGTATATCAGTATATCATCAATAAATGCAATCACAAATTTATCCAAAATTTCCTTAAAGATTCTGTTCATCAGATCCATAAACATTGCTGGTGCATTGGTCAGCCTAAAAGACATGACTAGAAACTCGTAATGCCCATATCATGTTATGAATGCTGACTTGGGTATATCTTCATCCTTAATGCACAATTAATGATATCTTGATCTAAGGTTGATTTTGGAAAAGACCTTAGTAGATTGGAGTTGATCAAAGAGATCATCAATGTGAGGTAAGGGATACCTATTTTTTGCTGTGATACTATTCAACATTCTATAATCAATGCACAATCTCATGGACCCATCCTTCTTCTTCACAAATATTACTGGTGCTCCCCATGGTGAACTACTTGGTCTAACAAACCATTTGTCTAACAATTCCTATAACTGACCTTTCAACTCTTTCAATTCTGCTAGGGCCATCTTATAAGGTGATTTAGAAAGTGGAGTTGTACCAGGAATTACTTCAATGGTAAACTCAATTTCTCTATGTGGGGGTAATCCTGGAAGTTCTTCTAGAAAAACATCTTAGGATTCCCTGACTACTTCAATTTTTGTTATTCTGGGTTGTTCAACATCCAAAGCAACTACTATTGCTAGAAATGCCTGAAACCCCTTGGACATATGTTTGACAACCTTCATAGTTGAGATAATGGATTTGTATACGTCATTGTGTTTCCCATACAGTACTAATACTTCCTCACCAGGTATGCTAAATGTGATTTTCTTCTCTTGACAGTACATAACTACCCAATATTTTGCTAACCAGTCCATACCCAGTATGATGTCAAAGTCCACCATGTTTAGTAAAATGAGGTCTATATCCATTCTTTTCCCCAATACTTCTACAGGTACATTTTACAAGTATTCTTGTAATCTAACTATTTTTCCAACTGGAGTTGTTACATTTAGATTAAATCCCAAGTTTTTCACTGATAGTTGTATGCTATATGCAAATATGCAAGATATAAAGGAATGCGTAGATCCAGAATCAAATAGTAATTTTGCATAGTTGTCAACTACAAGTAATGTACCTTCAATCACCACATTAGAATGTCCAGCTTGGCTGTCAGTGATGGCAAATATCCTTCCTTGGTGACAAGGGACAATTTCTAGTTTTGCTCCTTAACTGCTAGTGGTTTGGTACAGTAGGTGGCAATGTGTCCATACTCCCCACAATTATTGCACTTGATAGGAAACCATTTTGGTTGTTGTTGTCTAGGTCTAGGGCACATAATGCCTTGGTGGAATTTTCTGCATCTTGGACATGGTCGTCTATTTTTCCCTAGTGCATTGTTCCTCTGATTTCTTTGGGGCTTAAAATTGTTCTAAGTTTTTTTATTCTTCTAGAAGGGCTTTGGATTATAGTTTCCTCCTCCACCAAACTTGATGGTTTCACTCTTCTTATATTCTTCTTCAAACTTAGAAGTCATTTCCACACATTTTGCCAAGGTCATGAGTTTAGTACAAGTACCTTTACTTTTAGCCCTGGGTGTAGCCCTTTTATGAATCTATTCACTGTGTGTGTTTCAGTGTTACACACATGAGTCGCAAATCTCCTTAACTACGTAAATTTATTATCATACTCTACCACTAACATGTTTCCTTGTCTAAGTTCTAGAAACTCTATTAGCTTTCTTGCTTGTACAAGAGAAGGAAAATATTTGTGGTTGAAGACTTCCTTAAATTCCTCCTATGTAGTATCTTTAGAATTTGAGAAGAAGGTATTATTAGCTGATCTCCACCAAAATGCAACTTCTTGTTTTAATAGATAGGTGGCAAATTTAACCTTCAACTCTAGAGGAGTACGTAGTGTACTGAAAGTCCTTTCTAGTTCATATATCCATTCCTTAGCCTTCTTAGCTTCACCCTTGCCATTATACCCCATAGCCATCTTTTGAAATCTCTCCATCATTTTGTCAACCTTTTCTGGTGTTGGTGTATTGTGTCTCACTTCAAGTTGAGTCTAAGCATGAGTACTTGGTATCTCAATTGGAGGTGATGAACTTTGGGGTTGTTGAATATGAGGAAGAAGGTTCCTCAATACCCTTGTTACCATCTCTTCCACATTATTCATTGTTAATCTCTCCCTATTATGTTCTGGAGTATTATAAGCTGTCTGCCTTGTGATTCTCTTTGCCAGCATCTACTCATAAACCAAAATTTCTATTTGTATTCTATACAACAATTTCTACCTTAATCTAAAATTTGATTATCATCTCTCTTTTGGACATATTGGTACTGTACTGTGACTAGACTAATGGCCCTGATACCAACTGTGACTACCTGGGTTTTTATAACACATTTTGTAATATATTTTGTAAAGACAAGGCCCTTAGTGGTAAAAATGTTTTGCAAAACAAAGCAGCAAAAATTCTATTCTTTAGAACTTGTTTTGTAAAACCCAAGTCATCACTTCATACATAACATAAGTAGAGTTTTGTATAAAATAAAATTCCATTGAAGGAATATACTTTTATTAAATTCCAAAATCCATCAAGTGGTTCACAGGAAAACCCAAATTCATTACAATACTTGTCCAAATTACATAATCCAAAACTCAAAGCTCACCATACAATAAAACTCTCATTATAATACAATACTCTCAAACAAAACAAAATACATGTCTTCAAGAGGTATTACCCTGATGATTATTCTCCCAAGTCTTCTTTAGTCTTGAGCTCCTAACTCTCCTTCTTTATATCTTATATATTGTAAATATTCAAACATTTATAATATCTCAGCAAGCTATGCCTGGTAGGCGATTTAAGAAGCATAATAATTTGACAATATAATCCTAATACTTCATAATCCCATTATTCATAAACATATGCATGGATCAATCTCTTTACTTTGTCACATATGTACATCCTTATACATAGATATTGTATATGGATAAATCCATCAAATTTATAATAATAGTCAATTAACATTCCCAAACTAAGATGATCAACTCTTTCCACTATAAGGAATCAGTATTTCAACTAGTCCTATATTGGGAATTTCCCTTCCTTGAAAATGTTGGTAATATACAATTACCTGGCATTTCATCATGCCAAAACATAAGGCCTTTCACTATGCCTATCTCATATGCATCATAGTGTAAAATAATTAAGGACTACCATGCGGTAGTCTGATCCGTACTAGTGTGTATGGATAACTGCCCTACTCACCACTGATACCACAGTGGAAAATATTGTGTCACTACCAATATGGGGAGACAAGTCTTTCACAGTGGCGGCCTTCCCATAATTGCCCTACCCAACTTTTAGCCTCTCATAGGGCAAAGTATCATCATATCACCAAATTTTAGAAAGCAGGTGGCCAAACCCTCATAACTCCCCTAGCATGGCATTCCCAGGCTTATGCCTATTTAAAACAAAACCACAAGCCTCCATGCTTGTATGTAAAATAGTTCTCATACATATCTGACAATCTATCTTTTTACTTAGGGCTGGAATATCTTCTAGTTCCCCATTTGCTTAGAGTTTTTTCCTCAATTCTAACTTAGCCATTTCATATGTGTTTTGGTTGGATCATAAGGACTTTCAAGGAATTTAATACAAGCATTTACATTACACTTGTTAACATTTCTAGACATAAGATGATGTATTCAACATGGATAACTCATGTAGATGCATTCATAAAATCTTCCTACCTTCAAGTAGTGATCCATCTCTTCAGATCTTCCTTGATCTTGACTGATGTATGAAATCTGTAAATCCATACATACTATCAATATTTATTCAATTTGAATATTCTTATATTTTTTATCATATTTATATTCTTTGTTTAATCTTTTCCTTTGATATAAAGGATCTAGAGCTTTTGTCCTATCATGATCTATCTTCCTTAGATCTATTGATTAATAGATCTGATGGTTAGAATGATCTTCTAATCTTTTAGATCTATTTAAATCTTTGTGTATTTATTTCTTTGATCTTGATCTTTCATAGATCCTTTGATCAACAATTTATACTTGTTGATATAAATCAAGGGCTTAGATCTTCTACCATCTAGTTCTTCTTTGATCTAAGTTTAGTTGTTTGATCATCCCTAAGGAGGATGATCTTGGTTCTCTTCCTTGAATCATATTTGATTAAGGGTTTGGATTTTCTATTTAATCTAAGATCTTCTATTCTATTTGATCTAAATTGTAAGTAATATATATATATATATATATCATACATCAAGAAGTATTTATTTCTTTTATTATTCTTGATCATTCAAGATCCCATGGATCTTGTTTAATCATCCTTATCTTACCTACAATTTTTATTAGGATTAGATGATTTGCTAACCTTTATGCTCTTATTATTATTATTATTATTTCTCAACTAGTTGATTTTTTTCTAGTTTGAGGATAATTTATTCATACCTAATTGTAGACAGCTCCTCTTATTTCCAATTGACTAAGGCTTACTAGCTGAATGACTGCTAACAAAATGGTTACATCAATCCTCACATAAGGAGGCATTTAGACTTCACAATGTTCAGCATTCACTAGAATGACCTTAGCTCAAACTTTCATAAGGTTCCTATGAGCATTTTAACCCTAAATACTCTTTCTAATTGATTTTAATTAAATCCATGAACATTGAAAATGTCATTCATGGGGTTTATTATTTTTCTAGTTTGGGCTAAGGATTTGATAATCCTTATATTGTCCTAGTAACTATAGCCTTTACTAATATTAGGTCAAAGTCATTCACTCATCTTATTGGCCATGAATCTCTATATTTCATTAGATTCCATTTTTGGTGATTTGGGCCATAAAAGTAAATGGTCTAAATCCTTTGAGATTGGATGACATACCATCTATGTCCTTATCACAACTCATTTGCTATGCACATAAAGAGAACTAATATCTCTTGCCTACATTCACTCCTGGATATTATACGATCTACACTATTCCTCATGGGGTAGAAGAGATCACCTTGAATGGAAAGTCCTATGGCCCTTTCAAATGCAAAAGCCTTTCTTCAGGTAGGTATCAAGTTTTTTTCTTAGAGTGTTAGCCCCCAACTGCACTCCTAGCATAACAAACTACTGTGGTCTCATGAATTACCCCTCACATATGACTCCAAAGAGTCTCACAATAGTTTTGATCACATATTCATAGCACAAGGAAATAAACACTTCTTAGAGCAAATTTTGCAAGTTGGGTAAAGGAAGTCAACTTTTTGGACCATGTTATTTTAGACAACCTTGTCACAGTGGACCTAGTAAGAGTAGAGATAGTGGTGAAGTGGAAAACACCTAAGACGGTGAAGGAGATATGAAATTTCCTAAACTATGGTAGAAACTACCACAGGTATATGGATGAAACCTTAGTTTTTGCCTTACTATCAACTAAGTTAATAAGGAAAGATGTGAGAATGATATAGGATAACTCATCTGAGTCAAGCCTCCAGAAATTATAGAAGCTGACCACTACACTAATACTTACTTTACCTTCAAACAGGAGAGGTTTTGTGATTATTAGTGATGCCTTGGCAAGTAATTGGTATGTGTATTGATGTAGAATGAGAAGTATAAAAACATATGTTCCAAAAGGTGAAAATTACTATAGGAAGTAGTCTGGAATAGACCAAAGGTGTGGTATAGTAAATCATTCACTGTAAACTTGGTAGTGACATCTACCATTGTTGAGAGAGTTCTTTAGATATAGAAAGATGATGTTGTGACACAAGCTTTGGTTGAGAAATCAGATCTCACACAATAAGTAGAAAATAATATTTGAATACATAAAAGATTAGTAGTGTCAACAAATGCCAAATTGAAGCAAGAAATCCTTAGAGAGGCATGCTGGTCATAGTATATCATTGATCCATATGCAAAAGAATGTTCTATAATTTGATGTAGTTATAATGGAATGGCATGAAGGAGGTGAGAAAGTATGCAAAGTGATGTTTGGATTGATAGCAGATGAATGCCAAACAACAGAGTGTGTAGCTACAGTACATCTGAGACTCTACACATATACTTAAAAAGGTAGTAGATGAGTTGAGATCGGATTTGACCTTTGATGAAAAGGAAATATAAAATTTTAGATGGAAAGGAACAAAAGGTCTATACAAAGATGATTCCATCATTCAAGGTACTATAACAACATCATTCAGTTGAGGAGGCCACATGGGAGACCGAGGATGAGGTGAGAAGAACACATCCAGAGCTATTTGAGGAATGATGTAATGAAAATTTTGAGGACAGTTTCTATAAGGCAAAAGCATGTAATACTCCTAATTTCTAATTTCTATTTCATTCATATATAATATTTAAATAAAATGTGAATTTGGATTCTCATTTATGGGGTTTCATGGAAATGAATTTTTGAAAAATATCTAGTTTATCCTCGAAACTTAAATATTTGGAATGTGTACAAAAAAACTTTCCAAGACATTAAGCATGCTAAAATTGGAGTTTGGATGAAAGGTTCGAATATTGAAAATGAAGGGTATTTTAGTAAATTAATCTCATGGGTCCCACTCATGAAGTTTGAAATGAAAAGTGGTTAGACTCTATCATGGTCAGGCATGATGAGGCCTCTAATTGAAATTGTAGCAATCTTAAAAGAAATAAATTAACCAAATTGATAATAGTGAAAAAATGTCTAAATCAAATAAATATAATATAATGTAACTTAAATGAGAGGCCAAAATTGATAATGACAAACCTTCTTTACTTTAAAACAAAAACTGAATTTTTTTTTGAAAAGGGTTGGAACTTGATGGAAGAAGAAGAAGAAGAAGAGAGAGAGAGAGAGAGAGAGAGAGAGAGAGAGAGAGAGAGAGAGAGAGAGAGAGAGAGAGAGAGAGGAACCTCACCTCTCACCATCATCCTCATAGGCGTCTTGCATAGAGAAGAAGTTCCCTAAGACATCTAAGGTAGTGAAAAAGAGGTATGTAAATGACTTTTGATTGAGGATCAAACCATTAATATTCTTCCCTGGTTCATGAGGATCAAAACCCATCTCGGTATTGAAGGTCGATGATGTCATCACCATGAAATTAGGAAAAATAGTAGTGTGGTGACTGTAGCCAACCAGATCAGTGAAATACCTTCAAATCCTCTTCTATGACGACTTCCTTGAGCAAAAAACCACATGTACATGTAAGATTACTCATGAGTTTTTCTTGATTTGCAATTCTTGCAACATGTACATAGTACATCTAGAATTTAAAATTTCTCATTAATCAGGCTATGTTTTGAATGTACGTAGGAAAGGACAATAATAGAAATGGCATAGGGATAGTGGTAGATAATGAATTAAAGGATGAATGTAGTTGTTAAAAGAACTAGTAATAGAATTATACTAATAAAACTTGTTCTAGGAGAGAAGATCATAAATGTTATAAGTGCATATGCACCACAAGTATGGTTAGAAGATATAATTAAGAAATAGTTTTGGGAAGATATGGAGTAGATTTTAATGGTCATGTAGGAAAAGAAAAAGAATGATATGATGGGGTACATGGAGGGTATAGTAGTGGAGAAAGAAATGAGATGGGGGAAGCTATACTTGATTTTGTATATAACCTAGTTATAGCAAACACATAATTTAAGAAGAGGGGTGAATACTTAGTAAACTTTAAAAGTGAACCATATTAAATCCAAATATACTTTTTTGTACTTAGGAGTGCTAAAAGATCAATGTGTAATGATTGTAAGGTGATACCAGTGAGAGTCTAACCTCACAACATAGATTAATGGTTATGGACATCTACATTAAAGTAAAGGAAATAAACTTAATAGGTGCCCAAAAATTAACTAGTGTAACTTAAAAGGTGAGAAGATAGCATCATTTACAAATAAATTGATAGTAGAAGGAAATAGAAATAATGAAATAGAAGCAAACACCATATGGACTAATAAGGCCATGTCCATTAAGAAGGCAGTAAAAGATGTGCTCAAAGTATTTAAAGGTAAAAGGCAACCAACAAAGGAAACTTAATGGTGGAGTAAAAAGTTGCAGAATTTTATTGAAGAGAAACATGTGTTTTTTAAATCATGGCAAAGGACTAAACACAAGAAAAACTTTGAGCAATATAAGAATACTAGAAGGGTTGCTAAGAGTGTAGTAGGTGAGGCTAAACTTAAGGAATATTATGATCTCTATAATAGATTAAGATTAAGAGAAGGTGAGAAAGATGTGTTTAAACTTGCAAAGTAAGTGAAAACAGGAGTAAGGACTTAGGCCACATTAAGTGTATTAGAAATGATGTTGAAAGGGTATTAGTCAAAGATGACCATATTAAACAAAGACGTGAAAGTTACTTTAAAAAATTGCTAAATCACAATTACCCTAGGAAAATAGGGATCAAAAGTACAGTAAACATAGTAACTTATAGATGTGATCCTAGGATTAGAAAACCTACATGAAAAAAGCCTTGAAAAACATGAAATTTAGAAAGGTCCTGGGCCTAATGGTATACCAATGGAGGTTTGGAAGTGTATGGGAGATATTGGAGTAGTTTGGTTGATAAAGTTGTTTAACAAGATTGTAAGATTGAAGAAAATGTCAAATGAATAGAGGGAGAGCTCTATTGTACCAATTTATAAGAATTAAGGAGACATAAAGATTCACTAACTATAAGGGGATCAAACTTATGAGCCATGCCATGAAACTTTTTGAATGAGTGATGGAGAAGAGGTTATAGAATGAGATGAGTGTATTAGAGAACCAATTTGGTTTCATGCTTGGGAGTTCTACCATGAAAACTATTTTCTTACTTAGATAATTGATAGAGAAATAAAGAAAGATGAGAAAGGACATCTAGATGGTCTTTATTGACTTAGAAAAAACTTATGATAGGGTTCCCAGAGTTAATATTGTGCATGTTGGGTGAGAAAGGAGTTTCACGGAGATATATAGACATAACTAAGGATATGTATAATGGAGCAGTAACAAATGTTAGGACCACTAGTGGAGAGATAGATGATTTTCCCATCACCATAGGACTGCAGTAAGGATCTTCAATGAACCCGTACCTTTCCATAATGGTAATGGATGAATTAATAAAACATTTGTAAAAGGTGATTCTATAGTGTATATTATTTGTAAATGATATAGTTTTGATTGATAAAATAACATAGGACATAAGGACAAAGCTAGAGTTAGGTTGAGATGCATTCAAATGTAAAGGATTTAAAATTTTGCTGCACTACAATAGAATACATGTAATGTAATTTTAGCAAGGAGAGGAATGGGAGTGGAGCATTAGTAAATATTGATAACCAAGAAGATCCCTAAAGGAACACTTCAGATACTTGGGATGGATAACACGTTAGAGTATAGAGATTGCGAGGGAGGTTACCCAGAGAATACAGGCAGGTTGGAATAAATGGAGATGCACCTCTAGAGTTTTGTGTGAACATAGGGTGCCACTAAAAATGAAAGGAAAATTCTATAAGATGCTATAAGGCGGACCATGCTCTAGGTATCAGGGTGTAAGGTAGTTTAAAAATGACATACACATAGGATGAGCATTCCAAAAATTAGATGTTGAGATGGATGAGTGGCAGGACAAAAATAGATATAATTAGAAACGAAAATGTCAAAGGAAACTTATGAGTAGCACCAATAGGTCATAAGATGAGGGTGATTAGACTTACATTTTTGGGCATGTCCAACAAAGACAAAAAACAACACCATTTAGGAGTGACATGATCCAAGTCGAAGGTCCTAAATGGGCATGGGGGAGGCTCAAAAGAACATGGATAGAAGTGGTGAGAAAAGATTTAAAAACTTTGGAACTAAATGAAGCCGTGACACTTAATAGAGGGGAATGGAGGAACAAGATTCGTGAGACTAACCCCTAATCGAGATGAGGTCTTGATGATGATGATGATGAAAGGATCTCATGATATCCTAGAATGGAAAATGATCTCTTGGGATCTTATGACTTTTTGAAATGGAAAAGGATTTCATGTGACCCTATGAATTTTGAGAAAAGTAAAAAGATCTCTTTTGATCCTAGAATTTTTTGATGTTGAAATCATCATTTGGTTTCTATGAGTTTTGAAATAGGAAGGGGTCTCACATGATATTGATATTTTCAAAATAGAAATAGATCTCCTAAAATCCTAGAAATTTTGAAATGAAGAAGGATCTCTTGTGATCATATGATTTTTGGAAATGGAAAGGATCATTTGTACACTATTTTGAAATGGAAATGGATCTATTGAGATGCTAAGATTTTTGAAATGGAAAGGGATTTCATGAAATCCTATATGTTTTGGAAAAGAATAGGATAATTTTTTACCTAATAAAATATTTTGAAATGAAAAGTATCTCCTACAATCCTAGAATGAAAAAGGATCTCTTATAAACCTAAAACTACTTTAAATTACAAAAGATCCCCTACTATCCCATGATTTTTGGAAGAAGAAAAGGATTTTCTATGATCCTAGTGAATTCTTTGTTATGGAAGAGGATCTCTAATGGATTTAGCAAATGGAAAAGGATCCCTTGCTATCCTAAGGTTTTTTAAAATTGAAATGATCACTTTGGATCCAAAAATTTTCATAATTGAAAGAATCACTTTGGATCTTGGTTGTTTTTTTCTTTTTTAAATTAAAAAATCACTTTGATCCTAGATTAATGAGGTTGGGGTTATAGATGGCCAAAATATTTTTTGAAATTGAGAGGATGGAAGGATCGAGTTTGAAAATTGGAAATTGGAAATTGAAAGATGAATCTCTCACATCATGGAGGATTTGGTTTGGGTGTCCGTGATCCATAGTTAAAACCCTCAAACTTTGGAATAATTGACTTGATTGAGCTAATGATTGGATGATTAATGGACAGGATCTTGCTTGGAAAACCAACAAGAATTGAGAATTTTGGAAAAAAAAGTTTGGAAGTAATGATTAAATCTTTTCAAAATTTTATTGATGTTTAATATTTTAGAAATTAATGAGTAAACCATTTGCAAGTGATATTTTAGATATCCTTGAATGAAATGATCAATTGTTAAAAATTTAAATTTTTTTTATTGAAATCTTAGGAAGATGTCTTTTCTTTTTTTTGAAGAAAAGATGGAGAAAGGTTTGGAAATTGAGAGTAAAGAAAATGGAAGGTGAATTTCAAAGTCAATTCTATTGTTTATCTTTCCATGATTATGAATGATGATCATGAATTCTTTTCCATTTAAAATGCAAGGAAATAGAGTAATGAACTCTTGATTGAAACACACCACACGAAAAGCCTCCATGACCTTGAAATTATTGGCATAAGAAAAGCCATGTTTTCTAGTGAAGTAGAAGTGAGTGAACAATAAGGAAAGGGTAATTGTAGGTGGAGTTTTGTGCTTATCTTCTTTAGATATTTTTTTTTCCAAGAATTCTAAGCCAATTGATTAAGATCATTGACCAAGTGATTAACCACGGGGCCAAATCCCATCCCGTTCTTTCTAGATGAACCATTACTCTGCCTTGAAGACTTTGGAGTTGAATTCTTGATGGGTGTAGAAACACAAACTTTGTTCCTTTGTTGGATTATGATTGACCGCCTACTTTTTGATGCATCTTATGCAATAGTTTGGATATGAGAAAGGGAAAAATCTAGAGCTAATTAATTTTTTCATTTTTACTAACCATAATTCCACTATTGTGAGAGTTAAGAATCCTTGGAGACAATTGGATATGAGGGCTTGGTGTGATTATGACTCTCGATGTTGTGGAAAAAGGAGTTCACATCAGAAGGATTGAAAGGCTTGAAAATGATGATGATGATGATTCCTTAGAAAGTGGAAATGTGGTGGAACCTTGAAATCCACTAAGTGGAAACCCTAGATTATGAACAATTGTTATTTGGCATGCACTTAATTCTTTGACTTAGTCCTTTATTTCTACATCGTTGAGGATGGACCATTAGTTATGTGTTTGATACTTTGAACTTTGATTTCTATGTTACCTTTGATTTTCTTGTCATGCTAATATCATCATCATCTCTATTTTTTATTTTTTGTTGTTGTTGTTTGACTGTTTCATTTTTTACCACTTGTCAACCATGTTACCTCTATTTATTTATTTATTTCATTTTTTCTTTATGACTCTCATTCTTCTTTTTCTTTCTCAAATGATAATGCAAGATATTGCTCCATGTGACAATGATCTTATATGTAGTAAAATTAGTTTCCTTATTTATGGTTGGGCCATGATTGTGCAAGACAAGTTTACTACGTAACTCTTTAAAACTTAGAGGATCAGGTCAAATGTATCTCTGGGACTAATGTCCCTAGGGTATATAGGTATGATCTTTGAGAGGTTTAAACATAACATCTCTTGAGTTGGTTCACATTGACAGTGGTTTCATGTTTATGCCACCTATTTCTTGAATTTTGACTTTATTTGTGGAGCAGATTTCCTTGATGATATAGGATCCTTTCTACTTAGGATGGAATTTTCCCCTTGGATCTATCATTTGAGCTCTTTCTTCTTTGAGAAGATGGTCTCCAACTTGTAAATTTCTTAGGCTGATTTTCTTATTGAATACCCTAAGGAAGGAATTTTGATGACCTTGATTACAATAGATCCTTTAACCTTCTGGACAAATGAGCAAAGCTCCCATTTCATAATAGACACTATTGGATGTTGTATCAAAATGAAGTCTTTATATCTTAGGTTTAAGGCTTTTTAAGGTCGAAAGGATCAGTAATGGTTATGGATATTGGTGGATTGGTTGATTTGGCAGGGAGATGTTTGGATATTCTCCTATGGAGCTGGCTTATTGTGCAAACATAAATGCCACTTTTTAAAGTTTTTAAGGATTTTTTAATTTTTTTTATACAAGAGAAGGGTCAATGATAGGGTGTTTCACTGATTGGACTAAGATATCTTGGACTTTTGGTAGATGTATTCGAGGTCACATTCTAACAATAGAAGTAACTATTGAGCAACTCCTACTAATAATGTTGATACTTGAGGGAAAAGCTGCATTTGGAATTAGCTTTGTTTAGATCTTGAAGGCCAACACTAACTCTAACTTAACCATGAATCTGACATCATTTCTAAGTTTCTTCTTTAATCTATTCTCCCTATTCCATGGCACGTGAGAATCTCATGTTCATGTTAATTTTGGCATTTGTCCTCATAGGGCCATGAAAAGACATCTTTGTTCCTTAAGCAATGACACATGTTGAGACTTTTTGTCCTTGGCTAAGTTAGTTCATGTTGAAAGTTCTTTTCTATTCGCTTCAATTCCATATTAATGTTTTCAAGTTCATTTACATTGGATTTATCCCAATTCATTGTAGATTTTTCAATCATCTTTACTACAATAACCCCAATTTTTATATATTGATTGAGAAAATCAATAAAGTTTGAGTTTTCAGAAATTCTAGGCTGAAATATTATGTTATTGGAAATTCTCTTTTTATATAGATTAAAACATGATTTAAAACTTAGAAATTATGAATGTTCTCAAAAAATCAATCGAAATGACACTAAGTACGGTCAATTCTGAGTTAAAATGAAAAATCCCTAATTTTCTTCATAAAAGGGTAAAATGGTAATTTTACCCATAACTAAGATCTAAGACATTAATATTTCGAATGTACTCAGAAATACAATTACAACACCACTATGTACGCTCAATTTCGAGTTCAGGAGAATAAAATGGATTTTTCTCCATAAATGGGCAAAATTTTCACACCCAGTGGGGCCCACAAACGAATTCAATGACTAAAAATCATGTAATGAGTAGTCAAACCACTACCAGTTGCTAGTGGAGAAGGAGGTGGTAGTGGAGGATAATTTAATATTTGAAAGAATTAAAACATAATTATTACAAGTAATTATGAAAAATGCAAAACACCTATAAATACCCCTCCAAAAATCCTCCAAAAATATTCATTAAAATTCCCACAAAATCATCTTGCTTACTTTAAAAAAATAGATCTAGATTCCTTCCTAAATTCCAAAACACCCAAAAGTATCCCTTCTTGTACTTTCTCTCTCCTCTCTCTAATTGGAATAAGAGACCTAAATTCAATTAAGAACTCTGTTCCAAGTTGAATCTGACAAATCCCACCTTCCATACAATCCTAGACTATCATATCTACAAAACCCCCAAATTAATTCCAAAATCCAATGGTGCAATCAATGAAAAATCACAAAACAAGGGACTATCTAGCTATCTTATCATCAAAGGATATTTATTTCAAATTGGGCTTTAAAACTATGTTGTTTCTCCAATAAGGTAGGTGGAACCACTTCTTAAACTTATTTCATGTTGTTTTGTATAATTTTTATTTTTTTGTAATTAGTTTTAGGTTAAAATTTATAAAAATAAAGTAAGGACTAGAACCCTCCAATTTTGGATGATGGAGGGCTTAGATGGAAAATCTGAGCTATCCAATTGATCTAGAAGGGCCAAAATCCATAGGGTAGAAATTTTAAGAATTTTTATTAAGTTTTGAACCCTTAATTGTAAAGGGATTGATTGGATGGTCCAAAACAGACTGTCCAATCTCCCAAATCAAAGCGGGATGGGGGGACGCGTGACGAAACGCCATATGGAGACACTCCCTGCTTGTAGAAATCATGCTTGTATAATCTTAAGTACCTTGTACCATTATCATTAGGTTGTTCAATTATATAGTTTTATGCTTTAAAGTTGTAATTCATTTATGGTTAAATTTTATTAGTAGATTTAATTGTTAAAGTAGTTACGAGATAAAGAGCAGAAAAAACCAAAAATGAAATCTAATGAGAATGTAAAGTTTCATGACACAAATAAAAGTGAATTATTTGACTTGGACTTAATTAGTAAGGGCTATAATTAGTACGACAATATAAGGATTATCAAATCCTTGGCCCAAACTAGGAGAATAATAAACCCCATGAATGACATTTTAAATGTTCATGGACTTAATTAAAATCAATTATAAAGAGTACTTAGGGTTAACATGCTCATAGGAACATTATGAAAGGTTGAGATAAGGTTACTCTAGTGAATGTTTAACATGGTGGTTAATGGGTCTTCTAATAGAGCCTTGCTCTTCCCCTACCTTCTATTGATGTTTGTGAGGTTTGAATACCTCCTTACATGAGGATTGAAGTAACCACTTTGTGTTCACCCATTCAGCTAGTAAGCCTTAGCCAATTGGAAATAAGAGGAGTAATCTAGACTTAGGTTGAAATAAGTTATCTTCAACTAGTAAAACATTAACTAGTTGAATAATAATAATAAGAGAATAAAAGGTTAGTAAATTATCTAACCCTAATAAAAATTGTAAGTAAGATAAGGATGATCAAACACAATCCATTGGATCTTGAATGATCAAGAATAATAAAAAGAAATAAATACTTCTTGATGATGATATATATATTGTTTGCAACTTAGATAAAATAGAATAGAAGATCTTAGATCAAGTAGAGATCTGAACCCTTGATCAAATATGATTCAAGGAAGAGAACTAAGATCATCCTCCTTGGGGATGATCAAACAACTAAACTTAAATCAAAGAAGAACTAGATGATAAAAGATCTAAGTTCCTAACCTTTATCAACAAATATAAATTGTTGATCAAAGGATCTATGAAAGATCAAGATCAAAGAAAGGAATACACAAAGACTTAGAATAGAAAATACTTAGATCTGGAAGATTAGAAGATCATTCTAATCATCAGATCTATTGATTAATAGGATAGACACTATCTGAGGAAGATAGATCATGATAGGACAAAAGATCTAGATCTTTTATATCAAAGGATAAAATTACATAAAGAATATAGATAGGATCATTCAGATTGTAAATGTATTGACAGTATGTATGGATTTACAGATTTTATACGCCAGTCAGGATCATGGTGGGTTTGAAGAGATGGATCACAACTTGAAGCTAGGAGGATTTATGAATGCACCTACATGGGATCTACATGTTGAACACATGACCTTATGCTGACAAGTGCAATTTTAATGCTTGTATTGCATCCCCTAGAACCCTTATGATCCAACCAAAAACATATGAAATGGTTAAGTTAGAATTGAGGACTAGACTCTAAGTGAATATGGAACTAGAAGATATTCTATCCCTAAGTAAACAAACAAATTGTCTGATACATATGAAACCAATTTTACATACAAGCATGGAGGCTTGTGGTTTTGTTTTAAACAGGCATAAGCCTAGGGATCCTATGCTAGGGGAGTTATGAGGGTTGGGCCACTCGCTTCCCTAAATTTGATGATTTGAAGATACCTTGCCCTATGAGAGGCTAAAAGTTGGGTGGGCCAATTATGGGAAGGCCACCACTGTGAAAGTCTTCTCTCCCCATATGGGCAGTGACACAATATTTTTCACTATGGTATCAACAGTAAATAGGGCAATTATCCAAGCGCACTAGTATGGATTAGACTGCAGCATGGTAGTCCTTTGATTATTTTACACTATGATGCATATGAGATAGGCATAGTGAAATGCCTTATGTTTTGGCATGATGAAATGCAAGGTAATTGTATATTACTAGTATTTCGTATTTCCCAAGAAGGGAAATTCCTAGTATAGAACTAGCTAAAATATTGATTTCTCATAGTGAAAAGAATTGATCAGCTTAACTGGGAATGATATTTGACTACTTTCATAAATTTGATGGATTTATCCATGTATAGTATGTATGTATAAGGATGTACATATATTACAAAGTAAAGAGTTAGATACATGGGTATGTTTATGTATAATGGGATTATGAAGTATTATAATTATACTATCAATTATTATGCTTCTTGAATCCCCTACCAAGCATAGCTTGCTGAGATATTGTAAATGTTTGAATGTTTACAATATCTTAGATACAGAGCAGTGTTAGGAGCTTAAGACTGTAGAAGACTTGAAGAGAATAATCATCAAGGTATACCCCTTGAAGACATGTATTTTGTTTTGTTTGAGAGTAGTGTATTGTAATGAGAGTTTCATTGTATGGTGAACTTTGAGTTTTGAATTATATAATTTGGACAAGTATTGTAATGGATTTGGGAAGTACTGTGAGCCACTAGAGAAGTTCTAAAGAAAATAATTTCTATTGCTTTGTTTTGCTAAAATTTTTTACTACTAAGGGCCCTATCTTTGAAAATGTGTTACAAAAACCCTGGTTGTCACATTTACCAATTCATCAAGGGAATCATCATCATTATATTTTGAATGATCAACAATGAAAAGATGCTAGAAATAAGAGATAAAAGGAATGATCTATAATGTAAAGATGTTAAGAAGAAGAGGTAAGGGGATTCTAGGAATTGGTATTCTTGATTTAAAAGAGAGGAGCACATTAGATTCACAAAAACATGATAAGAAACATCCAGAAAAGCAAAATAATGCCACTACTTAATTAATGAGTGACCCACAAAATAGAGAAAAAGATGGTGGAGATGCCATGGAGGTTTTAGTCACATTCACAATAGTAGTATGATTTTGCCAAAGAACTTGTAGATTTCAACATCTACACAATCTTCTAACATTATATCTCTACTCTCAACATTTTTCATGCCATCTATATAAAAAAAGGAGCTTGTTACAAAAGATCTTAAACCTAAAGAGGACCTTTTATGTAGCTTCATCAAACCATTGCTTGAGAAACCTGTAGCATGGGTACATTTCCCCTTTTGCTATGCCATTATACCATATGAGCTAATTTAATGATGGGTGGGTATAGACACCTAAACTCTCACCTTGAGCTTATCTCTTCTGATTAGCTTCAATTTTATTTTAGTTTAAATATTTTGGCTACTTTATCTTAGTTATTCAATTCTATTAATTTTAGACTAGATTAGTTAAGCTTAGGTCATTTTAGTTTGGTATAATTCAATCTAATTTATAAGAATTTAGTTTTAAATCACTTCATTTTTTATGTTTTTTATTTGTTTGAATTTGGATTCTAAGCTAGTATTAGAGCTGTGCAATTTTTTTGTAGAGAAAAATAATACTGTGATATATAAAATTCCATAATATACTTTTCAAATTTTCTTAATCTTTTATTTGCAATTCCCATGCTTGTTTAGTTCCCATCGTGATGGACATTATTGATCCATTATAGAGAGGGTAATAACTTTAGAAATCTAGTTATTCATGTTAACAAGTTAGGACTTGTGGTCTATTTTCCACAAGTGGCACCTCTAAGTTGGTGATCTATCTTATCAATAGGCAATAGAGCCTACATTATTGGAGGATAGGTCACTAACATGTTTCCTATCATAACTATCCTTTCTACTATGTTTCACACTAACTCACCATGATTTTGAGAGGAATCTAAAAATGCCCACAGCGGGTTAATCCTTGTTAATACCTCAGGTGATCAACACATGAAATGGGCTCATCTAGGCCAAAGTTATCCTAATAATCATTATTTAGAAAGATAATTTGTTTGATGTTTAGGGGACCATGGTAGTGCACTACGTTGCTTTACAATGGTGACTTTTCCCTCATCAATCAAGTTACTAATTATGTGCCTAACTTTCCAACATTTGTCTATAGGATGAAGATTGTTGAATGATAAGTGTAGTACTTGTAGAGATCAATAGGTGGGCCTTCAAGTAATGGATTAACATGAGTCAATGGGTAATATGCCAATCCTATCCTTATTAGCTGTACAAAGGCTTGGGACAATGTCATGCCAAGGTTGGTGAAATTTTGCTGTGTGCTTTTATTAGACTATGAATTTTGGTGATTAGGCCATGTATTTTGATTAGTTGATGGCAAAGATGTAGGATTAAGTATAAGAGGATTGTGGAATGAAATTATGATTTGATTTTTGTAAGACATTTATGGATTTATTTGGGAAAAGGTAAGCAATTATTTTGGCAAAGGTGGAAGGTTGAGTGGGATGGCAAGAGATTGTGATATGATTTGGCCTAGTTGTAAAGATACATGCTAGACATGAAATTTGGTTGGTGTAGTTTCTTGGATTTGGGCTTGACCTTCTTGGGTTCTAACTCATAGACCCCTTGAATGGCATTGGAGTCAACCTTCTTGCCATACCTCTTGAATTCGTCAATGACATGTACCAGGGGGTAACAAGGGATGCTCTTGTAGTTTGGATAGAGGCCACAAAGGATGAGACCAACTTGTTTCTCTTCAAAAGGTATGACCCATATTTTTTTATTATTCTTGTTGCCATCTCCCAATTAAATTCAAAGGACATATTTGGTTTTTCTAAGGCTGTGATCACTTTACCAATGAGATGATGGAATATCTATGTAAAGGATCAAATAAGATTTTCCTGGGCATTCATCTTGTCTTCTTCAACACCCAAGGGAAGAGGTTTCTTACTTGTGAGCCATCAAGCTAGGAAGCTAACATGTAGGAGATGTACATATTAATATGTATCTTAGGGGTTTCGGTTCCATCATATTACACCATGTAATGCATCTTGAATTATTTGAGGATGATTGCCTCAGGAAAGGATTTTAAGCTTTTGAGATCAAGTTATTGTGGGAACAATTATTAGGGATTTGGTTTCCTTGAACTCCTTGCCCAGTTCATGAGTGATAGTGTTTCCAACTAATGGTTTAGGAGCTTTAGAATGTCTAGAAGGACCTCTTAATTCAAGTTCTCATTTGCATTGACCAATGAATCAATGCAAGCAAGAGCACCTAGGAGCTTGGCTTGAAGGATAGGAGATCTTTTTTTTTTTTTTTTCTCTTTAAAGAAAGAAGAATTTCATTGATCATTAAAATTCAAAAGCACAATGTAGGGGGGCAGGTACATATAGTCAAAACCCCATAGAAATAAGAGAACCCATCTATGTGGGAACCCACTACAAGACAAAAAGCCAAAGGAAAAAAGAACTAAAACTAGATCATCCACATGTAATATTTGGAAGACTTAATCTATCCATTCAAATAATCTCCTTAAAATTTAGAAAACAACTCTTGCAAAATAGGAAAAATACAGCCAAATAATCTATAGCACCATTCACCTCTCTAAAAACATGTGATAGATGAATGACAAACAAGTTAGTTTTTAGAGCATAAAACATAAAAACCAAACTTTAAAGCACCTTTATGGTCATGAAATAAACTAGGTCCTTCACTCAAACCTAGGTTTCCATGACAATCTTCATCAGTGTTCAACTTCCACCAACCAAGAGGGGGTTTTGTCCAATTAACAATCATAAACTTGGCCTACTTTACTTCTGGAATTAGAAGTTTTAAAAATCTGTGGTAGTCCAACTCATTCCTATTTAAGGTAGCCATCTTCTTAGAATTCTTTATCAAAGAGGAGAATAGGAGCTACATTCAAAAACAATAAAATCACTTTTCTTAGGATTCACTTCATCATACACAACCATGCATCTTATTTTCCACAAACACCACCATATAATAAATGGGGTACACCTAATCACAACAAAAAAGATATTTTTCCTATTTGCACAAGAAATCAAAGGTCTTACCCATGATAGCAAAGTTAAACAACTTGAAAAATGCCAAAATCAAGAAGTGGTTTCACACCTCTCTACTCACTTCCCCATTGTAGAGCAAATGGAATAAATCTTCTTCCTTATGATTGTTGTAGCAAGCACACATCAAAGTAATACAACTCCACATTTCTTAGTTCTGAAATCCACAGGAACCCTGTTTTCCAAAGCAAACATAGAAAAAATAGAGAGATTAAAGTGAATATGACCATGCAAACAATGTAGGAAGGATCCCACAAACTAAACTTCTTCCTAATAACCTCCTAAGCTGTCTTCGTAGAAAAAACTCCACTAAGAGTAGGCAACCAGCTCTAAGAATTATTATGAGGTTTTAGATAATTTATAATAGTAACATGCATACCCAACACCCTCCTCCAAAGCTGATTGCTACAATAAGGTCTCAAAGGATTCATCAATGTACCTGATCTTATATATTTTGACCACAAAAATTCTGCCCAAATTCCCTCTTTCATAAGAACTCACCAGGTTAATTTTAAGTTGAATGCCCCAACCACATCTTGAAGCCTTCTAACTTTGAGGCCCTCTTATTCAATAGGTCTACAAATCCAATCCATAGAATACCAATGTCTCATAGGACCAAAATTAGACTTACCCTACAGAAAATTCACAAAGAGGCTCTCAACTCTATCCATAACATATAAAGGAAGATTTAAGGTTGACAACAAACAAGTAGGTATGCAAGACAATACATGCTGCCCTAAAACCAATCTAGATGTAAAGGATAATGCTGTGTGTTGATTTTTATATTAAAAATTCCTAATTTTGCATCATTTTAGTACATTAGACCATTCATCACTACTACATAGGAGGCTTTTAAAGTCAATAAAAATGTTAATAGAGGTATGTTAAAAATGACTTCTATCAAGCCAACTTTGAAAGTCGATAACTAATAAAGTCCCAATAAAAATGTTAATAAAGGTATGTTAAAAACGACTTTTGTCAAGCCAACTTTGAAAGTCAATAACTTATAAAGTCATTTAGCTAAATGACTTTAAAAGTCCATTATTTTTCCATTTTTCACATTGCTATCACTACTTGTATTTCTACATTCAATATAACACCTAATACAATTTTTGTACAATCTTTATATACAAGAAAACCAAACATACATTCACTTACACATTGGGTAAAAAAGATCAAAATTCATCATTATCCATCCACATCTATCTTGAAAATACTTCATAAAAGAAACCAAAACACATGCATTCACTATAATATCTACATTCACTTCCACATTGGGTACAAAGCATCCAAATTCATCATTATCCATCCACATCTATCTTGAAAATACTTCATAAAAGAAACAACAACACATGCATTCACTATAACATCCATATTCACCTCATTTGTAAATATATACACATTTGCATTTAATTTTACAATCTAAGTTATCCTCAGCCATCATCCTATAAAAGTTATATAATTCAATGAATATAATGAAAACCCACCCCTTTATACACTTCATTTAGAAGTTCCAAATTCACTTCATCCATACTACTTATTCCCACACTCCAAGTTTCCACACATTCATTGCTTAAAAAAATATATATTTCAAAGAAAATAATGAAAACTAAAAGAACAAATTTACTCTTCCCTCTTCATATATTTTTTCTGAACCTTACCAAAATTAACAAATTGGTAACAAAGCATCTTTGATCAGAGTGGTTGGGCATATGAACAAGGCGAGACAAAAATAAATCATCACACTAATGCCTAGACTTAAGCGTGGGTGAAAACAATTCATCACCATAGTACAAAATACAATGGGAGGTTTGGGCATCTAACAGCATTCTATTCCTATATTCTTTGGAGAAAATTATGAAATTTAGAGTATGAAGATGAAAAGTCTCTTTCTATCACAAGATTTGTAGGATTCAATTGAAATTGGTTATGTTAAACTTGAGCAATTAGCAACTCTTACAAATATTCAATGAGATACTTTGAAGGAGACCAAAAAGAGAGATGCAAAAGCCTTATTCTTCATTCAACAAGAATTTAAAATAATTTATTTCTAAGAATCATGAGAGTTTCAAATGATAAGGAAAAGAAGAAGAAGCAATTATAACAGATGAAAATTTTGACCAAAAGTGTAGGTACTTCCTCATATTAAATGAATATAATGAAAACCAACCCCCATATTCACTTCATCCATAGTAGCCCATTTATTTCCACAGTCCAAGTTTTCACTCATTCATTATTTAAAAAATATATATATATATATTTCAAAGAAAATATTGAAAACTAAAAGAACACATATAAGTGAATGGAAAAATACTTTATTATGTATTTTACATTCATGTAGTTACTCCAAGTATTCTGATTGAAACTCAATACATACTTAGCCCATTCACTTCGTATTTTATTGAGGCTTACTTTAGATTAACTCTTCTTGCTAGTCCACTCTATAATACAACACATTTAACTCAGGTCACATTCTTTTAGTTGGATCCATAAAAAAACTGTGAGAAATATAAGATTATAAAAAGTAAAAAGTGTCTTACCTTTCTTAATTAGGAGACATCAAGACCATCAAATATTAGAGTCCTCATGTATCTTAGTACATAATACTTGCACTCCCAATCAGACTATTGTTTAGGACACTATGCAACAAGGACAACAAAAAGACTCCATAAATATTATTTGTAATATTGTAAATTTAATTAGTGGTAAAATAGAGTACTTAACTATTTTCTATACCTTGACATTCTTCTAAGTGAGTTTTGATGATTGTCTAGTCTGGGTTGGATTAGCCCATGTTAACCATGCTCTACAAATTTAAATTTCAAATGCATTATAGATGAATAAAAAATTATATATCTACACATAATACATGAAAAGAATAAAAGTTTACTTATTTATAAATTATATGAGAGCAGGATGGATGTGCAATCCACAAGAATAAAATAAGAAAGCCTGCCCACCATGCAAATCCAATGAGCCCTATATAGACGGTCATATGAATTGCAATTAAAGTTGACAATCCCTAAGTATGGAATAAGTTTGCAAGAAAACAAGAAAATTAAAACTTACTTGCCATTGTAGGAAATCATTAAAATCTATCCCTTAGAGTACTAGAAGAAGACTAGTAAAATATCATCAATATGCCTCTTTATCACCCATTGCTCCACAAGTGATATCGAGGTCAAGGAATTGGTAAAGTATACCCTCAACCTCAAAATGACTAGTTGCATCATTCACAAAGCTACATAAAAGAAATAATTATTACCTATACCATGAAAATATAACATGTAATGTCAAATATTTTATAAGCAAATATGTGCATATATCCCATGTAGGAGACAATATGAGGTGCTCAAGTTAATCTTATAGGCAAACTCATAATAGGTCCTTTGTCATAAGTGGCACTTCAACAATGTCATCAGCAAGTAGTCCCTCCTTGATTCATGAAGGGTTAATTGCCCTATCTTCATTGATGAGATCATAGATTAACCTTAGGGATTAAGGCATGTTAGGTAGGACTTTCACATGCTCCTTAAAAGGCTGTTGTAAGAGATGTAAAATTTTTTAGCTACATAATATTAAACAATGAAGAGGACCTAATATATGATGATATAAAAAAACAAATATATATACAAGTGCATGTTCCATTGGTGTGATGATAGGTGATGGTGCAATGGCAAGCAACCTCGATGAAGCATGTTATTGTTGATTAACCATTTATAGTTAATAAAAAATTAAATTGAGGTCACTATTATTGATGAGGAAGTAGTATGATAAGATACATACTTGAACTCTATGGGAATGACTAGTGCCTTTGGCCAAGCAACGTGATATGCAACTGCTTACCCAACATTTATAGTATCTTCCATTTCTAAAGGGAATGCTAGGCTAACATTAGCATCTAAAGCCATGGTAATGGACACTCACTTAGTATGTGGTGGGCATATTAATTCCATGTAAAATGATTGATTTATGCTCATAGCATGAAGCAACTGCCATAATGTTTTGATGGGAATCCAGAGCCAACAAGCATTGACCCACCCACCAATCAGATATACAACAGAGAGGTTAAAATAGAGAATTATTACAGAAGAACAATGAAAATTTCCAATTTTGTCTATATATATACCTCCTTGGCTAGAATTTCTTTTTGAGGGGCACTGATTGTCTTTCATGAGGTTCTTCAGATGGAGAATTACAGCTGGCATTTCAAGGAGGTATAGGGGCGTTATGGGAATTATGTGTAGGGGATTGAGAAACTATCATCAAACCTACTTCACATAGCTGGTTAAATATATTTGTTTTTATTTTCTTAACCAACTCATTGTAGTCCACTTGATCTTGAACTATAGGTAAACTTTTACCAAAGAATTTAGAAGGAATAATACCGTGCCTCATCCCCCTAACTCGACTAAGGTTGTCCTGCACTTGGATAAGAATGTCCTACAAATTCAATTAGAAAGACATGATCAAGTCATCTAATTAATTGTATAAAATTGATAGATAGTGGAACCACTTACAATTCAAGAAGCTATTTGTACAGTAGTTTCATTTGAGAACATTTGGCGAGTATGGCCCACTAAATGTGCCATCTTTAAGGGATGGAGTGATCGATGGGTTCTACAGTTTCATCTTTCATTTGCTATCAAGAAAGACACTATAGTTAGAGGAAAAAATGTATATAGCGATAGTAGCATTAATTTGAAAGGAATAAATTGTCATAGATGCTTACATCACGTTCTTCTAGACATACAAAGCTATGTAATTGTGAACAAGTTCTCAGAAAGCTTGCGCCTGTGTAGGTATTTCATCATCATAATATGAAATTTTTTATGGTCTTAACCCCAAAAAGGAATTTAGAATCACATGCTATGCAATTATGTAAAATATGATGCATAATGAGGAGTATAATAAAACTCTAAAATCTGAATCATGCTTTACAAATCAATGTCATGCCAAACCAATTCAATTTATCATATTCAATATTCAAGCACGTTGTTTCAAGAGCAATATTATTAACCTTTGTAAGGTATTTTATAAAATATAAGTAGTCACCACAACTCATGTCATGCATCATCTCAAAGTATACTCATTCAAACTGAATAATGAATCATCATCAAAATCAATATAAGAGAAGCATTTAAATAATGAAATACTCAAATCTAATTAATGTAACTTAATAAGTATATATATAATACCATGTGAACCTCCTTGAAGTCTCACGTGCGTGGAACCACTCAAAATTTGGCTTTTAGCCATTGGTCATGAGTACTCTTTGTAGACCTATAATCTCAGGGTGCCAGGCACCTCTTGTGCTATTGTTTTATACATATATGAACCTCAAAATAATTGGCCCTTTGTGCGATAGACAAGATCTAGTCAAGTATGTGGCTATCACGTTGATACCAAGAGGATAGACTGCCTACACTGTGTGCGCAATGGGTACACAGTGCCTTAGGCTAAGACCTTGCCCATGATGTCATCGTAACTTGGGTTTAGCCTTTTTTATCTAGATATCTATCACCCATATATAGTTTCAGAAAAGGGCATGATCAGTCCTCAACCCTCCTATCATAGCATCCATTAGGCTACAACATGCCCTCCATAACACAATTATACTAGGCATCATCACATGCCTATATAACATATAAAACCATAGAAATCTATGCACCAATGAAATCATGCAAATAAAATCTCATGATATGATATAGACATGTAAAAACAACCCTCACAAGGGTTGAGTTTTAAGTTTTCCACACTCGTCATTTCATAAATCATGAAGTCCATGTATTTTCAAATACATTTTCATGAAGCAAGTTTTGAACTATATAATAAATCAACATGGCATTCCAGAACTAATATTTTACATGAAATACATGTTCAACAATATAAAATTAGAAATCTCATGAATCTTTATTTTCATACATAATGGAATAATGATCAACAATTTCTCATGCTTTATAAAAAAGCACATTGATGTTAAAACTACCTACCTCTTTTTTCGTGCTCCTCAACTTAGCTATGTCTCTTTTTAACTCTACTTATCAATCAACCTAATTGATGTTCCAGATTTCTTATCAATGATGAATCATAGATTAACAATTACAAAAAAAAGTTTATTATAATCTAAGTCTTATGGTCCAGATTATCCATTAGTTCTGGAATTATTTTGTTTTAGTTATTCATTGCTATTCAACTACCCTAATAGCATGGTTTGAGTCATTTAAGCTGCTGATTTGTGTTTTAGTGTCACGAATAAGTAGTGAAGGTAATATAATTGACTATTTAGACCTTCAGTCTAAACTCAAGGTTCTAGATTTTACATTTTCTATCATATCCTAATTAATTTGGGGTTTAAGAATTCATCTATGGCATTTGATCATCAATGAAATGTCACAGGTTCGCAGTTTGGATAGTCACAGATCAGATAGCCTTGATTGTCTGATCAGCTCACTTCTAGATCATTGAAAATTTTGATATATTCTATCAAATTAGGGATGGGGAACCTACTAATAGCATTTGATAATCAGTCAAGCATTGCCAAATACTATTTACACAATAACATATCAAACGATTGAGATTGTCCAATCAAATTTAAGCCTAGATCGACAATCTTAGTCAAATTGAAGTTACATTAAGCATACATTTACCCATTTTTAGACATGGATTAAGAACTGGATGGATAGATTATCATAGAAACCTAATTCTAGTAAGAATCATACAAATCTAGTTCAAAAATTTAGATCAAGAACTTGGTTTTCATGGATCTTACTTGTAACACGACTTCTAACTCCCTAATATTGTTGAATATATTATGTTTTTTGTATAAATCAAACATCAAACTATTACATTCACTGAGCATTCTATTTTTCCTAGAATCCAGTACCCACTTCTCATTGATCACCCAATGAATAGGGGGCTTCAATTAGGCTCTTCATGGCGAGGGAGATTGTGACAACCCAGCTTTTCATATGCATTTTTTAATGCATAACTAATTTCTAATGTGGGATCAATCCCTATTTGAAAATAATTTTATAAAAATAATGTTGCATAGTAGAAGAATCTTTTTCTTTTAAATTCATTTTGAAAACCTTGAGTGTCATTACTCAACAAGAGAACAAAATAACTAATTTTTTTGCTAGTTATAAAATTAAAACAGAAATACATGCATCCCAAGTCTAGCTAGTCATGGCTCATAGTCCAACTGTAATAATTACATATACATGTCTGGAAAAGGTAAGAAATATACACATTGTTTATTTAATCTGTTACACTATTGTCTTTATCCAAATTTGCAGCCACCTTTTATTGCTCTACCTCAGTCAAATTCTTCAGAGTCCTGAGATATTGTAAATAATTTACAATATCTTAGAAAGCTTGCACTTGCGTAGGTAGTTTAACATCTACTATACCACATTTTTGAAATCCAAATCTAAACAATATTTCAAGTAATTTTTCATGCAGTTTTAAATAATATAATGATCAAATCAAAGACAAGAAACATAATTGAAATTGCATGTCAATCTTAATTTACAGTTTCATGCTAAAACATTTTAGATAGTAACAATATAAAACATGCACGACTTTAAACGTATCTTTTTTCAAATGATTGAATCATCATGGTAATCTCACATAAATTTTTATATATAATATATCACGAAATCACATGTATACATAACCTGAAAACTATCTGAAAGATCCACAATCTAACTTGATAAATCAAATGATGTAAAATCCTCAACATATTAAAGTAGTAATCGATTAAATAGCAAGTGTCGGGAATCCCAAATCGACAACATCATCATGTGCACATATGCACCGCAGTGAACACATTAGTTAGTTGGTCATGAGTACTCATCGAAAGACCATCATCAATCTCATCATACATAGTATAACAAGATAGAAATCTCATGGAACATTGTGCTCATGACTAGCTCAATGAAATCATGTGTCTCAGGTATCTAGAGACCAGCCACCACAACCTTCACAGCAACTGTGGATATGTCTCAAAAAGGGTGTCTTGAACAACTCTAGTGGTTGTTTTCCTAACACAATAGTCGAGAAAAATAGGTACCTCTTTAGGCATGGATACCTACCACCTTTGGTGGTTAGAGGTTGAGAGGCCACACCTATACAATCTCTTAGCACAATGCCCACTAGGCTCATTAGCCTGAACAAACGTATATCTCAATCCAAATCTCATTAAATAATATAATGTATATCTCATGCAAAACCATGTATTTCTGTAACTTATCTCAAAGCATGGGATTGATGCAACCTCAAGTATAATCATTTCTTTCAAAAACATACAACTGCATGTAATAGAATGAGCAACAATGTTTTCCTTTTTAATATAAAAGTATGTAGCATGCTTATGAAGGTACATATATATAACTCACATATCTCATTTGCAAATATTGCATTCTTTAAAAGCCAAAGTAATTCAACATGACAAAATATCATTTTTATGATACTCAAGTAATTTCAAATCAAAAGCAAGATAATCAAATGATTTGATTATTTAAAATCTACATATTGTAGTAAAGTTGATGGTATGCTCAAAATCTCAACGGCAAATAGATGTTAAAACTACCTACCTCAAACACGGACATCCCACTCATTGAAATGCTCAATAGGCTTAATTCATACCAATCAGCGTCTCTGTCAATACATGAACATTACAATGTCATTTATCTTACTTACTATTCTTAATCATAACTTATTTAGCCTTTGATCCCCAATAACATGGTGATCCTACCTTTATCAGTTTTTTATCATACGTATTCCTCTTTATTTTTGTTATAATATCAAGTCTTTGCTATTGATTAAAGATCAATTGTCTAGATAATGTAATTGTTCTCAATTCCTATTAATCTTCGACATATAGATAGTTTAGTTCATATCTCAATATTTGATCTATTGATTCGACAGTCAGATTAAATTCTGATCAGTCAGATCAATAGTTCTAAGACATCTTGACATCAAATCTTCAAATCTAAGGTCATCAAAACAATTTAACTATTAGATTAATTTAAATAATAACATAAATAGTTCAATTATTCTTAATAAGGTTTAACTCATTCTAGTCTTGTTGTTTTCTAAATTTTCTATAATTCATTAAGTATAACCAAGATAAAATGAAATCTAACTAATTTAAATAAGACTCAATAGCACTCTTACCTCTGATCGTTTACATTCATGTACAACATTGTGTTTGATGTGGCCTGATCAGGTTTGATCACCTTTGGTCAAATTTTTTGAGAATGAATGGCTTAGATCAAGTGCTAGATCTATGGTCAAATCTAAATGGAAGCTTAAATCGGTGGTTGATCTAGCTGTTAGGTAGTTGATCACAAGTTACATCATAAATGGATGGATCAGTCATAGATTTATCATCTAGTGGCTGATCAATGGTGAGATCATGATAAAAAGATCAGATCAATCACAGATTTGAGTTTTGGTGATTGATTAATGGTTGGAACATGTGGGGGTTCATAGATTTGATCACGAATCTAATATTCAATGTTAGATCAAGTGCTAGATGGCAATGGATAGTTAGATTAGTCATAGATCAGTATGATCTTTCTTATACATTAATATTAGCTCATGATCACCATTAAATCTTCATTTATGGTCAAATTGATTGATGAGTTTTGTTCATCGTGTCGCGAGGATTGTGATGAACAATGCAAATCTTGTAGGTCGCACCTCACACTCTTAGATCTAGATTGCGTCTAATTTGGACATTCAAATGACCTCTGATAAAAAATTTAACTTTTCCATCATGTAAATCAGGTCTAAAAATCCTAGAACAATGTTTTTCTAGCTAAAAATTCAAGTTGTCAGAAGTGATCAACTATTGTTGGCATTGACCAGCCATTGCCAGAGAAGGTGATTGGTACAGTCATTGTCGATGATGATTTTTTTTTTCAAAATGAAATTTTTTTTAAAGGGTTTGTAGCTTAGGGACTCACCTACATTCTTGTCAAGTTTTGAGCTATTTCATGGTTTTTTTATGGCAAAAAAAGTGGATTTTTTTGTCAGACTATTGCTAAAAAACCTAAAGTAGCCAAATTTAGAACCTTCATTTGATCTCTAGTAAAATCTACTCTTATTGAGAAATAAATAGAGGGGTTTTAATCCTCTTTTCATGGGGAAAACAATGGTGGTGTCCAATCTTCAATTCACACTGTTTAGTCATTGTGTGTCAAAGATCAATGGTCTTATGTTACTATCACTGTGAAAAGTGGCAGGTGGGAGAGGGAGGGGAGGAAAAAGGAAAAGGAATAGGAGGGAGGGAGGGAGAGAGAGGTGGGGTGTGTGTGGTTGATTCAGCTAACTTGCTTGGGCCAGTGCATTGTGCCGGCTGTGCAGGAGAGAGAGGAGTAGGGGAAGAGGGTGAGAGACCAGGGAGATGGGGCTGGCATTAGGCATGGCTTGCTTGGTTGCCAGCATCGACGGCTATCTACTTTGTGTGGTGTTAGAGGAGAAAGTAGAGGGAAGGGAGAGGGAGTGAAGGAGAGGGAGAGAGAGAGGGGTGAGAGGTGGCTCTTAAAGCCGGCTACTCAGCCACTTTTGCTGGTTAGACTACGTAGCAGTGGCGTGTATCTAGCTGTCAGCATTAATTTCCTGCCACACCAGAGAGAGCTCTAGGATGGCACATCTCAAAGCTATTAGAAATCTGGTAGTTATTAGCTATCAAAATCTTAGATATCACAATTTAATGTCAGATCAACCATTTTGTCATCTAATTTCATGTTGAAACATTTTACAAATCTATATTTAACATTCTATAACTTAATTAAGGTTAGAAATTACCAAAATTTTACAAAAATTTCTGATTTATTATGTCCACAAAACAAAAATCAATGTTTGAAGCAATTAGGCGAAGGATTTACCTGGATTGCCCCAATTTGATGTTAAATAGATTCCTGAAAAGTGTTGGATTGTCGTTGACTACATAAGTGAGATATGATTAGGTCCATCTCAGATCTATGATTTATTCTCCAAGTTAGTTACCCAATGGTTTAGATTTATATTACAAATCAAATAGCTATATTGTTGGATAATCTAGGTCCAAATATTCAAATCCAATAGTTGTCAGTGGTCTGACTTCATATTTTAGAGTCTGATTTTATACTCAGTGTTTAGGTTTAAGCTTAAGATCATGATTAGGCAATTAAAGATTTTGATTTGATAATTTCATTCTTGATCCATCGATTTAGAGTGATTAGATTTGTTATGTAGGGTTAAAACTCAATGATCAAAGCTTTGGCAAGGTTGTTGGAGTTCTGGTCATTGATCAATCAGCATGCATAGTTACAAATCAATGATCTTCATTTAGTCTGTTAGTTTTTCCTTGTCTACAACTTTGAAAATTTTGATTCATTCCATCAATCTATAGATGGGAACCTACTGGTAATGTCAAATCATCAATTAGGCATTACCCCTTCGGATTGCATATACCAAAACCTAGGTATACAAGAATCATAAGTATTTAAAATAATTAAATTACATGCATGCACACATGTGAAAATTTTCAATTAACAATGGAAAAGAAGCAACATATGACAAATACATTCAAAAAGAAATTTAACTTTAAGAACACAAGTTTCTAACCATAACCATGAAAAAATTCTTTATATATATATATATAAAGACAAACAAAGAGATACTAAACCAACACTCAACATTTGATATCAAGCCCAAATATGTGAACGTAGTTCCAATTCATAGTTGGGATACAATTCAGAATAACCACAATTTAGAGTAGTAATTATAAAGTCACTTTCTGTAAATGACTTTGAAAATACCAAAATTCAAAGTTGTTTATAGCGAACAAATTTAAAAATCACTAACTTTTAAAGCCGTTTATAGCAAACAACTCATTTAGTGTAGGACTTTTACAGTCATTTACAATAAATGACTTTAAAATATACTATATTTTTCACTATATATATATATTACGTTAGTATTTATAATATTTTACATAAATACACAATGAAACCAATTTTTGTGATAGTCAATGTTAATCCATGTGTTCTTTGCAAAACACACACACACACACACACAAACAAACACGGGAACAAGAAAATCAAAGTATTTTTTGGAATAACTCCTCATTTATCATCCTTTTGTTACATACATATATAATATATGAGACAAACAAAAGAAGTACTAATCAAGACTCAAAAATTGATATTGACTGAGAATATATAAAAATAATTCTAATTCAGAGCTGGGATTTAGTCCACCAACAACAAAAGTCAACATATATATATATGAGCTTTAGTTTGTGTATAGATGAAGATAGTTGAAAAAAACAATTCAAAAGTTGATGGAAAATATATTAAAATAAAGTATTACTTTAAAGGTCATTTGAATCAAATGACTTTAAAAGTCTACACTTAAGAAGTCGTTTAATAGAAAAATGACTTTTTAGGTATGGCATGAAGAGAAAATTTTGTGTGGGAAAGGATTTTTAAAGTCCTTTTCTTCAAGTGACTTTAAATGTCTAAAACATTTAAATTCATTTTGATCTAAACGACTTTAAAAGTGATACTTTAAAGTCGTTTGAATCAAACGAATTTAAAAGTCTAAGACTTTTAAAGTTGTTTTGTTTTAAACGACTTTAAAAGTTAAGACCTTTAAAGTTGTTTGAACCAAATGACTTCAAAAATCATTAAATTCCAATCTACATTTTGCTTCAAATATATTTATTTCACTTTCAATCTCTTACCTAAATACAATGAAACTATTTTTATGATCATTAGTGTTGTTTCACACATTCTACACATAATAAATACAAGAACATGCAAAACAATTTACTTTTCAAATAAATCTTCAATTACAATTGTATATAATGTCACATATATAGTATTAATCTCACTTCAGTCCATATAGCTCAAGATAAAAGAGCTAATTATAAATCTAGAATTATATTACAGCTCAATAATACAATCCACATAGCCCCCTCATATATTATTTTCCCAAGAACCCTTCTCATCATTATCACATACATAATCCTTATCCTCAACAAATACTTCGATTGGTTTGATTGTTTTAGTAATACAAGGGTAATCCATTTTAGTATCTCCTAGGTGATCTTCATCATAAAAATCCCTCTAACAGGATGATAAAATAGTTGACCATCTCTTATCACGTCTATCTTGCTCGTAAAATACTTGTTTTGCTTGAGATGCTAAAATAAATTGATCATTTTTATAGTTGTTCCTGTTGAGGTCAACCAATTTCAATCTAAGCGCATTAGTTTTGATGTTGCCTTTGTTGTATTCCACCTAATTGCACTTAAACACAAACACAATTCTGTAAGTATAATCCAAGGCACATATCTCTCTTATAAATAAATATCATCCACCACTATTGGCCTATTGTCCTTTGAATTGGAAAAAGTATGTAGCATTGGCAACTAAGATAACCCCACTATTCTATTGCACCCTTGGAGTTATCACGATCTTTCATGTAAAAGTGATAAACATTCATGGTATATCCAGCATATTTTATTACTTTTAGTTGTAGTCCCATCCTCATCCAACCCAAGAATTTGGATATACCATTGTTGTAAGTAAGATTATATATATATATATATATATATAGAATTTAATTTACTGTGTGAATTCTTTCATTTTATCTTCTAACGGAGCCATGCATTGGAAGTGCGATAATACTCAAATTGTAGCCACTTCTGTTTCTTTCTATACCATGGAATCTTTGCCTTGAAGACATCCATGTTATCACTACATACACACGCAAATTAATGGAGAGATGAAATAAAATATAACCATTAATAATTGATTTTTACCTAAGTGCATGATCAACTTAGTCAATGTATGGTTGGAGTTCATCAACATGTTGCAACACATAAAGATGCACATGGTCCCATTCTTTATAGTCAACGGTCCATACATGACCTCTTGATAGAGGTTTGCCAACCTTGGGAACATGAAATGCAATCAATTATTTCTTTCTTGAGATTCCAATCTCATCCACTCTTGATAAGTACTTTGTGCAAAACTCCACTACTTCCTTTGTAATATAACATTAGGCTATATACCCCTCTAGCTTGTTGTGCTTTCATACATACCATTTTAAAATTTTCATGTACATCTCAAATAGTTACGTCCATTGCACGATGATGTCAAAGAAGTATGGTGGGAAGACTGTCTCAAGCACATATAAAGTTTTCACTATATGTCCATGAATTTCTTATAATTTTGAAACATCAACTACCTTCTTGAACAAATCATTAAAGAAGTAGCAAAATTTTGTAATAGCTCTCCTAGCTTTGTCTAGTAACACTAAAAGTATTGGTACAAGTAGAAGTTGTTGCATCAATGTGTGGAAATTATGGGACTTCATCCCTAACAATTTTAGCTCTTCCATGAAGATAATGTTTTTAAAGTTTGAATAGTAGTTGCCTGTGACATTGAGCTCAGAAAAGTTTTACACACTATTCTTCTGTCCTCTCCATCGAGCGTATAATTTGCTTTAGGCAGATATGTTCCTCAACTACCCCTATCCTACGGATGCAGCCTCCTCTTCAAACCTATCTTCATAAGATCCATCCAAGTTGCAAGTCCATCTTTTATTTTTCTTGGGATATCAAGCAAGGTATAACTTAAGCTTTTACATACATTCTTCTCAATGTGCATGACATCAAGCACATGACATAGATGCAGTGATTTCTAATATACCAGCCGAAAGAATATTGATTTCTTCTTCCAATAACTTCTTCACTTGCTTTCACCTACACATTTACTTGATTTCTTCTTTTCCCAAAAGACATTAATGTTTTCAACCTGCTCCAATACTTGTCATCCTGTCAACATCTTTGGAGATGCCCTTGTCTCTACACTATAGTTAAATTCTTCCTTTTTAAATTGGTATGGAAGGTCTCTGTGCAACCATCTGCTCTTGCTAAGGAATGCCATTTTGCTACCATATTTAAGTTGTATAGTACATTCTTGATCACTACAGAAAGGACAGTCATTGTATCCCTTCATGGTGCATCTAGACAAATTACCATACATAGGGAAATCTCTTACTGTCCACAATAGTATAGCCTTTAGGGTGAACAACTCACTCATGTATGCATTGTATGCTTCAACATCTACGTCTAATGATGTTTCAAGATCATTGATCAAGGGAGACAAGTACACATTAATTTCATTCCCTAGCTACTTTGGACCTGATATCAACATAATTAACATCATGAACTTCCTCTTCATGCATAGAAATGATGGGAGGTTGTAACAAACTAATATAACAAGCCAACAGCTATACTTACTACTCATAGAACCATAAGGATTAATCCCATCTTAGATAAAGCAAGTCATAGGTTTCTAAGTTCTTTACCAAAGTTAGGCCACATGACGTCTACGAGCTTTCATGCTGGGCTATTAGCTGGATGGTGTAAAACCTTTGAAGGAATGTCTATAACCATCTTAGTTGGATGGTGTAATACAAAACATTCTTTTGAACCTTAGAATAGGGGAAAATACCATAGAACCTTTGAAGGAATGTCTATAACCATCTTAGTTGAATTCTTCTTTAACTTCCATCTTGACTATTCACAAGTTGGGCATGTAGTTTTATCCTTGTGCTCCTTCTGTACAAGATGCAATTATTGGGATATGCATGTATCTTCTCATACTTCAACCCTAGTGTAGCGAGGGTTTTCTTTGCCTCCCATGTGGACCTTGCCAATTTATTATCCTGTAGTAGCATCTTACCCACTACTTTCAAGACTTCTGTAAAACCTTGATCTAAAAAACAAAATCTTGATTTTAGGTTGTAAAGTTCTACCACTGTAGACAACTTGGTATAATCTTTACACTCAGGGTATAATGGCACATTGACTTCCTCTAATATTGTTGGATGAAATTGTTAAGGGTCATCCTAAAAGTCATCATTTTCATCTCAAAACATTGGTATAGCTATACTTTCTACAACACTTCCTATAGTGTCTTTATATCTTCTAAGCCTTGTTGAGGGCCTATGTGAAAGTTTTTATCTAAGACAAATCCATGGGCTCTAGCTTTCATTGATTCCATTGAAACACGCAGGTTCTCTCAATACCCCTACAGTTACTTTTTTTAGGTTTCCACATTTCGAGAATGGATAATGCATGCGATTACTATCAACACCTGCTCTAAGTGCAAAATCTATGAAATTTTTTGTTCCCTCCTCATATTCTTTTAATATTCATGTCATAGTCATCTAAGCATATTTATTTAGAAATTGAAGCAAATATGTGTGTAGAGACTTGTTAGACATAAAAATATTAGGTTAGGCATTTTACCAAGCACATGGTATACAAGAATTGTAAGTATTTAAAATAACTAAATTACATGTAGTCACACGAGAAAATTTTCAATTAATAATGAAAAAGGGAAAAATATGACAGATATATTCAAAAAAAAATTTAACTTAAAAAAGACAAGTTTTTAACCATGACCATGCCAAAATTCTTCAAATATGCACACACACACACACACACACACACACACACACACACACACACACACACACACACACATATATAGATGAGAGAGAAATAAAGAGATATTAACCAACACTCAAAAATCAATATCGACTATGAATATGTGAATATAGTTCCAATTCATAGTTGGGATTTGGTTGATGATAGCCACAACGAAAATAAAAATATATTTTTGTGTATAGATGAAGACAGCTAGAAAAAATAAAGAAAAAGTTGATGAAATAACTCTTGAAATAAAGTAGTACTTTATTAAATTATTTGCTATATATTACTTTAAATATCAATACTTCTAAAGTCATTTTTTTAAACAACTTTAAAAACTAATATATTTTTCACTTCAAATATATGTATATATATTATATTAGTGCTTTATAATATCTTACATAAATATAGATTGAAACTTATTTTTTGTGATGGTTAGTGTTAATCATGCATTCTTTATGTGTGCACATGCACACACACACACACACATGAACAAACACATGAACAAGGAAATCAAAGTATTTTTTGGAATAACTCCTCATTTATCATCTTTCTATTACATATATCATATGTTCCATATTATTAGATCTTATTAATACAATATCATGATCAAAGGGCTAATCTAAAATGATTTCATCAAAATCTAGTCTCCTAGTATTTAGTTGACACCAGGGGAGAGCGAGTAAAGCTTTAAGTTGTAACTTTCTTGGCCAACTGGATGGTACCATTTCTCTTCTTCAAATCCTAATTTTGGATAAGAACCACAAATTGTAATGTTCTACCTTTCTTCAATCATGAGGGTTAGAGAGAGAGAGAGAGAGAGAGAGAGAGAGTATTTGTAGTTGGATGAAATCATAGGAGTTTTGTGAAAATCATGATGTTCTAACACACTTCTTAACCCCATCATTTGTAGTGATAAAACCCACAATTTACAAAACACACACACACACACACACACACACACACACACACACACACACACACACACACACACAGAGTTGGTAATAAGAAAGTCATGTGTGATAAAAAGATGTTTTTGTTTATTTATAGTGTTTTTCATGCACAGAGTTGGTAATAAGAAAGTCATGTGTGATAAAAAGATGTTTTTGTTTATTTACAGTGTTTTTCATGCCATAAACAATCACAATATTCAAAATGGAAAGCAAGAAGGGAAATAGGACAAAGAGAGACAAGGACCAAAGGAGGAGGCTATCATGGTACTCGTGAGATGAAGGACATGAATAGGCAATTCAGAAAAAAATGAGATGACTTTAGCCTCTTATAGATAAAGGACTTTTAAAGTTGTTTTCAAAAAACAACTTTAAAAGTTGAAACTTTGAAGTCGTTTATAGGAAAATGACTTTAAAAGCCCTTCTTAAAATCATTTTTTCACTACTTTAAATTCACTAATTAACACAACATCAAATAATGTTTCTCACAAATTAGTGTTGAATCATGCATTCTATACATAAGAAATATAAGAATATACAAAACACCTAGGTACCATGCAAAAATTCTTCAAACATGGATAAATAATATAGGATACAAACAAAAGAGAAACTAACCAAGACTTAAAAATTGATATTGACCTAAAATATATAAATATAATTCCAATTCAAAGTTGGGATTTGGTAGTTGTACAAGGAGGACAGAAGACACTGCTGGCTGAATTTTTTGGAGGGTTTGGGTTTAGGTGGGCCCACTCCTTGACTGTACGGCTGACATCATTCGTTCTTGATGGGAAGGACATCTCCACCCGCAACAAAAATCAACCTATATATATGAGCCTCACTTTGTGTGTAGATGAAGATAATAAAAAAACAAACTGAAAGTTGATGAAAAACTATTAAAATAAAGTATTACTTTTAAAACTATAGACTTTTAAAGTTGTTTAGAAAAAAATGACTTGAAAAGTTATAACTATTAAAGTTGTTTAATTCATTGACTTTTAAAGCCATTTACTTATAATGAATTCAAAAGTGAAGACTTTTAAATTCGTTTAACAAAAACAACTTTAATAGTCCTTTCTCTAGTAAAAATTCCTCTTTGCGTCAGACTAAAGAAGTTATTTTTCTATTAAACAACTTCTTAGGCTTAGACTTTTAAAGTCAATCTTTTCAAAATGACTTCTAAATATTTACAAAGTCAGTAGTTGAAATAATGACTTCTTCATATCAACTTAAAAAGCCACATGTCTAATAGTGTATGTTTACATTTATGGGATAAATATGCACTAAAATATTTATTTGGTGAATTTTTAGGGTAAGATGAAGATCCGAGGTAAGTATATGTATAACTACTTGTAGAATAATACTAAATAGGATTGTTTTTATGCTTTAAAAGTAGTAGATCAAGATCCAAGCCAATCAATGCTTGAGATCATAGATCAAGTCTAAAATGGACAGCTTATATCAATTTGTGGTGTAACTTAGATGATCTTGATCAAGACAAGAGAGTATTAAGGTTGGAACTTGGGATTAGTCTCTCTTGTTCAAGGTCCAACTAATGTGACCATCTTCAATTGTCATCTTAAGAATGACAATTTCAATGTGTTGTTGTAAAGGGATCTTCTTTTCTAATCATCACTTCTTATTTTAGGATTATGAGTCATGCTACATTTGCTTGTAATAGGCTGTGAGTTGTATTATACATGTCATGAGGGGGTTGCTTTGAAGCTTCCTAAAGATATGAGATAGAAAGCAATTTTAAATAATGATATGAGATAAAGATTGCTAAGTAACATAGAAAAAGGTGATTCAAGACTTGATTCTAGAAAGAAAAGAGTCATACTAGTTTCTGGGTGGCAAGGAGTAGAACCATGTCTAGCTTTTCTAGACGCATTTGCTTAGAAATTTGTTGCAAAAGTTTTTCCTTTAGTTGTTTGATTTTCCAATAGCAAGGCTAGGTAGGGAACAATCCCACGCTAGCCTTAGAGAGAAAATAAGAAAAATTGAGCGAAAATACTTTGAAAATCAGGGGGTAGAAGATTAAATATATTTGTGACTTGTCTTGCAAGTAGGGGTACTTCATGTGACAATTTCAGCTCCGACACTGAAAAAATCTATGAAACTTGTTTCATTCGATAGAGACATCAAGGAGAAGAAGACCTAGGTACGTTACTTTTAGTTTTCATTCAAGATCTCATAAATTGAAAAAATTAAATATTACTAGTTGTAATTGTAGCATGAAAATTTGACAGTAATTTCCCTAAAATTTACTTTTTAGTTTGGTTTATTTGAAAATGTTTTGAATGGTCTAATCTATTACTTATGTTTTACTTTAAGTTAGAAGAGTTTGATATAGGCTTTTTGAAAGTTAACGATTGGATTGGATTAACTTAATGAAATAAGATTTTAGGTGTTGTTTGTAGTTTGGTTAATAGCCAAATTTTAGGATCAAATATTAAAATTTATGATAATTGTTTGAGAAATCTAACCATACCAAAATATTATTTGATGTTTCTTGTGCTACGTATCAATTTTTATTAAAATATTCCAAGGGGATATCATTCAACTATGTGGCCCAAGTTTGCTACTTAGTCATGCACAGTGATTGTCAAGTGAAGAAGTTAAACTTGATTTTCTATTTTGCTAGCGTCTCTCTTGACAACACGTAGGTGTGTGGGCTACAGTTCAGTGGTGGTTTGTTAATAACACTATCACTTGCAGATGTTGTGATAGGTATTGCTCTAGATTTCTAATTTAAAAAATAACTTTGAAAATCCATGAGATGGAGATGGAGCACGAACATCAATGATGGTTATGAATGATCTAGAGAAATAAAAATTTTAATTTAATTATTTAATTATTTTTAGGAATAAAGTAAAATAGAAAGAAAATATTTTGCTTTGGTTTTTTTATTTATTCTTTTGTATTATATTTTAGGATTTGTTTTAGATTATTATTGGCTAATTTTCATTAATGTTTGAATGTTTCATAAGTACTTTTTCTTAATTAATTAGAAATTTTAATTTCATAAAATACTATTTAATTTTCAAAATTTCTAAAAACATTTCAAAAGTCATGTTAGGCTAGTTTTCTCTTAATTAGGATTAAAGTGATCATATTTTTATATTGCAATGACACTTATTAAAATTTTCAAATGTTTTAATTATTATAGAAAATTAATTTTAAAAAATAATTTAATTTGGAAAAATCCTCAATTTACTCTTTAATTTTAGGATAAATAGGTACTTCGGTGCTTTAAATTTCTTACTATGTCCTCCCTATGGATTTAACCTTGCATCACTACAACTGAGTCCAGTATGCTTGTAGGAAAACTCTAAAACATATAATAGGCTACCAAAGCATGTAGTTTGGATTATTATAATCATTTCTAAACTTCTTCTTTAATCTTTTCTCCCTATTCCTTGCCATGTCTTCATGTTAGTTCTAGCATATGTCCTCATAGGGTTGCTTAGACTTTGGCAGACGTATTCGATGTCAAATTTTAACAATAGAAGTAACCATTGAGCAACTCCTGCTAATAATGTTAGTACATGAGAGAAAAGTTGCCTTTGGGATTAGCTTTGTTCAGATCTTGAAGGTCAACACTAACTCTAATTTGAACATGAATCTAACACTCAATCATTTCTATGCTTCTTCTTTAATTTGTTCTCATTATTCCTTTTCTTGTTAGAATCTCATGTTCATGTTAATTCTGGCATTTGTCCTCATAGGGCCATGAAAAGACACCTTTGTTCCTTAAGCAACGACACAAGTTGGGACTTTTTGTCCTTGGCTAAGCTAATGCATGTTGAAAGTTCTTTTCTATTCTCTTCAATTCCATATTAAAGTTTTCAAGATCATCCACATTTGGTTTAGCCCAATTCATCTTACATTTTTCAATCATCTTTAAGTGTTCATCAAGGGGATCATCATCATTATATTTTGAATGATCAACAATTTAAAGATGCTAGAAAGAAGAGACAAAAGGAATTATCTAAATGTAAAGATGTTAAGAAAAAGGGATAAGGGGATTCTAGGAATTGGAATTCTTTGATTCAAAAGAGAGGACCACATTAGATTCACCAAAAACAAGATAAGAAACATCCAGAAAAGCAAAAAAATGCCACTACTTAATTAATGAGTGAGCTAACAACTAGAGAAAAAGATGGTGGGATGCCATGGTGGTTTTAGTCACATTCACAATAGCAGCATGATTTTGCCAAAGAACTTACAGATTTCATCATCTTCAAAATCTTCTATGATTATATCTAAATGTTAGCATTTGGCATACCATCTATATAAAAAAAGGAGCTTGTTACAAAATATCTCAAACTTGAAGAGGACCTTCAATGTAGCTTCATCAAACCATGGCTTGAGAAACCCATAGCATGGGTACATTTCCCCTTATGCTCTTCCATTATTCCATGTGAGCTAATTTAATGATGGGTGGGTATAGACACCCAAACTTACACCTTGAAGACAATCCAAAGGGCACCAATTTAGTTTTTAATGGTTGTAACTGCAGCTTTAATAAGGTTCAATATGGTTTATTAATATGAATCTTTTGGGAATGATGACTAATGAACAACTCAAAAGGAGTTAATTTATATAAAGTAACCAAATTCTTACAATGAGCCTTCGCTCACCATTTTATAGAGTTACACAATTATCTTGTTCAATCTGAAGTGCTACTTCACTTGATAACTTGACGATGTTAATAGATTAGAACTATTTTTACCTATATATTTTCATATTTGAAAGTTAGTCACACATCTTCTGGATGAGTGAGGACTTTGAGATTTTAGTACAAGATAAAGAAAGTACATGACACATACAAAAGGAGGAAGAGAAATATTTTAATGAGTTCATAACTATATTGAACTTAGTTAGTTGGTTAAACTACTTTATGCAAAGTAGTTATAGTGAAAGATCCCATGGAATTGAATTTGGTTGGATTTGGAATTTCAAAAAAGTGTACAAACATGTAATTGAGGGCATGGATTCACAACATTCTTTGAGGTTAACTCCTCATATTAGCTTCAATTTTAGTTTAGTTTAAATCTTTTGGCTAGTTTAGGTTAGTTATTCAATTTTGTTAATTTTAGACTAAATTAGTTAAGCTTAGCTCATTTTAGTTTAATTCATTCTAGTATATCAGTATTTAGTTTGAAATCTCTTTCATTTATATGTTCTGTATTTATTTGAATTTGGATTCTAAGCTAGTTTTAGAACTATAGAACTTTTTCATAGAGAAAAATAACATTGGTATATAGAATTCCGCAATTAACTTTTCCAATTTTCTTAATCTTTTACTTGGAATTCCCATGCTTGTTTAGTGGCCTTCATGATGGACATTACTAATCCATCATGGAGAGAGTAATAGCTTTAGAAATCTAGTTATTCTTGTTTACAAGTTAGGACTTGTGGCCTATTTTCCACAAGTGGAAACACTAAACTGTTTTATTTATCTTATCAATAGGCAAGGATCCTACTGCCAATAAGGGTAGTGGCTACACTATTTGAGTATAGATCACTAACATTTTTCTTGTCATAGCTATCCTTTCTATGATGTTTCACATTAACTCACCAAGATTTTGGGAAGCATATACAAACTCCCTCAAATTACCTAAAAAATGCCCATAGTGGGTTAATCCTAGTGAATACCTTAGGTGATTAACACATGGAATGGGCTCACCTAGACCGAAGTCATCGAACAATAATTATTTTGAAAGAAAGTTTTGTTGATGTTTAGGGGAGCATTGTAGTCCATTAATTTGCTTTGCAATGGCGACTTTTCCCTCATCAATCAAGTTACTAGTTAAGTGCCTAACTTTCCAACATTTGTTTATAGGATGAACATTGTTGCAATGATAAGCACAATACTTGTTTGGGATCAATGGATGGGCCTTCAAGTAATGTATTTGTAGGAGTCAAGGGAATAATAGAACAGTCTTGTCCTTATTAGTTGTATAGAGGCTTGCGATATTGTCATGCCAAGGTTGGTGAAATTTTGTTGTGTCCTTTTATTTGAATATGAATTTTGATTATTAGGCTATGGTTTTTGATTAATAGATTGCAAAGATGTAGGATTAAGTATAGGAGGATTATGGGATGGAACTAATGAAGGAATTAGAATTTTATTTGGTAATACATTTTTGGATTTATTTGGGGAAAGGTAAGCAATTATTTTGGTAAAGGTGGAAGGTTGAGTGGGGTGGCAAGAGATTGTGCCAGTTGTTGTAGTTTTTTGGAATTTAGGCTTGAGCTTCTTGGGTTCTGGCTCATAGACCACTTGAATTGCATTGGAGTTAGCCTTCTTGCCATACCTATTGAATTTGTCAATGAGATGGACCATGGGGTGACAAGGGATGCTTGTGTAGTTTGGATTGAGGCCACAAAGGATGAGACCGACTTGTTTCTCTTCAAAAGATATGACCCATATTTGTTGTGATGCTTGTTGCCATCTCCTAATTAAATTCAAAGGTCATATTTGGCTTTTCTAAGGTAGTGATCACTTTATCAATGAGATGATGGAATATCTGTCCAAAGGATGAAATATGATTTTCCTAGGCATTTACCTTTTCTTCTTCAACACCCAAGGGAAGAGGTTTCTTACTTGTGAGTCATCAAGCTAGAAAGCTAACATGTAGGAGTTGTGCATATTAATATGTATTCGACTAGTGGTTTAGGAACTTCAGACTACCTAGAAGGACCTCTTAATTTGGGTTTAAGACATAGGATGCTTTGTCTATGTAGTTACTCATTTGCATTGGCCAATGAATTGATGAGAGCAAGGGCATCAAGGAAGCTGGAGAGGATTGGAGATCTATTTTTTTCTTATTTAAATAAATAAGAATTTTATTGATCATGAAAATCCAAAAGTACAATGGGGGGGACACATAGCTAAAACCCCATAGAAATAAGAGAGCCCATCTACATGGGAATCCACTTCATGACAAAAGCCAAGAGAAAAAAGAACTAAAAGTAGATCATCCACATTTGATATTTGGAAGACCTAATCTATCCATACAAATAATCCCTTTAAAATTAAGAAAGCAACCCTCTCACAAGACAGAAAAAATACAATTAGAAGACTTGGATGCTATAGCTTTCTTAGCCAAATAATTTGCAACACAATTCACCTCACTAAAAACATGAAATAGATGAATGACTTTATTACTCATAACACTCCTAATCTCATCAATGATATGTTCCAAATACCAGGGGATAGCATACTTTCTTCTCATCATATTCACCACATCTTGACAATAACTTGAAAAGGGCTGACCCAACTTCTGTCAGAGATAGGGTATATGGTGCCAACATCTAGAAGCTTAAGGACTTCATCTCTGACTATGTCCTTCATATGGGGATTCAGTCGTCTTTGAGTTTTCCTAAAGGGTTTATCATTTGCTTCTAGGTGTATCCTATGCATGCACACTGCTGAACTAATCCCTTTAATCTCCACCATTTCCACCTTAGAGTAGTTTTATGTTCCTTAAGAACATCTAAAAGCCTACCCTCCTATTCATTATCTATGTCTGATGTTATATAACAAGTAAAGGTTCATATATTCATAGATAAGAATATTTGAGATTTTAGGCAAGGGTTTTAGGGCCAAAGAAACAGGTTGCTCTATAAAGGGTGTAAGAATAGACTTTGAAGGAGGGAGTGGATCCACATAAGGGCCCCACTTACAGGTATCCATGATTGGAGTAGCCTTTAAAGGTAATTTACCTTCTCAATAGACTTGTCTAAATCAAAATCTCCATTAAAATGCATGAGACAAGCTTCTAGTGGGTTAGAGATTGAAGATGGTGGATGAATTTTGTGAATTAGACTCTAGATTAAATTCACTTTACAAGAATCATTGAGGTTTAAATGTTGTTGATCCCGAACAACAATTTCATTACACCATTGCTATAGTTACTAATGGTGTTGGACATCGTTAGGAATGGACTTCCAAGTATGACTAAAATCTGACTTCCAAGATCAAATACAGGCTGGGTGTCCACTTCTCCACCTATATCAACACATCTTCAACCAAACCATATGGTATCTTGACAAATCTATTAGCTAATTGCAACATTGTAGTGATTGGTTTTAACTTAGCAAGTCTTAGTTGCTCATAGATAGAGTATGGCAATAAGTTAACACTAGCCCCTAGGTCAAGCTCCCTATCTATGACATGGTCTCCAATAATGCAAGAAATGGTAGGACACCTTAGGTCTCTAAACTTCAGTGGGGTCTTGTACTATATCAAAGTGCTCACTTGCTCAATCAGGAAAGCCATTTTCTAGGCATTTAGCTTTCTTTTTCTAGTGCAGAACTCTTTCAAGAACTTAGCATAGGTGGGGACATCTTTTATTGCATTGAGCAATGGAATACTAATTTGGACATGTTTAAGTACATCAATTAACTTGTTGAAGTTTGTTCCCTTTCTAGCCTTGTTTAGTATTTGAGGAAAGGGGGCTTTAGGTACACAGGGAGCCTCCACTATAGGTTTTATAGGGGTTTTCTATCGTTTCTCTTTCTCTTGTGTTTTAATTGCCTCATTTTTCCCTCCATTTTGCTTAGCCTACCCTACCCTATTGTTAATCAAAAAATTGCTCATAAGGGTTGTTATGAATTTGGCATGCTCATGAGGGTTAGTGTTTTGAGAACTTGAACCTATCTCAAATTGGCCTTTAGGGTTAGGGATGGGTTGATGAGGAAACTAACCTTTTCCTCTATTATGTAGTTTAGGCTAACCTGCATCTCTAGCTTAGCTATGGCTTGAGAATTGATATTCTATAATTGGTTCAGGGACCTTTTTGTCTTCACTTTGTTTTTCAAATGGTCCAGTAAACAAAACATTGTGATTCCCTGGCAATAGCATAAAAAACTTCTTGTGATTTTTAACCCACAAGTGCATGAAGTGGTTGTAATATAGCACACTAGTGAGATTGATCCCATGAGGAATTGAATGAATGTGATGCTAGTGGTCCCTACTTTAAACTAGCTAACCTAGCTAAAATTCAAAAGACTTTTAACTTAAACTAAGAATGGAATTTAGAAAATGAACATGGAAATTATGCAAAGACGAGAAACATGCTAAAATAAAAAAAAACCTTCCTAAAACATACTTTCTAAAAATTAAAATTTCCTAAATGAACTTACTAAATTTATTGAGTTTACTAAATTAAGAATTTTTCTAAATTGAACTTTCCAAAAATGCAATTCTTAACAAATTTCTTAAATCAATTTTCCTAAGCATGAAATTTAGCAAACAACTTAAGGAAACATGCATTAATCATCTACTTTCCTAATCATGCAAACTCTAAGGAAAGCAATTAAATTCGTGGGAATGAAAACTTTAACAACTAATAACAAATCAACAACATGCTATCAAACTAATTAAGATCAACTTAACTGACTATTTTTCCTAACATGAATACAGCTACTTGGATCTTAATTAATTAATAACTCATTCAAAACCATGCATTTCAACCATAGGTTACACTTTTGGAGGGCATGCACCATGCTTTCTCTCAATCTAAATTCAAAACCAAATCTTATTGATGAATCCTTCAACAAGCTTGAGATTTAAAGGAAAATCTAATGGCATATAAAGGCACACTCAAACGAAAACTAAGGAAAGCAATGCTAGATTTCAAGGAAACCAAAAGAGAACTAAAAGGTAGTGAAAAGCAAAGGCAAGGATTAGATTCAAGTTGATTTCCCTTGGCTATCACTTCAAGGAAAAAATTGACCTTGGATCCTAATCAATAAGAAAAGGAAACAAAGGAATGGAAAAACATGAACTAAAACAATGAAATGAGATCAAATAAAGAGAAGGAAGATCAGCCAACCTTTGAAAGAAAAATCAAACACCAAATAACTAGGCATGGAACACTTAAGGAGATGCAACACACCTCAAGAAAGAGTACAAGCCACACAAAAGTGTATGATATTCAATGCAAAAGAGAGAAGAGGATGGGGTAGGAAGAGAATGTCTCCTTCCACATGGAGGAGGCGTCTTTGTCCTAAGAGTGAAAGAGTTCTCCAACTTAGGTTTTTATGGGTCTTTTATAGTTTTTATCCCAAATTTTCTAGAGTGACCTAAGAATAAAGTGTGATGGGTATGAAATCAAGTAATTTTGGATGGCTACAATGATAGGTAAGCTAAGGTTTTCAAAGAGGAAACAAGGAAGGATGGTGGCTGTCTTTTGGAAGATAAGTAGGTGGGAGATGCCACTTTTCTGGGAAGGGGTGTCTCCCCCTTCAAAAATCATGGAATGCTCCTTTGAATAAGGAAGGTAGGTGGATGAATGAGGTATGAAAGAGATGGGTAGGAAAAAGGACAAGAAAGTGACGTTAGGTAGGAAATTTTGATTGGCTAAGTGATTTCCTAGAAAGTGGGATTGATTGGATAGTTGGGACGAGTATTTAGGAAGGTGGAGGAGTCTTAGAATGGTAGGACTCTTGAATGAAAATAAAAATTCGTGGTGCATCTTAGGGGTGAGGTGGAAAGTGAGAGAAAAAGGGAAAATAATGAAAAGACATGAAAAATAGAAGGGTCTCATCATATTGGTCCACATGCCAACTTATCCTAATGAATTTTCTCTTATGTCTCTTAAAAATATCACTTAGAATCTCATGGATAATCCTCCTCTTGATTTTCCTCCAATCCTAGCCCTTCCATGTCACATGGCTTATGTGGCTTAGATGGCTAAATTTGAAGGATCCATTGGCTTGATTTCATGGTAGGATTTGGAAGTTTTCTTAGCTTGGTTTGGTGGTTAGCTTAGCTCCTTAGCTTATCCCCTTGTTCATGGCTTAAATATGGCGTGATGGCTTTCATGCAACCCACACAAAAGGTGGTAAAAATACATGGCTCACTTCATAGGCCCACTTTGGCCACCTTTAACTCCTTGATTGCATCCATTACTTATCCTAAGGATTAGCTCGACCTTTGATTTCATGTTGGATTAATGATTCTTAAGCTTTGACTCAATCTTTTGATCTTGATCTTCAATGTTCATCTTGATCAATCTTCACTATTGAATCACCATCTCACTTCCTACGAAAGAAAAAACCTCTAGTTAAATTCTAGAAAAAATGATTAATCACATATTTACCTCATATTAGCCTTTGAACCTACAAAATAATGAACTTTTGAGTTATTAGGTAAAAAATGGATGTGTTAGGAATTTTGGTCAAAATTCCTAATTTACCCCTATAAGTTGTAACACATGAGTAACTATTTGGGTGGTTTTTATGCAAAATTAAACATTTACAAAAAAAAAAAAACTTAAACATTGAGATGGATTTACATACACTTTGTGCCAAACTTGTATTTTGTCAGTTGATATCAGTTTGGGTAGTATTCATTCTTGTTTTGGTCATATGTTTAATTCATTTGATGTTTTTGGGTACAAATTCCTTTTCTTAATCTTTTTTCTTCTTGCATGTGTCTGATCATTCATTTGTATGGATCAGTGTGTGGATCATTTGTATATGGATCAATCATGTTCCTGCATCATTCTTCCTTGTCCCAATCCTAGAGTTGAAAAGTTGAGTCCTTTAATATATATTATATATGTTTTTACTATCTATATATGTACATTTTCTATTCACACCAAGTATTTGATTAAATGTCTAACACATATATTGTTATTAATCTTTTCTTGTGCAGAAAGTCTTGGCACTCATCTGAACATCATCTTTTGCATAAAATGAACAAATATGCTTGGATGAGTGCGGAAGGATCATCAAGGCAATATAAAGAGGGAATCTAAAAGTTCATAGAGTTTACACTTAGGGCAAGTGGTGATCATGTCCCTATAGGAGAATTGGAAACTTGAAAAAGGTTACCATTAGTGAGTTGAGAGAACATTTGTGATTCAATGGAGCTGATGAAAGCTATCGCCCCTGGATGTGGCATGGAGAGGGAATACCTCATAAGCCCTCGATAAGGGCTAAATGTGTATATAAAGAAGAAGTCACTATAAGAAGTGTTTTGGATACTAGTACAACTGCATTGATGTTTTGAGATGTATATAATGACTTCCAAGATGACCTAGAATAATTTCAAACTACATTGGAGGAAGCCAATGAGCCATTGTACATTGGGTGTATAGATTATACAGAGTTGTCTACAGTGGTAGAACTTTACAATGTGAAATCAAGATTTGTTATTTTAGATCAATGTTTTATAGAATTGTTGAAAGCCATTGGTAAAATGCTACACATGGAGGACAAATTGGCTAGGTGGACATGAGAGCCAAAGAAAAAATTTTCTACATTAGGTTTGAAGTATGAAAAGATACATGCATGTCCTAATGATTGCATCTTATATAGAAAGGAGCACAAAGACAAAATTATATGTCTAACTTCTGCACATTCAAGATGGAAGATGAAGAAGAATTCAAGTGTTTGTCAAGTGAAAGATGTCCTTGCAAAGTTCCTATGCTATAGGGCTATGGTCAACATGGATGCGTACCCTAGCTAAGTAAGGCTCAAGGCCACAATGTGGTTCCTTCCAAATTCTTCCACAAATCAAAGAATCCTCTAGTAGAGAACATGGAAGAATGGAAGGATAATATCTTAAATGAGTTATACACAATGGTAAAGAATGATTTCTATAAGTACCTTTGGAGTTTTAAAGGTCCAAGTCAAGATGTTGCCCATCGACCCCCATCTCACAATAGTTGTAGTGCTCCATCTAAAGAAAAGATGGATGAGGAGCTCTTCGAAGGAGATGTCCCAATCAAGAAGGTATGCATAGAAATGTTTACCTTTTCAATGGTCCACATCTTAGTAATCTTCATTCATTCTTATGTATAGGTGATTTCTGATTTACAGGTGGTTTAGTGCATGTTGCCGCTATATACAATTACGAACTAAGACGTTGTGGCCACATTGTAAAAGGTTTCTCTATCATATTGCACGGCAGGTTGATGCATCCACACACTAAGGGTGTGTGAATTACTACTTCCCTCCTACCATTTCCTATAGAAGCAAATGATATTCATACTATTAGGGATGCAATTGGATATCATGTAGCTTGGCCAAAGAAGTATATCAAAGCAATGATTTCCAGTGTGGATATATGGTATCATAGCATCATGTTCAACAATGACTTTAATGTCTAAGCTAAAATTTTAAATACTATTTTCATCTCACATTAACTAGAAGAAACACAAGGTGCCATTAGGGTGACCCCCTCCCCAACAACAAATTCTGGCATACTAATTGCCTATCCCTAGTATTTATGTCTATTTTTATGATAAAATTTAATCACTTTGACTCTACTTATATATATATTCATTACTAATTTCTAGAAAATTACATCAATAGTGTAGGGATTAGGTGTAAGTTCCACTTAACATGCCTCCATTCCTGAGAGATAATATAGACTAATCAATGAAGATAAGAAAATTAGTACTGTAAGGATAGCGACCAGTATGCTTGCCCACAACGTAGTTGAGGTTCCAGTCATGGAAGAGGACCTCTTAGTCATATGTAATATGGCTTAGCTAGAATACACTCACATCATTGTTTATATCAGGTATGTCATGTAATTGCTCTATTAAGAATTAGATTGGCATTACTTATTAATAGGACGTGATAAGCATTTGACATTAAGTTTGCATAGGTCATTATGTGATAAATTGCAAAGATTAAAGACCAAGGACATTTACAAATTCCTTGACCCTACTGTCATCTTTGGACCAAAGGAGAATTTTCCCAAGGATAAACAAATAGAAGATGTCATACCTGGGTTCTTATGTTGTGACAAGAGGCAGGCCTTACTGATTCCCTACAATAGTAGGTAAGTTATTACATGTCTTGCTAATTTATGTCATTTTATAAACATGAATATGTAAAAGTTAATTTTTTCAAATTTTGATTGATTGATTATGTATATAGGTCCCATTGGATGTGCATGGTGCGCATGTAATGTTTTTTTAATCTTGTGGAGGCTACATTTGAAGCTCGCTAATGGAAATAAGTAATAAGTAAGTATGCTTTTTATTCCATTCATTATAATAGTAGAATAACTGATAACTATTCTTTTTATTCATTTATGATGATTTTTTACATATATATGTGTGTAGTCCATGGTATAAATGGGCTAAGATCCAAACATTAATAATCCAACAAAACTAACTTGGAAAATGATCAAGGTAAGGTTTACTAGTTATTTAGTATAACCCTATAACCTAAACTTATAATTACACATGATATTTGAACCTTTTCTATTGACTTTAATGTGCAGTTGCCTAAACAACAATCTAATTGAGAGTGTGGATATTACATTCTCAAATATGTGGGAACTCTCATTTGTGATGGATTTAAAATCTCCCAATTGAGAAAGGTTCAATTAATTGACTGATCATCATTGTTATAGTTATCTACATTTCTTAAATGACTCCAGCAATGTCTCAATTAGTTTAATATTTTTTATCTTGAAGGCTGATTTAGGTAGTAGAGTTACTCTCAATTAGCTCTAGATGACATCAGAGTGGAATGGACTAAATATCTTTTGACTTTTAATTTGTAGATAACTGATGTTATTGAACATGAAACATTTTTATCATTGAAATACAAATTAGAACTTCATTTATGTGGATGTGTTCCCTTTTTTATTGAAGTTAGTGTGTTCTTTCTTTGTTTCATTGAGAAGTGTGTATGGAGAAGTTCAATGTGGAGTGTTGGAAGTATTGAATGTGTATAAATGTGTGTTGTGAATGATTGTATCCCTTAGAACTAAAGTGTTGAATGTATTTTGAACTATAGAACCTACAGGAATAATGTATAAATAGAAACTAACAAAGGAATACACAAATTGTGCAGGAAGTATATGCAAAATAGGATAGTTTTTGAAAACCATCTTATAAAACTAGCAAAAAACAAGAGGATTTTTGAAAAACTATCCTATATTACATAGATTTATAAGATGGTTCTTCAAAAACTGTCCTTGAACATTTATAGTCTATAAGATGGTTTTTGAAAAACCATCCTATATTATATAGCTTTATAAGATGGCTTTTCATAAAGCATCTTGTAATATCCGTGGTCTATAAGATGGTTTTTCAAAAACTGTCCTATATTACAAAGCTTTATAAGATAGTCTTTCAAAAATCATCTTGTAATATCCATGGTGTAGAAGACAAGTTTTCAAAAATTGTCCTATATTACACAAATTTATAAGACATTTTTTCAAAAACCTTCTTATATTTCACATATTTATAAGATGGTTTTTTAAGAAATGTCTCATATAAATTAAATTTTATAAGACAATTTTTGAAAACCAACTTATAAGACTTTTATTATAAGATGGTTTTAGAATCATCTCATAATACACAAATTTATAAGACATTTTTTCAAAAATCTTCTTATATTTCACATATTTATAAGATGGTTTTTTAAGAAATGTCTCATATAATTTAAATTTTATAAGATGATTTTTGAAAATCGTCTTAAAAGACTTTTATTATAAGATGGTTTAAGAATCATCTCATATTTGTTTTCATTTTATAAGACAGTCTAGTATAAGACAGTTTTTAACCGTCTTCTATAATAATTTTTAATTGTCTTATAAACTAGTTTTCGTAGTTGTGATGGTGATTGAGGGTGGACTAGAGAAAGGGAATATGAAAGAAAGGATAGAAAATTAGAAAGAAAACTTAGAGTCTTTACATGTTTCCATGGACTTGGATTTAAGGTTTCCTATTTCGGAAACCACTTGATTTTTCCAACTAAGCAAGGGGAGGGCGTCCTTTCCTAGGAAGGAGGCTCCCTCAACTTAAAAAGGAGAAAACATAGTAAGATGGGTGGATTAGTAATAGGAAATGGATTAGGAATGTGGGGTTTTCTCTTTTGATGCATACCTTAACACATGATCATCTTACCTTTTACATTAATCTCTCAAAATTTCTTAAAAATCACACTTTTAATAACATAAGAAAGTTGCTTGAATTGATGCTCCAATCGGGTGCATGTGGAACTCCTCCTTGGCTTGATGGCTCATTCTTTGGTGGCTTAAGTGGCTTCAAGGCTTGAGTAGCTCATGTGCCTTATCACCCTTTTTCATGGCTTTAATGGCTAAGTGGCTTGAATGATTCCCATGAAAAGTGGTGGAAATGCATGGCTTGGGCTTGAGTCCATTTCTAGTCACCTTTTGCTCCTCCAATTGCTTTTTTACTTGCACTAGGATAATCTTGATCCTTCATCACACCTTGGTTTGATGACATTTTGGCTTTGGCTTGCTTAAGTTTCCTAGTGAGACTAAGAAACCTCATGAATGGCTTTGATTCTTATCTCGATCAAACTTGGCCTTTGAATTCCCTTATCAACACTTACAAAAGATGAAAAACTTTAATTAATTTTCAAAAAATTATGTCCATTCACATAATTACTCTGTATTAGCTCCTAAACCTACAAAATATCAAAAATTTGAACTATTAGGTAAAAAATGCATGTGTTACAAAATTTTAAAAAAATCCTTGATTAGCACTATTTTTTTATAACACATGGGCTACTAATTGGGTACTTTCTATACAAAATTGAACACTTATCAATCACCTACTCACCCAATTCTTCTTTACTTCTGTCTGTCTAAATTTGAGATATTATAAACATTCAAACATTTACGATATCTCAACAAGTTATGCTTGGTAAGGGAATAAGATGCATATAAAATCATGGAGAAACATCTCTATTTCTAAAATTAACAATCATTCCAATGCATCAAAATATATGTAATTTACATGATTGCATTTAAGATCATTTCAAACTTTAAAATATCAAAATCTAAAGCATTTCATGTAAATATGATGAATAAATTCAAAAATACAATATCATGTAAATATGATTAACATAAATGGATCTACAATGCAAAGCCATGTACAGATCATGATTAAAATCTTGAATAAAGCTTCTAAATAACAACACAAATCAAATAGTATCAAACTTGTAAAATAGTAATATAATCATAGGTGGTCATTCTCCAACTATATGGGACCCATAATCATCCAGCCATTGTTGGGTCTACATTTAATAACCCCAATTTTTGTAAATTGATTGAGAAAATCAATTTAGTTTGAATTTTCAAAAATTTTAGGCTAGAATATTAGGTTATTGGAAATTCTCTTTTTATAGAGATTAAAACATGATTTAAAACTTATAAATTATGAATGTACTTGAAAAACTGATTGAAATGACACATGTACATTCAATTCTGAGTTAAAATGAAAAAATCCTAATTTTCTCTATTTTTATAAATAAAAGGGTGAAATGGTAATTTTACTCATAATCGAGACCTAAGACATAATAATTTGGAATGTACTTAGAAAACCAATCAAAATGAAACTAAGTACACTCAATTTTGAGTTTATAGGAATGAACCCTATTTTTCTCCATTTGTGGAATTTAAAGGGCAAAATAGTTTTTTCACAACTATGTGGGGCCCACAAGGTGGGCCAAGGTTCGGGAGACCATCATCATGAGTCAAACCACTACCAACTACTAGTGGAGAGGAGGTGGTAGTTGGAATCCAATGACAATTTAATAATAAAAAGAATTGAAACATGATAATTACATGTAATCATGAAAAATTCAAAAACACCTATAAATACACCATAAAAGTTCCCAAATTTTTTTCTAAAAATCCCTCATGAGGTGCCCTAAAGTCCCTTAGAATTCTAGCCTTAGAATCCTTCCCCATCTCCCCTAATTCTCTCTTCTTTCTCCTCCTTTTTTTTCTCTATACGAGCATCTACAGATGCACCTAGCACTCCAAGCTCATTGAAGATGTCAAGATCGTCAATTGATGTGTCGTCCCCGATGAAGCTGGGTTTTAGCCTGGAAAACCCTAACTCAATTAGCCATCCACTTCTAGCCATTATTTTTCAATCTTCACCATTGGATCTGGTTGGACAAGCCTTATCTACAAAAGCCCTAAGTTTCCATGATGATCCACCTCTTAGATGCTAGGAAACTCAAAACGAAGACAAACACAGTACTGGGTACCATCTCTGGTGGAATTTTCAACTTGTTCTAGCCAATCTGGCCTTTAAATGGTCATCTTGCACCATTAAATATCTTTAGAATAGGGTGGTATGTGTTTCCCCCATGATCCCCACCTTCTCCAACAAGGGCAATGGCAATTTTCTCGACTATATGCATTTTTTGGCATTAAGGTTTTCTTTCATTGGTAAATCTCTTCTCTGGTGAAATTACTTCACTAGACTAGCACAGGTAGGCCACCCACTTCATTCCCCTTTCATTCTGGCATGTCATTCTTGGTTTCTGACCATCTTTGATCTCCCTCAGTCGTTGATCTATCGAAAAAGATGGATCCGGCTTGGAGGGTTGAGATCTCATCCTTGGATGGCTCATATCCAACTTTTGATCCATTGGATGAGTTTCTGGGACCCAACAAACCCAAGGGATGAAATCTTGTAAGATGAGGGAAATCAGGAGATGAGCAATCCGATGGTCCAGATCTAGACCGTCTTGCCTATCATCGATCATCCATCCCTAGTGACTGGCAATACCAGGTAATAGGCGTGGGCTGCTGGTTGTCCCTGTACACAGTATGCCCAGATTAGATCTGAGCCATCCCATATTTGTACTGAAATCTTGTTTCTTCAATTAAGAGCTCAATTTAGCTCCAATTTTGGATCTGAAAGTAGCTATAGATTCCTTATTACTTGTATAAGGTACAGAATTCAAAAAATTTATGCTTTAATGCATGTAAAATTCTATAGATAAAGAAAAGTATTACTAATTCCTATGATCAGTGAAATTTGGAATGATCAAACTTTATAATTCTAATCCACTGATGACCTTGTGATTTAGGAACATGGAATCAATGGTTAAAAGTGACTAATCTCTGTTTAATTAAGAGATATAGCCTTAAAAGAAGAAAAAGCATAAAAATGAGCATGGATCTTCATGATCTGATTAATTAAGCATGATTAGACCTTTTAAAATAGTTATATGATGATCTAAATGTATAATTACAATAATTAAATGGTTGGATGTAATTTATTTTCTAGATGTTAAGATCTTGACCCTAAAACGTAGTAAAATCCATAAAAGTGAATGGTAATCTCCTTGATCAGTTTGATCAAGGATGATTGGATAGTGTGGATGTATTTGGATGATGATATAAAGTTAAGATCATATGGATTGATGGGCTTGACGATGATAATTTTGGGATAGATTAAGATCTATGCCCTTAAATTGGATAAAATGGCTTAAGATTTTCTTGATCGGTTGGATCAAGAAGGATCAGAGCATTTGATGAGATGATGCATCAATGATCTAGTGATAAAATCACATTAAGAAAATGTATTAGATTTAAAGGAAAATGAAATATCAAGATCTAAACCCTAAATGGGAGGAAAAATGAATAGAAATCAAATATGACCGTTGGATCATAATGAATAGTTATGGCATGTTAAATTTTCATTCAAATTATTGATATTGTAAATGTCTTTTATTACTTAGTAGATTTAATTGTTAGATTTACTTATTTGTTAATTTATTTATGCTTAAATTCTTATTTCATGTAAATTACATTGAAAATGTAATTAAATGAAAAATAGAGTTGAAGGACATTTACATGTAATGACATATTAGGATTATATTGTCAAATTATTATGCTTCTTGGATCCCCTACCAAGCATAGATTGTTGAGATATTGTAAATGTTTCAATGTTTACAATATCTCATATACAAAGAAGGAGAATTAGGAGCTCAAGACTTAAGAAGACTTGGAAGAATAATCAATCAGGGAATATCTCTTGAAGACATGTATTTTATTTGAGAGCATTGTATTGTATTGAAAATTTTTATCATATGGTGAGCTTTGAAATATGGATTATGTAATTTGGACAAGTATTGTGCTGATACTCAGGCTATACTGTGAACCACTAGATGGATTTTGGAATTTAATAAAAGTATATTCCTTCAATGGAGTTTTATCTTGTACAAAAATTCTACTTATGTTATTTATGAAGTGATGACTTGGGTTTTTCAAAACAAGTTCTAAAGAAAAGAATTTCCATTGCTTTATTTTGTGAAATTTTTTTACTACTAAGGGCCCTACCTTCGAAAAATGTATTACAAAATGTGTTACAAAACCTCAGGTCGTCACACCACATGTCCATCCAGTCAACACCAAGTATACAAATTCATCTAGTCAACACTGGGTATACATAATGGTCATGAGCTCATACCAGGTATATCATCATGCCACAAATCATCACAATATGCACATGTAGTGCAAAATATACAAAGAACTACTATGCTACAATGTATATCTCGCATGCTGGGATCAACTGTTATGCTTCACCAACACCAAAGTGGAAAAATACATCATCATGTCTATATGGGAAGACAGACTATCACAATGGGGCCTTCCCATAATTGCCACCATCCAATGTTTTACCTCGCTATGGGCATGGTGCCCACAACATAAGATTCAGATGGAAGGTGGCCAAACCCTTATAATTCTCCTAGCACAACATCCCCTATCCTATGCTTATTGAAAACAAAATCCACTAGGCCTTCACGCCCATATGTAACAAAGTAATAATATTAGGCTATGTGCCTGTCTCGTATCAAATTCAGAAAAATACTATATCATATGCGTAGTAGGTATCCCATACCAATATCAAGCCCATCCATCCTTCAAATAAAATCATGAGCAAATAAAACATGCAATGCATTCCTAAATCATTCATTTTAAATAAATTATATGTATTTCCAATCCATGTAACAATAATCATAAATAGAAATCTTTTCACATAGAATATTATAACATTTTCATTTCACAAATGATATCATAAATATTGCATATACAATAACTCATAATAGTTGCATTTTATAAATAATTCAACATATTTCATGCTAATATCAAATCACATCATGATATGTCAATGGTCATGGAATATTAAAAATTTTGCATCTTAGATTCCACTTACCTTGAATACGGGCTATCCCAATCCCCAAAATGTTCAATAAGCTCAATTTATATCAATCAGCATATCTGTCAAAACATACGTGCATTTAATGTGGTTCTCCTGCGCACAATTCCTCATCTAGTTTATGGTCATCATTAAATATAATAATCATGCCCTTATAGATCTCTGGTCATAGGTATATCTCCTTAATTTTGCTATATCCCCAAATCATGGCTGTTGATTAAAGATCAAAGTTTAAGATCATCCAATTATTACCAACCTCTATTTATCTTGTACTTATAGGTGTCTTATTTCATATTTCAATGTTTGATCTATTGATCCACTGATCAAATTGAATTTTGATCAGTCAAATCATTAGTTCCAAGTCATCCTAACATTAAATTCTATAATCTAAGGTCATTGAAATAATCTAAATACTATATTAGTCTAATTAATTATTTAAATTACCTAATTTCCTTTCTTAAATTTTAATCCATCCTAAATCATACATATTTTTCGTGTTTTCTATTATTTACTATGCATAATATAAATAAAATTGAATTTAATAAATTTAAATAAGGTTTTGTGGCAATCATACCTCTCATTTCTTAAATCCAAGTATAATGCAGCTTTTGAGGTGGTTTAATCGAGTCTGATCACCTATGATCTAGTCGATCCTAGTCACATCAAGTCTCCACTATTAGATTAGTATCCAACATGTTCTTGGATTCTCAATATCTCTCAAAAATATGGTTCACAACGTCAAGAAAATTCCAACAGATGCCTTGGTCATTCAATTTGTATTGGTCATTCAATTTGAAAAATCAATGTTTCAAGTAATTTTCAATGGTTCTAATATGAGAAATTGGTTTTCTGGGTGGTAAGATAAGCAGATAAACAGATTGGTTAATAGATCTTGCATGCATCACTATCACCAGGAAGCACCACATGTGTCTCCGTAACCAAGATGCTCTCAGTGTTCCATTTCTCCCTTCTAATGTCGCACATGCATGGATGAGTGCATAGGTACGCTAGCTGCACATGTTACTAGTATGTCTTTGACACAAATAGGATCATGTGGCTATCATTGTAGTTGTCGGTGTCCTTTTCTTTATCTATTCTCCAGCCAAAAGTTTTCAAATTTTGACATTCTTGAGGTGTTTTACTCCTTCCTAGACGAGGAGCACAATGAATGGTTTTTGATCTTCAAGATTGATCTTCTTCTCACGTTCACCTTCACCCATCCACTGTCAGTCCCCTTACTATTTTCTAACATTTTCTTTAGTAAAAATACATCGGATTGAGGAGATATTTTAGGGTTTTGGTAGTCTAGCCTCTTTGATAAAGATGAATAGCTCAAATTGTCAGTCTAGGCCATCACACACACACACTCTCTCTCTCTCTCTCTCTCTCTCTCTCTCTCTCTCTCTCTCTCTCTCTTCCTTCTTCTTCCTTTTCTCCTTCTCCTTCTCCTTCTCTTTCTTCTTCTTCTTCTTCTTCTTCTTCTTCTTCTTCTTCTTCTTCTTCTTCTTCTTCTTCTTCTTCCTTCTTCTTCTTCTTCTTCTTATTAAAAGAGAGAGGGGTGTTGTTATCAAAATAGCCCCTACCTTTTTACCTAATTCATTTTCTTTTAACTAGGTCTTTGTGTAATAATTTCTGTTCTAGGATTTACATATACACATATATGTTGTTATAATTGAAAATGAAAAGGATTCATTATTGAAAAGAATTGATTAATCATGTATCATTTTTCTTTCCTTAATGAATGGTATAAGAAAAGAAAATGGAAGATCCAAATCTAAGGGCTATTCTTGAATTCACAATTAAGTCAAGAGTTAATGGTTCGAATTAATGAATTAAATATGATTCTCCTTTTTTTCATAAGTTGTGCCAGCTCATGAATTACATATGATTCTCCTTTTTTACCTAAAAATGACTAATCATGATGCCATCTTGACCCTGACCAGTATGGATTTTTCATAAGTGGGGCCTACTAATGAATTACAAAAATATCCTTTTTCCAAAAATATCCAAATTATTCGTCCAAACAATGATTTGATCATACTTTGTGTCATTGGATTTATTTTTCTTTGTAAATTACCAATATTGAAATTTCAGAGCTCAATTTCATGCCTTTCATCAGTTATCCTTAAAAATCAAAGTCTTGAATTTCAATACTACATTTCTCCTTTTCAATTCAAAATCAATTTACATAAAATATAATAAAGATTATGTGTGCTACACCAAATTCCTAAAAGATATTTGCACTATTAAAAAGATTAAATGTACAAAAGAAGGCATTTTTACTAAAGAAGTTAGTTCAATTTTTCAGCATCATACACCACCCCACCAAAGTACAAAGATCCAAGTTGCAGAATTATCATTTGTATAATTTGCACTTGAAGATTAATCAAGCTTTGGATGATTAATCAAGCACATCCAAAGCTTGATTAACCTACTATCATAACTCAGTTAATGAATAGCTAGGTCAAGGAGAGCCTAAACCTACTTCCACAACACTCCAACTAACTGACTACTCTACCAAGATACTGAGAGGGGTATAGAAGATGTGCTTGTCCAACTAGACCAATTTTTTTTCCTTATTGATTTTCTAGTTCTAGAAACACCTGTGAAAATTGAGATAATGGTCATTTTGGGATGACCATTCCTGTTATGCCAAATGCATTGATTAATTATAGACATGGTGTCATGAAACTTTCATTTGATAATAAGACATAATAACTAAATATTTTCAATATTTGTAAGCAACCTAGTGACATCTCTGATGACTTGTCATTTGTGTAAGATTGTTTTCTTTGATCTTACTTATCAAACTCACTCGAGGCCTGTTTGGCCTATTTTAACGAGTTTAGTAAGAATGCATTAATAGAGGAAGTTAATACCCTCCTTAATTTTGTGCTTGTCATGGATACAAAAAGATGAAAACATTATTTTGAGGAATTTCCTAAAAGAGAGTCCACTCTCGTTCCATCCTTTGTTGAACCTCTTATGCTTGAATTGAAACCTATACCATCTAACTTAAAGTATGCATATTTAGGAGAAAAAGAGACTTTTCACATGATAATTTCCTCCCAATTAGAAATGTCTCAAGAGAAACAATTAATAGACACTTTAAGTGAGCACAAAAGTGCTTGATGTGTACTAATAATTATTGCAAGTGCATGGTTCTATTGAAGTATGGAATCTACAAATGTGGGCTGATCCCATAAGGACTCTTTGATAAATAAGAGTTAATTAAAATTACGTCACTTTAACCTAGCCAACAAGGAAAGAAAAAGGTGAATTTTAAACTAAATAACTAATCTAAGCAAGAAAATAGACTATAGTAAGGAAACTATCTAAGGAATTAAAGCAAGTAAACAAGTATTGAACTAACTTAACTAAGGAAAACAAAAGAACATTTTTATTAATGGAACTTTGATTGTAGAGGAAAATAAAGACGTGAATAAAGGAAAACAAAGAAAATAAAGAGATTTACTTAAAGTGGCTATTATAGGAGTCCTTCATTATGTCACTCGACAAGACTTTATGTAACAGTCGTGTGGCCTCGCACAGTAACAAATTGTCCACTTTGGAGACTGGGGCCCATAACACCCAGTCCCCACATGGTTTTATTCTTCCCCCATGGGGAAAATCGGTCGTTACTGGTAGAGTCACCTCGAACACTTATCAATAGTCTAGTTACTTTCCCCTTAGCGATGTGGGACCAACTCTCAGTCCTTCCCCGCCTTCATCCCCTCAAACTATCTTGGGGCCTCCCCCTTAAGCCATCTTAGCTCACCCTCAGGCCATCTTAGCAGATGGCAACGGGTTCACCTCTCCCCCTTAGGGGACCCGTGTCTGCGCATGCGGTTAGCCACCTACAACTGGGTCAGGGGTTGGCTCTAATACCATTGTAACAGTTGGGCCCCCACCAGTACAATATTGTTTGCTTTGGCACACAAAGTGCACTGCATGGCTTTAAAATGTGTCATACCAGTTAGAGACAACCAGACTCTTATCAACTACCCAATAACTTTCCCCTTAGTAATGTGGGACTAACTCTCAGTCCTTCCCCTCCTTCATCCCCTCAGACCATCTTAGGCTATTGCCTCAGACTATCTTGAGGCCTCCCCCTCAAGCCATCTTGGCTCACCCTCAATCCATCTTGGCAGACGGCAATGGGTTCACACAGTAATGGTTACAGAAAGTGGCTACAAGTTGACGCGCTGATAGAGCAGGTATAAGTGGTGGCAACTTTCCAATGAAGCATGGAGGATGTTCAATGATGACAAGGTTTGTTCAAGACCTTACTTTGGGTTTTGAATATGCACTGTACTCTGATTAAAATTGCAAGGTGACCTAGATTTAGAAATATGAATTCATGTTGGATGTGATGGATGTATAGAGGGACCCTGAGTGTTTTGTTGTGACTATATTTTCTTATCCATTGTTGGAGTATGTTTTATTGAAAATAGCATTTGGTTGTGGATGGGTGTGGAGACTAAGTTTCCCATATGATATGCCTTATATATTGTTTATCACGTAGTTTTGTATTGCACTAGTCATGTGCAATAGTCCAAAATATAGAGGAAACTCTGTTGGATTTTTGATAGAAATGATATTTTATTTCACCGTTAAATTCTTAGTTTTGTGGTTGTATGACTCCCTGGATTTTGAAAGTAATTCTTTTATTTAAGTTTTTGTTTTGGTAAGTTCAAATGTCAAGTTTTTTTATAAACAGGGATCCCAACACTTTTTGTAAATTGTTATTATATTGTCAAAAAAAAAAGAAAAGAAAGTCGGGGTGCCACACTCTATTCCTTAAAGTGGCTATTATAGTAGTCCTTTGTTATGTCACTTGACAAGACTTTGTACATGTCTTCCTCTTCCTTTTTCGCGCTTGAACTCTACTTTATGATCTTCTTAGTATGTCACTCAACAAGAACCTATACACTTACATTCAACTCAAAGTACACTACAAATAAGTTTTTTCATTTCCTTTACCCACACTACTACATAGGAAGCTTTTAAAGTCAGTTTAAAGAAATTGGTTTTTAGACCACCAACTTCATAAATATTCTCCAAGTCAGTTGGAAAAAAAAAAACCAACTTTAAAAATCAAACATAAGAAGTCATTTTGTAGAAAAAATAACTTCAAAAGTATAGAGATTTTAAAGCCGTTTACTGAAAATGACTTGAAAAATGTATAAGTTAAAGTCATTTTTTGAAACCAACTTTAAAAGTACTATGTTATAGGATTTTTATATTGACTTGCGACTTGCTTTTTCTAACTATCTTCATATATACACAAACATAGGTTGATTTTTGTTCCAGCTATCTTCAATCAAATCCCAACTATGAATTGGAATTACATTTATATATTCTCAGTTGATATCAATTTTTGAGTGCAGGTTAGTATCTCCTTGTTTATCTCATGTGTGTGTGTGTTCATGTTTGATATATTTTTGCATGCATGGTCATGGTTAAAAACTTCCCTTTTTAAAGTTACATTTCCATTTGAATGTATCTTTCATGTTTTACTTCTTTCTTCATTGTTAATTGAAATTTCCACATGTGTGCATGCATGTAATTCAGTTTTTTCAAACACTTATAATTCTTGTAAGTTAGTACAGAGTAGTAATATCCCCAACAATAGCACTTCGATTCCTTACACATCTTATCCAATAAGGCATTATCCCTTTTGATTATGATAGGTGCTGTCATACTAAGTTTGATGCTTTGTGAATCCATTTCCCTCTCGTTAGCTTAGAGAAGTTCCCCTGCTTAGTGTTTGGTAAAATACCTAACTGAGGTCAGAATAATCTTTTCATGTCTAGCAAGTCTTAACACAGAGATTAGGTTCAATTTGTTGAAAATATGGACAAATATGCTTGGATGACTGCAACAAGAACATCAAAAGAATATGAGGATGGAACATAAAAGTTCATAGAGTTTGCACTTAGGGTCGGTGATGATTGTAATCATATGCATTGTCCATGCTCCAAATGTGAAAACTTGAAAAAAGTAATTATGCAAGTGTTGAGAGAACACTTGTGCTTCAATGGATTCAATGAAAGCTACTACCCATGGATTTAGTATGGGAAAGAACTTCCACATAGGCCCTCAACAAGGCTGGGAAGATATGAAGACATTATAGGAAGTGTTGTACCCTAAGTAAAAATATTATACCAAGATTATATCAACTAAGATAGATACAGACATTCCTACAAAGGTCATATAGTATTTTTCCCCATTCTAAGGTTCAAAAAAATGCTCTGTACTAAAGAAGTAGTGGAGAAATTAGTATGGCATGTCTTGGATAGAGTAGCTAATAGGTTTACATGCCATCCACCAAATAGCCCATTATGGAAGCTAATAGACTTCAGTTCACCTAATTTTGGTAAAGAACCTAGAAGCCTATGACTTGCATTATCTGCAGATGGGATTAATCCTCATGGCTTTATGAACAACAGCTATAGTTCTTGACTCATTATATTGGTTTGTTACGGCCTCCTACCATTTCTATACATGAAGAGTCAGTGTTGAAACTTATGACACATATAGGAAAGAGTCGTTCACCTTAAAAGCTATACTATTGTGATTTGTTTAGATGCACTATGAATGGATACAATACTTGTCCTATTTGTAGTGACCAAACACGTGCCATATGACTTAAGCATGGTAGAAAAATGGAATTCCTTGTCCATAAAAGATGGTTGCATAAAGACTGTTCATATCATTTTAAGGGAGAATTTAACTATAGTGTAGAAGTAAGGATACCTCTAAAGATGTTGACAAGACAACAAGTATTGAAACAAGTTGAAAATGTTAATGTCTTATGGGAAAGAAGAAATCAAGCAAATGTGTAGGTGAAAGCAACTTTAAAAGTTCTTGGAAGAAGAAATCAATATTCTTTCAGCTTGCATACTAAAAGTCATTGCATTTGTGCCATGTGCTTAATGTCATGCATATTGAGAAAAGTGTGTGTGAAAGCTAGATTAGTACCTCGCTTGACATACCAAGAAAAACAAAAGATGGGGGTAGTCGAGGAACATACCTTCCTACAGCAAATTTTACTCCTGATAGGGAGGAGAGAAGAATAGTGTAAAACTCTGTCTAAGCTCAAAGTCCTAGACAGCTACTCTTCAAACTTTAAAAACATTTTCTCCACAGAAGAGATGAAAGAGTTAGGGATGAAGTCCTACAATTAACATGCATTGATGGAACAACTCCTACTTGTAGTAATACTTTAGGTGTTACTGGACAACGTTAGAGGATCTATTATAAAATTTTGCTACCAATTCTATGCTTTTGTGCAAGAAGGTGGTGAATGTTTCAAAATTATAAGAAATCCAAGAACATCTAATGACAACCTTATGTGAGCTTGAGACAATCTTCCCACCATCCTTCTTTGACATCATGGGACACTTAATAGTTCACCTCATTGATGAGGCTAGATTTTATGGCCAGTTTATTTGTGCTAGATGTTCTTGTTTGAGAGGTATATAAAAATTTTAAAAGGTATGTACAAAATCACAACTTGTTAGAGGAGTGCAAAGTCGAGTGTTATATTACAGAGGAAGTAGTGGAGTTTTGCTCAGAGTACTTATCAGGAATGGATGCAATTGGAATCCCGTGAAAGAAATTGTCAATTGCATTTTATGATCTCAAGGTTAGTGAACCTTTAAAGAGTGGTCATGTATTGATTGTTGACTATAAAGAACAAGATTAGGTGCACTTTTATGTGTTGCGAACTGTTGATGAACTAGAACTATACATTGAGTGAGTTGATCACTAACTTAGGTACAAATTAATTATTAATTGCTATATTTTGTTTAATCTCCCTATTAATTTTTATGTGTATAGTGAGCACATAGATGTCCTTAAAGCAAAGAATGCAATATATGCAAAGAAACAAAAGTGGCTACAATTTCAGCATTGTCGCACTTTCAATACTTAGCTCTGTTGAACAGTAAACTAAATGAATTCACACTTAATAAATTGCATTATATATATATGTATAATCTTACATGCAAAATTCATATCCTAATAAATATGTGTATACATAGGTTTAAGATCAGTGAGAAGTACTAGGAAATAGTATATATGAAACCTTGGGTTGAATGATAATGGTACCATGATCAAAAGTAATAAAATATGTTGGATATGCCATCAAGGATTATCACTTTTACATAAAAGACCATGGCAACTCAAGAGTGCAATAGAATAGTGGGGTTGGCCTAGTTGTCAATGCTAGATTCTTTTTCAATTCAAAGGATAACATGCCAATAGTGTCAAATGATACTTATGACATGGTTATAAGAGAGATACGAGCCTTGGATTATACTTGCAGAACTATGATTGTGTTTAAGTACGATTGGGTGGAACACAACAAAGATAATATCAAAATTGATACCCTTAGATTGGTTGACCTAACAAGATGGGTTATAAAAATAATCAATTTATATTGGCATCTCAAGCAAAGCAGGTATTTTACATGCAAGACGGACATGATAAGAGATGGTCAACTATATTACCATCCTATTTGAGGGATTTTCTTGAGGAAGATGACCTTGGTGATACTACAACAGATTACCCTTGTATTACCAAAAAAAATCCATCAATTGAAGTACTTAGTGATAATAAGACTTATGAGCATGATAATAGTGGGGAGGGTGCTTGGGTTGAAAATAATAATAAGGGGGCTATGTGGAGTGTATTAGTGAGATGAAAGGGCTCGCTTTTATCATGTGATATGTGGATTATAGTGAGATGAATAGTATGTGACATTTGATATGTATGTATATATATTTGTGATTGAGAAGTAATTTGAAAAATAACATCTTTTACATATTCCTATGTTTATTATGAAAAGAATGTGTGATTCAACACTGACTTATATGTAACATTATTAGGTGTCACGTTCATTATTGAATTTAAAGTTGCAAAAAAAAAGAAGAGAGTTTAGGAATGACTTTTGAAGTCGTTTTCCAAAAGACAACTTTGAAAGTCCATACTTTTGAAATCATTTTCAGAAAATGACTTCAAAAGTCCATTTTCCTCTATCAAAGGGTCTAAAGTTGTCTAATTTTTTCCTATATCCCATGTTCATGTTCTTCATCTTACAGGTGGCATGACGACCTCCTCCTTTGTTCTTTATGTCTCTCTATCATCCGTGACTTTCTTATTACTAACTCTATATTTGCATTTTGTAGATGAAGTGGGTTTTGTCAATACATATAGTGGGGTTAAGAAGAATGTAAGATCGTCATGATTTGGACAAAAATTGTATAATTTCATTGCAAACAATAACTGATACTCTCTCAAATCCTCACTATTGGAGAAAGAGAGAGCCTTATGTTTAGTGGTTGTCATCCCAAATTAGGGTTTGGTGAAGAGAAATGGTTCTATCATGTTGGCCCAAGAAGTTGCAGCTTGAAGCTTTACCATCCCTCCCCCCCCCCCCCCCCCCCGTTAGAGAGTGGTGTGAACTAAATACTAAGAGGTCAGATCTTAATGAAATAGTTTTAGATTAGCTCTTTGGTCATGATCTAGTATTAATAAGATCTTATAATATGTAACATTTGATATATGTAATATAAATATGACAAATGAGGAGTTATTCACAAAAGAACTTCGATTTCATTATTATTGTGATTGTTTATATATGTGTGTGGAATGCATGAATTAACCATGAATTTTATGAGAAATCGATGTCATTATAAGGAAAGGATTTAGGGTTCAAGGTTAGGATGTGAGGTTTAGCTTTGGGGTTCAAGGTTAAATGCACCAAATTTGATGCCCTTGGGTTGACATTGTTGGTTGACCTCAACAATATCAGTTATAAAAGAGATTAGTTTATTTTGGTATCTTAAGTGATTTAGTTAGTGAGAATGAGGATTATGCAGTGATAATGGTGAGGAGGCTGCTTAGGTTGCCAACACTACATGAGTTTATGGTTTAGGTCCAAGGGTCAAGGTTAGGTTTTAGGGTTCATGTTTGAGGTTAAGGTTCAAGGTGAAAATGAGGATTATGTCTGTGATAATGGTGACGAGGGTGCTTGGGTTGCCAAAAAAACGTGACATGTCCTACATTTTCATTAATTAATTAGTATATATATAATTCCATATTAGCTCTCTTTCCATTTCCACGTAAATAACAACTACTTCTCAATCTAACCCTCAATATTGGAGAAAGAGTGAACCTCATGCAGTTCTTGTTTGACATTGGGGTTTGTTGACAATAAGTATATTTTTATCATGTTGGCCGAGGACGTCAACCTTCTAAGCTTTATCATCTATCTGTGTTAGAGAGTGGTGTGAACTAAATACAAGGGAACTAGATCTTGATGAAATAATTCCAAAGTAGCTCTTTAATCATGTGGTATTTTGTACCAATGATATGTAATAGTTGATATATGCAACAAAAGCATGATAAATGAGGAGTTATTCAAAAAATACTTGGATATCCTTGTTGTTTTGTTTATCTATGCATGAATCAACATTAATTATCATAAAAATTGGTTTCATTGTATTTAAGTAAGAGATTTTAAAGTGAAATAAAATATATTTGAAGCAAAAAAGTATAAAAAATATTAGCTTTCAAAGTCATTTGGAAAAAAATAACTTTAAAATTAATACTTTTTAAAGCCATTTGAGAAAAATAACTTTAAAAATATTGATTTTTAAAGTTGCTTTTTTCAAAGTGACTTTAAAAATCCAAAGTATATATGGATCAAATGTTGTTCATCCCATCATTTGCTTCTCAATCTCTATCATCTATAGTTGTACCTTTGCAGTCTCTTTATAATTCAACCATGCCGTGCCCCATGGAAAAACGCACCAGTTAATGTACGTCCTCTCCTCCCTGCTTCTCTCTCCCTCTTTGTCTGCATGCTAGCATTGGCATACTCCTTCCCACTTTTCCCTCATCTTCCCCTTCACCTTACCTCCTCCCTACGATGATGACCGAAACCCCAAACCCCCCACCACCATCTCCTCCCTACACTAACAATCGCTCCCTGCACTATTCACTACACAGACAACAAAAACCCACTTCTTGCACCAATGACCAAAACCCACTCACCTTCACTCCTTATGCCAACCATTGGTCCCCGCACCCCCTACCCGCTCCCTGTGCCAACCACAAAAACTGACCGCTGCCTCAATGTCCCCACCTTGCACTGATGATTGAAACCCACCCACCCTACCTCCCTGCACCGATGATCGAAAACCACCCCCTCCACCCCTTCCATATGCCAATGACTACTCCCCACCCCCTACCCCCTTCCTATGCCAATGACCGAAACCCACCCTCCTCATTGCACCGACGACTGCTCCCCCTCACCCCCATCCCATCCCCGCACCACGATTGCTCACCCCATCCTCTACCCCCTCCTTACATTGACAACCGGTCCCCCACCCCCTATCTCCTCATTACGGTGATGATCAAAACCCCCACACTCTCCTCCCACCCCCACACACACCCCCTAGCTTACCTCCTCCCTATGATGACGACTGAAACCCTGCCCCCCACTTCCTGCGATGATCACTGAAACCACGTTCCCCCTACTCATTGCTATGGCGAGCAAACCACCGCCCTCCTTGCACAAATGAATGCTCCTCCTCCCCCCTACCCCATCCCTACATAGATGAACCAAAATACAGCCCCCTCCCTACACCACGATTGCTTGCCCCCCCCACCGCAACATCCTCTACCCCCCTCCTTGCACCAATGACCACTCCCCCAACCCCTATCTCCTTACTATGGCGACGATCAAAACTCCCACACCCTCCCTACACCCCCAACTTACCTCCTCCCTACGATGACGACTAAAACCATGTTCCCCCCTACTCATTGCACTGGTGAGCAAACCCATTCCCTTCACCTCTCCCTTACTATGATGATCGAATTACATGTGAATGTTTATCTCTATGTTTATAGTATCACTCTCTAGTTACACTTTCTCTACTATTAGTGCAAGTTTTTGTTTTATATTTAAGAGTGATGTTTGTCAGAATTATTTTTATGTGTTTTTGTTATGTTGTAGCAGGTGGCAATTTGTTACAAATGTATACTTAAAAATAATTAGTTGACATTTATCATATGGTGGTTTGAGAAATAATGGTCAGCGTTATATAAACTAGTAGTGTACAAATTTTGCAATGATTTATTAAAACCTTAAGGTGAGGATAACATTAAGTGACTTAAAGATAGTTTAGCTTTGAAAGAGTGGAAGTAGGCACCAATTTGACTAACTAAACCTCTATAAACCCTTTATGTTCATGTTGTATATGTGTTATTTTTTATTTCCAAAAAATAGAATATCATTATCTTTTAATGCAAAAAAATTTCAAAACTTATTTATGCCCAATTTAAAAATGTAAAACTCACAAAATGATTGACTAAAACTTAAACCTAATCTTGGGCATGATAGTAATGAAGATGTTATAATACAACTCCAAAACACTTTGATTCTAACAAGTGTTATGCATGTAAAGAAGTAGGCTATCTGGCTTAGAGGTGGAGATATTACTACTTGATGTTTCCATGCTATGACAATTTAGGCTATTTGGCTTGAAAATGTCAATCTCATAAAAGCATGTTTCCATACATAAAATTAAGTTATATGAATAAGCAATATATATGGTTAAATTTTTTAGTAAGAATACATCTAGCTATTATAAACAAAATACAAGAAATTTAGCAATGCTTATCCAAAATTCCATCAACACATGGTTTTTGTGTCAATGATGATCAAACTTGATATCCTAGAATTCGTGAATGAAATTTTTAGAATTAAAACAAGTTTCCAATTCTAAACAAAAAATGTGAGATTATAGAAATTTATTTTCAAACACTAGATTATGAACATAAATTCACATCTAAAAGCTTGACTTCAAAAGCATGAATCATAACATTCAAACATGGAATCTACATAACAAAGCATTCTAAACATTTAAGATAAACTAAGGGAAAATTAAACTTAATTTTATTGAAACTAATTTTTAATCAATACAATGACATGAAAATAATAAAAGGAAATTAAAAAAATCCCTCTTTTAAGGGCCTTTCAATTTTAATTCAAAAAATCAAAGTGAATAGTCGATGTCTATGTCATGTAATACCACCTTTGCACTAAAAAAAGCAAGTTTATTATGTTTTATCTACTTTTCTTTTCTTTAAATACATTACATGGCCTTTTTTATTTAGTTTTTCTAATTTCATTATGCTCTTTTTTGTAGTAAAGATAGAACATGAACAACAACAAAATGAAGAATATGAACAAAATTAAAAGATTCATGAACAAGAGGCCAACATGAGTAGCACTCAAAAGAGAAAGGACAGAGGGCAAAAAACAATGGAAAAGGTTATTATTAAGAGAAAGTCCAAGGGAATTAAGGAAACTATCCAATACAATAGTAGGGGGCAAGAGATAGGTGAGAGTGCAGCCTCTTATAGCAGTTTTCAGTGCTCCACAGTAAGAAGCATGGCTCCTATCACATTTGATGATTGGAAACATGTGCCATAGTTGTTAAAAAATTCAATATAGGACATGGTGAAGGTAGGTAAAATAATATGTATTATATAATTTATAACGTACCTTCTTATTTTCAAAGATAGTAATGTGCTCTATACTTTGCAAACTACCTCTGAGATACTTGAGCACAAGAACATGCGTGCTCTACAAGGAGTTGTTCAGAAAGGGAGAAAATGGAAGAATTACCGTGTTTACAATTACATAACTCCCATATGTCAAGGATCTGTCATGACTATACATAGTGCTTGCCATTTGTTCTGACATCATTGACCAAGGCATGTGGAATGCATTCATACAAGACTGTATGTCCTCTGAATTTAAGGTATTCACTAAAATGATGTTTTATTTAATTAATTACATGTAATAACCAAAGCAAAGCACTTAATTACATATGTACAAATGTGTAGCCAAACAATGCGAGATGAAGGAAGGTGCATGAAACTAATATGTACCACCACCTCTTGAGGTTGGGATATGCTTGTTTAGAAGAGTGTGAAGTAAGTATCTATTATAGTTTATTCCTTTCAAATGATACTTTAGTTGTATACCTTCTATTATCTAACTATAGTTTCTTAGTTGACTATAAAAGAAAGTTGGGCCTACAGAACTGTAACATATTGATGGCTCCCACCTACAACAATATTGTCCACTCTAGAAAACTGGCCACCCATACAACCAACCCCCTCATGGTTTTGTTGTTCTTCCCCAGTTTTCTTAGGAAAAGGCCTTGTTCCGTGGGCAGAGTGCATAGCGGATACAATATTGTCCTCTTTGGGTACCTCTGGATCTGTCCCTCAGCCTTCACTGCTAAACAGTACCTCAGCCTTCACGGCAATGGTTCTCCCTCAAGGTTTTGTTCCATATGAGGTAACTCCCATCAAGAGGCCTTGTTGTAAGGAGAGTCACACACCACTCTTATCAACGGCCCAACAACTTTTCCCTTAGCAATGTGGGACTAACTCTCTATCCTTCAGTCGTCTCTCATCTACGGGGTACATAGGCCTTCACATCTTTCCTCCTTAGGGAACACGCGTCCTCAAATGTTAAGCACAAAACTAGGTGCTTGCGTGTAGTAGCCACACACTAGGTCAGGGATTGGCTTTGATACCATCTCTAACAGCCTGGTGGCTCCCACCTACAAGAATATTGTTTGCTCTAGGAAACTAGCTGCCCATAAAACCAGCCCCCTCATAGTTTTGTTCTTCCTCGATTTTTCAGGTAAAAGGCCTATTTTCATTGGCAAAATGTGCAACGGATATAATATTGTCCTCTTTGGGTACCTCCTGATCCGTCCCTCAGCCTTCACCATTAAACGGTACCTCAAGTTTCACAGCAACAAGTCTCCCTCGAGAGGCTTTGTTGTAAGGAAAGTCACACACCACTCTTATCAATAGCTCAACAAATTTCCCCCTAGCGATGCGGGACTAACTCTCTATCCCTCAACCATATTCCATCTATGAGGTACCTAGGCCTTCACATAAAAATAGTTGGGATCCCTATGACACCCTGGGTTTTATACAACAATATAATAACAATTTATAAAAACAGTCGGGATCCTTGTTTTAAAAGAACTTTAATTTTTAAAGTAACCAAAAACATAACTTGAATAAAAGCATTTATTTCAACGTCCTGGGAGTTATAAACCACAAAACCATAGATTTAACAGCGAAATGAAATCTCATTTCTACCAAAAATCCAATAATGTCCTCTGTATTTTGGACCATTGCACATAACACGTGCAATAAAAAAATCACCCGATAACGCAATGTAAGACATGACACATGGGAAACTTAGTCTCCATGCTTGTCCATCCAAATAAAACAAAATTTTCAATGCAAATGTGTACTTCAACAGTGGATAAGAAAATCAAGTCATAACCCAGGGTCCCTTCATACAGCCATCACATCCAACATGAATTCATATCCTCACTTCTAAGTCACATTGTAATTTACATTAAAGTACAATCCACAAATAATAACTAAAGCAAGGTCCTAAACAAACCTTATCATCTCTAAAATGTCTTCAATGCTTCACTGTGAACCGTCATCACTTTTGCTTACTCTATCAATGCATCCACCTATTGCAACTCTCTATATCTAAGGCATTGCAAACAAAGCAATGCCTCATCAAGCTATGCTTGTGTAGGTGATTCACATTCAATAACAAATGCAGTAAAATCATATGGTGTAGAGTATTAGGATCATGGTAAATCTCATAAGATAAAACATGTACAAGGCACGTCAAATAGTCAGACGACTATGCTGAATAACACATGAAAATCATAAGTTTAGACAAATTGATATCAAGTTAAACCATCATGAAATGCAAGGCATAAGATAAATACATGGATACACGTCCATCGAAATAATGAAAATATTTGTCCATAGAATAATGTAATGCATATCAAAAATCAAAAGAACATCGTGCACAGTCAAGCCCTTTGAGAGTCTCAACTACACTTACGGTAACATGGGCTTGACTCTCAGCACTTTCTGCTTTCACCCTTTCACCCATGATGCGGCACTTAGACACTCATGGAAAGACACATTCCAATCCTACTTTCACCCTTTCACCAACATGGGGCGCTCAGGCACTCATGGAAAGACGTGTTCCAATCCCATTTTCACCCTTTCACCCACGTGGAGCATTCAAGCACTCATTGAAAGACGCGTTCCAATCCTATTTTCACCCTTTCACCCTCACAGGGCACTCAGGCACTCACGAGGGGGGGGGGTGATGCATCGCATCACAACCTCAATTATCTCAATTAATAAAGCATAAAAACTCTAATGAGTAACCATCTCCATGAGATCCAGTCCAAGACAATGGTAGTGCAATATCAATTGTATAGTGAAATATAGGGCTAAATCATGTAAATCAAGATATCGTAATACCAACCATGTATGATAAAGGAATTTTCATGAAACATGATAATGCATAAAACTCATGCTTCGAAGTTCCCAAATAATGTCATGATCTATGAAATCATGGAAAAAGTCTCATGTAAAATAACCTCAATAGGTAAAATCAAAGCCCATGATAAAGTATAGTCCATCACATGTAAAACATGGTTATTTGTAAAATCAAATTTCATGCCATCAATAAGAAATAGGGAACACCTTTATGTCAACATGGTAAGATGCAAAATACATGCCTCAAGAACTTTAGACAACAAGTCATGATCAATGAAATCACGGAGAAATTTTGAAGGAAATCACCTACCTCAGACGATGTACTACTTGTCTGGACCTCCCAGCTTGGTTGAACCCATCTCTAGTGCGATCCACCATGATTCCATTCACCTGGATAAATCTCACATCCAGTCATACTCAAAATCCACTTTATCTAACTTGGATTCTTAATTACACCTCATTATCTTTTCAAATTCATTGTATTGCATTTAAGACATTTCAATTGTTCCTAACCCTAGAATCTTAAGGTGAGGCCATCCATAATTGGCTAATAATTCAAATCATACTTATTTGGGTCCACTCATAGTCATTTAGTTCTTCTTAATTGCATCAATGAATATTTAGAGCTATTAGGCTCAAATCATATCAATTTTGGTAATTTATCATTTAAATAAATTAATTAGGCATTACTACATGAATATCATGCTCAATCATATCTAATTGAAATCAAATCACTCCATCAAAAGATTAATACAGTAATCTTACCTTGACCAAGTAAATCTAAATAACCTCCAGCTGTCTACTTGGTCAGATCGTCCACCGATCACCTCAATTATTCCCGATCATCACACATCCATACTGATCTCATCAAAGATCCTCACCTAATTTCCCTAGATCACATAACAACTTGGTAATTCAAATCAATTAATCCAATTAAGAATATTAGATGATTCGAATCATCTAATTTGATCCAATTTCATACCTAGATCTTCAGTTGATCTCAGTAGTTGATCAGGATCAGCTAAATTGTCTCCACAAATGCTTCAAATCCAGCATATATTGCATGGATCTTAATCTACACTTCATGAGGATCACAATGTACTATTTGGATTGAAAAATAGTGTCAGATCGTCTCAGATCAGGCTATCTAAATTCTGATCAAGGGTCTGGTCAAATCGATGGTTGGATCTTTCCTGATCAAGAAATGGGAAGATATCATTCCCCGCATTTCTAGGGTGGCAAGGGTACTCTCAGATCTCCGAGATTCTTCTTGGATTGTCCATACTGTAGATTCAAAGTTCAAGGGTTTAACGGGGGGTACTGGGCTGACTCAGCTCCTTGAAATGAGTTGGGAGCGAGTTGACTCGACAAGTCAACATGGCCAACTCACTATCATGGAGAAACATGTGAGAGAGATAATGGGCACTGACCTCAAGCATGTGGGCTTGCCCAAAGGCATGGCCATGCCAAGGAAGGGGAAAGGGTAGCCTGTGTCGCTAGGCCATGCTCACGCTAGTGTACCGAGCTAACTGAGCTAGCTAGAACCCAGCAGAGAGAAAAGAGAGGGGACGGAGATTGGGGATCTGGCCAAGAAAGGAAAACAGCAGGGAAGGAAATCCAAGCGAAAACCCAATCTGGGTTTCTGTCCATGTCGAAGAGGGGAAAATGGCCACTCACCGGTGAAGAAAAAGGAGGGTCGCTGGAGAAAAACCTGAAATGGGTCTTCTGTCAGACATTTGCAAGTGGAGCGTCATTGCCGTGATCATCATAGAGGGATCAGAATGGGGAAAGGGTGGAAGCGTGGCCGACCTACGCGCACAAGAATCTCAGGCCAGCTATAAGAGAAAAGCCCCAAATCAGGGTTTCCATCACGCCGAAAAGAGGGAGGGAAGGTCACTAAGTAAAGAGGGGTTTTCGGGGAGAACCGGGGTGCACAAGGGAGAAACCCATTCTGGGTTTCTCTTCGTTGCTGAAAAGAAAGGGTCATCTTAGGAACCATCGATCGTGCCATTGTCTAGAAGATGGCACATTCGATGGGCTATGTCGACCAAACATTCTTAGATGAAGCTACTGCAGAAGTTTCTTATGGCATTGTTATACTATTAATTAAATGACCTGATCATGTCCTCTTGATTAAATTTTACAAGACATTCTTACCCAAGAAAGTACAAGTATAGGAATTCTAAGAAGTACTGCTGCCAATGATGTCATCTTGTGTAGGGCTATGGATAGTAAGAAGGCTCACCTTCGACAAGTAAGCAGCATGGGGCACATCTTGATCCTTACAACTTCTTTGGTAAAAGAATACATACAATTGAAAATCCAAAGGTCCACAATGTGTTGTGTGAGAAGATAAAAATGGATATACTTAGCTAATTACATGAAAGAGGTTTGATGATAGTTTCTCAATCCCCTATACCCGATTCTTGTACTATCCATGTGCCTCCATCAAGTGCTGCAATTCTTCTACTCAAGAAGTTCATGAAGGTCAACCTATGCCCATCAAAAGAGAAATTCCAATCGAGGAGGTATATACATAAACACATTAGAAAATTTTGGTCCTTCTATAATTCTCTATCTCAGCCTCTCAAGTGTATACTTGATTTGTAGGTCAATCAATGCTTATTTGCCCTAAATGCCCATCAAAACATCATGGTAGTTGGTTCATGCTATGATCCTGAATCAATTGTTTTGCACGGAATTTGTATGCCACCACATACTAAGCACGTGTTAATTACCATAGCTTTGGATGCAAATACCAACCTGTCACTCCCTTTACAAATGGAAAATATTAAAACTATTGGGCAAGAAGTTGCATATCATGTCGCTTGGCTTGTCGTAACCTCAATTTTTGTAAATTGATTGAGAAAATCAATTTAGTTTAATTTTCAGAAATTTTGGGTTGGAATATTAGGTATTGGAAATTCTCTTTTTATAGAGATTAAAATATAATTTAAAACCTAGAAATTATGAATGTACTCAAAAAACAAATTGAAATGACACTAAGTACGTTCAATTCAGAGTTAAAATGAAAAATTCCTAATTTTCTATAGTTTTATGAATAAAAGGGTAAAATGGTAAATTTACCCATAACCGAGACCTAAGACATCAATATTTAGAATGTACTCAGAAATATGAGTCTAATACCATAAGTAAGCTCAATTCCGAGTTCAGGAGAATAAAATAGATTTTTCTCCATAAAAGGGCAAAATGGTCCTTTCACTGAGGCCCACAAACGAATCCAACGGCTAGAAAACATGTAATGAGTGGTCAAAGCACTACCAGCTACTACTGGAGAAGGAGGTGGTAGTGGAGGATCCAATGTTAATTTAATATTCAAAAGAATTGAAACATAATTATTATAAGTAATTATGAAAAATTTAAAAACATCTATAAATACAAGCCCAAAAATACTCCAAAAATGTTCATTAAATTTTTTCATGAAATCATCTTATTTACCCTAAAAAATTAGATCTAGATTCCTTCCCAAATTTTCAAGACTCCCATAAACCTCTCTTCTTGCACTTTCTCTTTCCTCTCTCTAGATTGGAACAAGAGACCTAAATTCAATTAGGCACTATGTTCCAAATCAAAATTCACAAATCCCACCATCCATATGACCCTATAGTACCTTATCTACAAAACCCCCAAATCAATTTCAAGATCCAATGGTTCAAACAACTGGATGTCACAAGACAAGTAGTTCTTAGGCTATCTTATCATCAAGTGGGTATTCTTTAAATTTGGATTGTAAAACTGAAGTTTTTCTCCAATCAGGTAGGTGGAAACCCTTTTCACACTTGTTCCATGTTATTTTATTTTTAAAAATTTAGGTTTAGGTTAAAAATATTAAAATCAAGTGAGGGTAAGAACCCTTCAATTCTGGATAATGGAGGGCTCAAATGGAAAATCTGAGCCATCCAATCAATCTAGAAGGGTCCAAACCACTAGGATAGAAATTTCAAAGATTTTTATCAAGTTTTGAACCCTTAATAGAAGAAGAATTGATCGAACAGTCCAAAATGGACTATCTAATCTTCTTTAAAGGATCAGAATCCCAGGATGTCGTAGGAAAACACACCCTATAGGAGAGTCTCCACGTGTGAAGCATTTCCAACGGAACAACCATGCGCAATGTCGGTCTAGGGATGCGTGTTATTCTGTGTGTCCAGGTGACGGGAGCACGCCAATCATTCCATCCAACCGAACCCGTAGCTCGACTGCTCCCAGCCATCTGTTCCGTTGGGCCCAAATCAAATTTGGACCTTAGGAATGATTGTGAACTTCAGTCATCAACTGTGGAGTCATTTGAACTCCAAATTTAGATTAGAAAGAAGCTATGGAAAGCTTGTAATGTCTATTTTCTTCTGAAACCATAATATTGATAAAACAATTCCAAAAACTTTCTATTTTTAAGAATTAAGCTTCTAATTTTCATAATCTTCAAGATCTGAGATGATCAGATCTTGGGGATCTAATTTATTGATGATATAATGTTGAAATAAAGTAACATCCATGATTTATTTGGACAGATCTAAGATAAATTAAAGGATCTACCCTTTAGGGTAGAAAAATCCTAAAAATACAAAAGGACATACTTGATCAATGAGATTAAGCATGATCAGACCCTTTGTATGGATTGAATAAATGGGATTATGATAGAATCTAGTGAAATCATGGATTAAATGTGACAAAAACAACTGATATGATCTTCGGATCTTAATGGAATAAAAGACCTAAATGTGATTAAAACCCTTGATCTAAAGGAAAAGATCTAAGATCTAATGGTTGGACCATAAGTAAAAGTTTCTAATAATCTTAATCTAATTAATTTAATTGTATTCTATTTGAGAATATAATGGTAAATCTGATTTATGTTATAAATTAGGAAGCATGATAGTGTAATTCTTAAAACTTAGCATGCAATGCTCTAAATGTTATTAGTTTGTTATTAGGTTGATAGATTTAATTATCTTAGGGCCATGTTAGTTTAAATTTGAAGTTTAAGCATGATTCCATTAGATTAGTAGTAAAATTTCATGTATTTTATAACTTAGGATCCATGTTAGTATATTAGAGTATAAATGCCCTTAGAATGATATAGATACACAATTCTCTTATGATTTAAAGTGTATGATTATTTGAAATGTCAAAGTATAGTATAAGCATCTTAATTATCTTTAAGTTAGTAGATATAATTGTATAATTTGCAGTTATGTCTCAATATTCATAAATCACCAAAAGTGAAATCTAATGTAATAGAGATTCACGGACAATTAAGAGTGAATGACTTGGACTTAATATTAGTAAGGACTATAGTTAGTAGGACAATATAAGGATTATCATATCCTTGGCCCAAACTAGGCGAATAATAAACCCCATGATTAGCATTTTAAATGTTCATGGATTTAATTAAAATCAATTAGAAAGAGTACTTAGGGTTAAAATGCTCATAGGAACCTTATGAAAGGTTGAGCTAAGGTCACTCTAGTGAATGCTGAAAATGATGGTTAAGGGGATTCTCTAATAGAGCCTCGCTCTTCCCATAACTTTTGTTGATGTTTGTGAGGTCGAAACGCCCCCTTACATGAGGACTGAAGTAACCACTTTGTGTTCAACCATTCAGATAGTAAGCCTTAGCCAATTGAAAATAAGAGGAGCTATTTATACTTTGGATGAAATAAGTTATCTTCAACTAGTAAAACATTAACTGGTTGAATAATAATAACAATAGCAAAAAAGGTTAGTAACTTATGTAATCTTAATAAAAATTGTAAGGATGATTAGACAAGATCCATAAGATCTTGAATGATCAAGAATAATAAGAATCCTAATGTCGTATTTTATTATGTATATATGTATGTTGTAGAAAAACCTAGATAGAGAATCCAAACCCTTGATTAAATATGATTCAAGGAAGAGAACTAAGATCATCCTCCTTAGGGATGATCGAACAACTAAAATTAAATCAAAGAAGAACTAGATGATAGAAGATCTAAGCCCTTGATCTTTATCGACGAGTATAAATTGTTGATCAAAGGATTTATGAAAGATCAAGATCAAAGAAAGGAATACACAAAGACTTAGAATAAAAAATACTTAGATATAAAGGATTAGAAGATAATTCTAACCCTCAAATCTATTGATCAATATTATCTAAGGAAGATAGATTATGATAGGACACAAGATCTAGATCCTTTATATTAAAGGACAAGATTAGACAAAGAATATAGGATTATTCATATTGTATAAATATTGACAGTATGTATGGATTTATAGATTTCATACATCAATCAAGATCATGGAAGATTTGAAGAGATGAATCACTACTTGAAGGTAGGAGGATTTTATGAATGCATTTACATGATAAATACATGTTGAATACATGATCTTATGTCTGGAAATGTTGACAAGTATAATGTAAATACTCTCATTAAATCCATTGAAAACTCTTATGATCCAACCAAAACACATATGAAATGCTTAAGTTAGAATTGAGGAAAACCCTAAATGAATAGGGAATTAGAAGGTATTCCAGCCCTAGGTAAATAGACAGATTGTCTAATAAGTATAAAATCAATACATGGGAATCATTCATATAGAATGGTGATCCCTAAACTTGTATGAACATGGGTATCATTCATTATAAATGATGATCCCTAAGTTTGAAATGAAATCCTATCCTCAATATAAGAATACCAAAATACGAGGATGATTATATAAACAGACAAGATGTTTCATAAGTAAAAAGATTACTTTACATATAAGCATGGATGCTAGTAGTTTTGTTTTAAACAGGCATAGGCATGGGGATGCTATGCTACAAGAGTTAGTAGGGTTTGGCTGCCCACTTTCTAAAATGTGATATATATGATGATACCATGCCCAAATAGAGGCAAAATGTTGGGTGGAGCAATTATAGGAAGGCCACCACTATGGTAGTCTGTCTCCCCATATAGACATGACATAGATGATTTTCCACACTTGGTATTTGTGGAGTATGAAAGGAGTTATCTGAACGTGCTAGTATAGATCAGACTGCAGCATGGTAGTCCTTTGAGTATTTTGCATTATGATGCATGGCATAATCAAATGCTGATCTTGCCCAAATAAGGGAGTATTTTTCTAGCAGAGTCTAGAAGTTTTATCAACTATGTTTGGTTGAGTGTGACTAATGATGTTTAAGATATTAACTACTTTTCACGATTTTGACCATATATATGTATATATGACATATACAGTATGTATAAGGATGTACATATATGACAAAGTAAAGAGATTGATTCATGAGTATGTTATGAACAATGGGATTATGAAGTATTAGGATTATATTGACAAATTATTATGCTTCTTGAATCCCCTACCACGCATAACTTACTGAGATATTGTAATTATTTCAATGTATACAATATCTTAGATACAAAGAGGGAGAATTAGAGGCTCAGGACTTAAGAAGACTTGGAAGAATTGTAATAACCCCAATTTTTGTAAATTGATTGAGAAAAATCAATAAAGTTTGAGTTTCAGATATTTCGGGCTGAAATATTAGGGTTATTTAAAATATACATTTTATAAAAGTATAATCAAATCATAAGACATGTAAAATTGAAATTAAACTTAGCAAACCCTTCAAAATGACTGTAAGCATGACAAATTTCGAATTCGGATGAGAAATCCTTAAGTTTTTCATTTCTTGGACAAAAGGGGTAAAATAGTAATTTTACCCAAAAATCAAAATATTCCAAAAATCAAAATATGAAACATCAAAATTTAGAATGTACTGAGAAATACAAATCCAACGCCACTAAGTACACTCAAATCCGAGATCATGGGAATAAAACCCAAAATTTTATGCATAAAGGGCAAAACAAACTTTTTACACCATGTGGAGCCCACATGGGGACCACCACGTCCCCAACAACCAATTTGATTTGCAGCCCATGTGAAACATGGGTCAACAAAGATCAGTTAGTCATGGGGAAGAAAAATTAGGCATGAGAGCATTAAAGACTTTCATGCCATTTTATATTAAAAAAATAACATATTATAATCATGGAAAAAGACCAAAAATGCCTATAAATACAACCCCAAAAATCCTTCAAAAATCCTCATAAAATCCCCACGAAATTCTCTTCAATCTCCTTGAAAAATTAGATCTAGATCCCTCCCCAAAAACCCAAAATTTCTAAGAGTTAGATCTCTTTTCAACTTGTTTTTCTTTTTAGATTGGAACAAGAGACCTAAAATCAATTAGGCACTTTGTTCCAGATCTAATATGATCAATTACACCGTCCAAAACTTCCCAACATATCTATTCTACAAAACCCCCAAAGAAATTTCAAGATCCAACGGTTCAAACAATGGTATTTGCAAGATAGGTGGATTTTAGGCTATATCTTCATCAACAAGGTATTTTTTTAAATTGGGCATATAAATGAGGTTTACTCTCCAATCAAGTAAGTGGAAATCCTTTTCATAGATTTTTATTATTATTTTATGTAATTTTTATTTTACTGTAATTAATTTTGGTAATAAAAGGGTAAAAATAAAGTAAACAATAGAACCCTTAATTCATGATGATGGAGTGGTCAGATGAAAATTTTGACTCCACCAATCAATCTAGAATAGTCCAAAACCCCTAGGGTAGAAGTTTCAGATAGATCTGAGCATTTTTGGTCCCTCAATTGAATAGGGATTGATTGGACGGTCCAAACGGACTGTCTGATCTCCAGATCGGACGGACGATGTCCCACGCGCTTCCATGGACGCCCCGTGCGGGTGCTTCAACATTTCAGCATAGTGGAAGAGCCCGACTAGGTCTTCCTGGTTTGGTTTTCCACCCGAACGATTTGGGTCGTCCATTGCTGGGCCTAGATCAAATACTGGCCATAGGAAGACTGTAAACTTCCCGATTCAATTTCGGAGTCATCTGAACTCCAAATTGAGATCGGAAAGAAGCTATGGAAATCTTGAAATCTCTATTTTATTATGAAATAATAAAAAAGACATGTTATTTAGTAAAAACTTTCTGTATTAAAGAAATAAGATTCCAATTACATAGATTTTCAAGATCTGAGATGATCAGATCTTAGAAACATATTTTAATAATGATATACTACTTAAATAAAGTGAGATCTATGCTTAAATTGGATAGATATGAGATATATTAAGGGATCTACCCTTTATGGTAGAAAAACCCTAAAAATACAAAGGGACCCACTTGATCAATGAGATCAAGTGTGATCAAATCCTTGGGATGGAAAGAATAAATGTTTATATGATGAAATCCAAGGAAATCATGAATGGATTATGATAAAAATAGATCAATGTGATCGTTTGACCTTAATAGAGAAAATTCCCTAAATATAACTAAAATCCTTAATCAAAGGAAAAGATCTAAGATCAAATGGTTGGATCATAAGTAAAGGTTTCTAAAAATGTAAAAGTAATTAGTTTTATTTTATATTATTATGTTATAAAGCATGCTAGTATAACATTTAGAGTTTAGTATGATATGTGTTTCATTCTTATCATAAGGTGCTAGATTTAATTTAAGTACCTTGCCTCATTTTCATTGAATGTTAAATTAGGTAGTTTTATGCTTTAAATTTATAATTCATTTATGGTTGAATGTTAGTTGTAGATTTACTTGTTATGAGATAAAGAGCATAAAACATGAAAAATGTATTCTAATGAGAAAGTAGAGTTTCATTACATAAATAAGAGTGGAATACTTTGGACTTAATTAGTAAGGGCTATAGTTAGTAGGACAATATAAGGATTATCAAGTCCTTGGCCCAAATTAGGAAAAGAATAATAAACCCCATGAATGACATTATAAATATTCATGGACTTAATTAAAATCCATTAGAAAGAGTACTTAGGGTAAACATGCTTATAGGAACCTTATGAAAGGTTGAGCTATGGTCATTCTAGTGAATGATGAACATAGTGGTTAAGGGGGTTATCTAATAGAGCCTCGCTCTTCCCCTACCTTTTGTTGATGTTTGTGAGGTCTAAACGCCTCCTTATGTGAGGATTGAAGTAACCACTTTGTGTTCACCCATTCAGCTAGTAAGACTTAGCCAATTGGAAATAAGATGAGCAGTCTAGATTTAGGCTTGAATAAGCTACCTTTAACCAGCACATTAACTGGTTGAATAATAATCATAAGAGCATAAAAGGTTAGTAAATTACTTAACCCTAATAAAAACAGTAAGTAAGATAAGGATGATCAAACAAGATCCATTAGATCTTGGATGATCAAGAACAATAAGAATAAGAACACTATATTATACTTAGTATGTATGTTTAGTAGTATACTTGTTATAGTTCATTAGATTAGATAATCCAAACCCTTGATCAAAGGTGATTCAAGGAAGAAAACCAAGATCATCCTCCATATGGATGATCCAAGAACTGAACTTAGATCAAAGAAGAATGAGATGATAGAAGATCTAGGACCTTGATCTTTATCAACATGTGTAGATTGTCAATCAAAGGATCTATGAAAGATCAAGATCAAGGAGATGAACATACAAAGACTTAGAGATAGAAAAATACTTAGATATGAATGATCTAAAGATCATTCTAAACATCAGATCTAGTGATTAATATGATTGTTCATAATTTATATATTGACAATATGTATGGATGTACAGATTATATACATCGATCAGGATCATGGAAGATTGGGGAAAAGAGATCAATCCTTAAAGGTAGGAGGATTTGATGAATGCATTTACATGAGATATACATGATTGTACTCATGATCTTATGTTGACAAGAGTAATGATAATACTTGTACTAAATCTCTTGGAAACCCTATGATCCAACCAAACACCTATAAGATGGTTAAGGACTAAACTATAAGTGAATAGGGAGCTAGAAAATAGTTCAGCCCTAAGTAAACAGACATATGGTCTGATATATATGAAATCTATTTTACATACAAGCTTGGAAGCTTGTGAGTTTGTTTTAATAGGCATGAGCCTAGGGGATGCTATTACTAGAGGAGTTATGAGGGTTTGGCCACCTGCTCCTTGAAATTTGATGATATGATGATACCTTGCCCAATGAGAGGCTAAAAGTCGAGTGGTGGCAATTATGGGAAGGCCACCACTGTGAAAGTCTTTCCCCCCCCCCATACGGGCAATGGCATAATATTTTCCACCATGGTCTCAGTGGTGAACAGGGCTGTTATCCGAGCGCACTAGTACGGATCAGACTACAGCATAGCAACTTTTCTGATTATTTTGCACTATGATGCATATAGGAATAGGCATAGTGAAATGCCTTATGTTATAGCATAATGAAATATTAGGTAATTGTATATTACCAATGTTTCCCAAGAAGGGAAATTCCCAGTATGAGATTAGCTGTAATACTAAATTCTCAAAATGAAGAGAATTGATCAGCTTAGTTGGGAATGATATTTGACTATTTTCACGAATTTAACTGGTTTACCCATGAAAGGTATGTATGTATATAGATATACATAACTTACAAAGTACAGAGTATGTTTAAGGATAATGAGATTATGAAGTATTGGAATTGCATTGTCAATTATTATGTTTCTTGAATCCCCTACCAAGCATTGCTTGCTGAGATATTGTACTTGTTGCAATATCTCAGATCCAGGGAAGGAGAGTTAGGAGCTGAAGACTATAGAAGACTTGAAGAGAATAATCTTCAAGGTATACCCTTGAAGATATGCATTTTTCTTTGTTGAGAGTTTTATTGTATGGTGAGCTTGAGTTTTGGATTATGTAATTTGGACAAGTATTGTACTAGATTTGGCTGTATTGTGAACTACTGGATGGATCCTGGAGTTTTAATAAAAGTATATTCCTTCAATGGAATTTTATTTTGTACACAAATTGTACTTATGTTATGTATGAAGTGGTGACTTAGGTTTTCAAAACAAGTTCTAAAGAAAAGAATTTCCGCTGCTTTGTTTTGCGAAAAAATTTTACACTCTTAAGGGCCCTGCCTTTCAAAATACTTTACAAATCATGTTTTTAAAAACCCGGGTTGTCACAAGAATAATCAATTAGGGTATGTCCCTTGAAGACATGTATTTTTATTTGAGAGCATTGTATTGTACTGAGAGTTTTTAATGTATGGTGAGGTTTGAAGTTTGGATTATGTAATTTGGACAAGTATTGTATTGATACCAAGCTGTACTGTGAACCACTGGATGGATTCTAAAATTTAATAAAAGTATATTCTTTCAATGGAATTTTATCTTGTACAAAATTCTACTTATGTTATGTATGAAGTGATGAATTAGGTTTTGTAAAACAAGTTTTAAAGAAAAGAATTTTGCTGCTTTGCTTTGTAAAAAGCTTTTACTATTAAGGGCACCCTGTCTTTGAAAAATGTATTACAAAATGTGTTACAAAAACCCGTGTCGCCACATGGCTGGAAGCTCTTATCATTACCATAGGATTCATGATAGATGTCTTATCATACTACCTTCCTAAACAACAATTTTCAGCTAGAGACCTCATTTAATTGTTTATCAACTTTAATTACAATTAATATGACTACGTATATAGGGCTCATTCGATGCTACTTGTTTTGGATGTGCACAATCAGCACACTTTCTTTTTTTATTCTTATAGATTGCATGTCCATCATGGCCTCATAGAATTTATAAATAAGTAATCTTTTATTCTTTTCAAGTATTATGTGTAGATAAGTAATTTTTTATCTGTCTATAATGTGTTTAAAATTTAAATTTGTAGAGCATGGTTAACCTGGGCTAATGTGACCGAGACTCTGTAACCAGCACAACTCACTTGGAAGACTATTAAGGTACGAAAAATAGTTAATTGCTCTATTTTATAACTAATTAAACTTATGATATTACAGATGATATTTATTGATCCTTTTTGTTTTCTTTGTTGTAAAGTTCCTTAGACAATAGTCTGATTGGGAGTGCGAGTACTATGTGTTGAGATACATGAGGAACCTAATATTTGACAGTGATGGTGTCTACTAATTAAAAAAGGTAAGACACTTTTTACTTTTCATAATATTATGTTCTTTCACAATTTTTGATGGATCCAGCTATGAGAAAGTAAACTAAATTAAATATGTTGTGTTGTAGGCTATTGTGCTTTCTGAGTGGCAAATAAGAAGAGTTATTCTAAAGAAAACCTTAATGAAATACCAAGCAAAAGGGTTGAGTATGTAATGACTTTCAATTAAAACAATTGGAGTAACTACATGAATATAAATTACAAAATAAAGTATTTTTTGCATTGATATGTATGTGTCCTTTTAGTTTTCATTATTTTCTATTTCATCCTTGGTCTTTTTGTTTGATTTCAGCACTTGCATTGGGAGAAAGAGCCCCAAAAACCTAAGCGAATGACTTGAAAAGTGATGTCTTTTAAAGTCGTTTCCTAAATGACTTTAAAAGTTACGTTTTTAAAGTCATCTTTTTTTACTTCTTTCGTTATCATTTTTCTAAGTTGGGTCAATAGAAGTTGTTTTTCTAACAGACTTCTATTAATGTTTTTAAATGACTTCAAAGGATTGAACATGATCATGTGAGAGTTTTGGAAGTGTTTATAGATGATTGCAACATAGGAGTGCAACCGCATAGATTTACCTCTAGCTAAAGAAGACTAGAGAAGCAACCACCCCAGAGAGACTCACATTGCAGACTATTTTCCATACCCACTAAAAGATAAAACCAATAAGGACCATCTTTAGAAAATAGTCAATTTTAGGATTTTAGTTTTTCAACCCTATGGAATTGGATGATTATGTAAGTATATTTGGCCTTCTGACCTCAGATTTTTGTTTCATGATTAGCCTTTCAAGAAGAGACATGGTCATTACATTTTTCTTCAATGCCCAACATTTCTAGGTGTGTAGGATTCTGATGGTTTATGATGATAGACTCTCTTTTATATCCAAAGCTGATATCATTTAGAATCCACATAGCATGGACAAAAACTTAATTGCTTCTTTGCTGCCCACAAGCAAATATAAGGATATATGGATTAGCAATTTAAATAGCAATTTGATTTATGATATAATAAAGACAATATAAAGGAAATGACAACAAAAAGAAAGAGTTAAAGCACTAATGAAAAAGGAAACTTCAAATAAATAGGACCTGATAAATAAAAGAAAGAGTTAAAGTAGTAGTGAACAAATAAATTGGATCTCTAATATACTTTGTGGATGAATTCTAGCAAAATCCTAGTTTCAGGAAAATCAATTCTACCAACAAGTGAGTCTGGTTTCAATATTGCAATCTAGGAAACCAATTTCATTTTTTCATCAATTTTCACTTTATTTTAAGGCATTTGGGTTTTTATTTTTTTATGAAAGAGCATTTGGATTCTTTGTTTCGTAGATTTCTTGTGAATTATGTCGAATATGAATGTGTATAGTTGCAAGGATTTGGCAAGCTCATCTAGTTTGTCCACTTGTCTTGTTGCTCAATAGAGATGAGTATCATAATAGGTGAATTAAATTGTGTTTCTAAGTTCTATTTCTATCTAATGGCTCTCCTTGATTTCTTACAGCTTATGAGTTGTTCCTATTCCTGTATAACTGTAGATTAGATGAATTATGTTTATGTGTTCTATTTATGCCTGGATCTTTTTTCATTTAATGTAGCATATGATTTTTTTCATCTTCTTGTTGTCTTCTTTTATTGGACTTTATCATTTGATTTAAAAATCCTTGAAGAATGAACATTACCTAGGTGACTTCAAATGAGTTTCTAGGTTGTGTTTTTGTTTGGGTTATTATTATTAAATGCAGTTAGTGAGTTATTCTTGCTACTTTCCAGGCTTCTTTTGTTGATGAGGAAGCATGTATGATGAATATGGTAGTAGGTGAATTGAAGTGTGTTTCTGTCATATTCATATAGGATAAATATGACACAAGGTGAGTTGAATTGTGTTTACGCAATTTATGAGTTCCTTCTTTTTCTTCTATTTTAACGGTTATTTAGTGAAGTTACATTAGTAGTAGCCTAAAATATGACACATGCAAAGCCTTGAAAGAACCAAGCAATTGAGTTGCTGAACTACAGGCAATCACAAATCTTCTTTGTTTTCCAAGCAATAGAAAAGTCAAACATCTTATACAGTGAGCATAAAGTTCCAATCATCCTCTCAGTGCGAAACTAGTGGAAATGCCCATGAAGATGAACATGTACAAGTTATAGTTTTTGTGCATGATGTATTATTGGAAACTCCCATTGATGGTGGATAGTACTAGATGGCTAGTTCCTTTACAATCCTTTGGCAGGCTACTAAAATTAAAGGGATTTATATCCTTTTTTGTTCATGCATCTAATACTACTAATTCCACCATCTTTTTTCTCCTATAACTGCTAAAGCTATACTACTAACAAGTGCATGAAAGATCTACCAAATTAGATTAAAAATGTAGCTACTCAGGTTATCTCATTTTATAATTAAGTACTTCCTTTATTTAATATAACCCAATTACTTTTTATTTTAGTACAAATTTTGTAGTATTATCCCTTGAACAAGATGAAATGTTAATGTTATCAATGAACTATGTTTTGTAGTAGCTCTTTAATTATTGCTTTTTATCATATTAGTCTTACTAAGAAGTGTTTATGAATTCCATCTATAGTTAGAAGATGCACTTTATAGGTAGTTCTTCTAGCATGTGAAGACGTTCTTGTGGATTCGAACTTATGATTATAAAATCAAGGTTGGTGACAAATGCTAGCAAGTATTACTATCATTGTCAGGCAAAGAGGTGTGACTAATTTGCTTGACATGATGAATATCATTTGATATTATCTTCACCAACACATACCATTGAGCGGGATTAATATCATCAGTGATGCAATCCTGAGCTATGGTTGATGATGGCTGACCTTTAATTAATAAAGATTCTACTATTGTGATCATATGCTTGTTTTTTATTTCCTTTACAATTAAATGAATGTTTTTTATATGTTTGTAATGAGATCAGATATCCCTGCTAACATTTTATGTAATCAAGTTAAAGCACTATACACTAATTGTGGGTGCATTTGGATCTTTAGCACAAACTTGGTGGAGCACTTAGGAATTCATCTCAAAAGGATGTTGGTTGAAATCCAACAAGATCCATTTACTTATGTTGAAGATATTTTATATTGACAATCAGTACTACACCTCAAAAGGTATTTTACTGAATGAAAATACTATGTTCAGAAAATGAAGTATTTTCATTTTGAAGTTCAATATGCACTTAGTATGGCCAATATTACTGGAAGTAGTTACAACTCATGGTGATTGGTGCTTTCATTATCATTTGTAATGTCTTAGCATGTTATGCTTTTATTATTAACTAGAATATTATTATACTGAAACCAAGAACAACAAAAAGCTTAAGGTAAATACATAGCCCTCCTCCTCAACTTTGACGATGCTTGGTGTGGGAACCTATTGTTATTAGTTAAACAAATATGAAAAAGATTGCATACAAATTTCTAGTGTATCACCTCATGATTACATCTAGAGAGGGATAAATACATAGATATCCTCCTCAACTTTCTAAAAAAGTCTCTTACAAAATACCTTTGTCATATTACAGAACTTTTAAAATACAAAATCAAGTTGCTGTTGTCGGTTATCCTTGTTACTACTTCATCAGAACCTTCATTTATGGATTGCTATGTCAACAACTACCTTGTCCAGCTACATACAATAGAAAAAATCATAGAGAGTTAAAAAAATTATGATCGACAAATGACATAGAGGCACAAACTATCAACAAAGATAAAGGATAACAATCATATTTACTTTCACTATGATTGGTTTGCCATTATACCCTACAAAGGAGCCTTACATGATCTTCAATTATGTACATGTCCACCACATCTTTTGCATCTTTTAATTATTCTACTTGCTTGGTTGCTTCCATTAACTTTTTCTTCACCTCGAATTCTGTTTTCTTTCGATCGGCCAGGTGGTCGCCGATAATGAGGGAGTCTTGGCTAAGGTAGATTGATAATAGACCACATGAAAAGGTCTGTATCCTTGATACATGTGTCTAATAAGCCTTTCTCAACATATCAACGTGGAAGGAAGGATTGCAATAATCAACAACACTCAATCTTAGATTCTGTATGCAAATAAGTGCATGTATATAAGAAATATTCCAGATATATCCCATCAACAACACGTACATTTAAATTGCTAAATATTTATCACATGTCCTATTGTCATCCACGAATTGTGTGTTGTAACTTCCCATTCAAAATATAAAGATCTCAATGGTATAAGGTTCCTTCCTTGTATTATCATACTTTGTATTTTTCTATAGATATGGCACTATACCAACCTGTAATCCATTGGCATCTTCTAATCTTTTACTGAAGAAGACAATCATTTTCTGCCGGATATGTTCTAACAACTCCACCATTGGAAATTTCCTTGTACATGCAATTACAACATTGAAAGATGCTACAAAGTTATTGGTTAAAATGTCACACTTTGAGTCAGTTTGAAAATGTGATCTTGACCAACAACTTAAAGGGATTACAGATAGCCACTCATATGCCTCATTTGATGCTTCCTTAACTTGTCTCATAACATCATAAAATTCTTCACTCTTGTACGATTGTGCTGCTTACCAAAATAACCATTTGAAGTGTATGTCAGGATGAAGCTTCTTGAAGTTTGCTTATAAATGTCTAGCATCAAAAATGATATGTAGAGTTGGAGAAAACATGGCTTAGAGCATCCAGTAATCCATCACTAAGTATCACATAAGTTTGTTGAAGTAACCAAATCCAACTATCCTTATTATGAACTTCAACAACTGATATGGTAAAAGGAAATAACTCATTGTTCCCATCTAACCTTATGACACATAAGAGTATTCCTTTGTACTTACCTTTCAAGTGGTAACCATTCAAACCTGGAAAAGGTCAACATCTATGAACAAAACCCACCCTTGAAGCATGCAATGACATAAACACCCTCTTTAAACAATGTTCTATTACTCTACTACTAGAGTTGAACTTAAGTATTACATGGTAGTACTGTGGAACAATGTTGAAAGAAAACTTATACGATCCTTGTATTTTATTCAACAGTAGCTCACGAGCATGCCAAGCTTTATGATATTTCAAGTTCAATCCTTTTAACAAATGTAAGTCATTCATTAATGTAGTAATTGACTTATCCATATCATGCTTCATAACATTGTACATCCATTTTACAAGCCATTTGATAGATGCTGACTGGTTAGTATTATTGGCTATACAAGTATGTTGAAAAATAATCTTCTTAACCTGGAAGCTTATACTGTCACTGCTCTTTGAACAATGACACCTCCAAGTATAACTCTCTGATCCACATTGAACAATAAGTCGCCCTTGATCAGATTTAATATTTTTAAGCTTGTATGAAGACTTCAGAGCGTAAAACCGAACTGCAAGTCTACATTCTTCAACATTTGCAAATACCATCCCTTCCTTGATGGCCCCCTCACTTTCATTGAAGTATATTTCATGACAACCGTCATCACCTAAGAACACATAACCATATCTTAAGTCACTTGCTTCCATCTCCTCATATTTTTCTTCATCAATTTCTTCATATGACACCATACTACTTGGCATCCTTTTGCCCATATCTTCTTCATTATTAGAAAGGATATTTTCATTACAATTTTGCAGTCCTTCCTTTCCATGACACATTCAGTCATATAAAGCTCATTCCAACTCCAATATTCTACTGGCTTACTTGTGATATTTGGCTAGCAAATTTATGCCAAAATCACACATAATTGTCTCCTTCCATCTACACATAAAATAAAAAACATATTATTAATAAAAAGCATTCGATAGAAGAAAAGATGATAAAGCATGATAAAGTACACTAAAGATATCATTTTTGAATGAGAGCAACTTGACTCAATAAATTGTTTGCCATGCCACTATTGTCCTATTTTTTGGACAAGCATTACTAGCACATCTTCTAATTTTGGAGTTAAACTCATTTCATTATAAAATACCAATTGTGTCAAACAAGGGAGTTCGGATATCATTGTGTATGTGTATATAAATAAGCATGTATATACAAAGGCACATGTCTATATGCATTTATTCATGCACACACACACATGTGTGTGTGTGTGCACTCGTGCAAACTTATTAGTGTACTGGTGTGTCTATGATGGCCATGTCTATCTCTAATAAAGGGACTAACATTCATGTCCAATATAATAACACTAATATTGTGATAGATTAAAACCTCTATAGAATGCTTAAGTTTATGTATCAACCTACAATATACAATTAAAGGGGTCAATGTTGCTACAGGTGGTAGCATGTACAAAATTCATAGGCTTCAATCTTGTAAATTTTACAATTGAGAGTTATACTCACTTTTCTCTTGTAAATTGATTCTATAACAAAAACATTCTAGAGATCTATAGTTCATATCATATTCATTCTTGTGTCCAGCTATAATAACAAAATTAGAATATTGAACATCATAGCTTAGTATATTACCAATCCAAAAAATTATCATAGTATCAGACAAGTGAGATCAACTGATGCTCCTGACGTGCATCAATAACATCTCTTATATCTTTAATGACCTCTCGAACTTTTGAGGAATAGAGAAGAATCAAAGACTATTGAAAACCAATAATATTAGAAAAAACGAACAATAGATATACTAGATAGATAGAGCTAGATGACATAAAAGAAGAAGACTTGACAACTTACAATGATTAGCACCAATGTCTTAGCTCTATCATATTTATAAAGCAAATTATTTCCTCATATTGAATTTTCTTGTTCTCCCTTCACTTTTGGAACATTTCCACCATCATTTGACTAGATTTTTTAATTTTTGACTGATCATTGAACATAATTTTGGTGTTCATATCCTTGAACATTTAGGTAGTGCTAGAGGATGTAGGTGGCAGAAGGTTGGTTCTTCCATCAACCTTGGAGCCTTTTACATTGTGGGGATTCCTTGTGCTAGAATCTTTGTTTTTGTCTTCCATTTTGGAGGAAAGGAGAGTCTTCACCATTTCCTTTCTATGTTCATGAAAATTTGTTCTTTGAATGGAAAATCAAGTTCCTAAATCCTACTTACTGTTATGGTTTTTGGAATTGTTGTAAGCAGGGAATTTGGATGAGGATCATATATGGGCTCTCTCTATATACAAGTGTTACTTATTTTCAGCATTAAACTTCACACCAATTGGCAAACAGAAGTAAGTGAGTTCTCAATAACATTGATTTTTAGTCTTCTTGAAGTTATCGGCTATGTTTTACTATTATGTAAGAGCAAGTACCAACTACACTTTTAAGCTAGCAATCCAACTGATACTATTAGAAACTTCAATAGATGAATTCATAGTGAAAAATTATCAAAGGAACCATACTAGTGGAGAAGATATTTGATGTGGGTAGTGCTAAATTCTAAAGTGGGAAAGTGGTGAACTAAAACTATGCTGGCAATCCAATATTTCCTCTCATGTAAGAGCAAGTACTAGTTGCACTTGTAAGCTTTATTTTTACAAATATTCTCATAGGAACTTTTGAAACATTTCCCTTCTACATGAGCTTACTCTCCTGCTAATCACCTACCAGAAATGCTATACTTTCAAATGTGGAAAGAACTTTGAGGTGAAGGATGACGACCCTGCATGTAGAAATGTGTTAAGTTTGAAAGAGTAGACAATATCCTAATCAATAAGCAAAAAAACTAATGCAATCATGTTGCAGTGGAGTGCTACATGCATAAATAGTATGCTCTTATATCATGTTGCATTAATTGGAGCATAAAATCACACACTTGATACACACACCATGGAGTTATGCAAATTGAAGAAAACTAAGGATGCATCTACACAGACAGAGTGGGAGAGAGCGAGCAAAAGAGAGAGAGGGGGGTGGGAGGGAGAGAGATTACCTCTTGGTAGGAGCGTGTAGTTGGTCTTTGCAGAAGAAAGATGGCTGAATGGGAGAAATAGAGGTGGGGGTATGCATATGATGATGGACATGAGTTTTAAGGGAGTGCATGATCTTCGTGTAGTCGATCTCCTACCAAGGAATAGGGCCAATGAAGTTAGCCGTCATTGGTCATTCATCGCCAATCTTCTTTGATAGTGGCAGATTGTCTATAATGTTAAACATAGCAGATGCTATGGGGGACAATATTGGAATTTTAAAATTTTACATTGTGAATCACAGTGAAACCAAAACAGAATGGAAAATTTGCAAAGGTCTCTAAAATGTAATTGCAAATTTGTAAAAAGCTTGAATTTTTTCATAAAAGCACCAAAAAGCAATGGCATTTTTGCAAAAAACCCTTTATAAAAACCCTCTTGACTACCAAAAAGACAAAAATGTGAGCTTATGATACCTTTGCTTTCAAATGGATGGTTAGCAAACCATTCAATAGTTACATCCATCAAATAGATGATTTAGCCACTCATGGAAAGTATGTAGATCCATCTTACAACATTCTTGATTTACAACTTTAAATGATGGAGATTTTGCATTCTTGTGCTTTTCATTATTTACATTTTTAGCTTCATGGATTAGGCTCTTCACACACTTTTTTTTTTATTACAAAGTGAAGGGTTACTAACTATATCATTAACACTCACACACAGTCCTAAATCTAATCCTAAGCCAAAGGGAAAAGCAGTGACTCAAATATACAACCAAGGAGAACCATCATCGACTACAATATCTACTACAATTGATCTAGTTAGTCAATCATATTTGCATGTTGGTGTGTTATCTATCATTCTTCCTTTCTCTAATAATTCTAGATCCTTAATTAAGGGTGATTAAACAATATCAGGGAAGATGTCTATAAGCCATTGATCAACTTTTGTACCTTAATCTTGTAAATTAATTCACGCAGGGTCTGTGATAGACCTGTCCAATCATAATATCAGCGGTCATAAAATGACCAAGAGCTCTTTAGTTTTTCATCAGTCTTCAAAAAATGATACAAGCATGCTTCTATCCTACGCTTATGCCAAACTCAGATCACTCTGTGTCTTGTAATTATCTTCAAAGTAGGTTTCTTATCATATTTCTATGAAATATTTGTAGATATAAATCCCAAGAATATGTTGACACGATGTATAATTAGCAGTTCTCTATAACTTAAAATATAATTGAACAAATGTTTATAAATTATTAATTAATACAAGTTGCTAGATGAAAACATACGACTGATGTAGTCCACAGCAAATGCAGCATATTCTTTTCTTTGGTACTAGAGGATGGGAGTTTGTATCCAAATTCCTATTTTTGTACATACCAAAGATTGGTATATAGACTAATCTTATACTAGCCATGACCTCTTTCCAGTTAACTTTTGTCTTCTTAAGTGGAGTAAGATAGAATCAATAGGACGGTCTAAATGATAAAGCAAAGAAATTCATAATTTTCTATATAATGATTATGAGATATGGACACCATAAAAAACTAGAGCCAAAGAAGAAATTAGGTACTTGCCAAGAAAAATGAAAATTAGTTGGTGTACATATGCTAGAATTATTTGTAGAGTCTAACCCCTTATTGGCCAATAACCTATTAGGAGTTGACATTAGACTTTCTTATGTAGAAGAAGTAGAAACCAGATGGATCGAAAGAATAAAATAGAACAAAAAGTAACTAGAATTTAGTGTATAAACTAACAATGAAGTCCTGGTTTCTATATTATGATAGTGAGATGCATGAGAGCTTCAAAGAGTAGATGCCAAAGGGAAAGTCAGGTGGTGAGGCGGCAGAAACGTCCAAGTGATCAGACAGCTAATCCTAATTACGAATGTTTTGATACTTTAATTAGGCAACTGACTAAACATAGAGACGAAACGGTAACTGGATTACATGACCCGATGATCTCTATTCATTTGTTTAATGTATGACCCACCTAACTATGTTACGGAGCATTTGGAAATTGTTCTTTTTGTTTCTTGTGGAGCCTTGGGCAACAATAGAGTTGTTGTCATGTGACCTTGAGGTCATGGTTTCAAGGTGTGGAAATAGGCTCATACAAAATGCAAAGTAAGGCTACATACTATTGACCCATGTGGTCTGCCCCTTCCTGAACCCTACATATGCAGGAGCTTTGTGCATTGGGGCAGGCTTTTTTTTTTTGTAGACCCTAGAAGGGGAAACCAAGAAGCAAACATTTTGGTCTCGTCTGGATGTTCTTTCTATAGTTTATTTTTCTTTAAAAATAATAAAAATTGGGATAAAAATTATTAAGAAACATGATTTGTTTCATTATCTTCTCTTTTTTTTTTCTTTAGATATCCAAAAAAGCAAAGAAATCATCATCATTATCATGACCTTATCCCAATTAGGGGTCGGCCACATGAATCTTATTCTTCCATTCCACTCTATTAAATATCATGTCTTCATTTAGTCCCAAAGTTTTTAAATCTTTCCCCACCACTTCTATCCACATTCTTTTGGGCCTTCCCCTTGCACTTGTAGAACCTTCTACTTGTATTGCATCACTCCTTCTAACTGGTGCCATTGTTGGTCTCCTTTGGACATGTCCAAACCATCTATGTCTAATCTCCCTCATCTTGTTACCTATTGGTGTTACCCCTAAATTTCCTCTAATATTTTCATTTCTAATTCTATCCTATCTTGTCTTACCACTCATCCATATCAACATCCTCATTTCTATGACGCTCATCCTATGAGTATAATGTTCCTTAACTGGCCAACACTCTGATCCATAGAGCATGGCCGGCCTTATAGCCATCCTATAGAATTTTTCTTTTAGTTTGAGTGGCACCCGCCAATCACATAAAACTCCAGATACACATCTCCATTTGTTCCAACTGCTTGGATTCTCTAGGTAACCTCCCTCTCAATCTCTTCACTCTCATGGATCAATGATCCTAAGTATCGAAAGTGGCCTTTCATGGGGACTTCCTGGTTATCAATCTTGACTGGTGTTCCACTCCTATTCTCCTTGCTAAAATTACATTCCATATATTCTATCTTAGTTTAGCTAATTTTAAATCCTTTAGATTCTAATGCTTCTCTCCATAACTCTAGCTTTATGTTTACATCCTCCCTTGTCTCATCAAGTAGGACTATATCATTTGCAAATAGCATGCACCAGGGAATCTCCTTGTGCAAATGTTTTGTTAATTCATCCATAACTAATGTGAAAAGGTATGAACTTAATATCGATCCTTGGTGCAATCCTACAATGATAGGAAAATCACCAGTCATGCCATTAGTGGTCTTAACATTTATTACCGCTCCCTCATACATATCTTTAATTATGTCTATATAACCTTGAGAAACCCCTTTACCACTCAACAACCTCCATATTAACTCTCTAGGGACACTGTCATAAGCTTTTTCTAACTCAATAAAGACCATATGTAGGTCTTTTCTCCTCTCCCTATATTTCTCTACTAATTGTCTTAGTAAGAAAATAGCTTCCATGGTCGACCTCCCAGGCATGAAACCAAAATAATTCTCTAATAAACTTGTTTCATTTCATAGCCTCTTCTCAATCACTCTTTCAAAAAGTTTCGTGGTATGGCTCATAAGTTTGATTCTTCAATAATTAATGCAACTCTAAATGTCTCCTTTATTCTTATAGATTGGTACAATAGAGCTTTTCCTCCACTTATCAGGCATTTCCTTTGATTTTATAATCTGGTTAAACAACTTGGTCAACCAAACTACCCCAATATCTCCCATATGCTTCCAAATCTCTATTGGTACACCATTAGGCCCCATGGCCTTTCTTGATTTCATCTTTTTCAAGGCCTCTTTTACTTCAGGTATTCTAATCCTACATTCATATCTATAATATCCAATGTTATTTAGATTTATAGTATTTTCAATCCCTATATTCTCAGAGCCATTGTCATTTAACAATTTTTGAGAGTATGTTTCCCACCTTTGTTTGATCTCATCTTCTTTGACTAATACCCTTTGATCATCGCTTCTAATACACCTAACATGATCTAAGTCCTTACCCTTCTATTCTCTTACTTTTGCAAGTTTAAACACATCTTTCTCACCTTCTCTTGTTCCTAATCTATTATAGAGCTCATCATATGCTTTAAGTTTAGCCTCACTTACTATTCCCTTAGCGGCATTTTTAGCATTCTTATATTGTTCATAGTTTTCATTATTTCTAATCTTTTACCATGCTTTAAAACGTATATGTTTTTCTTTAATAACTTTTTGCACTGTTTCACTTGACCACCATGTTTCCTTTGTTAATAGCCTTTTACCTTTAGATACTCCTAAGACATCTTTTGCCACTTTCTTAATGGACTCAGCCATATTAGTCCACATGGTATTTACTTATGTTTCATAGTTCCAATTTCCTTCTACCATCAACTTATTTTTGAATGAGGTTATTTTCTCTCCTTTTAAGTTCCACCACTTAGTTTTAGGATGTGTATTAAGTTCAGTTCTTTTACTCCATCTTTTAATATGGATATCCATAACCATTAACCTATGTCGTGAGGTTAAACTCTCACCAGGTATCACCTTACAATCCTTACAAATAGATCAGTCATTATTCCTAAGTAGAAAAAAGTCTATTTCGCTTTTATGAAGTCCACTTTTAAAGGTTATTAAGTGTCCATCCCTCTTCTTAAAGAGTGTATTTGAAATGGACAGGTTATATGACAAAGCAAAATCAAGGATATTCTCCCCCATCTCATTTCGTTCACCTATACCATACCCTCTGTGTATTCTATCATATCCTTCCTTATCCTTTCCTACATGGCCATTTAAGTCTGCTCCTATATTTATCCCCTCAGTGTTGGGAATTTCTTGCATGACTCCCTCCATATCTTCCCAAAACTATCTCTTGATTATATCTTGTAACCCTACTTGTGGTGCGTATGAACTTATAACATTTATAATCTGCTCTCCTAGAACAATTTTTATTATTATAATTTTATCACTAATTCTTTTAACGTCTACAACTCTATCCTTTAATTCCTTATCCACTATTATTCCTACACCATTTCTATTATTTTCCTTTCCTACGTACCATAATTTATACCCATCTATTTCTCTAGCTTTAGCCCCTTTCCACTTGGTTTCTTAGATACCAGCGATGTTGACTCTCCCACATTTCATCGCGTCTACTAACTCCAAACTCTTACCTATTAGTGTCCCTATATTCCTTGTAGCAATGTGACTCTTATTTTCTAGAGATACTCTATTTAGAATCACCTTTCTCGACCTCCATGGTATGAACCCATGTCCACTTTTTACTGCACCTGGGTTCCGATGTAATAAGTCACTTTCGAGGGGACGCTGTAGTAGCCCTTGCCCACTTTTCCCTACACCCAGGATCCGAACTAGCACGTCACTTCTGGGAGAACCCCTAGCAACCCTTGCTTATTTTTCACCGCACCTGGGATCCGATGCAGCGTGTCGCTTATGGGGAATGCCCTAGCTTGAGGGAATGTCAGTTTTTGATTCATATCATGTTGAGGTTGCCATAGTTTTAAAAAGCTAAAGATCATTTCATTTCTTCCTTACAAACTAATACAAATGCATATTCATTTGCAAGTAGAAAAGAAATAACAACATCATCTTCAGATTAACCCTTACCAGCTAGCTACCTGATGCAAGGGTGGCTGTATTTTAAGAAGTTGGAAATGATTTTCATTTCTTCCTCACAAACTAATATACAAATGCATATGTATTTGTAAGAAAGAAATGATAGAATCATCTTCAACTTTCCCCTTGCCGGCTGGCACCTGACGCAAGACCCTCCTTTTTCATCTAATCTTGGTGGTGATATACATCAACGATTCTTTCTAAAAAAAATAGACTTAAAAAATTTCCAAATGCATTTGTGGTGTGAGTTGAATGATAGAAATGCCAGAAATTGGGTTTCCAAACACTCTTAAGAACTTTTAGTTTTAGCTATTATATGGCAGATGAGCATATAAAATATTAGTAGGTTATAAAAGTACAAGACTACAAGTAGGGCACTATTTATAGTGATCCAAATAATTATATTCTAGACCATGCTATAGATGAGCCATGCACTAATGTTAGAAACAATTTAACTATCCTAGAACTTTGATTCTTCGCTCCAAATAACCCTCATAAAAGAAATTTATTTATTTTTATTAAGAAGTGAAAAAGAAAGAAAGAAACTTAATCAGTAAAACCACTGCATGAAAATGGCTCATAATAATCAGGGGTAGATAACTTGTAATTATCACTCACCCGTTTCTGGAGCCACCAAATGAATGGTCATGCTTGTATTTTATCCCATTAATATTTTCCAAGTGCAAACACGGGCATCCACTAAACTAATAGTTGAAATCATGGAAAGCATGGGATTTTCCAATTCCTTTGGTACCAAAACCATGGGAGTCCTGTCATGATAATCTGTAGGATCAGCAGTACCAACAACAGAAGGGGTATACTGCCTCATCGAGCATCCTCATGTTCTGATCAAACCAATCTCTGCCATGTACAAATGAACGATCAACATGAAATTAGCCCATGATATTTCATATAACATTAAGAATGCCTGAGTCGTTGTTCAACAGTTGAGATCATCCAAATGTGGCATTTTCGCAAGTTACATAACAAGTATCGCCCCTCAACTAATTTTAATAACCATTTACTTTCTACTTGTATGGGAGAGATTGGGATGATACCAACTTTGCTCAATTTTCATTCTAAATTAGGGAAATTGATTCAAGGTGTGAAACGGATCATCTATGGTGACAAATTTGAATTTTCAAAATCAAGTAAAGAAACATATTAGAAGACAAGTAGAACTTATTACTAATCTATTTTTGTGACTCAGATTCCAATCTAAGTAATCTGAGTCACTTGATACATCTTAAGCATGGCTAAAAGTACATGTGGGACCAGATGGTTGGTTTATAAGCCCTTTAGATTCGCAGTCACATCATAGAAACTTGATCATCCATATCTATTGCACGATTTTAACACTTTGATTGGTTAAGAATTTTCTACTAATTTTCTATCAACTTATAGAACCGTCCATTTCCCACCACAAAATAACATGAGGATCTCATTCAATGATTAACACAAATTGGGATAGCTTTTATAAGATCTATACTAGAAGATGAATGGTTTAGATCAGAATTGACTTCTAACATACATAATTTAAATACATGGAAAAAAAAAACTTCATAAAATACCTACACCCATACTTCTCATATATTCTTTCAACTGAAATTCATAAAAGGTTATAAAAATATATAAGATCTTTTAACTAAAATTCATAAAAAAAATTATAAAAAAATATAAGATTATGACTATTAAAGTGTCTTACCTTTCTCAATTATGGGACTCTAATGCTATCATGTGCTAGGGTTCTCATATATCTGAGAACCTAGTATTCATACTCCCAATCAAATTCTTGTTTAAGGTGCTAAAAAAAAAATAAAAAATAAAAAAGATAGAACAAAAAGGATCAATAAATTAATATTATGTCGAATTGTAAATGAAATAGTAATTAAGTGGTTTTCCTTATCTTGACATTCTTCCATGGTGGGTGCACAATCTCAATTAGTTGAGCTCATTCAAACTATAAATGTAATAGATATCAAGAAAAGATTAGTTATCAGCTATTAAACTATTATAACACATGAAAAGATTAAAAAACTTATTTATCATGTCCATTAGCAGATCATGAATGTTAGCTCCACAAGAATAAGAAAAAATGCATACCCACCATGCACATTTAAAACCAAGAGCATCTCATGAGATCTATAAATTATATGTGTAGAACATAATTTCACAAGTTAAAAATTATCTATTATTAAATGGAATCATTAATGCCTGCCCTTTTGAGCTACTAATGAACCATGGTAGAATATCTTTGACTTGCCTCTCCATGGGCCATAGCTTTGTTGCTCCACAAATAATACTAGGGTTGAGAAATTGATAAATATCCTTGACCTCTAATTGTTGCATTATATCGTGCATGAAGCTATAGAAATATATATATACTCATTCACACTTGATGTTAAGGGCTATTATTGAGGTTGATATTTGCGTACCCAATGTAAGAGACAATGTGTGAGTGTTTGAGTTAATTCCATTGGCAAACTTTTATAAGGTCCTCTACCTAGTACTTCAACTTTATCATCGACAGGCACTCTAGGCTCTATCCACATGGGTTGGTTATCTTATCTTCCTTAATGATTCTATAGAGGCTCCTTATGAGTAGAGGCATGTTATATGGGACTTTTAGTTGGTCCTTAGATGGTGCATAATTACAAAAATATTGGATACATGAGAATGAATGAGGTAGGACACTTAAAGTAAAAGTGTCTACTTATATACCTCATTGAAGAATTGAAGCTAAAATGTGACCAAGGCATAAGGATTGTAGAAGCTAGGTCTAGACCTCTCATACTTTGTAACTCCCTAATTATATGTAGCTTTAAATTGTTGCGTAACTCAATTTGGTTTTGCTATTTAAATTGCTAGTAGGCCTTCTCATCACTAGCTTCAGGTACTTCTCAATGAAAATATCTATAGGGAAAACACTATGCCTTTAGTCCCTTATTCGGCTAGGGTTCTCTTCCTTATTGTCCAAATTTGTATACAAGATTCATCTATTGTAGCAGTGCTACTTAGTCCCTGTACATGTGGTTCCTTAGATCAACTCTTCCTACAGAATTTAATTATAAGATCATAATCAATTCCATCATTTAACCTATATGGAATATTTAAGCAATACAAGGGTAGACACATACAACTACTTACTATTCAAGATGCAACTTGTAAAGCAACTTCATTTCTGAAGGTTTGGTCATTATGCTCCTCCGAATGTGTAATTTCCCAAAGGATGGGGTAGTTAATGGGTGATAAAAATTTAATTCTACATAAAAACCACCCAATTAGTACAAATATGTTATAACTAATAGGGGTAAATTGGGGTTTTTAGATCAAAATTTGTAACACGTGCATTTTCAACCTAAAGACTCAAAATTCCAATATTTTGTTAGTCTAGAGGCTAAACTAAGGTAATTATATGATTAATCATATTTTTCTAGGATTTAATTTGAGGTTTTTACTTTTTGTAGGAATTGAGATGGTGATCTGAGAGACGAGATCGATTGAGATGAACAATGAAGATCTAGATCAAAAGATTGAGTCAAAACCTAGGAATCATCAATCCAACATGGAACCGAAGGTTAAGATCATCATTAAGACAAGTAATGGGTGCAATTAGAGTAGTTAAAGGTGACCAAAGTGAGCCCATGAAGTAAGCTATGCATTTTCACCACTTTTGCATGGGTTGCATGCAAGCCACGAAGCCGTATTCAAGCCATGAACAAGGTGACAAGCTAAGGAGTCAAACTAACCACCAAGCCAAGAAAGATTCCAAAGACAGCCATGAAGTCAAGCCAATGGAGCCTTCAAATTTAATCATCTCAACCACATAATCCATGTGATATGGAAGGCTAGGATTGGAGTAAAATTAAGAGGATTATCCATGATATTCTTTATCACCAGCTGCAATTGCATAATTACAAAAGACAAGACAATGGCAAATAAGTAGCTCAGAATTCCCAAAAATTTGCTTTTTATATGTTTTTTCCACCTGGTTCACCAATACTGGATTTACTAGAAAATCCATTCTGGTGATCCTTAGGCCTGGAAAATTGTCCCCACCCTCGTTCCCTCAGACTATCTTGAGGCATCCCCCTCAAGCCATCTTGGCCCACCCTCAAGCCATAATATTTTACACCACTAGTTAACACTATGTTGGCATACAAAAAAAGGATTAGAGCACTTGAGACAAGCTCAATCATTTTACAAACACTTGAAAAACTATTTAAGAAAATGATAGCTACACTAGTACTGTCAATAATAAGTTTTAAAGAAGAAGTTTTGTCTCTCAATATACAAAGAATAATAAAAAGGATTTCAGGGGAAGGGTATTATATCCAAAGATGATTGAATTAGAAAAATGAAAGCTTGGAGTTGATTATTTACTGTACGCTTGAGAACATAATGTGCAATTTCTTTCAAAAAAATTTATAGATTTTCTAAGATCTTCATTTATTGTACTTCATCCAATTAATCTATTGGAGATGGAATTTATCCTCATTAGGGGACAAGTTTCAAATTTGATAATGACATCTCAACAAGTATTGACTAAAACAACTAACTATTTTTATAAGATAGTCAATTAGAATTTGAATATTTCAAAATTCTCCACTTCAACAATTAAATTTTTTCCCATGCTTTTGTTGTTCAACATCATTGAAATGAAACTCATTTCATTTTCTAATCAGTTGACTATTTTTGAGGAACTATTAATTGAAATCTCTGAAACCACAAAACACCTTCAAATTTATTTTCAACAGACTCTAAAAGCAATTGAAATGTCCTAAAGTAGTCGACTTGAATCTTTAGTTGTTTCACTTTAATGACTTCTCTAAATGTTTTCTTCTAGATTCTACAAAAGTAGTTAACTAATCTTTTAAGTAAGCCAACTAGATTCCTAAATAGTAGAAAATTTTAAAAATAGTTGACCTCTCTTTCATCTAGAATCATTCAAAAAATGTTTGTAGAAATTCTAATCTCGTTGTGCTTGAATTTGACTCAATTTCAAATACAATTGATTGTGATTATCATCGATCTCTAAGACAATTGAATCCCTTAAAAGTAACTCACTACTTTAACCAACTAAAACTTGCCATGTACTTCTCTAAAATCTTCAAAACCACTGGGCCATGGTAGCTAACTACTTTTGTAAAATAGTTGAGATTTGTGAGTCTTAAAGTTCATCTAAAATAGTTAATTAAAATTTTAAATTAGTTAATTGAAATAACGTATGTCTTATTGTTCTACCAAAATGACTAACTCCTATCTACAATTGATTGCTTTCTATGAACTTGTGAAATTTGATCTTTTAAGTCCTAATTCTTGAACTAGTCCTTATGCATTTGCTTATAACCTATTGAAATATACTTGCACATGCACAAAACAAGTTAGGAACACAACAGGAAGGTTATGTTAACGTCAAAATCAATAAGGTTTGGGTTAATAGTCTAGGCCTATCAAAGTGCCAAATACATGTTGGATCTACAATGTCATGGTCATATTCTCTTAAACAAATTTAATCCATATTCAACTAATTCTTTAGATCATAACTTTGCCTTCTTGAATGTAGTTCTTTCGAATTTGGACTATGCTTCAGACTACCTGCTAACAATTACAAAAGATTTTGATTAGTAGGCAAGGGACTTTCCCAATCAAAGAAGTACGATTTTTTAGGTTGAGATGGAGAGACCTCTCTAAGGATTTATGCTAATAAACTTCCACATTATTAATGGCTTTGGCCCGATGCAAAATGGATCCTTCATAGGCATGCTATAATTGACTAGAAACCAATGGTTCACATTTATATAGTAAAACTGTCAATAGGGCTACTTGGATGAAGGGTCTAGGAATGTCCAACCATGACAAAATTAGTGTATGATGGGATGGTTTTCTCATTATCTGCCAGATAAATGGATTGGACCATGCCAATGTGCTACATTTGGGTTCCAAAAAATGTACTTCTTCCATAAGCTAACACATGCACTTGAAAAAAGTAGTTTTCATCATATACAATAAATCATTCACTATTATAATAATAAATAGAAGGGAAATTTCTAATTTTAATCTCTCATGTCATCCTATGTGATGACCCAAGTATCTAAAATAGTTTTTCTTTAAAACCTTTTTGAAAATCTCTACATACCCTTCAAAATTTTTTGAAAACATTGCAAGAAATAACATACATGCATTCATATTCATCTCCAAAAGCTAGTCCTCATCAGAAAACTTCACATATAATCAAAGTAAACATTAACATGTGTACACATACAAGATCCACAAGTAACAGCCATAGCCAGCTAAATAATCCATAAAATACCACACACATAATACACCAAATGTTATTACATGTCCATCAACAATATGTTTAAATGTAACATCAAATAACTAAAATCAATTAACTAAGAAAACTAATCTTTCTTCTTCATACTTTCTCCTTCTTCACTCATCATCCATGATCCTATATATGTGCAAACTATTTATGGTCTTGTAAAGCTCACTTGAAATGTTGGTTGGGATGAGTACAACCACTCAGTGGAAAAATTCCTAAACTAAATTTGAAAGCCATGACAATCACATAAATTAGCATAATCAAGTTTAATATTCTAATCAACTACTCAAATCTAAAATCCACAACAAATAATAACTCAAATGAAGACGATAAATATATAGATGCTCACACACACATAGTACAAACAAATAATTGATCTAGGTGGCAGCATCCCCCCACACTCCTTATAGGCAATGGTCTGACCCCTCTAGGATTACATGTCATGACCAACATGTATATAATTTCTAACTAACAAAATGACTAAATATGCACATAGAGAAATCATCTCCCAACTATGCCCCACTACGGACACTATATGATCTACATCGACTCTCATGGGGTTGCGAGATTATAATAGAAGTAGCCTTCCTATCATACATACTCCTATAACATAGGTCACAATATTGGTAAGTAGACTATTCGAAGGTTAGGGGTCAATTTGAACCCTCCTAGCATAGTGTCATAGGGTTTTATATGCCTCAGAATGACTATCATGAGTCATAGGATATTATAGCACCCTCATGCATTATCCAAGCTCTCACCCATATAAGGTCCAAATACAAACACATTCATCAAATAAATATATACACTCATAATCTTAGAACTTTCTTAGAAACAATGTAAAGACCCATAATTACTCAATTACATGTATAACATCCAATGGAGAATCATTCACATACATGTAATCATATTTCTCTAAAATAATAGAGACTCATGAAATTCACACTCACAAATCAAGTTCGTAGGAGTAACTTGGCATGGGGAATAATGGACTTTTTGGCTTACTAATAATGAGATATGCCAATTGGATTTTCCAAACTTTCATATAAGGGTGAAAGATGGTAAGAAATCAGTGTGAAAATAGATATTGAAAAGATTTAATTAATAGTATGTTTATGTGGCTTGGTTGGCTTGAATGACTAAGGAATCTATAGGCATCTTTTCACTAATATTATGTGTTTGGTACAACTAGTTGTGGACTATTTTGGCACCTATGTAGTGTACTAGTTGTTAAGATGTTTATCTAGTGTGTTTCACTAATTAAAAGCTCACATGACAAGTCAAATAATCCAAGGATTCTCTGGTATAACCTCTATTGACATAGCCATAGAAGTTTCACATGTTAGCAATCCACTTAGAATGGAAGCTGCTAAACTATCCACTATGTGTACTAAATGTTTAATAGCCTTTGGGTGAATTGGCTATGTTTCCATCACTGTTTTCCTTGTTTAATAACTAAATTATTGAATATTCTAATTTAAAAATAATCATTATGTTCATTAGATGATAAGGATTCACTAGATTCACTAAAACTTAACCAGGCTATTTGTTGTTAGTTAATAGCAGATAGGTCTACTGTTTCATGTATAAACAACTATCTAATTGTCATATGATGTCAATTGATCTTGTACACTTTGTTCCTTGTCGAGTATATTCATGTTCAAAGAGTTTTTGGGCATTCTAGGTGCTTGAAAAACATGTAGTACCACAAAACTTTCAGTTGGATTTTCTACAAATTTCTGCATAAGACAATCCAGTAGTAAGCTAACAAAAATGCCCCTTAAACATATCTAAAAACCATGAAATTGAGCCAAAAATTTTCACTTGAAACTTGGATTAAATATTAACTATAAAACTTAGGTTTTTATCAAAATAGTGAGAAACAACATTGACAATGTTTTAATGTGTATGTAGGAACTGATAAGAACTATTTTGATTTAGAGAAGAATAGCATGGATTTCTAGCTTGATGTCAAACTAATTTCTAGACATCTATTAAAATAAGATCAAAACACAGTCCAATATCAATAATGTAAATAATATAGCACAACATGCTTCAAGAAAAAACTAAAACAATCAAAGTTTAACATCTAGCTTCATACGTGAAAACCAATTTGCTAGATACAAAAATCTTAGGTTAAATCATGCATAAATTTTAAGCAATTGACATGAGTGACTTACAACCATAATTTACAAATAAATCTTAAGCCATGAATATTAGAATCTTAGAAAAATCTATACATGAATGAATAACTAAAGCATTGATGAACCATGGATGATTCTAAGCATGAAAAGCAACTTAAATAAGATGATTTTCTGAAACTTGTTTTGCTAAAACTTCATAAAACTCTAGCCTACGAAGAATCCCATGCTCCCTACTTGGTATTCTCTTCCTCCTTCCTTCTCCATATTTTTCCTCAATTCCTCCTCCTTTTTCCTTCAAAACCTTGCAACCAAATATCCCTAGGCTAGGACATCCCATGCTTTTATCCTTTTCACATATCAGTTCCCTTCTTATTCTAGGATCTTTGTTTCAATTGGTTTTTCTCATCTCTCTAAGACTCTATTAGGTGTCTAGGTTCACTATATCTGGTACAAAGATTAACATTTTTGCATTCAAACTTGATTTGCATTAGGAGTCCTACATTTATTAGGAGTACCACACATTTGCTATTATGTGGGCTTGAGCAACCTATTTGAAACTAAGTTATTGGAGAAAACATCCCATATTAGGCCCATGGTTTTAAATCCAAGTGGACTTTAGAGCTTGGGCCTCTCCATAAGATTAGCTTCCATACGCACTCCTTGCCTTGGTTGCTAGGTAATCCACCATGATTCAATCCTAGTTTGGTCTAGTTGTAGCTTTACTAGTCACTACTCAAGTATGTGTGTGGGGTCTAGAATATACTTCCACAACATCGATACAAGAAACACGTTGTGTACTTCATCTAACTATGGAGGCAAAGCTAAAGGGTAAGCTACCTAGCCAACTCTCTCAAGAATCTTATAAGGTCCTGCAAATCTGGTGTGACGACCCGGGTTTTTGAAACATGATTTGTAAAGTATTTTGAAAGGTAGGGCCCTTAAGAGTGTAAATTTTTTTTTGCAAAACAAAGTAGTGGAAATTCTTTTCTTTAGAACTTGTTTTGAAAACCTAAGTTACCACTTCATACATAACATAAGTACAATTTGTGCACAAAATAAATTTCCATTGAAGGATTATACTTTTATTAAACTCCAGGATCCATCCAATAGTTCATAGTACAGCCAAATCTAGTACAATACTTGTCCAAATTACATAATCTAAAACTCAAGCTCACCATACAATAAAACTCTCAACAAAGAAAAATATGTCTCTTCAAGCGTATACCTTGAAGATTATTCTCTTCAAGTCTTCTATAGTCTTCAGCTCCTAACTCTCCTTCCCTGTATCTGAGATATTGTAACAAGTACAATATCTCAGCAAGCAATGCTTGGTAGGGGATAACATTGACAATGTAATTCCAATACTTCATAATCTCATTATCCTTAAACATACTCTTTACTTTGTAAGTTATGTATATCTATATACATACATACCCTTCATGGGTAAACCAGTTAAATTTGTGAAAATAGTCAAATATCATTCCCAACTAAGCTGATCAATTCTCTTGATTTTGAAAATTTAGTATTACAGCTAATCTTATACTGGGAATTTTCTTTCTTGGGAAATATTGGTAATATACAATTACCTATCATTTCATTATGCTACAACATAAGGCATTTCACTATGCCTATTCTCACATGCATCATAGTGCAAAATAATCAGAAAGGTTGCTATGCTACAGTCTGATCTGTACTAGCGTGCTCGGATAACTGCCCTGTTCATCACTGATACCACGGTGGAAAAGATTATGTCACTGCCCGTATGGGGGGGCAAGACTTTCACAGTGGTGGCTTTCCCATAATTGCCACCACCCGACTTTTAGCCTCTCTTAAGGCAAGGTATCATCACATCATCAAATTTCAAGGAGCGGGTGGCCAAACCCTCATGACTCCTCTAGCAATAGCATTCCCCTAGGCTTATTCCTATTAAAACAAACTCACAAGCCTCCAAGCTTGTATGTAAAATAGATTTCATATATATCAGACCATATGTTTGTTTACTTACGGCTGGAATATTTCCTAGTTCCCTATTCACTTATAGTTAAGTCCTTAACCATCTTATATGTGTTTGGTTGAATCATACGGTTTTCAAGAGATTTAATACAAGTATTATCATTACTCTTATCAACATAAGATCATGAGTACAATCATGTATATCTTATGTAAATGCATTCATCAAATCCTCCTACCTTTAAGGATTCATCTCTTTTCCCCAATCTTCCATGATCTTGACTGATGTATGTAATCTATACATCCATACATATTGTCAGTATATAAATTATGAACAATCCTATTAATCACTAGATCTGATGTTTAGAATGATCTTTAGATCATTCATATCTAAGTATTTTTCTATCTCTAAGTCTTTGTATGTCCATTTCCTTGATCTTGATCTTTCATAGATCCATTGATTGACAATCTATACATGTTGATAAAGATCAAGGTCCTAGATCTTCTATTATCTAGTTCTTCTTTAATCTAAGTTCAGTTATTGGATCATCCCTATGGAGGATGATCTTGGTTTTCTTCCTTGAATCATCTTTGATAAATGGTTTGGATTATCTAATCTAATGAACTATAACAAGTATACTAATAAACATGCATACTAAGTACAATATAGTGTTCTTATTCTTATTGTTCTTGATCATCCAAGATCTAATGGATCTTGTTTGATCATCCTTATCTTACTTACTGTTTTTATTAGGGTTAGGTAATTTACTAACCTTTTATGCTCTTATTATTATTATTCAACCAGTTAATGTGCTGGTTGAAGGTAGCTTATTCAAGCCCAAATCTAGACTGCTCCTCTTATTTCCAATTGGCTAAGGCTTACTAGCTGAATGGGTGAACACAAAGTGGTTACTTCAATCCTCATGTAAGGAGGCGTTTAGACCTCACAAATGTCAACGGAAGGTAGGGGAAGAGCGAGGCTCTATTAGATAACCCCCTTAACCACTATGTTCATCATTCACTAAAATGACCATAGCTCAACCTTTCATAAGGTTCCTATAAGCATGTTTACCCTAAGTACTCTTTCTAATGGATTTTAATTAAGTCCATGAATATTTATAATATCATTCATGGGGTTTATTATTCTTTTCCTAATTTGGGCCAAGGATTTTACAATCCTTATATTGTCCTACTAACTATAGCTCTTACTAATTAAGTCTAAAGTACTCCATTCTTATTTGTGTCATGAAACTCTACTTTCTCATTAGAATACATTTTTGATGTTTTATGCTCTTTATCTCATAACAAGTAAATCTACTAATAACATTTAACCATAAATGAATTATAAATTCAAAGCATAAAACTACATAATTTAACATTTAATGATGATGAGGCAAGGTACTTAAAATAATTAAATCTAGCACCTTATGATAACAATGAAATCACATATCATGCTAAAGTCTAAATGTTATACTAGCATGCTTTATAACACAATCATATTTAAAATGCTATTATATAAAATGAAACTAATTACATTAACATTTTTAGAAACCTTTACTTATGATCCAACCATTTGAACTTAGATCTTTTCCTTTGATTAAGGATTTTAGTTATATTTAGGGAATTTTCTTTATTAAGGTCAAAAGATCATATTGATCTATTTTTGTCATAATCCATCCATGATTTCCTTGGATTTCATCATATCAACATTTATTCTTTCCATCCCAAGGATCTGATCACACTTGATCTCATTGATCAAGTGGGTCCCTTTGCATTTTTAGGGTTTTTCTACCATAATGGGTAGATCCCTTAATATATCTCATATATATCCAATTAAACAATATATCTCCCTTTATTTCAATAGTATATCATTGTTAAAACATATTTTTAAGATCTAATCATCTCAGATCTTGAAGATGTAGGTAATTGGAAACTTATTTCTTTAATACAGAAAGTTTTTACTGAATAGAGGTTTCAAGCTTTCAATAGCTTCTTTCCGATCTCAATTTGGAGTTCAGATGACTCCGGAATTGGATCTGGAAGTTCACAGTCTTTCTTAGGGCCTGGATTTGATCTGGGCCCAAGGAACGAACAGCCCAGATCTTTCGGGTAGAAAACCAAACTGGGTGGACCCTTTCGGTTTGTTGGGCTCGTCCGCTGGGATGAATAGAGGAAGCGCCCTTGAGGTGCGTCCACAGACGCGGACGGGACGAGCGGAATGCTCGTTGTCTGTGCACTCGTAAATGGAGCTGTCGTTAGGCGCATCCGCTCGTGGATTTGATGGACGCGCCGTCGTGTCACTTGGGATGACGCTCCACGCACAGCGCACGCACTGTTTCCAACGGTGCGTCATGTGTGCGTTTTGGGCGCCGTTAGATCCAGAGATCAGACAGTCCATTCTAGACCGTCCAATCAATCCTCTCTCAATTGAAGGTCCAAAACGTCTCTGATCTTTATGAAAATTCTACCCTAGGGGTTTTGGACCCTTCTGGATCGATTGGTCAGTCAGAATTTTCATCTGAGCACTCTATCATCCTGAATTAAGGGTTCTGTTGTTTACTTTATTTTTTACCTTTTTATTACCAAAATTGTAACGACCCGGGTTTTTGAAACACATTTTATAATATACTTTTCAAAGGCAAGGGCGTCCCCCTAGTAAAAAAAATTTTGCAAAACAAAGCAGTGGAAATTCTTTTCTTTTCAAACTTGTTTTGAAAACCCAAGTCACCACTTCATACTTAACATAAGTACAATTTGTGTACAAAATAAAATTTCATTGAAGGAATATGATTTTATTAAACTTCCAAGATACATCCAATGGTTCACAGTACAACACGGTATCAGTACAATACCTGTCCAAATTACATAATCCAAAATATACAAACCTCACCATACATTAAAACTCTCAATACAATACAATTCCCTCAAATGAAATACATGTCTTCAAGAGGAGGTATCTTGTTTGATTTTTCATCCACATCTTCTTAAGTCTTCTACAGTCTTGAGCTTCTAACCCTCCTTCTCTGTATTTGAGGTATTGTAAACATAGAAACATGTACAATACCTCAGCAAGCTATGCTTGGTAGGGGAATACAAAAACACACTACTTCATCAACATAAGAGTATATACCTCAGTCCTTATTTCATCATAGTTATCCATTCATAAGACATCTCCACATAGGGTACATACGTTATTTATGTAGTACAGGACAAATTAGTTAATATACTGAAGATTGCTCAAAACTTGTTACTTTCCCTGGCTATACTCCCAATTAGGAGAGTAATACCTAGCCAAAGATTATTCAACACTTGTTCCTTCCCCTGACTATACTCTCACTTAGGAGAGCAATACCTAGCCAATCCTCATACGAGGTTTTCATTCTAGGAACTCATGTAATAGCATATCATCATGCCATACTTGTTCCTTCCCCTGGCTATACTCCCACTTAGGAGAGCAATACCTAGCCAATTATCATATGGGGTGTTCATTCTAGGAACTCATGTAATTGCATATCATCATGCCATGGCATTATACTATGCCTATCATATGTGCATCATAATGCAAAATACATTAGGACTACTATGCTTACAGCCTCAATCCGTACAGCGTGCCCGATAACTGTATAATCCTCCACTGACACCAACTGTGGAATAATCAATTCATGTCCTCATGGGGTGGACCAGGGCTATCACAGTGGGGCCTTTCCATTACTGTCCCACCCAACATTTAGCCTCTCTTTGGGCATGGTATCATCATATAAGTTTTAGGAAGCGGGTGGCCAAACCCTCATAACTTCCCTAGCATAGCATCCCCAGTCTCTATCTCTGTGTAAAACAAAACCACAAGTCTCCATACTTGTATGAAAAATATATTGTACATATCAGATGATCTGTCTGTTTAACTAAGGCTAGAATATTGTACATACCCTATTCTTAGGGTTTCCTTAGTCTTCATATCTTAGTACTTTCTCCTCATTATACTTGATCATTAAATTAGATCAAGTGGATTAGATTATGAGATTAGATCTCTTTGTTTGATCATTTAGTTAGATCCCATGTTTTGGATCACTTGGTTTGATCATTTGGCTAGATCCCATATTTTGGATCACTTTGTTTGATCAATGTGTATTGGATCACTTAATTGGATATATATTTTGGATCCCTCAATTGGATCATATGTTTTGGATCCCTTAATTGGATCATATGTTTTTGGATCCTTTAATTTGATCATGTATTTTGGATCACTTAGTTGGATCATGTATTTTGGATCACTTAGTTGGATCATCTATTTTGGACCACTTGTTTGGATCATGACTATGCTAAGGTACTAAGCATACTGATATAATGTAGGTCTATATTTTTAGACAAATAATCATGTATATCTATACATGAATCTCTAATATATCATTGTATATCCACCTACCTCAAAGTAGTATCTTGATTCATACATCTCCAGTGTATTCTTCCACAATGTCCATCATGGTCTGGATTCATCCATCTGTCATACCATATATACAAGGTTATTTCCCTATTCAAGTATGTATTCCTATAGATGATACCCTAATTTTTCTTGAATCAAATTTGATCAAGGGTTTGGGATTCTCTATCTATGTTCTTCTACATACGCATACATACTATATAATACTACATTAGTATTTGTTTTTTATCATCCAAGATCCTATGGATCTTGTTTGATCATCCTTATCTTGATTTTCAATTTTTATCAAGATTAGATGATTTACTACATTTTATGCTCTTATTATTATTACTCAACCAATTAATGTTTTATTGGTTGAGGGTAGCTTATTTCATTTTAAGTCTAGATTGCTCCTCTTATGTCAAATTAGCTAAGGCTTACTAGTTAAATGGTTGAACACAAAGTGGCTACTTCAATCCTCATGTAAAGAGGCGTTTAAACCTCACAAACGTCAAGAGAAGGTGGGGGGAGAGCGTTGCTCTATTAGATAACCCCCTTAACCACTATGTCCATCATTCACTAGCTTGACCCTAACTCAACCTTCCATAAGGTTCCTATGAGCATTTAATCTTAAGTATTCTTTCTAATTGTTTTTAATTAAATCCATGAATTAAAATGTCATTCATGGAGATTTATTATTCTCCTAATTTGGACCAAGGAATTTATATTCCTTATATTATCCTACTAACTATAGTCCTTACTATCATTAAGTCCATGTCATACATTCCATGTGAATGTCCATTCCTTCTAATTTCATTTAATTACCATTTCAATGAAATTACAATTACTTAATCATTGAAGCATAAGTTTAAAGCATAAATAACAAGTAACTAAATACTTAAATAAACAATTAAATAACCAATTAAATAAATAATTTAACTAAGAAATGAAAGACAACTATCATAATGTTCAATAATTGAAATAGAAATCTAACATGTTATCATGATCCAAGGGTCTTAATTGATCCATAGTCATCCTTCATCTTTTTAAGGTTTAGATCTTGATCCTTCATTTTATTTTTAGATCCAACATATTATATTGATGTAATTTAATTATTAAATCATGGATTTATCTCATCCATTAATTTGATCTTCCTTGATCTACTCGATCAAGGAGATCTTAGGTTACTTTGTACCATTTAAGGGCATAGATCTTGATCTAGCCCAAATCCACATCATCCCTTCATTAAATTCCTATGATCTTATCTCAAGATTATCATCAAAATACATCCATGCTATCCAATCATCCTCGATCATCTTGATCTAGGAGATACTATTCAATTTTAAGGGTTTTAGTAACCCTTAAGGCTAGATCTCTTAAGATTTGCCTAATAAATACAATTTAATCCACTGATATTATTTATTATGTTATAAAATAATCATCCAATGAGGTATTTGTGGTCTGATCATCCTAGATCTTGTAGATCAAGGATGTTTGTTAATTATCCACTTAATTACAGAAATTTTAATTAATTAAAATTAAAATTTTATAAGTTCATTCCATTTGAATTATCATAAGGAATCCATCCCAACTTTCCAATCTCAATTTGGATCTCAATTGAGATCGGAATTGAAATTTAAAATTTCAACCCTTTTTAAGGGCTGAATTTCACCTTACTGTTTTGATCATTTTGGACTGATATATGGGCATAAAAATTCTACTATGAACATGTATGTTAAGGTTTTTGGATCTTCTGAACACATCTATCGGTTCAGATTTCATGTTTGGGGTCATGTGGGCCATGATCCATGATCAATGGCACAGATTTCATTAAAAAGATCATGTAAATACTACTTAAAAACACAATCTAATAATTTCAGTGAATTAATAACATCAACATTATTCCAAATAAAGTTTCTGATCTAAAATCATAGTTCAATTAAAGTCAAAATTAATATTTCAATATTTCAGCCCATTTTAAGGGTTGAATTTCATCCTTTCTGTTTTTGATCAATTCATTCATATATATGAATATAAATCTAACTATGAACTTGATCTTAAGGTATTACTGTGTCTCTGAAGACATCCATCGGTTCAGATTTGTCTTTTAAAGTCATCTTGTCCATGATCTAAGATCATGGGTACTGATTTTATTAAATAACTTATGTAAATACAAATTAAAACATGGATCTAATAATTTCAGTACATGGTAAACACTACAAGGAGTCCATAGCATTTTTCTAATCTAAAATCTAAGCTATATCAAGCTCTGAATTGAAGAATTATGATTTTTAGTTAATAGAATAGATGGCTCAGATCAAATATGGGTTACAGGTACGGATCTCCCCCATCCAGTAAAACCAAGAATCCATATTTCACCTCCTAAGGTTTTTGGGCCCCAGGAATCCATCCATCAGCTCAGAAGTAACATTTGAGTAGTGGATTGATGTTATCTCAACCCTCAGTGCCGGATCCATCGTCTCCGTTGGATCAACGGCTAGGGAGCTCCCATCTTTGCTGGAAAACCAAACTAACCTACTATAAATGAAATAGGGGTGCAAGTGCCCCTACCTGGAAGAAGATATTCCTGATATATGCCGGAAAAACCAGAAAATCCACTCCTTATAATATAGGTTGCTGGAGCTTCTATTTTTCATTGATTATCTACGGATACTCCACGGATTATGGTAAAATCAAATGGGTTTTGTATATCTTGTTATTACCCAACTATCCAACGGTCAAGATTATGTTTCAACGGCTAAAAATTAACATATAACTCAAAAACCGCAACAAGGTGAAAACCCTTCTTGTTGGGACAGCATGTCTATGGAAGCACCCGATATCCAGAGGAGGAATATTCCTCTTGGTGCTTATGTGGACACTCTAACAAGGAAAAAGAATATCTAGAGAAGGAGGATGAATTTTAGTTTGAGATTTTGGCAGAGTCTAGGGGACTTTGTGATGGATTTTTGAAATATTTTTGGGAATTTTTATGATGTTTATTTATAGGGATTTTTAGTGTTTTTCATCATAACACCTAATTATTATGTTTTTTTTTTCTTTTTAATATTTATTTGATTCCCAGTACCACCTCCTTCTCCACTAGCTGGTGGTAGTGGTTTGATGCATGATTGCACATGGTCTGGTCATTGGATTCCATTTTGCGTCCCTTGTAGGCTCCATGTGGGCCCCACATGAGTGTGAAAAGACCAAATTGCCCTTTTATGGAGAAAATTCCATTTTATTCTCCCGAGCTCAGAATTGACCGTACTTAGTGGCGTTGGATTCGCATTTCTAAGTACATTCCAGATTTGGATGTCTCAGGTCTTGGTTATTTGTGAAATTATCATTTTGCCCTTTCATTCATTAAAATGAAGAAAAATACAGATTTTTCATCCGTATTCAGAAATTATCGTGCTTACAGTCATTTTGAAGCATTCGTCTCATATGTTTTCAATTATACATCTCTCATACCTTGATTTCACTTCTATGAGGAGCGCATATTTTATAACCCTAATATTCCAACCTGATTTTCATTGAAATTCTCAATTTCAATATTTATTTAATTTCATTATAAAAAAATTAGGGGTGTTACAAAAATAAATTATAGTTAACTAAAAATTACATAAAAAAATAGTAAACATTTATGCAAAGTATTTTCACCTACCTGATTGGAGAAAAAACCATGGTTATATGCCCAATTTAAAAAAATACCTTGTTGATGAAGATATGGCCTAAGATCCACCTTTCTCGCAATTTTTGATTGTTTGAACTGTTGGATCTTGAAATTTCTTTAGGGTTTTTGTAGAATAGATATGTTGAGAAGTTTTGGTTAGTGGAATTGATCAAATTAGATCTAGAACAGAGTGCCTAATTGATTTTAGGTCTCTTGTCCCAATTTAAAGAGAAAAACAAATTGAAAAGAGGGATATCTCTTGGAAATTTTGGGTTTTTGGGGAGGGATCTAGGTCTAATGTTTTAGGGAGAGTGAAGAAAATTTTGTGGGGATTTTATGAGAATTTTTGGAAGATTTTTGGGATTGTATTTATAGGCATTTTGGGTCTTTTTTCATGATTATAATATTTTATTTTTTTATTATTAAATGGCATGAAAGTCTCCCATGCTCCATTTTTTGTTCCCCATGCCCCATTTTTCTTCCCCAAGACCAGCTGATGTTTGTTGACCCATGAATTCATGTGGGCTGGTGATAAGATTGGTTTTTGGGTCCTTGTGGGCCCCACGTGGTGTTAAAAGACTGTTTTGCCATTTATGCATAAAATTTTGGGTTTTATTCCCATGATCTCAGATTTGAGTGTACTTAGTGGTGTTGGATTTGTATTTCTCAGTAAATTATAAATTTTGATGTCCCATATTTTGATTTTTGGGAGATTTTGATTTTTGGGTAAAATTACTATTTTACCCTTTTATCTAAGAAATGAAGAAACTTAAGGATTTTTCATCTGAATTCAGAATTTATCGTGCTTACAGTCATTTTGAAGGGTTTGATGTGTTTAATTTCAATTTTATATGTCTTATTATTTGATTATACTTTTATAAAAAGTATATTATAAATAACCCTAATATTTCAGCCTGAAATATCTGAAACTCAAACTTTATTGATTTTCTCAATCAATTATGAAAATTGGGGTTATTACAATCTTCTCCCCTTACAATAATTTTGTCCTCGAAATTTGTAACACAACTCGCTTAGGAGTTTTCACAATTCTTTCATAGCCTTACTCATGTGGCCTTGCTACTTATGGAAATCCTATTTCCTTTCGTTCCTTTTCTATACTACCTTTTTCTCAAAGGTTAAAATGCTCATCCATGACTAACCTTAATAATGCACTATATACTAAAGCTAGTTCTTGCTGAAATTTCCCAAAAAAAAAAAGGATTAATAACTCTTATTGAGTTATCCCTTTTTGTTTCAAAACCTGCCATTTCACTTGACTGGTAATTTTCACCAATCTTTCCATACTTCACAATTTTCCATCATACCTTCTATTGCTCATCCTCATTCTTTTTCAACATATAAAGTTTTGACATAGCTTTCCTACTATGTATCAACATATAAAGTTTGGACATAGCTTTCCTACTATGTATAGTCCTTAGACTTCCTATAATACATATTGATTAGATTCTATAACTTCAACTATTGTTCTTTGTAACAACCTTCCTATCTTTGGAAGTAATTTTGTCTTTTCTTATTCTTCCATTATTTGGAAGTGTATACTTTATTTCTTCTCTACAGTTCATACTTCTTTACTATTTCCTTCTATTGACAACTTCTTGTCAAATTTTGTCCTTGAATAATAGTTTCCTTGTAATGAATCTTTCCTCATTCCCATCCATTATTTTTGTAACACTCTTTGAGTGCCATTTTATTCATAATTCTTGACTTTCTACATTTTTCCATCCAAGATAGTGTCATTTAACTTTGCATATATGTTCCTGATCCTCTTTTGTTATTTCTTTCTCATATTTAGAACAATATTCAGAACTTTCTCACAATCTATGATAATATTTATCTCTTTTCCTCTTATATATATTTATATCTCATAGGCTTCAAAATTTCTAGATTTTGCATTTCCTCATGCTTCTTTCAAAGCATACCTCATAGCCTTTATCATATCATACTAACTCTTTATTTGTGATATTCTTGATAATTTCAATTAAAAGAGTCCATATTGACTTTGTAATCATCCCTTCTCAAGTATTTACAAACACCATAATTTATCAACTATTCTTTAATTCTCAACAACTCATTTAGGATTTATGTAACCAATGGCAAAACTTCACTAAAAGAATGTCATTATGTTATAAAATCAATAAGAGATATATTTCTCTAATTGTCATTGTCATTTCATATTTTGATCTCATATTCCACCTTTGTTGAGTCAAATTCCATGCTATCCTTAAAATTTATATAACCTAAACTTTGCTTTCTTTAATCACATGTACACTTACAAGACAAGTTTTGTAAGTGTCTAACATGTATCCCCTGAATGCTCTTGATTTCTTAAAATCTATTTCCATATATCATTACCACTTCATTCAATATATTTCATTCTCCTCAAATTCATGAACATTTGTTATCTAACTCATAGAACTTTAAAATTTGTTTTTGATTTTATACTTTGATGTTGCATTTCCAATTCCCAATTAATAATAAATTTGAAAATGCTCATCCTTATAGAGAAAAAGGATACTTAATTTCCTCAACATCATTTATGCATCCTTATATTGATTCCTCCTTTTTCTTTTCCTAAAAGAAATTTGTTACTCTCATAATGTAAATTGCCATAATCACTCCATATCCTTAAAAAGTTGTTCTTTCAACTCATTCATATAATTTGATGTTCTTTTCCTCAACTATTATAGATATTTTCTCATTCAATCTCATGTAAGATTGAAAATCTTCAAACTATCTTAAAATTTCTAACCACTTATTTCTCCAACAATTTGAATTCATAACTCATTCACAATCATCTTTAAACTTAAACTTAACAACCAATATTTGTTTTCATTTCTTAGGTTTTATTTCACCTTTCCTCCAAAAATATATTTCCCCTTACTATATTTCTTAAATCTTTCAATATCACTAACTCCATCATGTAATTGGAAGTAATATCTCTATTCATATTTAGCTCTTCAATTGCCTTGATCAATAAGATGTACTCCTCTTCATGGTAATCAATGACTATATTTTCCTAATCAATATTTCTCTTTGTTTTCATGTTCCATGACCATGATAATCAATGACTATATTTTCCTAATCAATATTTCTCTTTGTTTTGATGTTCCATGACCATTTTACCATCTATACCAAAGGTTCTTCTCTTTATGATAGTCCCAAAATTATTTTCAATAGCACCAAAGTTATTATATCAATAATTTTTTAATCCTTGAAAATCCTCTAGTGCTAATTTCCACAATGATTTGTCATACCTTTATAATTTCTAGCTTGGTGATTTCATAATTGTTGTACCATATATAGAGCTATAATTTCTTTGTTAACCATATATTCTCATGGTTTAATTGTCCTTCTTAATAAGTTTGGGATCATATTTTTGTCCCTTTAACATATCTAACTCTCTTTTTCCTTTTTATTTTATTCTAATATCAAAGATCATCCCTTCATGTTCTAAAATTTTATCATTTCTCCACTAAATCCTTTGCCTCACTAATTTTGGAGAAAAATACTTGCTTAACTCCTTACTCATATTTATTTCAAACTATTCTCATTTACAAATTTTGAACTTTCTTACCTATCTCCTTAAATTTCTTTCAAGCCATATCCTCTCTATTTTGATGATTAATTTCATTTAACTAATTGCCATAATACTACACATGTAGCAATTCTAATTCCTACATTTATATTTCTTTATATATTTAATGTTAACTTTGAATTTTACAATACTTCTAATGTTTTCATCTTTAAAACCTATTTCTCATAAATCTCCATTTCACCTTTTCTGTAAGGTTGGAAATTTATTTTTATTTTTATTTTTCCATCTTATTTTGCAATTTATCACTTTTTTTTCTTTATCTCCATTTCTTAACTTAGTAATGGTTATATACATACTTCACTTAATAATGGTTATATACACACTCGTATTAACATACTTTGTATGCTTACTCAGGACTTTAGGTTAGACCTAAACATCATACCTTATATCTATTGTAATGTTTTTCCCATGGATTTCTATATCTTATTATTCCCTCTATTGGAATTCTTATTTGCTAAGTAGTATTTCTAGTCCTTTCACTAAGTAATATCTACTTATACTATACTATTATTTCATTACACTAACTCTTTCTATACTCATTCTCAACTAATGAGTTTAACTCTTTTTATACTCATCCTTCACTAATGAGTTCCTCTTTCTTCACAAATGAGTCTACTCTTTCCATATTCCTCAACTAATGAGTTTAACTCTTTCCTCACTAATGAGTCAACTCTTTACATCCCCTTCAACAAATGAGGCTACTCTTTCAAAACTTATCCTTCACTAATGAGTTAACTCCTTTTATACTTATCTCTTAAATAATGAGTTTATCACATAACTCCTTCTCATCAACTACTAACTTATCTCTTATTCACTCACTACAGGTTGAACCTGAGCCTGCGTACTTGGTATTTCTACAGAGGTGATGAACCTTGGGTTTGTTGTAGGTGAGGAAGAAGGTTCTTCAACACCCTTGTCATCATCTCTTCCACATTGCTCATTGTTACTCTTTCCATATTGTCTACTGGAGTATTTTGAGTTGCCTATTTTATGACTCTCTTTGGTAGCATCTGTTCATAATTTCTATCAATCTTCTATACAACTACTTCTATCTTAATCTAGACTTGGATTATAATCTCTCCTTTGGACATATTTGTACTATACTGTGACTGGATGAATCACTTTGATACCAACTATGACGACCCGGGTTTCTGAAACATGATTTGTAAAGTATTTTGAAAGGTAGGGCCCTTAAGATTGTAAAAAAAATTTCTCAAAACAAAGCAGCGAAAATTCTTTTCTTTAGAACTTGTTTTGAAAACCCAAGTCACCACTTCATACATAACATAAGTACAATTTGTGTACAAAATAAAATTTCATTGAAGGAATATACTTTTATTAAACTCCAGGATCCATCCAGTGGTTCACAGTACAGCCAAATCTAGTACAATACTTGTCCAAATTACATAATCCAAAACTTAAGCTCACCATACAATAAAACTCTCAACAAAGAAAATACATGTCCTCAAGGGTATACCTTGAAGATTATTCTCTTCAAGTCTTCTATAGTCTTCAGCTCTTAACTCTCCTTCCCTATATCTGAGATATTGCAACAAGCAAGCAATGCTTGGTAGGGGATAACATTGACAAAGTAATTCCAATACTTCATAATCTCATTGTCCTTAAACATACTCTTTACTTTGTAAGTTATGTATATCTATATACATACATACCCTTCATGGGTAAACCAGTTCAATTTGTGAAAATAGTCAAATATCATTCCCAACTAAGCTGATCAATTCTCTTAATTTTGAGAATTTAGTATTACAGCTAATCTTATACTGAGAATTTCCCTTCTTGGAAAATATTAGTAATATACAATTACCTAGCATTTCATTATGCTACAACATAAGGCATTTCACTATGCCTATTCTCATATGCATCATAGTGCAAAATAATCAGAAAGGTTGCTATGCTGCAGTCTGATCCATACTAGCACGCTCGGATAACTACCCTGTTCACCACTAATACCATGGTGGAAAATATTATGTCACTGCCCGTATGGGGGGGCAAGACTTTCACAGTGGTGGCCTTCCCATAATTGCCACCACCCGACTTTTAGCCTCTCTTAAGGCAAGGTATCATCACATCATCAAATTTCAAGGAGCGGGTGGCCAAACCCTCATGGCTCCTCTAGCAATAGCATTCCCCTAGGCTTATGCCTATTAAAACAAACTCACAAGCCTCCAAGCTTGTATGTAAAATAGATTTCATATATATCAGACCATATGTCTATTTACTTAGGGCTGAAATATTTCCTAGTTGCCTATTCACTTATAGTCCTTAACCATCTTATATGTGTTTGGTTGGATCATAAGGTTTTCAAGAGATTTAATACAAGTATTATCATTACTCTTGTCAACATAAGACCATAAGTACAATCATGTATATCTTATGTAAATGCATTCATCAAATCCTCATACCTTTAAGGATTGATCTCTTTTCCCAATCTTCCATGATCCTGACTGATGTATGTAATCTGTACATCTATACATATTGTCAATATATAAATTATGAACAATCCTATTGATCACTAGATCTGATGTTTAGAATGATCTTTAGATCATTCATATCTATGTATTTTTCTATCTCTAAGTCTTTGTATGTCCATTTCCTTGATCTTGATCTTTCATAGATCCATTGATTGACAATCTACACATGTTGATAATGATCAAGGTCCTAGATCTTCTATTATCTAATTCTTCTTTGATCTAAGTTCAGTTATTGGATCATCCTTATGGAGGATGATCTTGGTTTTCTTCCTTGAATAATCTTTGATCAAGGGTTTGGATTATCTAATTTAATGAACTATAATAAGTATACTAATAAACATGCATACTAAGTACAATATAGTGTTCTTATTCTTATTGTTCTTAATCATCCAAGATGTAATGGATCTTGTTTGATCATCCTTATCTTACTTACTGTTTTTATTAGGGTTAGGTAATTTACTAACCTTTTATGCTCTTATTATTATTATTATTCAACCAGTTAATGTGTTGGTTGAAGGTAGCTTATTCAAGCCTAAATCTAGACTGCTCCTCTTATTTCCAATTGGTTAAGGCTTACTAGTTAAATGGGTGAACACAAAGTGGTTACTTCAATCCTCATGTAAGGAGGTGTTTAGACCTCACAAATGTCAACGAAAAGTAGGGGAAGAGCGAGGCTCTATTAGATAACCCCCTTAACCATTATGTTCATCATTTACTAGAATGACCATAGCTCAGCCTTTCATAAGGTTCCTATAAGCATGTTTACCCTAAGTACTCTTTCTAATGGATTTTAATTAAGTCCATGAATATTTATAATGTCATTCATGGGGTTTATTATTCTTTTCCTAATTTGGGCCAAGGATTTGATAATCCTTATATTGTCCTACTAACTATAGCTCTTACTAATTAAGTCCAAAGTACTCCATTCTCATTTGTGTCATGAAACTCTACTTTCTCATTAGAATACATTTTTGATGTTTTATGCTCTTTAGCTCATAACAAGTAAATCTACTAATAACATTTAACCATAAATGAATTATAAATTTAAAGCATAAAACTACATAATTTAACATTTAATGATGATGAGGCAAGGTACTTAAAATAATTAAATCTAGAACCTTATGATAATAATGAAATCACATATCATGCTAAAGTCTAAATGTTATACTAGCATGCTTTATAACATAATCATATTTAAAATGTTATTATATAAAATGAAACTAATTACATTAATATTTTTAGAAACCTTTACTTATGATCTAACCATTTGATCATAGATCTTTTCCTTTGATTAAGGATTTTAGTTATATTTAGGAAATTTTCTTTATTAAGTTCAAAAGATCATATTGATCTATTTTTACCACAATCCATCCATGATTTCCTTGGATTTCATTATATCAACATTTATTCTTTCCATCCCAAGGATCTGATCACACTTGATCTCATTCATCAAGTGGGTCCCTTTGTATTTTTAGGGTTTTTCTACCATAATGGGTAGATCCCTTAATATATCTCATATATATCCAATTAAACCATATATCTCCCTTTATTTCAATAGTATATCATTATTAAAATATATTTTTAAGATCTAATCACCTCAGATCTTGAAGATGTAGGTAATTGAAAGCTTATTTCTTTAATACAAATTTTTTTTACTGAATAGTATATCCATTTTATCATTTCATCATAAAATAGAGGTTTCAAGCTTTCCATAGCTTCTTTCCGATCTCAATTTGGAGTTCAGATGACTCCGGAATTGGATCTGGAAGTTCACAGTCTTTCCTAGGGCCTGGATTTGATCTGGGCCCAAGGAACGGACAGCCCAGATCTTTTGGGTGGAAAACCAAACCGGGTGGACGTGTTTGGTTCGTTGGGAGCGTCCGCTGGGACGAGACAAGCAGAACGCTCGTCATCCACGCGCCCGTAAACGGAGCTGTCGTTGGGCGCGTCTGCTCGTGGATTTGACGGACACGTCGTCGTGTCACTTGGCATGACGCTCCATGAGCAGTGCGCACCCCATTTTCAACGGTGCGTCACGTGTGTGTTTTGGGCGCCGTTAGATCCAGAGATCGGATAGTCCATTCTGGACTGTCCAATCAATCCTCTCTCAATTGAAGGTCCAAAACATCTCTGATCTTTGTGAAAATTCTACCCTAAGGGTTTTGGACCCTTCTGGATCGATTGGTCAGTTAGAATTTTCATCTGAGCACTCTATCATCCAGAATTAAGGGTTCTGGTGTTTACTTTATTTTTACCTTTTTATTACCAAAATAAATTACAGTAAACTAAAAATTACATAAAACAGCATTAAACATTTATGAAAAGTATTTCCACCTACCTGATTGGAGAAAAAACCTCAGTTATATGCCTAATTTAAAAAAATACCTTGTTGATGAAAATATGGCCTAAGATCCACCTTTCTTGCAAATTTCAGTTGTTTGAACCATTGGATCTAGAAATTTCTTTGGAGGTTTTGTAGAATAGATATGTTGGGAAGTTTGAACCATTGAATCTTGATGTTTTTTGACCCATGAATTTACGTGGGCTGCTGATAAGATTGGTTTTTGGGTCCCTTGTGGGCCCCACATGGTGTAAAAAGACTATTTTGCCATTTATGCATAAAATTTTGGGTTTTATTCCCATGATCTCGGATTTAAGTGTACTTAGTGGCGTTGGATTCATATTTCTCAGTACATTCTAAATTTTAATGTCTCATATTTTGATTTTTGGGAGATTTTGATTTTTGGGTAAAATTACTATTTTACCCTTTTGTCCAAGAAATGAAGAAACTTAAGGATTTTTCATCTGAATTCAGAATTTGTAGTGCTTACAGTTATTTTGAAGGGTTTACTATGTTTAATTTTAATTTTACATGTCTTATTATTTGATTATACTTTTATAAAAAGTATATTCTAAATAACCCTAATATTTCAGCCCGAAATATCTGAAACTCAAACTTTATTGATTTTCTCAATCAATTACGAAAATTGGGGTTATTACATCTAAGACTCAATATTTCTTTCACACCAAATCTCATCATACCTCTAGTTAGTGAGATCTTCAAGAACACAAAACCTACTACCTCAAACTCTAGATATCTACACCTATTAAATGGATAGCTCTTCTATCTACTTGTTTTATAAGCAGTCTCTTTTGAATTATTCTCCCATTCCTTGCACACTACTCTATCAACTTTGACTTCACAAACAGACACTCTTTTACATCAGTTCAACACGTGGGCATGTGACATGGTCAACCGATGTCATGCTAATACTTAACTAGTAACTATTGTTGGAGGTGAACTATACTATAGGAAGGGGTCATCCCAATTTCCTTTCCATTGCAAAGTACATGGCTATAGCATATCTTCAAGCATCTGTATTGTCCTTTCCAATTGTCCATCAGTTTGTGGGTGAAAGGATATACAAAATCTCAACAAAGTGATAGTCAAAGGCACACCATGTAGACTCACGATCTCCTTGACATAGAGTTTTGCTAAAATCAACAATGACTGCTTCTCCTGAATAGAAAGGAAATGTGTGGACTTGGTTAGTCACGACCACTCATATCACATTGTGTCAAATAGAAGTCTTGGTAGTCACACTGTGAAGTTGATAAGTGTTTAATTTTGCATAAAAATCACCCAATTAGTACCCATGTATTACAATTTATAGGGGTAAATTAGAGTTTTTAGACCAAAATTCATAACATGTGCATTTTTTACCTAATAACCCAAAAGTTTGATATTTTGTAGGTCTAGAATCTAGTCCAAGGTAAGTATGTTATTAATCACATTTTGTTTAGATTTAATTAGGATTTTTACTTTTTGTAGGAAGTAAGATGGTGATCCAATGGTTGAGATCGATCGGGATGAAATTGAAGATCAAGATCATAAGATTGAATCAAAGCCTCAAAATCATCACTTCAACATAAACCAAAGGCCAAGATCATCTTGTGGACCAATAATGGATGTGATTAAAGGAGCTAAAGATGGTCAAATTGGGCCCATGGAGTAAGCCATTCATTTCCACCAACTTTGCATGGAAGCCACTTAAGCCACCGTAGCCATATAAGCCGTATAAGCCATGAAAGAAGGTGGCAAGCTAAGGAATTTAATTTAAACCATTTAAGCCACTCAAGACAAGGGCTGAAAATAAGAAAACATGTCAAGAAAGCTTCCTAAGCCAGTCATGAGCTTAGACAATGAAGCCTTCAAAGTTAGCCATCTAAGCCATCAAGCTAAGCTAAATGGGAGGCTAAGATTGGAGGAGATTCAAGAGAGTTATCCATGAGTTATTTTGAAGATAGTTAAGGGAAAATCTACTAGAATAAGATGGCATGTGTAACAATGGGATAAGAGCAACCAATTTTCAAAGTTTTCACACTTTTCCCTTAATTTCCACCTTACCCTTAACATGCACTACGAATTTTCAAAACTCACTCCTTCCACCTCTTAGGAAATTCTCCAACTAACCAAATTTCTCCACCTAACACCTCCCACCTCTTTCCTAAACTATCCCCACCCACTTTCCTAAAAAAAGGGTAGTCAACGATTTTAGAAGGGGGGAGACATCCCTTCCTAAGAAGGTGGGGTCTCCCACTTACCTCCCTACTTAAGATAGCCAACTACTCTTCCCCACTTTCCTCTTTGTTATCTAGCCCTTTCCCCCATCATAGACATTCAAATTGACACTCTTTAATCCCCACCATACCTTAGTACTAGTTTACCCTAGCAAAGATAGGAAAAATCTTATAAAACCAGCCCAAAAGCCAAGCAAAACACCACACTTTTCACCAGAGGAAAAGACGTCTTCTCCATAGGAAGGAGACGTCCAGTTCCTTCCTTTTACTTGTTGTTTTGTGAAGTCTTTGGGTGCTGCTACAAACTTCCAAGGTTTATGCCTCTTCCTCAAGTGTTCAACCTAGGATTTTTGGATTTTTTATTCATCTTTAAAGCTAGTTAGCCTTTGTTGGAATTTGCTTCTTTTCATCTTAGTTTCCTTATTTTTCCTTAAGCTTTCCTTGCTTTTAAACTAAGTTTCAAATCTGGTTTTCCTTTGGAGTGACAGCCAAGGGAATTCATTTTGAATCTAGTTTTGTTCTTTATCTTTCATTGCATCTTTATTCTCTTTTAGGCCTCTTGATTTTCCAGCTTTGGTTGCTTAAGTTCCATTGGATTGTTCCCTTAGTTTTGCATAGGATTCTCCCTTGATTTTAAGCATACTTGTTCATAAGTGAATATTGGAAAAATTAAAGAAGAATTTATCTTGTAATTGAGGAGTGATTGAGATTAAGTGAACATCATCATAATAGCACTTAATTTTCAGATTTGGATTGCATGTATGGAATATTATGTTGATGACTTTTTGGATATGATTCAATGAAATTAGTTGGAATTTTCAATTCATATTTGTGTCTAGCAGTAAATTAAATTTTTTCTTGAATGTTTGAATGCATTAGAAGTGATTAGTTTCATGTTTTACATGTTATACTCATTGAATGTTTCAATTACCTTATTGCTGGAATTCTTTACATGAATGGTGTATGTTAATTTTTAGCAAAATACAATATTATTCACTTGAGTTTTCAAGAGCCCAATTAGATTGTTAGATATCTTAGTTAATGTTAGAAATAGATTGCATGTTTAGGTTTCCAAAGTAGTTGATTAAATCCACTTCTATCCAATGAATCATGCATGCCACTCCATGGTTACATGTATGTTAATTGGGTAGTTTTCCTTTCATTGTTGTCAATAATTGCTTTCATTTATTTTTCTTGTTTCGTTATAGTTAGATTCTATTATTTTGGATCTTAGTTAGTTCGAAAGTAATCAAATTTTCATACTTGTTAAAATAGTTGATTTGGTAGCTTACTTTTCTTAGTTTTGCATCATTAGGAAAGTAGTTTGTTAAAGCATGCTTCCATTAGATTAGTTGTTAATTTCATGTTTAAGAAAGTTAGTGTAGGAAAATTGATAAATTACATTTTAGGAAAGTTTAACTTTAGGAAATTTTTTAGTTAGCAAACTCGTAAAATTAGAAGTTCTTAATTTAGGAAAATTTTAATTTTATAAAGTGCATTTTAAGAAAATTTTCATTTAGCATGTTTCTTGTTTTATTTAATTCCGAATTTCATGTCTTGATTTCCATTATTAGTTTAGGTCAAAAATCAATTGAATTTTGGCTAGTTTAGATAGTTTCAAGTAGGGACCAATGGCATCACAACAGTTCACTCCTCACGGGGTCAACCTCACTTGCATACTATATTATAAACGAGTGTGCTTGTGCATTTATTTAAAAAAACAACAAATTTTTGGTGTTGTTGTCTAGGAGCTGCAACAAATTGTGTAGTGTTCCATACTTTAATTTATTTTCCTCTAGTCTAGGTTTACGATTCATTAGATTAGGGTTTTTGCATAATTTTGTATACTTTTTTCCTTTGTTGCTATTTTCCTCATATTCAACATATTTCTTTGATTTTTTTGTGAAGAAATTGGCAAATGTGCGACGATGATCTTGTGGGCCATAGCTTCATCATCTTAGATTAAGTTTTATTGCTTTCCTCGATTAGGATTGAGTGAAACTTGTAGTGAGGCCCATTGTAAATTGTAATTTTTTATTATTTAATCTGAAATGGGTTGTAATAATATAGGGCAAGTGTGGGGTATGGTGGCCCACACTTGATCATCATCGGACCCCTCACTATAAGTATCTTTCACTCAATTTTTAATGTTAGGATAATTTACATTTGAATGTTAGTATACTTCATATAAATTAGGATTATTCATTGATAATTGTTGCATCTTTACTTAGGATTGTTGCATTAGAGCTTGGATAGCATATAGGTTGTATTAGTTTTCTTTTATTTTGCATTGCATATTTACAATTTTATGGTGGAAAGAAATTAATGTTAGTAAAGGCTGCACAAGAACCACAATAAGATAAGGACTGGATTTCATTACTAGCTCCTTGGCGCACTTAGAAATCAATCAATATCCTTGTATGCTACGATCCCAACCCTTGAATATTAATATAAAATCAAGTAGAAAGAGACTTAAGGTATCGAGCTCATGGGACCATTTTAGAAGGACATAATCTATTGTCACTATGGTGGCTTCTAAACACTGTGGTTATAGTGGGTATGTTAAAATCTAACTAATTTTCTCACGCTTTCCATGGATGTTAGATAAGGTCTAAACACCTCCTAACATGAAGATTGTATTAACCACTTTTGAGTAGAACCTAACTGATAAGCAATAGTTAAATCTAGACAAAAGGAGGAGCTATCTAGATTTAGGTCTAAGAAGCTATCACCCATGCATTAAGCAAAGATAATCAAAACACTGCTTGATTATTACTTACTAGGATTTGATTGCACATCACGTAAAATTAGAGTCATCATTTAGATTGTGGCATTTAGTGTAGGATAGTTTATGCAAGGGCATCTATCTCAGAACTCAGAGTTAACATCTTTTAACCTAGATATTCATTGCAAATTTAGACAAGGGGAAAGAAACCAAGTTTCTATCCCTATAGTTGAACCACCAGTAGAAGTCGAGCATAAGGCCATTAGAGATTTCTATGTGCCACTACAATGCAACACCCCATCCTAAATAATTGTACCTCCTATAAATGCAAACTATTTCAAGTTAAAGTCGAGAGTCATACAATTCCTCCGCACTTTTTATGGTCAAGACTAAAAAGACCCTACCTACGTATCAAGGAGTTCCTTGATGTTTGTGCCACATTTAGGTTCCAAAATGTTTTTGGACAATTCTATTAGGCTTAGGCTATTTGTATTTTCTCTTAAGGATAAAGCAAAATCATGGCTTAATTCCTTAGAGGTAGGTTCCATCAATACATGGGTCCAATTATCTAGAAAATTTTAGAACAAGTTTTTCCCTATTTACAAAACAAATGCCCTTCATCATGAAATTATTAATTTCTAACAAAGGGATAATGAACAATACTACAAATGCTAGGAATGGTGGAATGAACTGCTGCAGAAGTGCCTATATTATGGATTTAAAAAATGGTAGTAAGTTTAACACTTCTATAAGGCATTTATGCCTCAAAATAGACAAATGATAGATGTAGTGAGTGGAGTGATCCTTATGTTAAAGGATGAGAGTGAGGCTTGGGAGTTCTTTTAGACTCGGGCAGATAATTCCTAACAGTGGGATTATTCAAATAGAGGAGAGAGAAACAACTAGACCACTAAGAGAGGGGGTATCTATGTGATAGGAGTGCTTACTGATCCATCCCATAAACTCGATTCTTTAATAGCAAGATTGAACAAGTCTGATAGTAGAGTAGACAAACTTGAAACTATGTTTCAATCCTTTATGGCTACCTCATCCCTTAAATAGAGTGCTGAACAACTATCTTGTGCTATATGTTGTAGCCCAACCACATAACCACGTCTTCTCCTTCAAATAAAGTGCTAAACAACAATCTTGTTTATCAAGCAAATGTAGTGAATGTATATCACCAACCTAACAACAACCAAATTCTGAGACGTACAACCCGAGATGGGCTAGGCATGCCAACTTTTCCAAGTGAAAGAATAACTACCAAGGGGAACCATCTGTGAACCCCATACCCAAAACTATCCTCATAAGACTATAGGTTCCTAGTAGCCACCTGGCTTCCAACAACCTTAGCAATAAAAGAAACCATCTTTAGAGGAAAACATCCATACCATGCGTGAAAAACTTTTAAAAGATAATGACGACACTAAAAAAGACCTTACACTAGTTGCAAAATGAGAGCAGACATTCAGCCAATGTCAGCTCTCAAGCCATAACCAAGTTGGATATGCAGGTAAGCCAATTGTTAGCTGAACTACATAATAGAGGAAAGGGTCAGTTCCCTTGTCAACCCATCCCTAACTTGAAGGGCCAATTTGAGATAGGGTCAAGTTCTCAAAACCTTAACCTTCATGAGCAAGCCAAGCCTATAACTAGCCTTAGGAGGGGTTATTAGATTGATAACAAAGTAAGACAGGGTAAGAAAACTATAGAGAAGAAAGAGGCAACCAAAACACAGGAGAAAGAGAAAAGATAGGAAAACCATGTAGAACATATAGTGGAGGCACCCTATGTGCCTAAAGCCCCTTTCCTCAGCTACTGAACAATGCTAGAAAGGGAACAAATTTCAATGAGTTAATGGAGGTATTTAAACATGTTCAAATCAATATTTCATTACTCATTACAATTAAAGAAATCCTCGCCCATGCAAAGTTCTTAAAAGAGCTCTACACGAGAAAAAGAAAGCTAAATGTACAAAAGAAAGATTTCCTCACTGAGTAGGTAAGCTCTTTGATTCAACACAAGACCCCACCAAAATTTAGAGATCTAGGGTGTCCTACCATTTCCTACATTATTGAGGATCATGTCATAGATAGGGAATTACTTGACCTAGGGGTGAGTGTTAACTTGTCACCATACTTTGTCTATGAGCAACTATGACTAGGTGACCAAACCACTACCACGCTATAATTAGCTGATAAATCTATCAAGATATCCCATGGTTTGATTGAAGATGTCTTGATATGTGGACCATTTATGTTACCTAATTAATTAAAGATATCTTATCTCATGCACTTTAATGTAGAATTTGATATAAATAAGTCTATTGAGGAGGTAAATAACCTTCTAAAGGCTACTCCAATCATGGATACTTCCAAGTGGCGTCCTTATGTGGAACCACTCCCACCTTCTGAATCTGTCCCAAAACCCTCAATAGAGCAACCACCATCTTTAGACCTAAAACCCTTGCCTAACAACTTGAAATATTCCTACCTAGGCTCAAATGAAACCTTACCTATGATAATAGCATCAGATTTAGATAATGAACAGGAGGGTAAGCTTTTAGATGTCCTTAAGGAATATAAAACTCCTTTAAGGTGGACGATAGCAAACATAAAAGGGATTAGTCCAGCCATTTGGACGCATAAAATACACCTAAAATAAAATGGAAAACCTTTTAGAGAAATGCAAAGATGACTTAATCCCCACATGAAGGACGTGGTTAGAGGTGAAGTCCTAAAGCTTTTAGATGTTGGTGTTTTATATCCTATCTCTGACAATACTTGGGTCAGCCCTGTTCAGGCTATACCCAAGAAATTCAGGATCATAGTAGTAAAAAATGAGGATAACACCCTCATGATCATCAAGTGGAGTGTTTGCATTGACTATCGAAAGGTGAATGCAGTCACGAGGAAAGATCACTTTCCTTCACCCTTCACTGACCAAATGCTTGAGAGGTTAGACAGACATAGCTATTACTATTTTCTATATGGATATTCTAGCTATAACTAGATTCCTATAACACTAGAGGATTGGGAGAAGACTACCTTCACTTGCCCCTTTGGAACCTTTGCTTATTGGCATATGCCTTTTGGGCTTTGCAATGCTCTAGTTACATTTCAAATATGTATGCTGAGCATTTTCTCTGATATGATAGAAAGGTTTCTTGAGGTATTTATGGATGAATTCTTAGCATTTGGGTCATCATTTGATGAGTGCCTGCACCACTTAAAGTTATTTGTAGCAAGGTGTCAGGAGAAATTTTTTGTTTTAAATCGGGAAAAGTACCATTTAATGGTACAAAGTGGGATAGTTTTAGGCCACATAATATCACCCAAGGGGATAGAAGTTGATAAGGAAAAAGTGGATTTAATAGCCAACCTTCCTCTACCAAGAACGATGAAATAAATCCACTCCTTTTTAGAACATGCTGGCTTTTTGCAACACTTCATCAAGGTTTTTAGCAAAATTGCCAAGCCCCTCTATAATTTACTTACAAAGGAGGCCATTTTTGGCTTTGATGAGGGCTATAAGAAAGAATTGAGAGACTCAAGGCTGAGTTGACTTCTGCACCCATCAACCAAGCACTAGATTGGAATGCACCATTTGAAATTATGTGTGATTCATTGAATTATGCCATTGGAGTTGTTTTGGGGCAATGCATCGATAAACTTCCCCATTTAATATATTATGCTAGTAAAACACTAAATGATATGCAACTCAATTATTCAACCATAGAAAAAGAGTTGTTAGCATAGTGTTTGCTTTGGATAAGTTTAAACCTTACATGTTGGGGTCCAAAGTTAGAGTGTAATCAAATCACAAGGCTTTAAAGTACCTCCTTTCTAAATAGGATGCTAGACCTAGTTTGATCTATTGGATGCTACTGTTATAGGAGTTTGACTTAGAAATTCAGGAAAGAAAGGTACCAAAAATGTTATAGTAGATCACTTATCTAGACTAGTGGTGGAGCATACAAGTGATCACATGCTTATAACTAAATCCTTTTCAAATGAATAGTTATTGCATATTTTCTAGTTGCCTTGGTACAGTGATATTGTTAATTATCTTGTCATAGGACAAATGCCTAATCATTGGACCAAACAAGATAAAAAGAGAGTTTTTACTGAGGTTAGATATTTCACTTGGGACAACCCATACTTATTCAAGTACTATCCCAATCAGATGATTAGGAGATGCATACCAGATAGTAACCATAATAAAATCATCTCCTTTTGTCATGTTCATGCATGTGGGGGCCATTTTAGGTCTAGAAAGATTGTTGTAATAATTTTGCAGTGTGGTATTTATTGGCCAACCATATTTAAAGATGCACATGCTTACTGCATAGCATGTCTAAGGTGTCAAAGATTAGGTAGCCTAGGAAGGAGACATATGATGCCCTTGAACCCAATACTTATTGTAGAGCCATTTGATGTTTGGGGTATAGATTTCATGAGACTTTTGAGATAAAGTGTTTAAGATTAATGAAAAAGTATGGTGTTAAGCATAGAAAGCTACCCCATATCACCCCTAGACCAATGGTCAAGTAGAGGTATCCAATATGGACATAAAGTAGATTCTAGAGAAGGCACTCAATCCAAGTAGGAAAGGCTAATCTATGAGACTCAACAATGCTTAGTGAACTTATCGTATAGCATATAAAACCTCTGTAGGAATGTCACTTTACCGCCTGGTATATGGAAAGGCTTACCACTTACCAATAGAGTTAGAGCACAAAGCATACTGGGCTATCAAAAAGCTCAATTTTGACTTAGATTCTACTGGGACCCACCAAAACTCCAACGTAATGAGTTGGAAGAATAGAGGAAAGATGCATATGAATCCACAAGATTATACAAAGATCAGCTGAAGGTTGCACATGATGGCCAAATCTTAAGAAAATCCTTCACACCTGACAAAAGTCTTATTGTATAACTCTAACTTGCATCTCTTCCTATGAAAACTCAAATCTAGATGGATCTAACCTTATATAGTACGCACAGTCTATCCTCATTAGAGGTTGAGAAGGATGGAGAAATATAAAAACTCAATGGTCAGAGGTTAAAACCTTTCCTAGAGATGCGTATTGATGAGATGCTATTAGAGGCACCTCAGTATCATGACCCACCTTAGATGACCACTCTAAGAACCCTTGTAGCATACCATCATTTCACTCATCATTGTGTCTAACTGAAGACATAAAACTTAGTGCTCCCTAGGAGGCAACCTAGATGTTTTTAAAATCTCCATCTTCTACATCTTTCCATATAGGCTCCTATGTTTTCAAACATTGGGGACAATGTTTCATTTAGGTTGGGGGGTGTAGATGCATATAGGGATTTTGAATTTTCTTAAGCTTCGTTAAAAAAAAAGAAAAAGAAGTTTTTGGAAGAGTTCCCTTACTGTGATGAGAACTAGATGTTTAGAATTTAGTGTTTTCATCTCTTAATGGGAGTGTATATGATTAGTTTTGCATATTATTCATGTGTTGAAGCATTTTATGAAATTAAATTCCCAGGAAACCATTTATACACAACATATAATTAAGACTAATAGAGAGATATGACTTAGAGACTGAGAAAAATTAGTGGAGACCCATAACCTGGTGAGTTTAGAGACTATCTTCTTTTGAGAGAGTTATAAGTAATTCCACAGGTTTCTTCAGTGAACATAACTTAGTGTGATCCTGTTATACTTGTTTTGATTAATTATCAAGAATAAATATGAGTAATAACTTTCTTTCCAAAAAATTTATTGAATCTAATAGGCTTTAAAAACTTAGGAAATGATATAGGCCATCCTTGTTCAGCCCAGAGACATAGAGCCTACCCAATATATCTACTCCTAGTTAGCCCCTTGAGCCTACTATTAAGCCTTTCTTTCTTAACCCCAATCACTCTAACCAAGAAAAACTAGTAAAATAAATAACCATTACCCTTTTTCAAAATGAGTAGAGTTGGTAGAAAAGTTTAAAAGAGGACAAACTATAAAATAAGTGAGAAATTTGGTAGTATTTCTTCTAAAGAAGCCAAAAGGAAAAGAAAAAGAAGAGAAAAAAGTGAAAGATAAGAATATAAAGAAAATTCACTTCAACAAAACAAAAAATTTGTCTTAACAGATATTCATTGAAGACCTACCCTTAATTATGAACCTTTGAAATCCTTATACCCTTCTTTTCATAACCATTACCCAAGCCTACATTTTGTCCTAATTAGAGACGTGAATCTTAGGTGGAACATAGCCTTAAATAGGAGATAACAAGAAGGAATTAAGGTAAAATACCCCTACTATTCATGGTGATAACATCCACTCTTAAGGATCACTTTCCATTATCTCTTTAGCACTTCAAACTTTATGTGAACCATTAACTTTGTTGAATCTGGTCACATAATGAGAGAAATATGTTTAACCCCTATATGAGAGTTTCATTTCTGGGAGTATATTTGTGAGAATTTAAGGTCAAGACATATTTCCCATAGAATTTAAGCATATCCAATTAGAAGTCAAGATTTATGTGGCTGTACACACACACACACACACTATGAGAAATAATGAGAATGAAATGTCTTTAATATGTTATGATTTGTAAAATGGTCAATCTTCTCCATTAAGTTGTGAAAAGCTAGTAGAGTGTTAATGAATGAGGATTCTCTGAAATGAAATAGTAGACTCAACCTTAGGAAATTTTGTGGGTGTATTCACTCTAAACCTTCACAAAGCCTAACTCGTCCATTAGGGGTAACCTAGGGGTTTAAGGGCTTGTTGCATGTGCTAAATGCAGTCGTGAGTACCTACGAAAGTAGCACTTTGTATTTGCTTTTGAAAAATGATTTTTTTGCATGTTTTGCTCGAGACTAGAAAAATGCTTGTTGGGGGCTGTGGCAAGTGTTTAATTTTGCATAAAAACTACCCAATTAGTACCCATATGTTACAACTTATAGGGGTAAATTAGATTTTTTTTACCAAAATTCATAACACATGTATTTTTTACCTAATAACCCAATAGTTTGTTATTTTATAGCTCCAAAAGATAGTCCAAGGTAAGTATATGATTAATCATGTTTTCTCAGATAATAACTATTTTTCACTTTTTTGTAGGAACTAAGATTGCCATCCAACAGCCAAGATCAATCGGGATGAAATTCAAGATCAGATCAAAAAATCGAGTCAAAGCCTAAAAGACATCACTTCAACATAAACCAAAGGCTAGATCAACTTGTAGACCAGTAATGGATGTGATAAAGGAGCTAAAGATGGCCATAGTGGGCCCATGGAGTAAGCCATGCATTCCCACCACCTTTGCATGGAAGAAACCTTAGCCATATATAAGCCATGAAAGAAGGTGGAAAGCTATGGAACTCAAGATAAACCATATAAGCCACTCAAGCAAAAGGTTGAAACTAGAAAACAAGCCAAGGAAGCTTCCTAAGCCAGCTAGGAGCTTAGCCTATGAAGCCTTTAAGGTTGACCATCAAGCTAAGCTAAATGGAAGGCTAGGATTGGAGGAGATTCAAGAGAGTTATCCATGAATTATTTTGAAGATAATCAGGGAAAATTTTATTAGAATAAAATGGCATGTGAACCAATGGGATAATAGCAACCAATTTTTAGAGTTTTTCTCACTTGTCCTAACTTTTCCCTTAATTTCCACCTCACTCTTAAGATGCACTACGAATTTCCAAAACTCTCAATCCTTCCACCTCTTAGGAAATTCCCCAACCAACCAAATTTCTCCACCTAACACATCCCACCTATTTCCTAACCTATCCCCACTCACTTTGGAAAAAAATTGGCAGTCAACGATTTTGGAAGAGTGGTGTCTCCTACCTACCTCCCTTCTTAAGATAGCCAACTACTCTTCCCCACTTTCCTATTTGTTGTCTACCCCTTTCTGCCATGATAGCCATTCAAATTGACACTTTTCAAACTCCTCCATACCTTAGTACTAGGTTACCCTAGGAAAGATAGGAAAAATCTTATAAAACCAGCCCAAAAGCCAAGTAAAACACCACACTTTTTAGCTCCTTCTAGCCTATTTTTCTCCTTTAGCTTATTGTTTTGTGAAGTCTTTGGGCTGCTACAAACTTCCAAGTTTATACTCTTCCTCAACTATTCAACCTAGGATTTTTTAATTTTTATTCATCTTTAAAGGTTAGTTAGCCTATACATGAATTGGCTTCTTTTCATGTTAGTTTGCCTTGTTTTTCCTTTAGCTTTCCTTGCTTTTAAACTAAGATTCAAGTCTAGTTTTACAATGGAGTGACAGCCAAGGGAATTCATCTTGAATCTAATTTTGTTCTTTATCTTTCATTGCATCTTTATTCTCTTTTAGACGTCTTGATTTTTCAGCTTTGGTTGCTTAAGTTCCATTGGATTGTTGCCTTAGTTTTGCATATGATTCTCCCTTGATTTCAAGAATACTTGTTCATGAGTGAATGTTGGAATAATTGAAGAAGAATTTATCTTGTAATTGAAGAGTGATTGAGATTAAGTGAACATCATCGTCATAGCATTTAATTTTCAGATTTGGATTACATGTATGGAATGTTATGTTGATGACTTTTTGGATGTGATTCAATGAAATTAGGTGGAATTTTCAATTCATGTTTGTGTCAAGTAGTAAATTAACTTTGTTCTTGAATGTTTGAATACATTAGAAGTGATTAATTTCATGTTTTATATGTTATACTCTTTGGATGTTTCAATTACCTTATTGCTGGAATTTCTTTGCATGACTGGTGTATGTTAACTTCCAACACAATGCAATCTTATTCACTTCATTTTTCAAGAACCCAATTAGACTGTTAGATAACTTAGTTAATGTTAGAAATATATTGCAAGCTTAGGTTTCTAAAGTAGTTGATTAAATCCACTTCTATCCAATGAATCATGCATACCATTCCATGGTTATATGTATGTTAATTGGCTATTTTTCCTTTCATTGTTGTTAGTAATTGCTTTCTATTTTTCTTGTTTGGTTGTAGTTAGATTCCATTATTTTGTATCTTAGTTAGTTGGAAAGTAATCAATTTTTCCATACTTATTAAAATAGTTGATTTGGTAGCTTACCTTTCTTAGTTTTGCATGATTAGGAAATTAGTTTATTAAAGTATGTTTCCATTAGATTAGTTGCTAATTTCATGTTTAGAAAAGTTAGTTTAGGAAAATTGATAAAGTGAATTTTAGAAAAGTTTAACTTTAGGAAATTTTATAGTTAGGAAACTCATAAAATTAGAATTTTTAATGTAGGAAAGTTTTAATTTTACAAAGTGCATTTCAGGAAAGTTTCCCATTTAACATGTTTCTTATTTTTAATTAGTTTCCAATTTAATGTCTTGATTTCCATTATTACTTTAGGTAAAAAATAACTCAAATTTTTGTTAGGTTAGATAGTTTAGAATAAGGACCACTAGCATCACAATTTCACTTCTCGTGGGATTGACCTCGCTAGCATACTCTATTGCAAACAATTCATGTCCTTGCGAGTTTTTTTAAAACAACAGTAGAAGTGCACCATGACATGGTCCTACTTCCACTCTAGAAGTTCCATTGTCTATAAAAATCTTGCTGACCTTTGGTGCTCTACTTGACTTTCTAACAAATTGGGTATTTAGCCACACAATTCCTTGTCTCTTTTCATACAGGGCCACCAAATGTTTCTTTTCAAGTCTTGAGACATCGTGGTGCCTCCAAGGTGTATAGTATATCTCGAACCATGTGCCTCCTACAATAAGTCCTGTGTCAACTCTGTTACTGTTGGCACAATGAGTTTACCCTAAAATTGTGTACCTCTCTCAGGGACATAGTGTAACCAGCTTTACAACTCAACAACTGGGTCTCCTCGCACTTCTTCTAAGCCTATAAAACCTTCTTTGTGGAGGCTAATCTCATTATCACAAGCTTCATCTTCCTACTCAAGACATTAGCCACTACATTTTCCTTATTAGGATGCTATTGGATGGTGAAATAATAGTCCTTTAGGAACTCCATCCAGCATCGTTGTCTCAAATTGATATTGTTTTGGGAGAAGATGTATTTGAGGATTTCATGATGAGTAATAATCTCAAAGTTTTCACCATAAAAGTAGTGCCTCCATATCTACAAATATATATATATATATATATATATTGATGGATTAACTCCAAATCACATGTGAGATAGTTTACCTCACGAGTCTTTAGCTATCTGGATGCATATACAATCTCTTTACCATGTTGCATCAATATACAACCCAGTTACTAGAAGCTTCACTGTACACAACAAATCCACCACTATCCACTCCCAGAAACTCTATTTTAGGTCAAATGCATAAAAAATGGGCAATGAGAGAAAATCCCTTGATGAATCTTCTATAAATCCTATGGGGCTAAGAAAACTATGAATCTCTAATACAATTCTTGGTCTCTCTTAGTGGTGATAGCTTCAACCTTCTTAGGATCCACTACTACACCATCCTTCAAAATGATATGATAAGCAAAGTGGGCCTGATGGATCCAAAACTCACACTTATTGAATTTTGCAAAAATCTGGTCAGTTTGAAGCATCCTCAATACTATCCATAAATGTTTCATGTGATCCTCCACACTTCCAAAATATATAGGAATATCATTGATAAATGGAATAATAGAAGGGGAGCATTGGCGCAACAGTAAAAGTTGTCGTCATGTGACCTTGAGGTCACGGGTTCAAGGCATGGAATTAGCCTCTTACAAAAATGCAAGGTAAGGCTGCCTACTTTAGGCCATTGTGGCCCGCCCCTTCCTCGAACCCCGTATAGGCAGGAGCTTCGTGCACCGGGGCTGCCCTTTATCTCTGTGCCTAATCTATTGAGAAATGCAATAATGAATTTATGAATATATTCCTTGAATATTTTGTTCATCAAATTGATTAATGTCACTGGAGCATTTGTTAGGCCAAAGAGCATTGTCGAAAATTCATAATGACCATATCATGTACAAACAGCTCTCTTAAGGATATCCTTATCTTGAATTTTCAATTGATTATACCTTGACCTCAAATCAATCTTTGAAAAGATCTTTGCAGATTGCAACTAATCAAAGAGGTCATCTATATAAGGCAAAGCATACTTGTTCTTAATTGTAATCCCATTCAATGATCTATAATTTATGCATAGTCTCAATAACTCATCCTTCTTCTTATTGAATAAGATTAGGGCTCCATAAAACATTTGGGCAAATAAACCCCTGGTCTAGCAACTCCTATAACTACACTTTTAACTCCTTTAGTTCTGCTGGTTCCATCTTATATGGCACCTTTGGAAATAGATACTGTCCATGGCATTAAATCTATGGTGAAATCCATCTCCCTTCTTGGTGGTAATCTAGGAAATTCCTTTGGAAAGGCATCTTAGAATTCCCAAACTATGTCAATCTCATCTAGTTTTTATTCATTTTCTTCTTGCATAACTATATTAGCCAAATAGGCCTAACACCCCTTTGCAATTAGTCGTACAGCCCTCATAACTGAAATGGTTATCATTTCAACCATGTCTAATCTCCCTAAGTAGATATGGGATTTCCTTCTAGGTCATGGAAAGTAACTCTCTTCATTCGATAGTCAATGATTAGTGTTGAGCTAAACCATTCATGCCTAAGATCACACCAAAATCTGCCATTCTTAGGACAATCAAGTCAATGTTATGTTCCATATCATCTGTGGTGATGGGCATGTCCTGTGTAAAATTTTGTGCTAAAATTATATTTCCTCTAAGTACACTAACCTCCAAACAAAACCCTAACTTTTGGGTTCACAATCCATACATGTAGCAAAATCACAAGATACAAAAGAATGGGTAGAACCAAAATCCATAAGTACCCTATCATGTCTACTAGAGACCAAATGGGCGCCTTCAACAACTTAATTGGAGGTGCATGCCTAGTCTATACTCAAGGCAAAGACCTGTGCCTGACTCTTTGGAATAGGCTCACTAAGAGGTCGTTAATCTCTCTTCTGCTTAGGGTATTCATGAATATAGTGTCCCTTCTCTCTACACTTGAAGAACCACTGCTCCTATGATTGCAAGGCTTCCTTAGGTGGTGTCCTCGGCAAATCTGGAATCATGTGTGATCATCTTCCCTTCTCTTAAAGTTAGAGGGCATTGGCCTTTAAGGTCGAGTAGATCTGGATGATAGCCTTTGAGGTCCAGGAGATCTGGATGATAAGACTAGCTTCTTATCTTTCCAAGGAGGTTTTTGTCCTCCACTTTTCTATCGTTCATTGTGGAATTCCTTATGGTCCCACTAAAGAATCAAAGCTAACTCTATTGCTTTAGACAAGGTGGCTGGCTTGGAAGTCAGTATCATTTTATGTAGAATATCATGTAATCCTTGTACAAACTTTTGTGATGCTCTCTTCTTTATAAGCAAAGACCTATCCCCAACTCTATGGGGCAAATTTTTGTAGCTTCACCAATTTTGTCCATGATCTCTTTCTCCTCCTAAAAATGGATAGGAAAATACTTATTAGTGAATACAAACTTAAGATCTATGCACTAAATTTCCTTCACATCCTTAAACAAAAGTACACTCTGCTATGGACCACCAATGAGCTGCCTCTATTGTCATAACAAAAGTGGTTACTACCATCTAGTCTATCCTTGGATATCTTCATCCTTTTAAAGATCTTTTTATCTCCTAGATCCATGTTTCTGTAGCCTTCGTACCCTCTTCACCATTAAACAATGCTGCAATTTTCTTAATTGGTCTAGCAATGCATCCTCTTCTTTTTTTCCACTACGGCTATTCCTTTTGTCCCATTCTCCCTCTCTGACCATGAGCATCTAGCCTTTCCTTCAACCTCTAAAGGAAAGTTCCACTGCATAATCTGCTACATCACCCTAAAATTTTGTATTCTCTTTCTCATCTGTAGCTGCAAGTTCATCAATGAGTAGTTGAGCGTCGACTCTTGGTCTCTTAAGTGGCATCTCTCTCTCTCTCTCTCTCTCTCTCTCTCTCTCTCTCTCTCTCTCTCTCTCTCTCTCTCTATATATATATATATATATATATCTATATATATATATATATTCATCCACATTAAAGTCCTAGTAAGTTTCCTATCAATACCATCTAATGAACCTAAAACATATAAACTTATTATTGATTCTTTATTGTTCAAGTTTCTTGGTTGTGAACAATCTAAACCATGATGTGATAATAACCATGAGACTAGGGTTTTTGAATTACTTTTTCTTCAAAACCTTTTTCTAAAACATCTCGGTACCCTCGGAATATTTTCTTGAAAATATTTAAGAATAACATACATACTTTGATATTAATTTCCAAAAGCTATTTCTTCAAGCCCAGGCATTCCTATAAAAAAAATCCTCATATAATCAAAATAAGCATTAGCATATGAGAATATACAAGATCCACTAGCCACATCCACAACCAACAAAATAATTCATAAAATGCCACATACATAATAATCCAAATGTTATTAAATGTCCATCAACTATAGTTTTAAATGTATCATCAAACCACTATGTTCAATTAATTGAGGAAAACTAATCTTTCATCTTCATACTTTCTCCTTCTTCATGCATCCTCCGCAATCCTCTATCTGTGCAAACTATCTATGATCCTGTGAGCCTCAGCTAAAATGTTGGTGGGGGTGAGTACAGCCACTCAGGGGGAAAATTGATAAACTAGCTTTGAAAACCACATGAATCACATAAATAGGCATAATCAAGTTTAGTATTCCAATCAAGTACTCAATATCAAATCTCAACAAATAATAACTCAAATGAAAGCTGCAAATTTGTAGATTCTGACATATATATTCATAGTACTAACAGATTATAGATCTTGGTGGCAGTGTCCCACCATAGACCTTATTAGCAATGGTCTAAACCCTTGAGGATGACCGACATAGATATCATGTCTAACCAAAAGAATGGCTAACTATGCATGTAGAATAATCATTTCCCAATTACGCCCAGCCATGGACATTGTATGGTCTACACTAGCTCTCATTGGGCTGCTAGAAAGTAGCCTACCCATGCTACATGCTCCCATAACACATGGGACATCATATCGGCAGGTATCCTATTTAGAAGTCAAGAGCCACTCTAAACCATCCAAGCATAGTGCCATAAGGTCTTATAAGCCTCAAAATGACCATAATGAGTCTTAGGATATCATACAACCCTCATGCTTTATATAAGCTCTCACCCTATAGGGTATAAATATAAACATCTATCAAGTAAATACATATACATGTATTCTTGAATAGAAGCAATATAAAGCTACATAATTACTCAATTCGGAGTATGACCTCCAATGATGAATAATAGAGATTCATGAAATTCAAATTCACTTATCATGTTCATAGCAGTAACTTTGCAAGGTGAATAATGGATCTTCAATTTACTAACAATTTGATTTTCCAAACATTCATATAAGAGTGATAGATGGTAAGATTGGAGAGTGACAATAGATTTAAAAGTGAGTTAGTCATTTATATATTTATGTGATTCAGTATGCTTGAAATACTAAGGAGTATAGAGGTATCTTTCTACAAATATTATGTGTATACTACAACTAGTTGTGGACTATTTTGGAGCCTATATAGTTTACCAATCATGAAGGCATTTATATAGTGCATTTCATTAATTAAAAGCTCACATTATAAGTCAAATAATCCAAGGATTCACTAGCATAACATCTTTCTACATAGCCATAGAAGTTTCACATGTTAGCAGTCCACTTAGAGTCCGAACAACTTAACTGTCCACTATGTATGCTAAATGTTTAATAGTCTTCAAGAGAAATGGCTATCTGTCCATCACTATTTTCCTTGTTTAATCACTAAATTATTGAGTATGCTAAGTGGGAAAATAACTATTAGTGCATCAAATGGTAAGGATTCATTACATTCACAAAAATTTAGCCAGGTTGTCTTTTGTTACTTTTCAACAATAGGCTAACTATTTCATGTTTAAACAACTATCTAACTATCCTATTGTGTAAATTGTGTACTTTGCTGCATATTGAGTATACTTCATTGCCAAAGGGTTTTCTGGGCTTGCCAAGTGCTTGGAAAACATCTAATAAAACAAAAATTTTAGTTGGACTATCTTTAGAATTCTACATCAGACAATCTAGCAGTAATCTACATGAAACACCCCTTAAACACATCCAAAAACCATGGAATTTGAGCCCAAACTTTGCATGTAAAACTTGGAAAAATATTCATTTTCTATAAAAATAGTAAGCAACAACATTGATAGTATTTTAAGGTGCATTTAGGAACTGATAAGAACGTTTTGGATTTAGCATGGATATCAATTTCTAGACATCTCTTTAATAATATGATCAAGCATCAATCCAAGATCAAAATAATGTAAATAATATAAGAAAACATGTTTTAAATAGTAACTAAAATAGTAAAAGTTCAAAATCTAGCTTCACTCATGAAAACCTATTCGATAGATCCAAAAGTCTTGGATTAGATTGTGCACAAACTTTAGTCAAATGACATGAGTGATTTATAACAATGATTCAGAAATAAATCTCAAGTCATTAATGTAATAATCTTATACAAATCTATACATGAATGAATAAATAAACCATGGATGAAACACAAATGATTCTAGGCGTGAAAAACAACTTGAATAGTATGATTTTCTCTAACTTGTTTTGCTAAAACTATAGAAAAATCTAGCTTAGGAAGAATCCAACACCCCCTACCTAGTATTCTCTCTTCTCTTCCTCCTTCCTTCTCCACTTTTTTCCTTGATTCCTCCTTCTTTCTCCTTGGACATCTTGTACCCAAATATCCTTAAGATGGGATGTACCATGCTTTTATCATTTTCTCCTATTAGTTCCCTACTTGTTCTAGTAGTTTCATTCCAATTCATTTTCCTCATCTCCCACATACTCTTAGGTGTCTAGGCCCATGGTATCTAGTCCAAAGGTTAACACTTTTGCATTCAACCTAAATTAGCATTAGGTGTCCTACATCTACTATGAGACTCCAACATTTTCTACTATGGGCGCTTAGGTACCCTATTTAAAACTATTTTTTTGGAAAATAAAATGTCCTATATTAGGCTGATGGTTTCCAATTCAAGTGGAGCTATATAGCATGGGCCTCTCCTCAGTACTAGCATCCATACACATTGCTTGCCTTAGCTACTAGCTAGTCCAGCATGATTCATCCCTAGCCACTTACATCCCATGATGTTCATCATCTCTCTCTATCATTCGTTCCACATGCTCTTAAGATGATTCATACTATCCATCCATACCCTATGTTTTCTTAGAACTGATCTAATCCATTCAATCTATCTATGGTTGAGATCACTCTAAGCTATCAAAGCTAGACATCAATTCCCTTCTATGTTTCCCCCTAAAAGAAAGCCAAATACATTTATGGTGGTTTTAACTCTAAACCAAAGCTTCTCATACTCTTAACATTACTACCTAAGCAACTCAAAATCAATGATATATTTAAGCAAAATGATATAGTTATTGGGGTAAAAGTCAAGTATTACATCCTATGTAGCTAAAGTTAATTAAAAACATATAAGGAATGTGAAGTAGATTTATTCTAAAAACATATCATTAGACATAAGAAGGATTTATCCTAGATAACCATACAAAATATAAATATATCTACTAAACATATTACCATTGCATCAATCAACTTTCTATACTACAATAACGTTAGAAGCTCATTAGAACAAGGCTTAAATGTTTATCACTACTAGTCATCAATTTTAACTACAAAATGTATATAAGTACCATCATTAGCATAAAACACTCTAAAGCACCAAAATTCCCCTTATTCACTACATACATGAAGAAATAAGAAAATACAACCATAATAATATTTAGACGCTCCATAATAAAATCCATGTACATCAACCTAGCATTAAAAACCCTACACACATGAGAAAAGAAGGAAAACAATAGTGTTGATGTGGTAGGAACCTGCATTATTACTAGAGAGATTCCTACTAGAGAAGGAGAGCTTTATTATAGAAGATGAGGGTGTTTGTAAGATTTAGGACTTTTCTTCTTTTAATTATCTTATTTGGATTGAGAATTTTCTAGAGAAGGCAATTTAAATTTTTTAAAGCATTTGCTAAGGTCCAAGGAAGGGGCAAACCACAATTGGTCAATAGTACATAGCCTTACTTGCATTGCAAAAGAATGTTTCCATGTGTGACGATCCGGGTTTTCACATGCATTTTTAAATGTGTAACCAATTCCTAATACAAGATCGATCCCTATTTGAAAACACTTTTATACAAACAATGCAATTCAATAGAAAATCTTTTATTTTAAATTCATTTTTGAAAACCTCGAGTGTCATTTGCTTTCAAGACAAACAAAGAAATTTGTAAAACTAAGACAAACATATATGTATCCAAATCTATCTAGTCACAACTCATAGCCCAACTGTAATAATTACGCACACATTTCCAAAGGATAGGTCATATACTTACATTCATACTTATCTTTATCTTTGTTCACTTGTTCGTAGCACTAACATTTCCTTATGCATCTTCTAATCCTATTGGAGCTAAGCTATAAAAATAATATATTTGGGTGAATATTCCTCATACTCAGTAGGTGATATGATACTACTATTTTGAAAACATGGTGTGCAACATGCATAGTTATAAGAGGGGCTTTCCATGTAAAAATCATGCAATTCCTTTTTGTGTAATCATTCATATTTATGCATAAATTATAAGCTTATTTACACATTTCCAACCATGGAATCTTTTATCAAAATTCAATAATCAACAATATAAATATTACGAAAATCATAGAGTAGTAATCAATCAATCCATGTACTAAAATCTTGGCGAACACATCACGCCGACTAGTCAAAGTCAATGATTCATAAAATAATAATAATTATGAAATTCTTAAAGTAGTAATTGATCAAAACATATGATAGCATCTCAAACCCAATATAGATATCATGCATGTGGGTATCTCGGCGAACACATCAAGCTGATAGGGCGGCGTACACATCAAGCCAACAAGTCAGCGAACACATCAAGCTGACTGGTCATGAGTACGCGTCTACAACCATCTCAATGCAATATGCATATTGATATCAAAACCAAAATCATAGGGTCCACTATGCTCACGACCAGAACCGATTCTAAAATCATGTGGCTATGGTATCTGGAGACCATGCCCACGATAGCCTCCACAACAACTATGGATATGTCCTCAAAAAGGGTGCCGTGAACACCTCCAGTGGTCATCCCTATTTACCACAACAGTCGAGGAAAGGACAATGCCGCTTTGGGCAGTGATACCTACCACCTTTGGTGGTTAAAGGCTGGGAGGCTAACCCTATATATAAACAATCCCTTAGCATAGTGCCCACTGGCTCATTAGCTTGAAATATATATATATATATATATACATATAATCCAAATCTCAATCGTCATAAATCATGCAATTTATGCACCCAGTTTCAAAACATGTGAGCAATGCATATATAAAATTGTCCATGAAAGATGTAGGCAATAACATCAAGATCATGAATCATGAGAATAGTTCACATGCTCAAAATATCATTTTTCAAATATAATTTTAAAAGCATACTAAACACGGTAATAGAGTCAAGTATAAATCATTTTAGATTTTGGAATGCATTTGAAAACTTAGTAGCATTAGACTACCTACCTCGATATCTCTTAGATTGTGTTTCTCTTCAATTCGAGTCATGGATCACCTTTGTGAGATCCTAGATATTATTTGGGTCATCAATCATAATTATGTAGCCCTTTGAATTCCACTTTCACTATTCTTGATCAAATAGACAATCCAGATTTGATGATGATTTAAGAATGTTCCTAGAGATTGGCTGAAAGATAACATGAAAGGAATTTTGAAGACAAAATTCCTCTAATTATTGGCCCATTTGAGGTTTTGGATGAGAAGATTAAGAAGTTGAAATAAAGAAATTTTTCTAATCTGAGTCCTAAGGTGGAATACATTCATCAAAGGAGAAACTTGAGAAACAAAATATCCTGAACTCCTTAAAGAGTAACAATTTGTGGAATTTCGAGGAAGAAATTCTTTGTAGGGGTAGTAATGTAATAACCAAAAATTTTAAGTCCTATTTGAATATTGAAAGTAAGATTTTATAGAGATCAAATTTGGTATAAATATCCTCATAATCAGATTCTACTCGAAAAATGGAATCGAATGACATAGAGAACGTTGAAAACAGAGATCAGATAACAAAGTTATGAGCATTTGAAGATTGAGGGCATTCTAATAATTTTATTTCAAAAAGGAAAAGGGATACAAAAATGTAGGGGGTCATTTTGATAACAACACCGCCCCCCTTCATCACTAACCCGTCATCTCACATCTACGACGAAAAAGTGGCAGGCGCAATCCCCTTCTCCAATCATCATTTGTGGCACTGGGAGAAAAGGCAGCACTACCACGAGGATGGCGCTGCTGCAAGACAACACGACACCGCCTTTAGAGGGCTATAAAGACCCTTCTCCCCTTCTTCTCTAGCTGCCCCTGATCGTTGTGTTTTTCAACAACACAGGGTTCCGACAAAAACCCCAACCAGAAAATCTCTTCCCCTCTCTTTCTTTTCTTTCCTGACACCAGCCTTGAATCATTTTTCTATCTTTCTCCTTTTTCCTCTAAGAATTTGGTGACCTAATCTTCTCTAGCAGCACCAAATGATCAACACCACCAGAGAACACTCAGGCTAGTCAAAACCCACTAGAATTTGGGTTTCCAATAGCACAGTGGAACCACACCACCGGAAAACCCAAAACCCACCTCCTTCCGGTTGACCCAAGTAAGCCCCGTTCCCTCTATTCTTCTATATTTTCTATGAGTTTTCTTCAGATCTAAGCTGAATCTGTCATCACTGGCTGGGTAGTCACTGGTGAAATAGATCCGTAGGATCTGGTCTGGAAACCTAGTAAGGATAGCTCGGATGGATGATTTGAGCCATCCAATGAATAGGTGGGACCCTAAAACCCTATAAACATATTACGGTGGAAATATTAAGGCATCCTGGACATTAATCAGGGACCAAGATGATTGGATAGTCCAGATCGGAACATCTCATCCAGTCGAGCTAATCAAGTACCCAGGACGCACATGCGTAACGCAAAACCAGAACGTGCTCTCTAGAGCGTCCTTCGAGCATGTGCAGGCATGTAGGTGTAGTCTCAGTTAAACTAAGACACAAGCTCGTCTTGGGAACTGTGATGGGGAGGGCCCATCTTGTTGTGTTCTGGATCCAAAGATCTAATCTGGATAATTTATTTGATCTAAAACACTTAAATTGCAATTAAGAAAGATATATAACTTTGATTGAAGATCTGAAAAGTGTGTTGTGTTTGTATTGATGATGTGGAAGTAATTATACAATAAAATTTAGGATTAGAGGACTATTCAACTTGACCATAGCCTAAAAATCCTATAAATTGCATAGATCCATAAGATCAAAGATGATTAGATCTTATAAATTGATCCATTGAATCTATCAGAAGATCAATGTGCTTAGATCAATCCTAAATTGCATACATCAACCTTTGAATTGTAGATCTGACAGTTCAAATCAAGTACGAACTTGATCTAAACATTAGGATAGGTGATCCGACCATTCAATTACAAGATATTAATGACATAAAGGTTATTGAAGTAATCTAACCATTAAACATTAGATCTATAAGTGAAATCTAGCTTGGAGATATACTAATCAATGATATATAAGTTAAAGAATATATCTAGTTGTTGATCTATAAATATAACTAATGATCTATAAAGAATGAGAAATAATACTCATATTCTTATTCCCAAATAATATCCAGGACCTCATAAAGGTGATCCAAGACTTGAATTGAAGAGTGGCGCAATCCAAGAGACATCAAGGTAGGTAGATTGGCTACTAAGTTTTCAAATACATTCTAAAATCTAAATAATTTACTTGACTCTATTACCATGTTTAGTATGCTTTTTGAGATATGATATTCTTGTAATGAGCATGCGGATTATCTTTATGATTTATGGTCTTGAATGCGATTGCTTGCATTAAATAGATTTTATGAATGCATTGCTCTCATGTTTTGAAACTAATTGCATAAATTGCATGATTTACGATGATTGAAATTTGGATTATATGTATATATCATTTTTGGGCTAATGAGCTTGGTGGGCACTATGTTGAGAGGTTGTTTATATACAGAGTTGGCCTCCTAGGCTCTAACCACCAAAGGTGGTAGGTATCACTGCCCAAAGAGGCATTATCCATTCCTCGACTGCTGTGGTAAATAGGGACAACTGCTAGAGGTGTTCACGGCACCCTTTTCGAGGACATATCCATAGTTACTGTGGAGGCTATAGTGGGCATGGTCTCCTGATACTGGAGCCACACGATTTCAGAATAAGTTCTGGTCATGAGCATAGTGGACCCTATGATTTTAGTTTTGATATTAATATGCATATTGCATTGAGATGGTCATAGACAAGTACTCATGACTAGTCGGCTTGATGTGTTCACTAAGATACCCACGTGCATGATATCTATAGTGGGCTTAAGATGCTATCATATGTTTTGACCGATTACTACTTTAAGAATTTCATAATAATTATTATTTTATGAATCATTGACTTTGACTAATTGGCTTGATGTGTTCGTCAAGATTTTAGTACATGAATTGATTGAGTACTACTCTATGATTTTTGTAATATTTATATTGTTGATTATTAGATTTCGATAAAAGATTCCCTGGTTGAAAATGTGTAAATGAGCTTATGATTTATGCATAAATATGCATGTTTACACAAAAAGGAATTGCATGATTTTTACATGGAAAGCTCCTCTTGAAACTATGCATGTTGCATACCGTGTTTTCAAAATAGCAGTATCAAATCACCTACTGAGTATGAGAAATACTCACCCAAATATATATTTTTAATAGATTATCTCTAACGGGATTAGAAGATGCATCAGGAAATGTTAGTGTTACGAACAAGTGAACAAAGATAAAGACAAGTATCAATATAAGTATATGACCTATCCTTTGGACATGTGTGTGTAATTATTACAATTGGGCTGTGAGATATGACTAGATAGGTCTAGGATGCATATATGTTTGTCTTAGTTTTATAAATTTCTTTGTTCATCTTGAAAGCAAATGACACTCAGGGCTTTCAAAAATGAATTTAAAATAAAAGATTTTCTGCTGCATTGCATTGTTTTTTATAAAAGTGTTTTCAAATAAGGATCGATCCCATATTAGGAATTGGTTTTGCATTTAAAAATGCATGTGAAAACCCTGGTCGAACTAAGATCGCACCTGTACACCCGCACATGCATGGGAAACACTCTAGAATGTCACGTCTCCGTTGCACATTACGCGTGTGCATCTCATAGATGTTTCCCATCAGATCTATTTTTCACCAGTGATATTCTGACCAATGAAAGCAGATCCAGCATGGATTTGGTCAAGTTTCTACCGAAGGAGAGAGGAGCGAAGAGGAAAAGGGAAGTGGCTTACTTGGGTGACCAAAGAGAGGAGATCTAGGTTTTCCCAGTGGTGTGAGCTCCTCTGTGCCACCGAAACCCTAGATGCCAAAGAGAACATAGGGAACGCCAGAGTGGAAGGAGAGCGAGAAGGGTACGATGGGAGGAGTAGGGGGAGATTTATGGAGGTGAAGGGCGGTGTCATCATTTCTCCTAACACCGCAAAGGCTGACCGGAGAAAGGGAGCGGCGCCTGCCACTTTTTCGGCGCAAACGCTGTGTGGCACATCGGCTACATGGTGATGACAAAGGGGTGGTGCTGTTATCAAAATGAGCCCTTGCATTTTCTTATCCTTTTTCCTTAATGTTTACAAAATTACAAAAATGCCCTCCAATCTTCAAACCCTTATAACTTTGTCATCTGATCTCCATTTCTAGCGTTCTTTGTGCTGTTGGATTTCATTTTTCTAATAGAATCTAATTATGGTGATATTTTAACCAAATTTTATTTCTATAAAATCTCACTTTCAATATTCTAATTTTTAAAATAGGACTTAAAAATTCAGGTTATTACACCATGCTTCGATCAAAGTCACACGATGATTACTTTAGCACAGTAGCATCAAACTACCTACCTCGATGTCTCTTAGATTGCATTTCTCTTCAATTCAAGTCTTTGGATTACCTTTGTGAGGTCCTGGATATTATTTGGGAATAAGAATCCAAGTATTATTTCCCATTCTTTATAGATCATCAATTATATTTATAGATCAATGGTTAAATCTATTATTTATCTTATATATCATTGATTAGTATATCTCCAAACTAGATCTCACTTATAGATCTAATGTTTTATGTCATCAAGATCTTGTAATTAAACAATTAGATAGCACAGATCACTTAACTTGATGTTTGGATCGAAATTGTACTTGATTTGAATGGTCAGATTTATAATTCAAAGGTAGATCTATATGATTTAAGTTGATCTTGATATGTTAATGTCTTAATACATCCAGTGGATCAATTTATTTGATCTGATCATCTTTGATCTTGTAGATCTATAAGATTCCTAAGTTTTTTAGGCTATCATCAAGTTAAATAGTTCTTTGATTCTAAATTTTATTATATAATTAGGTCTGCATCGTCAAGACAAACACAACAAACTTTTTGGATCATCAATTGGAATTATATAGCCCCCTGAAATCCACTTTTACTGTTTTAGATCAAATAAACGAACCGAGACTGTACCCACACGCCTGCACGCACCTGAAGGAAGCTACAGAACACACATTCCCACTGCGCGTTATGCACATGTGTCTTGTGGTCATCCAATCATCCTGGTCCCTGATCAACCTCCAAGATGCCTTAATATTTCCACTGAAATATGTTTTCTATGGTTTCAAGGTCCCACCTATTCATTGGACGGCTCAAATCATCCATCCGAGCTGTCCATACTAAGTTTCTAGACCAGAATTGACGGATCTATTTCACCAGTGAATGCCCGGCTGGTGATGACAGATCTTGCTTAGATCTAAAGAAAACTTGCTGAAAAAAGAGAAGAGCAGAGGAAAAGGGGCTTGCCTGGGCCAGCCAAAGGAGGGGGAGCTTTGGGTTTTTCCTAGTGGTTCAAGGTCCTCATGCCATCTAAAAACTTACTCACTGGGGAGAATAGAGAGAACGCCGGAGTGGAAGGAGAGGGAGAAGGGTGTGATGGGAGGAGTAGGGGGATGCCGTCCCCATGGCGATGCTGCCATTTTTTCTTGACTCCCCGAGGCTAATTGGAGAAATGGGGTCGGTGCAGATGCAGGTGATGAGTCGAAGATGAGGTAGTGATGAAGGGGTGTGTTGTTTTCAAAACAACCCCTATGTTTTCTGATTATTTTTGTAATATTTATAAAATTACAAAAATGCCTTCCAATTTTCAAATGCTCATAACTTTGTCATTTGATCTTCGTTTTCAGCGTTCTTTATGTCATTGGATTTCATTTTTCGAGTAGAATATAATTATGGGACATTTTCACCAAATTTGATTTCTATAAGATCTCCTTTTCAATATTCTAATTTTTAAAATAGGACTTAAAAATTTAGGTTATTACACCATGCTTCAATCAAAGTCACACGATGATTACTTTAGCACGATGCCAAGGCTTCGTTTCATTTTTTAAGTATTTTCTAAATAGGGTAAATCAAATAATTTTCAAGGATTTTAATTATCCTTTTTGGACTTAAATTTAATAAAGAGAAAAAAGTGAAAACACTTTAAGGGTTTTGTATTTGGGTAAGGGAAAAATACAAAGCATTATTTTTTCACAAGAATTTGGTAAAAACTAAAAGGAAAAGCATAAAACATATATTGAGTCATGATCTACTATCGTAGTAGTAAAAGAAAGGGCTTCTTGTATTAGGTCATAGGTTTAAGTCACTCATTATTTTAGGGGTGTTTTATTAGGAAAGAAACCAAAATGATTCCCTTTTATTTTGATAGAAATATCCTCTACATAACTTCAATGTAGATAATCAAACAACCATACTTTGATAATTCTTCATGAAAAAATTCAACCTTGAGATACCCCCATGGATCTTATGGAATAGTGTATATTTAATCCATTAGATAATCAAACAACCATATATTGAGTCATGATCTACTATCGTAGTAGTAAAAGAAAGGGCTTCTTGTATTAGGTCATAGGTTTAAGTCACTCATTATTTTAGGGATGTTTTATTAGGAAAGAAACCAAAATGATTCCCTTTTATTTTGATAGAAATATCCTCTACATAACTTCAATGTAGATAATCAAACAACCATACTTTGATAATTCTTCATGAAAAAATTCAAACTTGAGATACCCCCATGGATCTTATGGAATAGTGTATATTTAATCCATTAGAACTTTCGAACTTAAAATTATTATCCAAATATAGTCCATCAAATTGTTTTTAATGCACATACCATGTCTACCTCTTATTAGGTCATAACCATCCATTAGATTGTCCAAGTCTATTGACACCCCTAATGGTAGGACTTGGAAAGTTGAATAACAAATGTTTACCTCCCATTTTCTCTTTCCTCTTTTATTTCTTCCATTCTATTTTTCTTTTTTCCTTTTCTAGCTTCTCCTCCATCTCCACCACCAACTCTTCAAAAATTCTAAACCATTTTATCATCTTTTCACATCAATGGAAAATCCATGAAAACCTAAGTGATTTCTTCATTTTCTTTATTTTTATGCCTTCCTTTAGTTTTTCATACCACTACTAGTGGCAGTGAGATGAAAGAGGCTAATGCCTTGCCCCTCACTTTATTCTTCCCAATATTATATTCTTTTTCTTTTCTTCTTTTCTCTTGTTATCCTTTATTTCTTCTATCTTTTTCTCCTTTTCTCCATTTTCTTCCTTTTCTAGCACATATCTGCTTGTGACAAGGAAGTCTAGCCACCCCATTTTCCCTTGTTTTCTTCTCTCTCTCTCTCTCTCTCTCTCTCTCTCTCTCTCTCTCTCTCTCTCTCTCTCTCTCTCTCTCTCTCTCTCTCTCTCTCTCTCTCTCTCTCTCTCTCTCTCTCTCTCTCTCTTCCTTCTCCCTTCTTTCTTTCATCTTCCCTTCCTCTTCCTCTTCTTCTGCTTCTTCTTCTTCTCTCTATTCTTTCTTCCCACTTCTTTACAATGGCAATGGTGACTAGAATCCTAGCTGCCCACCTCTGTCTCTCTTCCTTCTTTCCTCTCTCTCCTTCTTTGTCATGCTATTATTAGAGGTATTGGTAGTGGTGTGGCGGCTGAAAACCTTACCAACCTCTGTTTTCCTTCCTTTCTTATTCTTGTCTCTTCTTTCACTTACTCTTTTCATTCCTTTTTACCTTCTTTGTCTCTCTCTATTATATTCTCCCTTCTTTGCTACACTGCTATTGGTAGTGATTGCCAACTAAAAAACTAAGCTGCCAACCTATTTTCCCTTTCTGCCTTCTCTCTTCCTCCCTCCTCCCTCTTCTCTCTTTTTCTTCTCCCTTCTTTGTCAAGTCACTATAGGTGGCAGGTGGCAACTGAAAAAATAGGTGCCTCTTTCTTTTTTCAATTTACTAATTATATTTTTTCTTAATACCACTACCTTTTTCTTTTACTACATCCCCACTAGTTATTAAATATTGGCCATTGGAAAGATCCAGATTCATTATTCATATTAAGTGTATCCTTTGTTTAGAACAAATTTCCATTGGCTTGAGTTGCTCTTGTGTTTAGTATTAGTGGGGTTAGTCTTCCATCCATGTTTCCACTTAATGTGTTCTTCCTTCCTTTTCCTTATTCTACTTTATCTATGTCTTCTTTCCCTCCTAACTATTGTTTTACTAACAAATGGGGCCATTTTGAGTGGTGTCAATATCTACTTCTGACATGCTTAGAGCTTGCTACATTTAGAGAAGAGTTTTCTTTCTTTCTGTGCCCTTTTCTTTTCTCTTTTGGCCTGGTTGTCTTTTCTAATGCATGAATGTGTTTCAAGACACCTCTCATGATGCATGATGCAACCCATATTCAAACAATAAAATCACATGATAGTGTGAAGCACCTCCTTATGAATAACTTGTATTAGATGTGGAGATTGGCTAGAGTGTGCATTTTTTCAACCATTATTCTTCCTTGAAATATGCTTTTCCCTCATGAGCTTTTGTTTCATCATGATAAGCCAAATCCTCTACTTCTCCAAACACCATCACCTCTATGTCTGTTGCTAAGATAATTGTTCTTGGTTTAGAGGATTTTGCTAGTTTAGTGATGCTAGGTTTATAGTCATTCACCACTTCTGTTCATACAACACTTCTGTTGAAATTCTCTTGTCATACTATAACAATGTTTGATGATATTCATGTGTGTTGCTTTCTTTAGATCTCTAGATGGAGGTGACCACTTCTCCTATTTGTGCTCTAATGCTAAGGGTTCCTAGAGGGTCAACGGAGTAGGCTCTCCCCTTATGTTCTTGATGTGATCAAATTGTTCAACATTCCCATTGTGGAAGCTAGTGTATCCACCACTGACATTCATTATCCTCCCCACTAAAGTTTGAGATTCTTCTTATTGTTCTAAATTTCACTAAGGATGATGCCATGGTGTCCAAGTCTACTATCGAGAAGAGGAAGAGGAAAAAGGCTTCTACTAATGATAAATATTCAAGTTTTAAGAACACAGTTCTACTCCCGCACATTTGTTTACCCCTCTCCCCCCCTTTAATAAGAAAGTTCCCCATAGGAGGCCGCATATATGTAGGATCTTCCAATTTTTAATTAGATTCCCTAGTAATCTTAGGATTTTAATACCCAAATACTAGCCCAATGTATCTAAAGAATGCCTACGCATCCATATTTTTGGGTTCCCAAAATCCTAGAAATTTAGGAAACAAGTTATTTTAATTTGAAAGGAAAACACCCCATATTATTATTATTATCTTGAAACCTACGAAATCTAGATATGTCATATAGAGATTCCTAAACTTAAGGAACTAAGATAAATAATCTAACTTATCTATATCCTTAAAAGATGGATCCTATAGAGTTTTCAGAATAAAAAATATCTTCCTCAGATTTTGGAGAAAGTAAAAAAAAAACAATAGAAAAAAGGACCCACCTAAAATCACCTCCTATTCCTCTCCTAATTGATCTCTCTCTCTCTCTCTCTCTCTCTCTCTCTCTCTCTCTCTCTCTCTCTCTCTCTCTCTCTCTCTCTCTCTCTCTCTCTCTCTCTCTCTCTCTCTCTCTCTCTCTCCCCCCTTGCATCTCTCTGTTGCTCCTCACTCTCTCATCCTCTCTCTTGCATTACCTCTTTGACTTGACCAACCTTTATCTCTCTCTACCTCGCTCTCTTTCTTGCCAGCTCTCTCTTGTTGATGATCTCTCTTCTATCTTGCTCCTACTGCCTTTGACTAGCTAGTCTTTTTTTTTTGCTCTCTCTTTCCATCAAGCCCCAAGCTTTGTGTGTGTGTGTGTGTGTTAAGAAAGGGGAGTGAAATAGATGAAGCTTATTTCCAATTCCCTAATTCCTTAAACTTTGTATTTTTCCTATTTTCCCTCTTTCCTACCTTCTAACTCCTATCTCTCCCTTGCTCACCACTCCCTAAGTCTCTAGTATCCCACATTCCTAACTCCATCTGCCCCATACAAAAAACCCCTGTTGCTATATGACAATGCCCACCTCAATAAGATACCACAAGTGCCATAGTGGTATGACCAACTTAATTATTGATGAGGTCATTAGAGATCATGATGGTTACGAGAAGAAATAATGGGGCAGCACCCTCGAGGAGCGGGGTCCGGAATGGTAACCCCGGTGGGGATCCAAAGGGGCAACGCCCCATTGCAGCAGGGTCCAAGGGCTGCTAGTAGATCACAGCACAATGGTACGCACTATCTGAAGGTTGTAGCTTGAGTTGCAGTTCAAAAGGTGTCAAGAATGAAAGCAGGAAGCTTCTTGCAACCACCCTTTGTGTGAACACATGAAGCTTCCAACATCCACTCCTTTGACCCATTCTATAGCAGCCATGTGAAAGGTGTGCTAAAAGTCCAATTCAATGGGATGGTTGGTGAAGGGTTAGTGAAGACTCAAAAGCTATAAATAAGCATGCCACAAGCCTCTCATGGATATAGAAGTTCTTTATTAACTTGTAGTCCTGCTTTTCTGTTAGTAAGTTAATAGATTAAAAGTTTGAGTAATGTTATCTTTCCTCCTAATTGGGGTTCAGACGTTTCTGGTATAAGATCGTTTCTATACAACCCCTTCCTAGTCTTTGTTCCAAGTTTAGAAAAAATGTTGGAGATATTAGAGAAACCAGAAAGAATAGAAATTTTTCAAGAGTAGTGAGTAAGAGTTCTCTTAGAATACTATTAGAGGAGTTCCTATGATGTTTAAGGGTGGGTCTTATGGTTTCTCTTTGTGTAATACCCCAGTAATTTACGCTATTTTTAACAAAAATTGGACATTCTATGGGAAAAGAAATGTGTTGAACTTTTTACCTTATTTAAAATAGTAAATCAAGGAAATTGTGAGGAAACTTGGTACCATTAGATTCTACTCAAAAAATGGAATCCAACGCCTCAAAGAACGCCGAAAACGGAGTTCCTATGAAGAAGTTACGGCTATTTAAAGATCAGGGGTAGTTCTATAATTTAAACAAAAAATGAAAAAGAACAAAAAACGCAGGGGGCCATTTTGATAATGGCACCCCTTGTCGTCTTCCACCTCTAGATTTCTCCAGAAACCCTCCTTTCACGATTTTTCCAGAAAACACAGGGGAAATGGTGGCACCGCCATTGAGGGGCACCGCCTTCTTCCCTCTATAAATACCCCATCTCCCCCTCTCCAAAACACAATTTTTCTAGCGATTTTGGGACTGGGGTTTCCGGCAAAAATCAAAAACTCGTCTCAATGCAGCTTCCCTTCGTTTTTCGACAACGGCCAAGCCCAAGTCAGGCCGGCCATTGCCATTTCCCCATGCCCCTCTCTTCTTTCCGGTCTTGGCAATGGGGTTTCCCCCTTCTTCGAGCTTTCCGGAGAGCATGAGGTTCATAGTGAAGAATAGGCACACCCATTAGGGATGAGCACTCCCTAGGCTACCCAGGTAAGCCATTTTTCCTTCTTCTCTCTATCTTGCTTCCCCAGGCCAAGATCCATGCCAGATTTGGTCTTTTCCCAGATGTTTTACAGCCAGATTTCCTGGCCAAAAAATGCTCCAAGCCAATGCCAGCCAGCCCTGCACGAACAAGGTGTCCTAGGGACGCCACGCTCCATGTACACCTGGGACAGGGTCCCTGGGATGGGTTATGGGCGTACGATAGTGCGTACACTGTGCCAAGTGCGGCCTACGGGTGCTTGGCGATGTGGGGCAAGGGTCCTGGCTTGACCAGGATGCATAAGGTGCCCTGGGAGCTGAGACTTGCCATGTTACACCAAAGGTGTGTCTGTGCGATGCCATCTAGGATGCGCATCATAGCGCGTCGCTTGAGCATGCATGTGTGCATGCAAAACGCAGTCCCTGGCATGACCTTTGGGCACGCACGAACGTGAGGCGGTCGCGGTTCAACCAGGATACACGGGTGTCCTGGAAACTGGGACACGCAGACCTAATGAGACTTTAAAGTTAGGATCAGAGGACAATTTACAAAGTTTAACTATTGAATAATAGATCCATATCATAGGATGTAGCCTGACAATAAATTAGGCAAGGACTATGGACTCTAAAAGGTAGATCTAACGATTTAATGTCTAAATAGAATAAAATTAATAAGGACTCCTTGTATCCATTCATACCCAGGAGTTTATAAATGAGACCCAGGGACGAGTTCAAGTGATAAAGGATGCAACTCCAGGAGACTTTGAGGTAGCTGCTCTATCGCTACTAGTATTTTAAAAAGAGCCATGATTGTTTTGAGACTGCATGTTTTAAGTATAAGTTATATGACTTGTTTAACAAGACTTAATCTTATAAACAAATTCAGCATGCATATGACAAATACATTATGCATAGACATGTTTTGCAACAATTGCATATATTGCATGATTTGTGAGCATTGAGTTCTTGAAAAATTGCATATCCTTGAGGGTTACAAAAAGACGCTGGAGTGCCCAAAAGACGCTGGGTAGGCAGTTGTGAGGGCCAGGCAATTGTGGGACCCAAAGAGGACAAGTTTTGAAAAAGAGGTTTTTGCTTGTTTGATCTTATATGATTTGGGCTAATAAGCTCGTGGGCGCTATGCTGAGAGGTTTGAGTTGGCCTCCAGCCTCTACCACTATTAGGTGGAATGGGGACCATGCCCAAAAAGGGCAATGTCCCTACGTCGACTGCATGTGGTACAAGGGGCTACCACTGGTGTCACGGCACTGGATTGATGTGTCATATGCCCCGTGGAGGTTATGACCGAGTGTCCTCAGGTACCCAGGGACCACACGGAGGCAAGATCATGGGCATAGTGGGCCCTATGGTTTGAGGATTTACTTGCATTGCATATGGCATGACATGAGGTTGGTCGACCATACCAGATATCCATGAGTTGGATTCAGTTGAGCATCTTATGCATATCATTATGTTTATGATATATATATATATATATATACTTTCAACTTGGATTATGCTATTCTTTAAGTCATCAGTATTCCAATTTGACAGTGGTTTTTAATATTGATATTGAACATGATTGTTCGAATATGCACATGTTTTAAAGAGCATATCATTTTAAACATAGCATGCATTCTAAAACTAATAGTGATAGACTCCTACTAAGTATAGTATATACTCACCCTATCCATAACACTTTTCAGGATAGTTTCACTCACAAATAGAACACGCCTTAGGAGATATTAGTGCTACGAGCAAGTGAATCAAACAGGAGACAATTATACATGTAAGTAAACTCTCTACCCTTTGGACCTGTATTTGTATTTATTTACAGTTGGATTGTGTGCTGTGACTGGATAGACCTAGGGAAAAACATTTATGATTTCTGAAGTTTTTCAAAAAACTACTTTGATTGTTGTGAGAGCAAATGACACTCGGGGTTTTCAAAATAAGTTTAAAACTAAAGATTTTCCACTACATTGCATGGTTTTCATAAAAATGGTTTTCAAATAGGGATGCATCCTACCTTAGGAATTAGATATTGCATTTTAAAAATGCATGGGAAAACCCGGGTCTTCATAGTTGGTATCAGAGCCTAAGTTTTATCCTTTCACAGCCAGTCCAGCATGTCCAAGGGTCATAGACAATAAAGAAAATCAAGAAGAAGTAGTATAAATAAAAGTAGAGATGACTACTTCTATTTGAGGATTACAGTATTAATGCAAAAGGCAATTCACCATGAATAAATAGGTGAAGCCCAGCTTGGTTTAACAAATAATTAGGCAAAGGATAGTGCAACCCTTATCCAAAATCTAGTCTAAGACGACTTAAGAATTAAGTCGTCACATGGGAAAACCCAGTTTTCATAAAATGCATGGTTTTCATAAAAATGGTTTTCAAATAGGGATGCATCCTGCCTTAGGAATTAGATATTGCATTTTAAAAATGCATGGGAAAACCCGGGTCTTCACAGTTGGTATCAGAGCCCAAGTTTTATCCTTTCACAGCCAGTCCAACATGTCCAAGGGTCATAGACAATAAAGAAAATCAAGAAGAAGTAGTATAAATAGAAGAAGTAGAGATGACTACTTCTATTTGAGGATTACAGTATTAATGCAAAAGGCAATTCACCATGAATAAATAGGTGAAGCCCAGCTTGGTTTAACAAATAATTAGGCAGAGGATAGTGCAACCCTTATCCAAAATCTAGTCTAAGACAACTTAAGAATTAAGTCGTCACATGGGAAAACCCGATTTTCATAAAATGCATGGTTTTTATAAAAATGGTTTTCAAATAGGGATGCATCCTGCCTTAGGAATTAGATATTGCATTTTAAAAATGCATGGGAAAACCCGGGTTTTCACAGTTGGTATCAGAAACCAAATTTTATCCTTTCACAGCCAGTCCAGCATGTCCAAGGGTCATAGACAATAAAGAAAATCAAGAAGAAGTAGTATAAATAGAAGAAGTAGAGATGACTACTTCTATTTGAGGATTACAGTATTAATGCAAAAGGCAATTCACCATGAATAAATAGGTGAAGCCCAGCTTGGTTTAACAAATAATTAGGCAGAGGATAGTGCAACCCTTATCCAAAATCTAGTCTAAGACGACTTAAGAATTAAGTCGTCACATGGGAAAACCCGATTTTCATAAAATGCATGGTTTTCATAAAAATGGTTTTCAAATAGGGATGCATCCTACCTTAGGAATTAGATATTGCATTTTAAAAATGCATGGGAAAACCCGGGTCTTCACAGTTGGTATCAGAGCCCAAGTTTTATCCTTTCACAGCCAGTCCAGCATGTCCAAGGGTCATAGACAATAAAGAAAATCAAGAAGAAGTAGTATAAATAGAAGAAGTAGAGATGACTACTTCTACTTGAGGATTACAGTATTAATGCAAAAGGCAATTCACCATGAATAAATAGGTGAAGCTCAGCTTGGTTTAACAAATAATTAGGCGGAGGATAGTGCAACCCTTATGCAAAATCTAGTCTAAGACAACTTAAGGATTAAGGATTGTTGTGTGGTGCAAATGTGAAAAAACTCATATATGGATCATATTATGATGAGAATGATGAATGAAGATGTTAGTGAACTTGTTAGTAGATAGTTCTAATCTGTAATAGATTAATCTCACTAAAGATGGGAACATCGAAAAACCTAGATGGCTATCTTACCATCATAAAGAATATTAGAATGTGAGCACACTATGACAAGGGATATGATATGAGTATGATGAGAAGGATAAGAATGCAAGATGATACTAGGGGATAACTGTGACTCGATCACAAAGGTATGAATCCTGAAGGACTTAGCTCAATTTTGGATACCTTAATTGGAGTCTTATGAAGAGTGAAGTGCTATCGAATAATAACTACCTGAGTATTATGAAGCAAATTAGAAGATGTATACAAGTGACATATCATGTGATTAAGAGAAACATAACACGAATATGATAGGGAAATGAATTCGACAGAGTTATCAAAAGATTTTGATGATAATACTAAGGAGGATAATAGATTGATCCTAACATGAACTTGTAAGAAAAGTATAGCATGACCAAAAGATCAATGCCATTATTAAGACATTGTATGAATTTCATTGAGGTTATAGGCAATTGAGGATTTCAATGATCTTAAGACAGTTTAGAATTTCTTAGAAGCATTCAGTTAAGTAAAGGAGTAGATGTAGTATCGATTATATGCAACAAAGTACATGAAGACATTGATCTAGGTAGACAAAAATGAGGATTTTGAAGAAAAGAAAGAAAGAGATAAGAAGTAACTACCAGTATTCAATGAATATTGAATATTCAAAAGAAGAAGATCATGACTCTATGAAGATACATACAAATCTTTCATCTTGAATCCTATAGGAAGGTAAATCAAACAATGCGAAGGAATAATACTAGTTGAGTTGGTGATAAAAGAGAGAAAGCATATGGGGTTTAAGACTTTGAGTAGAGTATTGAATTTTAGGAGATTATACGACAAGAAATTTTCGAAGAAGAATGGTGAACAACTAGAAATTAAATTCTACCAATGGTTTGATATCAATTAGATTTTATCGGATCCATTAGCTTATGGGGAACATCAATGGATATAATCCATAAAAAGGAAAATTTGGTGATATCTCACCTTGACAATAAAATATATTGAAAAAGGAATGAAGCCGGGACAGTGACTTGTCCATTCAGCAAGTAGGGTACCATCAAGGATCAAATTGAGGTCCTACTATCATAGATTGGAAGACCAAAAATCTTAAGACCATTATTTAGTCATTACCTTTAGAGTATTGTTGACTAAATAAAGTATCCCACCCTAATTAATCAAGTATGTTAGTATTTATGAGTTAGTAGTCAAAATTATATACTTAGAGGAATGTTATTAGTCTTTAGACTTGAGTTTTCCTTGAAAGAAGTACTTGTTAGACTAAGTCATTTGAGGGTATGAGGTCAGTTGATGAGGACAATTGCAACTGAGATAGAAGCAAAAATAAGAAGTGATCTAAACCAATGTGAAAGATTTTCCAAACCTGAATAGATACCATGACAAACCATAGAAATCATTGTGGGTCTGAAAGATGCTGCTGACTTAGATTGAAAAGAAAAGTAGATAAGTACCAATCACTTTAGAGACCCTTGAGCTCATGACAAAGATATATCTGGAAAGAGATCAATAGGTAATCAAATAAAGTCTATCTATATGTCTACGAATATGTTCCATGCTTACCTAAGTGTTTTTCAAATTTGATGATTTAACAACTTTAGCATAACTTGATGTAGTAGCTATTGAACAAGAAATGCTATTATAAGCTAAGTATGAGGAGGCACTTGAAGCATAAAATTTGAGGATTTGAGAAAATCACTACTTATGAGGATACCTCCTGACAATACAGACTACATGGTTGACGATAGAGCCTTGATAAAAGATTAAACAATATATTGACATAGGGGATGGAAGGAGAAAAGGTGAAATGGCCAGCACAATATAAGGTGAGATATGATGTTACATTACCTTCACACAAATAGATAGTTGTTATGAGCATATACCAAGTACAAAAAATCAATTGAAGGAATTTCCTAAGGACTAACCCTACTGGATTGAGTATAAAACTTTTGGACTGAAAGGTTATGAAGAAAACCATCAAGCAAAGGAAGAACAAAGAGGATGATGACAAAGGATTCAACTATGACCTAGTAAGGGTACTCGGTTATGAATAAGTGACTTTTTGCTTTGCATAAATGGGAACATTATTGAAAATTCTAATGACAAATTGATGTGAATAGTGAGATAGGCTGTTGAACGAGAACATTTGACCCGTGATGATGAATCGACCATTAACATGAGTTTGGGTAAAATCTTCACGGAGAAAAGCGTTTAATGAATTCAATAATTATGAAACTGGATATAGAGTTAGGACATTTTACTTTCAGTATATGATAAGGTCCTCGATGGAAGATGCTACTAATTGGCTTTCATGATTTTATTTTGAATGTAACTTTAGTCGAGGAATAAAGTCACATATGGAAAGTGGCAGACAATTGAAATTCAAAGTTAATTAAGGGTTTGGCTTTAGAGCACATGATACCACATCAGTTATTGAAGTATCTTGGGGACAAATATAAAAGATAAGAAGCAAAGTTAGACACAATAGAAAGAAGGTAATTTTTTGGACTCTTACTAATGACATATAACCAATGACATATAAGCAACGACATATAACCAACCATTAGAAGGAGATTTGGATGATGAAGAGATCAAGAAGAAAAAGGATTATCCTATGATATTCAAAATAAAATAGGAGAAATAAGATCATATGATCTCAAAGAAGTATGGAGTAATTTATACATGAAGAAGCATGATCCTACGAGGAGACTATCCTATACACGATGACAAAAGTATAGGCATCCAAGGACTTCGAGATAGATGAATTACCGCTAGAAACCAATATTGTTAAACTGGCACGTATGAGAGTATGCATCAAAGTACGTAGCGAAAGCGGCCCTTAAAGGTAAGGCCTTGTCAAAGGAACAATAAAAATGATAAATTGAGGTTGAGCCTAGATTTGATCCCTAAGGGGGGAATGCATTCACCAAGAAGTTCTCTAAAAGACAAAATACCTTGAAGATGATAATTTATGGAATTTCGAGGACGAAATTCTTTTAAGGCGGTAATAATGTAATACCCGAGCAATTTATGCTATTTTTAACAAAAATTGGACATTCTATGGGAAAAGAAATGTGTTGAATGTTTTACCTTATTTAAAATAGTAAATAAAGGAAATTGTGAGGAACCTTAGCACCATTAGATTCTACTCAAAAAATGGATTCCAACGCCTCAAAGAAAGCCAAAAACGGAGTTCGTATGAAGAAGTTATGGCCATTTAAAGATCAGGGGCAGTTCTATAATTTAAACAAGAAATGAAAAAGAATGAAAAACGTAGGGGGCCATTTTGATAACTGCACCCCCTGTCATCTTCCACCACTAGATTTCTCTAGAAACCCTCCTTTCATGATTTTTCCAGAAAACACAGGGGAAATGGTGGCACTGCCATTGAGGGGCACTGCCTTCTTCCCTCTATAAATACCCCATCTCCCCCCTCTCCAAAACATAGTTTTTCTAGCGATTTTGGGACTGGGGTTTCCGGCAAAAATTGGAAACCTGTCTCAACACAACTTCCCTGCATTTTTTGGCAATGGCCATGCCCAAGTCAGGCTGGCCATTGTCATTTCCCCATGCCCCTATGTTCTTTCCGGTCTTGACAATGGGGTTTCCCCTTCTTCGAGTTTTCTGGCGAGCAGGAGGTTCAGAGTGAATAATAGGCGCACCCATCGGCAATGGGCACTCCCTAGGCTACCCAGGTAAGCCATTTTTCCTTCTTCTCTTTGTCTTGCTTCCCCAGGCCAAGATCCATGCTGGATCTGGTCTTTTTCTAGACGTTTTCCAGCTGGATTTCCTAGCCAAAAAACACTCCAAGCTGGTTCCAGCCGGCCCTGCATGAACAAGGCGTCTCAAGGATGCCATGCTCCACATATGCCTGGGACAGGGTCCCTAGGATGGGTTCCGGGCATACGATAGTGTGTACACTATCCCAAGTGCGGCCTTCGGGTGCGTGCGCGACATGGGGCACGGGTCCTAGCTAGACTAGGATGCACGAGGTGCCCTGGGAGCTGAGACGCGCCATGTTACACCAAAGGTGCGTCTATGTGATGCCATCTAGGATGCGCGTCATAGCGCGTTGCTTGAGCATGCATGTGCGCGTGCAAAACGCGGTCCTTGGGACGGCCTTTGGGCACGCACGCACTTGAGGAGGTCGCGATTCAACCAGGATGCACGGGTGTCCTGAGAACTGGAACACGCGGACCTAATGAGACTTTAAAGTTAGGATCAGAGGACAATTTACAAAGTTTAACTATTGAATAGTAGATCCATATCATAGGATGTAGCCTGACAATAAATTAGGCAAGGACCATGGACCCTAAAAGGCAGATCTAGCGATCTAATGTCTAAATAGAATAAAATTAATAAGGACTCCTTGTATCCATTTATACCCAGGAGTTTATAAATGAGACCCAGGGATGGGTTGAAGTGATAAAGGACGCGACTCCAGGAGACTTTGATGTAGGTGCTCTATCGCTACTAGACTTTTAAAAAGAGCCATGATTATTTTGAAACTGCATGTTTTAAGTATAAGTTATATGACTTGTTTAGCATGACATAATCTTATAAACAAATTCAGCATGCATATAACAAATACATTATGCATAGACATGTTTTGCAAACAATTGCATATATTGCATGAATTATGAGCATTGAGTTCTTGAAAATTTGCATGTCCTTGAGGGTTACCAAAAGACGCTGGAGTGCCCAAAAGACTCTGGGTAGGCAGTTGTGAGGGACCCAAAGAGGACAGGTTTTGAAAAAGAGGTTTTCACTTGTTTGATCTTATATGATTTGGGCTAATAAGCTCGTGGGCGCTATGCCGAGAGGTCTGGGTTGGCCTCCAGCCTCTACCACTATTAGGTGGAATGGGTACCACGCCTAAAAAGGGCAATGTCCCTACGTCGACTGCATGTGGTACAGGGGGCTACCACTGGTGTCACGGCACTGGATCAATGTGTCATATGCCTCGTGGAGGCTATGACCGAGTGTCCTCAGGTACCCAGGGACCACACAGCGATGACATCGTGGGCATAGTGGGCCCTACGGTTTAAGGATTTACTTGCATTGCATATGGCATGACATGAGGTTGGTCGACCATACCAGATATCCATGAGTTGGATTCAGTTGAGCATCTTATGCATATCATTATGTTTATGATATATATATATACTTTCTACTTGGCTTATGCTATTCTTTAAGTCGTCAATATTCCAATTCGATAGTGGTTTTTAATATCGATATTGAACATGATTGTTCGAACATGCACATGTTTTAAAGAGCATATGATTTTAAGCATAGCATGCATTGTAAAACTAGTAGTAATAGACTCCTATTTAGTATATACTCACCCTCTCCATAACATTTTTCAGGATAGTTCCACTCACAAATAGAAGAAGCCTCAGGAGATATTAGTGCTATGAGCAAGTGAATCAAATAGGAGACAATTATACATGTAAGCAAACTCTCTACCCTTTGGACATGTATTTGTATTTATTTATAGTTGGACTATGTGCTATGACTAGATAGACCTGGGGAAAAATATTTATGATTTCTGAAGTTTTTCAAAAAACTACTTTGATTGTTGCGAAAGCAAATGACACTCGGGGTTTTCAAAATGAGTTTAAAACTAATAATTTTCCACTACATTGCATGGTTTTCATAAAAATGGTTTTCAAATAGGGATGCATCCCGCCTTAAGAATTAGATATTGCATTTTAAAAATGCATGGGAAAACTCGGGTCGTCACACTTTGCTCTCTCACTCTATCCTTCTCTCCCCTTTTTCTTCATAGCCATCTATGCTTCACTCCAAGTTATGTTCATAACCTAGGTTTCATGCTTGTTTCTCCATTCCAAGAGACATACGGTGTCAAGATTTTTATACTCATCTATTCTTTGTTCTATGGGATGTTCAATGCTTACCTTTCATGCTTATTTGTTCTTTACTCTAGGGGAATGTTCTATCCCTAGATTCTACTCCATTATCCAAGTGCCAGAATGCTTTCCAAACAAGATGGAGATGAGACCCACGAAGAAAGAAGAGAAGCCAAGTTTTCTGTATGCTTTTGAACTTTGGAACTCACATAACTAAAACATGAAAAGAAAAATAAAGAAAATTTGTAATTATAATTAAAAGGTGAGGCTCTTCTAAAATAAAATAGGTGCCTCTATTTTCTTTGAATTATTAAATGTAAGAGTAAAAGAATTAAATAAAGTGGATCATATTCTTTGACAGAAGTAGGTGCCCCTTTCTAATGCCTTAAAAGATGTACTATACTAAAATTTCTTTTGAAAAGGCTTAGCTCTATTTGAGGGATATGGCTTGATCTATATCTATCCTTTGTCTTAGAGAACGCTAGATCTAACCACAAATAAAGATCTAATAGCTATATATAGCTTTAGCCTAGAGGATACTCAAATGATGATACAATGGTTCAAATCTAGTCCTAGCATACACAACACTTAGATCTAGCCTAAGATGATAATAAAAAAATTTAGATCTAGCCCTAGCTTGAAGGATCTAGCCTTAGATGAGGATTCATTGGTTAAGATTTACCCCTAGATTAGAATATACCCAAATCTAACTTAAGATGATTATCCAATAGCTCATATCTAAATCTAGCCTAATTGATCCTCATAGCTTGCCTAAGATGATAATCCAATGATTTAGATCTATCTTTCCTTGTAGGAAGCTAAGATGTATCCTAAAGCAATGATCCAATGGCTTAGACCTAGCACTAGTCTACCTGATACTCAGATCTAGCCTAAGTTGATAATACGATGGTGCAGATCAAGCCTTAGTCTAGAGGATATCTAGATCTATTAAGGTTATAATGCACTAGTTTATGGCTAGTCCTATTCTACCAAATACTTACATCTAGCCTAAAATGATAATTCAATGGTTTATATCTAACCCTGGTATAGCATATATTCATATGTAGGCCAAGTTGACAAGCCAATGGTTCAGATCTAGCCCTAGTCTAGAGGATACTCAAATCAAGCCTAAGATGATAATTTGATAGTTCAAATCTAGCCTTAGCTTGGGGGATGTGGTGATCTAGCCTAAAATAATGACTCAATGGCTCAGACATAACCCTAGCCTATTGTGACGACATGGGTTTTTGTAACACACTTTGTAATACATTTTTCAAAGGCAAGGTGCCCTTAGTAGTAAAAGAATTTTCGTTGTAAAACAAAGCAACGAAAATTCTTTTCTTTAGAACTTATTTTATAAAACCCAAATCATTACTTCATACATGACATAAGTAGAATTTTGTACAAGATAAAATTCCATTGAAGAAATATACATTTATTAAATTTCAGAATCCATCTAGTGGTTCACAGTATAGCCCGGGTATTAGTACACTACTTGTCCAAATTACACAATTCAAATTTCAAACCTCACCATACATTAAAAACTCTTAATACAATACAATGCTCTCAAATAAAAATACATATCTTCAAGGGATATACCCTGATTGATTATTCTTCCAAGTCTTCTTAAGTCTTGAGCTCCTAATTCTCCTTCTTTGTATCTGAGATATTGTAAACATTCAAACATTTACAATATCTCAGCAAGTTATGCTTGGTAGGGGATTCAAGAAGCATAATAATTTGACAATATATTCCTAATACTTCATAATCCCATTATTCATGCTCATGGATCAATCTCTTTACTTTGTCATATATGTACATCCTTACACATACATGCTATATACTTTGTATAGATATATATATAGTCAAAACTATGAAAAATAGTTAATTTCTCAAATATCAATTGTCACACTCAAACACACTGAGTTGATAAAACATCTAGACTCTGCTAGGAAAATACTACCTTATTTGGGCAGTATCGGCATCTCATTATGCTATGTATCGTAATGCAAAATACTCAAAGGACTACTATGCTGCAGTTTGATTCGTACTTATGTGCTCAGATAATTGCTTTCATACTCCATGAATACCAAATGTGAAAAATCATCTATGTCATGTCTATATGAGGAGACTGACCGTCACAGTGGTGGCCTTCCCATAATTGCCCCACCCGACATTTTGCCTCTCTTTAGGCATGGTATCATCATATATATCATATTTTGGAGAACAGGTGGCCAAACCCTCATAACCCTCCTAGCATAGCATCCCCGAGCATACACTGGTTTAAAACAAAAACCACAAGCCTCCTTGCTTGTATATAATGTATTCTTTTATTTATCAAATGTTTTATTTGTTTATATCATCATCCTCATATTTTGGTATTCTTATATCGAGTATAGGATTTCACTTCAAGTTAGGGATCATCATTTACAATGAATGATACCCATGTTCATATAAGTTTAGGGAACACCATTCTATATGAATGATTCCCATGTATTGATTCCATACTTATCAGACAATTGTCTATTTATTTAGGGCTGGAATACCTTCTAGTTCCCTATTCACTTAGGGTTTTCCTCAATTCTAACTTAACCATTTCATATGTGTTTTAGTTGCATAATAGGGGTTTTCAAGGGGTTTAATACAAGTATTTACATTACACTTATCAACATTTCTAGACATAAGATCATGTATTCAACATGTATTTCTCATGTAGATGCATTCATAAAATCCTCCTACTTCAAGTAGTGATTCATCTATTCAAATCTTCCATGATCCTGATTGACGTATGAAATTGTAAATCCATATATACTATCAATATTTATACAATCTGAATAATCCTATATTTTTTATCCCATCTATATTCTTCATGTAATCTTATCCTTTGATATAAAGGATCTAGATCTTGTGTCCTATTATGATTTATCTTCCTCAGATAGTAATAATCAATAGATTTGATCGTTAGAAAGATCTTCTAATCTTTCAAATCTAAGTATTTTCTATTCTAAGTCTTTGTGTATTCCTTTCTTTGATTTTGATCTTTCATAGATCCTTTGATCAACAATTTACACTTGTTGATAAAGATCAAGAGCTTAAATCTTCTATCATCTAGTTCTTCTTTAATCTAAGTTCAGTTGTTTGATCATCCCTAAGGAGGATGATCTTAGTTCTCCTCCTTGAATCATGTTTGATGAAGGGTTTGGATTCTCTATCTAGATTTTTCTACAACATACATACATAGATATATACTAAAATACAACATTAGGATTCTTATTGTTCTTGATCTTTCAAGATCCTATGGATCTTGTTTAATCATCCTTATCTTACTTACAATTTTTATTAGGATTAGATAATTTACTAACCTTTTATGCTCTTATTATTATTAGTCAACCAGTTAATCTTTTAGTAGTTGATGATAGCTTATTCCATCCTAAGTCTAGACATCTCCTCTTATTTTCAATTGACTAAGGCTTACTACCTGAATGATTGAACACAAAGTGGTTAATTCAATCCTCATGTAAGGATGCATTTAGACCTCACAAACATCAATGGAAGGTAGGGGAAGAGCAAGGCTCTATTAGAGAACCTCCTTAACCACCATGTTTAGCATTCACTAGAGTGACCTTAGCTCAACCTTTCATAAGGTTCTTATGATCATTTTAACCCTAAGTACTCTTTCTAATTGATTTTAATTAAATCAACAAACATTTAAAATGTCATTCATGGGGTTTATTATTCTCCTAGTTTGGGCCAAGGATTTGATAATCCTTATATTGTCCTACATAAGTCCAATATAAATTTAACAACTATTTATACTAATATGATTCCTATGAATGTAACTTAACCTAATAAAATAAAACTATACTTAAACTAGCAAGATCCTAAGTTATGAAATACATAAAATTTTACTAGTAATCTAATGGAATCATGCTCAAATCTTAATTTCAAACTAACATGACCCTAAGATAATTAAATTACCAACCTATTATAACAATCTAATAACATATAGAGCATAGCATGCTAAAATTTAAGAATTACACTATCATGCTTCCTAATTTATAACATAAAATCACATTTACAATTCTATTATCAAATAAAAGACAAGTAAACTAATCAAATTAAGATTATTAGGAACTTTTACTTATGATCCAACCATTAGATCTTAGATCTTTTCCTTTAGATCAAGGGTTTTAATTACATTTAGGGTTTTTACTCCATTAAGATCCAAAGATCATATCCACTTGTTTTTGTCATATTTAATCCATGATCAAACTGGATTCCATCATAATATCATTCATTCAATCCATCCCAAGGGTCTAATCATACTTAATCATATTGATCAAGTGGGTCCCCTTGTATTTTTTTTTTTGGGTTTTTCTACCATAAAGGATAGATTTCTCATTTTATGTTAGATCTTGGCAAAATATATCATAGATATTACTTGATTTTAACATTATATCATCATTGCAGTAGATCCCCAAGATCTGATCACCTCAGATCTTGAAGATCATGAAAATTAAAAGCTAAATTCCTAAAAATAGTAAGTTTTTTACGTAGTTTTATCAATTTTATGAGTTTAAATGAAAATAGACCTTACAAGATTTCCATAGCTTCTTTCTTATCTTAATTTGGAGTTTATATGACTCCACAACTGAAGACTGAAGTTCACAGTCGTTGTGAGGGTCCAGATTTGATCTGGGCCCATCAAAACAGACGGTTATGATTAGTCAGGCAAAGTGGGCCAGTCGTGTGACGACCCGGGTTTTTGTAACACGTTTTGTAATGTATTTTGAAAGGCAGGGCCCTTAAGAGTGTAAAAAAATTTTGCAAAACAAAGCAGCGGAAATTCTTTTCTTTAAAACTTGTTTTGAAAACCCAAGTCACCACTTTATACATAACGTAAGTACAATTTGTGTACAAAATAAAATTACATTGAAGGAATATACTTTTATTAAACTCTAGGATCCATTCAGTGGTTCACAGTACAGCCAAATCTAGTATAATACTTGTCCAAATTACATAATCCAAAACTCAAGCTCACCACACAATAAAACTCTCAATAAAGAAAAATACATGTCTTCAAGGGTATACCTTGAAGATTATTCTCTTCAAGTCTTCTATAGTTTTCAGCTCCTTCCCTGGATCTGAGATATTGCAACAATTACAATATCTCAGCAAGCAATGCTTAGTAGGGGATTCAAGAAACATAACATTGACAATGTAATTCCAATACTTCATAATCCCATTATCCTTAAACATACTCTTTACTTTGTAAGTTATGTATATCTATATACATACATACCCTTCATGGGTAAACCAGTTAAATTCGTGAAAATAGTCAAATATCATTCCCAACTAAGCTGATCAATTCTCTTCATTTTGAGAATTTAGTATTACAGCTAATCTTATACTGAGAATTTCCCTTCTTGGGAAATATTGGTAATATACAATTACCTAGCATTTCATTATGTTATAACATAAGGCATTTCAGTATGCCTATTCTCATATGCATCATAGTGCAAAATAATCAGAAAGGTTGCTATGCTGCAGTCTGATCCGTACTAACTCCCGGATAACTACCTTGTTCACCACTGATACCACGGTGGAAAATATTATGTCACTACCCGTATGGAGAGGCAAGACTTTCACAGTGGTGGCCTTCCCATAATTGTCACTACCCGACTTTAAGCCTCTCATTAGGCGAGGTATCATCAAATTTCAAAGAGCGAGTGGCCAAACCCTCATAACTCCTCTAACAATAGCATTCCCCTAGGCTTATGCCTATTAAAACAAACTCACAAGCCTCCAAGCTTTTATGTAAAATAGATTTCATATATATCAGACCATATGTCTGTTTACTTAGGGCTGAAATATTTTCTAGTTCCCTATTTACTTATAGTTTAGTCCTTAAGAATCTTATATGTGTTTGGTTGGACCATAAGGTTTTTAAGAGATTTAGTACAAGTATTATCATTACTCTTGTCAACATAAGATCCTGAGCACAATCATGTATATCTCATGTAAATGCATTCATCAAATCCTCCTACCTTTAAGGATTGATCCCTTTTCCCTAATCTTCCATGATCCTGACTGATGTATGTAATCTGTACATCCATACATATTGTCAATATATAAATTTTGAACAATCCTATTGATCACTAGATCTGATGTTTAGAATGATCTTTAGATCATTCATATCTAAGTATTTTTCTATCTCTAAGTCTTTGTATGTCCATCTCCTTGATCTTGATCTTTCATAGATCCTTTGATTGACAACCTACACATGTTGATAAAGATCAAGGTCCTAGATCTTCTATCATCTAGTTCTTCTTGGATCTAAGTTCAGTTCTTTGATCATCCCTATGGAGGATGATCTTGGTTTTCTTCCTTGAATCATCTTTGATCAAGGGTATGGATTATCTAATCTAATGAACTATAACAAGTATACTACTAAACATACATACTAAGTACAATATAGTGTTCTTATTCTTATTGTTCTTGATCATCCAAGATCTAATGGATCTTGTTTGATCATCCTTATCTTAGTTACTGTTTTTATTAGGGTTAGGTAATTTACTAACCCTTTATGCTCTTATTATTATCATTCAACCAGTTAATGTGCTGGTTGAAGGTAGCTTATTCAAGCCTAAATCTAGACTGCTCCTCTTATTTCCAATTGGCTAAGGCTTACTAGCTGAATGGGTGGACACAAAGTGGTTACTTCAATCCTCATGTAAGGAGGCGTTTAGACCTCACAAACGTCAACAGAAGGTAGGGGAAGAGCGAGGCTCTATTAGATAACCCCCTTAACCACTATGTTCATCATTCACTAGAATCACCATAGCTCAATCTTTCATAAGGTTCCTATAAGCATGTTTACCCTAAGTACTCTTTCTAATGGATTTTAATTAAGTCCATGAATATTCATAATGTCATTCATGGGGTTTATTATTCTTTTCCTAATTTGGGCCAAGGATTTGATAATCCTTATATTGTCCTACTAACCATAGCCCTTACTAATTAAGTCCAAAGTACTCCATTCTTATTTGTGTAATGAAAGTCTACTTTCCCATTAGAATACATTTTTTATGTTTGATACTCTTTATCTCATAACAAGTAAATCTACTAATAACATTTAACCATAAATCAATTATAAATTCAAAGCATAAAACTACCTAATGTAACATTCTATGATAATGAGGCAAGGTACTTAAATTAAATCTAACACCTTATGATAACAATGAAATCATATCATGCTAAACTCTAAATGTTATACTAGCATGCTTTATAACATAATAATATAAAATGAAACTAATTGCATTTACATTTTTAGAAGCCTTTACTTATGATCCAACCATTTAATCTTAGATCTTTTCCTTTGATTAAGGATTTTAGTTGTATTTAGGGAATTTTCTCTATTAAGGTCAAAAGATCATATTGATCTATTTTTTTCATAATCCATTCATGATTTCCTTGGATTTCATTATATAAATATTTATTCTTTCCATCCCAAGGATCTGATCACACTTGATCTCATTGATCAAGTAGGTCCCTTTGTATTTTTAGGATTTTTCTATCATAAAGGGTAGATCCCTTAATATATCTCATATATATCCAATTAAACCATAGATATTACTTTATTTCAATAATATATCATTATTAAAACATGTTTCTAAGATCTGATCATCTCAGATCTTGAAAATCTATGTAATTGGAAACTTATTTCTTTAATATAGAAAGTTTTTACTGAATAACATGTCATTTTATCATTTCATAAAAAAATAGAGATTTCAAGCTTTCCATAGCTTCTTTCCGATCTCAATTTGGAGTTCAGATGACTCCGAAATTGAATCTGGAAGTTCACAGTCCTTCCTAGGGCCTGGATTTGATCTGGGCCCAAGGAATGGACGGCCCAGATTAATCGGGTGGAACAAACCAGGCGGGTCATTGGGCGCATCCGCTGAGAGGAAATGATGAAGCGCCACTGCGGGGAGTCCACAGACGCGGCGGGACAAGCAGAATGCCAGTCGTCCGCGCGCCCGCACACCCGCAAACCGGGTTGTCGCTGGGCGCGTCCGCTCGTGGATTTGACAAATGTGCCATTGTCTCACTTGGGATGATGCTCCACGTGCAGTGCATGCGCTGTTCCGACGGTGCGTCACCTGTGTGTCTTGGGCGCTGTCTAATCCGGAGATCGGACAGTCCATTCTGGACCGTCCAATCAATCCTCTTTCAGTTGAGGGCCCAAAACATCTCTGATTTTTATGAAAATTCTACCCTAGGGGTTTTGGACCCTTCTGGATTGATTGGTGTAGTTGGATTTTTCATCTGAGAACTCTATCATCCAAAATTAAGGGTTCTCTTGTTTACTTTATTTTTAACTTTTTATTACCAAAATAAATTACAGTAAAATAAAAATTACATAAAACAGTACTAAACATCTATGAAAAGGATTTCCACCTACCTGATTGGAGAGAAAAGCTCTGTTATATGCCCAATTTAAAAAAATACCTTGTTGATGAAGATATGGCCTAGAATCCACCTTTCTTGCAAATATACATTGTTTGAACCATTGGATCTTGAAATTTCTTTGGGGGTTTTGCAGAATAGATATGTTGGGAAGTTTTGGATGGTGAAATTGATCAATGTAGATCTGAAACAGAGTGCCTAATTGATTTTAGGTCTCTTGCTCCAATTTAAAAAGAAAAATAAGTTGAAAAGAGATCTAACTCTTAGAAATTTTGGGTTTTTGGGGAGGGTTCTAGATCTAATTTTTTAAGGAGAGTGAAGAAAATTTTGTGGGGATTTTTGGGGTTGTATTTATAGGCATTTTGGGTCTTTTTCCATGATTATAATATTTTATTTTTTATTATTAAATGGCATGAAAGTCTTCAATGCTCCCATGCCTAATTTTTTCTTCCCCAAGACCAGCTGATGTTTGTTGACCCATGTTTCACATGGGCTGCTGATAAAATTGGTCGTTGGGTCCCTTGTGGGCCCCATGTGGGCCCCACATGGTGTTAGAAGACCGTTTTGCCATTTATGCATAAAATTTTGGGTTTTATTCCCATGATCTCGGATTTGAGTGTACTTAATGGCGTTGGATTTGTATTTCTCAATACATTCTAAATTTTGATGTCTCATATTTTGATTTTTGGGTAAAATTACTATTTTACCCCTTTTGTTCAAGAAATGAAGAAACTTAAGGATTTCTCATCCAAATTCGAAATTTGTCGCGCTTACAGTCATTTTGAAGGGTTTGCTGAGTTTAATTTCAATTTTACATGTCTTATGATTTGATTATACTTTTATAAAAAGTATAATTTAAATAACCCTAATATTTCAGCCCAAAATATCTGAAACTCAAACTTTATTGATTTTTCTCAATCAATTACAAAAATTGGGGTTATTACAGGTCAAGCAGAATAGTCGGTGCACTCCCGTCACTGGGATGGATGTCGTAATGCGTTCCCAGGACCAGCACTATCGTGTGGTCATTCCACCGGGACGGGGGTCACATGTGGAGCGCGTGCGGAGATGATCTCACGGGGCACTTTTTGTGTGGTGTCCTGAGATCCAATCTTTTTAAGAAGATTAAACATTCATTTTGGACCCTTAGGGATCGATTGAACAACTCAGATTTTCCATCTAAGCCTTCTATCATCTAGAATTTAAGGGTTCTTATCCTTACTTAATTTTTATTATTTTTAACCTAAAACTAATTTTAGAAAAATAAAAATTATATAAGTTAACATGAAATAAGTGTGGAAATAATTTTCACCTACCTGATTCAAGAAAAATGTTTGTTTTGCAGCCCAATTTAAAAGAATATCCACTTGATGATAAGATCGCCCAAGAACCACTTGTCTTTTGACTTTCCATTGTTTGAACCATTGGATCTTGAATTTTGTTTTGTGATTTTGTTGATAAGGTAGTCTAGGACAATATGAATGGTGAGATTTGTGAGATTTGATTTGGAACAGAGTGCCTAATTGAATTTAGGTCTCTTGTTCTAATTAGAGAGAGGAGAGAGCAAGTGAAAGATGAGAGATTTTTGGGAGTTTTGGAAATTTGGGAATGAATCTAGATCTGGTTTTGTCAGGAACACAAGATAATTTTGTGTTAAATTTTAGGAACATTTTTGGAGGATTTTTGGGGGTGTATTTATAGATGTTTTTGAAATTTTCATAATTACTTGTAATAATTATGTTTTAATTCTTTTGAATATTAAATTAACATTGGATCCTCCACTACCACCTCTTTCTCCACTATCAAATGGTAGTGGTTTGACAACTCATTACAATTTTTTTGGCTGTTGAACTCATTTGTGAGCCCCTTGTGGGCCCCAAGGAGGTGTGAAAGGACTATTTTGCCCTTTTATGGAGAAATTTTTGTTTTACTCCCATACTTGGAATTGGGCATACTTAGTGGAACTGGAATTGTATTTCCACATAAATTCTAAATATTGATGTCTTAAATCTCAGTTATGGGTAAAATTACCATTTTACCCTTTTATTTATAAAAATAGAGAAAATTAGGGATTTTTTATTTTAACTCAAAATTGAACATACTTGGTGTCATTTCTATTGGTTTTTTTAGTAAATTCATAATTTTTAAGTTTTAAATCATGTTTTAATATCTAGAAAAAGAGAATTTCCAATAACCTAATATTCCAGCTTGGAATTTCTGAAAATTCAAACTAAATTGATTTTCTCAATCAATTTACAAAAATTAGGGTTATTACACCTACCGTACACTAAGATCTAGCATTTAATAAGAAAAAAAGGTTTTGACCTAAACTTCAAAAACTAGAGTCATGATGTAATCCATTTAAAGATCCAGGTTGATCTATACTAAGTTTGCCAACCTAATTTCAAGATGAATCAAAAGGCTGAGACTGGTTCAATCTAAACTGATTAGTTTAATCCAAGACAAAGATCAACTTACCCCTAATATACTAATCAAGAGTACAAATTATAATCCAAAACCTTAATCCATTCAACCCAAGTCAATAACTCTCATTTATACAACTGAAAAGGCTCTAAAAGTCTTAATATGATAACCATGCATGCATTATCAATGAAAAGGTATCAAGCCTCTACATTGGTATGTCTCTTAGGTGGATAGTTCATGGAAAAATAATGATCAAAGTTCTACCTATATTGGTTGTTGTAGCTCTAAACTTACTCACAAGCACAAAAATTAAAGTAGTAATTGCACACGAGTGAGGTCGATCCCATGAGGAATCTGATAGAATTTTCAATTTATTGGATTTTATTTAAGTTGCTTATCTTAGCCAAAGAAAGAAGTTTTTGATTAAAATAGGAATTTAAATAACATGGGATGGGAAACATTCATAAAATTAGAAACATGAACTAAAGGAAACTTTCTAAATATAAATATTTTCAATGGAATTAGAAATTTTCCTAACTAATTGCATTCAGTAAAAAGAAACTAATGCAAAACTAGAATGAATGAATGAAACAAAAAAACTTTACTCAAGGAAACTTGTTAAAAATGAAACTTTTCCAATCCTAAAACATTTTAAAAGTAAATTAAGAAATTTTCTAAAGCTAAACTAAGACACAACTAACAAAATAAGTAATACTAAACTATCATGAAAGAAGGGACAAACAACCCACTTAAAGGAAAGTCACCCTATCACCATGTGCCTGACTCGTGGAGTTGTTCACATGGTTCATGAGTGAGAAGATGGCTTGAATGCATGAACTAAAGTCTTACTAACATGGCATCTAACCAAAATAGTAACTAAAATATCTAAAAAGCTAAATGGGTTCCGAAGAAATCAAGCAAATAAGGTGTGTGGACTACTGGAAATTATGCATGAATCGTGAAAGGTAAAATTCTAGAAATAAAGTTCTTATGAAACTTGAATCAAACAAGACATGGACTGATATGGTGCATGTGATTCAAGGCATGAAACATGATCATAAAACAAGATATTTAATTAAATTCAAGCATGGAAATAACCAAGAGAAAGTTTGCATGAATCATAAACTTTATTAGATGGAATTTGGTACATGAATTGTGCACATGTACATAGATGAACAAGCTGGAAAATTGAGCAAAATTATGATGCCTAGAACTTGATTCAAAGAAGAGCATAAACATGCTCTGACAATTTCAAACTAATCTCAGATATTACACATGTCAAACCCAAAAGGAAATCAAGAGAGTAAGAGCAAGAAGATTGTAAAGAAATCAACAAGAACTAGTCCTAAATCTAAGTGAGAAACAAAGAAAAGATGAATGGGAAATAAAAAGATTCAAAGTTACTATCCTCTTAGATATCACAACAAGAGGAAATATAACTTTGATCTTGAAGAATTAAGCAAGAAAATTAAGAGAAGTTGAAGCAATAGTGAAAGGAGAATAAAGTGGAACTATATGTAGGAAACTTAAACAAAAAAGAAACAATAAATAAGCAAGGTACCAACCTAGAATTGAAGTGCAAAAACCAAAGAAACAAAGCAAGGAAGGAGTGTGGACAACAAGTAAAAGCTATCAAGATGTTGAAGTCCAAAGCTCTATGAGTACCTCTAAGTTGATGTGCTTGATTTCAAGGAGTTAGAATCAACTCCCTTACTTGAATTGGCCATGGCATTCATGCGTATTTATAGAGTTTTACTTTCCAATTTAATAAGATCCTATTGTAGGAACAAATATAAGAATTAAAACTAGGAGTCCATGTAAGAAAGTAGGTGGTTGAGTGGAAATAGGAAAGTGGAAAGTGGACGCCTTTAAGGAAGGAGGCAAGGTGGAAGGCACCACTTTTTTAGGGTGGTGCATCTCCCACTTATGTAAAATTGTGGAGGTGGAAAGGTAAGATGGAAACAAGAAAGGGGTAGAAAAGCTAAGAGAGAGAAAAAAGATGGATGAATGGAATAGGAAGGTAGGTGGACGATGGAATGGAAGTTGGATGAATAGCTGGAATTAGAAGACGGGAGGTGTCACCTTTTAAGGAAGGTGGTGTGGAACTCCTTCCTTCTAATTATGCAATGTGGTGAGTAGGAAAGAGAGAGAAAAGAGGGGAGAAAAGTGAAAAAAATAAGAAAATTTGATTTGGTTTCTCTCTTGACTGGTTCACCAATGCATGCACTTCTTACCATGTTGATTATCACCCAAATTCCTTTCTAATTATCACTTGAACAATCCAATTTTAGCATGGATAATTACTTGAAAAATCTCCTCCAATTGTGTGACTCTATGATGCATGGTTCTCATGTGGCTTGGTGGCTCACATTGCTAGCTTAATGCTTGTGGCATGAGTGACTAAGTCTCTTGCCTTCAAGGCTTGAATGGCTTGTCTTCCTTAGCTTTCCTTATTAGACTAGGAAACTTCATGTATGGCTCCAATTCTCTTGCAAAGGTGGTGCAATTGCATGAATTTTTGCACATGCCCATCTTAGTCACCTTTGATGTTTCCTTAGACTTTATTTTCTTGCCTTATGATGATCTTAAACCTTGATTTAGCTAAGGAATGATGAAATTTAGGTTTTTGGACCTCTTTTGATGTTGATCAATAATTCTTATTTTACTTGATCTCAGCCACTGGCTCATCTTCTCAGCACCTAAAAAAGATGAAAAGTACTAATTAATCCTAAAAATTATGATAATTCACATATTTAATTTGGATTAGCTTCTGAACTTGCTAAATATCAAACTTTTGAATTATTAGGTTAGAAATGCATGTGTTATAAATTTTTGAAAAAACCTTAGAAATAATGTTATAATTCACAACACATGGACTACTAATTAGCTACGTTTTATACAAAACTAAACTTATCACACTCCCAACCAGCATTTTTCTAGTCCCAAGCAAATCATGCAAAAAATCATGAAAACAAGCCCTTAAATCCTTCATTACCTCTAATGGGCAAGTTAGGCCTCATGAGTGTTTGTAGTGGAAATACCCACAAAATTCAATAAGGCTAAGTCCTTTATTTTACATAAAAAATTGTCATCCATTAGCACTCTACTGACTTTAACAACTTAATAAAGATGAATGCAAAATTTCACAAGCTATCCACATATCAAAGCCATTTTATTATAGTTAGATCTTAGAGTACAATGTGTGTATGGCTATATAAGTTAGGACTTCTAAATAGATATACTTATAATTTGTTGGAATGATATTTTGACCTTAATTTTTTACTGGTTTATACTCAGAAATAAAGCTCTTAGAGAAAAGGGTTTAGAAAAAATTCTCTCACTATGTGACCAAATTCAAAGATATCATGGTTCACATAACATTTTAAGAACTAATGAAGCAAAGAAATGTGATCCTTAAGAATAGATGCTATTATCAAGACTAATAATGGTATTTCACCTTAATTCCTTCTTATTTATATATCCTTTAAGGCTGTCTTCCATCTTACGATCAATAGGTCTTTAGATAGGATGAAACATAGGCTTGAAAATGGTTCTCAAAGAAAGGGTAAAAGGATTCAAAGTTTCAAATCTAAGTAGAGGTTTTCAATTGTTGTTGGACACCCTTTCACTTTTGAATGCATTGAAGTGATATATTTTTTATTTTTCCTTTCTCTTCACTTTTCTTTTCTTTTAGTATTTCTATTTTTCTGACATTTTTTCCATTTTTTCTTTTAGGAAAAGGCTTTTCTATGTGAATATTCTTATATTCTTCACTTGTTTAACTATTGTCTTTTTTCTAAACTTTTTATACTATCTCTACTCATTTTTGAAAGATAGGTAATGGATATTTTATATTTAGACTTTTTGAATCAAGGTAAATGGGTTTTTGAAAGCAATCGCTTACCAAGAGGCTCAAAGGGTTTAACTAGTTGTAAAATATACTAGGTATACTTTGTCTCTAGGCTAAAAAAGGCTAGCCTATATCATTTCTTAGGTTTCTTAAACCTACAGATTCAATAAATGTTTAGGAATCTAAGTTAATACTCCTATTGTTTTTCAGTAATTGACCAAAACAAAGACACTGAGATCTTTCAAAATAATGTCTGTTGAAGAAAATATGGAATTACTTATAAACGTAGAAAGATAAAATTATTTAACACTCACTTGGGTATAGGTTTCTACTGATTTTCCTCAGGGTTGCTAAGTCATAATCATCTATTAGTTTAAACCATGCACCATGTGTAAGTGTGTTCCAAGATTTATCTTTTATAAAGTACCTCAAGACATGAATAAGATGTAGAATTAACCATATGCATTTCTATTAAGAAGTTAAAGTATAAGAAATACTAAAATTTTGAAAATCCAATTCTGATCATGGTAAAGGAACTTTGACCTTTAAAAACTTTTAAAAAAAATTAATCAAGAAAAATAAAAAAAATATCACGCATATCTACACCTCCAACCTAAACTAAATATTTTCTCCAATATTTTGAAAAATAAGACTCCTGTATGATAAATGGGTAATGTAGAACAATGAGATTCTAAAGAAAATCGATGGGTTGCCTCCTAATATGTGCTAAGTTTAAAGTCTTTAGCCAGACATACAATGCCATGATGAATGAAAATCTTAAGATTGATGCAGGTGTCAGGGGAAATGCCAAGGTGGGTGTTGATTATTTTACCGCAAGTGCACGGGCTATTGTAGTGTAGCTTATGCAAGTACAAGTCGATCCCACGAGGACTTGATTTAAAATGGAGTTTCAATAAAATATAATTATTTAAAATTAAAAATAAATCACTCAAAATTACTGGAATTATTAAAATGAGAATCAATGTTCAGATCTAATAAACTTCTCAAAAATATAGAATTTTCAGTTCTTAAAGAAAACAAACAAAATCAAATAATGAGAAAAAACTACTTCCCTAGATCAATTTTCATCAAAATCTTCACTTCTAGTCTTCTAAAAGCTGATTTGCCTTTATAGATATCTTCAACATGTTCTTGATTAGCGATCCACCTGTCGAATTTGACAAATTCTTCAAAATGGTCAAGATCTGGGCTAAATTGTGATTTCAAGATTTGGACGGCTCAGATTGATTTATGGATTTCAGATAGAAGATTAGATACGTTGATTATGTCTAGGGATATCCTAAGAATGAACTTGCAAAATTAATTTGAATTTCGTTGAGAAACATAGGAGAAATTGAAGATTTGGTTTTGATTAAGGCTAACCCATTGATGGGTTAGGCCTTAATTGATCTGATTCAGATTAGGCAGTTCCTGGATAAGAAAAATGCAAATAAAACAAAACAGGAATAACTGGGACACAGATGTAAATAAACTGGGGACACAGATGGAATTAACCAGAAAGAATAGAATTGTAATTGCTTTTAAAGAGGAGGGCAAAACCGAAATTTGATAAAAATCTGGTTTTTAAGAGAAAAAACCAGACGAAAACCGGTGAAGAAAGAGAGAAATGGAGGAGGAAGAAGAGGGAGAAAGAAAGGGAAGAGAGGAGGAAGGAGGAGAGGAAAGAAGAGAGACCCGTTTTAGGTTTTCTCCCCTAGGCCGTTCGGAGTCGACGCCTGGGCCGTGCTTGGCCGTCGTTTAGTTCTCTGGGCGATGAAGAGGTGCGTGGAGCAGATCTGGGCTTCACGAAGCCGGATTGGAGGACAGGGCAGACACGACGCTGGTGAAGAAAATCTAGGTCAGTGGAGGTTTGTCCGGTGAGTCCTAGAGCTTGTGTTGTCGACTGGCCCGGAAGGAGAACGATGGAGATTGAGAGAAGGGAGAAGAATCGGCTCCTACAGTCCTGATTGAGACGTTAGGCAGTGACGCAGAGGGAGGAGCAGGGAAGGAACTCACGGTGAGAAAGAAGGATAGAATAGAGAATTGGAAAGTGGGGGTGACGGGTTTGGTGCGTTGATGCAAGGTGAGCTGGGAAAAAGAGAAACCAAACAAAAAACGCGGTGCAAAAGGTAGCTGAAAAAATACTGGTAGAATGGCTGTGATGGATGATCGGTGACAGTGGAGAAAGTAGCTGAGAAGGGAAGAGACAGGGTAGATGATTGACAAAGACTGGGAACGTGCCTGGCTAGGGAATCAATGCAAATCGGGCGGAATGGTGAAGGGGAAGTAGAAGAGAGAGAGGGAGAGAGAGAGAGAGAGCTTGGGATGAGAAGAGAGGAAGATGAGGAGAGGAGAGAATAAAAGAGAGGGAGAATTGGTTACGGTTGGGAAAGAGAGATCTGGGGCAGTGGAGGCTGGGGAGTGAGAGAAGGGAGTAAAGAGGAAGATGAGAAGAGAGAAAAGAGAAGTGCATTGAGAAGGGAGAGGGAGTAGAAGGTGAGAAGAGAGAATGGAGAATGGGAAGTAGGGGAGAGTTGGGTACATTTGGGAAAGAAGGCAATAAGGAAAGTGGGTACGTGAGAATGAGGAAGGGAAAAAGAAAAAGGAAAGAAGGAAAAAGAAAAGGAAAAGGAAAAGGAAGGAAAGAAGGAAAAAGAAAGAAAAGAGAAAAGGAGAGAAAAGGAGGAAAAAGAAAGAAAAAGAAAAGGAAAGAAGAAGTGGGGGAAAGGGTTTCCTTTTTCTCCATGATTCTAAATTTAGCTCCATTGTCTTCTAGGAAACTATCACATCCATCTTCATGGGTGATCTAGTCCATCCATTGCCCTTTAAGATGATCTTTACTGTTAACTTTTGATCTTAGTCATCCATGCGTCCTTTGGTTGATCTGCAAAAGAAAAGACTAAATTAGAATCATCTAAACCGTACATTAGTCATCTAATGAGCTCTAATGATCATCTGACCGTTGATTTTGACAAATTAAGGTTTGGATGGTCAATTGGATTTATATTCAAAATCAAGCTAAGTTTTGTAAAATTGAATGGTTAGATGATCTAATTGAACGCTAAATTAGGGGAATTTTGACCAAAATTAAACACTTAACACACCCCCCAACCAGCATTTTGCTAGTCCCGAGCAAAACAGGTGAAAAACCAAATTTCAAGATTTCAAATTTTATTTTTAAGTCAACTCCTCTTTTTCCTCAGAGAATTATCTTCAATAAATCACATAACTTTAGCATACTAATAAAAATGACTGAAGAATTCAAAACTTTACCCATATGCCAAAATAATTCCAATTAAGCTCAAATCTCAGAGTGAGTGTGTGCATGTACAGTTTACATATAGAATTATCTTAATCTCTAAGTAAACTTCTAACTTTTGAACTCCATCCAAAATATGTTTTGACCTCAATCCTCACTAATGACATACACTCAGAAACAAAATCTCTCAAATAAAGGGGTTAAATCATATCTCTCTTTTAATTATGTGAGGAAAGTCAATAAAAGCAAAATTATCTCACATATACTCATGAAAAATGGGAGTTACTAAGGAATTTTATTGTTTTGATCCCTTTGGAATGGATGCCATTACCTTTGAACTCCCTTACTATTAGCATGGAGTCAATGCCAGCATCAACATCATCATCATACCCCACCATGGTCACCATCCACCCACCACAGTCTTTCTAGCATTTGTAACCAACATGAACTTATGAGTAGCTATAATCCTCTATGGCAGAGAAATAAAAATGAACTCCACTAGGTAGGACAAAGTCAACCCTCCTTCGACTACAATCAATAATGGCATGGTCCTCAAACAAGAAATCTATGCCCATGATCACATCATAAGGAGTAATGTCCATTACCACCAGATCAAACCTCACCCTATGACCTACCATGTCAATATCACAATTTTGACACACTCTGCTAGAGGTGATGCTCATCCCTATAGGCAACTCAACTTGTAATGTTAAGTCTAATGGTTCTGTTTCCATGCTTAAGTCGCGAACAATTGAAGATGAAATAAAAGAATGTGTTGCATCCGAATCAAACAACACTCTAACCCATGTATGAAACAACAAAAATGTACCTTCTATAACTGTAAAGTCAGGAGGGGTGTCTGGCTGTGTCAATGCATAAAATCTGCCCTATGTCCTCTGCTTAGAAGTAAGAGGTACTCCTCTGAATGGTGCATCTGCCCTCTGTGCTAGTGCCGACCCTGAGGACGTGGTCTATTGCTACTCTGTACACTACCTTGCGTGGATTTCTGCTTAGGACAATCTCTCTTGAAATAGCCCTCCTGTCCACAACCATAACAAGTCTTAGTGGCCATTCCAAGGGATAGAGAACATTCTTATGTGTTTTGCACCCCAGGAGGATACCCCTTCCTCCTCTTATCCTTGCTTCCATGCGAGTGAGATTTCCTAAAACTTCTCTTCCTAAACTCAAACGCATTGGTTTCTCTGCCCTGATCCTGCTCAATCAGTTACACTCTATCTATAGCCTTAGCATAGTCTTCCAACTTGAAAGGTACTAAGCACTGTCAGATAGAGGATCTTAGGCCCTAGATGAAGCGATAGGCCTTATTCCTAGCAGTGGGGATCATCAATGGTGCATATCATGACAACTGATCAAATCTGGCAGCAAACTATCCTACAGTCATATCACGTTGCATGAGCCTCAAAAACTCAACCACCTTAGCATCTCTCTGAGCCCTGGGAAAGTACTTTGCTAAATAGGCCTCTCTAAAAAGTTCCCAAGTCCACTCCTCATCTGCTCTAACTCCTCTTACCACCTGCCACCAATGAATAGCCTCACCAGTGAACTGAAACATAACCATCCGTACCTTCAAATCTTCATCAATTTTCTGTGCCTCGAAGATCCTTTGTATTTGCTCTAACCAATCCTCTACTTCGATGGGATCTGACATCCCATCAAACTTGGGTGGCCCCAACTTCCTAAACTCTCATAAGGCAAGTGTTTCCCTGCTTATACTCTCTCTAGGAGCTATAGGGACGAGTGCAGCTGAGGGCTAACCTCCTGCTTCCCTGCCTATAGCATCAGCAATTGCCTTGGCCATCTGTCCTATGGCGTCCTAGATTGGATCACGTGCACACAACACTGGCCCTCTAGAACTAGAGCCATCACTCCTGGTCTCAACCATGACTATGCCCTGCTCTCATTGAACAATAAGGGTTAGTCACTTATCAAACATGCTGAAAGTAGTCAACAATCAACAAGGTTAGTTCAGAAGCCACTAAACATTCAAACTTTAATGATCACAAGCAATAATAAAAGAAGTTATCCACAAGTGATCTACCACCATGCTCTGATACCAAGCTATTCGACCCCAATCCCCAAGGCCGCAATTTGACTTAATCAAGCATCATGATTGGGCTAAGCAAGGCCTATGTGTACTTACTGTTTTATTTTTTATTTTTTTCTCATAATGCATATTACAGCGGAAGTATTGAGAGAGCTAAGCACTCTTATCCTATACACTTATATGTTTACCTAATAAAATTTTCCTCTCTTTTAACAACTGAGTTCTACCAAAATTTTGGCAAAGTCTCCCCTATTTTTTAGACTTATGCATTTAACGCATGCAATGTGATGTACCTGATAAACAATATGATAGTTATAAAACCTTAAAGGAGACTCAGTCTCCATGCTATTCATCACAACATGTCATTAACACTTGCTTGATAACTAGGAGTTTAAATAAGCCTCATACATGCCCTATCAAAATAAAACATATAGGAGGCATAAGGCTAATTGTCAAAAATGAGATATAACTCGTACTCGGCATCAACACATAAATATAGACAATACAAAATTTTGCATCTCCAATCAGGCTTTCTTCACTTCATTCAACCACCTTTCTCTTCTTGGATTGACTGGTACCTGCAAAATAATAAGGTGAGCTGCGAAGCCCAGTAAGGAAAAAGAACTAAACCCATGCATATCCAATCCTTCTTGTTGAGCTACACTTAAAAGCACATTCAAATCCAACACTAGAGCATTCATTTCCATTTTAACTGATCATCTATAAAGTAGTTAGAATGTACTATCAAGTAAGGCCTATGGGTATTAGAACAGAATTGTGGTTTATTCTAAATTCAGATATGACACAATAGCCTTAGCATGCAAATAAGCACATCCAATAACAATTGCCCATTCATGTCCAACCACAAGACATTCACTTCTATTTCAATAGATGAGTAACTAAGTTATGAACTTCATTCTACATTTAAAATGCAAACTGTAAGCACAACATTCAACAAAGCTGCATCAAAGTCAGCCAGACTCTCAGGGTTTACCATCTTGAGTGGCACCAAAGTCAGGTTCCCTTAGGATTTACCATCTTGGGCGGCTCCACCTTAGTCGAAATCAACCAGGCAGCCCTTTCCCTCAGGGTTTACTGTCTTGGGTAACTCAAATATGCCAGCTCATCCCTTAGGGTTTACCATCTTGGGAAGCTCAATACTTGACAGCTCATCCCTCATCCCTCAGGGCTTACCATCTTGGGCAGCTCCACCATGATTCCAAGGAACCAAGCAGCCCTTTCCCTCAAGGTTTACTATCTTGGGAGGCTTAATACCTGATAGTCCATTCCTTAGGATTTACCATCTTGGGCGGCTTCACCTTAGTTGCAATCAACCAGGTAGCCCTTTTCCTTAGGGTTTACCATCTTGGAAGATGTCATCATAGCTTACTAAGTGGCCCTCAGGGCTTACTATCTCAGGATTGACCACTGTATAATAGTTGCATCATAATAATAATTAAGAGTAGTAAATCATGCTATTACATGACAATTTCAATAAGTAATTACAATTTCTATCATCCATTCAACCAAGGTGATAACATATTCATTCTACATATTTATAACGTTAATTTCAAGTGAATAAATCAACAAGAATTTAAGGAATAGAAAGGTTTAGGGTCCTTACCTACTCTCAAGGAACAACTCAAAATTCAACTGCCAACGTCATTTACACTGCGCTCAATCTCTGCAATGAATACAAGTTCTAAGTAAATTTTAGAATTCCATGCAATTTTTTATAATCACTGTAGCTCTTTATTCACAATGTTCTTGATATAACCTCGTATATCTAGATCAAGGATTTGTACACCAATTGGTCACTGTCCAATTAGATCAGCACCATTGGCCTTACATCAATGGTCTAGATCAAGCGCGTACATTTAGAAGTTTCAATTTCCAACATCTTAGGTAAGTTATTCCACAATTCAATGCTTTTAGCCATAATTCATGGTCTGATCTCCTTTCCTAACCTTTGATATTCGTTGATCGAGTATTGGATGGTCAGATGGGATCTCCCATCAATTGGTCCATAATTGGTTAGTCATTTTTGTAATAATTCATTACTAAAGGGTAATTGGAGTTACATTCTACCCAAACCTACCTTCCGATCATCTTTTTAACGGTCAGATGCTAAGATCTGAATTTTTCCCTATGCACTAACAAGTTTTCGATCCCAATTTCATGGACCAATCGATTCTTGATCAACAATCCATCTTCTCGGATGAAGAGGTCCTGTGTGATTTGTCCATATTTGAAAATTTTCCATTTTTCACATTTTTTTTGGGTCGCCATAAAATGTCGTCGTCACTGGAGAAGGTGACCGGATTCCGGTTGTCACTGGTGACACAGGCAACCTCATTTTCTTTCAAATTTTCACGAGAATGCTCACAATTTCCTAAATTTTTGTTTTCTAGCATTTTCCCCTTCCAATTTCTATTAAAACTATCAATTTTTGCCAGAATTTTCAACGATTTTTAAACTTACCCTAGTTGCTGGTTTTTTCAGATTTTAGTGTCTTTTCTTAATGGATCTTCATGAAACCAAAGGGGTTTCACTCAGAAACATCTAATGAACAATATGAACAGTTAGATTTTCAATCCAATCCCTTTGCTTTCCCTATATACCCTGAATCTGACAAGTTCTAACTGTTTTTGACGTTTGTAGAAAAACAAGCGTAAGCCTAGAATGGAGATGGAAAAAGAAATTAGGGGAGAAGGAGAGTGGAAGAGGGGACTTACCCGAGCTCTGTGGTGTAAGATGTCATGGGTGGAGCAAAGATTCGGTGAAGAGGAGAAGGTTGTAGGCAAGGTGGTTTCGTTTCATTTGAGAAATAGGAACTACCTGTTTCCTATGCAGGTGGGCCTTGATTGGAAGAGGGGGAGAATCGGAGGACGATCCAGCTGGGAGAAGTGAAAGGGAAGGGGGGTTGCCGGCTTTGGCTTCCCTTTCTTGTTTGCAGACGCATGGGAGTAGAACTCCACGTGGCGAGTTCCACTCCCATGTGTAGAGTTGTTCCCACGTGGCTCTCCAAGCCACGCTCACTAGAGGGGGGGGTGCCATTATCAATTTGGACCCCCTCCACATCAATGGTAAAACTCTTTGATCTTTTGCTCCCAATCTTCATTTCACGTGTTCTTAGTGTCATTAGAAAGCTTTCTCTGAGCAGTCTAATGAACAACCTTTCATCATAAATTTTCAATGTTCTTGATTTTTACATTTTAATCCACTATTTAGGGCATGGGTGTGACAACATTATAATTTATCAAGCTCTTATACTTATAAACCTTTTAAGTGAGAATCTTTCCTTAGCTATGGGAATCTTTAACTAGTCAACACCTTGAGTCCTTGACCAAGGAAGACTTGTAAGAGCCATTTTTTAACTTCTTAATATAGGAATCTATGAGTGCTCGATGCTTGGTTTTTACATAACCGACTGGAAATGTTCATGACATCATTGCCCATGCAATCCTCAATATTTAATCTTGGATGTCCATCTTTAGAAATTAATAAGAATTTTTTACTTTGGCACAAAGATCCTCTTTGAAAAATCAAAACTGTTGAAACATTCTAGGTTGATGAAATCCACCCATCCTTGACCAATCATGCTCATTATTTCATAATGTAAGGGAGTTTGATTATGATCTTTGCCAGTCATAGCTTGATCACCTAAAGATTACCCTTGATCCACCATGAATCCTAGAACCCTGACACACACCTGTCATCCAACCCTACAATCTCTGGTGAGTGCACCCATTGACTCATTATGTCCTTAAGATTCCTTTCTCAAAATATAAATAGATTCATATTGAACTTATATACTTAGTAAAAATCAACAGAAAATAAAAAAACATAGTAATTTCATTCATTCGTAGATTGTTAATTCAATATAGAAGGCATACATCTCACAAAAAACATCTAACAATTGAGTTCTTCAATCTACTATAATTTTCAATCTAGGGCAAGATAAAATTCTCTACCCTTCCTAATCTATGGGCACCTAAAAATTGTTTACACTATGTGCTTATGATTCTTTTTTCTAGGGGGTTAATATTTTCTTATGCTTTTACACACCTCTACTTTTTGACCGTGAGAAAAAGGGGAGAGGTATAAGAGGAAAGAAAAGACTAAGTAATATTTTCAAGTGGCACACATTGCTTCCAATTGTCATTAATATTGTCTTTCCTTTAAAGTTCTATCATCACTAAAAAGTGAGAAATATTTTAGTTGATTCCTTTTCAATTTTGATGATAACAAAACCTTTGTGTTGTGGTCTAACATGTTTGGTTAAGTTTTCAAATGTTTAAAAGATCACCACAAGGCATTTCTAGATAAATGTAAAGTATTTTTCTAACATTCAAGAAGAATTAAGTGATTATCTTTGAAGAATCAATATAACTAGTGAGCTAAATGTTATCATTTAAGAATTCAAGTTTTCATGAAGCTACAAGTGTCATTTGGAACGTTTGCAAGTGTTTAAAGAAGATGCATAACATTACTTGAAGATTTTCATGTGTTCAAGAAGTATTTATTCAACATTTTGAATATTTCAAGAATTTCAAATGTTGCATATCATTCCTTGAAGCTTTTCAAGCATGAAATGCTTGAATAATTGAAAGAATTTTTCAAACTATCAAAGATAATTAAAATCCATAATCATGATGACCAAGGTACAACTATTTGAAGGTACAAATATCAAATTGGATTGTGTATATTATGGCTGATTGTTATGGAATCCCAATCGACTACCCCAAAATTTTAAGAACCACATGCCATCTAGAATGTGTACTTTCTAGTCATCTTCCATGAAATTTGTAGCCAGCTACCCTTATGTATTCCAGGAGAAAAAGTTCTTTAGTCATTGGTATTTTGGTACTAGGAAATTTTAATCAGCTGCCCTTTGTATTGTAGGAAAAAAGTTTCTAAGTCATTCATTAGTGAACTACTATAAAATTCTAGCCAGCTGTACTTTTGTCCAACTAGTTGCCACAAGAACTCAAAGTTGAGATGAAATGATCCCAAACCAGCGGCCCATAGTTACTTAGAGAACATTTGGCCAGCTACTTGACTTCTTATGCAATTCTAGTCAACTTCCATGAAGAACTAGTGAGCTTGATAATATGTATTCCCATTTCAAACTTAGACTATATATATAGTGATAGCTGGCTTCCATAACGAAACAACTAGCTGACCATTAAAAACTACCACTTTTAGTGACAATCTATTCATTACTAATGAGAAAAATAGCTTCATCAATGTACCAAGGCTAAAAGTTCAAATCCAACAGCTCTATTTACATGATGACTATAAATTGAAGCTTCCTTTGAAGATTCAAACAATCATGGAGCAAGAATCAAACAAATCTTCAAGCATTCATCTCCAAGCACTAAAGTTTCAATACTTCCAATCCATCTACTCATCTCTCTCTCTCTCTCTCTCTCTCTCTCTCTCTCTCTCTCTCTCTCTCTCTCTCTCTCTCTCTCTCTCTCTCTCTCTCTCTCTCCTTGTTATTCATTTTCGAGAGAGAGTTTATCTTTGTCAAATCTTCTTCTTATAAGAGTGTGAGTCCTCTCTTATCTTGTAAGTTTGTTTTTAAGGGATTGTGATAGAAAGAGCTTACTACAAGTGCTTTGTTCTTTGTTTGTGAGCTAGCACAATGGCAACTAGCGATGCAAATCTTACAAGGCAATAGTGAAAATTGAAGTAGGAGAGTGGAAGTTGGTGCCTTTGATAACATGCTAAATTTGTGGAAAATTCTTTTGTTTAGCTTCTTTATGCCAAAGTTTTCATTGATAAAATTAATTTTGTTTGTTGGGTACTTTTGTTCAATATTTGTAAAATAGAAATACTTAGAAGTCGAGTTTCCTTTTTGGTTTAAAAATGGAACACTTAGATGAAAAAAATGCCCTCCAAATCACTTTAAATCGTCAAATGTCACCATAAAAACAGATCCTATATGAAACTAATATCTAAATAAATGAAAATTTACTGGATGAGTATTCTTCATCTTTAAAAACTAGAAAAAAAAAAAAATCTTTAGTTAAGAAAATAAATTAAAAAAAAAAAGAAATCAAAAGAAGAAAATGGGGAAACTAGAAATATAGAAATAAAACACCATAGTTCTCCAAGCCTATAACTCCTATTTCTCTACATTCAAAAACATAATAGAAACACCATAAATCCATGGAAGTCTCAATTTTCAAAATCTCAGAACCCGAAGACCTGTAAATTCAATAATACAGAGTAAAAATATCAAAACCCAAATATAAAACTTAATTTTCAAAACCTCAAAACCCATAATGCTCTTAATTCCAGAAAAAAAATAAAAAATTCAAGGATCAAAACTAACTTTCCAGAAACCCTGAACCCATGTTCCTCCTAATTTCAACAATATAGAAGCACCAATAACATCTCCTTACATATCTCTCTAGTTAAAGTAGCATTCCCATTCTCCGGTTGCACAAAACAACAAAACCCTTAATACTTCCTCCCAATCAACATCTCCTTCCCCTTTTCCTCAAATCCTCAAGTCAAAGAGGCTATTTGGCCGAATATACTAAGTGAGGGTAATTTCTGTCTCTTAAAAGTCATAAAGATTACTTCCTGAATAACAATTATGTTTGTACATGTTCAATCATCTCGATCTATTATGTATGGCCATTTGAAGGCTATTCTCCTCCAATAAATAAAGCTATGGCCTTTCTTCCAAAATAATAACAGTTATGATTGAAAATGTATGTACTGATATGTGGTCATTGTTCCTTGTTTTTTAAGGAGAATGGAATCTCATCTTCCTAATCGGCCTCTTTGTTAAAACTGTTAAAACTTAATTACGCCCAATTGACACCGTCCATCTTGGGACTTGCACTAAGGCCTCTTTCTTCTATTCCAAATATACCAAAGGGTGAAGAGGCACCAGGGTCTGTTCCACGCAGGCAGCGCACAACATAACCTAAGGGAAAAGCCCTGTTATCTCAAGCGGCTGCAGATACGAATGAGAATGAATATCCCTACATTGTGGCAGAGGAATTGGGTCTGACAGAGAGCCTTGATTTGGCTAGAGTACAATTGGCCAAGTCACGTGCCGTTCAAGTTCTTCTAATGTGGTGTATGATGTGAGTCCCTCTCTCTCTTGCTTTTTTACTATTTTCCCCCTTTTATGCTTCAGAGAATTCTTGCTTAGTCATGTAATATGTGGCAGAAGATATATTCGCTGCTCCAAAGGTGGGATGTGTACCTGGTGGTAAGATCGCACATAGCTGATGTTGCTCTATTATGAGTTTTCTCTGAACATAGAGTTTGACTGTCGAGTTATTATGGCCATGTCGTGGTGATATTCTTCCACCAATATGCTGCATACTCGAGGTGGAGAACTCACTATGACTTGTTGACATCTCCATGCTGGCCGGCTTGAGGAGCCAAGGGAAGTAGTCAGTTCACCATGCCAACTTACTAAATAAGCGATTGGTGATGCATTGGGGTCTGTAGCTGGTGTTAAGGAACTTGCATGACAACAATCATTTCTCACGGACTCCTATTCTTTACGTAAGCCTGGCATTATGTACATATGCTTTATTTGGCTCCATTTTTATCCCTTGTTTGAGTATTCATACTTCTTGGCGTTGGGTGGCTTGCTTTAATAACATCTGGTTAACTAATTATTTGTTGGTTTATCATTCAATCTAAAAGCTTAAAACTGATCAAAGTGTGCCAACAATAGTTATATCTCTCATGCACCCCTTGTGTGAAAGGTCATTTTTGGGCCCTTGCATGTAAATTTAATAAATGAAAGGTCTCAATATTCGAACTCACAACCTTTGAGTCAATAATGTTCTGATGCCATGTTAGTTTACCATTCAACCTAAAAATTTAGGCTGACAGCAAGTTGGCCAACAATAGTCATATCTCTAACATCCCTTGCCAGTTCCAGCAACACAATGGGTTGGACTGCGCTCTAAGATGTATCACATGTTCATTTCTCTTTTACATCATTGGTTTCCTCGTTCAGATTCTCTTTCACTAATTTATTGGCATATCGTCCCCATGTCCTATTCTAGAGCTGTTGACACTGAGCTGTCGCGCGATTCCGACTGCAAAGGTTTGTTGTGGTTTGGCAATCGGCTGATCCCGAGTTTGGGGACTCTTTACGAGTGAACGGCATCTGCCTTCTTAATTAGGACGATCCATAGGAACCAGCTGGCCCCGATGATATTGACGGATGTTTTAGGGTAGAATAACTTAAGGATACAGAGTAGCATAACGCGAACAGTAATTGAGACGAGCTTTTCTCTATAGATAAAATGCTAATTATGACTGGCTAAATACTAAACCTCGATCACCATTGGTCTCCTTCGTGAAAAACGCTTTCCGGGGTCTACGCGAATGTGAAGGGCTGCTCCGGTATAAGCAGGCGACAGGACTGTGGTTGACATTACTTTGATCAGATGATTCTAGGGAAGTTTTGTTTAGACACTAATGTAAACTGCTAATTTTTTCGCCTGATAAGAAAGCAGATTACTTAGGGATAAGAGTGGAATTTTGCTAAATATGTGAAATTAAAATGGATACTTCTTAAAAATGAATTATTGCTATAAAGAGATATGTAGCAGTCAATAAGTGGGAGTAAATTGGAAAGTCTATCTTTTCTTACAAGTTATGTAAGGTTTGAGAAATTTTGACTATTGCACCCAAAAAAAAAAAAGGTACCCCATAGGAAGCTATCTAGCACAATTGGTCATAGATATCATGGTGACTCACCTCTTTATGCTTGACTGGAGGTTCAAAGTGGCATTTTTCCTTTTTGGGGAAATTTTCAATAAATATAAGAATTAGGATACGCTTCTAAGTAGTTTGCTTCACAATTCATTGATGGAAAAAGAATGTATCGATATGAAAGTTTGGTAAAGAAGCCACCTAAACTTTTGAGTTTGTGAAGAGATGGAATTTGGTCTTGTAGCGTAGCAAGTGAGTCCAAACATCTCCATAAATATCTCCCTATATTATATATTTTGGAAACATTTTTGACAAGCTGTAAAAACTTCACTACTACATATGAAGCTTTTAAAGTGGGCATAAAGAAGTCATTATATTGATTGTGGACTTCGTAAATATTTTACAAGTCAGGTAGAAATACATGAATTTAAAAATATAGACTTAACAAGTCATTTACTTGTAAACGACTTTAAAAGTCTGACACAAAGAGGAAAATTTTTATAGGAAGGACTTTTAAAGTCGTTTAAAATTAAGTGACTTCCAACATTATTGACTTTTGAAGTTGTTTAGGTCATTAACTTTTGAAGTTGTTTAGGTCATTAACTTTTGAAGTTGTTTAGGCTAAGAAACTTCAAAAGTATACACATAAATTTGGCATGAAGATTATTGTATGCAGGAATGGACTTTTAAAGTCGTTTGATGCTTAAGGACTTCAAACGTCAATAAGTTTGGAAGTTGTTTAGTGTTAAACTACTTTAAAATTCAGATACTTTTGAAGTCACTTGAGTCAAACAACTTCTTAAGTCCTTTCCCACATATACTTTTGAATTTGTTTAGTAATAAACGACTTCAAAAGTTACTGACTTTTAAAGTTGTTTAGTACTAAACAACTTCTAAAGTCCTTATTCATTTATAAATAGCCGACCTCATATCATTTTTTCCTGTGTTCCCTTCTTCTCACGGGTGTCACGACAACATCCACCTCTGGTCCTTATGCTTCTCCTTTTTTTGCCTTCTTACTTGCCATTTTGGATATTTTGATTGCTTGTGTCATGAAAAACCCTCTAAGTAAACCATAACTTCTTTTGATTAGAAATTACTTTCTTGTTACCGACTCTCTCTATTTTTATTTTGCAGATCATGTGGGTTTTTCTCACTATAGATGATGGGGTTAAGCAGTGTGCTAGATCATCCTAATTTTGCAAAAATCATATGATTTCATTGCAAATGACAACTGCTTCTCTCTCTAACCCTCACTATTGGAGAAAGGGAGAACATTACGGTTTGTGGTTCTCAACCAAATTTAAGGTTTGATGAAGAGTAGTGGTTATACTATCAAGTTTTAGTCGAGGAAATTGTAGAACACTCACTCTCCTAATATACCGTTGTGAGTTGAATACTAGGAGGCTAGATTTTGATAAAATAGAGCAAATTCACTCTTTGATCTTGTATTAACATATAAGATTTAAGAATATGTAGCATTTGATATATATATATATATATGTATATAACATTGGATGTAATAAAAATAATAATTTGATTTGCTTATTATGTGTGTGTGTGTGTGTGTGTGTGTGTGTGTGTATATGTTTGCATGTGAAAAATTAGTTTCATTGTGTATTTATGTAAGATATTGTAATTATAGAAATCAAATAAATATATATTTAAAGTAAAAGTATGTAAATTTTTAAAGTCATTTGCTATAAATGTCAATTTTATAAATTAGTTTTAAGAGTTATTTTGTCAACTTTTGTCGTGCTTTTTCTAACCGTGTTGATGATCTATACATAAAAACTAAGCCAAATTTCTATTTAACGATCCTCAACCAAATCCTACTTGTGAATTGGAACTATATTCATAAATTTGGGTTGATATCAATTTTTGAGTGTTGGTTAATATCTCTTTGTTTGTCTCATATATATTATGCATATTTGAAGAATTTTTACAATGTTACGGATTAGAAACTTTCCTTTTCAAAGTTAATTTTCTTTTTGAATGTATCTGCCATATTTTGCTTTTTTCATTATTAATTGAAAATTTCCAAGAAATGTAATTATTTCAAATACTTCTAATTCTTGTATACCTAATGTTTGGTAAAATGCCTAACCAAATCTTTTCATATCTAACAAGACTCCACATAGATTTGCTTCAATTTCTTATGATAATGAACAAATATGCTTGGATGACTAGGACAAGAATATCAAAAGAATATGATGACGGAACAGAAAATTTCATAGAGTTTGTACTTAGGGTAGGTGTTGATCATAATTGCATGCATTGTCCATGCTTAAAATGTGAAAACTTAAAAAAAGTAACTATAGGAATGTTAAGAGAATACTTGTGCTTCAATGGAATTGATAAAAGCAATCACCCATGGATTTGGTATGGAGAAGAGCTTTCGTATAGGCTTGGAAGATATGATCAAGACATTGTATGAAGTGTTGGAGACAGTACAGCTATATAGATGTTTTAAGATGCATATGATGACTTACAGGATGACCTTGAATAATTTCATACTACATCAGAGGAAGTCGGTGAGTCATTGTACCCTAAGTGTAAAGATTATACCAAGTTGTCCGTAGTGGTAGAACTTTACAATGTGAAATCAATATTTGGTTTTTCAGATCAAAGTTTTACAAAAGTCTTGAAAGTAGAGGGTAAGATGCTATCGAAGGATAATAAATTAGCGATGTTCATAGGAGAGGCAAAGAAAACTCTAGCTACACTAGGGTTGAAGTATGAGAAGATACACGTGTGTCTCAATGATTGCATCTTATATAAGAAGAAGCACAAAGATAAAACTACATGCCCAACTTATGGATATTCAAGAAGGAAGTTAAAGAAGAATTCAACTAAGATAATTACTGATTTTCCTACAAACATACTATGGTACTTCCCCCGCTATTCCTAGGTTCAAAAGAATGTTCTGTATAGTAAAAACAACAAAGAAATTAGTATGACATGCCAAGGGCAGAATAGTTGATAGCTTTTCACACCATCCAACAAATAGCCTAGAATGAAATCTCATAAACTTCATGTGGCCTAACTTTGGTGGAAACCTAGAAACCTACGACTCACGTTATCTCCATATAGGATTAATCCTCATGGTTCTATGAGCAACAAGTATAGTTGTTGGCCTATTATATTAGTTTGTTACAACCTCCCACCATCTTTATGCATGAAGAGGAAGTTCATCATGTTTACTATGTTGATATCAGGTCCAAAGTAGCCAGGGAATGACAATCATGTGTACTTGTCTCCCTTGATTGATGATCTTGAGACATTATAGGATGTAGGCATTGAAGCATAAAATGATACAGGAAAGAGTCATTCACGCTAAAGGCTATACTGATATGGACAATAAGCAACGTCCTTGTGTATAGTAATTTGTCTAAATGGAATGTGAAGGGATACAATGCTTGTCCTATTTGTAGTGATCAAACATATGCTATCTGACTTAAACATGGTAGAAGAATGGCATTGCTTGGGCATAGAAGGTGGTTGCACAGAGACAATCTATATTGTTTTAAAAAGGGAGAATTTAATGGTAGTGTGAATACACAGACACCTTCAAAGACGTTGACAAGACGAAAAGTATTAGAGTAGGTTGAAAACATTAATGTCTTGTGGGGAAAAAAGAAATCAAGTAAACTTGTAGGTGAAAGTAATTGTAGAAGCTGTTGGAAGAAAAAATCAATATCCTTTTAACCGGTACTTTGCTTAATATCCTAGGAAAAAAAGAAACAATGAACTTGTAGCTCGAATGGATCTTATGAAGATGTGTTTAAAGAGGAGGTTGGATCCAAAGGATAGGGGTAGTTGAGGAACATACCTGCCTAAGGCAAATTATACACTCAAAAGAGAGGAGAGGAGAATAACACGTAAAACCCTATCTGAGCTCAAAGTCCTAGACGACTACTCTTCAAACTTGAAAAGCATTGTCTTAATAGAAAATTTGAAATTGTTGGGGATGAAGTGCCACAATTTCCATGCATTGATGCAACAACTCCTTCCCGTAGCAATACATTTGGTGCTACCCAACAAAGTTAGGGAAGCAATTACAAAATTCTACTGCTTCTTTAATTACAAGAAGGTGATGGATGTTTCAAAATTACAAAACATTCAAGGTCATCTAGTGACAACTTTATGTGAGCTTGAGACAATCACCCCACCATCCTTATTTGACATCATGGTATGCTTAATAGTGCATCTTATTAAAGAGGTTAGACTCTGTGGGCCAGTTTACTTGCTATGGATGTACCCAATTGAGAGCTACATGAAAATTTTAAAAGGGTATGTACGTAATCACAACCAACCAAAGGGGTGCATAGCCGAATTTTATATTACAGAGGAAGTAATGGAGTTTTGCACAAAATACTTACCAGGAGTGGATGTGATTGGAATTCTAAAAAGGAAACAATCAATTACATTTCATGATCCCTAGGTTGGAAAACCTGTTTCCAATGGTCATATATTGACCATTGACTATAAAGAACAGGATTAAGAACATTTTTATGTGTTGCGAAATGTTGATGAACTCCAACCATACATTAAGTTGATCATGCACTTTAGTAAAATTTAATTGTTGATGGTTATATATATATATCACTCCATTAATTTGTGTGTATGTGTAGTGAACACATACATGTCCTCAAGGCAAAGAATCAAAGTTACAAAAATAAACAAAAATGGCTATAATTTGAGCATTGTAGCACTTTCAATACTTGGCTCCGTAAGAGGGTAAAATGAAAGAATTCTCACTTAATACAAATAAACTACATCATATATATACATATATATATATATATGTATGTATATATAATCTTACTTAATTACAATAATCACATATGCTACTTAATATCTGTATGCACTAATTCAAGATCAGCAAGAAGTAGTAGGCAATAGTATATATGAAACCTTGGGTTGAATGGCTATAGGACCAAGACCAGAAGTATAAAATATGCTAAATATGGCATCAATGGTTATCACTTTTATACAAAAGACTGTAATAACTTAAGAGTGCAATAAAATAATGGGGTTAGCTAGTGCTAATACTACATTCTTTTTTAGTTTAAAGGATAATAGGCCAATAGTGGCAAATGATATTTATTACAGGGTTATAAGGGAGATATGGGTCATGGATTATACTTTCAGAACTGTAGTTGTGTTTAAGTGCGAGTAGGTGGAACATAACAAAGATAACATTAAAACTAATGCCCTTGGATTGACATTGGTTGACGTCAATAGGATTAGCTATAAAAATAATTAATTTATTTTTGCATCTCAAGCAAAACAAGTATTTTATGTGCAAGACAAACAAGATAAGAGATGGTTAATTATTTTATCATCCTGTCTGAGAGATTTTTACAATGAATACAACCTAGGAGATATTAAAATAGATTACCCTTCTATTGCCAAACAATCCCATCAATCGAAGCAACACTTGGTGAGAATGAGGATTATATGCTGACAATGGTGAGGAGGGTGCTTTGGTTTGAAAACTATATGTAGTTGGGGGTATGTAGATTGTATTAGTGAGTTGCAATATAATTCCATATTTATAATTAGTTCTTTTGTCATAAGCTATAGTTGTATACAAAGAATGCATGAATCAATGTTGACTATCATAAAAAATTACTTTTATTGTGTATTAATTGTTAGATAATGTAAAGTACTAATATAAAATATATATAATTTGAATTGAAAAATAATTTATAAAGTCATTTAGTGTAAACAACTTTAAAAGTCAATTACTTTTAGAAGTCATTTAGAACTAAATGACTTTAATAATATATACTTTTAAAATTGTTTATCGCTAAGTGACTTCAAAAGTAGATACTATTAAAGTCATTAACAGTAAACGACTTCATTATATACAACCAAATTTTGCACTAAGAACAATCAACCAAATTTACACCAATCATTATGTAACATCTTTGATTTTTAAATAGCAATTTACAAAATCAAAGGCGAAAGAGAATAATTTTGAAATTCTCAATTTTTGGAGTTCTAGAAAGTAAAAATTTTACAGGCATCAAATCTAATTTTAATACCTCAACATTGCGATTGTACTCAAGAAAATGATTCCAATAATGCTAAGTTTGCTGAAATTAGAATTTAGACGAATACGTTTTGAGATTTGAGTAGCTTTCATCTAATTTTTTTATTGTAATTATCTAACTAAACAATTAAATAGTAAAAGCAATATAATTTTCAAGTGTAAAATTTCTTAAATTTAAATTATTAAATAAATGAAAGGAGGGGGCCATTTTAATAATGGCACCCCCTCCCGTAGGTCTTAGTCAACAAAAAGAACAGACCAAGGTCTATTCTCAAAAACCCAATAGGAGAGGAAACCCTAGCAGAGCCAGCTAGACAGAAGAAAGGAGAGAGAAGAGAGGAGGAGAAAGATCAACACTGATGATGCCCATTAGATGCCGACTGGAGGAAACCCTATTCTACGCCAATCAACGATGCCTAGAACGGCACATGCAACTAAGGGAAATCGATGGTGAGAAGAAGGGGAAGAAGAAAGATGAGAAGAAAAATAGGAAGAAGAAGAAGCAGAAGGGGGAGACAGAGAGGAAGAGAAGAGGTAAAAGAGGGGCTAATCTAGGCTGCCAGTGCCATATGATACTGATGACGCCCAAATCAGTGTTTAGGTGAGAAAAAACTAATGGTAAGAAGAAGGGGGAGAAGAAAAGGAGGAAGAAGAAGAAGGGGGAGAAGGAAAGGAAGAGACGAGGAGAATGAGGGACCAACCAGGCTGTTGCAAAAGTTCAATGCTGATGACGCCTAGACCTGCATGAAGGTGAGAAAAGCCGATTTGACAGAAGAAGGGGAAGAAGAAAGATGAGGAAAGGAAGAAGAAAGCTTTTCCAAGTAGATATTCTGAATCTAGTTCATGGTTTCAATGGATTTATGAATGGATGAGTATGATTGGAATGTTTCTGATTTCGTTTGGATATATGAACATGATTTGTGTAGATAAGATGTGATTCTATTAGGATGAGATGCATTCTACCTGTAAGCCATGTTTCGTCTCTGATATCCATAGCTTTGTTGTTGTTGGTATACTAGGGACCATCTCTATTTTGTACCTAGAGATTTAAAGATATATATATATATATTTAGGGTGTAGCTAAAAAAGACATTGAAGAGGCTGTCCTAGCATGCTTTATTATGATCAACTAATCTGATTTCATGTCTTATGGATTTGCTTTCTAATGAAGAAGACATGGTTTATTTCTGAGTGATGTATAGAGTGCATGTCTTCTGTAGGGAATTTTTGGTAGGTGAGCTACTCACAAGAATCCATCTGAGGTCAATGGAAGAGACACACATATTTTTTATCTTAAACAATTATCTATACATTTCTGAACTTGGTTTGTTTTATCCAAATTTTTGTATAAAGCTAGTCCATCTAGCATGGCCACTTGTTTTGGTTTTTTTTGAATGGTGAGTATAGTAGATGATAAATTATATATCATGGGCTTTCCTTTAACAAAAGCATGACATCTTGTAACTCTCAAAACATAGCTAGCTTGTAAATGAAGGTTAACACACACACACAAAGAAAAAGGAACCAAAGGAAATAAGACTAGTTAAAATTAATGCTAGAGAATAAGATCCAAGATCAAAATATCCAAGTTGAACAAATTCTAGCTGAATGAAGTGAAGAATAATCAACTATTGTAGTTAAAGGACAAGATATTGCATGTCAATAAATACTATTTTAGTATATTAACGTGGGAAACTAAGTTAGCTATTTAGGAAGAGCCTATTCTAGTCTTGCATTTGCAATAATCTATTTATAAAGCAATTAGATACTACTTAGTAAGAAATTTGAAGATTATATGAAATCATGTCATGATCTAGTTGACTAAGCCATTCAACTATCTAAAAAAATCTCAACAAGCTGACTATGCACAACTTGAAGTTATTTTTGCTTTTTTGGAGAATCTAGTCATTTGTTTTTTGAAGGGAAATCTGCGTCATGCAAATCGAATAGGGTATAAATTCTAGGTTGAAGAACAACTGATGCTTGACAAGAACAATCAACTATCTAAGGATAAACATTAGAACTATGTGACAATATTTACAAAATAACTAATTGTCTAGTAAAAATAAGCAACTAATAATATGAGACAGGTTGTTGAGATGTCACTTTCAAATCTGAAATCTTGTTTTATCATGAGTTATATCCATTCAAACAACTAGCATCTCATCTATAGTAGATTAGTTGGCTACAACACAATAAATTAGAGACTTTAGCTACCATAACTTGTAGAAGAAATTGAAAATCTAGCTCACAAGCATATTCTCAAGCTGAGCTCTAAGCTATTCTATCCTAATTCTTTCAATCTATTGTATTGAAGACCTTCTCTATCTAATCATTACATTTATGCTTTATTTTGGAGAGAGAGTTCTTCTTCTTCCAAACTTCTTTGTATTTGAGAGAATACAATAACTCTTTTGTTCTCTTAAAGCTTTCCAAGTATTTGTAAGAAGTGCATGTTGGTTATGTTTTATCTTTAGATGGAGAGGAAGAAAGAATTCTCCTTTACTTACAAGCTAACACACACACACACACACACACAAACTTACACTTCCCACCTCATAATATAATCATCATATTTTGCTTAAAGTTCTTTTACCACTATAGGTTTTGTACTTCTTTGGTTATCACATTTATTTAGTTCTATAGGAGTCTATTTCCATAATATTTTGTGGCACTAGTAAACTTTGGAAGCTTAATGCCAAATACACAGTCATTTAGAATTAAGAAGTTCAACCCCTAAGAAATCTTATGAATGACCATTAGAAAGCTATGTTCACAAACTCAATGTGGGATGCATCTTTCCCACTAAGAGATGTGAACGCGATGCCCTAGATAAAGACTAGTGAAAGGTCTATGAGATTTGTAGCCCTTACTCCTACAAATATCTGTACTAAGTAGGCTTATGTTTTTCAGCATCCTTTATCTAATTTGCTTGTGATTTGTTTGCCACATATGTTAGATATTGTATATATGTTTATGTGAATGGATGGAGATTGAGTCTCCTTCTTCTTTTTTTTAACTTAAATAGTGTTTGTCAGGGACATCACATTTGCATGCATAAAATGAATAAGTTCAAAAAACAGAAGCGACTTTGCCAGATTTTTAGTAGAAATGTAGCACTCATTTCTCTGAAAATCTTGATCTTTAGAAAAGAAACATGACACTCAAGATTTTTAAACCCTATTTCACCTAACTGCATTTAAGAACAAAAGATGAGTGTGTGTGTGTGTGTGTGTGTGTGTGTGTGTGCGTGTGCGCTTGAGGACAAGTGGTAACTAAATTCTCAAGAATATAGACGGATTAAAAAGGACTAAAACTAAAGCAAATACACTCTTGTTTCCCATAACTAATCAATAGGTAGTCCTAGTACATGCTTGATCATTTTGATAAAAATGACTTATAATGTGTTTTTAGAAATGGGCATGAACATGACGCAACAAAACATATATGCTAGCTTACTAGTAAATGCTTTAAGATGTATCTCTTAATTGTTGAATGTTAGTAGTTGCTTACATAAAGCTAAATTGTTTTCGTCATATTTATATTAGTGCAAATGAATGAGTATATACATGTGCTATGTGACGGCTAGAATCATGCAAGTTAGCACTGCTTTACTTATATTTTGATTTACTTAGAATCATGCAAGTTAACATTGCTTTACTTAGAATCATGCAAATTAGTTTCTAGGTTTAGTTTTAGAAAAGTTCAATTTTAGAAATATCTGTACTTTAGAAAGTTTGTATTTTCATGCATGTTGTATCTGATTTGCTTTTGGTTTTGCTTGCCGCATAGGTCATGTCAGTTTGTTTTCTTTAAATGAATTATATGGCCTTTTTTATGTCATTGTTCTAATATCATGGTGTTCTTCTTTGAAGTAACGATGGAATGAGACATCAAGATGAAGATTATGGCCAAAATGAAGAGCACGAACAAGAGGCCAACATAAGCACTACTCCAAAGAGAAAGGGCAGAGGGTGATAAACAATGGAAAAGGTCATCAAGAGAAAGTCTAAGGAAATTAAAGAAACTGTCCAATACAATAGCAAAGGGCAAAAGATAGGTGAGAGTGCAACCACTTATAGTAGTTTCCTCTGCTCTGCTGTAAGAAGCATGGTTCCTATCACATTTGAGGATTGGAGACTTATGCCATCTTTGACTAAAAATTCAATACAGGAAATGGTGAAAGTATGTAAACATTAATAACATGTATTATATAATTTATAACTTACCTTATTTTTAAATATAGTAATTTGCTATTTACTTTGCAGAATGCTTTGACATGCCTGATGACAAGATGTGTGCTTTGCAAGGGACTAGTGAGTAATGGAGAAAATGGAAGAACTACATTGTTCACAATTACATAGTTCCATATGTCAACGATCCATCGAGGTTGTATAGGGTGCCTGTCATTTACTTTGACATCATTGACTAGGAGGTTTGGAATGCATTTGTACAGGACCACACTTCTGCCAAATTTGATGTATGTGCAAAAATGATGTTTCATTTATAAATTACATGTAACATGTGATTATTACACTTGATTGCTATAATACCCCAGGATTCCAACAGTCACAATATTGTCCACTTTGGGGGGCCCGTACACCCCTCACAGTTTTGTTCTTCCCCAGTTTCCAAGGGAAAATGCGTTGTGACCATTAGAGTTCCCCGAACTCTTATAAACAGCCTAGTTTCGTCTCCCCAGGCAATGTGGAACTAACTCTATGTCCTTCACCCCAACCTAGAAGCTTGCCAGCCTTCTCTTGGCCTACCCTCATTGGCCCAGAGCTTTACATCTTCCCCCCTTAAGGAACACGCATCCTTGCATGATAGCCATGACCAGGCGCCCGCGATACATTGGTCCCAAATACATTGGTCCTTTTGAAATCCTGTGTAGAGTGGGACCAGTAGCTTATCAGTTAGCCTTACCCCCACAATTAGCTAAAGTACATGATGTCTTTCATGTTTCCATACTAAGGAAGTACGTGCCGGATCCAGCCCACATACTCAAACAAATTCCCAGAGAAATATAACCTGACATGACATTTAAGGAGCGCCCTATACAAATCTTAGATAGCAAGATCCACATGTTGAGGAAAATAACCATTCCTTTGGTCAAAGTTCTTTGGCAGCATCACTTGGCATAAGAGGCTGCATGGGAGATGGAGGACGAGATAAGGCAGAAATACCCAGAGCTCTTTCCTTAGAGGTATGCACATATTTAAATTTCAAGGACGAAATTTTATTATAAGGGGGAGAGGATGTAATAACCCAAATAAATAATTAAACAATAATGATAATAATAAAGGGTAAAATAGTAAATACGCGTGGGCCCCAATCTCCAAAACGGACAATATCATTGCAGGGTGTGGGCCCTCGGGCTGTTATAGTGGTATTAGAGCCAACCCCTAACCCGGTGTGGGTGGCTAACCGCACGTGGGGACACATGTCCCCTAAGGGGGAGAGGTGAAGCCTTGGCCGATGAGGGGGGGCTGATGAGGGCGGGCCAAGAGGGCTGGTAGGCTTCTAGGCTGGCAAGCTTCTAGGCAAGGTGAGGGACTAAGAGTTAGTCCCACATCGCTAAGGGGAAAGTTACTGGGTTGTTGATAAGAGTTCAGGGAACTCTAATGGTCACAACACATTTTCCCTAGGAAATTGGGGAAGAACAAAACCGTGCAGGGTGTATGGGCGCCCCAAAGCAGACAATGTTGTGACTGTTGGAACCTGGGGGTGTTATAAATGGTATCATATACATTGGGAGAGGCCTACGACCGTGACAGAGAGTCGTAGTTTTCTCGATTTGGCTGGTTATTATCGACGATTCATTAAGGGATTCTTGAGGATCACCTTGTCTTTGACCACCTTGACTAGGAAGGATACCAGGTTCATTTGGAAGTGAAGCCTTGGCCGATGAGGGCGGGCTAAGAGGGCTGGCAGGCTTCTATGCTAGGGTGAAGGACAGAGAGTTAGTTCCACATTACCTGGGGAGAGGAAACTAGGTTGTTTATAAGAGTTCGAGAAACTCTAATGGTCACAACACATTTTCCTTAGGAAACTAGGGAAGAACAAAACCATGAGGGGTGTATGGGCACCCAAAGTGGACAATATTATGACTAGTGGAACACTTATGGGTTGTAGTTGACAGACTAACTAAGTCTGCCCATTTCCTCCCCATCAAAGCTAGACCCCGACCTGGTGTGGGTGGCTAACCGCACATGGGCACTCGCGTGTCCCCTAAGGGGGAGAGGTGAAGCCTTGGTCGATGAGGGCACGCTGATGAGGGTGGGCCAAGAGGGCTAGTAGGCTTCTATGCTAGCAAGCTTCTAGGCAAGGTGAGGGACTGAGAGTTAGTCCCACATCACTAAGGGGAATGTTACTGGGCTGTTGATAAGAGTTCAGGGAACTCTAATGGTCACAACGCATTTTCCCTAGGAAACTGGGGAAGAACAAAACCGTGCGGGGTATATGGGCACTCTGGCATGGACAATATCGTTGTAGGGTGTGAGCCCTTGGACTGTTACAGTTTGGTATCAGAGCCCAGGTTTATTCCATCATCACCACTTAAAGGGTCCAATTTGAGTTACAATAAAGGAGTTTTTGGATTGAGATAGAAATGGGAGAATTACTTACAAGATATTATGTTGAAACATTGGCAGATGGCTCCTCGACAGAAGACGAGGTCCACCCCCATTCCACTAGTCGCTACTCTTGTCGAGAGACATGAACAAGGGGATTTGGAGGCTTCAGGAGCTTATGCCACATTTCACTCAATAGATGACATAGCAGGTGTAGGGGGCAGTACGGGCTATTCACTCTGCCCGCCCAGGGATGACTGTAGCAGCACAGGGAGACACTTCAGCATAGTCATCCCACTAGGCACAGACAGCTCCTATACTAGGAGATACAGAGGTAGGATCCTCATTCCCTCGAAGGCCTTCTCGACCTCAAATAACCATCTTTATGCTATTACTATATCTCCTTCCCCATGGAAGGACGGTACCAATTTCTAGAACCTCTCGAGTTGTTTTGCTGATGGGTCAATGAGGCAAGGTTTTGGTGGAAGACTCAGCAACAGATGCACCTCCTATCTTCAACACCACTATTATGGGAGGACTTCCAAGAGATCTTTGACAAGTAGCACTTCCCTCCTCATGCCCTACATGCCATGAAAAGGGAATTCGCCACATTAGCTTAGGGGAGTATGACGATTCAATAGTATGTGAACTGATTCACTAGACTGCGAAGATTCGCGTCTACCTCTTTTGCCTCAGACTTGGAGGCTACAGATAGATTCGTTGACGGGCTACTACCATAGTTGAGGCATAAGGTACTCATTGCACTCTCAACCACGGTGATGCAAGCTGTAGAGGTAGCTTCCATGCTCGAGAAGGACTTAGCATAGAACAGAGGAGAGATGAGTCAACCCTTTAAGGACAAGAGACCCTTTGTGTCCACACAATCACAAGGGGCCCCAGATTAGCAGTACCCTCCTAGACAGAGGAGAGACCAGAGTAGGAGAGTGTGCCCTCATTGTAAGGGTCGACATATGGGGTGAGCATGCCCAGGATAGGGTCGTTAGCATTAGGGCCCACAGTAGTTCTACCAGCATCAGCAACGACAGCAGTCGTACTAGCCAGGACAGCCATTCAGATGTTACGGATGTGGCACTCTGATACGAAAATGTGACACCCTGGGTTTGACAAACCTTTTTCCCATAATAATAAAAATAATAATATATTTTAAGAAAAATAAACGGGATACCTGTAAATTAAAATTTTAAATTATAGAACTTTTAGCACAGCTTTAAAAAGAATTAACTGGAAGCGAAAACCTTGGGGGTCAATCGCATTCAAAACTGTAATCATAAATAACATTAAAACCTTGATACTCTGAGCATGCTCGATTCAAAACCACAATAAATACAGGGCTAATTAAAGACGATAATAGATCAAATCAAATGTCACCAGGTTCCATCCATAATCACCAAAATATTTCCATCTAAACTTTAACATCATCCATACCATAATATGAGTCCAATCTATAAAAATATATACTCATATAAGAAAGTCTCAAAAGTTTAGTCCAAGGAACATACTCTAATCTATGTCTGAATAAGGAAATGAAATGGATGGTCTTCAAGTCTTCTTCCAAATCACCGCTACTCCGCCTGCTTTCCCTTTTTGTTATCACGTTCCAAATCTGAGGCATTGCAAAATAAAGCAATGCCTCCGTAAGCTATGCTTGTGTAGGTGATTACACTCAAATAAAGTTTAACAAAATTTACTATATGATTCTCATGAAGGAAACATACCTAAGACATGTCAAATAACCGAACGCTCATAATTACAACTTTCACAAAATAGGTAGCGAGTTAAATCAGGATGGCATGCAAGGCGTGATCAAAATACAAGGGTAAGTACATCCAAACCATACTAGTATATGTTCATATAATAATATGCTTGCAATCATGGATAACAAAACACTGTATCAAAAGAATACTAAAATGCTCCAATATACTCAATCATCAGTGATGTGTACCCATACTAACTTTGGGTCCCTCCCGTGTAGCCTGCATCAACCCCCGGAGTCCCTCATGGCCTAGACCCGGCTTGCTCCAGTTCACCCCACATATAAAGTCATATGAACATGCAAAATAACTATATGGGTTACTATGCTGCAGTGGCAACCCCATCAGGATCTGAACTACTACCACTTCCCATCAACACCCAAATGAGAGACTTTCTCCATCCCCATGGAAAGGAATGGACCCATACGAGGGACTACCCATGATACCACCACCTACGTACCTGGCCTTGTATCACTCAAGGGCTAATTATCATCATCACAAAGTCAAAGGGTGGGTGGCCAACCCTACAACCCTCATAGCATAGTACCCACCGGGTAGAAGCACCCATCATAAATCATCGACAAGATATAAATCATGTAAAGGCACTATAAATAATCCTAATAAACACGATCAAAGCCCATGTAAACATAGTTATTAACAAATTGAAAAGTCATGCTACAACACGAAAATAGGGATCTATTTATGTGCATGAGAAGACATAAAACATGTCTCAAAACTTTAAAAATCCACTCATGGTTACTGAAATCACAAAGTAATTGAATGAAATCACCTACCTCAATAAATGTAGTGCTCCAATCAAGCACGTAGAAGTATCACGTTGCGTGCTCTGACATACCTGTTACATTATAAATTCTCCATCATTTGGCAATTCAATGATGTTTAACCCTCTAATTCCCTAGATTATCTCGCATTTGATGTATACCATCAAGATCTAAGACTTGATCATCCATTGATAAGCTTGATTGAGATTATCTCACAACATTCAGTAGTTTAACCCTTAAAAAGGAATTTAGATCTAGATTTTTAAGTCAAATCTAGGTCCGCATCGTCGATACAGTAGTAATGCCTCTTTTGGATCACAATTTGGACCTCTATAACTCCTAAAAATCAAGTTTTTATAAATGAATGGGTCAGAGGACCCCAAAATTCCCAAAAAAGATCACACATCGCATGTGTGCGTGTGTACGCACACGTGTACCACTAATGCATACCGCTGGCGCTCGCGCGTGAGTCATCTTCATGTGCGCGCGTGCATCATCTTCATGAGCACGCATTGTTTTTGTGCGTGTGCGTGTTGCTTGTGTGCGTTGGCGCCATGTGCCACCATGTGTACCACTCGTGGCGCACGGGTGCAGCACGCATGGGGTTGCGTGGCATCGTGCATCACGCGCGTGGCATTTGCGTGGCCCCTACATGGCGTGTGATAGTTGTGATGTGTGTCACCGCCGGTTGCCATCGCCGAAGAAGACTGCCGGACCCCAATCACCGTCGACGACGCTCAGGTGTCCAAATGGTGCGATTTTTGCATTGTTTTACTTAGTTTTTCAGTAGATCCCATTTTTACGCCCCTTTTCAACTAACTCTATCATTATCTAGTGTTTTTACATTATTTTTGTCTAGTCCCTAAAATTTCTCCTACTACTATTTTATGAGTTTTTTGGCATCCATAGCCATCTGATCACCATGAAAATTCATGGGCTTGCAGGGTGTGGGATCCACGATGAGGCTATAAAAGCCTGCCCTATCTTTTTTGTATGGCCAAACTATTCATCTCGGGTTCCGTGTTGACGATGCAGGCAACGACGTGGAACTCCCCTATCAAACGCACGCAGTGACGATCTGACCACGGTAGGCCACCCTCTACCATTTCCCTTTCTTTTCTTATAGTTTCCGTCATTTTAACGCCGGTGAAATAGTAGGTGTTATTATTCTTATTAAAGTAAATTGATGAAACGGCATCAGATCGTGATCTAAACCGTTCATCTTGTGCATAGTAACAAGACGATACATGTGGGGACATGTGTCCCCTAAGGGGAAGAGGTGAAGCCTTGGCCGATGAGGGTGGGCCAAGAGGGCTAGTAGGCTTGTAGGTTGCCAGGCTTCTAGGCAAAGTGAGAGACTGAGAGTTAGTCTCACATTGCTAAGGGGAAAGTTACTGGGCTGTTGATAAGAGTGGTGAGGACTTCCCTTGCAACCAGGCCTTTTCCCCTACGGGGGAAGAACAAAACTGTGCAAGGGCTGGGTGTTATGGGCCCTAGTCTCCAGTGGACAATATGGTTGTGTGTGGGGCCCTTGGGTCGTTACAATTGCATATGTACAAATGTTCAGGGAAGAATCCAAGGGGAAGAATGTAATATCCTTAATTTTTAAGATAAAAATAGGAAATTATTAAATAAATTAAAATAAAAATTTATGGATGAAATTATTTTCTGAAAACATAATAATTAGGAAGTGCTCGTCGATACGAATCCAACGCCACCAAGAACGCGAAAAACGGAGCTCAAACGAGGGAGTTATGAGCCGTCAAAGTTGGAAGGGCAATTTGGTCATTTGGTAGAGACGTATTAGACAGGGGTCCAAATTGATACTGGCACCCCCGTCTTCCACACGTCTCTACTAGTGCCGGAAAAATCGCCGGAGAGACATGGAAAGAGGGGTGTGGGGAAGAGTTTCTCTTCCCCAAGACTCTAAAACCCTATATCTATGCTCCTCTAGGAGCCAAAACGCTCCATTTTGAGCGTTTTCCATGAATGCTACGCAAAACCCTAGACCTGCAAAAATCTGAAGTTTCCGGCGAGTGGAGCCCCGGCAACACGAGCAAACCCGACTAGGCACAAGGTAAGCCTCAAATCCGTGTTTTTTCTGTATTTATTAATAAGAAAATTAATTAGGAAAGTATTTAAAAATTAGGAAAAAATCAGATTTTTGGGGGCTTTATGCACGCTACTGTTGGAGCGTGATTTCACGGATCAAACCTTATCCGTTTGAAAATCGCACCGTCCAACTAGTGCACAAGAGACCCCAGAGCATACCCTTTAAATTTGGGAGTGATCCAACGGTGAAATTCTCCAGAAAACTCAAAAACCAGTACCTAGGGATGTTTTTAGGAACTTGAGAAAAATCATTTAAAAACCATGGTTTTTGGAAAAATCAGTGCAAAAGGAAGGCATAAATGGATTCTAGAGAGAATTCTGAAGAAAATGGCGCAAAAATCACGCAAAACGGAGCTCTGTAGCTCCGCCGGAGGCGACCGGAATCCGGTCGTCTTCTCCGGCGTCGTCAACGGCGTCGGCGCCCTGGCGCTGACGCCAGGACGCACAGCAGGACGCGCAGGGGATGACGTCGGGTGACGTCGGCGTCACACACGTGCGCGGCGACGCGCGCGCGCGGATGCCCTGCAGTTGGCGGGCGCTGTGGGGCCGGGACGCTGCGCGTCCTGGCGACCGTGACGCACGCGCGCATCCCGTACGACGTCTGCGTTGGCGTGCGTCTTCGTGCGCCCGTGTACGTCGGTGTAAACCGGCGGAAAAGGGTGCCGCCGGTTTAAACCACCTTATGGTGGTCCAGGCGAGCCCCATTTTAGCGTAGTTTTCACTAAAACTTGATTTTTGGGAGCTAGAGAGGTCCAAATCACGATCCGGAAGAGGCGTTGTGACCGTATTGACGACACGGACCTAGTTTTAACTTAAAAACTTAGAAATGACCACTTTTTATTTAGAAAAATTTTAAAATAGTGATGTAACATGTACAGGTGCACTTGAATATACCAATTAAAGGGAGTTATTAGCAAGCTAGTGGTCTCACACTGAGGTAGGTGACGACAACTAATGTTTTGCCTTGATTTTAAACCATGTTTAAACAATAGCATCATGTGTGATTGTGTTTTAAATTGCGATTTTTATTTACCATGGATTTCATGCGACATTGCGTACAGGATGGTTATTCCAAATTGAATTCTTTTACTGAATAAACTTATTTAAACTGCTTTTACAAGCATGATGTTAATTAGTTATGCTTAATTAGAGATTTATTTCTTATTATATATATAGAAAATGCATGGATTTACATAGAAATGAGTATAGAGGCTTAGTAGCTGGTCCTTTTATAGGTTAACCCCAGGATGAGGGGCATGTCTTGGGGATTTCAAGCTATAAGTGCTCTTGAGTTTTAGCATATACATATGATTTCCGTGTTTTATATTTGATGATGGGTGCTCTCACCCGGTGGGCGTCATGCTAGGAGGGATAGGGCCGGCCACCCACCCACCTTCCGAGATTATGATGTGATGAGTTTGTGATATGATAGACACCTGCCCATAGATGGCATTCGGTAGGGGTTTGGTAACATGGATAGTCCACACTACCGGTCTGAGCCTTTCCATGGGGACAGACGTTAAGTCTCCCGTTATGGTGTCGACGGAGAGCGGCGGTGGTTGATACCCATGGAGGGTTGCCACTGCAGCATGATGGCCCATATTCTTGTTATGTATGCATGTATGATGAGCATGGTTATGGATGATATGCCTGGGTGTGACGACACTCAGAGGTTGACTACGTGTACTCCTGATCAGGGATGTTAGTGCGATGTGGTGGGACCCATTACCTTAGGGTGCCCTTATTCTGGATGTATGCTCCATTTTATTGATTCATGTCATGTTTTAACTCCGTCAATTTCATGTTTTAGCATATGGAATAAATTGGCATTTATTTGAACATGGCATTATGATATCACTATTTCCATAAATGTTAGACTTTTCATCAATGCTGTTCATTATTTCTTTCATTTATTACATTAATTGTCTATGTACCTACACAAGCGATAGCTTGCTGAGGCATTGCTTTGTTTTGCAATGCCTTAGATCTCGAGCGCGACACCAGGAAAGGAAAAGCAGTTGATAAACCTTGAGAGCTGCTGAAGACTAGTTTTCCCTATAGTTTTAGACAGTAATGTGAGTCATTAGAGTGGATTATCATTTGAATTTTATTATGGACTGCATACTTTATATTTGGATGTGATTTAGATCTTTGGACATATATTTGACATTTATATGGGATGTTATGATGGATAGACCCTGGGCCATATTATTATTGTCTTTTGAACGTTTATTTGATTTAAAATAAAGGCGCCTATTTATTTGACGATGATTTATACGCGGATCATTTATTGGTGTTTAAATTTCATGTACGCCATTTTGAGAAAGGAAAATTAACACCCGGAGTTTTAAGATAGGTTTAGTAAAATGTTAAATAAATCTTTTCTCATGGGATCCCAAATGCTCTTACTTAAAATGTCATTAAAAAAAAAAAAAAATTTCTTAAAAATCCGGGGTGTTACAAAGAAGGTGCATGAAACAAATATGTAGCACTATCTATCCAGGTTGGGCTACACTCTTTTAGAAGACTGCAAAGTAAGCACTATGACAATCTATCCCTTTCAAATTAATGCTACTATAGTTATATACATGTTGTTCTCTAACTATAGTGTCTTTGCTTGACAACAAAATAAGGTTGCGACTACGAAATCCATTGAATGCTACATCCTCTAGAAGATGACGCATTCGGTGGGCCGTATTGGCAACAAGTTCTCAGATGAAAGTACTGCATAAATTGTGTCTTGCATGGTAAGTGGTTCCACCTATCTATAAATTTTATATAATTAATTAGATGACATGATCATGTCTTTCTAATTAAATTTTGTAGGAAATTCTTACCCAAGAAAGCAAAACTATAGGAACTCTAAGTAGCATTGTTGCCAACAAGGACATCCCGTATAGGATTATGTGCAATAAGGACCACCCTAGTTGAGTTAGGTGCATGGGTTGTGATGTTATTCCTTCTAAATTCTTTGGTAAAGGATGCTTACCTGCAGTTCAAGATGATGAGAAGGCCTACAATGAGCTAGTTGAGAAAATAAAGAGGAATATATTTAGTCAGTTGCATGAGGGAGGTTTGATTATTGTTACTACATCCCCAATACATAATTCTCACAGCACCCCTGTACATCCATCAAATGTAAGCTGTAAATTTTCAACTAAAGAAGATCATAAAAGACATCCGACATCCCTTGAAAAGGAAATTCTAGCCCAAGAGGTATATATATGAACAAAACTAAAAAAATTCAATGTCCTTCTATAATAATTCTCTATCTCAACCTCTATATTGTATATTTGATTTGCAGATGGGTCAATGCTTGTTGGCCCTAGATTCTCGTCAAAACATCATGGCGGTTGGTTCATGATGTTGGTTCAAGCTATAATCATGAATCAACCATTTTACATGGAATTAGTATGCCACCACATACTAAACGAGTGTCAATTACCATGGCTTTGAATGCTAAAGCTTGCCTACCAATTCAATTAGAAATGAAAAATATTATAACCATTGGGCAAGCAGATGCATATCATGTCACTTGGTCGAAGGCACTAATCATTCCCATAGAGTCCATGGTATGTATCTTATTATACTACCTTTCTCATCAATATTTTTTAATTAGAGACCTCATTTTAATAGTCAAATAACTTTATATCATTAATTAGTAGCAACATGTGACATCGAGGTTGGCCACCTTTGCAGTATCACATATTGCTGCTGCACCAGTGGAATAGGGACTTGTATATATCTTTGTTTTTTCTCATCATAAATTATGTCCTCTTCATTAATTAATATTATTTAGCTAAATTTTTTTACATCTTTTATAGTAGGAATCTAAGGAGCTTGTGGAAGTCCCACTTAACACATCTCAATCCCTAAGGTTAATCAACGGTCTCATCAACGATGATATGACAATCAACCCCATATGAATCAAGGAGGGAGTGTTTATTGAGGACTTTATTGAAGTTCCACTTATGGCAAAGGACCTATTATGAGTTTGCCTATGGGATCAACTCGAGCTCCCTCACATTGTCTCCTACATGGGGTATACACACATACTTGTTTATAAAATATTTGACCTTTACATGTCATATTTTCATGGTATATGTAATAATTATTTCTTTTATGCAGCTTCTTAAATGATGGGACTAGCCTTTTTAAGGGTGAGGGTACACTTTACAATTCCTTAACCCAAACATCATTTCTGGAGTGGCAGAGCAATAACTGATAGAGGGGCGTGTTCAAGATATTTTACTAGGCTTCTTTCACTACTCTCAAGGATAGGGCTTATTTATTCCCTACAATAGTGGGTAAGTTTTAATTTTCTTATTTTCTTACCAACTTATTCAATCCTTAGGGATTGTTAACTTTCATTACAATTCATATGACCATCTATGCAGGTCTCATTGGATGTTGCTTGTTTAGATGTGCACAATGAGCATGCTTTGTTTTTTATTCTTGTGGATCGCACATCCACCTTGGACTCATAGAAATCTTAAATAAGTAAGCTTTTATTTCTTCTTGTGTTATGTGTAGATAAATAATTTGCTATTCATCTATAATGCATTTGAAATTTAAATTTGTAGAATATGGTCTGAATGGGCTAATATGACCGACATTGTACGACCACCAAAACTCGCATGGAAGCATATCAAGATATAGGAAATAATTAATTACTCTAAGTTACCACTAATTAAACCTACAATATTACAAATGATATTTATGGGTTCCCTTTTGTTGTTCTCATTGTACAGTGCCCTAAACAAAAATCTAATTGGGAGTGCAAGTACTATGTCCTGAGATATAGGAGGACCCTCATATTCGATAATATTCCTATCTCCTATTTAAGAAAGGTAAGGCACTTTTTAGTTTTCATAATCTTATATTTTTCTAGTTTTTTATGAATTTAGATAAAAAAAAATGTGAGCTTAATTAAATATGTTGTATTACAGGCAACTATGCTTTCCAAGTGGGCAAACAAGAAGAGTTACTCTAGAATAGATCTCAATAAAATATGACCTGAATGGGCTGAGTACATTACGAATTTCAATTAGATCACTTGGAATCACTACATGAACCTAAAATACATAATAAAGTATTTATTTCATTCACTTGTGTGTGTTCTTTTAGTTTTGATTATTTTTTTGAAATATATATTTTTTAAGCTATGAATGAGTGGAGACTTGGAGTGTGGGAATAAATGAGTATGCATGAAGTGCATTTTGAGCTTGTACATGAAGTGAATATATGGAGATTGGTTTTTATTATATTCATTAAATTTTATAACTTTTTGTGAGATAATGAATGAGAGAGTTACTTAGAGTATGAAGGTAAATACGAATGTGTATGGATTTATAAATGAAGTGAATGTAGATATTATAGAGAATGCATGTGTTATAGTTTCCTTTATAAAGTATTTTCAAGACAGATGTGGATGGATAATGATGAGTTTGGATGTTTTGTACTTATTATGGATGTATTAGGTGTTATATTGTAAGAACGATTCGGTGTATCAAGAAAGATGTGGATGCATGTTGTATTGGATGTTGGTTTTTCAAGTTTATAAAGATTGTTTGAAGTATCAGGTGTATAGGATGTTTGTTATTCAATACATACACAGGTGGTAGTATATCAAGAAAGATGCGAATGCATGTTGTATTGGATGTTGGTTTTTCATGTTTATAAAGATTTTTTGAAGTATCAAGTGTATAGGATATTTGTTATTCAATGTATACAGGTGGTAGTGCTCAGATGGAAAAAAAAAAAAAAAACTTTTAAAAGTTGGTTAGGGCTAAACGACTTCAAAAGATGTAACTTTTGAAGTCGGTTAGGGCTAAGTTTTGAAGTTACTTAGGCTAAGCGATTTCAAATTTGCTTTAAAAGTGTTGGACTTTTGAAGTTGCTTAGGGCTAAACGGCCACTTCAAAAGTGTTAAACTTTTGAAGCCATTTAGATTAAGCGACTTCAAAATTTTCAAATATTTGGAGCTGTTTAGCTCTAAATGACTTCAAATGTATGTGACTTTTGAAGTCGCTTAGACTAAATGACTTCAAAAGTTTGTGACTTTTGAACTCGTTTGTTCAAGCAACTTCAAAGGTCCTTGATTTTTAAAGTCATTTAGCTAAACAACTTTAAAAGTTGTCGACTTTCCAAGTCTGCTTGATAGAAGTCGCTTATTGAGCAACTTCGATTATCACTTTTAACCGTCTTTAAAAGCCTCTAGTGTAGTAACGCTTATTAGACAAAAAATGAAACAAGGGTCGAATCTTTCAGTAGATGAAATGGATGGCAATAGTATATATCACATATATAGAATATGATTGTTAATAATCTAAACTTGGTTTAAAATTGTAACAAAGTCTCAGTAACTGGAAACTAATCATATTATTTACGTTACTGATCAAACTATGCGTACTTTGTCACACCAATATAATTCATTACCTTTCAACAAATACACATACTTCCCCACGCATAATGCATATGAAATCGAGGGGGCGCCGTCTCACACAGGAGTTCCTCGATTTACCTTCACCAATCAGGAGGACACTGTTACTCGGCATTTAAACGTAAGTTCTCTGGGAGCTCACAAAAAGCCAATACTTAATTATTTGTTGTTTTAGCCAAGTTATTAATTTGCAGAATGGTGTAAGCCCTCATGGTGCATACCTGTGACTTCGACGGAGATGTATGGCTTTACCATTATCGTGGAGGGAAATGCTACCATGTCACTGCATATTCGAGTAATTCTGCTTCTTTTTGTATGTTTTTCAAAATTTTCATAATACACGAATACCAATTGGTTTACGGAGCACACAATGATTGATCAGTTGTTTATTGTATGTGCATCACCTGACATGAGCCGATGATGGTAGAATCCACAATCGACCATCTTCTAGTTGTGATCCATCAAAGGTTGGTTAGAGATGCATACACCAATAACGGGAGGATGTGAAGTACTGAAAACTATTTACCAGACAGCCGAAAAAGGATCGTCATCGGAGACATCATTCTTTGGAATTGGAATTCAGTATAGTTTTAATTGGTCTAATAGTATCTTAACATTTTCTTTGCAATGTTCATGCTGTCTTAACAATAAGAACCAGCATTGGATACTATGAAAGAAAACGAAGCTTTTCTATCCTCTTATCCATTAGAAATTGTTACATTGATCTTAGAAGATTATGTTCAATCTCCAAAAGGATTAACCAAAGCCTTTAATGTTCGGCCTTATCTAAATACTGGTTTCCTGTGGCAAGCATGCCTCAAAATGGTAAGCACTGGCCTCTGGTTAGTGACATGGTCGCTAACAACCAGAGTTTGGTGTTCACTTCCATCCTATACAAAGAACAAACTGAAGGAATAGCTTATCAATGGAAGTATATGGTTGAAAATCAGTGTAAACTATCATTTTCTTTGGAATTTAGAAGCTCAATTACTGATTTTATAAGGTACAATCTCACGGTTTAGGTACCATGCCCCCCTGTCCACCATGGGATGATCCAAGCAGTTAATCAATTTGGTTACGCCACGACTTAAGAAGTGATTAATCTTAAATTTTTAATCTAGATCTATAAAAAGTTTCCATTGATTGTACAAAGTTCTTTTTATTTTAACCGTTGATTTAATGGCAACATATAGATATATTAGATACTCTTATCAGAGACGATTTTTCAATATGGAACTGTACAATCTCTTGTTTGGCTCTCAATGAAACTGTACATTCTTCTGTTCTGTTTTGTGTTATTTTTTATTTCAATGATTATAATTCCAAAACAAAAAACATAAGGCCGCAGGCAGTTGAATAGAAGTAGTTTTTGATGGGCAGTATTCTAAGGGGCCTTAACTTAAATAATATGAAAGGGTTAGATCTTCCGAAAATCAAGCCTAAAATTATAAAAACGTAGCTGTCTTAGGGTTTAACAATACCAGAAGTCACCAAGAGCAGGCTTTATAGATTCTCATTTATTAATTTCACTTTAATTATTTTTTTAAAGGAATTTACTTATAATAATTAATCCCTAGTTTGTTTGATGGAGATGGTGGGATGAACGCAGGAAGCTGCCCTAATCGGGATGAATTCCCATCGCTTAGTGATAAAAGCAGATCACTGATTTTGGTGAATTATTTCGAGTCGATCCCACGCACACAACCAACATGTGATCGTTGGCCTAACTTTGTCGCTGTCGATTATTACAATGTATGCACCAATTACGTGCATAAAACGGATAATCTGATCATGATAAAGGGGTTCATGATACGATCAAGACAGACCAGGCACCGAACTAGAAAATATTAGATGTAGCAATCTAACATCGATCTCAGTTTAATCGTTTTAGCAATCTTTTCACTTGAATGCAGAGTGAGGGAGGAGGAGCATTTCAGGCCTTTGATACGGTTAATGCAAAGCTGTTGGGCGGCTGTGATGATATTCATGCATGTGTGGTAAGATTAGGTGATCCATGCACAGTAAAATTTTGAAGATTAGGTGATCGATGATCCTTGCATAGTAAAATTAGAAGCTTCGTAACTTGAATTTCGGCATAAAGGTCGTATTCAGTTCACGTGGAAGATCTTGAAACTGGTCCTTAGTTAAACGGTGGGACCCATCAAAGATAAAGACGTGGGACATATTATGTCAAGCAGGTAATGAAATGGTCTTCTGCTCCTTCAAACTGGAGGAAATCATGGGATATATTTAGTTGAAAATTATAGCCATAGTTTTTTGTACGTTTCTCTAAGTTAATCACAGCCAAATAAAAATACGATCAATTACCTAATTGGTGTGTAATGTGATACTTAACCTGTTGAAGCAGTCATTTTCAACATGGTGAATGGTTTGGATCTACAAGAAAGGCAAGCAAGAGTCATGTAAAATTCACTTGGACTAATTAAGATCCAAGTGTGCACTTGAGTTTATCATTCTCTATCATGAATTAGCTAATGAAATTATATAATGCATGTGGTGTATACCTTTGGATGCACTTTGTACAATTAGCTAAGAGTACAAATTGTTTGGTGGATGATTGGTGGTCCAAACCATAGTATATGCTATGATTTCATACTTTGGATAACATAGACTCACTGATTGGTGGATAATATGAAATCTCCTATCAGTAGTAGATAGCACGCCACCTCTCCTCATTATGCTAGGTTGAGGTCGAGGTGGCACTTTCAACCCTAATTAGGGAGATTTCAAGTACATTTAGGAATTAGAGTATAGCTTCTAGATTGTTTGCTTTCAAACTCTGATCTTAAAAAGAAAAGAAAAAAACAAGTATCTACCATAGTTATAAACATCGTGACTCTACTGGAATAACTTGTCCAAACTTGATAGCAAATCGAGGCACTCATTCCTGGCTGCATATTGAGCACCTACAAGTCACTTTGAGTTAACTCAAATCTCCTCACTTTCAAGTTGAGTCGAGTTTTCAAGTTTTTAAACCATCATATCTATTATTCCATAGTCCAAAATTCTAAATTGTAACAACAAGTTGAACTTGTTCTTCTTGTAGGCTGGATTGTTGTTGGGAGTATGCACTCCATAGGACCAAATTGCAATTGTAGTAAGATAACTATGGATGCTAGCAAGCCTTCTGATACAAATCTAGATTGATAGTTTATTAAAATTCTCTCTCTCTCTCTCTCTCTCTCTCTGGTCACCTATATATAGTTTAAAAACTTGAAAACTAGTCTTGACTTGAAGCTCAAGCAAGTTAAATCAACTCAAAGACATTCATGGGTTACTCGAAAATACGAGAGAAATTTGAAATCAAATTTAGCTAATTTAGAGTTATATTTATAATTTTCAACATATATGAATACATGAGTTAGAGATAATTTGGTTAAAACCTATTGTTGTTGATTTGGGCATCTTATTTTCAAACTTAACCTAAACAATTTTATTTTATTATGCAGTGAGTCAACTAGATAATGAGTTGATTGGCTGCCGAGGCAAGTAACTTGAACATGTTTTTTGAGTCCACTCACAAGTTTTAGAACTATGCACCCATGCGAGTGACTCCTTTATCTTCACAAGAAATAAATAAATAAATAAATAATCATTCTTCAATTTGTTAATGTCATCCTTGTGCTGGGACCATCTAATCTTTTCTATGTCCTTCCAGTTTTGTTGGACGTCTTTGAATAAAATGAAGAATAGTAGTCTCTCTAAAATTGATTCACCTTTAGAACCTATGCAATCAAGAAACATCATACCTAAGAGTAAAAAGAGATGGCTTTAAGATCTTGGTCAACTGGCCAAAACACCTTTTTAAGCTAATTGTTGTAAGAGTTCAATTATTAACCAAAGCCCTTTGGAGGAAAAAAGTGCACTTTCTTGGCCCACATGAAAAAAATCTTTGTTGCGATCCATACCAATAAATGTATATACCATCAAAGATCCCTCAAATGACTTTCATGTATCCTTCCACGCAATTATTCAACAAAGGCAACCTAGAACTGTAAAACTGAAACGAACTAGCCCAAAAAAATAGTGTATGATTATTCAATTGGAGCTGATGATGCAGTCTTGGCTTTTATGTTAAAGAGCTAAATGGTATTAGTTGTACATTTGAGTACCTGGGTCAAAACCGAGAATAAAAAACTATTAATTCTTAGCCTAAAATACCCTTGTAACTTTATTTTAAAAATAAGTATATATGACGGGAAAATAGTAGCATTATTTTTTATTTTATTATTATATTTACATTATTTTAGTTAAGTATAACACCTAATATTGGAAGTTTTCATGGCTGGTCCATTGTTGTTTATCCATTAATATCAAGATGTAAAAGCTAATAGTAGATAGTGTAAAAGGGGGAGACAAACTCTCTCTCTTGTCTTTTTCTCTCCACTGCTTTTTCTCATATATGAATCTCTCTCTCTCTCATCATCATCATCATCAAGACCTTATCCCCATTACAAGTCAGCCACATGAATCTTGTTCCTTCATTCCCCTCTATTAAATATCCTTACTTTATTTAGTCCCAAAGTTTTTCAATAATCAAGGCTTTGAGCATTTAAAAAGTTTAGATCTCTTGAGCAAATAACTATCTTTTAAATACTTTTTATTATTGACCCTCTTTATATCTTCTCAAGCATGGCTGCTTACCTATTTTGAATTCATGCCACCATTAACTACTTTATGCTATACGTATTAGCTTACATGATATGTATTTTTAACTTTTCTTAGCTAGAGTCATGAAGAGATCCATTAGAATCTAAATAATTTAAAATTAACTAAATTAAGATAGAGTATATGGAATGCACTTTTAGCAAAAAGAGTAGTGGGAGTAGAGCACTAGTAATGATTGATAACCATGAAGTCCCCCTAAAAGAACACTTTTGATACTTGCGATTGATAATTCATGAAAGTAGAGAGATTGAGATAGGTTACCCCAAGCTGGTTGGAACAAATGGAGATATGCTTCTGGAGTTTAGTGTGATTAGAGGGTGCTGCTGAAATTAAAAGAAAAATTCTATAGGATAGCTATAAGGTTAGCCATGCTCCATGGATTAGAGTGTTGGGTAGTTAAGGAACAACATGTACAAAAGATGTGTCGTCATAATGAGAATGTTGAGATAGATAAGTGGTAAGACAAGAAAGGATAGAATTAGAAATGAAAACATTAGTGAAAACTTAGGAGTAGCGCCATTAGGTAATATGATGGGGGAGATTAGACTTAGATGGTTTGAACATGTCCAATGAAGACAAAAAAGAATACATGTTAAGAGTGAGGTGATCCAAGTTGAAAGTTACAAATGGGCAAGGGGAAGGACCAAAAGAACATAGATAAAGGGAAATGGAGGAACAAGATTCATGTGATTGATCCCCAATGGGGATAAGGTCTTGATGATGATGATGTATAGTTTCTTTTGTTATGTCCCTACTTGCTTATATACAAGTTAATTAATAAATTTGTGAAAACCTCGTGTATATATACAATTAAAGAAACGAAAGTAATATGTAACCTATATTTTGGCCTCTTAAACTATTTACCTTTTGCAATTTTCTCCTTCTTGTAGTAGAATAGATAAATACTAAAGAATAGGACCAAAACCAAAAATTAGCCAATGATTTTTAGACTAGGAATGACTTCTTGTTTTTTATGGAATTCTATTTTTCCATTAATCCGGACCGCAACCGGACCATTTACAGCCCTATTTTTGGGGCAAGATGTTTTCAACAGCAACAAGTTGGCACCTGAGGGATGCGAACCTACTATTTGCAAATTTTCGTAGGGAAAGTCAAGTATATAATAATCTTTATGATATGTCATATAGTTGACTAAAGAGATCAGCCAAGAGAACAAAGAGCACGAACCTCGACTAATGTACTAGAGCAACATCAAGGCAAAGGGAAACACACGCAAGACTCACAAAGCTCAACCCTCAACAAAAATAGTTACAGAGGTCAACACAAACAGAATCTGTTCATATAAACTGATCTAACAAATTCCAGCCTAACCAATGAGGGAAGCAAAGATAGAATTGGAATTTTCCATGGAAGAACAAATGATCGTTTTCCTCCGGCAACCAATGGTTACTGATTTAGAACAAATCTAACTTTCAGATTCCATCGCTTCTGCATCTAAACCAGTTAAAAAGAGCGATGCAAACTTATCCATATGAAGAGGAAAAAGAGCTACAGAAAATTGGACACCTCCATCTCTTGCCTCGGCGAAATTCAAGTGCCCTTCCCTGCTCATGGTAACCATCTCAACCCTGCTAGGTCTTCCCCACCCGAAATCCGTCTCGTAGACCTTGAACCTTGGCGAACCGGAAACATACATTCTTAATGATGAAAAATCTGGACCACGGGTAAAGCATGTCTCGAAGACTGCAAGAGGGTTCTCTTGAGCCTCAAGCACAGCCCTTTGGATCATTTTGGTTGCTACCACGAACCCATCTTTTCCTAACAACTGGAAGGCCTTGGCTTTCAACACGAAAGGCCTAACACAATTTCCAAAATACTGTGTTGGAATTATACGAGAAGAGAGATGCTTTCTGCAATCCATTGAAAAAATGAAAATAGTGTCCTCATCTTCAACCAATCCTTTGGCTTGAATGCCACAGATCCAAGCATATGCCGCCACAGCCACAAATGTGGAGACCGGAGCTGAGCAATCATCTTTTTCATGCATTACTTGATATTTCAACCATTGGATATTTCTCCAGGTAAAAATGAAGGTCCGTCGTATAGGTTGTGGTGGATCAAGATTGGGAACTATATTTGTCATCGAGGTAGGGAGCTGTTTGTTACGAATTAAGACAAAATGTTAGCACCATTTAATAAAGGCTATCAATTTTGAACTGTATGTATCAGAAGAACAAGGATAAGAATTGGCATACAAATCGCTCTCTCTCTCTCTCTCTCTCTCTCTCTCTCTCTCTCTCTCTCTCTCTCTCTCTCTCTCTCTCTCTCATTTGCATGATGCAAAACGTTACATTATTGTGCATTGAAAAGATACATTGGGCCCACTTTGCATATTTATTTTCATAATCCAAGTTGCCCATCTTCGGCATGTTACAGGTAGAATATTTAAGATGTAAAATAGACTGTGTAACGCAAAGTAAGTTCAAAATTGTCTTTTAACAACCAGAGGCCGAAGAAAAGGCAATAGAGACCAAAAGATGAGTGGTTTGGTACATAAGCCAACTAAAAAAATCCAAATCAGAAGAATGGCTTAGATCACAACAAAAAAATGAATATACACACACACACACACACACACCCACATATATATATATATATATATATCTCTTTTTGACCAAAGCAAATAATATTTTGCATGAAATCCAAAACAATCGGATGAATGGGTCAGATCATTTAAAGGTCAACCCATCATAAAATGATTTGCTGTCAATGGTTGAGCCTCATGTGGCTTTCCATTTAGCTCTCCTCTTTGCAAAATGAGTTCTCTCAACTAACTTGGCCCCACATATACTGTTCATACATGTAACTTCATGAATTGATGCAAAGACCTTATAACTGCCTAAGGAATATGAAAGAAATCACCCCATTGGGTGATGGACTCTGGCCACTATTATCATACCTTAGGGTTGTCTCGGGGACAGGCTCATAGAAGCCTCATTAACAACTCTCTTAACATACCTTTGGTAATGAAGGAGCAAGCGCACCTCGTACAACTTTGATAATTTCAATGCCCAAAGGATCTCTAAAGGCCGATCGGTCCCAACAAATAGTAGGACCTGCATCGTGCAAGCCGGTTCTACACATCCCAGCCCAGGACTTGACAAACTCAAGTGTTGCATTTCCATCTACTGCTACATGGTTGACAGATATGCCGATGGACACCCCACCGGGGAACCGAGTAAGTTGTACGGCGAACAGTGGAGCTGGCAGCTTGCCGATCTCCATCTTCGGCACAAGGGACCAGAACCCGGCAGAGTCATGCACATCATTTCCAGCCAATTGCGATATATCTTCTTCAGATTCGGCCTCAATAAAGTCAACTCCGGCACTTGCGCAACTTATCTCTAACTCATCAGAAACCCGTGAGTAGATGAGTTTACCTGAAAGTGGCCGGAAGTCTTGAAGAGCGTGGGAGAGGGATTCCTTTACTCTTTGAACCAGAGATGGGAATTTGGAAGTCTCTGTTTGGTACATGAAGAGCCTTTGGACTGGGGGAAGGTGAACCATCACAACATCGAAGAAAGTGAGTTTAATGGAGCCAACTTCAGTTGTGGTGTCTGAGGGAGGGCTGACAATTGAAAAGTTGGTTACTCGGACTCGATTGACGAATGCCATAGTTGGACAATTGTTTTTGTAAACTTTGGTGAAGATCAATATACAACCAATAGATGAATGGGCAGAGAGACAAATATTCCCTAATGTATATAATAAGAAATCGGTCGAGCTATGATATAGACGAGAATTTTCTCCAAATGGATTTCTACTGCCCATTCAACACAAACAAACATACGAGGAAGATATTTATCAGCTCTCTCCGAGTGTAACTTCCAGAATCATAATTTTTGTAACATACAATACCATTAATAAGAATCTGTAACAACTCCTTTCACTCAATGACTCTACTAGCATTTCAATCAATGTGAGAGAACCTGGTGCTATCAATGATCTTCACTGTTTATTCAGTGCATCGTAATATAGATGACCGATATGCACTACAACTGAGGCTAGTTTAACATTTATCAATGCAGGCAACACTCCATATATCAAAGGCTTTTGTCCAACATGGAGATCTTTTTACATGATTCATCTATAACGCAATGTACTATAAAATGGTTGGGATCAATTTAGGAGGGAAACCAAGCTGTACTATCCATTTTATTTTCCTAGTGAAACTATGTATAAATCATCGTATCTTACAATATATATACTAAGAGGAACGATGGGAAGGTGCGTGCATTACAACTGCTTGTTGTGTGGTGCTCCCCACTTTTGCATGATGGGCTTTCCAAGTCATTGATCAGAGCCATCCGTCTAATTTCTATGCCTCTAGATCACTTGACTACCAAATATCAAGGTTATTAAATGAATATAAAATCTGAAAACTTTGCTTCTCACTTGTTGAATATAGACCGTTCATGGCTTCCCACTATCTATGTTATGTGATCAAAAGAACATTTGTTTAGAAAGGCATAGAAATCAAATGAACAAGTTTAATCAATGATTTGTGAGGCCCATCTTGCAAAAGTGAGGCATATCATAGCAAGCAGCTGTAGTGCACACTCGACCCCTTCACTAAACCAAAAAGGAAAATGATAAAATGAGGCTCCTTAACTAGGCATCAAAGTTAGACTCCCTCCTTAAGACGTGTGCATCTTAATCAAGATGTAGTCAACTCTATTTGACTAAGATAAAGAAATGAAAGACAATTTTAAAATCCTAAAGGGAATAATTAGAATTTTGTGGGCCCTTTTCTTCGCAAAAACATAGATAGAAGTTTCCTTTCTTCGTCCTCTTCCTCTTCCTTGCAGTAATGAACCAACTAAATAAATAAGAAAAGTGAAACTAGGTCTCACCCTCAAATCCACTAGTTACTTGTAATTTTCAATATTAATTTCTCCATCTCTTTTTCCTACATCTAAATAAAACAGGGAAGTGAAAGCTTGAGTTTTCGCACTGTAAAGTCATATGAGTCTATCATTCCATCATCTACTAGGAGATAAAGATGACTAGGGAAAACAAAATTCTGGGTCTTGATTTTCAAAGCAAGAGTCAAATGAATAAAGAACCCATTTACCTTTTTTATGTTGTGCCAATCAAATTCTATCGTGAGCAGAGGAATGACCTTAAGACATCTTGAGCAAATATCTAACAGCCATAATGGGTGTAAAGATTCAATTAAATCAATAACAATTGGAAAACAAATAAGAATACACAAGAACCCACACAAGAAAGTAATCAATTAAGTTATAGTATAATTAAATAACCAATAGCAAAAACCTGTGGTTTTTTGTCTCCTAAAAGAGACTCTATTTTGAGGACGAAGACAAAAGAACCAAGATGAGAAGATCTGCAAATTAAGTTTCTGGGTGTCTAATGTAGGAAGGAGGAAGAGAAAGGCTATATTTTCATTGTTTTGACAGAGGTAAGAGATAGAGCAATATATCAATCATATTTCTTGAGCACGAAAAAGGAAGTTGCCAAAAATTTTGATTTTTCTTAAGGATGATAAGTGCTTTTTTCTTTTTCTCATCAAAGACTTAACCAGGGATAGACACATGATGGACTAAGAGAGAGACTTTCTGAAGCTTGGTTAATGGGCCTCAGTTTATCATTCCTTAAGCAAAAATTTCAGCAAAATATTATCCATTCTCCCATAGGGAGCATTTCTGGTATTTATCTTTAGACTCCTATTACTAAGCAAGGCACTTGTAGATCAAGGAAGAAGTACACTTTCTGGTCCACATGGAAAATCAATGCATGGGTCCATCTCCAATAAACTTGCACATCATTAGCATTTAAACCCCTTCATTATTTTTTTTTTATTTTTTTGTGCAATTGAAGACGTATAGAGCAAATGACTGGTAGACTCTCCTAACTCTAATCCCTAGCCAAAGGGGAAGGCAATGACTCCAACCTGTGATCTAGCTTATTCTAGTGGAGATGGCCAGTTGTTTGCTACCTTTTATACTAGAAATTTCTTGGTAATAACTAAACCTTTTAGTCATGTGCAAAAGAGATATTTCATTAACAATTCTTTAAGTCACTAAAACTAATGGTTCACATCTTCCTTGCAAAATCCTAAATAGTGCATTTTGAATGAATTGATTAAGAATATCCAATCAAGATAAAAATAGTGTCTATGGGTTGGCTTCTTCATTATCTATTAATAGGTCAAATCATGGCAACATGGCGCATGTAAGCCCTGAAAAGTGTACTTCTTCCTTGAGCAAGCAAGTGTACTTCTTATCTTTTTTTTTGTTTCTTATTTCAAGTTCTTATATTTTTTTCTCCTTTTAAGAGATTGTAAGCCAAATTAAGATTCTATGCGAACCATCATTCTATTATTTTCATAAGAATTTTATATCAATATTTTTCTTGCTTGCTTTCTCTTTGTGTCATTCTTGCCCCCTTTATCTCTCCTGATCATACACTCTATTTATTTTAATTAAATCCTCTTAAAAAATGACAATGGCAGAGTATAATGTCTTAAGAAACTTATCTCTTCCTAGTTTCTAAATACTTAAATCTATCCACAATTACATCAAAAACTGTATAGCACAATTGGTCATAGACAAAGTGGCACCTCTCCTCATTGCACCTGGTTAGAGGTTTGAGGTGTCCATTTTCCCTTGTTGGGAAGATCTCAAGTACATTTAAGAATTAGGATAATAGATTTTAGGTAGTTTGTTTCATAACTCTTCAATGTAAAAAAATAAAATAAAAATCTATCTAATATCTCTTAAAATCTCTCTCTCTCTCTCTCTCTCTCTCTCTCTCTCTCTCTCTCTCTCTCTCTCTCTCTCTCTCTCTCTCTCTCTCTCTCTCTCATGAACAAACACACAAACCAAATGTCTCTCTCCTACATTTAATTTTTCCTATTATGCTTAGCACTCGCGTTTTCCTTGGAAGTTATAGCTAATGATAAATCCTTCATTTCTTAAGGACATTCATTTTTTACTTTTTTATTTTATTGGACTTTGCACTCATGTTTTCCTTGCAAGTTATAGCTAATGATAATTCTTCCCTTCTCAAGGATACTTTAAATCCATTTCTGTTGTCAATTTCTCTCCAAATCAAGGGTAAGATTAAAGAGGTCTTATTTTTTAAATCTCTCTCTCTCTCCCTCTAGTTCCTCTCTAAATCAATGATAAGAATAAAGAGGCTTTATTTACATTTTTCTCTATCTTTATCTATCATAGATAGACAGATTGATTATTTAAACCATAGTTCTAAAACTGAAAGTTGACTCAAAACCTCATCCGAGTTACTCAACTTGAAAACAATTCAAATCATTTCATAATTGACTAGCTCCATAACAAAGTTATTAAAGCTAAGATTTGATTCAAAGACATATAGGATAATAATACACTATCCTAACCAACTCACTAGGGGCTTTTGCTCCAACATAGGCCTCAAAGGGGTGTTAGACACTATGGCCTCTTGACTCAGTAGCCATGTGTTCTTATGCTTATGGGGATTTCAATGGACCAATGTAGTTCATTCCTTATTGATAACTCAGAGAAAAACCTAGAGAAATGGCTCTAGAGAATAAGTTTATAGCTTGGCTATGGAACTAGAAGGTATTAATTACCAACTTTGCCTAGTCAGAGCACTAGTCTCTACTAAATGAGTCAATTATGCTATCTTAGGTTTAAAAAGATAAGATAGTTGAACAACTTTTTCCTGCTTTTGATCCCAGAATCAAAGTATGAAATTTTTTTTAAGATATAGGCATTTTAAAATGTGAAATTAATGAATGTTCTTGAAATATGATTAAAGGAAAGATGTTTAGGATATACAACCCTTAAATGGGCTCTTCTTGTTATAAAGAGTGAGGAAATCCCCTTTTAAGGGAAATTACTAAGATAATTAAGCTATATTATAAAAATAAATAACCTTTTTATGCTTTATGTACCTTGAGGCGAGACTTGGGTTTTGTTACAAACGAATTTAAAAAAAAAGAATTTTTGCTACATTGTTTGCAAAATTTTTTACCATTAAGGGCCCTGCCTTGGAAAAAAGTATTACAAAATGTGTTACAAAAACCCAGGTCGTCACACTCTTATTGTCTGAACCATTGATTAACATAAAATAACCAAAATAAACCTAAATGAAATCAAATTTGTATATGAAATCCACTGCTCAATCCAAATATCAAAATCCCTAATGTGAAGGCAAGATATTCAAGAATCCTTCCCATTCTTCTCAACCACTCTTTGGATCATTAGACTTGAGAGATCTATGATGTGTTAATCGACAAAGCTCATTGTGGGCCCATATCTTGGTACCTTTTCATATACGTTGGAGTCACAAGAATCATAGGAAGCCCAATAACCCATCCTCCTATGGAGATTGATATCTAGTGTGGGACCATCTTAGTTGACATTATGTAAATCTAGGATCTTGGTTATGATTATAGATTAAATGGTTTATCTAGAGTATGTTGAACCCTAGCGAAATATCCAGGCCCTTAGTAAAGAAGTTGATGATCTATGATCAATTTTATTTTTCATCATCCAAGATCATCATATCATAATGCAGCAACCCTAATTTTTATTTGCATTTCATATAATTTATGAATCATTTTTGAAGGAAATATAAAATTGGATCTTCACGTTATAAGTTTCACAAAATTGACTTTTTGAAGGACTCCTAATTAACTTGTAAACCACATTAATTGGATTGCACTCAGAAAAATAGTTCCAACAACACTAATAATGTTAAAACCAAAGTTTGAATGGAAAAGTTATGTATTTTGTAAGCAAAGGAAATTTAGTAATTTTTCTTAGCAAGCCCCACTCACTAAATTCAAGAAAAAAATCTAATACTATTCATTTTAGAGAAGGGAGGGGCTATTTTGATAATGGCAACCCCCTCTGATAAAACCCCTATGTATTTCCTGCTCTCACTTTTTCTTTCACTTCTTCTCTCCATTGGTTGGTTAGGAACACGCCATTGCCAGCTGAGGACAAGATGCTGGAGTTGACCAACCACCCAAAACCCTTCTCCTAGTTTTCCTCCTCCCCTCATTCTATTAGGCTAGAACGCAAATCATATTCTATTGTTTTCCATTTTCCCCTTCTACTCTCTCTAATCAAATGACAAGAATAGAGTCACTAGTCGCCACCATCTTCTACCTTTTCTCCCTCACTGGCTAGCCTCCACGTGATGTAACTAGCGTTTAGACCATCAACTTGGTCGAATAGAGAGCTTGTGAAGAAGGCATCCCAAAGATTAGTTGGCATTGATCCTTTTCCCCTTCCTTCCTACTCTCCTCATCCATTGGCATCATTTTCCCCTCTCTTCTATCATCAGGCAACTATAACCAATCATTGGGTATGTGACACGCATTGACCAAAATGACTCAGATTAAAGATCTGAGCCATTCATCATATTCCTTTCGATGTCACAGACAAAACCCCCAAGCAATTAGACTACCAAGGTTGATCCAATAAAGATATGGGTGCAACACTGACATATGATTATGATCATGCTGATCCACAATGATCCAATAGCTATTCAACATTTTCTAGAGACCTATTGAACACTGATTGAAACAATCATAGGTAAAATCACTACTGATTTGCATTGGTTCACTTCAGATTTTGATGCAAATGGCATCTGTACAGTAAGTCTTAGGAAATCTAGGAAATTTGTTGATAATTAACTATAATTAAGACATCATGGGTTAGGTCTAGTTCTTTAAACTATCTAATGAACAAATTTGGACCTGCAACCTTAGATTCATTCATTAATTAGAGAACTTGATGACTATGAACCATTGGATTTCTATTAGATATGATGAGATTGAACCTATAAATTACTATTCTTATGCCATAAAACACAATCTAATGGTTGGATCAACTAAAACTTGAAAATTTAAATGTGTATGAGCATTAGAACTACATGAACCCTAGATTGGATCTGATCATGGATCAAGAGTTATGCTCACTAATCCACCAAACTAACTTGTAATCTTGCGGGCTAGTAATCCTAAATATTTAAAGAGATATGTGGACTAAAAATCAATACTCAAATGTGAGGATATGGTAATCCAGTAACCATTGATCATCATATTAACAACCAACAATTAATGAAACGTGATATGTGTAGTGAACGACCACTATCACGTTACTTTGTGCTGAACAGTGGTAAGTACTAACCTAGAGCAAATTCTAGACTATGAAAAGCTAAGAGAAAATCTAGATCGTAGATTTGAATGTGTATTTATGTTGTTATAGATGTGTGATTGATCATTAGTGCATGTTCGAACTAGATAGTTCTTCATATTAGCAAATCTAACATGCTCAATCAGAGGTAGGAGGAGTTAAGATTGTTTTTCTTTTTGTATATTTGAATTGTAATTGCTCAGTATGTTTTGATGAGCACGTGATAAATGAAGTTAAACATGCATATTGTGCTTTGAACTATGACATGACTTATGATAAAATGTGCATGTTATCTATGGTTTTCCTTGTGTGAGATATTTACAAGATTATTTAATGGTTCTTTGGGTAGGTGATTACCCATATTTTATGTATAGGTTTTCCCATGGATGTGTTTGACTGGAATTTTTATTGTAAAATAAAATCATGCGACTTATGAAAGTTGACCTAGTTTGGAGTGAGTTATAAAACCCCTATCATTTTTTTTACAAGAGTAGAAAATGAGGGTGGGTGCAATGTGGCAATGGCAGGCTGCTAGGTGCTTAAAACTCCTTCATGGATTTTTAGGATTTGTTTTTTTATTTTATTTTTCTTTTTTAATATTTCTTGATGGATTTTGAGGATTTGTTTTGGGCACTTTTTCCATGAGATTGTATTATTTATGATTTTGAGCTTATAGGGATGATAATAAGTAATGCCTTTATATGTGATCTTGACCATACTGGGATGGCAATATGTAATGCTTGTAAGTGTGATTTCAAATTTTTGATTGCTATGCTAGGAAGTGTAGGTGGCATCTGACCTCCGAAGTGATAACATGCGTATATGGATATGTTTATTGGTAGATGTATCATGGAAAGGCACTACTCATTTTAATCTATGGCCCCATAAAGCATGGTGTAGTACTTGAGATATCCATGTATGAACATAGTTGGATAGAGTCCTTTATGTACATAGTATACCTTATTGTGGTTGTGACACTCACTGATGCAGTGGTTATCCTAGCCAGGGTATGGACCATATGTGTCTTTCTAGCCTATAGCTAAACATTGCTCTATTGAGACTGAACAGTACTTTAAGTATGATAGTTGGATATTTTGATTGACTTTTAGTATATTTAGTATTATATTGAGATTTAACAATACTATATTTATGACAGTTTGATATTTTGTACATCTTTCAGGATGTTTTGTGTTTTTCATTGACTTGATAATTTGATGTCGACTGTGACTTTGTGATTTAAATGAAATGTATTGACATTGACATGTTGAGGTTATATACCTTCATTCACATAGTGAAATTAAATTCTAGATTGGATGTTATTATATTAATATATTTCATGAGTTTATGATTATTTGACCTTGGTATATGAGCACATGAGAATATGAATGGTAGTATGTTTTAGATATATATTGTCAAAAATTTATTTTAGATTTGTATTATGACCATATAAGTTTGAGTTTGGTTCTTACCTTATGTATGAATTGAGAAGGGAACAATTTGACATAATTGCACATTTATAAACTTGTGGAATTGATATGAGTATCACGTTGTGAGATATATTGGTTTTGATCACATGTGAATCGTTGTTAAAGGCATTGATTTTAATAACCCATAAATTGTGTTTTACATTTGTGCATCTTGTTCCACCTATATAAGTACATGCTCACTGAGATATTATTTTGTTTACAATATCTTAGATTTCATGAGAAGAATAGAAGGAAGAAAGCAAAAGATAGAACAAGGTGTTGCAAAAGGGATAAATAGTACTAAAGTCAAAGTAAGTATAAGAACATATGAATGTTCCTTCTAGAGTTGATGTATTAGATATTCCCATTGTGACTCATGTTTTTGTGGATATGTACATTAGATGCATGGATGATGAGAGTGATTGGATAAATTCTGGCCAGGATAAAATTTGTTTTCAAATTATCTCCTCAAAAGTGAAAGTGTTTTCTTTTCAAACATAATGATACAATGAAAATTGAATGGAGATAGAGTCTCCTTTATTGTTTCTTATTATGAATATTGTCTATTAGGATACTATATTGCATGCGAATAATGCGTAATATTTGAGAAACAAAGGAAACTCTACTGAATTTTTTGTAAAAATGAAATGATCATTTGACCGTTAGATCCCTATTTGTAAAGTAGAATGACATCGGGGTTTTTGTAAAAATATTTCCTAGAAGAATGTTTTTTTATGTTTGTTTATCTAAAAGAATTTTTAACTACAGGTCTCACATTTTAAAAAGAATTAAGAAAAAGTCATTTAAAAACCCAAGTTGTCACACATAGAACCCTAAATAAAAATAGAGATAATTAGATCAAGATCTTACCTCCAAAGTTATAAAAGTCTATAGTTCCACCCACATTGTGATTGCAAGTTTATTTTAAAAATATCTAATCTTCTTTTTCACATCAAGGTGGCTCGAACTATAAAAGAAAGCACATAAACTAGAAAGTACCAAACTAGAAAGGCTTAATAGAGAAAAATTGGGACCAAGGAAAGCATTCTTTTGGAATGGCTCTAGGATTGCATCTCCTTAGATGGGGCATCCTCTATAGTTTATATATTAGTTTAGGTGAGTTTCCTATATAGAACACCCTACTATGCTTTTCTAGTATATGGCACACACCAAACAAGAGACTGCCTTAACTTTCTAATTCTAGCTGCAATAAGTTAAGGTATGATCTATTTGAATATCATTTCTCATGAGGGTGCAAGTCCCATATTGAGAATCTCATACTCTTGTTAAGTCTAATATTTGTTTGAAAACATTTGTGTATTACCTAAAATTAGATTCCATCTTTTGATTCCTTAAAAATAAATACTGAGCCTACTTTGAGCTATGGACCTCTCCAGTCTAAGGGTACAAATGCTTATGTGTTGTCTAAATGTTCCTTTAGTCATGTCCACCCAATGTTTTGACAATTTAAGATAATGTTTAGGATCTTGGTCATGACTATTGTTAAATGGTTTATCTAGAGCATGTTGAGTCATGTCCTCCTATCATTAGATATCCAGGCCCTTAGTAGAGAAGTCAAAGTTCGATGATTAATTATTATTTTCTCCATCCAAGATTGTTGTTTCACATAGAACCCTAAATTAAACAAGAGACAAATATATCAAGAACTTACATCCAAAGTTATGAAAGTCTATAGTTCCACCCTCATTGTGATCACAAGCTTATCTAAAATATCTAATCTTCTTCTTCACATCAAGGTGTTTCAAGCTATAAGAGAAAGCACATTAACTCAAAAGCACCAAACTAGAAGGGGCTTGATAGAGAGAAATTGGGACTAAGGAAGGCATTCTTTTAGAATGGCTTTAGCATTGCATGTCCTTAGGTGGGGATCCTCTATAGTTTATATAGTAGTTTATGAGAGTTTCCAATGTAGAACACCCTACTACACTTTTCTAATTTATGTCAGACACCAAACAAGAAACTGCCTTGACTTGCTAATTCTAGGTATAGTAAGTTAAGGTATGATCTATTTGAATAGCATTTTTCATGAGGTTGTGGGTCCTATTTAAGCATCTCATACTCTTGGTAAGTCTAATATTTGTTCAAAAAAATTTATGTATTACCTAAAATTAGATTCTAACTCTTAATACTTCGAAAATAAATATTAAGCCTACTTTGAGGTATGGACCTCTCTAATCTAAGGGTACAAATCCTCATCTTTTGCCTAAATGTTCCTTTAGTCATGTCCATCCAATGTTTTGACAACTCAAGATCATGTATTTTGTACAATACACTTTCACAAACCTTGTTGTATGCCTTAAGTCTCTATTAAGATCTTTGAGAATTATCAACTCCATTCTTATAGACAATAGTAATGTAATAAGTGTTCTTATATAAGGATTCCTAGTCCCATTATCACTCAAGGATAATTTTAGGTTTACAAGGATCTATAATTTTATTTCTACTCATCTTATAAACCTCTAGGACATTGACATGAAATTGTTTTAACACTTGAGGGTCCAGTTGTCAACTCATTTACTAACCAGTAAGTCCAACATGAAAATATAGCCACAAGGTAGTGCTCAACACAGAATTAGCAATATTAATGAATGCTAGTCATTAAATAGTCATTCAATAAATTAATTATAGGCTTATGAAAGTATAATTCTTGGTAGAGTATAGATCACATTTATTGATGGAGCCTATTATGCTTAAGTTATGTTCAAAGATGTCCAATTAACTCCATATACCTCTTTTAGGACATAAATTAAATATAGAATGGTTGAATATTATAACAATGAATTTCCTAGACAATAATTAATAAATATAATTAATTTCTTATTGGGCCATCATAGTGATTCATGTTGGATAGCTTGATATCACATATTTTTAGTTCAATAAAAATTACCATACTTTTAGAAAGTGTTGAATAGAATTAGAAACCTAATATAGAAAAATCTTTGAGAGATCACACCTAATGGAGTATGTGGATCATGGGGTTTGTAATTCTCTTTATGAGAGAGACTTGGAGAGAAATAAAGCCTAAGTAGGTGACCCATATAAGTATCCCTCTCCTCTCTCATTCAAGGTTTAAGTGTTGATTAAAAATTAATCTAAGAGCCATCTTTAGTAGAAGAGAAAGGAAGAAATGATTTTGAAAAGAAAATTTCCATCCACATATTTGGTTGATTGATTTAGGCCCTCTTGACATAGAGGAAGGTAAGATCGTAACTCTAGACTTGTTTTTTATATTGTAAATTGTGTGATCCATATGATTTGAGGCTTGAGTTTTTGAGATAGTATTATTCCAACCCAATAGTTTACTTTTTGTTCATAATATTCCACAAGGATCAATAGTGGTATTGAAACCTTTGTATAACATGATATTTACAAGTTAAAACTTGGATCTAATCTATCTATTTGATATATGTGAAAGATCCAAATACCAGGAATTTCAAAAACTACCTTAATTTCTTGACTATTTTGAATCTTCCTAATTCTTCTAATCTTGATGAGCTCTTCAATGAAACCTTTAGAAATTTCATTTTTCAATAATTGCTTCTAAATAAATTGATTTCATTGAAAAATATTGTGATTCTATATTTGCGTGAATTTTGACAAAAGGTTTCTAAAATTGGTCATTTTTTAGAAAGTGATATTAAGTGTTGAATTTTGAAAATTTGCTTTTATAGAAAATTTTGTACTCAAAATAAACACAAGCTTTAAATTTCATGATTTTTTGGACTAATATCTAAAGAGATATTAGAAGTTCTAGTTTCACCCCTTTAGGTATCAATCTAAGAAATTTAAAATGTTATTACTTCTTAAAAATTATTATAAATTTAAAACTTATGGATCTTGTGAGATGACATAAGTATTATATATGTTTTTCTTGTATATTAAAGTTTTTAGTATGGGTTTCAATTTATGCTGTTCATATTTATTTGTTATGTGTAAAGTTTCTCTTGTATAAGAAATATGCTATATATATAATACATATTAATTTTATGATTTCCTTTACATTGACGAATGGAAGGATGAATTTCTATTATTAATCAAATGGTGTGATTTATATGGTAGCTGTGATGACCTGGGTTTTCTCATGCATTTTTAAATGCAATATCTAATTTCCTAAGGCGGGATGCATCCCTATTTGAAAAATATTTTATAAAAACCATGCAATGCAACAAAAAATCTTTTGATTTAAACTCATTTTGAAAACCCCGAGTGTCATTTGCTTTCACAACAATCAAAGTAGTTTTTGAAAAACTTCAGAAATCATAAATGTTTTTTCCCAGGTCTATCCAATCACAGTACACAGCCCAACTGTAAATAAATACAAATACATGTCCAAAGGGTAGAGAGTTTACTCACATATATAGTTGTCTCCTTTGTTTATTCACTTGCTCGTAGCACTAATATCTCCTGAGGCGTCTTCTATTTGTAAGCGGAACTATCTTGAAAAATGTGAAGGATAGGGTGAGTATATACTATACTCAGTAGGAGTCTATCACTACTAGGTTTGCAATGCATGCTATGTTTAAAATCATGTTTTCTTAAAAACATGTGCACGTTCGAACAATCATGTTCAATATCGATATTAAAAACCACTGTCAAACTAGAATACTGACGACTTAAAGAATAGCATAATCCAAGTCGAAAGTATCATATATCATAAACATAATGATATGCATAAGATGCTCCACTGAATCCAACTCATGGATATCTGGTATGGTCGACCAACCTCATGTCATGCCATATGCAATGCAAGTAAATCATCAAACCATAGGGTCCAACTATGCCCACGACCTCACTGCCGTGTGGTCCCTGGGTACCTGAGGACACAGCGTCATAGCCTCCACGGGGCATATGACACATCGACCCAGTGCCATGACACTAGTGGTAGACCCCTGTACCACATACAGTCGACGTAGGGACATGCCCTTTTTTGGGCGTGGTACCCATCCACCTAATAGTGGTAGAGGCTGGAGGCTAACCCAAACCTCTCGGCATAGCGCCCACGAGCTTATCAGCCCAAATCATATCCGATCAAACAAGCGAAAACTCCTTTTTCAAAACCTGTCCTCTTTAGGTCCCTCACAACTGCCTATCCCTCACAACTGCCTACCTAACGTCTTTTGGGCACTCCAGCATCTTTTGGTAACCCTCAAGGACATGCAATCTTTCAAAAACTCAATGCTCAAAAATCATGCAATATAGCATTTGTTTGCAAAACATATCTATGCATAATGTATATGCAATTATTTGCAAAATATATCTATGCATAAGGCATTCATCATATTTATGCTGAATTTAGTCATGCTAAACAAGTTATATAACTTATACTTGAAACATGCATAAAACAATCATGGCTCTATTAAAAAGTCTAGTAACGATAGAACACCTACCTCAAAGTCTCCTGGAGTCGCGTTCTTTAGCACTCAACCCATCCCTGGGCCTCATTTATAAACTCCTGGGTATAAATGGATACAAGGAGTCCTTATTAATTTCAATCTATTTAGACATTAGTCTGCTAGGTCTGTTGTTTAGGGTCAATGGTCCTTGCCTAATTCATTTGTCAGGCTAGATCCTATGGCGTGGATCTACTTTCCAATAGTTAAACTCTGTAATTTATCCTCTAATCCTAACTTTAAAGTCTCAATAGGTCCATGTGCCCCAGTTCCTAGGACACCCGTGTATCCTAGTTGAACTGTGACTGCCTTACATGCATACGCGCCCAAAGGCCGTGCCAGGAACCTCGTTTTGCATGCGCACATGCTTGCTCAAGTGACGTGCTATGACGCGTATCATCGCACGGACGCACCTTGTAGCATGGCACGTCTTAGCTCCCAGGGCACCCTGTGCATCCTGGTTGAGCTAGGACTCGTGCCCCATGTCACGCACATAGCCGAAGGCCGCACCTGGGATAGTGTTCGCACGTTCACAAGCATGCCTAAGAGATGCGCTAAGACGCGCATCCTAGATGACCTCGTGCGAACACACCTTGGCATAGTTGAAATGTGCCTTGGCTCTCGGGCTACCCATGCATCCCGATCGAGCCTAGACTATGCCTGGGACGCACCAAGGCCACGCCCATACACAGTTGCATGCCCTCGTGCATAGTGGCGTGCCTGGGACATCGTGTTCATGCATAGCCGGCTAGAACCGGTCTTGGGGCGTTTTTCGGCCAGGAATTCCGGCTGGAAAACAGCTAGAAATGCTAGATCCAGAATGGATCTAGCCTGAGAGGAGGAAAAAAATGAGAAAGGAAAGGAGAATGGCTTACCTGGGTAGCCTATGGAGTGCCCTTTTCCCGATGGGTGCTCCTACTCGGTGGCAACTCGAAGAAGGGACAAGGCTCGTCATTCCGGTGCGACCAGGGGGAGAAAGGGGGAAAGAAGAGAGGGGAATGGGTAACTAGCAATGGCCGGCCTGACTTGGGCCTGGCCGTTGCCGAAAAACTCAGGAAAACTAGGTTTGAGACGGGTTCTGGTTTTTTCGGAAACCCCAGTCTCAAACGACTGGAAAAAACTCATTTTTGGAGAGGGGGAGATGGGGTTTTTATAGCCCTGCTTGTGGGGGTGCCGCCCTTGGCAGTGGCAGAATCCTCTAGAAAAATAGAGATCGAGGGTTTCTGCAGGGTTCTTGAGGTTGAAGACAGCAGGGGGTGCCGCTATCAAAATAGCCCCCTGCGTTTTTCATCCTTTTTTTTTTCGTTTTAAACGTGTTCTGTTTAAATGACAGATATGCCCCTGATCTTTAAACGTCCGTAACTTCTTCATACGGACTCCGTTTTGGGTGAGTTTTGAGGCATTGGATTCCATTTTTCAAGTAGAATCTAATGCTACCAAGTTTCCTTAAAATTTCATTTATTTACTAATTTAAATAAAGTGAAGCATTTAACTCAGTTCATTTCCTATAGAATGTCCAATTTTTGTTAAAAATAGCGTAAATTGCTCGGTCATTACATTATTACCCCCTTAAAAGAATTTCGTCCTTGAAATTCCATAAATTATCATCTTCTTGGTATTTGTCTCTTAGATAACTTCTTGGTGAATGCATTCTCCCCTTAGGAATCAAATCTAGGCTCAACCTCAATTTATCATTTATGTTGTTCCTTCTACAAGGCCTTACCTATAAGGGCCGCTTTTGCTGCGTACTCTGATGCATACTCTCATACGTGCTAGTTTAACAATACTGGTTTTTAGCTATAATTCATCTATCTTGAAATCCTTAGATGCCTATACTTTTCTCATCATGTTTAGGATCATGCTTCTGTATTCATGTATAAATTACTCCATATTTCTTTGAGATCATACAATCTTATTTCTCATAGTCCTTTTTGAATATCATAGGATGATCCCTTTTTCTTCTTGTCTTTCATCTAGTGATCTGTTCATCATCCATATCTCCTTCTAATGGTTGGTTATATGTCATTAGTAAGAGTCCAAAAAAATTACCTTCTTTCCATTGTGTCTAACTTTGCTTCTTGTCTTTTATATTTGTCCCCAAGATACTTCAATAACTGACATGGTGTCATGTGCTCTACAGCCAAACCTTTGATTAACTTCGAATGACTTGATTCCTCGACCAAAATTATATTAAAAAATAAAAGCCAATTAGTAGCATCTTCCATCAAGGACCTTATCATATACTGAAAGTAAGATGTCCTATCTCTATATCCAGTTTCATAATTATTGAATTCATTAAACTCTTTTCTCATGTCAAATGCTAATAGTCGATTCATCATCATGGGTCAAATGTTCTCGTCCAGAGGCCTTATCTCACTATTCACATCAATTTGTCATTAGGATTTTCAATAATGTTCCCATTTATACAAAACAAAAGCTCTCTTATTCATAACCGAGTACCATTACTTGGTCATGGTTGAATCCTTTGTCATCATCCTCTTTGTCCTTTCTTTGCTTGATGGTTTTCTTCATAACCTTTCAATCCAAAAGTTCTATACTCAATCCAGTAGGGTTAGTGCTTATGAAATTCCTTCAATTGATTGTTTGTACTTGGTATATGCACATAACAACTAACTTTTTGTCTAAAGGCAATGTAACATTAAATCTTCACCTTATAGTGTGCTAGCCATCTCACCTTTTATCCTTCCATCCCCCATGTCAATATATTGTTTAATCTTTTATCAAGGTTGTATCGTCAACCATGCCGTGAGGAGGTATAAGTAGCGATTTTCTTAATTCCTCAAATTTTATCCTTCAAGTGCCTTCTCTTACTTAGCTTACAATAGCAGTTCTTGTTCAATAGCTACCACATCAAGTTATGCTGAAGCTATTGAATCATCAAATTTGAAAATCACTCAGGTAAGCATGGAACATTTTCATAGACATATAGAAAGACTTTATTTGATGACCTATTAATCTCTTTCCAGATATATCTATGTCATAAGCTCAAGGGCCTTTAAAGTGATCGATACTTATTTGCCTTCTTTTCAATCCAAGTCATTAGCATCTTCCAGACCCACAGTGATTTCTATGGTTTGTCATAGTATCTATTCAGGTTTGAAAAATCTTTCACATTGGTTTAGATCACTTCTTATTTTTGCTCTTATCTCAGTTGCAACTGTTCTCATCAACTGACCTCATACACTTAATTGACTTATTTTAACAAGTACTTCTTTCCAGGAAAACTTAAGTCTAAAGACTTATATCATCCTTCTGAGTATATAACTTCGACTACTAACTCATATATACTAACATACTTGATTAATTAGGTTGGGATACCTTTATTTAGTCAACAGTACTCTAAAGGTTATGATAGCAAGATCTCAATTTGATCCTTGATGGTACCCTATTGCTAAATGGACAAGTTACTGTCCTGGCTTAATTCCTTTATTCACTCATGTGGCAAGGTAGGATATCACCAATTTTTTTATTTTTTATTTTTTATTTTATTATTTTATGGACTATATCCATTGGTGTTCCTCATAAGCTAATGGATCTGATAAGAATCTAATTGATATCAAACCATTTGTAGAAGTTTAACTTCTAGTTGGTCGCCATTCCTCTTCGAAAATTTCTTGTCGCATAATCTCCTGAAATTCAATACTCTACTCAAAATCTTAAACCCCATATGCTTTCTCTCTTTTATACTCTTTTACAATAAGATCACCAACTCATCTAGTATTATTCCTTTGCATTTGTTTGATCTACCTTCCTATGGGATTCAAGATGATAGAATTCTATGTATCTCCATAAAGTCATGATCTTCTTCTTTTGAATATTCAATATTTCATTGAATACTTATAGTTACATTTCTATCTCTTTCTTTCTTTTCTTCAAAATCCTCATTTTTGTCTACCTAGATTAATGTCTTCATGTGCTTTGTTGCATATAATCGATACTGCATCTACTCCTTTACTTAATAGATATGATAAACTGAATGCTTCTCAGAAATTCTAAACTGTCTTAAGATTATTGAAATCCTCAATTGCCTATAGCTTCAATAAAATTCATACAATGTCTTAATAATGGCATTGACATTTTGGTCATGCTACACTTCTCTTATATGTTAGGATCAATCTATTATTCATAGATCTATCATCCGTAGTATTATCAAAATCTTTTGATAACACTGTCGAATTCATTTCCCTATCATATTCATGTTATGTTCCTCTTAATCACATAATATGTCACTTATATACATCTTCTGATTTGCTCCATAATACTCAGGTAGTTATCATTCGATAGCACTTCACTCTTCATAAGACCCTAATTAAGGTATCCAAAATTGAGCTAAGTCCTTTAGGATCCATACCTTTGTGATCTAGTACAAGTCATAGTTATCTCCTAATATCATCTTGTATTCTCATCCCTCTTAGCTTATCATCAAAATTTTCTCAAAGTCTGTCTTTTACATCCCCTATCATACTCATATCATATGATAGTGTACTCATATTCTAATATTGCTTAGAAGGGTAAGATAGCCATCTTGGTTCTTCGATGTTCTCATCTTGGGTGAGATTGATCTCTTATAGCTCAGAACTATCTACCAACAAGTCCACTAACATCTTCCTTCATCAGTCTTATCATAATATAATCCATATATGATTTTTCATATTTGCACCACACAACCATCCTTAATCCTTAAGTCGTCTTAGACTAGATTTTGGATAAGGGTTGCACTATCCTCTGCCTAATTATTTGTTAAGCCAAGTTGTGTTTCACCTATTTATTTATGGTGAAATGCCTTGAGCATTAATATAGTAATCCTCAAATAGAAGTAGTCATCTCTACTACTTCAATTTATACTACTTCTTCTTCATTTTCTCTATTGTCTATGACCCTTGGACATGCTGGACTAGCTGTGAAAGGATAAAACCTGGGCTCTGATACCAACTGTGAATACCCGGGTTTTCTCATGCATTTTTAAATGCAATATCTAATTTCCTAAGGCAGGATGCATCCCTATTTGAAAACCATTTTATAAAAACCATGTAATGCAGTGGAAAATCTTTTGATTTAAACTCATTTTGAAAACCTCGAGTGTCATTTGCTTTCACAACAATCAAAGTAGTTTTTGAAAAACTTCAGAAATCATAAATGTTTTTCCCCAGGTCTATCCAATCACAGCACATAGCCCAACTATAAATAAATACAAATACATGTCCAATGGGTAGAGAGTTTACTCACATGTACAGTTGTCTCCTTTGTTTATTCACTTGCTCATAGCACTAATATCTCCTGAGGCGTCTTCTATTTGTAAGCGGAACTATCCTGAAAAATGTTAAGGATAGGGTGAGTATATACTATACTCAGTAGGAGTCTATCACTACTAGGTTTGCAATGCATGCTATGTTTAAAATCATGTTTTCTTAAAAACATGTGCACGTTCGAACAATCATGTTCAATATCGATATTAAAAACCACTGTCAAACTAGAATACTGACGACTTAAAGAATAGCATAATCCAAGTCGAAAGTATCATATATCATAAACATAATGATATGCATAAGATGCTCCACTGAATCCAACTCATGGATATCTGGTATGGTCGACCAACCTCATGTCATGCCATATGCAATGCAAGTAAATCATCAAACCATAGGGTCTAACTATGCCCATGACCTCGCTGCCGTGTGGTCCCTGGGTACCTGAGGACACAACATCATAGCCTCCACGGGGCATATGACACATCGACCCAGTGTCGTGACACCAGTGGTAGCCCCTGTACCACATGCAGTCGACGTAGGGACATGCCATTTTTTGGGCGTGGTACCCATCCACCTAATAGTGGTAGAGGCTGGAGGCTAACCCAAACCTCTCAGCATAGCGCCCACGAGCTTATCAGCCCAAATCATATCCGATCAAACAAGCAAAAACACCTTTTTCAAAACCTGTCCTCTTTGGGTCCCTCACAACTGCCTACCCAGCGTCTTTTGGACACTCCAGCGTCTTTTGGTAACCCTCAAGGAAATGCAATCTTTCAAAAAATCAATGCTCACAAATCATGCAATATATGCATTTGTTTGGGAAACATATCTATGCATAATGTATATGCAATTATTTACAAAACATATCTATGCATAAAGCATTCATCATATGTATGGTGAATTTAGTCATGCTAAACAAGTTATATAACTTATACTTAAAACATGCATAAAACAATCATGGCTCTTTTAAAAAGTCTAGTAGCGATAGAGCACCTACCTCAAAGTCTCCAGGAGTCACGTCCTTTAGCACTCAACCCGTCCCTGGCCTCATTTATAAACTCCTGGGTACAAATGGATACAAGGAGTCCTTATTAATTTCAATCTGTTTAGACATTAGTCTACTAGGTCTGTTGTTTAAGGTCAATAGTCCTTGCCTAATTCATTCGTCAGGCTAGATCCTATGGTGTGGATCTACTTTCCAATAGTCAAAGTCTGTAATTTATCCTCTAATCCTAACTTTAAAGTCTCATTAGGTCCGTGTGCCCTAGTTCCAAGGAACTCGTGTATCCTGGTTGAACTGTGACCGCGTTACGTGCGTCCACGCCCAAAGGCCATGCCAGGAACCACATTTTGCACCGCACATGCCTGCTCAAGTGACATGCTATGATGCGTATCATCGCATGGAAGCACCTTGTAGCATGGCGTGTCTCAGCTCCCAGGGCACCCTGTGCATCTTGGTTGAGCCAGGACCCATGCCCCATGTCCTGTATGTACCCGAAGGTCGCACCTGGGACAGTGTTCGCACGTGCACAAGCATGCCTAAGCGACGTGCTATGACACGCGTCCTGGATGACCTCGCGTGAACACACCTTGGCATAGTCGAAATGTGCCTTGGATCCCGGGCCGCCCATGCATCCCGGTCGAGCCTAGACTATGCTTGGGACACACCGAAGCCACGCCCATACACAGTCGCTTGCCCTCATGCACAGTGGCGTGCCTGGGATGTCGTGTTCATGCACAACTGGCTAGAACTAGTCTTGGGGCATTTTCCGGCCAGGAATTCCCGCTGGAAAATGGCTAGAAATGCTAGATCCAGTATGGATCTAGCCTGAGAGGAGGAAAAAAAAGAAAAAGGGAAGGAGAATGGCTTAGCTGGGTAGCCTGGGGAGTGCCCTTTTCCTGATGGGTGTTCTTGCTCACCAGCAAACTTGAAGAAAGGACAAGGCCCGTCATTTTGGTGCAACCAGGGGGAGAAAGGGGGAAAGAAGAGAGGGGAATGGGTAACTGGCAATGGCCGGCTTGACTCGGGCCTGGCCATTGCCAGAAAACTCAGGAAAACTAGGTTTGAGATGGGTTCTGGTTTTGTTGAAAACCCCAGTCTCAAATGACTAGAAAAAACCCGTTTTTGGAGAGGGGGAGATGGGGTTTTTATAGCCCTGCTTGTGGCGGTGCTGCCCTTGGCGGTGGCAAAATCCTCTAGAAAAATTGGGATCGAGGGTTTCTGTAGGGTTCTTGAGGTTGAAGACGACAGGGGGTGCCGTTATCAAAACGGCCCCCTGCATTTTTCATCCTTTTTCGTTTTAAACGTGTTCTGTTTAAATTATAGATATGCCCCTAATCTTTAAACGTCTGTAACTTCTTCATACGGACTCCGTTTTGGGTGATTTTTGAGGCGTTGGATTCCATTTTTTGAGTAGAATCTAATGGTTCCAAGTTTCCTTAAAAATTCCTTTGTTTACTATTTTAAATAAATTGAAACATTTAACTCAGTTCATTTCCTATAGAATGTCCAATTTTTGTTAAAAATAGTGTAAATTGATCGGTCATTATAGTAGCATTTGTAATTACATGAATTAGAAGAATTCAAATAGTTAAATATTGGAAATATTTAGTTGTTTCCAAACTATTATCAATAACTTGATTAAGGGGACATGTATAAGAAATTCTTACCTTTACATTCACTTATTATTATGTGTTTTATTATATACAATAATTTTATTTTGATTTGAATGAATTATGAGCAATATGACATTGTGAAACTTTATTTGGAGTTAATATACATGTGAAATTTCAATAAATTAACTTGGTTGTTTATTCCAAGTGTTTGGGGTAGGACATAGGTTTTTTCTTATTCTAGATCATTTCAATTATTATTACAGAGCATTGAATAGTTTTATCATTAAGGTTTTTGTAAGTAGTTAATTTAGATATAATTTGAGGATTTAAAAGTTCTTTTAGTGTATGAGATGCATTATTTGACACAAGATGATTGTGGCCCATATAAGAATCTATTGAATATGATTCATGGTTGTGATGATCTCTCTCTATTTAATTGTACTGCACTTGTGCAGTTGATATTATTAATCAATTTTTGAAGTTTTTGTTCTAAAAGGGGTTGTAATTCTATGTTTTTTTTATTTTAAAGATATGATACATGGTTGTGATGATCGCTCTCTCTCTCTCTCTCTCTCTCTCTCTCTCTCTCTCTCTTCTGTATATATTTAATTATACTCCACTTGTGTGGTTGGTATTAGCTATCAATTTCTTAGGTTTCAATTCTGAAATGGCTAGTAATTTTATGTTTTTTCTATTTTACAAGTCATTTGATGATACATTGCAATTAGTCAATCTCAATTTAGCGTAATGTTGTTCAATGATTTGGATTCAAATGGGATGATGTTAGATTTGGTATTGCACTTGATTTCCCTATGGAAATTGTAATCTAGTTCTAAGAAAGGTAAAATCTCATTGGGTTGGTTCTTTATTTGGAAGGAGAGATGTTCAAGATTTTTAGAGGTTAGAGTAGATATTCAAAAATTGTTCATCAAAGATTAAATGGTTGTATTATGATGTTATTGATAAACTATTTCCAAATTATTAAATATAGGAAATCTACTAGCATTGGTATTGTTTTAGTTAATCAATTCAATCTATCCCCAAGAAGAATGCATTTTGACTCCTCCTAAAGGTTGGATTATGCTAAACTTTGATGGTTCAAGTGTTGCTTACCTAGGAGATGCTAGAATTACAGAAATTGGTTGGGCGATCAAGAAGTGGAATTATCATAGAATTTATTGTCATGTTAGAGAGGAAAGAGGCCAATCGAGCTACGATTTATGCAGTAAAAAATGGAATTTTACTATTTAAGAGGTTTTGTCATGGAGGTCTTCGAATTGAAGGTGACTCTTAGGTGGTGATTAGATAGATCAATGTCCTAGAGGCTATTGGTTGGGGATTTAGATTTGAGTTTGATGAAATGTTTAAAATCATGAAGAATAGAAGGTTCAAGGCATCCTACATATTTTGATTAAATAATGAGGTTGCATATCGTTTTTCGAGAGAGGGTGGTTCATCTATGGGTCTTAGAATTACTCAATTTTGAATGATTTTGTTATTCCCTTATCTTGATGGTTTACCTTTCTATGATTTGTATTTGATGACTAATGGCCATGGGACCTCTTTTTGGTTTTGAGCCTATCATAATCTTCATTGTCTTGGTATGAAGGAAGTTTTTTTCTAATAAAATCTTACTTGCCTTTAGAATAATATCTTTCTTTAAATTTTGATAACTTTGTTAGTAGATGGACATGAAAAGAAGACTAAAAGGAAGACATGGTCAAGCTTGAGGATTTGATAATCCAAAGAAGACTAAAAGGAAGACATGAACAAGGTTGAGGATTTGATAATCCAATGAGAGTAGATATGTTGATTATCTTCATTATCTTTATTTGTTAAATGCGAAATTCAATTTTCATTAATATTTTGTAAAATAAATAATGAAAAAGGTTTGTGGTTAGTTTCATAAATATCTAGGTCAATACTGACATTTCCAACTTCAACTTTTACATATTTATTTCACTAATTAATAAGCTAAGTGTTTGCATAAGCACATTTTTCTTAATATAAAAAAATAAACTTATTTCAAATATTAAGTGGAAAATGAGAGAAAGATTTAGAAGAAATCAATCTCTTCCTAACTTTCCATTGTATTTGAAATTATATATACTGTAGTAATCCAAATGATGTACTCATAAGACACGTATGGGTATGAAGCTCAATGTAGTCTATTTTTACTACCCCTATAATCAAATAAATATGGGAAGAAAATTCAAATGACACTAAAAACTACTTACCATGACTTTACTAATTTTTTTAAATTAATTTAAGAATTCTTATTATTTTTAGACTACTATAAATAATTAATGAAACATAATATTTTGGGAATGAATTTTGGTATGTTACATGTTGAGGTTCCTTGGATAAAGGATTTGGACCATACATATAGAAGATGTCTAGGACAAAGTCATGCTTCTCTTGTAATAATACCTACTCAAATGTTGTATCCCCATGAAGAATGAATGTCTTATCTAGTATTGACCAAGCAAAAGCTTAAGGCCTATTTGGTTGGCATCAAATAAATGAAAATTGATTTTCATAGAAAAAGGAATTCTTCATGGAATGTGTTTTAGGCCCTGAAATTGAGCATAATAGACCAAAAAATCTTTCATGGAATAATTTTTTTGGGTACTTGCATGAAAAATTAGTAATTGTTCTATCCATTTCGCGCCAACCAAATATGCGGTTACTATATATCAAAGAATTTGATTTGCTATTGTCATTTCTTGATACAATTATTATTAGCTATTTTTTGTGTTTAATGATCAGCTATTAACTATGCATTTTTTGAAAATATTTAAGCTAACTATTTAAAACTTGAGTTCATTATAATTATATCTTATTTAGCATCAATCAAGGAAGTTAGTAATAGATGACTACTTTTAGATGGAAAATATGAGCAAACATCTTTTCAATCATCCATGTCATCTATTTGGTAGCTATGTTATCCATGGGATGTAAAAATATTGTAACCAATTTGATAGTTCTAGGAGTCTCATTTGTAGCATGTCGTTATCCTATGTTTGTGAGCAAATGGTAGCAATTCACTAGCTATATACCACTCAACAATAAAAAGATACATTAGTGGCTAATCTTTGTCATGCCTTAGAAAATAAATGGTATGAAGCATCCCAAACATGGAGTCAATTGTGTTTCTACCATCAATATTTTTTAGTAGGGAAGATGTACATGTAATGACCCCAATTTTTGTAAATTGATTGAGAAAATTAATTTAGTTTGAATTTTCAAAATTCTGGGTTGGAATATTAAGTTATTGGAAATTCTCCTTTTATAGAGATTAAAACATAATTTAAAACTTATAAATTATGAATGTACTCAAAAAATCGATCGAAATGATACTAAGTATGTTCAATTCCGAGTTAAAATGAAAAATCTCTATTTTTCTTCATTTTATGAATAAAAGGATAAAATGATAATTTTACCCATAATCGAGACCTAAGACATCAATATTTAGAATGTACTTAGAAATACAAGTCCAACGCCACTAAGTACACTCAATTCCAAGTTTGGGAGAATAAAATGGATTTTTCTCCATAAAAGGGCAAAATGGTCCTTTCACACCTTCATGGGGCCCACAAGGGACCCATAAAGGAATCTAATGGTCAAAAAACATGTAATGAGTGGTCAAACCACTACTAGTGGCTAGTGGAGAAGAAGGTGGTAGTGGAGGATCCAATGTTAATTTAATATTCAAAAGAATTAAAACATAATTATTATAAGTAATTATAAAAAATTCAAAAACATCTATAAATACACCCCAAAATTCTTCCAAAAATGTTCATTAAATTTCTCACAAAATCATCTTGCTTACCCTGAAAAACCAGATCTAGATTCCTTCCTGAATTTCCAAAACTCCCCAAAACTTCTCTTGCACTTTCTCTCTAGGTTGGAACAAGAGACCTAAATTCAATTAGGCACTCTATTCCAAATAAAAAATCTCACCATCCATACAATTGTAGATTACCTTATCTACAAAACCCACAAATCAATTTCAAGATCCAACGGTGCAATCAACAGAAAATCACAAAACAAGCTGCTATAGGGCTATCTTATCATCAAAGGGGTATTTATTTAAAATTGGGCTGTAAATCTATGTTTTTCTCCAATCAGGCAGATGGAAACACTTCTTATACTTATTTCATGTTAGTTAGTGTAAATTTTATTTTTCTAAAATTAGTTTTATGTTAAAATTTATAAAAATCAAGGACCAGAACCCTTCAATTATGGATGATGGAGAGCTCAGATAGAAAATCTGAGCCATCTAATCGATCCAGAAGAGCCCAAAATCCCTAGGGTAATTTTTTAAAGAAATTTCATTTAGTTTTGAGCCCTTAATTGTAGAGGAATTGATTGGATGGTCCAAAATAGACTGTTCGATCTTCCTAATAAGATCGAATCCTAGGATGCATTGCGAGATGCTGCATAGAAACACGCTCTGCAGGAGTGTCTTTCCCTGTGACATCGTCCCAATAGAATGATCGCATGACAACATAGGTCCTGGGGGAGCGTATTACTGCATGTGTCTTGGTGATAGGGGTGTGGCGACCATTCCACCTAACTGGATCTCTTCAAATGATTGGACCGTTTGTTCCGCTAGGCCTAGATCAAATTTGGACCTTTGGAATAACTGTGAACTTCAAAGTTCAATTTTGGAGTCATCTGAACTCCAAATTGAGATTGGAAAGAAGCTATGGAAAGCTTGTAACATCTATTTTCTTCTGAAACCATAATATTGATATAAACATTGCAGAAACTTTTTGTTTTCAAGAATTAAGCTTCTAAATTTTATGATTTTCAAGATTTGAGATGATCAGATCTTAGGGATCTGATTTCCTGATGATATAACGTTGAAATAAATTAATATCCATGATTTATTTGGATAGATCTAAGATAAATTGAAGGATCTACCTTTATGATAGAAAAACCCTAAAAATGCAAAGGGACCGACTTGATCAATAAGATCAAGTATGATCAGACCCTTGGGATGGATTGAATGAATGATATTATGATGGAATCCATTGAGATAATGGATTGAATATGACAAAAACAAAGGGATATGATTTTTGAACCTTAATGAAGTAAAAGCCCTAAAATTAATTAAAACCCTTGATTAAAAGGAAAAGATCTAAGATCTAATGATTGGATCATTAGTAAAAGTTTCCAATAATCTTAATATAATTAGTTCATTGTCTTTTATTTGATAATAGAATTGTAAATGTGTTTTATGTTATAAATTAGGAAGAATGATAGTATAATTCTTAAATGTTAGCATGCTATGTTCTATATGTTATTAGTTTGTTATTAGGTTGGATTATCTTAGGCCATGTTAGATTAAATTTGAGATTTTAGCATGATTCCATTAGATTAGTAGTAGTATTTCATGTACTTCATAACTTAGGATCATGGTAGTTTAAGTATAGTTTTATTTCATTAGGTAAAGTTACATTCATAAGAAGCATGTTAGTATATGGTTGTTAAACTTATATTTGATTTATGCTTAATGTTTATGATTTAATTGCTGTCAAACTTTATTAGTAGATTCAATTGTTAAGTAGTTATTAAGATATGATGACCATAAATCACTAAAAAATGTAATCTAATGAAATATAGAGATTCATGGACAATTAAGATGAGTGAATGACTTGGACATAATATTAGTAAGGGCTATAATTAGTAGGGCAATATAAGGATTATCAAATCCTGGCCCAAACTAGGAGAATAATAAACCCCATGAATGACATTTTAAATGTTCATGTATTTAATTAAAATCAATTAGAAAGAGTACTTAGGGTTAAAATGCTCATAGGAACCTTATGAAAGGTTGAGCTAAGGTCACTCTAGTGAATGCTGAACATTGTGGTTAAGGGGGTTCTTTAATAGAGCCTCGCTCTTCCCTGACCTTCCATTGACGTTTGTAAGGTCTAAACACCTCTTTACATGAGGATTCAAGTAACCACTTTGCATTCAACCATTCATCTAGTAAAACATTCAGTAGTTGAATAATAATAATAAGAGCATAAAATGTTATTAAATTTTCTAATCCTAATAAAAATTGTAAGTAAGATAAGGATGGTCAAACAAGATCTATAGGATCTTGAATGATCAAGAACAATGAGAAACCTAATGTTGTATTTTATTATGTATGTATGTTGTAGACAAATCTAGATAGAGAATCCCAACCCTTGATCAAATATGATTCAAGGAAGAGAACGAAGATCATCCTCCTAAGGGATGATCAAACAACTAAACTTAGATCAAAGAAGAACTAGATGATAGAAGATCTAAGCTCTTGATCTTTATCAACAAGTATAAATTGTTGATCAAAGGATCTATGAAAGATCAAGATCAAAGAAAGGAATACACAAAGACTTAGGATAGAAAATACTTAGATATGAAAGATTAGAAGATCATTCTAACCATCAGATCTATTGATCAATAGGATAGACACTATCTGAGGAAGATAGATCATGATAGGACAAAAGATCTAAATCCTTTATATCTAAGGACAATATTAGACTAAGAATATAGATAGAATTATTCAGATTATAAATATTGGTAGTATGTATGGATTTATAGATTACATACGTCAGTTAGGGTCATGGAAGGTTTGAAGAGATGGATCACTACTTGAAGTAGGAGGATTTTATAAATGCATCTACATGAGATATACATGTTGAATACATGATCTTATGTCTATAAATATTGACAAGTATAATGTAAATACTTGTATTAAATCCCTTGAAAACCCTTATGATCCAACCAAAACATATATGAAATGGTTAAGTTAGAATTGAGGAAAACCCTAAGTGAATAGGGAACTAGAAGGTATTCCAGCCCTAGGTAAATAGGCAGATTATCTAACACGTATGAGAATTACTTTACATACAAGCATGGAGGCTTGTGGTTTTGTTTGAAGCAGGCATAGGCCTAGGGATGCTATGCTAGGAGAGTTAGTAGGGTTTGGCCAATGGCTCTTTGAAACTTGTTATTATATGGATACCAAGCCTAAATGAGGCTAAAGGTCGGGTGGGACAATTGTGGGAAGGCCACCACTATGACAGCCATGGTCCTCCCCATACGGACATGGATATTGTGATTTCCCCAAAGGATGGTATAGGTGGATTATTGGGCAGTTATACAGCCGTGATGGTATAGATTCTGACTGCATGCATAGTAGTCCTTTGAGTATTTTTGCCTTATGATGCATGACATAGTGAATTGCTTATGATATGGTATGATGAGATGTCAGGTAATCATGGATTACTGATACTACCCAAATGAGAGAGTATTTCTAGTAGAGTCTAGGTGATTTATCAACTAAGCATAAGCTGGGTATGATTATGTTTTGAGATATTAACTATTTTTCACAGTTTTGACCATATGTGTATATCTATACACTGTATATCGTATGCATGTGTAAGGATGTACATATATGACAAAGTATAGAGATTGCTTTGTGAGTATGAATAATGGGATTATGAAGTATTAGGATTATACTGTCAAATTATTATACTTCTTGAATCCCCTACCAAGCATAGCTTGCTGAGATATTGTAAATGTTTCAATGTTTACAATATCTTAGATATAGAGAAGGAGAATTAGGAGCTCAAGACTGAAGAAGACTTAGCAGAATAATCTTCAGTGTATACCCCTAAAAGACATGTATTTTTTTTGTTGTTGAGAGTATTGTATTGTAATGAGAGTTTCATTGTATGGTGAGCTTTGAGTTATGGATTATGTAATTTAGACAAGTATTGTAATAGAATTGGGTTGTACTGTGAACCACTAGATGGACTTTGGAATTTAATAAAAGTATATTCCTTCAATGGAATTTTATCTTGTACAAGTTCTAAAGAAAAGTATTTTTGCTACTTTGTTTTGCAAAATTTTTTTACTACTAAGGGCCCTGCCTTTGAAAAATGTATTACAAAATGTGTTACAAAAACCCGAGTTGTCACAGTACAGACAACCACTCTATTATCAACCTATAATACTTTGACCCCATAAGATAGTGATCAAAACTGTATCGCTACTCAGAGCTTGCCTACCTAAAACATTGGTGAAATCCATATCCACAAAGACTTACAACTATTTGTAGAGTGCTTGCCTAAAGCATTGATGGATGCATAACCATCAGGGCTTACAACTGATCATAGAGCACTTGCCTAAAGCATCAATAAATCCACATCCATTAGGGCTGGCAGCTACTTGTAAAGTGTCAGCCTAAAATGCTGGTAAAAATTCACTCTCAGGACTTACAGTGACACTTAGAGTGCTTGTCTCATGACATTAATCAATAGCATCTCCAAGATTCATAGTTGCTCACTTTTGTATCATGGAATGACCTACACATCTCGATGATGAGTAAATTTGTAGTAACAAACTAGGTAGAGCACTTGCTTAAAACGTCAGTCAAATAGCATCTCTAAGACTTAAGGCCACTCATAGGTAATGAAATTGTTCAATAGCTGTCTCAGTATTAATGAAAGGTAAAGTCCTTCCCGAATGATATTCATGCCTAAGCAAGGCAAGGGAGAAATTAGTAGTCCCCTCTTCTCTGGTAATCAGCTGCTGGTCATATAGAGCACTCTTCCTACCATCGCATATGTTGAAAAAGAGGGAGTGGGGAAGGAAGCATAGTCTCATGGGTTGTTATCCTCAATGATGTCACTTACTTTTAGGGAGAGGTCTTTATAGTCAATTCTAGTTTAAAGAAGGCCACAAAGGAGAATATCAGAGATCTAGGGGATAAACCAGAGAGAAAATTTTCTATAAGTACCAACTTCCATCTTATACCTCCCTTTGCTTCATTGAAGCTTTTATGATCCTGCTCCATATGGCTAGAGTGCCTGTTGAAAACATAAATAAAATAACATATCCATAATCAATCTTCAGGACCTTATAGTGGCTTGTAGAGCACTGGCCTATAACATCTCTAGGACTTATGACCACAAGAGATGTATTGAAATTTCTAATCAGTTCTCAGGCATCTAAGAGGGTTCAAGTAATTATCTTTGAAAAATTCATATAATCAAGAAGCCAACTCTCATTCATTGAAGATGAAAGCTTCAGACTCATTTTAAAATTCTAAAGGTTTCAGAGAAGATACATATTGTTTCTTAAATTTTTCCTAAATTCATAGTATTAAGCACTAAAAATATTTCCAATCCTCTACGGATCACTCAAAACCAACATTATATGACCAAGATACAATGAATTGAAGATAGAGGTTTTTATTTTAGAAAAAGAGTAGAATCCTCTCAAATTTTTTTGAGACTTAAGCCCATTGCAAAATGACTTGACTCATTGATTTGTTTATCTTTTCATAAATTCATAACAAAAAGAGTCAATTTTTTAAAAAGAGTTTACTCTTTTTCCTTTTCTGAAATCCATTAGAAAAAGAGTAAACTTCTTCCTAAGAGTTAACTCTTCCTAGAAATTTTTAAGTGTAAAGAAAGAGTCAACTCTTCCTAGAAATGATCAAGTTTTAAGAAAAGAGTCAACTACTTTCTCAGAGTCAACTCTTCCAAAAAAATTTCAAGTGTCAAAAAAATTAGTCAACTCCTTTTTAAGAGTTGATTCTTCCAAAAAATTCATGAGTGTCAAGAAGAGATTCAAATCCCTTGAAAGTGTCGATTCCAAAGGATTTTTTGGATTTTTAGAAAACTAAAAATATTTCAAATTCAAATTTTGAGCTATTTTAACAAGTGATTTTTCCAATGTGTTTCAACAATCATTTTAAAGATACTCACCAATGGTCTTTCATCTTCCAATCAATTGCAAGAGATTTTCTAGAGCTATATGTCTCTCAAATCAAAGGTAGAAGATCTTCAATAGCTAGTTCATCATCCAATCAAGAGGAGAACATTTTCAAACATCTATATCAACTTACAATCAAATTCAAACTATCAAATAGCTCTTTCATCCTCTAATCAATGAACAATACTCTCCAAGAGTTATATTTAGGTGATTGAAGCATAAAGGGAAGAAACTTGGAAAGATTCTACAACTATTAAATGAGATCATTTACACACATGCTCAAGCTCTCAACTCTACATGCTAGTTCTTTTAATCAATTGTATTTCATCTCCCTTCTTATTCTTTTGGAATTATGTTGTATCTCTTGAAAAGAGATTATTCTTTCATTCTTGACATTTTGTTTACTAGAGAGGGATTTTCTCTAGGAAATATTGTGTATTGAGATTAAATTACTACAAGTGCTCAATCTTAGGTGTCCAAGAACTGTAATTGGGGTATAAAATCAAACAAGGATTAGTCAAAACTCAAGGGTGGGAACAACCTTGAGAGACTCAAGTAGGAGATATGTATGTGTGAGAGAGGAAGTGTCATTTTTAGGCTAGCTAAACCTCAAACCTCGACAAATTCTTGTTCCTTTTTATATGTTCCTTGGATTGTGTTTAGGTGATTTTCTCACTATTTTTGCATGAATTTCATAGTTTTACTCTTACATCCTTAAAATGAATATGTGAAACCATTTGACTAAAACCTTCTCAATCTTTTTAATTTCTTAGAGAGCATCTTCTAGGTCACTGAAACATTGCTTACGAGAGTTTTTGACATCAAACAACCTTCTTTCTCTTGCTCTCTTTTGCTTTATGTTTCTAAGCCACAAAGATCTAAGTTTCTTTTAGGCCCCAATTCATCTACTTATTGGGACCACTGATAGAATCAAAACTTTGGTGCTCTACTATTTTATAGTCAAAGATCACTTGTCTTTCAAAATGTCTCAAGTTCCTTCCAGTTTTCATGCCTTTATTCAAGAAGATCAATCTGTTGATAAGCCTCCACTATTTAGTGGAACAAACTGCACTATTAGAAGGTTAGATAATTTACATCCAATCAGTGAATTAAGAGCTATGGAAAACCATTTTGAGTGGATCTTACAACCCAGATGTGATGATGGGCAGAGTTCCTAAATATACTGCTGAGGTAACCTAGATTGAGGAAGAGATGAATAAAGTTAAAATAAATTCATAGGATATGTATCTTATTTATTGTGCATTAGATACCAACCAATTCAATAAGATATCCTCATATGAATTAGCCAAGGAGATTTCAAAGAAGCTCTAAGTTACTCATGAAGCCATGAAGCAAGTGAAAAATAGTAGAATTAATATGATTGTACATGAGTATGAAAGATATCAGAATTATTTATGATAACAAGGAGTTAGGGACCAAAGTTGTTTGGTGTCTCCCTAAATCTTAGGAATCAAAATCCATGGATATTCAAGAAGCCAAAGATTGCAAAATACATGGCTATTCAAGAAGCCAAGGATTTGGAGAAACTAGAACTTGATGAGCTTATTGGATCTTTGGTGACCTATGTGATATCACACAAGTTGCAAGATGAAGGAGAATCCAAGCAAAGGATAAGGAAATTGCTTTCAAGTCTACACTTGAGGATGAGAGTAAAAATGAAGAGGGTAGTGATGAAGAAGTTGAATTATCATAGAGAAGAACAAGAAAACCATAAGAAGAAAAAGGGAGAATGGTAATAACAAAACATATACTAAGAAGGATCAAACAAAGGAGAAAACTCTTCAAAGATAGATCCTATAGTGTGTTATGAATGCAAATGACCCAGTCAGATCAAGCTGGAATGTCCACTTTGAAAAAATAGAAGCCAAGGAAGAAAGCATTGGTAGCCACTTGGAGTGAGGAAGATGAAAGAATGTTGTTGATGTTGTACCAGTGGCATATACCATCTTTGAATTTTCTAAATAAAAATATAAAAAATAACTAAATTTTCAAAAATTTCTTAAAAATTTAGAAACAAAAAATTACTAAAATTATAAATTTTAATAACTAATAGTTACAAGTTCATATTACTATCAATACATATATATTATAAACTAATTTCGAACTTATATTCAGTTCAAAAGTTCCTGAAGGTTCATACAATTCTTATGTTTACTCCTACACATAGCATTGAGGTCCTCATTTCCATTGTGTTCTTCTTCCTCCTTCAAAGCCTACAACTCACTAGGGCTAAAACAAATAAAGAAAGACAAAAAAGGCTCCAAAATTATGTAGTTTTTGGGCTAAACTTCCTCCCATTCAATTGGGAGGGTCCTTTTGTCACTAAGTCCTTCCATATTTATCTTAAAGTTAACCTTTAAAATAAGATGGAATAAATTATTATAAGGACATCATAGAAGAAAGAGGGACCTAATATTCCCACAACTCTTTGGAACTAATGCCATGCCCATGTTTGAAGTTTTGTCATACTTTTACTAAAGGGCCCACTTACTTAAATAATAATCACAACTATTCTCCTTAATTATTTAGCAATAGATGAGCCTCGACCCCAAAAGCATATATATTGGATGATTGTGTCTTTGCAGTTTAGGATTTAAAATGGAAGATAGGAAAATTAATGGTATTAAAAACATGTCAAAGAAAATGAATGTTTCAATTATTTAAAGTATCTAATTTTTGAGACATTGTGCATCTATAGCTAGACGTTTAAGATCAACATTGATCACACAAAGGAGTTGATCCCCACATGTACTTATACCACAAAACTTGAATAGATGGCACTGCATTAGCACCAATGGGGTGTGGGAATATTAACTCCCCCCCCCCCCCCCAAAAAAAAAACACAACTTACGAAGCAAAACAAATATTTCTAGCAGTATGTAAATGCTAGCTAGTACTCCAATATTTGACTGGCATTGAACATATTTTGACTAAATTGGTATTTAGGCTAATACCATCCTGAATTTTTGACCGGTATGACATACCAAAATACAAGTATGGTATGGTATTGGCAACCTTGAGATTAAAGCTCTTCATTTGGAATCTATAGTGAAGAAACAACTAGTATTTGCTTTACGACTATGAAGAAGAATAAAAAATGAGGTATATGATGAATTAAGAGACACTTTCATGATCTAGCAAAAGAATTTAAAAAGCTTAGTTCTAAACTCATTTTCCTTAAAGAGCATGTCCCAAAACTCATATGTGATAGATGAGTTAAAATGTGAAAATGATTCATTGAAGCATAACATTTATTCTATAAAGCTTGAAATTTTCCTTTCAACCAAATTATTGATGAGCATGACACATTGAAGCTTGAATGTGATTCATTCAAGCATCCTTACATGGTTTAAGTTTTGAAAATGATAAGAAAAAGAATGGCTTGAAGTATTAAGAAAAGAAAAAGAATGCTTACTTATTAAAAATGAAGTTCCAAAAAAGTAGCTCGAGGAGTCAAACATTTCTTTTGAAAACATTAGTGAAGAAAATAGAACAATGAAATTCCAAAGGAATGTAAATTCAATACTCAAAGATTTTTAAGAAAACCATCTTACTTGTATTTTAGATACTATTCATATCATTCTTATGTTCTTATTAGCACAAATGGGCCCATAAATAAGATCATTTGGGTGTCAAAAGTTACTTGCTCTTAACCAATGTACTCTAATTGTTAGATTAGGGAGCATTATGCATTATTCTTGCATTTACATCTTCACTTTCTGATATTGTTTGCATGATTGAATGAGCATTTTTTTTTTTTTAATGAGTGCATGGATGAATTGATTTGAAAGAAGATCTTTCAAGAAGAGAAATGCAATCTTATAGGAAAAGACTAAATGCTTGAAACAACAAACACTCCTTGGGAGAGCTTTTGCTCTTATCCTTGTTTTGGTCATTATTCATGTTTTCTTATGTGAATTTTAATTTAATCACAAATGCATGGGTCCACCATAGGAGTAAAAGGGCAGCACCGATGCACGAAGCTCCCACCTATGCGGGGTCCAGGGAAGGGGCGGACCACAAGGGCCTATAGTAGGTAGCCTTACCTTGCATTTTGTAAGAGGCTGATTCCAGGCCTTGAACCCATGACCTCAAGGTCACATGATGACAACTTTTACCTCAAGGTCCACTATAGGAGTGACGTAATAAATATAAATTGATTACATAGAGACTCTATAATTAACATATTCAATTAAATTTTAAGTTATTTTACTTTAACCTAGCCAATGATTAAAGAAAGCAAGGAAATAAAGCATTGAAATAAAGTAAGGAAATAAGGCAAGTAAATAAAACAAGAAAAGTAAACTAAGTAAGAATTAAAAACTAATTTCATTAATAATTTGCTTATAGAGAAAGGCAAGTAAATAAAATAAGAAAAGTTAACTAAGCAAGAATTAAAAACTAATTTCATTAATGTAATTTGCTTATAGAGAAAGCAAGTAAACTAAGTAAGAACTAAAAGCTAATTTCATTAATGTAATTTGTTTATAGAGAAATTGAATACATATAGAAAAAAAAAGAACAAAATAAAGAAAATTACAAGAACTTCCTTAAAGTGACTATTATAGGATTCCTTAGTTGTGTCATTCAACTAGGATCTTTATTTGTTTGCTTCATTTTTTCGGGCTTGAATTTTGGTTTACATCTCCTTTTCCATGTCACTCAACAAGGGCGTGTACATTTGTTTTCAACCCAATGTGCACTAATTTACAGCCAAGTTAACATCATTAAAGTGACTCCATTTACTTGTTTAAGCACATGAATTGTAATTTACAAATAAAGAGGGAAGTCTCCCAACATGCTACTTACCCAAAATAAAACTCAAACCATAACCACTTTTATGAGGAAGCAATGTTGGCTGCCATGGAAACAACACAAGGTTTTCTTCCTTTCTTTATCAAGTTGTTCCAAAAATGCAATGAAAGAAGGAAGGTGGTGCATGTAAATCTAGTGAAGGATGGGGAGTGTGCATGTAAGTCCAAGGAGGGAGGTTTGTAAAAGTATAGTAATGGGGGAATGAAATGCAAGGAAAATGGGATGAGGGGTTGGTGAATGAAAAGGCTAAGGGGAGAAGGTGTGTAAGTGAGATTGTAGATGCAAGGAATTGAAGTGAAAGGAAAAGATGGAGAGCACATGTAAATGCTAGGGTGGAGAATGAGAAGGGCAATACGAGAGAATATGGGAGAAGATGGAAGAAGAAGGAAGGATTGGGGGAAGTAATGATTGAGACTCTTACATCTTCCACTTGTGTTTTGGATGTGTGGATCTAAGGGAGAGATGGTGAGAGTAATCTTTCTTCCTTTGTTTCTCCAAGGTTTGGTTGTAATGTTTTAAGGAAAAGTAAGAGATAGTTTTTCTTTTGTTGTCACCTCTATTTATAGTTTTCTAAGGTGGAAGCCCTAGGAGGGGAATGATTAAGATCATAAGGATGAAAGAGCATAGAATGGTTGAGATGAAATGGAGGATGGAAGTGATAAGATATAAAGGAAAGAGGGGGAAGTGGAACAAAAAGGAACATAGGTATGGGACATGGGATTATGTTGGAAGGAGAGTTGGATTAGAATAGATAGAATAGAAGATATGAGTAAGAGGGAAAGAGACAAGAAAATAAGGGAAAGAAGATAAGGGAAAGTGGAAACAAATATGGAGGAGGTGTGGAACTCTATCTAAGTGTGCTTCAATATTTAGAAAGTCTAAAAGAAAAGTGGGTCGTTGGATGGAATTGGATGGTGAAGATCTTTCCTCCTTAGGGTTTCACTTTGAATTCTTAAGAAGTGGATGTTGGTTAGGGTTGTAGCTTTCCTCTACATCATTCTTGTTCATTGGGTCATGTTTTACCCTAGCTTGAATGGATATGGTTGCTTGGAAGTTTTCTTATCCAAAAGGATCTATTCTATAGTTCATTTTCTCTCCATCATTCAAGATACATATGAGGACTTCTAGGATGACCTTGAATTATTTCACACTACATTAGAGGAAACTGATGAGCCATTGTACCCTAGGTTGTAAATATTATATCAAGTTGTCTACGGTGGTAGATCTTTACAATAGGGAATTGACATTTGGTTTTTTAGATCAAGTTTTATAGAAGTCTTGAAAGTAGTGGTTAAAATTCTACTGAAGGATAGTAAATTTGTGAGGTGCACATGGGAGGCAAAGCAAACCTTACTACACTATGGTTGAAGTGTGAAAAGATACATGCTTGTCCTAATGATTACATCTTGTATTAGAAGGAGCACAAGGATAAAACTAAATGCCCATCTTGTGGACAATCAAGATGGAAGTTAAAGAAGAATTCAACTGAAACAGTGATGAACATTCCTACAAAGGTCCTATGGTATTTCCCCACTATTCCAAGGTTCAAAAGAATGTTTTGTGTTACAAAAAATTGAAGAAATTAGTATGACATAACGAGGAGAGAGTAGTTGATAGATTTTCACGCCATCCAATAGATAGCCCAACATTGAAGCTCATAGACTTCTTATGGCCTAATTTTGGCCAAGAACCTAGAAACTTATGACCTTCATTATCTACAAATGGGATTCATCCTCATAGTTCTATGTGAAGCGGTGTAGTTGTTGGCATGTTATATTGGTTTATTACAACCTCCCATCATTTCCATGCATGAAGAGGAAGTTCATGATTTTAACTATGTTGATATTGGGTCTGAAGTAGGCAGGGAATGATATTGACATGTACTTAGCTTAAGCTTGAGACATTATGGGATGTAGGTGATGAAGCTTATGATGTATACAAGAAAGAGTCATTCACCCTAAAGGCTATATTGTTGTGGACAATAAGAGACTTCCCTGCATATGGTAATTTATCTAAATCCACCGTGAAGGGCTAAAATGTTTGTCCTATCTATAGTTACCAAACTTGTCCCATATGACCTGAACATGGTAGGAAAATGGCATTCTTTGGCCATAGATGATGGTTGCATAGAGACCATCCATACCATTTTAAGAAGGGGAATTTATGATAGTCTAGAGACAAGGGCAACTCCAAAGATGTTGACAATATACAAATATTGAAATAGGTTGAAAACCTTAATGTCATATGGGAAAGGAAGAAAGCAAGTAAACATGTAGGTGAAAGAAACTCCAGAAGTTATGTAACACCCCTAACTTTTGTAATGAAATTGAGAATTTCAAGGAAAAATCAGGCTGGAATATTAGGGTTGGGAATTCACTAGAAAACATGTAATCATGAGTCAAACCAATACCACTTGCTAGCGGGGAAGGAGGTGGTAGTGGGAATCCAATGAACATTGAATAATAAGAAGAATAAAACATAATAATTACACGTAGTCTTGAAAAACACCCAAAATGCCTATAAATACCTTACAAAAAAATTCCCAAAAATGTTCATAAAAATCACCACTAAAATTTCTCCTTCTCTCTCTTTTCTTCCTCCTTTTCCCTTCTTTATTTCCTTCTATTAGCGCATCCATAGACACACTTGAGAGAATATTCCCCTTGAAATATTGGGCACATTTGTAGATGCATCGTCCTTGACGAGTAGGCTTTTTGCCATACTACAGTTTTTCAATTAGACATCCTTCTTGGACCATTGAAACCTTAATCCACTCAGAAAAAAAGGTTCAAAACATCCAAATACACAAAAGCACTATAATTTTACGACAATCAGCGGAGTATTCACCAGCCAAATCATTGGAAAATAGTAGCTTTGGTGACTTATAATTAGGCATGGATTTTCTTATTTTTTGGCCAAGTATTTGGACTCTGAACACTCCAGGTAGGTGGATCTCATCCCCCACTTCATTTTTCGTAGTTAATTTTGGGTTTTGGGCTCATCGGAAGTGTTTCTTCAGTGAACCAGTACTGGTGATCATGCTCTAGTTCACCAACAAGGATGGCTTAGATTGAAATTATAAGCATTGGATAGATTCTTGGGGCGATGTAAAGGACAGAGGAGATCTGATCATGGGTGATCCGAAGGTCCAGATCTGGACCGTCTCGCCTATATCCGGTCACCTCCGCCCGACTACTAGGAATAGGCAATAATGGGAGTGGGCTTCTGGTTGTCCACCCACTTGTAAGCCCAGATTTGATCTGAGCCATCTAAATTTTGAATTAGAATCTTATTTTTACAATTAAGAGACAATATAGCTTTGATTTTAGATCTAAAAATTTCTGTAGATCCCTTGTCATTTGTGTAAGCTAGTGAACTCATGAAATGTATGTTTTAAATTATAATTGGATGTGCTAATAATAAAAATCCATAGTAGCAACCTGGATCATGATCAAGATGATCCCAAAATAGAAATTTGAACCGATGGATGGGTTTAGAGGATCCTAAAACCCTAAGAATAATGATCATAGTAAAATTTTTGGGTTTCTAAATCAAGTAAATAAACAAAAATAGTAAGATCAAAATTTAGCCCTTAAAATGGGTTGAAATTTTAAAATCTCAATTTAACTCCAAATTGAGATTGGAAAGTTGGGTTAGATTTCTTTTGATGAGTAGAACCTACTAAATTTAGAAAATTTATGTTTTGATGCATGTAAAATTCTATTATAAAAAGAATAAAGAAAAGTATTGCTAATTCTCATGATTAGTGAAATTTGAAATGATCAAACTCTATTATTCTAATCCATTGATGATCTTGTGACTGTGAAACATGGAATCAATGGTTATAAGAGACTAATCTATGATTAATTAAGAGATTTAGCCTTAAAAGTAGTAAGATACATAAAAATGAATGATAATCTCCTTGATCAAGGATGATTGGATAGTATGGATATGTTTGGATGAAGATATGAAGTTAATATCATATGGATCTATGAACTAGATGATGATGATTTGGGATAGATTAAGATCTATGCCCTCAAATTGGATAAAAGGACTTAAGATCTTCTTGATTGGTTGGATCAAGAAGGATCAGATCATTTGATGAGATGCATCAATGATCTAATAATGAAATCACACTAAAAAGATGTATTAGATCTAAAGGAAAATGAAAGGATCAAGATCTAAATCCTAAAAGGGATAGAAATCAACTATGACCGTTGGATCATGATGAATAGTTATGGCATGTGAGATTTACATTTGAAGTATTAAATGCTATTATAATTATCATTTATTGTTTAGTATATTTAATTGTAGATTTATTTATTTATGCTTTAATGCTTATGTTATGAAAATTACATTGAAAATGTAATTAAATGAAAATAAAGTTGAAGAACAATTACATGGAATGAATGAAACAGACTTAATGATAGTAAGGGCCATAGTTAGTAGGATAATATAAGGAATATAAATTCCTTGGCCCAAAATAGGACAATAATGAAATTCCATGAATAACATCTTAATGTTCATGGATTTAATTAAAATCAATTAGAAAGAGTACTTAGGGTTAAAATGCTCATAGGAACCTTATGAAAGGTTGAGTTAAGGTCACCCTAGTGGATGGTGAACATGGTGGTTAAGGGGGTTCTCTAATAGATTCTTGCTCTTCCCTTACCTTCTGTTGACATTTGTGAGGTATAAATGCCTCTTTACATGAGGATTGAAGTAACCACTTTGTGTCCAACCATTTGGCTAGTAAGCCTTAGCCAATTTGGCATAAGAGGAGCTATCTAGACTTAGGAAGGAATAAGCTATCCTTAACTAGTAAAACATTAACTGGTTGAGTAATAATAATAAGAGCATAAAAGGTTAGTAAATAATCTAATCTTAATAAAAATTGTAAATAAGATAAGGAAGATCAAATAAGATCCAAGAGAGATCTTAAAAGATCACACATAAAAAAGAAAAGAAATATAATGTAGATTGTAGTATTTTTCTATGATTTTACTTCTAGTATAGATTGTGAACTTAGAAGGTTTGAAACATTGATCATATATGATTCAAGGAAAGTTAGGGCATCACTCATACGATAACCCAAATACATGTAGAAAGAATACTTGTATAGAAGAATAACTTTATACATATGGTTTGACAGATGTATGAATCAAGATCATGATGGACAATATGGAGTGAATACCACTTGAGATGTATGAATCAAGACCATGATACCACTTTGAGGTAGGCAGATGTATAAGAATGTATTAAGGATTCATGTGTAAACATACATGACCTTCTGTCTAGAATTATAGACCTTCATGATATAAGTATACTTAGTACCTTAGCATATTCATGATCCAACTAAGTGATCCAACCCCATGATCAAATTCAATTGATCTAATCTAATGATCTAATCAAATGAGGTGAAAGTAATGAGATTTGTAGACTAAGGAAAACCCTAAGAATAGGGCATAGAAAATATTCCAGCCTTAGTTAAATAGACACATCGTCTAATATGTACAATGTATTTTACATACAAGAAAGGTGGCTTGTGATTTTGTTTTACACAGTACTAGGACTGGGGATGCTATGCTAAGGAAGTTATGAGGGTTTGGCCACTCGCTTCCTAAAATTTTTATGATGGATACCATGCTCAAAGAGAGGCTAAATGTCGGGTGGGGCAATCATGGGAAGGCCGCCACTATGATAGCCATGGTCCTCCCCATGCCGACATGGAGTTGTTAGTTTCACAGTTGGTATCAGTGGATGATTATGCAGTTATCTGGGTACATTGCACGAATTGAGACTGCAGCATAGTAGTCTAAAAGTATTTTGCATTATGATACACTTATGATAGGCATAATGTAATGCCATAGCATGATGAAATGCTACTACATGAGTTCCTGGAAAGAAAATCCTAGTATGAGAATTGACTAAATATGGATCTCTTAAGTGGAGTATATAGCTAGAGGAAGGAACAAGTTTTGAGCAATTTTCACTATTTTAACAGATTTATCTTATACTACATAAATAACATATATACTCTATGTTGAGATAACTCATGAGTAGATAACCATGATGGAATAATGACTGAGGTATGTATTCTTATATTAGTAAAGTAGTATATTTTCGTATCCCTTACCAAGCATAGCTTGTTAAGATATTGTAAATGTTTAAATGTTTACAATATCTCAAAAATAGAGAAGGAGAAGTAGGAGCTCAAGATGGTAGGAGACTTGAAGAGAATAATCAATCAAGGTATGTCCCTTGAAGAATGTAATTTTTATTTGAAAGCATTGTATGGTATTGAGAGTTTTTAATGTAAGGTGAGGTTTGAAATTTGGATTATGTAATTTGGAAAATGGTTTGTAAGTATAATACAAGGGATGTGTAAGAGTGAACTACTAGATGATTCTTGGTATTCAATAAAATTTTATTTTATACAAAATATCTATGTGTATTATGTACCTTAACATGACACTTGGGTTTTGTTACAAATGAATTTTAAAGAAAAGAATTTTTGCTGTATTGTTTACGAAATTCTTTTACCATTAAGGGCCCTACCTTTGAAAAATGTAATACAAAAACCCAGGTCATCACAAGTTGTCAGAAGAAGAATTCAATATTCTTTTAGCTTGGATACTAGAAAGCCCTACATGTGTCATGTGCTTGATGTCATGCACATTGAGAAGAATGTGTATGAAATCTTGACCAATACCTTGCTTGACATGCCAAGACAAACAAAGGATGGACTTGTAGCTCGAATGGATCTTATTGTAATGACTTGGGTTTTTGTAACACATTTTGTAATACATTTTTCAAAAGTAGGGCGCCCTTAGTAGTAAAAATTTTTTACAAAACAAAGCATAAAAAATTCTTTTCTTTAAAACTTGTTTAGAAAAACCAAAGTCATCACTTCATACATAATATAAGTAGAATTTTGTACAAGATAAAATTTCATTGAAGGAATATGCTTTCATTAAATTCCAGAATACATCCAGTAGTTTACAGTACAGGCCAAGTATCAGTACAATACTTGTCCAAATTTCAAACCTCACCATATATTAAAAACTCTTAATACAATACAATGCTCTCAAATAAAGTAAATAAATAAATGTCTTCAGGGGATATACCCTGATCATTTATTCTTCCAAATCATCTTAAGTCTTGAGCTCCTAGTTCTCCTTCTCTATTTCTAAGATATTATAAACATTGAAACATTTACAATATCTTAGCAAGCTATGCTTAGTAGGGGATTCAAGAAGCATAATAATTTGACAGTATAATCATAATACTTCATAGTCCCATAATTCATAACATACTCATAAATCAATCTCTTTACTTTGTCATATATGCACATCCTTACACATTCATACAGTATACAGTGCATAGATATATACATACAGTCAAAACTGTGAAAAATAGTTAATATCTCAAAACATAATCATATCCAACTTATGCTGAGTTGATAAATCATCCAAACTCTATTGGAAATACTCCCTCATTTGGGTAGTATCGGTAATCCACAATTACTTGGTATCGCATCATGCCATATCATAAGGCATTTCACTATGCCATGCATCATAATGCAAAAATACTCAAAGGACTAATATGTTGCAGTCTGATCCATACTAGCATGCTTGGATAACTGCTTTCATACTCCACAGATACCAAGTGTGAAAATTTATCTACGTCATGTTTATATGGGTAGACAAACCGTCACAGTGGTGGCCTCCCATATTGCCTAACCTGACATTTTGCCTCTCTTTGGGCATGATATCATCATCTATATCACACTCAGAGAGTGGGTGGCCAAACCCTACTACTCTCCTAACATAGCATCCCCAGGCCTATGCCTGTTTAAAACAAAACCACAATCTTCCATGCATGTATGTAAAGTAATCTTTTTACTTATCAGACATCTTGTCTATTTATATAATCATCCTTATATTTTGGTATTCTTAGATGAAGGATAGGATTTTACTTCAAACTTAGGGATCATCATTTACAATGAATGATACCCATGTTCATGCAAGTTTAAGGATCACCATTCTTTATGAATGATTCCCATGTATTGATTTTATACTTATCAGACAATCTTTCCCTTTATTTAGGGCTAGAACACCTTCTAGTTCCCTATTCACTTAGGGTTTTTTTCATTTCTAACTTAACCATTTCATATGTGTTTTGGTTGGATCATAAGGGTTTTCAATGGGTTTAATACAAGTATCTACATTATACTTGTCAACATTTCCAAACATAAGATTATGTATACAACATGTACTTCTCATATATACCTTCATAAAATCCTCCAACCTTCAAATAGTGATTCATCTCTTCAAATCTTCCATGATCCTAATTGACATATGAAATCTATAAATCCATATATACTTTCAATATTTATACAATCTAAATAATCTTATATTTTTTATCCTATCTATATTCTTTGTCTAATCTTGTCTTTTGATATAAAGGATCTATATCTTGTGTCCTATCATGATCTATCTTCCTTAGATAGTGTTTATCCTATTAATCAATAGATCTAGTGGTTAGAATGATCTTTTAATCTTTCAAATCTAAGTATTTTCTATTCTAAGTCTTTGTGTATTCATTTCTTTAATCTTGATCTTTCATAGATCCTTTGATCAACAATTTATACTTGGTGATAAAGCTCAATGGCTTAGATCTTCTATCATCTAGTTCTTTTTTGGTATAAGTTTAGTTGTTTGATCATCCCTATGGAGGATGATAGTGGATCCCTTTCTTGAACCATAATTGATTAAGGGTTTAGATCTTCAATTTAATCAAAGATCTTCTATTCTATTTGATCTAAGTTGATAGCAATATCTATATACATATATATCATTATCAAGAAGTATTGATTTCTTTTTATTGTTCATGTTCATTTAAGATCCCATGGATCTTGTTTGATCATCCTTATCTTACTTACAATTTTTATTAGGATTAGATAATTTACTAACCATTTATGCGCAACCAGTTAATGTTTTACTAGTTGAAGATAACTATTTCAACCTAAGTTTAGACTACTCCTCTTATTTCCAATTGGCTAAGGCTTACTAGTTGAATGGGTGACCACAAAGTGGTTACTTCAATCCTCATGTAAGAAGGCATTTAGACCTCACAAACATCAACAGAAGGTAGGGGAAGAGCGAAGCTCTATTAGAAAATCCCCTTAACCACTATGTTCAACATTCACTAAGGTGTCCTTAGCTCAACCTTTCATAAGGTTCTTATGAGCATGTTAACCCTAAGTAGTCTTTCTAATTGATTTTAATTAAGTCCATAAATGTTTAAAATGTCATTCATGGGGTTTATTATTCTCTTAGTTTGGGCTAAGGATTTGATAATCCTTATATTGTCCCACTAACTATACCCCTTACTAATAAGTCCAAGTCAAATAATTCACTCTTATTTGTGTCATGAAACTCTACTTTCTCATTAGATTCCATTTTTGGTGTTTTATGCTCTTTATCTCATAACTACTTTAACAATTAAATCTACTAATAAAATTTAACCATAAATGAATTATAACTTTAAAGAATAAAACTACATAATTGAACAACCTACTGATAACGGTACAAGGTACTTAAGATTACACTAGTATGATTTCTAACTAATGTACTTTATCTAATAAACTCAAATTAAACTATCATGGACCTAAGGTACCATCTCATACCATAGTCTAATCTATTATGAAATCCTAGCATGGTCTTAAGTTATAATTGCATGAAATCATACCAACATGATCCTAAGTTACAATTCATCATTCATGAATAATTTTACGGACATTTGAAATGAAGTTATACTAAAATAATCTATCATGGATCCTATATTCATGAAATAAATCAAATGAAGTCAATGCATAACTCAAGCTAATGCATTTCTCATTATTAAAGCTTTTACTTATGATCCAACCATTACATCTTAGGTCTTTTCCTTTTAAACAAGGGTTTTAATTAATTTTATGGCTTTTACTCCCTTAAGGTCCAAGATCATATCCCTTTGTTTTTGGTAATATTCAATCCATGATCTCAGTGGATTCCATCATAATATTGTTCATTCAATCCATCCCAAGGGTTTGATCATACTTGATGTTATTGATCAAGTGGATTCCTCTATATTTTAAGGGTTTTTCTACCATAAAGGGTAGATCCCTATAATTATCTTAGATCTGTGCAAATAAATCATGGATATTACTTTATTTCAACATTATATCATCAGTAAATCAGATCCCCAAGATCTGATCATCTCATATCTTGAAGATCATGAAAATTACAAACTTAATTCTTAAAAATAGAAAGTTTCTAGAATTCTTTTATTAATATTATGGTTTTATAAGAAAATAAAAGTTATAAGCTTTCCATAGCTTCTTTCTTATCTCAATTTGGAGTTCATATGACTCCACAATTGAATTATAAAGTTCATAGTCATTCCTTGGGTACATATTTGATCTGGGCCCAACGGAATAGATGGTTCAAATCAATTGGGTAAAACGGTCGGGTGGAATGGTCGGGAGGAACAGTCGCCCACACCAGTTGCAAAGACACACACGTGATGCGCTCCCCCGGGACCGATGTTATTGCGTGACCGTTCCATCATAATGACGTTGCATGCGGCATGCATGCATAAAAATGCTCTCGCAGGGTGCATTTCTGTGTAGCTTTTCGCAGCGTGTCCCAGGAGTCGATCTAATTTGGGAATCGGATAGTTTGTTTTGGATCATCCAATCAATCCCTTTACAATTAAGGGATCAAAACCTAATAAAAATTCTTGAAATTTATACCCGAGGGTTTTGGACCCTTCTGGATCGATGGGATGACTTAGATTTTCCATTTGAGCCCTTCATCATCCAGAATTGAAGGGTTTTGGTCGTTTATTTTTATAAATTTTAACCTAAAACTAATTACAGAAAAATAAAAATTGCATAAAACAACATGAAATAAGTATAAGAAGTGGTTCCACATGCCTTATTGGAGAAAGAACATAGATTTGAAACCCAATTTGAAATAAATACCCTTTGATGATAAGATAGCCTCATAGTCCCTTGTTTTATGATTTCCCGCTGATTGAACGTTGGATCTTGAAATTGATTTGGGGGTTTTGTAGATAAGGTAGTCTAGAATTGTATGGACAATGAGATTAGTGAGATTAAACCGGGAACAGAGTGCATAATTGAATTTAGGTCACTTATTCCAATTAGAGTGAGGAGAGAGAAAGTGCAAGAAGGGAGATTTTTGGGAGTTTGGTAAGGAATCTAGGTCTAGTTTTTTATACTAAGCAAGATGATTTTGTGGAAATTTTAATGAACATTTTTGGAGGACTTTTGGAGGGGTATTTATAGGTGTTTTGGATTTTTCATAATTACTTGTAATAATTATGTTTTAACTCTACTAGAAGATGGTAGTGGTTTAACCACTCATTACATGTTTTCTCACCATAGAATTCGTTTGTGGGCCCCACGGGTTGTGAAAGGACCATTTTGCCCTTTTGTGGAGAAAAAATCCATTTTATTCTCCCGAACTTGGAATTGAGCGTACTTAGTGGAGTTGGATTTGTATTTCTAAGTAATTTCTAAATATTGATGTCTTAGATCTCAGTTATGGGTAAAATTACCATTTTACCCTTTCATTCATAAAAATGAAGAAAATTAGGAATTTTTCATTTTAACTTGGAATTGAACATACTTAGAGTCATTTCAATCGATTTTTTTAGTACATTCATAATTTATAAGTTTTAAATTATGCTTTAATCTCTATAAAAAGAGAATTTCCAATAACCTAATATTCTAGCCCAAAATTTTTTAAAATTCAAACTAAATTAATTTTCTCAATCAATTTACAAAAATTGGGCTTATTACAATCTTCCCCCCTTATAATAATTTAATCCTCAAAATTCACATTTCAACTTACTTATGAGTTTTCATTAACTCATTCATAAGTTTACTCATGTGGCCTTGCCACTTAGGGAAACCTCCATTTCCTTTCATTCATAGTTCATATCACCTTCTCTTTCAAAGGCAAAATTACATTTTTGAGTCTTAAACACACATCTTACTAATAATGCTACTACATTAATCACTTATGCTAATTCTTTGCTAGACCTCGTAAAAGGATTAATAACTCTCAATTGAGCTATCCCTTTTGGTGCAAAATTCTTTATTTCTAATATCTATTTCCTTAGAGATTTATGTTTTATTTTTCCTATGAAGGTTAAAGTGATTTCATCTATTTCAAATCTCAAACCTTCCAATGATCGATTTATGCCAATTCATAGTAAGGAAAATTTATTGTTCCTATATCCTCAATCAAAAAATACTTTTGCATTATTATAAGGGATAAACAAAGTTCCTTTCATCTTTCCTTTGGACCATTGTCCTTCTATAATAGCGAATACCCTCCCTTGGTGTTGAGGGACATTTTTTGGTTTGTCACCCTTGATTGCCAAAGGTTTGTTGTAGTGATTGGCCATACGCCCCAACTCTCCACACTTATAACATTTGACTGGGGGTCTTTGTTGTGGTGGCCATTGATTATAACATGGTCTTCTAGGATGAAATCTTTTACATCTAAAACATGGTTTCTGATTCTATAAAATTGTAGGATTTCCTTAATTTCTTTGTGGCCTAAAGTTGTTCATGCTTCCTTTGCTTTTCTTAAAAGGTTGTGGATTGAAGTCTCCCACTCCTCCTCTTTTCTCAATTTGGTTTTTCTTGAACCCTTCTTCAAATCTTGAGGCCATTTCCACACATTCTGCCAAGGTCGTGGGTTTAGTACAAAGTACCTTTACTTTCAATCCTAGGTGCAGCCCTTCTATGAATCAATTTACCATGTGTATTTCAGCGTTACACACATGAGTCTAAATCTCCTTAACTGTGTAAATTTATTATCATATTCTACCACTGACATGTTTCCTTATCTAAGTTCTCGAAACTCTATCAGCTTTCTTGCTTGTACATGAGAAGGGAAATATTTTTGGTTGAAGACTTCCTTAAATTACCCCCATGTAGTACTTTCAAAATTTGAGAAAAAGGTATTGTTAGCTGATCTCCACCAAAATGTAGCTTTTTGTTTCAATAAATAGGTGGCAAATTTAACCTTCAACTCTGGGGGAGTATGCAATGCACTGAAAGTCGTTTCTAGTTCATATATCCATTCCTCAGCCTTCTCAGCTTCTCCCTTGCCATTATACCCTGTAGCCATCTTTTAAAACCTTTCCATCATTTTTTCAACCTTTTTTGGGGCTAATGGAGAATTTCTAACTTCTTCACTTGGAATATGGGAAGATTGACCCTGTACCAGTGTGGGAGTATTTGGTGTTGGAGTTGGTGTATTGTGTCTCACTTCAAACTAAGCTTGAGCCTAAGTACTTGGTACCTCTATTGGAGGTGATGAACTTTGGGACTGTTGAATGTCAAGAAGAAGGTTCCTCAATACTCTTGTTACCATCTCTTCCACATTATCCATTGTTACTCTCCATATTATCTTCTGGAGTACTTTGAGCTATTTGCCTTATGACTCTCTTTGGCGGCATCTACTTATAACCCAAAATACCTATCAGTATTCCATACAACTATTTCTATCATATAAGTAGAATCAATATATCTAAACTCATCATATTAATATCCCTGTTCATTTATAGGTCTTCACTTTCCATTATATCATCAATGCAATTATAGTCCATAATTATTTTCATATTTCAATTCTATCATATAGTTGAATCAATATTCCTCTAAATTTTATCTCCTTATTTATTTTTATGAAAACTCTTCTCATTCAACAAATTTGAAAATATGTACCTATCTCCTTAAATTCTTCTCAAGTAAGATCATTTCTATTTTGATGATTAAATCCTTTAGTTAATTTTCATAATACTACATCTATGTAGTAATTTTAACTCTTACATTTATATTTATTATTATTATTATTATTAATTTTAAATTTTGTAATAATTCTAAGGTTTTTAACTTTAGTATCTATTTCACCTTTTCTATAAAGGTTGGATTTTATCCTTCTTCTTCCTTTCCATCCTACTTTTCCAATTTATCATCTCCTTCTCTTAATCTCCATTATTTCACCTAATAATAGTTATATTAATGTAATTTATTTCTAAAAGTATCTTTACTTAAGATTTCAGGTTATACTTGAATATCATACATTACATCTGCCTCTATTCTAAGGGTTTCCTTACTTGTTTCCAAACCTACTATTCCCTAAATTGATATCATTAACTTACTAAGTAGTAATCCTAGTTATTTCACTAAGTAGTATCTATTTATACTCCACTAGTACTTCATGAGTTAATTACATTAACTTCTCACCTAATGAGTTAATAATCATAACTCTTCTTATACTCATTCTCAACTAATGAGTTAGTCACATAACTCATTCTCATCAAATACTATCTTATTTCTTATTCACTCACTATTTCTCATCCTCCAATTGGATTGTCATCTTCATATTGGACATAAGGGTACTGTACTATGACTAGATGAAAGGCTTTGATACCAACTGTAATGACCTAGGTTTTTGTAACACATTTTGTAATACATTTTTCAAAGGCAGGGTGCCCTTAGTAGTAAATTTTTTTCACAAAACAAAGCAGCGAAAAGTCTTTTCTTTATAACTTGTTTTGAAAAACCAAAGTCATCACTTCATATCTAATATAAGTAGAATTTTGTATAAGATAAAATTCCATTGAAGGAATATACTTTTATTAAATTCCAAAACCTATCTAGTGGTTCACAGTACAGCCCGGGTATTAGTACAATACTTGTCCAAATTACATAATCCAAATTTCAAACCTCACCATACATTAAAAACTCTTAATATAGTACAATGCTCTCAAATAAAAATAAATAAATACATGTCTTCAAGGGATATACCCTGATTGATTATTCTTCCAAGTCTTATTAAGTCTTGAGCTTCTAATTCTCCTTCTCTATTTCTGAGATATTGTAAACATTGAAACATTTACAATATCTCAGCAAGCTATGCTTGGTAAAGGATTCAAGAAGCATAATAATTTGACAATATAATCCTAATACTTCATAATCCCATAGTTCATAACATACTCATGAATCAATCTCTTTACTTTGTCATATATGTAATCTTTACACATTCAAACTTAAGGATCATCATTTACAATGAATACTACCCATGTTCATACAAGTTTAAGGATCACCATTCTATATGAATGATTCCCATGTATTGATTTTATACTTATCAGACAATCTATCTCTTTATCTAGGGCTGAAATACCTTCTAGTTCCCTATTCACTTAGGGTTTTCCTCATTTCTAATTTAACCATTTCATATGTGTTTTTGTTGGATCATAAGGGTTTTCAATAGGTTTAATATAAGTATTTACATTATACCTGTCAACATTTCCAAACATAAGATCATGTGTACAACATGTACTTCTCATGTAGATGCCTTCATAAAATCCTCCTATCTTCAAGTAGTGATTCATCTCTTCAAATCTTCCATGATCCTGATTGACATATGAAATCTGTAAATCCATACATATTGTCAATATTTATACAATCTGAATAATCTTATATTTTTTATCCTATCTATATTCTTTGTCTAATCTTGTCTTTTGATGTAAAGGATTTAGATCTCCTATCATGGTCTATCTTCCTCAGAGAGTGTTTATCCTATTGATCAATTGATCTGGTGGTTAGAATGATCTTCTAATCTTTTAAATCTAAGTATTTTCTATTCTAAGTCTTTGTGTATTCATTTTTTTTATCTTGATCTCTTATAGATCCTTTGATGAACAATTTATACTTGTTGATAAAGATCAATTGCTTAGATCTTCTATCATCTAGTTCTTCGTTGATCTAAGTTTGTTTGATCATCCCTAAGGAGGATGATCCTGGTTCTCTTCCTTGAATCATAATTGATCAAGGGTTTAGATCTTCTATTCTATTTGATCTAAGTTGCAAGCAATATCTATATACATATATATCATCATCAAGAAGTATTGATTTATTTTTATTGTTCTTGATCATTCAAGATCCCATGGATCTTGTTTGATCATCCTTATCTTACTTACAATTTTTATTAGGATTAGATAATTTACTAACCATTTATGCTCTTATTATTATTATTCAACTAGTCAATGTTTTATTGGTTGAAGATAACTTATTTTAGCCTAGACTGCTCCTCTTATTTTCCATTGGCTAAGGCTTACTAGCTGAATGGGTGAACACAAAGTGGTTACTTCAATCCTCATATAAGGAGGCATTTAGACATCATAAACATCAACAGAAGGTAGGGGAAAAGCAAAGCTCTATTAGAAAACCCCCTTAACTACTATGTTCAACATTCGCTAGAGTGACCTTAACTCAACCTTTCATAAGGTTCCTATGAGCATGTTAACCCTAATTACTCTTTCTAATTGATTTTAATTAAGTTTATGAATGTTTATAATGTCATTCATAGTGTTTATTATTCTCCTAGTTTGGGCCAAGGATTTGATGATCCTTATATTGTCCTACTAACTATAGCCCATACTAATTAAGTCTGAGTCAAATAATTCACTCTTATTTATGTCATGAAACTCTACTTTCTCATTAGATTCCATTTTTGGTGTTTTACACTCTTTATCTCATAACTACTTTAACAATTAAATCTAATAATAAAATTTAAATGTAAATGAATTATAACTTTAGAGCATAAAACTACAATATTGAACAACCTAATGATAATGGTACAAGGTACTTAAGATTACACTAGCATGACTTCTAACTAATGTACTTTATCTAAAAAACTCAAATTAAACTATCATGGACCAAGGTACCATCTCACACCATAGTCTAATCTAACATGAAATCCTAGCATGGCCCTAAGTTACAATTCATCATTCATGAATAATTTTAAGGACATTTGAAATGAAGTTATACTAAAATAATCTATCATGGATCCTATATTCATGAAATAAATCAAATGAAATTAATGCATAACTCAAGCTAACCCATTTCTCATTATTAAAGCTTTTACTTATGATCCAACCATTACATCTTAGGACTTTTCCTTTTAATCAAGGATTTTAATTAATTTTAGGGTTTTTACTACCTTAAGGTCCAAGATCATATCCTTTTGTTTTTGGTCATATTCAATCCATGATCTCAATGGATTCCATCATAATATTATTAATTCAATCCATCCCAAAGGTCTGATCATACTTGATCTTATTGATCTAGTAGGTCCCTTTGTATTTTTAGGGTCTTTCTACCATAAAGGTTAGATCCCTCAATTTATCTTAGATCTGTCCAAATAAATCATGAATATTACTTTATTTCAATATTATATCATCAGTAAATTAGATCCCCAAGATATGATCATCTCAGATCTTGAAGATCATGAAAATTAGAAACTTAATTCTTAAAAGCAGAAAGTTTTTGGAATTTTTTTTTATCAATATTATGGTTTCAAAAGAAAAGAGACATTATAAGCTTTCCATAGCTTCTTTTTATCTTAATTTGGAGTTCATATGACTCCACAATTGAACTGTGAAGTTCATAGTCATTCCTAGGGTCTAGATTTGATCTGGGCCTAACAAAACGGACATGTCAGATCAATCGGACAGAACGGTCAGGCAGAATGGTAGGGTGGAATGGTGGTCAGGCGCTTGTTATCGGGAAGCACGCGGGACATGTTCCCCAGGGATTGGCGCTGTGGCATTGCCGTTCCATTGAAAAGGCATCACACGTAGCACATGTTGCAAGTCATGTTTTCGTGTGGCGTTTCGCAGCGTGTCTGGGAGTTGACCAGATTTGGGAGATCTGACAGTCTATTTTGGACTGTCCAATCAATCCCTTCACAATTAAGGGCTCAAAACTTAATAAAAAATCTTGAAATTTATACCCAGGGGTTTTGGACCCTTTTAGATCGATTGGAAAGCTCAAGTTTTCCATCTGATGGAGATTTGAAGCCCAATTTGAAATAAATACCCTTTGATGATAAGATAGCCTAATAATCCATTTTTTTGTGATTTCCCTTGATTACAGCTTTGGATCTTGAAATTGATTTGGTGGTTTTGTAGATAAGGTAGTCTAGAATTGTATGGACGGTGGGCTTTATGAGATTCAACTTGGAACAAAGTGCTTAATTGAAATTAGGTCTCTTGTTCCAATTAGAGAGAGGAGAGAGAAAGTGCAAGAAGGGAGATTTTTGGGAGTTTTGGTATTTTGGGAAGGAATCTAGATATGGTTTTTAAAAGTAAGCAAGTTGATTTCATGGGAATTTTAATGAACATTTTTGGAGGGGTATTTATAGGTGTTTTGCATTTTTCATAATTGCTTGTAATAATTATGTTTTAATTCTTTTAAATATTAAATTAACATTGTATCCTCCACTACCACCTCCTTCTCCACGAGCAGATGGTAGCGGTTTGACCACTCATTACATGTTTTCTGGCCCTTGGATTCATTTGTGGGCCCCATGGGGTGTGAAAGGACCATTTTGCTCTTTTATGGAGAAAAATCCATTTTATTCTCACGAACTTAGAATTGAGTGTACTTTGTGGCGTTGGATTTATATTTATATGTACTTTCTAAATATTGATGTCTTAGGTCTCGGTTATGGGTAAAATTACCATTTTACCCTTTTATTCATAAAAAGGAAGAAAATTAGGAATTTTTCTTTTTAACTTGGAATTGAACGTACTTAGTGCCATTTCGATAGGTTTTTCAAGTAAATTCATAATTTATAAGTTTTAAATTATGTTTCAATATCTATAAAAAGAGAATTTCTAATAACCTAATAGTTCAGCTTAAAATTTCTAAAAATTCAAACTAAATTAATTTTCTCAATCAATTTACAAAAATTGGGGTTATTGCACTTATGAAGATGGGTTTGAAAAGACGATTACATCATAGGATAAGAGAAATCATGGAACATACTTGTCTAAAGAAAATTATATTCTCGATAGAGAGGAGAGAAGAATATTGTGCAAAATCCTGCTCGAGTTGAAAGTCCTAGTCTTTAAACTTTAGAAACATTGTCATCATGAAAGAGCTAAAAGTGTTAGGGATGAAGTCACACAATTTCCATGCATTGATGCAACAACTCTACCTATAGCATTACGTTCGGTGCTATAGGACAAAGTTAGAGGATTTATTACTAAATTCTTCTACTTCTTCAATGCCTTGTGAAAGAATGTCGTAGATGTTTCAAAATTATAAGAAATCCAAGAAAATCTAGTGATAACTTTATGTGAACTTGTGATAATCTTCCTACCATCCTTCTTTGACATAATGGTATACTAAACAGGTCACTTCATCTATGAGGTTAGACTTCATGGGCATGTTTACTTGCGATGGATGCACCCATATGAAAATTTAAAAGCATGTACATAATCACAACTAGTTAGAGGGTTGTATAGCCAAATGTTACATTGTAAAGGAAGCAATGGAGTTTTGCACGGAGTACTCATTAAGAGTGGATGGCATTGGAATCCCAAGAAAGAAATGATCAATTGGATTTCATGATCCCAAGGTCAGCAAACCTCTATCAGGTGGTCATGTATCGGCAGCTGACCATAAAAAAAGAGACCAGGCACACCTTTAAGTGTTGCAAAACAACATTGATGAAGTCTAGCCATACAGTGAGTACATTGATCATGAACATTGCATAAATTAATTAATGGTTACATTTTCTTTGATCTCTTCATTAATATATTTATGTGTATGTATGTGTAGTGAGCACATAGATGTCCTCAAAATGAAGTATCCAATTTATGCAAAGGAACAAAAGTGGCTGCAATTTGAGCATTGTTAACTTGCAATTCTTGGCTTCATTGGAAGGTAAAATTAATTAATTTTTATATCTAATAAATTGCATTATGCATACATATATCTAATAAATTAATTGCATTATGCATACAGAGTTTCAGAATTAGTGAGACAATCCTGTAAATGGTATATCCAAATCTTTAGGTTCGATGGCAATGGGACCATGACCAGAAGTAATAAAATATGCTAGATATACCATCAATGGTTATCACTTTTGCATAAAAGACCATGATAACTCAAGAGTGCAACAAAATAGTGCATTATGTTAGTGGCTAATACTACATTTTTTTATTTTTATTTTTCACTTCAAAGGATAATAGGCTAATAAAGGTAAATGAGACCTTTTATGGTGTTATAAGAGAGATATGGGCCTTGGATTTTACTTGTAGAACTGTGATTATTTTTAAGTATGATTGGGTGGAACACAACAAAGAGAACATAAAAAATGACATCCTTAGATTGACATTGGTTGACCTCAACAAGATCTATTATAAAAATATTGGTTTACTTTGGTATCTTAAGCAAACGAGTATTTTATGTGCAAGACGGACATGATAAAAGATGGTCAGCTATTCTATCATTTTGTTTGAGAGATTTTTTGTGATGTAGATGATCTAAGCGATAATGCAATATATTTCTCTTTTAATACCAAAACAATTCCATTAATAGATATAGTTGGTGAGAACGAGGAAATTAGCTCTGTTATATGTCAAATGCCATTTGATATACATACATACATACATACATACATACATACATACATACATACATACATACATACATACATACATACATACATACATACATACATATATATATATATATTTGTAATGAAATGATGATACATGAGGATTTTTCTAAAAAATACAAGATTTGAATGTTCTTATGTGTTGGTTATGTTTATAATGGATGATTCAACTTTGAATTGTATATTCTAAAGTTGTTTTTTAAAACCGACTTTAAAAGTAATGTTTCCTTTATAAAAAGGCTGAAATTGTCCATTTTTTCCTATACCTATTGACGTTCTTCATGTTGTAATGGAATGATAGCCTCCTCCCATGGTTCGTCTATGTCTCTCTGTCTTATTCCCCTCTTACCATTTTTTTTGGAGATTTTGAATGTTTCTCTTATGAAAAACATAGTAAGAATACTAAACCCTCTTGTTGTCATCCATGACTTTTATTGTTAATAACTTTATGTTGCATGTTGTAGATGAAGAGGGTTTTGTCACTACAAATGATGGGTTTAGGAACTTGATTAGATCGTTGTGATTTTGGCAAAATTCATACAATTTCATTGCAAACATCTACTTCTCGATCTAACCCTCAATATTGGAGAAAATGAGAGCCTCATGCATGGCTTGCTATTCTTCTCCAAAATTAGGGTTTGATGATAAGAAATATATATGTTTTCATTATGTTGGCCAAGAATGTGAATCTTCGAAGATTTACCATCTCTCCCCTAATTGGAGAGTGGTGTGAGCTAAAAAGAGGCTAGATCTTGATGAAATAGTTCTAGATTAGCTCTTTGATCATTTGCTATCTTGTATTAATGTGATGTGAGAATCTATAACTTTAGATATATACCATAAAAGGATGATAAATGAGGAGTTATTCAAAAAATACTTGGATTTCCTTCTTCTTGTGTTTATATGTGTGTGTGTGTGTAGAAATCATGAATCAATGCTAAATTTTATAAAAAAAACCAGTGTCATTGGACGCAAGAGGTTTTAAAGTAAAAAATATACATACATGCATATATACATATATAATTTTCAAAGTCAAAAATAAAAAAATGACAGAAAAGGTTTTTAATGTAATTTTTTATCCAACTTTAAAACAAATTTTGAAGTCATTTTTAAGAAACAACTTTAAAAACAAATTTTAAGGTTGTTTCTTATCCAAATTTAAAAGTGATTTAAAGTCATATTTTTTCTATTGACTTTAAAAATAGTTTTTATTGTCAATTTCTTAGACTTTTAAAGTTGAATAGAAAATGACTTAAAGAAAGTGTTTTTAAAGTTGATTTTTTAGACTTTTAAAGTCCATACAAATGACTTTAAAAGTAGTTTTTAAAGTCATATTTCTTTTCCAACTTAAAAAATTTAAAGAAGATAAGATTGAATTATATGTTCGTGTCGTCATTTTCATTTCCATCTCTATTATCTACAATTGCTTGCATAGTTTCTTCATCAAATGCTATCATGCCATGAAGGAAAATTTGTGCATCTTCACGTGTAAGGTACTTCCTCTCTCCTCCTTCCCTTCTTCCCTTCCTCTCTCCATCCCTCTACCTTGCACAATCTCTGGTAAGCCTTGACTGATTGTGCACATGCCCTCCCTCCTTTCCTCTCTCACTCTCTCTCTACCTTGCATAGTCATAAGCCAACCCCAACCGTTAGTGTGCATCCCCTCCCTCCCTCCCTTTCTCTCTCACTCTCTCTTTGCCTTGTCCGATTGCTAGAAGCCTCAACCGACAGTGCACATCCCTCCCCCTCCCTCCCAAGCTCCCTCTCTCTCTATGCCTTGTGCAATTGCCAATTAGCCCCAACTGATCATGCATGCAACCCATCTCCCTCCCTTCAACATCCTCGATTTTTCAAGCATTTATCAATTTAAAGTTGGAAAGCAATGAAAATTTTCTCATTTTAGAAAACAAGATTAGAGTGATGACATATATGTAAGCATGACAAATGTATCCACTTCTTTCTGGGAGTTATGGTGAAAAAGAATGCACATATATTTAAAATAGTAGTTTTCTAACTAGGAACGATTAGAGATACATGCCACAGGATCATCCATATTGTCACAACTGAAGTCACACAGTCCATTCAAATAATTAGAACAATCATATTATAGTCATCCAATGTGTCAATAGAAATTTAAGTTGTATATAGTACCCAAAATAACATCATGTGCATGGATTCTATCAAATAAACTACTCTAAATACATAAACTCCTCACATTTAAACTAATCAAGTACTTTCACCTTCCCTGTGTCTCTCTTGTTCAAGCTACCTGGCATGTCACCTGAAATGTTGGTTGTAGGTTTGAGCAAAAACAATAGCTCACAGTAGGGTAAAAAATTAATACAAGCTAGAATGCTTGAAATAGGGAATATTGTAGCATACGTATATGTGTAAGTATTCCACACACACACACACACATGCATGCATGCACGCACACACACACCTCGTTTTTGAAATGAGAAAACACAACACATAAAATAAAGATACACAAAGAAAAGCTTATGATCTCTCAAATCATCAAGTTATAAATACCCTCACAAACCATGACTCACTTGACCTCATGGGGGTACTTGGCTACCACTTAGAGCACTTTCCCTTGAGAAGGTATTACTATTGCCCTCTGTCTCTATCAGAAGGCTAGTATCAATCTCATGTCAAAGGTCAATGGTCAACTGCACCTCTTAGCATAGTGTCACTAGGACTTACAATGACGACTAGAATGTCTACCTCTAGGTCTTATTGCCACCCTAGGCATGCAAGCCTCTAGGTCTTATGCTACTTGTAGAGCACTTATCAAGCGATCTGGGACTTACGACACTCCCAGAGTGATTTCCCAAAACATCGATAAAATTTATAATCATCAGGGCTTACAGTTGCTCGTAGAGTGCCTACCTAAGATCAACAAATCCGCATACATCATGACTTACAGCCACTCCTACATCACCTACCTAAAGCATTGATGAAACCATAACTCACAGCTCATAAAAATCCATATCTCATGACTCACCAACACACTTGTGTTGGTAGCTAAGTATTGATGAAAACAATGTCTCCAAGCCCTTGGCCAAATCTGTAAATCCATCTATCCAAATCATGGAAAAATCCAAAATCATGATGTGATGGATTGTTATGCAATGGTATGCTTTGTCTGTTAGTGTAAGATGTTTTGTTTATCCCATTATTAACTTATAGTGAAATATTTTAGTTGATGTCAGCTTCTTTATGAAGTTTAAGATCAAGATGTCTCTTTATCATGAATGCATATCTTTATTTTCAACTCTGGTGTTTTTGGTACTTAATGTCTTAATGATCTCTCTTTGATTAACAATCCATTTTCCTCAGTGTAGGTCAAACATTTTTTGTATTATTCTTTTGGTTATATCCCTAAGCAACTAAGTGTCCTTAGGTTATGACCCTAATTCCATTTACTTTGCGTTCTTACAATCCTATAAGATTACAACCCTTTTTCTATATATAGTTCCTAGGTCTAAGACATGCTTGATTCCATGTTATCACTGTACCCTAGAAAATACTCTTATGGTGCTAGTCATAAGGTTCATAACATAGAACAATTTTCTTTTAACTAATCTTCTTTTTGTGTTGTTAATCATACGTAGTCTAAATTTGGATTCTAGGTATGGCCAACTATTCAACTTAACTAGTTTGGTCCTTAGGAATGTAATTCCTAACATCTAACTGGTAACATGGAGTATTTCACCGTTGGATAGTTTCCTAGGATTTAATTCTCTAGGGCACAAGAGATCTATTTATGAAAGACTAAGGCATAGGGGACTAGTCACATAAGGCTAAATTGAAGGAGTGTAGGTCATAAAAGACCAAAGTAGAAATGGCAAATCATACAAGTCTTAGTTAAGGAAGTTATGTCCTACAATTCTAAGTTGAAAGTAACTTGACCAAATGAAATTAAGTTGCAAGTATCATGTCATTACTAACTAGGTTATGAATTATTCAAGTCATGGTTAACAAAGGCTCAAGGGATTAAGGCATATGGTTTTAAGTCTTATGAAATAGTAGTTTAGTGTCCAAATCTTAAGTGGTTGTGCCTAAATGAGTTGGCAAGTGAGGTTTTATCAGTGGGTCCAACTAAGTTTTCTAAGTGTTTAGACTTCTAGCATAAGGGCAATGCTGTAATTTCCTTTACCTAGGATAATTACCTTTTTGCCCTTCACTATTTCTAGTTTAGAGGTCTTTTTGCATTCCCTATATTATCAATTAGATGTACAATTAGGGGTGATACCATTTTCAATTTTAAAAGACCAAATTTCTCTTATTTTTCCTTAAGCTGGAATTTTGTAATCCAAATTCCATGTCAATGTAAATTTTAACTACAGAAATTCCACCCAGCACTTCTTCTCTACTCAATCAAACCAATAGCTATGTGCAACTAGTTGTACAATTTCAATTTGTTTTCAAAGCTTGCAAAAATGGGTTTTTCTTAACTTCCACATGGTTTTTCCTTTCCTTGACCATTAGATTGCCTTAAAAACTTATGAATCTTCTTGTCATGGCACCATTTCCTGATCATTGTGAAACTGGAAATGGGTGCTTACTATTTCATTGGTTTTCTCCATTCCCACTTCAAATTACTTAGTATGAAACATTACCAAGGTTACTAATCAAGTTAAATTTCAAGTTATTTCCTCTCCATGATTTAATTGCCATTCCTAGAGAACTACTGGTTGCAAAAATGGAGGCATTTCTTGCACCCATGCATGTAGGAAATGGTGCATTTTATCCCAGTTTGCACCTTCAAATTAGTACATAATTACTATAAATCAAGGAGTAAACTTGCTTCCTATTTGAAGTTGAATATGTTTTCTACAAGACCCACTTTTTACTTTGTCTCAATTTAGTATGAATCAAGAGTAATAGGCTTAGGATTGGGTGCACCTTGCCTGCCCATATGTAGGAAAAACAGTGACACCCAGTCCTATTCTCACTTTGTCTCAGATAAACCCTATGAAAATCTTTGTAAATTTGCAATTTGAATGCATCAATTACAAGTTCATGCAACAAGGAAGAAATCCCAGATACACCTTTTAGAAATATGAAGATTTAAGTGGGTAGCTAGCATGATGAACATCCCCTGCTCACCATAAACTACTAGTCAAGAACAAAACATAACATGATCAAATTCTCATAAAAACTTGATAAATCCAACAAGAATCTAGCTATAAATCAAGCATGCATATGATACAAACATGTAGCATGATTAAGCAAGGGAAAAGATCACATTTTATAACATTTTAATTATTAAATGGATGTAGAAAATCAGGCCATTACAAATTACTAGTTCAAGTAATTTGCAGATCTAAGGACAAAAACCATGCAATTTTGTGCTTGGCTAATTGAAGCTTTTATTAGCAAGTCATCCTACTCAAATCCCCTACCTGTGATTGTGATTTGCTCAATTGGATCATGAAATTCTTCATTGACTTGCAAGGTACTGGTTCATGCATGGCCAAGCTTCACCTATGGAGAAGATGCTCCACCACCCAGCCCATTTCTCCTTCACCAAGTTCCCAATCTCCTTCCACTTAATTCCTTCTTCGTTACAAACTTTCCCTTAGTTTCTCGGCTTTCTTCTTCCTCTCAATTTCATCTTCTTCTTCTTCTTCTTCTTCTTCTTCTTCTTCTTCTTCTTCTTCTTCTCCATTTTTATTTTTTCCTTTCTCCTTCACTAGCTCACCCTTAATTAATGGCTGAAAAATTCAAAGCCTAAGTTTTATTTTCATTTTATATTTAGTTTTAATTTTATGCATGTGGGAAATGAAGGACACGTGGGGAGCCAGCTGCCTTTGGTTGGTGCCCCCAACATGGATGGTCCAGATTAAATTCCACTAGAATAATTTACTTAAGTACATTTTCAATTATAACCTCTTATTTAACTTGCTTTTATTCAATTTTATCCTGTTCAGGGTATATTTTGTAATTGTATCTTGGACAGTAATATATCTATTTTGCAATTTATAGCTAATTAGTTGAAATTTCACCAAAGGCTTTGGATGGTGTTTAGGCTAAGGTCTTCACCTATTAATGGCCTATCTAATTCACAATCAAACCTCAATTTATATTTTACTTTCTATTTTTCCTTTTAGCAAATCACTTGATGTTAACTTAATGTGATTTTTTAAATTCCTATTTTTCCTTGGAAATTTTTGGTTTATTAAAATTTTATATTAACCTAACAATCACTTCTAAGAAGTTATCCTAACCTAATTCCTCAATGAGCTCATTCAATTCTTCTCCATTACCCTTAAATTGTACATTTAGAAAAATAAAACAATTTATCCTATTTTTTTTCTAAATGTATGAATTTATTTATCATAATTCTATAATTACATGTATTACACTCCCTCTATCTCTCTACCCTACATGGCTGCCGACTAGCCCTAACCCCCATCGCCCCCCCCCCCCTCACTCTCTATGCTACACGGTCGCCAGCCAAACCCCACTGACCATATGTGCATCCCCTCCCCTTACCTACCCCACTCTTTCTATCTATCTGTCTCTCTATCTACCATGGGTGGTCATTGACTAGCCTCGACCGGTCATGCATGCATCCCATCCACCCTGTCTCTCTCTCAGCCTCTCAGCCCTATGCAGTTGCAGGTCGGCCCTGACCAACAGTGCACATCCCCTTACCCCCTTCTCTCTCTCTCTCTCTCTCTCTCTCTCTCTCTCTCTCTCTCTCTCTCTCTCTCTCTCTCTCTCTCTCTCTCTCTCTCTCTCTCTCTCTCTCTCTCTCTCTCTCTCTCTCTCTCTCTCTCTACCTTGCTTAGTTTCCAACTGAACCTACATGACTGAGCATCCCTTCCCCCTCCCTCCCTCCCTCTATTTAACACACTCTCTCTCTTTCTCTGCCCTCCGCAGTCATGAATGGGCTTGGCACATCCTCGATAAACCCTGTGCCCATATGTCATTCTCTCTCTTTCTCTTAGTCTCTGATCAGTTGTTCAAGTGAACCCCTCACCTATTTCTATCTTAGTTAGTCTTAGTTTATTATATTGTTTTAGCTTTGATCGATCTCGTAATAAGGTTTGAAACGATTCTTTTTCATTTGTTATGTTGTTTTAGCTTTATTATTTATTTATTTCATTCTTGTAATGGTAGGTATAGGGGATTTAGGATGAAAATATGTTAATATCATGATTTATCACATAGAGAATGCATAAAATGATTATTGTTATTTGTTTATGTGATTCTTGTAATGATAGATGGAAAATTGAGAGATGACTGAGATATGGATTTGTTGTGCTATGTAAAAGAGTGTGTTTGCATCCAAGAATGAGTATGATAAAGATGGGAGGGTGGTGGGGGAGTGCAATGGTGGATGTGCATGGAATGACTATATGTAGAAACTAAATGGATGATGCATGCTCTATCTAACTACCAACATGTGTGGAGTCCTAAACTCATCTTGGAATTAATGCAAAGAAATATAGAAAAGTCTAATTTAGGATAGTAAAAAATCTAAGAATTGATAATACATTTAGCTCCTAAAGTGGTCCTAAGAAGTATGTAAAGAAGGATGGAAAGTTAACAAAGATTCAAAAAGAAAGAATCTAAGATCTAGGCATGAGATTCTAAAGTTAGAAAGTAGCATATTTCTAAATTAGGAAATTTCTAAAACAAGGAAAAGAAAAATGATGAAGACATTCTATATTAGCTAGGACAATGATCTTTGATGCTTATTATGTTAGAACAAAATTGTAGAATTCATGAAAACCTTGGGTCATGCATGCATACCTAAAATTAGAAACTATCTAAAAGTAGAACTACCATGTAATTTACAAAACTAAATGATGAATGGTTACTAAACTATGGACTGTGTATGATGCTAGAAAGAACTAAGCATGCAAAAGCTTCCCATGCTTTGGTTAAGTTATTAATTAAGAGCTAGGTGGTTCAGTGTTATCACATTGTTTAGGGAAAGAAGTTAGATCCATGAAATTCCATTGTTGAATGAAATTTGCATCTTGAATTGGAAAAGAGCATGCTAATAATGGCTTATACCTAAGACTAAAATTAGAAAGTGCCATGCTTTTAATTTAGGAAAGTGAAAAATCTAATAATCAATTATGCATTTAGTTCCTAAAATGCTCCTACGATGTGTGTAAAATAAGATGGAATGTTAATAAAAGTTTTAATAAGAAAGAATTCAAGATCTCTATATGAGATTTAAAAATAAGAAAGTAGCATACTTCTAAATTAGAAAAGTTCTAAAAATAATTAAAAGTAAAATGATAATGACTTTCTAGACTAGGACAATGATCTATGATGCTCACTGTGCTAGAACCAAAGTGTAGAATGCTTGCAAAGCTAAAATTACAAACTATTTAAAAATTGAAACTACCATGCAAGTTAGGAAAGTTCTAGACGTAGAAAAGTAAATGATGAATGGATATTAAGATATGGACTAAGTGTATGATGCTTGAAAGAAGTAATTGAACATGCAATTGGTTCCCATGCTTTGGTCAAGCTATTAATTAAGTTTTAGGTGGTTTAATGTTATTGCATTGTTTTGAGAAAGAAGTTAGAATGGTGGAATTTCCTTGTTGAATGGAATTTTCATCTTGAATTGGAAATGAGCATGTTAATTATGGTTTATACTTGTATGTTTACTTTAAGCGATGATATCTTATTGTATGTGGTCTTAACTGAATCCTTAGAGGTTTAAGATATTTTTGGAGGCTCTGGGTGAGTTTTACATTTACATTCTTTTGTATCATTTATTTTGCCTTAATTTTTTTTAGATTATTTTTATCACGTTCACGATTTTGCTTTAAGGTTTTAGGATATTCAAACACATTCATGTCATCAATCTTCTAGAGCTTGATTTTGATTCATTTGTGTGGAAGAGGTGAGGTCACTAGTTTTTCATTCTATTGCATCCTTTTGCATTATATCCATAAAATGTTTACATAACTAAATATTTAGGTAATTTCTTTAAATATATATACTCTATTTCTATTAGAGTAGAAAATCAAAGTGAATAGTTGGTGTCTATGTCATGGTTTCCATTTAAATATCAATGTATATTCATCAGCTAATGCCACCTTTGTACTCACAAAAGCAAGTTTCTAATGTTTCATTCTACTTTTATTTTCTTTAAATGAATTACATGGGTTATTTGATTTCTTTGTTCTGATATCATTATGTTCTTGTTTGTAGTAAAAATGGAACATGAACAACATCAAAATGAAGAATATGAACAATATCAATAGCATGAACAAGAGGCCAACCTTAGCAACACTCAAAAGAGATAGGGCAGAGGGCAAATAGTGATGGAAAATGATATCAAGTGATAGTATAAGGGAATTATAAAAACTGTCCAATACAATAGTAAGGGGAAATAGATAGGTGAGAGTGCATCATCTTATAGTAGTTCTCTGCTCCATAGTAAGAAGCATGGTGCCTATCACATTTGATTAATGGAGACGTGTGCTAGCAACAATAAAAGATTCAATATGGGAGATAGTAAAGGTATGTAAAAATGCCATGTATTATATAATTTATATCATACCTTATCTTTTAATTTTCAAATATAGTAACAAGCTTTGTACTTTTGTAGACTGCCTTTGAGGTACCTGAGCATAACAAGATGTGTACTTTGCAATGAGCTGGTAAGCAATGGAGAAAATGGAAGAACTACCATATTCACAATCACAAAGCAGCATATGTTAATGATTGTGGAGGTTGTACATCATGCTTGCCATTTATTTAGATGTCATTGACCAGGATGTGTGAAATGCATTTGTAAAGGACCACACGTCCTATGAATTTGACGACTGTACTAAAACAATGTTTCATTTAATTAATTATATGTAACATTTAGTTATTGCACTTGATTATGTACACGTAAATGTGTAGGAAAAGAGTGCAAGAAAAAGAAAGGGGTACGAAACTAATATGCAGCACCACCTCTCTAGGTTGGGCTATGCCCATTCGGAAGTGCGTGAAGTAAGTGTTTATGACAATGTATTCCTTTCAAATTATACTATAGCTATATACATTTTATTGACTAACTATACTGTCTTGCTTGACAGGAAAAGAAAGATGGGACTACAGATCCCATTGACCACACCATTCTCTAGAAGGTGGTGCAGTCAGTGGGTTGTAATACCTAAATGTTCATAGATGAAGCTATTGCATAAGTTGCTTCTTGCATTGTAAGTGGTTCCACTTGTTTATCCTTGACTACCTTCAATTTTATACATTTAAATGAATGAACTTATCATGTCCTTCTAATTAAATTTTATAGGTTCTTAACCAAGAAAGCATGATTACAGGAACTCTAAGTAGCAATGTTGCCAATGATGATACCTTGTATAGGGCTATGGGCAAGAAGGATCACCCTAATCAAGTAAGGGGCATAGGTTGCGGTAATGTTCCTTCCAAATTCTTTGCTACAATAATACCTACAATTGAAGATTTAGAGGCCTACAAGAAGTTGTGTGAGAAAATAAAAACAAATATACTTAACTAGTTGCATGAAGGTAGTTTGTTGATAATTTCTCATTCCCCTATACCTAATTCTTGTACTGCCCTTGTACCTCCATCAAATGCTAGCTGTAATTTCCTCACTGAAGAAGTTCATGAAGGACAACTTGTAACCTTTGAAAGAAAAATTCCAGCCAAGGAGGTGTATATATATGTGTGTGTGTGTATAGTCACTGGAACTTTTTCATCATCCTTTAATTCTCCTTTCTCATCCTCTCTTGTGTATGATGTATTTCTGATTTGTAGGTGGGCCAATGCCTATTCTCCTTGAATACTGGTCCAAATGTAATCACAGTTGGTTCATGCTATGTGCATGAATCAACTATTTTTCATGGAATTAGTATGCCTCCACAAACTAAGCACATATCCATTTCCATGGGTTTGAATGCAAATACCAACCTACCATGTAATAACCCCAATTTTTGTAATTGATTGAGAAAATCAATAAAGTTTGAGTTTCAGATATTTCGGGCTAAAATATTAGGGTTATTTAAAATATACTTTTTATAAAAGTATAATCAAATCATAAGACATTTAAAATTGAAATTAAACTTAGAAAACCCTTCAAAATGACTGTAAGCACGACAAATTCTAAATTCGGATGAGAAATCCTTAAGTTTCTTCATTTCTTGGACAAAAGGGGTAAAATAGTAATTTTACCCAAAAATCAAAATATGAAACATCAAAATTTAGAATGTACTAGAAAATACGAATCTAATGCCACTAAGTACACTCAAATCCGAGATCATGGGAATAAAACCCAAAATTTTATGCATAAATAGCAAAATGGTCTTTTTACACCATGTGGGGCCCACATGGGGTCCACAAGGGACCCAACAACCAATTTTATCAGTAGCCCACGTGAATCATGGGTCAACAAACATCAGCTAGTCAAGGGAAAGAAAAATTAGGCAAGGGAGCATTGAAGACTTTCATGCCATTCAATAATAAAAAAATAAAATATTATAGTCATGGAAAAAGACCCAAAATGCCTATAAATACAACCCCAAAAATCCTCCAAAAATCATCATAAAATCCCTAGAAAATTCTCTTCACTCTCCTTAAAAAATTAGATGTAGTTCCCTCCCCAAAAACCCAAAATTTCCAAGAGATAGATCTCTTTTCGACTTGTTTTTCTTTTTAGATTGGAATAAGAGACCTAAAATCAATTAGGCACTCTGTTCCAGATCTACTTTGATCAATTTCACCATCCAAAACTTCCCAACATATCTATTCTACAAAACCCCCAAAGAAATTTCAAGATCCAACGGTTCAAACAATGGATATTTGCAAGAAAGGTGGATTTTAGGCCATATCTTCATCAACAAGGTATTTTTCTAAATTGGGCATATAACTGAGGTTTTCTCTCCAATCAGGTAAGTGGAAATCCTTTTCATAGATGTTTAGTACTATTTTATGTAATTTTTATTTTACTGTAATTAATTTTGGTAATAAAAAGGTAAAAATAAAGTAAACAACGGAACCCTTAATTATAGATGATAGAGTGATCAGATGAAAATTTTGACTATACGAATTTATCCAGAAGGGTCCAAAACCCCTAGGGTAGAATTTTCATAAAAATCAGAGACGCTTTGGGCCCTTAATTGAAAGAGGATTGATTGGACGGTCCAGAATGGATTGTCTGATCTCTGGATCAGACGGCATCCAAGATGCACACATGATGCACTGTTGGAACCGCGCGTGGAGCATCATTCTAAGTGACACGACGGCGCTTCCGTCAAATCAACAAGCGAACGCGCCAGATGAAAACCAAGTTTGCAGGCGCGCAGACGACGGGCGTTCCGCTCGTCCCGTTCGCGTCCGTAGACGCCCCTCAAGAGCGCTTCATCATTTCCTCCCAGTGGACGCTCCCGAGGACCCACTTGGTTCATTCCGCCAGGTCGTTCCGCCCAACTAATCTGGGCCATCCATTCCTTAGGCCCAGATCAAATCCAGGCCCTAGCAAGGACTGTGAACCTCCAGCTTCAATTTCGGAGTCATCTGAACTCTAAATTGAGATAAAAAAGAAGATATGGAAAGCTTAAAACCTCTATTTTCTAATGAAATGATAAAATAGACATGTTCTTCAGTAAAAACTTTTTGTATTAAAGAAATAAGTTTCCAATTACCTAGATTTTCAAGATCTAAGATGATCAGATCTTAAAAACATGTTTTAATAATGATGTAGTATTGAAATAAAGTGAGATCTATGTTTTAATTGGATATATATGAGATATATTAAGGGATCTACCCTTTATGGTAGAAAAACCCTAAAAATACAAAGGGACCCACTTGATCAATGAGATCAAATGTGATCAGATCCTTGGGATGGAAAGAATAAATGTTTATATGATGAAATCCAAGGAAATCATGAATGGATTATGAAAAAAATAGATCAATATGATCTTTTGACCTTAATAGAGAAAATTCCCTAAGTACAACTAAAATCCTTAATCAAAGGAAAATATCTAAGATCAAATGGTTGGATCATAAGTAAAGGTTTCTAAAAATGTAAATGTAATTAGTTTCATTTTATATTATTATGTTATAAAGCATGCTAGTATAACATTTAGAGTTTAGCATGATATGTGTTTCATTGTTATCATAAGGTGATAGATTTAATTTAAATACCTTGCCTCATTATCATTAAATGTTAAATTAGGTAGTTTTATGCTTTGAATTTATAATTGATTTATGGTTAAATGTTATTAGTAGATTTACTTGTTATGAGATAAAGAGCATAAAACATCAAAAATGTATTCTAATGAGAAAGTAGAGTTTCATGACACAAATAAGAATGGAGTACTTTGGACTTAATTAGTAAGGGCTATAGTTAGTAGGACAATATAAGGATTATCAAATCCTTGGCCCAAATTAGGAAAAGAATAATAAACCCCATGAATGACATTATAAATATTCATCGACTTAATTAAAATCCTTTAGAAAGAATACTTAGGGTAAACATGCTTATAGGAACCTTATGAAAGGTTGAGCTATGGTCATTCTAGTGAATGATGAACATAGTGGTTAAGGGGGTTATCTAATAGAGCCTCGCTCTTCCCCTACCTTCTGTTGACATTTGTAAGGTCTAAATGCCTCCTTACATGAGGATTGAAGTAACCACTTTGTGTTCACCCATTCAGATAGTAAGCCTTAGCCAATTGGAAATAAGAGTAGCAGTCTAGATTTAAGCTTGAATAAGCTACCTTCAACCAGCACATTAACTGGTTGAATAATAATAATAAGAGCATAAAAGGTTAGTAAATTACCTAACCCTAATAAAAACAGTAAGTAAGATAAGGGTGATCAAACAAGATCCATTAGATCTTGGATGATTAAGAACAATAAGGATAAGAACACTATATTGTACTTAGTATGCAGGTTTATTAGTATACTTGTTATAGTTCATTAGATTAGATAACCCAAACCCTTGATCAAAGATGATTCAAGGAAGAGAACCAAGATCATCCTCCATAGGGATGATCCAAGAACTGAACTTAGATCAAAGAAGAACTAGATGATAGAAGATCTAGGACCTTGATCTTTATGAACATGTGTAGATTGTCAATCAAAGGATCTATGAAAGATCAAGATCAAGGAGATGAACATACAAAGACTTAAAGATAGAAAAATACTTAGATATGAATGATCTAAAGATCATTCTAAACATCAGATCTAGTGATCAATAGGATTGTTCATAATTTATATATTGACAATATGTATGGATGTACAGATTACATACATCAGTCAGGATCATGGAAGATTGGGGAAAAGAGATCAATCCTTAAAGGTAGGAGGATTTGGTGAATGCATTTACATGAGATATACATGATTGTACTCATGATCTTATGTTGACAAGAGTAATGTTAATACTTGTATTAAATCTCTTGAAAACCTTATGATCCAACCAAACACATATAAGATAGTTAAGGACTAAACTATAAGTGAATAGGGAACTAAGAAATATTTCAGCCCTAAGTAAACAGACATATGGTCTGATATATATGAAATCTATTTTACATACAAGCTTGGAGGCTTGTGAGTTTGTTTTAATAGACATAAGCCTAGGGGAATGCTATTGCTAGAGGAGTTATGAGGGTTTGACCACCTGCTCCTTGAAATTTGATGATACAATGATACCTTGCCCAATGAGAGGCTAAAAGTCAGGTGGTGGCAATTATGGGAAGGCCACCACTGTGAAAGTCTTGCCCCCCCATACGGGCAGTGACATAATATTTTCCACCGTGGTATTGGTGGTGAATAGGGCAGTTATTCGAGCACGCTAGTACGGATCAGACTGTAGCATAGCAACCTTTCTCATTATTTTGCACTGCATTTAAGAATAGGCATAGTGAAATGCCTTATGTTGTAGCATAATGAAATGCAAGGTGTATATTACCAATATTTCCCAAGAAGGAAAATTCCCAGTATAAGATTAGCTGTAATACTCAATTCTCAAAATGAAGAGAATTGATCAGCATAGTTGGGAATGATATTTGACTTCTTTCACAAATTTAACTAGTTTACCCATGAAGGGTATGTATGTATATAGATATACATAGCTTACAAAGTAAAGAGTATGTTTAAGGATAATGAGATTATGAAGTATTCGAATTACATTGTCAATGTTATGTTTCTTGAATCCCCTACCATGCATTGCTTGCTGAGATATTGTAATTGTTGCAATATCTCAGATACAGGGAAGGAGAGTTAGGAGCTGAGGACTATAAAAGACTTGAAGAGAATAATCTTCAAGGTATACCCTTGAAGACATGCATTTTTCTTTGTTGAGAGTTTTATTGTATGGTGAGCTTGAGTGTTGGATTATGTAATTTGGACAAGTATTGTACTAGATTTGGCTGTATTGTGAACCATTGGATGAATCCTGGAGTTTAATAAAAGTATATTCCTTCAATGGAATTTTATTTTGTACACAAATTGTACTTATGTTATGTATGAAGTGGTGACTTAGGTTTTCAAAACAAGTTCTAAAGAAAAGAATTTCCGTTGCTTTGTTTTGCAAAAAAATTTTACACTTTAAGGGCCCTGGCTTTCAAAATACTTTACAAATCATGTTTCAAAAACTCAGGTCATCACAGTTGGTATCAGAGCGATTCATCCAGTCATAGTATAGTACAAATATGTCCAAAAGAGAGATTATAATCCAAGTCTAGATTAAGATAAACATAGTTGTATAGAGGATTGATAGAAATTATGAACAGATGCCACCAAGGAGAGTCACAAGAGAGGCAACTCAAAATACTCCAATAGACAATATGGAAAGAGTAAACTCATTTGTGAAGAAAGAGTAACTCATTAGTGAAAGAGTTAAACTCATTAGTTAAGAATGAGTATAGAAAGAGTTAGTGTAATTAAGGAATAGTATAGTATAAGTAAATATTACTTAGTGAAAGGACTAGAAATACTACTTATCAAATAAGAATTCCAATAGAGAGAATAATAAGATATAGAAATCCATAGGGAAAACATTACAATAAATGTGAGGTATGATGTTAAGGTCTAACCTAAAGTCCTGAGTAAATATACAAAGTGCATTAATATGAGTATGTATATAACCATTATTAAGTGAAGTATGTATATAACCATTACTAAGTGAGGAAATGGAGATAAAGAGAAAAAAGTGATAAATTGGAAAATAAAATAAAATATAAAAAAAATTCCAACCTTATAGAAAAGGTGAAATGGAGATTTATGAGAAATAGGTGTTAAAGATGAAAACATTAGAAGTATTGTAAAATTTAAAGTTAACATTAAATATATAAAGAGATATAAATGTAGGAATTAGAATTGCTACATGTATAGTATTGTGAAAATTTGTTAAATGAAATTAATCATCAAAATAGAGAGGATATGGCTTGAAAGAAATTTAAGGAGATAGGTGAGAAAGTTCAAGATTTGTAAATGAGAATAGTTAGTTTGAAATAAATATGAGTAAGGATTTAAGCAAGTATTCTTCTCCAAAATTAGTGAAGCAAAGGATTTAGTGGAGAAATGATAAAATTTTAGAACATGAGAAGATGATCTTTGATATTAGAATAAAATGAAAAGGAAAAAGAGAGTTAGATATGTTAAAGGGACAAAAATATGATCCCAAACTTTTTAAGAAAGACAATTAAACCATGAGAATATATGGTTGACAAAGAAATTATAGCACTATATATGGTACAACAATTATGAAATCACCAAGTTAGAAATTATAAAGGTATGACAAATCATTGTGGAAATTAGCACTAGAGGATTTTCAAGGATTAAAGAATTATTGATATAATAACTTTGGTGCTATTGAAAATAATTTTGGGACTATCATAAAGAGAAGTACCTTTGGTATAAATGGTAAAATGGTCATGGAACATGAAAACAAAGAGAAATATTTATTAGGAAAATATAGTCATTGATTAAGTCATTGATTATCATGGTCATGGAACATGAAAACAAAGAGAAATATTGATTAGGAAAATATAGTCATTGATTATCAAGAAGAGGAGTACATCTTATTGATCAAGGCAAATGAAGAGCTAAATATGAATAGAGATATTACTTCCAATTACATGATGGAGGTAGTGATATTGAAGGATTTAAAAAATATAGTAAGGGGAAATATATTTTTGAAAGAAAGGTGAAATAAAACATGAGAAATGAAAACAAATATTGGTTGTTAAATTTAAGTTTAAAGATGATTGTGAATGAGATATAAATCCAAATTGTTGGAGAAATAAGTGGTTAGAAATTTTAAGATAGTTTGAAGATTTTCAATCTTACATGAGATTGAATGAGAAAATACCTATAATAGTCGAGGAAAATAACATCAAATTATGTGAATGAGTTGAAAGAACAATTTTTTTAGGATATGGAGTGATTATAGCAATTTACATTATGAGAGTAACAAATTTCTTTGAGGAAAAGAAAAAGGAGAAATCAATATAAGGATCCATAAATGATGTTGAGGAAATTAAGTATCCTTTTTCTCTATAAGGATGAGCATTTTCCAAGTTATTATTAATGGGGAATTGGAAATGCAACATCAAAGTATATAATCGAAAACAAATTTTAAAGTTCTATGAGTTAGATAACAAATGTTCATGAATTTGAGGAGAATGAAATATATTGAATGAAGTGGTAATGATATATGGAAATAGATTTCAAGAAATCAAGAGCAGTCAGGGCATATATATAAAACACTTACAAAACTTGTCTTGTAAGTGTACATGTGATTAAAGAAAGCCAAGTTTAGGTTATATAAATTTTAAGGATAGCATGGAATTTGACCCAACAAAGGTGGAATATGAGATCAAAATATGAAATGACAATGACAATTAGAGAAATATATCTCTTATTGATTTTATAACATAAGGACATTCTTTTAGTGAAGTTTTGCTATTGGTTACATAAATCCTAAATTTGTTGATAATAGATTGTTGAGAATTAAAGACTAGTTGATAAATTATGGTGTTTGTAAAGATTTGAGGAGGGATGATTACAAAGTCAATATGGACTCTTTTAATTGAAATTATCAAGAATATCACAAATAAAGAGTTAGTATGATATGATAAAGGCTATGAGGTACACTTGAAAGAAGCATGAGGAAATGCAAAATCTAGAAATTTTGAAGCCTATGACATACAAATATATATATGAGAGGAAAAGAGATAAATATTATCATAGATTGTGAGAATGTTCTGAATATTGTTCTAATTATGAGAAAGAAATAACAAAAGAGGATCATGAATATATATGCAGGGTTAAATGACATTATCTTGGAAGGAAAAATGTAGAAAGTCAAGTATTATGAATAAAATGGCACTAAAAGAGTGTTACAAAAATAATGGATGGGAATGAGGAAAGATTCATTATAAGGAAACTATTATTCAAAGACAGAATTTGACAAGAAGTTGTCAATAGAAGGAAATAGTAAAGAAGTATGAATTGTAGAGAAGAAATAAAGTATACACTTCCAAATAATGGAAGAATAAGAAAAGAGAAAATTACATCCAAAGATTGGAAGGTTGTTACAAAGAACAATAGTTGAAGCTATAGAATCTAATCAATATGTATTATAGGAAGTCTAAGGACTATACATAGTAGGAAAGCTATGTCCAAACTTTATATGTTGATACATAGTAGGAAAGCTATGTCAAAACTTTATATGTTGAAAAAGAATGAGGATGAGCAATAGAAGGTATAATGGAAAATTGTGAAGTATGGAAAGATTGGTGAAAATTACCAATCAAGTGAAATGGAAGGTTTTGAAACAAAAAGGGATAACTCAATAAGAGTTATTAATCAATTTTATTTTTTTTTGGAAATTCTAGCAAGAGCTAGCTTTAGTATATAGTGAATTATTAAGGTTAGTCATGGATGAGTATTTTAACCTTTGAGAAAAAGGTAGTATAGAAAAGGGACGAAAGGAAATATAATTTCCATAAGTGGCAAGGCCACATGTGTAAGGCTATGAAAGAATTGTGAAAACTCCTAAGTGAGTTGTATTACAAATTTCAAGGACGAAATTATTGTAAGGGTGGAAGATTGTAATAACCCCAATTTTTGTAATTGATTGAGAAAATCAATAAAGTTTGAGTTTCAGATATTTCGGGATGAAATATTAGGGTTATTTAAAATATACTTTTATAAAAGTATAATCAAATCATAAGACATGTAAAATTGAAATTAAACTTAGCAAACCCTTCAAAATGACTGTAAGCACGACAAATTTTGAATTCGGATGAGAAATCCTTAAGTTTCTTCATTTCTTGGACAAAAGGAGTAAAATAGTAATTTTACCCAAAAATCAAAATATAAAACATCAAAATTTAGAATATACTGAGAAATACAAATCCATCGCCACTAAGTACACTCAAATCCGAGATCATGGGAATAAAACCCAAAATTTTATGCATATATGGCAAAAAGGTCTTTTTACACCATGTGGGGCCCACAAGGGACCCAACAACCAATTTTATCAGCAGCCCACATGAATCATGGGTCAACAAACATCAGCTGGTCATGGGGAAGAAAAATTAGGCATGGGAGGATTGAAGACTTTCATGCCATTTAATAATAAAAAAATAAAATATTATAATCATGGAAAAGGACCCAAAATGCCTATAAATACAACCCCAAAAATTCTCATTAAATCCCCATGAAATTCTCTTCACTCTCCTTATAAAATTAGATCTAGATCCCTCCCCCAAAACCCAAAATTTCCAAGAGATAGATCTCTTTTCAACTTGTTTTTCTTTTTAGATTGGAACAAGAGACTAAAATCAATTAAGCACTTTGTTCTTGATCTAATTTGATCAATTTCACTATCCAAAACTTCCCAACATATCTATTCTACAAAACCCCCAAAGAAATTTCAAGATCCAACAATTCAAACAACAGATATTTGCAAGAAAGGTGGATTTTAGGCCATATCTTCATTGACAAGGTATTTTTCTAAATTGGGCATATAACTGAGGTCTTCTCTCCAATCAGGTAAGTGGAAATCCTTTTCATAGATATTTGGTACTATTTTATGTAATTTTTATTTTACTGTAATTAATTTGGTAATAAAAAGGTAAAAATAAAGTAAACAACAGAACCCTTAATTATGGATGATAGAGTGCTCAGATAAAAAATCTGACTACACCAATCGATCCAGAAGGGTCCAAAACCCCTAGGGTAGAATTTTCATAAAAATCAGAGACGTTTTGGGCCCTTAATTGAAAGAGGATTGATTGGACGGTCCAGAATGGACTGTCCAATCTCCGGATCAGACGGCGCCCAAGACGCACATGTGACGCACTGTCAAAACAGCACTTGCGCTGAGCGTGGAGCATCGTTCCAAGCGACACGATGGCGCGTTCGTCAAATCCACAAGCGGACGCGCCAGACGAAAACCAAGTTTGCGGGCGCGGGGACAACAGGCGTTCCGCTCGTCCCGTCCACGTCCGTAGACACCCCTCAAGAGCGCTTTGTCATTTCCTACCAACAGACACGACCGACTAATCTGGGCCATCCATTCCTTGGGCCCAGATCAAATCCAGGCCCTAGGAAGGACTGTGAACTTCCAGCTTCAATTCCGGAGTCATCTGAACTCCAAATTGAGATTGGAAAGAAGATATGGAAAGCTTGAAACCTCTATTTTCTTATGAAATGATAAAATAGACATGTTCTTCATTAAAAACTTTCTGTATTAAAGAAATAAGTTTCCAATTACCTAGATTTTCAAGATTTGAGATAATCAGATCTTAAAAACATATTTTAATAATGATGTACTATTGAAATAAAGTGAGATCTATGGTTTAATTGGATATATATGAGATATATTAAGGGATCTACCCTTTATGGTAGAAAAACCCTAAAAATACAAAAGGACCCACTTGATCAATGAGATCAAGTGTGATCAAATCCTTGTGATGGAAAGAATAAATGTTTATATGATGAAATCCAAGGAAATCATGAATGGATTATGACAAAAATAGATCAATATGATCTTTTGACCTTAATAGAGAAAATTCCCTAAGTACAACTAAAATCCTTAATCAAAGGAAAATATCTAAGATCAAATGGTTGGATCATAAGTAAAGGTTTCTAAAAATGTAAATGTAATTAGTTTTATTTTATATTATTATATTATAAAGCATGGTAGTATAACATTTAGAGTTTGGCATGATATGTGTTTCATTGTTATCATAAGGTGATAGATTTAATTTAAATATCATGCCTCATTATCATTAAATGTTAAATTAGGTAGTTTTATGCTTTGAATTTATAATTGATTTATGGTTAAATGTTATTAGTAGATTTACTTGTTATGAGATAAAGAGCATAAAACATCAAAAATGTATTCTAATGAGAAAGTAGAGTTTCATGACACAAATAAGAATGGAGTACTTTGGACTTAATTAGTAACGGCTATAGTTAGTAGGACAATATAAGGATTATCAAATCCTTGGCCCAAATTAGGAAAAGAATAATAAACCCCACGAATGACATTATAAATATTCATGGACTTAATTAAAATCCATTAGAAAGAGTACTTAGGGTAAACATGCTTATAGGAACCTTATGAAAGGTTGAGCTATGGTCATTCTAGTGAATGATGAACATAGTGGTTAAGGGGGTTATCTAATAGACCCTCGCTCTTCCCCTACCTTTTGTTGACGTTTGTAAGGTCTAAACGCCTCCTTACATGAGGATTGAAGTAACCACTTTGTGTTCACGCATTCAACTAGTAAGCCTTAGCCAATTGGAAATAAGAGGAGCAGTCTAGATTTAGGCTTGAATAAGCTACCTTCAACCAACACATTAACTAGTTGAATAATAATAATAAGAGCATAAAAGGTTAGTAAATTACCTAACCCTAATAAAAACAATAAGTAAGATAAGGATGATCGAACAAGATCCATTAGATCTTGGATGATTAAGAACAATAAGGATAAGAACACTATATTGTACTTAGTATGCAGGTTTATTAGTATACTTGTTATAGTTCATTAGATTAGATAACCCAAACCCTTGATCAAAGATGATTCAAGGAAGAGAACCAAGATCATCCTCCATAGGGATGATCTAAGAACTGAACTTAGATAAAAGAAGAATTAGATGATAGAAGATCTAGGACCTTGATCTTTATGAACATGTGTAGATTGTCAATCAAAGGATCTATGAAAGATCAAGATCAAGGAGATGAACATACAAAGACTTAGAAATAGAAAAATACTTAGATATGAATGATCTAAAGATCATTCTAAACATCAGATCTAGTGATCAATAGGATTGTTCATAATTTATATATTGACAATATGTATAGATGTATAGATTACATACATCAGTCAGGATCATGGAAGATTGGGGAAAAGAGATCAATCCTTAAAGGTAGGAGGATTTGGTGAATGCATTTACATGAGATATACATGATTGTACTCATGATCTTATGTTGACAAGAGTAATGTTAATACTTGTATTAAATCTCTTGAAAACCTTATGATCCAACCAAACACATATAAGATGGTTAAGGACTAAACTATAAGTGAATAGGGAACTAGGAAATATTTCAGCCCTAAGTAAACAGACATATGGTCTGATATATATGAAATCTATTTTACATACAAGCTTGGAGGCTTGTGAGTTTGTTTTAATAGGCATAAGCCTAGGGGAATGCTATTGCTAGAGGAGTTATGAGGGTTTGGCCACCTGCTCCTTGAAATTTGATGATACAATGATACCTTGCCCAATGAGAGGCTAAAAGTCAGGTGGTGGCAATTATGGGAAGGCCACCACTGTGAAAGTCTTGCCCCCCATACGGGCAGTAACATAATATTTTCCACCGTAGTATTAGTGGTGAACAGGGCAGTTATCCGAGCGAGCTAGTGCGGATCAGACTGCAGCATAACAACCTTTCTCATTATTTTGCACTGCATTTGAGAATAGGCATAGTGAAATGCCTTATGTTGTAGCATAATGAAATACTAGGCAATTGTATATTACCAATATTTCCCAAGAAGGAAAATTCCCAGTATAAGATTAGCTGTAATACTCAATTATCAAAATGAAGAGAATTGATCAACATAGTTGAGAATGATATTTGACTTCTTTCACAAATTTAACTGGTTTACCCATGAAGGGTATGTATGTATATAGATATACATAGCTTACAAAGTAAAGAGTATGTTTAAGGATAATGAGATTATGAAGTATTCGAATTACATTATCAATGTTATGTTTCTTGAATCCCCTACCATGCATTGCTTGCTGAGATATTGTAATTGTTGCAATATCTCAGATACAGGGAAGGAGAGTTAGGAGCTGAAAAACGTCGAAACTGTTGGGTAGGCAGTTGCATATCGCTTTACTTGGCCTGAGGCACTTGTTATTCATATAGATTCTATATTATATATCTTTTCATACTACCTTTCTCAATAATAATTTTTAGCTAGAAACCTCAATTAATAATTTATTAATTGTATATAAGGTTAATTAGTAGTAGAAAGTGCCATCAAGGTCGCCTAACACTACACCATGAGCTAGTGTTGTACCAAGTGTTGTACTAATAGAACATGTATTAGATCTATATTTATTTTTTCATCACAAAATAGAATGTCCTCATTGATTAATGTTAAATAACTAGAAATCTCTACAACTTGTACAACAACCATCTAAGGTTCATGTGGAATTCTACCTAACACGCGTTGATTTGTAAGGTCACTCTATAAACTCATCAACAAAAATAGGGCAATCAACCCTGTGCATATCAAGGAGGGAGTGCTTACTGATGTCGTTACAGAAGTGCCACTTATGGAGAAGGACCTATTACTAGTTTACTAATGTGCCACCTAAGTTAAATATGTTGTATTGTAGATTATTGTGCTTTCTAAGTGGGTAAACAAAAAGAGTTACTCCAAAGCAATTCTTAACAAAATACAAAGTGAATGGGTTGTGTATGTAATGAGTTTCAATTAGAAATCCTTAGAGTAACTACATGAATGTGAATTACAATATCCATAATAATGTATTCTTTTCATTGATATGCTTGTGTTCTTCTAGTTTTCATTATTTTCATTGAAGCATATATATTTTATGGGATGAATGAGGGGAACATGGAGTGTGGAAGTAAATGGGTATATGTGTATGGACTTATAAATGAAGTGAATGTGGATGTTGCATTTTCATTGTATGCATGTGTTCTTCTAGTTTTCATTATTTTCATTGAAGTATGTACATTTTATAAGATGAATGAGGGGAACTTAGAATGTGGAAGTAAATGGGCTTGTGTATATGGACTTCTAAATGAAGTGAATGTGGATGCTACATTTTCATTGATATGCATGTATTCTTCTAGTTTTTATTATTTTCATTGAAGTATATATATTTTATGGGATGAATGAGGGGAGCTTGGAGTGTGAAAGTAAATGGGTACATGTGTATGGACTTATAAATGAAGTGAATGTGGTAGTTGCGTTTTCATTGATATGCATGTGTTCTTCTAGTTTTCATTATTTTCATTGAAGTATATATATATATATCATGGGATGATGAATGAGGGGAAATTGGAGTGTGAAAGTAAATGGGTATGTGTGTATGGACATGCAAATGGAGTGAATGTGGAGGTTGCAATCAACATGTTGTGGTATCTTATATCATGTATTTTCAAGATAGATGTCGATGGATGATGAATTTGGACATTTCATACTCAATGTGTAAGTGAATGTATGTTTTTTTTTCATATGTATGATGATTGCAAGAAACTCTATCGATGTTGATCCCAAACCCATATAAACAAGGAGGGTTTTGCCTCAGGTACCAGCTAACAAGTAAAACCTTTTTGAAGAAGTTGAAGATTTTGTTATTTTCTCTTCTTACTTGCAAATGAATATGCATACATATATTAATTTGTAAGTAAGAAGAGAAGATAATGAAAGTCATCTTTAGCTTCTTCAAAGTATAGCAACAATAACATGACAGGAATCTATCACAACATTCCCTCAAGTTAGGGTGTCCCTTGTAAGTGATGCACTGCATCAGATCTCAAGCATAGTGGGAAATGGGCAAGGGGTGCTAGGGCATTCCCTCTAAAGCAATACACTAAATCGGATCCTAGGAGTGTTGGAAAATGGGCAAGGGCTACTAGAGCATCCCATTGGAAGCAATGTACTCCAACATAACTCAGGTACCATAGGAATATTAAAAGATCAATGTGTAAGAATTGTAGGATAATACCCAATGAGATTTTAACCTCACAACATAGGTTAATGGTTATGGATATCTACATTAAAAATGGAAGAAAGGAAATGAACTTAATAGGTATCCAAAAATGTGACGACCCAGGTTTTCCCATGCATTTTTAAATGCAATACCTAATTTCCTAAGGCAGGATGCATCCCTATTTGAAAACCATGCTATAAAAACCATGCAATGCAGTGGAAAACCTTTAGTTTTGAACTCATTTTTAAAAACCCTGAGTATCATTTGCCTTCACAACAACCAAAGTAGTTTTTGAAAAACTTCAAAGATCATAAATATTTTTCCCCAGGTCTTTCCAGTCACAGTACACAGCCCAACTGTAATTAAATACAACTTCATGTCCAAAGGGTTAAGAGTTTACTTACATGTATAACTTTCTTCTTTTTGATTCACTTGCTCGTAGCACTAATATCTCCTGAGATGTCTTCTATTTATGAGTGGAACTATCTTGAAAAATGTTAAGGATAGGGTGAGTATATACTATACTCAGTAGGAGTCTATCACTACTAGTTTTATAATGCATGTGATGTTTTAAAATCATATGCTCTTTCCAAAACATGTGCATGTCTGAATACTCAAGTTCAATATCGACATCAAAATCCATTGTCAAACTAAAATACTAATGGCTTAAAGGATCATATAATCCAAAATCGAAAGTATCATATACATATATATCATAACATCATGATATGCATAAAATGCTTCATGGAATCCAACTCATGGATCTCTAGTATGGTATGGTCGACCAACCTCATATCATACCATATGCAATGCACATAAATCATAAAACCATAGGGTCCACTATGCCCACGACCTCCTCGCCGTGTGGTCCTTGGGTACCTGAGGACACTCAGTCATAGCCTCCATGGGGCCTATGACACGTCGACCCAGTGCCGTGACACCAGTGGTAGCCCCTTGTACCACATGCAGTTGACGTAGGGACTTGCCTCTTTTTGGGTGTGGTACCCATCCACTTATTAGTGGTAGAGGCCGGGTGGCCAACCCAGACCCCTCGGCATAGCACCCATGGGCTTACTAGCCCAAATCACATAAGATCAAATATGCCAAAACCTCTTTTCAAAACCTGTCCTCTTCGGGTCCCTCACAACTGCCTAGCCCTCGGCACTCTAGCGTCTTTTGGAAACCCTCAAGGACATGCAATCTTTGCAAGTACTTAAATCATGCAATGTATGCACTTGTTTGCAAAACATATATGTGTATAATGTATGTGCAATCCTTTATAAAACATGTCTATGTACAAAGCATTTATCACATGCATGCTGAAATAAGTCATGCTAAACAAGTCATATATTTAAAACATATGTTTTCAAAACAATAATAGTTCTTTTAAAAGAATCTAATAGTGATAGAGCACTTACCTGGCTAGGTCGCGCTAACCCTTTTGTCCTCGGACGCTCCTGATCATGGTTTAGGGAATCAAGGTTAGTTTGGCCTATCTTTTATAGGTTTTAGAGTAATTGGTATTTTTACTTAAGCATTAGGGGTCCATCCCAATGCCTATGGGTGTCCTAAGGTCCTAATTGGGCCTTGGTATCCTCAGTTTTCCAGCGTTCTAGTGGCCACGCGCCACCATCCTATTTTAAGGGTCATGCCCACCTTTGATTGGGCCTTGATCAGAGATTTTATAGCTTGGATGAGTCCGCGTCGTCAACACAGACACAACGCCTTTTGCGGCATCTCAATCGGAGCTCTAGATCTCAAGTTATAAGCATTTTAATGTCATACATACATAGGAGTCTTAAAAATTAAAAAAGACGGAATGCTAGGGCGCTGCGTGTCTGCGATGTGTGCCCCGGCTTCCTTAAGGAACCAAAAAATGACGTGCTGCTAGCGTGCTGCACGTCTATGACGTGCGCCTTAGCGGGCACATCTGTAGACGCGCCAAATTTTTTCGCCTTTTCTCTCTTTTGCGGGCGCATCCCTGGACGCGCCCGTTTGGTTTTTCAAACGGGGGTCGACGCAGGTCGATGTGGGATGTTCCTATTGGATCGTCCTGCTCGTTAGGGACCCGGGTCATCCTTAGGTCACCCTGGTTCGACCCTGTCGAACCAGTGCGGCCCTGGGGATGTCCCAGGGTCCTTGGTGACTCCCTAGAGGCTTTGGTGACTCCCTAGAGGCCTATTCCCCATGGATTTTCATGCAAAAACCTAGGGAAACTGAGCCTAGGACTATGGGTGAGATGGGTTTGGGGAGTTTTTTACCATACCTGCTTCGTGGTTGGTTTTCTCTCCACGTTTTCTCTTCTAGGTTACTGCCACACGATGGGTTTTCTCCAATGTTTTGGGCTACCATTAGAGGCACCCAAGAGCTCTATTTATAAAGCTAAGAGAGGGTTCTGGAGGGGGCTCTCACCGCCTTTGAATGGCGGTGGAGAAACCTCCAGAATGGCGGTGATTTCCCCTCCAATCACCGCCATTCTAGAACTCTCTAGGAGGTGGAAGATGAAGGGTGCCCGTATCAAAACAGGCCCCTGTGTTTTGCAGCTAAACCCGTTTTTGTAAAAATTATAATTTTGCCCCTGAACTTCAAAGGGCCATAACTTGCTCATTTTAACTCCGTTTTGGGTGATTTTGGTCTTGTTGGATTCCTTTTTCCCAGACACATCTAATGATACCATTTTCAGGACCATGTTTCTGGGTTCAGTCAAGGTGACTAGTGAAATGACCAAAATGCCCTTATCTTCAAAATTGAACTTTTCATGGGATTTTAATATTACAAAAATTGGGGTCATTACATTATTGCCCCCTTAAAAGAATTTGGTCCTCAAAATTCCATAACTTATTATCTTCCAAGTATTTGTCTCTTAGATGATTTCTTGGTGAATGCATTCCCCTTTAGGAATCAATTCTAGGTTCATCCTCAATTTATCATTTTTATTGTTCCTCCTATAAGGCCTCACCTATAAGGGCCTATTTTTTGCTGCATACTCTGATGCAGCGCCATACTCTCGTACGTGCCAATTTAACAATACCGTTTTCTAGCGGTACTTCATCTATCTTGAATTCCTTAGATTCTTATACTTATCTCATCATGTATAAGATAGTCTCCTCATAAGATCATGCTTCTTTGCTCATGCATATACTTCTTTCAAGATCATATTATCTTATTTCTCCTATTTTGAATATCATAGGATAATCCTTTTCATCTAGTGGTCTCTTTCATTATCCACAAGTCCAAAAAGTTACCTTCTTTCTATTGTGTCTAACTTTGCTTCTTACCCTTGTCTCCAAGATACTTCAATAATTGATATGGTATCATATGCTTTATAGCCAAACTCTTACTTAACTTTGAATTTCAACTGTCTGTCGTTTTTTCATATGTGACTTGATTTCCTTGACCAAGGTTACATTCGAAAATGAAAGCCAATTAGTAGCATCTTCCATTGAGAACCTTATCATATACTGAAAGTAAAATGTCCTAACTTTGCTTGATGGTTTTCTTCGTAACCTTTCAGTCCAACAATTCTATACTCAATCTAGTCAGGTTAGTCCTTAAGAAATTCCTTTAATTGATTTTTAGTACTTGGTATATGCTTATAACAACTAACTATTTGTCTATAGGCAATGTAACATCAAATCTCACCTTATAATGTGCTAGCCATCTCACCTTTTCTCCTTCCATCCCCTATGTCAATATATCGTGCAATCTTTTATCAAGGCTTTATTGTCAATCATGCAGTCTATATTGTCAGGAGGTATACTCGTAAGTAGTGATTTTCTCAATTTCTCAAAATTTATTCTTCAAGTGCCTCCTTATTTTATCTTTCAAGTGCGTTCTTATACTTAGTTTATAATAGCGATAATTCTCCTTCAATAACGATTATATCAAATTGTACTGAAGTTGTTTACTCAACAAGTTTTACAATACTCAGATAAGCATAAACATTTTCTTAGACATAGAAAGACTTTATTTGATTACCTATTGATCTCTTTCCAAATACGTTATAAGCTCAAGGGCCTCTAGAGTGATCGGTACTTATCTACCTTTCTTTCAATCCAAGTCTGTAGTATTTTTCAGACCCAAAGTAATTTCTTCACCTTGTCATGGTAGCCACTAAGGCTTAAAAAACTTTTCACATTGGTTTAGATCACTTCTTATTTTTGCTCCTATCTCAGTTGTTACTATATTTATTGTACTTGTAGCTCCTCCATGATGTGGCCTAATTAACTCCATGAAATGGCCTACTCAACTGACCTCATACCCTCAAATGTCTTAGTTTAACAAGTACTTCTTTCAAGAAAACTCAAGTCTAAGGACTTATAACATCCTTCTGAGTATATACCTTCGACTACTAACTCATAGGCACTAACATACTTGATTAATTAGGGTGGGATACCTTTATTTAGTTAACAGTACTCAATAATGGTCTTAAAATATTTGGTCTTTCAATTTATGATAGCAAGACCTTCATTGATTCTTGATGGTACCCTTCTTGCTGAAGATAGATAGATGGACAAGCCATTGTCTTGGCCTAATTCCTTTTTCAATATAACTTTATTTACTCATGTAGTGGCAAGGTGAGATATCACCAAAATTTTCTTTTTATGGATTATATCCATTGGTGTTTCCCATAAGCTAATGGATCTGATAAGAATCTAATTGATATCAAACCATTTGTAGAATTTAATTTCTAGTTGGTCGCCATTCTTCTTTGAAAATTTCTTATCACATAATTTCCTAAAATTCGATACTCTACTCAAAGTCTTAAATCCCATATGCTTTCTCTATTATACGTATCATTGCTAACTCAACTATTATTATTCCTTTGTATTTGTTTGATCTTCCCTCCTATAGGATTCAACATGTTAGAATTGTATGTATCTTCATAGAGTCATGATCTTCTTCTTTTGATTATTCAATATTCATTGAATACTTATAGTTACATCTCTATCTCTTTCTCTCTTTTCTTCAATATCCATTTGGTCTACCTAGATCAATGTCTCTATGTGCGTTGTTGCATATATTTGATACTTCATCTATTTCTTTTAAGTAACATATATGATAAACTGAATGCTTCTCAGAAATTTTAAACTATCTTAAGATCATTGAAATCCTCAGTTGCCTGTATCCTTAATAAAAATTCATACCATGTCTTAATAATGGCATTGACGCTTTGGTCATGCTATACTTTTCTTACAAGTTCATGTTAGGATTAATCTATTATCATAGATCTATTATCCCCAATATTATCGTCAAATCTTTTTATAACTTGGTTGAATTCATTTCCTTATCATATTCGTGTTATGTTCCTCTTATTCACATAATCTGTCACTTGTATACCTCTTTTGATTTGCTCCATAATTATTTTTCAATAGCATTTTACTCTCCTGAATAGTATCCATACCTTTGTGACCTAGTTTGAGTCACTATTATTTCCTAATATCATCTTGCATTCTCATCCCTCTTAGATTATCATCGAAATCATCTCAAAGTCTGCCTTCTAAATCCTTTATCATACTCATATCATATCCCTCATATTCTGGTATTCTTTATAATGGTAAGATAGGCAGCTAGGTTCTTCAATTTTCTCACCTTTGATGAGATTACTTTATTGATGGTAAGATAGTCATCTAGGTTCTTCAATTTTCTCACCTTTGATGAGATTACTTTAGTGTAGGTCAAAACTATCTACTAACAAGTTCATTAACATCATTATTCATCATTCTCATAATATGATCCATATATGAGTTTTTATATTTGCACCACACAACAATCCTTAATCCTTAAGTTGTCTTAGACTGGATTTTGGATAAGGGTTGCACTATCCTTTGCTTAATTATTTGTTAAACCAAGCTGTGTTTCACCTATTTATTTATGGTGAAATGCCTTGAGCATTAATATTATAATCCTCAAATAGAAGTAGTCATCTCTACTACTCCTATTTATACTACTTATTCTTGATTTTCTCTATTGTTCATGACCCTTGGACATGCTGGACTGGCTGTGAAAGGATAAAACCTTGGCTCTGATACCAACTGTGATGACTCGGGTTTTCTCATGCATTTTTAAATGCAATACCTAATTTCCTAAGGCGGGATGCATCCCTATTTGAAAACCATGCTATAAAAACCATGCAATGCATTAGAAAACCTTTAGTTTTAAACTCATTTTTGAAAACCCCGAGTGTCATTTGCCTTCACAACAACCAAAGTAGTTTTTGAAAAACTTCAGAAATCATAAATATTTTTCCCCAGGTCTTTCCAGTCACAGTACACAGCCCAACTGTAATTAAATACAACTTTATGTCCAAAGGGTTGAGAGTTTACTTACATGTATAACTTTCTTTTCTTTGATTCACTTGCTCGTAGCACTAATATCTCCTGAGACGTCTTCTATTTATGAGTGGAACTATCCTGAAAAATGTTAAGGATAGGGTGAGTATATACTATACTTAGTAGGAGTCTATCACTACTAGGTTTATAATGCATGCGATGTTTTAAAATCATATGCTCTTTCCAAAACAAGTGCATGTCTGAATACTCAAGTTCAATATCGACATCAAAATCCATTGTCAAACTGAAATACTAACGACTTAAAGGATCATATAATCCAAAATCAAAAGTATCATATACATATATATCATAACATCATGATATGCATAAAATGCTTTATGGAATCCAACTCATGGATCTCTAGTATGGTATGGTCGACCAACCTCATATCATGCCATATGCAATGCACATAAATCATCAAACCATAGGGTCCACTATGCCCATGACCTCCTCGTCGTGTGGTCCCTGGGTACCTGAGGACACTTGGTCATAGCCTCCACGGGGCCTATGACACGTCGACCCAGTGCCGTGACACTAGTGATAGCCCCCTATACCACATGCAGTTGACGTAGGGACTTGCCACTTTTTGGGCGTGGTACCCATCCACCTATTAGTGGTAGAGACCGGGTGGCCAACCTAGACCCCTCGGCATAGCACCCACGGGCTTAGTAGCCTAAATCACATAAGATCAAATAAGCCAAAACCTCTTTTCAAAACCTGTCCTCTTTGGGTCCCTCACAACTGCCTAGCCCTTGGCGCTCCAGCGTCTTTTGGCAACCCTCAAGGACATGCAATCTTTGCAAGTACTTAAATCATGCAATGTATGCACTTGTTTGCAAAACATAATGTATATGCAATCCTTTACAAAACATGTCTATGTACAAAGCATTTATCACATGCATGCTGAAATAAGTCATATATTTAAAACATATGTTCTCAAAACAATAATAGTTCTTTTAAAAGAATCTAACAGTGATAGAGCACCTACCTGGCTAGGTCGCGCTAACCCTTTTGTCCTCGGACGCTCCTGATCATGGTTTGGGGAATCAAGGTTAGTTTGGCCTATCTTTTATAGGTTTTAGAGTAAGTGGTCTTTTTACTTAGGCATTAGGGGTACATCCCTATGCCTATGGGTGTCCTAAGGTCCTAATTGGGCCTTGGTATCCTCAGTTTTCCAACGTTCTAGTGGCCACGCACCACCATCCTATTCTAAGGGTCATGCCCACCTTGGATTGGGCCTTGATTAGAGATTTTATAGCTTGGATGTGTCTGCGTCGTCGACATGGACACAACGCCTTTTGCGGCTCCTCAATCGGAGCTCTAGATCTCAAGTTATAAGCATTTTAATGTCGTACGTACATAGGAGTCTTAAAAATAAAAAAGATGAAATGTTAGGGTGCTGCGCGCCTGCGATGTGCGCCCCGGCTTCCTTAAGGAACCAAAAAATGACGTGCTGCTAGCGCGCTGCAAGTTTTCTGCGTATGCCTCAGCAGGCACGTCTGCAGACGCGTCGAATTTTTCCGCCTTTTCTCTCTTTTGCGGGCGCGTCCCCGTTTGGTTTTTCAAATGGGGGTCGACGCAGGTCGACATGGGATGTTCCTATTGGATCATCCTTCTCATTAGGGACCCGGGTCATCCTCAGGTCACCCTGGTTCGACCCTGTCGAACCAGTGCAGCCCTGGGGACGTCCCAGGGTCCTTGGTGACTCCCTAGAGGCCTATTCCCCATGGATTTTCATGCAAAAACCTAGGGAAACTGAGCCTAGGACTTTGTGGCTGGTTTTCTCTCCACATTTTCTCCTCTAGGTTACTACTCCATGATGGATTTTCTCCAACATTTTGGGCTACCATTAGAGGCACCAAAGAGCTCTATTTATAGAGCTAAGAGAGGGTTCTGGAGGGGCTCTCACCGCCTTTGAATGGCAGTGGAGAAACCTCCAGAATAGTGGTAATTTCCCTCCAATCACTACCATTCTAGAACTCTCTAGGAGGTGGAAGATGAAGGGTGCCCGTATCAAAATGGGTCCCTGTGTTTTGCAGCTAAATCCGTTTTTGTAAAAATTACAATTTTGCCCCTGAACTTCAAAGGGCCATAACTTGCTCATTTTAACTCCGTTTTGGGTGATTTTGGTCTTGTTGAATTTATTTTTCTGAGATACATCTAATGGTACCACTTTTAGGACCAATTTTTTGGGTTCAGTCAAGGTGACTAGTGAAATGACCAAAATGCCCTTATCTTCAAAATTGAACTTTTTATGTGATTTTAATATTACAAAAATTGGGGTCATTACAAAAAACTAAGTGGTGGAACTTAAAAGGGCAGAAAATAACCTCACTTACAAATAAGTTGATGGTAGAAGAAAACATAAACAATGATACAGAAGAAACACCATATGGATTAATATGGCCAAGTCCATTAAGAAAGTGGCAAAACATATCCTAGGAGTATCTAAAGGTAAAGGCAATTAGTAAAGGAAACATGGTAGTAGAATGAAACAGTGCAAAGAGTTATGAAAGAAAAATGGTGTGTTTTAAAGCATGTCAAAAGACTAGAAATAATGATTACTATGAACATTATAAGAATGCTAAAAAGGTTGCTAAGAGAATAGTAAGTGAGGCTAAACTCAAGGAATATGATGGTCTATATAATAGACTAGGATTCAAAGAAGGTGAGAAAGATGTGTTTAAAGTTGCAAAAATAAGAGAATAGAAGGGTAAGGACTTAGACCACATTAAGTGCATTAGAAGTGATGATCAATGGGTAATAGTGAAAGATGATGAGATCAAACAAAGGTGGGAAAGTTACTTTTAAAAATTACTAAATGACAATTGTCTTAAGAATATGAGGATTGAAAGTATTGTAAACTTAAATAAATTTGGACATTATAGAAATGACCATAGGATAAGAATACCTGAAGTGAAAGAGGCATTGAAAAAGATGAAATCAAGAAAGCCCTGGGCCCTGTTGGTATACCAGTAGATGTTAGGAAGCATATGAGCGATATTGGACTAGTTTGGTTGACAAAATTATTTAATATAATTATAAAATCAAAGAAAATTCCTAATGAATGGAGAATGAGCTTTATTGTACCAATTTATAAGAATAAAAGAGATATATAGAGCTGCACTAATTATTGGGGGATCCAACTTATGAGCCACATAATGAAACTTTTTGAAAGAGTGATCGAGAAGAGGCCATGCCATAAGACAAGTGTATTGGAGAACCAATTTGGTTTCATGCCTGGTCGATCTACCATGGAAGCTATTTTCTTATTAAGTCAATTGATATAGAAATGTAGGGAGAGGAGGAAGGACCTCCATATGATCTTTATTGACTTAGAAAACACTTATGATAGGGTCTTTATACAGTTCATATGGATGGTGTTGGGCAAGAAAGGGGATTCGCGATGGTATATAGACATAATCAAAGATATGTAAGAGGAAGTGGTAAAAAATGTTAAGACCACTAGTGAGAGACTGGTGATTTTCCTATCATTGTGGGATTGCATCAAGGATTGGCATTGAGCCCATACCTTTTCTCGTTGGTTATGGGTGAGTTAACAAAATATCTGCATGAGGAGATTCCATGGTGCATGCTATTTGCTAATGATACAATTTTAATTGATGAGATAAGGGAAGGCATAAACACAAAGCTAGAGTTATGGAGTGAAGAATTAGAACCCAAAGGATTAAAATTAGCCGAACCAAGATAGAGTATATGAAATGCAATTTTATCAAGGAGACGAGTAGGAGTGGAGCACTAATAAGGATTGATAACCAAAAAGTTACCATAAAAGACCTACTTTTGATACTTAGGATTGATGATTCATGAGAGTGGATAGATTGAGAGGGAGGTTACTTAGAGAATCCATGCTGCTTGGAACAAATGGATGCGCGTTTGGAGTTTTGTTTGATCGGCAGGTGCTAGTCAAAGGAAAATTCTATAGGATGGCTATAAGGCCAGCCATGCTCTATGGATCATAGTGTTCGGTAGTTAAGAACATCACATTTATAAAATGAGCAAAGCAGAAATGAGGATGTTGAGATGAATGAGTGGCACAATAAGAAAGGATATAATTAGGAATGAAAACATTAGAGGAAACTTAAGGGTAGCACCAATAGGTAATAAGATGAGAGAGAGTAGACTTAGTAGGTTTGGACTTGTCCAATGAAGATAAAAAACAGCACTAGTTAGAAGGAGTGAGACAATGCAAGTAGAAGGTTCTAAAAGGACAAGAGAGAGGTTCAAAATAAGGTGGATAGAAGTGTTGAGAAAAAATTAAAAAATTTTGGGACTGGATTAAGCCATGGTACTTAATAGAGGGGAATGGAGGAACAAGATTCATGTAGGCGACCACTAATTACGATAAGGTCTTGATGATGATGGTGATTGAAAGAACAATGTAGCCAGTGATACTTTGAATGTATGTAGAATTACAAGTAGTAATAGCATTGTAAACAAAAGAGAAAATAAGGAACTTTTAAAGTCAATTTTTTGAAATTTTGACTTCAAAAGTTCTTGGACCTTTAAAAGTCAGAACTCCATAAACAACTTTAAAGTTCTTGGAATTCTGACTTGGAGTTTTTAACTTTTATAATCAGTTACATAACGACATTAAAATTCAGAATTTTAAAGTTGGTTTTTCCAAACTTCTTTTCTTATTGATTTTTTGAGTTGGCTTGATAAAAGCCTATTTCTTAACCAACTTTTCTATTAGTATTTTTAATCAATTTTAAAAGCCTCTTTTGTAGTAGTGTGTAGATTTTTCATAAATTTTCTCTCTCCTTACCTCCTTTATTTTCTCTTTCCTTCTTCCTTAATTTTCTCATTTGAAAATTTGGAATCAAGGGGGATACACTTGCTTGCATGGGAAAGTCATCCAACTCCTTTGGTTGTCTCCTCCTTTGGTTGAGTAAGAGAGAGAGAGTGAAAGTGTCTTCTTGTGGCCCCAATCTTCTAACTTGTTTTGTTTTAGAAAAAGCTCTCATCATATGTGTATCCATTGTATGTGATTTGAGCTTCTATTAGAAGCTTCCTAATGTAGTAGAATAATTTTATTCATGCATGGGAAGTTTAGTCACCTTTACTTTTGATAAGAATACCCTCCTTAGTACAAATAAGGTCTGGCAATGATTTAGGGTTTCTAATGGCTTTGCTTTGATAACAACATTCCCATAACATTCAAATCCTCAGAACTTCATGATTTATGGCATCTAGGCCCATGATGTTGATTGGACAACGGTCTCACTCTTTTTTAAGGGTTTATGCATACTAAAATAACATTTTTTAATTATACCCTAATTCTACAAAATGTGAAATAAACCTAATTAGTTATATTTTAGAGAATTCTAGGGTTAAAAACTACTAAATATAGAGGTATTACATATAATATTTCTAAGTATATCATTTTCATGCCTTGAATGATTTTATTTAATGAAACATAGTCATTTTTGTTTGCAAGCCAATTCAATTTTCATTTTGTAGGAATACTTTGTATGTTGGCTTGTTGACTTAACCCATGCATCTTGATGTTTGTCTTCAGGATTTGATTATTCTTAGTGATTTTTGTCTTTGAAAAAAACTTCATATGCTAGATGGATTTCATTTTATGATTTGAAGTCTTTGTTCCATTTATTATCTTCTTTTCTAATTTGTATCTCGTGTGGTGTGACAACATTCATTATTTTTCAAATGCAAATAGCAGAAGATATTTAAAAATTTTCAATATAATCTTTCTTTTGTACAAGTTTATCAAAACCTGAATGTCATCTACACCACAACAATACATTTAAGAGGTTATAAAACCAATGAGTTTATAATTTACATTTTCTAGGATTCTATCCAGTTACAACTTACAGTCCAACTGTATAAATGCATATATACATACATGTCTAAGAAGATAAAATGCAAGTCATATACTTATATTATCAGCAATCTTGCACTATTGTTGTCCTTGTATAGAGTTCCATCTACCTTTAGTTGTTTATCCTTCAATCACTTTCTTCAAAACATGAGACATTGTAAACAAATTTGCAATGTCTCAACACGCTATGCTTGGTAGGTGTTTGAGCATCTACTTTGTTAATAAACACAAAGCCGAATACAATTGGATATCCAGGCCATTTATAATCTGTTCTAAGGAATAATATATAGTCATACCATCTTAACCTTATAATAATACTCATATCACATACATCTCAATTCATTTTAAGTAATTTCATATCATAACATTTCATAGTATATCAACTTGCGATATAAACATGTATGTCAATCCATCAAATAATATATCAGATCACTAGGTAGGCAAAATCCATGCCAAGTCAAATCAAAACAATTCATAATCACATGTCTCATGATAGTATAACACAATTTCATCCATGTACAACATTAGTACATGGAAAATCATAGGACATCCATGTAAAGGATAATTCATGCTGTTAGTATGCACAAATCAAAGATAAAATGATGAAACAATTAAATCACTTCTTGATTCAATATCAGGCAAATCCATGCCATATCAAATCAGAGCATATCAACTCACCATAGGCAAATTGATGCCAAACATACATTTGAGCATATCAGCTTACTATCAACAAATCCATGCTAACAACCAAATAATAAATCAAATCATGCATACAAAATCAATCTCACAATTTATCTCAACTTGACCCATGACCATACCATGAGCACTTAGAAGCTACCACTTAGAAACTAGTCAGTACCACATGCACCTGCCCTCTTAGGCCACCCTCATTGGTAAACCACAAGTACAAATTGTGAATCAAATTTTGATTACATGCAAGAAGATAAAAATGCGATGAAATACAAATCACAGTTAGGTATCAAACCAAAATGAGAGATCAAATCCACAAGATGCATAAATGAAATGCAGGTGTTAGTAGCTCTAATTAAGAATCTTAGACACTCCACATCTCTATCATTGTCATTCATGTGTCTCAATAACATCCATATATCATTATAATTCACACATCTCAAATCATATCCACATACTAAATTAATCATCTAATACCATCATCATTAAAGGAAGATACATACCATCTTATTTAATCCATGAAGGATGATACATTCATAACTTATAATCATATCATCTATTAATTCATTAAAATCTATCATAACATGTATTTGACTTAATACATTGTTATTTGGCTTGACCAATAATTTGGTCATAATTTGAATATATGGATAAATTAAAGATGTCAGAACAACGTACCTGGAATAGTGGTTCCAATCTTTTGAAATCATTAGACGTCACACATAAAGGTTGATTAACTATCAAGATCCACCGATCTCAATCTTTATGATGCAAATATAAGAAAAAATGTGTTTAAATTCATTAATTTATCTTTGACATATAGATCAATTCATCAAATCTTCAGTTGAATGGTTGGATGGCTCTTGATGCCTCATCTAATCTGCAGATCATTTGGATTTACTAATTTATATGTTTCAATCTTGTGGATTTGTGTTTCAAATCATAGATTAGGGTCAAGAAATCCTCAACCTAACAATCTCACCACTGATCTTGTGAATCCATGTGGTAACCTAGTCAAATCTCGTAGATCAATGGTCTAATCAAGTATTATGATGGTAGATCGTCATCGATCTGGTTTTGGATGATCGGATTGGACCTTCCATCAACTAATCCATAACTGATCTATCATTTGTATCACAATTCATTACTAATGTGTATTGAAGTCACATTTTTCATAGATTTACCTTCTAATTGGGTTTTTAACAGTTGGCTGCTAAGATCTTAGTTTTTCCCTATGCACTACCAAGTTTTTGATTAAAAATTCAATGATTAATTGATTCCTAATCAATGATCTTTCTTCATGAATGAAAAGATCAAGTATGATTTATCCAAATCACAAAAGTTCCAATTTTCCCTATTTTTAGGGTTCATTGGAAAAGGTTGCCATCTCCAGAGAAGGTGACCGGATTCCGGTCTTCGTCGGTGACATACATAGTATGAGAACTTCACTAAATTGTAGAGATTTGTTTGAAATTTCCTAAATTAGTGTTCTATCTAGTTTTTATCTACAAATTCTACCAAAATCTTGAGTTTTTGGCTAGATTTTATTTAACTTTTTAAAGTCACCATTTTTTACTATTTTTCTCAATTTTTTGCATTATTACTTGACACATTTTCATGAAACTAGAGGCCTTTTATTCATAATCATCTAAGGAGAAAAAATGAATGGTTCTGATATTTGATCAGATATTGCTATACTATTTGTGTGTTTTTTTTCAACAACCAGTTTCCTCCATTTGTTTCACCGTAGATTCTCCTCACTTTTATTTGAATTTTTACCTTCTCAAATGACATCCAATCAAAAATATTTTTCAAGGTTAGATTATTTTACCTCTTCGGAGATGATGAATAATTTGGATCTTTTTTTTGAAACATCGTGCTCTTCAAATCAACTTCTCTCCTTATCTTCCTCTCCCTTCTTCCTCCTTATTCTCTTCTTCTTCTTCTTTCTCTTCTTCTTCCTCTTTCTCTCTCTCCTTCTTCATCAATTTTAGGGAATAGACTGGATGGTTTGTTTTGATTTTCCTTAAGAGAGGAGGGTTACCAATATCAAAATGGCACCTCCTTTTATAAGTAATGAATTTTACTTTTTATTTCTTTATTCATTTAACTTACCTAATCAAATAAAATGTCATCATTTTGGTAAAGACATTACTAATGAGTGTCTGGTCTCATGGTTTTCAAATTCTACATATGAGACCTACTCTAGCAAATTACCAAATTACCCTTTGTAAGAAAAATCATAACTTATTCATTTGAACTTTGATTTCAACAAATTTAGTGTCGTTGGAATTGTCTTTTCGAGTATAGTCCAAATATCAAGATTTCAACACTTGATTTGATGCTCATAAGAATTTCATTTTCTCAGATTCCATAATTTACTTAAATCAAGACGTAAAATTTCATGGATGTTACATTCTTCCCTCCTTAGAGGAATTTCGTCCTTGAAATTATTTTCATGATATCTTTCAAACAACTTTAGGAACATTCTCATCTTATCGTAAACTTAAATTCTTGTAATTCCTTCAATGAAGTAAAAGTACTCAAAATATAATTGATTTTCAATTTAAACTATAAATATTATGTACTTATTAGAGTAACTTTTTTATCTGCTTTAAGCAATAAGAAGTCACTTTAGCTACACACTCTGATACTTAGCCTTTACTTGATAACCCATCAATATTTTCATTTAATCTCGACTCATATAAGTAACATCTCCAAAACTTTTAAGAGTTATCTAAAATCTCACTTAAAAATACTAATTTCATAGTCTTATGCTCTAGTTCTTTTCTTTAAGAACTATACTAATCTGAAGAGAATACTCTAACTCATATAAGAATCAATTTCTCCTAGCTTTTTGACATTGTATTAACCTTCATATACATCATCTATTTCTCATTAGTCAACATTACATATATAAATCATCTTTATAACTCATACCTCATCAACTAATACACACTGGTTGATGGTATATGACTTTTGGACATGTTGGACTATATGTGAGAGGATTAACTAGGCTTTGATACCAACTATTATGACCCAAGTTTTTATAACACATTTTCATTATTTTTCAAATACAAACAGTGGAAGATATTTAAAATGATATCTTGAATAAATATATCATGTAAAAGAATATGAAGAACTATATGTCTTGAATGAATTTGGAACATATATGTGTGTATTCATGGAAAATGATGTCAGTACAATTGGATGCTCATGAAACGATACAGCTTGGAATACTTAAATCCTTAGGAAAAATATGATTCATCATTCATAATGAAACTACTCATGTAAATTGATTTCATAATGGTATGATCTAAGAACTTACAAATTCAGGATGAAAACCTTGGAAATGGCATGACGTTTTGTTTAAGTATGATATATTCTCAAAATATATTGATTTATGTAAATCATGTACTGCATGAAAAAATAGCTACTTACTCCACCTACACAAGCGCAAGCTTGCTAAGACATTGTAATTGTTTACAATATCTCAGATTTGAAGAATTAGAATAGAATGATGAATAAGTGGAATTTGAGAAATGACTGTGGAGTTCGGTATTTCAAAAGATGGAGATTTTCCAGTATCATGATAGTGAGCTTTGAAACTTTAGATTAGTTTTCAATTCAGTGGAGAATGATAATATATATTTACTTTAGTGTTGTGGATTCAATCGTATTTAAGGGAATATGTTGTGACATGACTGTGACTGCAGGTTCTGGAAAGTGATAAGTTTTGTGTATTTGTTTTTAAAGTAGTAAAAATTATTTGTATTATTTATCAAGTTTTCTGCATGCATGAGTTAAATGCACATATGTATGAAGAAAAAGGAATCTCTACTAAATTTTTGGCAAAAATGAGATGCTCATTCCACCATAAAATCCTTGTGTTTTGTGTAAAAATGAAACTCATGATTTTTAGAAAAAAATTTCTAGAAAAAAGGAAAAAGAAAATTTTTGATGTTTTAATTGTGAAATGTTATTGATGAATCACGAATTTCAAAAAAGTTTTTGAAAAGGGATTTTTGAAACTCAAGGTGCCATAGTTTGGTATCAGAGCTCAGATTCAATCCACTCACAACTAGTCACAACAAGAAATTATTAAGAGTCCACAAAACAAGGAGAGTAGTCCTTGTGAAAAGAAAGAAGAACAGAGTATCCTATGGATTAGTTTGATTTTTGGGAAGAAACAATTAGAAGAGTTAGTATCATTAAGTGAAAGCATGGATATGTGATGGAAGATCCATTTTTAGGGATAATCTTAGAGAGTTTAAGTTCTAACCTGGATGGTGAGTAATGAGCTTTGGAGAGTAGGACAATTATAGTATAATACTAAGTTGAGAATCATAATATAAAGGATTAGGTGATAGTTAAATAGTGGAAAGATCTTGGAAACTAGGAGAATTATAAAGTTGGTATGAATACATAGAAAAGACTTACAAGTAAAAATTTAGAGGTATTATGGAAGATCACTAGTAAAAATTTTAGCCATGAAACGTAGTGAGGTTGATGTGGAGGAGATAAATGAATTATAATAGTAATCTAAGTCTAAATAATGAATTTAGACCAACTTACCAAAATAAGAATACATTCTTTTAGTAAAATATAGTTAGACAATAATGGAAATAAGGTAGAGAATAACCATTGTAAAGAGGAAGTTGACAAAATAAGTAAGATAGGGTGGCTGTCTAAATATAAAACATAAAGATGGTTGATGTGAAAAGGGATTAAGATAAACTTGAAAATAAGCAAATTTTTACAAAGAACTTGGTTAAATTAGAAAATATGATAATTCAATGGAATTTTGATGACAAATAAGACAAGAAAAAAAAGGATTTGGAAGAAAAGAATATGAAATCATAGGATTTTGTATAGAAACTTGGTTGGAAGATTTGACACTTAAACAAAGTTAAATAGATGAGAGACATATTAGAGAAAGGGATAGAAATAAAGTGAGAAAATACAATTCCAACATGTACGTGAGAAATAGTTGTGGTTAAAAGCTTCAAGGATTAGCAAACTAATCTAAATAAGTAAGCAACAAGAAAGGAAATCCTTGGTTAAACAAAATCATGAAATCATTCTACCTAGATTATAACTTAAAACTTAAGTAAATAAATAGACTAAGAGAATATCCATTTAGTGTTATTGATGAATCATATAAAGAAAGTTGGGAAATGAAATATGTTTAGAATTACTTGAGGGAAGTATGTTACAACCACAAAATTTGAGTAATTTTTATGTAATTATAGCATATTTTAATTAGAATTAAATTCTTGAAAATTGAATTTCAAGGAAGTGAGTCCCTTGAAAACTCAAAATTTGGATTTGAAACTATAAAAAATGAAAACTGCATGTTGAGATGATTCCAACGAAACTAATTTTACTCTAAAAGGAGATTGGGGTGAAAAATCTCCAAAATTTCACTAATTTAGGAGGCCCAAATTGATAACTACATCCCTCCCCCATGACTTGACCCTGACATGACGTACGGTAGGGGATGCCCCAACACGTGTAGAGTGGAACTCGACATATGATGGGTAGGACGCCACATGTTGCTACTCTGTCCCGTGTTGGGCGACAACAAAATGAGAAAACAAGAGAAGGGTGCCAGAAACAGGTAGAATCCAGTGACCCTTCAACTCCCCCTTCCCTCCGTTCATTCCACCTGCATGGTTGGCTTGCTGCACGAAACCCCCTCTAAATTAGTGAAAATTTGGAGAATTTTCACTTTGATCTCCATTTTGCATAAAATTAGTGTCGTTGGAATTGTCTCGATGTGTAGTTTTCATTTTTGATAGTTTCAAATCCAAATTTTGAGTTTTCAAGGGGCTTAATTCCTTGAAATTCAATTTTCAAGGAATTAAATTTCTAATTTTATTCTAATTAAAATATGCTATAATTACCTAAAAATTACTCAAAGTTTGTGGTTGTTACACATGGAGTGCTAAAAGGCCATTGTAAAACACCAAAGATCACTGAAAATTGGCATTGCATGACCAAGATAAGAAGATTTGAAGGTAGAGAACTTTATGTCATAAGCATAAACTCGCTGTAAAAAACAACCAAGACCTTTTTCTGTTTTGAAATTCATTTGGAGAGTTTAATCCTTTTTATTTTCTAAAATTCATCACAAAAAGATTCAACTCTTCAAAAATAGTTGACTCCATTTCTTTTCAAAGCTAAAAATAAAAAGTGTCGACTCCTTTTATCTTTAAGTTTCTAAGCTAAAAATACGTAAGCTTCTTTAAGGGTCCAATTGACCCTCCTATTGGGACCACAGGGTCTTATTATTTTCCTTTTAGCTTTTGGTTTTTCTTTGAAGGGGAACAATAGTGCAACAGTAGAGTTGTCATCATATAACTTGGAGCTCATAGGTTCAAGGTGTGGAAACAGCCTCTTGCTAAAATGCAAGTTAAGGGTATGTACTATAGATCTTTTGTGGTTCAACACTTACCCGGACCACACATATGAGGGTCCTTTGCATACCCGGTTACAGTTTTCTTACCTTTAGGTTTGTCTTTTGGTATGACAATTGCATATAATTTAATTGATTTTGTATGGCTATATTTTTTATCCATATTACTAATTAATGGTTTGTAGCTAGAGGTGTTTCATCTTGTGATCTATTTCTTGAATAAGGAAGGTGGTGTTTTTTCTTGCTACATTGTTGTTTCTAATTTTATTTTGGTTCTTTGATGTACAATATTTTTGCCTCATCAATTTACATTTTCTATAGAACCTAATTCACAAAATTTAGTGTTCATTGTCTAAAGACTCTTAATTACAAGTAGAGTTAAAAGAGGAATCGATTCCTTCTTTCATTTTGGGATTTTCATTTACTAAAAAAAAATTAATCTCCATTCCTTGAGGACTTGAAGTTGTTATTTCTATGAATACTACTTTAGGAAAAACTTCCACTCCCAAACTTTTTATTGTTGCAAACATATATACTCTCTTCTATGTTTCAATGGAGAGATTTTTCTAAGTTTTCTATTAAGTGGTTTGAATTGGAAAAAAAAAAAATCAGTCATTTTTAAATTGAATCCAATGTAATAAACTATAATTGAAGTTGTAACCTTTTTGCTTAACTTGATCAGAAATTTTGTAGATTGGATATCACTTGTGTTAAAATCCCAAAAATCTATTGATTTGTTTAGTGAGAATAGCCATTTCTTCATCACTATTTTCACAGAATTCATCAGCATTAGACCAATATTCAAAGCAATTTACTTTTAGTTTTCATGCTTTGATTCCTCATCGAGCAATTTTTTCTCACTGATATCATAGGTCATCATTTCAAAATTTAATGGAACTCCCTTGCCTGAAGAGAAAGAAAATGAAGTTATTAATATTTTCTTGCAAATTAACAAAAGCTTTTTAAGTGTCTAAGAAGGGCTTCACTCTAAGCTCCTCAAGAGTCCATTAGTACTGAGATCAACCAAACTTAGTATCCTCCATTCTCCTCCAAATTTATTATCCTTCTTACTATGCCAAGATCCCCAAACTTTCTTTGCTTTAGAAATTGATTCCCATTTTATCACATCAGTTTTCTAATCTTCATATGAATCATTCTATAAGAAATTGCATTGAGTCCTCTCTATCTCATCTGTCACCTTACAAAGGATACTTAACATAGAAAGAATGGAAATTGGCATGTTTTCCATTGAGGCTTTAATCAACATGAATCTCCTCCAAGAGAGGGACACCCTTCTTCCCTAAATTAAATATATGATGCATTCTTTTTGCCACTGTGTTTCAACATGAACTTTTAGAGGTGCTAGTAAGTATAGCGAGTGTAACATTTTGAATTTTGACTTCGTAAATATGTTGAATTTCATAGTTTTTTTCAATGAATGTATGTTGTTTGTGGTAATATTAAGTATAGGAGAGACTTAGGTCTAGAGTTCAAAACACACATATTTATTTTCATAATTCTTTTGGGGAAATTAGGCAAAAAGGAATACTTATTTAGATGAGCTAAGCATGATCAAAATCATAGAAGATTTGATAGCTAGGGTGAGTTATCATAAGGACATGAGAACTAATGACTGAGTGATGGTGTGGTGATTATCATATGATAAGAAATGAAGGGTCTAAGATTAAGTCTATATTGATTTGGATATAGGAAACTACAAAACCTAGAGAGAATGGGGCATCTTAGATCTTTAAATGCATGGATGAGATCTGATGTAGAAAATCTTAAGTGAAGTGAGGTATGGAAGGATGGGATACATTTGTTTAAGATCATGTGAGTTAGTTATAGGGTTAGATGATGGATTTCATTGAGATAGAAGACTAGGATTGAATCAAAGAGGATACATTTTGAGAGAGACAACCATCAAAACATGAAATTGTGGACCACAATTGGGTTAAGTAACCATAGGCTAGCACAGGATATTTATTTCAAGTTATATGGGCCCACACAAGATAGCCCAAGTGCATATGTTAAAAGCTTATGAGAGCCCTAAAGGGACTAGGACTCATAGGATAAACTAGTTATGATAGGCTAAGACACTTAAATGAGAACCCAAGTTAAGAGACCCAAATAAGCTAGGAAACAATTAATACTAGGATGTTTTGGTCATTAGAAGATAACCCAATTAGAGTAGCCCAATGGTCCATAATAGAAAAATGTGTGTGAGTCCCATTTCAAGTAGGACTCTTTGATAGAAGGATAATTTAAGAAAAAAGAATGATTACTAGAAAGTGAGTGAGTTAAAGAGTGAGATGGTGAACCTTATGAGAGATGAAGGTCTAAAATTATAACCTAAAGAATCACCTAATTGGCCAAGGAGTGGGAGTGCATGATTGGTTAGAGGCATGGCCCACTTGGCATGAAGCATAGAACAATAAGGAAGCCTAGAAGGGGTGCCATATCTATAGGAGAAGAGAAAGAAGTAAAGAAAGTGAATTTAGATTACTTATGATGGATGATTTTAGGTGGAATTAGGTTAGGAAAATGAGAGTACTAAGGGCATTAAGAGAGTGTACAGCATGGAACTAAGAGTTGAGAGAACCTAGGGCTGAGATGCAACCTACATAACATGGAACATACATGGATTAGAATACTGGGATGGAGGCCTAAGTTAGGAAAACCAATTAGGCCAGAAATCAATCAAGCTAGATTGCATGAGCTAGCTTGGACATATTTTCCCATGAGAAGTCAACCCATCTAGGGCAGCCCAATGGGCACAAGTCCAAAAACTCTCAAGAGTCCTAACTAGTGTAGGACATCTTGGTTAAGTTAAAAATAAACTAATTCTATTTACCTTTGACCAAATACAATGAACATACACATCTAGTTGAGGCATGGAGAATTATGAAACATTGTGGGACTCAAACACCTAAACAAACTAGGGAACAATGAAGGAGAAAGCCTATAAGTAGAACAATGGATGTCTTAGCCTAGGGAGTTTTGGTTGTATGACATCTTAAGAAGAAGGAGGAAAGGACAAACAGAAAGAGGAAAGGATAAAGAGGAAGAGACAAAGAGGAAAGGAGAAAGAGAAGAAGAGAAAATCCAAGGTAGGGGGTGGCTAAACCCTTAGATTAGGATTTCATGTTATTTTCAAGCAAAAAAACTATGGATGTTTTAAAGAGAACATATATAGTTTTCATGCCAGTTTCAATTTAATTTTACTTAATGATGCAAATGATGTAAGGATAGGCTTTTGAAAGTTATTTTTGCATGGGTGATTACTTTTTAGTAACTTCATGTCAATGAAATATCCATGGATTTTGGTGAGAAAAGTTTCATGTTTAAATAATAACTCCTGGTATTGTATTATACTGCCAACTTATCTAAACTCTATTAAAGAGTATACTTTTTGCATGAAATTTTAACCACATAGTATTTGTACATCACTAATCTCTTAGTTAAAATTTGGTGAGATTTTGAGAATATTTGACCAAGGAACTAATAAAATGGAAATTAGTAAGATACTAACTATGGTTCTGTCTCACTAACTGAAAACCCTATGGAACATCTTTCAATAGTTCAGGTATCAAACCTTAGATTTTTTAAGTGACTTTAATTTTATTTTGTGAACAGATAATTATGTCCCATTTCAAATTTTTTAAAATTTGGATGAAAATTGATATAGGAAAAGGGTTGTTATATAGGGAAGGGTATTGACTACCAGACAATGTTTCCTGTTTCATCTATAAAGATTTATGATCTGGGTATAATCCTCACATTATCAAGGGTTGAAAATTATATGCATGTGAATATCATTCAATAAGAACAACATAGAACAAACCAACTTGAAAATAAGGTGTCTAGATATCGAATTAATGGTAGGAAATTAGGCATCATTACTGGTATTGAGTACTAGGTGGACAGTAGGTGTTAAACTCAAAGCAATTTGATTATTCTATTGATAAACCTTAGGGATTGAAAAATTAACTAATTCACTAAATAAATAACATAATAATATAGAGGAACATAACATGTGATTAGTCTATTAGGAGTTATCATACTCATGATGTTCATTGTAAACTATGTTGGACATGCATGTGCTAGATGGAGTTCAAAAGTTTGAAACTTCCACAAGAACTTATGATAAAGATAAATTAGTTCCAGCACATTTTTTGTAAACCTTTTGATGGTTCTAATACTCTCATAATTAATTTCATTTTTGTTATGTTGGTGAGTAAAACTTTGAATAATTGTGCTGGATTCAACGTTTTAACAAAAGATCATTATGTATTAAGCAATGAGGCATATGATGTGATTAGAAGAAGTTAATTGACTTATGAACTCCTTGAATTTGTTGCTATATGCATTATGAATACATCCATAATGTCTTTATATTATGCATGAGCATCACTAATGAACATATGGCTTGATTTTGCCCTATGATATGTAATATGACTATGTTTGAATGATCGTGCTCATGTATATGATGCTTATTTGTGGACCCTATATGATTGAGATTTTTTGATGTATGCTCATGTGTTTACCCAATGTGGGTGATATTTTGTGATATATGTTCATGTGTTGACCCTATGTGATGAGACAATCAATATGACACTAAGGTACTGAGCTATTTGGTGATTAAAGTTAGTTGTGCAGGGGCTATTATGCCCTGTGGTATATGCTAGGAGGGTTTAGATTGGTCTCTGACCTCCAAATAAGATACCTAATGTGTTATGGCTGCTTTAGGGAAGTATGTGTTAAAGGAAAACTACTTCAGGTAAGATCCACCTATCCATAAGAGTTGTGTAGCCTATAGGTATCCACAAATGAGCGTAGATGGGTGATGTTTTTCAATATGTGCATAGCTAGCACCTCTGAGCTCTAGACATGATATGCATATTGGTCATCCTCGATGGTTTAGACCATTGCCTATGTGGCCTATGGCACGATGCTTCCATTTTGATGTACGTTTTGTCAATTATAAGAATATGTGAACTTATTTGATGTTATTATTCACTTTTGAGGCATTATTTATGATTCATGAATCATATACTATAGTTAGAATTGTTACTATTGATAGTAGCTTCCATAAAATATTTTGATCATGAGATAACACTTTGAATGTGTGGTTTTCAAACTTGTTTTAAGGATTTACCCGTCAAGTACTTTACTCACCCCTATAACACTTTTAGGGGAGGATTCTAGAGTTTTACATAGATTGGACAATATAAGAGTTGCAGAAGATTTAAGGAATTAAGAAATGTACAGTGGAGCAACTCAATTATGTATTTGATTATTAGAACTTAGCCACTGAACATTTTTAAGTTATTATTGATGGGCATGTTAGGACATTAATTATTATGCTTAGTACTTTTTATGGATTTATTATTTGTTTGTGGCTGTGATCAATGGTCCTCAATGTACTCATATGGTATTAAATAATTTTGATTATATGAGAAGTTTTTTTATAGGGACACTTAGATTTGAAGAAGTGGTTTTGGAAAAATATATATGTGATGCTTTTATCTTTTGTAACACTTTTATAATAAAAAAATTAAAATAATTCAAGGGTACCTTGTCATTTTCAAAAAATATTTATGAAAAATTATTTTCTAAAAATATAGGTCATCACAAGGAGTCCTAGGTAAGAGAGGAGGATGCTATTAACTTTAAACCCAATAATATCATCATACTCTTCAATAAGGAGGGGAAGCAATTACAATACCAACAATGAAATATTAATTTTTTCCAATTAATATTTTATCTAAAAGTGATTTCATACTACATCACCACTATCTTGAGAGTTTTAGCCTAATTCAAATAAGGTTGACAAAAAAGCAAGATGTCATTAGCACATAGAGTTTGAAACCCTAAAACTTTGATATGTTGAACTCAGTACCTTGAGCAAAGAATGGCCAAAAGTTTTGGATATGATTCATTGTAAAAGTTCACCAAAAAAACTAAAGAGAAGCCTTTAGTTGTTGTATTAATCATGAGGGAAAGCCATGACAAAGAAAGAGTTCCATTGTTCCACCCTCAACTTGGAACCAAACCCCATCATTACCATTAAGTAATCTGCCACCTTTCAATCCACTTTGTGAAAAGCCTTCTAAAGATCTAGTTTGATGAAACATTCCCCTTCTTTAGTGTTATTAATCCTGTCCACCACTTCTAAGGCTATGAACACCCCATCCAAGATTTGTCTTCTTTTATGAAAGTAGTTTCTTGGTGAGAAATGAATTTATGAACCATTTTGGCTAGTCAATTGGTTAACACCTTAGAAATAAATTTTGAAAATCAATAATTTACATAGATGGGTTTGAAATCCTTCAATATATTGGTTTCATCTTTCTTAAAAGTCAAAACAATAAAAGAATTGACACTGCTGTCACATTTTTTACGTGAAAAGAAGTCTTCAAATAGTTTGGAAAGATTTTCTAAAACAATGTACTTGCATACTTGCATTTTTGAATAGAAAAAAGAAAAAAATAAAAAAAATAAATTCCATGAGCTTTATGACCATCACATATAAATATCAGTTGTTCAATTTCATGTCTTAGGTAAAGTTTATTGAGGAATTTACCTTCATCTAGAGACAAACAATCTAAGTTAATCCTAGGAGTAGATCTAAATGACTAGTATTATATATATATATATATATATATAAGTTGGTAAAATGGTTAACCAATTCGTCACAAATGAAATTAAGATCTTCTCATAAAACCCTTACACTCCTACAGCCATGGGTTTATAGGACAGTTAAAAATGGCTATAGAATATGGTTACCAAGCTCTTATAAAATAAAATGTCATATAAGGCAATTCTATGAATCGTCTTATATTAAAGATATCATAAGACGGGTTTGTATAATCCTCTTGCATAGGTTAACTTATTATATAAGACAGTTCCCAAATACCCATCTTATAAACATTAACAAATATAGGATGGTTTCTAAATAACCATCTTATATATATTTCTAATATAGCACTATATAGGACGGTTTTTAAATAACTATCCTATATACAGATAAGGATATAGGATGGTTTTGAAAACCCATCCTATATACTTCTGTATATAGGATGGTTTTTGAATACTGTCCTATATACTAGTATGTATAAAGGATGGTTATTCAAAAACCATCCTATATATTTACAAATATAGGATGGTTTTTCAAAAACCATCTTATATATAGACTAGTATAAAAGGATGGTTATTCAAAAACCATCCTATATATTTACAAATATAGGATGGTTTTTCAAAAACCATCTTATATATAGACTAGTATATAGGACCCTGCTTCTCGGGGGTGCTATCCCCAAACCACCGTTATTCCTTCTTGTAACCATTGTGATCTCTAGTGACCTCACCAATAACTAAGTTGATCAGACTAGTATACTACAAATTTTATACTACTGTGGCACTCCTAGTGGTATCTTATTGAGGTGGGTATTGTCATATACCAACAACAAATACATGCACTTTAATTTGTCCCCTCATATACAATTAGATTCCACCCACGCACCCTCCTCACCAACATCATGCATATAATCCATCTCACTCTCCCCTATTAGATCCATTGATGGCATTGTTTTAGTGATTGAAGGGTAACCAATTATCATGTCACCTAGGTCATCTTCATTATAGAAGTCCCTTGAAGAGCCTAATAAAATAGTTGACCATCTCATATCATGTCCATGTTGTACATAAAATACCTGTTTTACTTGACATGTCAAAATAAACTAGTCATTTTGATAGCCGATCTTATTGAGGTTAACCAATGTCAAGTTGAGGGCATTGGTTCTTATGCTATCTTTGTTTTGTTCTACCCAATCGCACTTAAACACAACCACAGTTCTACATGTATAATCTAGCTCCCATATCTCATGTATAACTCCGTAATAAGTGTTGTTAGCTACAATTGGGTTGTTGTCTTTTGAACTTGAAAAGAAAGTGGCTTTAGCAACTAAGCTAACACCAATACCTTGTTGTGCTCTTAACTTATCACAATCTATGTTTTCAGATTCATGAGGACCCAAGCATGTGACTATGTTAGTGTTCTATAATTAAGAAAGTTAAGACACTTTATAGTCATTATCTCACATGTTTTCACAATTTTTTATGGATTCCAATTGAAAGAATGTGCTAGTTGAATATTTTTACTAATTAGATCATACATTGATTAATACAAAACTAAACTTCTTCATTTATATGGATGTGTCGTGTATTTTTCATTTTCTTGACATATATATATATATATATATATATAACTTGTTTATTTGAATTAAGGGATGAATGGGGCAATGTTATAGTGCACAAATAAATGGGTATGTATAAAGAAGTGTGGATTTAAGTACTTGTGAATTTTTTTTTCATTTCTTTGAATTTTTTTTATGTTGAATGTGGACATTGTAGTCAATGTGTGGAATGTGGATGATGGAGTTTTTTCCTTTTCATGTCTTTGAAGATTGTAGGAAGATATGGATATTGAATGTGGATGTTCATTTCATTATATTGAATGTGTATAGAGAAGTGTGGATATATGTACTTATGAAGTTTCTTTTTTTCTTTTTTTTTCATGTCTTTGAAATTTTTAAGTTGGAAGTGAATGTGCAAGAATGTTCAATTTGGAAGTGAATGCAATTGTTGTATTTTTTTTATATTTTTCATGTGTTTGAAGATTGTAATAGTGGGAAGATTGTTTACTATCATTGAATGTGTAGGAAGATTGTAATGGCAAGTTAACATTGTTATATAGTAGGTAAAAAAACCTTAAGAAGGTTTTGGAGACGATTTTGAAAAATCATCTTAGAAAGTAGCAACTTTTAAGAAAATTTAAGAACCATCTTAAAATTTTGTTACTTTCTAAAATGGTTGGGAAAACCATCTAAAAATGTTGCTAGTTTTTAAGATGGTTGGAGAAAATTATCTTAAAAAGTGCATTCTTTTTAAGATAGTTTGAGATAACTGTCTTAACAAGTGCTAAAAAATTTATTCTAAGGATTGTTTTGAAACCATCTTAAAATAACTTTAAGGTGGATTTACAAACTCCTTTAAAAAAAATAAGATCATATTTGAAACCATCTTAAAATTTTGAGTTAGAAAGCCATATGATAGGTGGTAAATATCTTGTATGATTCAGGGGATAATTGGCATGCTCCCATCAATGGGGGCAATATTTGGCTCTATCAAACATACAGAGAATTGGAGGTAGCATTCCATAGATGTCAAGTCATGGACTGGTTTTAAGACAGCTTGATACAAGACCATTTTGGAACTATCTTAGATATACTCTTTTTATAATCTTAAAAACCCTCTTTTGTAGTAATGTTGAGTGTGTGTCTATGGGTATAGAAATATCACATACATATGTCTATAATTAGAAGGTTTTAGCCCAAAAAATATTTAATTATCACTAATTAAGGTTAATTCTACTTTTTGTTGGTCTAGAATACAAATGAAAGAAAGCATAAATTTACCAATTTTACCTGTAAAAGAGCAATTTCGCTTCCCAAACTAAATCATGGGTCAGGCATGCCACAAATGAAGTCTTAGAAAGCCAAAATAATCATTGGGTGTCACTTTCGAAGTTAGAATAGTCAAAAACCCTATATGCAACTTTTACCAAAATGAAGGTGAAAAGGTGGAAAAATCTCAATTCAAGCATAATTGCACACATTTCACCACCTTAAGAAGCTTATGAAAGATCTCCAATTAACATACAACGGAATCATATACAATGAAAGATTCTTAGAAGAAAAAGAAGAATGGAGACCACATTAATACATTTTATTTGTTTTCTCTCTCTTACTCAACCAAATGAAGAAGAATCAACCAATGATTGTATGTCTTGTCAATTCAAGGTATTAAAGCATAACTCGTTCACATGAAATGCATGAAGATATATAAGGAATCAAGGCCATCCGTCCTAGGATAATTCAATCCAACAGTGCAGAGAAGAAGAAGTTTAAGGAAGATTTACATGCCATAAAGGGATCTCATCCATCCAAGCAAATGTAAGTATGATCCATGGGCTAGGATTGAAGTGAAAGAAAGATCAAAATCTTAGCCACCTTTCCTATGTAGAAAAGTCAAATTCAAACCCTAAGGGAAAGAAGAACTCAACCACCCATTCTCATCCAAAGGTCCTTACATTCTTACAGTTTCTAAATCACTTAGAAACACACTTAATTGAATTCCACACTCTCTCTCCTTAGGACTTTCTAAATTTGAAAAAAAAACTAGATCCCACCACGTCTTTTCCTTTTCTTTCACTTTCCTTCCCACCTCCTTCATTTCCTACTTATTCCTTATCTTTTCTTTTCTTTCCTTTTCTCTTCTTTTTCCTTTTATTTCTTCATACTTTCCTCCAACAAATGAAAAGATGCCTCCCCCCGTAATAGCCACTTTTCTATTTGAATTTTACCTCCTTTCCCTTCATTCTTGAGTTACTTCTTCTTTCCTCTTTCTATTTCTTTCCTTTCCCCATTCATTCTCTTCATCCCTTAACCTTTCATATTCCTCTCACTTTCCATTACCATCTTATTCTCTTCCACTTTCCTCCAATTAAAAAACATTACCCCCCATCTAGCCCTTGATTAGACTATAACTTAAGTGAATTAATCTCAACCATTCAATCCTCTAAAATCTACAAATCAAGGTGTTTTGAATAACTTAAGGATCTTTCAACTTTTCCTAGAGCTCAAGGCCAAAGATAGGAGAAATAGAGGCTAGAAGATCACCCACACACTAGCTCCCATCAAGCCTCCACTTTGAAATCCTTTGGAGATAATGGTATGTTCTCAACGTGTGTTCCAATTCCTTTCTTTCTTATTTTCTTTTTCTTTCTCTACCATTCACCTTCTTCTAGCATGCATTCATGTAGATGTTTCTTACATAGATGGTGAAAGTAGTTGCATGCATTCTTCATGTTACACTTGGTTTTGCACGCATGATCATGAGGTAGTTTTCCTTAGTTTTTGCATGTACTTTCTCTTCTTTTTTTGCTTTGTATTTCATGTTTGACATAGTATTTTTCCTTTTGTTAGAGTAATGTAGATGCATATCCATGTTTCCTTTCCATTCAAGTAGGTTATGCATTCATATAGGTGTAGGATTTTACATTCATTCCATCCAATTTGGATTGATGTGTCCTTTCTAGAATTACACATGTTTAGTTTTGTATCTTAATTAGGTTGCATTCATTCTAGTTTAGTGAGTTAATTGTATTTTCTTAGGTTGTCTCTCACTAGGTAGAATAATTTTCCATTTAGTTTCTTTTATTTCCTTGTTTTAAGAACTTTTCTATTTTAAAAGTAGGATAGTTTCTAATTTTGGATTCCATGTTTAGATCTTAGATTTCCTTACTTTTTAGTTTTATAAACTTTCCAATTTGCTTTCCATGTATGTTAAGAATATTTTAGGAGTAATTTAGGAGCATTTTAGAAACAGGTTGGAAGGTACATTCTTAGATTCAATACTTTTCTAGTTTAGAATTATCATCTTCCTGATTTAGAAACCCATGTTTTATTTAGTTTGACTTACTATTTCCCTTTGCACACATCATACAACTAGTTTGGAAACTTCATGCATGTTAAAAATCAAATGCATTCCAATTTAGGATGTCTTGCATAGCATTGTATTTCATGCATTTAGATCGTAAGCACCTCACTTTCCTAAATTAGATTCATACATAATTTAAATTCCACACATGGATCATACCATGCTAGGGTTGCATACAACCTCCTTTCTTTCACTTTCATTCACTCACACACCTTTCTACCATGTTTCTATTTCAACTAGTTTCTAATTCCATGCTTCGCATACCTACTTTCTAATTTTAGAATTCGTGCATAATCCATGTTAGTTAGCATTCATGCATAATTCATCTTTCTCTTCTTTCTGGTTTCTTTTTATGGAATTTGGAATAAGGAAAAGGAAAAGGATTCTTATATCCTTTTAATTCATTAAGGAAACTTTTTTTTTTCTTAATTAAGATTGAGGAAACATCCAAATCCACACATAAAGCTACTTAGATTCCTAGCTAAGGGCTTCATGTTTAAGGGTAGGATCACACCATTTCCCTAGTCCTTGCTTCATATCTTAAGGCTAGAATTGATTAGTCCTAATATGAGGGCTATTGTCTCCATTTAAAGATAAATGACCTCTAATCCTCTCTTTATCAAAATTCCTTGAAGTTACCCACTTTCTCTTAGGAGTTTGAGCTTAGGAAAAATGCAATAACTTTTTCTATTTCCATTTCCATATATCTTCTTTCTTTCATGGGGTGGTTATGGTTTAAGAAAGGTGTTAGGCTCCTATTTTCTTGACTGCCCCAATACTTCATTCCTAAGGATCTTTGGATGGGATTTGTTGAGTTTGTGGCTTGTTGGGTTAGGAGATGAGAAAAGCTTGGTGGTAACTTTAGTGTATTTTGGGTTGAAGAGAAGTGTACAAACTCCTATTGAATGACACAACATGATGTCCTATAGCAAAATTTAAGCCCATATCTGTAATGACCCCAATTTTTGTAATATTAAAAGCCCATAAAAAGTTTAGTTTTAAAGATAAGGGCATTTTGGTTATTTCACTAGCTTCCTTGACTAAACCCAGGAATTTGGTCCTAAAAGTGGCTCCATTAGATGCGTCTCAGAAAAAGGAATCCAACGAGACCAAAATCACCCAAAACGGAGTTAAAATGAGCAAGATATGGCCCTTTGAAGTTCAAGGGCAAAACTGTAAATTTCACAAAAACGACTTAACCTGAAAAACACAGGTGCCCGTTTTGATACGGGCACCCCGTTGTCTTCAACCTCCTAGAGGCTTCTGGAACGGTGGTGTTTCAAGGAGGAACCATCGCCATTCTGGAGGTTTCTCCACCGCCATTCAAAGGCAGTTAGAACCCCTCCAGAACCCTCTTTAAAAGCCCTATAAATAGAGCTCATGGGCGCCTCTAATGGCAGCCCAAAACCTTGGAGAAAACCCATCGCAGAGCAGTGACCAAGAGGGGAAAACATGGAGAGAAAACCAGCCACGAAGCAGGTACGCTCAAAAACTCCCCAAACTCATCTCACCCATAGTCCTAGGCTCACTTCCCCTAAGTTTTTGCATGAAAAACCATGCAAAACGAAGCCTGGGAGAGCCACCAAGGACCTTGGGACGTCCCCAGGGCCGCACTGGTTCGACAGGGTCGAACCAGGGTGCCCTGAGGATGCCCCAGTCCCCAGTCGACGCAGACGTTCCAAACGAAACGTGACGTGTCGGAAGGAAACCAACGGGCGTGTCCCCGGACGCGCCCGCTAAAGGGACAGATGGGCGGAGATGTCACGCACGTCTGTAGACGCGCCCGCTGAGGCGCGCTAGTGCACGTCAAATTTTTTGTTACTTAAGGAAGCAGGGCGCACGTCGCAAACGCGCAGTGCCTTAGCATTCCGGTTTTTTTTTGTCTTTAAGACTTTATGTACATACAATACTAAAATGCTTATAACTTGAGATCTAGAGCTTCGATTGAGGCACTGCAAAAGGTGTTGTGTCTGTATCGACGACACGGACACATCCAAACTATAAAATCCCTGATCAAGGCCCAATCAAAGGAGGGCATGAGCCTTAGAATAGGATGGTGGTGCGTGACCACTAGAACTTTGGAAAACTAAGGATACCAAGGCCCAATTAGGACTTTAGGACACCCATAGGCATAGGGATGGACCCCTAATGCCTAAGTAATAAGACCCAACTGCTCTAAACCCATAAAAGATAGGTTAAACTAACCTTGAGTCCCCAAACCATGTTCAAGAGCGTACGAGGACAAGAGGGTTAACGCGACCTAGCCAGGTAGGTGCTCTATCACTATTAGATTCTTTTAAAAGATCTATTATTATTTTGAGAACATATGTTATAAGCATATGACTTGTTTAGCATGATTTGATTCAGCATGCATATGATAGACATTTTGTACATGGCCATGTTTTGAAATGATTGCATATACATTATGCACATATATGTGTTGCAAACAAGTGCATGCATTGCATGATTTAAGTACTTGCAAAGATTGCATGTCCTTGAGGGTTGCCAAAAGACACTAGAGTGCCGAGGGCCGGGCAGTTGTGAGGGACCCAAAGAGGACAAGTTTTAACAAGAGATTTTGACTTCCTTAATCTTATGTGATTTGGGCAAGTAAGCCTGTGGGTGCTATGCCGAGGGGTCTGGGTTGGCCACCCGGCCTCTACCACTAATAGGTGGATGGGTACCACGCCCAAAAAGAGGCAAGTCCCTACGTCGACTGCATGTAGTATAGGGGACTACCATTGGTGTCACGGCACTGGGTCGACATGTCATAGGCCCCGTGGAGGCTATGACCGAGTGTCCTCAAGTACCCGGGGACCACACGGCGAGGAGGTTGTGGGAATAGTGGACCCTATGGTTTGATGAGTTATGTGCATTTCATATAGCATGATATGAGGTTGGTCGACCATACCATACTAGAGGTCCATGAGTTGGACTCCATGAAGCATCTATTGCATATCATGATGTCATCATATATATATATGATACTTTCAATTTTGGATTATGTGATCTTTTACGTCATGAGTATTTTAGTTGATTATGGATTTTTATACTGATATTGAACTCGAGTATTCAAACATACGCATATTTTGAATGAGTTTTCCATTTTCTTTACATTGCTTGTGTAACAAATCCTTGTAAGTTTTCCATTTTCTTATTAATGAAAGAGTTCATTTTCTTTTCTTATTTACTTTGTTCCTTACTTAATGTTTTAGTTTGTTGTAGTTTTAGATAGTTTCCTTAATTCCTACTTAGTTATAGTTTTAAATTAGTTGTAATTTTAGAAAGTTTCCTTGCTTTTTAGTTAGTTGTAGTATTCGAAAGTTTCTTGCTTTAGTTCCTTGGTTAGATAGTTTCTTAGTTTCCTAATTTATTTAATTGATTTCTTTCTAAATTAGGGTTTACTTTCTAGTTGCTCAATTTTGTTGTTTAGCTTGATGGTTACTTCTTAGATTAGTTGTTTTCTTATTAGTTAATTGTTTCAGTTTTAGTTATTTACTTATCTTTTACTTTCTTTGTCCTTAATTTTAATTAGAAACCTTCCTCTTTTTGAATCCTTGGCCAAGTTAATGTAAGATGACCTCAATTCTAATTAACTCCATTTACTAAAGAGTCTTTGTGGGATTGACCCATATTTGCTTATTTTGTACTCCGTTAGAGTTGTGCACTTGTAGTAATTATTAAGATACATCAACCTTTTAGCACTGTTGCTAGAGATTTGAAATGGAATTTAATTAAATTTGGGTTGTAATGCTTTACCACTAGTCATAGAGTAGGGTAACATGTAGTTGCATGTGCATACTTTTCTTATTCCTGTGAATTTGACACATCTTATCTCTTTTATACAGGAATTTGGACATGAATAAAACTTTGGATGAAGACCTTAGGATAGTTTCCAATTAATTTTTATATTTGAGTGGTTGGTAGTGATCATGAGTGTCACATCCGTGTCCTAAAATTAGGTTAAAGATGAATTAACTTATTAATCTTCTCAATTTTGATGAAATAAGACAAACAAGGCTGGATTGAGTTGGTGGTCCCTGCATGAGGTTAGCCTCAATCGAATGCAATTTAGGGTAAATTTTGAATCCTCAAAACTTGTTAAATTTTGTATCTTGTTAAGGATCAAATGACTTGAAATTTCATTCTACATTCATCGAAAATTTCAAGGAGTTTTGTATTAAAGTGAAATTTTTATTATAAATTAAGAAATTATAAAATAAATCAAAGATATTGAAGTTTGACAATGAAGGGCCAATTAGTGGATTATGATTGATGAGTGCCTTCCAACGACACTAAGAACAAGTGAAATAGAGATCAGGACCCAAAAATCCAAAAGTTTTACAAATGAAAAGGGGATCCAAATTGATAATGACGCCTCCTATTTTGACTATTCTAAGATGGTGAGTTGAGGAACAAATCAACACTTGGGAGTTAGGCTAGCCACCTGGACATAGCCCCTTCCGTGCATCCTCCTGGATTTTTGGTCGTTTCCCCCTCCAGTCATCACACTCCTCACCAGACAGTCCCTACTTCTCTTCCCATCTCTCATTCCCTCTCCTACCATTCTCTCTAGCAAACTATAGATGATGTGATGGACTCCACCAGTGATGTCTTATGCAAATAGTGATCGAACAACAAGTTTCAGGCAAACACAACATAGGTAGCCACCCAATCCTTTCCTCTCTCTTTCATTCTCTTCTTTCCCCCTCCTTTCCCTTCCATCTCCTCCCAAGACTATTACTACCATTACTATGATAGAAATGGTGGAACTGATAGTTGAAAAAAATAAAACAAAAAGTTGATAGAATAGCTTTGGACTGATAATCCAAATGGTTCATCTTGTTCCTCAGGTAATTACAAGTGAAACCCCTTTTGTTACAACATGGTCGATTAAGAAACGACATTTAAATCTGAAAAATAAAAAATAAAAAAATAGTGACACTAGCAACTTTAAAAATGGGAATAAAATCTAGCAAAAAACTCAAGATTATGTAAGAATTTGCAAAGAAAAACTAGATAAAACTCTAATTCACTAAAATTTGAAAAATCTATGTAATTTGGTGTAGTTTTCACACTATGTACATCGCCAACGACAACTGAAATCCGATTACATTCTCCAACAACTGCTACTTTTTCAGGAGAGACCCGAAAAATTGAAACTTTTCAGATTTGATTGATTCTTAATTGATCTTTTTATTCATAAAGATGGATTATCAATCAGGAATCAATTGATCCTTGAAATTTTGATTGGAAAAATTGATAGAATAGGGAAAACCTAGATCTTTGCATCCAACCATTAAAAACATGATTGAACAGTAGATATACTTAATTTGTGACTCTAATTACACACCAATATTGAAATGTGAAAAAAGAAAATGATGACCGAGCAAATACGGGATAATTTAATCCATGGTTCAATCTGACTATTCAAAACTCAAACAACGATGATCGAAGGTTAGGAAAGGTGATTAAAACATGCTTTGTGATTAAATTCATTTAATTGCTAAATAACTTACCTTTAATGATGGTAATTGAAAGCTTTATAGGTATGTACTCTATCTTGACTGTCAATTTAAGACCAATGGTGCTATCTAAGTAGATAGCGACCAATTGGTGTCTTGATCGTCAATCTAGATGTCATAGGTTAGATCAATGACATTATGAGTAGAGATATTGAAGTAATTATACTAAATTGTATGGAATTATGAAATTTACTTAGAACTTGTAATCTTAACACAAGCTTTGAATGCGATTTGGACGGTATGGATAGTTGATTTGTTAGTTATACTTAGAACTCAAGTAAGGACCCTAAACCCTTCTTTATCCCTAACTTCTTATTAATTTGTTCACTTGTAATTAACACTATGAATGTGTAGAACATATAGATCATTTTATTGATTGAATGTATAATATGACTTACAATTACTTGTTGAAATTGTCAAATGATATTCTGATTAAACATGCTTAACTATTATGATGATGTTAATTGTGATAAACTGGTCAATCCCAAGATAGTAAGCCCTGAGGGTGCTCGGTAGACTATGATGATGCCTTCTAGGATGGTAAATCCTAAGGAAAAGGGCTACCTAGTTGATTATAACTAAGGTGAATCCACTTAAGATGGTAAACCCTAAGGAATAAATTATTAGTTATTGAGTCTCCCAAGACGATAAACCTTAAGGGACGAGTTGCCAAGTATTGAGCTTCCCAGGATGGTAAGCCCTGAGAGAAAGAGTTGCCTTATCTTTTGGGATCGTGGTGGAGCTACCTAAGATGGTAAATCCTATGGGATGGGCTATTAGACATTGACTATCTCAAGATGGTAAACCTTGGGGGAATGGGCTGCCTAGTTGATTATGACCATGGCGGTGCCACCCAAGATGGTAAATCTTGAGGGAACCTGATATTAGAGCCACCCAAGATTATAAACCTTAAGGGAAACGGTTGCCTGGTTCTTTAGAATCATGGTGGAGCTACCCAAGAAGGTAAGTTTAGAGCATCTAGTTGCCTTTTGTATGATACTCATAGTGGGCCGCCCAAGATGGTAAACCTTGAGGGAGATGACTACTTGATCAGTGTGATGATGTCATACTTATTTATTATTGATAAGGAAATAATCAAATGAAATACATTCTTGTATGGTTTTATCTGAATGCTATGCTTATGGTTTTGTAGTTTGAATTTGGAATAAAGTTCATAATTTCATTGAAATAGAAATGAATGTCTTGTGGTTGGACATGAATGGGAAGTTGATATTGCATGGGTTTATTTGCATGCTATAATTATTGCTTTATAGATTGAATTTGGAATAAACTGTATTTCTGTTATAATACCAGTATGTTATATCTGATAATACATGCTACTTACTTTGTTGATTAACGGTAACAAAATGGAAATGAATGTTCCATGGTTGGATATGAATGTGTAGTTGAGCTAAGCTCAACAAGAATAGTAGGATGGGTAGCTTTAGTTCTTTTTCCTTATTGGGCTTCGTAGCTCACCTTATTACTTTTCAGGTATGAGTCAAGCTAATACAGGGAAGGCTCTTGATGGAAATGAATGAAGGCTGACTAATTAATGATGTCACATTTTGTACTATATATGTATATGTAAGTTGGTGATGAATATGAATTGTGTTCTATTATATGGTGAGTAGCCCTATGCATTTATTTCTAACATATTGTATATTTTATGTTGATGATGTGTGCATGGGATTTAGTTAAAACTTTGAATTAACAAGCAAGAATTTTAGTAATTTACTGTGGTGAATTATGGGGAGACTGAGTCTCCTATAGACATTTTAGAATTATTATACTATCTATTAGGTGAATTGCATCACATGCATTAAATGCACAAGACCAAAAAATGGAGGAGACTTCCAATGTTTTGGTATAATTAAGTAGTTAAAGAAAAAGAAAGCCACATAGGCTTTGCTTAAGCCAATCATTAATATTTGATTATGTTAAACCATACCCTCAAGGATTAGGGTTGCGATAGCTTGGTATCAGAGCAAGGTGGTAGATCACTTGGGAAGAGCTTGTTTTATAATTCCCTATGATAGAGAAAATGTATATACTTGGTATCTTCTAAAATACTTGTGTTGATTGTTGATTACTGTTAGCATGTTTGATGGGTGACTAACCCTTATTGTTTGATATTTTTGAAAGGCACAGTTAAGAGTGAGACCAGGAGCGAAGGCTAGAGTTTTAGAGGATCAACTTTGCATTCATGTGATATGGTTTAGGACTTTATGGGAAAGATGGCCTAGGCAATCACCGAAGCCATTAGGAGGGGACCAAGAGTTCATCCCCTCAATTGTGCCAGTCCCTCAAGCTTCTAGAGAGGGTGTAAGCAGGGAAACACTTGTATTCCAAGAGTTCAAGAAGTTGAGACCACCTAAGTTCATTGGGTTGTCAAATCCCACTGAGGTAGAGAATTGATCAGAGCAAATCCAAAAGGATCTTTGAGGCACTAAAAATGGACAAAGATCTGAAGGTATGGGTGGCCACTTTTTAGTTCACTCGTGAGGCAATCAAATGGTGGCAAGCAACAAAGGGTGTCAGAGATGATGAAGAGTGGACTTGGAAACTTTTCAAAGAGACCTATCTGGGAAAATATTTTTCTAGTGCATAGAGAGATGCTAAAATAGTAAAGTTCTTGAGGCTCACACAATCTGACATGATTGTGGGACAGTATGGTACCAAGTTGGACCAATTGTCACGTTATGCACCATTAATGATCCCCACTGCTAGGGTAAGGCCTACCACTTCATTCAAGGCCTTAGATCTTCCATTTGATAAAGCCTACTACCCTTCAAATTGGAAGATTATGTAGAGATTGTAGATAGAGCCCAACCGATTGAGCAGGATCAGGATAGGGCAAATAGTGCACCAAAGTTTAGGAAAAGAACTTTTGGGAAATCTCACTCACATAGTAGCAAGGATAAGAGGAGGAAAGGATATCCTCCTTGAGCGCAAAATACTCAGAGACATTCTCAACCTCTTGGAATGGCTAGTAAGACTTGTTTTGGTTGTGGCCAGGAAGGCCACTTCATGAGAGATTATCCTAGATTGAGAGCAATGCAGCACTGTGTACAGAGTAGCAGTAGGATACATACTTAGGGCTGGCCATCAGCACAAAGGACACAAGCTACAAGCTATGCATTGACACAGTCGTACACCGAACCCAATTGTACTATTATAGAAGGTACATTTTCACTATTTCATACTTGGGTAAGAGTGTTGTTTAATTATGATGTGACACATTCTTTTATTTCATCTTCAACTATTCATGACTTAAGCTTAGATGCTGAACCACCAGACTCAAAATATCAAGTTGAGTTGCCAATAGGAATGAACATTACCTCAAATAGAGTTTGTTGAGGATGTGATATGAACATGGCAAGTAATAGGGTCTGCCTAATTTGGTGGTGATGGTATTATTCCTTATGATATAATCATGGGCAAGGATTTCTTGTCTGAGTATCATGCTATTATTGATTGTAGTTGAAAGAGGTTTACTTTTGTCTTACCTACTAGAGTTCATTTTTATTTCTCTGCCACAATGGATTATGGTTGTTCATGAGTCCATGTTGGCTACAAATGCTAGATAGACTATAATGGGTGGATGGCAAGTGTGGTGGGTTGTGATGATGCTGATGCTAGTATTCAATCCATTCCAATAGTAAGGGAATTTGTAGATATTTTCCCTGATGAATTACCTGTGTTACCTCCAAGGAGGGAAGTCAACTTCTCTATTGAGCTTTATCCTAGCGTTTCTTCAATTTCAGATGCAAAACATAGAATAGTGCCTATTGAATTACAAGAGCAAAAGGTGTAGTTGGACGAGTTGCAATGTAAGGATTTCATTCACCCTAGTACTTTGCCATGGGGATCTCCATTATTGTTTGCAGGGAAGAAAGATGGCATGTTGAGATTATGTATTGACTATTGGCAATTGAATAGGGTGGCAATTAAGAAGAAATATCCATTGCTAAGAATTGATTATCTATTTGATCAGTTGAGGGGATTTACATGTGTTTTCTAGGATTGACTTGTGAGTAAGGGACAAAGATATCCCTAAGATGGCATTCGGAACTCGATATTGTCATTTCGAGTTTGTAGTGTTGCCTTTTGGGTTGATAAATACTCCAGCAATGTTTATGAGCTTGATGAATCAAATCTTTGTCCCTTATTTGGATTAATTTGTTGTTTTGCTTATGGACAACCTGTTGATATACTCGAGATTAAGAAGGAGAATGAACAACATTTGTCTATTATGTTGCAATTGTTAAAGGTTGTATGGAAACTTAGCAATTGTGAGTTTTAGGCAACCAAGGTATATTTTCTTGGGCTTGTAGTTTCTGGTGATGGGATTTTAGTCAACCTGTCAAATATTAAAGACGTGATAAGTTAGGAAAGACTGAGGAATGTAATTCAGATCAGGAGTTTTTATAGGTTCGTAGGTTATTATAGGAGGTTAGTGAAGGACCTCTCATGCATCATAGCATCCATGACTTAGAGCTGGCAGCAGTGGTGTTTGCATTGAAACTTTGGAAGCATTATTTGTATGGTGAATAGTTTGATGTCTTCACTGACCACAAAAGTTTGAAGTACATCTTTACTAGGAGAACTTTGATTTTACACTTCAGTATCACCCAAGAAAGACAAAAATTGTTGTAGATGCATTAGTGGAAAGTATGGAGGTTTGATGGCAACACTTTGAGGTTTCAAGTGGAAGGAATGTGTGTCCTTGACTGAGTATGACTTGCACATTGGCTCATTTGAAAGTTGCACATTTTTGTGTTAGATGATTACCCAACCTTCCATACTACAAAAAGTCTTGCATGCTTAGATAGATGATGGAGGGGATAAGAGTATTAGAGCCCAATTAGAAGATGGTGAGAGTATCGAGCATTGGACAGTGGACTCTTCTAGTGGGTTACAATATTTGAGTAGACTTTTGGTACTGCCAGTTGATGTGGTCATGTGGGAATTGTTGAGTGATGCACACTGGTCTAAATTTTTGATACATCATGGTTGTACAAAGATGTATCTGACCTCAAGAGACACTTTTGGTGGAAAGCATGATGAAGGACATTGCTGAGTTTGTTTCTCGATGTTTGACATGTTCGCAGGTTAAAGTAGAACATCTGAAACTTGTAAGATTACTACATCCTTTACTAGAGGTAGAATGAAAGTGGGAGCACATTACCTAAATTTTGTGGTAGGTCTTTCGCATAGTCAACGAAGGTTATTGATTCACTCAAGACATTAAGTCAATTATACATATGTGAAATTGTAAGATTACATGGGCTACCTGTATCCATTGTGTTAGATAGAGATTCGATATTTACTTCTCTGTTCTAAAAGGGTTTATAGGAAGCGATGCATACAAGGTTAACTTTTAGCTCAGCATTTCATCCTTAGACAAATGGACAATATGAGAGAGTGATTCAGGTGCTCAAAGATATGTTGAGAACTTGTGCATTACACTTTTAAGAGAAGTGGCCTAACATCTACCATTGGTAGAATTCTAATACAACAACAATTTTTAGTCCAGTATTGGGATGGCATAATTTGAGGCCTTGTATGTAAACCGTGCTGATTCCCAGTTTGCAAGGCAAAAGTTGGTGAGACATCAATGTTAGGCCGTGAGTTAGTTAGAGAGACTATGAAAAGGTGAAGCGAATTAGACAACGATTGTTTATAGCTCAGAGTGGAGCCAAGAGCTATGCTGATTGAAGAAGGTGACCATTGAGTTTGTGGTAGGAGATCACGTGTTCCTAAAAGCTCAACCATGACTAGGAGTGACATGTTTTGGCAAGAGCGGAAGCTATCTCCTCAATTTATTGACCATTTGAGATTGTGGAATGGGTTAGAGAAGTTGTTTATCATTTGGCCTTGTCCGCACAATTATCACAGATTCATGATGTTTTTCACGTGACAATGTTGTGGAAGTATAAGCTAAACCCTTTTCATGTTCTTGATTGGACAAATCTTGCCATTAAGAGGATGTTTCATATGAGGAGAAACCAATACATGCGATTGACTAAAGGGTATAGGTTTTGCATAGCAAAGTAATACCACTTGTAAAGGTCATATGAAAAAATCATGGGGCAGAAGGAGCCATGTGGGAGTTGGAGGCAAAAATCTAGCAAAAAAACTAGAAACTATTTGAGGACTTGTGTATATATTCAATTTCAAGGACAAAATTTCTTTAAGAGAGAATTGTTGTAACACTCGCGTCTTAAAATTAGGTTAACGATGAATTAACTTGTTAATCTTTTCAAATTCGATGAAACATGACAAACAAGGCAAGATTGAAGAGGTGGGCCTAACATGAGATTAGCTGTAAATCAAATGCAGTTTTGGATAAATTTTGAATCCTTAGAACTTATTAAATTTGTATCTTGTTAAGGATCGAATGAGTTGAAATTTCATTCTACATTTGTACAAAATTTCAATGAATTTTGCTTTAAAATGAAAATTTTATCATAAATCAAGTAATTATAAAAGAAATTCAAAAATAAATTAAAAGCATTGTCATTGGATGATGAAAGGTCGACTATTGGATTGTGCTGGATGAGAGCTTTCCAATAACACTAAGAACACGTGAAACAAAAATTGGAATTCAAAAATACAAATGTTTTACAAATGAAATGGAGGTCCAAAATGATAACAGCACCCCCTATGTTGACTGCTTTGAGATGGTGAGTTAAGGAGCGAGTCAGCCTCTATGTTAAACTAGCCATGTAGATTCAACCCCTTCCACGTGTAGGAGACTGAGAAAACAAGGGAAAACTTCATGTTTTCTAGAGCATGAGGGATGTCCTCCTGGATTTTCAATCATTTCCCCCTCCGGTTATCACGCTCCTCGCCAAATAGTTCATGCATCTTTTCCCATCTCTCAGTCTCTCTTCCTCCATTCTCTCCGGCAAACTATAGTCAATGTGATAGACTCCACCTATGATGTCTTATTCAAACAGTGATCAGATGACAAGTTTCAGGCAAACACAACACAAGTAGCCTTCCACTCCTTTCGTCACTATTTAATTCTTTTCTTTCCCTCTCTTTTCCCTTCCATCTACTCCCAAGACTATTACTACTATTACTCTGACAAAAACCGTGGAACCTATTGATGAAAAAACACAATCAATAGAACAACATTGGATCTATAATCCAAATCATTCATCTTGTTTCTCCGGTAATTATATGTGAAACCCCTTCGGTTTCATGGTGATCAACTAAGAAACGACACCAAAATCTAATAAAGAATTAGTGACACTAACAACTTTAAAAATACAAATAAAACCTAGCCAAAAACCCAAGTCTCTGGTATAATTTGTAGGGAAAAAGTAGATAAAACTCTAATTCATGAAATTTCAAACAAATCTGTGTAATTTGGTGTAGTTTCCATACTATGTACACTGCCGGCGATAACCAAAATCCAGTCACCTTCTTTAACGATGGCGACTTTGTCTAGCGAGACTCTAAAAATTGAAACTTTTGCAATTTGATTAATTCTTACATGATCTTTTCATCCATAAAGATGGATCATCGATTAGGAATCAATTGATCCTTGAAATTTTGATTAGGAACCATGGATTATGATTGTGAAGACCCGGGATTTTGTAACACATTTTGTAAAACATTTTTCAAAGGCAAGGCATTAATGATAAAAAAAAGAAAAAAAAAATTGCAAACAATGCAGCAGAATTTTTTTTCTTTTAAATTCATTTGTAGTAAAACCCAAGTCTCACCTCAAGATATATAATAAACATAGACATTTTGTATAAAATAAAATTTTATTGAATACTATGAATCATCCAATAGTTCACTCTTACGTAGCCCCTGTATTATAATTATAGACCATTGTCTAAATTACATAATCCAAATTTCAAACCTCACCTTACATTAAAAACTCTCAATACAATACAATGCTCTCAAATAAAAATTAGATATCTCCAAGGGACATACCCTAATTGATTATCTTCTTCAAGTCTTCTACTGTCTTGCTCCTAAGTCTTCAAGCTTTACTTCCTTAAGTCTTCTTCCCTGTATCTGAGATATTGTAAACATTCAAACATTTATAATATCTCAACAAGCTATGCATGGTAGGACATACAAAAATATATTACTTCACTAATATAAGAATACGTACCTTAGTCATGGTTATCTACTCATGAGTTATCTCAACATAGGGTATCTATGTTATTTATGTAGTATAGGATAAATCAATAAAATAGTAAAAATTGCTCAAAACTTGTTCCTTCCCCTGGCTATATGTGATGACCTGGGTTTTTATATGATGCAAGTTTGATAAAAAGGCAAGATCTCTTGTTTTATAAATATGAAATACATGAAAATCTTTTTCGTTTTGGAAAACAATCTTTCATAAAAACCCCGAGTGTCAAAACACATTCTCAAATTATCTAGCCATGGTAAAGTGTTAAATCAACATTATTCCCAAGAAAGTGTTAGTCACAGCCTCAGCTATTAGAGAGTAACTACAATCAAGTAACATTGAAAGATAAGGTAGGGGTTTACTTATTTGCACTTAGTCTGGTTGTCTTTTGTCACAAGCGTTCCTTGCCCTTAAGTATTTACTTTGTGTCTGAAAAATGTTGAGGATTGGGTGAGTATATATTATACTCAGTAGGAGTCCATCACTACTAGTTTTATAATGCATGAGATGTTTAAAATCATATGCTCTTTCAAAATATGTGAATGGTTGAACACTCATTTTCAAGATCGGAATTAAAAACCATTGTCAAACCAAAATACTAACGACTTAAAGGATCACATAATCCAAATCGAAAGTATCATATATATATATATATCATAACATTATGATATGCATAAGATGCTTCATTGAATCCAACTTATGGATATCTAGTATGGTATAGTCGACCAACCTCATATCATGCCATATGCAATGCAAATAAGTTCACAAAACCATAAGGTCCAACTATGCCCACGACCTCACCGCCGTGTGGTCCCCGGATACCTAAGGACACTCGGTCATAGCCTCAACGGGGCCTATGACATGTCGACCCAGTGCCGTGACACCAGTGGTAACCCCCTGTACCACATGCAGTCGACGTAGGGACGTTGCCCTTTTTGGGCGTGGTACCCATCCACCTAATAGTGGTAGAGGCTGGAGGCCAACCCAAACCTCTCAGCATAGAACCCACGAGCTTATCAACCCAAATCATAATCAGATCAAACAAGTGAAAAGCTCTCTTTTTTCAAAACCTGTCCTCTTCGGGTCCCTCACAATTGCCTGGCCCTCTGCACTCTAGTGTCTTTTGGTAACCCTCAAGGACATGCAATTTTTTTGTAAGAACTTAATGCTCACAAATCATGCAAAGTTTGCAATTGTTTGCAAAACATATCTATGCATAACATGTATGCAATTATTTACAAAACATGTCTATGCATAAAGCATTTATCACATGTATGCTGAATTAAGTCATGCTAAACAATGTCATATACTTAAAACATGTATTCTCAAAATAATCATGGTTCTTTTAAAAAGTCTAGTAGCGATAGAGCACCTACTTGGCTAGGTCGCGCTAACCCCTTTGTCCTCGTATGCTCCTGAACATGGTTTGGGGAATCAAGATTAGTTTGGCCTATCTTTTATAGTGTTTTAGAGTGGTTGGTCTTATTACTTAGGCATTAAGGGTTCATCCCTATGCCTATGGGTGTCCTAAGGTCCTAATTGGACCTTGGTATCATCAGTTTTCCAAAGGTCTAGCAGCCACACGCCACCATCCTATTCTAAGGGTCATGCCTACCTCTGATTGGGCCTTAATTAGGGATTTTATAGTTTAGGTATGTCCGCGTCATCGACATGGACACAACGCCTTTTGCGGTGCCTCAATCGGAGCTCTAGATCTCAAGTTATAAGCTTTTTAGTATCACATGTACATAAGGCCCTTAAGAGTGAAAATGCAGAATGCTAGCGCGCTGCGCGTCAACGGCATGCACCCTAACGAGCTTTAAGAAGTGAAAATCCTGGAATGCTAGTGCGCTGCATGCAGCGGCATGCGCCCCAGCGGGCGCGTCTGCAGACACGCTGGATTTCCCTCCCGTCTGTTCCTTTTGCGGGCGCGTCCACGGACGTGCTCGTTTGGTTTTTTCGAACGCAATCGATGCATTACGTTCTGTTTGGAACGTTCTGTTTATTGGGGGACCGAGGCATCCTCAGGACACCCTGGTTCGTCGAACCAGTGCAGCCCAGGGATCGTCCCTAGGTCCTTGGTGACTCTTCAGGGCTCTATTTTGCATGATTTTTCATGCAAAAACTTAGGGAAACTAAGCCTAGGACTACTATGAAGACGGGTTTTGACGGATCTTGGGTATACCTGGCTCGTTGTTGGGTTTTTCTCCTCATTTCTCCTCTAGGTTGCTTCTCCAAAACGGGTTTTCTTCAAGCTTTTGGGCTGCCATTAGAGGCGCCCAAGAGCTCTTTTATAGAGCTATAAGAGGGTTCTGGAGGAGGCTCTCACCGCCCTTGAATGGCAGTGGAGAAACCTCTAGAATGGCAATGATTTCTCCTCCAATCGCCGCCATTCTAGAACCCTCTAGGGGGTTGAAGATGAAGGGTGCCCGTATCAAAATGAGCCCCTGTGTTTTGTAGGTTAAATCCGTTTTTTAGTAAAAATTATATTTTTGCCCCTGAACTTGAAAGGGCCATAACTTGCTCATTTTAACTCCGTTTTGGGTGATTTTGGTCTTGTTGGATTCCTTTCTCTGAGACGCACCTAATGGTACCATTTTTAGGACCAAATTTCTGCGTTCAGTCAAGGGGAATAGTGAAATGACCAAAATAACCTTATTTTCAAAAACTAAACTTTTCATTGCTAGCTTGGGATTTTAATGTTACAAAATTGGAGTCATTACATTATTACCCCCTTAGGGAAATTTTGTCCCTGAAATTCTTCAATATATATAGTCAAAAGATCTCGGGGTACTTTTCTCGCATTTCTAACTCCAATTCCCAAGTCTCTTCTTCTATGTGCACATTTCTTCACAAAACTTTGACTAAGTGTATGTCCTTGTTCCACAGCTTCTTACTCTTACTCTTATGATCCAGGATCTCAACTATATGTATATGAGATTGTAAGATTACATGGGGTACCTATATCCATTGTATCAAATAGGGACTCAAGGTTTACTTCTTAGTTCTGGAAGGGTTAACAGAAAGCGTTGGGTACAAGGTTGACTTTTAGCTCTATGTTTCATCCCCAAAGAGATGGATAGCTTGAGAGAGTGATTTAGGTGCTCAAAGATATGTTGAGAGCTTGTATGTTAGACTTTCAAGAGAAGTGGGCCAAAAATCTACCATTGATAGAATTCTCGTACAACAATAATTTTCAGTCTAGTACTGGGATGCCACCATTTGAGGCATTGTATGGTAGATCGTGCCGATCCCCATTTTGTTGGCAGAGGATAGTGAGACATCATTGTTAGGCCTTGAGTTAGTTAGAGAGACTACAGAAAAGGTGAAGCGAATTAGACTATGACTTTTGACAACTCAGAGTAGGAAGAAGAGCTATGCTGATTGAAGGAGGGAATCGTTGGAATTTGAGGTAAGAGATCACATGATCCTAAAAGTTTGACCAAGACTAGGAGTGACATATTTTGGCAAGAGTCAGGAGCTATCTCCTAGATTTATTAGACCATTTGAGATTCTGGAATAGGTTGGAGAAGTTGCTTGTCATTTAGCCTTGCCACTACAATTATCACAGATTCATGATGTTTTTCACATGTCAATGCTACTGAAGTATGAGCTAGACCTTTTCATGTTCTTGAATGGATAGATCTTGTCATTCAAGAGGATGTTTCATATGATGTGAAACTGATATATCGATATTAAAAAGCATTGTCAAATTGGAATATTGACGACTTAAAGAATTGCATAATCCAAGTCAAAAGTATATATATATAAATTATAAACATAATGATATGCATAAGATGCTCAACTGAATCAAACTCATGGATATCTGGTATGGTCGACCAACCTCATGTTATGCCATATGCAATGTAAGTAAATCCTCAAACCATAGGGCCCACTATGCCCACGACCTCGCCGCCGTGTGGTTGCTGGGTACCTAGGGACACAGGGTCATAAGCCTCCATGGGGCAAATGACACTTCGACCCAATGCCGTGACACCAGTGGCAGCCCCCTGTACCATATGCAGTCGAAGTAGGGACATGCCCTTTTTGGGTGTGGTACCCATTCCACCTAATAATGGTAGAGGCTGGGAGGCCACCCGAGACCTCTTAGCACAACGCCCATGAATTTATTAGCCCAAATCATATACGATCAAACAAGCAAAAACCTCTTTTTCAAAACCTGTCCTCTTTGGGTCCCTCACAACTGCCTGACCCTCACAACTACCTACCCAGCATCTTTCGGGCACTCCAGCATCTTTGGTAACCCTCAAGGACATGCAATTTTTCAAGAACTCAATGCTCACAAATCATGCAATATATGCAATTGTTTGCAAAACATGTCTATGCATAATGTATTTATCGTATGCATGCTGAATTCATTTATATGCTAAACAAGTCATAAAATAAGTTATGCCAAATAAGTCATGTAATTTATACTTAAAACATGCATTCAAAACAATCATGGGCTCTCTCTTTTTGTTAAAAGTCTAGTAGCGATAGAGCACCCACCTCAAAGTTTCCTGGAGTCACGTCCTTCATCACTCAACCCTATCCTGGATCTCACTTATAAACCCCTGGATATGAATGATAACAAGGAGTCCTTATCAATTTCAATCCATTTAGATATTAGATAGCTAGATCTGCCTTTTAGGGTCTATGGTCCTTGCCTAATTTATTATCAGGCTAGATCCCAGGACACCCGTGCTCCTGGTTGAACCGTGACCGCCTCACGTGCGTGCATGCCCAAAGGCTGTACCAGGGACCGCGTTTTGCATGCGTACATGCATGCCCAAGTGACGCGCTATAATGGGCATCCTGGATGGCATCGCACGGATGCACCTTTGGTGTAGCATGGCGGGTCTTAGCTCCTAGGGCACCCTGTGCTTATTGGTTGAGCCAGGACCTGTGCCCCACGTCGTGTGTGCACCCAAAGGCTACACCAGGGACAATGTATGCACTGTCGTACGCCTGGAACCTATCCCAGGGGCCCTGTCCCAGGCGCACATGGAGCATGGTGTCCCTGGGATGCCTTGTTTGTACAGGGCTGGCTAGAACCGACTTCGTGTTCTCCGGCTGGAAAAGCTGGCTAAGAAAAGACCAGATCCGGCATGGATTTGGCCTGGGGAAAGTGAAACAGAGAGAAGGGAAAAATGGCTTACCTGGGTAGCCTAAGGAGCGCCTATCGCCGGTGGTAGACCTCCGCTCCGATTCTGAAACTCCATGCCACTGGAAAAAGTCGATGAAGTCAAAAACCCAGTTTTTGGGTGATGTTAGGGAAGAAATGGGGAAGAGAAAGAAGGGGAATGGCCGACATGGTGGTCCTGGTCGTTGCCAAAAATCGCAAGGAAACTGGGTTTCCGATTTTCGCTAGAAACCCCAACCCCAAATGACTAGAAAAACCGTGTTTTGGAGAGGGTGAGATAGGGCTTTTTATAGCCTTGCTATGGCGGCACTGCCAATGGCGATGCTGCCATTGGTGGTGGCAGATTTCTTTGGAAACTAGGGTTTCTGGAGAAATCTAGAGGAAGAAGATGATGGGGTGCCGTTATCAAAATGGCCCCCTGCGTTTTCTTTCTTTTTCGTTTTTGTTTAAATTATAGAAATGCCCCTGATCTTTAAACGTCCGTAATATCTTCATACAAACTCCGTTTTCGGCCTTCTTTAAAGCATTGGATTCCATTTTTTGAGTAGAATCTAATGGAACCAAGTTTCCTCACAAATTCCTTCGTTTACTATTTTAAATAAAGCAAAACATTCAACACAGTTCATTTCCTATGGAATGCCCAATTCAATAGGGTAAATTTCTTGGGCATTACATTATTACCCCCTTAAAAGAATTTCGTCCTCGAAATTCTATAAATTATCATCTTCAAGGTATTTTGTCCCTTAGATAACTTCTTGGTGAATGCATTCCCCCCTTAGGAATCAAATCTAGGCTCAACCTCAATTTATCATTTTATTGTTCCTTCTACAAGGCCTTACCTATAAGGGCCGTTTTCGCTGCGTACTTTGATGCATACTCCCATACATGCCAGTTTAACAATACTGGTTTCTAGCTGTAATTCATCTATCTCGAAATCCTTAGATGCCTATACTTTTCTCATCATGTATAGGATAGTCTCCTCGTAAGATCATGCTTCTTTATTCATATATAAATTACTCCATACTTCTTTGAGATCATATGATCTTATTTCTCCTATGTTATTTTGAATATTATAGGATAATTCCTTTTTCTTCTTGTCTTCCATCTAGTGATCTCTTCATCATCCACATCTCCTTCTAATGGTTGGTTATATGTCACTAGTAAGAGTCCAAAACAATTACCTTCTTTCTATTGTGTCTAACTTTACTTCTTATCTTTTATATTTGTCCCCAAGATACTTCAATAACTGACATAGTATCATGTGCTCTACAGCCAAACCCTTGATTAACTTCGAATTTCAACTATCTATCGTTTTCCATATGTGACTTGATTCCTCGACCAAAGTTACATTCAAAATAAAATCATGAAAGCGAATTAGTAGCATCTTCCATCGAGGACCTTATCATATACTGAAAGTAAAATGTCCTAACTCTATATCCAGTTTCATAATTATTGAATTCATTAAACACTTTTCTCATGTCAAATGTTAATGGTCAATTCATCATCATGGGTCAATTGTTCCTGTCCAGAGGCCTATCTCACTATTCATATCAATTTGTCATTAGGATTTTCAATAATGTTCCCATTTATGCAAAGCAAAAAGTCTCTTATTCATAACCGAGTACCCTTACTAGGTCATGGTTGAATCCTTCGTCATCATCCTCTTTGTCCTTTCTTTGCTTAATGGTTTTCTTCGTAACCTTTCAGTCCAAAAGTTCTATACTCAATCCAGTAGGGTTAGCCCTTAGGAAATTCCTTCAATTGATTTTTTGTACTTGGTATATGTACTTAACAACTATCTTTTCGTCTAAAGGCAACGTAACATCAAATCTCACCTTATAATGTGTTGGCCACCTCAACTTTCTCCTTCCATCCCCTATGTCAATATATTGTGCAATCTTTGATCAAGGCTTTATCGTCAACCATAAAGTCTGTATTGTCAGGAGGTATCCTCAAAAGTAGTGATTTTCTTAATTCCTCAAATTTTATCTTTCAAGTGCCTCCTCATACTTAGCATATAATAGCAGTTCTCGTTCAATAGCTACTACATCAAGTTATGCTGAAGCTGTTAAATCATCAAATTTGAAAAACACTCAGGTAAGCATGGAACATTTTCGTAGACATATAGAAAGACTTTATTTGATTACCTATTGATCTCTTTTCAGATATATCTTTGTCATAAGCTCAAGGGTCTCTAAAGTGATCGGTACTTATCTACCTTTCTTTTCAATCCAAGTCAGCAACATCTTTCAGAGCCACAGTGATTTCTATGGTTTGTCATGGTATCTATTCAGGTTTGGAAAATCTGTCTCCCTGTTGGAGATTGCTCCTTATTTTTGCTTCTGTCTCAGTTGTTACTGTATTTATTGTACTTGTAGTTCCTCTATGATGTGGCCTAATCAACTCCATGATGTGGCCTAATCAACTGACCTCATACCCTCAAATGACTTAGTCTAACAAGTAACTTCTTTTAGGTAAAACTCATGTCCAAATACTTATAGCATCCCTCTGAGTATATAACTTCGACTACTAACTCATAGATACTAACATACTTGATTAATTAGGGTGGGATACCTTTATTTAGTCAACAGTACTCTAAAGGTAATGACTAAATAATGGTCTTAAGATTTTTGGACTTCCAATCGATGATAGTAAGACCTCAATTCGATCCTTGATGGTACCCTACTTGCTAAATGGACAAGTCACTGTCCCGGCTTAATTCCATTTTCAATATACTTTATTAGCAAGGTGGGATATCACCAAATTTTCCTTTTTATGGATTATATTCATTGGTGTTCCCCATAAACTAATGGATCCGATAAGAATCTAATTGATATTGAACCATTTTTAGAATTTTAATTTCTAGTTGGTCACCATTCTACTTTGAAAATTTCTGGTAGCATAATGTCCTTATATTCGATACTCTACTCAAAGTCTTAAACCCCATATGCTTTCTCTCTTTTATATTTTTTTTACAATAGAATCACCCGCTCAACTATTATTATTCCTTCACATTTGTTTGGTTTACCTTGCTATAGGATTCAAGATGAAAGAATTGTATGTATTTCCATAGAGTCATGATCTTCTTCTTTTGAATATTCAATATTCATCGAATACTTATAGTTACATCTCTATCTCTTTCTCTCTTTTCTTCAAAATCCTCATTTTTGTCTACCTCAATCAATGCTTTCATTTGAGTGGTTGCATATATTTGATCTACGCGGCAGTCAAGAGAAACTTAATACTCCCAGGAAATGTTGAAGTTTTCTAATATCATCGACATCCTTAATTGCTTATAGTTTCAATAAAATTCATACAATGTCTTAATAATGGCATTGACGTTTTGGTCATGCTATACTTCTCTTACAAGTTCATGTTAGGATCAATATATTATCATCCCTAGTATTATCATCAAAATCTTTTGATAACTCGGTCGAATTCATTTCCCTATCATATTCGTGTTATGTTTCTCTTTATCACATAATATGTCACTTGTATACATCTTCTGATTTGCTCCATAATACTCAAGTAGTTATTATTCAATATCACTTCGCTCTTCATGAGACTCCAATGAAGGTATCCAAAATTGAGCTAAGTCTTTCAGGATCCATACCTTTGTGATCTAGTATGAGTCACAGTTCTTTCCTAATATCATCTTACATTCTCATCCCTCTTAGATTATCATCAAAATCTTCTCAAAGTCTGTCTTTCACATCCCCTACCATACTCATATCATATCCCTTTTTGATAATATATTCATTTTCTGATATTCTTTATGATGGTAAGATAGCCATCTAAGTTCTTCGATTTTCTCACCTTTGGTGAGATTAATCTATTATAGGTCAAAACTATCTACTAACAAGTTTACCAACAACTTCATTCATCATTCTCATCATAATCTAAATCATATATGAGTTTCCCTGTTTGCACCACTGCACAACAATCCTTATTGATAAGATTTAAGCCATCCAATATCTAAGTATTTGTTAGACCCATCTCCTTTTTCACCTTATTTGTTTATGGTGAAATGCCTTGAGGATTAATATTGTAATCCTCAAATATAAGTGGTCATCTCTACTACTTCTATTTATATTACTTCTTGATTTTCTCTATTGTCTATGACCCCTGGACATGCTGTGAAAGGATAAAACCTGGGCTCTGATACCAACTGTGACGACCCGAGTCTTCCCATGCATTTTTAAATGCAATATCTAATTCCTAAGGCGGGATGCATCCCTATTTGAAAACCATTTTATAAAAACAATGCAATGCGGTGGAAAATCTTTTCATTTAAACTCATTTTGAAAACCCCGAGTGTCATTTCCTTTCATAACAACCAAAGTAATTTTTGAAAAACTTCAGAAATCATAAATGTTTTTCCCAGGTCCATCCAATCACAGCTCACAGCCCAACTGTAAATAAATACAAATACATGTCCAAAGGGTAGAGTGTTTACTTACATGTATAATTGTCTCCTTTTGACTTTTCTTACTCATAGCACTAACATTTCCTGAGGCGTCTTCTACTCGTGAATGGAGCTGTCTTGAAAAATGTTAAGGATTGAGTGAGTATATACTATACTCAGTAGGAGTCTATCATTACTAGTTTTACAATATATGCTATGTTTAAAATCATATGCTCTTTAAAACATGTGCATGTTTGAACACTCATGTTCCATATCGATATTAAAAACCATTGACGAATTGGAATACTATGACTTAAAGAATTGCATAATCTAAGTCAAAAGTATATATATATATATATATATCATAAACATAATGATATGCATAAGATGCTCAACTGAATCCAACTCATGGATATCTGGTATGGTCAACCAACCTCATGTCATGCCATATGCAATGTAAGTAAATCCTCAAACTATAAGGCCCACTATGCCCATGATCTCGCTGCTGTGTGGTCGCCAGGTACCTAGGGACACAGGGTCATAAGCCTCCACGGGGCATATGACACTTCAACCCAGTGCCGTGACACCAGTGGTAGCCCCTTGTACCACATGCAGTCGAAGCAGGGACATGCCCTTTTTGGGCGTGGTACCCATTCCACCTAATAGTGGTAGAGGCTGGGAGGCCACCCCAGACCTCTCGGCATAGCGTCCACAAGCTTATTAGCCCAAATCATATACGATCAAACAAGCAAAAGCCTCTTTTTCAAAACCTGTCCTCTTTGGGTCCCTCACAACTGCTTGGCCCTCACAACTACCTACCCAACATCTTTTGGGCACTCCAGCATCTTTTGGTAACCCTCAAGGACAGGCAATTTTTCAAGAACTCAATGCTCAGAAATCATGCAATATATGCAATTGTTTGCAAAACATGTCTATGCATAATGTATTTATCATATGCATGCTGAATTCATTTATATGCTAAACAAGTCATAAAATAAGTCATGCTAAACAAGTCATATAATTTATACTTAAAACATGCATTCAAAACAATCATGGGCTCTCTCTTTTTGTTAAAAGTCTAGTAGCGATAGAGCACCCACCTTGAATTCTCCTGGAGTCACGTCCCTCATCACTCAACCCTATCCTGGGTCTCACTTATAAACTCCTGGATATGAATGATAAAAAGGAGTCCTTATCAATTTCAATCAATTTAGACATTAGATCGCTAAATCTGCCTTTTAGGGTCTATGGTCCTTGCCTAATTCATTGTCAGGCTAGATCCTATGATATGGATCTACTATTCAATAGTTAAATTCTGTAAATTGTCCTCTGATCCTAACTTTATAGTCTCATTAGGTCCGCGTGTCTCAGTTCCCAGGACACTCATGCATCCTGGTTGAACCGCGACCGGCTCACGTGCGTGCGTGCCCAAAGGCCATGCCAGCGACTGCATTTTGCACGTGCACATGCATGCCTAAGCGACGCGCTATGACGCGCATCCTGGATGGCATCGTACAGACGCACCTTTGGTGTAGCATTGCACGTCTCAGCTCCCAAGGCACCCCGTGCTTCCTGGTCGAGCTAGGACCCGTGCCCCGAGTCGCGCGCGCACCCAAAGTCTACACCAGGGATAGTGTACGCACTGTCATACGCCTAGGACTGGTCCTAGGGGCCCTGTCCCAGGCGCACGTGGAGCATGGCGTCCCTGGGATGCCTTGTTCGTACAGGGGCAGCTAGAACTAGCTTCGTCTTCTCTGGCTGGAAAAACCGGTTGGGAAAAGACTAGATCTGGCATGGATCTGGCTTGGGGAAAGTGAAATGGAGAGAAAGGGAAAAACGGCTTACCTGGGTTGCCTAGGGAGCGCCTATCGCCGGTGGTAGACTCCGCTCCGGTTCTGAAACTCCATGCCACTAGAAAAACTCGATGAAGGGAAAAACCAAGTTTTTGGGTGATGCCAGGGAAGAAATGGGGAAGAGAAAGAAGGGGAATGGCCGGCCTAGTGGTCCTGGCCGTTGCCGAAAATTGCAAGGAAACTAGGTTTCCGATTTTTGCTGGAAACCCCAGCCCCAAATGATTGGAAAAACCGTGTTTTGGAGAGGGGGAGATAGGGCTTTTTATAGCCTTGCTATGGCAGTGCCGCCATTGGCGGTGGCAGATTTCTCTAGAAACTAGGGTTTCTGGAGAAATCTAGAGGAAGAAGACGATGGGGTGCCGTTATCAAAATGGCCCCCTGCGTTTTCTTTCTTTTTCTTTTTTTGTGTAAATTACATAAATGCCCCTGATCTTTAAACGTCCGTAACTTCTTCATACAAACTCGTTTTCAATGTTCTTTGAGGCGTTGGATTCCATTTTTCGAGTAGAATCTAATGGTACCAAGTGTCCTCACAAATTCCTTCATTTAATATTTTAAATAAAGTAAAACATTCAACACAGTTCATTTCCTATAGAATGCCCAATTCAATAGCATAAATTGCTCGGGCATTACATTTCCATACGATGTGTGCTACTAGCAATGATCAGAATCCGATCTCCTTCTCTTGCGATGGTGACTTTTTTCAGTGAAACCCTAAAAATTAAAACTTTAGAGATTTAATTAATTCTTACCTCATCTTTTCATCCATAAAGACAAATCGTAGATCAAGAATCAATTGATCCTTGAAATTTTGATTGGAAAAATTGATAGAGCATAGGAAAAACCTAGATCTTTGCATCATACCGTTAAAAAAATGATCAAAAGGTAGATCTATGTAATTTGTGACTCTAATTACATACCAATATTGAAATGTGAAAAAAAAAATAATGATTGAGCAAATATGGGATAATTTAATCCGAGGTCCAATCTGACGGTTCAAAACTCGATCAGTGATGATAGAAGGTTAGGTAAGGTGATCAAAACATGGATTATGATTAAAGTCATTGAATTACTAAATAACTTACCTTTAATGATGGAATTGAAACCTCTAGACGTACACGTTCTATTTTGACTGTCAATTTAAGACCAATGGTACTGATTTAAGTAGATAGCGACCAATTAGTATCTTAATCATCAATCTAGATGTCAAAGGTTAGATCAATGACATTACAAGTAGAGATATTGAAGTAATTATAGTAAATTGCATGCATTCTAGAAATTTACGTAGAACTTGTATGCTTAACATAGGTTTTGAATGCAGTTTGGCAGTATTGATAATTGATTTGTAAGTTATACTCAGAACTCAGGTAAGGACTCTAAAACCTTCTTTATCCTTATATTCTTATTAATTTGTTCATTTATAATTAAAACTATGGATGTGTAGAACATATAGATCATTTTATTAATTGAATGGATAATATGAATTGCAATTGTTCAAATTGCTAAGTGATATTCTGATTAACCATGCTTAACTATTATGATGATGTTAATTGTGATAAAATGGTCAATCTTAATATTCTAAGCCTAGAGGAGCACCCGGTAGACAATGATGATGCCTTCCAAGATGGTAAACCTCGAGGGGAAAGGCTACCTAGTTGATTACAATTAAGGTGAAGCTACACAAGATGGTAAACCCAGAGGAACGGATTATCAATTATTGATTCTCTCAAGATGTTAAAACCTAAGGGAAAGGGTTGTGCGGTTCATTAGAATTATGGTGGAGTCGCCCAAGATTGTAAACCCTAAGGGATGAGTTGTCAAGTATTATGTAATGACCCAAATTTTTAAGTTCTTTTAGTAACCCTCTTTTAAAATTACAATCAATCATAATGTTTGTAATTTACAGAATTTTTATATCTTATTTATTTTGGAAAATAATAATATTAGATGGGTGTATACATGTTTTATTTTATTTAAAATATATGAAGTGAGAATTTGTTGAAAATATCCCTATAATTAGATTCTACTCAAGAAATGGAATTTTACACATCAAAGAACACTAAAAAAGGGGGTTTGTATGAAAAAGTTGTCAGCGTTGGAAGATAAAGGGTATTTCGTATGAAAAAGTTGCATGTTTTCAATCAAGATGCATACATTGCATGATTTGATAAATATTAAAAACCTTGAGTTCTAAGTGAGTAGATCGCCGATTGAGGCAACCTGCAAACAGAGCAAAACCTTGAGTTCCATTATTTGGAAATATATAATGAGCAAGTGATTTATGCATGACCACCCATGTAGATACAAAATGATTACATGATTTTATTATCTGAAAAATCCCTCTTAAAATTATGCATGTTGCATACTATGTTTTCAAAATAGCAGTATCAGATCACCTACTAACTATGTTAAATACTCAACCCAATATATTATTTTTATAGATCAACTCAATCAGGAATAGAAAAAGTATCAAAAAGTTTTAGTGTTGCGATCAAGTGTAAGAAGATAAAGACAAACGTAAATGTAAGTATATAATTTATTATTCTGAGACATGTATATGTACTTAGTATAGTTGGACTGTGAACTGTGACTAGATGGATTTGCGATACATTTATTGTATTTTGAGTAAACATTATTTTCTTTTTCTTGGAAGTAAATTACACTTGGGGTTTTCAAAATCGATTTAAAAGAAAAAGTTTTTTCTGCTGCATTGCATTGTTTTTCAAACAAGGCTCGACTCTGCATTAGAAATTAGTTATGCATTTAAAAATGCATATGAAAACCTGGGTCATCACAGTTGGTATCAAAGCTTAATTTTATACTTTCACATCCAGTCCTACATGTCCAAAGATTATATATGACTAGAATAGTTAAGAACAAAATAGACTAAAAGTATGAGTTATAGAGATGACTAGAATGGAAATGGTATTAAAGAGGGAGGGAGAGAGAGAGGGAGAGAGAGAGAGAGAGAGAGAGAGAGAGAGAGAGAGAGAGAGAGAGAGAGAGAGAGAGAGAGAGAGAGAGAGAGAGAGAGAGAGAGAGAGAGAGAGAGAGAGAGAGAGAGAGAGAGAGTTATTCACATCCAAGTTATAAGAAATTGCAATCAGTTTACATCAATAGGAAAGACTTTAGACTAGCATGATAGAATTACTCAAAGAGAGTATGCTGTTATTGTAAAACAGATGCCACCAAAGATAAGAGGAGGTGCAACCCCAAAGCTCGTTAATCCCCCTACAAATTCCTCCACATCTAGGAATGGGATGGTAGAAGCCTTTCAACTCTTCATGCAACATGTGGGGAAGTTCATACCTAATCAACCACAAGCACTTGAGGCAAGAACCTCATCTCTAAAAAGGATTGCTGATCGAACGGAGTTCCAACTTGAGCGATTTCAGAAATTGGTCCCATCATTCTCTAGTGAAGATGAGTTAGCAACAGTAGAAAAATGGATCTTTGACATTGAAAAGTTGCTCAAGGCAATGAAAATCTTGGAAGAAAGGAAGGTTTCCATGGCTAGTTTTGTACTAAAATTTGAAGCAGGTTTTTGATAGGAAACATATGAAAGAACATACTTTGATAATAATGATGTCAATACTTGGGAGGAGTTCAAAATCATATTTAATGAGAAGTATTTTCCACACCATATTCAAAAGCAAAAGGAGAAAGAATTCATGGATCTAGAACAAGGCAACCTATCCATGCAGCAATATGAAAATAAGTTCATGAGTCTTCATAGATTAGTGCCCAAATCTTGTGCCACTGAAGAAGACGTTGCAGAAAAGTTTGTTGATGGGTTACACCTTGGATTAAGGAATAGAGTCATAAGGTTTCAACCAATCACCATAGCAAAAGCAATAGAAATGGCATCTCTTTTTGAAAAGGATTTTTAGAGAGCACATTCAAACAAAAAGGAGAAGGAGAAGAAGGTCAACATCAATGGATAATCTGATAAAGGAAAAAGATCCATTCAGCCTTCTGAATCTTAACATCTGCACAAATGACAATTCAATAATCAAGGACAAATAATAGAGTACAAAGCTTGTCCTCAATGGAATAGGCATCACCCAGGCAAACCTTGCACCTTACCTCATTTTAAATGTTTTATCTATGAAGAAGTAGGGTACATAGCCATAAATTTCCCTAAGAAGGGGAAAAAGGAAGAGCATAAAGAAGAGCAGGAAGTTGCGAAGTAAAGGAATTTCACAAGTTAAAGTTTATGGAAGGATATGATTATCAGAAGAAAAAAAAACCTGGGATGCAAAATTGGAAACGAGGAATAAATACTATGAAATCTTTGATAAGTAGTAACTTGCAAAATTTCGAGGATGAAAATCTTTGTAGGGGGTAAGGATGTAATGACCCAAAATTTTAAGTTCTTTTAGTAACCCTCTTTGAAATTACAATCAATCATAGTGTTTGTACTTTATGAAATTTTTATATCATATTTATTTTGGAAAAGAATTACAATAGATGGGTGGATAAATGTTTTATTTTATTTAAAATGTATAAAATAAGAATTTGGTGAAAATATCCCTATAGTTAGATTCTACTCGAGAAATGGAATTCAACACCTCAAAGAACATTGAAAAGGAGTTCGTATGAAAATGTTGTGAGCATTGAAAGTTAAAGGGTATTTTGATAATTAAAATTTTAAAAAAAACAACATGTGGCTCTTTTGTTAACGGCACCCCCTTCCTACATCATGGTACACAAGACCTCCATCACTTCGCATTTGCACCCCTTATCAGCTTCGCCTTGTGATGCCGAGGACGAAAAAAAATGGTAGGTGCCATCCACCTTTCTCCAGTCTTCCTCTGCGATGCTAAAAAGAATGGAGGCACCACCACGGGATAGCACCACCTCCCAACCCCATCTCCCTTCCCCTCCTCCTCCATCACATCTTCGTCTACACCACCACCGACCACCTAAGGTTCTGGTAGGCAATGATCGAGTGTGTATGCACTGAAAAAGGTCCATCAAACCCCTTTCAGGGACCCAAGTAAGACCCTCCTTCCCTCTCTTCTTTCCTCTCTCCTTTTTGACATTTCCCCCTCAAATCCAAGCCAGATCTGGTCTCACAGGCTGGCAAATCATCGGTGAAACTAGTACCAGTGGATCTACCTTTGACCCATCTCGTGGACAACTCAGATGGGAGATCTGAACCATCCGATGAGATCAGGGGACCCCAAAACTCTAGGATTCATAAAGATAGGAAAATTATGGGTGATCCCTGGCATTGAGTGGAACCAAGATGAACGAATGGTCTAGATCAGATGGTTCCACCCTAGTCCACTTGATTTGCTACGAGGACGCACTGTGTGAAGCACGCCCAGGAACTGCTCATGCAGGAGTGCCCTCATGCCTAGTCACACATGTGAGAGGTTTCTTAATTTGCCCATATGACTGTAACATCCTAGGAATAGTGACATGCAGGACCCGCCTCATCCCTATTGATCTGAAACACAAAATCTAAAATTTTGGGAGTTATACAGGCCTAATTAACTATCTAAAAGGTTCATTATAATCGCATCAACAACACGAACCTAGTTCTGCAATAAAATTTAGGATCAGAGAATGACTTTATCTACTTATGGTCTAAAAATCCTATGGATCGAAGACGATTCAAAGCTAATAAGTGGTCTATTGACAACTTAGAAGCTTTAGATATCTAAATCAACCTTAAATTAAGGATGATCACCCTTGGATCATAGATCTGACCTTTTATGGATAGGATTGGAGTCTAAATCAATGACCTAGGTTGTTAATTTATAAATCTAACTGATGATCAGTATAGATTAGAAGATAATAATTGAATTCTTAATCTTAAATCTAAGATTCCAAGAAGACATTGAAAGAGATTCAGTATTTGAATTGAAGAAAAAAGCAATCCAAGTAACATCATCAAGCTAGGTAGTCTAACTACTAAGTTTTCAAATGCATTCTAAAATCTAAATGATTTATTTGATTCTATTACCGTGTTTAGTATGCTTTTTGAGATTTGATATTCTTATAATGAGTATACAGATTGTCCTCGTGATTTATGATCTTGAATGTGATTGCTTGCATATTTCATGAACAATTTTAGTCTTGAATAACAACATAGTTTTTATGCATTATTGCATGTTTTGAATCAAGATGCATACATTGCATGATTTGATAAATATTAAAAACCTTGAGTTCCAAGTGGGTAGATTGCTGATTGAGGCAACCTATGGAGGGAACAAAACCTTGAGTTCCATTATTTGGAAATATATAATGAGCAAGTGATTTATGCATGAACACCCATGTTTATATAAAATGATTGCGTGATTTTAGTATCTGAAAAATCCCTCTTGAAATTATGCATGTTGCATACTTTGTTTTTAAAATAGTAGTATCAGATCACCTACTAAGTATGTTAAATGCTCAACCCAATATATTATTTTTACAAATCAACTCAATCAGGAATAGAAAACGTATCAGAAAGTTTTAGTGTTACGATCAAGTGGGAGAAGATAAAGACAAACATAAATGTAAGTATATAATTTATTGTTCTGAGACATGTATATGTACTTAGTATAGTTGGACTATGAGCTATGATTGGATGGATTTAGGATACATTTATTGTATTTTGAGTAAACATTATTTTCTTTTTCTTGGAAGTAAATTACACTTGGGGTTTTCAAAATGGATTTAAAAGAAAAAGTTTCTTCTACTGCATTGCGTTATTTTTCAAATAGGGCCCAACTCTGCATTAAAACTTAGTTATGCATTTAAAAATGCATATGAAAACTTGGGTCGTCACATATTAAGTCTCCCAAGATGATAAAACCTAAGGTAAAGGTCTACCTAGTATTTTGTGATCATGGTGGAGCCACCCAAGATGGTAAATCTTAAGGGTTGAGCTATTAAACATTGATTCTCTCAAGATGCTAAACCTTGAGGGAATGGGCTACCTAGTTGATTGTGACTATGGCAGTGCCACCCAAAATGGTAAATTGTGAGGGAACTTGACATTGATGCTAAACCTTGAGGGAAAGCACTATTCTTTGAAATCATGGTGGAGCCGCCCAAAATGGTAAATTCTAAGGGTCCGATTGCCTTCTGTATGATACTCATAGTAGACCGCCCAAGATGGTAAAACTTGTGGGAGATGACTACTTGATCAATATAACGATGTCATACTTGTTTATTATTGCTTTGGAAATAATCAAATGGAATACATTCTTGTACAATTTTATTTGAATGCTATGCTTATGGTTTTGCTGTTTGAATTTGGAATAAAGTTCATAACTTCATTACTTATCTATTAAAATGGAAATGAATATCCTATGGTTGGACATGAATGGGAGTTGCTATTGCATGGGTTTATTTGCATGCTATGATTAGTGTTTTATAGTTTGAATTTGGAATAAATTGTATTTCTATTCTAATGCAAGGCTGTTATATCTAATAATACATGCTACTTACTTTATTGATTACCAGTTAAAAATGGAAAATGGTTGGATATGAATGTGCACTTGAGCCACCCTCAACAACAATGGTAGGATATGCATGGGTTTAGTTCTTTTTCTTTAATGGGCTTTATAGCTTGCCTTATTGGTTTTAGCTATGAGTCAAGCTAATAACTGGAAGCTTCTTGATGGAAATGATTGAAGCATGAATAACTGATGAAACCACATTTTTTACTGTATATGTGTGACGACACGGGTTTTATATGATGCAAATTTCAAAAAAGGGCGAGCGCTCTTGCTTTAGAAATATGAAATGCATGAAAATCTTTTGTTTTAGAAAGCAATCTTTCCTATAAAACCCTGAGTGTCAAAACACATTTTCAAATCATATAGCCATGGCATAGTTTTAAATCAACTCTATTCCCAAGAAAGTGTTAGTCACAGTCCCAGCTACAGAGAGTAACTACAATCAAGTAACATTCACTGAAAGATAAGGTAGAGGTTTACTTACTTGTACTTACGTTGAGTGTCTTCTGTCACGGGTGTATCCTGTCCTTAAGTGTTTACTTGTGTCTAAAAAATGTTAAGGATTTAGTGAGTATACACTATACTCAGTAGGAGTCTACTGCTACTAGTTTTACAATGCATGCTATGTTTTAAAATCATGTCCTTTAAAACATGGGCATGTTTGATCACTCATGTTCAAAATCCATTGTCAAAATAGAATACTGACAACTTAAAGAATCCCATAATCCAAGTCAAAAGTAATATAGATATCATAAACATAATGATATGCATAAGATGCTCAGCTGAATCCAACTCATGGATCTATGGTATGGTCGACCATCCTCATGTCATGCCATATGCAATGCAAGTAAATCCTCAAAAACATAGGGCCCACTATGCCCATGACCTCATCGCCGTGTGGTCCCTGGGTACCTGGGGACACTCGGTCATAGCCTCCACAGGTCATATGACACTTTGACCCAGTGCCGTAACACCAGTGGTAGTCCTCTGTACCACATGCAGTTGAAGCAAGGACATGCCTTTCTGGCGTAGTACCCTTTCCACCTAATAGTGCTAGAGGCTGGGAGGCCACTCGAGACCTCTCGGCATAGCACCCACGAGCTTACTAGCCCAAATCATATACGATCAAGCAAGCAAAAACCTCTTTTTCAAAACCTGTCCTCTTTGGGTCCCTCACAACTGCCTACCTAGCGTCTTTTGGTAACCCTTAAGGATATGCAACTTTTTCAAGACTCAATAATCACAAATCATGCAATTTATGAAATCGTTTGCAAAACATGTCTATGCATAATATATTTGTCATATGCATGCTAAATTCATTTATGAAATCAATTCATGCTAAACAAGTCATGTAACTTAAAACTTAAAACATGCATTCTCAAAGTAATCATGGGTTCTTTTAAAAAGTCTAGTAGCAATGAGCACCTACCTGGTTTGATTGCGCTAGTCCCCTTGTCCTTGTACATTCTTGGACATGGTTTAGGGAAAAGGTTAGCTTGGACTATTTCTATAGGCTCTAGAATAGTTGACCTCACTACTTAGGCATTAAGGGTTCATTCCCATGCCTAAGGGCCTCCTAAGGTCCTTAACTGGGCCTTGGTATAGTTAGGTTTGCAAAGGTTTAGTGGCCTCATGCAACTACCATAGTTTAAGGGTCATGCTAGCCATATATAGGGGTTTGATTAGGTATTTTATGTTTTGGGTGTGTTTGTGTCATCGATACAGACACAACGCCTTTCGCGGCGCCTTAATTGGAGTCTTAGAACTCAAGTTATAGGCATTTTAGTGTTAAGAGTACATAGAAGGCCCATAGGGCGCGTCCGCAGATGCACCGGGCCTTCCACCTGTTCTTTTGTTTGCGGGTGCGTCCACGGATGCGCTTGGCTCGACCCTGTCGAACCAATACGCACTAGGCACTTGCCTTGGGTCTGTTGTGACTCCCTAGAGCCCCATTTTGCATGGTTTTGCATGCAAAAACTTAGGGAAACTCATCCTAAGACTAAGGGGGAGATGGGTTTGGAGTGGTTTAAGGCATACCTATTTCATGGCCGGGTTTTTTCCATGTTTTCTCATCTTGCACACTGCTCCCAGATGGGTTTTTCCTAGGCTTTTGGGCTGCCATTGGAGGCGCCCAAGAGCTCTATTTATAGAGCTTACAGAGGGTTCTGGAGGGGGGTTTCTACCGTCATGGAATGGGGTGGAGAAAGCTCCAGAATGGCGGTGGTTTCTCCCCTGCACACCACCATTCTAGAAACCTCCAGTAGGTTTGGGAAGAAGGGGGTGCCCGTATCAAAACGGGCCCCTGTTTTCTCAAGCCAAATTCGTTTTTAATTAAATTACACTTTTGGCCTTAAACTTCAAAGGCCCATAACTTGCTCATTTTAACTCCGTTTTGGGTGATTTTGGTCTTGTTGGATTCCTTTTTCCGAGATGCACATAAGGGTACCACTCTTAGGATCAAATTTTTGAGTCTAGTTAGCATGAACAGTGAAATGACCAAAATACCCTTATCTCCAAAAAGTGAACTTTTTATTACCAACTTGGGATTTCAATGTTACAAAAATGGAGTCATTATAATATGTATATGTATGTTGGTGATGATGATGAGTAACCCTATGCATCTATTTCTAACATGCTATATATTTTATGTTGGTCATGTGTGTATGAGATTTAGTTAAAACTTCAAGTTAGCAAGCCAGACTTTTAGTAATTTACTATGGTAAATTGAGGGGAGATTAAGTCTCCTATAGACATTTTATAATTATTATACTATTTATCAAGTGAATCACATCACATGCGCTGAATATGTAAGTCCAAAAAACATGGAAGCCTATATTGAAATTTTGGTAGAATTAAGAGGTTAAAAAAAAAAGAAAAAAAAGAAAGCCAAGTAGGCTTTGCTTGAGCCAATCATTATTGTTTGACTATGTTAAACCATGGCATCGGGGATTGCAATTACAACAATGAGATTGTGTTTTTATACACAATTCATTCACTTAAAAATTAACGATTGTAATAATACAAGTCAAGGGTGGGTCATCCTAACCTGGGAGAGGAGGTGCCCTATACATGGACCCACCCTTTGCATGAGAAGACTAAATAGAGGACCTTACTATGAGACTATTCTAACTCCTTTTCAATTCCTATATTAGGTTGCATTATTGACTTAGTTGCATTTGAATGATAGTGTAGAGCATATATAAAACATCACCTTACTTGTTAAATTCTAGGATTTACATTAGATTTATAGCTTTCCTACATAAATAAGACATGTTTATTCTTTAAGGCGCTTATATGTCGATCGCACTAAGGGCACTCACCCCCCAAAAGATCAAGCATAGATTCCGTCACCACACCTTGGTCCACCTAGGTTAAACAACACCTGATACACCCCAACCTTCCAAATTTTAATTTAAAATCAATTTAAAAGAGACCTTAGCAGCTTTTCAAGTTCATAAGACCCTCTTGGAATGAGGCAAGGTATTGCCACTCCAGTGGGTCTTATCTAATCGACTATGCTGATATTTAAACTACTATCTCTACCAACAAATTCTATAACTTAGATCACCTACAACTAATTGAGGACGGTGTGAAGTGGTTGATTAAGTTCAAGATCTAACTGATAAGCATTAGGGTTAATCTGAAAGAGAGGAAGAACTACCTAGGATTAGAAATAATCTAAAAGCTTCTTCCATAAAGAAATTCAAGATAAAAATCCTTCCATATTGTTGTTTAGGGTTAGACATATCCTTGTTTGCTTGTTTGTTTTTGCATTTAAGCTGCATTATCTAATTTAGGTTTCCCATAGAATAGGTAGAAAATGAAAACATACATTTCATTGTATACAATGACTTAGTTTTGTGGCATATAAACTTAAGTTGACTCCATTGGTGTATGCATGGTTGTCAATCACTTAATCCTGATTTAGTCCCTTTAGATACAAAGATTGAATGATCTATGATTCAAGGTCAAAGGACTTTAAAAGATCAAGAGATCACCGTCATAGAAACTACCAAAGTAATAGAAGTGAAACCATTGAAAGATTACTCTTCACCAGTCCAATTCAACTCACCCTCATGCATAGCCATATCTGCTACTAATGCCGCTTAGTTTGAGTTAAAAGTTATTCAACTCCTTCCCAATTTCTATGGGTTAGACAAGGAGGACCCATACCATCATATCAAGGCATCCCTTGACATTTGTTCTACCTTTGAATACCGCAATTTCTTAGATGACTTTATAAGGTTGAGACTATTTCCATTTTCTCTTAAGTATAAAGCTAAGGTATGACTCAACTCTCAAGAAGTAGGGTTCATCACCACATGAGACCAACTATCCAAGAAATTCCTAAATAAGATTTTCTTTTTCCTTAAAACCAATGCCCTCAACGGTGAAATCATAAATGACAAAAAAAAAAGATGATCTGAGAAAAATGGTTAATGAGAAGAGAAATAGCATGTTCGTAGAAGTAGAGAAGTAAAGTGAAAGGAAGGCCCAAACATAAACCAAAGCACACAAAGGAGCTCTGATTAGTGAAGAATGATCTACCCCTCCTAACCCAACATCTCCTCCTCTTTTCATGTTCTAGATAATATTGTAGAAAGCAATATGGAAATTCATGATTGAATAGCTATTAGAATACTACTACTACAAATAGATTGGAATGAAAGGCAATTCAAATAATGGATAGAAGCATCATGAGGAGTTAATGGAGTGATAGCTACATGGTTAGTAAACAATAAGAAAGAGCTTTTATTTGTGCTATCATCTGGAGACAAAGTAGAGAAAGTTTAAGCAATTGGCACAAATCATTGATTGTCCAATGAATTCAATTTACTTTTGGGGAAGTGCTTACTTTGTTCCATCAAGATATGCCTATTCCCAAGGTACAAATGGTAAATTGACAAGGAGCTCAAGGCCAAACATTGGTAAGAAGACAAATTTATTAGAAAAGGATATTTCCAATAAATCATAATCCACACCCACCATTTGGTCTAGTTGAAAGTCAAAATTCCCAGCCAAAAATAGTAGTTTTTCATATGAGCTGGGAAAAAGCACACCATCTTTAGAGATATCTAACTTTTCAGGAGATTATCAGGAGAATTAACAAGACAATAAAAAGAGAATGAATGGCAACTGAGCAACTGAAAGTATGATTGGGGGGAAATGTAGGATAGAAGACTAGGAAAGGATTTCATCTCTGTGTTAGGTATAAAACCCACTTCAATGATGGTAGTGGAAGCCAAGAATTGCCTTATGGCACAAAAGATGTATGTAGTTTGATCATCTGATCTACATCCACAAGAGAGAGTAGTGAAAAATCCATTATCTGATCAGATTACATATTAGAAGGAGGAGTCTCCCTCCTGCATGTTATCACTCTACTTTACTCCCACTGTCTCTCTCAATCTTACAAAAAACACTAACACTCATATTTATAGGAGTTTCATACTCACATGGGAATGGACCCATGCAAACTTTCTTCCCCTCCATACCTATGGGAGGACAATATATAAAATCTTTCTAAGACTACTTCAACTCCTCTCAAAGCACAACATGGATTTGATTCAACTCCCCCTTCAATAGCTATTTGCACTTTCTAACCAAATTCATGTATTTGATGCTTCACATTTAGAGTTATTGCTCCCCCTACTCAAACACCCTTTAGCGAGTAAAAAATACTATTGTTCACTGAGTATTGGTTGCTCACAAGATCACCGAGTCCACTTTCCATTGGTCACCCCAGTTCACTCTCCACCATCATTGAGCCATCTCGCCACTACTCTACTAAGTCATCTCACTCTTGCTCTGCTAACTCATCTTAGTACTGTTCACCTTAGTCCTCTTGCTACACCGAGTCCACTCACAGCTGTCGCTGAGTCTTCGAATCCTAGCTATTAGCAAGTCATCTCCCAGCCATCACCGAGTCTACTCACAGTAGACACTGAGTCCACTCATTCTTGAAGGTTTTGGAGATTTTCCATCAAGTGCCTTATGAAGACCTTGTTGGATCAATGGGTCCTTCACCCTCCTTTGTCATATTCCAAAATTTCCCTTGCCATCAAATTTGTTTACCTTTAACTTAGCAGACAAAATCTTTAACACCTTGCTCATCATTGGTCTTGAAACCTCACTTGAGAATTTCACCAAACACCTTGTCCACACTATAGCTCTGATACCATATGTTAGGGATAAAACCAACTTCAATGATTGTAGCGAAAGTTGAGGATGACCTTATGGTACAAAAGAATGTTTGTACCAAGACCATTCAAAGAAATCAAAGAAAAACAATACAAAAAAAGAGGGAAATATACATTTAAGGGAAGACGCAAAGTTTCATGTGGTTCGATCCTCTAATCCGCATCCATGGGAGAGGATAAACAAATATTCACTAATTTGATCAGATTACATACTAGGAGTGGAGCCTCCCTCTTGCCTCATCGAGCCTAGACTAGGAGGAGAAGAGCCTCCCTTTCCAGATCCTATCACTCTATAGTACTCTCTCTCTCTCTCTCTCTCTCTCTCTCTCTCTCAATCTTACAAAAAACCCTAACACTCATATTCATAGGGGTTTCAAACTCACATGGGTATGGACCCATGTGGGGCCATCCAACACTTTGATGAACAATAGAAAGTTGAAGCATTACAAACTAAGAGATCAAAGGACCCAAGTACCTCCAATCTTGAAGAGCAATTACACTTTCTAGATAGGAGTAAAGCTCTGGGAGTCGAATATGATGGTGAGGTGATTGAAGCAATCATACAGCACCAAGTTCTAAAGCAGAAATACAATGCTCTATCTTAAATTGTAATGGAATAAAGAAGGGACCAAAAGTGTCATAATCAGCCAACCTTGGTCTCTGATGACTAAGGCAATTAGAGCTAGGAAGAGCAAAGCATTTATAAATGTTCTTAATGATTGTTTTGTCATAGAATACAAGAGCAATGAGTGATCATCATTAAAAAAAACCAAGTTAGAAAGTTGATGAGTTAATTCAAACAACGGATTAGTCTAGGAAACAAACCAAGAGGTGCATTATCTCTTCACAAGCATTGGAATAGCAAGGTACTATGAATAGACTCAATTGGAATATCATGGGGACTCATACTAGTCTAGGAGACTTCCCAAATCATGATTGAAAATGAGACTAGAGAAATTTATAATGTTACTATCAAATTTTAAATAATTGAATCCAGTAAACTGGCATTGGTTTCATCTACCCATGGGCCTAATGACAATGAAGAAAGAAAGGTTATGTGGCAGGAACTACATAATATCCTCAATTCGTAGAGAGAGGCATGGTGTTGTGGAGGACACTATAATTTCATCAAGCCATTAGGAGAAACAAACACTATTGAAAACATCTCTCCAAGTATGATTGCTTTTAATAATTTCATAAAAGATCATATGTTTATTGACATACCTTAATAAGATGGAAATTTTACTTGGAGTAACAAGCAAACATGCCCAATCCTCAGTCTTATTGATAGTTTTTTTAATAAATTTAGACTAGCTATCATTATTTCAGGAAGCAAATGGTCAATTTTTACAAAATTAGTATTCTAACCATAAACCTATCCTTCTTAAATCAAAGATGATCTCATGGAAGCCAAAAAACTTTCATTTGAAATTGAGTGGTTAAAGAGAAAGGAAATGAAAGCTTATTGAAGAATGGAGGAATGTTATGGTTCACATGGTACAAAACTATCTTTAGAACTGAAGTTTACTTCGGGAAAAAATATTGACAAAGACAAGAAAATGGAAAAGGCCAAACTTAAACACACCATTTCTAAATTTAATGTACTAGAAGAAGCAATCTATTATCAGAAGAAATGTTTACAAACAAAAGAAAATCTGAAGAACAATTGAAGCTACTTAAAACCCAAGAGGAAATATGTTGGAGGTAGAGAGCCCATACCAAATGGTTAATTGTAGGTGATAAGAACATAGCATGTTTACATGTTGTGGTAAGTGCACAAAAAAGATCCAATACACTTTCTTCTATGTTATTGATAGTATCAAAATTGAAAAACCAAATGAGATTTGTGAGAAATTTTGAATTATTTTAAAGGCATTTACACATTAGAAGAAAGAGAGAAGAGGACCCCCCTTCCAAAGAGCCCTCAATTTTTAGAAGTTAATTGAAAAAGACAAGGCCAATCTTGACATGCCCTTTAGCATGGAAGAAGTTGAAAAGGCTATTTTTAAGTGTGAAAGTGAATGTGCCACGGGTTTAGATTGTTGTTATCTAAGGTTTTATTAGGAAATTTTGTGCATTATCAAAAAGGATGCCATGGAGTTAATCAATGAGTTCTAAAAAGGTGACCAATTAATAAACACATTGGAGCTTCTTACATAGCTATAGCTCCTAAAAAGCAGGGGGTTGACACTTTAAAAGACTTTAGACCAATTAGCTAGCATAATTGAAGGCTATTTTAAAATCTTGTCCATAGTCCATTGCAACAGATTCAAGAGAGTACTCATAGGACGAATAACACCTTAGCAAAGTGCTTTTATCCAAGGAAGAAGCATACTTGACAATAACTTAATTCCCAATGAGGTTGCAGACATGATGAGATAGATGCATGAAGGGGCATACTTGTAAGCTTGATATGGAAAAGGTATTTGATAAGGTAGAGTCATCAGTGTTGATAAAGTTATGGAGTCTATGGATTCCAACTCAACATGGAGGGAATGTATTCAAGATTCATAAAACTTTCAAGAGAATCTATTGTCCCCATATATGTTCCTACTAATTTTTGGACTATTCGGCCAAATGATGTAGAAGGCATCTTCAGAGCACCTCTATTTCAGTTTTAGAATACCTTAGTCCCCTTTGATGCTTTCACACTTACAATTTTCTAATGATACATTTCTCTTTGCTGCCATGAGAGAAGGGCAGGGTATAAGAATCAAGAGTCTTATTGGATGTTATGAGCTCATTGGTGGTCAAAGAGTTAACATGACAATGACTAAAATTAATGGTATCAAAACTAAAAGCCATTTGATTCAAGAGATGGCCACACAACCTTGGATGTGCATAAGGAACATTCCCTTGCTCATGCCTTGGTTTACCCCAAGCTTATGGAAAAACTAAAGCCATCCACTAGTCATCAGACGTTGAGAAGTACCAAAAGAAACTCTCCACTTAAAAGAGACTCTGCCTATTAATCGGTGGTAGAGTGTCCCTTGTTAAAGCATCCCTCACAAGCATCCCCTTATATTACATGTCCCTATTTTAGTTCCCTTCCCTTGTGATTAATAAGCTTGGACATATCCAAAATTCATTTTTGTGGAAGGGAGGGGAAAGCAATAGAAAGTATCATAAGGTAGCATGGGGTGAAGTATATAAACCAATCTTAGCTAGTGGATTGGGTATCAAGCTTGTTAAAGAAGCCAACAAGGTACTCCTCACCAAATGACTCTAGAGGTATGCATTGTAGGATGATAGCCTTTGGAAAATTTTCATTAAAGAGATTTACAAGCCATATGGATTATGGTGGCTTAAGTAAAATGAATGTTGTACTAGCTCTCAGATGTGGAAGCAAATCATGAAAAACATTGACTTCTTGAAGGCCAACATTAAGTTGAAATATTACAAGGTGACAAGTTTTATTTCTTAAAGGACCTGTGTATGAATAGTCAAAGCAATCACAAATTAAGAAGAAGGGGTCAAAGACAAGTACTCTTTGGAACTTGACGCCATCCACCGAAACAATTACTTAGAAGAGGACATAGGCTTTAAAGAAGCATAATTCACTGAATTGATTGTCACTACCAACAAACAAATCTTAAATCCTAGTAAAAATTATAGGCCCATCTAGGCTGCTACAACCCATGGTGACTATAATATAACCTTTCCATTTAGATCACCAATAGATTCAAAAGAATAATGGAAACTTGGAAGACTGAAGCACCTACAAGAGTCTTGATTTTCTCATGGGAAATGATGCTAAACAAGATCTCTACCTATGATAAGTTTCATAAAAGAGGTATACATGGACCATCATGGTGTTACCTCTATTGCTCAATCAATTAAACTAGAAATCATCTTATGCTACAATCCCATGTTATAGCTAGCATCTAGTATGTGATCTATAACAACTTCAATCTATCATGGAGTCTTGCTATGGATATAAACGTGCATATTTTATGACGGATGGGGGTAAGGATGAATCAGTGGGCCAAAAAGCTATGTAACCTATGCTTCATAGATTTACTATGGGCCATATTGAATGAGAGAAGTGAGAGATGTTTGGGGTGGAAGTAAAACAATCCAAATCATAATAAAAAGGGCAGCTCAATGTATGAAGCTCCTACATATGTGTGATTTAGGGAAGGGACGAACCATAAAGGATCTATAGCATGCAGCCTTACCTTGTACTTTTTACCACAAGCTGTTTCAATGCCTTGAACGTATGACAATCCAAATCATATTTGACTCTATAATTAGATTAGTAGCATATGGGCTACAAGAACAAAAGACTTCAATAGCTATAGTGTAGAGGATATTTCAATCATTGGAATCTAATTGTCTCAGGTACCTTGCAAAAAAAAAAAGAAGAAAAAAACAAAAGAAACCAAGATGCACTCCACCAAAGACAAAATGTTTCAAGCTCAACGTTGATAGAGCTTGCTATGAAAACCGAGGGGCTAAAGGTTATGGAACCTTAATTAGAGACTCAAAAGGAGAATTCATTCTTGATTATGCTGGTCAAATTGCCCATGGTGACGCTACTAAGGCTAAAATGATAATAGTTTCCATTGGGGTGTAGAATTGGGATAAGTTGAGAGTATTGCCTATTGTCCTCTAAGAGGATTCAAAAATACAATAAATTGGCTCAAGAAGGGAGGAAAAGCACCATGGACGTTCCAGAGCTACGATTGAACATACAAAATTTGTCTTCTCTCATGCTTTCTGAAGTGCCAATACAGAAGCTGAAAGGTTAGCTAGTAAGGGAGCTCTACTTGATGAGAAAGGAATGAGAATTATATCTTCTTTATAAAGTAGATAGTGACCGATTAAGATCACCTCAATCTCGTACTCCAAAATTTGTATTTCTCTTGGGAGGGAATTCTGATATTAATAACAAAATAAACTTACTCTGAAAAAAAAAAAAAGCCCAATCCTAACAACTCAAACAAGTCACTTAATGATGGTCAACTGCTTGGTTTTCAACATTCCCACCCATGTTGCACACATACAATGTGCCCCATAGCAGCTCTTTAGTCCAACAGCCCATGCTAAAAGACCATGTGATTAGCACGTAATCATGATCTGAAAATGGATCATAGTTTAACCTATTAACTATGGTGCTGTTGTCAACTGGTAAATCATTAAACTCTTTTGACTAAGAAGCATAAACTTCTTCATCTCCCCATGATAAGCATCTCCACTCACAAGGGAAATAGATGTGAGGTGGTCCAAAATAATCCTAACTAATGAAATTAAGGTAGGGTTTAGATGTACTCATGTGCAAAAGAATCATCCCCCATGATATTTCATCAAATCCGTCAATCTACAACTAATCAATTTTCTTATTTGCACCACATCAAAAACTTATCGATCTAGCTATGAATAAGTTATTGACTGTAGTCAAATGCTCAAGACTAGAGCTTACACTAATAACACCATAAAATTGTGGCTAGATCACTACTTAAAGTTTCAATCTCTTTGGAGTTCAAAATTTTTAAATAACAAAAAAAAAAACCAAAGAAAACATTTACGTCGACAATGGACGTAAATCGATGTCAGTCAATGATTGACTTTAGTGTTTCATAGCTAGAATATCATTTGAGCATCAAAAAGAGTTTTAGCACATATTAATTTAATTTCTTTGGTGTATAGCATGTGAGTTGGTAGGTTAGGAGGCATCTAATAGATGCTAGGGATGTAGAGATAGCATTACAATAAAAGACTAATTATTCAATGATATCAAAAGTATGATTAGGCTTAGAAGGAACAAGCTTTGATGTTTCCTTTGTTTGTGAATAATGATAGATAAGTGATTGCTGGATGCATTTGACAATTTCTTAAGCATGTTTCACTCTCTTAGACTCTATGTTTATGATTAACTACCACAATTGTAACATCCCTTATTTTTAAGTCTTAATTTAAGTAAATTAAGAGTTCTAGAAAATGAAATTCTTATAAATATCACATCAAGTGTCAAAAACTTGATATTTAGATTGTAGTCAGAAGACAATTCCAATGACACTAGGTTTGCTAAAATCGGAGCTCAAATGAATAAGCAGTGATTTTTCTCTTGAAGGGTAATTTAGTAATTTTACTAATGGGACCAAACAATCATTTTTAAGGTCCTAATTGAAATGATGACATTTTATTTTATCAAGGAACCTAATTAGGTAAGTTAAATGAATAAAGAAATAAAAACTAAAATCATTATTTACTAAAGGAGGGGGCCATTTTGATATTGGCACCCCCCTCTTAAAACATAAACAAACAATCTGTTACCCGACTTGCAGAAGAAAGAAGAAGAGAGAAGAAGAAAAAGGAGAGAGAGAGATAAGGAACCTAGCCTGCTAGGGATGCCATGTGACACCGATGAGGAAATTGGAGTTTTCGGACTGTCAAAATTATAGGGACTTGTTGGAGTGGATGATGGCTCAGATCAGATATCTAAGCAGATAAATCTCTTCAGCACGAAGACACAATCAAAAGCCCTCAAAAACCATAGAGATTGGGCAAGAAATGAAGGAGTTTGGGGGCTAAAAAGTGAACATAGGCGATTGTCAAAAATCTGGTGATTGATGCTTCTTTCTTTGACATTTTTCGGCATCGTATGATGTTGAATCTTCAATAAAATTCAGCAAATTGTAGGTGAGATTCTGATATACTTTTCCCCTCTTTTCCCTCCCAATTATTCCCAACCAACATTCATTGTTACTGCCCCTATTTTCCAATGATAGGAACGGTGAAACTAATGGAGGAAATCGATTGTTGAAAATAATATAGTCAATAGTACAGAATTTGATCAATGATCAGATCATTCATTTTGTTCCTTAGATGTTTACTAGCAAAATTCCCTTGGTTTCATGAAAATCTATCAAGTAATGATGCTAGAGACAAAAATAGTAACTCGGGTAACTTTACAAATCTTGATAAAATCTAGACAAAAACCCAAGATTTTAGTAGAAGTTAAAGGTAAAAACTAAATAGAACTCTAATTCAAGAAATTTTGAACAAATCTATGTAATTTGGTGAAGTTTTCATACTATTTATACCACGGCAAAGACGAGAATTTGGTCACCTTTTTCGGCAACGGCAACATATTTTGGCGAACCCCTAAAAATAGAGATAAATTAGAATTTTTGTGATTTAGATGAATTAGACCTGATCTTTTCATCCGTGAAGATGGATCATTGATCAAGAATCAATTGATCCTTGAAATTTTGATTGAAAACTTGATAATGTGTAGGGAAAAATCAAGATCTTAGCATCTGACTATTAAAGACACGATCAAAAGGTAGATCCATGTAATTTATGACTATAATTACATGTTAGTAATGAATTGTGATAAAAAATAATAGACCAATTATGAGCTAGCTAATCCAAGGTCCAATATGACTGTCCAAAATCAAATCGGTGACGATCTGTGATCAGAATGCTTGATCAGACCATTGATCTATGAGATCTGACTAGGTTACGTCATGGATCCACAAGATCAGTGGTGAGATTGTTAGATCGAGGGTTTCATGACCCTAATCTATGAGTTGAAACACAGATCTGCAAGATCTAAATATATAAATCAGTTAATTCGAATGATCACCAGATTGGATGAGGCATCAAGAACCATCCAACCATTTAATTTAAGATTTAATAAATTGATCTATATGGTGAAGATAAATTAATGAAGTTAAACACATATTTTCTCATATTTATGTGATAAAGATTGAGATAGGTGATTCTTAATGGCTTATCAACCTTTATGCATGACACCTATCGATTTCAAAAGATTAGAACTATGATTCCAAGTAGGTTGTTCTGACATCTTTAATTTATCCATATATTCGGATTATGACCAGATTATTTGTCAAACCAAATGACATGTATTTAACTAAATACATGTTATGATAGATTTTAATGAATTGATAGATAATATGATTATAATTTATGAATTTATCATCCTTCATGGATTAAATAATATGGTATGTGTCTTCCTTTGATGATGATGATGATGATGATGATGATGATGATGATGATGATGATGATGATGATGATGATGATGATGATGATGATGATGATGATGATGATGATATTATATTATTAGTACTTAGGTATGACTTGAGATGTATGAATTATAATGATATATAGATGTTATTGACACATACGAATGATAATGACAGAGATGTGGAGTGTCTAAGATTCTTGATTAGAACTACTAGCACCTGCATTTCATTTATGCATCTTGTGGATTGGATCACTCATTTTGATTTGATATGTAACTAGGATTTAACAAATGATTTGTATTTCATTGCATGTAATCGAAGTTTGATTTAAGATTTGTGCTTATGGGTTACCTATGAGGGCAACCTAAGAGGGAGGCTAATGAGGGCAGGTGCATGTGGCACTGAGAAGCTTCTAAGTGGCAAGCTTCTAAGTGCTCATGATTATGTCATGGGTTGGGCTGAGATGAAGTGTGAGATTGTTTTTACATGCATGATTTGAATTGAGATTTGGCTTTTGGCATGGATTTGCCAATAGTGAGAGAATATGCTTAGATGTATATTTGGCATGGATTTGCCTATGGTGAGCTAATATACTCAGATTAGATATGGCATGAATTTGCCTAATATTGAATCAAAAGTGATTCAATTGTTTTAATTATTTTTTCACTAATTTGTGCATACTAACAGCATGAATTATCCTTTACGTGGTTGTCCTATGATTATACATGTACTGATGTCATACATGGATGAAATTGTGTTATATTATCATGATACACATGATTATGAATTGTTTGATTTAACTTGGCATGGATTTTGCCTATCTAATCATCTAATATATTATTTGATGGATTGACATAAATGCATATATTGCGAGTTGATATATGATGAAAAGTTATGATATAAAATTACTTGAAATGAATTGAGATGTATATGATATAAGTATTATTGTAAAGTTAAGATGGTATGACTATATATTGTTCCTTAAAACAAATTATAAATGGCCTAGATATCCAATTGTATTTGGCTTTATGTATATTGCTAAAGTAGATGCTCAAACACCTACTAAGCACTACTTGTTGAGACCCAGTAAACTATTTACAATGTCTCAAATTTTGAAGAAAGTGATTGAAGGATGAACAACTAAAGGTACGTGGAACTCTATACGAAGACAACAATAGTGCAAGACTGCTAACAATGTAAGTTTATGACTTGTATTTGATATTCCTAGACATGTATGTATATATGCATTTATACAGTTGGGCTGTGAGCTGTGATTGGATAAGATCCTGCAGAAAAAATATAAGCTTATTAGTTTTTAGAACCTCTAAAATTTAGTGTTGTGGTGTAAATGACACTCAAGTTTTGATAAACTTGTGGAAAAGAAAGATTATATTGAAATTTTTTTAAATATCTTCCACTATTCGCATTTGGAAAATAATGAAATAGTGTTATAAAAACCTAAATCGTCACAACATTGTCTTCCAAGTCTAGCTATATTTTGTGTTTGGGCCATGACAACGGAAAATTAGGTAAAAAAAAGTGCACGAATCTCACAAATCCTCTATTATAACGATACTTTGACCAATTACAAGCTTGAGTTGCCTAAACCCTAACTTCTAATTTGCAAATCAGGTAATATCTATTTTCTAAATCCAAAAGGATTTTACTAGTTTGAGTCTCATCGCTAATGAAAAGATCAAGCCCTTTCGCCTGTTTAAATCAAGTTCCATCGAAGCCTTGATGTGTCCTAAAACTTAATTACTTTGGTTTATCTGCTATAGCCTTAAGATTAACACTAATAATGAGAGAAGGGTAATGAGAGAAATAAAAGTAATAGAGATTATGTGTTGTTGTGCTTAGATCTGACTATCAAGATCAATAGATCTAGGAGGACAATCATGCACACACAAAGAAAAGGCACAAGGAATTACGTGGTTTAGCTAAACTCAGCCTACGTCCATGAGAGAGGAGGTTTCACTATCTAATCAGATACAATGGAACAGGAGGAGGAGGCTCTCAGCCTCCTCCAACCCTCTATTTCTCCACATACAAACTCTCACCCACTCACACACACCAACCTTAACATTACATTTATATAAGATTTTCTACTCACATGGGTATGGACTACATGCGGGTCCACCCAAACACATACTAATATGAAAGCCTAGGCACCGTTAAAAACACTCTTGAACTTCTTACATGGCATCTAGCTGAGTAGATGATCGTAGAAAGTAATGCATTCCAAAAACAAATTTGGGCCAACATTGTTTAGTGATCCAAAAATAATCCCATTAATTGCTTTAGTTAAGAGAGCCTAATATGTGACAAAGATACAAATCTTAGGAGACAAGTACCTTTAGTTTTTTATTTAAAAAAGAAAGATGGAGATTTGCTAAATGGAATAAGATCTACTAGATTTCAACAAATTAAAAAGGCCAAATGGAACACAAAACATGGTAATGGAAAGTGTATCTTATATCCCTGAAAGTGCTTGGATTGATACAACAACTTGAATTGGTCTAAGAGAAGTCCAAGAAGAAGATGATGAAAGATTGATAGAAGGAGAAGGAGGCAGTTGTGATTTTGAAAATTTTAAAATGCTATAGAAGGGAGATGAGATCAATTATGGTTTTATTACATTTTCTGACACATGTTTTCATAAGTTACAAAGCTTTATATAAATGGTATCATTAATCTCATTTATTAATAGATGATGATATGTAGGTGAATATAAAATGTCTTATCTTTGTAACTTTATTTTAAAAAGTAGATGCAAATATTTCAAAATCCAGCTAATTGAATGCCATTCCTTAAAGGTAGGTGTGGACATCCACTTAGTATGGTAGTGTGGATCTAAGCCTAAAAAACATTAATTGTTAAAAATTGACTAAATGCCATGTTCTTAATGAAAAAGGATCTCAGTATTTTGAGCATAGATTAATATGTGCTTAATTTATACAAGGCCTGAACAAGAGAAAAAACTTAATGTGAGCTTTTCAATGATTACTCATAATAAGATTAAGGTGTCATAAGATTGTGATTGTCAAACACCAAATGACATGTTCTTAGCATTTACGCACAAGAAGATTACAATAATAGAGCATATAAGTTGGAAGCAAGATAACTTGAACTAGATACATGCTTAAAATAGCTCTTGAACCCTAAACTCTTTAATTCAAAATTTTCAATAATTGGCATGCTCTTCAATGATAAAGAATTGTAGATTGAGCTTTAATTAACATGATTTACAAGAGTGACAAGCAAAAAACACGAAAAATGGTGATGTGCCGACAAGATCAAGTAATAATTGAAGCCTATTTGCATGAAATTCCATCAAATTCTAATGTTATGGGACACTAGATGATCTAGTTTTAGCATGTCTATACCACAAGATTGCACTAAAATAGATCAACAGATGAGAAAGAAAAAAGAGGATAAAAGAAAACAACACAATAAAGGCGAAGCTCTCAAAGCATCAGACATAGGATGTGGGCACCTTAACACGTGGGTGGGTGCATCCACTTACTTGATGGAGACAAGGATAGATTTATGGCTAGACTCTTTGTAATATGTCTATTAGAACCATATTGTACTATTCATTTCACTAGATAACCTTTTAGACATACAAAATTCTAACTATTCCTATCAGATTATTCTCCTCTAAGTTTCCTCTAGAAAAAAAAAGGGCAGCCCAGTGCACAAAGCTCTTGAGTATGCGAGGTCCAAGGGGAGATCAACAAAGGGTCTATAGTATGCAGCATTACCTTACATTTTTGTAGGCTAGTTCCATACCTCGAACTCGTGAACTCTAGGTCACATGACAACAAATCTACTGTAGTGCCAAGTCTCCTCTTTTTGGAATATTATTTAAATGCTAAAGTCCTAGGTAAAGGGCACCTAACCTGTGTTTCATCTTAAAATATTTTACAAGAAAATTTCTCTTTTATTTTCTTCTTTTCTTTTAAGGTTTCAACACTGAGCCAAGTTGGTTAAAATGCATTGTCTCATAACAAAAAGGTAGTGGGTACAACTCTGTTCACCATTTAATAGAATATATATAAAAAATAAAAATACATATTTCATAAATTTGTTGTTCTTTAAGGAATGCTAGTAAGACAAGACCAGATGTCAAGTAGTTGTCTACGCCCAAGTTCAAGTATTCTACAACCCATTTGCCATTATTAAGAATGAAAAAATAAAGGTTGTTGACTGTGCACCACTTGTTACATGAATATCCTACCTCTAGCTATTTTGAGTCTTTTTATTTTATTTTTGCAACTTTGGATGTCTTATAGACAAAAAAAAATTAGGATGAGTGGATGAACCTAACATGGGAAATTTTGTATATTGTCATTGCATGTAGGCCATTTGCTTACACAATGTTTCTACTTATCTATTTCCTATGATAAAAAGTATTTTCTCTTCAAACGCTAGAGTAGGTCTAAAACTCACAAGTCAACTAAAAAAACTCATCTGACAAACTCAATAAAAAGCTGATTTACTTGTCGAGATGATTCTTTATATTATAAAAATATATATTGCAAAAACACTTTGATTGTATTTGATTTTGATCCTAGAACCTCCAAAACAACAATATAACATCCCAACCACCTCAACTAGCTTAAATTTGTGCATTGAAAGTGAAAAATATAGATATAATATTATATTATTAAAAGGAAAAATATTGTAAACACTCATGTGGCTTGACCAATTTCAAAGAACCCCTATAGTTTAATCACACTTAGTTAGACTTGTGAGGTTCTACTCATTTGTAAAGTTGACTTTCATTAACATTTATGGTAAAGGATGATCATAACCTCCCTTGTGTCCCTCCTATTTGATCCAAAATATTAGTTTTTGTTTTCTTCCTTTAGGGGAACATTCTTGAGAAACTTGGTGAAGATTGAATAGTGTGAGGAGATGGTACATCTAGACTTTGAAGACTCCATACATGAGGATGTGAGTTTATGTTTTGTGAAGATAGAATTAGGAGTTCTGGTTTCATATTTAGGGCTTCTATTTTGATCCTTTTTTTTAGGGCTTCTTAGAAATCAAGATAATTATGTGAGTTTAAAATAGGGGGGGCTGGGGTTATGCTGAAGTTGGATTTGGTTTAATAGAAGAAGGAAGAAAGTGTTTGGGCTCTGTTGACAATGGTTTCAATTAAGACAAGAATGAAGAACGGGTTCAGTTTTTTTTTTTTAAATTGGATTTGATTTAAGAGGATAAGGAAGAATGGTTTGAGTTTGTTCATTTTGGGTTTGATTTCAGATAAGGAAAAAAGGGAAGGATCTTTTTGAAGATTTTACAAAATATAAAGACAAGAATCTATCACATGACACCATGTGATCTCATTTTTCATCCATCTTAATGGTATTTTCCTATTAGAAGGCCAATTTTACAAATGAGTTAAATGTCAACATTCTAATTGAGTCTAATTAATTCACAAGAGGTATTTGAAATTGGTCCAAATCACATGGGTGTTTCTAACATTTTTCCCTAATAAAAATCCTACTGAAGAAGTTTTGAGTACCCTCATGTCACATGAAGTTAACTCAACTCATCTCCCATTCGAGTCAACTCAAGTTTTTAAACTATGCACTAGAGTGATCTAATCCATGTAGTTCTTAAAATGGTTGACATTCAAAGTTGAAGATTTTGGATGAATGACCAAATTGACCAAAGGTATTTTTCATATAAAAAAATGGTGATCTAGGGTTCAGAACAAAGCCAAGTTGCTTAAAGTCTCTATCTCATAAAAGCTTTGAATCCATTCACCCATTAATAGGAAAAACAAGGAACGACATTGTGAATTACCATGTGTCACGCTACATATATGGTAGTGTTCCTCATTTTTCTCATGTGCAATAAAAGGGAAAAGAGTATTCTCCTAAAAAAGTCTAGCAATTCTTTCAAGATATACGTATACACACACACATATAGAGAGAGAGAGAGAGAGAGAGAGGAGAGAGAGAGAGAGAGAGAGAGAGAGAGAGAGAGAGAGAGAGAGAGAGAGAGAGAGAGAGAGAGAGAGAGAGAGAGAGAGAGAGAGAGAGAGAGAGAGAGAGAGAGAGAGAGAGAGAGAGAGGGAGATAAGAATTTACTAGAGGATCATGATAGATATTATATTTGGCTAGTAGAATAAATATGAGTTGTTTTTTCTTTATCAAAAGCACATATAGCCCATAGTTAACCTGGGGGCATTTCTTATAAGTAGGTCACAAGTTGGAGGCAATGCATTGCATTCCTTTAAGGGATATAACAAAGGGTGTTTGCACATGAGATGGTGTCCGGAATGGCTCTATTATATAAAGATATATAGGATGTGTGAATTACCAATTCAAAAACAAGAAAGTAGATTCTATTGAATAAATCAAACTATCAAAACAAAAGACTCTAACCAACATAACTCAACTTTTTTTATCCTACCAATACTCATAATATGTGATGACCTAGGTTTTTATAATACATTTAAATACAAAATACATTTACATAGCGAGATCGATCTCTATTAAAAATCATTTTTGAAAGCCAAATAATAGAGGAAGAATCTTTTTCTTTTAAATTCACTTTGAAAAACCCTGAGTGTCATTTTTTTTTCTTAAAAGTGATCATCAACAAAATGAGCAGTACCTTTCTACCAAAAATCCAACAAAGTTTCTCCATTTTTTGGACATAAGACATTTAACACATGTCATTTGCGAAGTACTTGATAGACATTCATTGGAAATTTAAAATATGACTGGAGACTCTGTCTCTTATTCAAATAACTTTAGACATGCAACATACCCAAAACTTATCAATCACAACCCAATTACAATTTAAATCACATATAAGATTGGAATATCACCTAATAGTCAAGATAGATTGAGTTTCTTAATGAAACTCTAGATTACACTACTACTCAGGTGGTTTTTAAAGTCGGTAAATGGTGCTAATAGAAGTTGCTTATGAAGCAACTTCTACTAAGGCAACTTGAAAAGTTGTCAACATTTAAAGTCATTTAAAAAACTTTCTTCAAAAGTCACATACTTTTAAAGTCGCTTATATAAAAACGACTTCTAAAGTCATCAACTTTAAAAGTAGTTTTATTGTAAGTGACTTCAAAAACAACCAAATATTAATTGACTTTTGAAGTCCTTAGAAAAAAACAACTTCTAAAGTTGATGACTTTAGAAGTCATTTTCGGATAAGTGACTTCGAAAGAATTTCATTTGGATGAACCTTTGAAGTCGCTTATATAAAAATGACTTCAAATGTTTGTGATTTTAGTAGTCATTTTCATATTAGCGACTTTGAAAGTAAAAACATTTAAAAAATTATATCATTAATTTTAAAATTGTTTTCAATAAAACGACTTTAGAAATTCTCAACTTTTAAAGTCATTTTTGAAAAAACAACTTTAAAAGTTTTTTTTTTCAAATTTGTTTGTTTGCTCAACCTCCTATATACAATGAATAATAATCAACTGATATTCAATCAATGTTTATAAACATTAAGAACCTGTTTACAAACAATGTAAATCCACTCCTTAATACACAATACCATGTATACATAAAAATACTTCAATCTTTACAAACCTTAAAAATCAATAACCACTACATTGCATCCACATCTTAATTTTTTGATACATTATCACCTATGTATACATTGAATAACAAACATTCTATGTACCTAATACTTCAAACAATCTTTAAAAACATGAAAAACCAAACATCATATACTCCTAATAACTTTAATCTCCATGCACATTCCAAACCACCATCCACTATAATGCATCGACATCTTTCTTGATACACTACCAACTATGTATACATTGAATAACATACATTCAATACAACTGATACAAATAATCTTTATAAACATGAAAAACCAAACATCTAACATGCATCCACTTCTTTCTTGATACCTCTAATCATTGTTAAAATATAACACCTAATACATCCATAATGGCTACAAAACATCCATACTCACCATTTTCCATCCACATCTATCTTGAAAATAATTTACATAAGAAACTGCAACATATGCGTTGTCTATGACATTCACATTCACTTCATTTGTAAATCCATACACATTCTAAGTAACCCTCTCATTCTTCATCTCGTAAAAGTTATATAATTCAACTGCCACATAGTCATTTCATGTTAAAACTCCAAATTGACGTCATCCGTACTCCTTTACCCCACCCTCCAAATTTCTAATCATTCATTGCTTAAAATACAAATATATACATATATTTCAAAATATATATATAATGTAAAGGAACACAAACAAGCCAATGAAAAAAATACTTTATTATACATTTCAAGTCCAAGTAGTTACTCCAAGTAATCTAATTGAAACTCATTACATACTCATCCTATTCATTTCATATTTCATTGAGATTTACTCTGGAGTAACTCTTCTTTTTTGTCCACTCAGAAAGAACAGCAGCCTGAAATAAAACATATTTAATTAAGCTAAAAAAATTTAGCTAGATCCATAAAGACTATAGAAAAATATAATATTATGCAAAATAAAAAGTGTTCTACCTTTTTTAAATAGGAGACAAGAATAAAAAAAGAAAGCATGACCACCATGCACATCCAAAATGCACAGCATCCAATGAGAGCTACATGGACTGTCATATGGATTGTAATGGAAGTTGACAATCCCTCAATAAAGAATAAATTGGCAAGAAAACAAGAAAACTAAAACTTATCCACTATTGTAGGAAATCATTATGCCTTGTCCTTGAGAGCAATGAAAGAAGTTTGGCAAGATATCTTTAATATGCCACTCAATTGGCCATTGCTCCGTCACTCAAGAAATGGCACCAAGGTCAAGGAATTGGTAAAGTGTACCCTCCAACTCAAAAAGGCAAGTAGCATCATTCAAGAAGCTACATAAAAGAAATAATTATTACATATACCATTAAAATATAATATGTAATTAAATATCAAATAGTTTACTAGCAAGTATGTGCATATATCGTATGTAGGAGACAATGTGAGGGTGCTATAGCTGATCCTATAGGCAAACTTGTAATAGGTCCTCTGCCATAAGTGGCACTTCAACAATGTCCTCGCAAGCCCGTCTCGCTTGATTTGTAAAGGATTGATTGCCATATTCTCATTGATGAGACCATAGATTAACATATGGGATTAAGGCGTGTTAGGTGGGACTTCCACATGCTCCTAGGTCAGCTGTTGTAAAAGATGTAAAAAATTTTGGCTAAATAATATAATATTAATATATGAAGAGAGCCTAATTTATGATGAAAGAAAAACTAAAGACATATACAAGTACCTATTCCATTTGTGTAGCAACTAAAGGTGACACAGGAATGGCGGCCAATCATGATGCCTCATTTTGTTTGCTGATTAATCGTATAGAGTTATTAAACAATTAAGTAGGTCTTTAGCTAAAAAATATTAATAAGGTAGTATGATAAGATACACATTGTGGACTCTATGGGAATGACCAATGCCTCCAGCCAAGTGACGTGATATGCAACTGCCTCCCCAATGGTTATAATATTTTTCATTTTTAATGGGAATGGTAGGTAGGCATCAGCATTCAAAGCCATGTTAATGGACACCCACTTAGCATGTGGTGGCATACTAATTCCATGCAAAATGCTTGATGCATGCTCATAGAATGAACCAACTGCCACGATATTTTGATGGGAATCCAGGGCCAATAGGCATTGACTCGCCTACAAATCAAATATGCAATAAAGAGGTTGAGATATAGAATTATTACAAATGAAAAATGAAAAATTATGGCTCTGTCAATGTATACACCTCTTGGGTAGGAATTTCCTTTTCTAAGGGAGGTGGATGTCCTTCATTATCTTCTTCAAATGGGGAATTGCAACTCGTATGTGATGGGGGTATAGTAGGGCATGATTAAGGAGCAGGGGGTCGAGGAACACTCATCATACCTCCCTTGTGAAGCTATCTAAATAAATCACCCTTTATTTTTCTCAATGAGGTCATTGTAGGCCTGGTCATCATCTTCAACTCTAGGTATATGTCCTCTACCAATGAATTTAGAAGAAATAATACCTCAACCCATGTCCCTAACTCGACTAGGGTGGCCCTGCTTATTGGCCATAGCCCCATACAAGATGTCATCCTTGGCAGTAGTGCTGCTTAAAGTTCCAATAGTAGCGCTTTCTTGGATAAGAATGTCTTCCAAAATTTAATTAGAAAGATATGATCATTTCATCTAATTAATTGTAAAAAAATTATAGACAGGCGGAACTACTTACTATGCATGAAGCAATTTGTGCAGTAGTTTCATCTGCAAACTTGTTGCCAGTACGGCCCACTAAATGCGCCATCTTCTAAGGGATGGAGTGATCAATGGGTTTCTAGTCCTAGCTTCTTATTTTTTATGTCAAGCAAAGGCACTATAATTAGAGAACAAGTATATAACTATAGTAGCATTAAATTGAAATAGATAAATCATCACATATGCTTACTTCGACTCTTCTAAACGAGTGTGGCCCATCCTAGAGAGGTGGTGCCTCATATTTGTTTCATGCACCTTTCTTCCCCTTCCACTCTTCACCTGTACATTTTACATGCGTGATCAAGTGCACTAATTGAACATTATATGTAATTAAAAGAAAATCAAAGATTATACTAATAGAGGTTTGGAAGCATATGGGAGATATTGTGGTAGTTTGGTTGACCAAGTTGTTTAACAAGATTATAAAATCAAAGAAAATGCCTAATGAGTGGAGGAAAAGCTCTATCGTACCAATCTATAAGAATAAAGGAGACATTCAGAGCTGCACTAATTATCGAGAAATCAAACTTATGAGCCACACCATGAAACTTTTTGAAAGAGTGATTGAGAAGAGGCTACGACATGAAACAAGTGTATCGGAGAATCAGTTTGGTTTCATGCCGGGGAGGTCTACCATGGAAGATATTTTCTTATTAAGAGGAGAAAAGACCTCCACATGGTCTTTATTGACGTAGAGAAAGCTTATGATAAAGTCCCTAGAGAGTTAATATGGATGGTGTTGGGTGATAAAGGGGTTTCTCAGGGGTATATAAACATAACTAAAGATATGCATGAGGGAGCGGTAACAAATGTTAAGACCACTAATGGCATGACTGGTGATTTTCCTATCACTGTCGGATTGCACCAAGGATCCGCATTGAGTTCATACCTTTTCACATTAGCTATGGATGAGTTAACAAAACACCTACATGAGGAGATTCCCTAGTGCATGCTATTTGAAGATGATATAGTCCTACTTGATGAAACAAGGGAGGGTGTAAACATAAAGCTAGAGTTATGGAGAGAAGCATTAGAATATGAAGGATTTAAAATTAGCCAAACTAAGACAAAATATATGGAATGTAATTTTAGCAAGGAGAGTAGGAGTGGAACACCAGCCAAGATTGATAACCAAGAGGTCCCCGTGAAAGACCACTTTCGATACTTAGGATCATTGATCCATGAGAATGGAGAGATTGAAAGGAAGGTTACCCAGAGAATCCAAGTGGGTTGGAACAAATGGAGATGTGCATAGGTGTTTTATGTGATCAGCAGGTTTCACTCAAAATAAAGGGAAAATTCTATAGGATGGCTATAAGGCCGGTCATGCTCTACGGATCAGAGTGTTGGGTAGTTAAGGAACATCATACTCATACGATGAGCATCGCAGAAATGAGGATGTTGAGATGGATGAGTGGTAAGACAAGAAAGGATAGAATTAGAAATGAAAATATTAGAGGAAATTTAGGAGTAGCACCAATAGGTAACAAGATGAGGGAGATTAGACTTAGATGGTTTGGACATGTTCAAAGGAGACCAACAATGGCACCAATTAGAAGGAGTAAAGCAATACATGAGGAGGTTCTAAAAGGGCAAGGGGAAGGCCCAAAAGAATGTGGATAGAAGTGGTGAGGAAGGATTCAAAAACTTTGAGACTAAATGAAGCCATGGTATCTAATAGAGTGGAATGGAGTAATAAGATTCATGTGGCCAACCCCTAATTGGGATAAGGTCTTGATGACGATGATGATGATGATGATGATGTAATTAAAAGAATGAAGCATCGTTTCTACACATACCTCAAACTTGGCCGAGGTGCAGTTCTATACAAATGCATTCCAAGCCTCCTAGTCAATGATGTTGGAGTAAATGGAAGGCACCATGTACAGCCTTGATGGATCATTGACATTTGGAGCTATTATGAACAAGGTAATTCTTCCATTTTCTCCATTGCTCACCTACCCCTTGTAAAGCACACATCTTCTTGTCATCTAGGAATTCAAAGCCATACTACAAATTGAACACATCAAATTACTATATTTGAAAAATAAGGAAAGTTATAATGTAAATAATACATGCACTTAATGCTTACATACCTTCACCATTTCCTATATTGAATCTTTTGTTGAGTATGGCACATTCTCCAATTATCAAATGTGTTTGGATCTATGCTTCTTACCGTAGAGCACAGGAAACTACTATAAGCAAGGGCACTCTCACCATTCTCTTGCCCTCTACTATTGTATTGGACAATTTCTTTAATTCCCTTAGACTTTCTCTTGATAACCTTTTCCATTGTTGTTCGCCCTCTGCCCTTTCTTTTTCAAGTAGTGCTCATGTTGGCCTCTTGTTCATGCTCTTCAATGTGGTCACAATCTTCAATTTGATGTTCTTCTCATTCCACATTACTATAAAGAAACACTCGATGATATTAGAACAATGACAAAAAAAGGCTATGTAATGCATTTAAAGAAACCAAACTGATGTCCCTAATAAACATGTTTAAGTAAAAATAATAATTAAAAGAAACTCTGTCTCCACCATTCACATAAACATACAATATCTAACATACGTGACCTCAAGGAAAACAGATAAAGAATGCATGAAAAGTATTTACCTGCTTAATATAGATATTTGTAAATGGCCCATAAATCCCAGTCCTTTCAATAGTCTTTAACTCCACTAGTTCGAGTTCACATCTCTTAATGGGGGTAGTTATTCACAAGTAGTGATAAGCTTAACTTATGCTAGATGTTCATCTATATATGTACATGTGCACAATTCATGTACCAAATTCCATCCAATAAAGTTTATGATTCATGTAAGTTTCCCTTGGTTATTTACATGCTTGAAGTTCATTAAAATTTTAGTTTTATGATCATGTTTCATGTCTTGGATCACATGCACCATGTCATTTCATGCCTTGTTTGATTTAAGTTTCATGAGTCTCTTACTCTTGGAATTTTACCTTTCATGAGTCATACATAGTTTTTAGTCCATATACTTTATTTACGTGATTTCTTAAGAACCAATTTAGCTTTTTAGATAGTTTAGTTACTATTTTGGTTAGATCCCATGTAAGCAAACTTTTATTCCACACATTTTAGCCATTTTCTAACTATTTTGGAAAGATCATTCACTTGAAATTCATTTTTCTTCTTTTCCTCAATAAGTTTTTTAGGTGAATTTTTTTCTATCATTTTTTATTTTCTAATACTCATTTTCATGAGATATACTTACTCTCTCTCTCTCTCTCTCTCTCTCTCTCTCTCTCTCTCTCTCTCTCTCTCTCTCTCTCTCTCTCTCTCTCTCTCTCTCTCTCTCTCTCCCTTCTAATAATGCTTTCTTAAAGTTTTTCCTTATAATCTTTGTTGGTAGCTTTCTTAAAGTTTTTCTTTCCACTATTCTTTCTTCCCTTAATGGTCTTCGTAAACTTCCTAGTAAGAAGTGCAATATCTTCAACACTTTTAGTCCCATCCTCTATAGTGGATCTAAGCAATATTCCTTTCTTTTTCTTCGGCTCCTCTTCTCTTTTGAACTTATGATCAATCTTATAGGTCATGAGTGACCTTATAACCTCATCAAGTTTCAAACTCTAATCTTTAGCTTCTTAGATTGTTGACCCTTTGGCATCTCAAAATTTAAGAAAAGACCTATGAATATTATTCACCAATTTAGTGAGTAAAAAACTTACCAAAAGATTTCAAACCACTAATAACAGTGGTAAATGTAGTAAAGATTTCAAAAATAGAATCATTGCTTTTCATCATAAAAATATTCATAGTTATGGATTGCCAATAGGTTGTCTCAAATTCTTTGGCTGATGTGTAGGATGACATTGGATAGAATTCATTAACATCTAAAGCACAAACTTATGGTTTTGGTATTGCAAGTAATTTTAAAGCTACACTACTTGACCTAAGAGAGATTGGTATTGATTTAACTAGGAAAGCACAGAACATGAAAACGAAAACATGCATTGGAGTTACTAGATGTTATTACCAAAAAATGTTAACAAAAGAAAAGAGGAAGTAATCAAGCACACTTGTAAGATCACGCTTGTCAGTTTGATTAGTCTGAATGAATACCTTCAAAACTAAGATTTGCACACAAGTCACATAATTCTCTATAGAAAACCATGAAAATTGGTCATTAAAAATCAATCAATCAGCAGCAGTAAATAGAGGTACCCCCCCCCCTCCACCCACACACTGCTTGAATCCCCCCTCACCTTCACTATACCTCTCCCACATCCCTAGAACCTAGTTCCAGCTCACCTCCCTGCCCCCCACCTCCCCCCTCTCTAGTACCCCACCCGAACCCCTCCCCCCGCCCCTAGTTCCTCCCTCTTCAATCCCCACCCAAACCCCTCCTTGCCCCCTAGCTCCCCTCTCTCCAATCCCCAGCCAAACCCCCTCCTTGTCCCCCAACTCCCCCTCTCCAATCCCCACCCAACCCCCTCCATGCCCCCCTCTCCAGTACCCCATCCAAGTCCCCACCCCACCCCCCACCTCCCCTCTCTCCAGTCCACACCCGAACCCGCTCCTTGCCCCCCACCTCCCCTCTCTCTGGTACCTCATTTTTTCTTTATGTTAGTCGGGCATTTGATGGGAAGTCTATTTTGTGGTTTAAATAAGGGTGCATAAAGAAGTCATTTATATATAAAATGACTTTAAAGTTGTTGAGAGAAAAACTACTTTAAAAGTATACACTATTTTATAATTTTTATTCAGAATATATACACTTTTTATGTTTGTACTTCATATATAACAATTAATTAATTTTAAATGAATATATATATATTTGATTGACACTATAAGCTTCCAAAGTTTACTTGCGCCACAAAGTATTGTGATAACCAAAATTAAGAACTAAAAATATGTGATAACCAAAGAATTACAAAAACTGTACTAATAAAAGACATTAAGCAAAATAAGATGGTAAATTAATTATGAAGTGGTAATGTGGGTGTGTTAGCTTAAATTTCCCTATCCATTTCATGAGCTATATGCATGTGTGCGTGTGTGAGTGAGATAAAGCTTTCTTGACTCTAAATTCATATAAGTCAAACTTTTGTATAATTTTTATTTGATTTGCATACTTTAAAAGTGTACACTTTTGAAGTTAACATAGGTTCATGCATACACTTTTTTATTATTTTTTATTTATAACTTTTTTATTCAAAATATACACACCTTTTATGATAGTAGTTCATATATAACAATTAATTAATTTTAAATGAATATATATATATGATTGACACTATAAGCTTCCAAAGTTTACATGCATCACAAAATACTTTAGAAACACTCCTAAATTAAGAACTAAAAATATGTGATAACCAAAGAATTACAAAAATTGTACTAATGAAAGAACATTAAGAAAAAAAATATTTTTATTCAAAATATGTATACCTTTTATGTTAGTACTTCATATATAATAATTAATTAATTTTAAATGTGTGTATATATATATATGATTGACAATATATGCTTCCAAAGTTTACTTGTGCCACAACATACTGTAGAAACACTCCTAAATTAAGAACTAAAAATATGTGATAACCAAAGAATTACAAAAACTATACTAATAAAAGAACAATAAGCAAAATAAGATGATAAATTAATTATGAGGTGGGAATGTGGGCGTGTTAGCTTAAATTTCCTTGTCCATTTCATGACCTATATGCATGTGTGTGTAGCTGGCTATTAATCCATATATATATATATATATATACATATATATATATATAGCTCAGGATAAAAGAGCTAATTAAAATTATAAATATGGAATTAGGGTTTAGGGTTCAAGATTCAAGGTTAAGGTTTAGGGTTTGGGGTTAAGGTTCAGGGCACAGGGTTAGGGTTCTATATACTTAATTATAAATGAATATGTGTGTGTGTGTGTGTGTGTGCACATATTTGATTGACACTAAGCTTCCAAAGTTTACTTGCATCACAAAATATTTTAGAAACACTCCTAAAGAAATAAAAATATGTGATAACCAAAGAAGTACAAAAATTGTAGTAATAAAAGACACAAAGCAAAAAGAGATGAATAATTAACTATGATGTGTGTTACACTTTTAAAGTCATTTTCAACAAAACGACTTTAAACTTCTTAACTTTTAAAGTCATTTTTTTAAAATAACTTTAAAAGTATTAAATTAATTTTTTTGTTCAAAATGTATGAACCTTTTATGTTAGTAACTTACAATATCTAACCATTAATACACAATAAAATAGATTTTTTTTTATAGTCAACATCGATTCATGAAGTCTTTGTATGCACATATATATAGCTCACTTATCAATCCATTCATATAGCTCATGACGAAAGACCTAAAATTTATATATAAATTCAGGGTAGGGGTTCAAGTTCAAGGTTCAAGGTTCAAGGTTCAGGGTTTAGGGTTCAAGGTTCGAGGTTCAAGGTTTAGGGTTCAGGGTTTAGGGCACAGGGTTCAAGGGTCAAATTATGAAGTGGGAATGTAGGAGTGCTAGCTTAAATTTCTTTGTCCATTTTGTGACCTATGCCTGTCAAAGTGGTTCTTATATTAACGTTAATTTTCTTGAAACCAAATTCACATAATTCCAACATTTGTAAATTATTATTTAAGAATCAAATATCTTAAATAATTAATATGGTAAATTTAGGAGGTCTATCCCCTTTTGTTGCTAAATCTGTTACATATAAAGAAGTCGTTTATATTATAAATTACTTTTAAAGTGTAGACTTTTAAAGTTGTTTATAAATAAATAACTTTAAAAGTATACAATATTTTATACTTTTTCTAATTTTTTATTCAAAATATATACACCTTTTATGTTAGTACTTCACAAACAAATAATACACAATGAAACGACCCCTTTTATGATAGTGAATATTGATTCATGCATTCTTATATATATATATGTATATATAGCTCACTATCAATATTCCATATATTTCATGACAAATGCAGAGCTAAAAAATTATAAACATGACATTATATATATATATATATATTACAATAGATGAATATACATATTCCATGTACCCCAAAATATATATTGTTTTCAATTCCCAAGCACCTTCCTCACCATTGTCATGCACATAATCATCATTATCACCAAGTAGTACTTCAATTGATGGGATTGTTTTGGTAATAGAAGGATAATTTATTTTAGCATCTCCTAGATCATCTTCATCATAAAAATCCCTCGGACAAGATCATAAAACAATTGAACATCTCTTATCACGTTCATCTTGTACGTAAAATACTTATTTTTCTTGAGATGCCAAAATAAATTGATCATTTTTATAGCTGATCCTATTGAGGTCAACTAATGTCAATCCAAGGGCATCAGTTTTGATGCTATTATGTTCCACCCAATTGCACTTAAACACAACCACAGTTCTAAAAGTATAATCTATGGCCTAAATCTCTCTTATAACCCTATAATAAATATCATCCATCACTATTGGCCTATTATCCTTTGAGCTTGAAAAGAATGTAGCATTGGCAACTAAGCTAACTCCACTATTCTGTTGCACTCTTGAGTTATCACAGTCATTCATGTAAAAGCGATAACCATTGATGGCAAATCTGACATCTTTTATTACTTCTAGTTGTGATCCCATCGCCATCCAACCTAAGGTTTCTAATATATCATTGCTTGTTACTTCTCACTGATCTTGAATCTGTGTATATTAAGTAGGCTTAAATAAGATTAATATATATATATATATACAAAATGTAGTTTTTTAACTTAAGTGAGATTTCTTTCATTTTACCTTCTTACGCAGGGAATTATTGAAAGTGCGACAATGCTCAAATTGTAGCCACTTTTGTTTTTTTGCATAACTTGGATTCTTTGCCTTGAGTACATCCATGTGTTCATTGCGCACACACACAAATTAGTAGAGTAAACATGGAAAATGCAATCAACCATCAGCAATTTAATTTTACTTTAAGTGCATGCATGGATGATCAATTTACTCAATGTAAGGTTGGACTTCATCAACATTTTACAACACATAAAGATGTGTCTGGTCCCGTTCTTTATAGTCAACGGTCAATACACGACCACTCAATAGAAGTTCGCAACCTTTGGATCATGAAATGCAACTAAGTGTTTCTTTCTTAGGATTCCAATGCCATCCACTCCTTCAAAGTACACTATGTAAAACTCCACTTCTTCCTCTACAATATAACATTCGATTATTCACCCCTCTGGCCAGTTGTGATTATGTACATACCCTTTTAAACTTTTCATGTACCTATAAAACAGATACATCCATCATAAGTATAGAGTCTGACCTCATCAATGAGGTGCAATGTTAAGTGTACCACTATGTCAAAGAAGGATGGTGGGAAGATTGTCTCAAGCTCATATAAAGTTGTCATTAAATGACTTTAAATTTCTTGTAATTTTGAAACATTAACCACCTTCTTGCATAAAGCATTAAAGAAGTGGCAGAATCTTGTAATATCTCCCCTAACTTCATCTAGTAACATAAAACGTATTGCTACTAGCAGTAGTTGTTGCATCAATGCATGGCCATCGCGGGGTGTCATCCTCAACAATTTTACACATTATTCTCCTCTCCTCTCTATCGAGAGTATAATTTTCCTTAGGCAGGTATGTTCTTCAACTGCCCCTATCCTTAGGTTGCTACCTTCTCTTCAAACCCACGTTCATAAGATCCATTCGAGCTGCAAGTCCATCCTTTATTTTTCCTGGGATATTAAGCAAGGTATCGGTCAAGCTTTCACACACATTCTTCTCAATGTGCATGACATCAAGCGCATGGTGCATATGCAGTGATTTCCAATATGGCAGACGAAAAAATATTGATTTCTTCTTCCAACAAATTTAGCAATTACTTTCACCTGCACACTTACTTGATTTCTTTGTATTCTTTCCCCACAGATATTAATACTTTCAACCTGCTCCAATACCTAACATCCGATCAACCTCTTTGGAGGTGTCCTTGTCTCTACACTCCTGTTAAATTCTCCCTTCTTAAAATGATATAGATGGTCTTTGCACAACCCTCTTCTATGCCTAAGGAATGCCATTTTCTTACCATATTTAAGTTGTACAGCACATGTTTGATCACTACAAATAGGACAAGCATTGTATCCCTTCACAGTGCATATAAACAAATTACCGTATGTGGGGAAGTCGCTTATTGTCCACAACAATATAGCCTTTAAGGTAAATGACTCTTTCTTGTATGTGTCATATGCTTTAATGCCTAGTTCCCATAATGTCTCAGGATCATCTATTTATGGAGACAAGTACACGTCAATGTTATTCCCTGGCTACTTTAGACCCTATATCAACATAGTTAACATCATAAATTCCTCTTCATACATAAAGATGGTGGAAGATTGTAACAAACTAATATAACAGGCCAACAACTATACCTGCTACTCATAAAACCATGAGGATTAATCCCATCTACAAATAATGCTAGGCGTAGGTTTCTAGGTTCTTCACCAAAATTAGGCCACATGAAGTTTACAAGTTTCCATGCTAGGCTATCTATTTGATGGCATGAAAAGCTATCAGCTACTCTGTTATTAGCATGCCACACTAAATTGTTCACTGTTTCTATTATACAAAACATTCTTTTGAACCTTGGAATAGGGGAAAGTACCATAGAACCTTTGTAGGAACCCCTGTAACTGTCTCAGTTCAATTCTTCTTTAACTTCCATCTTGGCTGTCTACAAGTTGGGCATGTAATTTTATCCTTGTCCTCCTTCGTATACAAGATGCAATCATTGGGATATGCATGTATCTTTTCATACTTCAACCCTAGTGCAACCATGGTTTCTTTACCTCCCATGTGTACCTTGTCAATTTATTATCCTTCAGTAGCATCTTACCCACTACTTTCAAGACTTCTGTAAAACCTTGATCTGAAAAACCGATCTTGATTTCATGTTGTAAAGTTCTACCACTACGGACAGCTTGGTATAATCTTTACACTCATGGTACAATGACTGATCAGCTTCCTCTAATGTAGCATGAAATTGTTCAGGGTCATCTTGGAAGTCATCATGTGCATCTCAAAACATTAGTATAGCTGTACTACTATCTCCAACACTTCCTATAATGTCTTGATCATATAGCATAAACCTTGTCAAGGGCCTATGTAGAATTTCTTCTCCATGCCAAATCCATGAGTGGTAGCTTTCATAGATTCTATTAAAGCACAAGTGTTCTCTAAGCACCACTATAGTTACTTTTTTCAAGTTTTCACATTTTGAGCATGGACAACGAATGCGATTACAATTAACACCTGCCCTAAGTGCAAACTTTATGAAATTTTCTGTACCCTCTTCATATTCTTTCTATGTCCTTGTCACAGACATCCAAGAATATTTGCCATTATCATAAGAAATTGAAGCAAATTTATGTGGAGACTTATAAGACATGAAAAGATTACTTTAGGAATTTTACCAAACACTAGATATACATGAATTAGAAGTATTCAAAATAACTACATTTCATGGAAATTTTCAATTAACAATAAAAAAAAAGCAAATTATGATAGACACATTCGTGAATGAAATCAACTTTCAAAAGAACAATTTCTAACCCACAACCTTGTAAAAATTCTTCAAATATGCATAATACATATGAGACAAACATAGAGATACTAACTAACACTTAAAAAATCAATATTGACCCTGAATTTCTAAATCTAATTCCAATTCCCATAAGTAGGATTTGGTTTAGAGTAGGAAAATAGAAGTTTGGTTTAGTTTTTATGCACAAATAATAAATAGAGAGCAAAAAGGCATGATGGAAGTTGACAAAATAATTCCTAAAACAAAAGTACAATTGAAGTTGTTTCCACCAAAACAACTTTAAATGTACACACTTTTAAAGTCATTTTCAGAAATACAACTTTAAAAGTATGCACTTTTAAATTCATTTTTTATGGAAACAACTTTAAAAGTATAGACTTTTAAAGTCGTTTTGTACAAACAACTTTAAAAAAATTTAAATTTTCACATGAAATATTTATTTATTTACCTTTTGTACCTGACAAATTTACATTAATACACAATGAAACTGATTTCACAACACAATCATATGCATATATATAAACAAACACATCAACAAGGAAATCAAATTATTTTTTGATTATATCCAATGTTACATATTATTAGATCTTGTTAGCGAAGATCAAAGAGCAAATCTGCTATTTTTCATCAATATTTGGCCCAATGTTTAGCTGACACCACGCCTTTTCATCAAAATAGGCCAAAAATTGATGTTGTAACCACTACTCTTCATCAAACCCTTATTTTGGGTGAACCACAAATTGTATTGTTTGCCCTTTCTTTAATAGCGAGGCTTGAGAGAGATTTCAATAAAATCATACAATTTTGGAGAAATCAGGATGATCAAATAGATTCTTTAAGCCCATGATATGTAGTGCAAAAACCCACATTATCTATAAAATAAAGACACAGAAAATTTAATAACAAGAAAAGAAATATTCCTATGATTTAAAAGAAGTTGTGGTTTACTTATAGTTTTTCCATGACACAAACAGTCAAGATATAAAAATGGAAAGTAAGAAGGGAAAAAGAGAGAAGCATAAGGCTCAAAGATGAAGCTATCATGCCAAAACTGTGAGGAGAAGAAGATAAATGAAAAATGTACTTTGATAGCTATTTATAAATCATCAAACACTTTAGAAGTTGTTTAATATTAAATGACTTTGAAAATATTTAACTTTTGAAGTTGCTTAACACTAAACGACTTTAAAAGTGAGGAAATTTTAAAGTCTTTTATATATAAACAACTTTAAGAGTCCATTCCTGCTAAATAAAATATTTCCACCAAATTTATCATGATAATTTTCTAATCGTTTCATAAAAATGACTTTAAAAGTTCTTCCTCCAAATAATTCCCTTCTCGCACTAGGTTTTAAAGTTGTTTATGCTTAAACAACTTCTTAAGTATGTATTTTAAAGTCGTTTATTTTTAAGTGACTTCTAAAGTATTTATAAAGTTGGCAGTCGTATAAGCAACTTCTTTATGACAACTTTTAAAGCCTCTTATGTAGTAGCTTACCCTCTTTAATCAACAAGTGGTCTTCTTAGAATCTCAATCTCCTTTCTATTTCTTTCTGAGTGGACCCATGGTAAAAATGGTTGGCTAAGTATACAACATACTCAGTGATAATCCAATAATACAAAACCAAAATCACGGCATATACATACAATGATTTTGAAGAAAGGTTTTCTCAATGATGAAATCACTTGGCCACAAGCCTTCACATGGAATGCATTTATAAGCACACATGCATATTTATGTATGTATGCGTATCATCCACAAAATTCACATAATACCTGACAAATCAATTAACATATGATTACTTTAAAATTCATGGTAATTAGTTAAACTACATGTCTGTCATTTTGAACCACTAAATGTATTATATTTCAAATAACTAGTTCATGACATAAAATCAAATCACTAATAGTAGGACAATTACCACAATGTCTTTTGACAACACATGTGAGGTAGACGAACCATATAGGGCAAATCACCAAGTCATTTTGCACTTATGCAAGGTGACCAACCAATAGTTCTTGTGCAAATAGCAAGGCTAACTCAGCCAAATGTCCCTTTTCCAACACATGTAGGTAGACTAACAAAATATCTATTTACAAAAGAAATCGGTATTGATCATGCAAGATTACACAAAATACTCAATTCACATAAAATATTAGTAAATCTTATCAGGATAAAACTGTTAGTGTAAAAGAATTTGCATGTACTAAAATCTCGATGATAAAACCAACAACTAAGTATATGTGTCAACAATACAATATCAATAAAACATAAATGTAGTTGATATGGAAAATGCTAGAATTCTAATTGTTAGCAAGCCAATAATCTATAAATCTATAATCTAACAAAACCAAAAGATGTTTCATGCTTTTTCAAAGGTATAACCACTCAACTTACAAATGCAAATAGTTCTTTATGCTTCAAATAGAATTGAAATCATGACTGTGAAAATTGGTCTCATGTAAATAGGGTCCCTCTTTGGACAGAGCCCTCAAGCTTTTGTTCTTACGGGTATTGCACAGCTACTAGACTGTCGAACTTAGGCTCCCTCAGAACTGGTAAATATATAAATCCATGCCCACATCGTCGTGGAAAATGGATCACTCCAATCATGGTGACATACAATTCTGCCACCCTGGATGAGGTCTAATGTTTGTGATATGACCCACGTAAATATCACTTAGAAACTAGACACTGATGCTCATAGGTCTTTAGCGTCCCCTGCAGGCAACTACCATGACCACTACATCTACTCGTGGATACCTACACGAACCATGACTCACCAGACCTCATGGGGGCTACCTGACTACCACTTAGAGCACTTCCCCATGAGAAGATACTCCTACTGCATGCTGTCTCCATCACAGGGCTCATATCAAATCATCTCAGTGGCCAGTGGCCAAGTGTACCTCCAAGCATAGGGTCTCAGGACTTACCATACACAACAAGCCTCCTGGATTTACTACACAAAGCAGGTCTTCCTCTAGGTCATACAGCACACAACAAGCCTATGAGTGATCCAGGACTTAGGACCCTCCTAGAGTGCCTAGCCAAAACGTCAATGAAATCCATATCCACACCAGGACTTACAGCTATTTGTATAGCACACACCTAATGCATCAACATGTCCATATCCATCAAGACTTACGGCTGCTCATAGAGTGCCTGCACAAAACATCAATGAAATCATAATTATCAAGGCTTATAGCTGCTCGTAGAGCACCTACCTAAGCATCCACAAAACAACATTCTTCAAGACTTACGGTCAGTCATAGAGTGCCTACCAAAAACATCAATAAAATCATAGCCATTAGGGCTTACAATTGCTCATTAAGTGCCTGCCGAATGGGTAATTACCAAAAGATCAACGTCATATATCTTAAATAATATAGGATAGTGTGCATACTTTGCACAAAATCATGCATCTCAAATATTCATTTCAAAGCATGGCTCAGTTTCCAAATTAGTTCATATTCATCTTCATACATCTCAAAGATGTACCATATGACATGCATATCTATACAAAACCGTGCAATTCAAGCATTCCTTACAAAGTATGAAATTATGCATATACAAATCACGATCTTCTCCTGTTTCAGAAGTAAGGCAAACATTTGAATGCTTTGAACTATGTAATTCATTGTTCTTTTAAAATTAGGTTTGCAACATAAACTTAGAGTTATATATCAATCTCCACGTTTCATTTATAAAATGTCAAATAAAGAATTTATGAAAAATCATGAATCTACATGAAAATCATATAGACAAAAGTAACATGTATCAAATCATTGATATGATAATTCAAACCATTCTAAACTAAAAATAATTCTCAAACAATTTTCTCATTTTGAAGTTCATAAGAAAACTTGGTAGTATCAGATTACCTACCTCTTATGACACTTCTTCAACTATCAACACATCTTGTCTTCAACTCATAATGTTGATTTCTTTCACAATTCAAATTTAACATTGCCTAAATTAATACATCCAAGTATCATAACTCAATTTAGTTTTAAACTCCATACTACTATCCTATTTATTCACAAGACTCTAGAGTTCCTAATCTTATAATGTAATTAGAAACTCACATTATAAAGTATCATTGAATAAAATATACTATTTGTTGATTATTGATTAAATATCGATTAGATGCTAGAATCTCATATCTGCACTGTTAGTTTTCTATTTGTGGTCTAGATCCACTAAATCATGTTTGAAACTACTAATCCGCATTATAAATAGCTCAACTTATAGATCCATTGACCGATAAGTAATAGTTCAAGTCATATATTATCTATACAGTCCAATAAATAAGTTTCACATCAACTGATCTTGAATAGAATCTAGATTATGGTTCTAATTCTATATTTCACATAAGATTGAAGTCTTTCATGATCACAAATTACTTATCAACATCATAGATTAATCGATTAGACTTCTCAAAATTGATGATACTCAAATTTATTTAGGGATTAATAATGTTGGTTTTCTAACTTAAGGATTGATCAACATACAACTGTCTAAATCATTGAACCTCAATAATGGATGGTTGGATTTGTGTGAATCATCGGTCAACAGTCATGGATATCTAGATTCTAGTGTTTTCTATTTGATGACATGGTTGGATCATCTCCATTAAGATTAATTAAAAATGGTTAGATCTGTCTTTTACAAATGATCCAACTACCAAAACTTATTAAGAGTGTCCAATCTACCTTTTACAGATGATCTAATGGCTAACATTCATAGAAAAGGGTAGAAATTTTCATTTACAAAGGATCCAATGGTTATCATTCAATGGAGATGATCAAATAGGTCTTTATAAGGTACAGATCAATTATCATATTGTTAATGGAGTGATTACACCTCTGATCAGTTGCTGATCATCATGGTAGGTGAGAAAATCATCCTCAGGTTGACATTTAGCCATGAATTAGGGTTCAAATTTATCTCCTTAGTTCTTGGATCAATGATCGAAGCTCAAACAAGATTATTCGAGTTCCTGTTGATCTCTGTTTGTTAAACATGGATGAGATCGATTGTTCAATCTTTTTTTAGCAATGGATCAGTTAAACCGTAACTGAAAAACCATAGATCTACTAGCATCTACAACAAATCAAGGCAAGATGAAGATGGTTTTGTAGAAAACCTACCTCTAGAGGGATTACCATCTCCAATCGTCGACGAGGAAGACATAACTTCATGATTGTTCTAACAACTATTTATGCATGCATTGTTCCTCCTAGGATCCAATGTTGTTCCACCTCTAATCATGGTGGACCCAAGGGGCTTTTGATCATCCTTTTGTGTAGAGTAAATTGGACGGCCAGATTAGAGATCGGAGCCGTCGTTGTCACTAGCGAGCTCTGTTTCTCTAGATAACAAAAAAAAAACCCCAAAATCTTTCTCCTCTAGCATGGGTTAACTTTCTAGTACACTGACCATCTTTCCCTTCTCATTTTCTATCTTTCTTTCCTTCCTCCTTCCCTTCCTTCTCCTTTCTCTATCTCTCCCTTCTTGTTCCTCTTCTTCTTCTCTTCATAGAGTCTTCTTGTCTATGTCGAGTTCAAGAATAGACATAATGTCTGTTCTCATTTTACTTAAGCGAGGGATGCCAGTATCAATTCTAGCACCTCCTATTAAGTGATTTAATTAATTTCTTTTATTTTAATTAATTTATGTTAATTATAATTATGATGTTTCCTCATTATTCTACATGTTATAATTTTAGTCAAAAGATATGACGGCTACTCATGACAGTTTTCCTATGTCGCTTTACCATTTAGGCTCAGATTTCTACAAGTGGGGCCCACTGTTGAAATTGCCAAATTACCCTTCATGAGAAAAATCATAACTTATATATCTAATATTGGAGTTCTTGAAGTGAAAGTTTTATATACATCAAATCAAGTGTTGAGACATCCATATTTGGATTGTCCTTAGAAAGATGATTCCAACGACACTAATTTTACGGAAATCTGAGTCCAAAAAAATAAATTGCTATTTTTCTCATGAAGGGTGATTTAGTAATTTCACTAGTGGGCACCACTTACAAAAAACTCGATCCGACAATCAAGAGATGTTGGAATTTCATAATTAGTGGTATGCATTCCTTTTTACTAAAATCTTGATGTCTAAAAATTAGTGCATTATTATAATTAAGTGTTATTAAAAAAAAGAATTAATCAAAATAAAGGAGGGGCCATAATTGATATTGGCACCCCCCTCCTCACTTAAGTGAATGAAACAGATGTTATGTCTATTTCCCAAACCCGACAAGGAGAAAGAGAAAACAAGGAAGAAGAAGACAGAGAGACAGAGAGACAGAGAGAGAGAGGAAAGGAGAGGGGGAAAGGTGACCTGCATGCCTGAAAAAGGGTAGCCACGTCAGAGAAGAGAAGTTTTGGTGGTTGTTGGATCACCAGAGAAACAGAACTCGCTGGGGACAACAATAACTCTCATCTGTAATCCAGCCATCCAACTTACTCTACACAAAAGGATGATCAAAAGCCCCTTGGTTCCACCGTAATCGAAGGAGGAACAGCACGAGATTGAAGAGGGGAAGGTGCATACGGGAATATTCGAAGAAAGCTGCAATGCACTGATGACTATCACCATTCTTTCCAACGATTAATGATAAGCTACAGAGGTAAAATCCTTACATTAAACCATCATTTTTGTCTTGATCCATGTATAGAATTAGAGGATGCATTTAGACCTAGGGTTTTAAGGGAGAACAAAGGATGATTCCGATCTCACTGGTTATTGGAGACTGATTAGAATTTTGAGAATCTCTGTTTGAGTTCAATTGTTAATCTGAAACCAGTGCAATAGATCTGAACCCTAATTCATGGTTAAACGTCAATCTTTTACTGATTTCCCCACTTGTTGCAATGATCAATGATTGACTGATCAGAGCCGTAGCCACTTCATTAATGCTCTAGTCATCGATCCGAGGTTGAAAGTGGTCCATCCAACCATTGTACACCCTTAAATTGGCTAAATTTGATCAATTACAATAAATCTTAGCTGTTGGATCATCTGTGTAAGGTGGATCTGGCATTTCTTAATAAGCTCTAGTCATTTGATCATCTAAAAAAAGGTTGATATAACCCTTTAATCTGATGAAAAACACTAAATTTAGATGTTCACATAGATCCAATTGTCAATTTCATCCCTAATCTAAGGACAAAAGCCTTGATAAACCCACATGAGTTTTGATCTTCCATGTAAAGATCCGATATTTATGATCCAGGACTTTAATTGCATAAGATTCTTAAAATTGGGATCAAAGGTTAATAATTTTGGAAAATTGTGATGACCCAAGGTTGATTAGAGCCCTAATCAATTGATTAGAACTCTGATCAACCGTTGGATCCTTGAGGTCTCACACTAATTAGAATTGATAGTCCTGATCAATAAACTATAGAGAATTATTGGTCCACTATTGGAAATTGACTAATTAGACTTGAATCGAATTAAATTGAATGAGAAACTTGATCTGGAATGGAAAGCAGATCTAACAATCTTGACCGTCCAATTAGCTACTACTAGGATTTAGATAAGGCAATGGTTGATCAATGATCAGACATTGCCATCATGTTCTTTAACTCTTGAACTATATAAAACTAAAGAAAAGTTCAAATCAGGACATTAATCTAGTAGATGTGAACAACAAAAATGAAGTACATGGCTAGAATTGCAATCATATATGGAGAATTGATTGCTAGTATTATTTATATGGAATTGAATAGAACTTGATCATCAAATTTTGATTAGAATTGTTATTTAAAAGATATTATGACAGTTTATGTAAATTAAGAAGATTGGATCCTTGAATGATTGATCTATATACTAAATGGAAGATCAGATAAAGATATGACCATATCTCCCATGTATAACTTACGAACAGTAACGATACAACATCATAATAGACAAATATGACCTTTAGATGATAAACTAATAAATATGATTAACCATGGATCAACAAGAGATCCTAAGTCTAATAGTTTTATGACTTTGAGATGTTCTAAACTATTAGACCATGAGATAAGTAAAAATCTAAATTTATAGATTTAAAATAGTATGAAAGTTAGAACTGATGTTATAAACATCAACGTTATACGTAGCATAGATTGACACTTAAGTTGATTGACCATGGAGAGAGGATCATAATAGTTGTGGAGAAATGATAAACCATCATAAGAGGCAGGTAATCTGGTACTACCAAGTTTTTAAATGATCTTCAAAATGAAAAAATGGTTTGAGTACTATTTCTTGTTTAGAATGGTGTGAATTATTACACCAATGATATGATACATGAATATGTTGTGAAAGTGTATATGATTTTCTTACAGATTCATCATACCTTATGTTTCTTATATGTTATTCTTACAACCGAGGCATGTAAATTGATATCTGGTTTTAAATTCATGTTGCATACCAAATTTTGAAAGAACCTTGAATTATTCAATCCAAAGTATTCAAACATTTACTTGAGAGACATGAGATGATCATGATTTGTATATGCATGAATTTCATATTTTGAAAGGAAAGCTTGAAAATGTATGGTTTTGTATAGGATATGCATGTCATATGATATGATTTTGAGATATATGAATATGAAAATGAGCTGGATTGGCTATTGAGCTATGCTTTGAAAAGAATATTTGAGATATGTAGTTTTGCATAAAGTATGCATACTATTTTATATGATTTGAGATTTATGATGTTGATCTTGTGGTGGTGATTGCCCTATAAGGTTAGTTTGCCTACATGTGTTACAAAGGTACCTCAGGTTAGTCGGCCTGCATGTGTTGCAAAAGGACCACAAGTTAGCCTGCCTACATGTGTTTGCAAAGGGAGCTCAAGTTAGTCTACCTGCATATGTTGTAAAGGGACCTCAGGTTAGAGGTTAGTCTACTTGCATGTGTTGCAAAGGGACATTTTATGATTTACCCTATGAGGTTAGTTTGTCTGCATTTGTTGCAAATGGACTTTTGGTGATTTGCCCTATGTGGTTAGTCCACCCGCATATGCTGTAAAAGAGATATATGGTTAGTTTGCTTGCATGTGTTGCAAAAGGACACTTGGTGATTTGCCCTATATGGTTTGTCTACCTGACATCTATTGTCAAAGGACATTTTGAGATATTTATTTTACTATAAATGATATGTTTTTATATGATGAGCTGGTTATTTGAAAATATAATGCATATAGTGGTTTGAAATGGCCGACATGTAGTTTAAATGAATTCTATTTTGAATTTTAAAGTAATGATATGTTACTTGATTGTCAAGTATGATATGGATTTTATTTGTGACATAAGTATACATACATACATACATACATACATACATACATACATACATACATACATACATACATACATACATACATACATACATATATATATATGCATATGTGTGCTATGATGCATTCCATGTAATGGCTTATAACTATATGATATTATTATCAGAAAACCATTCTTCAATTTATTGTATGTGCATGTCATGATTTCAATTTAGTATTAGATTATTTACTGAATATGTTGTATTCTCACCCTACTATTTTTACCACAGGTCAGCTCAAAAAGAATTAAAAAGGAGATTAAGGCTCTAAGAAAATTACTTGAAGATTTCAAGAAGATAAATAGCAAGGTGATTTAGTGTTTCATTGAGAAACTCATTCTATCTTGACTATTAGATGATATTTCTAATCTTATATGTGATTTAATTTATAATTGGGCTGTATCTGATGAGTCCTAGGTATTTTGCATGTCAAATGCTATTTGTAAGGAGACAAAGTCTCCAATTATGCTTAAAACTTATATGAATGTTTATCAGGTACTTCGTCGAGAATCCTTGTTTTGAGAAAAGAAAAATGACACTGAGGGTTTTCAAGAATGAATTTAAAGGAAAAATATTCTTTCGCTATGCATCTAGACGAAATTCTGTCTTCGTTCCAAGTCTCCCAATTTCTTACCATCTGATGTGCCACTTTCTTTATTTCCCATGCCATATAAGCATAAGCAACTGGGATAAGAATGGCATACCCCCACTTGCGCTTGCCTAGTTTTGTCTAGAAAGAATGGCTTTACCCAGGGATGCTCAAACCATAGTGTTAGTAAAAGAGTTGACAGAGACGAAGCCAAAGAGGTTGAACTCTTGGGCAATGAAGAATTTTGTGATAATTGGATTTCTGTCTAATATCACAGAGCACACAGGAGGTGTACATTTGGTGAAAATTTATGAGCAAGAAGCCACAAGAAATCTTCACTCTCGGAATACACTTCAATCTTCAAATTCTTCTTCGTTTGTTATGTTGGTATAAACCATAATAAAAACTCGGCATTCCAATTGCCATCCTAATCATTACATGTCTCTTACTTTTGTTTCCAAATTGATTGACTAGTCCCAATCTTAATGAGGAATGAAATCATTACGTGGTCAATCAATTGAAGGAATCCATCTGTCTATCGATACCTTAATCGTCTTGCCATTTAATTTCCAAGCGATCAACTGATTCCCTTCTTGAGAGTATCCCTAGCATTAAGTATCCTTTCCAAACAGATGAGAAGTGAGATTTAGCTTAGAGCTCAAAGAAATATTTCTTCTCAAAGTATTTTGCTTTCACAAATTTAACTAAATTTATTTGTCATCTGTTAGGACAGAATCAAATAAGTTTTGCCTTAAAGTAGACATTCATTGTTCAAGGTTCCCGGACACCGAGGTCCCCTACAAATTTATGAGAGCAAAATCATTCCCAAGAAATCAAATGAGCATTTTCTTATTAGTAGAGACGTCCCAGAGAAATGACCTCTTTCTCATCTCATACTCCCTCAAAATACTTTTAGGTACTGGAAAAGTAGCAAGGTAGTAGTAAGCCATGCCAGAGGTAGTAGCATTAACAAGCGTTGTTCTCCCTGCATGTGACAAAAGTTGTGATTTCAAGGCAGCAAGTTGTTAATTAACCCTATAAACAAGAAACTGAAAGTTGTTTTTTCGGTTATCCAGTAAACAATGGAATACCCAAGTATTTATCTCTATCTAGTTTCTTCGTGGAATTATAAAGTAACTTTATGGTGCATGCCACAACTAAATGTCATTGCTGATTTATCAGGTCCAATCTTGATACCTGATTCCGATGCAATAGAACTCAAATCTAATGAATAACTCTTCAATTCTCAACCATGGATTTTACAAAAGTAAGTGGATCATCAAAGAAATGAAGATGTCTGATGCATGGTTAATCTCTGCATAAAACCATAGGAGACAGAGATCCAGAGGTAACCGCCTTAGTGACAGACGCAGAATTTGCATCGGAACGGACAACAAACAGGTAAAGAGACAATGGATAGCCCTAATGCAAGCGCCTTTGGGTTTAAACCTAGCTGTCAGACTTCCATTGACTAGAATCACTGGGCTGTGGTAGAGATTTAGAACTTGTAGAGGTTGATGATCTTCGGTGGGAATTTAATTGTTTAGAGCTCCATTCAATAGAGTCATGCTTTACAGAGATCGGCTTTAGTAGCAAAGTGAAATGTACCTCCTTTATCTGTCATAATTTCACACACAAGCAACAATTTATCATGAATACTTTGCCAAGAACATACGCAATTTGAGCTTCATTGATGAGGCCCGAGAGGATGAGCGTCGCAGAAATGAGGATGTTAAGATAGATGAGTGGTAAGATAAGAAAGGATAGAATTAGAAATGAAAATATTAGAGGAAATTTATAGGTAGTACTAATAGGTAACAAGATGAGGGAAATTAGACTTAGATGGTTTAGACATGTTCAAAGGAGACCAATAACGGCACCAGTTAGAAGGAGTGAGGCAATACAAGTAGGAGGTTCTAAAAGGGCAAGGGAAAGGCCCAAAAGAACGTGGATAGAAGTGGTGAGGAAAGTTTTAAAAACTTTGGAACTAAATAAAGCCATGGTACTTAATAGAGAGGAATGGAGGAATAAGATTCATGTGACCGACCCCTACTTGGGATAAGATCTTGATGATGATGATGATGATGATGATGATGATGAGGCGTGAGAGGAAAGGTTTTAATCTGTTAACCAATAACTTCATGATAATTTTATACAGCACATTGCAAAAGCTAATCAGGCAAAATTTGTCAAAGTTGCCTAGATTTTCTCCTTTGGGAATGAGCACAATAAATCTTTGTTTAATTATTTTTTATAGCACCAAAAAGAGAAGGCACAAGAAACCACGGAGCGAATGAAAGAACCAAGGCGTGACTAGCTATGTTGAAAGGAACTCGGTGGGAAGCCTTTGGAGACTAGGCGCCTTGGCTCTTCCCATCTGAAAGACTGCATTTCTACATTCTTTTAGTGACACTAGGGCCAAAAGAATGCCTTTTACATCATTCAGTAATGTTAATGAAATTTAACTACAGAAGGTGCCACTTCCGTTGAGCAGGAACAAGTAAAGACTTTTTGGAAGAATTCCATGGAAGTACTTTGGAGGATGACTGGCCCGTAAGTTCTCCTATTATCTTTCTTGATATATGATATTTGGATTCTGTCTCTTATCTTGCATGTCATTTGACGATAACATCGTTTGTTCAAGTCTATCTACATCGAAGCTCTTGAAGACCAAGAGCGAAGATTGAATCTCCATGAGTTATTTAGTAAGGTCCCCACTTTGGTGTGAATATTACCAAAGACTCACCTATTGCAAGTCATAAGGTCATATTTGAGATTTTGTAGTTTTTTCGTAGAAGGATAAACCTGCAGAATAATAATATTTTCTTTCAAGGCATTATTTAGGACCTGATTGAAAGACAAACGTTGTAGCCACACAAGCCTGAATCTGAATGGTCATGGTCCCAATTACTTTGATAATCTGTGTCAAGTAGTAGCAGGAGGTGATCAGAAGCAATTCTCAAAAGCCGAAGAAGATACGAGTCTATGCAAGCATCGCACCGATAGCAGTTAATGCGAGCATGATTAAGGTACTTCAGAATTAGATTATTCTCCTCATGACCATTGGACAAAGTATTGTTGCGGTGTCCCACTTAAGTAGTGTGGGACCCACATACTAGGGTTTCATTTTCTTTTGCTTGGTTGAGGTAACCAAGAGGGTGCGGTGGCAACAAATAAAAAGAGGAAAGAGAGAAAAAAAAAAAAAAAAGATTTGTGAGTTTGGGGTTCTGGCTCAGGGAGAGAAACAATCTACGAAGATCAGATGGCTGTTTCTTCTCCGATTTTGATAAAATTTTGATATGTTGTTCTTCTTGCCGAGCTCTACATTTTGAACGATCTGAATTGCTGAAAAGCTTTTATTTTGTATCTTTCTTGTATGCTCATCTTGGTGAGAACTTTCCATCTTTCTTGTACATAGTTGCATACCACTTTTGGGTGATGTTTTGTTTAGCTTGTTAAGTTGATATTGAGATTGTTTGGTGATTGGGATTGCCTCTAGTAATGCTAGGCATAAACTTTTGTACCCATTAATTTTATTAGTGAAAAATCTTGGCTGGACTAGGTCCTGTGGTTTTTCTCTTCACATCGAAGAGTTTTCCAAGTAAAAAGTTCTGGTGTTCTTGTGGTTGTGATTTGCCATTTTATTTTACCCATTTTAATTTTTGCACTAGAGGGGAAAAAGGTTATCTAGCGGTGTGTTATTGTGTACTGTGAGCCTGTGTTGTTTGTTTGTGTGAGGCCTTTTTTCCCAACAAGTATATATATGGAGGTCCATGGAAAGGAATGTACATGAGGTTAATACCGTCAAGAAGGAAATTACGATCCAAAGTACTTTAGAAATCCCACCATATTTGCTCATTTGACGTAATTATTGAGCTAAAGTCGCCAATAATTCACAAGAAGGGTGGAAGCTGAGTAACCCAAGATAAGTTTATTCTAAGATAAGTTGAGTAATCACACCATCATCCTAATTGAGCCATTTATCGCGAAGCCCATGATCTTTTACCAAGAGCCATCAGTCCCATCAGGCAGTAGCTACAGCTAGAGACACCACTTTCCTTGCTAGGAAGACATGCATTCAGTGGCAGCACGCCTAGACAGAATCCTTAGGCGCTGCCAACATGGAGACACAGCACACTGCCACCAGACCACACGAGTTACCCATGGAGCCGGTAGTGCTAACTCTAACTCAAGAAATGGGAATGCACCCAGCTGCTGATATGACAATAGTTCAGCCCTCATTTGAATTGGATTACGCAATGACAGTGGCAGCAGATGTTTGTCACGGGGTCGTAGTCTCACCTATGCTAAACCCGTGCAACACTTGTGCACATCTCCCTTTCCTGGCATAAGTCAGCCTTCAATCCCCCAATACTCTCACTTGCTAGTGCTACACTCACTCACCCACAAAAGCAATGAGAGGAACTCAAAAGAACTCAGAAAGGAAACGTCCCAATGTATTAACCTTAGCTGAGCTGAACTAACCTGAGCTGAGTTCTGAGCTTATCTGAGTTGAGTACAAGCGAGGAGCTTACACCTATTTATACTTGTTCTCCCCCATCCACCTCCTCAATGGATGGTCTAGATTATTACATATGTCAACAATCCAACGACTAAGAACTAATCTAGAACTCACTCTAGAAAACTCTACACAACTCTCTAACCTTCTACCTTTCTAGATATTTACAAGGAATGCACTAGAAACTGGGCCTTCTAGATTCAAGCCAAGTTCCATGGACCTTCCCAGGCAGGTTTGAGTCCCTAAGGTCAGGTCTACGTCCCAAGTGAGCCTTCCTTAGAGGATGCAAGCCCTGGTCACGGGCTTTGCAATGCAAGTTCGTGACAAACTCCCCCACCTAATAATGTCGACGCCCTCGTCCACACGCCTTTGCTGTAGTTAAACCTTTGATCTTGGGCAAGTCTCATGTTGCCTTGTCCTCTGCATGAGATGCCCTGCTGTGTCCCTCCCTTTGACCTTGCTCTCCGACCCCTCTTGTGCACTTTTGGGACATCCTTTAGCTCCTCCATGTTGTATGCGTTCTTCCACACTTGTGCCCCTTTGCACAGTTCGAAGTTGTCACCCCTCTAGTGCTCAACCCTTGCTACTCTCCGTTGATGTGCCTCCTACACCTTGGTGTGGCAGCTACCAATTCCCATGGTCTGAACACGTCTTGGCTCGATCTTGTCCCTCTTGGAGTTTCCGCGCTGAGACACACCCTTGTCATCAACTAGTCTCTCCTTGGACCATTCAGACCTCAGTAACCTAATGGCACGTAGCCATTGTGGCACTTCTATCAGCTACAAGGTAGTTAGCACCTTCCCTTGCCCCCTTCCATTCTTCAACACTGAGACTGCACAAGGGTTCTCCTCATCAAAGAAGTTCAACATTCTAAGGTGTGGCATAGGGACTGCTCTAGCCTTGGTGAGGAAATCCATTCTCAAGATAACCTCATAATCCTCCAAAGGTATTACCGTTAAAGTGATGGTGCCTTGCCACTCTCCTACCTTGATTGGTACATGCCTGGCAACTCCTAATACAGACTTCGCTTCGGAGTTGACTGCCTTGATCCTGCTCTCATCCCTCTTCATCTTGAGGCCTAATCTCTTAGCCTCTCTTTTCGAGGTGAAGTTGTGAGTAGCTCCCGTGTTCACCATAGCTCTTATGCCTTTGCCATTGAGGCACACATCTACATACATTAGACTCTTCCCTCCATTGGCAGGTTTGGTCCCTGATGCCTGCCCCGTCATAGCATTGAGGAGTCTAAGGGCCCCCATCTTAGGCTCCTCCTCTTCACCCTCATCCACTACCTTGTGGTTCTCCCTTTCAACCACCAAGGCATTAAGGGTCTTCTTCTTTGGGCAATTCATTGCCCTATGATTTCCATCACATATGAAGCAACGAATTCGTCAAGAAAGGAACTTACCTTTGCCCTTTGGGTTGTGCCAACCTCCCTTGCCTTCTTCCTTATGACCCTTAGGTATGTCCTCCTCATTGTTACCTCCATTAACCTTGGCTTTTCCTCCTTTCTTATGCCTTTGGCCCTATTGTCAAACTCCACTAGTTTCTCAGCAGTTGAGAGTGGAGTGGCCAAGTCTTGCACTCCCCTCCTTTGTAATTCTTATTTCGCCCAAGGTTACAACCCATCCATGAAGAAGAACAACTTGTCCTTCTCATTCATATCTGAAATGTTCAGGAGCAAAGCCGTGGATTGATTCACATACTCCCAAATAGATCCCATATGCTTTAGACGCTTCAGACTCTTCCGAGCCAAGTATTCCGCATTCTCTGGGACGAATTGGGCTTTGATCTCTCTCTTAAAGTCTTCCCATAGGGCTATGGTGCAATGACCCTTATCTGCATCGCCATACCTTCATCTCCACCATAACATCGCATCGTCACACAAATACATTGTTGCTACATCTACCTGCATGGCTTCCTCTGAGATCTTGGCAGCTTTGAAGTATTGCTCCATTTGCCACAGAAAATTCTCTAAGTCCTTAGCATTACGGTCCCCTTGTAGCTTGTAGGTTCAGGGATCTTGACCTTTGGAACATACTCCTTTGGTCAAAGTCCTCCACCATTAGCCACAGCCTTCTCCAATAGGGCTAAATGAATCTTAACATCATCTAGCTCAGCTACTTCCTCATGGAAGCCAGCTACTTCTCCCTCCATGGTCTCAAGATGATCAGACATGCCCTCCACCTTTTATATGGTCTTGGAATTCATGACCTTGACCACATTAAAGGAGCATCACATCTCGGCACGAAGACCAGGTAACTCCTCCACATAGGCATTAGACTTGTTCAAGCAATTAGCAAGAGTTTGCTCAAACTTACCGAACCTTTCCTCCAACATAGCGAGGCGAGCATCCAAAGCCAAATTCCTTGATGGCTCTCTAGACTTCTCCCTCCTTGACTTCTTCTGAACCTCCATAGGTATGGTGGTCTTTCCTGACTCACTTGCCATGATGTTGCCACGAGCTTTCCCCAGTACTCACTAAGAAACTCCCATGTCGACCGGTTCTGATACGAACTCTTGGTACCAACCTGCTCTGATACCAACTGTCACGGGATCGCAATTTCACCTATGCTAAATCCGTGTAGCACTTGTGCACAACTCCCTTTCTTGGCACAAGTTAGCCTTCAATCCCCCAGTACTCTCACTTGCTAGGGCTACACTCACTCACCCACAAAAGCAATGAGAGGAACTCAAGAGAACTCAGAAAGGAAAACTCCCAATGTATTAACCTTAGCTTAACGAACTAACCTGAGCTGAGCTCTAAGCTTATCTGAGTTGAGTACAAGTGAGGAGCTTATACCTATTTATACTTGTTCTCCCTCATCCACCTCCTCAATGGATGGTACGAATTATTACATATGTCAACAATCCAATGGTTAAGGACTAATCTAGAACTCACTCTAGAAAACTCTACACAACTCTCAAACCTTCTACCTTTCTAGATATTTACAAACAATGCACTAGAAACTGGGCCTTCTAGATTCAGGCCAAGTTCCATGGACCTTCCCAGGCAAGCCTGAGTCCCTAAGGTCAGGTCCACATTCCAAGTGAACCTTCCTTAGAGGCTGCAAGCCCTGGTCACGAGCCTTGCAATGCAAGTCCTTGACATGTTGCTGGTAACTAGATTTGCCCCAAGGTAAAAGCGGCCCCGACCAGAAGCCAGTTATTCTTCCTTTGGGAGAGTTCAAGTCCGTCCATTCTCCTGTCCTACACCAGAATAGTAGATTAAAAAAAATCCAAAAGTAGGAAAACTAGCCCAGGGAACCTGACTACATCAAGTTCACAACCATCCTTGAAAACCTAAAGTCCCATTGGAATTAATACCTTTAAGCCACTCCCTCAGCCACCTATATATTTGCCGAGTAGACTTACCACTACTAAAAAGGGTAAGACAATGGCTAAGGAATGTGATGAGAGAGGTAACATGACATGATCTGAGCTAGTAGGCAGACCTCCAAATGACCATAGCAGAGAACCACTCTACCAAAATGAAAGTGTCACTCATGACCTAGAGAAATAGTTAAGCAAGACCATGGCCAACATTTTCCTATTGGATTTGTTGAGGACATGAGCCCTTCACCACCATGTCATGAAAGACATTCTCTAAAAGGCTAGGGTTCCGCCATAAATTTGACTCAAGGACCTAGAGACGAGTGCATCATTGGTATTTTGATGCAAAGCTATGGTGTTTATTGTTACAACTTGACTCCCACTGGCAGGAACCATATTGAGGCCTTTTTACTTAGCAAGCCATGAATGCACCAAGTTGGGTTTGTAGCCTCCACCTTACAACAAAGACTAAAACATAACTATGATGGCTAGGGGATGGTCATCATGGGCATGTATGCTCGAAATCACTAATGACTAACCCTTCTAGAGCATCCAAACATCAAAAACTGATCTCCCACTTCATAGCTTCTAGTTTGACTCATGCTGCCAAGCACCACAAAATAGATCATGACCCAAACTGATCCCATCGTAGCCATGTTCTTTCTAATACCAAATGCCGCTTGGTGTTCCCAAAATCCAACAACAACATCTGATCAAAAAGTGCAACATAAATAGAAGTACATCTTTAGTTAGTAGTGGAGAGCTCTGCTAAGACATTTTTGTCTCCCTAGGCAAATCAAGATAAAATGGGCCAAAACCACCTAATCCAAGCCAAGCCAAGCCAAGCCAAGCCAAGCTATGGTGTTGGATGTCATGTCCAAGCTATCATTTTTGGCATAGGAAAACCATAGACATGATGAGCAAACCATATGCATGATGAAGGAAAAATCCTCCATATCCCATATAGGTGAAAATTTGGAGCTTTAAGCTCACACTTCAGCACGAAGACAAAAGAAAGGGCTGATTGATCCTTCACCATGGCAAGTCATCACCACGTTACTCATGAGATGGCAAGCAAACTACACCACTATGTCATAAGAAAAAGCTCCAAAATAGTACATGGTCGAACCTAGAATGACTCGACAAGTAACTTCCTTCCATAGAAGTTGACCAACACTTGTTGTGTCATTGCCACATCATAGCCACATGGTATACAAGCAAGCCACACCACAACGTCATAAGAAAATCTCCCCAAATGGTACAAGAGACTATCCATATGATTTGACAAGTAACTCCCCTCCCTACATAGGGTTTGACTAGCCATTACCATGTCATTTTCATGTGACTGCTTGTGACGACCTTAGTTTTTAGAAATAGTTTTAGTAAATTCTTCTGAAAAATTTTATGAATTTTTTTAAACATTAATAATATATAATAATTTTAAAACCATTTCTTCAACTCCTAGGTCATAAGCAGAACTCTACATATATCTAAATAAAATAATTCATGAAATGAGCACAAACACAAGACTCATTGGTCATTGTCCAAACAACCACATAATCCATTATTCAAACTTGAAATAAAACTTAAGTTCTTATTACATGTCCAATCAACAATCCCTTAAAAAGGAAAGTGAAGTACATAAATTAAACTAGTCTTCTACTCTTTCTCCTCGTACTTTGATTTCCTGTTTTTCGCTACTTAAATTCTTCTTCTGTCCTACTGAAACTACTCAGATATATTACTTGAAAACATTATGGGGGTGAGTACAACTACTCAATTTGGAAACCTCTAAACTAGTTTTGAGAACTATTGGCAAATTAGATTTTTTATCTTTCAAATCTATACATACCACAAATTCCACATTCATAGTCAATTTAAAACAATTATGCATAATCAATAATTTTCAAATGTCATCACACAGTAAACAAAGCATCCTGCCTTGATGCCACAAATGGTGGTGCTCTAACCCTTGAGGATGTCCAACATGTCTACTCACATATCTATAAATAGAAGGTAAGTATGCATGTAGAAGAAATTCACATTCCAAATTATACTTGACAGTGGATACATACGGTTGACACCGACTCTCATGGGGCTGCTAGGTCACAAAGAGTAGTTTGCCCGTGGCACATACTCCTGAACTAATTTACCGTGGTTATCACGTAGTATCCTTTTCAAATGTTAAAGGCTAACCTAACCGCCTAAAGCATGCTACCTACAAAGTCCAACTATCTCCCATGAGTAACTCTAGTCACATAAGCTCCCAAACACATCAAATAGAGCATAACCACACTCATGAACTCTCATGAGCCAAATGATCTCTCTAGTGCATAAGCATTGCTCACTCATGAACTATCATGAATCACACAAGTAGAATCAAGCATCATGATGTATATCACATTAAACATAGGATATTTCAAAGTGAGAGATTCAAATCAACACATATCATTCATATTGATGTCATGTAAAATATCTCATACCCATAGCTCTTTAAGTCCTTTTACTCTCAACTTTTCATTGCCTCAAAATCAGATTTTAAATTAAGGTATTTAGGATTTACAATTGGTGCAAGTAAAAAAACTATAGATTTAATCCATCTACCAAAGTCAATTCAATTGGTAGTTATGTTAATTGACAAATTCCCATATATAAATGTGTTTTGACAAATTCCCATATATAAATGTGTAAAACTAATAGTTTTTGGCTTTCTTTGAAAACCAACAATTTTAAAATATCCTCTTCAATTAATTTATTCATGAGCTTATTTTAATTGATAAAATATAAGTTTTAGTAGAAAATCACACCTAAAAACTAAGAGTTTTGTTTTGAAAAGTACACTTGAATTAAGGGGAAAATTGTACAAATTTGGCTTAAATATGCCTAAAATCATCTTATGAATACTTAAACATAACAATCCCTTTTCCCCATTAAATTTATATTGGAATAATTCTACCCATTATACTTCATATCTCCATAAATATCCATGAAAAATTGGTGTTTAAAGGCACTTAAAATTAGAATAGTTTTCAAGCTTCAAAACTAATCAACTAGGAACTAGAAACATGCTTGAAATTTTGTCTCTAGAACTTACAAATTTTAATCTATTAACATTATTTCTCTTCGATCATATTCATAACTCATAAACACATATTAATACAAAATTTCAATGGAAAAATCCATTCCAATCACACTCACATTGCATAATAATTTAGTGTTCAAAAACTGTATACAAGATTCAAAAGTTTACCCAAGAGAACCCTTTAAAACTCAATGAATTTCACCTTGAAAGTCAAAAATCTTTTAAAATTTTTTGACACTTGTTTTTAAAAATTAAAATCATATTTTGAATTTCTAAGAAAAATGATCTTGTTCACTTACGCAAATTCATAATGACAGTAACATGTCATCACACGAACAAAAACTATAGGCACTCATATCAATCTCTCATTTAACTCTATTAAGATATCATCATGGAATGAAAAATATATTATAATTAACATTAGACATGCCTTAATTCATCATATAAAAATCAAGATGATCACCCAATAGGATCAATTAACAAATGCCCATGGAAAACCATGAATGCATAGCACATATAGCCTAGTTTTAGAGATTCATACAATCTCAGCCAAAACCATGAAAAATCTCACTTTTTTTATAATAAAAAAAAAAGCACATGATTTTTTGTAAAACCATATTTTATAGTGTTCTAAATCCCCCAACCTAAATATCTCCAACTTCTAATGTCTTCTACAGTCTTCTTTTCCATGCTTGAATCGCACACGAGCAATTTCCCTTCAACAATTCAATGCTTCTCCACCTTATTCTCCTTTTTTCTCACCCAAACTCCATGATTTCTCTCTCTCTCTCTCTCTCTCTCTCTCTCTCTCTCTCTCTCTCTCTCTCTCTCTCTCTCTCTCTCTCTCTCTCTCTCTCTCTCTCTCTCTCTCTCTCTCTCTCTCTCTCTCTCTCTCTCTCTCTCTCTCTCTCTGTGACGACCCGAATTTTCCCATGCATTTTTAAATGCAATCTCTAATTCCTAAGGTAGGATGCATCCCTATTTGAAAATCATTTTTATAAAAACAATGTGATGTAGCGAAAAATCTTTAGTTTTAAACTCATTTTGAAAACCATGAATGTCATTTGCTTTCATAACAACCAAAGTAGTTTTTGAAAAACTTCAGAAATCATAAATGTTTTTCCTAGTTCTATTCAGTCACAGCTCACAGCCCAACTGTAAATAAATACAAATACATGTCCAAAGGGTAGAGTGTTTACTTACATGTATAATTGTCTCCTTTTGATTTACTTGCTCATAGCACTAACATTCCTGAGGCGTCTTCTACTCATGAGTAGAGCTGTCCTGAAAAATGATATATATGGGTGAGTATACACTATACTCAATAGGAGTCTATCACTACTAGTTTTACAATGCATGCTATGTTTTAAAACATATGTTCTTTAAAACATGTGCATGTTTGAACACTCATGGTCAATATCGATATTAAAAACCATTGTCGAATTGGAATAATAATGACTTAAAGAATTACATAATCCAAGTTGAAAGTGTCATATATATCATAAACATAATGATATGCATAAGATGCTCAACTAAATCCAACTCATGGATATATGGTATGGTCGACCATCCTCATGTCATGCCATATGCAATGCAAGTAAATCCTCGAAAACATAGGGCCCACTATGCCCACGACCTCCTCACCGTGTGGTCCCCAGGTACTTGAGGACACTCAGTCATAGCCTCCACGAGGCATATGACACTTATTTTGTCATAAATCATGCAATTTATGCAATCGGTTGCAAAACATGCATGCAATGCATAAAATCTGCTCATGCTAGTATCACATTCAAAGTCATAACCCTGCCTAGAAACCTAACAGCCTAGAAGCCTGACAGCTTAGAAGCCTGCCAGCCTAAAAGCCTATCAGCCCTCTCTAGCCCACCCTCATCGGCCAAGGCTACACTTATCATCCAGACACGAATCCTTTTGCAAAGCATGTCTATGCATAATGTATTTATCATATGCATGCTGAATTCATTTATAAAATTAAGTCATGCTAAACAAGTCATATAACTTATACTTAAAACATGCATTCTCAAAATAATCATGGGCTCTTTTTAAAAGTCTAGTAGCGATGGAGCACCTACATCAAAACATCATGGGTTCTTTTAAAAAGTCTAGTAGCGATAGAGCACCTACATCAAAACATCATGGGTTCTTTTTTAAAAAGTCTAGTAGCGATAGAGCACTTACATTGAAGTTTCCTAGAGTCGCGTCCTTCATTACTCAACCCGACCCTTGTCTCATTTATAAAATCCTGGGTATGAATGGATAACAAGGAGTCCTTATCAATTTCGTTCTATTTAGAAATTAAATCACTAGATCTTCCTTCTAGGGTCCATGGGTCCTTGCCTAATTCAGTGTCAGGCTAGATCCTATGATATGGATCTACTTTTCAATGGTTAGACTCTATAAATTGTCCTCTGATCCTAATTTTATAGTTTCATTAGGTCCGCGTGTCCCAATTCCCAGGACGCCCGTGCATCCCGGTCGAACCGCGATCGCCTCACGTGCGTGTGCACACGCCTGAGCTACGTGCTACGGCACGTGTTCTAGAGAGCATTGCGTGAGCGCGTCCTCAATGCCAGGTGCGTGCGTCTTAGCTCCCAGGGCACCCCGTGCATCCTGGTCGAGCCAGGACCCATGCCCCACGTCACGCGCGCCCGAGGACTATGCCAAGAACCGTGCTCCAGGCATGCATCGCGCACCACGCCCCTGAGACGCATTGCCTTGGACGGGTTCCCACCTGTCTAGTTCCGTCCTTAGAGGGCAGTGTTTTCTGGTCGAAAAACCTCCCAGATCTAGTCTAAATATGGGAAACGATGAAGGGGAGATAGAGAGGGTGATGGGGGCTTACCTGGGTAGTCGGAGATGCCCTCATCTGGGTGGTGCGGCTCCCTCTTTCCCGTCTGAAAACCCAGATCACTGGATACTCGAAGATGGGAGAAAACCCACCATCTTGGTGCGACGAGAGGAAGAAGAGGGGGGGTGGAGAGATGGGAAGGACGGCCGGCCCGAAGGGATGACGTAAGCAGTGCCGAAATGTGCAGGGAAAACCGTTGTGGGGGATTTTTTTATTTTTGCCTGAAACCCGAACCTCAAATAGCCAGAAAATCTCAATTCGAAGAGGAGGAAATAGGGGCTTTTTATAGCCTTACTATGGCGGTGCTGCCAATGGCGGTGGTGGAAACCTCTGGAAACTGGGGTTTCTGGAGAAATCGAGAGGAAGAAGATAGGGGGTGCCGTTATCAAAACGGCCCCTTGCATTTTCGTTCTTTTTTGTTTTTACATGTAATTTACAGAATTGCCCCTAATCTTTAAACGGCCGTAACTTCTTCATACGAACTCCGTTTTTGGCGTTCTTTGAGGCGTTGGACTCCATTTTTCGAGTAGAATATAATGGTACCAAGTTTTCTTAAAAATTCCTTTATTTAATATTTTAAATAAAGTAAAATGAATGCAAAAATAGCCTAAATTACTCGGGGCATTACACACTCTCTCTCTCATGTGTGGAACACCAGCCAAAGAATTCCCTGAGGCTAGATGTCCCACCCTTAAATAGATATTGGGGTCTCGAATTAATGCGCAAGCACCCCATGTTGCTAATTTGATAACATGTTTTTTATCTACATGGAAATCCTCAAGTCACCTCTTAAGAAGTCTCTCTCCTAGCCCTATATTCCTTCCCTAAGTTACCTTCTTCCTTTTTCAAGCTTAGCATGTAATGGATGCCCCACTTACGCACCTCCACCCTTGCTTCCCTTCCAAGCATTCTAGCTTGGGCAGCCTTAAGGAGACATCCCACTCACTTTCTAAATTGGTTCACCATCTTAAACACTTGTTGATTAACCTCATTTGATCCCCAACTTGGTAGATAACATAACCAAGATGAAATCGTAGCCACTCATTCAACATGACATCAAATGCCCTCTTTAGACTCTATTTTAGGAAACTTTCTAATTTGGTGCATAACACATTAACAATCATGGATCTAGCTCATTTGTTCTCCAATTGGTTAGATAATCAAATCAAGATAAAATCCTAGCCATTCAATTGTACTAGTAACCAACATCCCATTTAGGTTTTATTTCAAGAAAGTTTCTAATTTCATAACATATTGATAAACCATGAAATCTATGCTAGATAACCATGATCTAACTTCATATAATTGACATCCAAAGCTTGATAAATCTTTCCCATGGGGTAGACACCCTAAAATGAGATGCCTCCCCCTCAGTTCTCAATTGGCTAGTCTAACTTGGAAATTCTAGAGTTATACATTTTTCACCTTATATAATATGACATATGTAAAACATTTGACCTATCATTCACATGTTTCATTCATTTCACCATGTAAACAACTTAATCCCAAATAACCATGTATATAATAAGTATATTATAGGATTAAAATTTAAAGTTATTACACTGATAAATAAATAGAAAACTAGCCCCTTGGTTAGGGGTGTGTCTAATGAGGATAAAGAGGAGAGTTAAGAGAAATGAAAGTGAATAAGCTCTATCTTATTGGAGAGAAAGCCCATAGGACCTAAGGAAATCTCCCTTAAGAGCCTTAGGTAAGGAGAGGAAGAGAGTCTTTGGCACTTCCTAGAGCCAAGTGGGGCCTACAAGCTTTTTCTCTTCTCACTTTTAGGACCAAAATACCCTATTATCAAATTTTCCAAATTTTCCTAGATGACAAAATAGGGGTAGTAAAGTCCAAAAAGTGCATGTAAAATTGTCATTCTTAGCCATTTTTAATACTTTCTGGCCTTGTGAATTCAAGCACCATTGCTTACTGTGGAAAAGTAAGATTCTTGACATTTAGTGGAAATATCTACATTGTGAAAACGAAGGGGAGCCTTGGCGCAACGACAAAAGTTGTCGTCGTGTGACCTTGAGGTCACAGGTTCAAGGCATGGAAACAGCCTCTTGCAAAATGCAAGGTAAGGCTATGTACTTTAAGCCCTTGTGGTCCGCCCTTTTCCCAGACCCTGCATAGGCGGGAGCTTTGTGGACTAGGGCTGCCCTTTTATCTACATTGTGAAAACCTATGAACACTTCCAATAGCTTTCATATTATAGTGCATCTCATTTTTAGCAAGAATATTTGAACGTGCCATGTAAGTAATATGAGAGCCTAAAAGGTCAAGGTTGAATTAGCAACACTTTGTTGCGATGAGTTCATTGTGCAGCAAAATCCAATGATGAGTAGTCAACACTTTCTTCACTCTGTATATATGTTGTTTAGCCTATTTTCATTTCATATATGTAAAGAGGCATGCAAGGATATGTCATACTCCCCATCTAGGCTAATTTTTCTCTTTCTCTCTCTAATTTCCAATAACTAAGCAACTAACTAATCCCTTCATTCACTCAACACACCAAACACCATACACTACTAGAATAAGTACGACTTTTGAGTCCCTTCTTATTTAGTAATCAAGGCTAAACCTAAATCTATGAGGACCATGGAGCACTAAATTGCTTTGTCTTTTGCTTTTTCTTCAAGATGTCACATGACACTATTGGCCCCATTGTATATTTACATTCTTACACTACATTGCATGTTTACTTCAAGATGTTATTTGACACCACTATCCTTGCTTACATGTTTACATTTCTATATTGCACATTTACATTCATGCACCTTTTATGTTTCTTTAGGGTGACTTGGTTAAGGACTCGTGACTTAATAGCTTGTCAGACCACTACGTAACCAATATTTCTCTTTCTAATTTACCTCAAGATGGCATTTGGCAATGCCGTCCTTACTATAATGCATTGCATATTTGCCTTAGGATGCTCTTTGGTGACATGGTCCTGGCTTGCACATTTACATTTCTACGTTGAACATCTATAGTCCTATACTTTTTCTACTTCTTTAGGGTAGTCTAGTCAAGGACCCATAGTTTAATGGCCTACTAGACCACAAAATCACTTGACGTTTCTCTTTCTTATTTACCTTAGGGTGTCATATGGTGCCACAGCCTTTGTACACTAAATGGTATGTTTACCTTAGGACATTATTTGATGCCACTGTCCTTGCTTGCACATTGACATTTTTGTACTACATACGCATTCTTGGACTTTTTTTATATCATTAGGGTAACTTGGTTAAGGACCCATAGCTTAATGTCGTACTAGACCACTAAGTCAAACGATGTTTCTCTTTCTTTATTTACCTCAGCAAGTCATTTGGCATCCTTGTTTTTACTACACTTCATTACATATTTACCTGAAGATGCTTTCAATGCCACTATCTTTATTGCATCATACTTACATTTTTAATCATTTTTCCTACTTTTATGTAGACCTAGTTAAGGACTTGTGGCTTAATAGGCTGGCAGACCACTAAGTCTCCCACGATTAATACTTGTTACAAAACACAATGGGGAAATCGACCTTCGAAGACACTAACTAGATAATAATTGCCTCATGGCTCTGCAACCATGGATCAATGAATATACAGTTTGTTGTTTAACCACTAAGTTGACCCTTAGCTACTAACAAGACTAGCAACTTACTAGCTTGGGAACCACATGTGCCCCTAGCGTGGCATTTCAGTCTAAGAAAAAGACATGGGTGGTGACTCCAAACCCCATATATGGTAGAATAATCTTACCACTAAAAGGAAATACCTTGGGTTAGGCTGCATGTGAACATCAACACTACTTACGTCATACCTACATGCCTCTACTATGAACTCTAAGATTAGTGATGGGTATGGAAATACTACATACATATCTCTATATTGAGAAGGTTTCATACCCAAAAATTACATAATTATCACAAATTTTGATTAAATCTACTATTTTGTAGGTCCATGGTACAAATGAGAAAAATACACAAAATTATCAATTTTAGCCCTGAAAGAGCGAATTCACCTTTCATGCTACATCATGGGCCATATATACCAAAAATGAAGTACTAGAGATTCAGACTGATGATTATGTGTTATTATTAAAGTCAGGGTAGTTAGAAACCCTATGCACAACTACTACTCAAATGAGGGTGAAAAAGTGGCAAATTCCAAGTCAAGTATGTTTACGTACATTTCACTACCATAAGAAGCTTATGAGAGAAGTTCAATTCATATACACTAGGATCATATAAAATAAAAGCTTCTAAAAAGTAAAAGAAGATCAAGACCCACATAAAGACCTTTTACTTATTTTCTCTATCTTAGACAACCATAGGAAAAAGATCAGCCAATGGTTGAATGTCTTATCCATACAATATATTGAAGCATAGTTGGTCCACATGATATACATGAAGATATCTCTAAGGAATTAAGGACATTCATCCTAGAGTAATTGAATCCAACAGTGGAGAGGAAATGAAGTTTAAATAAGATTTACATCTCATAATAGGATTCATCCATCCAAGTAAGGGTAAGCATGATCTAAGGGCTCAGAATGAAGATTGGAAAGATCAAAACCCTTCCCACCATTCCTATGTTGAAAAGTCAACCCAAAACCCTAAGTAGAGGAAGATCTCAACCACCCATCTTCACCCAAATCTCATCACATTATTAGGATTTATAAAACACCTCATACACTTCAATTTGAATCCCATGTGCCCCCTTGAGGACTTTCTAAATTTGAATCTTGAATTTTGCACCTCCTTTTCATTTCTTTCTCTTTTCTTTTCCTCTATTTATTTATCCTCTTATTCCTTACCCTACCACCAAGTTATTTCCCTTTATTTTCTACTTATGACCTTCCAATTCTATCCCAAACTCCATTTAGAAAGGATGCCTCCCCCTCTCCAGTGGCCACTTTTCTATTTCATTCCACCTCCTTCCCTTCATTCTTAAGTTACCTCTTCTTTCCTCTTTCTATTTCTTTCCTTTTCCAATCTCTTAGCTTTACTCTGTCTTTTCCTTTCCCTTCCCATCTTATTACCTTCCATCTCCACTCCACTTTTCTCCAATTGAATTCCATGCCCCTCCATCTAGTCCTTAATTCAAATTTAACTTAGGTGACTTGATCTCAATCATTAAATCCTCTTATCTATCATGCTAAAAGTTTATAAATAGAGGTATTTTGAATGAATTAATGATCTTTCAACTTTCCCTGTAGTTCTGGGCTAAAGCTAGAGAAACAGAGGGAGGAAGATCACCCTCACCCAAGCTCCCTTCAAGCTTCCATGTTCAAATCATTTATAGATAAAGGTAGCGTCTCAACCATTCCAATCCTTTTTCTTGCTTATTTTCCTTTAATTTTCTCTTCCATCTTCTAGCATGCATATACTTAAGTTTTACTTAAATTAGATTGCTCATGCATCATTCATGTCACATGTAGTGGCATGCATTTCCATTTTTTCTTTCCTATAGTTTTCATGTTAATTTCTCATCTTTCCTTGCACTGTAGTTCATGTATAGCATAGTAGTTCCTTTCATCTTAGAGTAGTGTAGATGTATATTCACTACTACATGAAGTTGGTAAAAAATATTAATAAAAATTGATAACGAAAGTGACTTCTATTGAGCCAACTTGGACCCTCAATAAGAAAAGAAGTCAGTCAAGAAATGACTTTAAAAATCTTGTTTTTCTAAAACAACTTCAAAAATAGAAACTTTTAAAGTCGTTCTAGAAAAAAGAATACCAAAGAGGGCATTTTTTAAGTCTTTTTTTTTTTTTTTTTCAAAACGACTTTAAAAACTTGTGTTTTTTAAGTCATTCTATGAAAAATGACTTCACAACTGGCCTCTTTGAAGTCCTTCCTGGATAATTAAAGATACTAATTTTTGAAGTTGTTCTGTAAAAAACAGCTCCAAAAGATTGTGTTTGTAGTCATTTAGAAAAAACGACTTCAAAAGATGTCATTTTTTAAGTCATTTTTACATAACGACATCAAAAGAGGCCATTTTTGAAGTCATTTTTTCAGAAAGACTTCAAAAACACAAGTTTTTAAAGTTGTTCTGTAACAACCCTAGATTTTCAAGCCTTTATTGATTTTAAGTTAGAAAGGAGCAAAATTTTCCTTGCTTTAGAAAACATTATTAAAGTGATAATATTTATATAATTTTAAAATTTATCAACTTCTTTCTAGGAGTTATGGTAAAACTTCCTCATATATATAAAATAATAATTTTCTAACCTATGAAATGATAGAGATACATGCCAAAGGATCATCCATACCACCACAAGTAACTCCACACAAGCCATTCAAATAATTATTAAATTCATATTACAGTCCTCCAATATGTCAATAGAAATTTAGGTTACATACATTCCCAAAAATGAAATCCTATACATGGATTCTATTAAAAGAACTACATTAAAAGTATTAATCCTCGCATCTAAACTAATCTAGCTACTTTCACCTTCCTTGTTCTCTAGCCCTCGAGCTACTTGGTGTATCACCTGAAATTTTTGGTTGTAAGGGGTGAGAAAAACAATAACTCACAATATGAAAGGAACTAATGTAAGTTTGAATGCCAAAATTAGATCAATCAATACATCATAAATATAGATACATATATATGCAATTATTGAAATATGCATTTGAGAAAAATAAAATACGATAAAATAGCTCCTCAACAAGTAGGACTCAAAGCTTGATTTGAAATCCCCTGAAGTATCAGGTGAAGTTCAAAAGCATGACATGAGGGGTAAAGTAATCTATGAGGAAATTTGATTATCTCAAGTCATGTGCAGTTTCCCAAAGAAGCCAATAAACCACTTGATCCACTATTGCTCGATGTGGCAAAAATTGAAAATCAAAGGTGCGTACCCATCAATCTAAGATACAAAAATCTAAGCTCACATCGTTGTGGTTGAACTGCTCGCTCCATATCATATTGCCATACAACCTTACCACCAGGGACCAATGGTCTCAACTCTCCAGAAGGAGTAGCATGCCCAACGTGCTAACAACACACATACACTTATGCTCGTAGGTCCCTACTATCACCCACTGAAGACTACCATGGCCTCTACTTCTTCTCATGGATACCTACATGAACCATGACTCATTGGACCTCATGGGGGTTACCTGGCTACCACTTAGGGCATTTCACTATGAGAAGGTTCCTACTGCCCACCATCTCTATCGCAAGGCTAGTATAAAATCTAATCTCAGAGGTCAGTGGCCAATTGCACCTCCTAGCATAGGGTCTACATGACTTACAGCACATTGACTCAGTGCACTTGCCCAAAAATCCAGGACTTAGGATTGGAGTGCTTGCCCAAAACATCGATGAAATCCATATCCATAAGGACTTACTGTTGCTTGTAGATCGCCTACTTTAGCATCGACAAATCCACATCCATCAAGTCTTATGACCACTCATAGAGTGTCTGCCTAAAGCATCGATGAAACTAAAATCTGTGGATCATAAAAATCCATATTTCAAGACTCAACACCACACTTGTTGTAATAACCCTAATTTTTAAATTCCATTTCAAATGATTATAAATTAATTTTAATAAATATAAATTGAAAAATCTTCATGTTTAGATCCCGTAGAATTGACTTTTGAAAGACATCAAATTGGATCCCAAAATTGTAAGATTTGGATTGTACTTGAGAAAATAATTCCAACAACATAGAGAATGTTGAAATCGAAGTTCAAATGAAGAAGTTATAAAACTTTTAATATGAAGGGCACTTTTTTAAAATTAAGATTAAAAAAGGAAAAAATACTTAAAACAGAGAGGTCATATTTGATATAGGCACCTGTCCCCACTTAAGTAAAAGAAACAGACCTAATAGTCTATTCCTTCCCAAACCCGACACACACAAAGGGGGAAAACTTGATGGTAGACAAAGAGGAAGAAGGAGAGAGGAAGGAGATGAGAAGAGGGTGAAAGGAGAGAGAGGAAAGAGGGAAGCAAGCCGTTGGAGGGGGCTGGTATGCTAGCAAGGGAGAAGAAAAAGGAATTTTAGTTGCCGAATTTATAGTCATCACCAAAGAAGGTGATGGCTTAGATTGACGATCTAAGCTGATCATTCCACTCAGAGCAAGGACACGACCAAAAATCCCATGGTTATTGGGGGATCTATGGTGATCGTGATTTCCAATTAGAGAGGAGACAATGTGTGATGAACTCAGAGACCTTATCGGTGAAAACAGTGACCAATCTAGCTCATCGAAGAGAAGAAAAAACATGGAGATGCTCCCTAGAGGTAAGATCTATGATATCCAACTCTTGATTTGGAGTTCTAAACTAAATCCGTATGATTTCATTCTAGACCTAAGTTTTAAGGATGATTCAATCGTCTATTTTCTAATTAGTGAGTAGAAATAGGAAAATACATACTGATGCGACTCAAATCTATCTGAGATTGTCGATTAGGCTAGAAACTAATCAGACAATCTCAACTGTCCAATCTATTCCTATGTAAACAGGGTCTGGCAACATCTGCTCAATGATTAGATGCTACCAATAAGCTTCCCACCCCTGAATTGATAGAATACGTTAAAATTTTATGATCCGGAGGTGAAATAGGTCATATTATCTAGGCCGTCTAATCTGTCACTATTCAAATAGTGAACCTGTGACATGTGATTGATGATCAAATGTCACAGATGAATTCTAAAGCCCTGAATTAACTAGGATGTGACTAGAATCATGAAATTTGGATAAAAATTTATAGAATAACCTTAGCCATCCGATCAAGCAGTGCTGATCAATGATCAGATGCCACAAACTAATTCATGAACCTTGAATTGACTTAAATATAACAATACATTTGCAGTTTAATTGATTGCTACTTTAATACTTTGAAAATCTTATGGAATTTAATTTATCAAGTTAGATGGTGGATCTTTCACATAGTTCACAAGTTATGCTTACATGTGATTTTGTGATATGTTATACATTGCAATTTAAGTGAGATTACTTTGATGATTCAATCATTCGAAAAAGATATATTTAAAGTTGTTCATATTTTATATTGATATTATCTAAAATATTTTAGCATGAAACTATGAACTGAGAATGACATGAGGCTTTAATTATGTTTCTCGCCTCTAATTTGATCATTATATTCTTTGGAACTGCTTGAAAATTGATTTGAAATATTATTTAGAATTGGATTTCAAATTTGGTAAAATAAATGTGAAACTACCTACACAAGCACAAGTTTGCTAACACATTGTAAATTGTTTACAATGTCTCAGGTTTGAAGAAATAGGATATAGGATCAGAAGATTGTGTTAGAGATCTCAAGAGGACTTAATAGGTATATTAAACAGGTTTGCAATGTGGTTGATGATAAAATAAACTAACGTAATACCTTGATTTAATTTGACTATGCCTTATGGATATGTGGACATGTAATTTGAAGTTGTTGTCATGTGGTTGTGACTGAATTGATCCTGGCAAGTACATTTTAAGTTATGGATGTTCTTTGTTTTGACTTAATTTTGATTTTCAAAACATAAATAGTTATGTATGTAAATGTGATGGGATGGGGACAGAGTCTCCCTTATTATTTTGTTTTATAATATTGTGTTTATCAAGGAACCAGTATAGCATGTGAAAAATGCATGAGGTCCAAAATACATAGGAAATTTTGGTAGAAATGTAGCATTTATTTCACTAAAAAAGGTTTCACTATTTGTTTTATAAATAGTTTTCAAAATCAGGGCCCCACATTCGTAAAAGATTTTGTGTAAGTGTTATAAAAACCCAGGTTGTCACACTTGTGGTGCTTATCAAATATGGATGAAAACAATATCTCTAGGCCCTTGGCCAAATCTATAAATCTACCAATCCAAATTGCAGATAAAAATCTAATCAACAATATAATGGTGTGTTATGCATTGGTATCTTGTCCTCATAGTGTTAGATACTTTGTTAATCCCATTATTAACCTGTAGTGTAACGTTATTTGATGTTGTCTTATTTTATAAAGTTTAAGAGCTAGAAGTCCATTTAACATGAACTTGTAACTTTCTTTTTGCCTTTAGTGTCTAGGTATTTAAGGTGTTAATGATTTTTCTTTAACTAGTCACTTATTGGATCGATAAGCTTAGTTATCTCAAAGTTTATTCTAGGTATGAGTCAGTGTTCACCTCACTTAGTTTGATTATTAGGGATGTAATTCCTAACACTTTAGTAACAAAGCATATATTTCGCTTGGCTAGACATATAGGATTTGATTAACTAAGACATAGGAGACTAAGTTGTAGGGTATTAAGTCCTAGAGGACTAAGGCATATGAAATTTAGCCATTTGAGATTAAGTCATAAGGGATTTAGGCATAAAGGTGCAAGTCTTAAAGAATTAAGGCTTAGGTATTCATGTTATTGATGACGAAGGCATAGGAGATTAAGGTTTCAAAAACTAAGGTATGATGTCTACGGCATAAATGATTAAGGCTTAGGTGATTGAGGCATAGGAAATTGAGGTCCTAGGAACTATGTTATAGGAGAATTATGTCCCTAGCAACTAATGAAAGAGACTAAGTCAATAGGCAAAATCTATTTTGAACCTCTTGGCTAAAGTTTAGGATCTTACCAACTCCTTATAGTGACTTACTCCACACATTATAGTAGAAAATTCGTCTTAAGGATAGCTTTGATGGATGATCTGAGCCATTCATTGAATTCTTAGACCCTCAAAACCATAGGAATGGTAAAAATAGTAAAATTTTAGGACCATCAAAACTGTAGATCAAAGGAAAAAGGAACAAACCATCTAAGCGCTTAGTCCCTGATGGACGTTGCTTCCAGGATGCACCTTGGCAGACACTAACCAAAACGTGCGCACTGGCCCCAACTGCACACGTGTGGGTACCGTGTGTACTGTTCACAGGTGCAATAGTAAGCGAGTGAGTCCTAGTGAAGGAGATGCACCTGTGTGTGTCCTAGAAGTGTGTCATGAACGCAATGTGTCCCAATGATGCAATTTTACACTATTTTGATCTAGATTCAATCTAAACCATTGAAATTTATCTGAAACTTAGATTTTCAATTCAGAGAGCAATATAAACTCAATTTTTTATCCTAAACATCCATTGGATTTGTTTCAGTGACACAAACATAATTATGCAAACAAAATTTAGGATTAGAACACATTTTAGATTGATCCAAGCTCAAAAAATAATAGAATAACTCAAATCTATTGATCAAAAGTGATCAAAACTTAGAATTTGGATAGTCGAATAAAATAAAAACCATGGATTTAATCAATCAAAATTAGATCTGACCATCCATCATCATCTAGCCATGATCTATCATGTAATTCTAATCTGTGATCAAATCAACAAACTCCCACATGATCCAACCGTTAATAAATCACTAAAACTCAGATCTGTGACCAATCTAACCATTTCATCATGATCCTACCATTAATCGGCCACTAGATGCTAGGCCTACAACCAATCCATCCTATTAAGATGATTTAACCCGCGATCAACTACCTAATACTTGATGATCATGAGCCATTAATTCTTGAATTTTTTTATCAAAGGCATCAAACCTAATCAAGCCACATCAGACACAACGTTATATATGGATTTAAGCGATCAGAGGTAAGACTGCTACCAAGCCTTATTTAAATTAATTATATTTTATTTTATCTTAGTTATGCTTAATAAATTTTAGAAAATTTAGAAAATAAACAAGATTAGAATGGATTAAGCTTTAGGGAGAACAATTGGGCTATTTATATTATTAATTAGATTAATTTAATAGTTATATTATTCTAATGACTTAGATTTGAAGATTTGATATCAGGATGACTTGGAACTACTAATCTGACCGATTAGTAATTAATTTGATATCGGATCAATAGATCTAACATTGAGATATGAAATAAACTATCTATAAGTCCTAGATTAATAGGAATTGAGGACAATTGATGATCTAGACCATTGATCTTTAATCAATGCCCAAGATTTGATAATATGACAAAAATAAAGAGGAATACTTATGATCAGAAAGTGGTAAAAGCATCATCACCATGTTAAGGGTGATCAAAGATCAAATAAGTAACAATTAAGAAATTGTAATTAAGATAAATGACGTTGTAATGTACATGTGTTGACAGAGAAGCTGACTCATACGGTCCAAGCTTATTGAGCATTCTGAGGATTGGGTTAACCATGTTCAAGGTAGGTATTTACCATAAGGATTTTGAACATGTCATCCACTTTACTAAGACATATAGATTTTAAATAATCAAATCATTTGATTATCATGCTTTCGATTTGAGGCTACTTGACTATCTAAAAGTCATATTTTCTCATATTGTATTATTTTAGCTCTAGAAGAATGCAATATTTGCAATGAGGCATGTGATTTATGAACTTTCATAACCATGATGAATAGTTTTATATGAAAAATGAAAATGATGTTACTCATTCTATTACATGTAGTTGTGTGTTTTTAAAAGAAATGATTATAATTGAAATTACATCAATCCCATGCTTTGAGATGAGTCACGGAAATGCATGATTTTTCATGAGATATACAATATATGATGTAATGACATTTGGATTGAGATATATGTTTGTTTAGATTAATGAGCCTAGTGGGCACTATGCGAAGAGGTTATACCGGTTTTGCCTCCCAGCCTATAACCACCAAAGGTCATAGGTGTCCATACCCAAAGATGTACCTATTTTTCTCAATTGTTGTGGTATGGAAACGACCACTAAAGGTGTTCACAGCATCCTTTTCGAGACATATCTACAGTTGCATGTAGGTTGTGGTGGCGGGTCTTTAAACACTAGAGACACACGATTTCAGTGAGTTGGTCTTGAGCCTAGTGTACCATGAGATTTTTATTTTGTGACTCCACATAGATGGGCATGATGATGGTCTTTAGATGAGTACTCATGATCAACTAGGTGAGGTGTTTGCCAAGGTGCATATGTACATGTGATAATGATGTTGTTAGTTTGGGATTGCCAACATTGGCAATTTGACCAATTACTACTTTAATATTTTGAGGATCTTATGTCATTTGATTTATCAAGTTAGATGATAGATCTTTCACATAATTTACAAGTTATGCATTCATGTGATTTTGTGATATATTATATACTACAATTGATGTGAGATTACCATGCAGATCCAATCATTTGAAATATATATACATTTAAAGTCATGCATATTTTATATTAATATTATTTAAAATATTTTAACATAAAATTATAAACTGAGATTTACATACAGTTTCAATTATGCTTCCTACCTTTGATCTGATCATTATATTCTTTAGAACTGCATGAAAAATGATTTGAAATATTATTTAGAATTGGATTTCAAAATTGGTATAATAGATGTGAAATTGGTACAATATCTTAGGTCTTCGAAGAATTTGACATGAAGCACAACAAATTGAGGTGGATTAAAATCTGGATGAAGACAATATTATAACTTACTATAATCAATGTATGTATATGACTTATCCTTTTTGGACGTGTATATGTAATTTATACAATTGGACTATGAGCTATGACTGGCTAGATCCAGAATGCATGTATTTTTGTTTTTGTTTTATACAAAAAATTCCCTAGTTATTTTGTTTCCTTGGAAGTAAATGACCCTCGGGTTTTCAAAATGAATTTAAAAGAAAACAAATCTTTTGTTGCATTGCACTTTTTTTTGTAAATTGTATTCAAATAGGGATAGATGTAGCATTAAGAATTAGTTTTGCATTTAAAAATACGTATAAAAACCCGCATTGTTGCATTATACTAGAGTTTTTTCAAAAATTTATAACACAAGCATTTCTAACCTAATAATTCAAAGTTTGATATTTTGCAAATTCAAGAGCAAATCAAGAGGAAGTATGTGAATTACCATAATTTTCTAGGACTTAATAAGGGTTTTTACTCTTTTTGTAAAAACTGAGAAAATTTTATTTAATTGATATTCTAAGTAGGCACTCTATGATCAACTGTACGTCTTGGAGATTGATTTTGGAGATGTTATTTGACTCATGTTTTAAGTAGGAGCTCTATGAGTGGATGTAACTCCTAAAGATGTTATTTGACTCATATTTTAGGCAAGTTCTCTATGTGCAACTGTAAGTCCTGGAGATTGATTTTGGAGATGTTATTTGACTTATGTTTTAGGAAGGTACTCTATGAGTGGCTACAAATCCTAAAGATATTATTTGACTAATATTTTAGGCAAATTCTCTATGAGCAGCTATAAGTCCTGTAGATTGATTTTGGAGATGTTATTTGGCTTCTGTTTTAGGCAAGCACTCTATGAGTAGCTATAAGTCATAGAGATGTTATTTGACTAATATTTTAGGCAAGTTCTTTAGAAGCAACCATAAGTCAAGGAGATGTTACTTGATCAATGTTTTTAACCGGCACTCTTTGAGTAGTTTAAGTCCTGGAGATGTAGTTTGATCATTGTTAATTGATTATAAAGATGTTAATTGATTTATGCTTAAGGTAGGTGCTCTACGTGTAGTTGTAAGCCCTAATTCTTATGGTTTCATCGATGCCTTAGGCATGTGCTCTATAAGCAACTCTGAGCCCTAGTAGATATGGATTTCATTGATGTTTTCAGTAGGCACTCTCTAAGTAGCCCTAAGTCTTGGAGATGTGGTTTTGATTATTGTTTTGGTAGGCGCTCCATGAGTACTTTAAGACTTCGAGGCATGCACACCTAAGGCGGCAGTAAGACTTGGAGGCAGGCAAGTCTGGGATGACTACAAAACTTGGAGGCAAGTATGTCTAAGATGAGCATAAGACCAAGGCATGCATTTTATGCACTGTTGTAAGTCTTGGTGACCCTATGCTTGTAGGTGCAGTTGGCCACTGACCTATAAGATGATATTGATACCTACCCTGTAATGGAGACAGTGGGCAAAAGGAGTTAGCTTCTCATGGGGAAGCACTCTAAAAGGGTAGCTAGGTAGCCCCCATGAGGTTAGATGAGGATAGACTGTGCAGTATAGACAACTCGACATAAAGGCTGCAGAAGTCACCTAGGGCGAAGGTAAGGCCCTATGAGCATAGGAGTCTAGATTTTGGTTTGGGCATGTTGGACATGCTGGTCACTCAAGAGATTCTAGATCAGTCCCTTTGTAGCAAGGTTATATGTCACCATCCAAATAGTAGGACTATATGCAATCATCTCAATGGTAGGACTTTATACCCATCATCCCAATGGTAAGACTATATGCCACCCAGTTTTCATAATTATCATCTTCATCTTGATTTGATGTGGAGAATTTATGTGTGTTTTCAATTAATAATTCATTTTTTGAGCTACGAAGAGCTTCTATTTTTTCAAGATCAAAGATTTATACAAATGTTGGTTTGCTAATGATTGGACTTTGAGCATATAGTTATGCTATTTGACTTTATCGACTAACTCCATCTTTACTTATTATGCTTTAATGCTTACATATAGCTAATGCCTTTAGTACTAGAATTATAGTCCACATTGATTTTTCCAATCCAATGGTTTTACCATGGTTAGCTTACTAATGTGTTGGAATAATCGAGAATTATGAGTGATTCTCATGTTGATGTACTGAATCATACATACATTTGAAATGCAGTGTGTTTATGAAGGAAAGTAGGTTGGATGGCTACTTATATACATGATAATGAGAATGTTAAACACCCTGATCTTTATAAATTGACTCAAACTATAGAATGAGAAACAACTTAGACATTGATAGTGATATTTTGAATGATCATGTATGATGAATGATCTTGAAGGACTGTATGTTATAAATAAAGTCAGAATGATTATCTATTATGCATGGAAAATGATCTCAGTAAGATTAAATGATTATGAAATGATCAACTCATAGAATGCTTGAATCCATATGAAAATATAAGGCAACAACATCTTCAAAATCATGGAAGTCTAATGATTTATCAACAATACTGACTTCTACATGGAAACAAATTTCATGGATGTGTGATTTGAGAGATTTTAATTTTGACATGAGCACTTATTTGGAAACATCACAGGAATTTTTCTAAATCTCATAAATTGTCAAATTACATTGATTATGTAAGTCATAAATTGCATGCCCAAAATAGCAACTTATTCCATCTATAAAAGTGCAAGCTTGCTTAGACATTATATTTTGTTTTCAATGTCTCAAACTAGAAGAATTGGAATGGAAGGATGAATAGGTTGACTGAAGAATGTGAAAGTGACACCTAGAGTTATAATTACAAAGTATTGGGATTTCTAATATTGGAATGGTGAGCTTCACAACTTAATATAATTTTCGTGTACTACTTAAGAACGTAAATGCATGTCAACATTGGAAGTAGTAGACTCATTTCTACTTGGCAGATTATATTGTGATGTGGTTATGATTAGAGCTTCTGGGATGTGATGACTTTTACTATTTGTTTATCAATACATTGAAAATGATTTTGTGTCTATCAAACATTCTGCATTGCAAGTGCTAAATGTATGCATGTCCAACAAATAGAGGAAACTCTAGCGAATTTTTGGTAGGAATAAGGCCTTCATTCCACTGTAAAATCTTTGTGTTTGTGTAAGAAATGACACTCTAAATTTTTAGAAGCACTTATAAAGGAACAAAATATTTTGTTGTTTATTTTTATAAAAGAATTTAAAACAAATGATATCGCAATTTTTGAAATAGTATTCAAAAAGTATTTTGAAAACTTGGGGTGTCACAGTTTGATATCAAAGCTCAAATGTTATCCTCTCACAACCAATCACAATAAGGAAACTTATTGAGGGTCCACAAAATAAGGATAATTGGTCCTTATCAAAGCAAAAGGAGAGTATTCTTAAGAAGTGGTATGCTTCGTGGAGGAAATGATTAGAATATCCTCTTTTTTGTTGATGACTTTTTTAGAGTTTAATTCTGTATGGAGTGCATAGAGTTTTGGAGAGTAAGATAATTGTTGGTTTGAGAATCATTATGAAGGATTAGGAGATAGTTATAGTACCAAAATCTCTTGGAAACCTGGAGAATTATAGAAATAGTTTGAATATGTAGAGGAGACTTACTATTAATAATTTTGAGATATTATCAAAGATTAGTAGTAAAATTTTGGTCATTGAGGGTTTTAGGGTTGATATGGGTGAGATAAATTATCTGTTAAGTAGATTGATGCTTCTAATTGATGAATTTTGATAGTTCTATTAACGTGACGATTTTGCAGAATTTAGTACTAACTTGGCATAATACATACAACTAAGTTAAACAAAATATCCTTTTTGCAACTATGGTTATAAAAGAAAGAAAATGAGCTAGGAAGGACCATTGTGAAAAGCAAGCAAGAAAAGTATGTGAGAATGATTGTTCAAATATGAATCTTAGAAATAATTAATGAAAAGATTAATATTGACTTTGAATCAAGTGCTTCTAAGAGGATAATCTTATAATTTAATAAGTCTCCACAAAGAACTTGGTTGAACTTGAAAAGTTGATAATTTAATAGAATTTTAATGAGAAATAAGATAGATATAAAAAGGTTTCAAAGAAAACAATGTGAAATTGCATTATTATGCTTAGAGACTTGGTGGGAAGATTAAGCCATTTATACTAAGATACAATGAAATACCATATAAGATAAAAGTATGAAGTAAAAATCATATGTTTTGAGGATTTTGTTGGATTTGGAGATTACAAGATTTAGAACAAAAGGAGAAGCAGAGAAACAAGAAAATTGTTTGATTAAACTAAATTGTAAAATCATTTCATCCAAGATCATAATTAAGAAATGAGATCAATTAATAGACTACAGAAGAGCTATCCTAATATGAGGAGAAGAAATTCAGAGTAGCCCTAAGTCATGGAGATGTGGTTTTGATTGTTGTTTGGCTGCTACTCCACGAGTACCGTAAGACCTGAAGGCATGCATGCCAGGGGTGGTAGTAAGACCTAGAGGCAAGCACATCTAGGATGGTCATAAGATCAAGGCATGCATGCTATGCGTTGCTACAAGTCCTAGAGACCCTATGATAGGAGATGTAGTTGGCCACTAACCTCTGTAATGATATTGGTACTAGCCTTGCGATCGAGATAGAGGGCAATAGGAGTTAGCTTCTCATGGGAAAGCACTCTAAAATTGTAGCAGGGTAGCCCCCATGAGGTCTGGTGAGGATAGACCGTGCGGTATCTACGAGTCAACATAGAGGCTGCGAAAGTCGCCTAGGGCGATGGTGGGGCCCTATGAGCATAGAAGTATGGGTTTTGGTTTGGGCATGTAACTACCTGAATTTTTAAGTCCTATTTTATTTTAGAAAAATTGGATTGAACAGGAGGATAAATGTTTTATCAATTTTGAATTTTAGAAGTGAGAATTTATGTAAAAAAAATTTAAATTTGTTGGAAATTCCCTTATAATTAAATTATACTCGAAAATGGAATCTAACAACACAAAGAATACTAAAAATGAAGTTCGGATGAGAAAGTTATGGAAATTTTAAGTATAAGGGCATTTTGGTAATTAAAAGTAAAAAGGGAGTCAGAAGTAGAGAGGGTCATTTTTTATAACGAAACCCCCCTCTGTCTCCAACTCTGTTGCTACCAAGGAAGAAAGTCGGTGATCGTGTCGCCCGTGAGGAAAGCAGATTACTGATGATAAAAGCCCTTCCAACCCCACCCCCGCTCTCTTGCACTCTCTCCCCAAACTTCTCCCTCTTCTTCTCCTCTCTCTCTGGTTACTGTTTGCACCATCACCGATCAACTAGGGTTCCGGCAAGCAAGCCTTGTACCCACCAAAAAAGCCCCCCATATCTTCCTCTAACTACCAGCTAAGGTCATTTTCTCCCCTCTCTCTTTATTTCCCTTCTTTTCCAACATGTTTTCACAGATCCAAATCAGATCTGATTTCAACGAATGACAAATTAGCAATGAAAACAGATCCAATGGATCTAATGTAGAACCCACTCAAGACAACTCAGATGGGAGATCTGAGCCATCTGATGGATTGGTGGGACCCCAAAAACCTCGAATGCATAAAAAAATCAAATTTTAACTCATCTTAGACGTGGATACAGATTTGGGTGATTTGATGGTTCAAATCGGACTATTGCACCAATTTCTGATCTCTGCACCCAAGTAGTGTTCTGTAATACATCTTGGAGATGCATGGCTATCACAGTTTGATCAAAATGCACCTGCATCCTGGGAACCGAGATGCATCCCATATTCTCGTGTTTTGGATCTAGTATTTCAATTTAAACCATTAAATAAATCTGAAGCACAAAATCTCTAATTTAGAAGGTTATACAAGTGCAATTGATGACTGAAAAGTTCCTTTGGAATCATTTTGACAACACAGACCAAATTATACAATAAATTTTAGGATCAGAGAACAATTTTAACTGATTATGACCTACAAACTATGAAAAGCTCATAGATCTAAAAGATCAAGGATGATCATACCCCAAGAAGTGATCAATTAGATAATTTAGCATATATATAAACCCAGACCAACCCTGAATTAAGTACATCAATACTTGGATCATATATCTAACCATTATTGGGTAGGATTGAAGTCTTGATTTATGACCTGGGTCATTGATCTATGAATCTAACTGATGATAATAGAGAATGGGAAATAATACTTGGATCTTTACCCTTAAATTATATGCAGGACCCCCACAAAGACCTTGAAGGAGATCCATGGTTCGAATTGAAGAAAAACACAAACTAAGTGACATCCTTGAGGTAGGTAATCTGATGCTACCAAATTTTCAACTGAATTCCAAAACCTAAATGATTTACTTGAAACTATTTTTGTGTTTAGTATGATTTTGAAATAATATTAATCTTTGGTATTCTTATAATGAGCATGCAAATTATTCTCATGATTTATGATCTTGATTGAAAATGCTACTGCTTACATCTTTCATGAATAGTTTTATGCATTAATTACATGTATTAATTGCATGTTTTGAAACAAGTTGCATAAATTGTATAATTTATGATGATTGAGTTTTGGAATATATGTATACATACATATCTCTTTTTCAGGCTAATGAGCTTGGTGGGCACTATGCTAAGAGGTTGTTAGTACAGGGTTGGCCTCCCGACCTCTAACCACCAAAGGTGGTAGGCATCCGTGCCCAAAGTGGCACTTGTCCTTTTTCTCGACTGTTGTGGTGAGGGATGACCATTGGAGGTATTCATGTCATCCTTTTTGAGACATATCCATAGTTGCCTTGGAGGCTATGGTGGCTAGTCTCTAGATACTAGAGACACACGATTTTAGCAAGGGCTAGTAGTGAGCATAGTGATCCCTGTGATTTCTATTTTGTATCGCCACGCTTAGTTCATTGAGATGGTCTTAGATGAGTATTAGTGACTAGTCAATTGATGTATTCGATGACATACCCACATGCATAAAAACTGCCATAGGGTTGGGATAGCTAGCATCAGATTTTTTCGATTACTACTTTAAGAAGTTAGTAATGTTTGTCTTATTATTGATTGATTGATTTTGTTGGAAATTCTATTACTTGAATATATAAATGTGCAAATGATTTATGCATGAATAACTATGTTTACATAAGATGGTTGCATGATTTTATTACTTGAAAAATCCTTCTCAAAATTATGTATGTTGTATGCCATGTTTTCAAATTAGTAGTATCAAATCACCTATTGGGTATGTTAAATACTCAACCAAATATATATTATTTTTTAGATCAATTCAAACAAGATTAGAAAAAGCATTAGGAAGCTTTAGTGTTACGATCAAATGAGTGAAGATAAAGACTAGTGTGAATGTATATGACTTATCCTTTTGGACATGTATATGTAATCTATACAATTGGATTGTGAGCTATGACTAGTGTAATAACCCCAATTTTTTTAAATTGATTGAGAAAAATCAATAAAGTTTGAGTTTCAGATATTTCGGGCTGAAATATTAGGGTTATTTAAAATATACTTTTTATAAAAGTATAATCAAATCATAAGACATGTAAAATTGAAATTAAACTTAGCAAACCCTTCAAAATAACTGTAAGCATGACAAATTTTGAATTCGGATGAGAAATCCTTAAGTTTCTTCATTTCTTGGACAAAAGGGTTAAAATAGTAATTTTACCCAAAAAGCAAAATCTCCCAAAAATCAAAATATGAAACATCAAAATTTATAATGTATTGAGAAATACGAATCCAACGCCACTAGGTACACTCAAATCCGAGATCATAGGAATAAAACCCAAAATTTTATGCATAAAGGGCAAAATGGTCTTTTTACACCATGTGGGGCCCACATGGGGCCCACAAGGGACCCAACAACCAATTTTATCAAAATCCCATGTGAATCATGGGTCAAAAAACATCATTTGGTCATGGGGAAGAAAAATTAGGCATGGGAGCATTGAAGACTTTTATGTCATTTAATAATAAAAAATTAAAATATTATAATTATGGAAAAAAACCCAAAATGCCAATAAATACAACCCCAAAAATCCTCCAAAAATCCTCATGAAATTCTCTTCACTCTCCGTAAAAAATTAGATCCAGATCCCTCCCCAAAAACAGAAAATTTTCAAGAGATAGATCTCTTTTCAACTTATTTTTCTTTTTAGATTGGAACAAGAGACCTAAAATCAATTAAGCACTCTGTTCCAGACCTAATTTGATCAATTCCACTATCCAAAACTTCCCAACATATCTATTCTACAAAACCCCTGAAGAAATTTCAAGATCCAACGGTTCAAATAACGAATATTTGCAAGAAAGGTGGATTTTAGGCCATATCTTCATCAACGAGGTATTTTTTTAAATTGGGCATATAACCAAGGTTTTCTGTCCAATCAAGTAGGTGGAAATCCTTTTCATAGATGTTTAGTACTGTTTTATGTAATTTTTATTTTTTTGTAATTTATTTTGGTAATAAAAAGGTAAAAATAAAGTAAACAACAGAACCCTTAATTCATGATAATGGAATACTCAGATGAAAAATCTGACTTCACCAATCAATCCAGAAGGGTCCAAAACCCCTAGGGTAGAATTTTCAGAAAGATTTGAGAAGTTTTGGTCCCTCAATTGAGAAGGGATTGATTGGACAATCCAAACGGACTGTCTGATCTCCAGATCGGACGGACGACGTCCCGTGCGCTTCCATGGACGCCCCGTGCGGGAGCTCTGACATTTCAGTGTAGCAAACACGCCCGACTCGTTTTGCCCGGCTTGGTTTTCCGCCTGAAAGATCTAGGCCATCCGTTCCTGGGCCTAGATCAAATACAGGCCCTAGGAAGACTGTAAACTTCCACGTCCAATTCCGTAGTCATCTAAACTTCAAATTGAGATCGGAAAGAAGCTATGGAAAGCTTGAAACCTCTATTTTCTTATGAAATGATAAAAAAGATATGTTATTCAGTAAAAACTTTCTGTATTAAAGAAATAAGTTTCCAATTACCTAGATCTTCAAGATCTAAGATGATCAGATCTTAAAAACATGTTTTAATAATGATATACTATTGAAATAAAGTAATATCTATGGTCTAATTGGATATATATGAGATATATTAGGGGATCTATCCTTTATGGTAGAAAAATCCTAAAAATACAAAGGAACCCACTTGATCAATGAGATCAAGTGTGATCAGATCCTTGGGATGGAAAGAATAAATGTTTATATGATGAAATCCAAGAAAATCATGAATGGATTATGACAAAAATAGATCAATATGATCTTTTGACCTTAATAGAGAAAATTCCCTAAATACAACTAAAATCCTTAATCAAAGGAAAAGATCTAAGATTAAATGGTTGAATCATAAGTAAAGGTTTCTAAAAAATATAAATGTAATTAGTTTCATTTTATATTATTATGTTATAAAGCATGCTAATATAACATTTAGAGTTTAGCATGATATGTGTTTCATTGTTATCATAAGGTGCTAGATTTAATTTAAGTACCTTGCCTCATTTTCATTGAATGTTAGATTATGTAGTTTTATGCTTTGAATTTATAATTCATTTATGGTTGAATGTTATTAGTAGATTTACTTGTTATGAGATAAAGAGCATAAAACATCAAAAATGTTTTCTAATGAGAAAGTAGAGTTTCATGACACAAATAAGAATGGAGTACTTTGGACTTAATTAGTAAGGGCTATGGTTAGTAGGACAATATAAGGATTAACAAATCCTTGGCTCAAATTAGGAAAAGAATAATAAACCCCATGAATGACATTATAAATATTCATAGACTTAATTAAAATCCATTAGAAAGAGTACTTAGGGTAAACATGCTTATAGGAACCTTATAAAAGGTTGAGCTATGGTCATTCTAGTGAATGATGAACATAGTGGTTAAAGGGATTATCTAATAGAGCGTCGCTCTTCCCCTACCTTTTGTTGACGTTTGTGAGGTTTAAACGCCTCCTTACATGAAGATTGAAGCAACCACTTTGTGTTCACCCATTCAACTAGTAAGCCTTAACCAATTGGAAATAAGATGAGCAGTCTAAATTTAGGCTTGAATAAGCTACCTTCAACCAGCACATTAACTAGTTGAATAATAATAATAAGAGCATAAAAGGTTAGTAAATTACCTAACCCTAATAAAAACAGTAAGTAAGATAAGGATGATCAAACAAGATCCATTAGATCTTGGATGATCAAGAACAATAAGAATAAGAACACTATATTGTACTTAGTATGCATGTTTATTAGTATACTTGCTATAGTTCATTAGATTAAACAATCCAAACCCTTGATCAAAGATGATTCAAGGAAGAAAACCAAGATCATTCTCCATAGGGATGATCCAAGAACTGAACTTAGATCAAAGAAGAACTAGATGATAGAAGATCTAGGACCTTGATCTTTATCAACATGTGTAGACTGTCAATCAAAGGATCTATGAAAGATCAAGATCAAGGAGATGAAGATACAAAGACTTAGAGATAGAAAAATACTTAGATATGAATGATCTAAAGATCATTCTAAACATCAGATCTAGTGATCAATAGGATTGTTCATAATTTATATATTGACAATATGAATGGATGTACAGATTACATACATCAGTCAGGATCATGGAAGATTGGGGAAAAGAGATCAATCCTTAAAGGTAGGAGGATTTGATGAATGCATTTACATAAGATATACATGATTGTACTCATGATCTTATGTTGACAAGAGTAATGATAATACTTGTACTAAATCTCTTGAAAACCTTATGATCCAACCAAACACATATAAGATGGTTAAGGACTAAACTATAAGTGAATAGGGAACTAGGAAATATTTGAGCCCTAAGTAAACAGACATATGGTCTGATATATATGAAATCTATTTTACATACAAGCTTGGAGGCTTGTGAGTTTGTTTTAATAGGCATGAGCCTAGGGGATGCTATTGCTAGAGGAGTTATGAGGGTTTGGCCACCCGCTCCTTGAAATTTGATGATATGATGATACCTTGCCCAATGAGAGGCTAAAAGTCAGGTGGTGGCAATTATGGGAAGGCCACCACCGTAAAAGTCTTATCCCCCTATACGGGCAGTGACATAATATTTTCCACCGTGGTATCAGTGGTGAACAGAGTAGTTATCCGAGCGTGCTAGTACGGATCAGACTGCAACATAGCAACCTTTCTGATTATTTTACACTATGATGCATATGAGAATAGGCATAGTGAAATGCTAGGTAATTGTATATTACCAATATTTCCCAAGAAGGGAAATTCCCAGTATAAGATTAGCTGTAATACTAAATTCTCAAAATGAAGAGAATTGATTAGCTTAGTTGGGAATGATATTTGACTATTTTCACGAATTTAACTGGTTTACCCAAGAATGGGTATGTATGTATATAAATATACATAACTTACAAAGTAAAGAGTATGTTTAAGGATAATGAGATTATGAAGTATTGGAATTACATTGTCAATGTTATGTTTCTTGAATCCCCTACTAAGCATTGCTTGCTGAGATATTGTACTTGTTGCAATATCTTAGATACAGGGAAGGAGAGTTAGGAGCTGAAGACTATAGAAGACTTGAAGAGAATAATCTTCAAGGTATACCCTTGAAGACATGTATTTTTCTTTGTTGAGAGTTTTATTGTATGGTGAGCTTGAGTTTTGGATTATGTAATTTGGACAAGTATTGTACTAGATTTGGTTGTACTGTGAACCACTGGATGGATCCTGGAGATTTAATAAAAGTATATTCCTTCAATGGAATTTTATTTTGTACACAAATTGTACTTATGTTATGTATGAAGTGGTGACTTGGGTTTTCAAAACAAGTTCTAAAGAAAAGAATTTTCGCTGCTTTGTTTTGCAAAAAAAATTTATACTCTTAAGGGCCCTACCTTTCAAAATACTTTACAAATCATGTTTCAAAAACCCGGGTTGTCACAACTAGCTACATCTAGGAATGCATATATTTTCATTTTAGTTTTAAATATTATTTTGTTTTCTTGGAAATAAATGACACTTGGGGTTTTCAAAATGAATTTAAATCAAAAGATTCTTCTAATGCATTGCATTGCTTTTATAAAAGTGTTTTCAAATAGGGATCAATCTCGCATTAGGAATTAGTTTTGCATTTAAAAATGCATATGAAAACCCAAGTTGTCACAGGGCATGTTGGACATGCCAATCACTCCCGAGAGTCTAGACCAGTCCCCTTGTGGTAGGCTTATTTGTCGCACATATAGATGGTTTGACTATCTACCATCATCCCAATGGTAGGACAATATGCCACTATCCCAATGGTAAGACTACATGCCACCTAGTTTTCACAGTTATGATCTTCAACTTGATTTAATGTGGAGAATTTATGTGCATCTTTAATTGATAATTCATCTTTTGGAACCACAATAGCTTTTAGTCTTGCCAAATTGAACATTTATCAAATTTTGGTTTGTTGATGATTGGACTTTGAGCATATAGTATGCTATTTAATGTTATCGACTGACTCCATCATTAGTTATTGTGCTTTAATACTTACATTTAGCTATATGATTTTACTATTAGAATTGTAATACACATTGATTTTTCTAAACAGATGGTTTTACCATGGTTTGCTTATTGGTTTAATCAAGAATTTTGAGTAATCTACATGTTGATGTATTGAATCATGCGTGCATTAAGAATGCAGTGTGTTTATGAAGTATGTTGGATGACTACCTATACACATGATAATCAGAATGTTAAACATCTCGAACTTTATAAATTGACTCCAACTATAAATGATAAGTGTTCAGTTTTGTATACAAAATACCCAATCAGTAGTCCATTACTAAAAATTATAGGTATTATCTGTAATAATCTAAAATTTAAAAGCTTATTTTATTCAATTTTTACTACAAAAAAGGATAAAATAGAATTTTATGAATGAGATTTTTATAGAAGCCAAATAAAGTGTTGAAACCTTAGTAATTGGATTGTACTTGGAAATTGAAATCCAACGACACCATGAGCTACAAAACGGAGTTCGGATAAAAAAGTTATGAGCATTTGAAGTTGAGGGGCATTTTGGTAATTTTTCAAGTCAGCCCATTTAACTGATTTTTAAAATAGAAAAGATTAGAAATGCAAGGGGTAGTTTTGATAACAGTATCCATGTTCATCATATCATGTGTACGACATGCGGTGCAACCCTAATGCAACCATCCCCACCGCGTTTCAACGCATTTTATTTCCTTCACCCTATTCTATTGCATTTCACTAGTAAAAGCCCCCTTTTTTTCTTCTCCTTCTTTTGCAAAAGTCATACTTTCCATATGGATTTTCCCACCAATCAGATAGGTAAACCCTTCTCTTCCTCTCTCTTTTCTTTCCTCTTTCTTTTCTCCCCATCTTTCTGCTTTCCTCGCCAACCATACTGGTTTTTTTTTTTTTGTTGGCTAGCAAATTTCAATGAAGGAAAACTATATTACAGTAGAAAATGATAGCTCAGATGGATGATCTAAGCATTCATTGAATGCATGGACCCTCAAAACCCCAGGAACAGTGAAAATAACAAAATTTTAAGACCATATGGACTGTAAAACAAAGGGGAAAGGAACATACCGTTCGGGCACTTCATCCCCAATGGACATTGTGCCCAGGACGCACCTTGACAGACACAAACCAGAACGTGCATGCTGGATGAGACCCGAGGGTGGGGGTACCACGTGCGCCACTCAACCATGATAAGATGCGAGTGTGTCCTAGTGATGGAGACGCACCCGTGTATGTCCTAGAAGTATGTCACAAACGCTGTGTCCTGGTGACACAATTTTACACTGTTTTGATCCAGATTCAATGTGAACCATTGAAATTTATCTAAAACCTAGATTTTCAATTCAGAGAGCAATATAAACTCAATTTTTTATCCTAAACATATGTTGGATTTGTCTAAGTGAAACGAACATAATTATGCAAACAAAATTTAGGATTAAAACACTTTTTAAATTGATCCAAACTCCAAAAATCATAGAATAACTTGGATCCATTGAATCAAAAGTGATCAGACCTTAGAATTTGATTAATTAAATGATTTATAAAAGTAAATAGATTGATATAATAGTTAGGTCATCCAAATAAATTTGAATATAGATTTGGATCGTTGAATAAAATGAAAACCATGGATTTAATCAATCAAAATTAGATCGACCATCCATTATCATCTAGCCATGATCTATCATGTAATTCTAATCCGTGATCAAATCAACAAACTCCCATATGATCTAACTGTCAATCAATCACCTGATCCAATCATCAATCGGCCACTATATGATAGATCTGTAACCAAACCATCCTTTTAAGATGATTTAACCCATGATCAACTACTAACACCTTGATCAGCCACCAATTTGAGCTTCCATTTAGATTTGACCATAGATGTAGCACTTGATATGAGCCGTTCATTCTCAAATTTTTTATCAAAGACATCAAACCTGATCAGGCAACAACAAACACAATGTTATACATGGATTTAAGTGATCAGAGGAAAGACCACTACCGAGCCTTATTTAAATTAATTAATTTTCATTTTTATCTTAGTTATGCCTAATAAATTAATTAATTAATTAAAAATAAACAAGATTAGAATGGATTAAACTTTAGAAAGAACAATTGGGCTATTTATATTATTAATTAGACTAATTTAATAGTTAGATTATTCTAATGACCTTAGATTCAAAGATTTGATATTAGGATCACTTGGAACTACTGATCTAACTGATCAATATTTAATCTGACGCTCGGATCAATAGATCAAACATTGTGTGGATTTTAAATAATCAAATTATTTTTTTATCATGCTTTGAACTTCAGGCTTCTTGACTATCATAAAAGTCATATTTTCTCATGTTGCATTGTTTTAGCTTTAGAAGAATGCAATATTTGCAATGAGACATGTGATTTATGAATATGTACTTTCATAACCATGATGCATGATTTTATATGGAAAATGACGATGATGTTGCTCATTATATTACATGTAGCTGTGTGTTTTTAAAAGAAATGATTATACATGAAATTGCATCAATCCCATGCTTTGAGATGAGTTAAGGAAATGCATGATTTTGCATTAGATATACGATATATGATTTAATGACATTTGGATTGAGATATATGTTTGTTCAAGCTAATGGGCCTGGTGGACACTAAGTTAAGAGGCTGTACTGGTTTGGCCACCTAGCCTGTAGCAACCAAAGGTGGTAGTTATTCGTGCTCAAAGAGACCTATTTTTCTCAACTATTGTGGTAGGTTAATGACCACTGGAAGTGCTCACAGCACCCTTTTCGAGACATATCTAAAGTCACCATGGAGGCTGGTCTCTGGATATCAGAGAGAAGATTTCAATGTGTTGGTCATGAGCCTAGTCTACAATGAGATTTTTGTTTCGTGACCCCACGTAGTTGGGCATGATGATGATCTTTAGATGATTATTCATGACCAACCAACTGATGTGTTTGCCGAGGTGCATATGTGCACATGATGATGATGTTGTCGGTTTGGGATTGTTGACATTGGTAGTTTAACTTATTACTACTTTAATATTTTGAGGATCTTATGCCATTTGATTTATCAAGTTAGATGATGAATCATTCACATAATTTACAAGTTATGCATTCATGTGATTTTGTGATATATATTGCAATTTCTATAAGATTACCAAGCATATCCAATCATTTGAAAAATATACATTTAAAATCATGCATATTTTATATTGATATTATCTAAAATGTTTTAGCATAAAATTATAAATTGATATTTACATGTGGTCTCAATTATGTTTCCAGCCTCTCATCTGATTATTATATTCTTTAAAACTGCTTGAAAAATAATTTAAAATATTTTTTAAAATTAGATTTCAAAATTGGTATAATAGATATTGTAAACAATTTACAATATCTCAGGTCTTCGAAGAATTTGACTTAAGGCACAACAAATCAAGGTGGATGTAAATTTGGATGAACACAATAATGTAGCATACTATAATCAATGTATGTATTTGACTTATCCTTCTTGAACATGTATATGTAATTTATACAATTGGACTATGAGCTGTAACTGGGTAGATCTGGGATGCATGTACTTTTGTTTTATTTTTATATAAAAAATTATTCCCTAACTATTTTGTTTCCTTAGAAGAAAATGACACTCAAAAATTTTAAAATGAATTTAAAAGAAAAAGAATCTTCTACTGCATTCCACTATTTTTTCATAAATTATTTTAAAAAAGGGATCGATCCCTCATTAGGAATTAATTTTGCATTTAAAAATATGTATAAAAACCCAAATCATCACATTATCCTAGAGTTTTTTTGAAAATTTGTAACACAAGAATTTCTAACCTCATAATTCAAAAGTTTGATATTTTGTAAGTTCAAGAGAAAATCAAGAGGAATTATATGTATTATCATAATTTTCTATGAATTAATAAGGGTTTTTACTCTTTTTGTAGGAACTAAGAAAATTTTATTTAACTAATATTTTAAGTAGGTGCTCTATGAGCAACTATAAGTCTTGGAGATTGATTTTGGAGATGTTATTTGACTTATGTTTTAGGCAAGCGTTCTATGAGCGACTGTAGCTCCTAGAGATGTTATTTGACTCATATTTTAAGCAAGTGCTCTATGTGCAACTGTAAGTCCTAGAGATTGATTTTAGAGATTTTATTTGACTTAATTTTTAGGAAGGTACTCTATGAGTGGTTATAAGTCCTAAAGGTGTTATTCGACTAACTCCATATTTAATTATTATGCCTTAACGCTTACGTTTAGCTAATGTCTTTAGTATTAGAATTATTGTACACATTGATTTTTCCAAACCAATGGTTTTACCATGGTTAGCTTACTAATGTGTTGGATTAATTGACAATTTTGAGTGATTCTACATGTTGATGTATTGAATCATACATGCATTTGAAATGTAGTGTGTTTATGAAGGAAAGTATGTTGGATGCCTGCATGTACACGTGATAATGAGAATGTTAAACACCGCAATCTTTTTAAATTGACTCAAACTATCAAATGACAATCAACTTAGACATTGATAGTGATCTTTTGAATGATCATGTATGATGAATGATCTTGAAGGACTGTATGTTATAAATAAAGTCAAAATGATTATCTATTACGCATGGAAAATGATCTCAATAAGACTAAATGATTATGAAATGATCAATTCATAGAATGCTTGAATCCATATGAAAATATAGGGCAATGGCATCTTCAAAATCATGGAAGTCTAATGATTTATCAACAATACTGATTTCTACATGTAAACTAATGTCATGGATGTATGATTTGAGATATTTTAATTTTGACATGAGCACTTATTTAGAAACATCATGGGCATTTTTTTAAATGCAATAAATTGTCAAATTACATTGATTATGTAAATCATAAATTGCATGCCCAAAGTAGAGACTTATTCCATCTACAAAAGTGTAAGCTTGCTGAGACATTATATTTATTTTACAATTTCTCAGACTTGGAAGAATTATAATGGAAGGATGAATAGGTCATCCTAAGAACATGAAAGCAACACGTGGAGTTATAATTATAGAGGATTGGGATTTTTAGTAATGGAATGGTGAATGTCACAACTTGATATAATTTTCATGTACTACTTGAGAACATAAATGCATGTCAACATTAGAAGTAGTAGACTCATTTCTATTTAGCAGATTATACTGTGATGTGTTTGTGACTAGAGGTTCTGGGATGTAATGAGTTCTAATATTTTTTTATCAATACATAGAAAATGATTTTGTGTCTATCAGGCATTTTGCATCTCATGTGCTAAATGCACGTATGTCCAAAATATAGAGAAAACTCTTGCAAATTTTTTGTAGGAATGAGACATCCTTTCCACTGTAAAATCTTTGTGTTTGTGTAAGAAATGACACTCTAAATTTTTAGAAACACTTATAAAGGAACAAAATATTTTGTTGTTTATTTTTATAAAAGAATTTAAGTCAAAGGCTATCCCAAATTTTGAAATAGTATTCAAAAAGTATTTTGAAAGCCTGGGGTGTCACAGTTTAATATCAAAGCTCAAATGTTATCCTCTCACAACCAATTACAATAAGGAAATTTATCGAGTGTCCACAAAATAAGGAGAATTGGTCCTTGCCAAAGTAAAAAGGAGAGTATTCTTAAGAAGTGGTATGCTTCTTGGAGGAAATGAGTAGAATATGAGAGCGTATGGGTTAGTATCTTTAAGTGGAAAATATTGATGTGTAATGGAAGATCCTCTTTTTTGTTGATGACTTTTTAAGAGTTTAATTCTATATGGAGTGCATAGAGCTTTGGAGAGTAAGATAATTGTTGGTTTAAGAATCATTATGAAGGATCCGAAGATAGTTATGGTACCAAAATCTTTTGGAAACTTGGAGATTTATAGAAATAGTTTGAATATGCAAAGGAGACTTACTACTGATAATTTTGAGGTATTATCGAAGATTAGTAGTAAAATTTTGGTCATTGAGGATTTTAGGGGTTGATATGGGTGAGATAAATGATCTGTTAAGTAGATTGATGCTTCCAATTGATGAACTTTGATAGTTCTATTACTGTGACAATTTTGTAGAATTTAGTACTAACTTGGCAAAGTACATACAACTAAGTTAAACAAATATTCTTTTTGCAACTATGGTTATAAAAGAAAGAAAATGAGCTAGGAAGGACCATTTTGAAAAGCAAGTGAGTAAAGTATGTGAGAATGATTGTTCAAATATGAATCTTATAAATAATTAATGAAAAGATTAATATTGACTTTGAATCAAGTGCGTCTAAGAGGATAATCTTATAATTTAATAAGTCTCCACAAAGAACTTGGTTGAACTTGAAAAGTTGACAATTTAATAGAATTTTAATGAGAAACAAGATAGATATAAAAAGGGTTTGAAAGAAAAGAATGTGAAATTGCATTATTATGCTTAGAGACTTGGTGGGAAGATTAAGCCATTTATAATAAGATTCAATGAAAGACAATATAAGACTAAAAGTATGAAGTAAAAATCATATGCTTACAGGATTTTGTTGGATTTGGAGATTACAAGATTTAGAACAAAAAGAGAAGTAGAGAAAGAAGAAATTTTTTTGATTAAACTAAATTGTGAAATCATTTCCCCCTAAATCATAATTAAAAACTGAGATCAATTAATAAACTAGAGAAGGGATACCCTGATATGAGGAGAAGAGATTTGGAGTTCTAGGTTGGGTAATACGTCTTTTTGAAGATATCTCCAACTAAGGGCACATACTTATACAATTTTGGGAATAAAATTTTGTAAGGGGAAAAAAGTGTGTTATATGTAAGTATCTATTTACACTAAGGGAGGCTTATTTAACGGCATATGTATGGCGCTTTTGAGATATCACGGCATATCTCAAATGTGCACCTTATTTAACCGCGTTATCTATGGTATATGTGAGATGTGCACCTTATTTAGCCGCGTTATCTGTGGCATATGTGAGATGTGCACTTTATTTAACCGCGTTACCTCTGGCATATGTGAGATGTGCACTTTATTTAACCCCGTTATCTCTGACATATCTAAGTTATAGGTTTTATTTAACTTTTGTCATGTTGATATGGTTGGTGTTATTTCAAATATGCCAAATGTAGATTCAAGTGTATATTTGCTCCTCTTGTAGAGAGAGAAAAATATTAAAAAAAATTGCATTTTTTAGAGAGAGAGGGAAGAGGGCATTTTCAACATTCCTTAGGGTGGTTTGCATTCCTCCATGGGCATTGATGATGTGGACTGCTTAATGGATGGTTGTGATTATCTAATCTTAGGATCTTGTTTGTTGTTTGCCATTGATGATGGGGACCACTTAATGGAAGGTCCAAATTTGCCGCACAACCATTGATGATGGGGACCGCTTAATGGAACTCGAATGTGCCACAAATGACACGCCATTAAAATAATTCATCAGGCTACTGGTCCCACCAGATGTACCACTCCATTTGGCAGAAATCAAACTAAAGTTGGAAATCCTCATTCTTGGTGTCTATGATAATATAACAAATCCAAGGGCTAGAATTGTTTGATATATGAGATTTTCTCCTAACGACCCGTCTAAGGTGGGGTCCAACAAATGAGTGGAATGGATCACCAAATTGTGAGCACTCCTCTTGTACATTTAGCCATGCGTTGTTCCTGCCATCTAGCAAGAGGAATGCCATGGAGCCCCACTTTTGAGTCCAATTGCCTTGGATGATCTAACCCATTCATCTGCTTGGCCCAATTTTGAATTATAAAACCCCACTTTTGTACAATCCGACCATTCATCTGCTACCCTCTTCTGATATCTTGCAAGTTCACCAAGGGAGAATATAATAATATAGTTGCAAGAAGCACTCCTGCCAATCAATCAACCTTTCAGTCTCATTCTTACTTGCTAGGGCTACATTGCATCGATTATGAAATTCTTTCAAGTATGTTATTTAACAAGAAAATGAGGGAATTACACATACAATTTTGCAGCATTTGGTGCCACACAAATGCATATACAACAAAGGTACTATAAAATCCCTGGGCCTTAGGAATATCATAGCATAGATGAATGGCCCAGATCATTGATGAATATTAAGGTGCTAGTTAACATCATGACATATGCTAGAAATGCAGCTTATTTAACTATGATATCTGAAAGGCATATGTTTTTCATATCTGAGCATATCTCAGATATTATAAAAAATATCACTAGAGATATCGCTAGAGATATCACAGAACAAATATCACATATCTGAGATATCATACAAGATATCACAGAATATATGACACATATCTCAAATATCACACTTGATATCATCGGAGATATCACAGGAGACATGCCAACAAAATGCCAAACAGGTGCCGTTAAATAAACCCCCCTAAATAAATAACTAAAGGCACCTCCGCCTCTTTTGGTTTCTGACGTGGCACATGTCGTTAGCTATCCTGCATCAGGCGACAACCCCTAACACAACAAAACAGGGGATGCTGGAGAGAAGGGAGAAAACCCAGCAACCCCTAACTTTCCTCCATATAGATCTCATGCTAGCAAGGGCCCCCTACTCACCTACTCAGAACTCCTCACCGTTGTCCACCCGGTTCCAATCAGACCTCCTTCCTCGATAAGATCCCCCATTCAGATGCCTATTTGGCACCTTGTTCCCAGTGATGCAGCTCCCAAAACCCAGATTTTCTCTGCTCTGATCAGCAGCTGTCTGGAGTAGCGCTATGCACCTTTGCTATGAGCACTACTTGACAATGCCATCTAACTGCACAGGCCAAAAAGGATCAAAATGACGCCAATAAAGGCATGCAACCCCAAGTTCCCGTCCAACGATGACCCTTGTCGCTTTCAACAACGAAGCAGCAGCTGGCCTATCACCGACCCGACAAACTCCCTCTGCTCGAATCTCCTGATAGAAGCACTCATTTTGGAAACCCCCTTCACCCTCCAATCGGTCATGCATGGAAACCTAAAAAAGCCCACACCTTTCGCCCCCCTCTATTCCTCTCAAGTCCAATCTTAGGCAGCAACCGGCTATGACACAAACCACTCTCTCTCTCTCTCTCTCTCTCTCTCTCTCTCTCTCTCTCTCTCTCTCTCTCTCTCCTCGAGCCGACACAGCCCAATAGGTGTGCTAGCCCCACCTTGTCCTCTCTCCCATCTCCCTCACCTCACTGGCAAGGCTCAACCGGCCCAGCCCTATTTTCCATCACCGGTGGCAAAACTCCTGCAATGGTGAATAGTTACGAAATACAGTATGCACGGGACCCAAAACTGCTCGAATTGATGATCCGAGCAGTTCTCCTGGACACCATGAACAAAACTCCTTAAGAAAATTGACTATTAGAGTGGATTCAACAGAAATCTGTGCAGTAGTGTCATATGCTCGTAACTATCTGTTAGATGAGAATCAAAGCAATTGCAGGTAAAGATCGCTACCCATCTTTCCCAATTTAACTTGTATTTTAATTCTACTACGCTATTGTATGATTGATCTAGCATCCTATGATCTTTGATTTACAAATATAGTCACTGAAAACTAGATCTAATGGTTAACCAAGTAATTGCATGTCTAACAATTGTGAGCTGTCGAATTACTAAATGTATAAACATTGGACCTGTAAGATACTGCCTTTGTGCTATGAACTACGATCTAATGGTTGGATCGATTGAAAACCCAAAATTTAAACAAGTGTGACCATCCAAAGTACATGAACCCTAGATCTGACTGTCCAAGATTGGATCAGGTGGCGGATTAAGAGTTTATGGCTCATAATCTATGAAATTAACAAGTAATCTTGTGGGTTAGTAATTTTAGATGTATAAAAAAGGGAGACATGGACCACCAATAAATGATCAATGGTGCAAATTTAGCAATCTAGTAACCATTGATCATTAGATTAAAACCCAACAGCCAATGAAACATGATTAGTACTATGGATGAGCACGAACACATTGCCCTATACTGACCAATGCTAGAGACTAACCTAAGATAAGTTCGAGAACCTTAAAAAATTAAAAGAAAACCTAGATCATAAATGTGTAATTAGGTCATTACAAATGTGTGGTTGGCCATGAGTGTATGCACGAACACAATACTCAATAGTTATGCACTTCAACAAATTTGAAGCACTTGATTAGAGGAAGGTGGATTAAGATTACTATCTTGGAAAGCCTAATAATTACTATGTGTTAAAATGAATAAGTTAATGTAGGTGATGAATTCATTTAAATACTATCTTTTTAATGAAATTGTGAAAGCATGTGAAAATCTTAGTGGTTACTTCATGACACATTTTCAATTTAACGCATCAAAAATGTCATGACTAAATTTGAATTAAAAATGCTAATGTTTCCCTAACTGTAACACCTAAACAAAAGAGTGAAGACTACACTCTTTGACTGGAACTTTTCATAGCTACTCTTAGATGATATGGAAATACTTAGAAACATATGATTTACTTTAGACTAGTGCCAAATGTGAAAAGAACTTAAAATACTTGGTTAACATTAGAACAAAAGAATGATAGGACTACACTCCTTGATTGAAGCATACACTTAAATCTAGTGGATATTGCAAATACCTTAAACATAGTTGGACTTTATAGATATGTCAATGACACCTAAGAAATTGTAAACTTGATACTATAACATTCAAAATGTCCCAAATAGCATGGAATGCAAATGAATGCTCTAGAAATGATTGCAATATAGCTCACAAAGTTTTTGAAATATAAGGAGACCGACACAACGTGCTATAAGTGGCCATACTTATAAAATTCATATCATAATAATGATTTATTAATTGGTCTCAAGGTAGAAGAAAGCTTAAGATGCTAAACTCATGTGTGTAATTATGACTAGTAATTGAAGGAAAGAATCCTAAGGTCTTGATAACTAAGGGATAATAGCAACTACATTGTCAGTGGCCATAATCTAACTTATTTTAACTTGATTTGACTACTATTTGTTGAAATGCATTTGCTACTGACATGTATGACTTAGAATGATATTCATGTAAAATACTTTAAATTGAAACTTAGAAAAGATCTCAAAATGCCATGGACAAAACCCATATCCTCAATAAGCTATAAAAACATGTTTTAATGAGCTTCCAAACATGCATTCATCATTCATTAGATAATGCACTTCAAGTTTCCAAAAGCATGCATCTCATATCCACATCAAAACAATTAATGTCCAACCATGCATGCCTAGTTCATAGAGTTTTCATATTAAAGATAATGAAACTTTTTCTCATGCTTTCAATCATTAAGCAATGCATTCAAAGCAATGATTATAAAGGATGGATCTTTAAACAATTATAAAAATGTATGTCACTAACCGATCCATTATTAAACTAGTGGTAAAGGGTTTATTAGTAATGACAAATGAGTTATGGCCCTAGACCATAGCATGTAGATATCTATTGTTCACATTCCTAGGAAATGAATATATTTGAATATTTTCTCACAAGATTTTGTAATAGTGGTTTTATCCTCATATAATGATTTTTGAGATATTATTCAATTTATATTTTGGGCAGGTACTCTATGAGTGGTCGTAAGTCCTAGAGATGTTGTTAGACAAATGTTTTAGGCAAGTTACCTATGAGCAACTATAAATCCTAAAGATTGATTATGGAGATCTTATTTCACTTATGGTTTAGGCAAGGCAGGCACTCTATGAGTGGCTGTAAGTCCTAGAGATGTTATTTGACTAATATTTTAGGCAAGTGCTCCGTGAGCAACTGTAAGTCTTGGAGATTGATTTTGGAGATGTTATTTGACTTATGTTTTACATAGGCACTCTATAAGTAGCCTTAAGTCCTAGAGATGTTATTTGACTGATCTTTTAAGCAAGTGCTCTGTGATCAATTATAGGTCCTAAAGATTGATTTTTGAGAAGTTATTTGACTTCTGTTTTGGGCAGGCATTCTATGAGTGGTTGTAAGATGTTATCTGAGTGATATTTTAGGTAAGTGCTCCACAAGCAACTGCAAGCCATGGAGATGTTGCTTGAACAATGCTTTTGGTAGGCACTCTCTAAGTAGATGTACGTCTAAGAAAAGTAGTTTAATGGTTGTTATTTAATTCTACAAATATTATTTGATTTATGCTTGAGGCAGGCTCTCTACATGTGGTTATAAGCCTTGATGGTTATGGTTTAATCAAGCTTTAGGGAGGTGCTCTACAAGAAACTGTGAGCCCTGGTGGATATAGATTTCATCTATGTTTTAGGTTGGCACTCTATTCGAAGACCTATGTTCTAGAGATGTGGTTTTGATTGTTGTTTGATAGGTGCTCCATGAGTACTGTAAGACTTGGAGGCATGCACACCTAGGGCTACAGTAAGACCTAGAGGATGGCACATATAGGATGATTGTAAGATCAAGGCATATGATCTACACCCTGTTGTAAGTCCTAGAGACCCTATGCTAAGAGGTGCAGTTAGCCACTCACCTCAAAGATGATATTGCTACTAGTTTTGTGATTAAGATGGCATGCAGCAAGAGTTAGCTTCTCATGGGAAAGCGCCCTAAAAGGGTAGACGGTAGCCCTCATGAGATTCAGTGAGGATAGGCTGTGCAATATCCACGAGTGGGCATAGAGGCTGCAAAAGTTGCCTAGCACAAAGGTAGGGCATTATGAGCATAGGGGTCTTGGTTTTGGTTAGGGCATGTTGGACATGCTTGTCACGCTCGAGAGTCTTGACCAGTCCCTTTACGGCAATGTTATATGTTGCCATCCTGATGTAGGACAATATGCCATCGTCCCAATGGTTGGACTATATGCCACCCAGTTTTCACAGTTATGATCTTCAACTTTATTTGATGCATAGAAATTATGTGCATTTTTAATTGATAATTCATTTTTGCAACAAAAGAACAACTTTTGGTTTTGCTAGAACGAAGATTTATCAAATGTTGGTTTGCTAATGGTTGGACTTTCAGCATATAGTATGTTATTTGACTTTATCGACTAACTCCATCTTTAATTACTATGCTTTAATGCTTACATTTTTCTAATGGTTTTGCTGCAAGAATTATAATACATGTTGATTTTTCTAAACAGATGGTTTTACCATGGTTTGCTTACTAATGTGTTGGATTAATTAAGAATTTTGAGTGACTCTACATGTTGATGTACTAAATCATACATGCATTTGAAATGCAATGTGTTTATGAAGGAAAAGTGTGTTGGATGACTGCCTATACACTTGATAATGAGAACGTTAAACACCTCAATCTTTATATATTGACTCAAACTATCAAATGACAAACAACTTAGACATTGATAGTGGTATTTTGAATGATCATGTATGATGAGTGATCTTGAAGGACTATGTGTGATGAACAAATTTAGAATGATTATATGTTACACATGGAAAATGATCTCAGTATGACTAAATGTTGATGAAATGATAAATGCATAGAATGCTTGAATCCTCATGAAAATATAAGGCAATGATATCTTCAAAATCATGGAAGTCTAATTATTTATCAAACATACTAATTTGTATATGTAAACTAATTTCATGGATGTATGATTTGAGAGCTTTTAATTTTGACATGAGCATTTATTTAATTAAGATAAATTATCAAATTACATTGACTATGTAAATGGTGAACTACATGCCCAAAATAGCGGCTTATTCTACCAACACAAGTGCAAGTTTGCTGAGACATGGTAATTTGTCTACAGTGTCTTAGACTTGAAGAATTAGAATGGGAGAATGAATAGGTCAAGTGAGAACGCAAAAGTGACGCGTGAAGTTATAATTACAGAGGAATGGGATTTCTAATATTGGAAGAGTGAGCTTCACAACTTTATATATATATATATATATATATATTCATGCACTACTTGAGGATGTAAATGTATGTCAACATTAAAAGTAGTGGACTTATTTCTATTTAGTGGATTATACTGTGATGTGGTTGTGACTAGAGGTTCTAGGATGTGATGAGTTTTAATATTTATTTTTCAATACAATGAAAATGATTTTGTGTCTATCAGGTGTTCCATATCGCATGCATTAAATGTGCTTTTGTCCCAAAAATAAAGGAAACTCTATTGAACTTTTGGTAGGAATGGGACATTCATATGATTGCAAAATCCTTGTGTTTGTATAAAAAATGACACTTTGGATTTTTAGAGACACTTTTTAATGAAAAAAAATTTCATTATTTTGTTTTATAAAAATACTCAAACAAGGGATATCCCAAATTTTGAAATAGTATTCAAAAAATAGTTTGAGAACCCAAGGTATTACAATTTGGTATCAAAGCTTGGATGCTATCCTCTCACAACTAGTCACAGTAAGGAAAGTTGGTGAGAGTCTACAAAACAAGGAGAGTTGGTCCTTGTGAAAGTAAAAAGGAGAGTATTTGGTTCATGTAATGAATGGTTAACAGTCACAAGGCCAATTCAAATAATTCAAGGAAGATCTAAGCATATAAAAGTAAGGTAACAAAACAAGGAAACAGAGCAATGAAGGTACCAGCTTGGAATTTAAGTGCAAAAACCAAAGAAAAAGAACTTGATAAGATGCATGGAAAACTAGAAGAGTAGCAGTCAAAGTTGAAATGCAAATAGCCTAAGAAGACTCCAAGTTCATGCGTCACTTCTCTAGGAGTTAGAATCAACCCCTCTACTTCTTTTTCATGCGTGGAATCCTTTAAGTATTTATGGAGTTTTGGCTTTCTAATTTGATAAGATAATATCCTAAGTAGAAAGAATGGAATCACAACTAGGACTCTAATATAGGAAACTTAGGTGGTTGAATGGAGAAAGGAAAGTGGTGAGGTGGAAAATATAAGATGTATGAAGAGGGGAGGCACCACTCTTTTAAGGTGATGCATAACTCCCTTGTAGATGAATTCACCTGGAAAAGAGTGTGGAAAGAGATAGGAAATAGGGAGAAGAGGGAGTGGAAGGTGGGTAGAAATGAAATAGCAGTGGGAAACCCTAGATAGATTTAAGGTGGGAGGCACCACATTTTAAGGAAGTGCCTTCACCATTAAGTAAAAGTGGTGCAAGCCCTATTTGGAAGTTGGAAAGAAGAATGAAAATAGAAATTAAGGATGGGTTCTCTCCTTATTGGTCCACCTACCATGCATGTCATACTATGTACAAATCTCCCCCTCAAACTCCTAATTATACCTTGAAAATCACTATTTTAACATAGAATAATTACTTCTAAAAGTCCTCCAATCATATGACTCCATGTAGCATGGCTGTCATGGCATGGTAACTCACTTTGATGGCTTATTGCTTGGCGGCTAAGTCTTTTGGCTTCAAAGCTTGAATGGCTTGGCTTCCTTAACTTTTCCTTGATAGCTTAGGTGCCTCTCAGTGCTCTGCTCCATACAAAGGTGGTGGAATTGCATGGATTGTGCATTGGGCCCATTCCAGTCATCTTTAGTTCTTCTAATTTCTTTATTGCTCACCCTAGAATGATCTTTAACCTTGATTGAGCTTTGAAATGTAGGTCCTTAGCTTTTTAATTTAATCTTGATCTTCAATTCTCATCTTGTTCTATCTAGGACGTTGGATCACCTTCTCAATACCTATAAAAGATTGAAAACCTTAATTAAATCCTAAAAAATTATGATGATTCACACGAGTACTTTGGATTAGCTTCTGAACCAACAAAATTCAAACTTTTGAAGTATTACGTCAGAAATGCATGTGTTATGAATTTTCAAAAAAATCCTAGAAAAATACCTACAATTTATAACACATGGACTACTAATTGAGTGCTTTTTTTATTAAAAATTAAACACTTATATCACACCCCAACTAGCATTTTGCTAGTCCCAAGAAAAACATGCAAAAATTGTGAAAACAAAATAGTTGCCATTATTATAAGTACTCACAATTGCATTTAACATATGCAACAAGGCCCCTAAACCCCTAGGTTGCTCCTAGTGGATGAGTTAAGCTTCATGAGGGTTTGCAATAAATATACCCTCGAAATTCAATAAAGCTATGTCCTTTATTTTATCTCAAAGAATTCGCATTCATTATCACTCTACTGACTTTAACAACGTAATAAATATGAATGAAAAATTCTGCAAGTTACATTAAAAAGAAATTTTATTATAGTTATATCCTGGAGTGCATTGTGTGTACAATCTACGTAAGTCTAGACTTCTAAACATATATGCTTATACGCCATTTGAAATGTGTCCTGACTTCAAATTCTCATTGGTATACTCTCAAAATTAAAGCTCTCGGAGAAAAAAAGGTCAAACAAAATTCTCTCACTATGTGTCCTAATCTAAAGATATTGATGGTTTACATAATTTTATAAACATTGATGAGACAAAAGAATATGATCTCTAAGAATGGATGATAATACCAAGACTAGTTGGGTTATTTTACCTTAATTTCTTCCTATTTATATCCTCATTAAAGCTATCTTCTACCTTAAGATCAATAGGTCATTAGGTAGTATGAAACTTAGGCTTGGGATAAGTTTTGAAAGAAACGTAAAAAGGATTCAGAGGTTCCAATCTACGTAGAAGTTTTCCATTGTTGATAAAGTGAATATCTTTCCTATTTTTCTATTCTTTTCACAAGTATTCTTTTTCTTTTCTTGATATTTCTTTTTCTTCAAGAGAAAGGCTTTTCTATGTATTTTGATTTTTTCACTTCTTACATTTTTGTCATTTTCTTTCTCATTTTTGAAAAATAGGTAGTATATATTTAACTGAGATTTTTCGGTTAAGGTAGATAGGTTTTGAAAAGAAAATGACTTACCAAGAAGCTCAAAGGGTCTAACCAATGGTATAATAAACTGGGTAGGTTTTATGTCTGTCGGCTGAACCAATGATGGTTTATGTCATTTCCTAGGTTTCTTAAAACCTATTAGATTCAAGAAATGTTTAGGAAAGAAAGTTAGTTCTCCTTTTTGATTATTGGCAATTGACCAAACAAAGGAGATCGAGATCTTTCAAAGTTGATGTTTGCTAAAGAAAATATGGAATTATATATAACCCTTAAGAAGATGATAGTCTCTAATACTCACTTGGGTATAGGTCTCTATTAATTTTTCTCAAGTTCTCTAAGTCATAACCATCTATTTGTCTGGACTACATACTATGTGTATGTTCTAAGATTTAACTTTCATAAAACACTTCAAGATATGAATAAGATGCAAAATTAACCATATGCATTTCTATTAAGAAGTTAATGTGCAGAAATTAATCATATGCATTTCTATTAAGAAGTTAATGTGTAAAATTAACCTTAAAAATTTTTCTTTTTTAAAAATACAAGAGAAACAAAGAAATCTCATGCATATTTACACCCCCAACCTAAACTAAGTGTTGTCCTCAATGTTTTGAAGCACAGGACACTTGTATAATGAATGGGTAGTGTAGAATAATGAGACTCTAAAAACCCTAAATTGCCTCCCAATGAGGACTAAGTTTAACGCCTTCATCCAGACATGCAATGCCGTGATAAAATACAATGATGAATGCAAATCTTAAGATGGATTTAGGTGTCATGGGACATGCTAAGGTGGGTCCTAATATATTGATTCATCTACCAATATTGCTTCTATTTCATGGTTTACCAACTCTATATAGGGTTTCAACATTTGCCTATTGACTTTAGAAATCTCCTCATCCTTTCTATCTTGACGACCCTGTGAGGATAGACATGTCATACTATGTAGTATATAATCCATCAAGATTGAAGTTTTCCTAAGAATAGATGCAACTTAGAGTTATACAGAAGGACCTTTTGTCTTGGGATGAAGGACTTTTGAAGGAGGTGTCTATCATAATGGCTTTTCATGCGGTCATTGTATATCTTGGTAAACTAATATGCATCTTTGCTTAGTTCACTCAACTCATTCAGTTGGAGTTTTCTGTGAGTTCCAGCACTATCTATGTAAAAATTGAGCTTTTTAATTGTCTAATATGTCTTCTACTCAAGTTCTACTAGGAGATGGTAAGCCTTTTCATAAACTTAGTAGGGTGACATGCCTATAGGGGTCTTGTATGCAGTCAGATAAACCCATAAAGCATCACTGAGTCTTAAAGACTAGTCTTTCCTATTTATATTAACTATCATTTCTAAACTTCTATTTATCTCCCTCTTTAACACTTCTACCTATCCACTAATCTGAGGATGATAAGGGGTAGCAATCTTATGGCTAACACCATATTTTTTCATTAAATTCTCAAACAATCTATTGCCAAAGTGTTTTCCCCCATCACAAATTATGGCCCTAGGGGTACCAAGCATGCAAATATATTTTCCTTTAGACACTTGACCACCACCCTATGGTCAGTGGTCTAACATGTTATGACTTCTACCCATTTGGACAAGTAGTCCACTCCCATAAGGATATATAGATAATTAAAAGAGTTGGGAAAGGTTCCATAAAATCAATGCCCCAAACATCAAAAGAATCAATAATACAAATGGGATTCAGAGGCATCATATTTCTTTTTCCTATGCTCCCTAACTATTAACATCTAACACATGCTATGCAGTAAGCATGTGAATCCCTAAAAATGGTGGGCCAATAAAAACCACACTATAAAATCTTTCCATTTGATCCTAACAAGTAAGATTTAAACTTATCCAAGAAAAAAAATAGCCAATAACTCCTTTTTTGCGGTGTAATAATTAAGTTGGGCATTGTTGAGGATCTTGCTAGTATAATATATCACATGGGAGAGTTTGTCAATATGCTAACTCAAAACAACCCTGATTTCATAGTCTAAAGCATCATACATTATTTCAATTAGTGCACTCCAATCTGGAGGTCGAATAATAGGTGCAAAAGTTAAGTCAAACTTTAGGCACTCCAATGCTTTCATACAATCATCAACAACGTCAAAAGTTGTCTCCTTCTTAAGTAAATTATGTTGGGGCTTACCAATTCTACTAAAATCTTTATGAATTGTCTATAGAAACCAACATGACCTAAAAATGAGTGGATTTCCTTCACTGTACATAGAGGAGGAAGGTTAAAGATTAAATCTACTTTGGTTTTGTCTACTTTTAAGCCATTGTATGATATGATGTGGCATATAACAATGCCATTTTCAACCATGAAATGACATTTTTTCCAGTTTAGCACTAAAATTTTTCCTAAGACCTAGCAAGGATACGTTTTAAATGGTGTAGACATTTGTCAAATGAAGAACCAAATACTGAAAATCATCCATAAACACCTCTAAGAACCTCTTACCATATTAGAAAATATGCTCAACATATACCTTTGAAAAGTGGCTAGAGCATTATGAAGTCCAAAAGGCATATGACGATAAGAAAATGCCCCAAAAGGGAAGGTGATAGTAGTCCTCTCCTAGTGTTCAGTGCTATGGCGATTTGGTTCTAGCTGAAGTATCCATCAAGAAAGAAGTAATAACTACGACCGGCTAAACTTTCTAGCATTTGGTCAATAAATGAAAGAGGAAAATGATCTTTCCTTATAAATGAGTTCAGTTTTCAATAATCTATACAAACTCTCCACCTAGTGGTCATATAAGTGGGCACTAACTCATTATCTTTATTTTGGATTACCATGACTCTAGACTTCTTTGGTGCAACTTGAACTAGGCTAATCCAAGTATTATTAGATATAGGGTAGATGACACCAACATCTAGGAGTTTTAGCACCTTATCTCCTACTACCTCTTTCATATTAGGGTTTAATCTCCTTTGCGTTTTCCTAGATGGTTTAGCATTTTCTTCTAGATGAATTATATTCCTGCACACAACAGGACTAATCCCTTTAATGTCTACTATGGTCTCCCTAAGGCTATCTTATGTTCTCTGAGAACATCAAGAAGCTTACCTTCCTATTCTTTATCTAGATCTAAGGCTCTGATTATAGGCAAGGATTCATCTGGTCCTAAGTAAGAATATTTTAAATTATTTGGGAGTGGATTAAGGACTAAGGTAGGTAGTTTCTCTACTGATTGTACTGGGACAAAAGTTGGAGGAAGAGATTCCATTAAAGGTCCCTATTTGGAGGTATCTATTATTGGTGTAGCACCTAAAAGGTCATTTACCCCATCAATGGATTTGTCTATATCAAAATCATAGTTAAAGTGCATTAGACATACCTCAAGTGGGTCTAAAATAGATGATGGTGAATTATCATATTAAATTAGACCTTCAATTAAATTTACTACACGTGAATCATCTACGTCTAAATGTTGATAATCAACATTAAAAACATTGAGTTTGACTTTTGTATTTCCAAAAGATAACTTCATCTCACCATTTCTACAATTGATGATGGCGTTGGATGTTGCCAAAAATAGATGTCCAAGAATTACTAGGATCTGACTACTGAGTTCTAACATGGGCTGGGTATCCAGTACAATAACATTTACAAGGAAGTAAAACTGGTCCAACAATACTAAAACATGCTCAACTATACCATGTGGAATCTTTACTCATCTATCTACTAACTAGAAAGTGGTATTGGTTGGCTTAAGGTCACCAAGTCCACGTTGCTCATTAACAGAATATGGCAACAGTTTTATAGTAACCCATAAATCTAGTAGTGCCCGATCATTGACATGATCTCCAATAAGAGAGGAAGTGGTAGGACAACCTGGATCTCTAAACTAAGGAGGGGTCTGGTGTTGGATTAAAGAGCTCACCTACTTAGTGTGGAAGACTTTCTTTTGCACATTAAGCTTGTGCTTTTGTTTGTAGAGCTCTTTAAGAAATTTGGCATAAGCAGGAATATCTTTAATGGCATTGGGAAATGGGATGTTTATTTGAACATATTTAAACACGTTCAATATCTCATTGGAATTAGTTCCTTTCTTAGCCTTGTTCAACAACTCAAAGAATGAGCTTTAGGTACATAAGGCACCTCCACTATAGGCTCAGATGGAGTGGAAGATTTTTTTCTTTTCTCTTTCTCCTATGTTTTAGCCGTTTCATTGTCCTCCAAATTTTCCTTAGTCTACCCTACTTTATTATCAACTTGACAGCCACTTCTAAGGATGGTTATAGACTTTTCTTACTCATAAGGTCTTTATGAACTTAACCCTATTTCAAACTATCCCTTAAGATTTGGAATTGGCTGACTGGGAAATTGTCCCTTTCCTCTCTCACTAAGTACAATTGATAACTGGCTCATTTGCATTTTTAATTTGGCAATAACTTGAGAATTAACACTCTTGCTCTGTTTACTCTCATTGATGGCTTGTTTAGTTTCATCCTAGTGTTTAAAAGTTCTCTCCATAAATGATTGCATAGTTTCCTCAAATATGGGTTTCATTGGTTGTTGAGGAAGCTGAAAACTAGGTGACTGCTAAGGAACTAAAGTCTTAGGAAAGTTTTGTGCAGAGGGCTTCATAGTGGACCTTCTTGGTAATTATTCTTAGACCATGACAAATTAGGATACATAGCCCATCCTGGATTATAGTTCTTAAAGCATAGATTATTGCTAAGGTCACGATATGCATTTGCCAATATTCACTTGTTCTAAAGATATTCAAGAAATACTTGATTAGCTAGACAAGCTGATGTTAGGTGTACTAGAACATTTGGAACAAACCTCTTGTGGAGGTTTCACAGATGCACTTCTAGCCAGAAGACATCAAGTATAGCATCAATTTTCTAGAACATATTTTCTACCTTGTCCATATGTCCAAAGCTAAGGAGTCAAGCTTATATAACATATCAGTGATTACTCCTATTTCATAAAGGCCTCCTTTCTTTTGAGGTTGGGTATTTATCTCTCTCCTATTTGAATAGTCTCATTGTTAGGAATTGTCAGCTAAAGTTTGAAAAAATATCCATGCCTTTGTTTTATTTTTCAACATGAAGGTTCCTTCACTAGCTGCATCTACCATTTGCCTATTACGTGGTGTAAGTGCCTCATAGAAGTACTGAACTTGCTTACTAGTTAAATTTTTCTCTAAAGTGGTTAATACAATTTTCATGTAAAGAGGCATTTAGACCTCAACAAACGTCAATGAAAGGCATGTAAAAATCACTTGGATTTTGGATACCCATTATAAGTACAATGCTTAGAAGCCACTAGAGTGACAATAGATCTCCTCATTCTAAAAGGGTCCTATAAGGTAGATTCCCTAAGTCTCTTGCTACTTATTTTAAATTAAGCTTAAAGGGTTGGGATCACAAATATACAATGAATTGATTTGATTACCTAGGTGGGCTAAGGATCTAGTGATAAAATCTAGTACTTATCATATGAGGGTTCCAATGGGGCCATACTATCAAAGTAAACATCCATCATAAAGCAAGTAAATGTTCAATGCAATTACAAAGAAGGGAAACTAATGCCTACCTATGTTATCTAACGTATGGTTCACACATTAAAAGACAAGACACTATAATTAGACATCCTATGTCTTACTTATAACATGGGAGACAAACAAAACCCTAGTTGCACTGGGTTTGAAGCATGAAAAGATATATGCATGTATCAATGACTGCATCTTATATAGGAAGGAGCACAAAGACAACTACATGCCCAACTTGTGGACAGTTAAGATAGAAACTAAAAAAGAATTCAAGTGATCGACAAGTAAAAGATGTTCCTACAAAGGTGTTATAGTACTTCCCTCTATTCTAAGGTTCCAAAGAATGTTTTCTATTAAAGAAACTAGCATGGTATGCCGAGCAGATAGTAGGTGATAACTATTTATGCCATCCAACAGATAGCCTAGCGAGGAAGCTTTTAGACTTCATGTGGCCCAATTTCAGAGAATAACCCAAATACTTACGACTTGCAACATTTGCAAATGAGATTAATCCTTGGTATAGCTATTGGCCTGTTATAACATATTGTTATAACCTTCAGCCATTTTTGTGCATGAAGAGAAAGTTCATGATGTAAACTATGTTAATATCGGGTCCAAAGCAACCTAAGAATGACATTGATGTGTACTTGGCTTCATTGATCAACAACCATAGAACATTATGAGATGTAAGAGTTGAAGCTTATGATGCATACAAGAAAAAGACATTCAGCCTCAGGCTATACTGCTATGGACAATAAGCAACTTATCTACATATGGTTGATGGCACAACAAGTATTAGAACAAGCTGAAAACCTTAATGTCTCAGGGCAGAAGAAAAAGGCAACTTCGTACACATATAAATGCAACTTTAAAAGTTGATGGAAGAAGAAGTCAATATTATTTGAACTTATATACTAGAAATCCATGTACATGGGACATGTGCTTGATGTCATGCACATTGACAAGAATGTTTATGAAAGCTTGACTGGATCTCGTGATAATGTGTTTGAAGAGAAGGTCGCATCCACAAGATAGGGGTAACCAAGGAACATACTTGCCTAAAACAAATTATACATTGTGCAGAGAGGAGAGAGGAGAGAGGAGAGAAGAGAAGTGTGTAAAACTCTATCAGAGATCAAAGTCCTAGATGAGTACTCTTCAAGCTTTAAAAACATTGTCTCCATGGAAGAGCTAAAACTATTAGGAATGAAGTCTCACGATTGTAATGCATTGATGCAACAACTCCTACCCATAATAGTACGTTGAGTGCTACCAGATAAAGTTAAAGGATCTATTACTAAATTTTCCTATTTCTTTAGTGATTTGTGCAAGGAGGTGGATATTTCGAAATTATAAGAAGTTTAGGACCATCTAATGGCAACCTTATGTGAGCTTGAGACAATCTTCTCATTATCCTTCTTCTATATTATGGAACACTTAACAATGCACCTCATTAATGAGGTTAGGCTATGTGGACTAGTTTATTTGTGTTGAAGGTACCCATTTGAGAGGTACAAGAAGGGTTAAAAGGTTATATACAAAATCACAATTGGCTATAAGGGTGTATCACCGAATGTTACATTGTAGAAGAAGCGGTGGAGTTTTGTACTGAGTATTTATCAAGAGTGAATGCTACTGGAATCTAGGGAAAGAAATGATCAAGTGAATTAAATAATCCAAAAGTCCTTCTCAAGTGGTCGGTTATCGACCATTGATCATAAGGAATGGGATGAGGCACAACTCTGACTTGTAAAACTTTAATGTCAATGAAGTTTAGCCATACATTGAGTAAGTAATTAATTCTCTCTCTAAGGTTTCTTTCACATTTCACATATATGTTGAAGGGTAATGTATTGCATGCATGTTATATATAATTTTCATCTCTTCATTATATTGACCACATGGATTTCCTAAAAGAGAGGTATCTAAGATATGCAAAGAAACAAAAGTAGTTACAAGATGAGCATTGTCGTTCCTTCACTACTTAGCTTCATTAGAAGGTGTTTAATTACAATGAAATAATGCTTCATTCCCTTAAATTGATTGGTAATAGCAATTAAGTAATATTATAAGCCGGTTTTAGATCAGTGAGATGTTTCAAGTCATAGTATTTCTAAATCCTCGAGTTGGATGGCAATGATACCTTGACCAAAAGTAATAAAGTATATTGCATATGCCACCAATTGTTATTGCTTTCACACAAAAGACCATGATAAGTCAAGAGCACAATAAGTATCCTGAGCATAGATACTAAATCTACTTTCTTTTCCAGTTCAATGAACAACAATCCAATTGTAACTAACAATACTTATTATAGGGTTATACACAAAATATGAGCACTAGATTATACTTGTAGAACCATGGTTGTATTCAAGTATGATTGGGTGGAACACAACAAAGAAAGTAATACAAGAGGTATTTTATGTATAAGATGGACATGATATAAGATGGTCAACTATTTTATCAGCCTCCTCAAGAGACTTCTAATATAAAGATGACATAGGTAACACGACAATTGATTACCCTTGTATCACTACAACAATGTCATCAATTGATTTAATTGGGAGAATGAGTTGGATTATGTGCATGATGCTGGTAAGGAGGGTGCTTGAGTTGAGTTAGATTGTATATGAAGGAACAAATTAAAGTATTTGTAACATCTGATGTATGAATTAAAGGAGTTAATTAATTAATCAACTTACACATCATGTGTCATGCAAATCACAAGTCATACATTAGGGAAATAAGAGATGGGGGTCCCCTCCACCCTTCACAAGTTACTAAGATTTTCAAGATCCAAAGAACAGGGGAAAACTTTTATTATAGAGAATATAGGATGTGTTCTAACAAACCATCCTATATTTTAATACATAGAAGACAATTATTCATAAACTATCTCATATACAACAAAATATATAAGACAATTTAATAGAAACCATCTTACGTTATTCAAATAAAATTGGAAAGATTGAGTAGGAAATATTTACTAATAATATAGGACGGTTGGCATCCTATACTAGAATATATGAATACATATATCTTAAAAAGAATAGGATAGTTCATGTAAAATAATCTTATATTATAAATAATATAGGATGATTTTTCATGAACTGGCCTCTATATAAGAGGTTCTTTAGTCTATCCTTAGAGGATAAATGGAACTTTAAATAAAGGAAGGTTCTCTTAGAGCTGACTTGTATTCATTATAATATAATATGGTTATCAGGTAATCGTCCTCTATATTAATAAAAGAAAGAACGGTTATCAAAAAATCATCCTATAAAGTAAGGACTTTTGATAACTTAGCAAGTCAAATGGTTCATTGAAAACCATCCTATAATTCAATTACTATAGAAAACACTCCTTAGAACTTAGAATATAAGATAGTTTGCTCATAACCATCCTATATTTGTAAGAATATAAGACAGTTATGAGAAAATCATCCAATATTCTAACGAATATAGGACGATTTTCAATAAATCATCCTATAATTCAACTACTATATATAACCACTACCCAAATGAAAAAAGCAAAAAAAAATCCTCCCTCACCCAGATTAAAAATATATATATATATATATATATATATCTCCCTAAAAAAATATCCTATATAAGTACAAGACTTTTGATTTTATTTTATTTTTAAAGGGGGGATAATGAATCTTAGAGTATAAGACAATAAATTGAAAACCATCTTATATTCAAGAATATAGGATGGTTCTAAGAAAACCATCTTATATTGTAATGAATATAAGACACTTTTCAATGAAGTGTCCTATATTCAACTACTATATATGAGTCCCCTCCCCCCACCAAATGAAAAAATGAAAATAACCCTCCCTCACCTAGATCAAAACCAAAGAAAAGAAAGTAGAAAAAGAAGAAGGAGAACAGGAGAAAGACAAAGAATGTGCATAGCCCACATCTACTACATGACACAAAGAGAGAGAGAGAGAGAGAGAGAGAGAGAGAGAGAGAGAGAGAGAGAGAGAGAGAGAGAGAGAGAGAGAGAGAGAGAGAGAGAGAGAGGAGAAGAAGAAGAAGAAGAAGAAGAAGAAGAAGAAGAAGAAGAAGAAGAAGAAGAAGAAGGAGAAGAGAGAGAGAGAAAGTGCGCACACCCACCTCAATCATGACCATTTTTCTTCCTTAAGTAGGCTCTCTCTCTCTCTCTCTCTCTCTCTCTCTCTCTCTCTCTCTCTCTCTCTCTCTCTCTCTCTCTCTCTCTCTCTTGATTTTCTTATGTGCATGCTTCTACTTTTCAAGCACACTTTATACATGATTTTCAGCTTCGTTAATCAATAAAAATCTCTAAAATTGATCGTGCTAAATAGCAAACATTGAGTATAAGAAGACCCAAGTCTTAGATTTTCAATTTTCATTAAAAAAGGCATCCAATGAAGAGCTTAAATTCTGCTATTTGTCGGTGTTTGTATATAATTTTCTTCTTCATTAATCAATATAAATCTCTAAAATTGATTGTTCTTGATAAAGGGCATTGAGAATAAAAAGACCTATTTTAGATTTTCAATTTTCATTCAAAAAGGAATCTAACAAAGAGCTATGATTTCCCACTTCACTAATCAATGAAAATCTGTAAAGTCGATTATGCTAAATAGAGAACATTAAGAATAAGAATACCAAAGCCTTAGATTTTCAATTTTCATTCAAGAAGGCATCCAACAAAGAGCTTAGATTATTGTACTTGTTGTTGTTCATGCAAATAGTAATAGTATTTTGCTTCTGTTTTAAACTTAATTTTTCTTTAATTTATTATGTTTTTTATTGATCTAAAGCATTAATTAGATATAAGTTCTTAGTGAGGAATCGAAGTTTAAATTATTGAATTTCATTGAAAAAACTTAACAAGTACTGTTGCACAAGTTAGTGAATAGGTTTGTTTGCAATTGAATATCTCACTATTGGTCAATTTTTGTTGAAATCTAACCATGGCATTAGATTCCTTGTTGTCGAATTGTGTTATATACCAAGTTTCACTAAAACCTTCTATCAAGAAGTCATTGAGCTTAGTGGCCAAAGTTAGCAACTTAAGTCACATAATTGTGTGAAGGGTAATATTGAAACTTCGATAAAACTAACATTAAAGAAGGACAAAAGAGTAGCAGAATGATAGTTTTACAAAGCTTAAGAAACCTTAATGACAAATTTTAAAAAATAAAAAATGTTAGACTTTTTGGCAAAAATGTCAAAATATAATGAAATCATGTCAATTTCCCCACTTCCCCATCTTGGTTAAGTTTTTAATTATGTTTATAATAAGTGTATTAGCATCTTATAATAAGTTTTCATTATTCAATTTTGTATTTTGTATGATCATATTTGAAAATTTATACTTTGTTTTGAAAAGTAATGTATGTATGATGATGCTGTTATGAACTCAAGTTGTACAATAAGATATTATTGTGATAACAATTGAAGGATCTATATGTTGCATTTGAAGATATGGAGGTGAGAAAGAAAGTCTCATTGTATAATTATTATCAAAGCATGTTAATGTGTAGATTGAATATATGTTTTCACTATGATAAATTATGAGGGTGCAATGAGACGGAGTCTCTAAATATATTCTATTATTTAAATAAATAGTTTATCAGGTGAATCACATCAGATGCGTTAAATGCATAAGTCTGAAAAATAGCAGAGCCTATTGCATTTTTGTTAGGAATGACATCACTTGGGCTTTTCAAATGTATTTTTGTTCAAAAAAATTGTCTAAAAAATTTGGGTTAACACAAGTCCTCATTTTGAGTTGTCAGTTATTGCTATAATAGTATCCATGAGAATTTGAAGAGTAGTCTTAATTAGAGCATATATAGAGCTCCGAAATTCTAATTATAGGACTAATTATGTGATTTTTGGGTTAGTTTTTCTACTAATTTGAGGACCTTTTTTGGCACTATTATTCAAGAATTCAGATTTGATTCTAGTACTACTTTCCTAAGACTTAATTTTTTTAATATATGTCCTATTAATGTACTATGCAATTAGATGGTGGTTTTTTCTAAGCCTATCTATATGTTCTTGTAAAGTAGCTCGATTTTGATCTCTATTGTTTAGCTGATTAATGTTTTATTAGGGACTATTCTAGAGCATTTTAGATTTTGTTTCATATGTTACTTATGATGGCTAAGTTTCAAATTTAACTATGAGTATGAATAGAAAGATGCAAAACAAATTAGAGAAAAGGAAAAGAAAAAAAAAAAATCAAAAGTGAGTTTGACTATATCTAACTTTTATATATTTACCTATAATCTTTGCCCTAAAAATCTTCTGAAATGAACTTTGGTTGTTGTTTCCAAAATGTATGTTTTCACTTGTGCATGAAACATAGAACATGAAGAAAGTGAGCATCATGAAGACCAATCTAGCATAGTTACACCTATTAAGAGAGAGTAGAGGACCAACAAAAATGGATATAAAGCAAAAGTCAAAGAGAATAAAAGAGATGTTATTGTATAATAATAGAGGGCGGGCGACAGTTGGTAGTATACATTCTTATACTAGTTTCACCTCCTGCACTTTTAAAAGCATGATGCCAATCTTAATGACTGATTGGAGATGTGTCACAATCAATCAATGATGAATTATAGGAGATGGCAAATGTATGTAAATGCTTGCTACATATACATACTATGTGCCTTATCTTGTTTTATTTCAAATAAACTAACATGCTTGTTTTCACTTTGCAATCTACCTTTGGCGTCTCCGATAAGTCTAAGAAGAATGCTCTACAAGGGGCTAGTGAACAATGGAGGAAATAGAAAAGTGAGCTTGTAAGAAAGTACCTACTTCCAAATGCTCATGATCCATCAAGACTCCACATTGTCCTTGAGTTGTATTCCAACATTATTGACCAGGATGTATGGAATCAATTTTTATAGACCCACCTGTCTTCTAATTTTGCGGTAATAACAACTAGTCCAAAGTTTGATTCCCATAATTATAAAAGTTGTTTGTGCTTAATTATGGGTTCCTTTGATGCATAGGCAAAGCATATGAAAGGACATATGATGCGTGCGACTAATCATATGCAACACCGCATCTCTAGGGTTGGTTACAAATGGTTAGAACAAGAAGTATATGTTACTCTTAATAGCAAAAGAAGGCTGGGATTATGAACACCAACGACTATGCCCTTCTCTAGAAAATGGCACATTCACAAGGGTATAACTCCCAGGCCTAAGTGAAGAAAATGATACATTAGTTGCTTCACGAATTGTAAGTGGTTTTATGTGTTTACTTGTATATCTCTTGAATTATATTATATATATGGAATTGATTGTATTGTGATAATTACATATGTAGGAAGTGTTCACCCAAGAAAGTGCAACTAAAAAGACTCTAAGCAGCACTGCAGCAAAGGGGGATAACCTATATATGACTATGGGCAACAAGGGTAGCACCTTGGCCAAGTAAGGGCCTAAGGTAGTAGTGTGGTTCCTTCTAAATTCTGTCCTAAATCAGAGAATCTTCCTACAGAGAACATGGAAGAATGTAATGAGAAAATGCTTGATGAGTTATACGTGAAGGAAAAGAATGATTTATAAAAGGACTTTTGGAGTTTTAAAGGTCTACATCAAGATGTTGTCCCTTGACCCGCGTCTCACAATAGCTATAGTCCTCCATCAAAAGAAGATGTGGAGGAGCAACTCTTCGAAGGAAATAGCCTGATCAAGGAGGTATGTATCGACATGTTTACTTTTTCAATGTTCAATTATTTAGTAATCTTTCATTCATTCTTATATATCTCTTTTTTGCAACAACAAAAAAGTGGTAACAACCACACATTGTCTAACTAAATCAAATTCTCTCATGATACCTTCCTCAAAATAATTCGATTCATGTTGATTCTTCCCCCAATTAACGAAGAGATCTTGGCGGAATTGCCACATATGAAATTGAGCACAATTTTGTAAAGAAATACCTTAGTTATGCTCAATATTATTTGATTGAATAGTTGCCTCAACTCCTTGTTGTTTAAAGAAACCCTTTACTTCAATTGGTCTTTTTTCATGAAAAGTAGACATGAGATAACAAATCAAGTGTTTCACTAGGTTAGTGCTTGCTGCAATTACATCAATTGAGAACTACATCGTTGTGGATACACTGTACAAGGTTCTTTCTATTACATTGTATGGCAGGTCGATGCATCCACACACTAAGCATGTGTTCATTACTATTTCCCTTCAACCAGATGCCCCCTACCATTTTTTATAGAATCGATAATATTCGTATTATTGGGGATGCGATTAGATATCTTGTAGCTTGGCCAGAGAAGATATCAAAGTAATTTATCCAAGGTATGTATATGATGTCATAGGATCGTCTTCAACAACAATTTTAAGCGCTCAACTAAATTTTTAGATATTATCTACATCTAATGTTAATTAGAAGTAGCATAAGGCACTATTGAAGTTGACCCCCTCCCTGGTAGCAAATTCTAATGTAGCAATTGTCCCATCCTAAGTACTTATATATATTTTTATGATAAAATTGAATCTCTTTTCCTCTCTTTTTATATATTTTCATTACTAATTACTAAAAAAATTACATTCATAATGTTGGGATTATGTGAAGATTTCACCTAACACGCCTCCATTCTTGAGGGGACTATACAGAGTAATCAATAAAGATAAGAAAATCAATCTCATAACATAGTTGAGGTTATAGGCATGAAAGAGGACCTCTTAATCATATGTAATATGGCTAAACTAGAATCCATGCCTATCATCATTTATATAGGGTATGTTATGTAACTGCTCTATTAAGAATTAAATTGACATTACTTGTCAATAGGACATGATAAGTATTTAACATTAAGTTTCTCCAAGTCTTTGCAAATTTCTTGATCCTAATGTCATCTTTAGACCAAAGGAGCATTTGCCTAAAGAGAAACAAATAGAAGCTATCATATTAGGTTCTTGCTTTGTGATATGGGGCAGGCCTTACTAATTCCATACAATAGCAAATAAGTTATCACATGTCTTGCTAAATTACATTATTCCATAAACATGAATATCTATATGAGTTTTGTAAATTTCAATTGAATGATTGTGTATATAGATTGCATTGGATGCTGCTAACTTTGGATGTGCATGGTGTGCATGCAATGTTTTATTCATGTGAAGCACACACTTGAGACACGCTGATGGAAATCATCAACAAGTTTGCCTTTTATTTCATTTATTATAATAGCTGGATAGCTGACAAATATCATGTTTATTCATAGTTAATGCTTTATACTTGTCTTTATGTAGTACATGGTATAGATGGGCTAAGATGCAAGATATTAATCACCCAACAAAACTCACTTAGAATAAAGTTGAGGTAAGGTTTACTAGTCCTTTAATATAATTTATAAATTAAACTAATAGTTGGACATGATATTTGAACATTTTCTGCTATCTTTGTTGTGTAGTGCACTGACAACAATCCGATTGGGAGTGTAGACATTATGTTGAGGACTTACAACAATGAATGTCTCAACTAATTTAATATTTGTTGTCTTACATGACGATTTGGGAAGCAAGAGTTGCTCCTAATTAAATCTAGATGAGATCAGAATGGAATGGACTGAATATATTTTGACTTTTAATTTCTAGGTCACTAATGTTATTGAATGTAAGCACTTTTATCAATGAAATACAAAACTGAACTCCATTTATATGGATGTCTTCCTTTTTTCTTTTGATTGAAGTCTACATGTGCTTTCTTTATTTCAATTAGAAGTGTGTATGCAGAAGTTTAATGTGGAATGTTGGAAATGAATGTATTTTGTAGAATGGTTATAACCTACAGAAATGAAGCACCTATTGAATATATTTTGAACTACAAAAATTGTAGGAACAATGTACAAATAGAAACAACAAAATAATACAAAAATTGTACAGGAAATATGTACAATATAGCACTTTTTTTAAAAAATTGTCTTATAAAATTGTAAAATATAAGATGATTTTTTTAAATTGTCTTATAAAACCTAGGAAAACATATGACAATTTTTAAAAACCATCCTATATTGTCCCAACTTTATGAGACAATTTTAAAAATCCACCTTATATTTTCCAAGTTATAAGGCAGTTTTAAAAACTATCTTCTAATACTTTTTTAATGTAAGACAGTTTCAAAATTTGTCTTAAATTAGTAGTATTATAAGAAGGTTTTGAAAACAATATTATATTTGTTTTCGTTTTATAAGACAACCTAGAACAAGATGATTTTATGTATACATTTTTAATCGTCTTAAAAACCACTTGCTATAGTAGTGGAAGCTAAGCTACTTGATTTTCCCAAAGAACATATCTAGGGTAGACAATAGAGGATATAAAGGATATAAGCCACACCATCTATATGCATCACATTCCTCTTAACGAGACTGCAAAAGCTTATAAGGAGATGGAGGGATGGCTTACCATAACGGGAAGGAAGTCATGAGAGTTGAGGTATTCATGCTACTAGATTAAGGCATTATATATCGCATACTTACAGCACTTAGGACAACCCATTTCAAGTTGCACCTAAGAAGTCTATAGTTATGCTAGTATGAGAAGATAATAAGTTACTATTGACCCCCATGAATGTACATTGACTAGCAAAATCATGAAGTGGAAGAAGTTCTCCTAAAGGCTCCTGCATGCATAGTATTAGTCTAGGTTTAGGGTAGAGTTAAGTCAGTTGAGAGTCTTGCATACACATGCATGCAATGATCATTTTACATTATTTGCACCATGGTTTGGTTGCATAAATTTTCCAATCATTTATTGATATATCTCTTTGTGGAATTCATATGCATTATATTCAGCATACGCATTTTTTAAGTACATTTCTTTCCAACTTTATTAAATTGTTTATCTATAGTGTCTAGTTCTTAATATTGATGACAATATTTCATTTAAGTATGGTAACATATTTCAAAATTTGATGTGCTCATTATAGGCTTTTATTAGTTTTATAGTCTTTTTTATTTTTTAGTTAAAAAAGAAGAAGAAAGGAAAGAAGCAGATGATTTTTTTTTGGTGTAGTGATAAATTCCTTTATAAGATTAAGAATTGAAATTATCACATTTTTGAAACTTCAATATTGCCTTTGAACTTTAGCATATTAATAATTTTTTATAAAATTATTTTATCTTATTAAGCTTTTTTTTCTAGAGTTTTTTAGGCAAATTGAACTCGAAACACTTGTTGCAAATTGGCCAATGATATGTTTTAAATTTATCCTCAAGCACATGAATCTATTAGAATATAGTTCTTGCAAGCACTAGTCAATCCCACAAGGACTCTAATTTTTCATACTTATGAAATTTTAGTTAAAACCTATTTTAAATTGATTTAACTTAGTCAATCAATTAATTATAGAAATGCTAAAATCAATAAAATTAATTAAAATATAAGCATAGGGTTTTAGAATCCACCACAATAGAATTAAGAAAATTAGAAAATTTCACTATTCATGGTATTAAAATATCAATAAATTAAAAAAAAATAAAAATATCATCTTTAAAATTTCACTTTCTATATTTTTTAAATTCTAGGATTTAGCACATTTACTAAAAGTATAATTTGTCTTTTTAGGACATAGATTATCAAAGATTTTCATATATTAAATTAATTTTACCTAACATGTCTAGTATCCAAACTATACGAAATACATGATATTTTTGATAAAAAAAAAAAAAAAAAATTACCAAACATATAGTTTAGACTGCTAATCTTAGAATTAATATTGAAGCACACTTTAAACCAAAAGTGACTTAGTTACAAAATTATCTAACCTATTGTGGCTTCATCCTAACCCTAGGAAGCTAAACAAGGTTTCCTATGGATTGGAAAAGATATCACGGATTCTTCACCGTGTCACTAGACAAAAGTTGTCTTCAATCCTTCCTAAATTGTGCTACCTCCTTCGAACATCAACCAAATGATGATTTATATTTGTTGTGTCTCTCAACAAACATAGGGGACATCACCCAGCCACCGTACCCTAAGAAAGGAAATCACTTACAACTCAATAAGACCATGAGTATGGGCGTGTTATTTTTAGAGGGAGAGAGAAGAGTGCATGTGAACCCAAGAGAGATGATGGTGGGAATGATGCGTAGGATTGAGAGATATGGGTGGAACTCAAAGAGAGTATGGCATGGAAGTGGGAGGGGGAAGATAAGATTGATGGATGTAAAATAAGAGGGAAACATGGGTTATGTGTTGAAGAGAAAGGGGTTGCACGGAAAGCTAGATGAGTGTAGTGCATGTTTTACAGAAGAGAAAATGGAATGATGGATGCTTTTAAATAAAATAAATATGGGAGAGGAAGAAAAGCGCGTGGAAGGTAAAAGATGAAGAGATGGATGCGTGAATGAATGAAGCAAGAAATGGTGCTATGCATGGAATAACGTGAGGTCAAATAGATGGGCTAGAGAAGGGATGGTGTGTTAATAGATGGAAGAAGGAACTAAAGGTTGTGTTGAAATACAATAGAAAAGGCTTACCTCTCTCATGGAATTCACGCACACAAACTCTTTTTTTGCTCTCCTCTGCTTGAAACATCCCAAAGTTTCTTATCATGTGTGTCCATGATAATGCTTGAACAACGAAATTGCTCTCTTTTAGGGTTTGAACTTGCCAAATATATCATTTTTCTCACTTCTATCCTAATCCTACAAAATATAAAATAACCTTTAATTAGTGATAAATTAAGCATTTTCATGGTTAAAAATGCTATTTTTAGGTATATTGATGCAATATTAATATGTATATCACCACATATACATAGTTAGGTTAAAGAGGGAATATGACTTAAAAATCCTAAAGAAAATTAGTAGAGACTTATAACCTATATGAGAATGGAGTCATCCTTCTTTTGTGAGGGCTATACATAAATTTTGATTTTTCTTCATCAAACATTAATTTGTAGTTGGTCTCATTATTCTTTGTTTTGGTCAACTATTGAGAAATATCATTCAAATACTACCAAATATATCTTGATTTTATGGACACATTTAAGTGACATGAAACCTAGGAAATGATAGAGGTCATTCTTAAATAACTCAAAGCCTTTAGCCCACCTTAAGTTATTTTTCACTGACTAACCCTTTTTGAGCATTTATTATAGCATTTTCTTGTGAGCCCATTAACAAGTACCCATATTAATCCTTTAATATATCCATTACCCTTTATGTTTTAGAAATATGTCAATATGGTTGTAAATATCTTGATGCACTAGTGAACAATATAATTCAAGAGGTGAACATTAAAATGATTTAAAGTGGAATATATCAAAAGTGAAAAAAGGCTATGTTCATAATCAAGAGAGAGAGAGAGAGAGAGAGAGAGAGAGAGAGAGAGAGAGAGAGAGAGAGCCAATGAAAGAAGAATCTTCACTCACATGTGTAAAATAATATTGTGAATAATCCAATAGAAGATCTTTAGATATTATTCAGAATATTTAGTTTACCCTTGTACCATTTTCTTTGATACTTTGTCCTAAGCCTAACATTTTGCCCTAATAAGAGACCTACTTTAATAGTTGATGTCTTTTCCATGAGACTATTTATCATTTTTTGAGCTATTGTTCTTTCTTATGAAATTGGTGTGATACTTTGCCTTTAATATACACTATTCTACTCACATATTGATAAGAGCTTTCATTACCTGCTTAGAGTGACTTCTTTCTAGGAGTTGACTATATCTTATGAGATTTGAAGTCGAAGCATATTTTTGGATGGTAATTTAGATTATACCTTACTTCAAGATTAAAAATTGTGTATAATGCTAACAATTCACATACACATCCAAGAATTAAGCACTTATGGAATGTCTTTAGTATAAGGGTAAAATTTTTGAACTATTGTTCATCTTTATTAACATGTTAAAGTTGGATATTTAATATACACTGAATGGAAGGAAATTATTTGAGAGAAATGAAAGAATTACCATAAAAATTTTTGTGTTTTAAAACAGTAATATTTATATGTATCATTTCTAGAAACCCTTACAAGACTACAACTTGTCCACTAACAGTAAAGTTGGTGTTAAAAGACTTTTTACAAATGTTAAATGCAGATAATAGTATTAACAAAAGTGATTAAAAAAATTTGCTTTTTTTTACCTTTGTATTTTTGCTCAAGGACTAGCAAAATGTAAGTTTAGGTGCATTTGATATGTACATAATTATTACAAATAATATACTCAAAATTTATATTTTTAGATCCTAAAATTACTTAATTTATTAATAATTAAGGTTTATTTTGCATTTTACAGAATGAGGATTGAAAAGAGCAAATTGCACATTTTTGGCATTTTAGACACTAAAAAGAAGCTAATTTGTAATCCAAGTGAAACCAAGGGCCCACAACTCAACAACTAAGACCAGAAGAGTTCAAGGTATGGTGGATGTATCCATATCATTTTCAAAACAATAAAAAATCTCATGTAGGCGACCATCTTTACCCATGCAAATTGAGCTTTCATTATCAAAACCGAAGGTGGCAAGATACTACATGCATGTACGCAAGCATCAACATGAAGCCATGTAAAGCCCAAATAGAGTCACAAATTTTTTTCAATATTTCTAAGTTTAGAAGACATGAAGGCTGGGCCCACATCAAGAGAAATCTTCCAATATTAACCAATGGAAGCTTAACACAAGAGGTTGGAGAGAATAGAAAAAAACAGATCATGTTCTGTCTTGGGCAACTAGGAAGTCTCTTTCTTACAAGTTTTTGGACATATTTTACATGTCCTCCTCCCTCTTGGGTCTTGTATGGAAATGTAATACACATAGGATGTTTCACTCTCTTCTCTTTTGGAATTTTGAGTTTTTCAACGTTGTAGAGGGGAGCATAAAGGGGAACACTTCCTCTTCTTTTGGAGGTTTTAGTGCATGGGCTATAACATTTTCACCTTGGAGAAGGCTAAGGAAGAATGTTTCCACATGTTTCTAAGGACTTGGTAGCTGGTGTAGAAGAGCTCTCTCTCTTCTCTCTTGGGTGCAAGCCAAAGGCGCAGGGATAGCTCTCTCTTGAATTCTCTCTCTTTATCTCTCTCTCATCTCTTGGTTGTAAAAGTACAAGTTATGCTTTGAATACATATAAGTTAAGATAGGTAAATCATGAGAATTGAGAAAATACAAGAATAAAAACTTTTAATGCACATCTTCCATGTTTTTTATTTCATTGGTGCTATATTAACATGTGAAATATTATATCTATAAGTAGTTGTTTATGAATGTCTATAATTCTTAATGTGTTGGATTTCAAAATCATAGACTTCTTAATTTGTTAAATTATCTATTTTAGCATACGTGATAATTAATTAGATATTCTCATTTGATTCATATTGCTTGGCTAGGTTAGAATAGGATAATTTAAGCTAGCTTCCAATTAAAATTATCAATTTCAAAATTTGAGTCCTTGTGGGATCAATCCTTACTTGCACATTTATATTTCAATAGACACGTGAATTTAACAAAATTTTAAAACAAGATCAATAGCCTATATCTTATAAAAACATATGGAAAGAATCAAGATTATATCTTATAAACCAAACAAGAATACGTATCGAAGAGGAAGAGAAAGAACTGGAGAGAAATGGGTTTTCCATTTTCCTCTTCTTTTCTAGCAAAATCGACTTAGAACTATCAAAACTTTGCTAGACAAAGGGAGATCTGATGATTAGCTACAATTTTTTACTCCTTTTTTATAGAATCTGATGGCAATCCATTTTTCAGCAAGAACAGGCTAGCTTATGCTATTGGGAATGTCATGACGATGATGTATAGTGGTGGATGAAGGCAAGCAACTAAGCATTTGGTTCTTCTTTGAGATATTGAGAGCTAGGTGATAGGGGAAACAGAAATAGAAAGTAGGCAATCAGCTTTTATCCACTCTTTTTCTTTCATTTCATAAAGAAATACCTTCAATTATAACGCGAGGTTTTATATATACAGTATAATGTTCTTAATGTATAGTAATGTATATACCATGTGATGAGTGTAACTAGTATTTAGCATATATCATTCTCTTTACTACATTAACAGTAGTTTAATTAGTTTCACATTATTTCTTATTCATCATTTCATTTGGTCGGTCCTAGAGATCGACAATAGATGGGATCAATAGATAAAATTACTAAAATACCCCTAAGAGTATTTTTATCAATTTGAACCCATGATTTCTTTTCTAAAAATGTTTTTAATCTAATTTTGAGGTATATTTTCTTTTAATTAGCTTAGAAACAAAATATATTTCGCTAATATTTAGATTTTTTTAGGTTTGTTACATCTCTCCCCTCATAAAAGAAATGTAGTCCTCTAAATTATTGTACCTTATGTCCAAGACACTATGTTGAACAATTCTTTTGATTGTTCCTTTAGTTTTATTTAGTTCAGTTGTTAGCTTGGGTAAGGAGTTTTAGAAGTAGAACTAGTTTTAGAAACTAGTTCAATACTATACGAGACTATACACTTAATCAATAACTAAGAAATTCCTAATTGGTGCAACTATTGTAAGAATATAATTATTTTGATTCTCTTACTAAAGTGCATGCCATGTTTGAAATTATACATGAATATAAAGATCTAGGATCAGTACAAATATTTGTAATACTCTAAAAAAAATTGAGTATCTTCAATAATTGACTTAGATGCTTAAGCATCTCATCAAGTGACTGCTTACTCTCATCCTTGGACTTTAGATTTCTGCTGATGATGTTCACATATGAAAGCAAAATCTTGGTTGTAATGTCCCATTTTACCACATTTAAGGCAAGCTCCAATTTTTCAGCAACGAGGTTCTAATTCATGATTCCTTTGCAACGCTTACACGACTCTATCAAATTCTTCTAATCATTTAATTCAATCTTCTTCTCTTATCATTCTCTTATTTTGGTTTATTTTGTGGATTTGTAGCAACTTTAGCTCTATTTCTCTCATCTTTCATTTTCTGAAATTCTTCATAATCTCTTTCTATTATTTGAGTTCAATCTACCGCCTCGTTGTATTTCTACAACTGCAACGCTAAAATTTTACTTGAAATGGTTGGCTAAAGACCTCTTTCAAATTTCTTTGCCTTTCTATGGCTTTTTGTAATCCATCTCTAGTAGAACTAGATTCTTTAGAGATCGACATCTTCAAAAATTTCCTATAATATCACAAAGTTATTAGTTGGAGATGTTTACTAAATTGATTGACCTATATAACAGTTCTCTACCTAAAGAACCAATACTAAGTTTTTCTAGACTAGCTATCCTATGCTTGAACTTTTGCTCTAATCCTATACCTTTCAAGCCCCAAAAATTTTTAATTTATTTTAACATTCAAAGTGTAACAAATTCCTAGGATAGTCAATCATAAGATCAAATAAATATGATCGTATAAAAAATTCAATCTCCAAAAAAAATATTTATTGACATCTTGCAAATCATAAAAGGTTTTACTAGTAATCGTTCACACTCCATATTGTCTAACAACAACTTACACCATAATCCTCAATTAATGAAAATGTGTCCTTTTATATAAAATACACTTTAAATGTAAATTACTAAATAAGGAATACTTCAATCTTGATCAACTTTGATAGATACTCTCGTGCGCCAGTCCTTTCTTATCAAACTGCCCTCTTTCTTCTATCTACTCCTTTCATCTGAGTAAAATAATAACTCATTTAAGTACATTAATTACTAAACACATGATTTCATATTTTGTAAGAATATATATAATTTAACTATGGGTCAATTCAAAATATCTTTGATACTTTAAATAAATTATATATTTGTATCAAACAATGACACATTAAAAATCAATTAATTTTGATGCTTTCAATAAATGATTCATCTTTATCAAACTACTTTGGAAATCAATTTCACAATTTCTATACTTAATAGCACACGAAAAGCCTTTGAAATTAAAGCAATAATGTAATTTGTATAGAATCATATAAATATAAAAACTCATTTTAGTAAATGATTCAAAAAAGGCGATAAATGCACTGTAAGTCGATAAATCCAATTTCAATTAATAAAATCCTAGTTCATGTATTCAAACACAACCAATCATTCCCACTGATGAATTAGACAAGGCCACTAATACTGCCCAACTAGAGGTCTACTTAATCCTCTCCAACAAATCAGAAGTCTACTTACCTAGTGCTGATCAACAATAGTCCACTTAGATATGAGCCAGCAGTTTATATAATTCCTCCTCGGTATCTCAACCAAGGCCACTTAACCACCATTGATAAAAACAAGTCTACTAAATATATCCATTGACATCTCGAATGGAGGCAGGTCTACTTAATCGGACATTTGTATGACCAAATTTCACCAAGGCTGATAAATAATCAATACTTTGAAATTCAATTTTCTTACTATTTCTTTGAATGGGCAAACATTTCACTTAAATCATATCATTTGTATAAGAAATCACACCTAATTTCAATTAGAGATTGATAGTTCACTCGCTTTTAGATTTTTCAATTTTCACTATTCACTTCAAAAGAATTACTACAAAACTTATCATAGCAGAATTATAAATTGAAAGATATGTGGAAACCAAACATAACCTTTGAAATCAAATTCGTTTATTTAGAAATAGTAGAAGACTGAAATCCCATATTACGATGAAAACTCATAAGTAAATTCAAAATATCTTAATACCCCATATAAACATGAAATGCTTTTGAGTTTGCATATTAATTATTGGGATTCAAATCAACCAATCACATAGATCAAAATTGAGTTCTTTGGGATTAGTTCTTTCTAGACAAATATGCATGACTTTCAAACAGAAAATATATAATTTAAAAAAAAAATCCTCAAAACCCGTAAAGTTGTTTGCCATAAGCATTTGTTTCAGCAAGCACAATTGCTAATACAAAGAAGAAATGGGCATTATCAAGCAAGAAGAAATAATTCTAATCTTGAATTTGACCTCTCTTTTAAGGTCAATAGAGATCCATCCAAGATCTGTCCACATTAGTTATAGGAAACGATACAAAAACACCAAAGTTCATGGCACAACTAAATTTGTCTCCAGTTTGAATTACGAATAAAAATAATCTGCTGGAAAATACACTTCAATGTTCAAATATTGGGACGCTTGTAGATCTGAATTTGTAAAGCAGAAAGAACTTACTTGCACCAAGAACATAAATATGATCGCTGAAAGAGAATGAACTGACATAAAAGGTCTAGATCTACAACTTCCTCATATATGATCCACGACCGAAATTTTACTAGACAAAAGCATGCCCATTGTACCTCCTTCCACAATCAACTCATCAAAAATAATTACTGAATAAAAATGTAATTTGTTTCCTCTCTTAGAATGAACTAGGAGAAAATCAAAACAGTGCAAACCCGGCTCTCAAATCATTCTCTCTCACTCTAACTAGATCCACAGAAAACAAATATCATACTGATAAATCATACTAGTAAAACTACACTTTAACCAAACACCCGGATCAACATATCACAAAACCTAGATACAACCAAAAGAACAGGATCCAAAATACAGACCCAAATCTTATAGGAGCATATGAAAAGAAATCTTATAAATCTACTGCAAACAATTTCAATCATACACTCTGAGCAGCAACAAGACCACTAGTGTGAGTTATGTAACACAACAGCAAACTAAACAATATCCAAAACCCAGATCCAGATATTCTTAACACACAAACTCAATCAAAACCCAAATTTTAGAGCAATCAAAGCAAACAAAATCACCATCATACTAGGATTAATGAAACTTATAAAATTAGATTAGAAATTCGTGAACTTACCTATGATCAGATGATTCCGTTCTTTCGAAATCAGTCGACAAGCACGACTGAGAGCGAGAAAGATAGATAGAAACACTGATATGATTTTCCTACTACAGATCGAAGAGCAGGACTTAGAAAGACAGAGCTAGAACGCAGATCTACTTCTGCTGCTGATCGACGAGCACAACTGAGAGATAGAGACTCGGGAATTACCAATTTGCTCTTCCAGCCACAGATCGATAAGAAAGAGGCAGAGTTGGAAATCACTGATCTGTTCTTCCGACTACATATTGACGAATAGATCAGAGAGAGAGAGAGAGAGAGAGAGAGAGAGAGAGAGAGAGAGAGAGAGAGAGAGAGAGAGAGAGATGAAAACAATAAAAGGGCTATGCTAAACTGAGTTTTCTCTTTTATGTTTTCTTCTTCTTCCTTTCATCGAGGAATAGAATGCTGCGATCAAAAGGAATCGTAGAGGAAGGGCTGGAGAGAAATAGTTTTCTCTTTTTCCTTTTTTTTTTAATCCGTGAAAATCGACTTAATACCGTCGAAACCATGCCAGAAAAAGGGATATCTGATTATCAACTACAAAATTTTCAGTTGCTATGTCAGAATCTTGATAGACGTGTTGACGATCCATTTTTTTGGCAAGAACAGGCTGGCTTATGTCATCTGGAATGTCGTGACAACGATGAAGAGTGGTAGATGAAGTCTGGGTTTTTCTTCGAGAGATCGAGATCTAGGTGAAAGGGGAAACCAAAAGGAAAGCAAACGACCAGCTGTTGTCTACTTTTCTTCATTCATTTCTTAAAGAAATGCCTTCTATATATAACTACCACTTTGATGTTATATATATCATCAAGACCTTATCCCAATTAGGAGTCCGCCACATGAATCTTATTCCTCTATTCCACTCTATTAAATATCATAGTTTCATTTAGTCCCAAAGTTTTTAAATCTTTTCTCACCACTTCTATCCACGTTCTTTTGAGCCTTCCCCTTGCCCTTTTAAAGCCTTCTACTTGTATTGCCTCACTCCTTCGAATTGGTGCTATTGTTGGTCTCCTTTGGACATGTCCAAACCATTTAAATCTAATCTCCCTCATCTTATTACCTATTGGTGCTACCCCTAAATTTCCTCTAATATTTTCATTTCTAATTCTATCCTTTCTTATCTTATTACTCATCCATCTCAACATCATCATTTCTGCGACGCTCATCCTATGAGTATCATATTGATTAACTGGCCAACACTCTGTTCCATAGAGCATGGCTGGCCTTATAACCATCCTATAGAATTTTTCTTTTAGCTTGAGTGGCACCCGCCAATCACATAAAACTCTAGATGCACATCTCTATTTGTTCCAACCCGCTTGGATTCTCTGGCTAATCTCCCTCTCAATCTCCCCACTCTCATGGATCAATGATCCTAAGTACCAAAAGAAGTCTTTCACGGGGACTTCTTGGTTATCAATCTTGACTGGTATTCCACTCCTACTCTCCTTACTAAAATTACATTCCATATATTCTGTCTTAGTTCGGCTAATTTTAAATCCTTCAAATTCTAATGCTTCTTTCCATAACTCTAGCTTTATGTTTACACCCTCCCTTGTTTCATCAAGTAAGACTATATCATCTGCAAATAGCATGCACCAAGGGATCTCCTCATGCAAATGTTTTGTTAACTCATCTATAACTAATGTGAAGAGGTATGGACTCAATGCCGATCCTTGGTGCAATCATACAATGACAGAAAAAATCACCAGTCATGCCACTAGTGATCTTAACATTTGTTACCGCTCTCTCATACATATCTTTAATTATGTCTATATACCCCTAAGGAACCCCCTTACCACCTAACACCCTCCATATTAACTCTCTAGGGACTCTATCATAAGCTTTTTCTAAATCGATAAAGACCATATGTAGGTCTTTCCTCCTCTCCCTGTATTTATCTATTAATTGTCTTAGTAAGAAAATAGCTTCCAAACTGATTCTCTGATACACTTGTTTCATGTCATAGCCTCTTCTCAATCACTCTTTCATGGTGTGGCTCATAAGTTTGATCCCTCGATAATTAGTACAGCTCTGAATGTCACATTTATTCTTATATATTGGTACAATAGAGATTTTCCTCCACTCATTAGGCATTTTCTTTGATTTTATAATCTTGTTAAATAACTTGGTCAACTAAACTACCCCAATATCTCCCATATGCTTCCAAACTACACCATCAGGCCCCATGGCCTTTCCTGATTTCATCTTTTTCAAGGCCTCTTTTGCTTCAGGTATTCTAATCCTACGTTCATATCTATAATATTCAATGTTATTTAGATTTATATTATTTTCAATCCCTATATTCTCAGAGCCAATGTCATTTAATAATTTTTAAAAGTATGTTTCCCACTTTTGTTTGATCTCATCTTCTTTGACTAATACCCTTTGATCATCACTTCTAATACACCTAACATGATCTAAGTCCTTACCCTTCTGTTCTCTTACTTTTGCAAGTTTAAACACATCTTTCTCACCTTCTCTTATTCCTAATTTATTATAAAGCTCATCATATGCTTTAAGTTTAGCCTCACTTACTATTCTCTTAGCAGCGTTTATAGCATTCTTATATTATTCATAGTTTTCATTATTTCTAATCTTCTGCCAAGCTTTAAAACGCATCCGTTTTTCTTTAATAACTTTTTGCACTGTTTCACTCCACCACCATGTTTCCTTTGCTAATAGCCTTTTACCTTTAGATACTCCTAAGACATCTTTTGCCACTTTCTTAATGGACTCAACCATATTAGTCTACATGGTATTTACTTTTGTTTCATAATTCAAATTTCCTTCTACCATCAACTTATTTTTGAATGAGGTTATTTTCTCTCCTTTTAAGTTCCACCACTTAGTTTTTGGATGTGTATTAAGTTTAGTTCTTTTACTCCATCTTTTAATATGGATATCCATAACCATTAACCTATGTTGTGAGGTTAAACTCTCACCAGGTATCACCTTACAATCCTTGCATATAGATCGTTCATTATTCCTAAGTAAAAAAAGTCTATTTGGCTTTTATGAAGTCCACTTTTAAAGGTAATTAAGTGTTCATCCCTCTTTTTAAAGAGTCTATTTGCAATGGACAGGTTATATGACAAAGCAAAATCGAGGATATTCTCTCCCATCTCATTTCGTTCACCTATACCATACCCTCCGTGTATTCTATCATATCCTTTCTTATCTTTTTCTTCATGGCCATTTAAGTCTGCTCCTATAAATATTCCCTCAGTGTTGGGAATTTCTTGTATGACTCCCTCCATATCTTCCCAAAATTGTCTTTTGATTATATTTTGTAACCCTACTTGTAGTGCGTATGCACTTATAATATTTATAATTTGCTCTCTTAGAACAATTTTTATTATTATAATTCTATCGCTGATTCTTTTAACGTCCACAACTTTATCCTTTAATTTCTTATCCACTATTATTCCTACATCATTTTTGTTATTTTCCTTTCTTATATTCCATAATTTATACTCATCTATTTCTCTAGCTTTAGCCCCTTTCCACTTGATTTCTTGGATACAAGCGATGTTGACTCTCCTACGTTTCATTGTGTCTATTAACTCCAAACTCTTACCTGTCAATATCCCTATATTTCATGTAGCAATGCAAATCTTATGTTCTGGAGATACCCTATTTACTACTGCCTTTCTCAACCTCCATGATATGAACCCATGTCCACTTTTCACTGCACCTGGGTTTTGATGTAGTGTCGCTTTCGAGGGAACGCTTTAGCAGCCCTTGCCCACTTATCACTACACTCGAGATCCGATGTAGCTCGTCACTTCTAGGAGAACGCCCTAGCAACCCTTGCCTATTTTTCACCGCACCCAGGATCTGATGCAGCGCATTGCTTATGGGGAATGCCCTAGCTTGAGGGAATGTCTGTTTTCGATTCATGTTATGTTTGGGTTGCCGTAGTTTTAAAAAGCTAAAGATGATTTTCATTTCTTTCTTACAAACTAATATACAAATGCAGATTCATTTGCAAGCATAAAATACTTTTAATAGATATATATATATATATATTACTTTTAATGGATACCGATGTGTATACATGTGATGAGTGTAATTAGTATTTAACATATAACTCAATTTAATACTTAAACGGTGGTTTAATTGGTTTCACGTTTTTTGGCTGACCTCTAATTGGATAAGGTTTTGATGATGTTGACGACAATTTCTTATGGTGATCCTAGAAATGCTCGGTAGGTGAGACCCATGGGCAAAATTATTGAAATGCCCCTGTGAATGTTTTTATTAATTGTTAACCCTTGCCTTCATTTCTAAAAATGTTTACTCTAATTTTGACTCATATTTGTTTTTCAATTAGTTTCAGAGAGAGAAAATATATCTCTCTAATATTTAGATTGTTTCTAGGGTTGTTACATGCTATTAAAAGTCCAGAGAGACTGTCCATATTAACAGTCCCAATAAGAGTAGTTTCGATTGTCCGAAGTGATGCAATTATCATCAAGGAATATATGTCAAATTTCCCAAGTCCTATAAAAGAACTTGAATGAACCAGAGTAAAGGAATCATAGTTTGCCCAAGACAAAGCCGTTTGTCGGAGAGATCCCGCTGTGAATAGGTGGTTGAATGTGTTTCAACGCATTTTCCTTTTCTTTTTAACTTGTTCGTCTTTCCCTTTCGATTTTTAACTGTTTTGAATTTACAAACTCGAAATGAACAAATAAAAACTCTAAATATGTATTAAACTATTGCTGGATGCGCCAAAATTTCCGTCTGTAAATAGTTCCAGACGGCAACTCAATCGAAGGGCCGTACTGTGCGATCCGCTGCAGTTTTGGTATCGAAACTGTCGAACTGAAAGTAGTCGGGTTCTTCGTGTATAAGACCGGTAGCTCAAGGCAATCCATACATTTTTTCCCCATATCCTTTGTTCATCAACTTCCCGCCCTCTGTTTCAGAATTGACAAAAATAACCAGTAGATCATCCAACAACACTCGTTGTTCTCCGGAAATCCGTAGCAGGCAAGAGACATGAGGATTTCGATATCTATCAAGCAATTAGATTGGTTATTGCTCTTCAATCGAATCCAAATAATACATGAACAAAAGAAAAGGTATTGGTGTATAGTTTTAGTCTGCAAGTATGCTTCCTGTCAACAGAAGGGAAAGAAAGAAAAGCCACTGTTGATTTCATAAAAATGATTTCCACTCGATGAGAAACTATGGACAAAGACGACCCAATCTCCCAAATGATTTCCCATTACACTATGCTAACTTCACATCCTAAAAGAGACCCACAGACAGAAAAGGCTTTTTCAGCGTAGTAGAGAGGCCCATTTATTATTCTCGTACAAAAACACAAACAGATTTCCCTACCCAGAAAAGGAAGAGAGACGAGAGAGCCAGAAAAAGGAATGAACATGAAAGGCATCTGTTGACAATTTGCCCCGGCTACATATGCCCACGAACAGAACCAAGGAACTCGCTCTCAGCAGACTGAGATTCAAGCTTTGAGGCTGCTGATCTGTCCAAAAACCACACCAACTTACCATCCGTTGGCGAGACCATCCTAGCTGGCACCGGATTGTCAGATGCTATGTCAGCAATTGCCTGATGGATGGCCTCTGCTTTGCATGCACCTGTTGCCACCATGGCCACATTTGAAGCCGAGTTGATGACAGGAAGAGTAAAAGTAATCCGCTCCGGTGGGGTCTTAGGGGAGTCAGTGATGAAGGTGACCCAAACGTCTTTCTCGTCCAGAGCTACATGCCTGGGGAACAGTGATGCTACATGTCCATCTGGGCCCATGCCAAGAAGGATGAGATCAAACTTGGGGCAGTCACTGCTCTCAGACACGCTGACTGTACGGGTTTTCACCAGCTGGCGGAGGATGAACCCATACTCACCTGCAGCCTCTTCTGCTGACAAGGAGTCATTGATAGAGTAGACATGGCTAGGAACCACAGGCACCTGCCATTTTACATGTATAATCCTCAGGCTGGTAATTACAAGCAAAATGAGTGGCTGAAGGAGGATCTTATACTCCAAAGAGTTTCAACAAAGAATACATCATGTGGTACCAAATTAAAGAAGTGTAAACACAAACAATCATCTCCCTTAAAACTGCCTATCTTTGAGTAAATCGCATAAAAGGACAGTGAGAATGAGGATGAGAGGTTTTGGTAACTAGTGTGGGTTACCTTAGTATGCAGATGTAGATGCCTCCCCAATGTTCACAGCAGAAATAGTAGAAAACGATGGATTACAGAAATGTTTCCTAATTCTTTCCGCACATTATTTATATCATCTGCACTCTTCACTCAATTACGTATGTTTAAATCCAAAAATAGTCGGTCTGAAATTCATTTTCACTGCCATTGTCACAACCTGTCTCACCTCAATTATTTAAGCTACACCTACATGTATCTACAAGGTAACATGGACAGAATATATACCAGATACCAGATAGGAAACATACCACGCATTATGGATTTATTCACAGGTGTTGGATGATGTTGTAACCTAGGTTAGCTCATAGAAGCACACGATGATAACGCAAATGTCAAGCAAATTGGAACAAACTAATATTATACATAAGCTGCATACACGAAAACATTAGGCTTGCTACTAATGCACAAGGCTCAGTCTGGTGATCAGGAGCATCAATCAGGTCACAATGTGGATGGGCATAAACGACAAAATGTGATCTTAACCGTCCACCTGATGTATCTTTTTCCAGAATGTCATCTTTTTTTCTCTTTTGATAGGCATGGTGGTATTTATGGATTAACAGATAGCCCATGAGGGCCTCAAGCCCGTGCTCAGCACAGGAGACCCTTCTAGTGCCACAACGGCCAGAAAGCCTTGGCTCTAAAATGTCATCTTTTGCCCAACTCTTACTGTGTTGCAGCAGGAGAGTGGAGGCCTGCAACTGCAACCCAGAGTAGCAATTGCTATTATTGAATGATACTAATGGCTGCACATAATCAATTTGTGAATATCTTAAGAATTAGTGTCCTGGTTTGGGCCTAACAACAATAAATGGGGAAGATACTAGCCAAACTACCTTGTCTTGGTATTGGCACGCTTCACTGTTTTAAACTTCTCTTACTGCCTGCTGTTTGGTTGTTCAGAACTAAACCACCCAACAAAAGAAGTGCAAAATAGAGAGGAGCACCAATACCAAATCAAGGAATTGCATCTATCAGCACACATAAGCTATGTATTCTGTAACGGCACCTTTTGAGGTCTTAGGCAATTGATACTCGAAAGACATTCAGAATTGCATATTTTCTCTGTCTAAATACATAATATGTTACAGGAAAGATGCTCCTTATTAGAAGATTGGTAAATTTCCTTGATGAAATTTGCAATTTTAGCTTCTTATTGAAATTCCCTTTCTAACATCTATTTAAAGATACATATTCGGTGATGAATTGATTAGCCAAAATAGACTATTTAAAGATACATATTCGGTGATGAATCAGTTAGCCAAAATAGAATAAAGTTAGCACATTTTGCCATTACGTGTAAGTTTTTGTTTTTCTCCATGTTGTAGAAGTGGCCTATTCAGCCCTCATTTTTCTTGTCTCTTTCATCAGTTCTTTGTTCTGAGAAGTTAGCATATTTTTATCAAAAGAAAAAGAAAGATAACTCTACCCCGCAGATCACTGTTACTGGCCCTATTTTCTGCAAGGCTAGGCCATCCAAATCTTTAGCTAAATGGAAATAAAACAGAAAAATACTGTGTAATATTTTCAGTATTTCATTAGTAAACGAAGCTAACAACAGGAACCAGTTATTCCTACAAGATCAGCCTATTGCATTCTTTGAATCCACTTCCATAACCATCCTTCCAAGTCCCTCTTGAGGAATCTAATCACTGATAGTAAAGCTTTAATCTTGGCCTCATTGTAGTTGGTTATGCCTATAAATCCTGAGAATGCTGACTCCTAATATTCTCCTTGGTTCTTTCATATAGTCATACTTTATATTATTGGAGAAAGAAAAGGCCAGTCCATCCTTTCACCTAATGAGAACCCCAAATGCAAACCAACATGCTAAACTCTTCTTAAGTTGCTTGCCCACCTCAGTCCTTTCAGATTCTTGAGAGGTCTTCAAGGTTGGAAAGTCAAACTACATATTTCTTTGAACCATTGAAACTTGAGGATGCGTCCACTGTTACGGAAAACATTAAAACAGAGAAAAATAAATAAATAAATTTATGATTACATTGTTGGCCAACACATGGTCTTTATTGACTTAGATAAAGCTTATGATAGTCCCTGGAGAGTTAATATGGAGGGTGTTGGGTGTTAAAGGGGTTTCTCAGGGATATATAGACAATTAAATATATGTATGAGGGAGCAGTAACAAATATTAAGACCATTAGTGGCGTGACTGATGATTTTCCTGTCACTGTCGGATTGCACCAAGGATCGGCATTGAGTCCATACCTTTTCACATTAGTTATAGATGAGTTAACAAAACATCTGCATGAGGAGATTCCCTGGTGCATGCTATTTGTAGACGATATAGTCCTACTTGATGAGACAAGGGAGGGTGTAAACATAAAACTAGAGTTATGGAGAGAAGTATTAGAATCGGAAGGATTTAAAATTAGCCGAACTAAGATAGAATATATGGAATGTAATTTTAGTAAGGAGAGTAGGAGTAGAGCACCAGTCAAGATTGATAACCAAGAGGTCCCCATGAGAGACCACTTCCGATACTTAGGATCATTGATCCATGAGAATGAAGAGATTGAGAGGGAGGTTACCCAGAGAATCCAAGCGGGTTGGAACAAATGGAGATGTGCATCGGGTGTTTTATGTGATCGGCGGGTGCCACTCAAACTAAAGGGAAAATTCTATAGGATGGCTATTAGGCCGGCCATGCTCTATGGATCAGAGTGTTGGGCAGTTAAGGAACATCATACTCATAGGCTGAGTGTCGTAGAAATGAAGATGTTGAGATGGATGAGTGGTAAGACAAGAAAGGATAGAATTAGAAATGAAAATATTAGAGGAAATTTAGGGATAGCGCCAATAGGTAACAAGATGAGAGAGATTAGACTTAGATGGTTTGGACATGTTCAAAGGAGGCCACCAACGGCACCAGTTAGAAGGAGTGAGGCAATACAAGTTGAAGGTTCTAAAAGGGCAAGGGGAAGGCCCAAAAGAACGTGGATAGAAGTGGTGAGGAAAGATTTAAAAACTTTGGGACTAAATGAAACCATGGTATTTAATAGAGTGGAATGGAGGAATAAGATTCATGTGGCCGACCCCTAATTGGGATAAGGTCTTGATGATGATGATGATGATGATTGTTGGCCAACACACTTAAGTACCTATTCTCAGAAGTTCAGTATAACAAGCCTATGAGGTCAGCTAAACACAAAATTCAGTACAACAGACTAGAAAACATGCATATATTTTTATTTTTGTTTTGAAAGATGGAAATGTGACTAATTTTTTCATTATATTATTATTTCTAATCCCCTAACATGCTTTAATATTTCAAAAATGTCTTCGTTATGGACAATTAGTTTCCCTTCTCGGCCATATACTCAAACAATACAGCACCTCAGTTGATTAATTTCAAGCATATTGTCTCAAATTGAGTTGGCTCCAAATGTCTTTGATATTTTTCAGCAAAAGTTACCTGGAACCCTGAAACAAAACCATCAATCCTACTCCCTCTTCAAGCATCTAGAAGTCACACAAATGTTCAGAGGAATATCACATAACCAGTAGAAAGAATGTTGCTCATACTTTTAAGGTCTAAAGCTTTGAAAAATGGGCTTTCACTTTGTGCATTTCATTAGGTGTCCAGCGGCATGAAAACTGGGTACTATTGGCATAAATGCCAAAAATAATGCAATGAAAATGTGGCTGACCTCCCATGTAGAAGCTACCCTTCCTAATAGAACCTTCTGCAAGAAAACCCTTAGCTAACTTCAGATGAGAAGACAGTTGAGAAGTGAATGGGAAAGAGGATACAAAGTAGTAAAAGCTAGTGTATAAATCATTTGAACTCACTGGAAAGAACAGATAATACAATAAGCATATAGCACCCGGGAAGTTGGAAGAATGAGAGTAAAGGAGCTATTCAGAAGGCATGAGGTCCCTCCCTTAAGTAGCATCACACTGACAGAGGTAGACCCACATCTAGATGTTAAAATAAAATGTGTCCTGAGAGAAGTGAGAAGTAGAAATGAAGGAAAAGCAAGTTGATCAGGTCTTAAAGAGACTTCGAAGAGCTCAATAGTAGAAAAAAATGCAATATAGTAAACTATTTCAACCTGATTTGGAAGTTAATACAGACCTCTCATTCCCTTCCCTTGGCTGAAGTAGTTAGTTATGTCATTAACACATCACAGATGAAGATATCTTCACAACTCAATAAACTCTGAGATGAAAACCAATCTCTAACAGCCTTGGGCCCAATTTTGATGGCAAGGGCAATGGATTTCAAGAATCCCTCCAAGCCAAAATAAGCAAATCCCAATATGCACTTCCACACCAATGGACCATATATTCCCCTAGGGTTGCAATCAAAATTTTATTATATGCAATTATTGGCTATGGTCACCAACTTTTGACAACCATGGCCTCAGTTAGAGGAGCTTAAGGAAATATTTCAACAATATCAAGCTTTAGCCAGTGAAATTCCCCAAAGATAAACCTTTGGAAGCACCATATACATAATGGAATCTTGACATTCTAAGTCAAAACCATGAGTGTTTAGACATTCAGAAATTTTATAAGTGCTCATTGTAAGGGCTCCAACAAATTGCATGGGGAGTTATGGTACACAGGATCGACACTAGATAGTTCCTCTCCTCCATGGTGTAAGAAGATCCAAGACTGAAACTAGATAACCAAAGACATTCCAAGACTTCTTAAGGAGCAAAAACCAAATCACTCCACAGAAAAGAGAAGGCTACAGTCACAACTTAGCAAAGAAAAATAAATGTAAATGAGAAATACCATTACCAACCCATAATAAATTTCCCTACTCTTTTGGCAAAGGAAGAACGACTCATGAGCAACAACAAGCACTTAATCCATCTTTGGGACTTCTCTTATATATAATTCCAGTTCTCCCTTCTAACATCTTCTAATACTATATCTTATTGCAACTATCATAAGAGGATACAGGAAACCATGGCAAAAAGACAGTCACTAACCCAAAGGATAGAACTTCTTGAAAATTAATTCCTCAAAGCTACATATTACTCAAGAATAGTATTCTCCAAAAGTAGCTCTCTCCAATCTATGCACATAGTTTCATTAAAAGTGCCTTGATCCTCATTTGCTGTTGCAAAACCGAGCTGTCCACTCTTTTAGATTAAAATTGCCATTGTGATGTAGGATGGCATGCAAAATGACCTGATGTATATGGTGAGATCAGATCAGAATTAACTTAAATAAGAAAACGTAAATTAAACTACAACGAACACTTCAACATGTAGAAAATCAGTCTTAATTAGCATGCATAGCCTACAATGAGTTACAGGATCTGCAAACTGCCCTAGATCTTTACCAATTAAGGTAAGATCAAAGTTGCAACCTAGATCGTTCCTCTAATTGACGAATAGTCCTAATTAAGCTTCAGATCTAGGATTTAGGAATTTTGTGCAGGATAAGAATTCTAGCTTATTATTGTTGCAAATCACATAACCTCACGCAGCTCAGAGATCATCCTTTAAAAGACAAGGTAAAAAGGTACTGACTTACAGTACAGAATGAAACAGAAGTGATTCCTACTTGTACCGAACGCGACTTCACACCCACGGGAAGGTAGAACGAGCAATCCAACACATCTAATGAAAATTTCATTCATTATTTATCAAAAACTACTTACACAGAAGAGAAAAGATCTTAAGTAGGGGACATCCAACCCTAATCTAATAAAAAGACAAAATTGCCCCTACTTAAGTCACAACACACTAATAAACCTAATACCCTTAGTGGTAAATATCCCAAGCAAACTAAACTATAACATACGACAAAAAAAAAAAGGCGGGATGATGGTCCTCATCAATCTCCACAACTGAAAAGACTTCGACCCTGTTGAAGTAGGAACATCAAACCTCCTAAGTGTATTGGTGCCCCATGCTAGGTCTTCAAATGCATATATGTACACTTGGCTCATCAGTAAAAATCCTCCATGTATGTAGTTTCCCAATGTGGGGTCTTCAAATAGTACCTACATACATGGGTCTTCACTCATCTCTTAACGTACATCTTCCCAGGGTAGGGACCTCGCTGTTGTACATACATACGTGTAACAGGTCTTTCACTCTTAAGGACACAACAAAATAGGGGCCATCCTTCGTCGCTTATGATATGCCTTGAAGTCACATCCAAGGTCATGATCATCATCATGATGGCCTTGTGGTGAAGGTAGGATTCCTGGTGTAGTAAACTGGCAATAGTAATCCAAAAGGTCTGGATCTAGGCGTTGAAGCTCATACTCTGTGATCCAGGTGCAATCAGAAGCAGGCCTATCCTTCCACTTGACAAGGAATTTTCGAAAACCCCCTTGTCTAGTGGACAATCTAATCGTCAAGTATGTCCTTGACCTGCTCTTTTGCAGGACGAACCTGTGGTTGTAGAAGTAATGGCTGCATGGGTGGGGCATGGGGCCAAGGGCCCTAGATAGGCTGGCTTAGATCAATGCTCGAGTAAAGGTTAGGGTTAAGACTAGGATCAGTGGATGAACTGATGGGGTGAAGAAAAGGAATTAGATCCTTCATATTAAACGTTGAACTAATTCTCCAATCAAGAGGAAAATCTAAGATATTAGCATTCTCCCCTATCCTCTTCAGTACTCGAAAGGGACCGGCACTACGAGCCTGTAATTTCTGAGTGATTTCCTGTGGAAATCGTTTAGGTCTCATGCGGACCATGACATGATCACCTAGCTGAAATTCCTTATATCATTTGTACAAGTCAGCAACAAATTTATATTTATCATTACTTAAAATAATCCTTTGTCTGATCTCAAAATGCAAACCATGTATATGTTGTGCAAAGGACTAGGCTAACTCAAATGGCCTATGCGATGCAGACATAGATATGATATCTACAAGCATCCTAAGCTTGCATCAGTGAACGACCTCCAAAGGACTCATACTAGTTGTCCTATTAACAAAATTATTATATGCGAACTCAGCAACTAGTAAAATAGCGTCCCGACTCCTAGTGTGCTCTCCTACTAAGCACCTCGACAAATTTCCTCGACTTCAATTCACAACTTCTGTCTGACCATCTATTTGTGGATGATAAGCAAAAGAGAATTGAAGCCTAGTGCCCATTATGTGCCATAGTGTATTTCAAAAATAGTTAACAAACTTGACATCTCTATTAGACACTATGAACTTTGGTAACCAGACTACTAACAAAAAAAAATTAAAAAAATACTGGCAATCCTAGATGCGTCAACAATCTTAGAGTAAGGAATGAAGTGCGCCATTTTAGAAAAACAATCTATAACAACAAATATGGAATCGTGCTTCCTGATAGTCTTGGGTAGTCCTAGCACGAAATCCATGCTCAAATCTTGCCATGGAGCATGTGGCATTGGCAAAGAGGTGTACAATCATGTATTCTGTTTGCACTGCTATTCCAGTTGACATGTACGGCATTGCCCAATAATATTAGCAACATCCCGTTGAAGACTAGGCCAATAGAACCTATATGAGGCAAAAGCAATTGTTTTGTCACAACTGAAATGGCCAGCAACCCCACCTACGTAGAGCTCCTAAATGAGAAAATCTCTCAAAGAAGTGCAGGGAAGACACAAACAAAGGCCTTCAAACAAATATCAATCCTGCAAGAGGTAGTCCCTAGCGCTATGTATCTGACCCTTAGACAATGATGGTAAATCTCTCCAAATTTTGGGCACAATGGATAGTCCTCCCTCAAAAGCTCAAACCCAGTGACCTCAACTTGTAAGGTGTGTAGTAACACCACCTTACGACTCAATGCATCTACAGGTTTGTTCTTAACTCCTGCCTTGTGCTTAAGAACAAATGAATATTTCTGAAGAAATTCAACCCATTTGGCATACCGCAGATTTAATTTCTCTTAGGAGCCAAGCTATCATAGGGTCTCATGGTCAATGAACAAGACAAATTCATTTGACAATAAGTAATGTTTCCAATGTCGTAATGCTTGAACAACTAAATAGAACTCTTTGTCATAGGTCAAGTATTTTTGCCATGCATCATTAATTTCTCACTAACAAATGCCAGAGGTTGACTCTCTTGACTTAGAACTCCTATACCTAAACTAGATGCATCGCACGCCACTTCCAAAACCTTTGAGAAGTCTGGTAGGTGCATCACTGGAGCTTCAGTCATCTGCTTTTTTATTTCTTTGAGCACTTTGGACGCATCGTTTGTCCATTTAAACTCACTTTTCTTCATGCACTCAGTAATGGGAGCCATAATGTAACTGAACCCACGGATGAAGCAACGATAGAAGGTCGCTAACCCATGAAAACTAAGGACCTCGTGAATATTTTGTGGCTCGCTCCACTCCACAAGGGACCTCAGCCCTGAGAAGAAACCACAAATCTTAAGAAGATAACCTATTGGGAAGCAAATTAACATTTCTTACGATTTGCATATAGCTTCTGTGTCCTCAGCATCTCACAGATCTGACTTAAGTGGATGAGGTGTTGTTCCTGAGTTTGACTATAGATCAAGATGTCGTTGAAGTAACGACCAGGAACTTGCCAATAAACGGCCTCAGCATGTGTGACATGATCCTCATGAGTGTACTAGGGGCATTCAAAAGCCCAAAAGGCATGACCATGCACTCATATAAACTATCCTTCGTCTTGAAGGCAATCTTCCACTCATCCCCTAGACGAATACTGGCCTGGTCATAGCCGCTTTTAAGGTCAATCTTATAAAAGATCGTGGCACCAACCATCATGTCCAGCATATCGTCGAGCCTCGGTATGGGAAATCGATACTTTACCATGATTTTATTGATAGCTCAACTATCCACACACATCCTCCATGACTCATCTTTCTTGGGTGTGAGCAATGCAGGAATAGCACAAGGACTCAAGCTCTCCCCAATGAAACCTTTCCTTAGTAATTCATCCACCTGTTTCTTCAACTCAATGTGCTCAATGGGATTCATTCTGTAGTGAGGAAGGTTCAAAAGACTCGATCTGGAGATCAAATTGACATGATGCTGAATATCCCTCATGGGAGGTAATTCATCAGGAAAAACATCCTGATACTCATGTAGAATGAGTGCTACCTCACTAGGGTACTTAAGAGCAGGCAACAATGTGTAGGCCTTTAGCTATATTATCCTTCGCAAATGTGGCGGCACTAACAATGTGTAGGCCTTTAGCTTTCACCTTGCCTTCCATGACTGCTCTGTTGTTTCCTTCTTTTCACTCAGGTGGCGTTTGAGTGGTAGAGGATTGAGTGGGATCCTCTTGCCGTCATGCAAGAAAGAGCACGAATTACACCGGCCATAAATAGTAATGTCCATATTATAAAGCCATGGCTTGCCTAAAATAATGTGACATGCATCTATAGGTACCACATCACACCATAAGGTGTCTTTATATGTTAGAAATTCAATGATAACTTGACATCTTTGAGTAACTGGGAGTGATGAAGAAGGATCAACCCACTCAACTCTGTAAGGTCTAGGGTGAGGAAGGGGTGAAAGTCCTAAGCAGGAGATATCATGGGTGGAAATTATATTCGTGCAGCTCCCACTATAGATGAGAATTTTACAATTCTTTTTGCCACATTTGACATATGTATGAAAAATGTTTATCCTATGCCAATCATCACTATCCTTTGGGTGCGTGAGAGCACACCTAACTACCGTCACACATGGGGTATTACCCCTCCCCATGGAGCCTACAAGTCTCTTGCACCATGGAAACTCTCTAACTGTTCTCCTCATGGGCCTCCTCTTCATCACTGGCCTCACCAATGGGTTCATAAACCTCCTTAGGCCATCCTTCATAACCATTGTCCACATCCTCGCCTTCTATAAATAAGGATTTAGTGGGGATCCTAGAAGGGCACTATGCAGCAACATGTCCAAATCCTTGACATCAATAACACCCTTGAAATCTCTCCTGATACAATCTTTCTTTTCTCAACATTAAATGCCGCAGTCACTTGAGTTCTAGGTTGTTGATTCCCAAATGTAGATTTAGCCCCAGATTCATATTGCTTAACAGGTTGTGGTTTGAGATACCAGTCTAATTCTTGCACTATCCTATAGGCATAATCTAAGGAATTTATATCATGAGAAATGAGTTCTTTCTAAAGCTCAAGGCAAAGGCCTATTCTATACCTAAACAAGGTCATAGAGGGATCCTCCCTTACATTACACCTCATCATAAACTCATTGAACCGAGCAATGTATTCAATAATAGATGGACCTCCTTAGCGTAAGTTCTGCCACTAATCTAGTAACCTAGAATGGTAGGATAAGCGAACAAATTTCTCTGTCAGCTTGTCCTTCATGTTCTCCCAAGTGCAAATGGGTGGACGCCTATGTAGTCGCAAGCGCGACTAGTCGCTAGGCGCAAAAAGGCGCTGGCCATGCGACTTGACTTCAACTAGGCGCAGCGACTTAAGTCACGTTGCGACTAGTCACACGCCTAGATGCGCCTAATGCGCCCCCGATTCCAGGCGCTGCGACAGTCACTTAAAACCCTATTTATGGGTTTTTTTTTTTTCATTCTTCTTCTTTCCCATCCACTACTTCCTTTCTGAACGAGTAATCTTCCATCCAAATCCAAGTAATTGAGGTAAGATTGTAACTTCTATTTACTTTCTTTTTTTCTTTTTTCGTTTTTCTATAAAAATACAGTAAAACCAGTATCGTTTTTTCATTTATTTTTTTTTGCATAATGCTTCTTTTTTCTTTGAAAACTCAACATATGTATACTCTAAAGGTAAAAACAAAAACTACATTTCATTCTTTCCATCCCTTTTCATTGATTTAGTATATTATGCACAATATTTGTAGTTTTCTGTAATTTTTTTCCCAAAAATATAAAATACATCAATAATATGTATTTTTTTCATTTTTTTAAAGCAAATATGCATATCCTCACCATCATAATGCTAAAAACGATTGACCCATGAGCTTAATTGAATATTTTTGTTACTGTCTTTTTTTTCTTTTCTTTTTTGACAAAAAACAATGAAAAATAGTAAGGGTTTTTTTTTTCATTTTTGTAGCAAATGTGTAAGTGTCATCATAAGATGATAGCAATGCTAAAAACAACTTATCAATAGAATCTTTTGATGTTTTTTCTTACTTTTTTTTTTTTTCACTAGCAACAGTAATTTTTTTATTTTGTACTGTTACTTATTTTATTTTGTTGTTCTATTTGTTTGCAGGTTTCCTCTTCTGAATCTCTAATTGCTTGATTTGTTTCCACTTTCCATTCCACTCTAGTAATTTCCTATATTCTTATTTCCTATTGATACTACAATATGTCATCATCAAGGGGCTCCACCAATGCTTCTTCTAGAGTAATGGATCCAGAGTGGGAATATGCAGAAACACGGGATCCAGATGATAAAAATTTGGTATGATGCAAGCTTTGTGGGAATAGATATAGTAGTGGAATATTTAGATTAAAGCAACATTTGACAGGTGGGCATAAGAATGCCAAAAAATGCTCTCTAGTCACTCCTGAGATATCTAAAAAAAATTTAGATTATATAAATGAAACAAAGAAGAAGAAAGAGACTAGAGAGAGAATAACAAGGGAGATAGAACAGCCAGAAAATTTGTTTGGCTTGCATGATGATGATGAGAAGGAGAATGAGGTGCAGGAGATTGATAGTACTAAGGCTGCTGGTATTTCCATTAGGGGTAAGAGGCGTAAGATGCCCGCACAACAAACAAAAGGGCCTATTGATAATCTCTTTGCTCCCAACCTTGAGGCTCAAGGTAAGGGAAAGGCACCCAAGCAGCATACGACGATGAATCAATCATTTAAGGAGTTTAGAACAAGACAATGCGATTACAACACCTCTTGGTTCTATAAACATAGCATTGCATTCAATGCTGCTCATAGTTGTTCATTCCATACGATGTTAGAGGCAGTTGCACAACATGGTCCAGGTATATATCTTATATTTTTTATAATAAATAGTTATATATTTGTTTTATCTTTTTACCTAATCTTATATCGTATAATCTTATCTGACTAAGGTTTCAAGGCACCCTCGTATCACGAGTTAAGGGTGAATCTTCTTAAAAAACAAGTAAAGGCGACAAAAGAGTCCATAGACCAGCATAGAGGTGATTGGATTAGGTATGTATTTAGTGTCCTTTTTCGCATCTTTGTATTATTATATATTACTTTTAAGTCTCAAGGTGACACTGACACTAACAACAAGAGTGCTCCATAGTATTATGCCTTTATAAGAATGGGTGCTCCATCATGTCAGATTGGTGGACCGATGGCAAGGGTCACACCCTTATCAACTTTTTGGTGAATTGTCCAACTGGGACAATTTTTTTGAAATCTATTGATGGGTCTGCACATGTCGAGAGTGCAAGCCTAATACTTGACATGTTGGAGGAGGTAATTGATGAACTTGAAGAGAACAATGTGGTTTAGGTAATAGTTTAATTTTATATCTATAAGTTGTTAAGTATTTGAAATTGTTTATAAGCATATAATGCAAGTTCATCCTATATAATTTGACCTTTTTTTGTATTTTAGGTCATAACTAACAATGCCTCAAACTACATGGCTGCGGGAAGGGAGTTAATGGTGAGGAAGCTACATTTATATTGGATCCCCTGTGCAGCTCACTACATTGATTTGATGTTGGAGGACAAAGAAATTACTAGTTGTGAACAAAATTGTGGCAGAAGCTAGGGCGATGATGGTTTTTATATATAACCACACATGTCTTTCATCTTATGAGACGATTTACAAAAAAAAGGGATTTGGTCAGACCTGCAATGACGCGCTTAGCCACCAACTTCTTGAGCCTAGAGAGCATCCACAATTTCAAGACAGAGTTGAGGGCAATGTTCCACTGTTCAGAGTGGTTGAATAGTAAATGGACAAAAAGGCCTAAGGGTAAAAGAGCTAAAATGATTGTATCGTGCACCAACTTCTGGAACCACATCCTCTTCTATTTGAAGATTATGGCTCCACTCGTAGAGGTTTTGAGGGTGGTAGATAGTGAGGAGAAGCCAGTGATGGGATACATCTTTGAAGCTATAGTCAGGGCTAAAGACAAGATTCAAGCCAATCTAGCAGGGAATGAGCGCCAGGCCACTCATGTTTGGGGGATTATAAACAGTAGATGGAGTTCTCAACTTTACTAGCCTTTGCATGCAGCGGGATATTACCTCAACCTGTCCTTCTATTATGACCATGACATTGAAATTGAGCATAACAGTGATATCCAGAATGGTCTAATGCATGCCATTAGTAGGTTATATGATGGAGATGAGGCTGACATAGTGATAAATCAGATATCTATCTACAAATATGCTAGAGGCTTGTTTGGCAATGACCTAGCAATACACAAAAGAAAAACCCTAGCCCATTGTAAGTATTTTATGTTATTCTATATTTTAAGTTTTAACTTCTAAATTTTATTTATTTTTCTAACTTTAATTTTTTTTCAACTAATATAGATGAGTGGTGGATTACCTTTGGGGCTGAAGCCCCACATCTTCAAACATTAGCCATTAAGGTCCTCTCCCATATATGCAGTGCATCTCCTTGCGAGCGCAACTGGAGTGTCTTCGAGAACGTAAGCTACTTAGATATTAATATGTAGTACTAGTAGTTAGTTATTATTAATTTAGTATAACATTCATTGTATTCTAAATTTATATTTACTCCTTTTTTTCAAATCCACACTAAGAAGAGGAATAGGCTGCACTCTAAGACATTGAACGATCTAGTATACATTCAATACAATCAGCACTTTCGTCACCGACATGAAGATCATTTGAAAATGCAAATGTATACAGATCCTATTCTGTTACAAGAGGTTGACGAAAGTGATGAGTGGATTGTTCAAGAAGATGTTGGAGATGATCTAGTGCATCAAGGTGATGACCTCACCTGGTTAGAGGTTGAGCTTGCCAAAGAATCAAGTGAACATGATGTTCCATCTACTAGGCAATACTAGAGGCGAGGGAGGGGGCAGAGGGGGAGCCACATTTCTCAGTCTCAAGCTCATGCTCATCAAGAACCAGATGAGGATGTTAGAGAAGAGCATGGCAATGAGGAGAGTGAGGAGGAGGATGATGTCAACATCTCTCAGGGAGATGATTCTGATGATGGTCTTGATCTTCCTGATGAGGAAGAGGTGCAGGAAAATGGCTCTTAAGTCTTAATAGTTAACGTTAACATTTGCTTTATTTACAAAACTATTGTTTGATTGTTTATTGCTCCTAGATTTATAGGAAGATGATGGCAATGATGACGAGACCACAGCAGATTGAGGGAGTAATCCCTCCCTGTTAGGCTGCTACTCCCTGTTTCATTGTTTATTGTATTTGTATGTTTCTCAAGTCTCAACTTACTTCTGTGTATAACTGTATGATTGATTGTTTGATTTAACCTTAGGTCTTTCCTCCTTAGGTTGTTAACTTGTTATTGTTGACAAGTATTTGTTCATATATCTATAGTTCTATATTTTCTTATTTTTTGAATTTTTAATAATTTTTTGGATTTATTTTTAATTTTTTTCTTTTTAAAAAATTTAAAATTCTAAATTTTGCACCTTGTTGCCTAGCCTAGTCCCTCTAGGCACAAGTCGCACCCCTTGCACCTGGGTGCGCCTTGTGCCTGCGACTACATAGGTGGACGCATGGCTACAACTCAGTGATGCTCCACATTAGTCCAATAGATCCTTGACCAATTAGTTTAATTTTAGCAAACTGGACCCGCTACTCTTTGGACATTTTATACTGCCCAAAGTAATGATCAATGTCCAAAAGCCAATCAAGAAATTGTTTTAGATTCAGTTCGCCATCATAGATAGGGCCTCAAGCTTGATAGATTTTAGGGCCTAATTTTCAACAATATGAGGCTCATAATTGCGATAATGGTGATTACTACCTTATGTTTGGTTACCTCACTCCTGCATAGTTAGTCTAGCACATGCATTACCTATGAGAGGTTCAGGTTATGACTCTAATGCCTCAATAAGGGAAGCCTGGTCATCTAATCACGGTATCAGTTCAGCATGATGGCTAATTACACGATCATTCAACTCAGCCAACTAGGCCTAAATTTCCTAAAAGATTTTGCTGAGTTGTAAATCCATTGGCTGATAGGACTGACCACTACGGGTAGACATATACTAAGATACCTTGACACTTGACAGCTAAACAACTATGACTCTATGGTAAGTACCTTAAACATATATGTTATGCTCTAAATCTAAATGGAATGAGTACACAAGACCTCTAGAATGTAACTAAACACAACAACCTAAACACACTTCGCAGAGCTCTAAATCTAAATGGAATGAGCACATGAGACCTCTAGAATGTAACTAAACACAACGACCTATAACGCCCTTCGCAGAGTTTGGAGTGGGTCAAGCTACGCGATTAGCTCGTCAACGGCTGTAGGGGGCGGAGCCCTAGAAAGGTAAACAAAATTTATGTTCTGTGACACACGCAAAGCACGAAAATTTTTAATGCAAATCTAGAGGGGGGGGGTTACAAATGCAAACTAATGCAAATCTGTGGGGTCAGAGGGGGGGTTCAAATGAAAACTAATGGAGATCCTAAGTAACCTTATGCTCTAATACCAAATTTGACGTAGGACAGCATGCAAAATGACCTAATATATATATAGGCTAAGATCATATCAAAATTAACTTAAATAAGAAAACATAAATTAAACTATGACGAACACTTCAACATTTAGAAAATCAGTCTTAATTAGCATGCATAGCCTACAATGAGTTACAAGATCTGCAAACTGTCCTAGATCTTTACCAATTAAGGTACGATTGAAGTTTCAATCCAGATCGTCCCTCTAATTAACAAACGGTCCTAATTAAGCTTCGGATCTAGGATTTAGGAATTTTGTGCCGGATAAGAATTCTAGGTTATTACTGTTGCAAATCATGTAACTACATGCAGCTCAGAGATCTTCCTTTAAAAGACAAGGTAAAAGGTACTGATGTACAAAACATGATAAAACAAAAGTGATTCGGCCTTGTACCGAACACGGCTTCACGCCCACAAGAAGGAAGCTAGAATGAGGAATCCACCAAGTCTAACAAAAATTTCATTCATTGTTCATCAAAAACTACTTACACAAGAGAGAAAAGATCTTAAGTAGGGGATATTCAACACTAATCTAAAAACAAAAAAACAAAATTGCCCCCACTTAAGTCACAACACTAATAAACTTGATACCCTTAGTGGTAAATATCCCAAGATAACTAAACTATAACATAACATAAAAAATAATATGTGGGATGATGGTCCCCATCACATTGCAATTAATGAGTTGCTTGATTATGTGTTTTTTTGCTTGTTCCAAGGGAAATCTCTTTGAATATGCTCTAGCCCACCTCCTATGGAACTTGGGATCCTATGAAGGGGAAAGATTAGAACTCATGCCTACTAAAGGGTTAATATAGTTGCAAAGAGAAAATATCTTTCTCCCAAAGACTTCCACTCAAAAGAAGAACAAAAGAAAAGATGGATAGATAAATCGAGAGAGAGAGAGAGAGAGAGAGAGAGAGAGAGAGAGAGAGAGAGAGAGAGAGAGAGAGAGAGAGAGAGATGTTTAATTATCGGTTTTTCCTTGTTACTTATGGGGGGTGGGGGGATGGTAGAGATGTCTACTATATGGTTAATCAACACTAACCCAGAGTAGACATTGTGAAACCAAAAAACAACTTAGGAGTTTCTCCGTAAAGTGGAGGATTAATTGAACTACAATTCCTTCCAGTAGAATAGCAAAAGCACACACTTTCATGACAACATTTTAGAAGAACAACCACACTATTTAGAAAAAAATATACTGAGAGGTTGTCCCTCACTAAATAACACCTACAGTCTCCATTTTTTATCAAGAAAAACATAGGCATTTTGTTTTAGAATCATCATCATCATCATCAAGACCTTATCCCAATTAAGGGTCGGCATTATATTTACCTTGGATAGAAGGCCATCCTTAGCAAGCTTATAGTTGCTATCTGCATGATTCTTTGCTACTACACGCTCATCAGCCCAAAAGATAAGCCACTTTGCCCAATCCACAGTCTTATTATAAGGAGCGTCACAGAGTTTTCTGTCCCGAAAAGAATCTCAGTGCAAAGTCCAAATGTCAAAAAGCTGTAAGAAGTGCCTAAACGGGGGAAAGTGATAAACATACCTCATCAAGCTAATGAGAGATCCACCAGATAAAGCAACAGAAAAAAATCCCCTCTCCTTGACTGACATCTCTGATAATTTCGCAATGTAATCTGCCAAGTCAGTGGCAAGCTCATCCAAGTTGTCATGAATTCGCAATTGTCCCCGTTCCTTGTGGGCAGTCAGATCAGCCATTTTCTTGCAAGCCTATATTCCAACAAATAATCCTAACAAAAATAAAGCAATAAAAATTGATTCGGATAACCTAAAACCTCAACCAACTGAGGCATACACTAGCTAAGAGCTTGAAATCAAAAGCAAATGACAATGAGATGACAAATTGGAAAAAAACTTCTCCCAATTAAAAAAAAAAAAAGATGAAGAAGAAGAAAAGAAAATCCAGACCCATTAGTAGATTCCTCCCCAAAATGAAGCCACATTTATCTCTGAAAACTAATAATCTGTGATATCAAGTACAACAAAAGAAAGTGAAATAATAAAAAAGCAGAAAATACAGAATGATTCAATCTCGAAGGATGAACAAATACACAACAAGTCTGAGTTTTATGACAGAAATCTAGAAAATGGGTTTGTCAAGAGATATAAAGTAATAACAAAGAAAACACCCACCTCTCTCACTAGCAAGGTTTCTTATAAAGAAACTAAAATGAAAAACCACTCAACAAAACCAGCTCTCAGAAAAGCTGCAATTATCAAGAAATAATACAAAAAGAAGGAAGTCCAAATATTTCACTTGAGTGAGACCTAGCCATCCATGTTCTCTGCAATCTCTCACTAACTGAGAAGAGCACAGATTTACACCAAACCTTAAAACCATGGTCAGTAAAATACCTTTGACTTAAACTCATATAAACATTAAACAGCAAACCTGTTAAGGTCCATGACAAATTTAGCATAATTTTTTAATAAGGTTGCAATATAAACAATACAGTAGAGTTGTCGTTGTGTGACCTCAAGGTCACAGGTTCGAGGAATAGAAACAGCTTCTTGCAAAAATGCAAGGCTGCATACTATAGACCCTTTGTGGTCCACCCCTTCCCTGGACCCCGCTTATGCAGTAGCATCCTGCACCAGGATGCCCTTTTTGGTTGAATACAAACAACACTCAAATGCTATGAAAAAGAAGGAAGTTGAAAGCCTTTGATTGAAGGAAAAGCTATAAAACAAAACCTTCACATGTAAAGTACATGTTGAGCAGAAACATGGGGTTATGCTTGACCAAACTCATTTATAATTAAGAAAAAGACAGAAATCAATAAGAGCCCAACTCAATCATTCAGAATCTGAGGTCATTAGTTAACAAAGTTGCATTACAACAGATGGATGTTATAAAGAAAGGGAATCCAGATCTTTCAGGTAAAGAAACAACTTGAAAAGCAATTGAGCAGCATCATGAGTTCTGCAGACAAAATCAAGAACCCAAAACCAAAACCATCTGCAACTCTGCATTCAACAGACTAAAAATGGGGAAAGAAAGAAAGAAAATAGAACAAGATAACCAACTCAATTCTAGCAGTTAAGATTTTGCAACAACATAAAATTGAAAAATCTTAATCAGAAAGCCAAGAAAGACAGGTAGCATTGAAGAAACCAACCTCAGTGCCTCACAATATAATATTCTTGTAATGAATGTCCAGAGAGAAACAGACAAAGGAAAGGCAAAAAAAGGATCACCTCTTAACAAGGCCCCAATTCAAACAAACAACACTCTCATTAGACAAGAAAACAACCAATATTTTTCAGTAAAAGAAAAGGCTTAAAAGCATTGAACTCGTATAGTCCATAAAAAATTATGTAAAAACATGGATGTTTCACCAAAGAAACCAAGATGCCAAGATCATCTAAAACTAGCATTCGATAGATAATAAATAAATAAAAAGGAAAGGAAAGGAAAGGAAAGGAAAGGAAAGGAAAGGAAAGGAAAGGAAATACTGACAGACTGAATTCCTCAACATATAAAATTTTATAAACAAAAGGACTCTAAATCTCTTGATTAAAGAATGTAACAGGATTCTACGAACTCATGAATGAAAAGGTTCATAAATCTTTTGATTAGAGACCCCAAATCCCATAAAGGCCATCGCAAATTCACATTCCATAAAAAATAATAGAGAAATAACAAAAAATCAAATAACACAAAAAACTAAGACACTGGACCACAATGAATAGATTTCTTATAACAAAATGTCAACGTGAAGAAACAACTACCCTGTAAATAAAGAAGAACACAAATATTCAGTTAGAAAAGAAACTTAAAATTCAGAAATCAGACCACAACTTATATTAGGCAGAAAAATGTGTCTGATGGCAACCCAGATCCTCAAATCATATGAAGAACCAAACCCAATTACTCACAATGTGAATATGCAACAATCCACGAGAACGCGAATCTTCCTGTGAGTGAAAAGACTTAAATATTCAAACCCAATTGAACTCAGCCCAAACTGAGCACAAAACATGGATTTTACTCCATAAAATTGAAAACCCCAATCTTAAAACATAACTACACATAAAAATAAAAGGAAGCCTGAAAAGAAGAAGAAGAAACCCAACTGAATCTTTAAAATCTAAGATTCTAATCAAAGAAAATAAAAAGAAAGACCTTACGACTGATAGCAGATGGATGGCAGAGAAAACAAGAATCTGAAGAACATGAGGATATATTATCAAAAAATTCTATTCTACTGAAATCACAATTAAAAAGGTCCTCCATGAAGCAGCAGAGAATTTACCTTGCAGCTGCATACACGTGCATCCCACGATGGTGACAAAACACACAAAATTCTCCTCTTCTCTCCCAACTCTATAACTCTTTCTATCTCTAATACTCTCTTTAAAAGTAAATGGATGAAACGAAAACCGGAATTCCTATTCTCCTAGATCTCTTGCTTGAAATTCTCTCGAATTAAATTAAAAATTGAGGAAAATTAAATTGAGAAATGAAGTCTACAAATATTTCGACACTACACGAAAAATAAGCCTTTCAAGAAAGAGAGGTTAAAGAAAACCTTCAAATAGGCTGCTGACAAAACGAAGTTTACAATATCACCCACGTTCAATATTTTACTCCAAGGTGGAATTTTGTTTATATACTCCATGTCCACCACTCAACTCAGCCTTTAATGAGTTGCCTTTTCCCTTGTCTCCCAAAACCTGGCTCTTTAATACCTTTACTTCCTTTTGTTTTCTCTCACCCTCAACGTCTAAAGCTATAAATGGCTTCATTGCACTCTTTTTTTAGCTTCTCTTGTTTTCGTTTGCTATTGCCTCCCAAAGCCCATCTCTCTGTTATATGTAAATGTTTGTGTTGAATGTGATGTCCTCTCTCCTATCATATAATGATGGTAGTGTTCACTTTTTTAAGCACCTTTTCATTAGGAAAAATTATATGATGCTGCTTTTATGGAGATGCTAAGAGCAAGTTGTCAGTTTCTTCCAGTGCTTCCTGTGCCCTTCCATTTTGACAACCAGTTAGAAACTTTTGATGTTTTATCAATTTTGAAATGAGAAATTAATCAAATTTTGTGGAGAAAATTTATCTTAAACAAATAGAAGGCTAAAATTTATGAAGTTTATTAGGATGGCACTTATGTCGTTTCTTGTCCAGATCAAAACATAATGAAACTGATAACTATGGCCTACACAGATGGACTGCAGAACATGATCCAAAGATGTTTATGGAGACAATGAGAGGGATGGTTTGCACCTGTTTCATTGAATAATATGCTCTGTCAAAGTAGGACTTGCCACTAGCTACTTGCTAGCATCGTCTCCACGTTCAATACCCCTATCTCTCATGTTTTTTGGGGAAAGACATGTGCATAGTTATCAATTCCATTCATTCTAGCCAAAAATTGTCAAAAGTTTTAGTAAGGAGAAGAGTCTTCGAAGGTGCACATGCTTTTGAGATAATGAAGAAGTACACACCCTCTTTTCAAGGGTTGTGAAGCTTTGTTCTACATATATAAACCATTCCTCTAGACTAGATATCAAATTTCATATCCATTGGATACTTTTACCTATATTTCATTAAAAAAAATAAAGCATTCAATTTTTATTAATTTTTTCAAAGACCCAAGACAATTAGGTAGGATCATCCAATTGTATTGCTTTATACTAGTTTGCTTACTTTTGGAATGAAGAACATGATGAACAGCTTAGATGTACATCAAAAATTTGTCATGCATAAATAAAGGAAGGGTGTGGTCTTGTTCTCCGACTCAAGATCTATATGCTACTAAGGACTCGAAGGAAAATAAAATAAGAATGGGTTCAATCTATTTCATTCAAATTTTTGGCAAATTCTAACCTATTTTGGTAACTTTTCGCTATTTTTGTAAATCTTAGCATTCTTCACTATGTCTTCCTATAAATTTGACTAGTTTTTTTTTTTTAATTAGAAAATTGCTAAAATTTTTGTTCCATTAGGCAAAACTATAGCATGTGAACATCCAATAGAAAACAAAACTAAAATAAAATAAGAATTTATTATGTGTATTAATTTGTGTTTTCTTCTGGATGTTCACATTAAGAGAGAGAATTTTCATAAAACATATAACTGCTTATCAATGTGTGTGTTTCTTAATGAGGGTCTCTCATGAACTTATAGCAACTTTTCTTCGAACGCCACTGATATAGAAGGCCTTAGCCTTCTTTTGTTATTAGATTATTAGTTAATGAAAAGATTAACTAAACCATGCCATTTGAGCCATACAGAATGAGCATTTTGTCTTGATAGAGAAAAAACAAAAAGGAATCAAGGATGAATAAAGCCAAATACCATGACACAAGATATAAGACTAATAGGAGACTTAATTCAAGATACCAATATGGCATAAAAGTTTTTGCCTTTGTCTCATACAATCACTTGATTTGTAATCTATCTTACAAATGCACTAGTGTTGTCTTTTATAAAACTCACATTCATTTTAGGGAAAAAGTACAACTTACTATCCTAAACTCTCAATTTGTTATACTTTAGTCTCCAAACTATTTTTATTTCTTTCTCTCTCTTTTTTTTGCAAATCAATCCCTGAATTATTCAATAATTTTACACCGTATGTGCTTCTATCTAATGTCCATCAACAGACATTGATTGATATCTAATGTGGGCCCCAAAACTTATAGTATAAAATTTTTGGAAGAAATTTGCACTAGATTGTTCAAGAACTAAAGTGAAAAAACACAAAAATTTAAGGACTACAATGTTGTTTATGAATAGTTTTATATCTCATTGAAGAAGATGACTGAAGTTTTTCACCAGTGTGATACAAAACTCCATATAATCCTTGTTTTCTTAGAATTTTAGCTAATACAATTCGAATTGTTAACTATGGACTTAGATAGTAAACTATACAAAATAATAATTTTTTAAATATATAAAGAATAATATGTAGTTTAAATTTGCATCAAATACAAAGCTAACTTGGTCATCAAATGGTTTAGAGAGTGTTCATCATTTAACACTAAATTTGTAGAATGTACTTTAAAGTTCAAATTGTATCATAAGTAAACCATGCCCCAAAGGCTTCATTTGAGATGCCTGCTTGAGTATAAAGGAAAACCTTATTTTTCTTTATTGTAGTACATCTAAACCATTAAAATTTAGTACAGTACACTAAATGGTATGTTGACTTTAATTTTACTCTTCAATTTGCAAATTATAATGAGAAATCTTGTAGTACCTATCCAATACAATATATAAACAAAGCATGATTAATATAAAAAAAAAAAATTTAACAAAACTATAACTATGCATATATGTAGTGAGTAAAATAAAATTCTAGTATTGATCAACTTAATAACTGAAGGCAAGATTAGGGATTTGGTTGGAGAAGTATATTTAGATTAACTTGTGAAAAATAGATTAAGAGAGAAGAACCAGAACTTTAGTTGAAAACCCATTTTTAAGAAATCTAAAATATGAGAAAATCTAAAATAAATACCAAATTTTGAAAGAATTTTGTATAGAATGGTGACCTTCTTATTTATTTTTTATTATAGAAAAAATTTGTACATGTTGTAAGAAGATAATAATCTAGAAAACTATGAGTCATGCATTTTAAGAAAATGTTGATAGGAAACTATGATTCATGTCTTTGGAGAATTTGAGCAACATGGTATAAAAGTGATTGGTTGTGATGAGGGAATTAGCTAAACCAAGTTTACAATATATAAATATAAATAATAATAACACAACATTCTCATATTGATTAAATAATTTTTAGATGCTTATTGGACCCCACTAATATAATTGAAAATTTATTCTAAGAAAGGGCTCAACTATATACCCCTAAAACCAATTGAATGGTTGTGATGATAATCTAAGTTAAATCACATTTATAAAATAGAGAGAAAATTAAAAAGTAATGCATAAATTTTGGAAGATAGATCACTCAAACCCAATTCTTGAAGAAAAAGTACCAAATCTTTTATAAAGAGAAAATAGAAAATAAAATATCTTTTATTTTAGAAATATTTCCATGAAACTATCATGGAATGCATCCAAATATAGAGAGAACAGAAAAATAACAAAGTATCATATACTATTACGTAGAAAATATAGAAAAATAAATGTTAAAATATCGATACAATCTAGATATATGAGTAGTAAGTTTATATGTGCATAATGAATCCTACTTGGAATATTGAAAAAAAAATTCAAAAAATTTTATAATTGGAGTTAGTAAACTTTTATTTTACTATACATAAAATAAAAAATGCTAATCTCTAGTGTTTATGGACCCCAATAGACTTTTCAAGCATAAAAATAAAGGACCACAAACTCTAAATTAGTATGAGTAGAAAAAGAAAATCATAATCTTATTAGGATATAAATAAACAAATCCTAATTTCTAGGTGCTTGTTGACCCATGAAACTTATCTCTACATACTATAGTTCACTATTTAGTTAAAACATTTTTAAAAAAAACTAACATGGGGTAGCCTAGCAAGAGTTCAATCAATTTAGGAAGAGTGACTGATTTTTGCATTCTCTTCCTAAATCATGTTAATCAAGTAAGAGTTTGCCTGATTTCATGGAACATTTGTTAACTCAACATTATTCTACCACAATTTGCATTGATTATGTTGTTAACTTAAGCACCTAACTCTTTATTACTCAACCACTTCTTAACCTAAACAAATTTTGGTGGATTTTTAGCTGTAGGAACTATTCTTAATGTAAAATGAACTATAAACTTAACTCAACCAAAAAACACTTATTTTCTGGTTGAGTTTGCTTTTAGTTGGAAAATAGGTGGTGAATTATTACCGTTTATTTTGTAACTAAAAAGAATAGTGCCTATAGTGATCCAATGGATGCGATTTTATGTCTATGAACCATCTTGCTGATGACTATCATTATGAATGGTTTTAATCTTCTAAAACATAAGTTCATTTGGAGAAAGAGATATCTGTACCAGATAGTCATGTCATGGTCTTGAGTGTTGATAGAATGGTAGAATCTCTCTCTAGACAATCGTAAAATTGAAACATGGGTCCACTTTTTTACTTTTTTAGTGGTGTAAGATATTCACTAACATATTTGATCTCCAATGGCCTAGGCACCAAATCTCATGTCAGTTGGATGCTTATAGGTCCTCCACTTTTGGAGCTTTTGAAGCAAAAAAATAGAGGGTGTAACACAATAAATCTCCAAAACACAAAATGCCATCTAGTTTTTTGCTTCAAAAGCTAAAAAAATGGTCTTGATTACTTTTAGGCTTTGACTCAATCTTTTGGTCTTGATTTTCTAATTTCGTGTCTATTGATCTCAGTTGTAGGATCACCATCTCTCTTCCTACAAAAGGTTAAAAACTCTAATTAAATCCTAAAATAATATGATTAGTCACATTTTACCTCAGATTGGCCTCTTGACTTAAAAAATATCAAAATTTTGTGTTATTAGGTCAAAAATGCATGTGTTACGAATTTTGGTCAAAAATATTAATTTACCATTATAAGTTGTAACACATGGGTAACTAATTAAGTAGTTTTTATACAAAATTAGACACTTATCATATCTCATGCTCATATTTTTTGTGTTATCATATGTAATACAAGATCTATACATTAATGACTTTGATTGCTATAAAAAAAGAGAAAAGCTCTAATAATGACTAGACCTACAATTTATTTTACCTATAAGTGCCTACAACTATACAGGCTCAATTAAAAAAATATATGAAATAAATAGTCAAGGTTTATGGAGTTTTCATATGTTTAAAATAATTTAAAGGATATTTAGTATATTGAATATAAATTTATGAGGATGTTGAGTAATTTAAGAAAGTTCGGACTTATAATATATTTTGCCTATAAGTGCCTACAATTATATAGCCTCAATTAAAAATATATGAAATAAACGGTCAAGATCTATCTTATTATACAAGCCTAAAGATAGTTTTACCTTTATAATCTTATAGAGTGTTCATATGTTCAAAATGATTTAATGGATATTTAGAAATATTGAATAAAAACTTATGAAGATGTTGAATGATTTAACGAAGTATGAAATTTAGGATGTGAAATAATTTTAACAGGATGAGAGTATTCATATGTTTCATGTTTGTAAACTTATAGAGTGTTCATGTCTAAAATGATTTAAAGAATATTTAGTATATTAAAAAAAAATTATGAAGATGTTGATTGATTTAAGAAACAATGAAATTTAGTATATGAGATAATTTTGAGAGAGAGATAGAGAGATCAATTGATAATTTTAATGAGCGATGGCATGGTGATATTGAAATATTAAAAAAAGATGTGTCGAAGAAGTAGATAGATTGCGAAGAAACACACTTCATCTTGTATCATAGTAAAAATATGAATAGGATGTGTGATAATTTCAAAAGACTAAGAGTATTCATATGTTTTATGCTTTTAATCTCATGTAGTGTTCATATGTTTAAAATAATTTAAGGAATATTTATACGTATAAAATTATTTAAGGTGCTAATGGTGTATATAAGACTATAATATGATGAGATTAGGGAGTTAGAATTAGAAGTTAAAAAGGAAGGATAGAGAAAGAGAGATTTTAGAGATAGATGGTAGAGGAGGTATTCAATGATAATCAAAAGTTGAGGAATTGGTATACAAGTACACATACACTTTAACCATGTCTACTAGGAGGTTCTCTTATAGAGTGCCAAGTTCTAGAAACTAAATAGTGTTTTTAGTTTTTCTAAGCGTTAAAAAAATGATCATATGGTCTACATTGCTTTAAAAGGTAACCATTGATCCAGGTCAACCCATAGAGCCTAGACCCATTTTCCACCATTTCAAGCTTTAAGTAAGGATCAAGATCATTCTAGAGCTAGAAGATGAGCCCCAAAAATATTTGGTAGAATTGAAGGTGACTAAGAATGGGCCAACACAAAATATATGCAAAAGGTAGAAGAATTCCACCACCTTAGCATGAGATTTCAAGCCATGCAAGCAACCTGAGCCACATGAGCCGTGAAAAAATGGCTAGGAGAAGTCAAGCCATGCTATCCATGAAGCCAGGATGAAAGCCACTAAAGCCATCAAGTCAAAAGCCATAAAGAGGAGCTACTTGAGCCATTTGAATACAATCAAATGGGTCCACACAATTTGAAGAAGAACATGCAATTTGCTAACTTGAAAAAATCATGTTCTAAAGAGAAATCTCTCTCTCCCTCCCTCTCGTGAACTGCATACAAAGGAGAAACATGCACAAAGTTGGTGTGGTTTGCCTTCCTAATTCCCTTTCTTATGCAACCATCGTTCCCCAATCCTAATCCCTTCTTTCCCTTCTCCCTTAGGATAGATATTAGCAAGAAATATCTTTATGTATAAGGTGGAAATCGTAGAGAAAGGGAATTAGTTTTTGCACGCATCTTTGTCGGGGAGTTTTTGCCCAATCTTACTTTGGGGGAAGTTTTTTATGCAATATTTCTTGGAGGTAAGTTTTTCTACACATTCTTTTCTTTGAAGGCTTTTCTATCCTTCTTTCTTGGAGTTTCTCTATGCATCTTCACTTGGAGTTCCACACATCTCTTCTCTTTGTGTAAGCCATTGTTCCTTTGGTTCATGCACATCTTCTTAGATTCTCTTCTATGGGCATTTGCTTCTAATTGTGCTCTAGTTCATGCATCCAAGGCCATCTATCTCTTATAGTGACAGCCAAGAGAAAATAGTCTTTGGATCTCTTTCCAAGCATGCAAGTCTAGGTTGAAGGTTTCTTTGCTCTTCTTTATTTGCTAGCCTTATATTGTTGCTTGTTCTTTTTTAGTTACCATCATGCTTCACCGGCTTTGCTTATCTTTAGGATTCATTCCCATCTTGTTTTTCTCTCTTTGGTTATCGCCTTTGGGTCACACACATGCCTATCCATGGATAGCATTAGATCTGGAAATTAAACTCAAGTTATTGTATTTTCATGATATTTAATATTGTGCACATTTCTTGTAATGTTTCACATCAATAAACAAGTTTAGTTTCATGTGCACTCTGCTTGTTCATGCACCTCTATCATGCATGCTTTGTTAATATTTATTACTCGTGTTAGTTGAATGTTTAGATTAGATTTCATTCATGGATCATGTTTGATGCATGTTTAGATTAGATCTTCATTTTAGGAAGTTTCTAAATTCAAGTTTACAAGTTTTATTTTTAAGAAGTTCCAAATTTCTAGTTTTAGGAAGTTCATTCATTTTAGAATGTAGTAATCTTTAGGAAGTTTCTTTAAGATTAGTTGCATGTTAGAAAGTTCAATCTAGATTTAGGTTTCTAGGTTTCTTCGTGTTTCTAATTCTGTATTAGTTTCCTCTCTTGAATGCATTGTAGTTATAGAAAGTTTCTAATTCCATTCTTAGAAGTTTCTAAATCTTAATTTTAGAAAGTTTTTATTTTTAGAATGTTTCCTTTTAGTTTAAGTTTTTAATTTTATGCATGTTTTTAATTTTGTGTTCTTTTAATTCCTAAAGTAAATCAAAATACAAATTTTCTTTTGGCAAGGTTAATTAATCCAAATAGATTCCAATTACATACAAATATGTTAGATTCCTCGTGGGATCAACCTCACTTGTGTATCATCTTATTACTTTGATCTGTGCACTTTTGAGTACTTTTTAGAATACATCACATACTAACTACTACTATTCCCAATGTGAAGATGTAGCCAGTAATACTTCTTCTTCCATTAAGGTTTGCAGCCACATTAGCATATACATGTCCTTGTAAAGTGATATCTGATCCTCTATAACATAATATCATATCTGCACTATCTCTCAGTTACATTAAATTCCACTTGACTTTTATCTAATGTTCCTTTCTAGGATTGCTCATAAAACTACTAACAATTCCCAATACTTGAGCAAAATCTAGCCTTGTATAGGTAGAAAATATGTTCCAGACAATTACTACCGAATTAAATGCCATCATGGCTACCAATGCATTCATGAAACCTCCACAAGAGGTTTGCTCTATTTCTTCCAACCCAACACTCTTACCTTCAACTTATCCATCTAATAGTGTGTACATTGAACATCTTTTGGAACAAGTGAATGCTCTGAACACATATTACACTTGTAGCAATAATCCATACTTTGAGACCTATAATCCAAGATGGGTTAGGCATCCTAACTTTTCATGGTCAAAGAACAATTACTAAGGAAGTCCATATATGAATACCCCTACACAAAAATTTTCTAAAACCTTAGTTCCCCTACAACCACCTAGTTTTTAACTGCCTTAGTAGCCAAAGAAACCATCAGTTGAGGACAATATAGAGTTGCTCCTAAAGGAACAAGAGGAGACTAATAAGGCCTTACACAATATCTAGAATGAGGGTAGATAGAGATCAGATATAAATTCTCAAGCTAATGCCTAATTAGACATGCAAATGAGTCAATTGTCTACTACATTGAATGAGAGAGGAAAGGGAAAGTTTCTTAGTCATCGAAGTCCAAACCCTAAGGCCAGTTTGAAATAGGGTCAAGTTCAAGTAGATCACATGAGCAAGCTGCCCTTAGGAGTGGCCGTTAGGTTGATAACAAGGTAGGGAAGACTGAGGAAATACTAAAGGAGAATGAACTAGCTAAAATATAGGAGAAAGCATAGGGACCTCCCACTCCATCTGAGCCTATAGTGGAGACACCTTATGTGCCTAAAGCCCCATTCCCTCAGTTGTTGAATAAGGCTAAGAAAGGACAATTTTTAATGAGATAATAGATGTGTTTAAACATGTTCAAATAAATATCTCATTATACAAATGCTATTAAAGGCACCCCTGCTTATGCCAAATTTCTTAAAGAGCTCTACACACAAATGTGCAAGCTCAATATGTAAAAGAAATTCTTCCTCATCAAGTAGGTGAGATCTTTAATCTAGTATTAGAACCCTCTTAAGGTCAGAGATCCTGGTTGTCCTACCATTTCTTGTGTTATTGGAGGTCATTTCATTGATATGGCACTACTTGATTTGGGGGCTAGTGTAAACCCGTTGCCATTATTTGTCTATGAGCAACTTAGGGTTGGTGACTTTAAACCAACCAATACCACCTTGTAGTTACCAAATAGATTAGTAAAGATTTCATGTAGTATGGTTGAGGATGTTCCAATATAGGTGGACTAGTTTTACTTTCCTATAGATTTTATTGTCCTAGATACCAGCATGTGCCAAATCTTAGTGATTGGATCCCAGTAAACCTTGGATGTTGATTTTTTGCAATGTCCAATCCCATCATCAATTGTAGAAATAGTGTGATGAAATTATCCTTTGACAATATGCAAGTCAAGCTCAACGTTTTTAATGCTGATCATCATATCTAGACCTAAATGATTCATGTCTAGCCAATTTAATTGAAGGTCTACTTTAAGATGCTAATCCACCATCGTCTATCCTAGACCCACTTCAGGCATGTCTAGCACACTTTAACTATGATTTTGATATAGACAAGTCCATTGATGAAGTAAATAATCTTTTGGATGCTGAACCTATAATGGGTACCCCCAAATGGGAACCTTTAGTGAAGCCACTAGCTCCTTCAAATTCTGTCCCAATACCATTTGTATATAAACTACCCACCTTAGTAATCCATTAATTGAGAATCTAAAATATTCTTACTGAGGAACAGATAAAACCTTACCTATAATCATGGCCTCAGATCTAAATAAAGAATAGGAAGGTAAGCTTCTTGATGTTTTCTTTGAACATAAGATAGCCTTAGAGTGGACCATTGCGGACATTAAATGGATTAGCCCTATTATGTGTATGTATATAATTTAGCTAGAAGAAAATGTTAAACCATCTAGGGAAACACTGAGGAGACTAAACCCTAATACGAAAGAAGTATTGAGAGATGAAGTGCTTAAACTCCTAGATGTTAGTGTTATTTACTCTATATCTAACAGCATTTGTGTCGGCCAAATTCATGTTGTACCTAAGAAATCTAAAGTCACTGTAATTTGAAATGAGGATAATGAGTTAGTCTCCACTCACATGACTACTAAGTGGAGAGTTTGTATAGATTACCAAAAATTGAACTCGGTCACGAGGAAAGACCACTTTCCTCTTCCATTTATTGACCAAATGGTAGAAAGGTTAGTTGGCCATAGTTATTATTGCTTTCTTGATGGTTACTTCAACTATAGCCAAATCCCATAGCACTTGAGGACCAAGAGAAGAATACCTTTATCTACCCTTTTAGGACCATTGCCTACCATTGTATGCCTTTTGGAATTTGTAATGCTCCAACTACTTTTCAAAGGTGTATGTTGAGCATTTTTTCTAGCATGGTGGAGAGGCTTTTAGAAGTATTTATGGACGATTTTTTTGCATTTGGTTCTTCATTTAATGAATATCTGCACCATTTAAAACTTGTCCTTGCTAGGTGTCAAGAAAAGAACTTAGTGTTAAACGAGGAATAAGGTCATTTCATGATACAAAATGACATTATTTTAGACAACATGATATCACATAATGGCATAGAAGTAGATAAAGCCAAAGTGGATTTAATCTTTAACCTTCCTTCTCTAAGGATGGTGAAAGAAATTTGCTCATTTTTAGGTCATGGCGATTTCTATAGATGATTCATCAAAGACTTTAGTAAAATTGCTAAGCCCCTATGTAATTTACTTATGAAGGAGGCAAGTTTTGACTTTGATGATGATTGTATGAAAGCACTTGAGTGACTAAAGTCTTAACTCACTTTTGTGACTATTATTCGACCACCAGATTGGAGTGGACTATTCGAAATAATGTATGATGCTTCAAATTACGCAATCTGGGCTGTGTTTGGACAATGTATTGATAAACTCCCCATGTGACATATTGTGACAGCAAAACACTCAACAATGCCCAACTCAATTATTCCACTATAGAAAAAGAGTTACTGGTAATTACATTTTCCTTGGATAAGATTTAAGGTCATTGTCTATTTGGACCACGCATAACTGAAATACCTCCTTTCTAAGAAGGATGTTAAACGAAGGCTAATCCAATGGATACTATTGCTTCACGAGTTTGATTTAGAATTTTGGGGTAAGGTTTTGAAAATGTTGTAGTCTACCATTTATCCAGGTTAGTTGTGGAGTCTACTAGCGAGAATGTGCCTATAATAGAAATATTTTCAAATGAACAATTGTTCCACATTTCCCTGTTTCCTTGGTATGCATATATAGTTCATTATCTAATCACATGTCAAATCCCTAATCATTGGTCAAAATAAGATAGGAGAAAATTTATTGTCGAGGTCAAGCACTTTACATGGATGATCCATACTTGTTCAATTACTTCCCTAATTAGGTCATTAGGAGATGCATAACTAATAATAAACATCATAAAATCATTTTCTTTTATCATGATCATAAATGCGGGGACTATTTCAGTTTTAGAAGGACAACTTCAAAGATTCTGTAGTGTTGTTCTTATTGGCCCACTATTTTTAGGGATTCACATGCTTACTACATAGCATGTGTTACATTTCAATGATTGTGAAGCATAAGAAAAAGAAATATGATGCCCTTGAACCCCATTTTGATCATTGAGCCTTTTGATGTTTGGGGCATTGATTTTATGGTACCTTTTTTCTAACTCCTTTGTTTATCTGTACATCCTTGTAAGAGTGGACTATGTGTCTAAATGGGTGAATTTCATACCATGCAAGACCAATCACCACAAGGTGGTGGTCAAGTTCTTAAAAGAAAATATTTTTGCACTCTTTGGTACCCCTAGGGCCATAATTAGTGATGGGGGCAAACACTTTTGCAATATAGTGTTGAGAACTTAAATGAAAAATATAGTATTACCCATAAGCTTGCTACCCCTTATCATCCTCATACTAGTGGACAGGTAGAAGTATCAAATAGGGAGATAAAGTGAATTTTAGAAAAGACTAGTCTTTAAGACTTACTAACACTTTTATGGGCCTACCAGACTACATTTAAAACCCCTATAGGCATGTCGTCCTACCACTTGGTCTATGGAAAGGCCTACCACCTACCAGTAAAATTTGAGCAAAAAGCATATTGGGCCATTAAAAAGTTCAATTTTGACCTAGATACTACTGGGACCCACAAAAAATTCCAACTCAATAATTTGGATTAACTAAAAAAATATTCATATGAGTTTGCAAAGATATACAAAAACTGCATGGAAAGCCATCATGATGGACACTTTCAGCGAAAGTCCTTCATTTGAGACAAAAGGTCCTTTGTGTAATTCTAAACTACAGTTATTTCTTAGAAAACTTCATTCTCAATGGACTAGACCCTACATAGTACATACTGTTTACCCTCATGGGGTCATTAAGATAGAGAATGATGGAGAGATTTCCAAGGTCAATGGGCAAAGGTTGAAGACCTATCTAGAGTTGGTCAACCCTGAAGTGGAGGAGATATTGTTAGAAGCTGTATACCATGACCCACCTTAGCATATTACTTGATACTAGCATTCATCATTAAATTTTCATTCATCATAGCATCGTATGTTTGTCGACAATAAAATTAGCACTCATTAGGAGGCAACCTAGGGTTTTAATGTCTAATTATTATACTCATATAAGGTCCTATGTTTCAAAACATTAAGGATAATGTTTAGTTCAATTTGAGGGGTGTAGATATGCATGAGCTTTTTGAGTTTTCTTGTATTTAAAAAAAAAAAAAGAATTTTTTTTCTAAGTTTTCAAAATTTTTAAGGTTAAAGCTCCTTTACTATGATGAGAATTGGATTTTAAGAATCTTAGTAATTCTTCTACTTTAACTTGCAAAAATGCATATAGTTAATTATGCATTTTATTCATGTCCTAAAGTGTTTTATGAAGGACAAATCTTGAAACACACTTACACATAGTGCATAGTCTAGACATATAAGTGGTATGACTTAGAGACCCTGAGGAAAATTAGTGGAGACCTTTATACTTAAGTGAGTATTAGAGTTTATCATCTTTCTGAGGGTAATAAATAATTTGATACTTTCTTCACCGTATATTAATTTTAAAAGATCCGGTATCTTTGTTTTGGTCAATTGTCAAGAATCAAAGAGAAGTACTAATTTAGTATCCTAAACATTTATTAAATCTGATAGGTTTTAAGAAACCTAGAAAATGATATAGGCCATTCTTATCTTTAACTAGAGGCATAAAGCCTACCTAGCATAAAATACCACTAGTTAGGCCCTTTGAACCTCTTGATAAGCCTTTTCTTTCTAAAACCATTTATCTTAACTTAGAAACTAAATTAAAATATTCATTACCTATTTATCAAAAATGAGTAGAGAAAGTAGAAAAAGGACAAAAATCTAAGAAGTGAAAAAATATCAAAGTGTTTACAAAGAAAAAGCTTTTCCCTCAAAGAAGAGAAATACAAGTAATATATATATATATATATATATATATATATAAGAAAAATAAAGAGGAAGCAAAAGTAGAAAAGATATTCACTTCTATACAAAGAAAAGGAAAGTTGTCCAACATTTATAGAAGGCCTCTACTCATATTTGAAACTTTAAACCCTTTTACCTTTTTTTCAAAAATATTTTGAAGCCTACGTTTCATTCTATCTAAAGACCTATTGATCTTAAGGTGGAAGATAACCTTAATAAGTATATAAATAGGAAGGAAGGAATTAAGTTGAAATACCATTACTGGCCTTGGCAATGGAATCAATTCATAGGTATCATAATTCATTTGTCTTATTTGTGCTTAAAAGAAATTATGGGAACCATTAGATTGTTGGATTGGGTAACATAGTGAGTAATTTTGTTTGAGCTTTTATCGTGGAGCTTTATTTTTTAGTGTATTGTGACAAACTCAAAATTTTAATTGATTTCTATGTAATTATAACATATTTTAATTAGAATAAAAACAAAAATTGAATTACTTGAAAATTGAATTTCAAGGGAGTGACCCCCTTGAAAACTCAAAAGTTGTATATGAAACTATAAAAAATGAAAACTATGGATCAAGACAATTCCAATGACACTAATTTTACATAAAATGGAGATTAGGGTGTAAAAACCCCAAATTTTCACCAATTTAGGGGGGTCCAAATTAATAATGGCACCCCCACCTCTATTTGGTTTTGACATGGCAGATGACCCTCAATGCATGGAGCTGGCTCGACATGCATCGTCTACCTTCTCCCTTGTTAGGTGTCTACTCAAAAACAAAAAAGAATGAGGAACACATGAGATAGGGAAAACCCTAGCATCCTTCCCCACTATTTGCTTGGACACTCGTCAACGTTGCCTAGCCGCCTGGTGTGGAACCTACTTTCGTCTCCCTCTCTATCTCACTTTTCTCTAACCAATGCGCCAACCTAGAAAACCCACTCCCTCTCCCTCATTTTTACCTCATCTTGAGTGTCACCTGAATCGGTTGCTCGCAATTGCTAGCGGTGCACCTGAGGTAATTGTCGAAGCTGCTGGAGTGTAGCTTGTCTGCAACACCTGAGCCTTCCCCCTTTCCCTCTGATCTAATCCCCGTCCCCTGCTTCCCATCAGTGCAACCAACATGGCTCATCGGTGCGCACAAGTCAGCATGCATAGACTGCTTGAAAACCCCCTTCCCTCTTTCTCCTTTGACTGGTACAACCCAACCGGCAACACCAATTTGGTTTTCACCCCCTCTCCTTTTCTCCCTCAACTACTTCCATCAGCATGACATGGCTTCGTTGCTTGAGCAGGCTGGCTACACGCCTCTTCCTTGTTCTCTCTCCCTCTTCATCTTCCCCACCTTTAGATGGCACAGCTTGATAGGCATGCCAACCCCTCTTCTTTCCCCTTCTCCCTTCCCCCGATTGGGTTCCCCTGAGCACTACCAGCTTGACATACCAATGCGCATAGGCTAGCTGCCCTCTTGTTGTTCCTTCCCCCTTGTTCCTTTCCTATGGTGAGTTGAGGAAGGGTAACTCACCCATGTCACCCACTCTCAACTTACCTTGGTGAGTTGAGTTGACATGGTGAGCCACTACAGCTTTGACCCGTTATTCTGCCAAATCATAGATTTTGTAGATCCAAGATAACCATTGCGATCCTTGCAATGAGAGAAACAAGACCAATATGCCCGTTCGTTGATCTAAGAGGATCTGACCATTCATCGTGACTAGACCCTCAATGGAACTAGATTGCCAGATATGTGACTGATTTGACCATCCACTGTGATCTAGACATTAATCTATCTTTGAGTGATGGATCTATGACTAAATTTGTGTATCTTGCCATGATCCAATTGTTGATCTGCCTCCAAATGGTAGATTTGAACCTATTCCAACCATTCATCATAATTTGAGCATTGATCTGCCTCTGAAAGTTAGATCTATGATGGATTTGTGAACCCTCACATAAACCATCCATTGATCACTCATTGACACCTTGATCTACAACCTATTTGATCCATTCACCACTATCCAACTATTGATCAATCACCATGAAACTAGATCTATGGTTGATCTGGTCTATTTATAGTTACTTAAGCTTAGATCAGTCATTGAAACATCAGATCTTTGATTGATCCACACCTAAGAGATGATCCTACCATTAATTAACCACTCATTGCTTTGATCTGCAATCAATATAAGCTCCTAATTTGATGTGGATGTAGATTTCACACTAGATGATCTGATATGTGATCATATCTAGCCTTTCATCTCGATCCAACCATATATTAGTGAATAGGTTCTATATTCATATCTAATTCAAGTATTCATTCTAATCTGACCATAGATGTATCAACAAACCCCTAGAACTATGGCATATGTAGCTTGTTTCCTAAGATCTGACCGTTGATTGACCATCCAATGCTAGATTTATGAGATTGGGCATTACATCTATTTCTAATCAATGGTGTTCCACTATCAGCATATCTCTACTCTCCTAGTACACTAATCAATGATAGAGACACACTTGGAGCCATCCATCCATGGATCGATGATGAAACCTATGAATTGGTAAATTGATAGATCGAGCCAAAGGAGGTACAAACATAAACCGAGAATAAACGTCATGCGAGATTGGTGGATAATATTTCTATTTTGGAAAGTTTAATAATTGCCATGTCTTTATAAGAATGATTGAATATAGATGATGATTTACGCAGAGTTGCCTTTACTTACTAAAATTATGGAAGCATGTGATAAATTTAGAAGTTATCTTGTGACACCTTTTAAATTATGAAATAAAAATGGAATGACTAATTTAAATAGAAAATGTTATTTTTACCTTAGTTGTAACTCCCAAACAAAAGAATGGAAACCATACTCAGTGATTGGAACTTAGTATATGTACATAGCCAATGTTGATAATACTTAGAAACATGATATGCATACAAATTAGCTATAGATATGAAATGAAGTTCAAACACTTGTTTTGTCCCAATTATAACATTGGACAAATGAGTAACTAGACTTCCTACCTTGATTTTGAACTCATAAGTAAAGTGGACATTGTAATTCCTTAAACAAGGTTTGATCTTACGCATGCTACTAAGACTTAAAGACTTGTATATCGATACTATAATATTTGGAATGCCCTAAAAAATATGAAATATTAATAAGTATATCAACAATAAAGTAAATATTTTAGAGTAGTTAACAAAGTTTTTGAACTATAGGAAGACCTAAGCAGTTGAGCTAGAAGATGTCATACTTGTAACTTAAAGACTCTAAAATGATGAAATGATTGGTTCCAAGATAGAAGAAAAGTAATATATTAACTCATAGTTTGTATTCATGTATAGATGCTAAGGGAATAATCCTAAGGTCTTCAAAACCAAGAGACAAAATAAAAATTGTGTAAACAGTAGCCCTTAATTGGGTTCACCATAACATAATTTGGCTATTATTAGTTGAAATAGAATTAGCTATTGATATGTAAGACTGGGAATGACCATAATCACATGAAATGATTCACATTTAAACTTGGAAAGAATATTCTAAACTCTATGGACGTGCAATGGATATTTACAAGCCATGACCTTAAGTTGTAACATATGCGTCTTTACTGATCAAAGTTTTATCACAAGTTTAACAATGGTCTATTTATCCAATAAGCACCTTTAAGATATTGTTTAAATATGTATCTTTTATAATCATTACATTGGATGCATACTTTTGGGAGCTAAAAAAGTATTATCTAATATATGAATAAAGAATGCACATTTTCAATGCTCGCAAAGATATGTTTTCACAACTTGTCAAGAATATGGGTTGAAAATAAATACATTTAAATGGCTTCTTATAAACCTTCATAATAGCAATTTTATTTTCATGAAATGATTTGGAGATGCATATGACATATGATTTGGGTTGGCACTCGACAAGTAGATGTAAATCCTGATGGATGTAGATTCTTTGATGCTTAGGCAAGTGCTCCACGAGCAACTATAAGTACTTGACCTAAAGGTAGGCATGCTATGTGTCGTTGTAAGTCATGGAGACCCTATGCTAGGATGTACAATTGGCCACTGGCCTTTGAGATGATATTGATACCAAACCTACAATAGAGATGGCATGTAGTAGGAGTACCTTCTCATGGAAAAGTGCTCTGAGAGGTAGCTAGGTAGCCCTCATGAGGTTTGGTTAGTCATGGTTCATGCAGGTATCCATTAGCAGACGTAGAAGCCATAGTAGTAGCCAGTGGGTGACTGTAGGGCCCTACGAGCATAGATGGGTGTATTGATGTTATGTGAGTCATTTCTCAAGAGTTTAGACCTCGTCGAGGGTGGTAGGACTGTATGCCACTATGATTGGAGCAATCAATTTTCCATAGCGATGTGGGCATGGATTTGTGCATTTCAAATTGAGGGCTATGCACATTCATTTGGCCTCGTTTGTATTGAGTATGTTGGTTTGATAGGCTTAACAGATTCTTTTGAACATTACAGATGATTTAAGATCACCAGCCTTGCTTCATGGATTTTCACGTCATGAGTATGAAAAAGATTTTTATAGTTATGATTTTAGTTCAATTTGATGAATAAAGAACTATTTGCACTTATGAATTGATTAATTATGCTTTGAAAAACACAAATAGCTTTTGGTATTGCTAGATTGAAGATTTTTCAAACGATGGTTTGCTGATGACCAAAATTTGAACATTTAGTATACTCTTTGACCTTATAGACATTGTACTTTGATGCTTATGCTTGGTTAGTGGCTTTGTTATTAGTATTATATTCCATGTCAATTTTTCCTTAACCGATGGTTTTACCATGGTTAGCTTACTAAGATATTAGATTACTTGAGCATTATGAGTGATTTTTGTATGATCATATATTGATTTATTCTTATATGTGAAATTGTGCTGGGTTCAGAAAGTTAGATACCTCACTCTTCAAAAGTTAATTTAACTATTGAATGACAAACAACTTAAACATTTATAGGGATAACTTGAATAATCATGTATGGTGAACAATATTGAAGAACTGTATGTCATGAATAAATGCAAAATGCTTATGTGTCTATTAATGGAAAATGATCTTAGTACAAATTAAATGTGCTGAAAAAGATAAATGCTTAGAATGCTTAAATCCTCAAGGAAAGATAAGGCAATAATGATATTTATTAAAATCATGATAGACTATGATTCATCAGCTATAATGAATTGTACATGTAAAGAAATTCCATAATTGTATGCTAAGAACTTATAAATTTGGCATGAATACTTTAAAAAATAGCATGAGGTTTGTTTAAGCATAATATATTCTCAAAATGAATTGATTTATGTAAATCATGAACTGCATGGCACAATAGCTACTTATTCCTCCAACACAAGCGTAAGCTTGCTGAGACATAGTAATTGTTTCCAATGTCTTAGTTTTGAAGAATTACATGAACAAGTCAAATGTGAGAGCAATTTTGGTGTTTTGAAATTTCAGAAGATGGAGATTTTTTAGTATCTAGATGGTAAGCCTTGCAACCTTAGGTTAGCTTTCTAATTCAATGGAGAATGAGAATGTATACTTACTTTCATATTGTGGATTCAATTGTATTTAAGGGAATATGCTATGATATGGTTGTGATTGGAGGTTTTGGGAAATGATAAGTCTTGTATATTTGTTTTCAAAGTGATGAAAAATTATTTATATTGTCTATTAGGTGTTTCACATACATGCATCAAATGTACATAGGTCTGAAAATAGAGGAACCTTTGCCAAATTTTTAGTAGAAATGAGACACTCATTTCACCATAAATCCTTGTGTTTTGTGTAAAAATGACACTCGCGATTTTTATTTGCAATTTTGTTTTTGAAATGAATTTCAAACAAGGGATATCCAAAATTTCAAAAAAAATTTTAAAAAATGTATTTTGAAAACTGGAGGTGTCACATATGCACTAGTGAGAATTTGAGGTCAAAACATCATTCCAATGGAGTAAGAGCACACCTATTCAGAAATCCTGACTTATGTGGCTGTACACACATTGCACTTCATGATACAATTATAATAAGATGGCTTTGGTATGCGGATAACTTGTAGAATTTTTCATTCATTTTTATTAAGTTGTTAAAGTTAGTAAAGTGCTAATAAATGAGAATTTCTTGAGATAAAATAAAGGACTTAGCTTTATGGAATTTTGTGGGTGTATTAATTGCAAACCCTCATGAGTGTCCACTAGGGGTAACCTAGTAGTTTAAGGGCTTGTTGCATATGCTAAATGCAATTGTGAGTACCTACAAAAATTATTGCATATGCTAAATGCAATTGTGAGTACCTACGAAAATGACAACCATTTAGTTTTCATGATTTTTATATGTTTTTCTTAGAACTAGAAAATGCTTGTTAGGGGTGTGATAAATGTTCAATTTTGTATAAATATTACCCAATTAGTAGTCCATGTGTTATAAATTATAGGCATTATTCTAGGGTTTTATCAGAATTTTATAACACATGCATTTCTGACCTAATAATTTAAATTTTTGATATTTTGCAATTTGAAGAGCTAATCTAGAGTAAGAATGTGAATTGTCATAATTTTATAGGATTTAATTCTGGTTTTTACTCTTTTATAGGTGTTGAAAAGATGATCCAATGGCCAAGATGAAGTAAGATTAGAACTAAAGATGAAGATCAAAAGTGCCCCAACAACATACATTTTAATATTCCAAAGCTAAATCAAGGGTTAAAATGATCTTAAGGTAAGCAAATAAAGTTCAAGGAAGCAATTGGATGCATCAAAGGTAACTAAAATTGCCCGTGCAAAAAGCCATGCAATCATGCCACCTTTGCATAAGAATTGGAGCCATAAATGAAGTTTCCTAATCTATTAAGAAAACTTAAGTAAGTTATGTCATTGAAGCCTTGAAGCTAAGGAACTTAGCCACCAAGCATTAAGTTGTCAAATTGAGCCGCCAAGCTACATGGAGTCACACAATTGGAGGACATTTGGAAGCAATTATCTTACGCTAAATAGTAAATTTTAAGGAATAATTAGAAAGGAATTTGCGTGATAATCAACATGGTAAGATATGCATGCATATGTGGACTAATCAAAAGAGAAACCAAGTTAAATTTCCTTATCTTTCCCTCTTTTCTCTCTCTTTCCCACCCACCATATCACATATTTAGAAGGTAAGGAATTCCATGTCTCCCCCTTCTAATTCCATCCATTCCATCAACTCCACCATCTCATTCCATTCCCCACTCAGCTACCTCACCTTCTTAATTCTTTCCTCCATCTTTCCTATTGCTTTTCACCTTATTTCCTTGCAAAAATGTGAGACACCTTAATAGGAGTTCCAATGTGTCATATGTAAAAAGCCTCCTGCGATCCACTCCAAGCCAATCAAGCATATACACAAAAAAGCCTCCTGATTTATTATTAATTGAAAACTTGTACATGAAAATGTATTTAAAATTACATGGAGTTTGTGATTTATGAAATGTTGAGGAGTGAGGAATCCTCATACTCAACCCTTGTGAGGGTTGCTTTTTACATGGTTATATTATATCATGAGATTGATTTGCATGATTTCGCTAGTGCATGGATTTCTATGGTTATATATATATATATATATACTTATTGAGATACTTTGACTGTATTTAAGCATTTCATGATTAAATTCTTTTCACCTATTGATTATTGACAATGATTCATTTTCCAGCTTGGATGAGTATATGTATGAGATAATGCATGGCATGATTTGTGGTGACTATTCACATATTTTAAATATCTTGCAAAGATCATTATTATCTTTGAATCACAGTTTTATTATGCTGCTCTTTATGGATCACATTTTACAGAATTGCATAACGTGTGATTGAGAACTTTTGGATTAAAATTGTATAAACATTATATTTCAATGATGAAACTACCTACACAAGCACAAGAGTGTTGAGACATTGTAAATTGTTTACAATGTCTTAGGTTTGAAGAAATAAGACAAAGGAGCATAAGATTGTGCTAGAGATCTTAAGAGAAGGGAATAAAAGGTATATCAAATAAGTTTGCAATGTAGTTGATAATCTTGTGAACTGATGTAATATCTTAACTTAGTATGACTTTGCTTTATGGACATGTGGACATGTAAATTGAAGTTATGGTGGCGTGGCTATGACTGGATTGATCCTGCTCATGAACTGTTCATTTTGTTCATTTAAAAACTTGATTTTCTAAAACTATACACATTTAAATTATGTATTCATGTGGATGGATGGAGATAGAGTCTCCTTTATTATTATTTAACTTTAGCTGTGTTTATCAGGGACATTGCATTTGCATGTGTAAGTCCAAAAAATAGAGGAAATTCTGTCAAATTTTCTATAGAAATGTAGTACCCATTCTTTAAAAATCCTAATTTTTAGAAGAGAAAAATGAGACTCAAGATTTTTAAAAGCCTTCTCATGAAAAATGTTTTCCGCTGTTGTTTTCTAAATATTTTTCCAAACTTGGCCCAACAATTGTAAAAGATTTTGTGAAAAAGTGTTAGAAAAACCCAGGATGTCACAAGACCTCTCCATTTTTTTATGGTTTTTCCTTGTTTTTCCCACTTTTTTCTCACTTTCAACCTCACCAGTAAATATCACTATGAATTTCACTTTCCATTGAAGAGTCCTATCTTTCTAAGACTTCCCCACCTTCCTAAACTCCCCTCACCATCCAACCAATCCTCGCTTCCTAGAAAATCATTTTGCAAATCAATTTTCCCCTCCTAGTCTCTCTTTCCTATTTTTTCTGTCACTTTCTTTCCTCCAATCTTCGTGTGTCTTTCCTACATCTTCCCAATCAACCCTCTTTTCATATGTTAAGGAGCCTCAACAATTTTTTAAGTTGGAAGATGCCTCCTCCTAAAAAGATGGTGCCTCCCCACCTTGATGCCTTCCAAAAGCAGCCACTTAATCCTCTTTGAAAATCCTAGTTAACCCATCATCCATCCAATTCACCTATTTCCATCCCCAACATACCTTTATCTTAGGTCACACTAAAAATATACAAGAAAAAGTATAAAATAACATCAAAAACCAAGGTTTGGGAGATCTCTCTTTAAGAAGAAAAAGATGCATCCTTCACTTGGAGGAGGGCGTCCTTTTCCTTCTACCATTCTATTACCTTTTTGCCTTGAACTTTCTTCTCCTTTGGATGGCTAATTTCCTTCCCAAGGTGGGGCTGCATCTTCTTTAAGTGTTCCATGCCTAGGTTATCATCTTGTAGTTCTTCCTTAAAAGGTTGGTTAGCTCCTTTTAATCTTCATCTCTTTTGAATTGTTTTTAACTTGCATAATTGTTAATTGAATGCTTCTTTCATTGATTTAGCTCTTTATGGTTGTGATTTAAGATTCAGAGTTGGTTTTTACTTTGAAGTGACAGCCAAGGGAAAGTCACTTTAAATCTAATCTCCTCCTGGCTTAGATCTTTTGTTGGCGCTTCCATTCTCATGCTTCTTTTCCAATAGTTATCTGCAATAGTTCACATGTAACTTTCTAGAGATTTGACAATGAACTAGTCCCCACCCACACAACCACTGGGTGGAGAGTATGTATAAACTATCGAAAATTGAACTCAGTCACGGGGATGGCCACTTTCCTCTCCCATTTATTGACCAAAAGTTGGAAAGGTTAGCTGGACATGAGTATTAATGTTTCTTGATGGATACTTTGATTATTACCAGATTCCTATACCACATGAGGACCAATAGAAGACCACTTTCACTTTTCCATTTTGAACCTTTGCCTATAGACACATGCCTTTTGGGTTGTGCAATGCACCTGCAACTTTTCAAAGGTGTGTCATGATTATTTTCTTAGACATGATAGAGTGTATCCTTGAGGTATTTATGGATGAATTTTTGATATTTGAATCAACATTCAATAAGTGCTCGGCCTACCCAGTTTTAATGCTATGCAAGGGCTAAGAGAAGAATCTAGTAATGAACTAAAAAAAAAGCCATTTCATGGTCAAAAGTGGAATAGTAGTAGGGCACATTATATGATAAAATGGCATTGAGGTTGATAAAGCTAAAGTGAATCTCATTTCAAATATTCCCTCTGCTAGGACAGTAAAGGAGATTTCCTCATTCCTATGGCATGGTAGGCTTTATTGTAGATTCATTAAGGATTTTAGTAAAATCTCTAGACCACTTTGTAATTTACTTGCACAAGAGGCAACTTTTTGACTTTTACTATAATTGTAGGAAAGCATTTGAACCCTTTAAGGTGGAACTAAACTGTGCACCTACCATTCAACGACCAATTGGAGTGCATGTGATTGGGGTTGTTTTGGGACAGTGTAATGCAAAATTATCCCATGTGATATACTATGCTAATAAGAACTTGAGTGATGCCAACTCAATTCCCCACAGAAAAAGAGTTGTTGGCTATTATCATTGTAATGGATAAATTTAGATCTTATGTATTAGGATTTAAAGTTATAATCTATTTGAACCATGCCACCTTGAAGTATCTTTGGTCCAAGAAAGATGTTAAACCTCAATTAATACATTGGATATTATCATTGCAAAAGTTTGATATAGTAATTTGGGATAAGATAAGCTCCAAAAATGTTGTGGTAGACCATTTATCAAGACTAATTGTTGTGTCTACTAGTGAATCAATGCTCATTACTAAGTCTTTTCTAGATGGGAACTATTGTAAGGCTCTCCATTGCCTTGGTTTGCAGATATCGTTAACTATCATGTTGCTAGTCAAATTCCACCACACTAGTCTAAATGAGATAAGTCCACATTTTTTACCGAGGTAAAGTGCTTCCTTTGGGATGATCCATACTTGTTCAAGTATTGCCTGATCAAATCATTAGGAGAAGTTTTTCTAATGGTGACCACTGAAATATCATCTCCTTTTGTCAAGATCATGCATGTGGAGGCCACTTTAGTGCAAAGATCTTGCAGTGCAACTTATATTGGCCTACTATCTTTAAGGATTCTGATGCTTATTGCATCAAATGTGATTATTGTTAGAAGTTAGGAAGCATGGGATGTAGGAATATGATGCCCTTAAACCTTATGTTAATTGTTGAGCTTTTTGATGTATAGGGCATTGATTTTGTGGGTCCATTTCCTAACTCTTTTGGAAATTTATAACTCTTATGGGAATAGACTATGTCTAAATGGATAGAGGCTATAGCGTGTAAAATAAATGACCACATAGTGGCGGTCTAATTCTTACAAGATAACATTTTGGTATTCCACGTGGTATTATTAGAGATGGTGGAAACATTTTTGTAACTGGACTTTTAGTGGTTTAATGAAAAGATACATTTTACCCATAGAGTTGTAGCACCCTAACATCCCCAAACTAGTGGATAAGTAGAGGTACCCAATAGGGAGATAAAGCATATACTAGAAAAGATAGTAAATCTTAGTCAGAAAGATTGATCTTTATGATTCAATGATGCATTGTGGGCTTACCAACCACTTTTAAAACTCCCTTTGGCATGTTCCCCTACCACCTAGTTTATGGAAATTAAGGCTTGTCATCTACTGGTTAAGTTAGAGCACAAACCATACAAGGTTATCAAGCAACATAGCTTTGATTTCAATAAAGCAGATGCTCATAGGAAACTCAACTCCAAGAGTTGGTGGAGATTTAGAGAGATGCATATGGTACATCTAAAAGATATAAGGAACGTATGAAATTGGTTCATGATAGAAATATTTTGAGAAAATCTTTCATACTTGGTCAAAAGGTCCTTTTATATAAATCTTAGTTGCATCTCTTTCTAGGAAAATTCTGATCTCCTTTCATAATCCACACTATTTATCCTCATGGGGAAGTTGAGATTGAGAAAGATGGCATCATGTCCAAGGTCAATTGTTAGAGGCTAAAACCTTTCCTAGTTTTGCTTTTGCTTTTGCATATATCATTGTACTTTATTTTGCATCTGAATGTTCTTATAAGGAGATCTATGCACCATCCTTGGCATGCATGTACACTTTCCTACCTTCCCTCTTAGCTTTAATTGTCCATGGTTTCTAGTCCTAAAGGACAGTATTTAATTTATATTTGGGGGTGGGTTATTTTAAATTTGATGTGTTCGTTATATATTTCAATCAATTTTTGAGTCTTTTTTATTAGTTTTTTAGTCAAAACTTAAAAAAAAAGAAAAAAAAAAAAAACTTGAATTTTTTTTAGATTTTTGTTGTACGTTCCTTTATGAGGATGAGAATTTAGATTTCAAAATTTTAGTGTTATCTCTAGAATATAGCTAATTAATAGATTTGCATACAATTAGTTCATTTTATTAGCCTTTTCCTAGAGTTTCCATGAAAACTGAAGTTAGAATACTTATTGCACTATAGCAATATATATACATAGTTTAGGTTGAAGAGTAAGCATAAGTTAGAAATCCTAAAGAAAATTACTAGAGAATTATAACCTATGTGAGATTAGAGCCATTCTTTTCTTGTGAGGTTTATATATAAATTCCAAAATTTTCTTTAGCGATCATTAATTTGTTAGTCTCATTATTCTTTGTTTTAATCAACTATTAAGAATTCATGTTAAAGATTATACCATATATCTCTTGAGTTTATGGACAATTTGAATCATATGAAACCCAGGGGATCATAGAGACGATTTTTGTTTAAGTCAAAGCCTTTAGCCTATCTTATGTGATTTTTTGCTAGTTAGCCCTTAAGATTTAGCATTTTCTTATTATCCAATTAACCATTATCCATTTTTAACTCTATATTATATATAGTACACTATTTATTTTGGAAATATGTCGAAATGGTTGGAAATATCTTGATGAAATAGTACAAACAAGAAGAAATTTTTTCATCAAAAGTAAAAAAAGAGGGTGGCTATATTCAAAGTCAAGAGGAAAAGAAAAGAAAAGAAAAAGAAATATAAAGAAAAGGAGATTGTTCACTCTCATGTGTGAAAGAATTCACACTTAATTGATAAATTACATTTTGTATATCTATATATATAATCATATATATATATACAATCTTACTTACAACAATCATATATCCAACTTAATATGTGTATACACATATTCCAGATTAGCAAAAAATAGCAGGCAATGGTATATTCGAATCCTTGATTGGATGGCGTAAGTAATAAAATATATTAGATATGCCAACAATGATTATCACTCTTACACAAAAGATTGTGATAATTCAAGAGTGCAATAAAATAGTGGTGTTAGCTTAGTTGCTAATGCTACATTCTTTTCTAGTTCAAAGGATAATAGGCCAAATAGATTTAGTAGTAGTACTTGGGATTTTTAAGATGAAGGCAACTTAAGAGATATTGAAATAGATTACCCTTGTATTACCAAAACAATCCCATCAATTGAAGTAGTATTTGGTGAGAATGAGGATTATGTGTGTGATAATGGTGAGGAGCGTGATTAAGTTGAAAACAATATATGATGTGATATATGGATTGTATTAGTGAGTTTCAATATAATTCCAAATTTATAATTAGCTCTTTTATTATTAGCTATATGGATTGAAGTGAGATGAATACTATATATGTGACTATATATATATATATATATATATAATTGAAGACTTATTTGTAAAGTAAATTATTTTGAATATTCTTGTTCATGTGTTTATATATGTGTGTGTACAAAGAATACATGAATCAAAGCTAACTATCATACAAAATCAGTTTCAAATGTGTATTTGTTTAAGATATTGTAAAGTGCTAATATAATTTATATATATATATATATATATATTTGAATTGAAAAATATATTAGTTTATAAAGTCATTTAGTGTAGCAACTTTAAATGGCACATACTTTTAAAGTCATTTGCACTGAACAACTTTAAATGTCACATACTTTTAAAATCATTTGCACTAAAGGACTTTAAAAGTGTCAACTTTTAAAGTCGTTTACAATAAATGACTTTAAATGTCACATTTTTTAAAGTCATTTACACTAAACAACTTTAAAATTTCTACTATGAGTTGTAGCTATCCTCAACCAAATCCCACATTGAATTGGAACTACATTGACAGTTTCACTATCAATATCCATTTTAGAGTGTTGATAATTATTGTATATGCATGTTTGAATTTTTTTTGCATGATTATGAAAATGCATAAATTTTGAAAACAGTATTAATGATGCCTAATCGATGATCAAATACTACTCGTAAATTCCTAGGCCAAAAATTGATATAGAATAAATGAATAATTGCTAATCTAGTATGTAACAAGTCAAATGATCTTCATGGTCCCCATATCATAATTAAAATAGTAACCTTGGATGGTAAGAAAAGTATGGATTTGACCACCAGGAACAATCAACCAAATTTTTAGTAATCATAATAGAACATCTTTAATTCTTAAATAGCAATTTACAAAAATTTTAAATTATGTAAATTCAGAGTGAAAAAAGAATAATTTTGAAATTCTCAATTTTTGGAGTTCTAGAAAGTGTAAATTTTATAAACATCAAATCAAATGTCAAAACTTCAACATTGGGATTGTACTTAGAAAAATGATTCTAATGACACTAAGTTTTCTAAAATCAAAGTTTAAACAAATAAGTGTTGATTTTTCTTGAAAAGAACAATTTTGTAATTTCACATAGTGGGCCTCACCTGCAAAAATTCATGATTTAAGTAGCATTCATCTCTTTTTACTGCAATTAATTATATGTAATGTACAAAATTATAATTTTCAAACTTGAAATTTAAAGAAAATTATTAAATAACAAAAGGTGGGGGCCATTTTGATAATTGTACCCCCTCCCACTTAAGTAAATGTATGAAAAGAACTGACCTAGGTATGTTCTCAAACCTAATAGGAGGAAACTTCACAATAGGACCAAAGAGAAGAAACGAGAGAGAAGAGAGAGGAGAGGAAGAGATAGGAGGAGGAAGAAGAAGGGGGAGAAGGAAAGGAAGAGAAAGGAGGAGAAAGAGAGGGGAGCCAAGCCATTGGTGACATTCCACACCAATGATGCCCACACCTGCAGGAGAGAGAAATCAACAAGGAGAGAAGAAAGAGGGAAAAAAGGGGAAGAACAAGAAGGTGGAGGAGGAGAGGAAGAGAGGAAGAGAAAGGAGGAGAAAGAGGGGGGAGCTCGATAGGAGAGGGAAAACCCAACGGGGAGAGAAGAAGGAGAAGAAAAAAGAGGAGAAAAAAGAGGAAGAAAAAGAAGGGGGAGAAGGAGAAGAAGAGAAAGGAGGAGAAAGAAGGGAGAGTCAGGCTGCTGGTAACGATTTGAGCCAATGAAGCCTGAACCAGTAAGAGAGAGAAGACCTGACTGGGAGAGAAGAAGGGGGAGAGAAAAGAGGAAGAACAAGGAGGGGGAGAAGGAGAGGAAGAGAAAGGGGGAGAAAGAGGGGAGGAGATAGGTTGTCGGCTGCCAGAGTTGTGGCCTGTCATTGATGACGACGTCAACTTGGATCATTGATCCGAGCCCATCATCTCACATAGTGCACAACCACAAATTAAAACCCCAAGGTATTGGAGCAATTTGTACCCTTCTTGACTGTAAATAGAAGAGGAAATCAAGGCACAAGCACGGAAACACAACCTAAAAGTAAGTTCTACAAAGTTGGATGCTTCTACACTAAGATTACCATCTTCATATCTCAAGTAGTTATTAGTCTACTAATCTATATTACCTGAAAATAGTATATACAATATAATAAGAATATCGAAAAGAAACATCTTCTAGAGTTGCTCATAATTTAGGCAATGGAAAATGATGAGGGCCTTTATCATGCTTAGTGCGATCCATTAACCAATTATGCGAAAAATATATATTAAAAAAGTTACTTTTAGATTTGCTTGCTAAATAAAGTAAACACAATACATAGAATATCTTGATAAGAAATTACATTTCACAAAACAATAGTGACATGCTCAATTGGAAATGCAGTATACATAACAACAATGACATTGATTTGAAATTACATTATACAAAACAACAATGACTTAGTTAGTGAAAAACTATAGTACAGAGAAGCAACATGACTTGCTTGATGAGTATCAAGTCTTAATAAGCTTACTTATGGATGGGATCAAGGTGCATTTGACAATTGTGATAAAAATGTAAAGCATACTCAACATTGACTACTTCTGACCTTGAAGACAAGAGAAACAGTTAGACAAGTAACATTAGGAAGAAGATCATAGGACTAGTTTTCCATGTGGATTGTTCCTCACACTAAAAGATTCAAAATTTCCCATGTGAAGAAGCTAGCACTTGAACTCAATTACTTGCTATTTTAAATTATGATTGGTTATTGAGATAAGTAAGCACTCAAGCTCCACCCCTTTGTGCATAATCTTATAATATTACGAAGAAATAAGACATAACAATGGAAAAATGTTAAACTTGGACACGTGTTTTCCATTGGAACTAGGCATTAGGATCAATACACACTACAGAAGTGTCCATTCATTTCTTCATGTTCAAGGGTAGAAGTTCACTGTTTGGAAACAAGAACCAAGGCAACAAGTTAGCACGTACCTAAACCTAGCAGTTTCTCGTAGTGGTCCTCCAATCCCACTTCCCCATATAGGACCTATAGTGACAAGTGAGAAACTCAATATTGACAACATGGATAAATCAAAATTGAAGCAAGTTTAAAGGTTGTTATTATGTGCATCTTAGAGCAAGGATAGGGAAACCTTCATTCTAGTCTTCAAGCGTAGTTGTAAAGTAAAAAAGTGCTCAAGCCACTTGATGCTTTCTCGAAGTGACTCTCCTTTCCATATGCAAGAATGAATATTATATTTCTCCAGAAAGTTATGCTAATGGCCTTAAGTGCACGTACAATGGAACTTGGTTTACTATCTGTCTAGTAAAGAAAGAAAACCTAGGAAATCCAATATATACAGCAAATAGGTAACTAACTTGTGAGCAAAGTGAAAATATTTTCCCCAACCATATTCATAGAAGCTGCTCACAAGATCATTGTACTTGTTTACCTAAGAGTTGCATGAGAAGAGCATCATACATTAGTTTCCACCTTGTAAGGGAAGATTATAGGATGTTAAAATAATAAGTTAGTCATCCACATGTCATTATAGAGGAAAAAACAACCACCTAAATTCTTAAAATAAGGATGGCCCTGTTCCTCCATTTCTAGGAGTATGTACCGTCCACTTACAATTGTAAGTTAATTGTTTTACATCTAGAAGTTTAGAAACCAAAATAGGTATACATACATACATACATACATACATACATACATACATACATACATACATACATACATACATACATATGCCACATTAACAACATGTGATGCTACTTGTTTGAGTATACCTAGAAACTCTCAAAGAGATATTGCAACTAATTATCATAATTAAAGTACTCCAAAAATGTAGACAACATTATTTATTTGTTAAGTGAACTGCATGAAAGGAGGCATTGCATAACATTTGAATGATTAAGGTCAACATACAATGGTTATTAATTTGTGTCTACCATGCAAAATTCCTTATTAAATCAAACATCTAGGATGAGACTTTCTAGCATAAAGAACATGTTCACTTTAAAAAGGAAGCCTCTCTCTATACAAATTAGAACTCCATGTAATTTCATGTAATTACAAATACACAAACTCCAAGCCACTCCAAGAAATTAAAAGTTTTTCATGGTTAAACCAGAACCTTTGATTTGTTTAAACAGGAATGGAATAACATAAACCGGGAGCAGTAAAGGACATGGAATGTAAATTAAAATAATCTTGCAAGGGCAAATTTGGAATTTTCCCCAAAATCTCCCATAAAACCGAGTTTTCCACGAAGAAGAAGTTATGTGATGCCAGACGGAGGAGGGGCTGGATCATCTGGAGCGGTGCCGTCCTGGGCGTCGTTGCTCTTCCGGTGAGAAAAAAAACGACACCCTTTCTGTGCGTCATCTGGAGTAGAGCCGGTGATGCCTGGAAGGTGGAGATGCAAGGTGTCTGAGATGACGCTTGCTCCAGTGCTGGTCGTCTGGAGCGGTGGAAAATGCCGCCTCGGTGAGGATGGGGCGTCCCACTGGTTTGTATAGAGCAGAGGAGCCTGGCTGACTGGGGTGGTCTAGCAGGGGAGAGGATGGCAGTGGAAAAGGAGGTGTGATGAAGGCGGCTAAGGGATTTGGGTATCGGGTCTGGTTAGTGGAGATGAGCGCTTCGGGTAGAGGAGGAGAAGGAAAGATGAGAAGGGAAAGGGTATTTGTGCGATGTGCGGTGAGCAAGGAGAACAAGAGAAATGGGGTGTGCGATAATAGAAGAGGGATAGGTGCGAGAGATAGAGATTAAGGGAGGAAGAAAACGTGAAAAGAGATGGGGATCTGGGTTGATGGGTTCTATGAAACAAAAGAAGAGAGGGAGTGGTTGTGGTGGTATCGGAAAGAAAGGGTGATGGAGAAAAAGAAGATCTGGTAAGAGGAAGATGGTGTGTTTCAGTGTTAAGGGAAAGAGACAGGAATAGTAAAAAAATAGAGATAAGGAGGGAAAGTGGAAACAGACTAAGAATGCAAAAATTGAACAAAGGAAGACTAAAACTCCAAAACTCTCCAAACTCCCAAAACTCCTTCACTCCCTACGGTTTTCCCTCTTTATAATTTTTTTCCTTTCCTAATCTTTCTCCACCTCTTTCCTTTAAGAGGTAGATTTTTATTAGTACTTTATCCCCTTCCAAATTAGTACTCCTCTTCCATTAGAAAACGTCTTTCCTTGCCTTATTGATCTTCAACTGATCTGCACCGTTGAGATTGAATCTGAATCATCCAACCCTTCTTTAGTTGATCTACAAAAACAAAAACTAGATTAGAGTAATCTAAACCATACTTAAGCATTCACTTAGCTTAATTGATCATCTAACTGCTAATTTTGATAATTTACTGTTGGATGGTCAATTTGAGCTAATTTTTATATTTTCTCCAAAAATTTACTAAATTGATGTATTAGATGGTCTAATTAAATGCTAAACTAAAGGTCTTTTAGTCAAAATTAAACACTTAACGACACTACTCATGAACTCCATAGACATTGCTCCTCTTGACCATGGGCTACATCTCGGCACATTATGCCTCCGATTCCATGCTCAGCATAAAAGACGTGTTCCCAAGTTTTGTTGTCGCTTTCAAGATAATAATAATAATAACAATGCATACGTGCGCATGTGTGTTTGGAAAAGGAGGTCTTATTATGTGCTTGCCTGATTGTACATAATATGCAACTGTGGAAAAAGCATATTTCCACTTAAACCGGAATTCCCGTGTGGGTGTTTCGAAAGCATATAGTATAAAATCTCCTGCTTTTTCCAAGTTGTATTATTTTCATGAATATAATAACAAGCTTCTTCCCCAACCCAGCCTGGCGAGTAAAATATCCACTCTGGTCCTCCTAAAAATAAAATCACGGAGAGCTGAGCCATATTTTGAATGGTCAATCTAAGTTCTGACAATTAATAAAGAGAAAGAAGATTAACAGCAGCTAATTTTTACGCTGGTTACAATCACAAGGTCGGAGCCATAGTGATGACTGGAAATGAATTTATAATAAATTCCAGTCTCATGGAGACTGGAAATTAATTATGTGGTGAATTGCATCCTTCAGGGAATGTACACTTGAAGCTTCTCCTGTTATAAATCTACATGGAACCTGAAGTCTATGGTAACATTGTAAATTCCACCTAGTGCTGAACTCAGAACTTTGCATTGCACACGCATCAGATCTTATCCTAACTCTCTGGCGAGAAATTTCTTGGCATTCCATTTTATGCCCCTCATGTAGAAGATAACATTCTTTGAAAGATCTCCGCAACATGACACTATGAGACATAACTCAGGATTGACAAATGCTATTTGGACCAAGCTTTGGAACTCGCTCCAAAACCCTGTCAAGCTAATCCCTACGTTTGGGTAAGCTTAACTAATCATCTTTTAGGCTTCTCTTATTTAGTCTAATCTATAAGAAGTATATTTGCAAAAATATACTTCTAGGTACTAGTTTTCAGTTCAAAACTTATTATTTAAAAAATCAAAATACATAGCCAAAGTCATCCAACGGTCATGAATTGCTGTGTCTAGCCAATCTAAGCAAAGACGCAGTAGAGACTAGTTAAGAGATGAGTGTATTTTCGTACCAAAGTTCCCTACTCTGACTCGGCAACATAAGGAAATGACTGATCAATGAGTGGGATCATGGATTTAACTTTCATCACTAGCCCAGGTAAGTACAAAGCCCAAAAATGTAAAAGGAACCAACATCTAAGTATCTTTAAAAGAACTGCCAGAAAGAACATTATATACTATCAGCTATAAAGAGCTCATCGAAATTCCCAATAGCATTGAACCTAACCTTACTAGAGCACACAGATATAATTAAATTTGCAAGAAACAAAGAATCCATCTGCCAACGAAAGGGAAACCAAATTCTCACAAGTGAAGCAGTTTTATCACATGCCAGCATCAGTTATTTTAGCACCCGGTATCTCTTATGATTATGTTGCAGAACTGCCTTGCATATGCTCCTGAATGATAGACGTCCAATAAGTTTCTCAAAAGTTCTCCATCTCAGTTGCATATTTGGTCTTCGTCCTCATCCTGGTCATCGTCATCATCTTGAGTGAGATCAGCATACTCATCAATTGATAAAGCAGGAAATAAGTCACCCTCTCTACTTCTGTCTACCACTGGAGGCATTTTTTCTGTTTACCCTGTTTTAGCATTCTTGTTCATCTGTTGCATAAAGGGGAAGCTGAATAAGGAAATTTATATGGAGCAGGATTGATCAAGACAATAAAAAAAACTGGAATTTATATAGAGCAGGATTGATCAAAAGAATCAGAAAAACTGGAATTTATATGGAGCAGGATTGATCAGGAGAATCAGAAAAACTAAGTTATAGGTTGCTGAAATAGGTCAAAGATAGTTTACCAAAAACTAAAAATAAAAATGTTTCAGTGATGACCAGATTACTTTGGAGCAACAGCTCTGTTCACAGTAATGTAGCAATTTCTGAAATTTGCAATTACAAACTGGACAAGATCTCAAATACTTGATCTCCCAATTTTTGTTTCAAGGATCTTCGGGGTGACAACATTATTTCCCTCCAGAATTGTTGGATGAAAGACTTCAATGAGAGGAAAGTGAGAACCATTTTTTAAGTATTAGGCATTTCGACACTGAAGTGGTTGGGGGGGCGTCATCTTCAAAGTTGACTCGTCCATATTGTTGCTTGTTTGAAGAAGAGCTTCTCCCAGCGGTGATGTTATGCAACATTCATAGACAAGATACTTGATTTCTGATTGCAACTTGTTTCTTTCTTTTATGTTCCCCAAAGTGCAAACGATGCGGCCATTTCTCTTTCCAGGGCGGGAAACAGGTATGAATCTTTGTATCTGATACAATTTCAGTTTGTCTTCAGCCCGCAAACCCTTAAGCTGGTATAATTAATTAGCAGTTTCAAGAAAAATAAGGAATTTGTTTGTGAGTTAACAGAGTGGTTCAGGGTGGCCAAACATGCTACGATAATGAAGTTTTAAATATGTTTTAAATGGTGATACTAAAGTATATATTGTAAATAATATATTTTAAATATTAAGTAGAAATCAACTATGCCAGGAAATATCATCAGGAATCAACTCGGTTGTGCACGGAGGGATGTATGTGTCATCAAGACCCTTGACCTTGTAGAATGATGCGAGCAATATTCACAAGGTACCAACTCAACAATGTTATTGGAAAAGAAAAAAGAAGAAGAGGCCCAATTGAACATCAATAATGGGCACTGCAGAGCCTTTCTTGTTACCAAAACTATAGTTAGATTGGATGTCATGTCATGGATGGTATGGTTTTAAGAATATCTTCTACTCATTCCGTCTGAGAATAAGTACAATCTTCTCTCCAGCTTAATAATACTCAACTAATTTCTGGTGAAAATCTAACAGCCTTTTTATTATATCCGAGCCATGGAGTTTTTGCAACAGCATCATGCTAAACACTAATCTTTGAGCCACTCTGAAATAGGAACTAGGCATTGTTTACATTGACCTAAGGGCTGAAATTGATTGTACAGCAGTGGTTAGCTTAAACAATCGTTCAAATTTTCTCAGCCATTAAGAATGAAGTTTGGGCACATTTTTCTGGGGCATAATGTATAGTTACATTTACCTTTTTGAACTTTGGCCTTTGTCCTTGCTACAATCATGGTTGTATTTATTTATCTTCCTCTTCCGCTGTTTGTGAAGATCTACTGAATTGTTTGTGATTTTAAATTTCCCTGCAGGTTTTCTATACTTTTTGTCAAGAGCCAACCTGTGGACATCCCATCCTCAGTTATGCAAAATATCAGAACTGTTCTTGAAGGAACCTCAAAATGAGGCTTGGTGAAACAAGGATCACTACATCAAGTTGCTACCAATTGGAATGAAACACGTGTGGTTGCCAGTTAGATCTATGGGTACATTTATGTGGCAGACAGTGCCCAAAAGAGGGGGTCAGTGAAGCATCTCACTCCCCTAACTTTTTCAGCATCCTCTCACAAAGTTTTAGTTCACGGAATTATGGAAGCATTATTGGGATGAATGGCAATACATTGGAAAAATATGTCTCACAGTATGAGAAGATTATGAGACGAAGGGGAGCCTTGGCACAACGGTAAAAGTTGTCGTCATGTGACCTTGAGGTCACGGGTTCAAGGCGTGGAATCAGCCTCTTGCAAAATGCAAGGTAAGGCTGCCTACTATAGGCCCTTGTGGTCCGCCCCTTCCCCGGACCCCGCATAGGCGGGAGCTTTGTGCACTGGGGCTGCCCTTTTTTTAGTATGAGAAGATTAAGAAGAATGATAGATTATTTGTTTTTCAGAATAGCAAGCGTACTTGATTTCAGCAGATGCTCTAAAAATATCAAAATCTTTTAAAATATGGTGAGTTCTAACATCTCACTTATTTCAGATGATGGATACAGCCAACTCCTTCAAAGATAACACAGCTAAATACATTATAGACTTCCGAAAGATATACTTGTATGATAAAATGGATGTCTGTTTCACTAAATTATTAATCTGTCTACTATATAGACTCTAATGATCCAAATCTCTTTTCCTTGGTCATATAATATTTATTCTGAAATCCACAGGAATGATTGATGAGATGGTTCTGAGGGGCATGGTTTTATAGGTGACACCCAAGATTATACAAAGAGACTATAAGAACTGCAGATATGCCAAGTCAAGAAAAATGAATCTAAATGTGAAATGCAGTTCTTAAGCTCTATTTCTTGTAAGCATGATGAACAGAATGTGATTTAAGATGCCAATATTATTTCATGCATGCGCTACTATCAAAAAAGTAGGATGCCCAAAAGGAAATATCCATGTCTTCTCACCTCACATTTTGTCTAACTTAGTTTAATATACTCCACAATGTTGATGGACCTCTGGAGTTTTGTGTGGCTGCCATTCAAACTGAAAGGAAAATTCTATAAAATAGCTATAAGGCCACCTCTGCTCTATAGATCAAAGTGTTGGGCAGTTAAGGAATAACAGGTACATAGGATGAGCGTCATCAAAATGCAAATGTTGAGATGGATGAGTGGCAAGGAAAGAAAAGATAGAATTAAAAATTGAAAATATTAGAGAAAACTTAGGAGTATCACCAATAGGTAAGAAGATGAGAGAGATTAGACTTAGATGGTTTGAATATGTCCAACGGAGACCTAAAATGGCACCGTTAAGAAGGATTGAGGTGATCTAAGTTGAAGGTTCTAAAAGGTGGTAAGAAAAGATTTAAAAACTTTGGGACTAATTGAAGTCATGACACTTAATAGAGGGGAATGAAGGAACAAGATTCATATGACCGACCACTAATCGGGATAAGTTCTTGATGATGATGATGATGATTTAAAGAAAAGATTGTGCTTGAAAAGTTAAAGAAAAGTTTTAGAAGCCAATCAACCCACTTAGAGTAGTAACCCATCACTAAACAGTTTTTAAAAGTAGAACAATAACTATGGTACTGTTCACGTCCAGGCACTGTTCACATACATGGCAGGAATATTCTTAATGTATTAAAGGCGTCGTCGTGTAACCTTGAGGTCACTGGGTCAAGGCATGGAAAACAGCCTCTTGCAAAAATGCAAGGTAAGACTGCGTACTACAAACCCTTGTGGTCTGCCCCTTCCCCGTACCCTGCATAGGTGGGAGCTTCATGCACCGGGGCTGCCCTTTTCATTCAATTCTTGTCTTAGTGTTATCTTATCTCTCATCTGTTGTACAGCTAGAAGGGGAGAGAGAGAGAGATCTTTAGATGGTATCAGAGCAAAAGAAGTGTTGTTCATGCTTTAGAACCAAAAGAAAGTGCTACTCAGTTGTTCAACTTCTTTTGCCGCTGTGTTTGGGAGACTGTCTCATTGTTTACTGTTCTTCTGTGGTGATTATTTCTTGATCTTGGAACAGATCAAATCAAGAAGAGGTATGTCACAACACTTGCCACATATTCTAGTTTTCTTTCAGATATAAAACCAGGAGTCCATGTTCTTGGGATAGTTATATACAGTTGTTGGTTGTGTTATAACAGTTGGTTTGGAAGTATTATTTTGGTATCTGATAATTGTGTTTCGATCTCACTTTAATTAAAAAGTGAGAGGTCGAGTGACACGTGCCGTTTGGGGGCATTCATATGATAACCATTTTTATAAAAACACGTAAACTGTTTTTTTCTATGCTGTTTAGCGTTGTACTTTAACTATATCAGATCAGTGTATAGTGGTTGTCAGTCTCAATGGAGGAAGATCAGTTCCCTACATTTGTTGATGAACAAGATACTAGTTCAATTTTCAGTACAAATCCCATGGACCATCCAGGACTGCAGATTACTACCATAAAGTTAAATGGTGTAAATTTCTTGCAGTGGTCAAGGACAATGAAATTATTCATTGGTGGGAAGAAAAAACAAGGTTACATCAATGGATCTTTTACTGCAACCCCGATCAATGATCCCAAATATGGAGAATGGAAATCCAATAACTTGCTGGTAACATCATGATTATTGAATTCCATGGAGGCAAAAGTATGTATTCTTTGACTTCCGCAAAGGAGATATGAAACACAGCACATGAATTATATTCTGATCAAAATAATATTGCACGTGTTTATTAATTACACCAAGAAATTCGTGAATTCCATCAAGGAGACAAATTTTTACAACAGTAATACACTGCACTCAGTCGTCTATCGGAAAAGTTGAACTTCAATGAGGAAGTGCAATTCCATTGTGTTAAAGATGCAGAAATGTTGATAAAACAGCAAGAAAATAGTTGAGCTGCTGGTGGGGTTAGACATTGATTTCAAACCCATGAGAACTCACATCTTGAGCGACCAACCTCTCCCATCAGTAAACAGTGTATGCGATTCTTCAGATGGAAGAACGAAGGAAACAAACTTTACAGCAATCTTCAGTGACCCTAGATAAATCAGCCTTGGTTTTAGACTACAAAAGGTTGAGTGTTACAGCTGGTAGAGGTTGTGGTAGTCCTAGTGAAATAGGACGAGGTCATGGTTATGTTGGTGACAATAGCAATAGAGGAGGCAGAGGTCCTAGCAGGTTTCCTTATAGGAAATGTAGTTACAGAGGGCCTAAAAGTTATACACTGCAGATAAGTGTTATGATATGTATGGCTGGCCATCTTCCAAGGCTAACAATGTCTCAAAAGATCAGATGTTACAGACAAAGTTAACCCAGATATTTCTGAGTCTTCTTCTTAATGTGACATGTTTCATATGTCCCAAGCCAAATAAAACTCCATGATTTTTACAAGATTAATCATCTCCGAGGTACATTGTCTTCCAGCCATGTTGGATCTATTGCTCAATCAGGTACTTCGCCAGCTTTCCATACTTTTTCTTCGTCCTCCAACCAGTGTGTCATTGATTCAGGGGCTACAGATCTCATGTGGTAAATCTAGTGCATTCTCTTCCAACAAGTCTTCATCTTTTATTGGCCATGTCAAGCTAGATGATGGGACTCTTACCAATATTTCTGGTAAGAGTTCTATTTTATGGTCCCCTCATTCTCGTTAAGTTTAGTTTTGCATGTTCCCCTTCTTTCTACTAATCTTCTTTCTGTTAATCACTTAACTAAATCTCTTGATTGCAGCGTGACGTGCTTTCCCGCTTATTGTGTTTTCAGGACCTCAGACCAAAGAAGATGATTGGTGAGCGTAAGGTTGGAGGCTTGTATCTCTTCAACACTCTGGTAACTAGTACAGCTGCAGCTGGATGACCTCCATAGGTGGCATTGTAGGCTGGGTCAACCATCTGCGTCTGTTCTTAAGTCTTTGATTTCATCTTATGTCTCACTTGATTACAATAATTTTCAAGGTCAGTCATGTGAACTTGCTAAACATCATCACTCGTCTTATCTAAAGAAACCAACCAAGAAATGTAGTACTCTTTCTCATTTAATTCATTCTGCTGTATTCTAGTTTTAGGTAGTAATTTCTTTCGAAAATGATACGACCAGAAATGAGGTCTCTAACCTTGTTAAAGTCTTTCATAAGTGGGTAGAAAATCGACATGGTCAGAAGATCAAAGTATTCCATTCTGACAATGGTGGAAAGTATCTTGCTCGAGATCTTCAAATTTTTCAAAAGGATAATGGTGTAGAATTTTAGTCATCTTGTCCACACTCCTCTCAGCAAAACCAGATTGTAGACAGAAACATCACCATTTGGTGGAAGTCAGAAGAGCTCTCCTTACTGAAATGCAGGTACCTAAACATTTTTTATGTGATGCTGTCTTGAGAGCATCCTGTTTAATTAATAGGCTTGCTTGCTTTGTTTTAGATAATAAATCTCCTCTAGGTTGTTTGAATTTAGTTCATGGTCTAGCTGTTATGATATCACGTGTTTGGATGTATAGTTGTTTTGTTCAGAACTTCTATGTGAATAGGAATAAACTGCCAACTAAGTCTCTGAAGTGTATATATGTGGGTTACTCCCTATCTCAGAAAGGTTATAAATGTATTGCCACAATGACCGGGAAGTGTACATTTCAATGGACTTTTCATTCTTTGAAAATGTACCTTACTTCTCTAACTAGGCAGAGATGCTAACCTACTCTCCCGGAGGGGTGGTGGTGGATGAAAGAAACTTGATAGGGTCCTTCTAATTGTCGTGGAGGAGAGCTTGTTTAGTCCTATTAGTGATGTCCGTGCTAAATGAAGCCATGACACTTAATAGAGGGGAATGGAGGAACAAGATTCATGTGACCGACACGTAATCGGGATGAGGTCTTAATGATGAGCAATGTCCGTGCTAGTAAAACTCAACAAAAATACTGGAATAAAAACATATAGTAGATGGAAGAAAGGAGATACAACCCCAAGATGATCATCCAAAACTAGCTTCCACTGTTCCAGTATTGCTGACCACCCATCCTCTATTCCAAGTACTATTGATCTCCCATCCTCAAGTAACCCTGTCCCTTCACCAGGTTCTGATATTACTGCTTCGGATGTTTCAGATTTAGACTTACCAATTGCATTACAGAAAGCAAGTCATCTTGCACAGTCCATCCACTAAGTAACTTTGTTTCTTATGACAAACTTTCTTCTTCGTTTAGGTATTTTGTTGCTTCCTTGTCATCTCAAAATGTTCCAAAGAATCTTCAAAAAGCTTTATCTCATCCTAACTGCAGAAAGGTACCAAAAACAAGCTGTTTGCCTTAAAAAAATCAAACTTGGAACTTGCTGAGGTTACCAAAAGGAAAAAGAACTGTGGGAAGTAAACTGGGTTACACTGTCATATATAAACTAGATGGGCCAGAAGAAATGTACAAGGGACATTTGGTAGCAAAAGGCTACACTAAACTTATGTAATGTATTACTCAGAAACTTTTGCTCCAGTTGTGAAACTCAACTCTAAACAAATTATTCTCTCAGTGGCAGCAGATAAGAAGAGCCCTTTGACACAATTGGATGCCAAAGATGCTTTCCCTCACAGTGACTTACAGGAAGAAGTGCATATGACTCCACCTGCTTTTCTACCTCAGGGGACTCAGAAGCTTTTGGTCCAGTTGTGAAACTCAACTCTAAACGAATTATTCTCTCAGTGGCAGCAGATAAGAAGGGCCCTTTGACACGATTGGATGTCAAAGATGCTTTCCATCACAGTGACTTATGGGAAGAGGTGCATATGACTCCACCTGGTTTTCTACCTCAGGGGGAGGGCGGATTGGTGTGTAGGCTGAGAAAAACCTTTTGTGGGCTGAATCAGTCTCCAAAAAATATGGTTTCAAAAGCTTAGTAGTGCAATAACATGGATTGGGTTTGGCCGCAGTAATGCAGACCATTCATTATTTGTTAGAAAGAACAAGATGGGAGTTACTGTGTTGATTGTGTATGTAGATGACATTATTCTGACAGGTGATGATTTAGAAGGCATTGCTAATCTCAGACATGTTTGAAAAATGTCTTTGAGATTAAGGATTTAGGATCATTAGTATACGTCTTAGGCATACAGGTAGCAAGGTCTTCATAAGGTATCTTCATCTCACAGAAGAAATATGCCTTTGATGCTTTAACTAAGTGGCAATTTTGAGGTGAAACCCATCTAGTCCAGGGAGTTTAACCACAGGCTATCTGCCATAGATGGTAAGCCACTGAGCAGTCCCTGTCATTATCAGCAGTTGGTTGGTAAATTAATGAAGGGGTTGGTAAATTAATGAAGGGGAGCCTTGGCGCAACGGTAGAGTTGTCGTCATGTGACCATGAGGTCACAGGTTCAAAGCATGGAAACAGCCTCTTGCAAGATGCAAGGTAAGGTTGCATACTATTGACCCTGTGGTCCACCCCTTTCCCGGACCCCACATATGTGGGAGCTTCATGCACCGGAGCTGGCCTTTTTTTGGCTGGTAAATTAATCTATCTGACCATTACTTGACCATATTTGACAAATACTGTAAGTGCAGTGAGTTGGTTTATGCATGCTCCTCAAACTTCTCACTTGCAGGCTGCCCTTTTTTTGGTTGGTCAATTAATCTATCTGACCATTACTCGACCATATTTGACGAATGCTGTGAGGCAGTGAGTTGGTTTATGCATGCTCCTCAAACTTCTCACTTGGAGGCTGTCCATCGGGTTGTTAGGTACTTGAAAGCATTGCCTGAACATGATCTACTATTTAAGGATAATGGAAATGTAAATGTCACAGGTTTTGCAGATGCAGATTGGCTGGATCACCCGATGACCAGCAGTCCACTTCTGGATATTTGTACATTTTTTGGTGGTAACCTTGTAATCTAGAAAAGTAAGAAACAGAGTGTGGTAGCCATATTTAATGCTGAAGCAGAGTATTGAGCCATGGCAGTTACTAGTTGTAAGTTAATTTGGCTGAGGATGATCTTTTTGGAGCTAGGGGTCAAGACTTCCTATGCGCATGTTCTGCAATAGTCAGGCTGATATCCATATCACCTCTAATCCTGTTTTCTATGAATGGGCTAAGAACATTGAGGTTGACTATCATTTCGTTCATGAAAAGTAGAAGCCAAGGATATCTCTACCCCATACGTTGGGACAGTAGATCAGCATTAAGTAATCACTGGTAAATTAGGAATCATTGACATTCATTCACCAACTTGAAGGGGGAGCGTTAATAGGAGAAAAGTAATTATGTACTGTTCATATCCACAGAACAGTAGCTATGGCACTGTTCACGTCCAGGCACTGTTCAAATGAACAGAGGGATATTTTTAATGTATTCAATTATCTTCTTACGTGTTATCTTATCTATTGTACACCTAGAAGGATAGAGATAAATAGTATTTCTTTTGTCTCTTTGTACCATGAAACAAGTATATATATAGCAAATATATCATTCTCTACTCCCTAGTTATATGAGACAGATCTTTAGACAGTTAACCAGCAAATTGGTGGTAAATTTTGCAGGAGAAATAGTCTGAACCTTCACTATGGATGAACCACTCCATCTAGGAATTCAGTTCTTCCTGACTGCTTATGTGGCCCCTCCATTTACTATGAAACATTTATTATATATATATATATATATATATATATATATATATATATATAGACACACATACACACATGCATATATGTTTACTACATCTAGAAAACCAAAATATGGTTGACCAATCATATATAAGTAGGACAACTGTTCAGGTTGTGTGCATTTTAGTCTCAAGAAATATCGACAATAGATAAAGTACCCAACAACATAAGCTTAATTATAATGTCTGTGCTTCTTTAGCAGCTGTTTCTCCCCTCTAGAAGGTATGTCTAAATGGCAAACACTACCATCAAAGGTTCTGATTGCTGGCTCTGAGAAGACCTCAAAGCTTTTGCAGGAAACAAGGTTTCTTGCAAAATCCTACTTGAACATCATCTACTAATCAAGACCCTTTAAATCTCAATTTCTATGACCACACAGGAGGTTATGCTCAGGTTATTTTGAAGATAAAAATGTTAATAATGACCTTATTTATTCATGCTTGTTTTCAGATTAGACTCACATGGGAAGGGCCCCTTCTTATGCCACTAGGCTATAAGACCTCAGCTCATGAAGAACGATCTTATCATCACAGGAATAATACAATGACCTGTTGGTTGAATCATATCCCTTCCAATTCAAATACTCTCTAATGCTTGGGCAATCAAGAATATGTTCACTTCCAAAATAAGCTTATCTTTGGACAATCAGCTAAAGCAGTATTATTACCACAGGTTTAAGATCCCTAGAAATCTCAACTCAGGCACTTGTAATCTCAAACTCTTCCACCTCAAAATCTTACTCTAGACACATCAGGACCTAGTCCCACGGAGTTGTCCACTCTACATCCTCACAGAATCCACTAACCTGTTGCCTTAATCTGTGCCCTCCCCACCAAGCATGGATTTTTTAAGAAACCAAAATACTGTACCTTATTGTTTCGAAAGGCTCCAAGTCAATCATCAATTAGTGCTAGTGACTAGGTCTTAAGTCAACCAAGTTGTAGTTCCGAGTTTTAAACATTGGCCACACAATTAGGAGACTATCATATTCTTGATTGTTACTACCTCCATGCTCCAACTCATTTATATGACAATTATACAAATATAACAGGAAATTGATTTAGAAACAACTTTATATCTTTCCTATACACTAAGCCAATAATTATGCCAGCAAGTAAGGAGACTTATGCAGCAGGGACGATCTGGACAAACTTACTCTAGAAGACGTGGCAATCGAAGATCAAGACAGATGGCTTCTGCTTAGTGGCACTATAGCAGGGATAGGTGGAGTGATATCATTGGCTTATGAGGGAATTCTGTTGGAGGAACTTGGTGGCAGGGACAAGTGGAGGATAATCATTGGCCTAAAGGTGAAATTCGGCTGGAGGGAGAGGGGGATATGAAAGGGATTGGAGAGGAGGAGGGCAGAGAGGAGTATAGAAGGCTCTGGCTTGCCAGAAACCAAAGAACTACTGTTTAACTCTGTTCTTCCATTTTTTCTTGATTCCTGTTTTCTCTGCAAACTGTGTATCTCCATATTACAGTGAATTCAAGCTTTCCTATTTCCATTCTCAATTTGTTGCACAGATTTACTGTTTTCAGCCAATTATGACCCATCAACTGGTATTAGAGCACTCGATCTTGGGGTATGGTCAGGAACCAAAGGAGAGAACGGAGACCATGGAGAAGGAGATGGAGGGCATGCGGGGAGAAATCGGCAGCATGGAGGATGTAGGATGACTGCAAGCTAACGTCACAGCCATCAGCAATTATTTGTTGGAGATCCAAAACTTGATGTGGCAAAGAGAGGAAGCAAACGAGGCACCACCACACCAAGATAGTAAGAGGGGAGAGACAAGGGTGTCAAAAATCGGCAAAACCTCCATTGGAGCAAACCAGGGCTTCCCAGGTGCACAAAAGCAACACTGGCATGACTTTCACCCTAGGAAGCTTGATCTCCCTATCTTAGAAGGAACAGATCCTTACAGGTGGCTCTATAGGGCAAAGCATTACTTCCAAATAAACCAGCTCGCCGAAGCCAAGAAGGTTGCAGCAGCTGCCATCTGTCTTGAAGAGACACACTCCACTAGTTTTTATGGGTGGGTTCCCGTACTCCTCTCTGTTCATGGCCCCTATTCAGGTCATCCTCCGCCAAAGATTCTGCCCATCACAGCATGACAACAACTATGAGGCACTTCTGGCACTGAGGTAAGAGAGCTCGATCAGCAATTACCGGCGAGTTTTTGAGCTGATGTCTGGACCTTTAGTGGACCTCCCCGATGAGCTGCTAAAGGGGGCTTTTATTATGGGCTATGAGAAGATATCAAGGCTGAAGTTAAGATGTTCTGGCCCACTTCTTTAACTAGGCTTATGGAGCTGGCCCACAAATTCAAAAAAATAATACAGCCCTGGACCGGGTGAAGGCTCATAATAGGCGCCCAAGGCCTGGGCCAAAATTCACAGGGTCCAATAGCCTATAATCGAAGGGCCTTACAACTGAAGGCGGACAGCAAGGGAATTTTTGTAATTTGCCCCAAACCCTAAACCATTTTCTCGACACGACCAAGGAGACAAGTCATAAGGTTGAACAAGATCCCATACCAGCAATGCCAATTTAGGCTGATGGGATTACTTTCGACGACTGATTGATTGGAGTTGCAATAGATATGAGCCCTAAGGCTATCCTTCAAATGCGATGAGTACAGCTTTGGACACCGATGTAAAAACCATTAGTTACAAGTCCTACTGGCCGACAATGATGGTGACCGAGAAATTGGTGAGCCCCTACCAAGAGCAAAACCTGTGCAATCTGAAAACGAAACTCCTCAGCTGGAGTTGTCAAAGCATGCGATCATCGGCTTTACAAAGGGTAACATCATGAAGTTAAAGCTTAGGAGACAGAGAGGTGGTGGTTCTGATAGATAGCGAGGCATCCCACAATTTCATTGCTAGAAGTTTGGTGGCTAAGCTTCAGCTACCAGTCTCTGACACAGACCTTTGGAGTGTGGGGGACGGACACTGCATTAAAGGAGCAAGAATCTGTCGAAATCTGCTACTTTCCTTTCTCAGCATTAACATAAAGTAGGATTTGCATCTGTTCGACCTAAGTGGAGTTGAAGTCATCCTGGGGATAGCATGGGTACAATCATTGGGAAAGGTTTTAGCTAATTACCGTAACCTCACCATGACCTTTTTGGTGGAGGGCAGGCAGATCCTTCCTCAGCTCGACCACTCATCTCCCTCAAATCTATGTTAAAACTTATCCCCAACATTTGTGACAACTACATGGTAGAGTACCATGTTCTACAGGTTGACACCGAACAACAATGTGGTGAGACACACCTCGGTTAGCTCCACTTCTGGCACAATTCTCTCATGTATTTGATCAACCACTTCAGTTACTGGTCACTCATATTCACGATCACGCCATTCAGCTGAAGGAGCTCAGCCTCCCAATATTAGACCCTACTAATACTCCCATTGTCAAAAGAACGAAATTGAACAGATTGTCAAGGAGTTGCTGTTGCGGGTATTATCTATCCCAGCACAAGCCCCTTCTCAATCCCGGTGCATTTAGTAAAAAAAAAAGAGGACGGGGGATGGCGATTTTGTATCAATTATCGAGCTTTGAACAAGATGATAGTCCCCAATAAGTTTCCCATACCGACGATCGATGAATTGTTAGACGAGTTTGCCGGGGGGGGGGGGGGGCGGGGCGGCACGACCTTCCCCAAGTTAGATCTTAAATGTAGATATTACTAGATTTGTGTCAAGGAGGATGACATAGCCAACAATGCCTTCACAACACATGACGGCCACTACGAATTCTTGGCCCTGCCCTTAGCTTTGACCAACACTCCATCGACATTTCAAGTTCTTATGAACAATATCTTTCATCCGCACCTTCATAAGTTTGTGCTCGTGTTTTTGACGATATACTGATTTATAGTCTAGATTTCGACTTGCACATGAAATATATCACTAAAGTTTTGCAGCTTCTTGGAATGCATAAACTAGTTGCTAATAGAAAGAAATGCTTGGTTCTCCAATATACTTTGGAGTGCCTCGGCCAAGTCATTTCTGCATGAGTGGCAGCCGACACTTCCAAGATCGATTGCATGCTGAAGCGGCCAGTTCCACAAGATGTGAAGGCTCTTCAAGGTTTCCCAAGCCTCACTGGCTATTATAGAAAATTCATCAAGCATTATGGACTGATTGCAGCTCCATTGACTAAGCTACTCAAGGACGGTTTCCAATGGAATTCGAGTGCACAAACTGCCTTTAAAGCTCAAGCATGCCATGACAAAAATTCTTATGCTGGCAGTCCCTGACTTCTCTAAACAGTTTACATTAGAGACTGAGGCTTCAGGCAAAGTGGTAGGGGCTGTCTTAATGCAAAAAGGTTGACCATTAGCTTTCTTTAGCCAAGCTCTTTCTGCCCGCTCACAGTCCAAATCAGTTTATGAACTGAAGCTTATGGCTATCGTGATGACCATACAGAAGTGGCATCATTATTTGGTGGGGAGACACTTCGTAATTAGAACGGATCAAAAAAGTCTCTGGTTCTTTATGGTCAAGGGGTACTTTACAGTGAGCAGCAGAAATGGTTGATCAAATTGGTCGGCTTTCAATTTGAGATTAAATATAAACCAGGTTCTGAAAATCGAGTGGTTGATGCTCTCTCACTTTGCCAAGAGTTCCATGCTCTAGACTATCTCGACCAAGACACAATGCCCAATGCTACTTCACAAGGTATTCCTTCTACTACAATAGTTAGAAACCATTGTTTGCAACACCTTTGCCCACTCAGTAGCCAGTTGCGATGGATTAGACAATTTATCCGACGAGGTACAATCCGATCCCAAGCTTCACACTCTAATTCAACAACTTTTGTCAAATCCAAACAGCCATCCAGGCTATACTTTTAGACAAGGCATGATATATTTCCATGGCCGACTAGTCCTTCCAAGGAATTCTTCCCACATTGCATAGTTACTACATGAGTTTCACTCTATCCTAGGAGGCGGCCATTTGGGTTTCTTCCGCACTTACAACGAATTTCTCATGTGTTAGATTGGGAAGGAATGTAGCATGGGGTTTCAGAAGTTTGTAGCTGCCAGCGACATATGCCAATGCAGCAAATATGCTTCCACCAAACTTGCAGGGCTGCTCCAACCCCTTCCTATCCCATTATCAACTTAGGACGATCTCACAAAGGATTTTGTAGGTGGACTACCAAAGCCACAAGGATACAACACCATCCTGGTTGTGGTGGATCGTTTGACAATGTTTAGTGACTTCCTCCTCCTTTGCCATCCTTGTACTGCCAAAGATGTTGTCCTTCTCTTTGTCAAAGATGTGGTCAGATTATATGGTTACCCCAATCCATAGTTTTAGACCGCAATCGCATTTGCATCAGCCACTTCTGGAAGGAATTGTTCAAGCTAGCTGGCATGGTTCTAGATAAGCTCAACCTATCACCCTCAAACAGACAGACAAACAGAAGTGGTTAACTGCTGCCTAGAGACTTACTTGCTGCTGTATTGAAGGTCAACCAAAAGCTTGGCCATTTGGATCTACTGGGCAGAGTACTAGTATAACACCACCTTCCACAACTCAATTGCAATGACCCTTTCTATGCTCTATATGGACGAGATCCACTATTCTTACTCAAGTTTACAAGAAGTGATTCTATTGTAAAGGAAGTCAACCAACAAGTTACTGACCGCAATGGCAATCTTGTCCGAATTGAAGTACCACTTAGAAAGAACCCAATCACACATGAAAGCTCAATCAGACACAGGAGACAGGACTCCCGTTTCCAAACAGGCAACTCAGTCTGTCTCAAAATACATCCTTATCATCTCAAATCCTTGGCCACTCGAGTAACGAAAAGCTTTTGCCTCGACATTATGGCCATTACAAAGTAGCTGAAAGAAAAAGGTAAAGTCGCATACCGTCTGGAGATGCCATCTACTGCCAAAATCTACCTTGTTTTCCATGTTTCACAACTGAAACCTGCTGCCAACTCTACTCTCACTCCTCACCCACTACCTGCTTGCCTATCTAACTGCTTGGAACTCCAAGTAAACCCATTGGCTATCAAAGAAAACCATCAACTGCCAAATGGCCAATTTGAAGCACTTCTTCAGTGGGAGGGCCTTTCAAATCATGACAACACTTGGGAACTATTTGAAACTGTCCAAAAACAATTTCCTGCCTTCTACCTTAACGACAAGGTGGCTGCTTTCAGGGGGGAGAGTATTGTTACACAACAGGGACAATCTGTAACAGGGATAGGTGGAGTGATATCATTGGCATATGAGGGAATTCTATTAGAGGAACTTGGTGGCAGGGACAAGTGGAAGATGATCATTGATCTAAAGGTGAAATTCAGTTGGAGGGAGGGGGCATATGTAAGGGATTAGAGAGGAGAAGCGGGGAGAGAGAAGTAGGAATATAGAAGGGTCTGGCTTGCCACAAACTAGAGAACTGCTGTTTAACTTTTAGTTTTTCCACTTTTTCTTGATTCCTGTTTTCTCTGCAGACTACATATCTCCATAATACAGTGAATTCAAACTTTCCTATTCCATTCTCAATATGTTGCACTGGTTTACTCTTTCTCAGTCAATTATGATCCATCAGAGACCAGCACCCACAGTGTTTCAAGTACAGAGACCAATGCTGAACTAGTGTACAGCAGTTCTACCAAAAATGTCGTTCAAACTTTAACAACAAAAATTAGAGGCGAATTGCTGTTGTTGTGGTTTCTATATAGAAGTCCCTGTATCTATATTGACCACAGTGAAACTCTGACAATAAATGCAGGTCTATTGGAAAGTGAGACCAGAACATACCGCTCTTAGTAATGCCCTGCGATCTCTTTCTCGTGCATTCTTAATTGCCTGCAAACAAGCACCGCATCTTAGTTCAGAATAGGAATTAGAAGCCAAGACAGAAAATAAAAAGAAAGAAAGAAAGATGAAAAGTCTACGTCATCAAGCGCCTTGCGTTCAGCCTCCAATTCCTCGGCATCCCTAAGTATAAGCAAAACATTCATATTAACTAGTAATTTAAACTTAATTTCACCAATTCAAATATGAATACATATAGATACTAACGATGCTGAAGAAGAAGAACCAGAAAGTACCTTCCAATGATCTGATCCACATGGCAAGAACACTTGGCACACACACCGTTCTCCTTTGCACAAGCTGAATTGAAAATTTGGGATTAGATTATGCTACACGAATTATGAAGGATGTTAAGAGATCCACAAGAGTAAGAGTCCATCAAATGCACTCTTAAGTAAAACTTTCTAGAAAATTAACAGAAATCCATAAATTCGATTTCAAAATCGGAATTCCACAGTAATGAACCTATGATGATGTGCCAAAAAGCCTAGTAGCCCAGTGGCTCAGCAAAAATAGGCGCTTCTCCCATTGACACTAGTTCGTGGGTTTGTGGTCTTCAACCTCCATCCCCTAATGGGATGATTATATCTAGGAGTGTGTGAGTGGTTTCCTTTGTAATTCTTCAATTATATATATATATAATAGAACCTATGAGGATGTAGAACTCAGAAGGAAAAGATGTACAAAAAATTGATTCCAAACTCAAACCTTTTATGATATTAAAGAAGGGAAAGAAATAGATGAAACCCAATTCAAAACTGAAACTTTCTAGGCCAGATGAACCTATTAGAGTGTAAAAGACGCAACAACAAAAGAAATTCAGAAACCCAATTCAAAACTGAATTTCTAGGCTGTATGAACCTATGAAGATGTCAAATTCAAAGACGAGGAAGAAATCTACAAAACCTCACTTCAAAATTGAATTGTACAGGATATATAAACCAATGAGGAGAGGATGTAAAATTCAACAGGAAGAGATATACATAAAAACCATTCCAAAAAATGGAAACTTCCTATTCTATACGAACATATTAGACTAAGAGAAATACAATAGGCAAAGAAACGTAAAAAACCCGAAACTGAAAGTTACCAGAGCAAAGACTGTGATAGGCCTGCCTAACTGCCCTTTTCCCACACCGTTGGCTACAATTCAAACAAAAACAACATAAAAATCACCAATATATAAAAGGGAAACAAATGCACACACCCCAAAGAATGTTTATATGCTAAGTACCATTTTGCTGGCTCGGTAAGAGGTTTGTATTTTCCATACCTACAACAAAAACCAGTAAGGAGAGAGAGTAAATTCTGAGGAGTGTGTAAATTCTAAGGAGGAGAATTTGGCACCTTCGTTTCCATTCGATCTGGTCCTTGCAGCGAGGGCATATACCGGTTATTTCAGAGTATGGCCGGAGTTTTCCTCCCACTTCCTGAAATTGAATTAATTCGATTTTCATCTTGCAGAGACATAGAGTCTAGAGAGACAAAAATGGGTGGGGTGTGGGTGGTGAAGATTTGTGTACCGTCTCGTTCTTCTTGTTGCCGGCGTTAGGTTTCCATGCGTATCCGTTTTGGTGTTTCGGGGGTCCTCGCCGATTTGACATAGCAGCGACTGGTGAGAAAGAGAGAGAGGGGTGGGTGTGTATGTGGTTTGAAGCGAGAAGGTTGTCTCGCTCTGACTTCGAAATACGAAGTTCCAACATCACCATTGCCTTACCAGAGCTTGACAGCAAAAGATCTCAATCGTCGATGGCGTGGGTCAGAGACCATGAAGATACCTATAATCAGATGTTCCTAACTTTTTCACGGTGGATACACGTATTTTCAGTTCTAAAAGTATGAGCTGCTACATCCAACAAGAGAACCAATTATTTGATAGAAATGCTAAACCCAGGAAGCATGACGGTTTCCCGTTGCATGATCCGGTCCGTTCATCCTTTTGCTTCTACTTTGAATGTCTGGTAGCTGAAGAAGCATGCTGATCGAATGGCTGTAGTATCTGATATGTTCAAAAAAAATTTATCAAAACAATTATGCAGTTGGAACTTCTAGTAAAACAGAAACAGTCTCCATTTGCAAGATGCTGAAATGGTCTAATGTTTTTACGCTTACGAGAGATCCGAAGCAATAGAAACGAGATGAACATATTGGTCATTCAAAAGTAAGTTCTTTCATGCGAAAATTAGTGTTTGCGTTTAGGAGTTTTGATATTTTCAAACACCAGAACAGAGTTCTATTTTCAAATGCTCGTTTTTCCGAGCATAATTTTCAGAAAGAACGTTGTTCCGCATAATTTTTGAAAAGATTTAACCAGCTTATCTTGTTTGAACTCCTTTAGATTACCTAGGTAGCAAAAATCTACCTGATTGGATGTCTTTAGCTTCTGCTCCTTATGGTTTAGATCTTGCCTATTAATATTTAAAGATAAAGAAATAAAGTGGCTAGAATCATCCAACTCGTGTAATTTTTGACGAGGAGACTAAATATGAGAGGTTGAACAATATGGACAACTCAAATCTATTTCAAAACAAATAGTCTAGACCATTCATGACACATGGGTTCCACTTGTACATTTGCCTGCTACTATTTGCACCTAGTAATATGATGCCATGCCCCGTATAAGAACTCTACTCATTATGTACTCTTACGACCATGGATAAGCAATGCAGTGGTAGAGTTTCTAAATTGGATGGGCAAACTATATTTCTCTTTTGGCCAGTGATTCGCACACCATGGGACATTTTCAAACCCTATGTTACAGCCTATTTCTCCTTTCTCTCTTGTCTAACCGGTAAACCACTTTAAAACAATTCAAGCGTGCGTGCGTGGGTCTCCACTTTCCTTTACATTTCCAGCATGCTTGTAATAAAAATTACTTCAGAAGCATCATTTGGCCACCGATAGTGTCAAAAGACTGCCAGTCACAAAGGAAAAATGGAATTTCAGGGCTATATCTTACATTCTTTTTCCTAAATCTATCACCCTATATTGAACAACCAAATAGATGAACCCTGCTTAGGTTCTTTTTTCTGTCACGCCGAAGATGGGAAGTGATAATGCAGATGAACCTAGCTTTTCAGGAAGATATCTTTGAACATTGATAAATCGTTTAGGAACCATATGTGGCGACGGAAATTGGAGCTTGTTGGTGGGTACATGAGGGTTGGTTTGGTTACTACGTTGAAGATAGCTTTGACAGGAGAGGACGATTTGGAGAAGTTGCACCAAGTCTGAAATTAGAAGTTGATGAAACAAACTGTGAGAATTTACAAAGTTCGAACCCATGGTTTATATTTCTGAGATAAATTAAGTAAATGAAGATTCCAAAACCAAAACCTAGCATTTGTAAAGAAGAAGATAAGAGTGGACTTCCTTTTATGTTTTAATCATGGAAGTAAGTGAAACAGAATAGAATAAAACCCTTGTCTTTCTACTTAAGAAAAGCTCGTGCTTGAACTGTTTCTTAAGTGGTTTTACTAGCTGGACAAGATACAAATGGGAGTAACAGGTGTCCTGCCTAATTTCCATGGTGTGCAAATCACCTACCTTCTCTTCTTTGTGTTTTTATAATACGTAAAGAATTTAGATGCAAATCATTTTAAACCTAATTCATGGCGACTTAAACCTGCAACTATGCACTGTGAGAGATGCCAAAAAAGTAATTACTTTTAGAAATCAAATGTAGGACCTCCAACAAATAAGACTTGTAGTATTTATTTCATTCAACATAGTATAGTCCTCATCTGATCCCCTTAATGCTAATATGAAATTATTTTGATTAGGATCACTAAGTTGTATATGTACAGATCCATTTAAACCATGCATTAGATTATTTATCTTTATTCCTTACATTATAATATTATAATAAGATAAGTAGCAATCAAGCTTAATCAAGTTAGTCAGATATAGTGAGCATCTAAGTCGTTTTCATAATTACATGATTAGGCATAGGAGGACTGCAAACTTGGCAAAAGATTTTAAAGGTTTGCTCAAGAAAAAGAAAGAAAAGATGGGAAAAATAGACAAGGTTTACTCTATGATGGAAGGTGATTCTAAAAATGAAAAATCTATCTCATCTCATGATTCTTCCTTTCAGTGAAGACTAAAATGTCAAAATTTTCCAAGCAATTGATGATCGAAATTAAAAAAATAAAATAAAATGTGGTTGGCTGGTTTGATTGGCAATGCACCAAATGTGGATTTTGGAATTTCAAATCTCAAACTCAATGTTGCTCATGCAATAAAATTTGGGTGGGGGCAAGGAAGTGAGAAAACCATCATAACCAAGAAAATCCTCTCTTCTAAGACTAAATTTCCTATTCTTGAGGATCAGTACCTCAAGAAACACATTTCTTCACCTCTTCCTCCCCAACCCTCATGCAAAACCCCAAGCCATGCCAGTCTCCCATTCCTTCCCAAATTTATGAATTTGTCCTAGGTTCTTCCTCCCATCCTTAACAAACATCTTGCTGTGATGATGCCCTTACCACACTTGTTGAATTTTCCAAAGCTTTCTTTATCCATGATGAAGTGGTTCTCCTTAAATGTAATAGCCTTCATTCAGATCTTGTTGGTACCATAATTGATCCTTTAATTTATGTTTCTTTTATTGCCAAGTGGTTCATCAACTTTTGGAATCTTGACTTCAACATGGAAGTTTGTCCTTCTAACCACTAAGAAATTTTAGTAATTTTCCCTTTTCCTAAGCTTGCTAACAAAATTAGTGGCCCCAACTATGTCATAGTAGTTGGCCTCGTTGGGCTATTCCTTCTTCTCATTCTTGTGGGCTTTTTAGGGTCAATATGTTTAATGTTCCTCTTAATGATTGGCACTCTGAATGTTTAGAGAATGTGGCAAAGATTATGGGAATTCATTAGTCTTAATGATGATACATCTACTATGAGGAAGCCAATATTTATTTGTATGTTTATTCAAGAATTTTGGCATCCATAAATTAAAGACAGAGTTAAGTACTTTAGACTTGGTCAAAAAATTTGGCTTGATGTTGAGACAAGTTTGGGCATTCAAAAGTTTTGGTATTTTTTGGCATTCCCTTTGGATCTTTTGGAAAATAAAAATCAAACATCAAAAGTCTCCAATGTAGATCATCCCATTGACTCTAACCAAAAACATTTTCTCCACACGAGGTGCACATGGGAATTTCAAATTCAAACAAAATCAAAGTGTCACTAGCTTCCCAGACTGCTAATCTCTCAAAGGTGAGTCAAACAAAAGAGCTAGTCATTCCCTTAGAAATTTATAGTGCATTACTGCCCACTCTATCCCAAACTTGTTAATGTTCCCGTAAAGTTCAACAAGTTTCTAGTAGACAAGCATATTTTTTCAAGATAGTTCCTCTTCAATCAAATTCATTGTCTCCACCGCTATAGGCTTTAGTAGACCTATTATTCACAAGAATGAAAGGACCATCAACAGCTAAAATGTAGTGAATCCCAATTTTCATAAACTCAACCAGCAAGCGAAATAGATCGAGCACCAAACACCAAAGATCCATAAATTTCTTAGTGATTCATTTGATGGCAAAAAGGAAGAAGCTATTAGGTTTTCTCATCTCTAAAGAAAATAGAGTTCATTCTACTAATGAATGAAACAAGGTCTTTTCCTCATCTAGATTTAAACTTAGGAAGTATATGTTTGATCCTGTTTCTCAATGATTGTATTTTCTTGGAATGTAAGGGGGGTCAACAACTCCAAAAATGGGTTGGTCAATTTAGCTATGAGACAGTAGTTAGTTTACATCAAATGCAACTCAAACTATGACTCTTTCACCTAGGCTATGGTTGCTATATACAAACCTACTAATGAAGGCTCAATGGATCAATTGAGAAATTTACAAAAATTCAAACTTGGAAAGAAAGATCTCGCTCAAAAAAGTAGAACTCCAATTATTCTCCTTATGGAAACCACTGTCCACCGTGATCAGCCAGTTGCCCTTGAATTTGGCTTCTCCAATAGATCAAAATAGAGGCTACAAAGCCTCCCTAGATCACATTATTGGATTAGCATACGCCACAAGACAAAGTAGTCGTACAAGGACATTCGGCTTATCAGAGGCAATGGCCTTCGCCTACATCAAAGACAGCCGATTCATCCAAAAGATTCTTTCTTGCTAGAATTACAAGGTCCTCTAATTTATGGGACTCTTAAAACTCCTTAGTGGGGATTCAAATCTTGTTAGAAATCTAAACAAAAGATCTTTTGCTTCTTCATATGTTCCTATAGAGAATTTCTGTAATTTTATTAATGCAAAAAAATTGATTCAAAGCTTCTGTACCTGTTCATTTGGGATCATTTCCCATATAGAGTGGTTTGAACAAATTTCTCAAATTTCCAAAAAAGTACAAGTAGTGGAAATCTCTAATCACAAGCCAATCACTCTTTCCAGTGTTTACAAATTTTTGAGCCCAAAATACTTCAAATTTGAAATCATATGGTTTCTCAATAAGAAACTAAAGCCTTTGATAAATGAATGGTAGGGACAAGCACCAATCAACCACAATCAAGAAAGCATTCTAGCATCTGAACTTGAATTCATCAAGAGCAAACTAAAAAATCACAACAAAGAAAGAGATGTGGTGAAGAAAACTTTCTTTGTTTTTATCTAAGATTTTGAAAATTGAGAGAAAAGAGGAAATCTAAATTCTTACTAAATGAGATATTCAAAAGAGAGTGAATGATAGAGCTTCCCTTTAAATCTCATGCACTAGATGAAAAATTTATGTGGAGACGAAGGTCCAAAGCCAAATGGATTAAGGATTGAAGATAAGGTCACATTTTATTTCCATAAGCTAGCTTCTTTGAGGGTAAAGGCGAACTCCATCACTTCCTTAAAGTCAACAAAAGCATCATTTAGGACAAGGATGAAATTACTACTAAATTTGTAAGTTTCTTTTCTTCTCTCATCTCTAAAAACCAATTTTTATGTCTTAAACATGTCAATGTGGAATTTCAATGTCATTGAGCAAAGATCTAGTCTTGAGTTAGAATTCTCCCTTGAGGAAATTAATCAATAGTTTTTCTGTCTTGTGGTGAAAAATTCTCCTTTCAAATGGATTAGGCCTTCATTATTTAAGGAGTGTTGGAACTCCATTCAACAAGATGTAAGGCATTTCTTCTCTGCATTTATAGAAAAAAAAAAATCTTGGATAAAAGAACTTCATCTACATTCATTTCTCTAATTCCTAAGATACTAGGTTCCTCAACTGTGAATGTTCTTAGAGTTATTGTCCTATCCATGTCAAATTTCACATTATTTATAATGAAAATAAACAATCAGAGAAAGGAAACATGGGGCTGATTTTTTTGAGAATACAATTTTATGTTTATATTTCACTATATTAAGTGATCTAAGTACATTCCTTTGGCGCTAATGGTCGTGAATTATATTTCATGTAAAAAAAGAAAAAAACCCTTAATTATAGGTTGCTCATGTATTGAGTAACACACAAATCAATGACTTCCATATTCTTTGTACTTCTTGTTTTCGACTTTAGATCAAAACTTGTTTGAATCAATTTCACAATATGGTTTGATTGCATTTCACAATATGGGTTTGATTGCTAGCTCAGGTTGATGACATGAGCTAGTCAATGAATGATGTATTAAGATGTCTTTAGAAGTCTTACCTTGACTCTATAAGAGCATGTGACCTTTGGAGCTTCTCTATTTAGTATTACGCATAGCATCGATTTGTTCTCTTTTTTATCATCTAGGCATGGGTAGCTTTATCATAGCCTCAAAAGAATAGCAATACATTTTTCTATGTTTTTATCTTTAAAAAATGTGTAGTGACAAAGGGCATATATTTACATTCTTTTAACCATTCTACGTTGTAGGATAAGGCATGTATATTGCTGCTAATAGGTTGACTTTAAAGAGGGCATGTGGTTTAACTATGTTGGAGTCTTGTTGTAACAACTTCCTTTTTTATTTTCTAGTATAAATAATGGGGGACATTGTAGATATGATGATAAGATTAGAATACCTTAAGTAAATTGAAAAAGATGAAATCAGGAAAGATCTTGTGGCCAGATGGTATACTTATAGAGTTTTGAAAGTATATGGGAGATATTGGAGTAGTTTGGTTGACAAAGTTGTTCAACAAGGTTATGAAATTGAAGAAAATACTAATGCATGGAGGAAGAGTTCTATTGTACCAATATATAAGAATAAAGGAGACATACATAGTTGCACTAATTATTGGGAATCAAACTTATGAGCCATACCATGAAACTTTTCAAAAAAGTGATTAAGAAGAGGCTACCACATGAGACAAATGTGTTGGAGAACCAATTTGGTTTTATGCCTGGGAGTTCTACCATGGAAGCTATTTTTTGGATTCGACAATTGACAGAGAAATATAGGGAGAAGAGGAAGGACCTCCCCATGGTCTTTATTGACTTAGAAAAAGCTTATGATAGGGTCCATAAAAACTTAATATGGTGGTTGTTGGGTGACAAAGGGGTTTCATGAGGGTATATACACATAATTAAGGATATGTATGAGGGAGTGGTAACTAATGTTAGGACTACTAGCATAGAAACCCGTAATTTTGCTATCAATATAGGATTGTACTAAGGATCATCATTAAGTATATACCTTCTCACATTGGTTATAGATGAGTGATAAGTATTTAATTTTTCTTAAAAACCACCTAATTAGTATCCATGTGTTACAACTTATAGAGGTACATTATGATTTTTAGACCAAAATTCATAACACATGCATTTTTGACCTAAGGAAGAGAAAGTTTGATATTTTTTAGGTCTAGAGGCTAATCCAAGGTAAGTATGTGATTAAATATATATTTTTATGATTTAATTAGGGTTTTTCACTTTTTGTAGGAAGTAAGATGGTGATCCAATGGCCAAGATTGATTGAGATGAAAATTGAAGATCAAGATCAAAAGATAGAGTCAAAGCCTCAAAATCATCAATCCAATGTGAGATCAAGGGCAATATCATCTTATGAAATAGCAATGGATGTGACTAAAAGAGCTAAAGATGGCTACAGTATGCCCATGAAGTAAGCCATACATTTTCACCACCTTTTGCATGGGAGCCATTCAAGCCTCCTTAGCCATATAAGCTATGAAAGAAGGTGGCAAGCTAAGGAATTCAAGTGAAACCATACAAGCCACTCAAGCCAAGGGTTGAAGCCAAGGAAGTTTCCTAAGCCAACCATAAAGCCTAGTCAATGGAGCCTTCAAAGTTAGACATCTAAGTCATCATGCTTAGCTAAATGGAAGGCTAGGATTAGAGGAGATTCAAGAGCGTTATCTATGAGTTATTTTGAAGCTAATTAAGGGAAAATCTATTAGGATAAGTTGGTATATAGACCAATAGGATGAGAGCCTTCATATTTTGATGTTTTCCCACTTCTTTATCACTTTCCACCTCATCACCAAAGACCACCACGAGTTTGACTTTTTATTTAAGAGTCCTACCATTCCATAACTCTTCCACCTTTCTAAACTCCCTTCCTAACCATCCAACCAATCCTCACTTCCTAGAAAACTACTTAGGCAATCAATTTTTCCCATGTCATCCCACTTTCCTTCTAGAAAAAAAAGACACCTATATCCTTTTCAAAATTAGAAACCAACTAGCCCATGCTTCCTATATCTCTCTTATGTCATGTTTATGACATCATCTTGTTAATTTATCTTTTGCCTAACCTTTCTCATTCAATACCTTAGCCTAGGGCCACTTTCCTTATGCTTTCTCTCCATCCTAATTTAGGAAACCACTCATCTATATATAGCCCAATGTTCCATAAGAAATTTCAAAGTAGAGGTGGGTGACACACTTTGAAATTAAGCTTTCCTTTGGTGTTATTTACTGTTAGACTTTGGGATTTCATAGATGCTTTTCTTTCTTTGGTCTTCTTGTTATTCTCTTTCATATTTTCTCTCCAATTTAGGTTAATAACTTAGTTGTTTTACTTTAGTTCCATTACTTCAAGATTTCATTGTTTTGCTCCTAAGAATTCATGCTACTTTTTGTCCCTTAATCTCTTTCTTCTTCACTCCATTCTATTAGTATTTCTTTGTTATTCAATTAGGACTCAAGTTAGTTATTCTCTAGTAGTGACAACACAAAAAAGAGCTAGCTTAAATCCTTGATTTATCCTCTTGAAATTCATTTTTACCATGATTCCCCCTAGTTTTACGTGATTTTCCCTCAACTAGTTCACCCACTTAGCCTTTGTTTTTCTTAAATTCCTTTTTGGGTTTTCTTTGCATGTAATTATACTTTAGATCATAAGCTTTATATTTTTTTGTTGTTAAAATAGGATTCTAGGCTTTAGAAAAGTGCACAATTTTCATACTTTGTGGACAGTTTTATGCACATAATTTAGATATAACTTGGATGTGATTCAATAAGGTTTTGTAGGAATTCTTATTATGGAATGTTTCTTTCATCAATGTACTTTGGATCTAGGTTGTTTCCTTGCATAAAAGTTATGGTTTCAATAGCTTTCTAATGCAAGATTTATTTATTGTTCTTAAGTACTGAAATCTGGAAATTGGTTTTTCTTTAATTTTGTGCTTTAATTCCAGCCATCAAAACATCTTATTTTCCTGAATCCTTAGATACCCATTTAAATTTTCATGTTGTTTATTAGATCCATAATTAGTTTGCATAGTAACTCAGTGTAGGTGCATTAAATTTGACCATCTTTAGGGATCCAAAATCATGCACAGAGTCCATCAAGCATGTACAATGTTTCTAAATCCCATTCCTTTTAGGTTCTTGGTTAATTTAGTTTTATTAGTATTTAATTTATTTTTTTCATCTTATTTTAGTTTTAGAAAGTTTCCTTTCCGAATTTTAGGAAGTTCCATCTTTAGAATGTTTTAGGCTTTAAGAAGTGAAAGTCTCTTTAATTGTAGTTTTCATTCACATGCATGTTTCTAATTTCTTATTAAAGTTAATTAGATCTCATTAGTTATTTTTTTTGCATGTTATTTTAGTGTTATAAATTTTCCTAAATTGGTTTTAGAAAGTTCTAACTATAAAATGTTTTTAATTCTAGTTTAGGAAAGTTTTCATTTTAGTAATTTCCTTAGTTTATGTTTCCTAGATTAGTTCATGCTTGTTTTGCATTTTTTTTTCCTTTACTTAAATGCATGTTAGTTTAGGAAAGTTGCTAAATTGCATTTTGGGAAAGTTTTTAGTTAGGAAATTCATAAAATTAGAAGTTTTTAATTTAGGAAAGTTCTAATTTTAGAAAGTGCATGTTTTAGGAAAGTTCTCCATTTAGCATGTTTCTTGTTTTTGCTTAGTTTTCATTTCTTATTTTTACTTAGTCTCTAATTTCAAGTTATAATTTTCATTCATAATTTAGGTAAAAAAATTCACTTGAATTTTGGTTAAGTTAGATAGTTTAAAGGAGGAACCACTAGCATCACAATAGTTCACTTTATGTGGGATCGACCTCACTAGCATGCTATATTGCAAGCAATTCATGCCCTTGTGAGTTTTAATTAAAACAACAAGAAGTTTTTAGCATCATTGTTAGAGAGTTGCAACAAATTGTGTAGTGCGTCATACCTCAGATTATTTTCCTCTAGTCTAAGATGATCTTGCACCTTGATTTTGCTTTGAAATATTTAAAATTTACATCCTTTCTTTCTAAATTAATCTTTATCTTCAATTCTCATCTTAGTTGATCTTGGCTATTGGAGCATCTTCTCAATAACTTAAAAAGATAAAAAACTAATTAAATTCTAAAAATTTAGATTATTCACATATTTACTCTAGATTAGCTTCTTAAGCTACAAAATATCAAACTTTTAAATTATTAGGTATAAAATACATGTATAATGGATATTCTTAGAATGGTTATGAGTGCCTCTAAAGAAACCTCGCTTAACTATAAAAAAGAAGAAAAGCATTGACGGATCTGCAACTAGCTTTAGTATGGAGGTAGCTTGAAAAAAAAAAAGAAGAGAAAATTTAGAAGGAGCATGAACTTAAGATAATGGAGAGTCATCTTATAAGCCAAAGTGATGAGGCAACATGTCTTGAGTGCATCATGAAGCACCCTTAATTTTGGATGACCGACACTCAAATTCTTTGCATGGAAGCTAGAATAGTGGATTTTATGTATGTATGTATGTATGTATGTAAAGGTATAGGTGGAAATAAGATAAAACTTTCTTTTCATATTCTTTTGTCAATGGTAAAAGAAAAGACCAAGGCAGAATCCATCCCATCCACACACCTACAATTCCTATATAGTTTACATAAGATGTCCATAATTCACTACTATTGAAAATAAGTACATATTTAATAAGGTTTGTTACAAAACAAAATGTCCCAAAATCACAAGAGTGTACCCTGCAGTCTATGATGATGCTACCGAATCTCTTGTACCACGTCCTCCTATTGTTGACTATCTAGTTATGAGATATTATAAAATTCAAACATTTACAATATCTTAGTAAGCATTACTTGGTAGGGGATATAAGATACGCATGAAAAAGTTGTCATGAAAATGTAATTATCAAGTTTTCTGTGCACAATTAGCGTGTCATGTATACTCATTGCTAATAAAGGTTGAATTTAGTCTCAAGATGAAACAAATATCAACATCATTGAATATCTTAAATATGTAAAGCTAGTGAATATTAATTGCAATTCATAATCATTTCATCAATACTGAGTATATACAATGGTTATGAGCTCATACTAGGCATGTCATCATGCCACACATCATCACAATTTGCACACATAGTGCCAAAATATACAAAGGACTACTATGCTACAGCCCACATCCTACAAGTTGGGATCCACTACCATTCTCCACTAACACCAAGGTGGAAAAATACATATTCATGTCTATATGTGAAGATAGACTGTCACAGTGGGGCCTTCCCCTAATTGCTGCCACCTGACGTTTAGCCTCGCTATGGGCATGGTATTCAAATCATAAGTTTTGGAGAGTGGGTGGTTACCAAACCCTCATAACTCTCCTAGCATAGCATCCCCAGGCCTATGCCTATCAAAAACCAAATCCACTAGGCCACCATGCCCGTATATAACATAATAATACTTTTAGGCTACATGCTTGTCTCATATCAAATCCACAAAAACATTATATCATATTCATAGTTGGTACCTTGTACCAATATTAGGCCCATCTTGCTTTTAAAACAAATCATGTGGATGGAAAATATGCAGTCACCACTATAATAACAGGTTTATAAAGATGGTTAAAAATGGCTGTAAAAGATAGTTACAAAATCGTCTCATACCCGACGGTCTTATAAAGTGAAAAAAATATAAGACAGTTTCTAAAACCATCTTATATTTCAACATATTACAAGATGATATTTGAATAACCATCTTATATAGCTTAACTTTTACAAGACAGTTTCCAAAAAATCATCTTATAAAAATGCAAAATACAGGATGGTTTTTCAAAAACCATCCCATTAGTGTGAGAGTTTTTCAATAACCATCATATATATGATTAGAAGTTGTGAAATATAGGACGGTTTTTAAATAACCATCTTATAAATGTGTCTAATATAGGACAGTTTTCCAATACCGTCTTATAAATATGTCCAATTAAGGATAGTTTTTAAAAAACCATCCTATATTATTAAGCAAAAATTGTCCTATATTGATAAGTAATATAGGACGGTTTTTTATTGATCAGTAATATAGGATGGTTTTTAAAAAATCATTCTATATTGATCAATAATATATGATGGTTTTTTAAAACTGTCTTGTATTGATTAGTATGAAAAATCATCCTATGAGAAGCCCTACAACACCCATGATTCCTAGAAGTGAGTCATCAGCATATTGCACGTAGCAAATCCTTATTAAGTAATGGTAATTTAAAGGGCCAGCTTATGAGCTAGGGGTGTCTCTGATTTGATAACTAGTATCGCCTCCCGCCCATCTCCATCAACATGCCCCTTCTTTTGCAATACTTAATAAGATCTCTTATGGCCCAATTATTATGAAAGTGTTTAGTAATATAGGACCATTTTTCAAAAACTGTCTTATATTTTTTGAGCAGTAGAGGACAATTTACAAGCATTAACAAATTAGAAAATGTCAAACATAGTTAAAAACACATGGTACTTTTATTATTCACACATATTACAATAAGCATATTTCATGCAACTATTTGCATGCCTTTTTGAATGAAACATCAAAATCTAAAACATGGGTCTTCTTGAACTCAATGTATTCTATCTAAAATGATCAATTTCAAGCATTTACAACTATTGACGAATAAGAAAATGAAGAATATATTAAAAAATGCATGGTACTATTAATATTCACGCAAATTACAATAAGCATACCTCAAGTATTTGCATGCATTTTTTAATGAAACTTCAAAATCTAAAACATGGGTCTTCTTAAACTCAGTCTATTCTATCTAAAATGATCAATTTCAAGAATTTACAACCATTAACGAATTAGAAAATGATGAACATAGTGAAAAATGCACAGTACTATTACTATTCACACAGATTACAATAAGCATACTTTAAGCAAGTATTTGCTTGCCTTTTTGAATGAAACTTCAAAATATAAAACATGAGACTTCTTAAACTCAATGTATTCTATTTAAAATGATCAATTTCAAGCATTTACAACTATTAAAGAAGCAAAAAATTAAGAAAAGAGATAGATCCAACCTAATGAGAAAAAACTCATCACTAAGTGTCTAGGGGGTGGCATACGTTTGGTCTCTCCTCTACTCCTCTGCTCCTCTGCTCCTCTTCTTCTTCTTCTCCTTCTCCTTCTCCTCCTTCTTCTCCTCAAGGGTTTTAGGTTTGAAAAATTTGTGGGGGCAGGGGGGAGGGCGCGTGAAATCTCTCCTCTCTCCTCTTCTTCTTCTTCTTCTTCTTCTTCTTCTTCTTCTTCTTCTTCTTCTTCTTCTTCTTCTTCTTCTTCTTCTTCTTCTTCTTCTCTCTCTCTTTGTCCTCTCCTCCTCCTCTTCTTCTCATTAGGTATGAAAAATTCATGGGGGTGGGGAGCATGTGATTTCTCTCCTCTCCTCTTCCTCCCTCTTTTTCTCCTTCTCTCTTTTTCTCCTCTTCTTCTCCTTAAGGGTTTTGGTTTGAAAATTTCTTAGGAGGCAATTTGGAGTTTTAGAGGTTATTAATATAGGATGGTTTTTTAAAAAGCATCCTATATTAATAACTAAATATATGATGGTTATTAAACAACCATCCTATAATAAATAAATATAGGATGGTTATTAAACCATCCTATATTAAAATTAATATAGGATTTTTTTTTAAAATTGTCCTATATTTTAATCATTATATAAGATAAATTTTTAAAAATTGTCCTATATTAAAGGTTCCCTTTCACGTTGATCCATCCCTGCACTGAATTTTTGTCTGAATATTAAAAGACAGGTTAGTAATAACCATCTTATATGGATTAAAGTAGTTTCACCAGTTTTTTGAACCCTTAAAATCTCAAAAACCTGTGAAGTACTGAGGTTACCCCATCATTTATTTCATGTTTAACTAATGTTTGGCATGACACATGATGTGTAAACTTAATTGATTAATTAAATCATTTTTCAAACATCACATGAAATAAACCCTTTAATTTGTCCCTTCATATACAATCAGATTCAACCCAAACACCCTCCTCACCAGCATCACGTACATAATCCATCTCTCTCCCTGATTAGATTGATTGATGGCATTGTTGTAATGATTGAAGGGTAATCAATTGCCATGTCACCTAGGTCGTCTTCATCATAGAAGTCCCTTGGGGACGCTAATAAGATAGTTGACCATCTCATATTATGTCCATCTCGTACATAAAATACCTATTTTGCTTGACATGCCAAAATAAACTAGTCATTTTGATAGCCGATCTTATTGAGGTCAACCAATGTCAAGCCGATGTCATTGGTTCTTATGCTATCTTTGTTGTGCTCCACCTAATCACACTTAAACACAACCATAGTTCTATAGGTATAATCCAACTCCCATATCTCGCATATAAATTCATAATGTGTATTATTAGCTACAATTGGGTTGTTGTCCTTTGAACTAGAAAAGAAAGTAGCTTTAGCAACTAATCTAACACTACTACATTGTTATGTTCTTAACTTATAACGATCTTTTGTGTGAAAGCAATAACCATTAATAGCACATCCAACATGCTTTATTACTTCTAGTCGAGGTCCCATTGCCATTCAACCTAAGCATTTAGAAATACTATGACCTAGAACATCTCACTGATCTAAAACTTGTATGTAATAATATGTTAATTAAAATAATTAATTAACGTATATGGGCATATACTATTATACAAATCAATTAATTAACACTATTAATTCAATGTAATTAAATACCTTTTGATGAAGCCAAGTCATGAAGGAATGACAATGCTCCTTTACAACCACTTCTCTTTCTATGCATCTCTTAGATACCTCTCTTTTAGGAATTCCATGTACATACTACACAATGATCAAAGATGAAAATTATATAACATGCCTATGTTAATAATAGTACATTACGTACGTACCCTTTACTATACATATATATGGCTAAACTTCAACAACATTAATGATTCAATTAATTAATGTGAAAGAAACCAAAGAGAGAATATTAATTACGTACTCAATGTATGGCCAAACTTCATCAACATTAATATTCCACAAGACGTAAAGGTGTGCCTACTCCCATTTTTTACGATTAACGGTTGACACACGACCACTAGATAGAGGTTCACCAACTCTTAGATCAATTAATGCATCTGAATGTTTCTTTCTTGGGATTCCAATAGCATCCACTCCTGATAAATACTCAGTGCAAAACTTGACTACTCTTCTATAATGTAACATTTAGCAATACACCCCTCTAGCCTATTATGATTTCATATATACCCATTTTATACATTCATTTACCTTTCAAATGACTACATCTATCACAAATAAACAAGTCCACACAACCTAACCTCTTCAATGAGGTGCATTGCTAAGTGTACCACGATATTGAAGAAGGATGGTGGAAAGATTGTCTCAAGCTTGCATAAGGTTGTCACTCAATGTTCCTAGATTTCTTGTAATTTAGAAGTATCCACCACCTTCTTACACAAAGCATTAAAGAAGTAGAAGAATTTAGTAATAGATCCTCTAACTCTATCTGGTAACACTGAATGTATTGCTATGGGCAGAAGTTATTGCATCAATGCATGACAATCATGAGACTTCATCCCCAACAGTTTCAGCTCTTCCATGTAGACAATGTTTTTAAAGCTTAAAGAGTACCCATTTGGAACTTTGATATCTGACAGGGTTTTACATAATATTTTTCTCTCCTCTCTATTAAGCTTATAATTTTCTTTAGGCAAGTATGTTCCTCGACTGCCCTTATTTTGTGGATACAACCTTCTCTTTAAACCTATTGTCATGAGATCCATTTGAGTTGCAAGTCCATCCTTTGTTTTTCCTGGCATGTCAAGTAAGGTACCGGTCAAGATTTCAAGGACATTCTTCTCAGTGTGCATGACATCAAGCACATGCCACATGTGTAGGGATTTCAAGTATACAAGTTCAAAGAATATTGACTTCTTCTTCCAACAGCTTTTAGAGTTGCTTTCATTTGTACTCAAAGTTGCCTTCTTCTTCTTCCCCCACAATACATTAAAGCTCTTAACTTGTTATAATACTTGTCGTCCAGTCAAACTCTTTGGAGTTGTCTTAGTCTCCACACTACCATCAAATTCCCCATTTCTAAAATGGTATGGATGGTTATGCAACCATCTTTTGTTGCCTATGAATGCCATCTTCCTACCATGTTAAAGTCGTGTGGCACAAGTTCGGCCACTACAAATAGGATGGGCATTGTATCCCTTCACTGTGTACCCAGCCAAATTACAATATGTTGGAAAGTCACCTATTGTTCATAACAGTATAGCAATAGGGCCTTGCTTGCTGGTTTGGGGGATTAATTTAATTGATTGGATATCCGAGAACCATAATCTTTAAAAGGAACAGCTTCTACGATGATAGATAGGGGTCAGGTGTGGCATCTATGCCCCTTGCCCTCCAAACAGTATGGGAGCCTTTTAGCTCGTACTGCTCACACTCCTAGATCTTCACGACACCTCCTCCACCATAGTGTGAGCTGGGAGCAGCTCTGAAAAGCTAGGCCTACTTCAAAATTTCCTAAAGGGTGAATGTCTCTTTCTTGTATGCATCATAAGCTTCAACCCCTACTTCTCACAATGTCTTAAGGCCATCGATCAATGGAGCCAAGTATACGTCGATGTCATTCCTAGGTTGCTTGGGACCCGATATTAACATAGTTAACATCATGAACTTCCTCTTTATACACAACAACATTGAAAGGTTGCAATAAACTGTTATAACAGGCTAACAAGTATATCTGCTGCTCATAGAACCATGAGGATTAATCCCATTTGTAGATATTGTACATCGTAGGTTTCTGGGTTCTTCTCCAAAATCAGGCCACATGAAGCCTACAAACTTCCATGCAAGGCTATCTGCTAGATGGCGTAAATAGTTATCACCCACTCTCTCCTCGCCATGCCATACTAGTTTTTTGCAATTTCTTTAATACAAAACATTCTTTGGAATCTTGGAATGAGGGAAAAGTACTATAGGACCTTTGCAGGGACATCTTTTACTTGCAGATTTGTAATAGTCACGTGTCCAACAGTGTGATATTGTCTGCTTTAGCATAGTGTGCCTCATGGCTTTAAAATGTGTCACAACTATTAGAGATTCGCACACTCTTATAACCAGCCCAAATCCTTCTCGACTAACTCTCAGTCCCTCATTTGTCTCCCACTTATGGGGTCCCTGAGCCTTCACCTCTTCCCCCCTTAGGGAACATGCATCCTCACATGACCGCTTGAGTCCCTCAGCCATCGCCCATCTATGGGGTCCCTAGGCCTTCTCCCTTCACGGCTAGCTCCACATGCGGTTAGTCATCACACCACGAGGGAAACTAGATCTGATACCATTGTAACAAGTGGGGGTCCAACAGTGTGATATTGTTCGCTTTGGGTCCCTCACCCCTTTTAGGCTTTACCCATCGGTACGTGTTGTTCCATGGGCAAAGTGCACAGTGGATACAATATTAGAGGTGAGCCAAGAGATGCTAGGTAGGCAATTGCGAGGCAAGAGACCTTAAGAGTTAGTCTCACATCGCTAAGGGGAAAGAAACTAAGCTATTTATAAGAGTGGTGAGGACTTTTCTTGCAACGACCGATTTTCCCCTAAAGAGGGAAGAACAAAACCGTGTAGTGGGCTAGTTGTATGGGTAGCCAATCTACCAAAGCAAACAATATCATTGCATGTGTGGGCCCTCGGGCACTACCCCTAACCTGAGGTGTGGCTGGCCGGCAGACGTGGATGTCCGTTCCCTAGTGGGGGTGAGGGGTGAGCCAAGATATGCTGGGTAGGCAGTCGTGAGGCAAGAGACCTTAAGAGTTAGTCCCACATCGCTGAGGGAAAGAAAATGGGCTATTGATAAGAGTGGTGAGGACTTTCCTTGCAATGACCGGTTTTCCCCTAAAGGGGAAAGAGCAAAACCATGCAGTAGGCTGGTTGTATGGGTAGCCATTCTGCCAAAGTGAATAATATCATTACATGTGTGGGCCCTCGGGCTTTTGCAAGATCACTTGAATTCTTCCTCATCTTCCATCTTGAATGTCCACAAGTTGGACATATAATTTTGTCTTTGTGCTCCTTTCTATATAAGATGTAGTTATTGGGACAAGCATGTATCTTTTCATACTTTAAGCCTACCACAGTTAAGGTTTCTTCACCTCCCGTGTTGACATAACCAATTTGTTTCTCCTTGGGCAACATTTTACCAATGACTTTTAATAATTCTATAAAACCATGATTTGAAATACTAAATCTTAACTTCACATTGTAAAGTTCTATTGTTACAAACAACTTGGTATAATCTATACACCCAACATACAATGGTTCATCGGCTTCCTCCAATGCAGTCTGAAATTGTACTCAGTCGTCTTGGAAGTCATTGTATACATCTAGAAACATAGGTGCAACTGTCTTACTATCTTCACCACTTCCTAGAGTGGCTTCTTTTTCATAAACACATTCAGCCCTTGCTGAGGGCCTATGAGGTATTTCCTCTCCATGCCACATCCAGGGATGATAGCTTTCATCAACTCTATTGAAGTACAAATGTTCTCTCAAGTCACCAATAGTAACCTATTTTAGGTTTCCACATCTCGAGCATGGACATCACATTCAATTACAATCACCACCTACCCCAAGTGCAAACTTAATGAAATTTTCTATTCCCTCCTCATATTCCCTTGATGATCTTTCTGCATGCATCCAAGCATATTTGTCCATTTTCTCTAAAAGTTAAAGTTGAAATATATGCAAAGACTTTCTAGACATGAAAAGATTAATATAACATGGGTTAAGCATTTAACCAAATACTTGGTGTGCATATAAAATGTACATAGTTAATAAAAACATATATAATTAATTATATATTAGAGGAGTCAACACTTTTCAAGTCTGGGATTGCAAAAAGTAAGAATGAAGTAAAATATGACTAATCCATACACATAAATGTTCACACTGATCCACATATACACACATATATATGTCACCCAAACACAAGAAGAAAAAAGAAAAGAAATTTTATACCCATAAACAACAAACAAAGTACAAGAATGAATACTACCCAATTGATATCAACTGAGAAAATACAAGTTTAGGGCAAATTGCATGTAAATCCAACCCAATGTTTGAGTTTTCATTGAAGCAGGGGAGAGCCAATTGAACTTCAACTTATAAAACATGAAAAATATAAGATTATTTTTAAAGATTGTCTTATATTGTTAATAATATAAGACGGTTTTCACATAACCATCTTATGAAAATTTTATGCAAGACGGTTATGGGTAACTATCTTATATTCTTTTAAAAATATAAGATGGTTTTTGAAAAGAGTCTTATATTCTTTTAAAATTATAAGATGATTTTCCATAACTGTCTTATATAAAAATTTTATATAAGACAGTTGTATTAAAACTGTCTTATATTTGCCGTCTTATAAAGCCTAAATTTTAGTAGTGAGTACATTCTTAAATCATGCATTCTAAATGACTAACATGCACTTTCAACCCATGGAATCATAATATCACAATTTTCATATATACGAATATCACATTTTTATGTTATAACTCATGTCATAGACATTGCATCTATAATATTGCATAATAATTACCTTTATGAATAAACCATGTAATTCAAATCTCATGCAGTTATCAAAATATTATAATGATACATTAAAAGATCATGCTATTTTAAAAAATTAGCATATTAGATTCCACTTGCCTCTCGTGGAGTAATCAATCCTTTCAGCACTTGTATTCTCCTTAATCCATATGTTTTGGTGCATTTGTCAAATTGCAAGCATGATATACATCAATTCCTACTCTATCATTACTATTTCTAACTCATGTAACCCTTAATTTTGATGATCTTTAATTTATTCATTCATGATCATAGCTTGGTACGTACATGGGTTGGGTCTGGTATGTACCTTCATAGCATGAACATCATGTACATCCATTAGTTGTGGTGGTAAAGCTAACCTATAGGCAACTGTGCCAATCCTTTCTAAGATTTCAAAGGGACCGATGAATCTAGCATTGAGATTTCCTTTCATTCCAAATCTCATAATTTTTTAATAGGTGAGATCCTTGGGAACACATGATCTCCAACCATGAACTCTAGCTCCTTGTGCCTCCTGTCTGCATAACTTTTCTAGTGGCTGTAAGCAGCCAACATTGTCTTCTTAATCAAAATAACTTTCTTGGCACATTGTTGCACAAGTTTTGATTTCATCATCCTTCTTTCCCCCACATCACTATAGCAAGTGGATGATCGGTAAGGTCGTCCATATAATGCCTCATATGGTGCCATGCCTATACTTACCTAAAAGCTATTGTTGCCTGCGATTTCAACCACTGGGAGGTGCTCATCCCAGTTCTCTTTCTAATCTAATGCACATGCCTCAACATATCTTCTAAGGTTTGAGTGGTTCTTTCTGATTGACCATTTGTTTGGGGGGGGAAACGTTGTACTAAATCTGAGTGAGGTACCCAACACCTCTTGAACACTCTTCCAACATCTAGAAATAAACCTTCCATTTCTATTAGAAATAATGGATAATGGCACTCCATGAAGGCTCACAATCTCTCTCATATACAACTTGGCTAGGTTGTCCACTACCTGATTCTACCTGATTGGGAGGAAAAGTGCTTAGTTAGTTAATCTATCTACTATCACCCAAATATATTATGACCACTCTACATCTTAGGTAGCATTGCCACAAAATCCATAGCAATGTGGTCCCACTTCCACGCAGGAAGTTCTAGTGTCTACATCATCCCTGGTGGCCTCTGATGCTCTGCTTTCACCTCTTAGCAAGTTAAGCATCTAGCTACGTAGTCACCAATATCTCTTTTTATTCTATCCCACCGAAGCTTCTCTTCAAATCCTAATACTTCTTTGTACCCCATGGTGAATGAAAAACATCGATTGGTGTGCCTCATGTAGTAATTCCTTCCTCAAATATGTGACTGTTGGGACCATTAGCCTGCCCTGGAAATGAACTCCCCCATCTATGCCCTTGCTGAATCTATTCTTCTTGCACAACTCCTAACTTCTCATATCTTCCACCTAAGTCCTCAGTACTCAGTCTACAAATACTAATCTCACGGTGATGTTCGAGAGCACCGCACTAGAATTCCTACTCAGTGCATCAGCCGTTACATTTGCCTTCCTTGGGTGATACTAGATGGTGAATTCATAGTCCTTAAGGTACTCCATCCATCTTTGTTGTCTAGTATTCAGATTAGCTTGTGTAAAGATGTATTTAAGACTTGTGATCGATGAAGACTTCAAATTTCTCACCATATAGGTAATGTTGCCAAATCTTTAAGGCAAACACCATTGCAACAAGCTCCATATCATGTACAAGATAGTTGACCTCATGCTTCTTTAATTGTTGAGAAGTGTCAACAATGACCTTCCCGTGTTGCTTCAACACACATCCTAAGCCATTACATGAAGTATCATAATAAATCACATAACCGCCACTGCCTGATGGAAGGGTCAAAACTAGTTCGTAGTTAGCCAATTCTTCAACTCTTGAAAACTTGGATCACAAGCATCACTCCAATTCAATTTGACTCCTTTCTTAGCCAATGCAGTAAAGGGTAGGGTAACACGAGAAAACCCTTCAATGAACTAGCAGCAGTATCCTGTAAGACCGAGGAAGTTGTGAATATCCGTAGTCAGTTGGCCCTTTCCCAATTCATCATCACATCCACCTTTGTGGGGTCAACCATAACACCATCCTTTGAAACCACATGGCTTAGGAAATTAACTTTTTCCAACCAGAAATCACACTTACTAAATTTGACAAATAATCAATGAGTCCAAAGAGTATTCAATACAATCTGTAAGTGTTCTCGCTATTCCTCAATGCTGAGAGAGTAAATTAATATGTCAACAACAAACACTATCACAACTCTATCTAAGTAGGCTTGAAAGACTCAATTCATTAAGTCCATGAACATGGAAGGTGCATTCATCAAGCTGAACAGCATAACTAAAAACTCATAATGTCCATACCTTGTCTTGAATGTTGTCTTTGCGACATCCTTGACTTGTTTCCCTAGTTGGTGGTATCCTGATCTCAAGTCAATCTTGGAAAGACCTTTGCTAACTAGAGTTGATCAAATAAGTCATCGATATGTGGAAGAGGGTACTTGTTCTTAACAGTCACACTATTTAACATCTTATAGTCAATACACAATAACATGGACCCATCCTTCTTCTTCACAAAAAGGACTAGTGACCCCAAGGGTAAACTACTAGGTTGAATGAATTCTCAGTTTAGTAACTCTTAAAGCTAGATCTTCAACTCTTTTAACTCTATAAAAGCCATCTTATAAGGTGCCTTAGAGATTGGGGCTATACTTATTAAGAGTTCAATGGAAAACTCGATCTCGCATCGAGGTGGCAACCTTGGAAGTTCCTTAAGAAACACATCTTGAAACTCACTCACAACATCCAACTCTTCAATCTTAGCCTACTCAATGTCTACTTCAATCACAATTTCCAAAAATGCTCGGCAATCATAGGTGCCTTGAGTATCCTGTGTCCCATGCAACACAGTTACTTCTCCATCAAGGGAGTCAAAAGTGATCTTCTTCTTGTGGTAGTCCATATTTACCAATATTTCATTAACCAGTCCATTCCTAAAATGATGTTGAAATCCATCATATCAAATAGGATGAGGTCCACATCCATCCTTTTCCCCACAACCTCAATGGATACTCCTTGAAGAAATTCTTGTTATAAGACTAACTCACCGGTTGGGGTCATGACATATAGGCTAAACCCCATCTTAAATGCTGAAATTTTCATACTAGATGCAAGTGCTCAAGAGCTAAAAGAATGCATAGATCTTGAATCAAACAAGGCTTAGTGTGTTTATTGGAGACAAGTAGGGTACCTTTAATCACAACATTTAAAGCCTATGCCTGTCCATCTTTAATGGCTAACACCCTTCCTTGATGTCAAGGAATGTTCTCTATCTTGGCTCCACTAGTTGTTTGTTGTTTGGGGCATGAGCCGGCTACTTGTCCTTGTTCTCCACAACCATAGCATCGAATAGGAGATAGTTGCTTCTGATGTTGCTGCTTTGGTCTCGGGTAGATGTCTCCATGGTGGAATTTCTTACATCTAGTACAGGGTCTCTTGTTTTGTCTCGCGATATGCTACCCATGGTGCTTCTGTGGTCGGTATGATGTATGGGCCGCTTACCCTTCCGGTAAGGTCCTAAGCTAGTGTTTTCCATCTCTTACTATCTTGCTGTCTAGTTCCTTTTGTAGTCTTCTTCAAATCTATGAGCCATCACCACACAATTTGCCAGGGATGTGGGTCTTGTACCCAAGACCTTCGTTCTCAGTCTAGGGTGTAACCCTTTAAGAAATTGATGCATGATCTATCTATCAGTGGTGTAGATATTTGTTGCAAATCTCTTTAGTTGTACAAATTTGTTTCATGTGCGAACACAATGAGGTTCCCTTATCGTAAATTCAAAAATTCTTTTTCTTTCATCTACTGCACATGGAGAGGGAAGTATTTATCATTGAATACCTCTTCAGATGCTTCTCAAGTGATGTCCTTATAGTTGGGAAAATAAGTCTGTTTTGCAAAGCTCCATATAAAGTTGTGTCTTGCTTTAGAATGTAAGTGGCTATTTGTACCCTCATTTTTGCAGTTGTCTGCATAACCTTGAATGTCTTTTCTACCACAAAAATCCATTCTTTGCAATTTCCTCCCTTACCAGTGAACTCAAGGACCATCCTCTGAAATCTTTCCACAATCTTATCCAACTTCTCATTCATGCTCCTTGAGCTACTTGCTACTGTACTAGGTAGAGGCAAGGGTTGATCTTGTATTGGTGTTGGTATCTCTTGAGGGTGAACCAACATGCTAGGCAGTCTCTCGGGCTGTGCTTGAGTCAAGATGCTTTGTGCCACCACAGGCTGTAACGGTGCCTATGTATGCTGCAGGTGGGGTAAGATGCCTTGCAACACCTACGAGACTAGCTTTGCTATTTTATTCCCTTGTCCTACACTATCGGCATTTGAATCAATAGCTCTTTGGGCTGATCTCCTACTTGCTCTCTTTGGCAGCATCCCTGATCATAGTTCAACCCAGCCTATGTTAGTTAATCATTCACCTCATGTTGTCGTGGTTTATACTTGGATTTATCATCTCTATCTGGACATCTAGAATTGGATGTGATTGGATGGTCTAGCTTTGATACCAACTATGACAGCTCTGGTTTTTCTATAATATTTTCATGCATTTGTTTTCAAAAAGTGAGGTCCCAAGTTTGGAAAGAGAAGGTTGAAAAGCAGGCAACAAAAAATATTTCAAGAAAAAAAACCAAGAGTGTCGTCCCACATACTATCCTTAGTTAATTACCATAATTATATATGTATAATTACATGTGTGTGTAAAGGTATAGGTGGAAATAAGACAAAACTTTCTCTTTTTTTTTGTCAATGGTAAAAGAAAAGACCAAGACAGAATCCATCCCATCCACACACCTACAGTTCCTATATAGTTTACATAAGATGTCTAGAATTCACTTCTTTTTAAAATAAGTACACATCTAATAAGGTTTGTTACAAAACAAAATGCCCCAAAATCATAAGAGTGCACCCTACAATCTATGATGATGCTATTGAATCTCTTGTACCACATCCTCCTATTGTTGACTATCTAGTTCTGAGATATTATAACATTCAAACATTTACAATATCTCAGCAAGTATTGCTTGGTAGGGGATATAATAAGCACATGATGTCATGAAAATGCAATTGTCAAGTTTTTTATGCACAGTTAACGTGTCATGTATACTCATTTCCAAATATACTCATAAAGATTGAATTTAGTCTTAAGATAAACCAATTATCAACATCGTTGAATATCTTAAATATATGAAACTAGTGAATATAGTTAATAGTAATTTATAATCATTCCATTAATGTTGAGTATATACAATGGTTTTGAGCTCATACTAGACTTATCATCATGCCACACATCATCACAATCACCACACATAGAGCCAAAATATACAAAGGACTATTATGCTACAACCCACATCTTGTGTGCCATGATCCACTACCATGCTCTAATGACACCAAGGTGGAAAAATACATTGTCATGTCTATATGTGGAGATAGACTATCACAGTGGGGGCTTCCTATATTTGCCACCACCCAACGTTTTGCCTCGCTATGGGCATGGTGTCCATGTCATAAGTTTGAGAGAGCAAGTGGCCAAAACCTCATAACTCTCCTAGAATAGCATCCCCAGGCCTATGCATGTCAAAAACAAAAATCCACTAGGCTTCTATGCTTGTATATAACATAATAATAATATCAAGCTACATGTCTGTCTCATGTCAAATCCACAAAAACATTATATCATGGTCATAGTAGGTCCATCTATCTTTTAAAGCAAATCATGTGGATGGAAAATATCTAATACATTCTTAAATCATGAATTTTAAATGACTAATATGCACTTTCAACTCATGGAATCATAATATAACAATTTTCATATATAAGAATATCAAATTTTTATGTTATAAATCATGCCATAGACATTTCATATATAATATTGCATAATAATTACCTTTATGAATAAACCATGTAATTCAAATCTCTTGTAGTTATCAAAATTATATCATAATACATTAAAAGATCATGTTATTTTAGAAAATTAGCATCTTAGATTCCACCTACCTCTAGTGGTTAATCAATCCTTTCAACACTTATATTCTTTTTAATCCATATGCGTATATGTTAAATTACAAGGATGATATATGTCAATTCCTACTTTATCATTACTATTTCTAATTCATGCAACCCTTAATTTTGATGATCTTTCATTTATTCGTTCATGCTCATAGTCTGGTTCACTTAACTCTTGTCTAATCCTCATATCCTAGCCATTGATTAAAGATCAACAACCCAGAGCATTTGATTTCTCTTTTATCTCAATTATCTTATTACTTATGGACAATCTTTCCTGCTTTATTATACTTGATTCTTTGACCTGATGGTTGGATTAGGTTCTAGTTGGCAGGATTTGGGGTTGCTGACTATTCCCTAAGTCAAATTCTAAATCTCAATGTTAGCAATCAATCTAACTGTTGAATTGGTCTAATTGTCTAAAATTAGTCTTGATCAGATGTAATCACACTAAATTTCTATATTTTACATGGTTTAATTTCATATTGAAAATTTTCTGTATTGATATGAAGGTCAGATATATGTTTTTTGACTCTGATTGTAAAATTTTACTATTTTGGTTCAAGTGTGTGTTCTGATTGCAAATCAATATGTCTTATGTTTGATCATCCAATTACCTATATCTTAATGTTTAATTACAATTGATCTGATAGATCTATGCTATATAATGTATTTTATTTAAATTTAATAGTCAATATTTGTCAAATCTGACATTTATTATTTTAATGGGTCTGTCTCATCAAAACAATTCCAATGGAAGTTTTCGATAAAAAATTAGGTATGTATAACTCCTTGAATTTGAAATTTTCTACTTTAGACCAATTTAAAGGACCAAGATTTATTTTGTTAAAAGAAATAAGCAAATAAACGTCACCGGGATGCATTGGAATGTAATGTGCATTCTAGAACTCATTGATGCGTCTTAGTCTCCAGAACACACTAGAGTGCGTAGTCTGTGACCACTCCGCATGGGCGCAAATGCGCCAGGCGATGCGTTCTTGTGGTACATCTATGTAGTGCATCTTGATCATAGACCAGGAAAAATGGCTCGGACAATGTCATCCTAGCCATTTGTCTATTTTCTGTCTTGATCTCCTTCCTAGAGCACTATTTTTTTTTTTTTACTTTAACATAGGTTCCCTCCATTTTGAGGTGCTATAAATCCATCCAATGGTTTAGATTAAAGATTTATGCTGGTCTTATATATGTTTTGTCCCTGTTTGCTTGGATCCATTCACTTTCAGATCCATGCCCAAAAACTAGTTTGGCAAGACATATTAGAGGTGAAAAGGAGGAAACAAACAAGGGGGAATGAGAAAGCTCACCTGGCTGGCCTAAGGGAGGAATGAGAGGGTGTCACATTGCCGGGGGAGAAGATCATCCAAGGGGAAAGGAGGGCAGCTTCCTGCATCACCAGAGACGAGGGACATTGGAGGGGGAGAAGAAGGTAGAGACCTGTTGGGCACGAGGGTCAAGGTCTCGTCTGATGGTGCAGCCTAGATTTCTGTGTGGCCTCGGGTCTGACAAGCTGACAGACAATTACCGAAGCTGAGTAGGAAGAGAGTGAGAGAGCAGTGTTTTGGGGGGAAATTTAGAGGAGGGAGATAAGCTTTAAATGTTGACTTTTTTTCTTTCTTTCTTTCTTTCTTCATTAATTATTACCCACCATAAATGCGAGTAATCATTGTATTTAATTTTGTGAAGCTTAAACCTTGCATTTATGGTTGACTATTCTATCACATGATAATGTGTGATTTCACGTGGGTCCCACTTAAGTCAATTTGCTATATTACCCTTTATTTAATTTTAATTAAATATTAAATTCAATAATTACAACTTTTTCATCTAGACTTCGATTTTAGCATACTCAGTGTTGTTGGATTTGTCTTCTTAGGTATATTACTAATATTGATGTTCCAATGGTCAATTCCATATGTTTCATTAGTTCTCTTTATAATTTAAATCTTGGAAATTAAATTCTGTGTTTCTCCTTTTCGATTTAATTCATTAACCTAAAATGAATAAAATTAGTGGTGTTACACTAGAAATCTACTTTGAATTCATCATGAGAATTGTGCATGAAATACGACATTTATGTGCCTTTTATAAAGGCACAAATGTGCTCAATTAGGATAAGAAAGGGTACTGAATAACTGTTTTTCTTCTTTTTTTCATCAATAATGGAATAAAGTATTTTGCTAATGTTCCATTTCCTCAATCACTTATCTTTATACTTTTTCCTATCCTCGCTCATGATTATTAATTTATCATGTTAACTTATTGTATATCTACACAACTATATGTGACATGATATATCATATATCTTTGCCAAACAATAAATTTATTTATCAACAACTTTTAGTCCTATGCATATGCACGTATGAGTCATGTTATTAATAGCTTGCTAATGATATAATCCACTTGTGGTCTCACGAGTCCCGACTATGATACTTGCTCTCTAGACTTTCTATATGAAAAGCTATCCATGGCTTCCAATTGGAGAAAAATGCAAGTTGTATCCATTATTTTGTACTTTTTCGGTGGTTGAAGCGGTTTACCATATTGGGGTTGTCCTAGATGCCCTACATATTAAAAATCTCATCTATTGGACACCTCTATGATTGTAGTTCTTGTGCATTTTGAAGTTGTAAAATAGACGGTGAAATGTGCAAAACCGTCTGTTTTGCACTCCAAAAGGTCCACCAAGCAGAGTCTTACAGGTGTCCAATAGATAAATTTTTTGGTACATATGCCATCTAGGACAGCCCAAACCAGATGAACAGCTTGGATCTCTGGAAAAATAGAAACATGCCCCTAATTTGAATTTTTTTCCACTGAAAAACCATGCAAGTGATCCCTGGTATCAACGGCAGCAGAGACAACGGGGAATGTAACTTTGATTACGTAAAGGAAAAAGAAAACCTCTGCAAGCAATTCCTTACTTAGTTCTCCTTACAATGGAAAGAATATCAAAGGCTGTCTTGCCTTCTTCCGAAGCAACCCTAGCTCCTAAACTATATAACCCACCCCTTCCTTCTATACCATAATCCCCTTCCTCCGGCTTTCAGTGGTTTTGTCCCAGTGAACAGAATTAATTCAATTCGTTCTCTTCATTTCCATAGAACATCAGATTTTTTGTCATGTCGACCATACCAGCAGACGTAAAGGAGTACCCAGAATCGTATGCCTTCGTCCTCGAAATGCCGGGACTGAAAGTAGAAGACATTAAAGTTGAGGTTGTCGACAATAACAAGTCCCTCCTAGTCAGTGGAGAGCACAAGAGGGAGACAGAGGAAGGGGTCAAATACGGGAAAATAGAACGTAAGGTTGGAATACTCTCTCGTAATTTCCCATTTCCAGATAATGCGGACGCAAATTCGATCTCCACAGTCTATAATCATGGGCTGCTTACCGTGACCGTTGACAAGCTAGAGCCCAAGAAGCCCAAGATCATTGCGATCAAGATTGCTTGAACAATGCTGCCTTCTTTTTTATTCAAAATCTTTGTTTATTCATGCTGCATCAATATTTGATGGGCTGAAATGATGTTAAGTTGTGGTCTCATCTCCTTTAATTCGAGTCTTGGGTTGGCATATGCAGGAATTTTACGTATGCAATAAAAGTATGTATTTTTTTTTAATATAACAGAAGAATTAGAAATAAATTAACTTACATAGTCGCTTAAATTTAATCACGGCTAAAGGAAAAAGCAGGGACTCCAACTTGCCATCAACTGTGATAGACATTTATGGCAATAAAATTTGGGTTTTTTTTTTTTTTTACAAGTAAATAATTACAAAGCAAATCTACCACAAACTCTCCTTAATATCTCTGGTCAAAGGAGTAGGTGGCAACTCCAACTTGCGACCCAATGTAATCTTTATAGTTGTCAAGTTGTTGGAGACCAATTACACTAGATATTTGTTGGCAAATAGAAGTTGTATTTATTGTTTACTGTAGAATACTTATACTATGCAGATTTTGTAGAATGTTTGTAGGTAAGAACTATAATTAGGGTCCAATGTGCAACCGAAAAGTACATGTGGGGGCCAGGTTCTGGTGATCGAAATCAATCATCTTTTAAGCTCCAGCTTTGATTGGCGAGGCCTCAAGAATCTATACCCTTGGATGATTGTAATCATTGTTACTCTTGTGGCGCAAAGAGGCCATCTCCAAAGGTTAACGAACTATAGTAGTCTTAAACCATTCAAATGATTAAGATTGACTGGTGATTAATTTTGGACTAAGGGATGTTAAGCAATAACTCGTTGTTTCCTTTTTATCAGTTTCTTGTGTTATATGTGTGTGTATATTATTAGGAAACTTCTCTCTAGTTGTTGATGTATTTGGAAGTTTCTTAGATCTATGAGTCTATATTGACTATCTGTATATAATAAAAACCCTGCAACCCTCACTCGATAAGCAATATTTGCAAGAGCTCTTTCTCTCTCTGATCGTGACTTTAAACCTTTTCATGGTAGACTTCATGCCATGCTGCCTTTCTTTATGATTTCTAGTTTAGAAGCCCTATAGTCTACTTTCCACATATTTTAATGTCTTCTGCATCCATTGTCTCCGCCCACCCAAACCCCATGTCTATAATAAACACATCCAAAATTACAACGCCTTCATTTTCAATTAGTGGTTTGTGAAAGCCTGATAGTGTAATTCTTTCTCTTATCAGTCACAGGGCTACCAATCGGTTGGCTTATGTCATATTGATATTCTAATTTTAGATTCACTTCGGATTTTAATGCAGATCCTACTCTAAATATCGAACACTTACTAGCCCATTGCGATTTCAAATATTTTCAAATTTAATTAAGGAAAACCAAAACATACATATGTAACTACAATATGCTTAAATTAACAAATTCTTTAACAATCAACTATTAAGAATCTTGAGACATAACTTGACACTATTATATCACATGTATGAAGAAAAGAAAACATGAAACAAAAATACACACGCACGTAGATATATGTATCTATATGTATACATGTATATACACATGTACGTACACATACATACATATATACATACAATATATATATAGTAAAAGTATAATAAATTATTATCTTCGGACTGAAGATTTTCTATTAACTTAGCATAATTTTATTTTATAAAAAATCTCAATAAATTTATATGCATGGAACCCTTGTTGTTCAATATGTATTTGGCCTTAGTCCCTAGTCTTTCCCTAACCTTCTAAGTTTCTCTTAACAAGTAAACAACTCTCTCTCTCTCTCTCTCTCTCTCTCTCTCTCTCTCTCTCTCTCTCTCTCTCTCTCTCTCTCTCTCTCTCTCTCTCTCTATATGGTTGAACTTAATATTACTTTATTAGTTAGTGGGTCCTTAAGGAATTCCAAAAAATATAGTATCTTATAAATTTGCTAAGACTATTGATTTACCATGTTAGCCCAACCTAGGACTGGAGAAATTGCATTGTCTTGGAGTGATTATATATATATATATATATATATATTTGTGTTTATATAAAAAATAGGTGAGACATTAGAAATTAGTAAATTTGAATGATCCTAACTACTATTGGTTCATTGAAAAAATTTATAAAATTTGATGGACACTTTTTTGTTGTTGATAAAAACATAGGCTAAAAGTATCAAATGAACATTAAATATGATCTCTACCCTATCTAAACTATTTCAAACATGATGAAGAATTTAGATCTATTGAACAAAGTTTCAAATAGGGCATGGACTTCTTCTCACACTCAAAGAGTGTGTATGCCTAATTCAACTTAAATATATATTATATATACACACAGATAGATGCGTGTGTGTGTGTGTGTGTGTGCGTTTTTGTTTGTTTTATAGACACATAGATACATATATGCAAAAAGATAGGAATTTCTAATGATAAAGTGAATTAAAGAAGAAAGTGAAGAATAACTTGAAAAAAGTGTGGAAATTTGAAAATGATTGAATTGCCCTTTCTCTTTACCTAATTTGAAGAAATTCAACATATAATAAAATGACATTTTTTAGTCTACTTATAATTGATATTCAAATTCAAGTATCTAACCTTTACACCATATCCTACCCAATTCTTTTGGATATTTAAAATGACATCTAAGAAACACTGAGTGGATGTGATTTGATATCTACATACTTAGTTTCAAGTTTGGTTAGGTTAGATTTTTGAATAATCCCTATCCATAGTCAGCCCCAACTTTTCACCACTTTTGTTCTCATCCACCAAAACCCCTTTCTCCATGATTTTATTTTGCTCCACCATTCGAAAAACATAATGTTGTCTTCCTTTCTTCAACTTCCACCTCTGCCACTTCTGAGTAATCTATCCTTCTTTGTTCACTTTTCCCTCTATTAACAACATTACTTATGCATCAATCAAATTTAATCGAATTATGTTGTTTGGAGAAGTTAGGTGAAACACACAATATATAAGTCAATATATACTTCACTTCATTAATAGTCAATCCACTGCTTCGCCACGCTTCCTTCCTAGTACAACTGGCTCTAGTAATTTGATTCCAAATTTGGATTATGAATTATGGGATCATGTTGATCGAACCTTTGTCAATTGAATCTCTGCAAGTGTGCATGCCCCAGTTGCCATGCTTCCTATAGCAAGGGACATATGGATTTTGTCACTTCCACATTCACATCTCACTTTGAGGCTCTAATCGTGCAACTCCATGGTGATCTTCAATTGATCAGTAAGGGATCTCTTTCTATCATGGAATATATGTTAGAAGATCTACTGGATTGTTGATTATCTACTGATTGCCCAATCACCAGCTGCAGATTGTGGCCTCGTCATCTACATTTTTTATGCACTTAGCGGGGTTTATTTAACGACATTTCTTTGGCATTTTGTTGGCACATCTCTTGTGATATCTCCAATGATATCTTGTGTGATATTTGAGATATGTGTCATATGTTCTGTGATATCTTGTATGATATATGAGATGTGTGACATTTGTTTTGTGATATCTCTGGTGATATCTTTGGTGATATTTTTTATGATATCTGAGATATGCCTCAGATATGAGTAACATATGGCTCTCAGATATTGTAGTTAAATAACCTGTATTTTTGAGATATGCCATGATATCAACCAGCACCTAGCTATTCATCAATGATCTGAGCCATTCATCTGAAGCCATTCATCTATGCCATGATATTCCCAAGGCCTCGGGATTTTATGGTAATAGTAAACAAGAAGCCCAATTTCTTCAATGATCTAGGCCATGGAATGAGAAAGAAATAAGACTTCACCAACAAAGGAAGTTTACACACCTGGGTCTTGTAAAGAAGAAAACACATTTATGTGACATCATGAGAATAAATAATCTAGAATTATCCTTGCATTTTAGTTATTATAGATGAGGGTTCAATCTACATTGAATAGTCTGCAATCCAAAAATGTGAAGGTGTGGATCCAAGAGCAACGGAAAACATGAATGCAAACTCTAAAAAGAAACTAGAAGTGACCCCATCTATTATACTGCTAGAGAGAAGTATATAGAAGATGGGACAGGCGTGAATCGCCACAAAATTAGGCTAATAACCACTATGTTGTCTCATACGAGAATCTCATCTACAATTCACCACAAATATCAACCCAAAATATACTCAATTGAAAAAGTGTTTCAGATGAGAAATATAATATACAATGGAGTAGCATCAAAATAAGCGTCACCAATGTGATTTGGAAAAATAAGTTCTTTGTGCATTAATACTGCAAAATCATCTAAAAAGTAGGCAAATCTCATTTACCAGTTAAAAGGTACCAGCAATTAGAGATATTTCATCCCAAACAGAAATCCAGAGCCCTTTAGAATGTTTCAAAATGGATTTTATAAAATTTGACAAGAGACATACGTTGGATCTGTAGACAGTAACTTTCGAACAAGGAGAGTCCCTCCTAGACCAGGAACTAGTGGTGCCATCTCTTCACCTCTACTGCAATGCACGTACGTCATCTTCCCTTGAAGAACATTTTTCCATATTTTGCACATGAATCCATTCTCATGTGCTTTTCTGCAATAACCAATAGTCAGATGAACTAAAGAATAAACCTCTAAGGACATTGTCAACATATTTTAGCTTTTGAAAGGGGAAGGCAAGAGTCAAGCCACTAAAACCTTCTCATAGGTGCAAGAATAAAATGCTTTCCCCTTCTATCACAATGCAATGTGCACTGGCATCTAAGCCCACTAACCACATGCATTATAGCATGTTTAGAACTGAACTTTTATCTCATACTATAACTTTAGTGAATTACATGAGCTTCAAATGGAGTCTACAATAACCAATAGTCCAAAATAACTTTACTTAATTACATGAGCTTCATGCACAGGGACTGCCCTTTGAATGCAAGCATTGAGGGATAAGATCGTTCAACGGATGAGATATTTACTATCTTGCAGCCTAAACTATCACTGATAAGCCATTAAATTGTACAAGTCAATCCTCGGTCACATATTTTCCTAGAAGTTTGCGGGAATGGCTTCTTTTCCATGAGGCAATCAAAGAAAACCAAAAATTTCAGCACACCATGAGATCTCAACAGACAAGGTTGAAATGCAAGAGCAAAATGACAACAAAGTAACACCACTTGTTAAATAACTGTGGAAGAGTACATATGTGCAAGTTAGAACTTATATTACAAGAGCAAAACATTATGAGGAACATATGAAAAAAGAGCAAAGATGGGGGATATTCATCAACCTACAGAAACAAGTACATCTCCAGATCTTAATCTCCCCCTTGCAAGCAATCAACATAATCCTTCCAAACATATAGAGTGTCAAGTTGCATTTCTTATCAAGACTTGCAACCTGGTCCCTCCACACTTAATCATTTGTAAGACCCAAAACGAATATGACCCTTTGTGAGAGGTCGCCTTCTCGAAGCAAATTTGGTAGCTTATCACATTGCATAGATAATCTCGAGGGAAAGAAGGTGTTTGATTACTTAATTCAAACTGTTGCCTGGAATTCAATAAAAGAAAGTATCAACGAATTTTGGGAGAAGATATCATAAGTATAAGCTCTTTATTGGTAACTAGGTGGTAGAGGGCCTACCACCATGTTCCTACTTGCAAGCATACTGGTACATGTTTTCATCAAGGATGGCACAAGTAAAAAATGAGTCATCTTCAAGAACTTAGCCCACATATTACGTTTCATGCAAATGAGGTTTAGCAATTCATGCATAGCACTTCAAATGATTGTCAATGCCATAAAACAAACTATGAGATCAAAACATTATCTCATTGAACCATTATAAGAAAGAAAAAAGAGAACATTTCGTACTTTTTTCATTGGAATCACCACAGCGGGGTAGTGGGAGGGGGGTGGGTTTAGTGGAAAATTAATTAAGCAAAGGAGAGGAAAAATGAAGTAGCATTTCGTACTTTTTTATCTATACAATACTACAGAGGAGACTTTTAAAGTCGGTAAAAAACACAAATAGAAGCTAGTTACTAAAGCAACTTTTTAAAGTTGTTTTGATAAAAATAACTTCAAAAAGCATCTATTTTAAAGTCATTCTGAAAAAATAAATTGCAAAACATTGTCTTGTTTTTGAAGTCATTTTCTTTAGAACAACTTTAAAAATGAGTAAGTCATCTTTATATAATGACTTTAAAAATGATGTTTTTGAAGTTGTTTTTTTAGAAGATTTCAAAAATGGATGTTTTTGAAGTCATTTTTTTTTTTCCAGAACAACTTTTAAAAAGTGTTTTTGAAGTCCTTTTTTTTCTTTTTTTTTCAAAACAACTTTAAAAATGATGATTTTAAGCCTTTTCTCAAAATGACTTTACAACCGAATGTGATTTAAGTAATTTTTTACAAAACAAGATTAAGAATGGCTACTTTTAAAGCTAGGTTTTTAGAACGACTTTGAAAAAGACTATTTTGGAAGTCATTTTTCTTCGAACGACTTTAAAAGTTCCTTTTTTTCTTTTTCTTTTTCTTTTTTACATTGTAATCACTACCAAGGAGTGTGAGGGGGGGTTACAGGAGAATGAATTGCACAAAGGAAAGGAGAAATGAAGTAGTGTTTCACACTTTTTTATATATACAATATTGTAGAGGTGACTTTTAAAGTAGGTTAAAAACACTAATAGAAGTTGGTTACTAAAGTGACTTTTTAAAGTCGTTTTGATAAAAATAAATCCAAAAAGCACCTATTTTAAAGTCGTTTTGAAAAAAATAACTTGAAAGACATTATTTTATTTTTGAAGTCATTTTCTTTAGAACAACTTTAAAAATGAGCAAGTCATCTTTATAGAATGACTTTAAAAAAGATGTTTCTGAAGTTGTTTTTTTAGAAGACTTCAAAAATGGATGTTTTTGAAGTCATTTTTTTTTTTTTCAAAACAACTTTAAAAATGATCATTTTAAGCCTTTTTTCAAAATGACTTTACAAGTGAATGTGATTTAAGTAATTTTTTACAAAACAAGTTTAAAAATGGCTTCTTTTGAAGCCTATTTTTTAGAACAACTTTGAAAATGACTATTTTGGGAGTCATTTTTCTTCGAACGACTTTAAAAGTTCCTTTTTTTTTTTTATTTACTGTGACGACTCGAGTTTTCCCATGCATTTTTAAATGCAAGATCTAATTCCTAAGGCGGGATGCATCCCTATTTGAAAACCATTTTATAAAAACCCATGCAATGCAATGGAAAATCTTTAGTTTTAAACTCATTTTGAAAACGCCGAGTGTCATTTGCTTTCACAACAATTAAAGTAGTTTTTGAAAAACTTTAGAAATCAAAAGTGTTTTTCCCCAGGTCTATCTAATCACAACACACAGCCCAACTGTAAATAAATACATGTCCAAAGGGTTGAGAGTTTACTTACATGTATAATTGTCGACTTTTTAATTCACTTGCTCGTAGCACTAATATCTCCTGAGGCGTCTTCTATTTGTGAGTGGAACTATCCTGAAAAATGTTAAGGATAGGGTGAGTATATACTATGCTTAGTAGGAGTCTATCACTACTAGTTTTACAATGCATGCTATGTTTAAAATCATATGCTCTTTAAAACATGTGCATGTTCAATCAATCATGTTCAATATCGATATTAAAAACCACTGTCAAATCGGAATACTTATGACTAAAGAATCACATAATCCAAGTCGAAAGTATCATATATATCATAAACATAATGATATGCATAAGATGCTCAACTGAATCCAACTCATGGATATTTGGTATGGTGGACCAACCTCATGTCATGCCATATGCAATGCAAATAAATCCTCAAACCATAGGGTCCAACTATGCCCACGACCTCTCCACCGTGTGGTCCCCAGGTACCTGAGGACACAGGGTCATATGCCTCCACGGGACATATGACACTTCGACCCAGTGCCATGACACTAGTGGTAGCCCCTTGTACCACATGCAATTGAAGAAGGGACGTTGTCCTTTTTGGGCATGGTACCCATCCACCTAATAGTGGTAGAGGCTGGAGGCCAACCCAAACCTCTCGGCATAGCGCCCACGAGCTTATCAGCCCAAATCATATCAGATCAAACAAGCGAAAACCTCTTTTCAAAACCTGTCCTCTTTGGGTCCCTCACAACCGCCTGGCCCTCACAACTGCCTACCCAGCGTCTTTTGGGTACTCCAGCTTCATTTTGGTAACCCTCAAGAACATGCAATCTTTCAAAAACTCAATGCTCACAAATCATGCAGTACATGCATTTATTTGCAAAACATATCTATGCATAATGTATATGCAATTATTGGAAAAACATATCTATGCATAAAGCATTTATTATATGTATGCTGAATTAAGTCATGCTAAACAAGTTATATAACTTATACTTAAAACATGCATAAAACAATCATGGCTCTTTTAAAAAGTCTAGTAGCGATAGAGCACCTACCTCAAAGTCTCCTAGAGTCGCGTCCTTTATCACTTCAACCCATCCCTGGGTCTCATTTATAAACTCCTGGGTATGAATGGATACAAGGAGTCCTTATTAATTTCAATTAATTTAGTCATTAGATCTCTAGCTCTGCCTATTAGGTCCAAGGTCCTTGCCTAATTCATTCGTTAGGCTAGATCCTATGGTGTGGATCTACTTTCTAATAGTTAGACTCTGTAATTTATCCTCTAATCCTAACTTTAAAGTCTCATTAGGTCCGCGTGCCTTAGTTCCCAGGACACCCGTGTATCCTGGTTGAACTGCGACCGCCTTACGTGAGTGCCCAAAGGCCGTGCTAGGGATTGCGTTTTGCGCGCGCACATGCATGCTTAAGTGACGTGCTATGACACGCATCATCGCACGGACGCACCTTGTAGCATGGCGCATCTCAGCTCCCAAGGCACCCCGTGCACCCTGGTCGAGCCAGAACCCGTGCCCCATGTCGCGCGCGCACCTGAAGGCCATACCTGGGACAGTGTACGCACTGTCGTACACCTGGAACCCGTCCCAGGGACCCAGTCCCAGGTGCACGTACAGCATGGCGTCCCTGGGACGCCTGGTTCGTCCAGGGCCGGCCCAAGCCGGCTTGGAAAGTTTTCCAGCCAGGAACCCAGCTGGAAAACAACTGGAAAGAAGGACGCCTGGTTTCGGGCTAGCTAGAACCGGCTTGGTTGTTTTTCGGCTGGGAAGACCGACTGGAAAGAGACTAGATCCGGCATGGATCTGGCCTGGGGAAGACAAAATGAAGGGAAAGTAGGAGGAACATCTTACCTGAGCAGCCTGGGGACGCCCTCTTTCCCGATGGTGTGCCTGCTCGCTGGAAAGCTCGAAGAAGGGGGAAAACCCCACTTCCAATGATGCCAGAGGAACAAGAGGGGAGGTGGGGAGATGGGTAAAGGGATGGCCGGCTAGACTTGGGCCTAGCCATTGCCGAAAAAATGTAGAGGATGGGTTTTGAGACAAGTTTCCGATTTTGCCGGAAACCCCAATCTCAAAACAATCAACAAATCACGTTTTTTGGAGAGGGGGAGATGGGGCTTTTTATAGCCCTGCTATGGCGGTGCCGCCATTGGTGGTGGCAGAAAACTCTAGAAATGGGGTTTCTGGAGGGGTCTAAGGGTTTAAGACGACAGGGGTTGCGTTATCAAAATGGCCCCCTGCGTTTTTCGAGTAGAATCTAATGGTACCAAGTTTCCTCACAAATTCCTTCATTTACTATTTTAAATAAAGTGAAACATTTAACTCAGTACATTTCCTATAAAATGTCCAATTTTTGTTTAAAATAGTGTAAATTGCTCAGGCGTTACATTATTACCCCCTTAAAAGATTTTCATCCTCGAAATTCCATAAATTATCATCTTCAAGGTATTTTGTCTCTTAGATAACTTCTTGGTGAATGCATTCTCCCTTAGGAATCAATTCTAGGCTCATCCTCAATTGTCATTTCTATTGTTCTTTCTACAAGGCCTTACCTATAAGGGCCGCTTTCGCAGCGTACTCTGATGCATATTCCCATACGTACCAGTTTAACAATACCGGTTTCTAGTGGTAATTCATCTATCTCAAAATCCTTAGATGCCTATACTTTTCTCATCAGGTATAGGATAGTCTCCTTGTAGGATAATGCTTCTTTATTCATGTATAAATTACTCCATACTTCTTTTTTTTCGAGATCATATTATCTTATTTCTCATAGTCCCTTTTTGAATATCATGGGATGATTCCTTTTTCTTCTTGTCTTTTATATTTGTCCCCAAGATACTTGAATAACTGACATGGTATCATGTGCTCTACAGCCAAACCCTTGATTAACTTCGAATTTCAACTGTATGTCATTTTCCATATGTGACTTTATTCCTCGACCAAAGTTACATTCAAAATAAAATCATGAAAGCCAATTAGTAGCATCTTCCAATGAGGACCTTATACTGAAAGTAAAATGTCCTAAATCTATATCCAATTTCATAATTATTGAATTCATTAAACGCTTTCCTCTATGAGGATTTTATCCAAACTCAAGTCAAATGTTAATAGTCGATTCATCATCATGGGTCACATGTTCTCGTCTAGCGGCCTATCTCACTATTCACATCAATTTGTCATTAGGATTTTCAATAATGTTCCCATTTATGCAAAGCAAAAAGTCTCTTATTCATAACCAAGTACCCTTACTAGGTCATGGTTGAATCCTTTGTCATCATCCTCTTTGTCCTTTCTTTGCTCGATGGTTTCCTTCGAAATCTTTCAGTCCAAAAGTTCTATACTCAATCCAATAGGGTTAGTCCTTAGGAAATTCCTTTAATTGATTTTGCGTACTTGGTATGTGCTCATAACAACTAACCATTTGTCTAATGACAACGTAACATTAAATCTTCACCTTATAGTGTGTTAGCCATCTCAGCTTTTCTCCTTCTATCCTCTGTGCCAATATATTGTGCAATCTTTTATCAAGGCTTTATAGTCAACCATGTAGTCTATATTGTCAGGAGGTATCCTCATAAGTAGTGATTTTATCAATTCCTCAAATTTTTTCCTTCAAGTGCCTCCTCATACTTTGCTTTAGCAGTTCTCATTCAATAACTACTTCATCAAGTTATACTAAAGCTATTAAATCATCAAATTTGAAAAACACTCAGGTAAGCATGGAACATTTTTGTAGACATATAGAAAGACTTTGTTCGATTAGCTGTTGATCTCGTTCCAGATATGTCTTTGTCATAAGCTCAAGGGTCTCTAAAGTGATCGGCACTTATCTACCCTTCTTTTCAATCCAGGTCAATAGTATTTCTCAGATCCAAAGTAATTTCTTCACCTTGTCATGGTAGCCACTAAGGTTTGGAAAATCTTTCACATTGGTTTAGATCACTTCTTATTTTTGCTCCTATCTCAGTTTCAACTGTCCTCATCAACTGACCTCATACCCTCAAATGTCTTAGTTTAACAAGTACTTCTTTCAAAATGAGTAAGTCATCTTTATAGAGTGACTTTAAAAAAGATATTTTTGATGTTGTTTTTTTAGAAGACTTCAAAAATGGATGTTTATGAAGTCTTTTTTTTTTTTTTTTTTTTTTCAGAATGACTTTACAAACAGTGTTTTTGACATCAATTTTTTTCAAAACAACTTTAAAAATGATGTTTTAAAGCCTTTCTTCAAAATGAATTTTAAAAAAAAATGTTATTTAAGTAATTTTTTTCAAAACAAGTTTAAAAATGGCTTCTTTTATGGCCAATTTTTTAGAACAACTTTAAAAATGATTATTTTGGAAGTCATTTTTCGTAGAACAAATTTTAAAGTTCCTTTTCCTTTTTGTCATTAGAATCACTATTGGCAGGGGGTTAGTTGAGAATTAATTGCACAAAGGAGAGGAGAAATGAAGTAGCATTTCATACTTTTTTATATCTACAATACTAGAGAGGTGACTTTTAAAGTCAGTTAAAAACACTAATAGAAGTTGGTTACTAAAGCAACTTTATATAGTCGTTTTGTTAAAAAGAACTTCAAAAAGCATCTATTTTAAAGTCGGTCTCAAAAAAATAACTTGAAATACATTGTTTCATTTTTGAAGTCATTTTCTTTAGAACAACTTTAAAAATGAGTAAGGCATCTTTATAGAATGACTTTAAAAATGATGTTTTTGAAGTAGTTTTTTAGAAGAATTCAAAAATGGATGTTTTTGAAGTCATTTTTTTTTTTTTTTTTCTAGAGCAACTTTAAAAAAGTGTTTTTGAAGTCCTTTTTTTTAAAACAACTTAAAATGATGATTTTAAGCCTTTTTTCAAAATGACATTAAAAATGAATGTTATTTAAGTATTTTTTTTTCAAAACAAGTTTAATAATGGCTTCTTTTAAGGCCAATTTTTTAGAACGACTTTTAAAATGACTATTTTGGAAGTCATTTGTCTTAGAACGACTTGAAAAATTACTTTTTTTCTTCTTCTTATTTTTCATTGGAATCACCACAGCGGGGGTTGGGAGGGGGGGGGGTGGGTTAGTGGAGAATTAATTGCCCAATGGAGAGGAGAAATGAAGTAGCATTTCATACTTTTTTATCTATACAACACTTTAGAGGAGACTTTTAAAGTCGGTAAAAAACACTAATAGAATTTGGTTACCAAAGCAACTTTTTAAAGTTGTTTTGATAAAAATAACTTCAAAAAAATAACTTGAAATACATTGTCTTGTTTTTTAAGTCATTTTATTTAGAACAACTTTAAAAATGAGTGAGCCATCTTTATAGAGTGACTTTAAAAAAGATATTTTTGATATTGTTTTTTTAGAAGACTTCAAAAATGGATGTTTAATGTAATGCCCGAGCAATTTACACTATTTTTAACAAAAATTGGACATTCTATGGGAAATGGAGTGTGTTGAATGTTTGATTTTATTTAAAATAGTAAATGAAGGAATTTGTAAAGAAACTTAGTACCATTAGATTCTACTCAAAAAATGGAATCCAATGTCCCAAAAATCACACAAAAAGGAGTTCGTATGAAGAAGTTACAGCCATTTAAAGATAGGGGTATTTTTGAAAATTAAACAGAAAAACGAAAAAAGACGAAAAACGCAGGGGGCCGTTTTGATAACGGCACCCCCTGTCGTCTTCAACCTCTAGACCCTCCCAGGAAACCAGTTTTTTTTTTTTATTTCTCTAGAATACACCAAGGGAAATGGCGGCACCGCCATTGGGGGCACCACCTTTCACTCCTCTATAAAAACCCCATCTCCCCCCTCCAAAATCACAAGTTTTCCAAACATTTGGGCTGGGGTTTCCAGCTAGAATCGGAAACCCAGTTCCCTGGGTTTTCTGGCAATGGCCAGGCCCAAGTCAGGCCGGCCATCCTGTTCCCGTCTCCCCATTCCCCTCTCTCCTCTTATTCCGGTTTGACATTGGGGTTTTCCCCTTCGTGGGTTCGGACAAACACAGAAATCTGGCAAGATAGGGTTTCAAACGGAAATGGGGTTCCATCACCAGCAATGGGCACTCCCCAGGCTGCCCAGTTAAGACGTCCTTACCTCCCTTCTCTGGTTCTTCCACCTTTCAGGCTAGATCCATGTTGGATTTAGCGTTTCCAGCCGTTTTCCAACCAGAATTCCTGGCCAAAAAATGGCCCAAGACCGGTTCTAGCCAGCTGTGCACAAACACGAAGTCCCAGGCACGCCACTGTGCACGAGGGCATGCGACTATGCATGGGCATGGCCTTGGTGCGTCCCAGGCACAGTCCAGGCTCAACCGAGACGCATGGGCAGCCCGGGAGTCAAGGCACATTTCGACTACGCCAAGGTGTGTTCGCACGAGGTCATCCAGGACGCGCGTCATAGCACGTCGCTTAGGCATGCTTGTGTATGTGCGAACACTGTCCCAGGTGCGGCCTTCGGGTACGTGTGCAACATGGGGCATGGGTCCTAGCTCGACCAGGATGCACGGGGTGCCCTGGGAGCTAAGACGCGCCATGCTACAAGGTGCGTCCATGTGATGATGCACTTCATAGCGCGTCACTTGAGCATGCATGTGCGTGTGCAAAATGCAGTCTCTGGCAAGGCCTTTAGGCGCACACGCACGTGAGGCGGTCGCGGTTCAACCAGGATGCATGGGTGTCCTGGGAACCGGGACACGCGAACCTAATGAGACTTTAAAATTAGGATCATAGGACAATTTATAGAATTAAACTATTGAATAAGTAGGTCCATATTATAGGAGCTAGCCTGGCCATGAATTAGGCAAGGACCCTTGACCCTAAATAGAAGATTTAGCAGTCTAATGTCTAAATAGATTAAAATTAATGAGGACTCCTTATATCCATTCATACCAAGGAGTTTATAAATGAGACCCAGGGATGGGTTGAGTACTAAAGGATGCGACTCTAGGAGACTTTGAGGTAGGTGCTTTATCGTTACTAGACCTTTTAAAAGAGCCATGATTGTTTTATGCATATTTTAAATATAAGTTATATAACTTATTTAGCATGACTTAATTCAGCATACATATGATAAATGCTTTATGCATAGATATGTTTTGCAAATAATTGCATATACATTATGCATAGATATGTTTTGCAAACAAATGCATATTGCATGATTTGTGAGCATTGAGTTTTTGAAAGATTGCATATCCTTGAGGGTTACCAAAAGACGCTGGAGAGCCCAAAAGACACTGGGTAGGCAGTTGTGAGGGACCCAAAGAGGATAGGTTTTGAAAAAGGGGTTTTCGCTTGTTTGATCGGATATGATTTGGGCTGATAAGCTCGTGGGCGCTATGCCGAGAGGTCTGGGGTGGCCTCAGCCTCTACCACTATTAGGTGGATGGGTACCACGCCCACAAAGGGCATGTCCCTATTTCGATTGCATGTGGTACAGGGGGCTACCACCGGTGTCACGAGACTGGGTCGAAGTGTCATATGCCCCGTGGAGGTATATGATCCTGTGTCCCTAGGTACCCGGGGACCACACGGCGGTGAGGTCGTGGGCATAGTTGGACCCTATGGTTTGAGGATTTATTTGCATTGCATATGGCATGACATGAGGTTGGTCGACCATACCATATATCAATGAGTTGGATTCAATGGAGCATCTTATGCATATCATTATGTTTATAATATATAATACTTTTGACTTGGATTATGCTATTCTTTAAGTCGTCAGTATTTCAATTCGACGTGGTTTTTAATATGGATATTGAATGTGATTGTTTGAACATGCACATGTTTTTAAGAGCATATGATTTTAAACATAGCATGCATCGCAAAACTAGTAGTAATAGACTCCTACTGAGTATAATATATACTCACCCTATCCTTAACATTTTTCAGGATAGTTCCACTCATAAATAGAAGACGTCTCAGGAGATATTAGCACTACGAGCAAGTTAATAAACAAAGGGGACAACTATACATGTGAGTAAACTCTCTACCCTTTGGACATGTATTTGTATTTAATTACAGTTGGGCTGTGTACTGTGACTGGATAGACCTGGGGAAAAACATTTATGATTTCTGAAGTTTTTCAAAAACTACTTTGATTGTTGTGAAAGCAAATAACACTCGGAGTTTTCAAAATGAGTTTAAAACTAAAGTTTTTCCACTGCATTGCATGGTTTTTATAAAGTGGTTTTCAAATAGGGATGCATCCCGCCTTAGGAATTAGATATTGCATTTAAAAATGCATGGGAAAACCCGGGTTTTCACAGTTTATGAAGTCTTTTTTTTTTCTTTTTTTTTTCAGAACGACATTACAAACAGTGTTTTTGACATCAATTGTTTTCAAAAAAAATTTAAAAATGATGTTTTAAAGCCTTTCTTCAAAATGAATTTAAAAACAAATGTTATTTAAGTAATTTTTTTCAAAACAAGTTTAAAAATGGCTTCTTTTAAGGCCAATTTTTTAGAACGACTTTAAAAATGACTATTTTGGAAGTCATTTTTCTTAGAACAAATTTTAAAGTTCCTTTTCCTTTTTTTCATTAGAATCACTATGGGTAGGGGGGTTCGCTAAGAATTAATTGCACAAAGGAGAGGAGAAATGAAGTAGCGTTTCATACTTTTTTATATCTACAATACTACAGAGGTGGCTTTTAAAGTCGGTTAAAAACACTAATAGAAGTTGGTTACTAAAGCGACTTTATAATGTTGTTTTGTTAAAAAGAACTTCAAAAAGCATCTATTTTAAAGTCAGACTAAAAAAAATAACTTAAAAGACAATGTTTTATTTTTGAAGTCATTTTCTTTAGAACAACTTTAAAAATGTGTAAGCCATCTTTATAGAATGACTTTTAAAATGATGTTTTTGAAGTAGTTTTTTAGAAGAATTCAAAAATGGATGTTTTTGAAGTCAATTTTTTTTTTTTTTTTTCCAGAACCACTTTAAAAAAGTGTTTTTGAAGTCCTTTTTTTCAAAACAACTTTAAAATGATGATTTTAAGCCTTTTTTCAAAAAGACATTAAAAATGAATTTTTTTTCAAAACAAGTTTAATAATGGCTTCTTTTAAGGCCAATTTTTTAGAAGTACTTTAAAAATGACTATTTTGGAAGTCATTTGTCTTAGAACTACTTTAAAAGTTCCTCTTTTTTTTCTTCTTATTTTTCATTGGAATCACCATAGCGGGGGGTGGGTTAGTGGAGAATTAATTGAACAATGGAGAGGAGAAATGAAGTTACGTTTCATACTTTTTTATCTCTACAACACTACAGAGGAGACTTTTAAAGTCGGTAAAAAACACTAATAGAACTTGGTTACCAAAGCAACTTTTTAAAGTTGTTTTGATAAAAATAACTTCAAAAAGCATCTATTTTATAGTCGTTCTAAAAAAATTAACTTGAAATACATTGTCTTGTTTTTGAAGTCATTATATTTAGAACAACTTTAAAAATGAGTAAGTCATTTTTATAGAGTGACTTTAAAAAAGATGTTTTTGATATTGTTTTATTAGAAGACTTCAAAAGTGGATGTTTATGAAGCCTTTTTTTTTTTTTTTTTCAGAACGATTTTACAAAATGTGTTTTTGACATCCATTATTTTCAAAACAACTCTAAAAATGATGTTTTGAAGCCTTTCTTCAAAATGAATTTAAATACAAATGTTATTTAAGTAATTTTTTTCAAAACAAGTTTAAAAATGGCTTCTTTTAAGGCCAATTTTTTAGAACGACTTTAAAAATGACTATTTTGGAAGTCATTTTTCTTAGAACAAATTTTAAAGTTCCTTTTCCTTTTTTTCATTAGAGTCACTACGGGTAGGGGGGGTTAGCTGAGAATTAATTGTACAAAGGAGAGGTGAAATGAAGTAGCATTTCCTACTTTTTTAAATCTACAATACTACAGAGGAAACTTTTAAAGCGGTTAAAAACACTAATAGAAGTTGGATACTAAAGTGACTTTTTAAAGTCGTTTTGTTAAAAATAACTTCAAAAAGCATTTATTTTAAAGTCGGTCTAAAAAAAATAACTTGAAAGGCATTGGTCTATTTTTAAAGTCATTTTCTTTAGAACAACTTTAAAAATGAGCAAGTCATCTTTATAGAATGGCTTTAAAAATGATGTTTTTGATGTTGTTTTTTTAGAAGACTTCAAAAATGGATGTTTTGGATGTCCATTTTTTTTTTTGAAAAACTTAAAAAAAAGTGCTTTTGAAGTCCTTTTTTTTTTTTTTCTATTCAAAACAAGTTTAAAAATGATGATTTTAAGCCTTTTTTCAAACAAATGTGGTTTAAGTAATTTTTTACAAAACAAGTTTAAAAATGGCTTCTTTTTGGGCTAGTTTTTTAGAACGACTTTGAAAATGACTATTTTGGAATTCATTTTTCTTCAAAATGCTTCAAAAGTTGCTTCCTTTTTCTTTTCTTTTTTACATTGTAATCACTACTAGGGGGTTGGAGGGGGGTTACTAGAGAAATGAAGTAGTGTTACACACTTTTTTATATATGCAATACTATAGAAGAGACTTTTCAAGTAGGTTAAAAACACTAATAGAAGTTGGTTACTAAAGCGACTTTTTAAAGTCGTTTTGATAAAAATAGCTTCATAAAGATTCTATTTTAAAGTCATTCTGAAAAAAATAACTTGAAAGACATTATTTTGTTTTTGAAGTCATTTTCTTTCGAACAACTTTAAAAATGAGTAAGTCATCTTTATAGAATGACTTAAAAATGATGTTTTTGAAGTTGTTTTTTTAGAAGAATTCAAAAATGGATGTTTTTGAAGTCTTTTTTTTTTTTTTTTTTCCAGAACAACTTTTAAAAAGTGTTTTTGAAGTCCTTTTTTTCAAAACAACTTTAAAATGATGATTTCAAGCCTTTTCTCAAAATGACTTTAAAAATGAATGTTATTTAAGTTATTTTTTTCAAAACAAGTTTAATAATGGCTGCTTTTAAGACCAATTTTTTAGAACGACTTTAAAAATGACTATTTTGGAAGTCATTTGTCCTAGAATGACTTTAAAAGTTCCTTTTTTCTTCTTCTTATTTTTCATTGGAATCACCATAGCAGGGGTGGGGGTGGGTTAGTGGAGAATTAATTGAACAAAGGAGAGGAGAAATGAAGTAGCGTTTCATACTTTTTTTATCTATACAACACTACAGAGGAGATTTGTAAAGTCAGTAAAAAACGCTAATAGAAGTTGGTTACTAAAGCATCTATTTTAAAGTCCTTTTGAAAAAAATAACTTGGAATACATGGTCTTGTTTTGATGTCATTTTCAAAGTCGTTCTAAAAGACAGGCTTTAAAAGAAGGCATTTTTAAACTTGTTTTGTAAAAAATTACTTAAATCACATTCGTTTGTAAAGTTATTTTGAAAAAAAAGGACTTCAAAAACACTTTTTTTTAAGTTGTTTGGAAAAAAAAAAAAAGAAGAAGACTTAAAAAACATCCATTTTTGAATTCTTAAAAAATAACAACTTCAAAAACATCATTTGTAAAGTCATTCTACAAAGATGACTTACTCATTTTTAAAGTTGTTCCAAAGAAAATGCCTTAAAAAACAAGACAATGTATTTCAAGTTATTTTTTTCAGAACGACTTTAAAAGAGATGTTTTTGAAGTTATTTTTATCAAAACACCTTTAAAAAGTTTCTTTAGTAATGAACTTCTATTAGTATTGTTGATATAAAAAAGTGTGAAACACTACTTCATTTCTCCTCTCCTTTGTGCAATTAATTCTCAGCTAACCCCGCCTACTCGTAGTGATTCTAATGAAAAAAAGGAAAAGGAACTTTGAAATTTGTTCTAAGAAAAATGACTTCCAAAATAGTAATTTTTTAAAGTCGTTCTAAAAAATTGGCCTTAAAAGAAGCCATTTTAAAACTTGTTTTGAAAAAAATTACTTAAATAACATTTGTTTTCAAATCCATTTGAAGAAGGCTTTAAAACATCATTTTCAAAGTTGTTTTGAAAAAAAATGGATGTCAAAAACAAATTTTGTAAAGTCGTTCTCAAAAAAGGAAAGAAAAGACTTCATAAACATCCATTTTTGAAGTCTTCTAAAAAAAACAACTTCAAAAACATCTTTTTTAAAGTCATTCTATAAAGATGACTTACTCATTTTTAAAGTTGTTCCAAAGAAAATGACTTCAAAAACAAGACAATGTATTTGAAGTTATTTTTTTTCAGAACGACTTTAAAATAGATGCTTTTTGAAGTTATTTTTATCAAAACAACTTTAAAAGGTTGCTTTAGTGACCAACTTCTATTAGTGTTTTTTACTGACATTAAAAGTCTCCTCTATAGTATTGTATAGATAAAAAAGTATGAAATGCTACTTCATTTCTCCTCTCCTTTGTTCAATTAATTCTCCACTAACCCCCCTGTTGTGGTGATTCCAATGAAAAATAAGAAGAAGAAAAAAAAGGAACTTTTAAAGTCGTTCTAAAACAAATGACTTCCAAAATAGTCATTTTTAAAGTCATTCTAAAAAATTGGCCTTAAAAGAAGCTATTATTAAACTTGTTTTGAAAAAAATTACTTAAATAACATTCATATTTAAAGTCATTTTGCAAAAAGGCGTAAAAGCATCATTTTAAAGTTGTTTGGAAAAAAAGGACTTCAAAAACACTTTTTAAAAGTTGTTTTGGAAAAAAAAAAAGTCACTTCAAAAAAATCCAATTTTGAATTCTTCAAGAAAAACAACTTCAAAAACATCATTTACATCATTTGTAAAGTCATTCTATAAAGATGACTTACTCATTTTTAAAGTCGTTCCAAAGAAAATGACTTCAGAAACAAAATAATGTACTTCAAGTTATTTTTTTTAGAATGACTTTAAAATAGATGCTTTTTTAAGTTATTTTTATCAAAACAACTTTAAAAAGTTGCTTTAGTAATCAACTTCTATTAGTGTTTTTTACCGACTTTAAAAGTCTCCTCTATAGTATTGTATAGATAAAAAAAGTACGAAATGCTACTTCATTTCTCCTCTCCTTTGTTCAATTAATTCTCCACTTACCCACCCCGACACCTAGCCCCCTGGTATGGTGATTCCAATGAATAGTAAGAAGAAAAAAAAGGAACTTTTAAAGCCGTTCTAAGACAAATGACTTCCAAAATAGTCATTTTCAAAGTCGTTCTAAAAAAATGGCTTCAAAAGGAGCCATTATCAAACTTGTTTTGAAAAAAATTACTTAAATAACATTCATTTTCAAGTCATTTTCAAAAAAGGCTGAAAATCATCATTTTAAAGTTGTTTGGAAAAAAAAAGGACTTCAAAAACACTTTTTAAAAGCTGTTCTTGAAAAAAAATGACTTCAAAAACATCCATTTTTGAATTCTTCTAAAAACACAATTTCAAAAACATCTTTTTTAAAGTCATTCTATAAAGATGACTTACTCATTTTTAAAGTTGTTCTAAAGAAAATGACTTCAAAAATAAGACAATGTATTTCAAGTTATTTTTTTCAAAACGACTTTAAAATAGATGTTTTTGAAGTTATTTTTATCCAAACAACTTTAAAAAGTTTCTTTAGTAAGCAACTTCTATTAGTGTTTTTTACCGACTTTAAAAGTCTTCTCTGTAGTATTGTATAGATAAAAAAGCATGAAACGCTACTTCATTTCTCCTCTCCATTGTTCAATTAATTCTCCACAACCCCCCCCCAGTGTGGTGATTCCAATGAAAAATAAGAAGAAAAAAAAGGAACTTTTAAAGTCGTTCTAGGACAAATGACTTCCAAAATAGTCATTTTCAAAGTTGTTCTAAAAAAATGGCTTCAAAAGAAGCCATTTTTAAACTTGTTTTGTACAAAATTACTTAGATCACATTCGTTTGTAAAGTCATTTTGAAAAAAGGCTTCAAATCATCATTTTTAAAGGATTTTTTTTTAAAAAAAAAGGACTTCAAAAACACTTTTTAAAAGTTGTTCTAGAAAAAAGAAAAAATGACTTAAAAAACAACCATTTTTGAAGTTTTCTAAAAAACCAACTTCAAAAACATCTTTTTTTAAGTCATTCTATAAAGTTGACGTACTCATTTTTAAAGTTGTTCCAAAGAAAATGACTTAAAAAACAAGACAATGTATTTCAAGTTATTTTTTTCAAAACGACTTTAAAATAGATGTTTTTGAAGTTATTTTTATCAAAACAAGTTTAAAAAGTTACTTTAGTAACCAACTTCTATTAGTGTTTTTTATTGACTTTTAAAGTCTCCTCTGTAGTATTGTACAGATAAAAATGTATGAAACGCTACTTCATTTCTCCTCTCCTTTGTTCAATTAATTCTCCACTAACCCAACCCCCCACTGTGGTGATTCCAATGAAAAATAAGAAGAAAAGAAAAAGGAACTTTTAAAGTTGTTCTAGTAGAAATGACTTCCAAAATAGTCATTTTCCAAGTTGTTCTAAAAAAATGGCTTCAAAAGAGGCCATTTTTAAACTTTTTTTGTAAAAAATTACTTAAATCACATTCGTTTGTAAAGTCGTTTTGAAAAAAGGCTTCAAATCATCATTTTTAAAGTATTCTTGAAAAAAAAAGGACTTCAAAAACACTTTTTAAAAGTTATTCTGGAAAAAAAAAAAAGACTTCAAAAACATCCATTTTTTAAGTCTTCTAAAAAACCAACTTCAAAAACATCTTTTTCAAAGTCATTCTATAAAGATGAGTTACTCATTTTTAAAGTTGTTCTAAAGAAAATGACTTCAAAAACAAGACAATGTATTTCAAGTTATTTTTTTCAAAACGACTTTAAAATAGATGTTTTTGAAGTTATTTTTATCAAAACACCTTTAAAAAGTTTCTTTAGTAACCAACTTCTATTAGTGTTTTTTATTGACTTTAAAAGTCTCCTCTGTAGTAGTGTATAGATAAAAGTGTATGGAACACTACTTCATTTCTCCTCTCCTTTGTTCAATTAATTCTCCACTAACCCACCCCCCCGCTGTGGTGATTCCAATGAAAAATAAGAAGAAAAGAAAAGGGAACTTTTAAAGTTGTTCTAGGAGAAATGACTTCCAAAATAGTCATTTTCCAAGTCGTTCTAAAAAAATGGCTTCAAAAGAAGCCATTTTTAAACTTGTTTTGTAAAAGATTACTTAAATCACATTCGTTTGTAAAGTCGTTTTGAAAAAAGGTTTCAAATCATCATTTTTAAAGCATTCTTGAAAAAAAAAGGAATTCAAAAACACTTTTTAAAAGTTGTTCTGGAAAAAAAAAAAAAAAAAGACTTCAAAAACATCCATTTTTGAAGTCTTCTAAAAAACCAACTTCAAAAACATCTTTTTTAAAGTCATTCTATAAAGATGACTTACTCATTTTTAAAGTTGTTCCAAAGAAAATGACTTCAAAAACAAGACAATATATTTCAATTTAGTTTTTTCAAAACGGCTTTAAAATAGATGTTTTTGAAGTTATTTTTATCCAAAAAACTTTAAAAAGTTTCTTTAGTAAGCAACTTCTATTAGTGTTTTTTACCGACTTTAAAAGTCTCCTCTGTAGTATTGTATAGAAAAAAAAAGTATGAAATGCTGCTTCACTTCTCCTCTCCATTGTTCAATTAATTCTCTACAAATCGCGCCCCCCCCCCTCGGTGTGGTGATTCCAATGAAAAATAAGAAGAAGAAAAAAAGGAACTTTTAAAGTCGTTCTAGGACAAATGACTTCCAAAATAGTCATTTTCAAAGTCGTTCTCAAAAAATGCTTCTTTTGAAGCCATTTTAAAACTTGTTTTGTACAAAATTACTTAAATCACATTCGTTTGTAAAGGCATTTTGAAAAAAGGCTTCAAATCATCATTTTTAAAGGATTTTTGAAAAAAAAAATGACTTCAAAAACATCCATTTTTGAAGTCTTCTAAAAAACCAGCTTCAAAAACATCTTTTTTAAAGTCATTCTATAAAGATAACTTACTCATTTTTAAAGTTGTTCTAGAGAAAATAACTTCAAAAAAGGGGCAATGTATTTCAAGTTATTTTTTTTCAGAAAGACTTTAAAATAGATGCTTTTTGAAGTTATTTTTATCAAAACAACTTTAAAAAGTTGCTTTAGTAACAATTTCTATTAGTGTTTTTTACCGACTTTTAAAGTCTCCTCTATAGTATTGTATAGATAAAAAAGTATGAAACGCTACTTCATTTCTCCTCTGCTTTGTGCAATTAATTCTCAGCTAACCCCCTGCCTGTAGTGATTCTAATGAAAAAAAGGAAAAGGAACTTCAAAATTTGTTCTAAGAAAAATGACTTCCAAGATAGTCATTTTTAAAATCGCTCTAAAAAATTAGCCTTAAAAGGAGCCATTTTTAAACTTGTTTTGAAACAAATTACTAAAATAACATTTGTTTTGAAATCCATTTTGAAGAAAGGCTTTAAAACATCATTTTTAAAGTTGTTTTGAAAAAAATGGATGTCAAAAACACATTTTGTAGAGTCATTCTGAAAAAAAGAAAAAGAAAAAAAAAAGACTTCATAAACATCCATTTTTGAAGTTTTCTAAAAAAAAAACTTCAAAAACATCTTTTTTAAAGTCATTCTATAAAGATGACTTACTCATTTTTAAAGTTGTTCTATAGAAAATGACTTCAAAAACAAGACAATGTATTTCAAGTTATTTTTTTCAGAATGACTTTAAAATAGATGCTTTTTGAAGTTATTTTTATCAAAACAACTTTAAAAAGTTGCTTTACTAACCAACTTCTCTTAGTGTTTTTCTCGACTTTAAAAGTCTCCTCTGTAGGATTGTATAGATAAAAAAAAAGTATGAAACGCTACTTCATTTCTCCTCTCCTTTGTTCAATTAATTCTCCACTAACCCACCCCCTGCTGTGGTGATTCCAATGAAAAATAAGAAGAAAAAAAGAAGGAACTTTTGAAGTCGTTCTAATACAAATGACTTCCAAAATAGTCATTTTTAAAGTCGTTCTAAAAAATTGGCCTGAAAAGAAGCCATTATTAAACTTGTTTTGAAAAAAGTTACTTAAATAACATTCATTTTTTAAGCCATTTTGAAACAAGGCTTGAAATCATCATTTTAAAGTTGTTTGGAAAAAAAAGGACTTCAAAAACACTTTTTAAAACTTGTTCTGAAAAAAAAAAAAAAAGGCTTAAAAAACATCCATTTTTTAATTCTTCTAAAAAAACAACTTCAAAAACATCATTTTTAAAGTCATTCTATAATGATGACTTGCTCATTTTTAAAGTTGTTCTAAAGAAAATGACTTCAAAAAATTAAATGTAATGCCTCGAGCAATTTACGCTATTTAACAAAAATGAATTGGACATTCTATAGGAAATGAAAAGTTCCCTTTTTGGAGATAAGGGTATTTTGGTCATTTCACCATTCACCCTGACTAAACCTAGAAATTTGGTCTTGAGAATAGTACCCTTAGGTGTGTCTTGGAAAAAGGAATCCAACAAGACCAAAATCACGCAAAACGGAGTTAAAATGAGCAAGATATGGCCCTTTGAAGTTCAAGGGCAAAAGTGTAAATAAATTCAAAAACGGATTTGGCCTAAGAAAAACAGGGACTCGTTTTGATACGGGCACCCCTATTCTTCAACCTCCTAGAGGGTTCTAGAATAGCATTGTGTAGGGGAGAAACCACCGCCATTCTGGAGGTTTCTCCACCGCCATTCCATGGCAGTAAGAACCCCCTCCAAAACCCTCTTCGAGCTCTATAAATAGAGCTCTTGGGAGCCTCCAATGGCAGCCCAAAAGCCTGGGAAAAACCCATCATGGAGAAGCAAACAAGAGGAGAAAGCATGGGAAAAACCTGGCCACGAACCAAGTATGCCCAAAACCCCTCCAAACCCATCTCCCCCTTAGTCTTAGGATGAGTTCCCTCAAGTTTTTGCATGAAAAACCATGCAAAACAGGGCTCTAGGGAGCCACAAAGGACCCAGGGATGCACTGCAAATGAGAAAACGGGTAGAAGGCTCGGTGCGTCTATGGGCACGCCCTGTGGGCCTTCCATGTATTCTGAATACTAAAACGCCCATAACTTGAGTTCTAGGACTTCGATTGAGGCGCCGCGAAAGGTGTTGTGTTCATATTGACGACGCGGACACACCCAAACTATAAAATATCTGATCAAGGCCCCAGTTAGGACCTTAGGTGACCCATAGACATGGGAATGAACCCCTAATGCCTAAGTAGTGAGATCAACCATTCTAAAACCTATAGAAATAGGCCAAGCTAACCTTGTTCCCCTAAACTATGAGTAAGAGCGTACGTGGACAAGGGGGCTAGCATAACCAAACCAGGTAGGTGCTCTATCGCTACTAAACTTTTTAAAAGAACCCATGATGCTTTGATGTAGGTGCTCTATCACTACTAGACATTTTAAAAGAACCCATGATGTTTTGAAATAGGTGCTCTATCGCTACTAGACTTTTAAAAAGAGCCCATGATTGTTTTGAGAATGCATGTTTTAAGTATAAGTTATATGACTTGTTTAGCATGACTTAAATTTATAAATGAATTTAGAATGCATATGACAAATACATTATGCATAGACATGTTTTGAAAAAGGATTCTTGTCTGCATGATAAGTGTAGCCTTGGCCAATGAGGGCGGGCTGATGAGGGCAGGCCGATGAGGGCGGGCCAGAGAGCTGACTGGCTTCTAGGCTGGCAAGCTTTTAGGCAGGGTTATGACTTTGAATGCGAGACTAGCATGAGCATATTTTATGCATTGCATGCATGTTTTGCAACCGATTTCATAAATTGCATAATTTATGACAAATAAGTGACATATGCCCCGTGGAGGCTATGACCGAGTGTCCCCAGGTACCCAGGGACCACATGGCGAGGAGGTTGTGGGCATAGTGGGCCCTATGTTTTGAGGGTTTACTTGCATTGCATATGGCATGACATGAGGTTGGTCGACCATACCATATATCCATGAGTTGGATTCAGTTGAGCATCTTATGCATATCATTATGTTTATGATATATATGATACTTTCGATTAGGATTATGCAATTCTTTAAGTCGTCAGTATTCCAATTCGACAATGGTTTTTAATATCAATATTGAACATGAGTGTTCAAACATGCACATGTTTTAAAGAGCATATGATTTTAAACATAGCATACATTATAAAACTAGTAGTGATGGACTCCTACTGAGTATAGTATATACTCACCCAATCCTTAACATTTTTCAGACACAAGTAAGCACTTAAGGATAGGATACGTGTGTGACAGAAGACACCCAAATATATCATTTTTCAGGATAGATCCACTCACGCATAGAAGACGCCTCAGGAAATGTAGTGCTACAAGCAAGTAAATAAAAAAGGAACAATTATACATGTAAGTAAACACTCTACCCTTTGGAACATGTATTTGTATTTATTTATAGTTGGACTGTGAGCTGTGACTGGATAGACCTGGGAAAAACATTTATGATTTCTGAAGTTTTTCAAAAACTACTTTGGTTGTTATGAAAGCAAATGACACTCGGGGTTTTCAAAATGGGTTTAAAACTAAAGATTTTCCGCTGCATTGCATTGTTTTTATAAAAATGGTTTTCAAATAGGGATGCATCCCGCCTTAGGAATTAGATATTTCATTTAAAAATGCATGGGAAAACCTGAGTCGTCACAGTTGGTATCAGAGCCCAGGTTTTATCCTTTCACAGCCAGTCCAGCATATCAAAGGGTCATAGACAATGGAGAAAATTCATCAGAAGTAGTCTAAATAGAAGTAGAGAAGTAGAGATGACTAGAACACGAATAATATCAAATCACAAAGATGCACACCATCAATAAATAGGTGAAACACAGCTTGATTTAATAAATAATTAGGCAATTGGATATTGCAAACCTTATCCAAAATCTAATCTAAGAAGACTTAAGGATTATGGACCGCTTTCGCTGCGTACACTGATACATAGTCCCATGCGTGTCAGTTTATCATTACTGGCTTCTATTTGTATTTGTATTGCTGCCCATCCTTAGATGCTCATATTCTTCCGATCATGTATAGGATAGTCTCCTTAGATGACCATACTCTCCTACTCGTATATAAATTACTTCATACGTCTTTGAGATCATATGATCTTCTTCTTCCTATTTCATTTTGAATAGCATTGGATAATCCCTTTTTCCTCTTGTCTTCCATCTAGTGATCTCTTCATCATCCATATCTCCTTTTAATGGTTGGTTGTATGCCATTAGTAAGAGTCCAACAAAAAAAGTTACATTCTTTCTTTGCTTAATGGTTTTCTTCGTAACCTTTTAGACCAAAAGTTCTATACTTGATCTAGTAAGGTTAGTCCTTAGGAAAATCCTTCAATTTGTTTTTCGTACTTGGTATATGCACATAACAACTATCTTTTTGTCTAAAGGCAAAGTAATAGGGCGCTTCCACAAATGCACCTGGCCTTCTGCCCATTTTCTCATTTGCGAGCACATCCACAGACGCCCCTGGTTCGACCTTGTCGAACCAATGCGCCCCAGGCACTGTCCCTGGGTCCTTTGTGGCTCCCTAGAGCCTCGTTTTGCATGGTTTTTCATGCAAAAACTTGGGGGAACTCATCCTAAGATTAAGGGGGAGATGGGTTTGGAGGGGTTTTGGGCATACTTGGTTCATGGCAGGTTTTTCCCACATTTCTCCTCTTGTTTGCTTCTCCACGATGGGTTTTTTCCAGGCTTTTGGGCTGCCACTGGAGGCTCCCAAGAGCTCTATTTATAGAGCTCGAAGAGGGTTCTGGAGGGGGTTCTTACCGCCATGGAATGATAGTGGAGAAACCTCCAGAATGGCGGTGGTTTCTCCCCTGAACACTGCTGTTCTAGAACCCTCTAAGAGGTTGAAGAAGAGGGATGCCTGTATCAAAATGGGTCCCTGTTTTTCTCCAGCCAAATCCGTTTTTGAATTAATTTACACTTTTGCCCTTTAACTTCAAAGGGCCTTATCTTACTCATTTTAACTCCGTTTTGGGTGATTTTGGTCTTATTGGATTCCTTTTTCCAAGATACACCTAAGGTACTATTCTCAGGACCAAATTTCTGGGTCTAGTTAGGGTGAACGATGAAATGACCAAAATACCCTTATCTCCAAAAAGGGAACTTTTCATTTCCTATAGAATGTCCAATTCATTTTTGTTAAATAGCATAAATTGCTTGGGGCATTACATTATTACCCCCTTAAAAGAATTTTATCCTCTAAATTCCACAAATCCTTACCTTCAAGTCAACTGTCTTCTTGATAAGACATATTCTTTTTAAGGACTCCCTTAAAACTCGAACTAAGAAAATTCCTTTTCTTCATTCTCATACTTCTGTTGTCAATGAATTCATTATTCTGTTATCCAATACTCTAATTGGGTTAATACTTGGAGTAATGTTGTCCTTAAAATGCTAATCATACTATCTTGTACCCAAAAGACGTTGGGTAGGCAGTTGTGAGGGCCAGGCAGTTGTGAGGGACCCAAAGAGGACAGGTTTTGAAAAAGAGATTTTTGCTTGATTGATTGTATATGATTTGGGCTAGTAAGCTCGTGGGCGCTATGTCGAGAGGTCTAGGGTGGCCTCCTAGCCTCTACCACTATTAGGTGGAAAGGGTACCACGCCAAAAAAAAGGCATGTCCCTATGTCGACTGCATATGGTACAGGGGGCTACCACTGGTGTCATAGCATTGGGTCGATGTGTCATATGCCCCATGGAGGCTATGACCAAGTGTCCCCTGGTACCTAAGGACCACACGGCAAGGAGGTCGTGACATAGTAGGCCCTATGTTTTGAGGATTTACTTACATTGCATATGGCATGACATGAGGTTGGTCAACCATACCATATATCCATGAGTTGGATTCAATTGAGCATCTTATGCATATTATTCTGTTTATGATATCTATGATACTTTCGACTTGGATTATACGATTCTTTAAGTCGTCAGTATTCCAATTCGACAATGGTTTTTAATATCGATATTGAACATGAGTGTTCAAACATGCACATGTTTTAAAGAGCATATGATTTTAAACATAGCATGCATCGTAAAACTAGTAGTGATAGACTCTTACTGAGTATAGTATATACTCACCCAATCCTTAACATTTTTCAGACACAAGTAAGCACTTAAGGACAGGATATGGCATGACAGAAGACACCCAAATATATCATTTTTCAGGACAACTCCACTCACGCGTAGAAGACGCCTCAGGAAATGTTAGTGCTATGAGCAAGTAAATCAAAAGTAGACAATTATACATGTAAGTAAGCACTCTACCCTTTGGACATATATTTGTATTTATTTACAGTTGGGCTATGAGCTGTGACTAGATAGACTTGGGAAAATATTTATGATTTCTGAAATTTTCAAAAACTACTTTGGTTGTTGTGAAAGAAAATGACACTCAGGGTTTTCAAAATGAGTTTAAAACATGTGCATGTTTGAATGAGAATTATTGTTATAAGCTTAGTATGAGGAGGCACTTGAAAGATAAAATTTGAGGAATTGAGAAAACCACTACTTATGATGATGATACCCCCTGACAATTAAGACTGAATGGTTGACGGTAAAGCATTAATAAAAGATTGAACAACATATTGATATAGGGAAAAGAAGGATAAAAGTTGAGGTGGCCAGCACAATATAAGGTGAGATTTGATGTTACATTTCCTTTAGACAAAAACTTAGTTGTTATGTGCATATACCAAGTACGAAAAATCAATTGAAGGAATTTCCTAAGGACTAACCCTACTGGATTGAGTCTAGAACTTCTAGAACTTTTGGACTGAAAGATTACAAACAAAACCATCAAGCAAAGAAAGGATAAAGAAGATAATGACAAAGTATTCAACCATGACCTAGTAAGGGTACTCGGTTATGAATAAGAGAATTTTTTCATAAATTGGAGCATTATTGGAAATCTTAATGACAAATTAATGTGAATAGTGAGATAGGCCTATGGACGAGAACATTTGACCCGTGATGATGAATTAACCATAAAACATTTGACATGAGTTTGCATAAACTCTTCAAGGAGAAAAGCATTGGATGGCTTAAACATCTCTGAAACTTGATGTACTGTTTGGATATCCTAATCGTAATTTGAGATAGTATTACTAATGGAGGATGCTACTTGAATTATTTTATTTTATAATATGGGTTGAGGACACAAGTTATAGTAGAAAAGTGACAAACAATTGAAATTCGAAGTTAATCAAGGGTTTGGCTATAGAGCACATGATACTATGTCAGTTATTGAAGTATCTTGGGGACAAATATAAAAGATAAGAAGCAAAGTTAGACACAATAGAAAGAATGTAACCTTTTTGTTGGACAGTTACTAATGACATACAACCAACCATTAAAAGGAGATGTGGATGATGAAGAGATCACTAGATGGAAGACAAGAGGAAAAAGGGATTATCCCATGCTATTCAAAAAGGACTATGAGAAATAAGATCATATAATCTCAAAGAAGTATGAAGTATATGAGTAGGAGAGTCTGGTCATCCAAGGAGACTATCCTATACATGATGAGAGAAGTGTAAGCATCTAAGGATTTCGAGATAGATGGATTACGACTAGAAACCGGTATTGTTAAACTGGCACGTATAGGAGTATGCATCAGAGTACACAATGAAAGCGGACCTTATGGGTAAGGCCTTGTAGAAGGAACAATAAAAATGATAAATTAAGGTTGAGCCTAGATTTGATTCCTAAGGGAGAATGCATTCACCAAGAAGTTATCTAAGAGACAAAACACCTTGAAGATGATAATTTATGGAATTTCAAGGATGAAATTCTTTTAAGGGGGTAATAATGTAATGCCCGATCAATTTACGCTATTTTTAACAAAAATGAATTGGACATTCTATAGGAAATGAAAAGTTCCCTTTTTGGAGATAAGGGTATTTTGGTCATTTCACCATTCACCCTGACTAGACCCAGAAATTTTGTCCTAAGAATAGTACCCTTAGGTGCGTCTAGGAAAAAGGAATCCAACAAGACCAAAATCACTCAAAACGGAGTTAAAATGAGCAAGTTATGACCCTTTGAAGTTCAAGGGCAAAGGTGTAATTTAAATTAAAAAGGGATTTGGCCTGAGAAAAAATAGGGGCCCGTTTTGATACGGGCACCCCTCTTCTTCAACCTCCTAGAGGGTTCTAGAACGGTGGTGTGCAGGGGAGAAACCATCGCCATTTTGGAGGTTTCTTCACTGCCATTCCATGGTGGTAAGAACCCCCTCCAGAACCCTCTTCAAGCTCTATAAATAGAGCTCTTGGGCACCTCTAATGGCAGCCCAAAAGCCTGGAAAAAACCCATTTTGGAGAAGCAAATAAGAGGAAAAAACATGGGAAAAACCCGGCCACAAACTAGGTATGCCCAAAACCCCTCCAAACCCATCTCTCCCTTAGTCTTAGGATGAGTTCCCCCAAGTTTTTGCATGAAAAACCATGCAAAATGGGGCTCTAGGGAGCCACAAAGGACCCAAGGATGGTGCCTGGGTGTATTGGTTCAACAAGGTTGAACCAGTCACGTCCATGGATGCAACCGCTAACGAGAAAACTGGCAGAAGGCCTGGTGCGTTTGTGGACGCGCCGCGCCCTGTGGGCCTTCAATGTATTCTGAATACTAAAACGCCCATAACTTGAGTTCTAGGTCTCCGATTGAGGCGCCGTGAAAGGTGTTGTGTCCGTATCGATGATGCGGACACACCTAGACCATAAAATACTTGATCAAGGCCCTATCTAAGGTGGGCACGACCCTTAAACTATGATAGTGGTGCGGGGCCACTAAACATTTGTAAACCTAATGATACCAAGGCCTAGTTAGGACCTTAGGAGACCCATAGGCATGGGAATGAACCCCTAATGCCTAAGTAATGAGATCAACTATTTTAAAACCTATAGAAATAGGCCAAACTAACCTTGTTCCCCTAAACTATGAGCAGGAGTGTATGAGGACAAAGGGGCTAGCGTGACCAAACTAGGTAGCTGCTCTATCGCTACTAGACTTTTTAAAAGAACCCATGATGTTTTGAAGTAGGTTCTCTATCGCTACTAGACTTTTAAAAAGAGCCCATGATTGTTTTGAGAATGCATGTTTTAAGTATAAATTATATGACTTGTTTAGCATGAATTAATTTTATATATGACTTGTTTAGCATGACTTAATTTTATAAATGAATTCAGCATGCATATGATAAATACATTATGCATAGACATGTTTTGCAAACAATTGGATAAATTGCTTGATTATTGAATAATTCAATGAATACTTTCGACTTGGATTATGCAATTCTTTAAGTCGTCAGTATTCCAATTCGATAATGGTTTTTAATATCAATATTGAACATGAGTGTTCAAATATGCACATGTTTTAAAGAGCATATGATTTTAAACATAGCATGCATTGTAAAACTAGTAGTGATGGACTCCTACTGAGTATAGTATATACTCACCCAATCCTTAACATTTTTCAGACACAAGTAAGCACTTAAGGATAGGATACGTGTGTGACAGAAGACACCCAAATATATCATTTTTCAGGATAGATCCACTCATGCGTAGAAGACGCCTCAGGAAATGTAGTGCTACGAGCAAGTAAATAAAAAAGAGAATTATACATGTAAGTAAACAATCTACCCTTTGGACATATATTTGTATTTATTTATAGTTGGACTGTGAGCTATGACTGGATAGACCTGGGAAAAACATTTATGATTTCTGAAGTTTTTCAAAAACTACTTTGGTTGTTGTGAAAGCAAATGACACTCGGGGTTTTCAAAATGAGTTTAAAACTAAAGATTTTCTGCTGCATTGCATTGTTTTTATAAAAATGGTTTTCAAATAGGGATGCATCCCGCCCTAGGAAATAGATATTGCATTTAAAAATGCATGGGAAAACCCAGGTCATCACATTAAATAATGTCTTTCAAGTTATTTTATTTAGAACGAATTTAAAATAGATGCTTTTTGAAGTTATTTTTATCAAAATGACTTTAAAAAGTCACTTTAGTAACCATCTTCTATTAGTGTTTTTAACCTACTTTAAAAGTCTCCTTTATAATATTGTATATTTAAAAAAGTGTGAAACACTACTTCATTTCTCCTTTCCTTTGTGCAGTTCATTCTCTTGTCCCCCCCCCCTCCAACCCCCCTGGCAGTGATTACAATGTAAAAAAAAAAAGAAAAAGAAAGGAACTTTTAAAGTCGTTCAAAGAAAAATGACTTCCAAAATAGACATTTTCAAAGTCGTTCTAAAAAACTAGCATTAAAAGAAGCCATTTTTAAACTTGTTTTGAAAAAAAATACTTAAATAAATTATTTTTTTTTAATTCATTTGGAAGAAAGGCTTTGAAACATCATTTTTAAAGTTGTTTTGAAAAAACTAGATGTCAAAGACACTTTTTGTAAAGTCGTTCTGAAAAAAAAAAAAAAAAAAAAAAAAAAGACTTCAGAAACATCCATTTTTGAAGTCTTCTAAAAAAACAACTTCAAAAACATCTTTTTTAAAGTCATTCTATTAAGATGACTTACTCATTTTTAAAGTTGTTCTATAGAAAATGACTTCAAAAAGAAGATAATGTATTTCACGTTATTTTTTTCTAAAGGACTTTAAAAGAGATGCTTTTTGAAGTTATTTTTATCAAAACAACTTTAAAAAGTTGCTTTAGGAACCAACTTCTATTAGTGTTTTTAACCTACTTTAAAAGTCTCCTCTATAGTATTGTCTATATAAAAAAGTGTGAAACACTACTTCACTTCTCCTTTCCTTTGTGCAGCTCGTTCTTTAATACCCCCCTCCATCCCCCCTGGTAGTGATTACAATGTAAAAGAAAAAAGAAAAAAGAAAGGAACTTTTAAAGTCATTCAAAGAAAAATGACTTGCAAAATAGTCATTTCCAAAGTCGTTCTAAAAAACTAGAGTTAAAAGTAGCCATTTTCAAACTTGTTTTGTAAAAAATTATTTAAATCACATTCGTTTGTAAAGTCATTTTGAAAAAAGGCTTAAAATCATCATTTTTAAAGTTTTTTGGAAAAAAAAGGACTTCAAAAACACTTTTTAAAACTTGTTCTGGAAAAAAAAATGACTTAAAAAACATCATTTTTAAAGTCATTCTATAAAGATGACTTGCTCATTTTTAAAGTTGTTCTAAAGAAAATGACTTCAAAAAATTAAATAATGTCTTTCAAGTTATTTTCTTTAGAATGACTCTAAAATAGATGCTTTTTGAAGTTATTTTTATCAAAATGACTTTAAAAAGTCGCTTTAGTAACCATCTTCTATTAGTGTTTTTAACCTACTTTAAAAGTCTCCTCTATAGTATTGTGTATATAAAAAAGTGTGAAACACCACTTCATTTCTCCTTTCCTTTGTGCAGTTCATTCTTCAGTAACCACCCCTCCAACCCCCTAGCAGTGATTACAATGTAAAATAAAAATAAAAAGGAACTTTTAAAGTCGTTTGAAGAAAAATGACTTCCAAAATAGTCATTTTCAAAGTCGTTCTAAAAAGCTAGCATTAAAAGAACCCATTTTTAAACTTGTTTTGAAAAAAATTACTTAAATAACATATTTTTTTAAATTCATTTGGAAGAAAGGCTTTAAAACATCATTTTTAAAGTTGTTTTGAAAAAAATGGATGTCAAAAACACTTTTTGTAAAGTCGTTCTGAAAAGAAAAAAAAGACTTCTGAAAGATCCATTTTTGAAGTCTTCTAAAAAAATGACTTCAAAAACATCTCTTTTAAAGTCATTCTATAAAGATGACTTACTCATTTTTAAATTTGTTCTATAGAAAATGACTTCCAAAACAAGACAATGTATTTCAAGTTACTTTTTTCAGAAGGACTTTAAAATAGATGCTTTTTGAAGTTATTTTTATCAAAACAACTTTAAAAAGTTGCTTTAGTAACCAACTTCTATTAGTGTTTTTTCCGACTTTAAAAGTCTCCTCTGTAGTATTGTATAGATAAAAAAAAAAGTATGAAATGCTACTTCATTTCTCCTCTCCTTTGTTCAATTAATTCTCCACTAACCCACCCCCTGCTGTGGTGATTCCAATGAAAAATAAGAAGAAAAAAAGAAGGAACTTTTGAAGTCGTTCTAATACAAATGACTTCCAAAATAGTAATTTTTAAAGTCGTTCTAAAAAATTGGCCTTAAAAGAAGCCATTATTAAACTTGTTTTGAAAAAAATTACTTAAGTAACATTCATTTTTAAAGCAATTTTTAAAAAAGGCTTAAAATCATCATTTTAAAGTTGTTTCGAAAAAAGGACTTCAAAAACACTTTTTAAAACTTCTTCTGGAAAAAAAAATGACTTTAAAAGCATACATTTTTGGATTCTTCAAAAAAAAACAACTTCAACAACATCATTTTTAAAGTCATTCTATAAAGATGACTTACTCATTTTTAAAGTTGTTCTAAAGAAAATGACTTCAAAAACAAAATAATGTCTTTCAATTTATTTTTTCGAGAACGACTTTAAAATAGATGCTTTTTGAAGTTATTTTTATCAAAATGACTTTAAAAAGTCGCTTTAGTAACCAACTTCTATTAGTGTTTTTAAACTACTTTAAACGCCTCCTCTATAGTATTGTGTATATAAAAAAGTGTGAAACACTACTTCATTTCTCCTTTCCTTTATGCAATTCATTCTCTGGTAACCCCCCCTCCAACCCCCTAGTAGTGATTACAATGTAAAAAAAAAAAAAAAAAAAAAGAACTTTTAAAGTGGTTCGAACAAAAATGACTTCCAAAATAGTCATTTCCAAAGGCGTTCTAAAAAACTGGAGTTAAAAGTGGCCATTTTTAAACTTGTTTTGTAAAAAATTATTTAAATCACAATCGTTTGTAAAGTCATTTTGTAAAAAGACTTAAAATCATCATTTTTAAAGTTGTTTTGGAAAAAAAGGGACTTCAAAAACACTTTTTAAAACTTCTTCTGGAAAAACATGACTTCAAAAACATCAATTTTTTAATTCTTCTAAAAAAACAACTTCAAAAACATCATTTTTAAAGTCATTCTACAAAGATGACTTACTCATTTTTAAAGTTGTTCTAAAGAAAATGACTTCAAAAAATTAAATAATGTCTTTCAAGTTATTTTATTCACAATGACTTTAAAATAGATGCTTTTTGAAGTTATTTTTATCAAAACGACTTTAAAAAGTCGCTTTAGTAACCATCTTCTATTAGTGTTTTTAACCTACTTTAAAAATCTCCTCTATAGTATTGTATATATAAAAAAGTGTGAAACACTACTTCGTTTCTCCTTTCCTTTGTATAGTTCATTCTCCTGTACCCCCCTCCAGCCCCCATGGTAGTGATTACAGTGTAAAAAAAAAAAAGAAGGAACTTTTAAAGTCGTTTGCAGAAAAATAAATTCCAAAATAGTCATTTTTAAAGTCGTTCTAAAAACTTGGCCTTAAAAGAAGCCATTATTAAACTTGTTTTGAAAAAAATTACTTAAATAACATTCAGTTTTAAAGCAATTTTGAAAAAAGGCTTAAAATCATCATTTTAAAGTTGTTTGGAAAAAAGGACTTCAAAAACACTTTTTAAAACTTGTTTTGGAAAAAAAAAAAAAAATGACTTAAAAAACAGACATTTTTGAAGTCTTCTAAAAACCAATTTCAAAAACATCTTTTTTAAAGTCAATCTATAAAGATGACTTGCTCATTTTTAAAGTTGTTCTAAAGAAAATGACATCAAAAAATTAAATAATGTCTTTCAAGTTATTTTATTCACAATGACTTTAAAATAGATGCTTTTTGAAGTTATTTTTATCAAAACGACTTTAAAAAGTCGCTTTAGTAACCATCTTCTATTAGTGTTTTTAACCTACTTTAAAAATCTCCTCTATAGTATTGTATATATAAAAAAGTGTGAAACACTACTTCGTTTCTCCTTTCCTTTGTATAGTTCATTCTCCTGTACCCCCCTCCAGCCCCCATGGCAGTGATTACAGTGTAAAAAAAAAAAGAAGGAACTTTTAAAGTCGTTTGCAGAAAAATAAATTCCAAAATAGTCATTTTTAAAGTCGTTCTAAAAAATTGGCCTTAAAAGAAGCCATTATTAAACTTGTTTTGAAAAAAATTACTTAAATAACATTCAGTTTTAAAGCAATTTTGAAAAAAGGCTTAAAATCATCATTTTAAAGTTGTTTGGAAAAAAGGACTTCAAAAACACTTTTTAAAACTTGTTTTGGAAAAAAAATGACTTAAAAAACAGACATTTTTGAAGTCTTCTAAAAACCAATTTCAAAAACATCTTTTTTAAAGTCAATCTATAAAGATGACTTACTCATTTTTAAAGTTGTTCTAAAGAAAATGACTTCAAAAAATTAAATAATGTCTTTCAAGTTATTTTATTCACAATGACTTTAAAATAGATGCTTTTTGAAGTTATTTTTATCAAAACGACTTTAAAAAGTCGCTTTAGTAACCATCTTCTATTAGTGTTTTTAACCTACTTTAAAAATCTCCTCTATAGTATTGTATATATAAAAAAGTGTGAAACACTACTTCGTTTCTCCTTTCCTTTGTATAGTTCATTCTCCTGTACCCCCCTCCAGCCCCCATGGCAGTGATTACAGTGTAAAAAAAAAAAAAAGAAGGAACTTTTAAAGTCGTTTGCAGAAAAATAAATTCCAAAATAGTCATTTTTAAAGTCGTTCTAAAAAATTGGCCTTAAAAGAAGCCATTATTAAACTTGTTTTGAAAAAAATTACTTAAATAACATTCAGTTTTAAAGCAATTTTGAAAAAAGGCTTAAAATCATCATTTTAAAGTTGTTTGGAAAAAAGGACTTCAAAAACACTTTTTAAAACTTGTTTTGGAAAAAAAAAATGACTTAAAAAACAGACATTTTTGAAGTCTTCTAAAAACCAATTTCAAAAACATCTTTTTTAAAGTCAATCTATAAAGATGACTTACTCATTTTTAAAGTTCTTCTATAGAAAATGATTTCAAAAACAAGACAATGTATTTCAAGTTATTTTTTTTAGAATGACTTTAAAATAGATGCTTTTTGAGGTTATTTTTATCAAAACAACTTTAAAAAGTTGCTTTAGTAACCAACTTCCATTAGTGTTTTTTCCGACTTTAAAAGCCTCCTCTATAGTATTGTGTATATAAAAAAGTGTGAAACACTACTTCATTTCTCCTTTCCTTTGTGCAGTTCATTCTCTGGTAACCCCCCCTCCAACCCCCTGGTAGTGTTTACAATGTTAAAAAAAAAAAAAAAAGAACTTTTGAAGTCGCTCGACCAAAAATGACTTCCAAAATAGTCATTTCCAAAGTCGTTCTAAAAAATGGGAGCTAAAAGTAGCCATTTTTAAACTTGTTTTGTAAAAAATTATTTAAATCACATTCGTTTGTAAAGTCATTTTGAAAAAAGACTTAAAATCATCATTTTTAAAGTTGGTTTGAAAAAAAAAGGACTTCAAAAACATCCATTTTTTCATTCTTCTAAAAAAACAACTTCAAAAACATCATTTTTAAAGTCATTCTATAAACATGACTTGCTCATTTTTAAAGTTTTTCCAAAGAAAATGACTTCAAAAAATTAAATAATGTCTTTCAAGTTATTTTATTCAGAACAACTTCAAAATAAATGATTTTTGAAGTTATTTTTATCAAAATGACTTTAAAAAGTCACTTTAGTAACCATCTTCTATTAGTGTTTTTAACCTACTTTAAAAGTCTCCTCTATAGTATTGTATCTATAAAAAAGTGTGAAACACTACTTCATTTCTTCTTTCCTTTGTATAGTTCATTCTCCTGTACCCCCCCTCCAACCCCCCTCGAAGTGATTGCAATGTAAAAAAAAAAGGAAGAAACTTTTAAAGTCATTCGAAGAAAATTGACTTCCAAAATAGTCATTTTCAAAGTCGTTCTAAAAAACTAGCATTAAAAGAAGCCATTTTTAAACTTGTTTTGAAAAATTAGTTAAAAAACATTTTTTGTTAAATTCATTTGGAAGAAAGGCTTTAAAACATCATTTTTAAAGTTGTTTCAAAAAAATGGATGTCAATAACACTTTTTGTAAAGTCGTTCTGAAAAAAAACAGACTTTAGAAACATCCATTTTTGAAGTCTTGTAAAAAAACAACTTCAAAAACATCTTTTTTAAAGTCATTCTATAAAGATGACTTACTCATTTTTAAAGTTGTTCTATAGAAAATGACATCAAAAACAAGACAATGTATTTCATGTTTTTTTTTTTTCAGAACAACTTTAAAATAGATGCTTTTTGAAGTTATTTTTATCAAAACAACTTTAAAAAGTTGCTTTAGTGACCAACTTCTATTAGTGTTTTTTCCGACTTTAAAAGTCTCCTCTGTAGTATTGTATAGATAAAAAAAGTATGAAACTCTACTTCATTTCTCCTCTCCTTTGTTCTATTAATTCTCCACTAACCCACCCCCTGCTGTGGTGATTCCAATGAAAAATAAGAAGAAAAAAAGGAGCTTTTAAATTCGTTCTAAAAAATTGGCTTTAAAAGAAGCCATTATTAAACTTGTTTTGAAAAAAATTACTTAAATAACATTCATTTTTAAAACCATTTTGAAAAAAGGCTTAAAATCATCATTTTAAAGTCGTTTGGAAAAAAAGGACTTCAAAAATACTTTTTAAAACTTATTCTGGAAAAAAAATGACCTAAAAAACATACATTTTTTAATTCTTCTAAAGAAACAACTTCAAAAACATCATTTTTACAGTCATTCTATAAAGATGACTTACTCATTTTTAAAGTTGTTCTAAAGAAAATGACTTCAAAAACAAAATAATGTCTTTCAAGTTATTTCTTTCAGAATAACTTTAAAATAGATGCTTTTAGAAGTTATTTTTATCAAACTTACTTTAAAAAGTTGCTTTAGTAACCAACTTCTATTTGTGTTTTTAACCTACATCAAAAGCCTCCTCTATAGTATTGTATATATAAAAAAGTGTGAAACGCTACTTCATTTCTTCTTTCCTTTGTGCAATTCATTCTCCGGTAACCCCCCCTCCAACCCCCTGGTAGTGATTACAATGTAAACAAGAAAAATAAAAAGCAAAAAGGAGGACCTTTTAAAGTCGCTCGAAGAAAAATGACTTCCAAAATAGTCATTTCCAAAGTCGTTCTAAAAAACAGGAGTTAAAAGTAGCCATTTTTAAACTTGTTTTGTAAAAAATTATTTAAATCACATTCGTTTGTAAAGTCATTTTGAAAAAAGGCTTAAAATCATCATTTTTAAAGTTGTTTTGAATAAAAAGGACTTCAAAAACACTTTTTAAAACTTGTCCTTCTAAAAAAAAATGACCTAAAAAACATCCGTTTTTTATTCTTCTAAAAAAACAACTTCAAAAACATCATTCTATAAAGATGACTTGCTCATTTTTAAAGTTGTTCTAAAGAAAATGACTTCAAAAAATTAAATAATGTCTTTCAAGTTATTTTATTCACAATGACTTTAAAATAGATGCTTTTTGAAGTTATTTTTATCAAAATGACTTTAAAAAGTCGCTTTAGTAACCAACTTCTATTAGTGTTTTTAACCTACCTTAAAAGCCTCCTCTATAGTATTGTGTATATAAAAAAGTGTGAAACACTCCTTCATTTCTCCTTTCCATTGTGCAATTCATTCTCCGGTAACCCCCCCTCCAACCCCCTAGTAGTGATTACAATTAAAAAAAAAAAAAAAGAACTTTTAAAGTTGCTCGAAGAAAAATGACTTCCAAAATAGTCATTTCCAAAGTCGTTCTAAAAAACTGGAGTTAAAAGCAGCCTTTTTAAAACTTGTTTCGGTAAAAATTATTTAAATCACATTCGTTTGTAAAGTCATTTTGAAAAAAGGCTTAAAATCATCATTTTTAAAGCTGTTTTTAAAAAAAAGGACTTCTAAAACACTTTTTAAAACTTGTTCTGGAAAAAAAAAAGGACTTCAAAAACATCCATTTTTTTATTCTTCTAAAAAAACAACTTCAAAAACACCATTTTTAAAGTCATTCTATAAAGATGACTTGCTCATTTTTAAAGTTGTTCTAAAGAAAATGACTTCAAAAACAAAACTAATCTCTTTCAAGTTATTTTATTCACAATGACTTTAAAATAGATGCTTTTTGAAGTTATTTTTATCAAAATGACTTTAAAAAGTCGCTTTAGTAACCAACTTCTATTAGTGTTTTTAACCTACCTTAAAAGCCTCCTCTATAGTATTGTGTATATAAAAAAGTGTGAAACACTCCTTCATTTCTCCTTTCCATTGTGCAGTTCATTCTCCGGTAACCCCCCCTCCAACCCCCTAGTAGTGATTACAATTAAAAAAAAAAAAAAAAGAACTTTTAAAGTTGCTCGAAGAAAAATGACTTCCAAAATAGTCATTTCCAAAGTCGTTCTAAAAAACTGGAGTTAAAAGCAGCCTTTTTAAAACTTGTTTCGGTAAAAATTATTTAAATCACATTCGTTTGTAAAGTCATTTTGAAAAAAGGCTTAAAATCATCATTTTTAAAGCTATTTTTTAAAAAAAGGACTTCTAAAACACTTTTTAAAACTTGTTCTGGAAAAAAAAAAAAAAAAGGACTTCAAAAACATCCATTTTTTTATTCTTCTAAAAAAACAACTTCAAAAACACCATTTTTAAAGTCATTCTATAAAGATGACTTGCTCATTTTTAAAGTTGTTCTAAAGAAAATGACTTCAAAAAATTAACTAATCTCTTTCAAGTTATTTTATTCAGAACGACTTTAAAATAGATGCTTTTTGAAGTTATTTTTATTAAAATGACTTTAAAAAGTCACTTTAGTAACCAACTTCTATTAGTGTTTTTAACCTACTTTAGAAGCCTCCTCTATAGTATTGTGTACATAAAAAAGTGTGAAACACTACTTCATTTCTCCTTTCCATTGTGCAGTTCATTCTCCAGTAACCCCCCCTCCAACCCTCTGGTAGTGATTACAATGTAAAAAAAAAAAAAAGGAACTTTTAAAGTTGCTCGAAGAAAAATGACTTCCAAAATAGTCATTTCCAAAGTCGTTCTAAAAAGCGGGAGTTTAAAAAGTTGCTTTAGTAACCAACTTCTGTTAGTGTTTTTTCCGACTTTAAAAGTCTCCTCTATAGTATTGTATAGATAAAAAAAAGTATGAAACGCTACTTCATTTCTCCACTCCCTTGTTCAATTAATGCTCCACTAACCCACCCCCTACTATGGTGATTCCAATGAAAAATAAGAAGAAAAAAAAGAAGGAACTTTTAAAGTCGTTCTAATACAAATGGCTTCCAAAATAGTCATTTTTAAAGTCATTCTAAAAAATTGGCCCTAAAAGAAGCCATTATTAAACTTGTTTTGAAAAAAATTACTTAAATAACATTCAATTTTAAAGCCATTTTGAAAAAAGGCTTAAAATCTGTGACGACCCGGGTTTTCCCATGCATTTTTAAATGCAAGATCTAAATTCCTAAGGCGGGATGCATCCCTATTTGAAAACCATTTTATAAAAAGCCATGCAATGCAGCGAAAATTCTTTAGTTTTAAACTCATTTTGAAAACTCCGAGTGTCATTTGCTTTCACAACAACCAAAGTAGTTTTTGAAAGACTTCAGAAATCATAAATGTTTTCCTAGGTCTATCCAGATACATCTCACAGCCCAACCGTAATTAAATACAAATACATGTCCAAAGGGTAGAGTGTTTACTTACATGTATAATTGTCTCCTTTTGATTTACTTTGCTCGTAGCACTAACATAGGTGTCCTCTACTCGTGGATGAAACTATCCTGAAAAATGTTAAGGATAGGGTAAGTATATACTATACTCAATAGGAGTCTATCACTACTAGTTTCACAATGCATGCTATGTTTAAAATCATATGCTCTTTAAAACATGTGCATGTTCAAACAATCATGTTCAATATCGATATTAGTCGAATTGGAATACTGACGACTTAAAGAATCACAAAATCTAAATCAAAATTATCATATATATCATAAACATAATGATATGCATAAGATGCTCCACTGAATCCAACTCATGGATATATGGTATGGTTGACCAACCTCATTTCATGCCATATACAATGCAAGTAAATCCTCAAACCATAGGGCCCAACTATGCTCACAACCTCGCCGTCGTGTGGTCTCCGGGTACCTAGGGACACAGCATCATAGCCTCCACGGGGCATATGACAAATCGACCCAGTGCTGTGACACCAGTGGTAGCCCCCTGTATCACATGCAGTCGATGTACGGACATTGCCCTTTTTGGGCGTGGTACCCATTCCACCTAATAGTGGTAGAGGCTGGAGGCCAACCTAGACCTCTTGGCATAGTGTCCATGAGCTTATTAGCCCAAATCATATAAGATCAAACAAGCGAAAACCTCTTTTTCAAAACCTATCCTCTTTGGATCCCTCACAACTACCTACCCAGCGTCTTTTGGGCACTCCAGAGTCTTTTGGTAACCCTCAAGGACATGCAATTTTTCAAGAACTCAATGCTCACAAATCATGCAATATATGCAATTGTTTACAAAACATGTCTATGCATAATGTATTTGTCATATGCATGCTGAATTCGTTTATAAGATTAAACAAGTCATATAACTTATACTTAAAACATGCAGTCTCAAAACAATCATGACTCTTTTTAAAAGTCTAGTAGCGATAGAGCACCTACCTCGAAGTTTCTTAGAGTCGCGTTCTTTATCACTCAACCCGTCCCTGGGTCTCATTTATAAACTCCTGGGTATGAATGGATACAAGGAGTCCTTATCAATTTCATTCTATTTAGACATTAGATCGCTAAATCTGCCTTTTAAGGTCCATGGTCCTTGCCTAATTCATTGTCGGGCTAGATCCTATGATATGGATCTACTATTTAATAGTTAAACTTTGTAAATTGTCCTCTGATCCTAACTTTAAAGTCTCATTAAGTTCGCCTGTCCCAGTTCCTAGGACACCCGTGCATCCTAGTTGAACTGCGATCGCCTCACGTGCGTGCGCGTCCAAAGGTCGTGCTAGGGACCACGTTTTGCACACACACATGCATGCTCAAGCGACGCGTTATGCTGCACATCCTGGATGACATTGCATGGACGCACCTTTGGTATAGCATGGTGCGTCTCAGCTCCCAGGGCACCCCGTGCATCCTGGTTGAGCCAGGACTCTTGCCCCAAGCCGCGCACGCACCCAAAGGCCGCACCACCCGGAACCCATCCCAGGCGCAAGTGAAGCATGGTGTCCCTGGGATACCTTTGTTCATGCAGAGCTGGATGAAACCGGCTTGGGACGTTTTTCGGCCGGGAAGACTGGCTGGAAAACCTGCTGGAAATGCTAGATCTAGCACGGTTCTAGCCTGAAAGGTGGAAGAACCAAAGAGAGAGGGAAAGCAGGCTTACCTGGGTAGCCTTGGAGCACTTATTGCCTGTGGTAGAACCCTCGTTCTGGTTCTGAAACCCTCTGTCGCTGGAAAACTTGATGAAGGTAACAACCCCATTGCCAAGACTAGAAAAAGAGAAGAGAGGGGAATGGGGAGAATGGCCGGCCTGACTTGGGCCTGGCCATTGCCAGAAAACGCATGAATACTGGGTTGAGATGGGTTTCCAATTTTTGTCAGAAACCCCAATCCCAAAATCGCCGAAAAATCATGTTTTTGGAGAGGGGGAGATGAGGTATTTATAGAGGGAAGAAGGCGGTGCCCCTCTATGGCGATGCCGCCATTTACCTTATGTTTTCTGGAAAAATTGTGAAAAGAGGGTTTTTGGAGAAATCTAAAGGTGGAAGACAACAGGGGGTGCCGTTATCAAAATGGTCCCCTGCATTTTTCTTTCTTTTTCATTTTTTGTTTAAATTATAGAACTACCCCTGATCTTTAAACGGCCGTAACTTCTTCATACGAACTCCGTTTTTGGCGTTCTTTGAGGCGTTGGATTCCATTTTTTTAGTAGAATCTAATGGTACCAAGTTTCCTTAAAATTCCTTATTTTACTATTTTAAATAAAGTAAAACATTTAACACAGTTTATTTCCCATAAAATGTCCAATTTTGTTAAAAATATCGTAAATTGCTCGGGTATTACATTATTACCCCCTTAAAAGAATTTCATCCTCGAAATTCCATAAATTATCATCTTCAAGGTATTTTGTCTCTTAGATAACTTCTTGGTGAATGCATTCTCCCCTTAGGAATCAAATATAGGCTCAACCTCAATTTATCATTTTTTATTGTTCCTTCTGCAAGGCCTTACCTTTAAGGGCCGCTTTTGCTGCATACTCTGATGCATACTCTCACACATGCCAGTTTAACAATACCGGTTTCTAGTGGTAATTCATCTATCTCAAAATCCTTAGATGCCTATACTTTTCTCATCGTGTATAGGATAGTCTCCTCGTAGGATCATGCTTCTTTATTCATGTATAAATTACTCCATACTTCTTTGAGATCATACGATCTTATTTCTCTTATTTCATTTTGAATATCATAGGATAATCCCTTTTTCTTCTTGGAGTGCCTATTGCCGGTGGTAGAACTCTCGTTTTGGTTCTGAAACCCTCTGTCGCCAGAAAACTCGATGAAGGTAACAACCCCATTGTCAAGACTGGAAAAGAGAAGAGAGGGGAATGGGGAGACGGGTAAAGGAATGGCCTGCCTGACTTGGGCCTGGCCATTGCCGGAAAACTCAGGGAAGACTAGCTTGAGACAGGTTTCCAATTTTGCCGAAAACCCTAGTCTCAAAATGGCCGAAAAATCATGTTTTCGTGAGGGGGGAGATGGGGCTTTTATAGAAGGGAGAAGGCGGTGCCCCTCAATGGCAGTGCTGCCATTTCCCTTGGTGTGTTCTGGAGAAATTGGGAGAAAAGGGTTTCTGGAGAATTCTGGAGGTGGAAGACAACAGGGGTGCCGTTATCAAAATGGCCTACCTGCGTTTTTTGTTCTTTTTCATTTTCTGTTTAAATTATAGAACTGCCCTTGATCTTTAAACGTCTATAACTTCTTCATACGAACTTCGTTTTCAGCATTCTTTGAGGCGTTGGATTCCATTTTTTGAGTAAGATCTAATTATACCAAGTTTCCTCACAAATTCATTCGTTTGCTATTTTAAATAAAGTAAAATATTTAACACAATTTATTTCCCATAGAATGTCCCATTTTTTGTTAAAAATAGTGTAAATTGCTCGGGCGTTGCATTATTACCCCCTTAAAAGAATTTCGTCCTCGAAATTCCATAAGTTATCATCTTCAAGGTATTTTGTCGCGTAGATAACTTCTTGGTGAATGCATTCCCCCCTTAGGAACCAAATCTAGGCTCAACCTCAATTTATCATTTTTATTGTTCCTTCTACAAGGCCTTACCTTTAACGGCTGCTTTCGCTGCGTACTTTGATGCATACTCTCATGCGTGCCAGTTTAACAATACCGGTTTCTAACGGTAATTCATCTATCTCAAAGTCCTTGGATGCCTATACTTTTCTCATCGTGTATGGGATAGTCTCCTCGTAGGATCATGCTTCTTCATGTATAAATTACTCCATACTTCTTTGAGATCATATGATCTTATTTCTCCTATTTTATTTTGAATGTCATAAGATAATCCTTTTTCTTTTTGATCTCTTCATCATCCACATCTCCTTCTAATGGTTGGTCATATGTCATTAGTAAGAGTCCAAAAAATTACCTTCTTTCTATTGTGTCTAACTTTGCTTCTTATCTTTTATATTTGTCCCCAAGATAGTTCAATAACTGACGTGGTATCATGTGCTCTATAGTCAAACCCTTGATTAACTTTGAATTTCAACTGTCAGTCATTTTCCATATGTGACTTTATTCCTCAACCAAAGTTACATTCAAAATAAAATCATGAAAGCCAATTAGTAGCATCTTCCATCGAGGACCTTATCATATACTGAAAGTAAAATGTCCTAACTCTATATCCAGTTTCATAATTATTGAATTCATTAAACGCTTTTCTCCGTGAAGATTTTATCCAAACTCATGTCAAATGTTAATGGTTGATTCATCATCATGGGTCAAATGTTCTCGTTCAGAGGCCTATCTCACTATTCACATCAATTTGTCATTAGGATTTTCAATAATGTTCCCATTTATGCAAAGCAAAAAGTCTCTTATTCATAACCGAGTACCCTTACTAGGTCATGGTTGAATCCTTTGTCATCATCCTCTTTGTCCTTTCTTTTCTTGATGGTTTTCTTCGTAACCTTTCAGTCCAAAAGTTCTATACTCACTCTAGTAGGGTTAGTCCTTAGGAAATTCCTTCAATTGATTTTTCGTACTTGGTATATGCTCATAACAACTAACTATCTATCTAAAGGCAATGTAACATTAAATCTTCACCTTATAGTGTGCTAGCCATCTCACCTTTTCTCCTTCCATCCCCTATGTCAATATATTGTGCAATCTTTTATCAAGGCTTTATTGTCAATCATGCAGTCTATATTGTTAGGAGGTATCCTCATAAGTAGTGATTTTCTCAATTCCTCAAAGTTTATCCTTCAAGTGCCTCCTCATACTTAGCTTATAATAGCAGTTCTCATTCAATAACTACTACATCAAGTTATGCTGAAGCTATTAAATCATCAAATTTGAAAATCACTCAGGTAAGCATGGAACATTTTCGTAGACATATAGAAAGACTTTATTTGATTACCTATTGATCTCTTTCTAGATATATCTTTGTCATAAGCTCAGGGGTCTCCAAATTGATCAATACTTATCTACTTTTCTTTTCAATCCAAGTCAGCAACATCTTTCAGACCCACAGTGATTTCTATGGTTTGTTATGGTATCTATTCAGGTTTGGAAAATTTCGTCTCACTAGTGGAGATCGTTCCTTATTTTTGCTTCTGTCTCAGTTGTTACTGTATTTATTGTACTTGTGGCTCCTCCATGATGTGGCCTAATCAACTGACCTCATACCCTCAAATGACTTAGTCTATCAAGTAACTTCTTTTAGGTAAAACTCATGTCCAAATACTTATAACAGTCCTCTGAGTATATAACTTAGACTACTGTCTCATAGATACCAACATACTTGATTAATTAGGGTGGGATACCTTTATTTAGTCAACAATACTCTAAAGGTAATGACTAAATAATGGTCTTAAGATTTTTGGTCTTAATCTATAATAGTAAGACCTCCATTTTGATTCTTGATGGTACCCTACTTGCTAAATGGACAAGTCACTATCCCGGCTTAATTCCTTTTTCAATATATTTTATTGACAAGGTGGGATATCACCAAATTTTTCCTTTTTATGGACTATATCTATTAGTGTTCCTCATAAGCTAATGGATCCGGTAAGATTCTAATTGCAATAATTGATATAGACATCAAACCATTTGTAGAATTTAATTTCTAGTTGGTCACCATTCCTCTTCGAAAATTTCTTATCGCATAATCTCCTGAAATTCGATACTCTACTCAAGGTCTTAAACCCCATATGCTTTCTCTCTTTTATATTCTTTTACAATAAGATCACCAATTCATCTATCATCATTCCTTTGAAGTTGATTGGTTTATCTTCCCACTCGATTCAAGATGAAAGATTTGTATGTATCTTCATAAAGTCATGATCTCCTTCCTTTGAATATTCAATATTCATCGAATACTTATAGTTGATTCTCTATCTCTTTCTCTCTTTTCTTCAAAATCCTCATTTTTGTCTACCTAGATCAATGTCTTCATGTGCTTTGTTGCATATAATCGATACTACATCTACTCCTTTACTTAACAGATATGATAAACTGAATGCTTCTCAGAAATGCTAAACTGTATTAATATAATTGAAATCCTTAATTGCCTATAGCCTCAATAAAATTCATACAATGTCTTAATAACGGTATTGATGTTTTGGTCATGCTATACTTCTCTTACAAGTTCATGTTAGGATCAATATATTATCATCCTTAGTATTATCATAAAAAAAAAATTTGTTAACTCGGTCGAATTCATTTCCCTATCATATTCGTGTTATATTTCTCTTAATCACATAATATGTCACTTGTATACATCTTCTGATTTGCTCCATAATACTCTAGTAATTATTATTCAATAGCACTTCACTCTTCATAAGACTCCCATGAAGTTATCAAAAATTGAGCTAAGTCCTTCAGGATCCATACCTTTGTGATCTAGTACGAGTCACAGTTATCCCCTAGTATCATCTTGTATGCTCATCCTTATTAGATTATCATCAAAATCTTCTCAAAGTCCATCTTTTACATCCCCTATCATATTCATATTCTGATATTCTTTATGATGGTAAGGTAGCTATCTAGGTTCTTCGATGTTCTCATCTTTGGTGAGATTGATCTATTACAGGTCAAAACTATCTACTAACAAGTTCACTAACATCTTCATTCATCATTCTCATCATAATATGATCCTTATATGAGTTTTCATCTTTGCACCACTGCACAACAATCCTTATTGATAAGATTTAAGCCATCCAATATCTAAGTATTTGCTAGACCCATCTCCTTTTTCACCTATTGGTTTATGGTGAAATGCCTTGAGCATTAATATTGTAATCCTCAAATAGAAGTAGTCATCTCTACTTCTTCTATTTATACTACTTCTTGATTTTCTCTATTGTCTATGACCCTTGGACATGCTGGACTAGCTGTGAAAGGATAAAACCTGTGCTCTGATACCAACTGTGACGACCCAGGTTTTCCCATGCATTTTTAAATGTAAGATCTAAATTCCTAAGGCAGGATGCATCCCTATTTGAAAACCATTTTATAAAAAACTATGCAATACAGCAGAAAATCTTTAGTTTTAAACTCATCTTGAAAACCCCGAGTGTCATTTGCTTTCACAACAACTAAAGTAGTTTTTGAAAGATTTCAAAAATCATAAATGTTTTCCCAAGTCTATCCAGTCACAACTCACAGCCCAACTATAATTAAATACAAATACATGTCCAAAGGGTAGAGTGTTTACTTACATGTATAATTGTCTCCTTTTGATATACTTTGCTCGTAGCACTAACATAGGTGTCCTCTACTCGTGGATGGAACTATCCTGAAAAATGTTAAGGATAGGGTGAGTATATATTATACTCAGTAGGAGTCTATCACTACTAGTTTTACAATACATACTATGTTTAAAATCATATGCTCTTTAAAACATGTGCATGTTCGAACAATCATGTTCAATATCGATATTAAAAACCACTGTCGAATTGGAATACTGACGACTTAAAGAATCACATAATCTAAATTGAAAGTATCATATATATCATAAACATAATGATATGCATAAGATGCTCCACTGAATCCAACTCATGGATATATGGTATGGTCGACCAACTTCATGTCATGCCATATGCAATGCAAGTAAATCCTCAAACCATGGGGCCCAACTATGCTCACGACCTCGCCGCCGTGTGGTCCCCGAGTACCTAGAGACACAGCGTCATAGCCTCCACGTGGCATATGACACATCGAACCAGTGCTGTGACACCAGTGGTAGCCCCCTATACCACATGCAGTCAATGTAGGGACATTGCCCTTTTTGGGCGTGGTACCCATTCCACCTAATAGTGGTAGAGGCTGGAGGCCAACCTAGACCTCTTGGCATAGCGCCCACGAGCTTATTAGCCCAAATCATATAAGATCAGACAAGCGAAAACCTCTTTTTCAAAAGCTGTCCTCTTTAGATCCCTCACAACTGCCTACCCAGCGTCTTTTGAGCACTCCAGCGTCTTTTGGTAACCCTCAAGGACATGCAATTTTTCAAGAACTCAATGCTCACAAATCATGCAATATATGAAATTGTTTGCAAAACATGTCTATGCACAATGTATTTGTCATATGCATGTTGAATTCGTTTATAAGATTAAACAAGTCATATAAATTATACTTAAAACATGCAGTTCAAAACAATCATGGCTCTTTTTAAAAGTCTAGTAGCGATAGAGCACCTACCTCGAAGTCTCTTAGAGTCGCGTTCTTTATCACTCAGCCCGTCCCTGGGTCTCATTTATAAACTCCTGAGTATGAATGGATACAAGGAGTCCTTATCAATTTCATTCTATTTAGACATTAGATCGCTAGATCTGCCTTTTAGGGTCCATGGTCCTTGCCTAATTCATTGTTAGGCTAGATCCTATGATATGGATCTACTATTCAATAATTAAACTTTGTAAATTGTCCTTTGATACTAACTTTAAAGTCTCATTAGGTCCGTGTGTCCCAGTTTCCAGGATACCCATGCATCCTAGTTGAACCGCGACCGCCTCACGTGCGTGCGCGTCCAAAGGCCATGCCGGGGACCGCGTTTTGCACCTGCACATGCATGCTCAAGCGACGCGCTATGCCGCGCATCCTGGATGACAATGCATGGACACACCTTTGGTGTAGCATGGCACCTCTCAGCTCCCAGGGCACCCCGTGCATCCTGGTCGAGCCAGGACCTATGCCCCACGCCGCACGCGCACTCAAAGGCCACACCAGAAACAGTGTACGCACTATCGTACGCCCGGATCCCATCCCAGGGACCCAGTCCTAGGTGCAGGTGAAGCATGGGGTTCCTAGGACGCCTTTGTTCGTGCAGAGCCGAATGAAACCGGCTTGGGACGTTTTCCGGCCAAGAAGATCGGCTGGAAAACCTACTGGAAACGCTAGATCCAGCACGGTTCTAGCCTGAAAGGTGGAAGAACCAAAGAGAGAGGGAAAGCTGGCTTACCTGGGTAGCCTTGGAGTGCCTATTGCCGGTGGTAGAACCCTCATTCTGGTTCTAAAACCCTCTGTCGTCGGAAAACTCGATGAAGGTAACAACCCCATTGCCAAGACTGGAAAAAGAGAAGAGAGGGGAATGGGGACAATGGCCAGCCTGACTTGGGCCTGGTCGTTGCTGGAAAAACCATGAATACTGGGTTGAGACAGGTTTTCAGTTTTTACTGGAAACCCCAGTCCCAAAATCGCCAAAAAATCGTGTTTTTGGAGAGGGGGAGATAGGGTATTTATAGAGGGAAGAAGGCAGTGCCCTTCAATGGTGGTGCCGCCATTTCCCCTGTGTTTTCTGGAAAAATCATGAAAGGAGGGTTTCTGGAGAAATCTAGAGGTGGAAGACGATAGGGGGTGCCATTATCAAAATGGCCCTTGCGTTTTTTGTTCTTTTTCGTTTTCTGTTTAAATTACAAAACTGCCCCTGATCTTTAAACGGCCGTAACTTCTTCATACGAACTCTGTTTTTGGCGTTCTTTGAGGTGTTGGATTACATTTTTTGAGTAGAATCTAATGATACTAAGTTTCCTCACAAATTCCTTCATTTACTATTTTAAATAAAGTAAAATATTTAACACAGTTTATTTCCCATAAAATGTCCAATTTTGTTAAAAATAGCGTAAATTGCTCGGGTATTACAAAATCATCATTTTAAAGTTGTTTGGAAAAAATGGACTTCAAAAACATTTTTTAAAACCTGTTTTGGAAAAAAAAAAAAAGACTTAAAAAGCATACATTTTTTAATTCTTCTAAAAAAACAACTTCAAAAACATCATTTTTAAAGTCATTCTATAAAGATGACTTACTCATTTTTAAAGTTGTTCTAAAGAAAATGACTTCAAAAACAAAATAATGTCTTTCAAGTTATTTTTTTTAGAACGACTTTAGAATAGATGCTTTTTGAAGTTATTTTTATCAAAATGACTTCAAAAAGTCGCTTTAGTAACAACTTCTATTATTGTTTTTAACCTACTTTAAAAGCCTACCCTATAGTATTCTTTATATAAAAAAGTGTGAAAAACTACTTCATTTCTCCTTTCCTTTGTGCAACTCATTCTCCTATACCCCCCTCCAATCCCCTGGTAGTGATTACAACGTAAAAAAAAGGAACTTTTAAAGTCATTCAAAGAAAAATGACTTTGAAAACACTTTTTAAAACTTGTTCTAGAAAAAAAAAAAAAAAAAAAATGACTTCAAAAACATCATTTTTAAAGTCATTCTATAAAGATGGCGTGCTCATTTTTAAAGTTGTTCTAAAGAAAATGACTTCAAAAAATTAAATAATGTCTTTCAAGTTATTTTATTCAGAATGACTTTAAAATAGATGCTTTTTGAAGTTATTTTAATCAAAATGACATTAAAAAGTCGCTTTAGTAACCATCTTCTGTTAGTGTTTTTAACCTACTTTAAAAGTCTCCTCTATAGTATTGTATATATAAAAAAGTGTGAAACACTACTTCATTTCTCCTTTCCTTTGTGCAGTTCATTCCCCTGTACCGTCCCTCCAACCCCCTGGTAGTGATTATAATGTAAAAAAAGAAACAACGGAACTTCTAAAGTCATTCGAAGAAAAATGACTTCCAAAATAGTCATTTTCAAAGTCGTTCTAAAAAACTAGCATTAACAGAAGCCATTTTTAAACTTGTTTTAAAAAAAATTACTTAAAAAACATACATTTTTGAATTCTTCTAAAAAGACAACTTCAAAAACATCTTTTTTAAAGTCATTCTATAAAGATGGCTAACTCATTTTTTAAGTTGTTCTATAGAAAATGACTTAAAAAAAGAGACAATGTATTTCAAGTTATTTTTTTTTCAGAATGACTTTAAAATAGATGCTTTTTGAAGTTATTTTTATCAAAACAACTTTAAAAAGTTGCTTTAGTAACCAACTTCTATTAGTGTTTTTTACCTACTTTAAAAGTCTCCTCTGTAGTATTGTAGATATAAAAAAGTATGAAACGCTACTTCATTTCTCCTCTCCTATTAATTCTCAGCTAACCCCCCTGCCCGTAGTGATTCTAATGAAAAAAAGGAAAAGGGAACTTTAAAATTTGTTCTAAGAAAAACAACTTCCAAAATAGTCATTTTTAAAGTCGTTCTAAAAAATTGCCCTTAAAAGAAGCCATTATTAAACTTGTTTTGAAAAAAGTTACTTAAATAACATTCGTTTGTAAAGTCATTTTGAACAAAGGCTTAAAATCTTCATTTTAAAGTTCTTTTGAAAAAAAGGACTTCAAAAACACTTTTTAAAAGTTGTTCTGGAAAAAAAAAAAAAAAAAGACTTCGAAGACATCCATTTTTGAATTCTTCTTAAAAAACAACATCAAAAACATCATTTTTTAGTCAGTCCATAAAGATGACTTACTCATTTTTAAAGTTGTTCTAAAGAAAATGACTTCAAAAACAAAATAATGCCTTCCAAGTTATTTTTTTCATAACGACTATAAAATAGATGCTTTTTGAAGTTATTTTTATCAAAATTACTTTAAAAAGTCGCTTTGGTAACCAACTTCTATTAGTGTTTTTAACCTACTTTAAAAACATCCTCGATAGTATTGTATAAATAAAAAAGTGTGAAACACTACTTCATTTCTCCTTTCCTTTGTGCAGTTCATTCTCCAGTAACCCCCCCTCCAACCCCCTGGTAGTGATTACAATGTAAAAAAAAAAGAAGGAACTTTTAAAGTCGTTCGAAGAAAAATGACTTCCAAAATAGTCATTTCCAAAGTCTTTCTAAAAAGCTGGTAAAAAATTATCTAAATCACATTCGTTTGTAAAGTCATTTTGAAAAAAGGCTTAAAATTATCATTTTTAAAGTTGTTTTGAAAAAAAGGACTTCAAAAACACTTTTTAAAACTTGTTCTGGAAAAAAAAAAGTTGACTTCAAAAACATCATTTTTAAAGTCATTCTATAAAGATGACTTGCTCATTTTTAAAGTTGTTCTAAAGAAAATGACTTCAAAAAATTCAATAATGTCTTTCAATTTATTTTATTCAGAACGACTATAAAATATATGCTTTTTGAAGTTATTTTTATCAAAATGACTTTAAAAAGTCACTTTAGTAACCATCTTCTATTAGTGTTTTTAACCTACTTTAAAAGTCTCCTATATAGTATTGAATATAAAAAAAAGTGAGAAACACTACTTCATTTCTCCTTTCCATTGTGCAGTTCATTCTCCTGTACCCCCCATCCACCCCCGGCAGTGATTACAATGTTAAAAAAAAAAAGAAGGAACTTTTAAAGTCATTCGAAGAAAAATGACTTCCAAAATAGTCATTTGCTAAGTTGTTCTAAAAAACTAGCATTAAAAGAAGCCATTTTAAAGATTGTTTTGAAAAAAATTGCTTAAATAACATTTTTTTTGAAATTCATTTGGAAGAAACACTTTAAAACATCATTTTTAAAGTTGTTTTGAAAAAATTGGATGTCAAAAACACTTTTTGTACAGTCGTTCTAAAGAAAAAAACAAAAGACTTCAGAAACATCCATTTTTGGAGTATTCTAAAAAAACAACTACAAAACATCCTTTTTAAAGTCATTCTATAAAGATGACCTACTCATTTTTAAAGTTGTTCTATAGAAAATGACTTGAAAAACAAGACAATGTATGTCAAGTTATTTTTTTTCAGAACGACTGTAAAATAGATGCTTTTTGAAGTTATTTTTATCAAAACAACTTTAAAAAGTTGATTTACTAACCAACTTATATTAGTGTTTTTTCCGACTTTAAAAGTCTCCTCTGTAGTATTGTATAGATAAAAGAAAGTATAAAACGCTACTTCATTTCTCCTCTCCTTTGTTCAATTAATTCCCCACTAACCCACCCCCTGCTGTCGTGAATCCAATGAAAAATAAGAAGAAGAAAAGAAGGAATTTTTTAAGGCGTTCTAATGCAAATGACTTCCAGAATAGTCATTATTAAAGTCGTTCTAAAAAATTGGCCTGAAAAGAAAGCATTATTAAAATTGTTTTGAAATAAATTACTTAAATAACGTTCATTTTTAAAGCCATTTTGAAAAAAGGCTTAAAATCATCATTTTAAAGTTGTTTGGAAAAAATGGAGTTCAAAAACACTTTTCAAACTTGTTCAAGAAAAAAAAATAACTTAAAAAGCAAACATTTTTGAATTCTTCTAAAAAGGCAACTTCAAAAACATCATTTTAAAAGTCATTCTATAAAGATGACTTACTCATTTTTAAAGTTGTTCTAAAGAAAATGACTTCAAAAACAAAATAATGTCTTCCAAGTTATTTTTTTCAGAACAACTTTAAAATAGATACTTTTTGAAGTTATTTTTATCAAAATGACTTTAAAATTTTGCTTTAGTATCCAACTTCTATTAATATTTTTAACCTACTTTAAAAGTCTCCTCTATAGTATTGTATATATAAAAAAGTGTGACACACTACTTCATTTCTCCTTTCCTTTGTGCAGTTTATTCTCCACTAACCCCCCTGCCCGTAGTGATTCTAATGAAAAAGGAAAAGGAACTTTAAAAATTGTTCTAAGAAAAATGAGTTCTTAAATTTGTCTAATATCATTGAAATCCTTCATTGCTTGTATTTCTTAATCAAATTATACAGTGCCTTAACAAGTTCATTTAACATCTTTTTCATATCATGCTTCCCTCTTAAGTTCATGTCATAATCAATAGTTTATAACAGAGTTATCATCCTAATTAGATCATCAACTCAATCTTCTAACAACTCTGTCATAATCAAATTCTTTATTGATTATTATACTCATCTCCTAGTCTGCTTCATTATACTCATGTTGTCGTTGTAAGATGTCAATCTACTTTTCATAAGGTTCCAATTAAATCATCCAGAATTGAGCTAAGTCCTTTAGAAGTCCAACCTTTGAATGATCTATTAGAAAGTTATTTCTTAAAGATTCTACTAGTGTCATTTCGTATTCTCATCCCTCCTTCTTATCATAATCTTATTCCATATGCTAGTTTCCTTGTGTGCACCACTACACAATCAATCCTTAACCCTTAAGTATGTTAGACTAGAGTTTTGATAGAATTTGAGCCATCCAGTACCTAAGTATTTGATAGATCTGTCTCCTTTGCCCCTATTCATTTGTGGTGTCTATCTTTGTGATCTACTATTATTTCTTATTTTAGTCACTTTTACTACATATATTTAGACTAGTTTTTCTTAATTATCCTAGTCGTATATGACCTTTGGACATGCAGGGCTAGCTGTGAAAGGATAAAACCTGTCTAATACCAACTCTAACGCCCCGGGTTTTTTCATGCATTTTTAAATGCAATATCTAATTCATAGGGCAGAATGCATCCCTATTTGAAAACATTTTTTAAAAAACAATGCAATGTAGTGAAAAAATATTTTGTTTTAAACTCATTCTGAAAACCCCGAGTGTCATTTTCTTTCACAACAAACAAAGTAGTTTTGAAAATTACTATAATCATAACTGTCTTCCCAGGTCTATCCAGTCACAACTCACAGCCCAATTGTAGTAAGTACAAATACATGTCTAAAGGGGTACAGAGTTTACTTACATTCATACTTGTCTCTTCTTCATTTACTTGATCGTAGCACCAACATTTCCTGATGCTCCTGCTACTCGTGAGTGGAGCTAATCTGAAAAATAATATATTTGGGTGAGTATTTCTCATACCCAGTAGGTGATCTGATACTACTATTTTGAAAACACAGTACGCAACATGCACAATTCAAAGGGCTTTCTCATGTAAAACATCAATGATTCCATTTTGTGTAAACGTGCATATTTATACATAAAACATAAGCTCATTGATGCAAGTTCAGCCCTGAAATTCTTTACCGAAATATAGTATGCAACGATATTGATATGACTCAAAGCATAGAGTACAAATCATTAGATACAGGTAATAAGATCTTGGCAATACATCAAGCCAACGAGTAAAATATAATAATTAGGAAACTCTTAAAATAGTCATCATTCAAAGCAAATGCTAGCATTGCTATCATGCAGATGATCTTTCGGTTTTGTTCCCACCGCAGGCTGCCTTTTTCGGTGATCTGTCCACTTGGAACTCAAGACGATGGGTTGGTAAACATATCAAACCGACTAGTCACGAGTACTTGTATATGTCCATCTTAATGCTATATGCATATCGATAAACTAAAATCATTGGGTCAACTATGCCCCTCTGCAGGCTGCCTCATTTGGTGATTTGCCCACTTGAAACTCAAGGGTTTTGTTCTCACTGTTAGGCTACCTCATTCGGTGATCTGCTTACTTGGAGTTCCATGTTTAATTCCCACCGCAGGCTGCCTCATTTGGCAATCTGCCCACTTGGAACTCAATGTTTTGTTCCCACCGCAGGTTGCCTCATTCAGCGATCTACCCACTTAAAACTCAATGTTTATTCCTACCATAGGTTGCCTCATTTGGCGATCTACCTACTTAGAATAGTTCCCACCAGGCTCATTAGCCCAAAAAATATAGTTATGTGTAATCCAAATCGCAATCATAGTAAATCATGCAATTTATACATTTATTTGCAAACCATGCGAGCAATGCATAAAATCAGTTCATGCTAGTATTGCCTTCAAAGCCATAAAACATGAAGACATTTTCCACATACTTGCATAAGAACATCATATCTCAAAAGCATGCTAAAAATGGTAATAAAGGCAAGACAAAGTTTAAGATGCATTTAAAAACTTCATAGTATTAGACTACCTACCTCGATGCCTCTGGAGTCGTGTCCTCCACTACTCGACCGCGGATCACTTTTGTGAAACCTTGGATATTAATTAATAATAAGGATTCAAGTATTATTTTCAAACCTTTATGGATCATTACTTAGACTTATAGATTAACGACTAGATCTACCTTTTAGAATCTATAGATCCTTGCTTAGCATACTCCTAGGCTAGATCTCACAACTGTGCTAGATCTCACATAGAGATTATATAATGAATGGTAGATTGCCTTTACTAACTTTTATGTCATGAGGTCCGTGTCGTCAATACGGATGCAACAGTCCTTTTGGATCGTCAATCGAAGTCCTACAGCCCCTATACTTGCATTTTTAACATTGTGCATCAACAGACGAACCAGGATCGTCGAGTAGGACCGGCGATTGGGGTTCCCAAGACGCGTGCGTGTCCCGGTCGAGCCGCGACTGCAGTCATCCACTGGTGCACGCCCGAGCAGTGCTACAACGTGTGTTCTGAACATGTGTTGTGTGGATGCATCTTTAGTGCAGGCGTAGAGCATCTCTATTCTTAGGACACTCACGTGCCCTGGTCAAACCAAGGCCCGCCCCCCGCATGCTGTGCCTGCACACCGCTTTCCCAAAGTCCGTACCAGGGACCACATGCCAGGTGCGCATTACACGAGGCGTCCCTGGGACGCATCTGGCTTGATGGGTTGACAGACCCATCGAGTTGGGTTTCCTTCCGATGTTTTTCGACCAAAAACTACAAATCTGGTAGGGATCTAGGCTGGGAGAAGAGGGGAAGGTGAGGACCGACCTGGGCAGCCTGAAACGACGACCTTGATAATGGGTTTGGCTCCCTCTACCCTTGCCGAAACCCTAGTCGTCGGGTTGAGGGTTCTGGAACGAACCCATCTTCCCCAAGGTGTTCTCCGGCCGAATTCTGGGAGAAAACGAAGGGGAAGAAGAGAGGAATAGGTTGGGGAGGAGATTCGTACCTGAAGAGCCCCCAGACACACCGCGATGAAGCCCTTGAATATGGCTCCAACCCTCGTGCTAGATCTGCCCTTGGGAGAGCTTAGGGAGGAGAAAACACGATTTGGAAAGAGGGGGTGGAGGAGATTTATAGAGGGAGTAAGGCAGTGTCGTCCCATGGCAGTGCAGTGCGACAACAAGAAGGGATGAGGCAGTGGGGAAGATGACAAGGTGTCATTATCAAAATGGCACCCTGTGTTTTCAGGCCATTCTGTTTTAATTATATTTTACAAAAATGCCCTCTATCTTCAAAAGTCCATAACTTGGTCATATGAACTATGTTTTCTGTGTTCTTTAAGGCATTGGATTCCATTTTGAGTGTAGAATTTAATGACACTGATTTTTCTTTCAAATTCCTTTTTTATATTTTAATTAAATTAAAACATCTAACCACCTATTAAGGTGATTTAAGCATATGTTAATTTCCAAAATAAACAACCCAAACATCATGATTGATTGTGATTGTAAAAGTGATATAATAATATCAAAAAATTTGCGTCATTACAGAAAGTTCATGAGATTCCTCATAGGATCAACCTCTCTTGCATACAATTACTATTTGATTCATGCGCTTGGGAGTAATATTAAACCTACACCATTTGGAAGGTGAAATTGCTCTTTCATGGGTAAATTTGACAATTTTGTGCATTTTTTTATTTGTAACTTGGAACTAAAAACTTATCTAATTAACCCTAAATAATAATATTTAAGTGATTTCAGGAGCTAAACCTGCTAAATATAGAGGTATGTGAGTAATATTTCTATATGTGTGTGAACCTTCTTCTCCTCTGAGGCCTCCATGGCCTTGAAGGTCTTCTTAACTATAAAGATCATCCTCTTCTCTAAATGCTAGGACCATCCTATAAAATCATTCAAGCAGTTTGTCTATGCTACTTAAATTCCCTCCTGAGTTATCCTCATTAGCGCCCAGTGCAACTCAGCCTAAATCTAGGCCTATTGTTATTGCAGAAACTAGACGATGCCTTGCATCATCTATATTATAAAGTCTGGCACCTGATTCCACTACCCTAAGGTATTGGTTGGAAAGTTAGCAAGCCTTGAAGTTGCCTTTCTGGGTAGCATCTACTTCAAAATCAATACCAATCCCTAATATATAAGTCATCTCTGTAACCCATATCTAGACAACTAACTCTCATTTATTAATTGTTTATGACTTTTAACATGTAAGATTGGCAGAGAGAGAAGTAGACTGGGTTCTGATATCAACTGTGAAGACCTCAGTTTTTAAAATGACTTTTCAAAAATAACTTTGAAAGGTAAGGCCCCTAGTTTGAATTTTTTAATTTAAAAACAAACAAGCAAAAATATATTCTACGAAAAGATTGATCTAAAAACCCTAAGGGTCGCATTTGTTGATCAAACAGATTTCACAAGTTTTAAAAATCAAACGTTTTGAAATAAAAAATGGCCCAAATCATGTGTACCATCTTCCAAAATATTGTTCAGTCATAGCCCATAGTCCAATATGTGCAAAACAAGTATTTACATATCCAAAAATCACAATCAATAACGAAATCTAAAAGATAAATGGGAATACATTGTTGTCATGGCCTTGATCTGCTCCATATGCATACACTCAACACCCTTGCTTGCTTCCTTGTTATGCTTATATGTGGTGTAAGTGGGATGAGTATATGGGTACACTTAATAGATAGAGCTAGGATAACAAAAGCAAAATTGGCAACACACACTCATGCATCCAATGCACATCCTTACCTATTGCCTCTAAGGTTTTTCAATAATAACACATGTATGTTTTAATGTGGTTTAAGAATGCATCATCAGCATACCATCAAGCTATAACATCCCAAGATTTTCAAACTTTCATTCATTTTAATTTGGAAAGTAGCAAAAATTTCCTTGTTTTTGAAAAATAGGATCAAAGTGATAATATATAGAGGTAGATTTGAAATTCATCAACTTCATCCGAGTGTTACTAAGAAACCTTCACATACAAGTAAAATAATAGTCATTTAACCTAAAGATGGTTAGATGTACATGCCACAAGATCTACCATACAGTCATAATTAAAGTCACCATCCATTTGATTAACTAAGGACAATCATATGATAGTTATATAAAGTGTCAATAGAAGTCTTAAGTTATGTACAATACTCAAAATGAAATCCTATACATGGATTCTATCCAAAGAAATTACATAAAAAGCATATTCTCCTCACATCTAGCCTGATTCAAGTACTTTACTAATGCAAGCTAGAACACCTAAAATAGAGCATGTGATAGCATAAGTATAAGCATATGTCAACATTTACATAAGCACATATATAATTTTCTAAAAGAAAATGCGATCAACACATATGTGATAAAGATCCACAAAGACTGACCACCCATAAGGTTTGAAAGTAACTGACAAAACTATCAAATCAGTATGCTCAAATCAAATCATGTCAAACTAAGGCACATGGTCGTGGAAAACTAATTGCTCTATATCACAATGGTATATAGTCCTACCACCAAGGACCATCAGTGGCTATTGTCCTACCACTGGGACCATTAGTGGCACATCATCCTACCATAAGAACCATTAGTGGAATATCGTCCTACCACAAGGACCATTAGTGGCATATCATCCTTCCACTGGGACCATTAGTTACATATCATCCTATCACAGGGACCATTATCTCAACTCTCAATAATGACCAAAATGCTCAGCATGCTAACAACATACAGACACCTATGCTTATAGGGACCTATAGTCACCCACTGGTGACTACCTTGGCCTTTATGTCTGCTTGCGGATACCTTCACGAACTATTACTCACCTGACTTCATAGGGGTTACCCCGCTATATCGCAGAGCACTTCCCCATGAGAAGGTACTCCTACTGCCCTTTGTCTCAATCGCAAGGCTATTATCAATATCATCTCAGAGATCAGTGACCAAAGCCCCTAGCATAAGGTCTCCAAGACTTGCAGCACACTGACTCAGTGCACCTGCAAAGTGATTCAGGACTTAGGACACTTCCAAAGTGCCTGCCCAAAACATCGATGAAATCTATATCCACAAGGACTTATAATCGCTTATAGAGCGCCTACCTAAATATCAACAAAATAGCATCCATCAGGAGTTATGGCCACTAGTAGAGTGCCTCCCAAAAGCATCTATGAAATCCAAAATTATCAGGGCTTACTAAGCATCGACCTAAGTATTAACAAAACCAAAACTAGTGGCTCATAAAACAAACCTAAAATCTCATGGCTCACTACCACACTAGTGGTGTTCGCCAAGTGTCATTGTAAACAATGTTTCTAGCCTTGGCCCAATCCTTGAACCCATTGGTTCAAATCATCTAAACTACTATATCATGAAGATGATGGAGTGCCATGCACTACCATCCTATGTCTAGTAATATGAATTATTTTGTTAAATCCGCTATTAACCCATTGTGACAACTTTAAATGATCTTATCTTATTTATGAAGTTCATGGACCACATGACTTTCTTACGCAAATGCATGCCTTCATTTTCACTTCAACATTTGAGTACCTATATTTTTGGTCTTGATGTGTTTATTATTCACCTCAATCTAATAGTCCTTTAGTGCTAATTATGAGTTTATTGCATTTGAGAACCATCTTACCAATTGTCCATTTTTCTGAGGTTATTAATGATGATTATCTCATATTTGGTCTCATGGTATAACTAAGTACTCTCCTAACTGCTATTTCAATGTCCTAGTGATGTTGAGTTTCTAGAGCTAAGGCTATCGGGTATGCAAACTAATGCTAGCTATTAAAGGTATGAATATCTTGAGTTTGGAAAACTATGGCAAAGATGTTAATTACCTAAAGCTATATTTCATTTGAACATAGGTTGGCAAGACTAATAATCTTCTATAATAAGACTAAGTTGTAATGCCCTATGACATTAGCAATTAGGTTATGAAACTTTTCAAGTCCTAGCTAAAAAGACCAAAGGAAATGATGTATGCTTCAAGGGCTTATGAGGCTTTGGTATAGTCTAAGACTTAGGTGGTTGTGCCTAAATGAGTTAGCATAAGAGGTTCAATTCATAGAACTACTTAGTTTCTAAATTGTCAAAAATTCTAACATGAGGACAATTTAGTAATTTCTCACCTCTAGGCAAATTACATTCTTGCCTCTATTTTTGTTAAGTTGAAAAGTGGTTTTACATTCTTCATATCATCAATAAGGAAGGTCATTAGCGGTAGTCACATTCCTAACTTGAAAAGATTGGAATTTTAAAGATTTTCCTTGACTGGAATTCTAAAATTTCTAGAATTTCTTGTAGTCCCATTTTTACACATGAAATTCTGGAGACTTAAATTCTATGAAACTCGAGAATTACAGTTATCTACAAATTTTACGCTTAAAATTCTGGGATTGGAATTCTAGAGAATTTGAGAATCCAGTCATCTTCTCCTGACTTTTCCAGCAACTAAGTGAGTTCCGAGTTTTTCATTTTCAACTGTCATTCAAAACTGAACATTTCAATTTTTTCCCACCTTTCTCATAGTTTCCACTTAAGGAATACAATTTTATTTTAACTTTTAGTTACTAGACTTGATGATTCCCAAACTCAAAACTTAGGAAACCACCTGCGTAGGAGCTACCAGCACCTAGGCAGTTCCCTGTTCCAGGTCGCACTCAATTTGCCTTCCCTATGAACACCTAAAAATTATGTCTTTCATGCTTCATTTCAATGTTCCATCATCATAGGACAAGACCCATAAATTATTTTTGTATGATTTGATCTGTTCTATAGTTTTTTAACGTAGCTTTTGGGTGCCATTTTCCTGCTTGTGTATGGAGGAAAATGGTGCGTACAGACTTTATGGTTTGTGCCTCCTAAAAATCTTGTAAATTACTGACAAAACTTCGATCTTTTCTGGTAGAACTCAAGTACACTCAACAAGGAACAAAACCCAGAGAGGAATTTCAAAAGTGAGGTGGAAAACAGGGATGTTCATGCATGTGAATCAACCCTGTTTTCCGCATGCAGAAACAAAAACAGAGCACGACAAAGGTAGAAGAAAACTCCTCGATTTCTTGATGAATCCATGTATTCCTAGTCATGAGATGGATTCTACAACCACTGATATACAGTATGTAGTCCATTCATAAGATCAGTCAATTTTAAGCAACAAATCGAAGTGAAAACGTTATCAAGAGTTCTATGCATGTTTCAGTAATGGCAGCCAACAAGGTTTGCACATTTTACTGGTAAACAATTCACATTTTGACTGGCTAAACCAGGCATGCATTAGTAGTTCTTCCTATAACTAAACCCCTACCTGATTCAGAGGTTCCTCAACTGGATTTTTGGTCACCCACTGTGGTTTCCTGAGTTGCAGGGCGTCACCTTTCATGGAGCTCCTCTCAGGAAAACTTTCCCCGTTTTTCTCTTATTCAGTCAGCTACAAGTTCCTTCCCTCAACTAATGGACTTCCAGACTTGCAAGATCTCCCTTCTTCCCAGCTTCCTTTGCAAGACCTTTCCCTTGCTCCCAAGTCTCCTTGTTCCACTCGTGTAGACCCTCCTTCTCCAAGCTCACTCTCCCCTTACCATTCCCAGAATTCTTAGCCCAGTCCTCTTACTACCCCCAGCTCTTCCAGAAATCTTCCTTTACTTCTTCACTCAGGCAGCTGGGTCATCTTCTACCTCAGCTGCCTGGTTCATTCTCCCCTTCGTTAATGGCTGGTAAAAACCTCCAGCCTATGTTTTCAATTCATTTTCATACCTAGCTTCATTTATGCATATGAAAAATAAAGGACACGTGGGTCCAGCTGCCCATGGTTGGTGTCCCCACGTGGATGGCCTAGATCAAATGGATCAAGACTGGGACCACTTAAAATTCTATTCACTTAAACCCCTAGATTTACTATCTTAATTTCAATTATATCCTGTTCAAGGCATATTTTACAATTATACCATGAACAGCAATTGATCAATTTTACAATTCCAAGCTAATTAGTTGGAAATTCAGCCTAGGATTTTGATGGTGTTTCGGTTAATGTCTTCACCTTTTAGTGGTCTATCTAATCTCTTAATTTAGCATCAATTTATATTTTAATTTCTATTTTTCTTTTATAAAGCTGCTTAAAGTTATTTTAATATAATTATCAAATCTCACATTTTCCTTGAAATCATTGTTTCTAAATATCCAAATTAACTTAACAATCAATTCCAATGCGTTAAACTAACCTGATTTCTCAATTCTCCTCTTTTACCCTTAAAACGTACACTTAGTTAATAAAAAAATTACCCTATTTTCTTTCGTAAATGCATAGGTTTATTATCATAAGTGTGCAATTACATGTAATACATAAGCATACAATCTAGGGTCCAATCAATCAATGTATAATTAATATAAGTACAAAAATTCACAATGCATCCATGCAAAGGTAAATCTATGTTGTTTGTAAAACAATTCTAAAGAATATGATGCATTCAAAGATTTAAAGCTCTTAAAAGCATAAAAATATGGTGTTAAAACCTATTATATGTGGAGGTACCCTTTCTCACAAGCCTCACAAGTATCGCCAATACTCCTCATTCAACATTACCAACCATTACATCCAGTCACGAGTACTCGTCTATGACCATCACAATCCAAGGCATCATTATACCAAATCAGCTAAGGTGTCAATGCCCCTATCTCACCTAAAATGTGGTCCTTCCTTAGAAAATCTAGATTTCAAAAATTGTGGACCACTATGCCATAACCACAACCCAACCATTAATAAATCTACATGCTCACCACTAATGCTAAAGTGGGAGACTAGTCCCTATCTCGTATGGGGGGAACCTAGATCACAACATGTGGCCTTCTCATAATACCACACCAAATTTTAGCCACTTTATGGGGCTAAATATCAAACACCTAAAGTTTTATAAGGAAGATGGCCAACCTACTACACTCCTAACACACAGCCCATGAGCAAAAATGCCTGTAGAGAATAAATTCATGGAAATTTGGTTTTCATCATCACCTCAAATTAGTCAAAAACAAAACTTCCCTTACACTTTGATCAAGTCGTTCATGTGAAAAGATCTTACAAGGCATCTCTACCTAACCACGACCTTACATCAATCAAAAAATCATCATGACCCAAAGTTCACACCATGCATATCAAAACATGAAATCTCAAGTAATTGAAAATTCAAAGCTGTTAATTTTAAGGCATAATGTCAAGCTGAAACTAAACATAAAAGGCTTATTAATCAAGCTAACATTGAACATGAGAGGGCATATAATCATGCTAAATCAAACATCATAAGGCATATAATCATTTTAAAATAGGCCATCACAAAGCATATAATTAAGCAAAAAACATAGCATCATACGTATATAATCCAACTAAAAACTATTGGTATGTAATCAAGGTAAAACTAATGATCATACATCACTAGGCATTTCAAATCCATTGAAAAACTTAGTATTTCTGGAACCACCTACCTATGATTTGATGGTTTTGATCTTCTAAGATTAGTCACTCATCAATCTGATAGGAATCACTGATATGATTTCTAGTAGCAGATTGATGTGTAGGGGGTTGAAAATTCACCGATTTGCTACTTTAATTGTAGGTTAATGAAAGATTTGAGAGATGAAGCAAATATTGACACACCTGGGCACTAAAAACTGAGAGAGAGAGAGAGAGAGAGAGAGAGAGAGAGAGAGAGAGAGAGAGAGAGAGAGAGAGAGAGAGAGAGAGAGAGAGAGAGAGAGAGAGAGAGAGAGTTATAAATCTACATTTTTAACCATAGATCAACAAACAATAGAAAAAGGGGCTAGAACTTACCAATATACACTTCTAGTTGTTGACAAATGAGTTTAAGGTTTGAATCTACTTTTTCGACCAAAGATCAGCAAATATGATATAGTAGTCAAAAACACGATCCTAGCAATAGGTTAACTTTGGTGAACATATCGGAGAAGGGGAAATTCAAAACTACAATTTCTTCATTAAAATGGATGTAGACAATAGTTTATCATTGTTGGAGAATAATCTATTGTCAGCAAAGGGAAAGGGAAGTCATCTAGGGCGCATCTGCAATTGTGTTTTTTGGCTAGCCATGAGCAAGTAGATCAAGAGGAAAAAGACTAAAAGTCTCAAATTTACTTTCCTGCGATGATTAAAACCTCATATAGAGAAAATTCAACACTGATTAGCTTATCCACTTCGTAAAAAATGATCAAAGGTGAATGGTTTGTGGTTTGTTGTCAATATGGCCTACAATCAATGTCACTATCTTTTTTCTTCCAAATCTTGAAAGAAACCCAACCCAATCATTGGTGACGAAGAGAATCGAAGATGGACCATCGCTGATCTGCCCTATATACATTGTTCAATGGCTGGTTCGACCTTATCTTGACAGAAATACTCGGTCGACTCATCTTAGGTCACTGGAGAAGAAAATGGGTCTTCTATTGTTGGCAAAAATACCTTCTTTTGAAAGGTTTGGCAATGATTACAAGAAAAAAAGATAGATCCAAGGAGGGTTTCATCATTAGTTCCCTGTTGCTATTGAAAACCCAATGTCAGAATGAAAAAATAAGCATGTAAGAGAAGGGGAGAGAGAAAAACTAGTTAGATATTGTACAATCGACCACCTTTCTCACTTATATACCTCCCTTAAAAATATTAAAATAATAAGAGGGTGTCATTAATAATTTTGGGCTCCTTGTTTGTGGTATTTGAATTTTCTCATCCGAACTCTAATTTTCGTGTTCTTGGTGTTGTTAGAAAGCTCTTTTCATGCATGTTCCAAATCTTAAGGTTTCAATATTTAATTTTTGTCTTTCAAAAATTCATTTCCTCGAGACTCTAAAAGCAGAATTTCAAATTTATGTTTTATTTCAATTTAAAAATGGTAGAAAATTATATGAAATGGAATTTATAAATTGGGGTTATCACACATTCAACCAAGTCATTTGCAGTCTTATTCTTCTGGTAACCTTTTAAATGTTCTTCAATGAGTTGGATGTTGCTCTTGAGGCACGAGGAGTCTATAAATTGCTACTAAAGACTTTAAAAAAAATCAAAACAAAAACATAAAGGGAAAACTTCATAATGGTTTAAACTTGTAGGAGAAGGTGGCTTCAAATCAAATCAGGATGGTAGCTATACTGAGAGAGAGAGAGAGAGAGAGAGAGAGAGAGAGAGAGAGAGAGAGAGAGAGAGAGAGAGAGAGAGAGAGAGAGAGAGAGAGAGAGAGAGAATAAGGAAAATCCATGTGATACAGTTACTTTTATTTTCTCTTCTCAGAATTGATAAAGTAACTGATTCTATAATTCTATTTTAATTACATAATGGTCGTTTGGTCTTTTTATAAGAATTTTTTTTGTTGTCATCTATACTATCTTTTGGAGTTTCATGGCAATGGGGATGTTTGATAATTGGTTTTCATATAAGGAGTGTTTGAAATTTCATTTTTATCATATAAAGCAAGAAAACTTAAAAAAAAAAAAATTCAAACAAAGAATTATAGAGCAAATCACACTCATTCTCTTAAATCTAATCCATTGTCAAAAGGGAAAATGGTGACTTAAACCTATGACCAAGTGCATTCTAAGGGAGATGATGTGTTGTCTGCTGCTGATAAGTATTTAATTTTGCGAAAAAAAGTATCGAATTAGTAGTCCATGTGTTATAAATTATACAAATTATTTTAGAACTTTTTTCAAAATTTCATAACACATGCATTTCTAACTGAATAATTTAAAAGTTTGATATTTGATAGGTTCAGAAGCTAATCCAAAGTATGTGAATCATTATAATTTTTTAGGATTTAATTAGGATTTTTACTCTTCTATGGGAAGTGAGAAGATGATCCAATGGCTTATATTGCACTTTGCAAAGCTTTTCATGAGTTGAGCTACGCGGTTAGCTCACTAGGGATTTAGGGCCAAAACCCCAAAAGGTCCATAAAAAATTCACATTCTATTATGTTGCAGCAGTCCTAAATATCATCATAAATGCAAGCCAAGATTTATAACTAAGGGATTAAGCCACTCAAACCAAGCCAAATGAGCCATCAAAGTGAGCCATTCAAGCCATGCCATGTCACACAATTAGAGGACTTTTAGAAGCAATTATCCATGATAAAAATGTATTTTTCCAAGGGATAATAAGAAGATTTTGAAGGAGATTTGTATAGGGTAAGATACGCAAGAATAGGTGGACCAATCAAGAGAGAAAACCTATCATTAACTATATGGAATCTTCATGCCACCTAACACCTTCTAATTCCATATATCTCTATCTCTTTCCAAATTAAATCTTATCCAAATATCATCCTTGATCATCCTCCATTCAAAATTTTTCTAAAACCATGCCTCAGCCCCACATGATTTTGACATCAAATCCTTTAAGGAGATTTACAATTTTTCCCTTTCAAAAAGAAATGTCCCCAACAGTTTGCACTTTCTAGCGATATTCCATTCTCTAAATCAATGTGTTTCTAATCTTCATTGCTTACCTCAATATTCCACTTCCATTAGGATAGAATCTTCATACCTTTGGAAACCTAAAACACTATAAGAACAACCCAAAGGAACTCATGATTTCAAGAAGGTTGGGACACCTCTTTCCTCAGAAATTGTTGTTCATCCAAGGTGAATTCGTAGGTTATTTGGTTGCTGGTTTCTCTTGTCTTCCAAGCCTCCTTTGAAGCACTTTTTCTTTGGTTTCCAAGCTTCCTTTCCAAGTTAGTTTCAATTTTCATTTCCTTGCTTTCATTGTTGTTTGTTGCTTTGTTTTTATTATAGTTTCATGTGTGTAATCCATCCTTGATTTCCCTTAAGTTTGTGCATTCCATTCTTGCTTAGTTCTTACTTTATTATTCTACCTCCAAGGCCTCTTCTCTCTTGTAGTGACAACCAAGAGAAAAAGTTTCCTAGAATCTTCTTGTTTCCCCTTCATCTTTGCCTTGCTTCTAGCTTACAGCTAGGTTTATTGGCTTGTTCTTTTCTTCCATCTTCATGCTATTTCATGCTACCTTTCTCTTTGATTTTATCTCTTGAAATCACATGCATAATATCTTATTTTAGATTAGGATCATTGGAGTATGTTTACTCTTTGATTTGAAGTTGAGATCTTGCTTAAGAAAAAGTACAAAATTTTTAGCTTTGTTCTTTATGTACATGTGCCCCACTTTTTTATGTAATTTCAAGGCAATGAATGAAATTGTTTCAAAAACATGATTACTATTTGATTTTAGTAGTAAATTACTTCTAATATTGATAGCTATCTTGCATGAAAAATTCTTATTGAGTTGCTTTCCATGCATTTCTTGATTTGAGTTTCATATACATCATATTTCTAGAATTTTTCACTTCATGATTCACGCATAATTGTCAGTAGTCCATACATTTTGTTTGCTTAATTTCTTAGGAACCCACTTAGATTTTTAGTTAGTTCAGTTAGTGCCTTGGTTAGATTTCATGTTAGTAAGCTTGTATTTCATACATTCAAGCCATCTTCTCACTCATGAACCATATGCACAACTCCATGGTCATGGGCATGGTGATTGGGCGATTTCCCTTTAAATGGTTGTTTGTTTGTTGATCTCATGATAGTTTAGCATTATTTAGGTAGTTGTTTGATTGTAGTTTAGTTTAGAAGTTTTCTTATTTATTTTTAAAAAAAATATTTTTGGTAAGTTTCTAATTTTAGGTTTAGGAAAGTGTTAGTTTATGAAAGTTCATTTGTAGCAAGTTTCCTATATTCATTCATTCTAGTTTTGTATTAGTTTATTTTATTGAAAATCTTTATTTTTAGAAAGTTTCCTTTGATTTATGTTTCTAATTTTATGCATGTTTCTCATTCCATGATGTTTAAATTCATAGTTTAATCAAAACACATCTCTCTTTGGCTAGGCTAAGTAATGTAAATAAAATCTAATCAATATCCAAATATGTGAGATTGCACGTGGGATTGACCTCTCTAGCGTTCAAATTATTGCATTGATTCATCTATTTGCAAGTAATGTTAAAGCTACACCAGCAGCCAATTGCAGTAGACATTGTTATTATTATAAGAACATTAAAATTTTGTACTTCTCTAGTAATTTGGTAATAATCCTTAGCTAAAGTTCTTTTTTTAGGAGTGTTGTGATTTTAAGTCCTAACTCGTAAGTACACAAATTAGTTATAGTAATTCATGCGAGGAGGTTGATCCCACAAGGAATCGAATGGATGTGATATTAGTGGTCCTTATATAAATTATCTAACCTAGCCAAATTACGGAGATATTTTTCCTAAACTACAAATGAAAGATTAACACATGAAAGATGGAATTATGCTAAAGCTAAAACATGCTAAACTTAACAATTTTCCAAATAAACACTTTCTAAAAATAAAATTTCTTAAATGAAAACTTTCTAAATTTATAACTTTCCTAATTTGAAAACTTCCTAAAAATGAAATTGATTAACTTTCCTAAAACAAGCTTTTTATATATGAAATTTATCAACTATCGTAAGGAAACAATTCAATTACTTTCCTAAACTAAAATTAGAAGCTAAGTAAGATGCAAACTAGTAAATAATGGAATCTAAGCTAGACTACAACTAAACAAGAAAACTAAAGGAAAACAATCACTAATCAAGCAATTAAAGGAGTACTACCCAAGTATCATGCATATGACCATGGAGTGGTACGCATGATTCATGGGGTGGGAATGAGTCTAATTAACCAATTTAAAAACCCAGCACATGCAATCTAACTCAAGCATTGAATAAGTAATCTAACACACTAATTGGTTCCTTGAAAATTCAAGCAAACATGGAGTAGAGAGGGCTAGAAATTAAACATAAACAATCCATCCAAAAAATTCCAGCAGCATGCTATTTTGATCATTCAAATAATAGGACATGGAAAACATCTAATTAAGCACTTCTAATGCAATCAAACATTCAAGAATTAAGATCATTAACTGTTGGAAACAAGTATGAACCAAAAATTCCAAATCACTTAATTGAATCAAAGCAACATCCATCAATATAGTAAGCACACACATGTAATCCAGATCTGAGATTTGTGTTCTATTACAATGAGTGCTACATATTCTTAAACAACCCAAATACATGTTAAACCTTATTCAATCATCTAACATCAATCCTAATTAAGCACGCATTAAGATCAATGGAAAATCCACTAGAAAGTAAAGCCAAATCTTGAGGAACACTAGGGAAGGAAAGAAGGATATCAATGAAATCAAAGGAGATCTAATAAAAATGAAAAGAATAGATTCAAGATTACTTTTGCTTGGTTATCACTTCAAGGGGAAAATAGCCTTGGATCTAAGCAAGAAGATGCAAAAGAATAGAAAGGCCAGACAACTTCCTAAGCATGAAACTAAAAAGGATTCAAAAGAAATGAAGATTGAAAGATGAGCAACTAACTTTTAATGAAGAACTAGAGGACAAAGGCTTGGAACCATGCATGGAATACTAGGAAGAAGATATCAGCCACCCAAGAGAAAACATGGAATGCAAAAAGGTAAAAGAAAAGGTGAAGAAAAAGGATGCCTCCTCTCTTTGGAGTAAGTGTTCTTTTTCTCTTCACAAAGTTGTTCTCTTTGAATCCTTTTTGGGCTCTTTTATATTTTGTTTCCTAAGTTTTCTAGGGTGGCCTAAGGTAAAGGTAGGGTGGGCATGAAATAGGAAGAAGATTGGATATCTAGGATTAAGATATAAAGTCTACCTAGGGTTTTTATCAAAGATGAAACAAGTGAGCCAGTTTGGAATGAGTTAAGGTGGGAGATGCCACTTTTTTTTAGGAGGGGGCATCTCTCCCTTGTAAAAATCATTGAATTGCTCTTGAAAATAGCAAGATTGTTGGAGATATGATGGAAGAGAGATAGGGTGAGGTGGGGCATAAAAAAACCATGGTGATTGGTTAGGTTAGATAGAAATAAGGAGGGTCGTGGAGTGGATGAGGCAAGGAGGGGAGCAAAGCTTTTACTTTGTAGAGTTTCACATGGAACTCCCTTCCTTGAATGTGTTTCACATAGAATTCCATGAGAATGAAAGGTGAGGATGAAAAAGATAAGAAAGAGAGGTGAGGTGGGGAAAAGTGATTGGCTAGGTAGTTTTCTAAGAAGTGAGGATTGGTTCGATGGTTGGAATAGAAGTTTAGGAAGGTGGCAAAGTCTTAAAAAGATAGGACTCTTGAGTGAAAAGTGAATTTCATTGTGCCCCTTAGTAGTGAGGTATAAAGTAAGAAAAAAGTAGGAAAAACATGAAAAGATGGTAGGAATGAAAAGATATCTTCCTATTGGTCCACATGCTACCTTATCCTAGTGGATTTTTTCTTAATTACCTTCAAAATATCCCCTTAAATCCTAACAATAATTCTTTGGATTCTCTTCTCCAATCACAGCCTTGCATGTAGCTTGGCTAATGTGGCTTGATAGCTAACTTTGAGAGCTCCATTGGCTTGGCTTCATGGCTGGTTTAGATGACTTTCTTAGCTTAGCTTGATGGCTCAATTCCTTGGCTTTGGTTATTAGCTAGGCTCCTTATCTTGTCACATTGTTCATCGCTTGAATATGGCTAAGTGGCTTAAGTGAAACCCATGCAAAGGTGGTGAACTTTGCATAGTTTGTGCATGGACCCACTTGGCCACCTTTGACTCCTTCCATTCTATCTTTTGTGTGCTTTAAGATGATCTTGATCCTTAATCTCATATTGGATTGATGACTTTTGGGCTATAACTCAATCTTTCATTCTTGATCTTAAATTTTCATCTTGACTAATCTTGGCCACTAGATTATCATCTCACTTCCTACAAAAAGTGAAAAAATCTCATTGAATCATAGAAAAAATATGATTATTTATATACTTATCTTAAATTAGCCTCTAAACTTATAAAATGTTAAAGTTTTGAGTCATTCGGTCAAAAATGCATGTGTTATGAATTTTGGCCAGAAATCCTATTTTACCCCTGTAAGTCATAACACATGGGTAACTGAGTGGTTTTTATGCAAAATTAGATACTCATCAAGGAGGTTTAGTACAATTCTACCATTATGTATTTATTGATTTGTAGTACCTTTTCCTATACCCAACAAAATCAACCATAAGAAGCCAAAATAGAGGTGCTTGTGTAGATGTAGTTCTCATTAAAAGATCTTAACCATCAAACAGAAACATCAAACAAATTCTCCTATTGTGAATATATCACTTCCACGATGTTCATTCCTAGTGTCATATGGACCACCATTAGTACCATCCCAAATAATGGTAAAAAAGTAATATTTAGAACTTACTTTTGACCTTAAAAGCAATTCAATACAACACTCAAAATTGTAATGTATTAGTCTAAAAGGCATAATCCTTTGACTATCCTAACCATACAATGAGAAATTTGATATTTCTATGGTCAAATTTTGTTGTAATGAGCCCCACAACAATCTAGCATCTAAACCATGAGGCTTACAATAATAAACAATTGTAGCCATACAATGGCATCACTCCAACATTGCTCAAGTAAATGAAGTGTTAGAACCTCTTTTAAAAAGAAAAAAAAAAATGCATCAAAATTTTACTAGTGAAAAAAGGGCAGTGATGTATTCAAGCCTTTCTTTACTTGAACCACCCATTTTTAGTAGGAGCGATAAATAGCCTCTCTATCTCTAAGGATAATAATGGGTCAAGTCTGGTTAGAATTTTGGCCTACCCTAACCTTGACCACTAGTGCCTTTATCCTACACCTAAACTAACCCGATCCCTACTCAGGTCAAAAGATTTTTTAACCTTTGCCTTGCTCATGTAAAAGATTTTATACCCATAACCCTAACCACCCATTCAGGTCAAATGGGCCAAAGCCCCTAATTGAGCTAAGCTTGTTTACAACATTCAAAGGGGTTCTACAAGTTTTAATTACTAGTACATCTTTTATTACATTTGTATGTGTAACATCCTGAAATTGTGTCCAATTTTTGCAAGATTAATGAAAAGTCATGATTGATCCAATGTTCAAAAAATTCATGTTGTGAAATATGAATAATTAGATTATGAAAGTTTTATCAATAAATTAAGTCGAAAAGAGAAATCCAACAACAATAAGATAGTGAAAACCTAATGGTGGGGATTAAATTATTAGCAAAGCTAGATTTTTCATTAATATTGGCACCCACTTAATAAAATTAGTTATAAGCATGTTAGAGTGGGATGAACGATCATGTATAGCCAATAGTGGAGATCCCGATGTGATCTTTATGGATTAGAGCTTTCCTAACAGATAAGATAAAGAGCTATAGAAAGCAAGTCCAAGTACAATGAACCTAAGGATATAATAAGATCTATAGAAAGCATGTCCAAGTACAATGAACCTAAGGATATAATAAGATCTATAGAAAGTATGTCCAAGTACAATGAACCTAAGGATATAACAAATAAAGATAAGGTGAATCTCTATCTAAATAACTTACAATCAAAAACCAATAAGAAGGAAGGAAGTTTGGAAAGAAAATAGGCAACTCATGACTCTTTAATAGAGGATGTCTGAGCCTCCAATATATATATATATATATATATATATATATATATATATATATATATATATATATATATACTGGGCATTTCATACCCATCACATCTATACCAAATAGCTAAACTCACTCTGGGGACAATTTCCATCCTTCAGATCACACACATCATCCTTCCTAAGGATATTACAAAGAATTTAGTCATCAAAATACCTCATCTCCTAATCATCAAATAAGTTTGGTTACCTCGTTCTCATACCCAACTCTAGTTCCCAAGTCTCTTCCTCAACCAATTGATTCTTCCATAGAACCCTCACTTGTGAGCTCCTTGTTCCTTATTACGTGATTCTTCTTGTCTAGAATTTGAATCAGTTTAGTTTCAAGGGTTAGGTTGGGTTGTATCTCCTTTGGTTTTTGCTCCAATATGTGAGAAGGATTTGGGATATATTTTTGCAACATTGAAACATGAAAAACTTTATGAACTTTCTGATAGTTGTGGAGGTAAGACCAATCTGTACGCTATTGTGCCAACATGATATAAGATCTCAAAGGGTCCAATGTATTGAGGGCTCAATTTTTCCTTCAAACCAAATCTCATAACACCCGTAGTAGGTGAAATCCTAAGGAATACATGGTCATCCATTTCCAATTCTAGGTCTCAATGGCTCCTATAGGCATAACTCTTCTGCTTGCTCTGAGTTGTAAGTGGTTGCTTACTAATGAGCTTCACCTTCTTTGTGCACTATTCTACCAACTCAAATTTAATAATCTGGTTCTTGCCAACTTCATTCCAACAAGTTGGGGAATGACAAGGCCTCCCATATAGTGCCTCATAGGGAGGTATCCCTATACTTGAGTGGAAGCTATTGTTATAGGAAAACTCTATCAGAGACAGATTCTCATACCAACTCCCCTTCTAATCAATAGTGCAAGCTCGCAGGGTGTCCTTTAAAGTCTAGATTGTTCACTCTGATTGTCCATCAGTCTATGGAAAGAAAGAAGTACTAAACCCCAACGCAATCCCAAGGACAACTAGACACTCTTTCAAAATTGAGAGGTGAATTGACCATCTCTAACTAATTTGATGGTCAATGGCACTCCATACAATCTTACAATCTCTTTTGTGTAAAGTCAAGCCAAACTATCCATAAATGTGTTGATTTGGTCAATTGATCAACTATCACCCACAACATATCATACCCACCAATAGCACCACTATGAAGTCCATAATGGCATGATCTCACTTCCACTTAGGAAGCTCAAGAAGCTATAGTAACCTAGCAAGTCTTTAGTGCTTAGCCTAAACTTGCTTACAAGTAAGGCACGTACCAACAACTTCCCCACATCACTCTTCATGTCATTCCCCCATAACTATATTTTCATATCTCAATACATCTTTGTTCCTCCTAAATGGATAATGTATTGTGAGTGATGCACCTTTTTGAGTATCTCATGTCTTAAGTCTTGGTTTGGTGGTACCACTAGCCTCCCTGAAACCTCACACTTCCATTGATCTCTTTGGTGAAGCTTGCTTTCTCAGCAAGTGTCTACATATCTGGATCACACTTCTATGCTTGAAGGACTCTTTCAATTACTTGGGATCTTACAGATAAATTAACGACAAAGGCACTACCCAAATGGATTTCTAGTCTACATTAAGTCTCCTCCTAGAGTAGTCTCCACCTCCTTGATAGCATGCCAACACACATGCCTTAAGTCTTTCTACTCAATATGTCAGCCACAACATTAGCCATCCTAGATGGTACTGAATAATGAAGTCATCGTCTTTCAGGTACTCCATCCATCTTCTCTACCTTATATTTAAATTATGCTATAAGAAAATGTACTTGAGGCTCTTATGACCAGTAAAAATCTCAAACTTTTCGCCATAAAGGTAGTCTCTCCAAAATTTTATGGCAAATACAATAGTAGCTTGTTCTAAGTCATGGGTTGGATAATTTACTTCATGCTTCTTCAATTATCTAAAGGCATAGGCAATCACCTTCTCATTCTACATTAGCACACATCCTAGCCCTTTGCATGAGGCATCACTGTATATAACAACACCTCCACTGTCAAAAGGGAGAGTGAGTACTAGAGTAGTGGTTAGGCTCTGCTTCAATTAATGAAAGCTCTCCTTGCATTCATCATCCCAAATGATTCTTACATATTTCCTAGTCAGTTTGGTGAGTGGTAAGGTGATCCATGAAAATTCTTCTATAAATCTATGGTAGTACCCAATAAGCCCTAGGAAACTCCATGTGTCTAACACTATCTTTTGGTGCTTCCCACTTTTCCACTACCTCTACCATTGTTGGGTCCATGGCAACACCATCCTTAGAGATAATATGACCTAGGAAGTTGACTTCTAGCCAAAACTTGCACTTGATGAATGTAGCATATAGCTGATTCTCTCTAAGTGTACCCAACACTCTATTCAATTGCTCTTTGTGTGCCTCATAGTTCTCCAAATACACCAGAATATCATCTACAAAAACCATCACAAACTTGTCCAGGAAGGTCCCCCTATTCATCAAGTCAATACAAGCAATGGGGGCATTAGTAAGTCTGAAACGCATAACTTGAAATTGATAGTGACCATACCTGGTTCGAAAAGTTGTCTTCTAAATATTCTCTTCCTTTACCCTGAGCTAATGGTAACTGGACCTTAGGTCAATGTTAGAAAATACTTTGGCTGACTGGAGCTGGTCATAAATTCATCAATACATGGTAAAGGATGTCGATTCTTGATCATTATCCCCATTGAGCATTCTATAATTGATACAATGTCATAACGCCCATCCTTTACCTTGACGAAAAGGATTGATGCTCCCCATGTGAGGTGTTAGGCCTAATGAAGCATTTGTTTAATAGTTATTGTAATTATTCCTTTTGTTCTTTCAACTTAGCAGGAGCCATCCTGTATGGTGCCTTAGATACTAGGGCCATACCCAGAACCCAATTAGTATTGAAATAAATTTCATACCATGGTGGTTATCTTAGAAACTCCTCAAGAAAGACATCAAGGAATTCCTAAACCACTACCATTTTCTCCAACTTAGGCTTTCTTACCTCTACAACCTCCACTTTTGCCAAAAGGCATGGCATCCTTTATAAATGTGCTTTGTTGTCTTAGATGTAGAAATTATACATGCTACTAAGTGGCTCTGGTTCCCACAAAAGGTGACTATGGCTTCTTCAAGCATGTTGAATATCACCTTTTACCTCTGATTGTCCATTGTGGACCAATTTAGTGCTAACCAATCCATACCAAGTATCACGTCAAAGTTCACCATTTCAAGGAGGAACAAATTAGCATCCATTTGCCTATTCTCTATTATAATAGGTACATTTGAAAGGAATCTATGTGTTTATAAAGATTTCCCCAAAGGAGTCATTATTTCTAAACACACTCCTAAGTTTTGTGTAGGATCCCATTCACATACATCGCAAAGTTATTTGAAATAAAGGCATGAGCAGATCCAAGGTTGAATAAAACTTTAGCAATGCTGTCATGAATCAAGATCGTACCTTTCACCACTACATTGGAGGTTTGTCCTTGCCACTAGTAATGGCGAAGACTCGCCCATGACATTTAGGGAGTTGTTCTCCTGGCTTTTCTCCCTCCCTCTTATTCTTCAGGTAATTGCAGGCCATGTGTCCAGCTTCCCCACATTTAAAACACTTAAAACCTGTCTTGCATATGGTTTAACTGTGTGATATCTCTTGTATCATGGGCAAGGTCAAGTATCTAGTGCTTTTCTCTTCAAGTTGAAAGGGTGTTTTTGTGAGGGTTTAGACCCTAAAAATTGCATAGGTCTCTTCCATTTGTTGTACCTTCTATTAACGCTAATGTCTTTTCTATTATCTTTTCTTTCCTCAGTAGATTAAAATCCTACTTGAAGAATAATGCCATCTCAACTGCCTAAGCCATGGCAGTAGGTCAAACTCCCAACACTCTACTCAAAACCAATAGATAACCCATCAACGAACTTTTCAACAACGCTCTCATCACTTGTGTAAACACTTCAGCCAAATCTCTATAGTCGAGTGAATTTATTCTCATATTGGATGATTGCCATGTCACCCTGTTGTAAGATGAGGAATTCTTTTTCTTTCTTCCTCTTAATGTGTGAAGAGAAATACTTATTATAAAAATATTATCTTAAAGTCTTCCCAAGGTAACGACTCCAAACCCTCAAAATGAGTTCTCTCAGTGATCCGCCAACAATAGGCAGCTTCACTGATCATTACAACCACCTTCTTTTCCTCTAAAACCTCCATCCCCTTAAAGACCTTCTCCACCTTGAACGTCTATGTCTCAAAGTCATTAGCCTCATCCTGTCCCAAGAAAGCCGGACCCATCTTTTTAAATCTATCTAGCATATTCTTGGTTTTTCCTACATTTTGTTATCGCTGCTAATACTGTTGTTACTCTTACCTCGGCTGCCTAAGGCTGGTTCTATAAATACTGCCCTAGTTATTGTAATACCTATTGGATAACATCTCCAACCACATTTCCTTGCGATGCCACAACTGGGGGAGTACTTTGGGGTCCGTGATTCCCTCCATTTTGTCTTCTTGGAGGCATCGTTTCCAAGATCAAAGAGTCATATGTAAGTACTTTTTTTTAGCTACCTATGCTAGGATCCTACATTCTACATTCTGTTGATCATTCATGATTTTTTATTGGGAAAATGGTTGTGAGAGAACATATCCTGAGCTTTGATACCAACTGTTGCAACCTGGGTTTTTAAAACACCCATTTTATTTAAGAAAAGTCTCTAACTTACCAAAGGCAAGATCAATCCCTAATTATTATTTTTTTAAAATAAAGAAGAAAAGAAAACCAAAAGATGAGTTAAATTATTATTTTTTTAACGCTATTCCATTTTAAAACTCCAAGTGCATTCTATCCAAAATCACACACATATATAAAAGTATAAAGTGGTGGCTCACGTCTAAGCCCATATAATTGTACATAAAAATAAATCAATCCCAAGGATAATCATATGTTACAACCATGTTACCAGAGTATCTCAAATGAAAAATAAAGATATCCCTATCATGAATGATCATATTCATATAGTTCTTAGTGTCTCCTTACTTTTCCTCTATGCTAGAATGCTCTTCTAAATGTTCTACTCGTCAATCTTTACTTTTCCCTGAGGATTCACATTTATTTTACAGGTTGAGTATACACATATACCCAGTAGATAAATATAAACTACCTAAAAACATGAAAAATAATGGAATCCAATATACGTATGTTTAGAAATCATATTTCAAGTGCAACTAAAATAAATAACCGCTGATTTGGGTCACTTTCACACTATAGTCATATGGAGGCATTCATAATTCATTACAAAAATATCGTTCATAGAGAGAAATCATAAAATCTTACTTCCTAGAAGTAATATGATCAAAGAAGAGTAACCAAGATCTCACCATTGGTTTCTCCAACCAAGCAATGTGATGCACTATAGTATATAAGAAGAATAATTGAGTAACAAAACCCATGAATGATTATCCACTACTCATCCAACATCTATTTTAGAAATAAAAGTTAGATTCATTAGGAACTAAATCCAAATCTCATAAAATATCTTAAGACTCACTATGCTCACAACTAAATTGCTACATCGTGTGACTTTTCAGATATCCTGCAAAGACTTAAACCATGTCCTCTGAGATCTACAAACTATCTCAACAAGGTGCCACGAGTCATCTACTATGGATCCAACCACTAGTCGAGAAATGTGCCCTTTTTGAGCATTATTATCATTCCACTCTTTAGGTGGTCAAGGGCTAGGTGGCCAAACCCACACTACCCCCTTGCATATTTCCCATTAGGCCTTGAGCCTAACCGCGCCGACCCCCCCGCAAAAAAAAAGAAAACATATACTTGGTGTTTCATACCCATCACATCTATACCAAATAGCTAAACTCACTTAGGGGATAATTTCTATCCTTTAGATCATACACATCATGGAAAGTTTGAATTGTTGGTTCTTCACTATTAATAAGAAGCTATAATTATTTCTTTTATGTGAAGTCTTTTTCTCATGCGACTAAGAGTCAAGGCTTGTAAGATCATGGTTTCTAGAGTCTTACGAATTATCAATCAATGAAGTCATGGTTTGTGCAATCAATGCTACAGATCAACCAATCATGTATGAAATGGTCATAATTCATTCCATCAAAGGGATAAATTGCTCAATTATATATCAAATGATCTTGGAACTTGCAATCTAACAATGATTTAATCAAAGAAATAATTTAATCAATCTTATATCATAAGATCATGGATCATATAGAAGATGTCCATACACAAGGATCAACGATCATGAAGTGATAGATTTATGCCAAAGACTTAGAATCCGAAGGTGGTTCAGGTGTGCACAAATTGAAGGTTTATTTCAATGTCCTAAGGCTTAGATCTATATTCTAGATGGTTAGATAAGTATGCATGTATCAAGGGTTTGTGGTGGTAAATCCACACCCTCGGATCAGTAGCTCAAAATACTAGATTTGATGACTCATATCAATGCTCAAGCTGAAGGATCTACTCACATGGATTTGTATCCAAATGACTAGATCTATGTGCGCAGATCAATAGTGCAAAAGACAAGTCTTGTGTGCATGGATTAGCATCCAACCAAGATGGATCTATGGGTGTAAATCCTAGCTTAATTAACCAGATCTATGCACACAAATAAACAGTGCAAAACAGTGGATCTTGTGAGCTTAGATCAACGGCCCAAAGGATAGATCCATACACAAAATCAATGCTGAAACTACTACGTCCATTGCACAAATTAACAAAAGAAAAATATTTCGGTACACATGAATAAGCAGTCTAAGTTACCAGATTTATGCGCATGATCAACAGTCTAGAAGGTTAGTCAATGAGCATAGATTGGTGATTTAATTCGTTAGATCTATTTCCACAGATCAATTATCCACAAAATAGGTCTTGGGCCATCAATCCTATAAGAGTCATATGCCTAGATCCTATAACCATTCGACATGGATCATGTGCATCAACTCTCCAAACGATAAAATCTTAGGGTAATGAAATGGACTTAGTAGTTTGGCCATTATATCTTAAACTAGTTTGTGCACATGGAATCTTCCTTAATCATGGTGATTCATGCATATGTAACTTTCCCATGATTTAAGTGGTTTATGCACATGGACTACCTTATATCTCAAGGCAGTTTATGCACATGGAATCTCCCATAATCATGGTGGTTCATGCATATGTAACTCTATTATGTCTCAAGGTGGTGCATGTAACTCTTTTAACATTCAATTATGGGCTTATATACATGCTACCCATATGATGAAATAATCCCGAGTATTTATCATCGATTAAGGAGATCTAAACAAATATTAATATATCTAGGACAATCAGCAAATATTATTGCTTCTCGCAAATGATAGATTGGTAAACCACTTGTTTCTAGTATGAAAATGATTCATAAATACTACTATACCTAGCATGAATTAAATAGTACAAAAAAATAATAGCTTAAGCATGAAATCAAACAATCTGACACATATGCTAGCATGGATTGGACAATAGCAAAATACATGGTTATTCCTATAATGTATCAACCATAGAAAAACACATCTATAATAGCATGGATTAAATAGTAGAAAACATAGTTATTTGTGCATGAAATCAAACTGTAAAAATCCCCAGAAAACTTGTACATATTGATTTCCAAAGATGGGAAGAAAAGTGAGACGACTAGATCTACCTACCTCACTATAGATCGATCGTCCTCCTTAAGCTTTTCACTCTTTCCTTTTCCTACTTCTCTCTCTCTCTCTCTCTCTCTCTCTCTCTCTCTCTCTCTCTCTCTCTCTCTCTCTCTCTCTCTCTCTCTCTCTCTCTACCTTGCACGCATTTTCTTTCTTTCTTTTGGAGGCTCATATATCCTCTATTAAGGAGTTGCGAATCTCCTATTTCCTCTCCAAACTTCCTTCCTTCTAATTGGTTTTTGGTTGTAATTTATTTAGACCAGAGATTTCCTTTGTCTTTATTTGTTATATCCCTAGGTTCATGCTACTTGGACATGCTTTCTACAGATCTTTATCTAATTTGTCAAGAAACTTCTAATCCATAAAGATCACACTAGAATCTCCACTATTGGCTATCTATGATCATGGGGCCACTCGAACATTCTTATAACTAATTTTATTAAGTGGGTGCCAATATCAATGAAAAATCTCATTTTGCTAATAATTTAATCCTCATTGTCAGATTTACATTATCTTATAGTCATTGGATTTCTTTTTTAGAGCTTAATCTATTGATAAAGCTTTCATAATCTAATTATTCATACTTTACAGTATGAATTTTTTGAATGTTGATACAATCAATCATGATATTAATCTTGGAAAAATTGGACAAAATTTTAGCATATTGCTATATGACTGTAATTGTGATAATGCTCTCAATTTATAAGGAAATGATATTTGCATGAATCTTATTGATTTCTGCAAGAAATGAGAAAGATAAATAGGTAAAATTATATTTAACTACAATCTGACAAAATGATTTGAAGAAGGAAAAATACTTGAAAAAGAAAATGAATTTATATGACAAAATTACCTTTATTTATGGATTCAATTTTCAAAGTAGATACCCCTAATTTTCTTTGCTATTTTCAGAAGTAGGAGAGATTAGACCTTTTATCTTCATATTGTTTTGATCATTAAACTGATTGAGCCCAAATGAATGGTCGCGATGATGTGTTCCTAAGTAGTTAGAACACATTATTCTTATATAGATAGATATGGCTGATTATTAGAGATGTAGGGAATGGATATGGAGCTAAAAAACCCCTTGTCCAACACAACATCGTCTCTTGACATGATCCCTACAATCAAATCACTCTTTATAATGGTTTTATTCCACACATTCATTGCTATTTATTATTCATTAGAATTCTAATCATGTGTAAGCAATTATTTGTCTTCCAATTCTGAAGTGTCGTAAATCTTCTACTTGGAAGATGAAAAAGATTATGATTGGAATTGATAAGTAAATTTGAAAGAAAAATTGGAATCTAGACGTTGAAGTGAATACTCACACACAACTAGTGAGAGAGAGGAGTGGGTGTTTGAGACCTTGGATCGAGAAATCTACTGACTTGGTAAAGGAAACCCTACCTCGATCCCATTTTTTGATAATCTGATCCATCCATCTTATTCAACTTCCCTAGATTGATTGGATACCAAATTCATGATAGTGATTTTAGCTATAACAATTTAAGTTTTTGAACCATGACCAATGAAAATTTTCACTAAAAATTTGTAGCTAGAAACATTCAATTAAACATGAGTTTTTGCTAATAGCCTAAAGACAGAAGGCTAATCAAGATAAAGGGATTAGATCATCCAAAGGTAGGTCATAGGTAGAGGCTTAAGAAATTAGTCCTTGTAGCATTTATATGAGGTATCATTTTGAGGTTTGATCCCATAAGGGGGCATTATTTGTCACACGAAATACAAAAGCCTCCCACTTGTCTCTAGAGGCCATCCCGTCATCACTTTTTGTTTTTTGTTTTTATTATGTCTCTATACATTTTTGCATCCAGTAACTCTATTGGTGCCAGTATCAATTTCCAATTTATATTTTGAAAAGATTTCTTTTGAGAACATTTGTCAGTTGAAACAAAATATATAGACTGTTTGAGCCCCAGTTTGTTTTTCACCAGTGACCTTATCTGCCCCTAATCCTAATCTTTACGGGTCCGACTTATTCTGTTAACAAAATGAGATAGGCGTGGGCAAAGAAAAGGGGTGAATATAAGGAGCGAAAAGAAAATATGGTGAACACGAACCTTTTCTTTTTGTATATTTAAAAGGTCGCAGTGGCACGCTCACTTACAGCCACCCTCTCTTGTAGTTTCTCCCTAAGTTGAATATCGTCTTGTTACTGCATCGGTACACCTATTGAAGGGGAGTCTTAGCGCAAAGGTAAAAGTTGTCGTCACGTGACCTTGAGGTCACGCATTCAAGGCAGGAATCAGCCTCTTGCAAAAATGCAAGATAAAGCTGTCTACTTTAGGCCATCGTAGACTGCCCTTCTCCGAACCCGTATAGGAGCTTCGTGCACCGGGGCTACCTTTTATACCTCTATAAGTAGCCCCCTCCATTCCCTTTTGAATATCCCGACACTCTTTCGATCTGTTGCTTAGGGTTTAACTGGGTTTTTAAAAACCCTTTAAAACCCCCTCAAATCCATTCCATTTTTCCAGATTCAAACATTATTTTCGTGCCTTTCACAGACCTCCAGAACTCTATAGTCTCCAGTTAGGGTTTCCCATCCATGCGACAAATTTCCCCTCTATTCTCCCCCGTCTCCTTTTCCTTGCTGAAAGTCCACAGCTTCCAATGGCGGATTCATGTCGAAACTCTAGAAAGTACTGGTAAGTTCTTTACATCAACAATTTCTATTTTTCCGGTTTTTCTTCGTCTTATGGCATTATGCTTTTTAAAGGAATACTAGTCTAGGGTTTCTGTGAATAGACTTCTTAATTGGATTCTTTTCGAGGAAACTCTCAGTTGAAAATGGAGACCTGGCGGCTAGTTTGGTTAGCAAGAAAATGCCCCCGAGGGAATGGCGTTTCATGTCCACCTCGAGTTTCATTTTCATGGTTTAAATAGGAAATGGATTTGTTCAGAACTGGGGTTTAATTTTCAGCTGGAATTAGAGTTCCATGTCAAACCAAATGCAAAGCTGGAAATAAACTGATTTCCGTACTGCATCCCATGCATTTCCTGGTAACCATACTGTCCCTAAAGCTGATTAGGAATGAAGAAACTGATTGTTTTAGTAATTCTCATTGTGCTTTAGAATGCAAAGCCAATCTAGGTTTTCTACATATCAGCTTCTTGCATTCGGTTTTTCTGAACTGATAGTTTAAAACGTAGCAGGGATTAGAGAATCACTGAGAAGTGATGTGATTTCAGTTTAAACTAAGCAGATTCCAAATGAAGAAACTGATTGCTTTGGGGCCATAGAAATGACATGATTCTTTGAATATGAGCAATGGAGGTAAGGAGAATGGAAGAGAAAACGAAAATGAAGCTACGAAAAAACATAATAGTGTTGGTGGGGGTGAATTTGGCCAAGCAGTTGCTAGGATTGCTGTTGGGCAGATCTGTGAAAGCATTGGATTTCAGAGCTTTCAGCAGTCTGCTCTTGAAGCTCTTTCAGATATTGCTATCCGCTACTTGGTTGATTTAGGGAAAGCTGTGCATTTCTATGCTAATTTAGCTGGTAGAACTGAGGGCAATGTGTTTGATGTTGTTCAAGGGTTGGAAGACTTGAGTTCTTCACAGGGTTTTTCAGGTGCATTGGATGTTAACCATTGTCTTGCAAGTTCAGGCATTGTTTGTGAGATGTTGCAGTATGTGAATTTAGAGGAGGAGATTCCATTTGCACGACCTATTCCCCATTTTCCTGTCATAAGGAGCCGAAAATTGACTCCAAGTTTTGCCCAACTTGGTGAGACATCACCTGGTAAGAATATACCCAATTGGTTGCCAGCCTTTCCTGATCCTTGCACCTATGTGCATACACCTGTTTGGAATGAGAGGGCCACTGATCCTCGAATGGAAAAGATTGGGCAAGCAAGGCAGAGGAGGAAAGGGGAGCAGTCATTGTTGAGTTTGCAGCAACGTTTTGTCTGCAATGGCGTAGGACCATCTTTGTCGGTGGAAGGTACTGCTGCTGGGAAAGGAAAACAACTAGTGGAGGGGAACCCGTTTCTTGCCCCACCTCTGCAGTATTGGGAAAAAGATGTGTCTTTGGTTGCTGTTTCTGATAAACTTTCAAATGACAAGGAATCTGAAAATCAGGTTTCTGTACTTGAGACATTTGTACCAGCTATTGAAGCTGCAAAGAATGGATTTTCTGATTCTGGAGACAGTGAGAGAAAGATTCTTCCCTACAAGAGGCCTCCTGTCCATTTTAGGTTTGGGAGTGACAAAAAGTTGGTAGCAACACCTTTGGCTTCAAATGCACAAAACTCAAATGTTGAGAATACAGCTTCTTGGTTTGCAAGGGATGATGAGATGGATGACAAAAAAAGGAGAGTGGAGCTGATACTTAAGGAAGCTATTGAGAATCCAAAGGAATTTATGCTGTTGTAAATTAATTGATTAACTGCTTTGCTCAATGGAAGCTGTACTTCTAACCAAAATTGGTGGCAGCAGTAGGTTTGGGTAATTGAAGCATAATTTCACCTTGTAGTGATATGGAAATCAATGGGACTGCTGATCATTCAGTCAATTTTGGTTTCATCTATTGGATTCGAGGTATGTGAATGTATGTTCCCATTGAAAAGTGAAACCTGTCTACAATCAATTCTTTTGTAAGAAATTCTCCTTTCCTTTTCCCATATCTGTTATTCTACTCATTCTAACACAATGCTTCTATCAGCGAACCTGACATAGTTGTGTGACACATCCTTTATAATTATCATAGCCATTAAAATATTAAATATCTTTCATCTTTTAATGTGATCTTTCATGAATGACTGCCATGCTTCCACTTATTGATTTGGACGAAACAATTTACTTATGATGTTTGAGCTATTTTGTTTGGGCAAAAATTGATACTGCTATTGCTAACATAATGCCATGCATTTATTGAGTAAAAAATCACAACCATGCATTTTTATTAATTTTTTCCAGAGATAGGAAATGAGTAGTTAAGATCATCCAAATTCATTGATTTCTCATAGGTTACCTAATTTTCATACGATGGACATGGTGAATTGCTTGGATCTATTTAAAAAAAAAAGAAGAAGTTTGAATTCATGAAAAAGGGGTGTAGACTTTTACTGGGACTATATAGTCATGGGTTACCTATTTTTTGTTTGGCAAACATGATGAACGGCTTAGTGCTATAAAAAGACTTTGATTAGTCATGAAAATGGGCATTGATTTCTTCCACTCTCTTGAATGTGGAACCTATATATATATATATATATATATATATATATATATATATATATATATATATATATTATAAGTCTGCTTTTATCCTCTACAAATTGCATTTGAGTAATTTCCTACCTGCTTAAATGTCTTTTTTCTTTTTGAATACTAAAAATAAGCCGTTTCATCCGACCCCTATATGGAAGTCTAATTCACAAAGTGTGCATTGCACTCTCTATCGGACATTCTCTGTATCTCATTATTAGTAATTATGTAGTCACAGGCTTAAGGAGTGCGACTTGAGGCTAGAGGGACTAGGGCATGCCTAGTTCACAAGTCACAAACTTAATTAATTAAAAAATTCAAAATAAATCCCAAAAATTACAAAAATCCAAAAAATAAGAAAAAGATAAAAATATAAAGTATGAAAAAATACTAGTCAAATGAGTGAAATGAAATTCTTAAGCAATAAATTGACATGTCAACAACCTAAAGTCAAATCAAACAATCAACATCAACTAAATAGTCCCTATTCATATAGAGTTCAAAAACATACAAATACAATGTACTAGTCTCCTTATTACTTTCTTAGTCCCTCGTGGTCTCCTCATCATCAACACCATCTTCCTGTAAATCCAGGAACAATAAACAATCAAACAATGGTTATGTAAATGAAATAAAACATGTGCTAGAGTTAAATTGTTAAGACTTAAAGAGTCATCTTCTTGCACTTCTTCCTCCTCAGGAAGATTAAGATCGTCATCAGAATCATCTTGATCCTTCAGCAAGCTCAACAGCTAACTAGGTGAGACCATCACTTGGATGTATTAGATCATCTTTAGCATATTGTTGAACAATTCACTCATCACTTTCATCGACTTCTCATAATAGAATAAGATCTATATATGTCTGCTTTTCCAAATGTTCCTCATGTCAATGACGAAGGCACTAATTTATTGAACATATACTAGATCATTCATTATTTTAGCATGCAACCTATTCCTTTTTTTTAGTGTGGATTTGGAAAGAAAAATACGTAAATTTATAATATAATGAAAGTAAAGAAAATAATTAAATAACTAATAACTATTAAATCTTAGTATCTAAGTAGCTTAAGTTCTAAAAGACACTTTGCATATATGGGAGAGGACCTTACTAGCAAAAGTTTGAAAATGTGGGGCTTTTACCCCAAAGTTAATCCACCACTCGCTTACAAAAGTTGAAGAAAATTAAAGTTAGAAAAATAAACAAAATTAGAATAGTATAAAATTTAGAAGTTAAAACATAGAACAACATAAAACACTTACAAGGGGCTAGGGTTTTTTTCTTGCATATTATGAGGTCACGGGTTCAAGGCGTGGAATTAGCCTCTTGCAAAAATATAAGATAAGGCTGCCTACTTTAGGCCATTGTGGCCTGTCGCTTTCTCGGACCCCGCATAGGCGGGAGCTTCGTGCATCGGGGCTGCCCTTTAAAAAGAGAGGATATTATTAGGTCATTGTCAAACAAGCTTCTAGCATATCTATATGTAGATATCTCATCTACGACAATGTCAGCCTTTGCTTTATCATATAACTTACTGATGTCATCCATTAGACCATTATTGATGTTACGGTTGCACTCAATTTCAACATCGTGGTCGTAGTAGAAGATGGGTTGAGGTAATATCCTATTGCATGCAAAGTTTGGTGAAGCTGAAAACTCATTCTGTTGTCTATGATCCCCAAATATAGGTGGCCTGACGCTCATCCCTTGCTACATTGACTTAAATCTTTTCTTTTGCTCTGGCTATGGCCTTGAAGATATATCCCATTGCCGACTTCTCCTCATTGTCTACTACCTTCAAAACCTCTACAAGTGGGGGCTATGATCTTCAAACAAAAGATAACCTGGTTCTAGTAGCTGGTACAAGACACAGTTCTTTCAACTCTTTTACCTTTAATCCTTTTTGGCTCTCTACTGTTCATCCATTTCGAATGGTGGAATATTGCCATCAACTCTGCCTTTAAGTTATAAATGCTTTCTAAACTCAAGAAGTTGGTGGCAATGCTCATCACTGCATGTCTGATCAAATCTTTTTTCTTTATAAATCTTCTTATAAGATGAAGGACATATGTGTGGCTATAAATATACACCGTCATTGACCAAGCTTCTGCTGCAGTTTATTTAGACTTGGCAATTTGCTTATGTCCTCTAATATAAGATCTATGTAGTGTGCCCCACAAGGGGTCCAATATAAATGCGGCTTCTTTACCATTAACTCCCTTTTCGCAGCCATGTAGTTAAGAGGCATTGTCAGTTATGGCCTAAAATTGATAAAGGTAAAATTACATATGGTTAACTTGCATCATAATTATAAACAAGTTAATACTTAACAGATTGGCTAACTTGCATCATAATTATAAACAAGTTAATACTTACTGGATTATAGATATGAAATTAAAAAATTACCTGAATTGCATTGTTCTCTCTAACTTCATAATCATCTTCTCCAGCATGCTAGGTATTAAGTTCGTGCTCTTGACATGCGCAGATCCATCAATAGATTTCAAAAAAACTGCCCCAGTTAGACAGTCCGCCACAAAGTTGACAAGGGTGCGCACCTTATGGTCCACCAATTTGATATAATAGAGTACTCATATGTTAAAAGCATAAATAAAATTACTCATAAGTTGTTTAGTGTTACCTTGAGAGGAATATACAAAGGTGCAAAAAATAACACTAAATACATACCTAATCTAATCAGCTTTACGCTGTTCTATGTATTCTTTTGTCTTCTCTACTTTAGAAGAAGACTCACCCTCGACTTGTGATACAAGGGTGCTCTTGATATGCACAGACTCATCAATAGATTTAAAAAAAAATTTGTTCCAGTTGACAGTTAACCAAAAAGTTAATAAGAGTCTGCACTTTGCTGTCGGTCCACCAATACGACATAATAGAGCACCCATACCTTAAAAGCATAAATAAATTACTTGTAAGTCATTGAGTGTTACCTTGAGAGGAATATACAAGGGTGCGAAAAAAACACTAAACGCATACCTAATCTAATCAGTTTTACGTTATTCTATGTATCCTTTTGTCTTCTCTACTTGCTTCTGAAGAAGACTTACCCTCAATTAGTGATACGAGGGTGTCTTGAATCTTTAGTCACATGAGATTATAAGATTGTAAGAATAAGTAAAATGCTAAATCAAGTATTAAACTGTTAATTATTTAAAATATAATACGTGCACGTGAACCATGTTGCGTAACAGCCTTTAATATGATCTGAAAAGAACAATAATGAGTACTATTGGATCCGATGCTATTTTCATAGAACCAAGAGGTGATGTAATCGCACATTCTTGTCCTAAACTACTCCTTATGAGTTCAGTTTATTGTCGTCTGCTGCATGGGTGCCTTTCCTTTACCCTGGGCCTCAGGGTTAGGAGCACAAAGATAGTGAATAGACTCCTTTATTGTTTATTGCGGGGGTGCCTTTCTCTTGCACTTCTTGCTTCCAATAGAAATACCACCAGCCCTATTACCGTCACTCCTCTACCTCATCATCATCATGCAAGCCAATTAAAATTCTCTGGCCTCTCTATCTTTTTTATTATCTCTCAATTATCTCTCTTCTTCTTTGATTCATTCATGTAATCTAATATCTTCTTAGATATCTCAGGAGTGTCATTTTTGCATTTTTGCGACCGCTTGTCAAATGTTGTTTCAATTTAAACATTCCACCACTATACCTATTCTCACCTAGCTTGTACCAAACTAAAGTTTTTGTCATTTAGATCCCTTGCTTCTCCATATTCCCATCCTGGATCTAATGATTTTGATGATGCATTATTGGAACCCATTGATGAATTATAATCCTAGACTTATGGAATGTAAACCTAAGCTGAACCCTGGAAACAATGTTAACAAACATAAGAAATTAACATAAAAGTAAAAAATAGTTAAAAGAAACATAGGTAATATGAAAAATATGTTGTGGATTTATCACTTTTTAGCATTAGAATTGAAACAACACATTTGTTTCTTTTCTTACATAGGAATGTAAGAAATAGACTATATTTTTTGTATTTCAGAAAAAATAACAAAAAGTAAAAACACGGTAAAGAACATACAAATTATGAACAGTATGATGTGGAATTGTCATTTTTTAGTATTAGAATGATTTTTAGAGCATCAGCACTGAAATTAACAGAAAAATAGTAATGGATTTCATGAATTTTAGAAGAAAGTAACCAAAAAAAGAAAATAAAAATACAAATTAGGAAAAGCATGATGTGGAATCGTCATTTTTTAGCATTAGAATGATTTCTTTAGCATTAGTACTGAAATTAACAAAAAAAACAATAATGTATTTCATGAATTTTGGAATAAAGTAACCAAAAAAAGAGTAGAAAAAACATACAAATTATGAAAAGTATGATGTGGAATCGCCATTTTTTAGCATTAGAATGGTTTTTTTAGCATTAGTACTGAAATTAACAAAAAACAGTAACGTATTTTTATAAGAAAGAAAAAAAAAAAGAAGAAGGTAAATGAAACATGCAAAATATGAAAACATTTACACATTTATTACCAAAAAAAAACATATTGTATACTTTGTATTTAACTTTTTTCATTGAAAAGTAATGGGAACCAAAAAAACGGAAAAAACAGGTAAAAAAACATGAAACAGGACCATGGAAATGTCAATTTAGCTGTATAATGCAAACCTATGGATGTATTCCACAAAAAATATAGAAAAAAATACTGATATGACAATTTTCAGTAAAAAATACAAGAAACTGAAAAAACAGTTAATGCTACATTAATTCTATGAAAAGAAATGGAAATGATGAAATGAAGTTTTTGTTTTTAGCATTAGAGTGTAGATATGTTGACATTTGACAAAAATCAAGCATTGATCATTAAAAATGAAAAAACAGTACTGTTTTTACCATTTTTTTTCAGAAAAGGAATAATAGAGAAATACCTAATACAAATCTGTAATTTCTTACCTTAATTACCCCAAGAAAGCTTCAATCGCCAATGGAAGATGAGGACAGTCGCAAGAGGAAGAAAGGAAGTCTGGGAATAAAAAGAAGAAGAAGAAGAAGAAGAAGAAGAAATGAAAAAATAAGGATTTTAAATCACTTAAGGTGTGCCTGGAGTTGGGGCGTAGAAAGCCAAGGCACAGAAAATCGTGCAACTAGTCGTGTCTAGTTGCACAGTGCCTTAAACCGACCATGCCTGGCCTTAGTCGAGTCGCATGGCTGCGCCTTTTTGCACATGTGACTAGTTGCATGACTAGTCATGCCTGTGACTACATAGATCAATAACCCATTTAGGGTTAAAGTGAAGGGGACGAACAAAATAACAAGAAGAATACAAATGGCAGCAATTGTTACAACAAGTGTGGAGCTTACCAAACCACAAAGCTTAAAATCTTGTTTCATATGTCGTTTTATTATGTTTTCCCATTTGGATTCATGTGTTTTGTAAAGCAAGCTAGAAATGCAAAGGTGCTTCTTTAGAAACCTTTATGTAGACTTCTCTACAAGCGTGTAAAAAGCTATTATCTTCCCATTAAAACCACATTGAAACTTACTCAGTATTGTGCATAAAACCTAATATGGACGAACATGCAGTTGTTCTGGTTTCCAGAATTGCAAATTTGAACCCTAGAAATCTCCATATCCACGTGTCATGAAAACTGTTCTTGATTTCCCACACTCGACCATAATTCTACCTCTCAATAAACAAGAACAAACTTTCCATAAATACTAAAGAACTAATGAAACCCCAACAAAGGCAAAGTTGGAGAAGCGTTCTAAGAGAGAAGGGTATTATTGTCACCAAAACTAATGGCAAATTTGTCAATAAGCAATATTTGGTCAAAATGATTGGGGGTGTGGTGGGAATTGGGGGTGTAAAGTTTGGTATTTGGCCAGTGAAATTTGGCAAATTCCTTAATTTGATAAAAACAGGGGTTCGGTTTGGAATTTAAAACGTATACTTCTCGTTCCTCGTTTTATTGCCTCTCTCTTTCTTCTTGTTGCTTGATTTGATGGGTAACATGGATTTTCACTTCTTGTTGGTGAGGGTTTGGGGAAAACCATTTAAAGACGATGAAGATGATAAAGACCCCAAAATGATATAGGCATTTGTTCTTCAAACTCCCAAGTTTTGTAAAGGAGCCCAAAAGTGATATGCACTTCTTTCAATTCTCAAGAAAAAATCTGTCCAAATTTCCAGTCAATTTCTGAACTATGTTCAAATTCTAAATTTCAAATTTCCAACTCTACACCCCCCAAAAAAACTCTGCTTAGCAACAATGTTCATCTAAATTACTGGTGCATTTTAAGTCCATATTTTTGTTGAGATGATTATGCACGAAGGTGCTCCCAGTTCTAGCGTCTGTGTTGTCTCTTCAGGAAGTCTAACCTGATTTGGTGCTCATCTGGAAACATCAAAATGAGCCCTATCAAATCCAATCTGTGGAGCCTTCCTTCCCTATTCTTATGACTTCCTACTTAAATGCCCCTAAAAGTAATAAAGTTCTACTATATATATATATATATATATATATATATATATATATATATATATATATATATATATATATTAAGCAGGCAGGCAGAATAATTTTGGAATGGTTTAACCATACATGATCTCACATAATAGAGTGTGGCATATGCTGGTTTGGAGACCTTATCTTTGGTTGATTCAAAGTGTCCATTTGATGAAGCTTATCTTGGATCTCCTTTGGTATATAAGATCAGTGTGTATTATACCATCACCATCCAAATGTCCAATGAAATGTAGTTTGTGATTGTCCGATTTGGATAATAAAGACGACATATAGGTTATCAGTAATGTGAAAAAAGCTTTGGACTTATACACCCATGTTTAGTGGCAAGTTTAGTAAATTTCATAAGGGTTAGTACCAACTCCAATTCAATTTAAAATGTTATCGATTCTTGTTCCCTAATTACCCTTATTTCTAAACTTTAAGGAAACCTCAAAATCCCTGCATTCACTCTTTTCCCATCATTTTCCTCACCATCATGGCAAGAAGCCATTGCGGATGCAATGATAAAGTTAAATAAACAATATTGTACCGCTGTTTTTGGGTGGAATACTCTTGAAATAAACAAGATTAAACTAGCAATACTCTTTAACTGTGAGACTTTTGGTTTCTGCAAAGGCTTGAGATGCCACCTTGCATCTTTTCCACCACTGTTTGAACTGTGACCATATAACTTCCAAGAAGGATCTCTTTGTTTTGCAGCGTACTTCACTTTTCAATTCACGAACATGTGGATTGGAGATGTGGCAGCAACTCATCCTTGTTTTCTATAATATTTTTTTGATCATTTGTTTTCACAATATTAGAGAACACAAAAATAAAATAAACAACTGAGAACACATCATATTGAAATGGGTTTCAAGTTTTTTATTTTGCTAGATGGAATTGGAAATTTTGCAAACTATTATTGTTGCTTTCTGGTAGTGGATTGATTGCCCTGGGTTCTAGGTTAAGAAAAATTTAGGTCTGATCTAGGCTGCTTTGTTTTCCTAGACTTGTCATTCTGAAAAGAAAATTTCTTACTTTAGCAGAAATTGCGACATTTACATGTATTGCTAGATTAAAATTTGCTTGAAGTTGCCAGAGATCACTGGTTCTACTATGTGAGGTAGTGTAATTTCTACAAACCCAAGGAATGGGCTGATGAGGTCATCTCCACCGATAGTGTCCTAAGTTTGTTGATCCAGAACACCTCTCAGTTAGGAGTTGTATGGTTTCTTCCTGTTCATTGATCTAGATCACTGCTCAACTCGGCAACTGGGTTTTAGGGGATGAGGGCACTTTTGTTGTTAAATTAATGGCATTTCAATAAAAAAAATTATAATGACAAAAACCCTTTAATTCACTTACCTTTTTCGATCTTTACGAGAGCTCCAAATGATTTTTGTGGACATGATAACCTACACACTGCGGCGATGTAAGTTATCAGTCCTCTCTCTCTCTCTCTCTCTCTCTCTCTCTCTCTCTCTCTCTCTCTCTCTCTCTCTCTCTGTATTGTGTGTGTGCGTGCTCGTGTGAGCGCACGTGCATGTGTGAAGGAAGCCTTGGAGCAACGGTAGAGTTGTCTTTAGGTGACTTTGAGGTCACGGGTTCAAGGCGTGGAGATAGCCTCTTGCAAAAATGCAAGGTAAGGCTGCGTATTATTAGACCCTTGTGGTCCGTCCTTTCCCCGGTTCCCGCATATGTGGGAGCTTCATGCATTGGACTGCCCATATATATATAGTCAAGTCAACAACCAAAACTATGTAGTTGAATGCTTAGGACAGTTGGCTAATTCACACGATTCTTCTCATTGAAGTTCCAATATTTCTCTGATGGTTTGCAAAAAGAAAAAGGTAATACCCACTACGTAATTGTGGCATGCCTCATTGTATGACAATGCTGTTGCATCTTATTGAAGCATTTCTTACAGTGAGCTTTGTGCTTGATTTTTTGAATCACTATCTGCTCAATGGGATTTCTTACATCCATTTGTAACTCCTCCCAAGGAAATGGACTTCAGTTGTTGTTTTGTACATGACAGTCTCTCCTCCATTGTTTCCAAAGTGATTCATAAGGTTTGGTAAGCTACGGAGTGAAAACTAAGCCTATTCTGAGTGGCAGTCTCTTATACAACTTAGAAAGCTTGTATCTCTTGTCTCACTGGCCATTCCAGCCTTATACATCTCCACCTTTTTGCTGAGTGGGCTAAGTGTCTTGACACTTCCACAAAACACCTCTTTAAATGATTTATGGAAGCATGCTAGGCAAGTAGTGCCAGTGTGCAAATTGAGCATGAGCTGTCTTTAGGTCTGGCTTCTCCGTTAATTTCTCCATTCAAACCCAATCATTAGTCATTTATACAGATCTACGTAATGTTGATGCCTTGGAACTCCTAAACTCTTTACCGTGCAACTACTAAATTCAGAAACTAGGCTAGGGACATCGATCGCCAAAACACTCATCAATGGCATGTGGTCAAGAAAACTCCCATCTGCATGCTTATGAGTAGGGGTGTATATGGTCTGGTTTGGGTCAGATAAAATTATGATGCCTTCACAATATGCTTGGTTCCAATTGGATCATATTCTAATTGGAGAATTTCTTGGATTTTATCTTTACTGTTTCAGTCCAAATTGATCCAGATTGGGACCACCCATAATAGTGTCAAGGATCCAAGAAAAAGAAACACTTTACCATCATAATGGTAGTCATGCATATAATCGATACATTAATTCTTCTTTGGTATTCTGGGTAGCTAATGTCGTGCAGCACAAGAACATTAGAGGAAAAGACATTCCGAAATAGAAATCCGAAACTCTTCCAGATTTGGACCACCCATGCCAGTGTCAAGGATCCAAGAAAAATTTAAAACAGAACTTTTAACCATCATAATAGTAGCTATGCATATAATCCACATGCCATTAATTCTTCTTTGGTATTTTGGGTGGCTAATGTTGTGCGGCACAAAACATTAGAGGAAAAGATATTCAGAAATAGAAATCCCAACATGAAATGAAATTGAGTGGAGAAAGAGTCAAGTCAAAAGTTGGCTTTGGGACTGAGAGGGAGATGACAAGGGCTATTTTGGAATTACAAAAATACCTTTCAAACAAGCTATGATGCAGAAAATAGAAGAGTATTTTTGTGATCCAGCAGATCTTATCCGGATCTCTCTGTTCACATCAGTTTGAAAATTAGTTGGATCTTTAAAATGATCCAATAAACATCTGTCAGAGAATGCTGCTATATTCAAGCCATGTTTGAAATGATTGTATCCTTTGGATACGTCAGATAGTCTGCACTGATATTACCCAACTTATGGATTTTAAAGAACAAAGGACAAAAATGTATAGCTGGATGCCTTCTTCACAAACATGTATTCTAAGTTTCTAATTTGTATTTGGTAGTGATGTGCATCTAAACTTTGGGAGCCACTAATACTCATCTGAAATGTGCCTTGGTCTCATTAGTTTTCCCCACTAAGAAACTATGGTACTACCTCTCAACTTTTGTTACTTGGTTGGTAATACCTTTCAAATCTGGCTTAGTCCCACTCTCCTTCTATTTTGTTTCCTAGAAGTCTTAGAAGGGCAGCCCGGTGCACGAAGCTGCTGCGTATTTAGGGTCTGGGGAAGGGGCAGACTACAATGGGTCAATAGTACGCAGCCTTACCTTGCGTTGCAAGAGGCTGTTTCCATGCCTTGAACCCATGACCTCAAGGTCACATGATGACAATTTTACCACTGCGGAGCCTTTTTTTCCATTGAATTGCAGCTCACAAGACTTCATTCTGTCTGGTCTTTTGTCAAGTGAAAACTCTATAACATAGCTGTGAGAAGCTCTCGGAATACTAGGAAGAGCATCTCAGAAGCAGGAAACTCCCTTTTTTCCAAAAGAAGAAGCTTGCTACTTGACGTGCTTCGTGTGCAGAAAAAAAATTCAGGTTGTGCTTCCCCCTTTTTTCATTAAGGCAATAATGCTCCTAGTAAGATTCTGACTTGCAACCTCAATGTATAGACCACTCTTTTTGGCTTATTTTTGAGATATCTGTAAATTTGTTGACCTTTCACCATTTACTTGTGATTTTCTGTAATTATATTTCATGCCTTCCGCTTTCCCTCAAAATGGCTGTTTCCTTACCTATTGATAGTGTTCTATAATAATCAACACGACACACACTATCTTTTAGCTTTTCTTTAAATGGTATCAAAGGGACTTATCTTTTTTATCTGATTCCATTCACAACGAGGCTTTGTCCTACACTTTTGACTATTAGAGACTTGATTTTTCCTCCACTTGACATTGAAGCTGCAATTTTTTCTACTTTTGCTTTTGTGGCTAACATCTATATCCATTCTCTTTACTTATTTCTGTCCATCTCCTCGTTTATCATGGCAAGTAATAGGATAATTGCAACCGCATTGACTAGATGTCTCCGCTCTGACTGTGGGAAGGCATTGTCTATCATTTTCTAATTGCCAGCTTCCAAGAGTTATCCATTTGAACTATGTTTTGGTCAGTAAATCAAAACTTACAGCTCATTTTCTTACTTTAAAACCCAATATGGAGCAGCCTTGTTAACTGGATGTGGATACAAGTGCTGAAGTACACAACAAGATAAAACACCTCAAAACTTGGAATGACTAGGATCGTACTTGTGTGGCATGTTGGTAGGTCACATGAAAATGTTAAAAATGGGGTTACATTTTTAATATTGCATCGGTAGGTTTTGTCTCATTTTCATTTTAAGATTTTTCATAAATATATTATAAATGATAGGAAATTATAAGTGAATCAGCATTCCATGCATATATGCTAAATAATAGGATAATACTACTTGCAAGTAGTTCTATAATGGCCATTGGCAGTTGTGGCTTTGATTGATAACATTGAGAAACTTTGTGGTTGTGATCTTTTGCCTGCCGTAGGTCAAAGGATTGGCTAATGATGATTAGCTGATTCCCCAACTAAGAGGAAACTATAAGTTGAATGTGGGGCAATCTGTATTTTATGATTTTGCTTGCTGATATTCTGTCCTTTACCAAAAAGTTGCATTGGGTCAAACACCTTGCAAAGGGATTCCATTGTCGTAATTGCTACCTTATGTAGACCTCACCGATCGAGGTCTTTATCAGTCCAATATACGAGAGCTTGCTTCAGTTGCATCTTTTTATCTTAGTTGACACCAACTTGTCACTCTAACAGATGTTTATATTAAGTTTCAGTTTTCTTTTTGTGCAAACTTGTATTAACATTTAGTTCCTTGGTAATTAAGTTATATTAAGTTTTAGTTTCTCAGTAATTGATTATATATTAGTTATTATTTTCATAGTAATTTAGTTTAACTTGTTATTAAGAACTCAAGACAAACTTAGTTCTAGTCAACATGAGAAGCATCATTAACTTCGTTTTGCTTCACACAATACAATGTCACTAATTTTTCTGTCTGAATTTATACATTTCGATGCATAGGCCTTGCCTTAAATGGCCATGTAGGAAAAGAAAAGAAAGGATATGATAGAATACACGGAGGGTATGGTGTAGGTGAAAGAAATGAGATGGGGAAAACTATCCTTGATTTTGCTTCTGACCATTGCAAATACACTCTTTAAAAAGAGGGATGAACACTTAATAACCTTTTAAAGTAGGCTTCCTAAAACCCAAATAGACTTTTTTCTACTTAGAAATATTGAAAGATCAATGTGTAAGGATTGTGAAGTGATATTCGGTGAGAGTTTAACCTTACAACATGGGTTAATGGTTATGGATATCCATATCAAAAGATGGAAGAAAGGAAATGAACTTAATAGGTATCCAAAAACTAAGTGGTAGAACTTAAAAGAAGAGTAAATAACCTCATTCATAAATAAGTTGATGGTAGAAGGAAAATTTGAACTATGAAATAGAAGTAAACACCATGTAGATTAATATTGCTGAGTCCATTAAGAAAGTGGTAGAGGATGTCTTAGGAGTATCTAAAGGTAAAAGGCAATTAGTAAAGGAAACATGATGGTGGAGTGAAATAGTGCAAAAAGTTATTAAAGAAAAACATATGTGTTTTAAAGCATGGTAGAAAACTAGAAATAATGAAAACTATGAACAATATAAGAATGCTAAAATGGTTGCTAAGAGAATAGTGAGTGAGGCTAAACTTAATGCATGTGATGAGCTCTATAATAGATTAGGAACAAGAGAAGGTAAGAAAGATGTATTTAAACTTGCAAAAGTAAAAGAACAGAAGGGTAAGAACTTAGATCATGTTAGGTGCATTAGAAGTGATGATCAAAGGGTATTAGTTGAAAATGATGCGATCAAACAAAGGTGGGAAATGTATTTTCAAAAATTGTTAAATGACAATGGCTCTTAGAATATAGGTATCGAAAATACTATAAATCTAAATAACATTGGATATTATAAATATGAACGTAGGATTAGAATTCTTGATGTGAAACAAGCCTTGAAAAAGATGAAATTAGGAAAGGCCACGAAGCCCAATGGTATACTAATAGAGGTTTGGAAGCGTATGGGAGATAGTGGAGTAGTTTGGTTGGCTAAGTTTAACAATATTATAAAATCAAAGAAAATGCTTGTTGAGTGGAGGAAAAACTCCATTGTACTAAATGAAACTTTGGGACTAAATGAAGCATGGTACTTAATAGAGAGGAATGTGGATAGAAGTGGTGAGGAAAGATTTAAAAACTTTGGGACTAAATGAAGCATGGTACTTAATAGAGAGGAATGAAAGAAGAAGATTTATGTGGCTGACCTCTAATTGGGATAAGGTCTCTATGACGCCGACGCCGACGATGAGGCCTTGCCTTGGATGCCTCTTTTGTCTATATCATATTTTGCATTGCTTTGTGAAGGATTTTATGTTTTTCAATTGAATATATTTCTTAAACGTGAAGTTGGAGTCTCTTCTGCATTATTTCGTTCGGGGACCTTGGTCATGGAGAACTATGAGACTTGTATATCAAACACTTGGAAAGTGATGGGTGGCAAATAAGCCTTGTGATCCTGTTATTTACATTCCGTACACGATAAATCACTTTTCACCCTATCATAATGGAATGGCAGAGAGGAAGCACATGCTTATCACTGAGGCAGCATTGTTGTTTTCTAGAGTTTTAGCCCCAACTAGTGAAGGGCCGGTGAAACTTTCTAGTTATGAATCTGGTATAGAACCAATGGGGGATGCTTGGTTACAATTCCGAATCTGCTATTACATTTTTGCTCTAGTTTTTATTGTTTTTGATGTTGAAACGGTGGACTTTTCAATTTTAAGCATCTCACAATTGTTTGATAGAGGCCTGACCCCTTGCTGCTGTTGCTAACGTGTTATCCCAGACTGTTTCATGTCTCCTCTTCAGTTGTGGAAGAATGCTTGATTACAAAGTCACAAATCATCTGGGTGCTGTTTTTGCCGTGCCCCTCATTTGAATTCGAGTCGTGGACAGTTCTGTCATAATGTGGAAAATGTATATTGTCTGCTGTAGTCATGAGCCCAAGGACTAGGAGCATTATTCTCTGTAATTCTGATAATGATCTAATGTTAGGATTTTCCTTCGATATTGTTTCTCTGATCCTCCTGAAATTAGTTGTGAGATTGAAGTCCAGTGTGACACCTTCGTGGGCTCCCTCCTACCGCTCAATCCCTGCTCATAAGATGTTAGCACAAGTAGAGGGTTTATACAGTATAGAAGAGGCTCTAATCACTCTAGCTGTGTTAGTAGTTGAACTATCCATACTAAAGAAAAGCTGCAGCTGGTGTCAAATTGATATTTGCTGGGAAGGAAATCACTGGGCTTTATGAAAATTTAAATTGGACGCGTAGTTTGTTTTTCAGGTAGTAGTGGGGTGCAGATCAACGTACCAGATGGAACCATTATGTAATACTCTTCTAGATTAGTGTTGTGGGGCTAGAAAGCTTGGGCTTGAAGTTGGGGAGATGCTAGCTACAGAAACCACAATGAGATTGCATTCAGCCCTAGCTAGCTCATCCGTGCTGACTAAAAGTGATTCAAGGGATAGACTGAATCAAGCTCTTAGAACGAGAGGATATTGAAGTACTTGTAAACAGTTTGCTACTTCATCCATATGAGTCGGGGATTACCCGTATCATGAGTCAACAGTATAATCATTACTGAGGACGACCACTAAATTCACAAGTTGAAAATTTGTCTCAGCGAGGACTTATTTACTGAGGATATGGGAGGCGGCAGTGCGTCTGTACTGAAGTTCGGCAAACAAAAAACATGGTTTAAGTACCGAACAATTATGCTTGTGTTTGCCTAGCTGATTTCTCGCGCAAACTGCATGCTGATAGGTACACCTCATATTGTGAGGGACAAGCCAATGTGAAGGAGTGAAGGGTCCAAACATTAGAAGAGAACGCTAAGAGCTCCACGTCGTCTGATCTTCACAGGGCTGTTTATCACCAGTGTGCAAGTATATGTCAATGCTTGCCTGCGTGATCCATAAAATGAATGTTAGCAAATGGATCATGCAGGACACCAGTGGAGCCCTTGCTCGTGGTTTCTTCTGCGTGTTATTTCAGAATAAAGGAATTGCAACTGATGGTCTTAATGTAAGTCAGACCTAAACATGGTATCGAGGTTGATTACTTCATCTTTCATATTTTAGTGAGTCGTTGCCTGATTTCATGAAGTAAGAAAAAACAACCACAATTGCTAGATCCTTTCAATGAATGCAACCATTTGAAGTAGTAAATATTATTTGGATTTCGAGATGAAAAAATTTACTTCAATCATCTTGAAATGTCTCACTGTCTACCTATAGCCCGGGAATAATTGATGTATCTTTTTGAAGAATATTGATGGATCTCTTCCACAAAAGCAGACCTAAATTTTTTATTCCGATGTTTAATTATTTAACTCTAGCTAGTAAAGGAAAGCTTTGTTGAGCTGACTTGACCATTGATTTACAAAAAGGGCTTAGGGGACCCTGCTCCGGTGCCTGCATTATTTGAGCATCTCCCTCCTGTGGTGAGTTCATCAAGGCTACTTTTGTGAATTAAGCTAGTTAGTCAAGATATCCTGTCCAGTTAAGCTATTTTACACTTGTATGTTTATGAACAGACCCCACTTAATATTAATGGACACTTACAGCAACAGATCCGTATGTGGCCTGATTCTTGTTCGACTCCTAGTATCAACCTGACCATGTCACAGCATACAGAGTCTCACACCACGAAGAAACACGAGAGATTTGGTTGTCACTTGTCAGGGAGAGTGAGTCGAGACATCATTCCTTGCTTTTTACTAGTAAAATTGGATTGTAGAGATCCTTAACGTGTGTCTCACTAGGGCCGTCATAAAGTGCATTTCCCAACAAGCTCTCATGGCAGAGCTCAGCTCGAGGGGAGTGATAGAAATGCATATTTCTGAGAGCTTGGCTACTGGAAGGGAATGATCTGGAAGTTTATTGATTTCAAAACAAATTCTGATCAGAGTTTCAGAATTTATTTTTATTTTTTTATGTGAAAAATTTAAGAAAAAAAAAGAAGAAAAGGATTTTACTCGAATTGCAGGTGGGAATGGGTTGAATGGACTAAAATTTTTAAGGTCAGTATGTCATTTTCCATTTCGGAAACAAAGGTTCAGGGCATTTAGACTGGAGCGGGATGTAATTGACGATTATAGGGAAGGCAGTAGGTTGGGTTTGGGCGGATTTTTAGCTGACGCTGACTGTGAACCTAGCACTTCCTTTTTTTCTACCCCCAACCTGACCCTAACCTTAGATCGAAGATTTTTTGAACCTAGCTCTGAACGGTGTAGGTCAAACAAGTTAGGTCCCCTAATTTGACCCTAGCTCTCTCTCTTGGATTACAAAGCTACCTCAAATGAGGAAAGAACATTTGAAATTGGATAAAATTTAGACGTGATCTAGCACACACATCAAGACCATGCTTTTATTGTATGTATAATATTGTTGTAAGTTTTATCGACTTGATTGATTGTTTACATTTAGATGCATTGACAGGATGTGTGGTATTGTATGTCAATGGTGTACTTGGCATAGATGACAAGTTTGGGTGGACCTTATCAAAGGATTAGGGTAGGTAAAGAGTGGGCTATGGAGCAATGACTTGTACCAATGTCGCATGATTTACGTAATCAAACAGTGAATGAGAGGAACGTTATATAGGATGCTAATTAATAGATTTGGGAAGGTTAAGATTTCGAACTTGAAAATCGATTGAAAAAACGGAAACAGAAAAATTCTTGCGGAGAAAACCAGGCCCATCTTTGCACAAGATCAGTTCTTTCCTCTGTGTAGGAAAGAGCAATTCTCTAATCAATTTTCGATCGATTGTTTTCATCTACTTGTCCTTCTTGATTGCATTGCGAGCATTACAGAAGAAGAAAAGAAGAATTGGCCTTTTTAACTTTCTCTTTCTCTCACATAACACCTTTTTTATCAGTCATATCTCAACAAAAAAAATGAAGAACATGCACACATCGAAGAATAATCTAATACTAAATTGACTGACAGGGTCGATTTGCGAATTGCTATATGGTGATGTATAATCCATTAGCCAAGTAATTTTTCACCTTAAGATCAAGCCATCCTATCAACTTGGTACGACAGCGACAGCGATGCTGCATTAGATTTGGAGGCAAATAGATTATAGTAAATCCCGCCCAACCCAACTCGATCGGTTAAAAACTACACCAAGTCCAATCTGAAGACCAAGATTTCAAATATATTAAACAAAAACCAAAGCGAATGACCGCACCCTTAACCGAGCAATACCCACCAAATGCATGTACAAAAATATCCCCCACGAAGTGCAGCAAACCACTAGAAGGGTACCGCATCAACAATCTTTCAGCGGAAATGTCGTTCGCGGCAGTGGCCCAGTCATAGCCAGACGACGACGACACTGCTCGACCAAGGCCGCAGAAGACAGTGCAGAAAGAGAACAATCTTTCTGATTCTGAACCTGTAGTGAGCTTGGAAGGCGGTCCTCCTGAAATGAGAGAATCTATGTTCATTGATCGCAGCTCCTTGTCTGCCCTTCCATTAGCTTACCTTAAAACATGATTGAGAACAAACTGAGAATCTTGCATCCACTCCCAGATCTTCTCAATTCTGTTAATTACTCTCCAAGGTGCATCGGTCTCCTTGTCTAACCATTTGATTGTACTTCTGCGAGTCCGTTTCTTACATTTTTAACATTTCCCAATTTTCCACTTCCATATTCTTCTCCTAATTTCATTTATGAGTTTATTTTTCGTTCTGGTAACTGTGGTTCTGACATACAGCTAACAGTAAGATGGTTACATGGTCAGGGATTCAGACCATGAGAGAAACCTTTTACAAAGATTTTGTTGGTGAGAATGTGATTCATAAAGGGATGAGAGGCTTGTGTAATCCGGTTTACGTGGGAGTGCAGAATGATCTGTTTTTATGCACTTCAGGATAACCGCATAGATTTGATCATACAAAAAGCCGTAGTGGTAGTTAGTGACAGACAACAAGGTGTCTCGTTGCTTGATTGGAGGTTCGGGGTGACACTTTTCCTGTGTTGAAGAGATTTTGACTAGATTTATTTCTTGGCTGTTAAGAAAAGAAACACTATCTTTCATTTTAGTATAGCGGAGTTCTGATTATCATGGAATCAACAAAACATGGGCACATCTCATATCCTTCCAATAGGCAGCTCTTAGACTTGGACAAACTTGCTTTGGAAAGATGTACAACTTAATTGCTCATCAAGACAGCCATGAGGAGTGGAGTTGCTAGGAAGATGGTGACAATACAGCGTCCTGTTGCAAGATATTCTTTTGCCTTGACAGCCAGGGCCTTCCACTCAAAGGAAAATGTCTCATCAATGTGGAACCTGTCATCGCCGTCTCCATTTGCAATGTCCTTGTCATCTTATCTATGTTTTATTTTCCGTAGTGGACGTCCCTATTATTTTCTAATAAACCACTTGCGTTTGAGCGCTGCCAATCCATTAACAGGGAAATAGGATGATTATTTATAGATAATTTTCGACTATTAGCTACATTCCCTGCCAAACAGACCCACAAGATGGAGAAGCAAATTTTAGTTGCAGGTGGAAGCAGAAGTGTACCAATTCATTCATGCAAACCATTTTTCTGTGGTGCTTCTTTGGACGAGTTATGCAAAAAAAGATTCTTCGCCTAGGGTTTATTTGTTCCTCTAATGATGCGAAAGTTACTGGTTTTTTCGAATTTAATGCAAAACTTAAGATTAGCATGATTTACATTTTAAAACTCAGATTTCATGAGTTATTTGTTAGATTCTCAAATACTATTTTTGAGAAAGCTAATTAGAAATCCAAAGTTTCCAGCAGTCTTTAGACTATAAGGGGCCGTTTACAGTATCACCTTTCTTTAGGTAAAATCCCTTCTCGGAAAATTCATTCTAAGACCTCCTTTTTCCTTTTTCTTGGGGGTGAGAAAGAGACCTATTTAAAGAGTTGGAGCAAACACATAAAACTTAGCAGCCCATCTCAATCTTCACTCTTGATGCTGACAATGAACGTGTCAAATTGATGAACATTTTTGCCAGTTGAATGAAGACTCTGCAGCCCACTTCTCAGGTGACTAGCATTGTAATTCAAGTGCTGAAAATGTGGTCCAGATTCACTGGGGTAATAAGAGAAGGGAAATTGATTGGGAAATTGCATAAACTGGGGATTGGAGCAGAGCACCAACTTCAGCAATCCGAGGACTACTAAAAAGAGGTCTTCAGAAAATGGAATATTAACTATGTATGAGCAGGAACATGTTTATCACCAACAGTTGTTCATCAAATAACCAGTTGTAGTTTTTGCAGCCAATGCCAATGAAATAATCACATAACTCAGCCAAGAATGTTTGAAGTACCACAAAAGAAAGAGGAAAGAAACGGTGCCTCATGAAATGAAAGAGACTGTTCTGAGTAATGGTTACTTGTGTATTTATTGCAAGTATTCATGTTTGAAACTGTGAAAAAGAAAGCTTTCTACAGGCTTTAATTATTTTTTTTAAAAAGCTACAAAAAGCCTCTAATTTCGATCGATTAGTAACTATTCTCTTACAAGAAAGAAAAGAAATTGAGATGGACTTACTTATCAAACAGCTGCCTTCGCCGTCTACATGGTTTCACCTGGCTTGCTGACTCACCATTCACAATCTCATCGATTAGATCCTTGAAAACCAATCGCTCAATATCCAAAACCATTCCTGACACATCCTTCCGAAAATCTGTCCAGCTCTCTTCATGATGCATCATATCCTCCCTTAAAACCGGACATAATCCATCATCATCTTCATCAAGGCTACCATCAGTTCCATGGGCTCGGAGCTTGTCAATCTCTGAACACAATTCTCTCAAAAGCTGTTGGCCACTTGGGCTAGCCCCTGTAAGCCTATCAGGTCGAAGCCATGGCTTAGGAACCCTCGAGATCAACTTCCTAGTGAGAATTTCATTTACAGTGTCAAATACAAGCTTCCGATGGAGTTTCTTATTCTCAGGTTTTGACTGGAGAACATCTACGAATTTGGATGCAGGATGCCAGCTTGCCCTTGTTTGCTCCAGGACGAAGAACAAGTCGGGGTTGAGGGGGGGATCTGATGGGTAGAGCTGGATTGACGTCGGGCTGGAGGTGAGGTCCTTGAGAAGGAGACCGGAAGCTAAAAGTATCTCAGAGACATATCTGTGATCTGGGTTCTTATTTTCGCACAGTGATGCAATGTAGTCTGTGGTGACCTCATTGTGGGCTGAATTTAGCCGGCGGAGCTTCTGAACTAGGCACTCAATATTCTCCAGTTTCTTGTGATTGATTTCAGAGCTGATACAGGGTGAAGTGCTCCCAGAGAACCGACCAAGACCTTCTGTTTTCCACTCATCTTCACCACTAATGTTGTTGGGATCTAGAGTCTCATTTCCTGAAGAAAGAAAATTCAAATGAATATTTTGTACCAAACATTTTCCTAGAAGTCCTGGCCTTCTATTACAGTGACACAAGGAGCTTTCCTGTGCCAGGTCACGGATTCAAGTCACTCGTGGGTTTGGGATTATCCGTAGAAACCCCACTTGCCTACCCAAAAGAAGAAAAATTCTAGATTAAAAAATTCTTTCATTCTCTGAACCCAAATGAGGTCTTAACACCTTTTTTCTTTTTGCTGGGATTTTCATGGGTAAACCAGAACCCATGAGCGCCTCAAAGCCGTGACTTAAGCACAGGAGAGGCCTTCTAGTGTCACTGCAGTAGAAGGCCTTAGCTGGTCTTAAGTTGAAGAATCATGCATCCATTTTCAGGCCACAGCTACTATTTGATTATGAGAGGTAATAAAATTGTCTTTTCCTACTTCCGTCTGCCACCCTCTCTCAACACCTGCTCTAGCTTGCTTATTTTTTGGTTCACGGGTGTTAGACTTGTTTGTTTGTGCTAGTTTAGTGCAGCAGACTTACGGTATTAGAGCAATAGGGGGAAGCTATGAGTATAGGTAAGGAAACGTGAGGTAAAAGATGGGGCAGGAGCAGAAGCATCAACTTCAGAAGACTTCTAGGACCTGTGAGACAATAATAAATTACACTTCAAGTCCCAATGCAGCAAATTGAGACAATCAAATTGACAAGGGAAAACCAATTGAAGAGTTTCATGCCTGCATGACTAAGCAGATTTGGTGGGTCAATGTAATCATTTAGCTTGCTTCTACCTGTTCTGTTGGTGTATTCACTTGAGTGTCATGCAAGATAAAGATACTTGGGGGACTACTTATTCGTAACATTTCATCAGTGACACTTGTGATGTTGCACAGGTGCCTATGATATCCCCAAATGCAAGATAAAACATCTCAGCTGAAGCATACCTTTGAAATCCCTAGATATTTTCTTCACTGGAGAAGGTAGTAAATCATCTCTATAAAACAAGGCATCAAGAACAGAGACAGGGCTTGGTTGTTCTGGGCCAGCAGTCGTGAATTCTTCTGCCAGCCCATCTTCGCTGAAGCTCGGGGATTTCTGAAGGAGAGAACAAGCAAGAGAAGCATATTCAATACCCAGTGAACAGAAAACAAAGAACTTACAGGACCAGATACCGAGAAAAAGACATACCTGCTTTAAATTTGAAACCGTGTTATTGGTAACCTTAACAGATGGACTCTCACAGCCTTGCTGGAAGAAAGCAAAGTTGATTTCTGCAGAGCAGTCGGCACTTGTCACTTCTACATCTACCTGTGATGCCAAACTAACATTGCTATCTGATCGCAAAGAAATCTCATCGCCATGATGACTCATTTCTCTCGTTCCACTGCTGATATCACTTGATTGGTCATCAACTTGCTGCATGTTGGCTGATTTTGCCCTACGTTTTCCACCTGGAGAGCCAGATTCTGGCTGCTGCCTAACAGATTGCCTTCTTGGTTTGCTCGAGTCCGATGTAGGTACAGGAGGGCGAGATCTCTTCTCCAGTTCAAGCTTTTTCTGCTGCATCCTTGGGCTTAAAGAGCCAGAGCCCCAAGCTGGGCTTCCAGAGTTCTCTCTAGGTTTACATTGGGTCCTACATGGAGACTGCAGTGATCGCAATCGCGGTTTCTGTGAGCTGTTTTCATCACCTCTTACACCGATCTTCTTATCCATTGAAGTCAGAGTTCGATTAGCAGGCTCTCTTGGGCCAAGTCTAGGAGTCACATTCTTAGCTATACGGTTACTGACCAAGACTTTTTTGCTGTCAACAGAATCACTAGTCCTAGACTTACGAAGACCTGATAAACTTTCCAAAGGAATAACTGAAGAAGCAGGAATGCTGGATCTATCAATAAACTTTGCTGGTTTCATAATTACTATTGGAGACTCAAAGGCCCTTCGGGAACTGCTTCCTTTGAAGGGAGCAGAAACCTGGTGAATATTGGATGGATTTCTTCTATTTTTGGATCTCAAATTCTGGCCAGGCACTGTCTGATCACGGTCCCCAAAATCATTCTGTACAGAACTGTCAGAAACTTGATCTCCTTTCTTGCTCTTTAGAAGCCCTTTAGCTTGCATCACATCAAGTATCTGTTTAAGAGCTCTGAGTTCCTTATTTGATTGCTGAAATTCAAGTTCTTTCAACCTCTTCTCTATCTCATTGTAGATGGACTGGGAAGTTGGTGAGCTTGGATGGGCTTCCCGAATTCTGAGTGGTGTTCTCCGAATAGTACGACCACTATCTGGCTGCCTCCATGGAGCAGGTTCAATTGGAAACCTTGAACCAGGAATAGGTTCCATAACAGAATCAGAATTCCTCAGTTGTGGAGAAACAGCTTCCTTCGGGGAATTCTTTGGAGACCACAAATTCGTTTGTTGTTTGTTTTCCTCAATTGAAGTTGATAATCTAGATGTCTTACTGTTTCTGTCACCACTTAACATATCACAATCTTTTCCTATGTGGGTTTGACCAATCTGTTCTTGAGCAGCTGAGGTTGAATTAGGTATTGCTTGCAATCCCATCAGTTTCGCCACAACACTAGGGGGTCGATTGTAGCTTCCCATCTCATGAAGATACAGGGCTCCATCACTAGACATTTTTTGTTCACTGTTGATCCTTCTCAAATCCTTCAAATCCATGCTTGATTTAGTACCGAAGTTAGAACTCTTCATAGAACCCTCTCTGCTATCCAATGATAGCCTTGGAAGCTCTCTGAGTTTAGTGCCAGATTTAGAACTGTCTCTGGAATCGAAAGACGACCGATGTATTTCCCTGCCATCATATGAGTATCGAGGAGTGTCCTTTGGTGTAGAGTATGAAGAAACATCTTTTGATTCACATGAAGATCTTGATGGTTCTCTCACTTCATTAAAATACCACGGCACTTCTTGAAGTTTTGCAAGTACTTTGAGTGATTCATTTAGATCCATAGCCATTCTTGGCTTTCCATTTGCGCCAACTGCACTAGATCCATCCAAAGATTTAGAAAGCTGCACAGACCTTTGGGAATCTCTATGCTTTAGAAAATGATTTGCTGTTTCCTCTCTACTCGGAGTTTTCACAGACAGTCCATGTGTTTCTCTGTAGATGGAGTCTTTGACAATGTCCCGGATATCAAGGGATTGGCGTCCAGACTGAACAGAAGCATTTACTTGGTCCCTGGAAAGAGCATAACTCTTGGATGTGCTATCAAAACTTGAGTTCTGTAACTTCTGTGAACTCCTTAAGGACCGCTCGAGATAAGCACTTTGCTCAAATAAAGGTGCTTCAGGTTGAGTTGTTTTATTGCAGTCAAGAGAAGAGAATGAAGAAGAGCAAGATGACGACGAGAATGAAGCTCTGGATGACTCCATGGAGTTTCGTTGATTTTCATTTGGATTCTTGGTTGACACTTTTTCCTGCAATCACAGTTTACATGCAAGTAATGTTAACAAAATGACAGACACCAATCATGATATTCCAAAATTCAGAAATCATTCATATGATTTTCTGGCTTGACGAGTTATTGGAGAACTGGCCAGGTTCCTATAAAATCCATCTTTGGGCACAGTTAAGAGCCAACCAAACAGAGTCAACTCAACCAGGTGAAGAGATGATTACAAGTTTGTCAGTGTCATTTCATTGTGATAATTCAAAGCCATTCTTACAGTTTCTGCATACGGAGAACTTGCAAGCGGTTCAACTCCAAAAGTGCCACTGTTCATGTGGGACCGACCTGCAATAAAATAGAAACTATAAGCACTCCAGTAAGGAACTCAACATGTGAATGTCATTACTAATATAGTCTTGATCAATGATTTTTGAGTATAGCAAATCCAGAGATAGATTTTACAGCCACAGGAAAGAAGAAAACATGCTCAAACTTCAAACAAAAGATGGAATTTATTTCATGCACGAAACTGGATAGCCATAAATAGCCAGGTTCCTCAAAATGGTGCAAGTACCATAGAGCAAACACACATCTTCATGAGATATTGTTAGAATTCTAACAGCAGATGTTTCTCACAATGCAAAGGAAGACCTATATCGAAATGAAATGAAAAAACATGGCCCAGACATTAAAATGTAAAAAAATCAGCATTTAATTAATACAAATCAAAGGCAACCAATACTAGAAGATAAATCATTTTATCATATTCACAAGTTAAAATAAAAAAGGACAGCCCCCTGCATGAAGCTCCCATGTACGAGGGGTCCCGGGAAGGAGAGAATCACAAAGGATCTATAGGCTGTTTCCACGCTTCAAAACCCATGACCTCTAGATCACAAGTTAACATACACATCTATATTTGTTATATAAGCAGTTAAAAGGAGCAGGCCCGGTTCACAAAGCCCCTGCCTATGCGGGGTCCGGTGTTATATAAGCAGTTACAAGAATGAAAACCATGAAAATAACTTTGGAAGCAGAAATCGATCAGGTAAGCACGACTCTGACATGAAAACCTACTGTGACGCCTAGGACAATAAAATTTCGGCACCCATGTCAAAAGTCAAACAAATTGACTTCATGATAAGTAAGGAGAAACTCAGAAGCCTGGTAAGCGAAATCGTTGCCAAAAACAGCATTTTTAGATGTTAGGAGCAAGGGACAAATAGGGAGTAACCCATGAAAATTCTCTTAGAAATATACACGCATGATCGATGTATGCACTTCACTGTACATCATTAAACGACGAACCATTGTAATAATCTTTTAAGATCAATGTATGCACTTCATTAGACATGATCAAATAACAAACCTTTCTAATAATCATTTAAAAAACAGAGAAATACTCAGGAAGGGAATAGAAATAACCCATGAAAATTCTTTCAGAAACTTACATCCAAGATAAATGTATGAACTTCACTAGACATGATTAAACAGCAAACCTTTCCACTAGTCTTTCAACAAACAGAAAATTACCCATGCTATGAAACATCAACAGATTTAAGTATCAGAAAAAACAAGTGAAACAGTTACCTTGAGGAAGCCTCTTGTGACTATGGCCATTGAGACGTTTCCCAGTGAGGATATGGTGACGATCAAAGACCTGAAAAATCCCAGTCATACATCCAACTTGCTTCTGCAAATCTGGGTTTTCATCTGTTAATGCCTGGAGAAATTTCGCAGACATACTGTTTATTCTCTTCAACTTTACAACCAAATTTCAATCTGTAACGTCCACACTTTAAACCCACCATAGATTTTATCTATCTAACAGAAATCAGACCCCAAGTTAAAAGCTGGGTTCTCAGAAACCTGAAACTCGTATTCCAGTCCAAATTCAAGCTTTTATTAGGTTCCAATTAACATTTAAGTCCCACCTCCTGAAATCTTGCAATACCAGAAAGGCACTCCCGAGCAGGATTCTACTCCTTGAAAACTTACCTAAAAATAGCAAATCAAATCTTCAAAAAAATCTACATGCCTGCGGCATAATTTCCATGATTCTGTCCAAAAAACAGATCTTCCCTTTATCAGTTAAAACATCCACATGTTTCCGACAAATTGCAGGTCAGAAACAGTAATTTCCAATGTTCCTCAAAATCTTATGGAATTTTCACTCTGCAACTCAAAAGCCAAAACTTCTCAAAACCGTTCTCCGGTCCTCGATCTCCGATACCCACAACAAAATTTGCAGGGACACCCAAAAGTTGGTTTCTTGGGCTCCAGCGGAAATACTCAGCGCAGCTTTCTGCAACAAGCCAGAGAAGAATAAGGCTTAATACCTTCAGAAGCACAAGAAAATCTGCAGAATCCAGAACAGCTTTTCCTTGGCTTTCTACAACCCCTCAAACAGGAAGAAGAAAGCATAAAAGGGAAAGAAGTAAAATCCAGTACCCAAAACACATTCTAAACACCAAATATTCACCAGTGCAAGAACTTCTGCAGACCCAAGAAGAGATGTTTCTGAGTTTTCTCAGAGAAGAGAGGATAAAGGGCAAAAAAAAAAAACAGAAGATGCAGTTTTTCGGTTTTCTTAAAGAAAGTCGCAGCATACCAGCTTAATTACATTAAGAATGTGTTGAAGAATGAAAGCTAAAATCCTTGGTGGGTTCTTCCTTTCCAAGGATTGCATGAGACTCCAACGTGGACGTTAAATGAGTGTCTGAGAGAAATGTGGTGGGTCATATTTGGTTTGGTATATTCTCATATTTCCATGTGGGATGAAAACGTGGGCGGGTCCGCCGCTGCCTACAGGAGCATGTGAGGTCTGTCAGAAAGATCGTGGGATTACGTTCTGGAAAGCCTGCAAATCCACATCACCTTTTTCACAATCATCCTTCAACAATTCAGCTTCTGGCAAGCTGTATAATTACTCAAGTAACCTCGAAGAAAAATGTAACTGTATCCTTATTTTGACGAACAAAATGCCAATGATTCTCATCTCTCGTCCAAAAGGCAAATATGTTAAAGCCTGCTTTTGTGAGCTGTTATATTGTGGATGATCACGTTTTCTCTTGGAAAATATGAGCACGCAAAAAAAAAAAAAAAAATCGAAGAAAGGCCCACTATTTTCAGTGATCCCAACAATTTGTCTATGTGATGATGCTTTCGATTAGCCATACACCTATGCCCAAGCTCACTGATAATTGTAGGCCTCTAAGTTGTGCCAATTCAACTCGAAGGGCAGTATAGAATGTCAAGAGAAGATGATGATCTACGTTCATCAAGGAAACATCCTTTAATCAAAGGCTTATAATCATCAAATGAACCAGATGAATGGATGGTGTAGATGATTGAGATAGTGGATTTTGATTGTGCTGTGCCTCACCCACATTGTCCAACTAAAATATGTATCCATAATATAACATCCACGAAAGAGGCAGCCCAATTATAATAATATAGTCAAACGATTGACTCGAAGCCTTGAAACCTGGTAAAGCATGCTTTTATACTTTGCCTGTTTTCTCTTTAAGCAAAATAGTTTTCTTTCCTTCGCTATTTTCCTGGGAGACGGTCTTCCTTTTCCTATTGGCAGGCCAGAGTGGGAGTTCGGCTTCGGGCGCATCTGGGATTTTCATGGGCTCCTTCATTTCCACTAATTTCATTGGTGGGTCATTACCAAGCATGTATAAACTGGTCTTCAACTTTCAACTTCACAGGTCCAAAAGCTTCTTGCAGCTAGGTCACTCATCATTTAAAGGAGGATATTTCACTCCTGCCACTCTTTTCTCCTTCCGTTCCTTTACCTTCTTAGGGTATTGATCATGGTTATATACTGCGTTCATTGAAGAAACTTCATTGCTCAGTCTATATCCTTAAAATGGGCTCAATTCTTTTAATTTTGCTGTGATTCAAGATGTGTTTGTTAAGAGTTAGTACTCATCCTTCCTACTATTTTCAGCAGGCAAAGAAGCTTCAAGAAGTGCAGTATCCATACACACACCTAGCATCTTTTTTCCTCTTGTGGTACAAAACAATCTGAAGCACATAGCCAGCATCTTTACTTCTCTGGCGGTAAAGTCACGAGTGAAATACCTTTTAGCAATTTTTACAGCTGCCTATGAACAAGAAGAACAGTTCTGCTGTACAGCAGAGCATATGAAAGCAGTTGAGTGAAACTAGATAATGTATGTGTTCATCCAGTTCAAGTACCCAGAATTTTCTTAAAAGAATGCAGGACTCAAAGCTCTAAGAACCATCCAAATTGTTAAGTTCCCAAAATACGACAAATATTATCAAACAGTACTACGGAAAATGTGAAGATTCAAGTGCAGAGAAAATTCTAAGATATCCAAGATCTTGGCGTGGAAGGATATGCATGTTTGTCCACGTTTCATTATTCTTTGATTCTTCAATTTGTAGAGACAGAGAGAGGGTTTTGTAAGGATATCAAATGCTTCTTGAGCTTCGTAGGATTGGGTATGATTTCATAACCAAGATATCCGAAGTCCTCGCCGGTGTGCCAGTCTAGAGAAATTCCGCTAAGATACTGAGTAAAAAAGAGAGGAGGCGCTCTAAGAACGAGAGGGATGTTATAGTTGCATTTCCTGTCATTATTAAGGACCAATGAATTCTTCATTCATGCTTTGCGCCATGGCCCAATCTTTTAGGCTTTCGTAAAGGAGGTGGGCTCCACTAATTTCTCTTCCCATTTGGTTGCTACTTGGCAGTTTTGTGTTTGGACATATGACAGGACCATGGAATGAGTGCGACACGAATATGGTCGATCTTGAGATTGAAAATGAATGAGAGATGAAGGTGGATCCAATATTTGGGGAATTGGTGGAATTATCCGCAAAGAAATTTGTCCTGAATCGCAAGATCAACATTATGCCCATGTTTGATACTAGTAATGAGATATTAAAGGAGCTAACAATTGAGGACTGGAAAATGAAATTCAAGGAGAAGATTTGAGGTTGCAATGTTTGACCGGAGCCCACACTATAAACTGGTACCAAATGAGAATTTCTTCTTATTAAATTGAACTTGTCTAGCAAAATATATTTAATCCGTAGGTCTATCTAAGTAAATATATTCATGATTATCATTGTTATAGCCTCGAAAGACACATTCGGTTTGAAACTCAAGTTGATGCTAATTGTAAGGCTGTAGAAGCGGGTAGGCTGCACAGCAAAAGATTCGAAGAAGGTTATAGTCTTAGGCCTGTTTAAGCAAGCAGTCAAAAGGGTATTTTTATTGAAGTAATGAATGGGGCGTTTGGTTGAGCAGATAAGCTGCGGTACTAATGGCAAAGTTGCAGAAATTAGTGACGTGCTAATCCATTGGCCATTAACGCTAAGGATAGATCAACAATGTGATGAATTACTCCTCTGGTGATCTCATTTGTTCATAGCACAGCTATGAACAATTCTAGTTTTCTTTAGATAGGTGGTGAATGATCGATATTCACCTCCGTCTTCCTATTGGACTGCTTTTACAAAAGAACCAACTTGTTTTTCTACCACGAGATGAAATGTGAAAGATGTCAAACTTTGGAGAAGTCATCAAGAAATACTACAAAGTATCAATGTCTATTCGTTGATAAGAGTAGGGAGATCCCATAAATCCGTAGACAAGGTCTAATGGACAACTATTGTCAAATTTAATAGAACAAAAGGCTAAGTCTGGAAAGCTTCCCTTTAACACAGGACACATATATTAGAGGAAAGTTTCATATTACTCCATGGCAACTTATTATTTTTCAAGAACATGGAAAGAAAACGAGAATTAAGGTGACCCATTCTAGAATGCCAGATATCAAAAAGGACATTTTCGCTAACATGCACTGAAGGTCCAACTCAGTAGGAATAGAGTTGAGAAGGTAAAATCCTTTGTCAGCTCTGCCATTAAGCGTCACCAAGTTTGTGTCTTGATCTTTGACGAGGAAATGATTAGCGCCAAATTCTGAGAACATGATTGTCAGTACAAAACTTTTGAACAGATAAAAGAGTGTTGTCAAATTTTGGAAATGAAGAATAGTTTTCAAGTGAAAAAGCAATGATTATTATGATGAAAGAGGAGAAACCACTATGAATTATAAGCAAACCTTGGCCATTTCGAATCTTCACTCGATCTGTTCCGTGATTGTCCTAGTCGAGGCTCAGATTATCAAGATCATTAATATAATGCATGGCCCTGTATCAGAAAACCACAGCTCATACTTAGATGGGTGATTTCCAGGAGATGCAAAGTCGCTACTAGATTCATAGGTAGGGTTAATTTTTGGGGATAAGTACAAACTCATAATTTTATTATAATATCCCAAATTTCTACTAGTATTTATATTTAAATTCCATGGTATGTATGTGAATATAAGATGTTATATGGTAATAATAAGTTAAGATAGTGAATATAGGATTGTCAAAGAGATAGAAACCATGTTTTATACCCAAGTACAGCATGCAATTACGGTGAGACAATTATCAAAGTGCATAATTGCGGAACACTACGAGTTAGATTACCATAGGCTAACATAGGATAACCTAGCCCAGGAGCTTGATAACTAGGAAGTATTAATGAACCATAGAGAGAGACTCAAGGCAATAATTTAAAACTTAATGAAATAATCTAGTTAGCCAAGGAATGAGAGATTAGAAAACATGGCCCACTAGTGCATGGAGTGTTAGAATTACATATTGGAAACATAAGGCATCCTAGAGGAAGGCCCGCCCAAGTAGATTTCAGGGAGGCGCCTTGTTTTTAGGAGGGGAAAGGGCGTCTACTTTTTAGGAGGTTGAAGGGAGTTAAAAACATAGAAGTGAGAGGGAGACTTGGAGAGGAATCCACGTGAAGAGTAGCTAGGAAAGGACTCCAGGGAGTTAAGTCCTATTCTAAGAAGGAAACTAATTGGAGGAAACTACACAGAGGAACGTCCTAGCCTAGAATAGAGAGAGAAAAACAACTAACGCTACTTAAGGAGAAGACGTCCAAGGGAAGCGAGAATGCCCATACTTGAAGACTGATGGGAAAAAAAGAAAAAAGAAAAAAAGGTGGAAGACCTCAAGGAAAGGAGAAGAGAAGGAAGAAGGAGAAAGAAAAGAAGTAAAAATGGGTAGGGGTAGCCCTTAGATCAAGATTTTCAAAGCTTTTCATGCAAGTATTGATATAGTTTTTCAAAGAAACCTATACTATTTTCATAGTAGTTAATCCTTGTTTTTCTCTTATATTAGGATAGACAGTATGATATAGTTTTACTAGTGATCTTCTCATGCTTTATTATGTTTTAATAATATTTCATATTAGTAGAATCTCCATGGTTTTTGGCAAGGAAAATCATGTGTTTTTCATAATGTTTTTATGTCTTGTGTTTTATTGCTCGCATGATTCCACACTACTAAATTCTTGAACATTTTTAGCATGCTCATCAGTGGTATCTTGATATGAAAATTATACTCATGTTCTTAATTTAATTTTTAACATCTACATAAGAGTTATAATGAAGAATTTCAATGAGAAAAAGGGAGAAATTAGTAATTTAGGCATTACTGTTTTAAGGGGATTTCAACCTTGCTTACTGGCTAAAAACCCTATGGGTAAAGATGCTACTGGTTTGGACATCAAAAAGTGAAAAATTTCATAAAATTTGTATCACATGTAATATATTTGTCAAAAATATTTAAGTTAAAATTTGATGATATTTGACCTAGTAAAAGATAGAAAGAAAAAATTAGTGAATTACTGACTACAATCCTGTTGATTGGCAGAAAAGCTTGTGACACATCTATCAATAGTTTGGTTACTAAACATTATAATCATTAAGTATAATTTGAATGCAATTCCTACACATGATAAAATTATCTCAATTGAAATTTGGTGAATTTTTAATAAGAATTGATATAGAAAAAGGGCCAACATATAGGGTAGGTTATTGATTGCCTAAGGCATTTTCCTACTAAGAGTTAACTGGGAAATTTTGTGATCTGGGTATAAATGAGACCTCAATTATGATTAAACACTATATGTATGTAAAGCTTATTTGATAAGAAACAACATGGAAGAAGCCAATTTCAAAAATAACATGCCTAGGTCATCAGATTGATAGAAAACATTTAGACTTGTTACTAGTTACTAACTAGATAGTAGACAGTAGTAGGTCTTGAATTAAGAACAAAGTGTTTCCTCTACTTGAAAAACCTTGTTGATGGATTAAATAACTATTCAATTCACTAAATTTATAACATAATAGAATAGAAGAAATGAAAATAGTAACTGACCTAAATGGAATTATCACACATAACATTATATGTAAATTACCTTAGGCACACATGAGTTGCATGGATTACATAGGTTGTAAAAGTGTACAAAAGCCTTAGATGAAGTTTGGAATAGATGAAACATAATTTTAGCAAGTCTTTGAAAAGTTATAATACTTTTATAATCAAATTAGATTATATTATGACAGTAAGTGAGAACTTTGAACATTGATTTGGATTTGGACTATTAATGGTGGATCACTATGTTGTAAGTAAAGAAACATATGAGAAGATTATGAGAAGTTATTTGAATTGTGAATGTTGATATGTGAACTCTCATGATTTGTGCTTTATGTGTTATGGATACCATCTATGATGTGTCTATGATGTGATTTCTGAAATATATTATGCATAAGCTACGAGAACATGTATGTGTTACATTCATGTGATGTTAATGTGATTTGAAGAATTTGTGTGGATGAGTTATATGATGTGGCACAAATGTGCTAAGGTATTTTATGACTAGATTTAGTCATAAGAAAGGATTGTTATGTGATATGATACTATGCTAGAAGGGTTCATATTAGCCCCTGACCTCCAAATAGGATACCTACCAAGACATATGACCTTAGTTTCATGGAAACATGTGTCATGGGTAGACTACTTCTGATCTGATCCACCTCTCCATCAGTGTCAATTTAGTCCATTGGTATCCACAGATGACTATAAATGGATGATATTTTCCACTATGTGCATAATGATCATTATCTAAGTTTGGATGTGGTCTATCTAGTCACAGCTGCAAGGTCTGCCTATGCAAGGGGTGCGACTTTCACCTAGGGGGACTAGGCACTAATTCCCAAGGCACAAAATTAAATAATTAAAATTTTAAAAAGGAAAATTTAAAATAAATACCCAAAAATTATTAAAAATCCAAAAAAGAAGAAAAACATAGGAATATAAAGATACTAATAAATGCTACTCAAATGAGTGAAATGGAATCCTTGAATAATAAACAACCCAAGGTCAAACCAAACAATATTAGCTAAATCCTCCCTATTCATACACAAAGAAAGAAGTTCATAAACATACAAATAAAATAATAATATAAAAATGATCGTCTCCTTGCTAGTTGCTAGTCCCTTTTGGCCTCTTCATTATTGTCATCTTCTTGTAAATCCATGAACATTAAACAATATCAAACAACTGTTACATAAATGAAGTAAAACAAAATTTAGAGTAAAGAATCATGTTATTACATCTCTTCCTCATCAGGAAGATTAAGACCATCATCAGAATCATCTCCTTGAGTGACATAAACATCCTCCTCCTCAATCTCATCTCCCAGCTCATCACCAACTTTGCTCACTAGTTCACATTAAGACTGAGAAATGTGGCTACTCCTCAGTCCCCTTCTCTACCTCTGGTATTGCCTAGTAGATGGAGCATCACCTCTCACTCGATCTTATAGCAAGCTCAACATTTGACTAGGTGAGGTCATCACCTAGATATTCTAGATCATCTTTAGCTTCTTTTTGAGCAATCCATTTGTCACTTTTGTCGACCTCTCATAACAAAATAGGATCCATATATGTCTGCATTTTCAAATGATAACTCATGTCAACATCAAATTGTCAAGTGTATTGAATGTATACTATATCATTCATTGTCTTAGCATATAGCCTATTGCTTTTCTTAGTGTGGATCTGAAAAGAAAAATGCTTGAATGAAAGTAAAAGTAATAACTAATGATTAATAAGTACTAAATCTTAGTATCTTATATTTTCAAAGACACTCTAACTATGCTCTCAAGGAGATATAATGCTTATTTGTGATTGGACCTTAACTACAAATTTCAGAATATGTCGGGCTTCAACCTCAAAGTTCATCCACCACTCGCCTATAAAAGTTGAAGAAAATTAAAGTTAAAGATTCAAGTTAGAAAATAAATAAAATTAGAATAATATAAAACACTTATAAGAGGCTAGGGTTTTTCTCGTGTTTAGATAGGTCATTGCTAAACAAGCTTATAGCATGTCCATAAATGGATATCTCATCTACCACCTGGTCATCCTCTTCTCCATCATGTAGCTTACTAATGGCATGTATTAGATCATTCTTGATGTCATTGTTGCACTCAATTTTAATGTCATGGTCGTAATAGAAGTTGGGTTGAGATAATATCCAACTACATGCAAGGGCTAGTGAATTTGAGAACTTCATCTGTTGCTTATGATTCCCTATATATGGGTGGCCTGATGCTTATCCCCTACAAGATTTACTTGAATCTTTTATTTGGCCTTGGTTATGACCTCAAAAATACAGCCCATTGCTAGCTTCTTTTCACTGTTCACCACCCTTAAAACCTCCACAAGTGGGGACATGATCTTCAAACAAAAGAGGACATGGTTTCAAAAGCAAGTATGGTAAATAATTCTTTCAATTCTTTTATCTTCAAGCCTTTTTGGCTATCTATTATTTATCTACTATGAATATGGAATGTTGCCCTCAACTCCATCTTAAAGTTATGAATACTCTCCAAACTTAACAAGTTTGTGGCGAAGCACATAACTGCAGGTCTAATGAAATCTTTTTTCTTCATGAATCTTCTCTTAAGATGAAGGACATGAGTGTGATGATAAATAAACACCATCATCACCCTAGCTTTTTCCATGGTTTATAGATTCTCTTGTTTGGTACTAGAAGCAAGCTTGAACTACCAAAAAAATTAATTAACTTCCTCAATCGATTCAAGGCTCTCTACAATCAACTAGATGCTATACAAAAGCCCATTTTTGATCTTAAGAAAGACAAATTTTGCACCACAAGGTGGTATTGAAGTAGTCCTAATAACAAGGAACTTCTTCAATTAGGTGTCTCGTAGCAAGGGCTATGCACTTCACCTTTGGCAATTTTCCTATGTCCTGTGACATAAGGTCAATGTAGTGTTCCACACAAGGTGTCCAATATAAGTGCAGCCTCTTCACCATTAACTCCTTTTTGTAGCTGCGTAGTTGGAGGCATTGTTGTTTATGACCTAAAATGGACAAAGGTAAAATATATACGGTTAACTTACATCTAAGCAAGTTAAATACTTATTAGTTTATATATATGAAACAAAATAATTACTTAGACAACATCCTTCTCTCCAACCTCATCAATCACCTTCTCAAGCATGTCAACTATTAAGTTTATGCCCTTGACATGCGCAGGACCATCAATAGATTTAAAAACCACTGTCCTAGTTGAACAGTTTACCAAAAAATTGACAAGGGCATGACCCTAGCCATCAATCCACCAATCTGACATAAAGGAGTACCCATATCTTAAAAGCATAGATGAAATTGCTTGTAAGTTGTTTGATGTCACCTTGAGAGGAATAATTGTGGCAATCTAAAATATGGAGTAAAGAGAATGCATACTTAACTAATTAGCATTGCACTTTCTTTGTAGCCTTTTATCTCCTCCACTTGCTTTTTAAGAAGACTTACCCTTAACTTGTGATGTGAGGGTGCCTTGAAACCTTAGTAATATAAGATTTTAAGATTATGAGAATAGGTAAAAGCAAGCATTAAATTATTAATTATTAAATCTATAAGACATACAATACATACACACCTGGATCATGTTGTATAACTACCTCTAACATGGTTTGAAAAGAATGACAATGACTAGCATTGAATGGAAAGCTATTTTCATAAAAGCAAGAGGCAATGTTATCCCATGTTCTTATCCTAAAATCTTTCTTATATGCTTTGTTTATTATCATATGTTGCATAGATGCCTTTCCCTTACCGTCAGGGTTGGGGGCAAAAAGATAGTTAATAGGCCCCATTATTGTTTGTTGCATGGATGTCTTATGCTTCTTGCTACCAATGGAAATACCACCAACCTTAGTACTACCATTCTCTTAATACCCTTCCATCTTGTCATCATCATGGTCATCGTGCAAGCTAAACTAATTTTCTAGCTGCTCCCTCTCCTTTGTTATTCTCTCTTTGTTCTTTTTCTTCTTCTTTGATTCATTCACATAATACAATATCTTCTTAGAAATCTCATGAGTGACAAGAGAGCATTTCTTTGCATTCCTATGTTCACCTATCAAATGTAGTTTCAATCTAAATATTTCAATGCTATACCTATTTTCACATAGCTTGCACTATAACAAATTTATATCATTTGGATCCCTTGCATCTCCACATTCTCACCCTAGATCCATTAATTTGGATGATGCATTGTTATAGCCCATTGATGATGACATATTATAGACTTGTAGTAGTTGTAGAATGGAAAACTATGGAGACAAACCCTATAAACAAACAGAAGAAATTAACAAAAAAATTAAAAAATAGTGAAAATACACATGCAAACTTTGGAAAGAATAATATGGAATTGACAATTGAGAATTAGAAAGGGAACAATGAAGATTAGTACTATATTTTACAAATTTCAAAAGAAATTAATGTAAAAAGTAAAAGAAAAGAAACATATAAAATCAGGAAAATATGATATGAAATTGTCATGTTTTAAGTATTATAATGGAGACAATGCAAATTTCTTTCTTTTCTTACATAGGAAAGTAAGAAATAGTACTATATTTTATCAATTTTAGAAGAAATTAACAAAAATAGTAAAAAGAAGCATACAAAATAGAAAAGTATAATATGAAATTGTAATTCTGTACCATTAGAATGGAAATAGTGATTTTTTTTTTCTTACATATAAAAGTAAGAAAGACTGAAAGAGTACCATATTTCATGAATTTTAGAAGAAATTAACAAGAAATTAAAATATAGTAAAAAGAAACATGCAACATATGAAAATAATGATAAGGAATTATTGTTTTTAGCATTAGACTAAAAAAATTTAGACATTTGTTACAATTAACAAACATAAAATAAAAAATTTGTAGTGTATTCCATGATTTTTGTTAAAAATAACTAGAAAATACAAGGAAAAAAATGGAAGTTGTCATTTTTAACATTATAATGGAAACCTATTGAGATTTGTTATAGAAATAAAAAAACTAATGTATTTCACAACTTTTGATAAAAAAAATAAAGGAAACAAAAAAAAAGTGCATAATAAATTAAATTTATGAAAATAAATGGAATGAATGAAACAGAGTTTTTGTTTGTAGCATTAAAGTGTAGATATGTTGAGATAAAAAAAGTAAAAAATTAATTAACAAAAATGAAAAAACAGTACTGTTTTGTTTTTACCCTTTTTTTTTTATTTAAAAAAAGGATAATAGTTAAGAACCCAACATAAATCCAAAGATTTTTTACCTTCAATAAATTCAAGTACACTTCAATTGGTGATGGAATATGAGGACTATCACAAGATGAAGAAGAAAGTCTGGGAAGGGAAAAGAAGAATAAGAGAAGTGGAGGCATGAGGGTTTTAAGTCACTTGCAATGTGCTTAGAATCAGGGGTGTGGAAGGCGCAAGGCTTAACTAGTCGCACTTTGACGTATGCTCATTGAGCCTACCCATAGTTGAGACACAGGGTGAGCCTTGTTGCACCTACCAACTAGTAGTGCCTGTGACTACATACGACATGGTATGCATGTTACTCATCCTCGAGGTTTCATACCATTGCCGATGAGGGTTGTGGTGGATGCTGCTATTAAGATCTATGTTTTAATAGTTATTTGAATGTGTGAGCTTATTTGATATTTCCTTTCACTTATGAGACATACTTGTGACTAATGAAACATATGTTATATGCATACGATAATTGGTTCATATTATATATTAATCTTGAGATGCCATTTAAATGCCAAGGTTTTCAAACCTAATTTAGGAATTTTTTTGTTGAGTATACGTAATCACCTCTACAATATTTTCCAGGTGAGGATTCTAAAGTTGTACATAATTTGGATGATACAAGAGTAATAAAGAATTAGAAGCATTTGAGAAATGCATGACAGAGTGACTCTGATATTTCTTTGATTAGTAAAATTGAGACACATGCACATTTATGTAAGTTATTTGTTGATAGTGGATCTCAAATGTGATAGTGAATCTTGACTGTGCTCTTATTATATAGCTTACTTTAAATGTATGAGAAGTTTTCTGTTAGGGATGCCTGATATTGAAGTAGGTTTTGGCAAAATAAGTACATGATGCTTTTATCATTTCATAAATGTTTTTTTTTTTTTTTAAAAAAAGAGAAATTTTCAAGGTTATGCTAATGTTTTCAAAAGATATGTTATGAAAACTATTTCAAAAAACCTAGGTAGTTATAGTTGATAACAAGGCCTGGTTTAGACTATTCACAACCAAGCAACTATTGCCATAAAACAACAATAAGCCTAAACATTCTAGGTTCAATGGATAGGATAATTAATGAACTTACTAGGATTTTCTATTGATAAATTTAGACATATGGCACCTAAGAGAGCTAGAGTTGATGCTCAATTGCCATTAAGGAGCCAACCTAGGAAGAGGAACAACTTGCCCTTGTAGAGGAGCAATAAGCCCCAGTTGAGGAAGCAAGGAATAAAGAAGTCCATGATGATCTTGTATAGTAGATCTACTTCTTCAAAGAGTGAGATAAAGGTTGTTGGTGCGTGGCTAGAGTGGAGAGGTTGGAATGGAAAGAGAGGATACCCTACTAGAACAATTTAGGAAAATAGTCCCAAAGTTCAATGGATTAGAAGGGCCTAAAGCTGTTGAGATATGGATGCAAGATGAAGAGAACATTTTCGAAGCGATGAGAGTGTCTGAAGATAAACAAGTGGTAGTAGCTACTTTGTCATGATAGGGGACGATGAGATCTTATGATTAGATTTTAAGCTTGTGTTCAATTATAAATATTTTCATGCACATGTTAAGGAGAAGAAGGAATTGGAATTCCTCAATTTAACTCAAGGCACAATGATGGTGGAACAATATGAGACAAAATTTGTGAAGCTATAGAGATTTGCTTTAGAGGTGTATTCCACATAGAAGAGAGTAGTTTATAAATTTGTGAGAGGACTAAATTATACCTTATGCTGCAGGATAGTGACCTTTCAACCAAACACCCTTTCCAATGTTGTAGAATTGACTTTTATACTTGAGAGAGAACAATAAGAACTTCAAAGGGGACATGAGAAGAATGGAGGACAGAAGTAAGTTTGGAAGGGCAAGAGATAGGCACCATCACCCATATTCACTAAATATTAGAAGTTAGCACTTTCTAACTTCAAAAAGGGTAAGATGGTCATCTACTTTGCCAGATTTGTTGAGAGCTTCATCCAAGAAAGCCTTGTAATTGCTAAGAGCAACGATGTTATAAATGTGGAGAAAGGACATTACATTCTTGACTACCCTAGATGGAAGAGAGACCAGCCACTTCATAGAGAGCCAATTCCAAAGAGTCAAGGATAGATCTTTGCCTTAACCATAGACTAGGTATGTACTTCAAATGTTGTTGTTGAAGGTACTCTCCTGATTTTTGGTAGAGTTGATAGGGTACATATGGATTCTAGATCTACCTGTTCTTTATATCATGTGATTTTGCACGCATGGAATGTACTGTTCAGAAGTTAGGATTTTGCTGAGAGGTTAGTGTACCTAGAGGGAATGTAATTACGACATATGAATTTCTGCAAGATGTACCTATTAGTATCGCTGATAAGGAGTATAAGTTAACTTGTTCCTCCTAATAATGGCAAATTTTGATGCCATCTTAGGCATGGATTGGATAGCTCAATAGGGAGAAATGATTCGCTATTGTAAAAAAAGACTTATCTTTCATGAACGAGATGGAGAAACTTATGTGTTTCAAGGGAGATCAAATATGGCTAAACTGGAAGTTATTTCATCCATGAAAGCTGTATGACTAATCTCTAAAGGGTTTTAAGCATATTTGGTTAGTGTAGTTATTTATGAGGAAGTCAAACAAAAGATAGAAGAAATTAATGTGATTCAAAAATTCCAAGATGTTTCTCTAGAAGAACTACCTTGATTACCATCCAAAAGACAAATAGACTTTACTATTGAATTGATGCCAGGAATAATGCCCATCTCCAAGGCACCCCATAGAATGGAATTAGCTGAAATGGAGTTAAAGGTGTAACTATATGAGTTATTAGACCAGAGGTTTATTCGCCTAAGTGTTTTAACTTGGGGAGCTCCAGGATTGTTTTTTATTATTATGATATTCTTATTTACTCAAAGGTCATGGAAGAACATAGAGAGCATTTGTGGATTGTTCTAAGGACTCTTTATACTCGCTAACTTTATTCAAAATTTAACAAATGTGAGTTTTGGCTTGAACATGATTAGTTCCTTGGCCATATCATCTCAAAAGATGATTTATTGGTGGACCCTAAGAAGGTGGAGGCTATAACTAATTGGGAGAGACCTAAGATAGTCATAGAGATTTGAAGTTTTCTTAGTTTGGCAGGTTACTATATGAGATTCATTGAAGGGTTCTCTTACATTGCTCAACCTTTAACCCAATTAACTTAGAAGCAAAGGAAGTTTGAATGGACAAATGAGTGTGAACAGTGTTTCTAGGACTTGAAGAGGAGACTAACCTCAGCACCAGTTTTACCCCTAGTAGTGGGAAATGGATGATTTATTGTATATAGTGATGCTTCTAGTAAGGGTTTGGGTTGTGTCTTGACTCAACACAATAAGGTAATTACATATGCATCTAGACAGTTGATGACTCATGAGTGAACTATCGTACCCATGATTTGGAGTCAGTTGCAGTAGTTTTTGTATTGATGATTTGGAGACACTATTTGTATGGAGAAAATTTTGAGGTTTTTACCAACCATAAGAGTATTAAATATATTTTCTCACATTAAATATATTTTCTCACCAAGTGATCTCAATATAAGATAGAGACACTAGATCAAGTATTTGAAGGACTACAATTTTATCATTCACTATCATCCTAAGAAGGCAAATGTGGTGGTAGATGCATTGAGTAGAAAGGTGAAGGGTTCAATAGCTAATGTGATAGTGATATCAACATTCTTAGACCATATTTTACAAGCTTAGAAAGAGCACGAGGAGATTCAAATGTTGAGCAAGAAGATTGGTTTCATTATATCTTTTAATGGAGGTATAAGATTCCAGGATAGGCTTGTTGTACTAGCAGTAATAGAGTTGCAATGAGATGTACCATACGACCTGGAGGCACCAAGACGTATTAAGACTTGAAAAGAAATTTTTGGTGGCTAGGTATGAAAAGAGACGTTGGAAATTTCATGGCTAAATTCTTAACTTACCAAAGGATTAAGGTAAAACATTAGAAACCAGTAGGATTTCTACAGACTTTCAAACTTCCTGAGTGAAAGTGGGGTCGCATTACAATGCATTTAATTAAGGGATTATGCAAGACTTCTAACAGGCAAGACATGATATGAAAGTTTAGTGGAATTCTATATTAAGGAGATCATGAGCCTACATAATATACCTCTAAGCATCATATTAGATAGAGGCAGCATGTTTACATCTCATTTTTTGTAGAGTGTACAAGAAGAACTTGGAACTAGCATGAGATTTAGTGCAACATTCCACCTGTAGACCGATGAACAATTGGAAAGGATACACTGATGCTTGAGGACATGTTACATGCTTGTGTTTTGGAATGAAAAGGAAAGTGCAATGAATACCTTCCTTTTGTAGAATTTACTTACAATAACAGCTATCACTCAAGCATTAACATGGCACCTTATGAAGCATTATATGGTCAACCACATCACACACCTACTTGTTGGAGTGATGTTGAGGAATTTCAATTTGTGAAGTCAAAGTTAATGGACCTCTGTGTAAAGAAAGTGAGGATCATTCAGAAGAGGCTACTTGTAGCACATGGTAGACAAAAAAGAGCTATGCAGATAATAAGCAAAGAGATTTGGAGTTTCAAGTGGGAGGACATGTATTCTTAAAGATTTTGCTGATGATAGGAGTGATGACATTTGGATTGAAATGAAAGTTAAGCCCCAGATTTATAGGTCCATTCGAGATCCTTGTGTAATGACTCAAAATTTTTCAACGTTATTATATCACTTTTACGATCATGATATTTGGTTTGTTTATTTTGGAAATTAAGAGGCTTAAATCACCTTAATAGGTGGTTAGATATTTTATTTTAATTAAAATAGGAAACAAAGGAATTTGTGAGAAAATCAGTGTCATTAGATTCTACGCTCAAAATGGAATCTAACGCCTTAAAAAATGCTAAAAACGGAGTTTATATGACCAAGTTATGACCATTTGAAGATGAGGGACATTTTCATAAATTAAATAAAAACGAGGAGGACTGGAAAACACAGGGGGACATTTTACTAATGGCACCCCCCACAGGTCGTCCCCTACCTCCAGCCACCGACTTGCACGATCACCGCCTCTGTGAGGTGGCAGAAATGGCGGCACCGCCTCGGCAATGCTATAAGATGCCCTCTTCCCTCCTCCTCAACCATCCCTCCTTTTCCCCATCTCTGGCTACCTTGAGCAAGGGTTTCCAGCATGGTAAAAATAAAAAAACCCTCCTCTATTTTTCCCCATGAATTTTGGCAATGGCCAGGTCCTTTCTTCGGGCCGGCCATTCCCCTCTCTTCTCTTTTGCCCCCTTCTTCCTCCGGTCTCATCAGACATTGGGGTTTTCCCTCTTCTTCATGGTTTCAGGCGACTTAGGGTTTCAAAGCCAAAAAGGGCGCACCTCCCACAATGGGTCCCCTCCTAGGCTACCCAAGGTAAAGCCCCTCTTTCCCCTCTCTTTATTTTCCCTTCTTTCAGGCCGGGTCCACGAGTTTCCCGACCAGAGAACATGCCAGGAAAAGCCAGGTTCCTCCCGGTTCCACGCAAACCAGGCGTCCCAGGGGCGTGGTGTGCGATGCATGCCCAGGGCACAGTCCCTGGCATGGCCTTCGGATGAGCACTACGTGGGGCACAGGTCCTGGCTCGACCAGGATGCACGGGGTGCCCTGGGAGCTAAGACGCATCGTGCTAAGCCAAAGATGCATTTGTGCGATGCTATCCAGGACGCACGTCATAATGCGTCATTTGGGCATGCATGTGCGGTCCTTGGCATGGCCTTTGAGTACGCACGACGTGCGGGCATGGGTCTTAGTTTGACAGGGTATGCGAGCGTCTTGGGAACCATGATGCGTGGGCCCTACACGTAGACAAATCTGGTTCATCAGTGATTTTGGGACACTAAAAATGCAATTACAGAGGCTATAGGACTCCAATTGATGATTCAAAAGAACCGTTGGGTCTGTATTAACGGTGTGGACCTAATGAGACTATAAAACTTAGGATCATAGAACTATTCAGTATAACTATAGCCTAAGAATTATAAAGATCTTCTAGATCTAGCCTAGAAGCGCACTAGGCAAGGGCCTATAGAGCCAATATGGCAGATCTAGCTGTTAATCTATAAGTCTAGGTAATGATCCATAAAGGTTGAAAAATAATACTTGAATCCTTGTTATCCATTAATATCCAAGGTTGCACAAAAGTGATCCAGGATCGAGTAGTGAAGAACGTGATTCGAGGAACATCGAGGTAGGTAGTTTGATACTACTAAGTTTTCAAATACATTTCAAATCTGAATGCTTTACTTGGCTTTAATTATTATATTTGGCATGCTTTTTGAGATATGATGTTCTTATATAAGTACGCGGATTTGTCTTCATGATTTATGGCCTTAAAGCACTTGAATATATCACCGTGTTTAGCATTCTTTTGGGATGTGATGTTTTTGTTCAAGCATATGAAATTATGGCTTTGAATGTGATTACTGGCATGAGCAGATTTTATGCATTGCTTGCATGTTTTGAAAAAAAATGCCTAAATTGCATGATTTACCATATATGAGATTTGGATTATCTATATATATGCTTTTTAGTGGGTAGAGGGCCGAATGAGGCAGTCCATAGTGGGCACTATACTGAGAGGTTGTTATGTACGGGGTTGGCCTCCTAGCCTCTACCACCAAAAAGGTGGATGGTATCACTGCCAAAAAGGCATTGCCCCTTCCCTGACTGTTGTGGTAAATAGGGATGACCACTGGATGTGTCACGGCACCCTTTCGGTCACAGCCATAGTCCCGTGGAGGCTATGGTAGGTAGGTCTCTAGATACTAGAGCCACACGATTCAGCTGGGTGCTAATCGTGAGCATAGTGACCCTATGATTTTGGTGCGATTGATAAGCATATAGCATTGAGATGGTCATATACGAGTACTCGTAACCAGTTGGCATGACGTGTATGCTGAGAGACAATTGTGCATGATACTAGCATTTGCTTGAACGATGACTATTTTAAGAGTTTCATGATTATTATATTTGTCTCACTAGTTTGATGCATTTGCCGAGATCTTCGTATATGGATCTATTGATTTCTATTTCATGATTTTGATCATATTTATATCATTGAATACTAGATTATGAGAAAGGATTCCATGATTGAAATTGCATTAATAAGCTTATGTTTTATGCATAACTATGCATGCTTACACAAAAAGAATCACTGATGTTTTATATGAAAAGCTTTTGGAATCATGCATGTTGCTTACCGTGTTTTCAAAATAGTAGTATCAGATCACCTACTGGGTATGAGAAATACTCACCCAAATATATTATTTTTCAGGATAGCTCCACTCACGAGTAGAAGAAGCATCAGGAACATGTTAGTGCTATGGTCAAGTGAAAAAGGAGAAGACAAGCATGAATGAAAGTGAACACTCTACCTTTTGGACATGTTTTTGTATTTATTTACAGTTGGGCTGTGAGCTATGACTGGATAGACCTGGGAAGACATTTATGATTTCTAAAATTTTCAAAACTACTTTACTCATCTCGAAAGCAAATGACACTCGAGGTTTTCAAAATGAATTTACAACAAAAGAATTTCTGCTGCATTGCATTGTTTTCCAAAAATGTTTTCCAATAGGGATCGATCCTGCCATTGGAATTATATATTGCATTTTAAAATGCATGGGAAAACTCAGGTCATCACAGCCTAAGAGGATTAGACTCGCATCATAACATCACCACAGTTATCCCACATGCATAGTGTGTTTCAGATGTCAATGTTGAGGAAGTATATTTCAAACCCAATGAATGTAAAGACCAGATGACAATAGAATTAAACCAAGACCTTACTTTTGAGGAGAAGGCAGTGCACATCATTGATTAGAAGGAAGGAAAAGGTATTGAGGAATAAGTCCATATCTTTAGTCAAAGTCTTGTGGAAAAATCACTCAATAGAGGAGGCCTCATAGGAGAAGGAAGAGGACATGAGGTAAAAATTTCCTAAATTGTTCACAGCCTCATCATGAAATTTGAAGGACAAAATTTTTATAAGGTGGATAGGATGCAACATCTAGAAATTTCTATTAGTAAGTATATTTAAATTCCATGGTACGTGCGTGAATATGAGATGTTATAAGGTAACTATAAGTTAAGATAGTGAATTTAGGATTGCCAAAGAGATAGAAACCATGTTTTATAGCTATTTAGAACATGCAATTAGGGTGAGACAATTGTCAAAGTATGTAATTGTGGAACACTATGGTTAGATAACCATAGGTTAGCATAAGATAACCTAACCTAGAAGCATGATACCTAGGGAGAATTGATGAACCATGGGAAGAGATTAAGGGCAAGGATAAAAAACTTAATGAAATAACCTAGCTAACAAAGAAATGAGGGTATGATTCATTAGAAAACATGGCCCACTAGTGCATGGAGTGCTAGGATTACACATTAGAAACATACAACATTGTAGAGGAGGACCCACCCATGTAGAATGGAGGGAGGGAACCTATTTTTAGGAGGGGGAAGGTGCCTTCTTTTAGGAGCTTGAAGGGAGTTAAAAATGTGGAAGTGAGAGGGAGACTTGGGGAAGAATCCATGTCAAGAATACCTTGGAAAGGAGTTTAGGGAGTTAAGTCCTATTCTAAGAAGGAAACTAATTGGAGAGAAAGAGAAAAATAGCTAAGGCTAGAATAGAGAAAGAGGAAAACAACTAAGGCTACCTTAAGGAGAAGATGTCCGAGGGAAGAGAGAATGCTCAACCTTGAAGATTGAGGAGAAATGAAAAACATGGAAGACCTTAAGGAAGGGAGAAGAAAAGGAAGAAGAAGGAGAAAGGAAAGAAGAGAAAAATAGATAGGTAGTTAAACCCTTAGGTCAGAAATTTCAAAGCTTTTCATGCAAGTATTGATATAGTTTTTCAAAGAAACCTATACTCTTTTCATGGTTGTACAACCTTGTTTTTCTTTGTATTAGAATTGATGGTAAGCAAGAGTTTTACCAGTGCTCTTCTCATGCTTTAATAGTTTTTAATCTCCATTGTTTTTGGTAAGGAAAACCTTTTGTTTTCATCGTGCTTTATACCATATGTTTCACTGCCTGCTTGACTGCACATTGCTGAACCTTGAACGTTGTTAGCATGCTTATCATATGTATATTGCTATATTATACTCTTATTTTCTTAATTTAATTTCTAACATCTGCATGAGAGTTATAGTTAAGAATTTTGATGAGCAAAAGGGAGAAACTAGTGATTTAAGTGTTACTATTTTAGGGGATTTCAACCCTACTTACTGGCTAAGACCTTATGAGTTAATACACTACTGGTTTAGACATAAAATGTTATAATTTTTTCACAAATTTGAACACATTTAATATGCTTGTTAGAAATATTTTATTAAAAAATTTGTGATGTTTTATTAGATTTGACCTATTTAAAGATCAAAAGAAAAATTGTGAGTTACTTACTATTGTCCTGTTAATGAATAGAAGACTCTGAGATACATCTACCAATGGTTCAACCACTAAACATTAGAATATTTAAATAAAATTTTAAAATTAGTTCCCACACCAGATAATGTTGTTTCGTTTAAATTTTTTTGAATTTTTAGTGAGAATTGATAGAGGAAAAGGGCCGACATACAAAGTAGGTTAATCAAAATGTTTTATGATCTGGGTATAAACTAGACCTCAGTTAGGATTAAAAACTATGGATGTGAAGATTATTCAATATGAAAAACATGGAAGAAGTTAATTTCAAAAACAAGATTCCTAATTCATTAGATTAATAGCAGAAATTTAGGCTTGTTATTGGTTATTGGTTGGATATTAGACAGTGGTAGGTGTTGAATTAAGAACAAATTGTTTCATCTATTTGATAAATCTTATTAATAGATTAAATAACCATCTAGTTCAATCAATTTGTGATATAATAGAATAGAAGAAATTAAACAAGTAACTGATCTAAATGGAATTATCATGCACATAACATTGTATGTAAATTACCTTAAGCATACATGCGTTATATAGATTACATAGGTTGTAAATGTATAGAAACTTAAGATGAACTTTGGACCAGATGAGACGTACTTTATTAAGTCTTTGAAAATTTATGATACTTTCATAATCAAATTTGACTATATCATTGTAGTAAGTGAGAACTTTGAATATTGATTTGGATTTAGACTTTTAGCAGTAGATCACTACGTCTTAAGTAAAGGAGCATAAGGTAAGATTATGAGAAGTTATTTGAATTGTGAATGTTGAGGTGTGAACTTCATGATTTGTGCTTTATGTATTATGGATACCATATATGATGTGTCTATAATGTGATTTATAAAATATATTATACATAAGTTATGAGAACATATATATGTTACAATCATGTGATGATAATGTGATTTGAAGAATTTGTGTGGATGAATTATATGATGTGGCACAAATGTGTTGAGCTATTTTGATGACTAGATTTGCCCTGTTGTACTATGCTGGGAGGGTTTAGATTTACCCCTAACCTCCAAATAGGATACCTATTGAGATATATGGCCTTAATTTTAGGGAAGCATGTGCCATGGGATGACTACTTTGGATTTGATCCACCTCCCCATGAGTGTCGAGGAGTTAGTTGGTATCTGTGGATAAGCATAGATGGGTGATGTTTTCCACTACGTGCGCAGTGACCATTACTTAAGTTTGGACATGGTATGCATGTCAATCATTCTCAAGAGTTTAGACCATTTCCTATGAGGCTTGTGGAGGGCCACTGCCACTAAGATCTATGTTTTGATAGTTATTTGACTTTGATGGTGATTTGTTGTCAATAGAAATTTTGGTTGGATTTTCTTATGGCATCCTTACTTTCAATAAGTTTTTATCCAAATTGCATGGAAAACACATGATGTACCAGCTATATACTCAGTTTCATAGGTTGAGAGTGCAATAGTCACCTTTGACATCCATGTCAAAGTAGTGTCTCTCATGAATAACACAAATCCTATGGTGCTCTTTCTATCATCTATATCTCCAAACCAATCACTATCACTCTATCTAATATGCTTTAGTCATTAGAAAATTAATATAGTAAGCCAAAGTTGATCATACATTTGATTTAGTGAAGGATTCTGTGGTTTTCAAGAGGGTGATAGTTGGAGTCTCCATCTAACAGTTAATTAGTTCCAGGGCATAAACAATGTCAAGTCTTATGCATCTTAAGTAATTCACACTTGCAACCAAACTCTTAAAAAATGTTAGATCTACTTTTTTCTCCTTTTTTGTATTTGGATAGCTTTGTTCCTCATTCTATTGCTGTTTTTATCAGCTTGATGTTGATCATATTGAATTTCTTGAGTATCTCCCTTGCGTAACCTCCTTGAGAGATGAAATTCCATCTTCATCTTATGTTACTTTGATACCAAGGTAGCATGCAATAAACCAATGTCAGTCATCTCAATTCTTTTATCATTACTTTCTTGAACTCTTTAAACATTCTTGGATTGCTCCCTATAAAAATCAAGTCATCAACGTATAGACATAAGATCAATAAATCTTCATCTTTAACCCATAGAACCCTTTCTTCAATTTTAGTACTTGTCTTTTTATCCTTTCACCTCATAAGCCAATGGTGTTTGATGTGGACTTCATCTTCAAGGAATCCATTCAAAAAAGTAGAATTTACATCCCTTTGAAAATCTTTCACTTATTTTAAGTTGCTAAAGAAAATATTATTCTTATAGTTTCCAAGGCAGCAATGAAAGCAAATATGTCATTGTAATCATTGTCAATTATTTGAATACAACCCTTTGCAAATAATCTCGCCTTGTTTTTTTCAATTTCTCCTTTCAAAATTTTCTTTACTTTGTATACCCTTTTAACATTGATCCCCATGTGCCCTTTAGGAAGTGAGGTAAGCTCTCACATACAATTCTTCACTATTTCTTTGATCTCTTCATCCATTGCATCTCTCCATGTTTTGTTTTGTATGGCTTCTTCAATGTTCAATGGTTCACAATTGGCAAAGAGACAAAAAAGAGTGAGATATTCTAACCTTGTAAAGTTCTTATAGACTCTTCATGTGCAACATATCCATTTATTTAAAAAGGATGGTGGCAAATCTCCATGTGTAAGTGTTGTCGAAGTAGGTGGAGTAGTGGGCTCTTGTTGTTCATCTCTTCTTTTCTCTTCTTATTCAAAATAGGAATGAAGTTTCAGTCTTCATCACTTGGACCCCAATCCCATTTGCCCTCTTCATCAAACTTCATGTCACTACTTATCACAACATTTTGAGTGTTTGGATTGTACAACTTGTATCCTTTAGAATTTGAGTCATATCTGATGAATATGAATATGAGTGTTTAGATTGTACAACTTGTATCCTTTAGGAAATACCAAGCTTTCTTCCATCCCACATGCGTCTTGTGTTGTTTTTCCTCATAAACTTCTTTTTGGAGAGCGATTCGACAGTAGATTGCATATTCTATAGGTTTTGCCCAAAACTCCTTTGCCCTTATTTTGGTTTTGAGCATACTTTGAGCCATTCTAAGGGTAATTTTGCTCTTCCTTTTGGCTAGGCCATTTTATTGGGGAGATCTTGGAACTATCAATTGTTAATGAATTCCATTTTCTTGACAAAAATTTTGAAATTCCTTGGAAGTGAATTCTCTTCCATGATCTAGTCTCGTGGCCTTAATTTCACATCCACTTTCCTTCTCCATGGTGGATTTTAACTTCTTGAATACTTCAAATACTTTTGATTTTTGCTTTTAAAAAGTACACACATTTTTTTCTAGACAAATCACCAATATAAAGTAAGAAATAATTGCTTTTACCCATGAATCTTGGTTTGATTAGGCTATAAACATCGGTGTGTATGAGCTTGAGTGACTTTTAGGTTCTTGAGGTCGTCCTCTTTGGAAAGCTTTTTCTGAATTTCTTTCCAAGTAAACATCCATTACATATATGGTCTTATTGATAGATGTAAGATGCCCATATCAAAGATGCCAAAGCCACAATGCATCCTTATACCAAGTCCTGAGACACTTTCTAATACCATTTTGGATATTTAATAAGAACATCCAATTTCTTAACATTGGTACTTCAGCGGTCAAGCTATTTTTTATCACCTCTCATAGAAAGGTTGCAATCTTTCATGTGAATATCATAGCATTTTTCTAAGAGTTGTCCTACACTCAAGATATTATTTTTCATGCTGGGGATATAATAAACATTTGAAATGAATTTGTTCCTTCCATTTTTCAAGTGAATAAGGATTTCACCTTTTTCTTTCACCAATATTTTTGAATTATCTCCAAAAAATGTTTTTGCTCCTTGACTTATCAAGCTCATGAACATGCTTTTATTTCCACACGTGTTAATGGCTAGCACCAATGTCAAGGTATCATATATTGACATTGTCTGCTTTGTTGTCTTTGCTAGTAACAACATCTCTTCTTCTTGACTCTTGCTCTCAGCATAGTTAGCCTTCTCGTTAACTCTACTATTTGCAGCTCTAGATTCAGTAGCATAATGGCCAAATTTTTAGCAATTGTAGCATTTGATTTAAGATTTGTCATACAATGATCTTTGGTTGCCTCTCCCATGTCTTCTTGTTGATGTTTCTCTTCTTTCTTCATTGTTGTTGTGGTGGTATCCTCCTTTCAATTCTCTTCCACGTCCATAACCTCATCCTCAGCCACATCTTCTTCTACATTTGCTTCTTTCATTGCCAAAGCTTTCTTTTTCTTTTTTTTTTTCCTTATGATTGAATTGCATGTTAAGAAGTTATTCTATCATGCCTTGCTTCTTCTTATACATCTCTTTATATGCTTGCAATGAACCCATGAGTTGCTCAATGATAACTTCTTTTAGATCTTTGGTTTATTGATATGTCACAATAATGTGCTTAAATTTTGAATCTAATGAGTGAAGTATCATTTTGATTATCCTTTCATCATCTAAAGTTTCACTATTTCATTTTAATTCATTAGAAACATATAAAACTCTAAGGAAATAGTTAGAAATAAACTATCCTTCTTTCATATGCAAAAATTTGAATTCACCTCTTTCTATTTGGAGTCAGACGTTCTTAACTTGCTCGACTCCATTCAAAAGAAGTTTGAAGCTTATCCCTTGATTCTTTGGAGGAGATTGCACTTTAGATTTTCTCAAAGCCATCATCATTTAAACCTTAATAGGCAAGATAGAAGCCTTCTTCTCTCTCTCTCTCTCTCTCTTTATCTTAAATCTTTCAAAGCGTTCTTTTGATCTTTTGGGCCAGCATTTAGAGTGGTGTCATCTCCTGGCTCACTAAAGCCATCTTCTAAGATATCCCACACATCTTGTACTCCAAGGAGTGTCGTCATTTTGATACTCCAGTTGTCATAGTTTCTCATGTTGAGAATAGGGTCTTGGAAGGGTGTCATACTACTATTTGCCATAGCTCTAATACCACTTAAAAATCTTAACTAAGGGCAAGACTTTGTTGATCACTCACTAAGAAGTTATTGTTTCTTCTTCTTATTTAGTGATCTTACAATCTGAGAGCAAGGGTATATATAGTGTAGAATTCCTAATGCAAATTACATAATTAATAAAGCACAAAGACTCAATAGCCCCACATGTATACCATAGCACCTACCACATGTTTCACCTAATATCAAAAACTCAATAGCCACAAGCACATACCATAACACTAACAAATGTTTCACATAATATTAGAAGCTTCTATGGGCTTCAAATAGACTTGGACTATTAAAAACAAGTTTATAACTCAACATTAGTGGCATCCTCATGATAAAACATTGAGAAGTTGGGTAGTTGTTGTAGTTGTAAATGGTGCACTAAGGAACATTAGATCTTGATGATTGGTTTCCTTGGCCATGCACTTTACCATTTTTGGAGTTGAAGGAGTTCTTTGGAGGTGGGGATGGAATTAGTTTTGTCTCATTCCACACTCATGACCAACTTTACCCTTGAATGTGAAATGGACGAATGGATTGGATAGAGAATCAATCATGTCTTTGATGAGAGCTTCATGACTTTGAAGCATGCTAAGAAGATCATGAAACTCAAGAATGGTGTGAATGATAACGCAATGACTATATTATTGAAGTCACACCCAAGACTAGAGTAAATCACAAAGTTGAATTGTCACTTGGTTAATGGGCAGCCTACTGCATTTAGTTCATCTACTAGTAGCTTGGCTTTTTGAAGATATGTAATCATTGACAAGTCACCCTTTTGCATCTGTTTAAATGAAAATGTGGGCCCAAATTTTGAACCACAAGATGGTGCCAATTGTATGAATCTTGCTCAATACTAAAACCAAATAGACCAAGGTGGCACCTATCAAGGTGGAGTCAGTCACACTGTCACTTTGAAGTGGTGTTGATCAATCCTAGTCTCACTTTAAGGAGTTCAACACTAGTGAAGCCAGGCAATCACAATAACAGCTTCAAGATATCGAGCACTAGTGTTGCCAGTGCTCTAGGTGTCCCCCCTCTAATGTAGGTTAAGTGGTGCTAGACGAACTCATCATCAAGAGTAGTGCCAATCAGTTTTGTTACCAAAAGTGGCACCCATCACTCCCCACCCTTTCTTAAGTCACACCAAATGGTCTTGTTACCAAAAGTAGTGCTGGTTTCTCTCCTTCCTTTCTTAAGTGGCACCAAAGGTCTTGTTAGTGAAGGTGATGCTAGTTGATCTCGCTTCAAATTAGATTGAAACTTAACAAATGAGGACATCAGGCACCTTTTGCACGTAGTGACAATTATGCAACTAATTTGGACAAGTTTACATTTATGTCCCTAACTGATACTATCCACTCCTATGAAGCTGGATGCTAGTTTGTCCATTGATACTGATAAGTTACAAGGCACTTCAGACCTATGCCACATGTAGGGTGGTCATTGATTTAGTGTCCCAGCCTCATTAGTTACCCAAAATAACTACTTGGGCACCCAAAATTATAAATAGGGGTTCTCCTCTCTATTTCATACATCAAATTCATAAGCAAGATTAAATTCTAGAGTCAAATCCAGTTCTTAAAGAAGTTCTCTCTCCCTAATCACAAGGTGAGAAATTCTAATTTTCATATCAGATCTAGTTCTTAGGAAAGATATGAGCCTAGGTTTAGCCAATCTCTACTGCCAAGAACTCAAACCATGAACCATTTTGGTTTATGCTCCATGAGGTTGTGATTACACTTAGGTCTCTTGGGGATAAAACCATTAACCATTTTGGTCTATGCTCTATAGGACCATAGCTTTGACCTCTTGGTCCTTGTGCACTTATCGTGATGCTTACAGATAACTATCATGAAGCTAAAGACCAACTTAGTCTTTGCCATTAGGGATTAAGCACCCAAGCTTAGATTATCTAAGTTTATTCCAACCAATGGCTAAACACAATGCCATAGTTTATACCAATGTACTATCTGCACATCCACATTTAAGATTAAGCCCCTTATGCCTAACAAGGCATAAATCATGTTCTCCTAGGCTATATTTGGTTAGGGTAAATGCTGATATACACAACACAGGTTTATGGCCTTGTCATCTTTGGCGGACCTTGTGACATATTGTCACATGGACCTATTTATGACTCATACTTATACATGTCTCATTCTAGTCTTAAGTCTATGGCATGTAATCAAAATCAAAGGTGTTGGAGATATGTATTCACTTTTATTTGATTAAGAAAATCGCTCCAATGGAGAAAATGTTATATATTTCCTTAATGTTTTTGCATATTTTAAAGAGCTATATTTGAATCTCGTTGTTTCTCACCTCATTGATCATTTCAAGGCTTTTTCAAGACACTCAATCATATTGAGATGTCTTATAGTCTTAATATTCAAGATTAGGGATTCTTTAATCAAACTAACCAATAGTTGGTCTTTCTATTCTACTGGAAATATTCAAGATTAGGGATTGTTTAAGATGATGAATCAGTGATGGTAGATCAAGGGGAGTGATCCTACTCCAAAATAAAAATAAAAATAAAAATCAATAAACATGATAACTTTTCAATATGCAGTTCAAGTTGAGTGTGTACTAAGATGTAATTGGTAGGATTCAATTTCATGGATGAATGGTGACTTGTATTTTTCATAATCATTTGAGAGAAGTACTTAAAGTTGAAGTATCAGTTGGGGTGAATGAGGGAATGGAAGATCTAGTGACAATTAAGATGTCATAATCACAAGGAATGAAATGAAAAAGAATTGTTGGATGAGAAGGAAGTCATAGATAGGTGAAAAATCAATGAAGACATAAGTGGACATTTTTATGGATCATAATCTAATCTTATACCATGTTAGGGTAATGAGTATTGTTAATACAATTATCATTAAATGATATATAAAAATTCTTTTAGTGACGATGAAAGACAAACTTATCTAAGAGATTGAGGGAGTTTGAAAGGGATACAAAGGTAACCTAGACTAAAAGTTAAAATATAAAGAAAATCGTGACAAAAAGAAAATTGGAACCTAGAACCAATACACCATAAACTATTAGCTCATTACTCTACCCTCTTAGATAGGTAGTTGATTATATATGAGGACTGCTTGATGTTGAGCAATTTGCTTGGTCAGTTCTTCTGTGCTACTATATGAGGACTTGTAGAAGGACAATCCCTTTTCTTGATTTGGAACTAGAACTAGAAATTTTAACTTACGATCAAATTTGAATCATGTGATTAGCTATATTAACTAACATAAATGGTTGAGATGTGTGCCTTGTGAGGATCAAAATAACAATCCCTTTAGTTAGTCCACCTCTTAACTAAGAATCCACACAAGGGATTCTTCTTCTCCTTCATCCTTAATAGGTGGCTCCAATCTCCAACCTTTTAGCGTTATATAGAGGAAGAGAATTGTAAGCTTTTTACAAGATGAGAAGAAAACTTAGGGAGAAGCCTTTTCTTTCAATACCCTATTTGCACTCTGAGATGTAATTTATATAGAAGAGTCTCTCCAAGTCACTCTTAACTAGGAAACTCCAAGCCCTAGTTAGACTTCAATTAGCTCAATACATGTGACCTTCTAATTAGAACACTTTTCTAAGTAAATCACAACTCTCCTGAAATACTAATAAGGCATTTTTTATAGTGCAGATTGATAAGTATTTAATTTTGCATAAAAAACACCAAAGTAGTTATCCATGTGTTATAATTTAAAGGTGTAAATTAGGATTTTTAGACTAAAATTCATAGCACATGCATGTTTGTTTTAATGAAGAAAAATTTGATATTTTGTAAGTCCAAAAGCTAATCCAAGGTAAGTATGCAATTAATTATGTTTTTATAGGATTTGATTATATTTTTTTGCTTTTTGTAAGAAGCAAGATGGTGATCCGACTGCTAAGATCGATTGAGACAAACATTGAAGATCAAGATCAAAAGATCGAGTCAAAGCCTCAAAATCATCACTTCAACATAAAACCAAAGGTCAAGATTGCCTCGTGGACTAGTAATGGATGTGATTAAAGGAGTTAAAGATGTACAAAGTGGGCCCATGAAGTAAGCCATGCATTCCTACCACCTTTACATAAAAGCTACTTAAGCCACCTAACCCATATAAGCCATGAGAGAAGGTGACAAGCTAAGGAATTCTGTGACGACCTGGGTTTTCACATGCATTTTTAAATGCAAAACCAATTACTAATGCGAGATCGATTAGCATTTGAAATACTTTTATAAAAGCAATGCAATGCAGGGAAAATATATATTTTATTTTGAATTCATTTTTAAAACCCAGAGTGTTATTTACTTTCAAGACAAACAAAGTAATTTTTAAAATTAAGACAAACATATATGCATCCCAAATCTATCCAGTTACAGCTCACAGCCCAACTATAATAATTATATATACATGTCCAAAGGGTAGATCATATACTTACATTCATACTTGTTTTTCTCTTCATTTACTTGATCGTAGCACTTACATTTCCTGATGCTTCTTCTAATCCTGTTGGAACTAATCTGTAAAAATAGTATAATTGGATGAGTATTCCTTATACTCAGTAGGTGATCTAATATTATTATTTTGAAAACACAGTATGCAACATGTATAATTTTAAGAGAGTCTTTCCATGTAAAGATCATGCAATTTCTTTTTGTACAAACATGCTTATTTATGTATAAATCATAAGCTCATTTACATAGTTTCTGACCATAGAATCTTTTATTGAAATCCAGTAATCAAGAATATAAATATTACAAAAATATTTAAAACATTTACCAATCAATTTGTGTATTAAAATCTCGGCTAACACATCAAAGCGATTAATCAAAATCAATAATTCATAAAATAATAATAACTACTAAATCCTTGAAGTAGTAGTCAATCAAACTAGACGATAGAATCTCACCCCATGATAGATATCATTCACGTGGGTATCTCGGCGAAGACATCAAGCCGATGGGTCAGCGAACATATCAAGCCGTCAGGTTGGCGAACACATCAAGCCTACTAGTCATGAGTACTCATCTATGACCCTCTTAATGCAATATGCATATTGATATCAAAACCAAAATCATAGTGTCAACTATGCTCACGACCAGAACCTACGCTGAAATCGTGTATCTTCGGCATCTAGAGACCAGCTCACCATAGCCTCCATGGCGACTCTGGATATGCCTTCTTTGTCCCTTCGTAAGCTGCCTCATTTAGCAATCTGTCCACTTGGAACTTAAGGTTTTGTTCCCTTCGCAGGTTGCCTCAATAAGTGATCTACCTACTTGGAACTCAAAGTTTTGTTCCCTCCGTAGGTTGCCTTAATCTACGATCATCCCACTTAGAACTCAAGATTTTGTTCCCTCTGCAGGTTGCCTCAATCAGTAATCTACACTTAGCATAGTGCCCACCAGGCTCATTAGTCAAAAAAGATATATACATATAATCCAATTTCTCAATAATCATAAATCATGCAATTTATGCAACTAGTTTCAAAACATGCGAGTAATGCATATATAAAGTTTGTTCATGAAATATATAATAAATCACAAGTTAAATCATGATCATGAACTACGAGAATAGTTTGCATGAAAATATCATATCTCAACATTATTTCCAAAAGCATACTAAACACGAAAATAGATTCAAGTAGAATTTGAAATGCAATTTGAAAACTTAACAGCATCAAACTACCTACCTCGAGGATGTTACTTGGATTGCATTTTTCTTCAATTCGATTACTGAATCTCTTTCAATGTCTTTGTGGAATCCTGGACTTAAGACTAAGAATTGAACTATTATCTTTTAATTTATACTGATCATCAGTCAGATTTATAAATTAACAACCTAGATCATTGATCTAGACTCCAATCCTATCCATAAGGGGGTTGGATCTATGATCCAAGGGTGATCATCCTTAATTCAGGGTTGATTTGGATATCTAAAGCTTCTAAGTTATCCAATAGACCACTTATTAGGTTCGGATTGTCTTTAATCTTGTAGATCTATAAGAGTTCTAGGGTTTTTAGGCCATAAGTAGATAAAATTGTTCTCTGATCCTAGATTTTATTGCATAATTAGGTTTGCATCATTGATGTGATTCCTACGGACCTTTCAGATTGTTAATCGGGCTTCTATAGCTCTTGGAATTAGAGATTTTGTGTTTTATGCCTGTTTAACGGTCCAGATTAAAATTCTAGATCCAGAATAGGGTTACCAGTGATGACTGGCCATCGCTGGAGAAGGTAACTGGAGTGATAGTCATCGATGATGTTTTCTTAGTTGGATTGACTCTTAATTAAAAGGGTTTGTAGATCAGGCTCTTACCTTCACTCCTATTAAGTTTGGCGTTGTTTCGTGGTCATTTGATGCCGATAAACGTGGATTTTCCTGTCGGACAGTTGCTGAAAAACTCTATGTTGCCAGATTAGAATCTTCGTATGATCACTAATAAAATCTACTCTGATTGTGAAGTAGATGGAGGGGTTTTGATAGTCTTCTCATGAGGAATCCAGCAGTGATGTCTGATCTTCGATCCACCAATGCTCAGACGACTGTCGTAGGGCCAAATAGTAACCATAGTTATAGTTGCCGAAAAAAATCGAGAGCAGGTGGCCGAAGGAAGAGGAGAAGATCGAGGATAGATTTGAGCTGTGATGGGGAAGAGGAGAGGGGGATTTATAGGGTAGTGCCCCACCCTTTTTGGCGGTGCTGCCGCCACAAATAGTGGTCGGCGCCCACTATCTTGTTCGGCGTCAACATGGTTTCCGGCGCCGATGCAATTCCATCGCCGATACGATTTTCGTTGCTGACATGGTGGTGACGCCATGCTGACGTGGTGCTAATGAGGAGAATGGTGTAAAGTCATATGGGGGTGCTGTTAATAAAACAGCCCCGTGCATTTTTTTAAAAACTTTTAATTATCAAAATAGCCTTCATCTTCTAATGCTCGCAACTTTTTCATCCGAACTCCATTTTCAATGTTCTTTGAGTCGTTGAATTCTATTTTTCGAGTAGAATCTAACAATAAAGATAATTTCAAAAAATTCTAAATTTATAAATTTTAAATTAAATAGAACATCTATGTACTTGTCCAATCCAATTATTTTCCAAAATAAATAAGATATAAAAATTTTGTTAATTACAAATATTATGATTGATTGTAATTCAAAGAGGGGTTCTCTAGGATGTTAAAATTTTGGGTCATTACATTCTTAACCCTAAAAAGAATTTTGTCCTTGAAATTTTGCAAGTTACTACTCATTAAAGATTTCAGAGTATTTATTCCTCATTTCCAATTCTGCATCCTAGGTGTTTTTTTTTTTACAATCATATCCTTCCATAAACTTTAACTAGTGAAATTCCTTTACGTCACAACTTCATGATCTTCTTTATGCTCTTCCTTTTTCCTCTTTTTAAGGCAATTTATGGCTATGTGCCCCACTTCTTCACAGATAAAACATTTAGAATGACGTAAGGTGCAAGGTTTGCCTGGGTGATGCCTATTGCATCGAGTACAGGCTCTATACTCTATTATTTGTCCTTGATTGTTGAATTGTCATTTGTGTGGATGTTGAGATTCAGAAGGCTGAATGGGTCTTTTTCCTTTATCAAATTGTCCATTGATGTTGACCTTCTTCTCCTTCTCCTTTTTGTCTGCTTGTGCTCTATGAAAATCTTTTTCAAAAAGAGATGTCATTTCTGCTGCTTTTGCTATGATTATTGGTTGAAATCCAATGACTCTATTGCTTAATCCAGGGTGTAACCCATCAACAAACTTTTCTGCAGCATTTTCTTCAGTGGCATAAACATTGGATGCAAATCTACAAAGACTCGTAAACTTATTTTTGTATTGCTGCATAGATTGGTTGCCTTGTTCTAGATCCATGAATTCTTTCTCCTTTTACTTTTGTACATGATGTGGAAAATACTTCTCATTAAATATGGTTTTGAACTCCTACCAAGTAATGACATCATTATCATCAAAGTATGTTCTTTTGGATGTTTCCCACCAAAAGCCTGCTTCACCTTTTAGTACTAAACTAGCCATGGCAACCTTCCTTTCTTAGAAAATTTTCATTGCCTTGAACAGCTTTTCAATGTTAAAGATTCATTTTTCTGGTGTTGCTAACTCTTCTTCACCAAAGAATGATGTGGCCATCTTTTGAAATTGTTCAAGTTGGGCCTTCGTTCGGTCAACAATCCTCTTTGGAGATGAGGTTCTTGCCACAAGTGCTTGTAATTGATTAGGTATGAACTTCCCCATATGTTGCATGAATAGTTGAAATGCTTCTATCATCCCATTCCCAGATCCGGAGGAATCAGTAGGGGGATTAACAGGCTTTGGAGTTGCAACTCCTCTTCTCTTTGGCAGCATCTGTTTTTTAATAACAACATACTCTCTTTGAGGAATTCTATCGTGCTAGTCTAAAGTCTTTTCCTATTGATGTAAACTAATTGTAAGTTCTTATAACTTGGCTGTGAATAACTCTCTCTCTCTCTCTCTCTCTCTCTCTCTCTCTCTCTCTCTCTCTCTCTCTCTCTCTCTCTCTCTCTCTCTCTTTGTTTTCTTTTTTTTTTTTTAATACCATTTCCATTCTAGTGATCTCTATAACTCATACTTTAAGTCTATTTTGTTCTTAACTATTGTGGTCATATGTAATCTTTGGACATGTAGGACTGGCTGTGAAAGGATAAAACTGAGTTATGATACCAATTGTGAAGACCCGAGTTTTCACATGCATTTTTAAATGCAAAACCAATTACTAATGCAAGATAGATCCCTATTTGAAACATTTTTATAAAATTAATGCAATGTAGCAAAAAAATATCTTTTATTTTGAATTCATTTTAAAAACCTCGAGTGTCATTTGCTTTCAAGACGAACAAAGTAGTTTTTAAAATTAAGACAAACATATATGCATACCAGATCTATCCAGTCATAGGTCACAACCCAACTATAATAATTACATATACATGTCCAAAGGGTAAATCATATACTTCCATTCATACTTGTTTTTCTCTTCATTCACTTGATCGTAGTACTAACATTTCTTGATGCTTCTTCTAATCCTGTTGGAACTAATCTATAAAAGTAATATAATTGGATGAGTATTCCTCATACTTAGTAGGTGATCTGATACTACTATTTTGAAAACACAATATACAACATGCATAATTTCGAGAGAGTCTTTCCATGTAAAGATCATGCAGTTTCTTTTTGTATAAACATGCATATTTAATCATAAACTCATTTACATAGTTTCTAACCATAGAATCTTTTATCAAAATCCATTAATTAAGAATATAAATATTATGAAAATCTTTAAAATATGGTCGATCAATTCATGTATTAAAATCTTAGCGAACACATCAAGCCAATAAATCAAAATCAATAATTCATAAAATAATAATAACTACTAAATCCTTAAAGTAGTAATCGATCAAACCAGGTGATAGAATCTCACCCCATGATAGATATTATGCACGTGGGTATCTCAGCAAACACATCAAGTTAGTGGGTCGGCAAACGTATCAAGCCGTCAGGTCATCGAACACATCAAGCCGACTAGTCATGAGTACTAGTCTATGACCTTCTTAATGCAATATGCATATTGATATCAAAACTAAAATCATAGGGTTAACTATGCTGACAACCAGAACCTATGCTGAAATCATGTGTCTTCGGTATCTAGAGACTAGCCCACCATAGTCTCCATGGTCACTATGGATATGTCTTCTTTGTCCCTTCGTAAGTTGCCTCATTCAACAATTTGCCCACTTGGAACTCAAGGTTTTGTTCCCTCCACAGGTTGCCTCAATCGATGATCTACCCACTTGGAACTCAAAGTTTTGTTCCCTCAGCAGGTTGCCTCGATCAACGATCTACCCACTTGGAACTCAAGATTTTGTTCCCTTTGTAGGTTGTCTCAATCGGCAATCTACCCACTTAGCATAGTGCCCACCAGGCTCATTAGCTAAAAAAGATATATACATGTAATCCAATTTCTCAATAATCATAAATCATGCAATTTATGCAACTAGTTTCAAAACGTGCGAGTAATGTAGTTATAAAATCTGTTCATGAAATATATAATAAATCACATGTTAAATCATGACCATGAACCATGAGAATAGTTTGCATGAAAATATCATATCTCAACATTATTTCCAAAAGCATACTAAACACGAAAATAGATTCAAGTAGAATTTGAAATGCAGTTTGAAAACTTAACAGCATCAAACTACCTAACTTGAGGTTGTTACTTGGACCGCGTTTTTCTTAGATTCAATTACTGAATTTCTTTTAATGTCTTTGTGGAATCCTGGATTTAAGACTAAGAATCAAACTGTTATCTTTTAATCTATACTGATCATCAGTGAGATTTATAAATTAACAAACTAGATCATTGATCTAGACTCCAATCCTATCCATAAGGGGTCAGATCTATGATCCAAGGGTGATCATCCTTAATTCAGGGTTGATTTGGATATTTAAAGCTTCTAAGTTATCCAATAGACCACTTATTAGGTTCGGATTGTCTTTAATCTTATAGATATATAAGATTCATAGGATTTTTAGGCCATACATAGATAAAATTGTTCTATGATCCTGGATTTTATTACATAATTAGGTTGGCATCATTGATACAATTCTAACGAACCTTTTAGATCATTAATTGGGCTTCTATAGCTCCTAAAATTAGAGATTTTGTGTTTTACGCCTATTTAATGGTCCAGATTGAAATTCTAGATTCAGAGTAGGGTTACTAGTGATGACTGGCTGTCGCCAGAGAAGGTGACTGGAGTGACAGTTGCCGATGATGTTTTCTAATTTGAATTGACTTCTAATTAAAAGGGTTTGTAGATCAGGCTCTTACCTTCACTCATGTTAAGTTTGACGTCATTTCGTGGTCATTTGATGCTGATAAACGTGGATTTTTCCGTCGAACTGTTGCCTAAAAACTCTATATTGCTAGATTAGAATCTTCATTTGATCATTAGTAAAATTTGCTTCGATTATGAAATAGATGGAGGGGTTTTGATTGTCTTCTCACGAGGAATCCAACGGCGATGTCTGATCTTTGATCCATTGCTGCTTAGATGACTGTCCTAGAACCAAACAGTAATCGTAGTTATAGTCGACCAAGGAAGAGGAGAAGATCGGGCATGGTTTTGAGGTGTGATGGGGAAGACGAGAGGGGGATTTATAGCGTGGTACACAGCCCTTTTTGGTGGTGCTGGTGCCACAAATAGTGGTCGGCACTCACCATCTTCTTCGGCGCCGACATGGTTTCCAGCACTGATGTGGATCTGTTGCGGATGCAATTTTCAATGCCGATGCGATGATGACACATTGATGACACCATGCTAGCATGGTATTGATGAGGAGAATGACGTAGAGTTGTAAGGGGGTGTTATTAATAAAACAACCCCGTGCGTTTTTTTTATAACTTTAATTATCAGAATACCCTTCATCTTCCAATGCTTGTAACTTTTTTATCCGAACTCCGTTTTCAGTGTTCTTTGAGTTGTTGAATTTCATTTTTCGAGTAAAACCTAATAATATGGATAATTTAAACAAATTCTAACTTCATAAATTTTAAATTAAATAGAACATCTATTTACCCATCCAATCCAATTATTTTTCAAAATAAATAATATATAAAAATTCTGTTAATTACAAATATTATGATTGATTGTAATTGAAAGAGGGGTTCGGTAAGACATTAAAACTTTGGGTCATTACAAATTCAAGCCAATGGATTGAGCCATGAAGTCAAGCCAAGTAAGCTTCCAAAGTTAGCCATCTAAGCCATCAAGATAAGCTAAATGGAAGGCTAGGGTTGGATGAAATTTAAGAGAATTATCCATGAGATTTTAAGAGATATTTTAAAGATAATTGAAGGAAATCTTATTAAGATAAGTTGGCATATGGACCAAGAGGATGAGAGCCTTCCAATTGTGATGTTTTTCCCTCTTTTTCCCACCTTTTTATCACTTTCCACCTCACCACCAAAGACCACCATGAATTTGACTTTCCATTCAAGAGTCCTACCATTCCATAACTCTTTCACCTTCTTTAACTCCCATCCTAACCACCCAACCAATCCCAAGGCCTTAGGAAAACAATTAACCAATGAAAAATTTCCATCTCACCTTTATTTCCTATGTTTTTTTTTTCTCTACACCTCACTTCCCTCTCGCCTCTTTCTCTACTCCTATCCCAACCAACCACAATTCTCCACCTCATTCTCTCTCTCTCTCTCTCTCTCTCTCTCTCTCTCTCTCTCTCTCTCTCTTCCACCCCATTGCCTATTTTGTTCATGATTCAATGATTTTGGAAGGGGGGAGATGCCCCTTCCTAAAAAGTAGGTGTCTCCCACCTACTCCATTCCAAAAGTGGGCACACTTTCCTCTTTGGAAACATTAATATTCACTCGTCTTGATCATAAAGAATAGCTTGACTTCATCCCCACCATACCTTAGTATTAGGGTACCCTAGAGAAAATAGGAGAAAAAGTATAAAACTCCACAAAAACCTAAAAGAAGGACACACTTTTACACTTAGGGGAAAAGATGTCTCCTCCCTTGGAAGGAGATGCCCTCTTCCTAATCCCATCTCTTCTCTTTTTGCTTTTGCCTTGTGGACTCCTTGAGTGCTACTATCTTCCTAAGAGTGTGTGACATCTTCTAGCAGTACTCCACACCTGGTTTTGTGAGTGTTTGGTTTTGCTTTCAAGGTTGGTTTCTCTTGCATATTTTCTTATTTACCTTAGTTCTTTTCATGCTAGTTTCTACCTTGTCCTCTTTTGTTATTCCTTGCCTTAGAAACTAAGATTCAAGGCTGGTTTTTTCTTGGAGTGATAGCCAAGTGAAGTCATCTTCAATCTACTTTTCCCTTTTCCTCTCATAGCTTTTAATTTCTCTTTTAAGTTTCCATTGAATTCAAGCCTTGCTTCCTTGAGTTCGTGTGAGTTTTGCCTTATTATTCCATAAGATTTTCTTTGAATATCAAGATTTGCTGGAAGAGGAATCATTGTTAGTCTTTGCTTTAGGGTTTAAGTTAAAAGGAGGAGTAGTGAGTTTCCTTCAAAAGTGGAGAACAATCTTTCATGTAACCAATTGTATGTCATAAACTTTTGATGATTAATGGAATGCTTTTTACTTTATTATTGACCATGCTTCTTCTTATTTGTTTGCTTTATATTGATGGGATATTAAGGAAGTGAATGTTTAATTTAGAATTTCCCAACAATCTAATTAAAAAACCTCTAAAACCATGTGTCCAATCCAAGGATGGAAGGCATGATTTTGAGAAGCTTTAGGGATGAAGTTGGAAAAATCTTGTTGATCTACTTGTTTACTTATAGATCCATAGTTTAATGTTCTACATCAATTGATTTGAAATGCTCTTATCAAATCATGTTGGAACTATTCATGTAATCCATCGATGGAACACATAGTTTTGAGTGAATTTGTGAGTTAATAGATTCCAAGTTGTGACATGCATTCAAGTTAGGAAAAAATAGTTAAGTTGATCTTGCTTAGTTTATTGTTAGTTATTAAAAGGCATCCTCTTAATTTCCATTGCATTCTTTAAAAAATTGCCCGATTAAGAAAGTATTATTGTAAGCATGTTTCCTTAGATTAGTTGATTACTTTCACATTTAGGAAAGTTACTTTAAGAAAGTTGTTTAGTAGATTAATTTCACATTTAGGAAAGTCACTTAATTGCATTCAGGAAAGTTTCACTTTAGGGTAATTTTTATTTTAGGAAAGTCATCAAATTAGAAAGTCTTCAATTTAGGAAAGTGCATATTTTAGGAAACTTTTCAAATTTAGCATGTTTCTAATTTCTGTTTAGTATCCAATTTCATGTGTTAATTTCCAATTCTAGTTTAGATTAAAAATATCCATTGAATTTTGGCTAGGTTAGATAGTTTAACGTAGGGACTACTAATATCACATTAGTTCAACTCCTCTTGGCATCAACTTCACTTGTGAACTATATTGTAAATGATTCATGCACTTGTGAGTTTTATTCAAAACAACAACAAGTTTTTGGCTTCGTTGCCAACGAGTTGCAACATTTTGTGTAGTGTTCCATACTTTAGTTTATTTTCCTCTAGTCTAGGTTTAGGGTGCATTAGATTAGGGTTTTTGCTTTATTTTTGCATATATTTGCTATTTTCCTTCATACTAACCATATTTCTTTGATTTTTGTGCAAGAGAAATTGGCAAAGGAGTGGCTACAATCTTGTGGGCCATGGCTTCATCATCTTAGATTAGGTTTTATTGCTTTCCTAGATTAGGATTTGAGTGAAATTATAGTGAGGCCCATTCGTAATTTTAATTATTATTATTTAATTTTAAATGAGTTGTAATAATATAGGACAAGTGTGGGGTATGGAGGCCCATACTTGATGATCATCGGACCCCTCACTGTGAGAATATCTCACTCAAATTTTAATTCTTAGGATAATTTGCATTTAGTATAATTTCGCCTTTGCATTTTAATTCTTAGAATATCTCACTCAATTAAAACTATTGTGTTAATTGTGCACTTATTTAACAAAGGTTACCCTAAGCTTGGCTATAACCAAAGCATAGGCTGCATGGTTATAGTGTCCTGTCTGTTAAGGTGCCCGACCCCTTGTTAAGTAGCATATAGGTAGCCATTATTTGCTTTTGTATTACATTGCATATTTACAGTTTTATGGTGAAATGGAATTAATGATAGTAAGGGCCCTACAGGAACCCTTATAAGATAAGGACTGGATTTCATCACTGACTTCTTAGCTCACTTATGAATCAATCAATATCCTTATATGCCACAATCCCAACCCTTGAATATTAATTTAAAATCAAGTAGAAAGAGACTTAGGGTATGGATATCATAGGACCCTTTTAGAAGGATGAAATCTATTATTACTCTAGTGGCTTCTAAGCACTGTGATTATAGTGGGTGTCTTAAAATTTAAGTGATTTTTCCACGTCTTCTGTTGACATTAGTTAAGGTCTAAATACCCCCTAACACAAGGATTGTATTAATCACCTTTGAGCATAACCTAACTTATAAGGAGTAGTATTATCTGGATAGGAGGAGGAGTTGTCTAGATCTAGTTCTAAGAAGCTACCACCTATGCACTAAGCAAAGACTATCAAGACACTACTTGATTAGTGGAGACTAGGATTTGATTGGGAATCATGTAGAGTTAGAGTCATCATTTAGATTAGGGCATTTAGTGCATGATAGTTTATGCAAGGGTGTCGATCTTAGAACCTAGAGTTAACATCATTCAAACCAGAGATTCAACGGAACCTTAGAACAGGGGAAGGAAACCAAGTTCCTATCCCCATGGCGGAGCCACTAGCAGAAGTTGAGCATAAAGCTATCAGATATTTCTACGCACCACTATAACTCAACACCCCATCCTGCATATCTTTACCTCCTACAAATGCAGACCATTTTGCAATAAAGATGGGAGTCATACAATTGCTCCCCACTTTTTATGGTCAAGACCAAGAATATCCCTATAGATATACCAAGGAGTTCCTTAATATTTGCGGCACATTCAGGTTTCAAAATTTTTTAGACTATTCTATTAGGCTTAGGTTATTCCCGTTCTCACTCAAGGATAAAGCCAAATCATAGCTTGTTTCCTTAGAAGTAGGTTCCATCAACACATGAGACTAATTGTCTAGGAAGTTTTTTAACAAGTTGTTCCTTGTTCACAAAACAAATGCCCTTTGTCATGAAATTTTCAATTTCCAACAAAGGAATGATGAATGTTGGAAATAGTGGAATGAACTGCTGTAGAAACACCCAAATCATGGATTCAAAAACATTGCAACAAATTCAATACTTCTGTGATGTATTGATGCCTCAAAATAGACAAATGGTAGATGTAGCAAGTGGAGGGGCCCTCATGTTAAAAGATGAGAGTGAGGCTTGGGAGTTCTTTCAGACACTAGCAAATGATTCCCATCAACGAGATTATTCAAATAGAAGAGAGAGAGAAACAACTAGCCCACTAAGAAAGGGTTCTTAATGAGATAAGAGTGCATATTGATCTATCCCATAAACTTGACTCTGTACTAGTAAGAATGGACAAGTACGATGGTAGAGTGGACAAGCTTGAAACTATGTTTCAATCCTTTATGATTGCTACATCCCTTAAACGTCCACAAGAGATGCATGTGAGTCAATTATTAGCTGAACTACAAAATAAAGGAAAGGGCCAGTTCTCGAGTCAACCCATCCCTAACCTTATGGGTCAATTTGAGATAGGGTCAAGTGCCCAAAATCATAACCCTTATGAGCATGCAAAGTCTACAGCCACCCTTAGGAGCGACCGTTAGATCAATAACAAAGTAGGGTAAGTTACGGAAACCGTATAGGAAAAGGAGACAACCAAAACACAGGAAACAAAGAAAAGACAGAAAACCCCTATAGAACCTATAATGGAGGAACCCTATGTGCCTAAATCCTCTTTTCCTCAGTTACTGAACAAGCCTCAAGGAGTTAATGGAGGTATTTGAACATGTCCAAATCAATATTCCATTGCTCAATGCAATTAAAGACATCCCCGCCTATGCCAAGTTAAAAGAAGGAGCTCTACATTAGAAAAAATAAAGCTAAATTTTCAAAAAAAGGCTTTCCTCACCGAGCAGGTAAGATCTTTGATACAGCACAAGACCCCACTAAAATTTAGAGACCTAGGATGTCCTACCATTTCTTGCATTATTGGAGATCACGTCATAAATAGGGCATTACTTCACCTAGGGGCTAGTGTTAACTTGTTACCATACACTATCTTTGAGCAACTAAGACTCAGTGAGGTAAAATCAACCACTACCATGTTGCAATTAGCTGATAGATCTATCAAGATAGCCCACGGTTTGGTTGAAGATGTATTGATATAGGTGGGCCCGTTTTATTACCTAGTTGACTTCATTGTACTGGACACCCACCTTGTATTTGATCTCGGCAATCAAATTCCTATCATCCTTGGACATCCTTTCTTGGTGATGTCCAACACCATTATTAGTTGTAAGAATGGTGTAGTGAAATTGTCTTTCAGCCACTTGAAAATTAAGCTAAATGTCTTTAACACCGATTGAAAACATTTAGACCTCAATGACATTTAGCTACATGTCTTTAACTTAGATGTTAATTTGATTGAGAGTCTAATTAATGACAGTCATCTGCCATCGTCCATGTCTCACCCACTAGAGGCTTGTCTCATGCACTTTAATGGATAATTTGATTTAGATGAGTCTAGGTAAACAACCTTCTGGCGGTTGCTCCAATCATGGATACCTCCAAGTGGGGTCCTTATGTGGAACCACTACCACCTTTTGAATCTGTCTCTATATCCTTAATAGAGCAACCACGATCGTTGGACCTAAAACCCTTGCCTAACAACTCAAAATATTCATACCTAGGCCTAGATGAAACTTTAGCTATGATAATATCATCATATTTAGATAATGAAAAGGAGGGTAAGCTTTTAGATGTCCTTAAGGAATATAAAATTTCTCTGGGGTAGATGATAACAAACATAAAAGGGATTAGTCCAGCCATATGCATGCACAGGATACACCTAGAAGAAAATGCAAAACCTTCTAGGAAAACTCAAAGATGACTTAATCTCCACATGAAGAACATGGTTAGAGATGAAGTCCTAAAGCTTTTGATGTTGGCGTAATATACCTTATCTTTGATAGCACTTAGGTCAGCCCCGCTTAGGTTGTACCCAATAAATTTGGGGTCACGGTGGTAAAAAATGAGGAGAATGAATTAGTACCCATCCATATGACCACTGGGTGTAGAGTTTGCATTGATTCTAATAATTTGAATGCGGTCATGAGGAAAGATCACTTTCCTCTACCTTTTATAAACCAAATGCTAGAGAGGTTGGTCGAACATAGTTATTGCTATTTGCTGGATGAATGGTCCAGCTACAACTAGATTACTATAGCACTAGAGGATTAGGAGAAGACCACCTTCACTTGCCATTTCAGAACCTTCGCTTACCGACATATACCTTTTGGGCTTTGTAATGCATCAACTACATTTGAACGATATATGTTGAGCATTTTCTCTAATATGGTAGAAAGGTTTCTTGAGGTGTTTATGGATGACTTCTGAGTATTTGGTCATCATTTGATGAGTGCTTGCACCACTTAAAGTTAGTTCTTACAAGTTGATAGGGGAAAAGTCTTATTTTAAATTGGGAAAAGTGCCATTTTATGTTACAAAGTAGAATAGTTTTAGGCCACATAATATCACTGGGATAGAAGTCAATAAGGCAAAAGTGGATTTAATAGCCAACCTTCCTCCATGAAGGATGGTGAAAGAAATCCACTCCTTTTTAGGACATACTAGATTATACAAATGATTCATCAAGAATTTTAGCAAAATTGCCAAGCCCCTCTGTATTTTACTTACAAAGGAGGCCATTTTTTACTTTGATAAGGACTGTAAGAAAGCATTTGAGTGACTCAAGGATGAGTTGACTTTTGCACCCATTATCCAACCACTAGATTGGAACACATCATTTGAGATAATATGTGATTCTTCAGATTATGCCATTGAAGTTGTTTTGGAGCAATGCATTAATAAACTTCCCCATGTAATATACTATGCCAATAAAACACTAAATGGTGCACAACTCAATTATTCAACCATAGAGAAAGAGTTGTTAGTTGTAGTGTTTGCTCTGAATAAGTTTATATCTTACTTGTTAGGGTCTAAAGTTATAGTATACTCAGATCACGTGGCTTTAAAGTACCTCCTTTCTAAAAAGGATGCAAAACCTAGGTTGATCTATTGGATACTACTGCTATAAGAGTTTGACTTAGAAATTTAGGACAAGAAAGGTTCCAAAAATATTGTAGCAAATCACTTATCCAGATTAGTGGTGGAGCAAACTCACAATCACTTGCCTATAACTGAATGCTTTCCAAATGAATATTTATTGCATATTTCCTAGTTGCCTTGGTACGGTGATGTTGTTAATTATCTTATTATAGGACAAAGGCATAATCATTGGACCAAACAATTAAAAGAGATTTTTGATCGAGGTTAGATATTTTACTTGGGACGACTTGTACTTATACAAGTATTGTCCCCATCAGGTGATTAGGAGATATATACAAGAAAGTGAATGCTATCTAATCATCTCCTTTTGTCATTATCATGCATGTGGGGGCCATTTTAGCTCAAGAAAAGTAGCTGCAAAAATTTTGTAGCGTGGTTTTATTGGCCTTCCATATTTAAGGATGCATATGCTTACGACATAGACATGCATGAGGTGTCAAATATTAGGTAGTTTAGGAAGGAGACATATGATATATTAAAAACATTTGATGTTTGGGGAATAGATTTTATGGGACCCTTTTGTAATTCTCTTGGAAATCTTTACATCTTAGTGGGAGTGGACTACATGTCCAAGTGGGTGAGGCTATACCCTGCAAAACCAATGACCACAAAGTAGTGGTAAATTTTTTAAAAGAAAATATCTTTGCAAGGTTTGGTTCTCCAAGAGCCATAATAAGTGATGAGGGAAAACACTTTTCTAATAAAGTGTTTGAGAATTTAATGAAAAAGTATGGTGTTAACCATAGGATAGCTACTCCATACCACCCTCAGACCAGTGGCCAAGTAGAGGTATCCAATACAAAGATCAAGTGGATTTTAGAAAAGGCAATCATTTCAAGTAGGAAAGACTAGTCTCATAGACTTACGATGCTTCTTGGGCTTATAGTACAACATATAAAACCCTTGTAGGAATATCACCTTATCTCCTAGTCTGTGGTATGGTTCACTGAAGTTGGCTTTGTAAGGGATGACCCCTTGAAACTTTTCTATTTTAAAATATATTTTCATTTTCTTTTCATGAATTTGTTTAGAAAATCTTGCGTTGTGGATGAACATGTTACAAGAAACAGTTTAAGCCGATGAAAATTGAAGTGGGCCCCTTTAAATCTTCCAAACCATTTTACACCTAAAATAGATGAGTTATGCACCAAAAATTCAATCAAACTATATTATTAGAAGCCTTTGATTCCTAGGTTCAAACGAGAAAGCAAAGATCCAATATTATAAATAAAAGAAGAATTTTTACTTTCATATCTTAAACAATTCACATTTTATGACTTAAGGGCCTTAAATTTGAAAAGTTCACATTTGTACTTTGAAATGCACTTACAAGACTCAATGTGGGACTTTCATCTAGGAGATGTCAATTTCTATGTACGAGAGGCTTTGTGTGCCTTTTATGTGAATTCTTAAAGGGCAAAACTATTCAAACTCATTTAAATCATGACCATTTCTTTCTCTATGAGAAAGACTAGTAGCTAGAAGCATCCGATAAGCATGAATTTTTACAACTAGCTTAAACATGGTCAGATGAGTTCTCTCTTTTGGATTTTCAAATCCTAAAACTAATCAAATTTGTAGGAAAAGCATCCAATAGTTATAAATTCCCACATATAGCCTAAACAAAGTAAGCCAAATAAGATGAATAGATCAGATCATCCAAAGGTGGGTCCTAGCTAGGAGGGGTACCATTTTTTATTTTAAAATATTGACCAATGAATTTTCAACTAGAAAAACTAATAGGTTGAACCATCTAATAGGCATGAATTTTCACAAGTAGCCTAAATAGAATGAGTTGAACAAGAAGAATGGATTATATCATCCAAAGATGGAGACTAGCTAGATAGCGTCTTGTTTTAAAATTTAAAATATTGACCATTGAATTCTCAACTATAAAAACTAGTACATAGAAGCATCCAATGGGTAAATATTTTTAGAAGCACCATAAATATGATAGGTCAAACAAGATGATGGGTTACATCACCCAAAGGTGGGTCTTGGCAAGATGACGCTCCATTTTGAATTTTTAAATCTTAACCATTGATTTTTTACAAGAAAAACTAATAGGTAGAAGCCTCCAATGGGATGAAGGTCAGAAGAAGACCTAAATAGGACAAATTGGACAAGGTAAATGTATTAGATCATCCAAAAGTGGGCCTGGGAAGGTGGATACCACTTTAGATGAAAATTTGAGGTGGGATCCACCTACCAAGGCCCCACCTTTGGATGATTTGATCTATTCTTCTTGTCTAACTTGTCCTACTTCGGTTACTTATGAAAACTCATGCTCATTGAATGCTTTTATTTAGTACTTTTTCTAGTAAAATAAAAATAAAAATCAATGATCAAGATTTTAAAATCCTAAATAGGACACTCATAGATATGTCTCACTTTTGGGTGATCTCATCCATTCATCTCATTTGGCTTACCTTATTTAGGCCACTCTGTGGCAATTCATGCCCATTGAATGCTTTTCCTACATGTTTCTTTTGTTAAAAAATTCAATGTTTAAGATTTAAAGATCCATAAGTGAGAGAATCCATGCCCATCGGTATACCACCTAGCTAGGACATACCATTGGATGATCTAATACATTAATCTTATTCAGCTGACCCTGTTTAGGCTGGTTGTGAAAGTTCATGCTCATTGAATGCTTCTAGCTACTATTCTTTCTAGTAAAGAAATTCAATGCTTATGATTTAAATGAGCATGGAGACTGTTCTTCCTTTAAAAATTCATATGGATGGCACATGAAGTCATTCTCTCCATAAAAACTAATGGCTCCTAGAAGCAAGTCTTACTTGTCACCTAAGGATCACAAGTGAGAAAACATGCATAATTAAGCTACAAAAAGTAAAAATTCGTCTAAACAAAACCTTTACAACTTAAAAGACTTTAACCTAGGGACAATTGTGTGATGCCGCCATCTTCTATCGCAAAAACTATGACGACTGGACCATTTTAGCATCCGGAAAAATGCAATTCTAATCATCAACAGTCGCATTCAACGGCCAAAACACATTTTTTGGAAGTTAAGAGCTATAATAAACTATTGCAAATAATGAAACAAAATATAAAAGCTCTCATAGTAAGTATGAAATCTCAGTTTTTACTTTTAAACCAAATGCAAGATCCGCAAATTAAATGAGTACTACAGGCAAGGAACCAAAAGTGGTCTCTGATACGGCTTTTTCAAGGCAAGTATGGTAAACCATCTTGATCAATTACAGGATCTAACGTATAGGAAACCACGCCCAACAAAGCAACAAGTTGAAGCAATCATGCCCCCGACGGTTCTGGGCCTTTTGGGCCCCAGTTTAGTAACTGCCACAGGTGAGGACCCCATCCTCAAGAATAGCAGAGATTGCCTCTGTATTAGAATTCTCTGGAAGTATGAAGGTTGGATTGAACATGACCACCTTCCGTTCTGTCATCACTTACGTGATTCATTCGTCCATTCCATCCTTTTGTTTACCGTGGATGAGCTGTGATTCATCCGTCCATTCCCTCCTTTTGTTCACCGTGGATGAGCTGTGCCTTGGTTTTGTCCACCATTTGGATCATCTTAATGCCCTCTGGTTTCACACCAGACATGTCCACTACAAAGGTATCACGGCTTTCCTTCACATCTGCAGGCATTTACCTGAAAGATGGCCCTTGTGCTGGTTCAACCGCTCCTACGGCAGCCTCCACTACAACTATACATGTATCGTTCAACATATCCTCTGGTTTGGTCGTTCAGTTATCTAAGAAGCAAGATGGCAAACCCCAAGTCCGACTGTTCACTTTGAACTGCTTTTGTGACTCTACTTAAGTGCGAATACAAGTCGGAATCAGCACAAGAACCCTATTGGACAACAACAAGTGCTACTTTAGCCATGCAATCTTGTTTTCTTGTCCGGAACTTTGAAACTAATATTGGAGACGCAAGTTCAACTTCAACACTCGAACATGGGCAAAGTAGCATAGAGGAGTCCTGGTAGACATTCCTTTTTCTTCACCCATAGCTGTAGTTTTTTGTAGAACTGAGACCTAAACCATTCATCATACTGAGAATGGCTTACATGGCTACATACCAAATTTCATGCACATTAGATGCCTATGCTTCTCTAAGCTGAAATCATACTCAGTCTTATAATAGGTGGTTAGAGCCATCTGAATGCATTGATTTCCTGCAAATTACCTAATTTATGTATTGTACGTCAAAAATCTTGCATGAACTGCATAGAACTTTAAAAAAATGTGCTCTATGGTGCGGTGTACTTCTCCACATGTCCTTTGAACATGTAATCATACCAGAATTCAATATATAGCAACTGGCGGAGGTAAAATTTTATAATTAGCATCTCATGTCATTATTTTACCCTTTTATCATTGATTATTATTACGATAGAAAAGGGAAGATGTCACGCTTTAGATCAACCACAGGTGAGTCTCACTTGTAAAAACATGGCCCCCGATTGTACCGTACCATGAGGTCGCCATAACGAGAGAGAGAGAGGGGGGTAACAGTACAGGCATTGTTGAATTGATCAATAATAGCCAAGCCGAACTTTCCGTCGCTTTTCTACCCATCCGGCAAACTTTTCCAATCCTAGATATCATCTACGTAGAGAGAGAACTTTGCAGAGGCATCGTATCCTTTTGGATACATGGGCAATTGCCTGTGCCAAGCAAGCAATTCAAGGCGTGGATTGAAGTAAATCAACATGCCCCAATTACATCAGAACAAAAGCAAAGCGCAACGATTTATTCAGACCTCCTTCAAAACAAGCACTAACGGAGAAAGGGAAAAGATCTTGTGTACAAACGTACCATTGACAAACGCCCACTACAAAGCAGCTGTCACAGTGGTGGAACACGGTACGTACTTAAGACCAAGTTTTTGACCGTCCCCTGAAGCTTCTAGTTAACCTAAAAGACGAAGAAAACGAAAAAAAACTTAGAAGCACACAATAGGAAGTAGAGAAAGCCGAAGCACTTCACGATCTAGACAAAGCACGAGAAGTACTTTCATTTGACCTCAAAAGCTGTTTCGTACCTTCCATCGATTAAGTTTTACTGTAGATCTTACAAGCCAGAAAAGGCTCATACCAGATAAATCTTCACTAGTCTCTCTCCAACTGTAAGACGTTTTGGACTTTGAACGCTGGTAATTACGACTTACGAAGAGACAGCACTTTACACTCGTAGCCAACCAGATGTAAGATGTTTCCAGGTTCAACAAAAGGTCGTAAATACTATGGACTTGGGAAACCAAATCCTACATATGTTGCTCCACGGATCAGATCACAAAAAGTTCGGCCCCTTCATTCCAAAGTAGTGGCCCCCTTTGTAATCAAGCTTATACGGTGCCAAAGGCTAGAACCGTAGGATCGAAGCCCAGGTATAGCAAAGGCCTAATTAATCAACGGGTGTGATAATTGAGCAAGTGGAGCCACAAACTTTTGTTTCAGCCGGTCATAAACTCCTGTTCTCTTATTATAATTTTCATGTTTACGTAGGAAGTGCCAATGAACTAGTTCCCTTGAGCAAGAAAAAACGGGCAGAAGAAGATAAGGGAGAGACCGTAGTTCAGATCGTGATGGGACCATATGGGGAATATGGACACCTTTTTCTCCACATGGGCGCTGATTTTGGAAAGATCCAGATATTCACAGTCTTGATCATGACCTAAATGATTCATGACTTGATAATCATAGAGTTTTATCTTGCTTTTACTTCTATTTTACAACTGAAAGCCGGTTGTCTCAGACATCCAACGCATAAGACTTTCAAAACATAAACCATCTAAGTCATTGACCAACCTTGTGAATGGTCTTACATTACTAAAATTGAGGTCTTATGAGATAGAAGATGTAAGATGGTTTATACACAACTGTCTTTAAAAATATATATAAAGGATGATTCACCAAAACCATCCTATAATTTGAAAATATATAGGACGATTATTGGAAACAGTCTTATATATATATATATATATATATATATATAGGATGATTTTCAAAAACCGTCCTACATAATTTCAAAATATAGGACAGTTTTTAAAAACCATCTTATAATTTTGAAATATGTATGAAAGTTTAAAAAAATCATCCTTTATATCTTCTTTTTAAAACAGTAAGTAACCCTACATTTTTTACTCTTAGCTACTCGACGAAAAACCGAAGACTAGGTTGAATTTACATGTGTTTTGTCGTGAACTTCAATTTTTGTGGTTGATATCAATTTGGTATGTATTCTTATTAATTTTTTTCCTATGTACTTTATTTCATGATTATGTAACATATTTTCCTAAAGTTTTCCCTTCTTGTGTGTGCATCATTCATGTGTACAGATCGATCAGTAGTGTGTGAATTATTCATGTTAATTCAGTAATGTTTTTGTGTCCTTTTTTCTTACAATTGTTTCAATGATAGAGTTGCAATTTTGATCCCTCTATAATATATATGCTTTTTTCAATTATATATACATTTTCTTTATACACTAAGTGTTTGGTTAAATGCATGCCTTCTAACTCAACATTATTAATCTTTTCATGTATAGAAAATCTTTGCACACATCTAAAATTGAAGTTTTTGAAAAATGAACAAATATGCTTGAATGACTACAAAAAGATCATCAAAAGAATATGAGGAGGGAATATAACAGTTTATGGAGTTTGTACTTAGGGCAGGTGGTGATTGTAATCACATGCGATGCCCATACTTGAGACGTGAAAACCTAAAAAAGATAACTGTAGATGAATTGATAGAACATTTGTACTTCAATAGAATTGACGAAAGCTATCAACCCTGGATGTGGCATGGAGAGGGAATTCCTCATCATAGGCCCTTGGTAAGGGTGGAATATGAATACGATCACGTAGCTATAGTAGCACTGATGTTTTGAGATGCATTCAATGATTTCTATGATGATCCTCAACAATTCCAAACTATATTAGAGGAATCCGATGAGCCACTATACATTGGATGTACATATTATACCCAGTTATTTGTAGTGGAAGAACTTTATAATGTGACACTGATTTTTGTTTTTTCATATCAAGGTTTTATAAACTTGTTGAAAGTGATTTATAAAATGTTATCAAAGGAGAACAAAATGGCCAGGTCGACATGGGAGGCAAAGAAAACATTGGCTAAATGGGTTTGAAATATGAAAAAATACATGCTCATCTCAATGATTACATCTTATATAGGAAGAAGCACAAAGACAAAACTGCATGCCTAACTTGTGGACATTCAATATCAAAGCCGAAGAAGAATTCAATTGATCGGCAAGTGAAAGATATTCATACAAAGCTCCTATGGTATTTTCCCCCTATTCCAAGGTTCCAAAGAATGTTTCGCACTAAAGAACCAACAAAGAAATTAGTTTGACATGTCGAGGAGAGAGCAGGTGATAAGTAGTTACGCCATCCAACAAATCGCCAACATGGCTCAAATTTGGAGAAGAACCCAGAAACCCACAACTTGCAATATTTATATATTGGATTAATCCTCATGGTTCTATGAGCAACAAGTATATTTATTAGCATGTTATAATAGTATGTTACAACCAACAACCATAATTATGCATAAAGAGGGAGTTCATGATGTTAACTATGTTAATATCAAGTCCAAAGCAACTTAGGAATGATATTGATGTGTACTTGGCTCCGTTGATTGATGATCTTAAGATCTTGTGGGAAGGAGTTGAAGCTTATGATGCATACAAGCAAGAGACACTCAACCTTAAGGTTGGACTACTATGGACAATCAACGGCTTTCTTACGTATGGTAATTTTGCAGGATGCATAGTGAAGGGATACAAAGCTTGTCCTATTTGTAATGACCAAACATATGACATATAGCTTTATCATGGTAGCAATATAGCATTCTTAGACCATGAAATATGATTACATAGAAACCATCTATATCATTTTAAAAGGAGGGAATTTAATGGTACTGTGGAGACTAGGACACCTTCAAAGAGATTGAGTAGACAACAAGTATTGGAATAGGTTGAGAACATTAACATCTCACGGGAGAAGAAGAAGAAGGCAACTAAGCATACATGTGACAACAACACTAAATGTTGTTGGAAGAAGAAGTCAATATTCTTTGAGCTTGTTACTAGAAATCCCTTCACATGCAGCACGTGCTTGATGTCATGCACATTAAAAAGAATGTCTATGAAAGCTTGACTTATATCTTGCTTAATATGCTAGAAAAAATATAAAGTATGGGCTTGTAGCTTGAATGGATCTTGTGGCAATGGGTTTGAAGAGAAGATTACATCCACAAGATAGAGGTAGCCAACAAACATACTTACCCAAAACAAATTATACTCTTGGCAAAGAGGAGAAAATAATAGTATGTAAAACCCTATCAAAGATCAAAATCCTAGATAGGTACTCTTCAAGCTTTAGAAACATTGTCAACATAGAAGAGCTAAAACTCTTAGGGATGAAGTCACACAATTGTCACACATTCATGTAATAACTCTTGCATGTAGCAATACATTTAGTGCTACTAGATAAAGTTAGAGGATCTATTACTAAATTATGCTACTTATTTAATGCTTTGTGCTAGAAGGTGGTGGATACTTTGAAATTACAAGAAATTCAAGATCATTTAGTAAGAATCTTATGCAAGCTTGAGACAATATTCTCACCATTCTTCTTTGATATCATGGTGTAGTTAACAATGCACCTCATTGATGAGGTTAGCTATGTGGACTAGTTTATTTGCAATGGATGTACCCATTTGAGAGGAACACGCAGGTGTTAAAAGGGTATGTATGAAACCACAATCAGCCAAAGGGGTGTATTTACATTGCAGAAAAAGTGGTAGAGCTTTGCACAAAGTATTTATGAGGAGTGAATGCTATTGGAAACCCTAGAAATAAATAATAAGGTGAATTAAATGATCCAAGGATGGGTGAACCTCTCTCTAGTGGTCGCGTATCAACTGTTGATTGTAAGGAATGGGACTATACATACCTTTATGTGTTGTGAAACATTAATGTTGATGAAGTTCAGCTATACATTAAGTAATTAATACTTTCTCTTACGTTTCTTTCACTTTTCTTATATATGTTGAAGGAAAATGCATATACATTATTAATTTTCATCTCTTCATATATAGTGAGCACATGAACCTCTTAAAAGAGATGTATCCAAGAGATGCAAAAAAATAGAAGTAGCTATAAGATGAGCATTGTTGTTCCTTTACTACTTGGCTTCATCATAAGGTATTTAAATACAATTAATTAATTCTTTCATTCACTTAATTGATTTGTAATACACTAATCGTATCACTTAAGTAATATATTACACACGGGTTTTAGATCACCGAGATGTTTCAGTTCATAATATTTTTTGAAACTTTGGGTTGGAAGGTGATAGGGCCTCAACCAGAAGTATTACGTATGCTGGATAAGCTATCAATGGTTGTCACTTTCACACAAAGGACCGTGATAACTCAAGAGCACAACAAGATAGTGGTGTTAGCTTAGTTGCTAAATCTACTTTCTTTTCCAGCTCTAAGGACAACAACTCAATTGTAGCTAACAATACTTATTACAAGATTATATAGGAGATATGGGCATTGGATTATACTTGTAGATCAATGGTTGTGCTTAAGAACAATTGCGTAGAACACAACAAACATAGCATCAAAATCGATGCCCTTGGATTGACATTAGTTGACCCCAATATGATCAGCTATCAAAATGATTAGTTCATTTTGGCATTTCAAGCGAGACAGGTATTTTATGTACAAGATAGACATGATATGAGATGGTTAACTATTTTATCAGCCTCCCTAAGAGACTTCTATAATGAAGAGGACCTAGGTGACATCACAATTGATTGCCCTTGTATAACTACAACAATGCCATCAATCAATCTAATCTGTGAGAATGAGGTGGATTATGTCTATGATGTGAGTGAGGAAAGTGCTTGAGTTTGAAGTGTTTTTAACATTTGATGTGTGTATGTAATTGAAGGAGTTATATAATTAGTCAAGGTATGTAATTATACATATACATATGTGTGTGTGTGTGTGTGTGTGTGTGTGTGTGTGTGTGTGTGTGTGTGTGTGTGTGTGTGTGTGTGTGTGTGTGTGTGTGTGTGTGTGTGTGTGTGTGTGTGTGTGTGTGTGTGTGTGTGTGTCATGCCAATCATAGGTTATACATTAAGGAAATGAAGGATGGAGGCTCCCTCTGTCCTTCACAACATAATAAGATTTTCAAGATCTAAAAAAAGGAGAAAACTTATTATTATAGAAAACATAAGAAGGGTTCATATTTAATACATATAGGATAGTTTCCACTTAAACCATCTTCTATTATTCAAATAAAACTTAGTGTGGTATGTAAATAATAGTTTGATATAACATATTATGTCCCTTATCTTGTTTTATTTTAGATAGAGTAACTTGCTTCTTTTTGCTTTGTAATCTACCTTTTCCATCATGGATGAGTGCAAGAAGAGTAACTTACAAGGGCCGATGAACAATGGCAGGGCTTGAAAGGGTGAGATTGCTAAAAAGTACATACTTCCAAACGCTCATGATCCATCAAGGCTCTAGACTATCTTTGAGCCATATTCTAGCTTCATTGATTAGGAGGCATGGAATCAATTTGTATAGACTCGCTTATCTTCTAAGTTTCATGTAATTTCAACGAGCCTAAAGTTTGATTCCTTTGATTATAAGAGTTGATTGTACTTAATCACAAGTTCCTTTCATATGGAGGCAAAAATGTATGAAAGGGAAAATGGTGTGTGAACTAATCATATGCAGCACCACCTCTCTAGGTTTGGTTACATATGGTTAGAAGAATGAGAAGTACATGTGGTAGTTCACTTTCTATTTGAATATACTAGACTTTTGTTTCATTGCCTTTGATTGAGTGTCTCTCTTGATGGCAAAAGAAGGATGGGACCATTGTGCCCATGGACTACAACCTTCTCTAGAAAATTGTACATTCACAAGGCTATAACTCATAGACCTTCACTAATAATGCCGCCATAGTTGCTTCACAAATTATAAGTGGCTTTATATGTATAGCTTTGTATTGCTTCAATTATGATATATAATATGGAATTGATCGTGATTTGATATTTACATGTGTAGGAAGAGTTGACCTAAGAAAGCACAACTATGGAGACTTTGTGTAATGCCTCAAAAATTTAAAGATATTTTGTATCACTTATATGACCACGATCAATAAAGTGTTTATTTTGAAAATTCATATATGCTTAATTATATAACTAGAGGGTTAGATGTTTAATTTTAATTAAAAATATGAAACAGAGGAGTCTGTGAGAAATGTCAGTACCATTAGATTATACACTCAAAATGGAATCCAATGCCTCAAAGAACGTCAAAAACGGGGTTCTTATGACAAAGTTATGGGCTTTTAAAGATTGAGGGTATTTTTGTAAAATGTATTTAAGTGCGAATGGCTCGACCAGTCCACTGCCTTTGCCATCTAGTTTGTCGCGCTGCACTGCTCTTGCAGTGTAGCACTGGAAAAAATGGTGGAACCCCATTAGGCAGCACCGCCTTCCCTCTCCTATAAAAACCCTCCATCCCCTCTTCCCAAATCAAGTTTTCTCCACTCCAAACGATCCCAAAAGCAGATCTAACAACAAGGAGAGTTTTTCAGGTATGATTCTCTCCCCACTCCACTCCACTCCACTCCTCTCTCTTTCCTCTCCCTTTTCCCCCATATCCCGACCGGATCTGGTAGTTCTCTGGCTGGAAATTATCAGAGGAAGACGGGTCTAGAACCAAACCCATCATAGACGACGCAGGTTGCGCATGGCGTTCCAAGGACATTGCGTGTGATGTCCTAGGGACGCTACGTGTGACACAAGCCCGAGACACACTCCCTGGGGTGGTCATTGTGCATGCAGCATGAGGGAAGAGTCCCAGTGTGACTAGGATGCACGGAGCGTCTCGAGAGCCGAGACACAGTGCGCTGCGCCGAAGACGCGTCCTCGTGATGCCATCTGAGACGCACGCTATAGCACTGCTCGAGCATGTGCCTGCGTGCGAATGCCGTTGCAGTTCAACCAGGACACACACGCATCCTAAGAGCCATGACACACGGGCCCTAATAAACAAATCTGGTTCACCCATTAAGATGCGATACACAAAAACTGCAATTAAGGAGGCAATATAACTCCGATTGACGATCCGAAAAAACCGTTGAGTTCATAATTACAATACAAAACTAATTACACAATAAAATTTAGGATCAAGAAACTATTTAGAGTGAATATAGACTAAAACTATAGAGATCTTATAAATCTACGAGATAAACTATGAGTGGAGCTCATTAATTGATCAATTAGATGCCTTAGGACATTATTAGTCCAAGGTCAAACCATTATAAGTGAGATTCAACATAGAAAACCATAAATTAGAGATTTATAACATCTAGTATAGCTCTAGCCGTTGATCTGTAAAATAGAAAATAATACTTGGACTTTTATTTTCCAAATAATACTCAGGATTTCCTAAAGGCGATCTAGAGCTCGAATTGAAGAGAAACACACCCCAGAGACATCGAGGTAGGTAGTCTGATACTACTCAAATTTTCAAATGCATCCCAAACTCTACGTGATTTACCTACTTCTATTGTTGTATGTAGTATGCATTTTGGGACATGTTGTTCTTATGCGCGTATGCAGACTTGTCTTCATTATTTATGTCCTTGATGCACTGGCATCTGTCACTGTATTGAGTATGCTTTTGGGATGCGATGTTTTATTCGAGCTGCGGATTTATGGCATTGAATACAATGCTAGCATGAGCAGATTTTGTACATTGCTCACATGTTTTGAGAACAAATGCATAAATTGTATGATTTCGATGATTGAGATTTGGATTTATTTGTATATGCTTTTTTTGGGCTATTGAGCCTAGTGGGCACTATGCTGAGAGGTTGTGATGTATGGGGTTGGCCTCCTAGCCTCTACCACCAAAAAGGTGGATGGTATCGCTACTAAAAATGACATTGTCCCTTCCCTGACCGCTGTGGTAAATAGGGACGACCACTGAAGGTGTCATGGCACCCTTTCGGGGACATATCCATAGTCGCCGTGGAGGCTATGGTGGACTGGTCTCTAGATACCGAAGACACGATTTAGAGGTGTTCTGGTCATGAGCATAGTAGGCCCTATGATTTTAGTTGTATTGATATGCATATAGCATTAAGATGGTCATAAACGAGTACTCGTGACCAGTTGGCTTGAGACCGTGTGCATGTTGTTTTATGATACTATTGTTTGCCTCAGATGAGGACTATTTTAAGTATTTCATGATCATTATATTTGAACTCGTTGATTTGACCTGTTATTGAGATTTCATGACTTAGATCTATTGAGTTCTAATTGATTTCAACTCTTTTGAATGCAGTCATATCTCTATTGTTGCATACTGAAGTCTAGTAAAGAAATCCAGGTTGGCATTGCTTACATTTTATGTAGAAATATGCATATTTATTCAAAACAGGCATTACTGATGTTTTGCATGCAAGCTCTTTGGATTTTGTATGTTACATGTCGTGGTTTCAAAAGGGTAGTATCAGGTTACCTGTTGAGTATGATGAAATACTCAACCCAATCCATCATTTTTCCAGATCAAACAAAGTATACTTAGAAGGGACATCAAAGAGCGTTAGGGCCACAATCAAGAAAGCACATGTAAGGTTCATAGTAACCCTTTTTGTATTTAAAAACTTGGTTATAAGTGCGTATTTGTGACGTGGGCTATGATTAACAATCTTGGATTAGTAGTTATTCATTTATATGTTTTGCCAAAAAGTGCCATGGCCTTATGCATTATTCGTTCATTGTGATTTGCTAATGATGCTCGGGGTTTTGCCACCAAAAATTTTACTTAAAAAGGAAAAATTTCTGTGCATTCTTTTGCATAAATTATTTGAAAATAGAGATCGATCTCGCTGTTTATTATAAAAATTGCATCGTAAAAACCAAGGCCGTCACAATTGGTATTAGAGCCTAGGTTCATGTTATTCACAGCCTAGTTATGGAACAAAGCTTATAATCAAGATACATCAATAGGAAAAACCATTATGATAGCACGATAGAGTCCCCTAAAGATAGGTATTAGCCTTGTAACATAGATACCACCAAGGAGAAGAGAAGGTGCAGCCCCAAGACCTCTTAATCCTCTAGCTGATTCATTTGGATCTGGGAATGGAATGGCTGAAGCATTTCTGCTATTCATGCAACACATGGGGTAGTTCATGCAGAACCAACCACAAGCACCCATGGCAAGGGCCTCTTCTCCTAAAAGAATTGCTGATAGGACAGAGTCTCAACTTGAATGTTTTCAGAAAATGGCCCCATCATGCTTAGGAGAAGATGAGTCAGTGACAACAGAGAAATGGATCTTTGACATTGAGAAGTTATTTAAGGCCATGAGAATTCCAGTGGATAGAAATGTTGTCATGGTCAGTTTTGTACTAAAAGGTGAAGCAGGCTTTTGGTGGAAAATGACCAAAAGAACGTACTTTGGAGATCACAACGTTATACCCTGGGAGGAATTCAAAATAGTATTTAATGAGAAGTACTATGCCCGCCATGTGTGAAAACAGAAGGAGAAAGAATTTGTGAACCTGGAACAAGGCAACCTCTCTGTGCAACAGTATGAAAATAGGTTCATAAGTCTTTGAAGAATCGCACCCAATGCTTGCTCCACCGAGGAAGACACTGCAGAAAAGTTTGTTGATTGGTTACACTCGGCCCTCAGGAACCTAGTGATAGGGTTCCAACCAACCACTATAGCAAAGGCAGTGGAAATGGTGTCTCACTTTGAAAAGGATTTCAAAGGACAGAAGCTGCTAAGGATGCGAAGAACAATAATGAGGGGAAAAACAATAAAGGCAAAAGACCCATCCAACCTTCTAGATCCCGACACCCACACAAAAGACCATTCAACCATAAAGGAAGGAGACCAGAACCCAAAAGATGCCTTAGATGCAACAAATATCACCCAGGCAGGCCATGTACCCTTCCTTATTTTTCATGTTTCAACTATGGATAACTCTGATCGACGACCTGAAATAACCGTTGAGTTTGTAATTACGACATGGACCAAATTACACAATAACATTTAGGATCAAGAAACTATTTAGGGTGACTATAGCCTAAAAACTATAGGGATCTTATAAATCTACGAGATCAACTATGATCGGAGTTCATTAATTGATCAATTAGATGCCTTAGGACATTATTAGTCCAAGGTCAAACCATTATAAGTGAGATTCAACATGGAAAACCATAAAGTAGAGATCTATAACGTCTAGTATAGCTCTAGCCATTGATCTGTAAAATAAAAAATAATGCTTGGACTTTTATTTTCCAAATAATACCCAGGATTTCCCAAAGGGGATCTAGAGCTCAAAATGAAGAGAAACACACCCTAGAGACATCGAGGTAGGTAGTCTGATACTACTCAGTTTTTCAAATGCATCCCAAACTCTAAGTGATTTACCTGTTTCTATTGCCGTATGTAGTGTGTGTTTTGAGACATGTTGTTCTTATGCACGTATGTAGACTTGTCTTCATTATTTATGTCCTTGATGCACTTGCATCTGTCACTGTATTGAGTATGCTTTTGGGATAGTATGTTTTATACGAGCTGTGGATTTATGGCATTGAATACGATACTAGCATGAGCAAATTTTATGCATTGCTCGCATGTTTTGAGAACAAATGCATAAATTGCATGATTTCGATGATTAAGATTTGGATTTACCTGTATATGCTTCTTTTGGGATATTGAGCCTAGTGGGCACTATGCTGAGAGGTTGTGATGTACAGGGTTGGCCTCCCGGCTTCTACCACCAAAAAGGTGGATGGTATCACTGCTAAAAATGGCATTGTCCCTTCCTTGACTACTATGGTAAATAAGGAAAACCACTGGAGGTGTCACGGTACCCTTTTAGGGACATATCCATAGTCGCTGTGGCGGTTATGGTGGACTGGTCTTTAGATACCAAAGACCCATGATTCAGAGGTGTTCTAGTCGTGAGCATAGTAGGCCCTATGATTTTAGTTGTATTGATATGCATATAGCATTGAGATGGTTGTAAATAAGTACCCGTGACCAGTCAGCTTGAGATCGTGTGCACGTTGTTTTATGATACTATTGTTTGCCTTGAATGAGGACTATTTTAAGCATTTCATGATCATTATATTTGAACTCGTTGATTTGACGTGTTGTTGGTATCTCATGACTTAGATCTAGAGTTCTAATTGATTTTGACTCTTTTGAATGCAATCATATTTCTATTGTTGCATACTGAAGTCTAGTAAAGAAATCCATGGTTGGCATTGCTTACATTTTATGTAGAAATATGCATATTTATTCAAAACAGGCATTACTGATGTTTTGCATGCAAGCTCTTTGGATTTTGTATGTTACATGCCATGGTTTCAAAAGGGTAGTATCAGGTTACCTACTGAGTATGATGAAATACTCAACCCAATCCATCATTTTTCCAAATCAAATAAAGTATACTTAGAAGGGACATCAAAGAGTGTTAGGGCCACAATCAAGAAAGCACAGGTAAGGTTCATGTAACCCTTTTTCTATTTAAAAACTTGGTTATAGGTGCTTATTTGTCACTTTGGCTGTGACTAACAATCTTGGGATTAGTAGTTATTCATTTATATGTTTGCCAAAAAGTGCCATGGTTGTATGCATTATTCGTTCATCGTGATTTGTTAATGATGCTTAGGGTTTTGCCACCAAAAATTTTACTTAAAAAGGAAAAATTTCTGTGCATTCTTTTGCATAAATTATTTGAAAATAGAAATCGATCTCGCTGTTTATTATAAAAACTGCATCCTAAAAATGCAGGCCATCACAGTTGGTATCAAAGCCCAAGTTCATGTTATTCACAGCCCAGTTATGGAATGAAGCTTATAATCAAGATACATCAATAGGAAAAACCGTTATGATAGCACGATAGAGTCCCCCAAAGATAGGTATTGGCCTTGGAACACATATGCCACTAAGGAGAAGATGAGTTGCAGCCCCAAGACCTGTTAATCCTCTGGCTGATTTATCTGGATCTGGGAATGGAATGGCTGAAGCCTTTCAACTATTCATGCAACACATGGGGCAGTTTAGGCAGAACCAATCACAAGCACCCATGGCAGGGGCCTCTTCTCCTGTAAGAATTGCTGATAGGACAGAGTCTCAACTTGAACGATTTCAGAAAATGGTCCCATCATTCTCAGGAGAAGATGAGTCAGTGACAACCGAGAAATGGATCTTTGACATTGAGAAGTTATTTAAGGCCATGAGAATTCTAGTGGATAGAAAGGTTTCCATGGTCAATTTCGTACTAAAAGGCGAAGCAAGCTTTTGGTGGGAAACTACCGAAAGAACGTACTTTGGAGATCACGATGTTGTACCCTGGGAAGAATTTAAACTAGTATTTAATGAAAAGTACTATCCCCGCCATGTGCAAAAATAGAAGGAGAAAGAATTTATGAACCTAGAGCAAGGCAACCTCTCCGTGCAATAGTATGAAAATAGGTTCATAAGTCTTCAAAGATTCGCACCCAATGCTTGCTCCACCTAGGAAGACGCAGTAGAAAAGTTTGTTGATGGCTTACACCCGACCCTCAGGAACCGAGTGATAGGGTTCCAACCAACCATTGTATCAAAGGCAGTGGAAATGGTATCTCTCTTTGAAAAGGATTTTCAAAGGACACAAGCTGCTAAGGATGCGAAGAACAACAATGAGGGGAAAAACAATGAAGGCAAAAGATCCATCCAACCTTCTAGATCCTAAAACCCACACAAAAGACCATTCGACCATAAAGGAAGGTGACCAGAACCCAAAAGATGCCTTAGATGCAATAGATATCACCCAAGCAAGCCATGTACCCTTCCTCATTTTTCATGTTTCAGCTATGGATAACACTGATCGACGATCCGAGAGAACCGTTGAGTTCGTAATTATGACATGGACCTAATTACACAATAACATTTAGGATCAAGAAACTATTTAGGGTGACTATAGCCTAAAAACTATAGAGACCTTATAAATCTATGAGATCAACTATGATTGGAGCTCATTAATTGTTCAATTAGATGCCTTAGTACATTATTAGTCTAAGGCCAAACCATTATTGGTGAGATTCAACATGAAAAACCATAAATTAGAGATCTATAACATCTAGTATAGCTCTGGCTATTGATTTGTAAAATAGAAAATAATACTTGGACTTTTATTTTCCAAATAATACCTATGATTTCCCAAAGGTGATCTAGAGCTCGAATTGAAGAGAAACACACCCTAGAGACATTGAGGTAGGTAGTCTGGTACTACTCAAATTTTCAAATGCATCCCAAACTCTAAGTGATTTACCTACTTCTATTGTTGTATGTAGTATGTGTTTTGAGACATGTTGTTTCTTATGCGCATATGCAGACTTTGTCTTCATGATTTATGTTCTTGATGCACTTGCATCTATCACTGTGTTGAGTATGCTTTTGGGATATGATGTTTTATACGAGCTATGGATTTATGACATTGAATACGATACTAGCATTAGCAGATTTTATGCATTGCTTGCATGTTTTGAGAACAAATGCATAAATTAAATGATTTCGATGATTCAGATTTGGATTTATTTGTATATGCTTTTTTTGGGCTATTGAGCCTAGTGGGCACTATGCTGAGAGGTTGTGATATATGGGGTTGGCTTCCTGGCCTCTACCATAAAAAAGGTGGATGGTAAATAGGGATGACCACTGGAGGTGTCACGACACCCTTTCGGGGACATATCCATAGTCGCCGTGGAGGCTATGGTGGACTAGTCTCTAGATACTAGAAACACACTATTCAGAGGTGTTCTGATCATGAGCATAGTAGGCCCTATGATTTTAGTTGTATTGATATGCATATAGCATTGAGACGGTCGTAAACAAGTACTCGTTACCAGTTAGCTTGAGATCGTGTGCATGTTGTTTTATGATACAATTGTTTGCCTCAGATGAGGACTATTTTAAGCATTTCATGATCATTATATTTGAACTCGTTGATTTGACGTGTTGTTGAGATCTCATGACTTAGATCTATTGAGTTCTAATTGATTTCGACTCTTTTGAATGCTGTCATATCTCTATTGTTGAATACTGAAGTCTAGTAAAGAAATCCATGCTTGGCATTGCTTACATTTTATGCAAAAATATCCATATTTATTCAAAACAGGCATTACTAATGTTTTACATGCAAGCTCTTTGGATTTTGTATGTTACATGTCGTGGTTTCAAAAGGGTAGTATCAGGTTACCTGCCGAGTATAATGAAATACTCAACCCAATCCATCATTTTTTCAGATCAAACAAAGTATACTTAGAAGCGACATCAAAGAGCGTTAGGGCAACAATCAATAAAGCATAGGTAAGGTTCATAGTAACCTTTTTTGTATTTGAAAAGTTGGTTATAAGTGCTTATTTGTGACTTGGTATTAGTAGTTATTCATTTATATGTTTTGCCAAAAAACGTCATGGCCTTATGCATTATTCATTCACCGTGATTTGTTAATGACGCTCGGGGTTTTGCCACCAAAAATTTTACTTAAAAAGGAAAAATTTCTCTGCATTCTTTTGCATAAATTATTTGAAAATAGAACTCAATCTCACTGTTTATTATAAAAACTACATCCTAAAAACCCAGGCTGTCACACTTTGAGCAGGACTACTGCAAAGGGGGACATTTTTTATAGGGCTATGGGCAATACAGATGAGCACCCTAGTCAAATAAAGGCCCAGGATTGTGGTGTCATTCCTTCCAAATTCTTCCCTGAAGCAAAGGCCACTACAATAGCAAACTTGGAAGAATTGTAGGAGAAAATGCTCAGTGAGTTATACGAAAAGATTTGAGGCCTCCTTGTGAGAATGTTGTCCCTCAACCCCCATCTCACAATAGCTATAGTGCTCCATCAAAAGAACAAGTAGAGTGGAAACTCTTCAAGGGAGATATCCCAATTAAGGAGGTATGTATTGACATGTTTGCTTTCTCAATATTCAATTTCTTAGTAAAGTTCATTATTATTGAGCTTATGTATATGTTATTTTTTATTTGTAGGTGCGTAAGTGTATGCTGCAGCTACATACACCTGATAACTATGTCACTATGGCTACATTTTATGGGGTACTATCAGTCATGTTGCATGGTAAGTTTATGCATTCACACACTAAGCATGTGTGTATCACTGTCGCTCTCCAACCAAATGCCTCCTACCATTTTCGGTAGAAGCAGATGATATTCATACAGTTGGGGATGCAATTGGATACCATGTAGCATGGCTAGGGAAGTATATTGAGGAAATGTTATCTAAGGTATCTAATGGTGTAATAGCCTCATTTTCAACAACAATTTTAAGGCAAAAGCTATATTTTCTAACTAATTGTTAACTAGAAGCAGCATAAGGTGCTAACGAGGTTGACCACCTCCCTACAGCAAATTTTGGCACAACAATGGTCCCGTCTAGGTATTTAAGTCTATTTTTAAATATCACTGTCTCTTTTCTTATATATTATTAATTACTAATATATGGAACATTACAGGCAGAGTGTAGAGATTAGGTGGAGATTCCACCTAAGATGCCTCCATTCTTGAGGGGACTGTATAGACTAATGAAGATAACGAAATTAGCCTCATAAGGATAGAAGATGGTATGCTTCAAGAAGATATAGTTGAGATTCCAATCATGAAAGAGGAACTCTTAACTAATTGTACTATTGCTCAACTGGAATACATCTACATCATCATTTATATTAGGTATGTCATGTAACTACTCTATTAAGAATCAGATCGACATTACTTGTTTATAGAAAATGATAAGTATTTGACATTAAGTTTCTGCATATTTTTTCACAATAAATTACAAAGATTAGAGGTCAAGGACATTTAAAGATTCCATGACCCTATTGTTTGTTCTTCACTAAAGGGAAATTTTCCTATGGACAAACAAATAGAAGATATCATACTTGGGTTCTTGCATTGTGAAGAGGGACATGCCTTATTAATTCCCTACAATAGCAAGTAAGTTACAAAATATCTTACTAACTTATGTCATTTAATAAACATAAAAATCTATATAAGTTAAGTTTTGTAAATTTTATTTTAATAATTATGTATATATATATATATATATATCTCATTGGATTCTACTAGCATCGGATGTGCACGGTGGGCATGCATTGTTTTTTTATTCTTGAGGAGCACACATCCGAGTACTGTTAAGGGAAATGATCAACAAGTTTTTATAATTTTATTCATTATAGTAGCTGGATAGCTAATAATTACTCTCTTATTAATATTTAATGCTTTTAAAAAAAATATGTGTAGTGCATGGTATAAATATTTGACTTGGAAAATGTAAACCACCCTAAAAAAGTCTCTTGGAAAAGGGTTAAGGTAAGGTTTAATAGTCCTTTAGTACTTGATTTTAACCTAAACTTATGATCAAACATGAAATTTGTTACTTTTTCTATTGTCCTTCTTTTACAATGTCCTAAACAATAGTCTGATTGAGAGTATGGGTATTATGTTATAAGATATATGAGAACCCTCATTCACAAAGGGCTTACAATCTCATAGCTTATGAGGTAAGACAAATTACTCATCATCATTTTGATGTCTTTCTACATTTCCTAAATGACTCAATTAAAGATATGTCCCAACTAATTTAATACATTGTTATATATTTTGGAGGCTGATTTGGGAAGTAAGAGTTACTCCTAGCTAGATTTATATGACATCAGAATTGAATGGAATGAATATATTTTGACTTTTAATTTGCAGATCAATGATGTTATTTAATGTAAATACAAAACAGGACTTCATTTATATATGGCTGCCTTTGTTTTTTACTTTTGATTGGAGTCTCATATGTGTGCCTTCTTTATTTCAATTATATGGAAGTTACAATGTATGAAGAAGTTATAATGGGGAATGATATGAAAGTGAATGCATATATTATTGTTAAAATGATTGTAGCCTATAGAAATGAGGATGTTCTTTGCTTCTATCGATAGTGGTTAAGTGTATATTTTGATTATAGGAAAAAATATGTACAAACAGAAACCAATGAAAAATATACGAATTGTGCTGGAAGTTTATATAATATACAGAAACCTTCCTATATTCAAAATAATATGAGAATTATAGGGCTAATATAGGATGGTTTCCCAAAACTGTCCTATATAATAATGCAATATAGGATGGTTTAGGGAAAACCATCCTATATTTCTCATATAATATAGGATGGTATTCTTAGAACCATCCTATATTTTTCACTTATTATAGTATGGTTCTTGTTAAACAGTTCTATATTTACATGATGATGTAGGATGGTTTTGCCTAACTATCCTATATTATATTATTAGAGAGAAAGATGTTATTGCAAACTCAAAAGGCTCTATATGAGTGTTTAGGAGAAAGTATGTAATTATTTTTATATTTCACCGACTTGATTCTAATTATGGAATTAGAAAAATATTGTAAGCACCTCCTATAGTGTAATTTAAGTCAATTAGACCCATGAAGTTCGACTAGGTTGTAAAATGCGCCTTTTGTTCAACAAATTTTGTTACGATGGATGAAAATTGGAATCACATGTTGTCATGCGATAGGCTATTGACTTAATCTTTTGCAAAATCTCTAAATTACCTTCCCTCCTCCTCCTTTAACAAAACCTACATCAAATAAAATCTCATCCAAAAACCTGATCTAAGGAGAAAAGAAACCATAGAAGTAGGAATTAAGATGCAGAAATAAAAGAAGAATATAATAGATATATTAGGAAGAGTAAATCTAAGATCTAATGTGACACCCTGGGTTTGTACACATCATATAAACACAAGTTTTTCAAAAGTTAGGATTCCTGATTAAATTTTTTTATTTTAAAATCAACTGGAAACAAAAATTTTGAATAAAGAGCATTTATTTCAAAAACCCCAGAATTGTACAACCCACAAAACCACGAATTTAAAGGTGAAATGATCTTCTTATATCTACTAAAAATCTAACAAAGTCTCCTTTGTGTTTTGGACAAGTGCATTTAATGCATGCGATGCAACAAATACCTAATAAACACATTAATACAAAAAGGGAGACTCAGTCTCCATTGCCATCCACCTTAATCATTCACATGATTCTAACCAAAACATACATATCACAGTAATATACAGAAAAAAAAAAATTAAAAATTAAAAATCTAACCTAGGGCCTATTCACACATATCCATCATCCAACATAAACACATCTATACATTTATATCATAAAAGTGTAAACCATACACATATACAATCCATAATTAATATCTAAAGGTAAGGTTTTAATAAACCGTATACATTGTTGGAATCTCCTCTTTACACTGATAAAGGCCGCTAATGCCCTCATTTGTTCTCTAACTACTTGACTTACCTGCTATCTATCTTTATATCTAAGGCATCTCAAAACATCACAATGCCTCAACAAGCTATACTTATGTAGGTGACAACAATAATAATAGTAATTCACAAATATATGAATTGCCAAGTATCAAGTCTTAGGGTATACAATAAATATCTTTATCATAGAAACATTTCTAACATGATCTCAATAATGAGAACATTTAGTAATAAAGTAAATCATAAATAACATGCTAAACCAACCAAATCAATGGCAATGGCCAAGGAATCTCACTCATAAAACTGCTAAAAATAAGGCAATGCATCCACACGACCTACGTGTTTGCAAAACATGTTGAGTATACATAGCCTCTTAGGCTCATCAAAATACCAATATCAAATCGATACAACTCACACCTCCCACACGTCTGTAAACATGCCAAATCAATTGAGCTTTTGAGACTCATACATATGCCAAAACCACATCGGAGCAAGGTGTAAAAGCTAGAAGAAGATATCAATAAAAAAATGTAAGCCATCAACAACGGTAACCCCACGTACAGGTCCCAAGAGTATAAAAAATCACATCGGTGCAATGTGTCAAATACATAAGGAATATCTAAATGAATATGCATGTCATCAACAAGGGCACCCTCACACACGAGTCCCAAAAGTGTCACATGCACTTGAATCTTTGGTCATGAGTACTAATTCCACTCATCCATGCATCGTCATGTTGTTGGTATATAGGGATCTCTTCATCCACGTGTGCTCACTGGGCTATATGGAAAACAAAAAATAACCATATGGGTTGCCATGCTATAGTGGTAACCAAATTCTGGGTCTACCAACTACTGCTCCCCATCGACACCAAAATGGGAATTTAAGTGTCCATCCTACATGGCTGAGGATCAAAATTGTAGTGTGGATTACCCATAATACCTCTCTTTATTATTTTTCCCTTCTATGGAGTGAGTGTCTATCATCTCACAAAGTCAAAGGGCGGATGGCTAGCCTTAAATCCCTCATATCCTAATGTCAAATGGGTAGAAACACCTGTCATAAATATGCAAAATCATGAAAATCATACATCTCATAATCAATAAAATGGATACAAAATCCTCTGGTGAAATAATGAAAATAGGAGCACTTGTGGTCTACTATCCCAAGGCACTAGCCCTCATCTTGGGGTTAGCCTCTTAAGGACTAGCCAATCAACCTCCAAGTAAAAATTAAGAGCACTTCTAGCTCACAATGCCAAGGCACTTCCCCTTACCCTGAGGTTAGCCTCCTAAGGACCAACTACTTGGCCTCCACCATCAAGTCCACAAAAATTTAAATGATAAAAATAGGGAATCTACACACCTCAATATGCATTAGTAAATATAATCACCATTTAATGATTTCACATGTCAAGAAAAAATACTAAAATCATGTAAGGTCACTATCACTTATAAAATATGCCTAAATCAAAGTGAAATCATGCATCCATGGAAAAATGATAATCAATGAAATTATGCATATGTGCATTAGTCACAGAATAAATCAGTATCTTGACAAAGATCATGGTATAATAATAATACATACATGGCATTTATTAGAAATACTAAGTTAATGCAATAATATATAATTTCAAAACAAAAACTTGCCCATTATTAATTGTTGTCACCTATTTCAGACAAAGAACTACTTGTCTGTACCTCACAAGTCACTATCAAACTCCACTCCAGGATCAGTCTACATTAATCCCACTACATAGATACACATCACATCTAGGACTAACTTAGAATCCATGTTAATCATCTAAGTTAGATTCTTAGTTGTAAAATAAAGATTATAATTCTTGATCTAAATTGTCTTTTAACACAATCCAAGGGTTCAAAGCCTTGGGATCTCAAGCTGGGCCCACCTCAGTTGGTTAATAATCCAATCATGCTACTCTTTATGATTTTTTTTTATGAGCCATCATTAGATTGAGAAGAGAGCTTAGGGCTTTTATTCCTCTCTTCTTGTTGAAGAAGATGAATAGCTTAGATCATCAATCTAGGCCATCGTTTTCTTTGGTGAACTCAGCATCCCTAGTAAGCTCCATCATTGATTTTCCTACTTGATGTGGTCAGATTGAAGAAACGGAGTGGTGGATCTTGGTTGTCTCTTCTAGCTGAGCAAGATGAATTTTCTTCGATGACTGCCGTCTTCCCCATGCACATCTTCCTTTGTTTTCGCATCACCAGCCATTCCTGACCACCATCCTCCTCGCTGCCCTCTCTCTTCCTTTTTTTCTTCTTCCTCCTCCTCCCTTTCTTTCTTCTTCTTTTCTTCTCCTTCCCTCTACTTCTTTTCTTTTGCTCTCTCAAGTTTCTCTCTTCTTCATCATGTGATAGTCGAGAAACTCAACTCTTTTCTCTTATTGTGGGTGCGAATATCAAAATGGCCCCTCCCATTAAGTAAATATCTTTTTCCATTTTTTATAATTATATTATATTATTTAAATTCTTTTATTTAATTAATAATACTTAATCATGATGTATTGCTGGCTCCATACATCACAATTTTGATCAAACTAAATAATTGTTATTCATGATAAATTTCCAATATCATCTAACTATCCAATTCAACTTTCTACAAGTGAGACCCACTTAGTGAAATTACAAAATTCCTCTCCGCAAAAAAAATCACAGCTTGCTCATCTAAACTCTAATTTTAGCAAACTTACTATCATTGGAATTGCCTCAATATGTACATTCCGAATTTGATACTTTTAAGTTCAAATTTTGAGTTTTCCAATTTAACATAGAATTCAATTTTAATAAAGTTTCATTCTTGATTTCATTCCAATTAAATTTAATAAAAAATATATGAAAAGGAACTTAAAATTGATGGTTATTACATTCTTCCCCCTTGTCGGAATTTTGTCGTCCAAATTCTTTTCATGTTATCTTCCAAACATTTCTAGAAACATCCTCATCACATAAAGTAGGCCAATCATGCCCCTCGTTCCCAAACAAATTAGTTTGTAAGGCAAGAAAATCCATGCCATGTCAAATTAGAATATGCCATAAATACTTGTGACAGAACTAATATATCAAAACACTTCAAGGATTAAATCGATCTATGTATAACATTAGTACAAGTAAAACCACCATGTGTCCATATAAAGGAATAGCCATACATTAGTATGCATGAATCAGTGATGAACTAATTAAATATTAAATCACTTCTAGTAATGGGCAATTTTATATCAATCAAAATTTAAGCATCTCAGCTCACTAATAGGAAAATCTATGCCAAATCAAAACCAGAGCATATCAAATCACCAAAAGGAAAAATCTTTGCCACTCAAAATCAGAGCATATCAACTTACTAATAGGCAAATCTATGTTAAATCAAAACTAGAGCATATCAGCTCACCAATAGGAAAATCTATGCTAGTCAAAACGAGAGCATATTAGCTCACCAATAAGTAAATATAAGGCAATCAAAACTAGAGCATATCAGCTCATAATGTATGCAAACTCATGCCAATCATGTCATTCCACAATACAATAATACTATGAGCACCTAGAAGCTTGCCACCTAGAAGCCTACTAGTGTCTCTCACACCTGCCCTCATTAGTTACATGTATAAGTCAGGAATCAAATTTTGATTACAAAGAAGAAGATAGTCACATGTAAAAAACAATATCTATCATCACTTATGCCATTTGGAGCTAATCATATAGATTGTCAATATGAGTTAGGGGATATTGCTTCTTCAGCATGATTCTATTCAATAGTTAGTAATCTATGCATTGTCAAAAAGATTGGTCCTTCATCTTCATGAAGAAGACTGGTGCTTCCCATGGAGACCCGCTAGGTCTGATAAAACCCCTATAAAAAAACTCATTTAGTTAGAGCTCTCCTAGCTCAACCATCTTGTATTGGTTCTTTAAAGTGGGTGTTGTACTTGGTGCCAATCAGTAGCAAAATTGATCTCTTGTGATGGTAATCTTGAAATATCCTTAGGAAAGAATGCAAACTTTTGCACATCATATATGTGCTCAATTTGTGGCCGCTCACTGTCCTCTACTATCACACAAACTAGGTAGACTTGGCACCCTCTGGAAAAGTACCGTGTTGCCTTCATGGCAAAGATACACACAAACCTCAGTGATGCGCTTCCTACCCAAGAAAGAGGTCACTGGTCATCGAAGTACACTAAAAATAACCCTCTTTTTATGATAACAAATTATCATCCAATGAGTAGCCAACTAATCCATCTTTAGGATTGCATTGTAATCAATTATATCAATTAGGATAATATCAACATCCATCCTCTCACTCATTATCTCCACAGGTAGCACCTAAAGGTACTCAGTAACCTAAACTAATTCTCTCACTTACGTCATTACTTCCAATCTAGAGGTTAACACACATACAAATATCCAAATAGGATGTAAAAAAAATGAAATGGGTGAATAAGTAGATCCTGCATCAAAAGGATCTTAGCATGCCTATCAATAATCAGGAAGGTTCCTTCCACCACCTGGTTTGAGCCTATACCTGCATCAAAGTAATGGCAAAAACTCGTCAGTACCTATGTGGGGCCATCTCTACCCTGCTTCCAATATTAGCCTATCTGACTCTCTATCCTCTAGTGTAATCTCTGAGGAAATGCCCTAACTCTTCAAAGTCAAAGCATCTAAAGGATTGCCACTATAATGGTGACTACTGCTGCTGCTATTGTTACTGTTGAGACAATCCACTAGGTCTAGGACATGACTACAGGAGTGTCTGTCCATGTAAGGAATACACCTCCTGTTCTCATCCCTACTCAGCCTACTCAAATGCCACTAATTCGGTGGCTTCTACAACTGCATTGATAAAAAAAGGGTCTCTTTTCCATACAGGGTTTACTCAAACTATCACTATCCAAGTGTAATAACCCCAATTTTTGTAAATTGATTGAGAAAAATCAATAAATTTTGAGTTTCAGATATTTCGAGCTGAAATATTAGGGTTATTTAAAATATACTTTTTATAAAAGTATAATCAAATCATAAGACATGTAAAATTAAAATTAAACTTAGCAAACCCTTCAAAATGACTGTAAGCACAACAAATTTCGAATTCGGATGAGAAATCCTTAAGTTTTTCATTTTTTGGACAAAAGGGGTAAAATAGTAATTTTACCCAAAAATCAAAATATTCCAAAAATAAAAATATGACACATCAAAATTTAGAATTTACTGAGAAATACGAATCCAACGCCACTAAGTAGGATCAAATCCGAGATCATGGGAATAAAACCCAAAATTTTATGCATAAAGGGTAAAACAGACTTTTTACACCATGTGGGGCCCACATGGGGACCACCACGTCCCCAACAACCAATTTGATCAGTATCCCATGTGAAACATGGGTCAACAAATATCAGCTGGTCATGGGGAAGAAAAGTTAAGCATGGGAGCATTGAAGACTTTCATGCCATTTTATATTAAAAAAATAACATATTATAATCATGGAAAAAGACCCAAAATGCCTATAAATACAACCCCAAAAATCTTTCAAAAATTCTCATAAATTCCCCACAAAATTATCTTCAATATTCTTGAAAAATTAGATCTAGATCCCTCCCCAAAAATCCAAAATTTCCAAGAGTTAGATCTCTTTTCAACTTGTTTTTCTTTCTAGATTGGAACAAGAGACCTAAAATCAATTAGGCACTCTGTTCCAGATCTAATTTGATAAATTTCACCGTCCAAAACTTCCCAACATATCTATTCTACAAAAATCCCAAAGAAATTTCAAGATCCAATGGTTCAAACAACGGTATTTGCAAGAAAGGTGGATTTTAGGCTATATCTTCATCAACAAGGTATTTTTTTTAATTGGGCATATAAATGAGGTTTTCTCTCTAATCAAGTAAGTGGAAACCCTTTTCATATATGTTTAGTATTGTTTTATGTAATTTTTATTTTACTATAATTAATTTTGGTAATAGAAAAGGTAAAAATAAAGTAAACAATAGAACCCTTAATTCATGATGATGGAGTACTCAGATGAAAATTTTGACTCCACCAATCAATCCAGAATAGTCCAAAACCCCTAGGGTAGAAGTTTCAGAAAGATTTGAGCAGTTTTGGACCCTCAATTGAGAGAGATTAATTCTGATGGGCCTAGATCAAATCTGGACCTTAGGAACGGCAGAAAACTTCAATTTAAGATTGTGGAGTCATATGAACTCCAAATTGAGATCAGAAAGAAACTATGGAAAGCTTGTAATGTCTAGTTTCTAATGAAGTTATAATATTTCTAAAATTTATTTCTGTATTTTGAAAATAAGTGTCCAATTTCTAAGATCTTCAAGATCTGAGGTGATCAGATCTTGGAAATTATTTTAGTGATGATATAATAAAGTAATATCTATGGTTAATTTGGACAGATCTTGGATAAAATAGGGGATCTACCCTTTATGGTAGAAAAACCCTAAAATAAAAATAAAATAAAATACAAAGGGACCCACTTGATCAATGAGATCAAGTATGATCAAATCCTTGGGATGCATTAAAGGGATGATATTATGATGAAATCCAATTAGATCATGGAGGAAATGTGACAAAATCAAGTGGATATGATTTTTGGATCTTAATGGATTAAAAGCCCGAAAGGTAATTAAAACCCTTAATCTAAAGGAAAACACCTAAGATCTAATCGTTGGATCATATTTAAAGGTTTATAATAATCTTAATAAAATTAGTTTAATTATCTTTTATTGGATATAGAAGTGTAAATGTGATTTATGTTTTAAGTTTTAATTATCTTTTATTGGATATAGAAGTATAAATGTGATTTATGTTCTAAGTTAGAAAGCATGATAGTGTAATCTTTAAATTTTAGTATGATATGCCCTAAATGAGTAATTTGTTAGTAGATTTGATTATCTTAGGATCATGTTAATGTAAATTAGGATTTAAACATGATTTCATTATGATAGAAGATGTATTTCATTCTTATCATAAGGTGCTAAATTTAATTTAAGTACCTTGCCTCATTTTCATTGAATGTTAAATTAGGTAGTTTTATGCTTTAAATGTATAATTCATTTATGGTTGAATGTTAGAAGTAGATTTACTTGTTATGAGATAAAGAGCATAAAACATCAAAAATGTATTCTAATGAGAAAGTAGAGTTTCATTACACAAATAAGAATGGAATACTTTAGACTTAATTAGTAAGGGCTATAGTTAGTAGGACAATATAAGGATTATCAAATCCTTAGCCCAAATTAGGAAAAGAATAATAAACCCCATGAATGACATTATAAATATTCATGGACTTAATTAAAATCCATTAGAAAGACTACTTAGGGTAAACATGCTTATAGGAACCTTATGAAAGGTTGAGCTATGATCATTCTAGTGAATGATGAACATAGTGGTTAAGGGGTTTATCTAATAGAGCCTCGCTCTTCCCCTACCTTCTGTTGACGTTTGTGAGGTCTAAACGCCTCCTTACATGAGGATTGAAGTAACCACTTTGTGTTTACCCATTCAGCTAGTAAGCCTTAACCAATTGGAAATAAGAGGAGCAGTCTAAATTTAGGCTTCAATAAGCTACCGTCAACCAGCACATTAACTGGTTGAATAATAATCATAAGAGCATAAGAGGTTAGTAAATTACCTAACCCTAATAAAAACAGTAAGTAAGATAAGGATGATCAAACAAGATCCATTAGATCTTGGATGATCAAGAACAATAAGAATAAGAACACTATATTGTACTTAGTATGTATGTTTAGTATATACTTGTTATAGTTCATTAGATTAGATAATCCAAACCCTTGATCAAAGGTGATTCAAGGAAGAAAACCAAGATCATCCTCCATAGGGATGATCCAAGAACTAAACTTAGATCAAAGAAGAACTAGATGATAGAAGATATCGGACCTTGATCTTTATCAACATATGTAGATTGTCAATCAAAGGATCTATGAAAGATCAAGATCATGGAGATGAACATACAAAGACTTAGAGATAGAAAAATACTTAGATATAAATGATCTAAAGATCATTCTAAACATCAGATCTAGTGATCAATAGGATTGTTCATAATTTATATATTAACAATATGTATGGATGTACATATTACATACATCGGTCAGGATCATGGAAGATTGGGAAAAGAGATCAATCCTTAAAGGTAGGAGGATTTGAGAAATGCATTTACATGAGATATACATGATTGTACTCATGATCTTATGTTGACAAGAGTAATGATAATACTTGTACCAAATCTCTTGAAAACCTTATGATCCAACCAAACACCTATAAGATGGTTAAGGACTAAACTATAAGTGAATAGGGAACTACAAAATATTTCAGCCCTAAGTAAACAGACATATGGTCTGATATATATAAAATCTATTTTACATACAAGCTTAGAGGCTTGTGAGTTTGTTTTAATAGGCATGAGCCTAGGGGATGCTATTGCTAGAGGAGTTATGAGGATTTGGCCACCCGCTCCTTAAAATTTGATGATATGATGATACCTTGCCCAATGAGAGGCTAAAAGTCGGGTGGTGGCAATTATGGGAAAGCCACCACTGTGAAAGTCTTGCCCCCCCATATGGGTAGTGACATAATATTTTCCACCGTGGTATCAGTGGTGAACAGGGCAGTTATCCAAGTGCGCTAGTACGGATCAGATTGCAGCATAGCAACCTTTTTGATTATTTTGCACTATGATGCATATGGGAATAGGCATAGTGAAATGCCTTATGTTATAGCATAATGAAATGCTAGGTAATTGTATATTACCAATGTTTCCCAAGAAGGGAAATTCCCAGTATGAGATTAGATGTAATACTAAATTCTCAAAATGAAGAGAATTGATCAGCTTAGTTGGGAATGATATTTAATTATTTTCACGAATTTAACTGGTTTACCCATGAAGGGTATGTATGTATATAGATATACATAACTTACAAAGTAAAGAGTATGTTTAAGGATAATGAGATTATGAAGTATTGGAATTACATTGTCAATGTTATGTTTGTTGAATCCCCTACCAAGCATTGCTTGCTGAGATATTGTACTTGTTGCAATATCTCAGATCTAGGGAAGGAGAGTTAGGAGCTGAAGACTATAGAAGACTTGAAGAGAATAATCTTCAAGGTATACCCTTGAAGACATGTATTTTTATTTATTGAGAGTTTTATTGTATGGTGAGCTTGAGTTTTGGATTATGTAATTTGGACAAGTATTGTACTAAATTTGGCTGTACTGTGAACCACTAGATGGATCCTGGAGTTTAATAAAAGTATATTCCTTCAATGGAATTTTATTTTTTTACACAAATTGTACTTATGTTATATATGAAGTAGTGACTTGGGTTTTCAAAACAAGTTTTAAAGAAAAGAATTTCCGCTGCTTTGTTTTGCGAAAAAAAATTTACACTCTTAAGGGCCCTACCTTTCAAAATACTTTACAAATCATGTTTCAAAAACCCGGGTCGTCACACCAAGTCCTTGCAATTATACTAGTCCTGAGAAAATCTCTCTCTAACATAAAGGCTATGACTACTACCTCATCCATCTAAGTGGAATGCGTTATAATCACCTACTTCCTCAATCTAGGTGTCAACCCACAACAAATCTATTTGCCACCTCCTAATCTACAGTGACAGCATTAGAAGCAAACCTCCTCAGCTTGTAAACTGGTTCAAACATTGTAGAATCATTTGATCCCTCTACTTTAGAGTAACTAACTCTCTCTATATCACTAGTTGCTCATAAGGCAAAAATACTGATCATCATAGGCCTTCCTAAGGGCCTCACAGGCAAAATCTTAGTAATGGAGGAACACATCCTCTCAAACAACTATAACCAAAATCTTTATAATTACATATTCGGTGTCCTCATCCTCATCATTAGATTTCCTTTAACTAATGATTTATTTCATGGTCATATATATCAAAATCATTTACAATTTCTAAAAATTCACTCCAATATAATTTATCGTTCAAAATTAATCTCCTTATTAATTGAAAATTGCATTTTCACCACCTTCTCCATTCGATATTTATTAGTTATAGTTATCTTCATATTACATTATTCTCACAACATAATCCTTTCTCCTTATCTACTTAGATGAGTCTCTCACTCTCTCTACTTAATTCCCAACACATGTTAGAAACTTTTAATCTAAATCAAATAAACCATAATATCAAATAATCCCATTTAACAAAACATTCCAATCAACCTTTCTACATTCCTTTCCAATAACCTAAGAAATGATCTGAATTTATTTGCTCAATTTTTTTATTATACTTTAACGTCGTACTCATCTGATGATTCTCATCAACATTCAATAATTATTCTTACAAAATAGTTCTCGTATCATTCAGGTGCTATGCACCTCCAACTCATAACTAGAATTCCAAGAATAATTAATAAGTATTTACTTCTCACTGATGGCTAGCTGTCAAAATTTGTTATACAAGGATTCACTTGTTTTTACCTCATAAATCAAATAATTCGTCAATAGAAGCATTTGAGTGTTATTTTATCAAATTTTCAATGATTTTCACCAAACCACAAATTTTATATGTCAATAAATCCACTAGAAGTTTTGACTAATACTGTAATTCTCTAAACTTCCCCCAGTTCTCTTTGATTGTGACCATTTTTTATCATTAATCATTATTAGCATAATGTTGTTGTTATAATAGTTATTATGCTTTTTCAAAGTTTATACACACCATCCAAGTTAGAACTTGAACTCTTAGAAAATAGTCCATTTGAAAAGATATTCTATCATATGAAAAGATTCTCGCATAGAGGTACTAATTTGTACTCTCTATTTTGATTGTTTAATCTAAGAATCATAGACTTCACATGAAGATATGCTTCCATGTACTTATACAAGGATCAATGTCTCATCTTTTCTAAAAATCTACCAATCTTCATAGGTGACATCTATTTTACAATCATCAATATTCCTTATATGAGTTATTTTCATAACTCATATTTAGGTAATCATCTAACCAAATGGACCATATGGGACTATTGGTCAAAATTGGAGCTCAATTTGAAGCAAATAAGGATAGTTTATAAATTTTTATTTTGAGTGAATTGTAGTGGCAATGTGAATGTATTATATTTAATTGTAATTTATTCAAATTCAAGGCTTGTGATAATACAAGTCAAGGGTGATCCATCCTAACTCGGAAGAAAAGGTGACACACCCCACCCACCGTGGGGTCCACAGTAACAATATTGTCCGCTTTGGGCCGGGGCCCGCACGGCTTTGTTCTCACCCCGGCTTCCCAGGGTAAAACGCGTTGTTACTGTGAGGAGTGTTCCCACTCCTTATCAACCAGCCCAGCTCCCCTCTCCAGGCGGTATGGGACTAACTCTCAACCGTCGCCCCATCGGCCTTCTCCGCTTCGCCACCCCTCACAAGGCCATGGTACCTCACGGTGCCTGAGCCGGCAAGGCTAGATCTCTCCCCCTTAGGGGACACACGCCCTCGTGTGACCGAGGCACGCATGCGGTTAGCCACCCACACCGGGTTGGGGTCTGGCTCTGATACCACTTGTAACAGCCCGAGGGCCTACACCCTGCAATGATATTGTCCGTGTCAGCAGACTGGGGCCCATATCACCCAGCCCACCCATGGTTTTGTTCTTCCCCCCATGGGGAAAAAGGCCTCGTTGCAAGGAAAGTCCTCATCACTCTTATCAAGAGCCCAGTAACTTTCCCCCTAGCGATGTGGGACTAACTCTCAGTCTTTCACCTTGTCTAGAAGCCTGCCAGCCCTCTTGGCCCGCCCTCATCGGCCAAGGCTTCACAACCTCTCCCCCTTAGGGGACACGCGTCCCCGCGTGTCTTACCACACACGAGCGCCCACGTGCAACTAGCCACCCACACCGGGCTGGGGTTTGGCTCTGATACCACTTGTAACAGCTCGAGGGCCCACACCCTACAACGATATTGTCCGTGCCGGAGTGCCCATACACCCCGCACAGTTTTGTTCTTCCCCAGTTGCCCAGGGAAAAGGCCTCGTTCCGTGTATCAGAGTGCACAGCGGATATGATATTGTCCTCTTTGGGTTCCTCACCACTCTGGGCTTCACCCCTCAAGGTTTTGTTCCCTTAGGTCCCTCACCCCTCTTGGGCTTCACCCATCGGGAGGCCTCGTTGCAAGGAAAGTCCTCATCACTCTTATCAAGAGCCCAGTAACTTTTCCCCTAGCGATGTGGGACTAACTCTCAGTCTTTCACCTTGTCTAGAAGCCTGCCAGCCCCTGGACGCGGGGGAGAACCAAAACCCGTGCGCGTGCGCATGGGACAATATTCTTGTTGTGGGCCCGACGGGGTGGTAACGAATGGTATCAGAGCCAAACCCCGACCCCGAGGGTGGGTGGCTAGCCACACCATCGCTCGTGTGGTGACACACGGGGGCGTGTGTCCCGTAGGCGGGAGATGGCTACCGTGCCAAGATAGCCTGAGGGTTGGCCTTGTGAGGAGACCCAAGATGGTCTGAGGGCGGGACGCAGGAGAGTTAGTCTCACATCGGCTAGGGGGGGTGATGGGCCTGAGTTATAAGGGGGACTGCCTCCCTTAACAGTAACGACCGGTTTTCCCCTGGACGCGGGGGAAGAGCAAAACCCGTGGCACGTGAGTGCGCACGGGACAATATCGTTACTGTGGGCCCGACGGGGTTGTGACAAGTGGTATCAGAGCCAAACCCCGACCTCGAGGGTGGATGGCTAGCCGCACCGTCGCTCGTGTGGTGACACACGGGGGCGTGTGTCCCGTAGGCGGGAGATGGCTACCGTGCCAAGATGGCCTGAGGGTTGGCCTTGTGAGGGGACCCAAGATGGTCTGAGGGCGGGACGCAGGAGAGTTAGTCCCACATCGGCTAGGGGGGTGATGATCTGTGGGTTATAAGGGGGGTTCTCTCCCTTCACAACAAGAAGGCCTTTTCCCCTGGACGCGGGGGAGAACCAAAACCCGTGCGCGTGCGCATGGGACAATATTCTTGTTGTGGGCCCGACGGGGTGGTAACGAATGGTATCAGAGCCAAACCCCGACCCCGAGGGTGGGTGGCTAGCCGCACCGTCGCTCGTGTGGTGACACACGGGGGCGTGTGTCCCGTAGGCGGGAGATGGCTACCGCGCCAAGATGGCCTGAGGGTTGGCCTTGTGAGGGGACCCAAGATGGTCTGAGGGCGGGACGCAGGAGAGTTAGTCCCACATCGGCTAGGGGGGGTGATGGGCCTGGGTTATAAGGGGGTGTTCTCCCTTCACAGCATAGACGCGTTTTCCCCTGGACGCGGGGGAAGGACCAAAACCCGTGTGCGTGCGCACGGGACAATATCTATGCTGGGGGCCCGACGGGGCTGTGACAAAAGGTGTCATGTACAAGGACCCAACCTTATTCGAGAAAATATTATATAGGACCCCAACGTAAGCTTTTCTAATCTCCTTACATTTCCCAGATTATGACTTGCATAATAATTAGCTTCACACTATGGTTGGTAACAAATATCATATAGCTTGCACTCATAAATTAAATGTTTCATATTAATTAGGACTTTGCACTAGCTACACCTCTTACTATGGAATAGCCTAAGCTCAGCTATAACCCACAGACATAGGTTATCAAGGTTGTAATATCCAATCTATTGAGGCCTAAACCCTTCTTGAAGTAGCAGATCGGTAGACAAATTAGTTTACTACTTTTCTTGCATTTATTAGGGAATGTTTAATGCTTTAAGGAGATTTATGTTGATCAATATATTGTGTGTATGTGCTTAATAGAGTAGTAAGGGTAATCACCCCAACAAAATCAAGGGTAGATTTCATCATCATCCCTTAGCCCACTTAGATTGACCATCACCTAATGCATACCTAGCCTCATACAATTAATCCAAAATAATATAGAAAAGACCTATAGCAGCTTATGAGCTCATAGGACCCTCTTGAAAAAAGGTGACCTATGCCACTCTAGTGGCCCCTATCTAATCAACTATGTTAGTATTTACATGACTAGCTCTACTGATATTTTGTGATTGTGATCAACTATGGCTAATTAAGGAGGGTGTGAGTAGAGTGAGTCTGGAAGAGAGGAGGAGCTACTTAGGTTAGTATAACCTAAAAGTTGCTCCCCCCCAAAAAAAAAAAAAAAAAAAGAAAGAAAGAAAAATCAAACCTTTTGACTTTTTTCCCTTAGGGTTAGAATTGTTGTGTGCCCTTTTTTTGAAATATTTGCATGTAGATGGAATCATTTAGCTTAGATTTCCTTAGTTTAGAAAATAATAATAATAATATAAATAATAATATAAATAAATAAATAAAGACACCTCTTTTGCTGTATACAATCAACTTGTTTTTATTGTATACAAATTTTAGTCCATTGCACTAACTTTTTGGTGTATGCATGATCATCGATCATTGACCCAGGGCTGGTACAATTAAATCTTGAGATCTAAGAGACTATAAGGCAAGGGTTAAGAAATCAAACAGATCTAATTAACCTGCAATAGACATGGCAGATAAAGTAGCAAAAGTTAAACCTTTGAGCGACTACTCTACCCTAGTACAATTTAACTCTCCTTCATGCATAGTTCTACCTATGACTAATAGAGAATATTTCAATTTAGAGCTAGGGGTCATTCAACTTTTACCAATGTTCTTTGGGTTGGATAAAGAGGATCCATATCACCATATCACGGAGTTTCTTAATATAAGTGCAACCTTCAAGCACCGTAACCTTTTGATGATTCCATTAGGTTGAGACTATTTCCTTTTTCTTTGAAAGATAAGGCAAAAGCACATCTCAACTCACTAGAGGTAGAGCCCATCATGTCATGTGATCAATTTTTTAGGAATTCCTTAACATGTTTTTCCCAGTCCACAAAACTAATGCCCGTATGAGGGAAATCGTCACCTTCTAGCAAAAAGAAGGTGAACACTTCTATGAACGCTGGGAGAGATGGAAGGACTTGCTATTGAAATGTCCACACCATAGTTTTCAGAAGTGGCAACAGGTACAATACATCTATGAAGGTTTGACACCATAGAACTAATGTATGATAGATGTCACAAGTTGTGAGGTGTTCATGATCAAGAGTGATGTGGAGGCCTAGAATTTGTTCGAGACTTTATTTGAGAATTCCTAGTAATGGGATTATTCTACTAGAATGAAAAGGAATGCCTAGTCTTAGAAGAAAGGCAGTTCATATGAAATAGGGATTACAATAAATTTATATAGTAAAATAGACATGTTGGTCCACAAAGTTAACATGACAGATTATTTGTCACATCGATTAAATGCTTTTATGGCTAATGGATCTTCTATGCAACCTCAGTATGAGGTTTGTTCTATATGTTCCAGTTCATCATATTCTACTACATCTTGTCCATAAGGCTCTATTTTTCCTTAATATCTCTCAAAGTTAGTGAATACAATGAATGCATTTAGAAATCCTAGTAATAATAATCTGTATCCTATAATGCAAGATAGGCTAAGCATCCAAATTTTTCATGGTCCCAGAGTAACAACCAAGGGGGCCCACTTGGGATCCCCTATCCTCGACCCTTTTCTTCATGCTCCAATGCCATAGCATCCAATTCCCCAATAGTTTTTGCAACAAATAAGGAAACTTTCAATTGAAGAAACCATAAATATGTTCATGTAGAGTTCTTTATAGTTCTAGCATGACACTAAACAAACTCTGCATGCCAATTTCGCATCCATTGCAAAGTTAAAATATTAGATTGATCAACTATTTGCTGTCTAAGTGAAAGGGACAAAAGAAAATTCCTTAGTTAGCCATTATCGAACCCAAATGGTCAATATGAGATTGGTAACACTTCTAAGGACCAAAATTATCAAAAACATGCCAAATCAATTATTACCCTTAGGAGTGTAAAAATGATAGATAACATGGTAGGACTAATTAAGGATTCCCCAATAGTTGAGGAGAAAGAAAAGCCTTCCCTCAACAATTAAATATGGCAAAGAAGGGTGGTAATTTCTGCAAAATAATTAACATATTCAAACTAGTCAACATTAACATTCTATTATTACATGCTATTAAAGAAATCCCTTCATATTCCAAGTTTTTAAAGGATCTTTGCACACAAAAGAAAAGGCCGAATGTTCAAAAGAAATCCTTTCTCACAAAATAGGTCAGCTCTATAATCCAGCATAACACCCCTTCCAAGTATAGAGATCCAGGGTGTCCCATAATATCATGTGTAATAGGGGAACACACTATTTGTAGGGCACTACTTGACTTAGAGGCTAGTGTGAACCTATTGCCTTTGTTTTAAACACCTAAACTAGAACTAATACTAGTATTTTGATACCAATAATTTTAGGACTCATTCTTGGCCATGTGTAATTCAATTTTAAATTGTAGGAATGGCATCATGAAACTATCCTTTGAAAATATAAATATTAAGTTGAACATCTGTAATTTCAGACAACATATGGACTCCATAGATACATATGAAGTCAACATCATTGAGAGTCTAGTCCATGATACTTTCCCTACATCCTCCCACTCTGATCCACTAGAAGCTTGTTTATCCCATTTTTTGGGGGATTTTGACATAGATGAGTCCATCAATGAAGTAAATGCCCTATTAAATATTGTGACAATTTTAGATACTTCTAAATGGAAAGCTAAAGAGGACCCTTTAATACTTCCAGGCACAAGTAGTGTACCATCTATTGAGATACCCCCGATGATTGGCCTAAAACCATTGCTTGATAGCTTAAAATATGCATTTTTAGGTCCATATGGGATCTTACCTATAATAAGTGCTTCTGACCTAGACAAAGAACAGGAGGGCAAGCTACTTAATGTTCGTAGGTAACATCAAACAGCTATAAGGTGGTTGATAGTAGACCTTAAGGGAATTAGCCCACCATTTGCATGCATAAAATTCACTTGGAAGATAATGTGAAACCATTTACAAAGATACAAAGGAGACTAAACCCATATATAAAAGAAGTAGTCAAAGCAAATGTACTTAAGTTGCTAATTGTTGAATACTTATCCCATTTCATATAGTCCTTGAGTCAGTTCAGTTCAAGTTGAACCTAAGAAATCAGGTGTCGCTATAGTGAAAAATGAGGATAACGAGTTAGTCCCCACCCACATGACCACCGGGTGTAGAGTTTGTATTGACTGTAGAAAATTGAATTCCATCATGAGGGACGACCACTTTCCTTTACCTTTTATTGACCAAATGCTAGAAAGCTTGGCTAGACATGAATATTATTATTTTTTAGATGGATATTCCTGGTTTAAGGTATGGAAACAGCCTCTTGCAAAATGCAAGGTAAGGCTGTGTACTTTAGGCCCTTATGGTCTACCCCTTCTCCGGACCCCGCATAGGTGGGAGCTTCATGCACCAAGGCTGTCCTTTTTAGATGGATATTCCTAGTATAACCAAATTTCAATAGCACCTAAGAGAAGACTACTTTCACTTGTCCTTTTCGAACTTTCACTCACAGATGTATGCCTTTTGGGCTATGAAATGCACCTCCAACTTTTCAAAGATGTATGATAAGTATCTTTTCATATATGATTGAAAAGTTTTTAAAGGTGTTTATGGATGAATTTTTAATATTTGGGTCATCTTTTGGAGAATGCTTAACCCTCATAGACTTGGTATTAGGAAGGTGTCAAGAGAAAAATCTTGTGCTGAGCTAGGAAAAATGTCATTTTATGGCAAAAAGTGGCATTGTTTAGGACATATACTATCACACTATGGCATATAGTTTGATAAATTCAAAAGTGGATCTTATTTATAATCTTCCTCCTCCTAGGATAGTGAAGGAAATTAGCTCATTTTAAGCCATACTAGATTTTATAGATGATTCATAAAAGATTTCAGCAAAATTTCGAGGCCCCTATGTAATTTACTTACAAAGGAGACCAATTTTGACTTTCATGAGAACTGTAGGAAAGAATTTGAGTGCCTAAAGGATGAACACACTTTTGCACCTATCATCGATTACCGAATTAAACTGCACCATTTGAGATAATGTGTGATACTTCAAACTACATGATCAATGATGTGTTGGGGCAGCATATTGATAAACTTACCCATGTGATATACTATGCTAGTAAGACTCTTAATCATGCCCAACTCAATTATTTTACTATGAAGAAAGAGTTGTTAGCTATCGTATTTTCCTTAGACAAATTTAGATCTTATTTGCTAGGATCTAAAGTTATCATCTATTTGGACCATATAGTACTAAAGTACCTTCAAGCTAAGAAGAATGCTAAATCGAGATTGATTCAATAGATTTATTGCTATAGTAATTTGATATGCATGCATAGGATACATCTAGAAGAAAATGTGAAACCATCTAGGGAAACCCAAAGATGACTGAACCCTCGCATGAAGGACATGGTCAGAGATGAAGTCCTAAAGCTCTTAGATGTTGGTGTCATATACCCTATCTTTGATAGTAATTAGATTAGCCCCGTTCAGGTTGTACCTAAGAAATTCAAGGTCACAATAGTCAAAAATGAGGATAACTAGTTAGTCCCCACCCGCATGACCACAGAGTGGAGAGTTTGTATTGACTATCGAAAGTTAAATGCAGTCATGAGGAAAGATCATTTTCCTCTACACTTCATTAACCAAATGCTAGAGAGGTTTGCTAGAAATAGATATTATTATTTTCTTTATGGATATTTCAATTAAACCAGATTCCTATAGCACTAGAGGATCAGGAGAAGGCCACCTTCACCTACCCTTTTGGAACCTTCACCTACAAACATATGCCTTTTGGGCTTTATAACACTCCAACTACATTTCAAAGGTGTATGTTGAGCATTTTCTTTGACATGGTAGAAAGATTCCTTGAGGTATTTATGGATGACTTCTTAATATTTGGGTCATCATTTGATGAGTGCCTATACCACTTAAAGTTAGTTCTTGCAAGGTGTCAGGAAAAGAATCTTGTCTTAAATTAGGCAAAGTGCCATTTTATGATACGTAGTGAGATAGTATTAGTCCACATAATATCACCCAATGGGATAGAAGTCAATAATGCAAAAGTAGATTTAATAGCTAACCTTCCTCCACCAAGACCGGTTAAAGAAATTTGCTACTTTGTAGACATACTGACTTTTATAGATGCTTCATCAAGGAATTTAGCAAAATTGCCAAGCCACTGTGTAATTTACTTACAAAGGAGGCCACTTTTGACTTTGATGAAAACTATAAGAAAGCATTTGAACAACTCAAGGCCGAGTTGACTTGTAAACCTATTATTCAACCACCAAATTGGAATGCACCACTCGAGATAATGTGTGATGCGTCAAATTATGCCATTGCAGTTGTTTTGGGCCAACGCATTGATGAACCTCCCCATGTGATATATTACTCCAGTAAAACACTAACTGTCATGTAACTCAACTATTCAACCACTGAGAAAGAGTTGTTTACTGTAGTTTTTGCCCTGGATAAATTTAGATCTTACCTATTAGGGTCTAATGTTATAGTGTACTCGAATCATGTGACCTTAAAGTACCTTCTTTCTAAAAGGGATGTAGCACCTAGGTTGATCCATTGAATACTACTGCTGCAAGAGTTTGACCTAAAAATTAAGGACAAGAAAGGTTTAGAAAATGTAGTAGTAGATCACTTATCTAGATTAATGGTGGAGCACACTAGTGATCAAGTGCCTATAACTGAGTCATTCCCAAATGAACAGTTGTTGCATATTTTCCAGTTACCTTGGTATGGTGATATTGTTAATTATCTTGTTATAGGACAAATGCCTAGTCATTAGACTAACCAAGATAAAAAGAGATTTTAAACCAAGGTTAGATATTTTACTTGGGATGATTCATACTTATTCAAATACTATCATGTCCAAGTAATTAGAAGATGCATACCAAATAGTGAACATAATCAAATCATCTCCTTTTGTCATGATCATACATGTGGGGGGGCCATTTTAGCTCTAGAAAGACCACTGTAACAATTTTGCAGTGTGGATTTATTGGCCTACCATATTTAAGGATGCATGTGCTTATAGCAAAGCATGTGTAAGGTGTCAATGGTTAGGAAGCTTAGGAAGGAGATATATGATGCCCTTAAATCCAATCCTTATCATAAAACCTTTTGATGTTTGAGGCATAGATTTTATGGGATGCTTTCCTAATTCTTTTGGATATCTGTACATTCTAGTAAGAGTGGACTACGTGTCCAAGTAGGTGGAAGATATATCCTACCAAACCAATGATCACAAGGTTGTGGTAAAAATTTTAAAAGATAATATTTTTGCACGATTTGGTACTCCAAGAGCCATAATAAGTGATGGGGGAAAATACTTTTGTAATAAAGTATTTGAGAATTTAATGAAAAAGTATGGTGTCAATCATAAGATAGCTACCCCATACCATCCTCAAATTAGTGGTCAAGTAGAGGTATCCAATAGGGAGATAAAGTGGATTCTAGAAAAGATAATCAATCCAAGCAAGAAAGACTGGTCTTTGAGACTTAATAATGCTTTGTGGGCTTATCGTACAGCATACCAAATACCTATAGGAATGTCACTCTACCGCATGGTCTATGGAAAGGCCTACCACTTACTAGTAGAGTTAGAGCACAAGGCATATTGGGCTATTAAAAAGCTTAATTTCGACTTAGATTTTGTTGGGACCCACAGAAAACTCCAACTCAATGAGTAGGAAGAATTGAGGAAAGATGCATATGATTCTACACGATCGTACAAAGACGAAATGAAGGTTGTACATGATAGACATATTTTAAGGAAATCCTTCACACCTAGTCAAAAGGTCTTATTGTATAACTCTAGATTGCATTTATTCCTAAGAAAACTTGGATCTAGATGAACTAGAACTTACATAATACACACAATCTATCCTCATGGGGCCATCGAGATTGAAAAGGATGGAGAAATCCAAAAAGTCAATGGTCAAAGGTTAAAACCTTTCCTAAAACTGCCTGACCCTAAAATTGAAGAGACACTTTTAAAGACACCTCAATATCATGACCCACCTTAGATTACCACTCTAGGAGCCTTACAACATATCATCATTACACTCATCATTCTATTTGGCTAAATCTGTAAAACTTAGCCATTCCTGGGAGGCAACCCAAATGTTTTTCAAGTCTCCATCTTCTACATCCTTATATTACTATATAGGATCCTATGATTTTCAAACATTGAGGAAAATTGGTGGAGACCTATAACCTAGAGAGATTTTGAGACTATCTTCTTTCAAAGAGTTATAAGTAATTCCACAACTTTTTTCAGTGGATATAAAGAATTATGATCCTGTTATCCCTGTTTTGGTTAAACATTAAGAATAAATAGGAGTAATAGCTTTATTTCCCAAAAAAATTATTAAATCTGATAAGCTTTAGGAAACCTAGGAAATGATATAAGCCATCCTTGCTCAGCCTAAAGACATAAAGCCTACCCACTATAACATACCACTAGTTAGCCCCTTTGAGCCTATAATTAAGCCTTTTCTTTCTTATCCTCATTTACCTTAAACCAGAACAAGCCAATAAAATAAATATCCATTACCCATTTTCAAAATGAGTAGAATTGGTAGAAAAAGTTCAAAAATAGGAGAAAAAGTCAAAGAAGTGTGAAAATTAGTCTTCCAAAGAAGTCCAAGAAAAATAAAAGTGAAAAAAAAAAATCAAGAGAGAAAGACAAAATATGAAAGAGAAATTCACTTCAAGTACAACCCAAAAAAAATAAAAGATGTCATAACAGATATTCAGTGAAGACCTCTACTCAATTTTTAACCTTTGAAATCCATATACCCTCTTTTCTAAACTTGTCCTAAGCCTACGTTTCATCCTAATTAAAGACCTATTGATCTTAGGTAGAACATGGCCTTAAAGAGGAGATAAAAAGAAGAAATTAAGGTAAACTACCCCTAATATTCTTGGTGATAATATCCACTCTTAGGGATCAGTTTTCTTTGTCTCATGAGCATTCAAAAATTTATGTGAACCATTGGATTGTTGGATTCGATCACATAACGAGAGAAATATGTTTAAACCTTTATTTGAGAGTTTCAATTCTGAGAGTATACCTGTGAGGATTTGAGGTCAAGACATATTTCCAATAGAATTCAAGCATATCCAGTTAGAAGTCAAGATTTATATTTTTGTACACACACATTCTGAGAAATAACTCAAATAAAATGTCTTTCATAGTGTTTGATGAGTAAAATGGTCAATCTTCTCTGTTAAGTTGTGAAAAGCTAGTATATTGATAATGAATGAAGATTCTCTAAGATAAAATAAGGGAATCAACCTTATTGAATTTTATGGGTATATTAACTGTAAACCCTCACGAAGCCTAACTCGTCCACCATGGGTAACCTAGAGGTTCAAGGACTTGTTGCATGTGCTAAATGCAATCGTGAATACCGAAAGTGGAATCTTGTATTAGCTTCTGAAAAATATTTTTCCACGTGTTTTGTTTGGGACTAGCAAAATGCTGATGGGGGTGTGTTAAGTATTCAATTTTGGTCAAAATACCCCTAATTTAGCATTCAATTAGATCATCTAATCCATCAAAGTTGTAATATTTAGCTTAATTTTTATTTTAGCCCTAATTGATCATCCAACCATTAATTTGTCAAAATTAATGGTTAGATGATCATCATAGCTAATCAGAGGTATAATATACAGTTCAGATTACTCTAATTTGGTCTTTTGTTTTGCAGATTAACCATAAGAAGCTAGGATGGCTCAGATCAAAAGTTAATAGTGCAGATCACTCATTAGGAATCAACATGCAAGATTGGATGGTTTCCTAAAAGGAGAAGAGATCTAATAAGGAGAGGAGATTATGGATAAGATTTGGAATGAAGAGGAAGTTTCCTATTAGGAAACTAGCTCTTAAAGGGTAAGAAAAGAGAGGGAGAAGAGATTTAGAAGTGGAAAGTTTTATAAAGAGAAAATAGTGAGCGACAAAATGGAAGTTTTTAGTTTTGCTTTTAATTTCCTATTGCTTGCCTTCATCGTTCCTTGCTACTCTCTCTCTCTCTCTCTCTCTCTCTCTCTCTCTCTCTCTCTCTCTCTCTCTCTCTCTCTCTCTCTCTCTCTCTCTCTCTCTCTCTCTCTCTCTCTCTCTCTCTCTCTCTCTCTCTCTCATGTCCCCCTTTTATTTACTATTTTCTCCTTCACTTTCATTGTCCACCATGCACCATCCTCTGTCTTAATCCCCTCCCATCACCTATCAGCCTCTCTCTTTCTACTTCATCACTATCAACCCCATCTCCTTACTGCACCACTGCTCAACCTGACCCAAACCATCTCCTTCTTCTTCACTTCTGTTCAGACATCTAAACCCCTTTATTCTCCATGCATCATCTGCCCCTGTTACCTCCTCTGTTTGTCACATTCTGCCCCCACCCTGCTCCTTTATCCTTCTCCATCTTTCTCCCTTTTCCCACTTCACCACTCCATCTCTATTCCCTCTCTTCTCTATTGTTCAGCATCTCATTCCTTCAGCCTCTATCTGCTTCCCCATCACCAGTCGCCTCTACCAATCCACTACACACAGTGCCAGTGCCTTCAATTTCTCCCCACCAACACCTACTTTGTTCTCCAGCTCAATCATAGCCAGCCATCTCCAGCAATGTCTATTCTTCTGTCACTACTCCAACATCCTTTTCAGCATTCCACCCATTAACCATTGTCTACCCTGCTTCCACCAATCACCGATTGTCTCCTATGTTAACCAGCGCTTAGCCCTACCTCCAACCACCATCCTTTTCGTTCTGAACAGCACGCCCAGTTGACCGATCTCTCTCCTCATCACCAACACTGTCTGCTACCACGCACCTAGCACCAAGGTCATCTTCCCTTCACCACACCAGACTGGCTCCTTCCTAGTCAATTTTCCTCTCTTCTACCGACATCTCCTCTTCCATCGTGTAGCACCCAAAGCCAATGCACTACACTAAAGCCTAGACGGCAACCCTTTGTCAGCCTCTACTTCATTGCCATAGCTCCACCTCCTAGCCCTCCATCTTCTCTGAAATCTTCTTCGGCAAAGTCTTCTTCTTCTTTCTACTTATTCTCTGATTAATCTAGGAACTATTTTATCTATCCATGTTTAACTTAATCAATGATTATGCTTAAATTTTAGGATATTTTTAATTTATCATCTATTTCAATTCTGATTTTCAATTAAATTTTAGATTTAGGTTCTATGACATTTTATAGCATGGTTATTATTCTCGATCTTCAATCTAAGAATCAAAAATCATACCTAAACTATTAATATCCAAATTTCTTATCTAGACCAAATCTTTGCAATTATTGAGAATCTACCTAATCCGGCCATTGGATCATTAATCAAAAGTACTAGAAAGATACTAATGAATGCTGATTGAAGTTTATGAGCCCAAATCTGAAGAAATTGATGATAATCAGTCTAGAGCAATAGATTTTTAATGTTTCTTTAGTTAAATTGCTGCCTTTTTTAATTAGATTTTTGTAATTTTCACTGATTAAATATATTTGAAGTCTGATTTCACTTTTTGTTAATTTCTATCATTTAACTTTAATTTTTTGAAGAATTAAATTTTATTAAAACTCCAAATTCTTAAAGCGAGTCCTAGTGGGATTGACCCGTACTTGTACACACTACACTACAATAGCCCATGCACTTGCAAGAAACTCAACATACAAGATAGCAAAGGTGGTTGAGGAATTCTTTAGAGTGACATGGAGGAGTCTTTTGGTGATTTTGTTCTAACCCATAGTTTCTCTTTCTTATGTTTATCTGTTCAATTGTAATCATTATTTGTAATTTTTTCCTAATAGTAAAAGAAAAGTTTTCTTTTTTTTTTAATGTGTTCTTTATTTTGTGCTTATGTCATTCATGCTTTTGTTAGCTGTTAGATGTGGCTTAGTTTTATTTATGCTTGTATGTTAAATTAGTCACCTAGGGATTAGAATAATGAATGTGTTAGAATAGGCAATTTTAAAAAGTGGCATAATACTAATATTAAATTCAAAGCACTATAAATTTATATACTCGGTCCTTACTTGAAAGAAAGGGATACTGAATATAGTAGGAAGCGGGTCTATTTGATAGTCAATGTTGTGATTTTAAGTTAAACTTGTAAGCACACAAATAGATTATAGTATTCTCACATAAGGAGGTTGATCCCACAAGAAATTGAATGATTGTGATACTAGTGATCCTTACTTTAAAATTTTGACCTACCCAAATCAAGGTGAGCTTTAACCTAAACTAAGAATAAAAAATAACACATGAAAATGGAAATTATAAAAAAAAAAAAAAATGCTAAAATTGAAAACTTTCCTAAACATGCTTTCTAAAAATAAAATTTTCCTAAATGAAACTTTCTAAATGTATGAATTTTCTAAATCAGGAATTTTCTAAAGTGAAAACTTTCTAAAAATGTAATTTTAATAACTTTCCTAAATCAAATTTCCTAAGCATGAAATTTAACAATTAACCTAAGGAAACATGTGCTATCAACTACTTTCCTAATCATGCAAATCCTAAAGAACACAGTGGAAATTATGAGAATGAAACTTTAACAACTAACAACTAATCAATAACATGCTAGACCCATAATCAAGATCAATAATCAAACACTTACTAGCATAAATGAATGCACTAACTTAGAATTCAATTAATCACCAAATTACTTAAAATCATATGCTTCAACTATGGGTTGCATGCATGATTTCAAAATGATTTTGTGAAGGATCCTCTATACTTGTTGATATGAGTAATTATACTATTGATCTATTACTAGGCAGCACATTAACAAGAATGCTCAACTTCAGCCATAAAGGCCTTCAAAACCATGTGTTCCACCATTGTGTCAAATGCATGGTTTTAATTCCTCGTTCGTTAGGATTATTTGGAATGGTTGGAAAAATAATTTTAAGTTAAATACTAAACCATGAGATGAACATGTAAATCAACCATCATCATCCATCAACCAAAGAGATTCCATTAAATATCAAATTATATTGCCTTAAAAATATTTAATGGATGGTGCATTATGCTTTTGGAGAGCACACACCATGCTTTCACCCAAAGTAAACCCAAAATCAGATCTCAGTAATGATTCCTCCTCCAACAAGCTTGATATTCAAGGGAAATTCTAATGGTATATAAATACAACACTCTAAGAAAACTAAGAAAAACAAGCTAGAGATCAAGCAAATTAAAAGAGATCTAAACAACAATGAGCAACCTTGGAGCTTAATTAATAAGCAAAGAAGAAAACAATGGAAATTAAAGGCATTAACTAGCACAATGGAAGTAATATCAAACAAGGAGAAGAAGCAAAGAGGACTAGCCAACCTCTCAAGGAAGAATCAAGCACCCAAGGCCTAGACGTGGAACAATTGAGGAAGTAGTAGTCCCGCCTTGGAAACTAAAACAACACCCAAAAGAGAAGAAAGCTTAAGGCAAAAAGAGAAAGGAAATAGTGGAAGAAGAGGATGCCCTCCTCAAAGTGAAGGAGGCATTTCTTTCCTATGAGTGAGAGATTTTCTAATCCTATGTTTTTTATGTTATTTTATAATTTTTTCTCCTATATTCTCCAAGATGACCGAAGTTAGAGGTATGGTGGGGATTAAAACAAGAGAATTTGGATGGCTAAGATGAGGTTTTTAATGGCTGCCTAGGGTTTTTTTTTAAAGAGGAATCAAAGTGGCAGCTTTTTGAATGCTTTAAGGGGGGAGACACCACTTTTGGAATGTAAATTGGTTGGGGATGAGGTAAAAGAGAGGAAAGAGATGAGTTGGAAAAGATAGGAAAGAGAGGTGAGGTGGGGAAAATTGATTGGCTAGGTGGCTTTCTAGGAAGTGGGGATTGGTTGGATGGTTAGGATGGGAGTTTAGGAAGGTAGAGAAGACTTAGAAAGGTAGGATTCTTGAATGGAAAGTGAAATTCGTGGTGCTTCTTAGTGGTGATGTGGAAAGTAAGAAAAAAGTTGGATAACATGGAAAAACATGAAAAATGGAAGGGTCACTTCCTATTAGTCCACATGCCTCCTTATCTTAGTGAATTTTTCCTTAATTCTCATCAAAATATCCCCTTAAATCCCAAGGATAATTTTTCAAATTCTCTACTAATCATGGCTTTCCATTTAGCTTAGTTCAAGTGGCTTTGATGGGTAACTTTGAGAGATCCATTGGCTTAGCATCATGGATGGCTTAGATGGCTCTCTTGGTGTGTCTTGATGGCTCAATTTCTTGGCTTTGGTAGTTGGCTTGGCACCTTAGCTTGTCATCTTCTTCATGGCTTGAGCTATGTAGCTTAAGTGAAACCCATACAAAGGTGGTGGACTTTGCATGGCTTGTGCATAGGCCCACTTTGGCCACCTTTGAGTTTTTTAATTGTACACATTGCTTAATCTTGACCTTGATCTCATGTTGTATTGGTGAATTTTGGGCTTTGACTTGATCTTTTGATCTTGATCTTCTATTTTCATCCTCATTGATCTTGGCCGTCGAATCACCATCACGCTTCCTACAAAAGTGAAAAACTCTAATTAAATCTTTAAAAATATGACTAATTACATAGTTATCTTGGATTAGCCTTTGAGCCTACAAAATACTAAAATTTTGAGTAATTAGGTCGAAAAAATGCTTGCGTTATGAATTTTGGTCAAAAACCTTAATTTACCCTTATAAGTTGTAGTACATGGATAACTAATTGCATGATTTTTTTGCAAAATTTGATACTTATAAGTTAGTGCCCTAAGAAGTATGGCTATAAATTGAATAAGTATAGTCCATGCTAAGAAACTAGTATTAAGAAAATATTTAAAGAGAGCTTGAAAAGATTTATTTTTGTATTTTTAAATTTATCATATTTTTATCAGCATGTGTAAAAAAATATCGTTATCTTAATCCTTAAAATATTTGATTTTTAATATATTGAATTTTTAATTTCTAGGCTTAGATTTAATTTTTAGCATTTTTTATGTGTTTCTATGATTTTTAGTATTTTTGGTTTATTAATTTAGTTTAATAAATCACTTGGCTATGTTGAAGTAGTTAAAATAGATTTTCAATTAAAATTTGTTAATTATAATGTCTTAGTGGATTGACCTATACTTGTTGTGTATATGATAGAGTGGACTCATGCAATTGCAATAATTTTTAAAACAGATTCAGTTTTTGGCGCCATTACCAAGGATTCGTAATGGAATTTTAGTTAGAGTCTAGGTTAAATACTTTACCACCAATCATAGATTTTAGGAGTGCATTCATTTTAGTAGCATATTTTGCATTTTATCTCTTTATTCTTATGATATTTGGGTAGTCACTTCTATTTTTTAGTTTTTAGAAATTTGGAGAGGGAATTGAAGGAAATTAGGGTAGTTTATAAATTTTTATTTTTGAGTGAATTGCAGAGAAGTTGTGAATGTATATTATTTAATTATAATCTATTAAAATTAAAGAGGTTGTAATAATACGGGTCAAGGTTGGGCCATCCTAACTCAGAAGAGGAGTTGATATGTACATCAACCTACCATTATATGAAAAGACTTTATCCAAGACCCCACTATAAACTTTTCTAATCTCTTTTCATTTCCCACATTAGGTTTGCATATAACTTAGTTTTCTTTATTTGTTTGGTAGTGTAAATCATATAGAGTGTATCCATTATATTACTTGCTACATTATGCCTACTACCTTGCATTAGTCAGCACCTATTTAACAAGGGTATCCTAAGTTTGGTTATAACTTAAGAACATAGGTTGTCAGGGTTAAAGTGTCCAGTCTGTTGAGGCCCCCTGACCCTTGTTAAATAACATATAGGTAGTTGCATTAGTTTACTACTTTGTATTGAATAATTAGGGCATGTTAAATTGCTTTAAGGTGAATATAGGTTGATCAATCTATCGTGGGAATGTGCTTAAATGATTAGGAAGGATAATCACCCAACAAGATCAAGAATGGCTTTTCTTACCCTCCCTTAATCTATCTAGGATAACTATCACTTGATGCAACCTTAGCCTCACATGATTAATTTAAAATTAATCTAAAAGAGACCTATAGTGGTGCATATTTGATCTATGTTGGTACTGAAATGACTAGCTCTGCCAACACATTCGATGTCTTAGATCAACTACGGCGGACTGAAGAGGATGTTAAGTAGTTGATAAGGATCTTACTAGTAAGAAATAAGACAAGTTTAAAAAAGAGGAGGAGCTACCTATGTTAGAAATAACTAAAGTCACTCCCCTAAAGAAAATAAAGAATAATATAAAACTTTAGCATGCATGTATTAGGGTTGGTCATAATTATGCGCTCTTTATTATGCATCATGTTACATTATAGGTTGCATAATATAGCTTAGGTTCCCCTTAGTTGAAAAAGGTAAAATACTATTTCGTTGTATATGATGACTTTTTTTGTTGTATATAAAGTAGAGTCCAATACACCAAGTACTAGTGTATCTTAGGTCATTGATCATTGAACCCAAACTTACTACACTTAGATCCAAAGATTGAATGAACCAATAAGAGTTAGCAAATTTAGAAACTCTTGGTGTAGACAGGGCCCATGAAGTAATAGTGTTAAGCCCTTAAGAGACTACTGGATGCTAGTACAATTTAACTCTCCTTCTTGTATAGTGTTACCTGCAACTACTGCAGAGCATTTCAAGTTAAAAGTAGTGTCATCCAACTTCTACCAACCTTTTATAGTCTAGATAGAGAGGATCCCTACCTCAATGTTAAGGAATTTCTTAACATCTGTGCTACATTTAGATACCAAAAATTTTCTGGTGACTATATTAGATTTCAGCTACTTCTCTTCTCTTTAAGAATAAAGCAAAGACATGGATAAACTCCTTAGAAGTAAAATCCATCATGACATAGGAGCAATTTTCCAAAAAATTCTTGAACAACTTCTTTCCAATCCACAAAACCAACACCCTCTATTGAGAAAGTTTCAATAGAAAGAGGGTGATCATTTATGTAAATGCTGGGACAGGTGGAAGGACCTATTGCTCGAGTGTTCACACCATGGATTTGAGAAGTGGAAATAGATACATTATTTCTAGGAAGGTTTAACTCCACAAAACCATCATACTATTGATGCCACTAGTGGAGGGGCACTCTTGACCAGGAGTGATGTCGGGGTGTGAAATCTTTTCAAGAGGTTATCTAAGAATTTCAAGCAATTGGACTATCATGCTGGGATTGATATATATTCCCCAACTCACAAGAAATGTGGTATTTATGATATAGAGGCCACTTCTGACCTAGATAGTAAAATAAATGAATTGACAGATGGGATTTTCAGTTTAGTAGCTACCTTCATAATTTTGGGGACGTTATGTTGGTTGGAGAAACTTCCATGAAACCTTCATCTGAGGTTTTTCTATATGTTCTACTCCAACCCACCCCATTTCTTCTTGGCCATCAAACTCCACATTCCCCAAATAATTTTTAGTGCAAGTGAAGGTAATGAATGCATTCCAAAAACCTCGTAATAATCCTTATGGTGAGACTTATAATATTGGATGGGCTGGGCATCCCATCTTCTCGTGGTCTTAAAACAACCATCAAGTGGATCCACTTGAATTTTCCCTATATCAACCTCTTTCCAGAGCCACACAATGCCAAAATAACCATAGCAATCTCAACAATTTCCATAGCAACCAAGGAAACCATCATTGGAGGAGGCCCATGCTTAATTGATGCAAAACACTACAAGTTCCATTTCAAAATTGGAACATCAAATGGATCAGCTATTTGCTACTTCAAGTGAAGTGGAAAAGGGTAAGTTCACTAATCAACCTATACCTAATCCTAAGGGTAAGTATGAGATACACCCATCTTATAAACAAAACAATCAAGGACAAGCCACAACCATAACTACCTTAGGAGTGGAAAAACAATTGATAATCAAGTAGGTTTGATCAAGAACTGAAAACTAAATGAGGACACTGAGGAGCCCACACAGACTCAGAAGGGTAAAGAGAAGAAACAAAAACAAAAAGACCCCTCTACCCTTTACCCAATCCTAAGCCATGTTATATTCCCAAAGCTCCATATCCTCAACGGTTGCAAATGGATAAGAAGAATATGCATTGCAATGAGATAAAGGAGGTGTTTCAAGGAGTAAATATTAATATCCCATTACTTAGTGCAATAAAAGAAGTACCTTCTTATGCCATATTTTTTAAAGGTGCACATGAAAAAGGAGAATGAATGTGCAAAAGAAGGTGTTTCTTGTTGAGCAAGCCAGCTCCATTTTACGACAAAACAGTCACCAAAGTATAGAGATCTAGGATGTCCCACAATATCATGCTTGATAGAGAACATACATTTGATAAGGTACTACTTAATTTGGTGTTGAGCGTCAAGTCTATTGCCTTACTCTGTGTAAAAGAAATTAGGTCTAGGAAAGATTAAGAAGACTATCTCCACATTGCAATTGGCAAATAGGTCAGTAAAAATTTCATGTGGTGTGGTAGAAGATGTTCTTATTCAGGTTGAAAAATGCATAATTTCTATAAACTTCTTAATTTCAGACACTCAACTTGTAGCAAATTGAGGTAGTCAAATTCTCTTCATTTTGAGTCTACCATTCTTGGCCATAGTGAATGCCATCATCAACTTTAGGAATGGCAATATGAAGTTGTCTTTCAAAAATATGGACATTAAGCCAAATTTCATTAATGTAGGACAACCAAACTCTTTATAGATCAAGAAGTAGATCAAAACTATGATCATTTTCAAGGAATGTGGTTTCTTTGAAAATTTGACTTAAAGGCATTGACCGTCAAAAACTAGATAGATTGACAAATCCTAAAGGGTTAATTAATTTAATATCAATAAGGGTCCAATCTATAGAACCTTTGTACTCCTTTAAAATCTGAACTAACTACTCCTCTTAGGATATTTCTAATGAGGAGATAATGATAGGAAAAGTCCCTTTCTCTCCTAAGTATGCATACTTGATATCAACTGGTAGAGTTTTTTACTCTAGTTTAAGAGGTATGACTAAAGATGAAACTGGAGGGAGGTTTGGCTAAAGATGAAATTGAAGTGGATTCCCTAGGTGGCAATTCCTTGAACCGAGGTTGCTAGTTTGATGTGCCCATAGGAGGCACAAAGACAAGGAGGGCATTAACTTCCATCCTCATGAAATTTATTAAAATGAGCCAAACAAGTCTCCAATGGATCTTACAAGAAAGACTTAACAAACTGATCTTGTACAATTGAGTTTATCATGTTAACACTATGCAAGTTAGCAATAGATTCTTTTAGTTTCTTGCAAATGTTAAAAATGTTTAGGTCCAATTTCAAATTTCCAAATGATAGCTTCATCACACCATTTTGGCAATTGATCAAGGCATTGGATGTGGCTAAAAATGGTCACACAAGAATTACCGATATTTCTTTCCTTCCATTCAACATAGATTATGTGTCTAGAACTAAAAAATCCACTGGAAAGTAGAATTGTTCTACCTCAACTAGTATATCCTCTACTATACCTCTTAGTATTTTATAGATCTATTAGCTAGTTTGAGGGTAGTGGTAGTTGTTTAAGTTCTCCCAGACATAACTGCTGGTATACTGAATAAGGTAGTAGATTCACACTAGATCCCAAATCAAGCAAAGCTTGAATTTATCTTATAGTTGTTAATTATTCAAGTGAGAGTTGGGAAACTTGGATCTTTATATTTGGTGGTGTGTGATGCTAAAGGATCAAACTAACTTATTCAATCAAGAAATCCTTCTTGTGCACATTCAACTTTTGTTTGACAGTGCAAAGGTCTTTCAAAAACTTAGTATATGACGAAATCTATTTGATGGCATCCAAGATTGAAATGTTGATCTTGACTTGTTTAAAAATATCTAAGAAAGCCTTCTTGTGCACATTCGAATATTGTTTGACAGTGCAAAGGTCTTTCAAAAACTTAGTATATGACGAAATCTATTTGATGGCATCCAAGATCGAAATGTTGATCTTGACTTGTTTAAAAATATCTATGATCTCATCATTGAAGGTACCTTAGGAACACACAATCATTATGGAAATGGAAGTGGGATGGGACGTGGGTCAATGGGAAGGTAAGATTTCTCTACAATATCCTCAATGATAGGATTTTCTTTAGCTTGATGAGTCTCCTAAGTTTTAGCAACCTTAGTGGGACCATTCTTTTGAAGCACCTTTCCATTTAGAAGAGCGGTGATTGAATTAGTTTTTCCATGTTCAATTTTGAAGAACCCTTAAACATGGCCACATGTGCACCTTTAGGTTTTGCTTGTGGTTGGGCAGGAAATTTCCCTTTTTCTACAATTTACATGAATTGTGTGAACAAGTTTTTCATGTCACTCATAGATGCTTCAAGTTGGGAATTTTTCCTTTCCTAGTTTTGAATGACTGCTAAAGATTATCCTCCACTGACCTCTTTGGTGGAAGCATATATGGTACAAGAGCAGGTGGTCCTTGGTGAGTTTGGCAGGGCCCTAGTGTGAGATGTTAGTATTTGATCCATTTCGCCAACTGAAGTTGGGATGATTTCTCTAATTAGGGTTTTATGTCTCAAAATATGGGGAAAATGGTTATTTATATAAATTTAGAGCATTTTCCTATTAATAAAGCACATATTCGAATATCGGGATTGTAGGGCATTCCTGAGTAGGGTGTACAGTACTTCCACAAATACCGCATTTCCCATTTCTATGGCCTCCACTTTTCTAGCTAGGAAAGCTATCTTTGCATTCATGTCATCTTTTTCATTCATGGCGTAGATGCCTCTCTTAGAAGACATGGTGGGCTTTGTCCTATCTAGGTGATCCACTTTCTATGAATATACCTAGATTTAAGCACTTTCAGTTGATTCCAAGTACTCTTATGCCTCTTTTGGTTGTGTGTTCAAAAAGTTACCATTGCACATCATTTCTACAAATTGGTGCATTTCAAAATTGAGGTCTTCATAAAAGAAGCTGATAATGAGCCAAGGTTTATATCCATGATGCAGACACATCAATAACAGATCCTTGAATCTCATCAAGATGTTGGTTATTCTAATTGTCCTTATGTTGACTATGTAAATCTCATTCCCTTTGTTGATTCCTTCTCAAATCTCTATATGGTGGTGGATTATTCTTCCATGGTGGAAGATTTTCAGCATCCATGTGAGGTGGTGGTCCATCATTAAAGGAATTTGAGGATCAATTTCATCTATGCTATTTCTAGGAGATGGATTTCCCCCTTGATCTGTCATTGTGAGCAATTGATCTTGTTGTATATTGTGTTGGATTAGTTTGACTAACCTTCTAGTTTAGTCACATATCCAATGCATACAACAAAAGTTTTTTTAATGTAATTTAATATTTTTTAGAAAACTAAACTATATGAAACAACTTAAGATGATAAACAAACAAAAGACACAATCAACTAACTCATTTCTAATAAGATGAAAGTTGTTTTGGACATCTTGATCCTGCAAGGGGAATAGTTTTTAGGTTTACCTAATATGAATAGCTCCTCCTCTCTTTTAGACATACTACTGCTTGCCAGTTAGATCCTCACTAAATCAATCATTTCACACCCTCAGTTTTCCATAGGTAATTTGAGGCATAGGATGTGTTGTTAGAGTTAGTCATTTAAATACCAACTCAATGATTAAGCTCAAGGCCACTAAAATGGAGTAGTTTGCCTCCTTCCAAGATGGTCCTATGAGCTTGAAGGCTTCTATAGGTCTCTTCTAAATTTCTTTTAATTAAGATGGAAGGCTACGGTGCACAATAGGTGATGATTAGCCTAGATGGGCCAAGATGTGGTGATGAAATCTACCCTTAATCTTGTAGGATGTGATGTCCTTACTAATCAATTTCCATTCATCATGGCATAATAAAGCACCTTAAAGCAGATAAACGTGTACTAAAAATGCAAGAAAAATAATAAACTAATGCAACAACTTAGAAAGTATGCAACAATTAAAAGATGAATGCTATTTATATGAGATTATACAACCAAAAAATTATGGAAAAAAACTTTAGCATTGCAAATCCCAAATCTAAGAAAATTAAAAGATTGAGTAGATCTTACAGTGGGGTTCTAGAATTAAGTCTTCTTGTACAAAGGTAAACCATTTACAAACCACCTCCACTTCCAAGCAACAATAGTTTGCCCTTGACCTATATTATTATAACATTTATATTGAATTTGTAATTTAAAATAAAATGCAAGTCAACCTCACTACAATTCCACTCAAAAGAAAAACAACTAATCTAATTATTCTAAACCTAATCTAATGGTGCTTTGGTCACACTATCACCTCCCCCGTAACAACACCAAAAACTTGTTGAAAGTTTTCCTACAAGTTCACAGTTAGTCAATTGTAGTGTTGCATGGTCGAATCCCCAGGGAGGATATTGTATGAGTTCAAGTCACCAAATTACTGTACTCTAATGAACCTAAAAAATTTACACTAGAAAGATTACAAGATGATATGAGGAATGATCAAATAGATTAGATTTCTTTGAACCAAGAAAATAAACTACGATTTAAAGTTAAGATTAGAGATCACCTAGACTAGCATTAGGGTCCATCATAGTTATTCCTCTTTATAACTCAAGAAATAGATTGAAACTACAATCATTTTCTTAGAATGTGGTTTTTTTGAAAATTAAACCGAAAAATCATTGATCGTCATAAGCTAGATAGATTACAAAATCCTAAGTATTCCATGTAAAACCTAAGTACAATAAATCAATGAATAATTTCAAGTTTTCAATGTGAAAGGTAATGACATTGAATCAAAGAATTGTGCTAAGGAAAATTCTATCTTTTCTAAATTGAACTAAATATTAAATTAATTTTTTTAAGGCATCTAAGACATTAGGAATTAATGAGTAGTGTTTCTTAATGTTATTATATGATCACTCTAATCCTAAGAGAAAAAAAACTAGCCTAACATAATTTCTTATTTAAAATAAATTAATTAAATCTAAATAAAGTAATGAAAATTTAAATAAATTAAATTAAACAACAGCTAAAGAAAAAATATCCCAAAATTATGCTAAAATATCTAATTTATACTCTCTTTTTTCACTTACTTTCTTGTTACAATGATTCAGAAAGAGAAAAATTACAAGGAAAGTAAAATAAAGATAAAATAAATAAATAACACTAAATATTTTAAATTCTCAAAAGGATCCTTCAACATGTTGTTAGCTCATCATGTTTCAAATGTATCCAAGAACCTTCATCTCAAATTTCACTCAAATCTAATAAGAATTCAAAGAGAAACCTACCCTTGCAGCTTGCAATTGTAACTTCAAAGAGTGTCACTAGTATTGCATTGGAAAAACAAACTTTTAATACTAGTGATTATCAGCAACATTGTTGGATGTAATTGTTCCTTAATTACCTTTGGAGCAAGATATTAAAAGATAAAATTATATAAGAATTTAATGAGATATAAAAGTACAAAATCATAGGAGAGTGTCAGTAGTCATAAGTAGTCATAGGTTTTTCCAACATACACCTAATGATCATGGTGAACAGTTTAACTACCTTAAAGATTGAATTATCATCTTAAATTTGATTCCTAGCATGATTGCAAATCAAAGAATCCAATGGTTGGTTATATTTTTAATAAACCTTATAGATCTGAAGATATTTGATCATAAATGTGGCCAATTCATCATGCAGCAAAATTGTCTCTTTACTACATGTAAACCATTGAGCATGTGATGAAGTTCGTAACTTTAGCCATTCCATTCTCTAACTTCCAGATTAATTTGCTGATGAAATTTCTTATTTTACCTACCTTGATGTCAAGGAATCCATTTGTATGGTTAGATCATGAAAAAAGCTAACTGAAACAAAGATATTTGATACATAATATTACTTGTTCATCACAAATAGTAACAGTGCAGAACAGTACCTGTTACTATTGTCTTAGACAAATCTCATTCAAATCTAAATGAAATTGTTAGAAACTAATGGAAAATTCTTCCTATGGCTTATGAAAACATTTTCAATGGTTTAGATCATTAAAACATAAACAAAAACCTGATTGAAATAGGGAAAATTAACCCCTTGTCTCCTCCTATAGTAAGAGTAGAAAGAAAAGACAAAGAAGAAGATATCTTGCTCTACTCCGATCCTCCTAAAGAAAAATTCATTTCACTTATGTGTGGGTAAGATGAGAGTGTTATCAATGATTTAGATCATTGACCAACACAAAAATAAATGCAAGCAAGGGAAAAATTCGAAGCTCTGTTACTACACACCTATTGGGTAATAGTAGTGAAACAAAGTTGGAAAAACCTAGATTTCTCCCTGATTTCTTACTCTCCCAATGCGAATCTTTCAAGGGAATGCTAGAGAACTTAGCTCTAGCTTCTCCTTTGTTAGATTTAACTTATAGCTCACTACCATTCATAGCATTTGGAAGCTAAAATGTCCATAGTAGTAGGTGGAACAAAGCAATAACACTTTCATGCAATGCTATGGTTGAAACTTCAAAACAAATGCAGAGAGAGAGAGAGAGAGAGAGAGAGAGAGAGAGAGAGAGAGAGAGTTTCAATCAAAACTTTCTTTCTTTATTTTAAGCTCTTACAATAGAGAAATTACATAAAAATACAAGAAAAATGGAAAAATGAAATGCTTACTAGACTAATGAATTAAGAAGGGAAAGCGGTATTTCTTTTCTCTCAAATCCCACCTCTTCTTCTTCTTCTTCTTCCTATTCATACTCCTCTCTACTGCTTCCTTTTTTTCTTCCTTGCTCCTCCTTATATAAAGTGAGTCATAGATAATGTTAGTAGACACTCCCTATCTCCTTGAGCCCTCCATTTACCTACCATTGATTCTCTCCTCTAATCACCATCTTTTGATGAAAGTGGAATGGTTCTAGTTGCTTTCTATTCATAACAATAGTAGCTCCCTCTTATTTGCAAAAAGGTCAAGCTACTAGCTTGATTCTAACTAACCACTCTCCTTATGACATATGGAAACAACATAGATCTATCATCCTTAAGATCTCCACCCTTCATCCATCCATCTAATTCCAATTACTTGTTTTGACTTGATCTTCACTTTAAGAGAACATCAAATGTAATCCCTCATCATCACATGATATCCCATATGCTTCCTTATCATCCATATTCTATGCATATACATTCCCAACCTTGTGGTCCCTTGATATGTGAAAGAATGAAAGATTGAATGGGACTCATGAATGATCTTACACTTTCACACCATAGTGTGAGTGATCTAGGTTTGCATGAGCTTGGTGGCGGAATAGATGAATTGATCCTCAAACACTTGGGCTTCTACTTCTTCAATTGATCTAGTTTATTAAAATTAGATCGATCTAAGCTATCAATTTATACTTAAGCTTGATCGGTAAGATAAGTGTTGATCAGCTTGATCTCTTTACTTGGATCTTAACATATAATATATAAAACATAGAAAAATCCTAAGTATTATTTTACCAATGATTTTAAACATAATTTCCTTTGGATGATTATCTAACCCTAAAATACACTAGATTATGGTTAGATGGAGATTAATCAGTTTGTGTAAATCAATCATAATGAGTGTAAAAATGATCAGTCTTATGCAATAAACTAATAAAAATATTAAGGTTTTCAGATACAAAACTAAGCACTCAACAACAACCTATTAATGAGGCGTAGGTACACATTAACCTTGTTTTTCGTGAAGATATGGGAGAGGAGGAATATCTTTAGGTGTTGATGTAGGCATCTTACCCAAAATGACAACTCTTGGGACAATGCACAAAGAATTGTTTCTAGAAATATTTTATTTATGATAATTAATGATCATATCCTTCAATCCCATCACTAAATATCTAGATGGCAAAAATACATTGATTACTATGACATTGTTGAAGCTAAGTGAGTTACTTCAGAAACTCCTCTATGATGAAAGTTAGATTTAGAATTTGTTAGAGTTAGGATTAGGATCCTTAGATTAGTTTAAGAATAAGGTAAAGTAGATTAGATTAGTTAGATCAGTTATTTGTAGCATCATTTAGTTTTATCTGCATTTGCGTGCAAACCGTATCAACAAATCACGACACTATTCTAGAAGTGGAGGTACTATCTTCTCACCTTTCCTCTTAGGTTTCTTGTTTTCATAGGTCCATGGTATATAGTTTTAAACATTGAGAACAATATTTAATTTAAGTCTAGGGCTAGGGTATATAAAAATTTTGTGTTCAATTAAGTTTTTAAAGTCATTTTAGTTATCTTTTTATTTTTTCTTATTAATAGATTTGTATACAATTATTTCATTACTTTATACTTTTCCTAAAGTTTTTCATGAAAAGTATACCTAAAATAATCATTGCACAAACTAGCTATATATATATAGTTTAAGTTAAGAAGTAAATATAACTTAGAGATCTTGAAGAAGACAAGTGGAGACTTATAACATATGAGCTTTAGAACCTATCTTTCTTTTTGAGGTCATATATAAATTCAAATTTTCTTTAGTGGATGTAATTTCATAGTTGGTCTCATAATTTCATAGTTGCATATTCTTCAAAACAATCTATGTTTATCCTTATACTGATTCGTTTGATAAATCTATCCTAAGCATATGTTTTGTCTTAATAGAAGTCCTAACTTGATCTTAGGAGTAGTATCACTTAGATATGGTTATGAACAAATAGGAAAATTAGTAGAGTATAACATTCTAAGTAGCTAATATCCTTTCATGAAACCAATATCATTCTTTCTAAGTTATTATTCTTTTATATGAAATATGTGAGATTTTTGGATTTGATTATCAATATTCTACTCACATATTAATGAGAGAATTACCTTTTCTAAGTGACTTCTTTCAAAGTAACAAGTATATCCTATGAGATTTGAAGTTAAAGCATACATTTGGACAGTAATTTAGGTTATATTTGACTTAGAAGCTAATAATTATATATATTAGCTATAACACATGCTCACATTTCAAAGTTTAATGAATTATTAGGATATGTTTACCATAGGATAGGATTTTGAACCTTTTTATTCATCTTTATTAGCATGCTAAAGTTAGGAAGTTAATGAATTCTGAATGGAAGAAAATTCTCTCAAATAAATAGAGGATTTTCATGAAAGTTTTGAAAAATGTGCATGGATGTTATTCTTGAAACCCTTAAGAGACTATAACTCATCCACAGGGTAACCCAGGTGTTGAAAGACTTTCTACATGTGTTAAATGCAGATTACAGCACCAACAAAAGCGATTAAGAATTTTTATATTTTAAAAAAAAAAATATTTTAGTAGTTTTGCACAAGGACTAACAAAATCTAAGTCTAGATGTATTTGATAGTTATAAAATTATTGCATAGAATACCTCTATATTTAGTAGGTTTGATCTCTTGTTTTATCATAAAAGTCACTAATTAGAGTTATTTCCACATTTTACATGATTAGGGGACAATTGTAATAAAAGGGTAATTTCAGCATTCCATCTAGAGTCCGAGCATCAACATGGGGCAACTACCAAATTTAGTGAAGTCTAGAAGTTCAAAATGCAAAAGGTGTCGTTATCATTTTTAGCATAGTTAGAAAGCCTAGAAGCATCGCTGAACCTTATTCGTACAAAAGAAGCTATAAATATCAAAACATAGGATGATAGAACTTCGCTACATGCATGCATGTATTCCACCACTTTTGGGAGCTTCTAAGTGAAGATTAAGAGCCACACACATCAAAATAAGTACACATGGGAAGCACACTCAAGCTAGGGCCTATAAGAAACCTAAAATACTAACTTTCTCTTTCTACACTTTAGAATAGGGACCACCCACAAGTGTACCATGAATTTTCTATGCAAAGGTGGTGTGTCACACTTAATTCCATGCTAAATACATGTATGGTTTAGTATGATTGGTAGAGAAAAATAAGGAGGTGAGGAGAGAGACAGAAAATGAGAAATCTATTATTAGTTTTCCTTGAGAAAATTCAAGAAAGAGTAGTTGAGATCATTCCACATCAAAGAAAATCCTAAACCAATGAATGAGAAGTCATTTGAATTAGGATTGAAAAATGAAAATAAGTCATATATGAGAGAGAAGACAGAGTTGTGGTTGGTGGAGAAAATTTCCACCATTTTTTAAGGAGACCAAAACATATTCTCCTTAGAAGAAAATGTGTTCTTCTCTAAAATCTAGCTAATTGGTTAGAGATAAATCTTAATGGAATCCTAGCTATCAGTCTTAGGGCATCCCAATCTAATGGATGAGAAGAAATGAGAAATAAAATAATGCCTTTTTGGATAGGAGACTTTAAGAAAATCTCAACCATCAGTCCCAGAGTTAGAACATGATCCAAGAAAAAGGAATGAAGTAGGAAAATCATGAAAATCCTAGCCACCACTCCATCTCATCTCAACATACAATCTAATCATATCACTTAATCTAATCATTGAATTAAGAGTGAATCTCAATCTATTCTACAAGTGTTCCATGATTTTTCCCAAGAGAGCTAATAAGGGAAAGAGGAGGTAAGGACTAAGGAAGGATTAAGATGGAAGGACCTATCCACCCTCTCCTATGTGAAAACACAAAGCAAAAAAGCGGATGCATTTTTTTCTTTTTTCATTCTCATCCTCCACTTGAGCTTCCAAGAAAAACTCAAAGAAGAAGAGGAGAACCAAAAGGAGTTCTCAACCCTTGAGGAGCACATAAAGTGATCAAATACCAGGGGAGAAAATCCTAAAGAGAGGAACATTCAACGAGAAGAAAAGTGGTAAGAAAGGCTTGCTTATTCTTCCATCATGCATTGTTTCTTTGATTATTTTGTTTTACTTTTTTCACATCTTAGATCCACTTTAAAATCATGCCCCAGCCTGTCATTCCATCCTATATCATTCAGCAAAAGTTCCATCTAAAAATCATTCACTAACCCTTTCATTCATTGATCACTTTTATACTTTATCTTCAATCAATTCTACCTAATTTTTTTACCTTTCTCGACCATTTTATTTTTTTACTTTTTTTCTACTTACTCTTTGACTATGAAATCCCCATAATTAACCCTCTTTACAAAATTTTATATAAAAAAATCCATCTTCAACCCCTTTTTTCATCCACCCTTTTTTACACCTTATTTTAGTTTCATTATCATGCCTTAATTTTTTTTATCTTGTTTTATTTCTCTAAAATTTCCCCTCCATCATTTGGATCTAAAATGCATATGTCTATACATCCATCCTATCTTCTATCATTCCTTCTATTCATCTCTCCAATATTTTTCCATTTACAAGCATTTTCAAATCTCTTTCTCTCTAATGGTAGTACACACATAAAACATGCACCAATTTTGGGTGTAAAATCTTTTTTGGGGTTACAGCTATTGGGAAACACTCTAGGCTCTTGTTCAGTGACATAACAAGAGTAAAGTGTTGTTTGATGATGCTAAGTTTGGTGAAAGTGTGCAGAATAGTGAAGTTAGTCAAGGAATTCTTTCATGTGACACAGAGGAGTCTTTTAGTGATTTCATTCTAACCTACAGTTTCCCTTGCTTAAGTTTATCTGTTCAACTGTAATCATTCTTTGTAATCTTTTTCTATTAGTGAAATAAAATTTTCCTTTTTGTTGTTAATGTGTTCTTTATTTTGTGCTTATGTTATTCATTCTTTTCTCAATTGTTAGATATAGCTTAGTTTTATTTATACTTGTATGTTAATTTAGTCACCTATGGATTAAACTAGTGAATGTGTTAGGTTATTTGAGGAAAAAAAGTGGCAGAATATTAATATTACATTAATATGACTCTTAAGTTTGCATACTCAGTCATTGCTTAAAAGAAAGAGATCGAATATAGTAAGAAAGAGGGTCTATACAAGAATCTTTAATACTTGGTGCCCTACAAAGACTGGTTATACTTTAAATAAGTATAATTCCACCCTAAGAAATTAGTATTAAGAAAATGTTTAGAGAGAGCATGCAAAGAATTATTTTTAGTGTTTTTAGAGTTATCATAACTTGATCAATATGTGTAGAAAAATCTAGATAGCTTAATCATTAAAATATTTGATTTCTAATATATTAGTTTTTTAATTCCAAGGCTTAGGTTTAATTTTTATCATTTTTATGTGTTTTATGATTTTTAACATTTTTAGTTGATTAATTTAGTTTAATAAATTATTTGGCTAGGTTAAAGTTGTTAAAATAGAATTTAATTAAAATTAATTAATTATAGAGTCTCAGTGGCTTGACTCATACTTGCCATGTCCATGCTACAATGGACTCGTACAGTTACAATAATTTTTAAAACACATTATATATATATATATATATATATATATATTTCTTTAAGAAGAGGGGTGAACACTTAATAACCTTTAAAAGTGGACTTCATAAAAGCCAAATAGATTTTTTTCTGCTTAGGAATACCGAAAAATCAATGTATAAGTATTGTAAGGTGATACTCGATAAGAGTTTAACCTCACAACATAGGTTAATGGTTATGGATATCTATATTAAAAGATGAAAGAAAGGAAATGAACTTAATAGGTATCCAAAAACTAAGTGGTGGAACTTAAAAGGAGAGAAAATAACTACATTCACAAATAAGTGGGTGGTAGAAGGAAATTGGAACTATGAAAAAAAAAAAAGTAAACACCATGTGGACTAATATGGCTAAGTCCATTAAGAAGTGCCAAAAGATGTCTTAGGGGTATCTAAAGGTAAAAGACAATTAGTAAAGGAAACATGGTAGAATAAAACAATGCAAAAAGCTATCAAAGAAAAATGAGTGTTTCTAAAGCATGGCAGAAGACTAGAAATAATGAAAACTATGAGTAGTATAAAAATGCTAAAAAGGATACTAAGTGAGGCTAAACTTAAGGCATATGATGACCTTTATAGTTAACTAGGATCAAGACAAGGTAAGAAATATGAGTTTAAACTTGCACAAATAAGAGAATAGAAGGGCAAGGACTTAGACCATGTTAAGTGAATTAGAAGTGATGACCAAAGGATACTAGTCAAAGATGACGAGATCAAATAAATATGGGAAACTTGCTTTCAAAAATTGTTAAATGACAATGGCTCTAAGAATATAGGGATTGAAAATAATGTAAACCTAAGTAACATTGGATGTTATAGATATGAACGTAAGATTAGAATATCTGAAGTGAAACAGTTCTTGAAAAAGATGAAATCAGGAAAGGCCATGGGCCTCGATGGTATACCAATAGAGGTTTGGAAGCATATGGTAGATACTGTAGTAGTTTGGTTGACCAAGTTGCTTAACAAGATTATAAAATCAGATAAAATACATGATGAATGAGGAAAAGCTCTATTGTACCAATTTATAAGAATAAAGGAAACATACAAAGCTACACTAATTATTAGGGGATCAATCTTATAACCCACACTATAAAAAATTTTGAAAGAGTGATTGATAAGAGGCCATGGCATGAGACAAGTGTATTGGAGAACCAGTTTGGTTTCATGCCTGGGAGATCTACCATGGAAGCTATTTTCTTAGTAAGACAATTGCTAGCGAAATATAGTGAGAGGAGGAAAGACATCCACATGGTCTTTATTTACTTAGAGAAAGCTTATGATAGAGTACCTAGAGAGTTAATCTGGAGGGTATTGGGTAAGAAAGGGGTTTTGTGGGAGTATATAGACATAATTAAATATATGTATGAGGGAGCAATAACAAATGTTAAGACCACTAGTTGCGAGACTGGTGATTTTTTGTCACTATAGGAATGCACCAAGGATCAGCATTGAGCCCATACCTTTTCACGTTGGTTATGGATGAGTTAAAAAAAACATCTGCATGAGGAGATTCCATGATGCATGCTATTTGCATATGATATAGTCTTAATTGATGAGACAACGGAGGGTGTAAACACAATGCTACAGCTATAGAGAGAAGTACTATAATCTAAAGAATTTAAAATTAATTAAACTAAGACAAAATATATGAAATGTAATTTTAGCAAGGAGAGAAGGAGTGGAACACCAATTAAGATTGATAACTAAGAAGTCCCTATAAAAGACCTCTTTCAGTACCTAAGATTGATTATTCATGAGAGTGGAGAGATTGAGAGGGAGGTTACCCAGAGAATCCAAGTGAGTTAGAACAAATGGAGATGTGCATTTGGAGTTTTGTGTGATCATCAGGTGCCACTCAAACAAAAAGGAAAATTCTATGGGATGGCCAAAAGCCAGCCATGCTTTATGGACTAGAGTGTTGGGCAAGTAAGGAACATCATGTTCATAGGATGAGAGTCATAGAAATGAGGATGTTGGACATGTTCAAACCATCTTCATCTAATCTCCCTCATCTTATTACCTATTGGTGTTATCCCTAAGTTTCCTCTAATGCTTTCATTCCTAGTTCTATCATTCATTGTCTTGCAACCCATCCATCTCAACATCCTCATTTCTGCTATGCTTAGGCTATGAGCATTATGTTCTTTAACTGCCCAAGTCTAGGGGCACAATATTTATGACCTGACCAAGTCTAGGGTCAACAAATCTATGATTGGAGGAGGCCTAAGGTCAGGTTGGGGTTACTAGTGAAAAAAACTAGGGGAATCGAGCAACTTATATTGTTTATTTCAAATGGCAAAAATATCGTCAAAAGAAGTTTTTCTAAAATACAAATACGAGGGCATTATATAGCATTGTCGGTACAAAATAACAAGATATTGATAAAAAAAATTCAAGTCTTTGTGTATAAGTACATTTTATGTAGGTTTGGGAAACGATTTTGAATGTTGTAGTAGGCTAGGGTCAATTAGGAGATCTAATGTCTAGGGATGGAGAATTTTTTACCTAAGCAGGGTTAGGGTCGAGGCAAGGTTGGCCAAAAATCTAGCCTGATCTAACCCATTGCCATGCCTACTTAGAAGGAAAAGGATTATTTGTGTTTATAGATCTACTCTCCCATTCCTTCATAGGTGACACCTACAATGCTTTCATCTTTATTCTTGAAAAGATTGGCATTGAACAAAGCCAAGCTAATAGTTTAGGAAGGTTTCCTTAATATAGTGCAAGGTGGATAGACATAAAAGAAATCTAAATACTCTAAGATGCTATTTAGTCGTAGATTGCGCGTATGTATGGCAATGTAATAAAGAATGTTTAAGGACTTCTGTAAATTTGCTTTGATATTGGATTGAGGGCTACGGCACGGTTTGAGAAGTTACAAGTTTTGAGTTGGTGGAAATCTCACATGATTTTATGAACATTAGCCCAATGAGCCAACGAGACGGCCTCAATGAAGCGCTCCGGTGGCCAACGAGATGGCTTTCACTTCACCTTAATCTGCGGGACCAACTTAGGAGGCTACAGATTCCTTTAGAACAGGTTCGCGTGACAACCTTAGTAGGAAGTTAGCTAAAGCGTGGCTCTGTGTTATTGCTAATTCCTTGTTTAACAAGAAAGTGACAAATGAACCAGTTCTTGTATAAGAAAACAAGGGAAGAAGAAGATAAGGCAAATACTCTATAGAGAGAGAGAGAGAGAGAGAGTCGACATGGAGAAATATTTCGGGAATCCGTATCGGGGCGATCCAGGCGTTCCTCACACTGATCCAGACCGATTCGTGAACATCTGGATTGGATCCTTCGCTTTCTCTGCACTCACCTGGAACAATCCCTATATGTGGCAGCTCTCCAATGCTTTCAAGTATTAACCTCTCAACAACCCCATTTCTTAAGTTATTAGGGTTCCTTCTTTCTTTTGTTTTCTCTGAGTCTCTATACAGACGACTAAGAAAATCACTATCCATGGACAGTTCAAGTGGGTGATAGTTTCGTTTCCGGTAAATTAGTATTTTGTTTTGTATATTTTAGCTTCTACGGTTTGTTGGTATTAGAACGGTATGTTGTGGTAATCCTTGGATAGTGTTTTTCTTTCCTGCTATTTCCACCCTTAGCTATGTTTGATTAATATTTGACTGTCTGTTACGGTTACACAAACCAGGGGACGAAGTCAGTATCCGTGGATGGCAGCATCCAGTTTTTTTTTTTTTTGCCTGATTTTTCTTATTCTTTTCGATGTGTTGGTTTTGTGGGTTTCTGCTGAGTTTTATTCATCATTAGATACCTCACTCTGGGTTTTACGGTTACACAAGCCGGGGACGAAGTCAGTATCCGTGAATGGCAGCATCCAGTTTTTTATTTTTCCTTATTTTTCTGGTGTTCTTTTCGATATGTTAGATTTTATTTTTCTTTATGGTTTGTTTTTCTTGAAAGAATGTTTTCTGGATTTCTGCTGGGTTTTGTTCATCATTAGATACCTGATTCTGGGTTCAAGATTGAGTTGTGGTTTTAATGTGTTTGCATCTTTGCCTTTATTTTCCCAATTAATTCTGTTTGAAGAAGGCTGTGGCTTGTGGAATTTCCTTTAAGTGTCTTTTGATGCATTAGAAATTAAGCGTTTGTAAAATAATCCTTCAAATGATGTTCATGAATTTTTTTTCCCTTGAAATGTGATTCTGCACTACCTGTTGAAACCACTGATACACTTCATATAAATTTCACTCTTTTGCTTGTTATATTGGGATGGTTAATGCATTAATGTGATTTGTGGACTTTGGTTCATTTGGAAGATGCTGTTAGTAGTACCTCTTGAAAACTTCAAATATTATCATCATTGCTTCTTAGACATGACAGCATAAGTTGTGGTTTTGGACTTGGAAAACTCCTTAGAGCCCTCTTGTAGATGAAAGGAGCCACTCTTAACCCTCATTGCTCTCCAGAAATTGAATCATTTAGATGATTAATACAGTCACAGAGGCAATTTATGGCAGCCTGGCAGCATCTTCATCACATGGGTTCTTGATATCTCCCTTAGAAATGGCAGACAAGGAGATAATCTCTTCTTTCCAAATTTTGCAACCTCTCAACTCTCAACTAGTTTTAGGGTCTTGAAAGTATTAAAAAACCATTATTTCATGTTCCTTATAATGGACTATCCTGAGTGGTATTAGATTCTTAATAATCTCATATTTGAATTAGAAGAGATGCTTTCTTTTCTGGTCTCAGAGGGGATGACAAGGAGTAGATTGAGTTGTCCATGAGCAGTGTTTTGTCTTTTTCCCTGCTATTGCACCCTTGAAACATTGATGAAAATCATTTAAGATAAACAACACAAGGTTTGAGGATGTTTTCTATGATTTAAGGATATGTAAAGGCAGAGAGGAAAACACCATGCAGGGATAACTAAGTCCACAGTTCTTGATCCCCTTGCCAAGCATTGTGATTGTTTTTATTTTCTCTCTCTCCTGATTCTTCTATAGTATATGTATTCTCTTGGATATGTTCAGATTTTGTGGCTTTTATATTTCCGAAAAAGAATTGCGGTTGGTTTTTGTTGATTAGTCAGATGCCTGAGTGAGCGGGTTCAATGTTAAGTTTATATTTTTACAGTTTTTGCATCTTGGTATTTATTTTGCATTTAAGTCAGTTCGCAGAAGGCTATGTGCTTCTGGAATTTCACTTGGCTGTTGTTTTATGCATTAAGAATTAAGGCTTTATCACTATTTGAATGATGTTTAGGAAATTCTCTCTTGAAATATGATGCAACAGCATCTTGTTTTTTTACTGAAACTGCAAATCCACTTGAAGTATGATTTCATACTTCGTTTGTTATGTGGAACTGTAAATGTTATGATGTGATCATGATCCTTTGTTCATTTGGAAAATTTTGTTAGCAGTTCTTGTTGAAAACTCCTAATACATAACCTGCTGCTTCTTAGACACTCTTTGGAGCTTATTTTTTGATAGACAAGCCAGACCAATCTTACTCCTCAACTCACTTATGTTACTTAGATGAAATTTCCCAGAAATAGGACCACAGGAATGTTGTCCCCTGTTCTTTCTTAGTAGCTTGGATATGTAGCACAGGTGGAAGTAGTTTCCAGAGATAGGATCACATAAATGATTCATACACTCATTTGGGCTAATTCGTGAATTATGATGGTGTGGTGAGTTTTGATCTTAAGATTTCTTAGTATGTCCCCTAACTGGCAAAGGGAAAAGAAAGAAGAAATTAAAATCTGTTCATGGTCTTTTTGTGTCTTCTGGACAAAATTTTTGGGCGTTGAAAGTTGAAAGCACCCCAAAAGACCATAATTTGTTACTAAGATTCTTCTTGTTAATTGGAGGCTAGAGTCATAAGAGATATCTCTCTTGCCCCTGAGTCTCAAAGAGGGAAAAAGAAACAGTGTGAAAATTTAATATGATGGGGGATGGCATTGTGTCACTTGTTTCTAACCTCTATTTTTGTAGGGAATAGTGGTTGTTTTCTCCTTTGTCTCTACTCTTTTCAGCTGTCACATGTTGCAGAGAAGTGATTATAGCAAAGAACTCCAAATTTTTCTAGTACCATGTGTCTAATGTTGCATTTAAGAATTTCTTCCTCCCCCTGTTTAGCCAGCATGTTTCCACTTGATTTGAAATGGTATATGATGTTTTCAGTCAAAAGATGCTGGAGTTTGCTATGTAAAGGAAAACTCATTAACAAAGAGCTTAAGCACGTGCCTGCACCTCAGATTTCCATGCCCACTTATTGGAGAATTACTGGACATTGTTATATGAAGCTACCACTTGTTGAAAATTGACTTATGTCATATCTTTTTTCTATTTGTGACGTTTATGCAAGGATCTTATAGATAACCCTGAACAAACTTTCTGCCCCTTCTCCTGGTTTGTTTAAAACCTTGATTTTGGACTTCCTCATTGGTGGCAGTAAACTAGCCCTTGAAGGAAATTCTGCTACTTATGCTTGGAAAGCTGGTACAGATTTTGTTCCAGTTCACATGCAGTACCAACTTGTAGTCTGTTTCCTCTGGAATTTCTGGACAGGACTCCTAAGGATGCTTTTTGGTTGTTGTTTTTCATAGTGAAGTGGATCGAGTTAATTTTAGGATTAAAAATTGAAACTGAGGAAAAGTTTAGATACATAAAGCAAAAGAATGGCACACGTAAATGGGGCTAACCGGTCTGCACATGGAGGTTCTGTCCGTGTGATATACTAGTAAATTTAAATTCTAGCTATTCCACGTTGCATGCATGTTGGTTACCACTGTGCTTTCTAAGAAGTCATACTCCTTAGATTCTCTTTCTGAAGAACTCGCACGCAGATGGCATGATCGGGCTATGCTGTTCGAGCAGTATCACTGGAAGAAAGCAATGCAGAAAGGAGAACCTTATGATTTTACGGTAAGACCTAACTAGAGTAATGCTTCTGTGAATGTAGAACTTAGTTCATGGTTGTCATTTCCTGTTCTATTCATCTCGCCTTCACAGCTGTAGCATCTATCTTCCGAGTGATGGTCTTGTTTTCTTTATTTTGCAGTGGAACAAGTATATGGACAAGCCAACCCGGGATTCGTACTACTACAACTGGCCTGTCTACTTCCCATAGACTGCTTTCTACTCTGGTTAAGCAAAATCATGTCAATATACTCCTTTCCGAAGTTCATTTGATTTTGTGAAACACAATTTTGTCCAAGAAAGTGGTAGTCTGCTTCTTTCAAACTTTTATGCTTTCAGCATCTTATGCAGAGTACTGATCGCAGCATCTTATTCCACATTATTTAGGGTCTATCAGAAAATCTTGACCATTGAATTTTATGGACTGTTTTTATGCAAAGACAAGGTCTATCTGCCTTGCCCTTTATTTGTAAAAAAAATGGCAGCCTGGTGCACGAAGATCCCAACTATAAAGGGTCTGGCGAAGGGGCAGATCATAAATGGTCTATAGTATGCAACCTTAGGTTGCATTGCAAGAGGCTGTTTTCATGCCTTGACCCCATGACCTCTATGTCACAACTCTACATTGCACCAAAGTTCTTGTTCTGTACTCTATATAATAGAAACTCCCCATGTCAAAAACTGACCAAATTAGGAGATTTATAATATTCTATTATGTACATGATTTTTGTAGTGTATTTTGGGCAGGATAAAAGAAAATAAAGAGACATTAACTATACTCTTGCTCGCTCGCTCTCTCACACACACATGTACGCGTGCATAAGTGACTAGGGAAGTACATCATTATTGCATTAGTTTTTTCATTGCAGTCTCTCTCTCTCTCTTGTGCACATACTAAGTGGTAATGTATTTGGTGAGCTTTATCTTCCCAATACTAGACTTTACTGGAAAGATAATTAATCTATCTATAGTATATAAAAGAAACTGTCAGTCAACCACTAATCAGCTTACGGGAGTCACATTAGTGCATATACATAGTTTGTGGGATAGATAGGAAAAAAGTAAAAAATTAGGAAACATTAGCTATATGTTCATTCATTCTAATATAGTGGAAACGTGGAGATTATATTTGCCTAGAAATAGATATATACATATACTGGAAACATAGGAGTATATTTACGAAGAAAAAATTGAAAATAGAAGGGCATTTTGAGAATAGGCAGGAGTGCACATATTGCCTTAATTGGAGAATGGAGGAACAAGATCCATGTGCCAATTCCTAATTGAGATAAGGTCTTGATGATGATGATGAAATTTTATTGTATGTGAAGTAAAATATTATCATTAAATATATATTGTTTGCACACATTTTACTGTCTTAGAAGTAAAATATTGCCATTAAGTATATATTGTTCTAATCTCATGCACGTGTTCTGGGCTAGTGATAGATAAAAGAAAGATGTATTCTCTAGAGCCATCAGTTGTTTATAGACATCAAAGTATGTAACATTAGAAAAAAGGTCGATACTATCATGAGGTGCGTCGCGTTATAACTCCCATAGTAGGCTTCTTCTCCCTCTTTGCAACCCTTGTAACGGACAGCTTATTGCATTTTGGCCGCGAACATGTATGACTGGAGAGTTCACCTCTAGGTCCACTCGCATTAGGTACGGATTCCTGACTTTTATTAGTTACTGCTGATAAATACTTTCGAGAAGAGGAACAACACTTGCATAATAAACCCAGCTTGTGATTTGTCCTTCCCGTTCCATCTGATTTCTTAGACATACTGGATATCTACTTGCCCAAAAGACACTCTGATCGGGATGATTCTAGAATCTGAAAAGTTTATACTTTTGGCATTTAACATGAATCATTGCTTATTAAAAGTTGTTAACCATCAATCTCTGATAATCAAACATTTATTTCCATCAGATGCTAGAATCTTCGCATCCCATTAGAAGGCTCTTTTGGGTAATAGATATTCTTGCAAAGTCAAATGAATTGCTGGATCAACTGAAGATGCAACACATTGGGCTGACTCGTGGCAACTTGCAAGCACGATCGGTCCCTTCCTCTCTCCAGTCCCTTTGAGAAAATGCAAACTCCAGAAATGCCTTCAAGCATCCATCTATCTAAGCGAACTCCAGAAATTCCCTCAACTAACCATGTTCTTGAAGATTTAAAAAGACTACAGATATTCTCCCCCACCTGAATTAGCATAGGAGGGTTTATTCAACGGTATATGTTTGGCGTTTCTGTTGGCACATCCCCTGCAATATCTTCGACAATATCTTCTGTGATATCTGAGATATGTGCCATATGTTGTGTGATATCTAAGATGTGTGACATTTGTTCTGTGATATTTTTGGTGATATCTAAAATATGTAAGGATTTCCGACGGATGATCCTAGCCTTTTTATCTATTGAAGAACTAAAGACTCTTGACTTATCAGCAACAAGCTTACCTCCCATCTTACCTTAGTGATAGAGTACTCCCCTAGATGGTGGCTGTTCACCACCATATGGTATACGTGTGCAACTAAAAGTAAATTCCTTGTGCATATGATTAGTGATCCAGACCGCTAATCTTCCAGGATAGTGTCACCTAATATAATTCATGGTTAAAGATCTTCACCACTTTACTATCATAATCATATCATTTATTTGAAAGAAACTATACAGTTCAGAAGTTCCAAAGACAACAAAACGACACAAAAGATCCTAACCAATTTCAGCGTTAAGATGAACAGCAAAAGATCCATTCTGTCTAGCCGCAGGTCTTTCTTTCAATGCTTTAAGTCTTGTGACTTTAATCTCATCCTGCCAGTTCTTGAGGTTCAGTTTCTCTACTATTCCTTGAGTTGTATTCTTCTCATGCTCGCTAGCTTCGTGCCATGGTGAGTCCAACAGAGAACTTTACTGTGTTGTCCTCCAACAACATCTGAAGCCATTTGTCCAAGTTCCCCTTCCCAACATTCTTTCTGTACTCATCTTCTTTTTGTGGGCTTTGATGGATCTGAACCTTTGCGTGATCCAACAATAGCAGTGGAGCAAGGCCTACTTTTTGTTCCATCTCAATGAAGTGCTGCGGAAAAGCATGAGACTCCACCACTTGTGAATCATTCAATTCTCCGCATGAGACTGCACCACTTCTGAATCATTCAATTCTTCATTTTCACTTTCGAAGAACAAAAATGAAAATGCTCTATTCCTGTGAAATTATCCATAATCCAAATTATTGTTTGCCTTTGGAGTTTCAAGATAACTGTATAGTGCAGGGAAGTATCTAAGAAAACTGACCTGAAGTCTGAGTTTTTCAAAGCAAATATAGAAAGAAACTGATTGACAGAGATGCCTAATTGCAGATCCCACCATGGAATGAGAAATTCCTGTTTGCTCTGCTTCCTTTACATACTTGCCACTGAAGTAACATGAGATTGCTAGGAACAGACTGATATGAAGTTGAAGCAAGCAAGTGCCAAGTGAGCTTTGCTTTTACCATATTGAGCCAAGTCGTAAGCTTGGTTGGATCAAGGAAGGATGAAGAATGAAGAATCTTGTAACGTGATTAGGTGCACGCCCCCTCCCTGGCCCCCCACCTTCAAAGTATCAAAATGTACTGCATAATGCCAAAATGAGGCCATAATGCCGATTGGACAGTGAAATGCGCTAAAACTTAGAATGGAAGGGGCTTGATTTTATCTATTTCAACATAGTTCTCACCTGCATCAAGCCACATTTTCCCAAAATCTTCATTCAGCAATATTTAAGCTTTCTAATGCCATATGTAATGAAGATCCTCTAAGACGAGTTAATAGCATGAAAATATGTGATTGATGTTAAGAAACAAACATAACCTTATAACAGGTCAAGAATAAGGGAAAGGGACCATAGTATAAAATCCAGCCAAAAAGATAATCTAAACACGTAAAAAATTTCTCTTCCCAGATTATGTAATAAAATGAAATATACTTCTGATGGCAACAAAATGCATTACTTGACAACAGGTCTGAAAAAGATGAGGGGTTAAGACAGATAAGCAAAAAAACTTAGCAAAACATAATTGCAGAAGAAAAAAAGTATGATCAATTGAGAGTTCAATGCTGTCAAGCATTTCTCTAGCTAACAAGTCCACAAGATCAACAAATGAGATAACTCCAAGCAGAAAAGTGTAGTAAAACATAACTGGACAAGAAGCAAAAAGTATGACAATTGAGAGTTCAATGCAGTCAAGCATTTCTCCAGTTAATACATGCACCGGATAATGACTGCTAGGAATCTGCATATAAATGGAATTAGGCTTTACTAAGATCAAGAGACTTTTACAGTTCTACCATAAAATTTCCGTCTGCATTGTCCAGTAGAGCGATGGCTCAATCTCTCCCCCAAGAAATGACAAGTCTTTAGTACCACCTCATTTGAGTTTGCAATGCAGTAAATCTAGGATAATCCCTGCCTGTCTCCCTCCATTATCTCTAGACATACATCCGAGTAGTGGAACGGTCAAATTTCTGCCGGAAACCTAAGTTTTGTGATAGTTAAGGGAGCTAGAATCTGCCATAGCAGTAATATAATGGTACATGTGAGGTTCATGAATGAGCATCAATTCTAAAGTACCTCATCCACTAGCTCTGAAACTTTTTTCTTCATGAACGACTGCTGGTATCAAGTTCAGCAATCAAAACTTTCCCATTAGCTTTTATCTTAGAAAACCACTCAGAAAACCCAATTTGAAACAATATATCAAATATCCATTTTCAGCACAAAATCAATGAATGTCAAGAAAATATTCAAAAAGGAAAAGTCTCGGATCAGAGATCTCTGTGCAATCCATTCTCAAAGCTTGAAAAGCATGTCTCTTTATAAGTTGAACAAGAGGAAATGGTGAGAGAATGAAGAGAGGGAAATCAAAATGTAAGGAGTGAAAGTGAACTGATTGTACAGATTAGGTTTTCTACAGAGTTTCGAATAAACCCTTGTGTATACAAAGATTCCGTCGATAGCTAGCTCTTTTTCAGCAAAAGACAATCTGGAAGCCATGGAAAAAAATTCCACCAATTAAAGGCAGAGAAACAAGTGACAAATGGGGATATGTTAGAAGAGAAGGGGAGTTTCAGGACATGAAAAATGATAAAGTGTAACAATCAATTAATTTTAGAAGCCAAACTGGTTTTTTCCTCTACCTATGAGAATTCCTTTACGAGATGAAGAATATGATGCCCAACTTTCTCTCTCTAAAAAATGATGTGTTGAATATGATTTTTCTCTCTCTAGAAAGGAGCAAATTTTACACTGTAATCAAATTTGGCATATCTCTAATAATACCAAACATATCAAGCATAATAAAGTTAAATAACCTGATATCTCACATATCATGAAGATATCATAGTTAAATAAACCTAATTTTTCACGTATGCAAAAGATATCGCAGTTAAATAAACCTAATATCTCACATATGCAGAAGACATCGAGTTAAATAAACCTAAGATCTCACATATGCCGAAGATATCACAATTAAATAAACCTAATATCTTACATATGCCCAAGATATAGGGGTTAAATAAGCTACATTCTGATATATGCCATGATATCTCACATATGCCGAAGATATCAGGGTTAAATAAGCTGCATTTCTGAGATATGCCATGATATCTGAGAAATGCCGAACATATGCTGCAAACAAATCCTCCTAAACCCCAACATGAAAGAGGTTGTTAGAGATGAAGTGCTTAAACTACTGGATGTTGGCATAATATACCTTATATCTTATAGCACTTAGGTTAGTCTAACTCAGGTTGTTCTCAAGAAATCTAGAGCAACAATAGTCAGCAATGAGGACAAAGAACTAATCCCCACTTGCATGACCACTGGGTGGGGAATCTTATTTTTACTATAAATTGAACTCAGTCATGAGGAGAGATCACTTTTCTCTTCTTATAATTGACTAGATGCTAGAAAGGTTAGCCGGTCATAAATATTATTGCTTCCTTGATTGTAATTCTGGTTACAACCAAATCTCAATAGCAAATGAGAATCAAGAAAAGACTACCTTCACATGCCCTTTTGGGACTACCACCTATTGTTGTATGCCTTTTGGATTGTGTAATGCTCCAGCTACTTTGCAGTGATGTATGCTAAGCATTTTTTTGGATATGTGGAGAGGTTCGTAGAAGTGTTCATGGACCACTTTTTAGTATTTGGATCATCTTTCAATGAATGTCTGCACTGTCTGAAGTTTGTTCTTGTTAGGTGATAGGAGAAAATTTTAATGCTGAATTGGGAGAAATGCCACTTTAAGGTGACTAAGTGGCATTGTTTTAGGGTATGTGATCTCACCTAATGGGATAGAGGTTGATAAAGCCAAGGTGTAAGCTTCTACCTCCTAGGACGGTAAAGGAAATTTGTTCATTTTTTTACCTCATTTGGTTTTACCAGTGCTTCATTAAAGATTTTTACAAAATCTCCAGCCTTTTATGTGACCTACAAGTTAAGTAAGCAACATTTGACTTTAATGAAGACTGCTTACAAGCTTTTGATTGGCTCAAAGTAGAACTCACCTCTACTCCCATTATTCAACCACTGAATTGGAGTGCACCATTGAAAATTATGTGATGCCTCCGATTATGAAATAGGTGTTGTCTTGGGTCAATGTATAGATAAAATTCCCCATGTAATCTACTATGTTAGTAGAGCATGAATGACGCACAACTTAATTATTCTACTATAGAGAAAGAGTTGGTAGCAGTTGTGTTTGCCTTAGACAAATTTAGATCCTACATCTTGGGGTCTAAAGTTATCATTTATTTTGACCATGCTGCCCTAAAGTACCTTCTTTATAAGAAGGATGCTAACTCAAGCTCATTAGATGGAATCTATTGCTATAAGAGTTCTACATTGAGATCCATGATAAGAAAGGCCCTGAGAACGTAGTAGCTAAGCATTTATCTAGGTTAGTCATTCAATTTAATAATGAGTCAAACCTTATAACTTCGTTATTTGTAGATGAACAGTTGATGGCTATCTCCCAATTACCTTGGTATGCCAATATTGTAAACTATCTTATCACTCATCAAATGCTAGATCATTGGTCCAAAGAAGATAGGTATAGATTTCTTGCTGAGGTCAAACACTTTTTGTGGGATGATCTGTACTTATTCAAGGACTATCCTAATCAGGTAATTAGGAGATGCATAACAAATATCAAGTATCAACAAATTATCTCCTTTTTCCATGACCATGCATGCTAAGTTGCTTCAATGCAAAGAACACAGTTGCAAAATTTTTGCAGTACAATTTCTGCTAGCCCACCATCTTTAGGGATTCTCATGCTCACTATATAGCATATGCTAGATGTCAACAGTTAGGGAGTATATGTAAAAGAGATATGATGCCCTTGAACACATTTTAATTATTGAACCTTTCAATGTTTGGAGCATGGAATTTATGGGACCTTTTCCTAATCCTTTTGGTCACCTTTACATCCTTGTGGGAGTGGACAATTTGTCCAAATGTGTGGAAGTCATAGCATGTAAGACCAATGACTACAAAGTGGTGGTCCAGTTTTTGACAAAAAATGTTTTCTCATGCTTTACTACATCGTGGGCCATTATTAGTGATGTGGGAAAACATTTATGCATTAGAGTGTTTGAAAATTTAATGAAGAAATATGGTGTGAACAATAAAATTGCTAAACCATACCATTCTCAAACTAATGGACTAGTAGAAGTGTCCAACAGGGAAATTAAAAAGATCATGGAAAAGACAATTAATCCTAATCGAAAAGAGTAGTCACTTAGGCTTAGTGATGCATCATGGGCGTACCATACTACATTTAAAATCCTTATAATCATGTCACCTTATCATCTAGTCTATGGAAAGCATGTCATCTCCCAATTGAACTTGAGCATAAGCCACATTAGGCCATTAAAGAACTCAATTTTCACTTAAATAGTGCTGGGACACATAGAAAGCTCCAACTCAATGAGTTGGACAAACTTAGGAAAGATGCATATGAGACTGCTAGGATATACAAAGACCAAACCAAAGCTCATCATGATAAGCACATCTTATGTAATTCCTTCACACACAAAAGGTCCTCTTGTATAACCGTAGGATGCATCTCTTTCCTAGCAAGCTTCGTTCTCGATGGACTGGACCCTACATTGTTAGCACTATTTATCCTCATAGAGCAGTGTTAAGTGTTCAATTTTGGTCAAAATACCCCTAATTTAGCATTCAATTAGATCATCTAACTGTTCAATTTTACAAAACTTAGCTTGATTTTGAATTTAACTCCAATTAACAATCCAAACCTTAATTTTTCAAAATCAACGGTCAGATGATCATTAGAGCTAATTAAATGACTAATGTACGGTTTAGATGATTCTGATTTAGTTTTTTCTTTTGCAAATTAACCAAAAGAGGCGTTGATGGATATGATTAAAAGTTAACGGCGCAGATCATCTTAAAAGGCAATGGATGGGTCAGATCACCCATGAAGATGGATGTGATAGTTTCCTAGAAGACAATGGAGCTAAATTTGGTCTCTCTCTCTCCCCAAGGCAAACCGGCATCACCGCTGTCACTCATCTCCTCTCTTCTCCCTCTTCACGGCCGTCACTCATCTCCTCTCTTCTCCCTCTTCACAGAAGGAGAAGAGGGCCATTCCCAGGTCTCTCCTCAGTCATTGCCCCACAACTGCATCTTCTTCTCATCGCAGCATTGCCTCTCTACTCCCTTCTCTCATTCCCCAGACTGCACCAGTGTCTTCCCAGCTCCCTCTGTTTCTCACCATCTGCATCTACTAGACGGCAACTCAACACTTTCCGGATCGCGCACCCAGTCCAGATCCGGGCCTTCCACAGACTTAGGACGTCCCGGGGAAGGAAACCTAAGTCGGGTTTCCTCCCGCGTTCTCGTTCTTCTCCTCTCCTTTCCTCTGCCCCCTTCTTCTCCTTCCTCTTTTTCTCCTCCCTTCTTCTCCATCTTCTCCAGTTTCCCATTCAATGTGTTTTCCTAGTTTTTCATGAAAAACCATAACCCTGGAAAATTCTGGTTCTACCCTTGGCAGATCTCAAAAATTACAAATCTGTCTTTTCTTGAAATTCCATCTGTGTCCCCAGAAGAATTCCATCCATGTCCCCGATTTAATTCCAATTGTGTCCTCACTTTAATTACATCTTTGTCCCAGTTTTGTTTTATTCACATTTTGACTATTCAGGGACAGTGCAATCCAAGGACAAGCTTATCCAGGATGCCTTTTAGTTTTATTTTCTGTTGTCTTTTGAATAAATAATTGTGCAAACTGCAAAAATTGAATAAATTTGGATTTTAGTTTATTCTTAGTTTATTTTTAGTATAGTCTTTCTTTTTATTCTTTTATTAATTGAATTTTATTGAAAACTCCATCATTTTAAATCAAGTCCTCGTGGGATCGACCCACACTTGCATAAGCTACACTACAATAGCCCGTGCACTTGCGGTTAAACAATCAACAAGTTTTTGGCGCCGTTGTCGGGGACTTGGAAAGGAATTTTCATAAAATTTAATTAAAAATCAAAAATCTAGAAAAAATTAAGAATTGCAATTTTTAGCATTTTAGGTACATTTTTCAATTTTTTTTAGGGTATAATCACCTTGTTTCCTGAATTTGGTACTAATTTCTAATTTTATTTTTCAAGAAATTGGAAAGTGGAGGAATTTGGCAAGTGGATCTTCACCAAAATGGAAACTTCCCTGCTTTCCTAGAATAGGACTTTCTTTTTTCTTTTGAGTGAATCTTGTAGTGAGGATCCTTGTAAATTGCAATTTTCATTTTAAATTTTAAAGGGTTGTATAATACAGGGTAAGTGTGGGATAAGGTGGCCCACACTTGATCTTCATCAGAAACCCCACTGTGAGTTTCCTCACTCATTTATTTTCTAGATTAGGCTTTGCATTTAGAATAATTTGCATTGTTTGGTAGTGTAACTCATATAGAAAGATCTTTTAATAATTGTTGCATTTTAAGATTTTGCATTAGTTTACTGCTTTTAATTGCATTCTTAGGGTATGTTTAATGTTTTAAGGTGATTTATATGCTGATCAAATTGCCATGGTATGTAAAATTAATTAGTAAGGGCACCCTACCCCCATAAGATTAAGGATGGATTTCATCACCACCTCTTGGCCCACTTAGGATAATCACCTCAAGCGCGCAAACCTTCTTTTCATATTAATTTAAAATCAATCAAAAGAGACTTATAGGGTCATCACATGCTCATAGGACCCTCTTAATAGGACATGATTTACTGTCACTCTAGTGGCTTTTGATCACTGTGGTTATTGGCGGTTATCTAAGAGGGCCTAGCTCTTCCCCCACCTCCTATTGACATTAGTTGAGGTCTAAACGCCTCCTTACACGACGGTTGTATTAACCACTTTGGACAGAAACTAACTGGTAAGCAGTTGTCAAACTCCTAAAGAGAGGAGGAGCGTTAGTCTAGGCTAATAAAAAAATGTCGTCCCCACACAAATCCAAAAGAGTCAAATATATTGCTACTTATTAGCCATATAATTATTTGAGTGTGCCCTTTTGTTTGCGCATCATTCTAGAAGTTAGGTTGCATCATTTAGGTTAGTTTTCTCAAAAAACAAAACAAAAAGAAGCTTCCGTTGTATGCACTTTTGGAGATGTGACAAAACTGGAAGGTTAGTCAAGTACGACAAAAAGGACATACAACAAGATCAGGCCACATCTATGACTAATCAACACTCAAGGGGTAATTCACCCCATGGAAGTCAAGGGGCTCCACTCATCATGAATGAGGACCCACCACCCTTGATGGACGATGAATATCAACCTCCACAAAGGAGGAATAATCATCAACCAAATAGAGATTGGAGAAGAAACAATAGTGAGTGGGACCAACAGAGTGAACATGGGGATGATAATATTGAGGGTTATCAAAACTTTTGTGGTAGAACTTTGAAAGACTATCTTCACCCTACACGCACCAGCACAGCATCCTGTGTAATTCTTCCTCAGAATGCTGGTGCATTAGAATTAAAAATGGGAGTAATCCAATTACTTCCCAAATTCCATGGTTTAGATAGTGAGAGTCCTTACTTACATCTTAAAGAATTTGATGAGGTATGTAGTACCCAGAGAACTCAAAATATAGGTCTAGATACAGTCAGGCTTAAGCTATTTCCTTTCTCTTTAAAGCAAAAAGCAAAAATGTGGTTTAATGCACTGCCATCAGGTTCCATAAGAACCTGGAATGAAATGACTAAGGAATTCTTAAAGAAGTTTTTCCCTACCCATAAAACAAATAGCTTCACCACAAGATAATGAACTTTACCCAAAAAGATAAAGAATCATTCTATCAATGCTGGGAAAGGTTCAAAGAACTACAACTCACTTGCCCACATCATAGCTATGAACCATGGTGCATCATCAGCTTCTTTTATGAAGGACTAAATTCTGACATGCGCCAGTTTGTAGAGATGATGTGTAATGGTAACTTTCTCAACAAACAACCAAATGAGGCGGAGGAGTTTTTGGAATGGCTAGCTGAAAGTGCACAGACCTGGGCCGACTCAGAAAGAATAGAATAAGTAGATAGACCTAAGCCCAATAACACCCATGCTAGGGGAGGCATGTATGCTATGTCTAAAAAAGATGATATCAATGCCAAAGTAGCAACCCTAGCTAGAAAAGTAGAAGCCATGGAAATGGGGAAGAAAACCTCAATTAATGATGAACAAGTATGTAGCATTTGTGAAAGTATGTCACATCTTACTCAGGAATGTCCTACAATCCCTGCTTTTCAAGATGTACTTCATGATCAGGCTAATGCACTTAACACATATAAAAGACCTTTCTCCCCATATTCAAAGACTTATAATCCCAACTGGAGAAACCATGCAAACTTTAGTTGGAAAAATAGACCTACCGTTAATGTTCCACAACCAGGACAATATCAACCTGATCAACAAGACCAAGGACTTCTTACCTTACCTTATGAAAATCATCAACCTCCTCCTTCTGGACCTTACTTGCCCCCACCTAAAAGGTAGGTAGAGAATAATCAGCATGTTCAAAACCAGGAGAAGAAAATTTCTCAAATAGAAAAGTCTGTGAATGAACTAAAAAATATGATGAATCAAATGATGCAAAATATGGAAAAAGGAAAATTCCTAGCTCAACCACAAGCAAATCCTAAGGCAATGCATGTGGTTAGCATTAATGCATCTGATGAAACATCTAGCTCTACCATGGAACAGACTAAGGCTGTTACCATTCTTAGGAGTGGTAAAAGAATTGAGAAAGATGAGCCTCAAAAGACTAAAAAGGTAGAAATATCCACGAAAGTTAAAGAAAACTCTAAACAGAAGGACCCTATTTCACCTGTTGATCCATGTCCTATACTTGATCCATTTCCTCAAAGGTTGCGTCAAGCCCCAAAGTCTGCCTCTCATGATGAGATTTTAGAGATTTTCAAGCAAGTCAAGATCAAAATACCAATCTTGGATGCTATAAAACAAATCCCATCATATGCCAAATTCTTAAAAGACTTATTTACCATAAAGAGAAAATTAAATGTCCAGAAGAAGGCATTTTTGACTGAACAGGTTAGTTCTATTCTTCAACACCATACACCACTAAAGTACAAAGATCCTGGTTGCCCCACTCTTACTTGCATTATTGGCAACTACAAGATTAACCAAGCTCTTCTTGATTTAGGATCTAGTGTGAACTTATTACCATACTCGGTATACGAACAGTTAGGTCTAGGTGAACTGAAACCTACATCTACTACGCTCCAACTAGCTAATCATTCTGTAAAAATACCAAGAGGGGTAATAGAGGATGTGTTAGTCCAGATACAACAATTTTGCTTCCCTGTAGATTTTTTAGTTCTAGATACACAACCGGTGGTGAATGAGAAGAATGAAATACCAGTTATCCTGGGACGACCATTTTTGGCTACGTCCAATGCCTTAATCAACAGTAGAAATGGTGTCATGAAACTGTCCTTTGGCAATATGACATTAGAGCTAAACATCTTTAACATTTGTAACCAACCTGGTGAAATTTGTGATGATTTGCACAGTGTTAACATGATCAATTCAGTTGTGCAAGATCAGTTTCAGTCAGCTTCCTTGTCGGACCCACTAGAGGCTTGTTTGGCCCATTTTAATGAGTTTAATGAGGATGCATTAATAGAGGAAGTTAACTCATATATGGAAGTTACCTATCATGGATACAGGAAAATGGAAACCTCCTTTCGAGGACCTTCCACCAAGTGACTTCATTTCCCTCCCATCATTAGTAGAACCCCTTACAAAGCTTGAAATCCCAAATAAGCCTTTTAACGTAGAATATGTACCTGATTGGGACCTACAACCTTCATTTGAACAACCATTATATACAAATTTAGGTCCATCAAAAACCTTGCCTATGCCACTGGAACAGGAAAAGAAAGAGTCCATCGATATACTGTCCGTACATCAACCGACTCTAAGGTACACACTAGAAGATAACCAGGATGTAAGCAAAACCATGCTTCCTCCTCTATTAATACAAGAACAACCTTTTTGGGAAGTGCATGATCAGCTTATACCTCAATTTCAAGAAATGTAAGGGAAAAGGAGAATAATCAATCTCCATTTGGTTCAATAGAATTCAAATTTGCGGTAGTTCACATTGTTATAGAGATTCCACCACCCAAATTTTCAAGGTGGAGTTATATTGATTACCGTGAAATTTTGAAGATAGGAGATCATCAGAGTGGTCCCACTCCATTTACATTCGTGGTAGTCTACTGTGTCATAATACTACCATCGCCAAAAAATTTAGGGTGGATGCAATATATAGACTATCGCGAGATTTTGAATTGGCATGAGAAATCTTGCCATTTCATTGTTGGGATAAGAAAAACTCAATGCCAATTGGGTGTAGATTAGGGTAAATTAGAATCTGTCTGGCTGAAGACGTTAAACTTAGCGCTCACTGGGAGGCAAGCCAGAGTTTTTCATTTTTGTTGTTTTCTGCATCACCCATATTCATTTTTGGTCCTACTTTTTAAACATTGAGGACAATGTTTATCTCAAGTTGGGGGTGTAGAATTCTAGTAAATTCTAGTTTTTTTTAGGTTTTTAAGTGCTTTCCTTGTTTTTCAAAAAAAAAAAATTGACAAAATGAAAAATTTTAGGTTAATTCCTACACTATGATGAGAATTGGATTTTCTGAAGTATAATCTAGATAAATTTAGCTTATTAATAGAATTGAATATGATTAATTTATCATTTTACTCATTTTCTAAAGAATTCCATGAAAGAAAAGTCTCAGATCACATCTGTACACGCAATTGCATATAGATAGTCTAGATTGATAAGTGGTTATAACTTAGAGATTCTGAAGAAATTTAGTGGAGACCTATAACCTAAGTGATTTTTAGAGCCATTCATTCATTTTGAGAGGTTATAAATGTTCTTAATTTTCTTCAGCGTGCTTAAAGAAAATTGATCCCAAACTCTTCAATTTTGGCTAATTACTTAAATAATTAGAATATTATCTATAAAATTCTGGAAGTTCGTTGAATTTGATAGATTATAGGAAACCTAGAAAATGATTTAGGTCATCCTTGTTGTTAACCTAGAGACATAAAGCCTACCCATAAAGTATTGTTACCACTAGTTAGCCAACTTGAGCCTTTTATATAAAGCCTTTTCTTTTGTCAACCAAATTATCCTTTACCCATATTAACCCAGTATAAATTATCTATTACCCATTTTCTTTGAAAAATAAGCTAGAGAGGAATGAAGAAATACCTTTTAGTTGCAATAAAAGTAGAAAAGTGGATATTAAGAAAAGAAGTATTTTTCAAAGTGAAAGAAAGTGAAAGAAAAAAAAAAAAAAAAAAGAAGTTTGAAGAATACAAAGAAAAGTGAAAAAAAGAAATATTCACTTCAGCAAAGAAAGAAAGAATTATCAACTTTAGAAGACCTCTACTTATTTTTTAAGAAACTTTGAATATCCTTATACCCTTTCTTTGGTACCTTGTCTTAAGCCTACGTTTCGTCCCAGTTAAAGACATATTGATTTTAGGAGAAATATAGTCTTGATGAGGAAATGAATGGACAGGATCTAAAAGAATGGTATTTCTAAATATTCAAAGGTAATGGCAGCTATTCTGAAGGAATCAAAACAATTAAATTCCTTAATAACTCCCATTTTTCATGAGTATATGTGAGATACATTTGCTTTTATTGACTCTTCTCACATAATTAAAAGAGAGATTTGATTTGAACCCTTTATCTGAAGATGTTATTTCTGAGCATATGTCATTAGTGAGGATTGAGGTCAAAACATATTTCGGATAGAGTTCAAAAGTTAGAAGTTTACTTAGAGATTAAGATGATTCTATATGTAAACTATACATACACACTCACTCTGAGATTTGAGCTTAATTGGAATAACTTTGGCATATGGGTAGGGTTTTGAATTCTTTAGTCATTTTTATTAGTATGCTAAAGTGATGTGATTTATTGAAGATAATTCTCTGAGGAAAAAGAGGAGTTGATTTAATTTTTGAAATTTTGAAATTTGGTTTTTCACATGTTTTGCTCGGGACTAGCAAAATGCTGGTTGGGGGTGTGTTAAGTGTTCAATTCTGGTCAAAATACCCCTAATTTAGCATTCAATTAGATCATCAACTGTTCAATTTTACAAAACTTGGCTTGATTTTGAATTTAACTCCAATTAACCATCCAAACCTTAATTTTTCAAAATCAACGGTCAGATGATCATTAGAGTTAATTAAATGACTAATGTACGGTTTAGATTATTCTAATTTAGTTTTTTATTTTACAAATTAACCAAAAGAGGTGTTGATGGATACGATCAAAAGTTAACAATGCAGATCATCTTAAAGGGCAATGGATGGGCCAGATCACCCATGAAGATGGATGTGATAGTTTCCTAGAAGACAATGGAGCTAAATTTGGAATCATAGACAAAAAGGAAACCCCTTCCCGACTTTTCCTTTCTTTTCTTTTTCCTTCTTTCCTCCCTTTTCTTTTTTTATTTTTTCCTTCCTTTTCTTTTTCCTTCTTTCCTTTCTTTTCTTTTTCCTTCTTTCTTTCCTTTTCTTTTTCCTTCCTCATTTCTTCTCTTTCCTTTCCTTCTCTCCCACGTTCTAAACTTCCGTTTCTCCTCCTCTCTCTCTAAAAGACATCCCCCACCTTCCTCTACGAGGACGTCCTATTATTCTCCTCTCCCCCTCCTTCTTCCTGCTACATTCTCCCTCTCTTCGATTCTCTCCTTTCCTCATCTTCCTCTCTTTCCCAACTTCCCCATTCTCTCTTCTCCCTTCTTTCTCACAAGCTTCTCTCACATCCCTCTGCCCTCTCTCCCACGTTCTTCTCTTTCTGTCCAGGACTCTCCCACCTTCACTGCACTCTCTTCTCCTCTCGCACTCTCTATCACGTTCCTTATATCCCTCTACTCACCCGACAACCCCCATCTCTCTGCCTCTCCTCTTTCTTCTCTCCCCTACTCGTGTCTCTCTCTGCTTCATACTCCATTTGTTTTTCTTCTCCCTCACCGTCTCTCTATTTCTCTGGCTTCCAGACAAGCCAACCTCATCTCTCTCTCATGCTCCCTTTCGACCCAAGGCAGACCGGCATCACCGCCGTCACTCATCTCCTCTCTTCTCCCTCTTCACGGAAGGAGAAGAGGACCATTCCCGGGTCTCTCCCCAGTCATTGCCCCACAACTGCATCTTCTTCTCATCATAGCATTGCCTCTCTACTCCCTTCTCTCATTCCCCAGACTGCACCAGTGTCTTCCCAGCTCCCTCTGTTTCTCACCATCTGCATCTACTAGACGACAACTCAACACTTTCCGGATCGCGCACCCAGTCCAGATCCGAGCCTTCCACAAACTCCGGACGTCCCGGGGAAGGAAACCTAAGTCGGGTTTCCTCCCGCGTTCTCGTTCTTCTCCTCTCCTTTCCTCTGCCCCCTTCTTCTCCTTCCTCTTTTTCTCCTCCCTTCTTCTCCATCTTCTCTAGTTTCCCATTCAATGTGTTTTCCTAGTTTTTCATGAAAAACCATAACCCTGGAAAATTCTGGTTCTACCCTTGGCAGATCTCAAAAATTACAAATCTGTCTTTTCTTGAAATTCCATCTGTGTCCCCAGAAGAATTCCATCCATGTCCCCGATTTAATTCCAATTGTGTCCTCACTTTAATTACATCTATGTCCTAGTTTTGTTTTATTCACATTTTGACTATTCAGGGACAGTGCAATCCAAGAACAAGCTTATCCAGGACGCCTTTTAGTTTTATTTTTTGTTGTCTTTTGAATAAATAATTATGCAAACTACAGAAATTGAATAATTTTATATTTTAGTTTATTCTTAATTTATTTTTAGTATAGTCTTTCTTTTTATTCTTTTATTAATTGAATTTTATTGAAAACTCCATCATTTTAAATCAAGTCCTCGTGGGATCGACCCGTACTTGCATAAGCTACACTACAATAGCTCGTGCACTTGCGGTTAAACAATCAACAAGCAGTTAAGATTGAAAAGAATGAGGAGATTTTCAAAGTAAATGGTCAAAGGTTAAAACCTTTTCTAGAATTGGTCAACCTTGAAATGAAGGAAATTTTGCTAAGGGGTCCTGTTTATGAGGACCCACCATTACATGATCCATGACATCTACATTCATCATGAGTCTGGCATGCTTTCATCATTGTACTAGCAGTGTATGTCTGACTAAAGACGTTAAACTTAGTGCTTATTGGGAGACAACTTAGTGTTTTCAAAGTCTCATTTTTCTACATTACCCGGTCAACATATAAGAGTCCTATGTTTCAAAACAATGGGGACAATATTTAGTTTGAGGTTGGGGGTGGAGATGTGCATGAAAATTATGAGTTTTCTAATTTTTGGAAAATAAAAATAAAAAAATTTGAGTTTGTTGAGTTCCAAGTTCTTTGCTAGGATGAGAATCAAATTTTTGGAATCTTAGTATTTCTCCTACTTTAACTTATTAATAGACATGCATACATCATAAGGCATTATTCTAAGGATTTTCTAGAATTCATGACATATGAATTTCTAAAATGATAATACAGAAATATAATGTTATGTAGATACAAAAGACAATCAATCATAAGTATATGATCTATCATAAATTTCTAGGTATTAATTAGTGTTTTTCATCTTTTGTAGGTTTTAGAAGAATATCCAATTGTCTAGATTGCTTTAGATGAGAACCAATAAGCCAAATCAACCTAGAGAGACCCTGGCCCATTTTCTATCATTTCAAAGTTCAAGTAAGGGTTAGGATCATTTCAGAGCACGCATGTAGATTTTATAAACAATTGGTAAAAGTCAGGGTGACTAGAAATGGGCCCATACAAAAGGTAGTGGAATTCCACCACCTATGCATGAGATTTCAAGCCATGAAAGCCACCTAACCAAGCAAGCATTGAAGCTAGGGATATAAGCCTTGAATCTACCAAATCAAAAGCCATTAAAGGAAGCAGCATAAGCCAATTGTATGCAAGCCACAATGGGTCCACACGTTTCAAGGAAACACAATTTTTGCATTCTACAAAAATTGCATTCCAAAGAGGATGATTAGAATGAAACAGGGGCCTTATCAACAAGAAGGATACACATGCATATGTGGACCAGTCATAAAAGTGACCTACCTCTTTAAACTTTCATCTTTCTCTTCATTTCTCCCTCTTTCACTCCCCTCCATCGTGTTACACTTAGAAGGGAGATCACGCATGATTTTGTGTGATCTTCTCTTCCCAAGTTACTTCCTTCCTAGTTTTCACTTCTTAAGTCTCCTTGCCTTATCCAACTACCTTTCCCTCATACTTATCTTATCTCATCTTATCTTCTTTCCTAAATCTTATCCATGCTTCCAATCTTCCTTAATATAAAGATTAGCAAATCTTATCCCTTTATAAGGGTAAAATTCATATATAAAAAGGGAGCTCTCTACACCATTCACCATCAAGCTTCTCCATGACTACTTCAAGGGTGGTTCTCCATGCATCCTTCATGCTTCACTATGCAACTCCATCTTTTTCTTCATGTAATATTCTTCCCTTTTGGCAATCTTGTTTCTCTTGGTTTCATGCGCACTCCTTTTGGTAATCTTCCATGCTATTTTGCTTCTATTTGGTGCTCTACTTCTCCTTCATCCAAGGGTTATCAATCTCTTGTAGTGATAGATAAGAGAGTGGTGTTTTGATCATCCTTTTAAGCATTCAATCAATGTTAGTGTTCTTGCTTTTCTTTAGTTCTTATCCTTGGATTTCCCTTTGTTTTCTTTTCTAGTTATCATCCATCATCATCTTCTTTGGGCCTTTTGAATTGTTTCCCACTTTTCTTCTTTCTCTCTTGGTTCTCTCTTTTTGTTGGTCACGTGCATGATAAATAGATGGATTATTTCTAGAAATTTGAAGCATGTTATATTATTTTCATGTATTGGAATGATGGGCACCTCTCTTGTAATAGATTCCATTCAAATAACAAAGTTGTTACATCTATTTTTTTTTCAAAGTTCCATGCTCACTCTTCCTATCCATGTTTACTTATCATGCATGCTTTGATTTATTTCTCATATTAATTGAATGCTAGTTGAGTTTGAACATGTTTAGTATATGTTTAGATTTTTTTACGCATTGCTTATGTTTAGTTGCGTGTTTAGATTAGATCTTAGTTTTTAGGAAGTTTCTAATGATAGTTTAGAAGTTTAACTTTAAGAAGTCCCATATTTAGAAAGTTTCTAATTTCTTATTTTAGAAAGTTCATTCATCTTTAGGTTTCTAAGTTATTCATGTTTCTAGTTTTGCATTAGTTTCTTTTCTTAAATGCATATTAGTTATAGGAAGTTTATGATTCCATGCTTAGAAGTTCTCATTTTAGTTTTAGAAGTTTCCTTTTTGTTTAAATTTCTAATTTTATGCATGTTTCTAATTCTGTGTGCTTTTAATTTCTACATTAAATCAACATCTAATCTCTTTTGGCTAATATAGGTAATTTAAATAAGATTCAAATTGAATAAATCTATGAGATTCTTCATGAGATCAACCTCACTTGCATGAAATCATACTACTTTAGTTTGTGCACTTGCATGTAATAATTAGAACTACATCAAATTTGATATGTGATCTATGTTCTTGTGGTATGCGATCTAGATGTTGATGTGCAATCTGTGTTGGATATGGGTTTTCAATGCATAAACTAGATTTTTTATTTGCATCTAGTGTTTGATGCACGATCTGCATTTTTATGTGCAATATGGGTTTTGATTTGCAAATGCATTTCGATTTACATATGGGTTTTAATACACAATCTATGTTTAATGCACAATTTGGGTTTTGATCTGCATATGGGTTTTGATGTAGGATATAGGTTTTGATGCGCAATCAGGGTTTTGATTTGAATATAGTTTTTGATGGAAGATTTGTCTTTGATGCATGATTAGGTTTTGATTTTCATATGAATTTTGATGCACGATCTGATTTTTTATGGGCAATTAGGGTTTTGATTTGCATATGGGTTGTGATGTGCAATCTGTGTTTAATCATTGAATTGTGTTGATCTGTGATTTGGTTTTGATTTACTATATGGATTTTTGTTCCATGATCTTAGTTTGAATTTTGTACAATCATATCTAAATTTGATGTTACATTTCTTATGTTGTACGATTACATATGAATTTATTAAACAATATATACTTTGTAAGATGAGATCTGTATCTTAAAACTATGATTTGTATTTTGAAAATTTTTTGGGAGATTTCATGTTTTAGATAAGCGAATGATAGTCAAGGCTAGTGGGTGCTATGCTAGGACATTGTATGGGTTGGCCCCCTAGCTTCCAAACACCAGAGGTGTTAAATACCCAATGCCCAAAGTGTGGCATGTCAATTGTAGTAATCATGGAAGCCTCTCGATGTTAGTCATAGGCCCTGTTAGGATACATTGATGATTCCCTACTTGGCATCGGTGGGCACGTGATTTGACCCAACTGTTGGTGAGCATAGTGTGATCCCATTTGTTTTGTGTTTATCCTCTGGGGGTGCAAGATGATGGTTCAAAAGAAGAACCTATGATTTGGTCCCTAGATGAGTACTTATGACCTATTTGGCAGATGATACCAATGTGTGTTTGAATTATTGTGGCACAAGAGTGCCAAAATTATGGCTTTAGATTTTACTACTTTAATAAGATTTGATGCCTTTTGTTTTACTTGAACTATCTGGTTATGATTACTCTTTTGTGCAAATAGGGCCATTGAGATGCATGGTGTATGAATTCTACAAAATGATTGTGATACATTGCATGCATGGTACATCTAATAAGAAGTTAGTCGCAAGATTTTATATAAATGAAAATGTGTTTTCAAAACCTGATGAATTTGTACATATGAGAGGCATGCTATGATGCCATAGATTTTGATTTTGTAGCTGAGTACTACCTATTGAGTATATTTATATACTCAACGTATGAAAATAATGTAGATCCGTTTGAAAGACCAAGAACAAGGAGTGAAGAACCCCATAGATGGGAATTGAGGAAGAAATATGAGACACGAGACATTTTGATATTTAGTTTTGGGTGTTCATTTGATGATTATGAATGTATTTGTGAACGAAGTGCTAAACTCTATTCTTTTAGCTAATACATTGTAAATGGGCTATAACTAGCATGCCTTAGGAATGCTTTTTTAAAATGAAATTGACTTTGATGGGGCTAAAATGTGAATGTTGCAGTTATCAATGTGCAAGTTAAGAATGGTTAACACTCGGGCTTTTTGGAAAACAATTTTAAGAAAAATTTCTTTTGCATCATTTGTTCTATAAATGAAATTTTTAAATAAGGATCTTACTTTTCAAAAAGAGTTTAAAAGAAGATAATTATGTTTAAAAAAAAAAATTGAGTTGTTACTATTGGTATCAAAGCTTAGGTTCACATCACTCACAACTAATTGCTTAATAGGACTTCATGAATGGTCAACAAAATAAGAAAATCTTGGTCCTTGTGTGAGTTAGAAAGAAAGTACTCACATGGATTGCTTTATTTTGGAAAACATATGCCACTTAGGAGGCATGGAGGTGCAACCCCAAGGCTTCCAATACCCCCACTAGCAAATCAAAGCAAGGGAATGCAATCGGTAAAGCTGTTAAATTATTAGTGTGGCAACTAGGACAATATCTACAAGACCCACCATAGGTAGCACTAGGTTGAGGGGTAAGAACTTCAAGAGGAAATGATGACAGAGGAGAAAACCTAGTTGACCAATTCAAGAAGATCCCATAGTCATTGTCCAAGGAGGATGAGCCAAATTTAACAAAGACTTGGATGTTCAAACTTGAGAAAGCTCTTAGGGAAATGGAGGTCCCTAAAAGAAAGAAACTGATCGCGGAAACATTTCCCGATGACTAGCGAAGAGGCATTCTAATGGCAGACTATAGAATGAACTCACTTAATGAACAATGATGTCATTCCATGGGAACAGTTCAAAATAGTCTTCTTTAACAAGTATCTTCCCCCATACATATAGATACAAAAAGAAAAATATTCTTGGGTTTGAAGTAGGTGACTCGTCAATGATTCAATAAGAAAACAAGTTTATTTGACTCTGGAGATTTCGCATCGAGTGTGTTTATTGACGAGAAAGCAGCCAAGAAATTCATTGATGGATTGTCTTCTGAGTTGACAAGCAAGGTCCTTAGAGTTCAGCCTACCACCATGGTAAGAGTAGTGGAAATGGTTTTCATTTCTAAAACAGACATCAAATAAGTGCAGCCAGAGAGAAAGGAAGAGAATGTCAACATGGGTGGTCATTTCAGCAAAGAAAAGAGGCTCATACAGTTTTTAAAGTCTTAAAAATCATGGAAGCATCAATCTAGCAACTGAGAAAAGGTGCCTTAGTCCAACCTGTTCAGGTTGTACCTAAGAAATCTGGTCATGATAGTAAAAAATGAGGAGAATGAGTTTGTACCCACCCACATGACCACAGGGTGGAGAGTTTGCATTGACTATTGAAAGTTGAACATGATTATGAGGAAAGATTACTTTCCTCTAACTTTTATCAACCAAATTCTAGAGAGGTTGGCCAACGTAGTTATTACAACATTCTAGGTGGATATTCTAGTTACAACCAGATTCTTATAGCACCTAAGGATCAGGAGAATACCACCTTCACCTGTCCTTTTGGACCCTTTGCTTACCAATGTATGCCTTTTGGGCTTTGTAATGCTTTTGCTACATTTCAAAGATGTATGTTGAGCATCTTTTCTTATATATTAGAAAGGTTTCTATAGGTGTTCATGGATGACTTCTTAATATATGGGTCATCTTTTGATGGGTGCCTACACCACTTAAAGTTAGTTCTTGCAAGATGTCAAGAGAAGAATCTTGTGTTAAATTGAGAAAAGTGTCATTTAATGGTACAAAGTGGTATAGTTCTAAGCCACATTATATCACACAATGGGATAAAGGTCTATAAGGCTAAAGTGGATTTAATAGCCAACCTTCCTCCACCAAAGACGATGAAAGAAATTTGTTCCTTTTTAAGACATGTTAGCTTTTATAGAAGAATTATCAAAGATTTTAGCAAAATTGCCAAGCCCCTATGTAATTTACTTACAAAGGAAGCTATTTTTTACTTTGATGACAACTATAAGAAAGCATTTAAGCAACTAAAGGCTGAGTTGACTTTAGCACCTATTATCTAACCACCTGATTAGAGTGCACGAATTAAGATCATGTGTGACACACCGGATCATGCCATTGAAGCGATTTTGGGGCAGCGCATTGATAAACTCCCCCATGTGATATACTGCATTAGTAAAACACTAAATGATGTGCAACTCAATTATTCAACCATAGGGAAAGAGTTATTAGCCGAATGTTTGCTCTAGACAAGTTTAGATCTTACTTGTTAGGGTCTAGAGCTATGGTGTACTAGGATCATGCGGCTTTAAAGTACCTCCTTTCTAAAAATGATGCAAAACCTAAGTTGATCCATTAGTTGCTCCTACTACAAGAGTTTGAATTGGAAATTCGGGACAAGAAAGGTGCCTAAAATGTCGTAGTAAATCACTTATCTAGATTAGTAGTGAAGCACACTAGCGATAATGTGCCTATAACAGAATCATTTTCAAATGAGTAGTTACTGCACATTTTCCAGTTGTCTTGGTTTGGAAATATTGTAAATTATCTTGTTACACGACAAATGCCTAATCATTGAACCAAATAAGATAAAAAGATATTTTTGACCAAGGTAACATACTTTACTTAGGACGACCCATACTTATTCAAGTATTGTCCCAATTAGGTGATTAGGATATGCGTACCACATGGTAAGCACAATCAAATCATCTCCTTCTATCATGACCATGCATGTGGGGCCCATTTTAGCTCGAGAAAGACAGCAACAAAAAATTTTCAATATGGTTTTTATTGGCCCGCCATATTTAAGGATGCACATGCTTACTGTATAGTATGTGTGAGGTGTTAAAAATTAGGTAGCCTAGGAAGGAGATATGTGATGCCCTTAAACCCAATCCTTATCATAGAACCATTCGATGTTTAGGACATAGATGTCATAGGACCCTTTCTTAATTCTTTTGCGAAGTTATACATCCTAGTGGGAGTGGACTGTGTCCAAGTGGGTAGAGGTTGTACCCTGTAAAACCAATGACTATAAGGTTGTGGTAAAAAATTTAAAAGAAAATATTTTTGCACGGTTTAGTACTCCACGAGCCATAATAAGTGATGGGGGAAAACACTTTTGTAATGAAGTATTTGAGAATTTATGAAAAGGTATGGTGTGAATCATAGGATAGTCACTCCATACCACCCTCAGACCAATGGCCAAGTAGAGGTATCTAATAGGGACATCAAGTACATTCTGGAGAAGACAATCAATCCAAGTAGGAAAGACTGGTCTATGAGACTTAACAATACTTTGTGAGCTTATTGCACAACCTATAAAACTCCTATAGGAATGTTACCCTATCACCTAGTCTATGGAAATTCCTGTCACTTACCAGTAAAGCTAGATCACAAGGCATATTGGGCTATTAAAAATCTCAATTTTGACTTAGATTCTGCTAGGATCTACCAAAAACTCCAACTCAATGAATTGGATGAATTGAGAAAGATGCATATGATTTTGCACAATTATACAAAGACTGAATGAAGGTTAAACATGATAGCCAAATTTTAAGGAAATCCTTCTTCCCTAGACAAAAGGTCTTATTGTACAATTCACCATTGCATCTATTCGCTAGCAAACTCAGATCTAGATGGACTGGAGCTTATATCATGTGCAGTATTACCTATATGGGGCCATCGTGATTGAGAAGGATGGAGAGACCCAAAAAGTAAATGATCAAAGGTTAAAACCTTTCCTAGAACTGTTTAATCCTGAAATTGAAGAGACACTTTTAGAGGCACCTCATTTTCATGATTCACCTTAGACTTTTTCCAAAACCCTTGCAAACTACAATCCTTGCACTCATGTTTACATCTAGCTAAAGATATAAAACTTAGTGCTACCTAGGAGGCAACCTAGCTATTTTTCAAAACCCAGTTTTCTACATCTTTCCATTTTCATATAGAGTCCTATGTTTTTAAGCATTGGGGACGATTTTTCGTTCAGGTTGGAGGGTGTAGATATTCATAGAGGTTTTGGATTTTCCTAAGTTTTCTTGAATTTTAAAAAAAAAAAAAAAAAAGTTTTGGTAGAGTTCCCATACTATGATGAGAATTGGATGTTGAGAATTTATTTTCACCTCTTAATGGAAGTATATATGGCTAGTATTACATATTATTCATATGTCAAAGCATATTATGAAGGTTCAGTCTTGAAAAATATTTACACACAACACATAATCAAGACTAATAGAGAGGTATAACTTAGAGACCCTGAGAAAAATTAATGGAGACCTATAACCTAGTGATTTTAGAGGTTATCTTCCTTTCTAGAGAGTTATAAGTAATTTCACAATTTCTTCAGCGTACACAACTTTATGTGATCCTATTATCCTTGTTTTGGTTAACTATCAAGAAGAAATAGCCTTTTTACAGAAAATTTATTGAATATGATAGACTTTAGGAAACCTAGGGAATGATATAGGCCATCCTTATTCAACCCAAAGACATAAAACCTACCCAATATATTATACCACTAGTTAATCCCTTGAGCCTATTATCAAAAGATCAAGTCCGAGCTTAAGAATCATTAATCTAACAAGAGATCAAGGATGAAGATCATCTTTAAGACCAGTAATGGATGCAATCAAAGGAGCTAAAGGTGGTCAAAGTGGGCCGATGAAGTAAGCAATGCATTTCCATCATCCCTTCAAAGGTTGCTTCTCTTTGCTTGATTTTACTTTCATGCTAGTTGTTGCTTTTCTTTCCTTTGTTTTTCCTTGATTAAAGATAAGATTCTAGGCTAGTTTTTTCCTTGAAGTGACAATTGAGGGAAGTCACCTTGAATCTAATCTTTCCCTTTGCTTTCCATTGCCTTTGAGTTCTTTTTTAAGTTCCTTGAATTCAAGCATTGTTTCTTTAGTTTCCATTGGTTGTTATCTTATCATTCCATAAGATTTTCCCTTGAATCTCAAGCTTGTTAGAGGAGGAATCATTGTTAAGCTTTGCTTTTAGGTTTAAGTTGGGAGAAAGAGTGGTGAGTGCACTACAAGTTTGGAACGCACCCTTAATGTGACCAATTGTATGCGGTATTTTGGATGATTAATGGAATGCTTGAGTTGATGAATGACCATGAATTTTCTTTATTTGTTTGTTGTTGATATATTCAGTAAAGTGCATGCTTGGTTTTGAATTCCCAAACAAACCAACCCAAAATCCTCTTGAAATCATGCATCCAATCCAAAGGTTGAAAGCATGGTTGTGAAGGTTTTAAAGAGTTGAAGTATGAATGAAAAAGTTAATGCTTTCCCAAGTTCATAGTTCATTAGTTTTATTGTTCATTCATTTAAGAATGGTTTGAAGTTAGTTGTTGAATAATTGAGATCTAAGTTGTTGCACTCATTCACATTAGGAAAAGTAGTTATTAGTGTTGATCTTGATTAGTTTGTTTGCATGTTGTCGCTTAGGATGTTAGTTGTTAAAGTTTTTGAATCATGATTTTAATTGCTTTATTTAGAAGTTGCATGATTAGGAAAGTAGTTGTTTAATGTATATTTCCTTAGATTAGTTGCTTAATTTCATGATTAGAAAAAATAATTTAGGAAAGTTGCTGATTTGCATTTTTAGAAAGATTTCACTTTAAGAAAGTCATTAATTTAGGAAAGTGTTAATTTTAGAAAGTATGTTTTAGGAAAGTTTTTAATTTTAGGATGTTTCTAGTTTTTGAATCATTTCCATTTCCATGTGTAGATTTCCATACTTAGTTTAGAAGAAAAATCTCTTGAATTGTGGCTAGGTTAGATAGTTTAAAATCGGGACCATTAGCATCACATTTGTTCAATTCCTTATGCACTGACCTCGTGTGATAATGTAACAATTGATTTGTGCACGTGAAAGTTAACTTAAAATCACAACACAAGAAAGGCCCGAAGAAACGTGGATAGAAGTTGTGAGAAAATATTTTAAACCTATAGGGCTAAATGAAGCCATGACACTTAATAGAGGGAAGTAGAGGAACAAGATTCATGTGACTACCCCTAATCAGGATAAGGTCATGATAATGATGATGATGAGTTTTGATTTTGTAATCTACCTTTTTATTCATGATTGGGGTTTGATAAGTGATCTATGTTTTTGTGATGTGGTCCGGATGTGCAATCTAAGTTTTTATTTACATATGGTTTCGATGCACAATCTATGTTTGATGCACTGTTCGAATTTTGATCTGCATCTAGATTTGGATGCACAATCTGTGTTTTGATGTGTAATCAGGGTTTTGAATTGCCTATGAGTCCTGATGCACAATCTATGATGTGCGATCTATGTTGATCTATAATCTAGAATTTTTGTTTCGCATCTATGTTTGAATTTTGTACAATCATATCTGCGTTTAATACTATGTATCATATATTATACAATTAGACATGTTTATTATTCAGTGTACATTTCATATAATCATATACATACCTTGATACTGTGATCCGCATTTTTATACAAGCAGATGACAATAAAGCCTAGTAAGAGCTATGCTAGGCAATTGTATGGGTTTGCCCCCCAGCCTCCAAACACCAGAGGCATTAGATTACCCAACACCCAATGAGGGTGGCATCTCAGTTCTGGGGATCTCCGCACCCACATGCTCTCATAGGGGGCATTCATTTATTGTATCCGGTTTTTATAATGGTACTCCTATTTCATCCCATCTCGTTCTCTCCTCTATCTTTGTGCATCTCTTCAGCTGTCATGCCTCAGGAGCCAGGTCGTCCCCAATGGACAAAAGGAAACCATCGGATACCATCTTCCTGCAACTCGCTGTTCTATCCGATTTGGAAGCTTCAGGCACAACTTTCTTGTTGTTTAATTGTCCACCATGCAGGCCCAAGAAGTACTCTAAGACTCCTACCTCATCGGAATACGCCCAACCAAATGGACAACCCCTACATCATACAAGTGGAAACTCCACAAAGCTTATCATCTACTGCTCGTAGTGCTGCCAACTTTATCAGTCCTCGTCCATCTATTGTACTAGAAAAGCACCAAACGCCCGTTTAAAAATCACAATTGATTAATACTTTTTTCTAAAAAAATTATCCAAATCCTTACTAAAACTCCCAGTTGCTAAGGGAGTATGAGATCTCACGGCATCCATCTCTCACTGAAATTAGTAGAGATTTTAAAACTCAACAATGAGGAAAAAAGAAAACAAAAACACCAAAAATCCTCAACGAATCATCAGACCCTGCATTTGCCCATCCTCGGATATCTTGTTGGCCTGGATTGTGCTTATAACATTTGCAATATTACCCTGAAAAGAAATTTCAGTGGGACACATTTTTAGGAAACACCCAAAAGAACAAACAAGCTTTCTGCCCCAAACCAAAGACCGATCCAAACAACGACAGTTAGAAATAAACACAAGTTCTAAAAGAATCACTTACCCTCCAAACTGCAAGTTTTGATTGGAGGGCTTTCCACTGTAAAAGCCCAAAGACCCGCTCAGTACAACGGCTGCATATCAAGAACGATCATCAATCAGGCTCAAAGTTAAAACAGAAGAAGAAAGCAATCATTTCAATCAGAATGTCAGCGTCTTAATCCTCGTTTTCCAGACATCCATTTGTCAATCAGTGCATTTGACATCATATTTCGCAGTCTCCCAACAAGGCTTTCACCAACTTAAGAGGGAAAAATTCGGTCTAGCGGCACTCTTCAACCCTTTTCATTAGCCGAAGTACGAGGGAGGAAATGTTATCTTGTCAAAGATCCCATTTTCACGCGAATAGAAATGTGAAGCGGCCCTCTATTTGTTATACCATAAAATAAGTAAATATTTATCAAATCCCGCAATTTGTTACACAGACCTTAACAGACAAATTGCTCCTATAGAAAATAATCTGCATAAATCTAGAAAGAACAAAACTGAATAGGGCATCTGCAGAAAACAGAAGTGATGCAGGTCTCATTAGTCACTACCCCATGGTCTTAAATGAAGATAACATTCCGCACTCCATTTCCATTTCCATACCTGCACTTTATTTTTCAGTTAAGCTCCTCTAATTCACAAAAAAAGTTGCCAAAGCAAAGAAAGTGATTAATTAAGTGGAACTAACAACATCAAAACAAGGGAAGGCACACCTTTCAAATGTTTATTTTGGATATTTATCAATGGGCTACCAACAAAGCTTACCGCCTCCATGGAAGAATGCATGAAACATAATGCGTAAGGTTCCACGCAAAACATCATAGCATAGTTGATTTCTTCATTATTTTGTTTTCTTTTCTGTACTTCCAAGTATGTCTTATAATTCTTCTAAAATTCCCTAGGATTGCTTGGGAAACTTCATTACGGTTCAGTTTCATGGTTTAAAGCCTGCGTAGGTAATAGAAATATTAATTCTTCAAAAGAGTCCCCATAAGAATAAATGCTCAAGAGGAGTGCAGGCCTTTTTTCATACATGGTAAAACATTTTTTAATGATCTAATCCATTCATCATGTTAGGAATGGCTTAGATATGCTGGATAACAAGTTTCATACCCATTGGATGTTTTTATCCTATGTTTGTTAAGGTCAAAATCACAACCATCCATTTTTACTGATTTTTTCAAAGACCCAAAACCAGTGGTAGGATTATTCAAATGAATTGATTTCTCATGACTTTGCCAATTTTTCATTTTCTCAACATGATGAACATCTTAGATCTGCACAAAAGAAAAAAAGGGAAATGTTTTACATGCATGCAAAAAGGACCATGTACTCCTTTACGTTCCTCTTGGGGATGTATCTTACCAGGACTCATCTTCAAATGCAATCAGATTGGTTGGATAATAATGACAGGAACCGTACACAATATACATGTATATTTCAGTCAAGAGTAGACATGTTTGTTTAATGCAGTACATGTATAGGACGTCAAGATATCTAAACATATCAATCGTATTATTATTAACACTTGAAATATTCTTTTCATTCAAAAGGTTAAGTAAAGCCATACTTGCCTCACAATTACAGTATGATTCATCTGGTCCATCTTACAATCAAGTAGCTTTGCAATAATTGCCTTGACTATCCAAAATTCCACCTCATTGTCAGCAATCTGAAAAAGGATTTAGTCACTATAGTATGAAAAGTATGGCAGAGGAAGAAACAGAGGCACAAATAAAAAGGGGGGAAAAAAATTTGTTGCAATCTATCTTTACCCGAAGTGTGTCCCTAACAAGAGCATATGGGATCTCGCCTGAATCATCTGAACCAAGATGGGCCAATGACATCAACCTCATCTTTGTAATACAATCCTCGTGGACCAATCCTATACAGACCATTGTTGAGATAAAACTAACTACATGATAATATTGAAATAAGAAACTTGTATAATTGGTGAACTCAAGCATACCATAGCTTTTCAACAAAGTGGAATTTGCAGCATGGAAATCCAGATATGCATCTAGCCTTTGTGTAAGGAAAATCTTCAATAGCTGATATGCCAATGCATACTTTCCATCTTTCTCTAATTGCCCAACAGCAGGCATATCTAACAAATCACACTGCAAAAAAAAAATGCATAAATTAAAACTCTATTATCAGCCAAACTTAGCAATTTCTCTTACAGGGAAGCATGTCCAGCTTCCACAATTTTCTGGAGCAACTTTTGCATGATCCAGCTTGTTCATCTCCATGTTCCACCTTAGGATATCTAATGGATCAAAAATCATGTCGAATGGTTGATTCTGCCATCCAATAAGTAGTGCTTGGAAATGAATAGTTTAGCAAACTTTGATAAACAATGTTCTAAATTTTAGACCTATAATCAACCAATCCACGTGATCTTTTATCTACTAGATATCCAAAGGTGGAGAGATGAACAAATCGGATCATGCAAAGGATAGATCCAAAAATGTGGTCGCTGGGCACACCTTCCTTTATGGTTAGTTTCACATTCCTTTTTGCTCAATTTGAGTTAGAATGCCACATATTTGTGTGCATGCATGCAGTAATAGTCCATGGTTACAAACCTTACAAATATGTTATATGACTAACACTTACTAGAACTCCACATGCAAGTATGCACAGAGAAATGTATACCTACATGTATATGCATACTTCTGGACAGATCTTGAGTAAGAAACCATGTTTACTCTCTTATTTTTTTATTAGGAATCATGCATCTGGTATTTATAGATTTACAAGTTAAACTTTGAACCTGAGATTTACTGCATAATTATGGGCAGCATCATAACATCACAGAATCACCATTTCTGAACCAACAATATTGACTCTCTACTGCATACACACACTTCTACAATGACAATATTGACTCTGTTGCGTATACAATTAAACTCTCCCCCTCAAGTTGGAGAATAGATATCTTTCATTACCAACTCGCTGATAAAGGTGTCATAGACATGCGATCAATACCCGTTATAAATACATCTGCTAGCTGCTCTTAGGTTGGAATGTAAGGAATACATAACTCTTTTGAGTCCAGTTTTTCCCAATAGTGTGTCAAACAGCTTCCACATGTTTCATCCAATCAGGTTGTATGGGATTATGAACAATTACTATAGCTGACTTATTATCACAAGACAGCTTTAGTAGCCACCAGTCCTAATCTTTAATTCTCTTAGAATGATCCAGATCCATATTAGCTCATATATGCAGACGACCATAGCTCTAAATTCAGGCCCTGCACTTGATCGTGCCACCACATCTTGCTTCTTACTCCGCCAGGTCACCAAGTTGCCTCGCACAAACGTGCAATATCCAATAGTAGATCATCTCTTAATGAGAGACCCACCCCAATCAGCATCTGTAGATACTTCTACCTCCATCCTACTATTCTTAGAACAACATGCCTTTTGGGGGTTGTTTTAGCACATACAGTGATTTCTTTAACTTGAACACTTTCTCACGGTTGCAGTCTTTCACATTTAGGCCTTGAAGAATCTCCATGTACACTTCATCTTCCAATTCCCCATTGAGAAATGCATTTTTCACATCATACTAATACAACTTCCATTCTTGGTTAACAGCAAATAGATAACAACAACCTAATAGTATTCATCTTTGCCACAGGAGCAAATGTTCCCAAATAATCTACTCCAGGGCTTTGTGTGTGTCATTTTGCAACTAACATTTCCTTGTACCTTTCTTCTGTGCCATCTGCCTTACATTTTACCGTGAATACTCACAGTTGCAGTCTTTCACTTTTAGGCCCTGAAGAATCTCCATGTACACTTCATCTTCCAATTACCCATTGAGAAATGCATTTTTCACATCATACTAATACAATTTCCACTCTTTGTTAGCAGCAATAGATAACAACCTAATAGTATTCATCTTTGCCACAGGACCAAATGTTTCTAGATAATCTACTCCAGGGCTTTGTGTGTGTCATTTTGCAACTAACATTGCCTTGTTCCTTTCCACTGTGCCATCTGCCTCATTTGCATCCTACTGGTTTCTTTCCTTAGTAAAACGACCATGGTCTATGTTTGATTCTTGGACAGGGCTTATAGTTCTTCATGAATAGATTTCCGCCGGTCTTCATGTTGCATAGCTTCCTGAACATTCTTGGGATTTTTACTTGAAACACATTCACAGCAAAGGCTCTAAAATCAGGATTCAACCAATATAGTGACATGTAATTCCCCATTGGATGCTTAGTACATATTCTCACTCCTTTCCTCAGTGCAATCGGCAGACCACAATCTAAAACAGATTCAGAAGTGAATTCATTACCTGAATGTGGTCTTTCTAGTCATTGCACTTCAAATCGAACCTATGAGCTAGAGATGGGTGCCTTATATTGTTGTGTCTCAACTGGTGTTCTTCTCCTCTCATACACTTGTAAAAGATTTGACTCCTTTTCAGGTTGCTGGTATAAAATCTCTTAAACAATAGAATCGCCATGAGCCCATGATTCCTTTGGAGTTTCACAATTGCCTGATACTAATGTATCAACCTCTATGTAGTTGCAGGCGCAACTAGTCACACAATGCAAAAAGGCGTAGCCATGCAACTCGACTAAGGCTACAAGCATTTGGCTTAAGACACAATGCGACTAGTCGCCTGACTTGCTGAGCCTTGCGCTTTCTACACTCCCGACTCCAAGAGCACTGTAAGTGATTTAATGATCAATGCTTGATTTTTGTCTAAAATGTTAACATATCTACACTCTAATGCTAAAAATGAAAACTTCACATCATCATTTCCATTTCTTTTCATAGATTTAATGTAGTGTTTATTGTTTTTTTTAGTTTCCTTTATTTTTTACCGAAAATTGTCATACATACATACATATATATATCAGTTATTTTTTATTCTCTATTTTTTTGTGGAGTATATAGCTAAAATCAATGTTGCCTTGGTCATGTTTCATTTTCTTTTACCTGTTTTTATTTTTTTTTCATTATTTTTCAGTGAAAACCATAAAACACAGTGTCCAATACCGATTTTTTGTTTGTTTGTTTTTGTAATAAATGTGTAAATGTTTCCATTATAATACTGAAATTGACAATCTCATGTCAATGTTTTCATATTTTGCATGTTTTATTTTATTTTATTGTTACTTTCTTCTAAAATTCATGAAATACATTACTGTTTTTTGTTTATTTCAGTACCAATGCTAAAAAAAATCATTTACTCAACAAACAATAAAGAGGCCTTGATGTAGAACAGCATGCAAAATGGCCTAATCTATATATTGAGATCAACCTAGAATTAATTTAAATAAGAAAGCGTAAATTAAACTACTACTAGCATTTTTAACATGTAGAAAACAGCTTTAATAAACATGAATGGCCTACAATGAATTATAGGATATGTAGATTGTCCCAAGTTTCTACCTTTTAAGGTAAGATCGAAGTTTTAATTCTGATCGTCCCTATGATTGATGAACGGCCTTGATTAAGCTTCGAATCTAAGGTTTCAAGAATTTAATGCAAAATAACGACTATAGATTATTACCGACACAAATCATGTAACCACATGCAACACAAAGATCCTCATTAAAAGATAAAGCAAAAAACTATTGGCTTAGAAATCAAGATGAAATGATAGTAATTCGGCTTTGTACCGAATGCGGCTTCAAGCCCACGGGAAGGGAAGCTATGCTAGGAATCTGCCAAGTCTAACGAAATCTTCATTCATTATTCATCAAAAACTCCTTACACAACAAAGAAAAGGATCTTAAGTAGGGGAAATTCACCCTAATCTATAGAAAAGACAAAATTGCCCCTACTTAAGTCACAATACACTAAGAAACCTAATACCCTTGGTATAAATATCCAACGTAAAACTAAATTATAACATAACATTATAAAAAAAAAAGTGGGATGATGGTCCCCATCAAGCCTATTGATTATCTTTTTGCTCCCAATCATGAGGCCAGGATAATGATTAGGCACCTGTGCAATAGACGACAATAAACAAAGCTTATTAGGTGTTTAGGGCAAAAGCTTATGATCACGTCACCTCTTGGTTCCATGAAAACAGCATCGCATTCAATTTTGCTAATTATCATTCCTTTTAGACTATATTAGAGGCAGTTGCGCAATATGGTCCAAGTATATGTTTAATACTTTTAATAATTAATAGTTTAATACTTACTTTAGCCTTTTACTATTCTTACAATCTTATTATCTTATGTAACTAAGGTTTCAAGGCACCCTTGTATCACGAGTTGAGAGTGAGTCTTCTTCAGAAGCAAGGAGAGAAGATAAAAGAATACATAAAACAACGTCAAGCTGATAGGGTTAAGTACGTGTTCAACATTCTTTTTTACACCCTTTGTATATTCTTCTCAAGGTAACACTAAACGACTTACAAGCAATTTCATTTATGCTTTTAAGATATGGGTGCTGCATTATATCGAATTGGTGGACTGACAACAAGAGTCACACCCTTGTCAACTTTCTAGTGAACTATTCAACTGGGTATTTTTTTTTAAATCTATTGATGGGTTTGCCCATGTCAAGAGTGTAAACTTAATACTTGACATGCTAGACAAGGTGATTGATGAAGTTGGAGAGAACAATGTGGTTCAGATAATTGTTTAGTTTCATATTTATAATCTGTTAAGTGTTAACTTGTTTATAATGCAAGTTAATCCTGTGTAATTTTACCTTTGTCAATTTTAGGTCATAACTGACAATGCCTCCAACTACGTGACTGTGAAAAGAGAGTTAATGGTTAGGAGACCGCATTTATATTGGACCCCTTGTGCGGTACACTACATAGATCTTATGTTTGAGGATATGGGCAAATTGTCAAGTGTAAAGAAAACAATAGCAAAAGCTAGAGAAATGGTGGTGTTTATTTATAGCCACACACACATCCTCCATCTTATGAGAAGATGTACAAGAAAAAAGATTTGGTCAGACCTACGGCGACGTGATTCGCCACCAACTTGTTGAGTTTAAAAAGCATGCATAACTTAAAGATAGAGTTGAGAGCAATGTTCCACTATTCGGAATAGATAAACAATAGATGGCAAAAACGGTCTAAAGGTAAAAGCAGTGCAAGAATTGTCTTGTACCAACTTTTAGAACCAGGTTCTCTTTTGTTTGAAGATCATGGCCCCACTTGTAGAAGTTTTGAAGGTGGTGGACAATGAAGAGAAACCGGCAACAGGATATATCTTCAAGGTCATAGCCAGAGCCAAAGAAAAGATTCAAGCCAATCTAGTAGGGGATAAGCGTTAGGCCACTCATATTTGGGGGATCATAAACAATAGATGGAGTTCTTAGTTTAAACAGCCTTTGCATGCAACATGATATTACCTCAACCCATCCTTCTATTACGACCATGATGTTGAAATTGAGCTCAATAGTAACATCAAGAATGGCCTAATGATTGCCATTTGTAGGCTACATGATGGGGAAGAGGCTAACATGGTGGTAGATGAATATCTATTTATAGACATGCCGGAGGCTTGTTTGGCAATGACCTGGCAATATGCAACAGAAAAACCCCGGCCCCTTGTAAGTATTTCATGTTGTTCTATGTTTTAACTTCTAAATTTTATACTATTCTAATCTTATTTATTTTTCCAACTTTAATTTTCTTCGACTTTTGTAGGCAAGTGGTGGATTAACTTTAGGGCTGAAGCCCCACATCTTCAAACATTTGTGATTATAGTCCTCACCCAAATATGCAGTGCATTTTCTTGCGAGCATAACTGGTATCTTTGAGAATGTAAGCTACTTAAATACTAAGATTTAGTACTTACTAGTTATTTAGTAATTAGTTATTTATTACCTTTACTTTCATTATATTCTAAATATACAAGTTTTTTCTTTTTCATATCCGCACTAAGAAGAGGAATAGGTTGCATGCTAAGACAATGAACGATCTAGTATACATTCAATATAATCAGCACCATCACCGACATAAGGATCATTTGAAAATTCTATTGCGAGAGGTCAACAAAAGTGATTAGTGGATTGTTCAACAAGATGCTAGAAATGATTTCGTGCATCCAAGTAATGACCTCATCTGATTAGATGCTGAGCTTGATGAAGGATCAAGTGAACATAATGCTCCATCTACTAGGCAGTACCAGCAGCAAAGGAGGGGGCAGAGGGGCAGCCGCATTTCTCAGTCTTAACAAGAACCAAAGGAGGATGTTAAAAAGAGCAGGACAATGAAGAGACTGAGAAGAAGGATGTTTATATTTCTCAAGGAGATGCTTCTAATGACAATCTTGATCTTCCTAATGGGGAAGAGGTGTAGGAGGATGACTCTTAAATCTTAAGTATTAAGTTTTAACGATTAACTCTAACATTTGTTTTACTTCATTATGTAACCATCATTTGATTGTTTATTGTTCCTAGATTTACAAGAAGATGGCGATGATGATGAGGCCACTAGGAACTGAAGGAGCAGCAAGTAAGGAAACTAGTACATTGTATTTGTATGTTTCTGAACTTTCTTCTTTGTGTTTGAATATGGAGCATTTAGTTGATGTTGATTGTTTGGTTTGACCTTAGGTTGTTGACATGTTGATTTATTACTTAAAGATTCTATTTCACTCATTTGATTAGTATTTGTTCATATTTTTATATTTCTATGTTTTTGTTTTTTTTTTTAAATTTTTGGGATTTATTTTGAATTTTTCCTTTCTTCAAATTTTTAAATTAATTATTTTTGCGCCTTGTGAGCTAGGCTTGCCTAATCCCTCTAGGCTCAGGTAGCACACCTTGCGCCTGCAACTACATAGATTAGACTAAGGATTATCTAGTGGGAACAAGCTCCATTTTTTGCTGAAGTCATCAAAATTCTCCCCCTAACTACCAGAGGTGATGTAATATGGAGTATCCTCATAAAATGTAACATCATGGCTGACATACAACCTATGAGTAGAGGGATAATAGTACCTACAACCTTTTCGCAGCTCAAGGTTCTAGTTTCCAAGTCCAAGATGGCCATATAATACACAACAAAAAACATGAAGAGGAAGCTCATTTATTTGACAAGTTGGAATGACTCTTGGAACACTCAAAGTGGTGACATGTAAGCTAAGACCTGAGATCCAGTTATATTGATTAAATAAGTGGTTGTAAGAACTGCATCACCCCAGAAAGATTTAAGCACATTTATGATGAAAAAAAGGCTCTTAACAACTTCTAAGATATGATGATTCTTCCTTTCTACAAATCCATTTTGTGCAAAGAGTGTTTAGGATGATCTGGTGTGGAGAATACCTTTTGTTGCAAAGAACTATTGTAATGGTTTTGCTAGGTATTCACCCCTATGGTCATTGTGCACTCTTTTAATCTACACGTTGAACTAAGCAAAGAATCAATCATAAAATGGAAGTTGATAAACAAGTTACATCAAACTTTTCCTTCATCAAATAGACTTAATTTAAATGAGAATATTCATCAGTTAATGTAATGTATCATTTAAGGACAAAGATATTGATGGTAAAGGGGGGAACCAAACATTAGAATGAATTATTGTAAACAAATAAGATGCTTTATTCATACTTATTAGACATAGGAAGCAATGGTGTTTAGCCATCTCACAAACTTTACAATTCAAGTTGAAGTCATTGAGACCATAACAAAGATTGGGAAACATTTGTTTAAGTATAGAAAAGGAAGGATGACCCAACCTTTAATGCCACAACCAAATGTCTTTTATCTCTAGGTTGCCCAATGTCATAGGTAGCTAGTGATTCTTTGTAAAGTCCAATAAAGTACAAACTCACCTCTTTCCTCAGCAAGTCCAATCCCCTTCATTTGAGCTTGACCCTGAAAGAAACATCTAGATGCAAAAAAACATACCTAACCCTTTAGATTTTTTACTTTGGCTCACTGAGATCAAAGCAACTAATAACTTAGGAACATGTAATACAGGTCTAAAGTAAGTTCAGATGAAACTTTGATGATGCCTTTTCTAGCCATTGAAGATTTTGTCCCATCTGCAACAGTTACTTTTTTAAGTTGAAAAAATGGTGTCTGGGTGGTAAATGGTGTTGGATCACTGGCCATGTAGTGAGTGGCTCCAGAATTTATAATCCAAGGAATGCATGTAGTACCAGATATGACTTTTATTGCAATAAAGTATATATCATTTTTTGAAACATATGCCTCTGAAATTCCATGGAATAACAGGCTTTTGAGTTCTACAATTTGATCAATACTAAACATAGCACCTGCTCCACTTCCTTCCTCAAATGCTCCGACCATATGAGCTTTTCTATTCCTACCTCTTGTTTCTATTTTGTTCAGGTCTCTTCATGAATCTGCCAGCAACTGTCAATGGTTAGCCACCATCTTTTGCACCTCACACACCATTGATCAGCTTTGGGGTCTTTCTTTTTGTTGAAGTTTGGCGTTTGGTAGTTATAACTTGCCATAGCCAACTCCTGAGGCTTGCTCCTCATCATAACTGCCTTCCTTGTTTCTTCACTTTGCACTATTGAAAATACTTCATCCATGGATGGTAGTGCACTTCTTCCAAACACTAAGGAACATGTCTGGTCATATTCGAAATTTAGTCCTTCAAGAAATTCAAAAAATCCTCTCTCTTTCAATAGATTTTCTCCATTCCATGGACATCTTTCTAGAATTGTATGCCAGAGTTTGATAATTATCCAGCTCCAGTCACATGTTCCTCAATTTGTTGAAGTAGTGACATACAAATCTCCCTACTTTGTATTCCAAATGACTTTGCAAGGTTCAAACACTAGGCCATCATTGCTTCCCTTGGAGTACACCTTTTTCACCACTTCACAGATTTTCTGAGCAATTTCTAGGAATAGAAGTCTTCCCAATATCAACCATAGAACAAATCAGCCAAGACATAACTCTCTACTTCCCATTTTCTGGCAGCTGTAGGATCAGTTGGCCTCTATGCGCTTCCGTTTAGGTATCCCATCTTGCCTCTTCCTCGCACATTTAACTTGGGTTCAATTTTTCAATGGTTAGTTGTGCAGTGGACGAATCAGTAGGCAGCCCGGTGCAGGTAACTCCCACATGTGCGGGGTCCAGGGAAGGAATGAATCAGTGGGCATTCTAGAAAAATTGTCCTGCATAACTTTATTGTATTCTGCCATGGGTACTCTTCTAGGTTAGTTGTCATGCCTTCTACACATCTTTGCAACTTCCTTTGACCGTCTACGCATCCATGCAGCTCCCTTTGGCCATCTGCACATCTTTGTGGTTCCCTTTGGCTGTCCCTGTGTCTTTGTGGCTTGACTTCTTAGTACTATAACTGGGGTTGGAGAAGGATGTTCACGAATTGTTCATATAGCATTTAGCTCAAGCTAATTAATCTCCAAGTTGGAGCAAATAAATAGTCATTCCAACATTCAACTTGCACTGCATGTTATGCTGACAGGCCTGTACAATTTTTATTTCTTTTTCTTGGATCGACTATATATAAGTAACCTTAAGGTTACTATGTAGGACCAATAATATAAAGCCTCACTTTGAGGCTCTGACCAAATTCAATTCTCGACATCACCGATACCCTAGTGACGGCGATAGAGATGCAGATCGCGACAGCGAGTATTACTGCTGGGAAATCCAGATCCGGCGAGTATTCCGACTCGCTTGATGATTCATGGCTTCAGATCTCCAAATTGGAGACATCAATAACAACAACGATGAAGGCTGCAATGGCAATGGTGACAACTTTGGGAGATCGTTGCATGCGTTTGTGGCAAAGATCGTTGTGGTAGACATCACATTCCTTTGCAGTCATCGCGGCTTCCTCCTCCAAAAGAGCAGAGATCGTTGCAATCGATACAGTCTTCTTTACATTTCTCACAGATTCAAGAGTGGTTTCAGATCTGCATCTTTCTTTTGTCAGAACCTTGTAGATTCGTCCCCAATCAGATCATTGCAGCAAAACAAGTTACAATATCTGACCCGATTGTTTTCACATCCATGGTTTCCAGCACAGTCTTCCAGCAGAGAAGGATTTCCGCCAACACCAACGGCTCCGTCATCAACCAAGACCGGCTTAGATCTTGACCTCCTCTATGGGATCTACCACTCAACAGGCTTCAATGATTGATTTTCTGCTATGAGACAACAAATCTGATCGACCTGTGTACCAAGACAACAGATCCTCACTCTAGCTCTTGTACCATCTTGAATTTGGACAGATCTTAAGAGTAAGTGATCATGTTTACTCTTATTTTTATTAGGAATCATAAATATGGTATTTATAGATTTACAAGTTAAACCTTCAATCCAAGATATGGTGCATAATTATGGGCAGCGCCGTAACACCACCAAATCACTGTTTCTGCACCGGCAATATTGACTCTGCCGCATATACACAATATTGACTCTGCTGCAGATGCTATTCATCTAGTATGCATGAATGTCTCTGTGCAGAGACATGCACAAAGAGTAGAGTATGTTGTTAACAAAGACAAGATTCCTTTAGCCCCAGAATTGTCTCTGCCTCCAACTTTCATGGAGTGAAAATAAGCAAGATGAAACTTACTTAGATATGTTAACTAGAGCATACCCTTGAAGACAAGTACCCATTCATTGAAAGGATGAGACAATAGAGGGAAATGTACAAAAGTAAAATCACTGTAACTCTCAAAAGTGTGTTCTAACTCCTAAATAAAAGAATAGCATGTTGCCAGAACAGAACAATGTGTTAAATAAATGCTTTATATTCTGGCATGACCTCCTATGTTTCCAGACAAATAACAAGACTCGAGAAGTGTACAAGATATATGGCCGAGACCGAATACCAGCTTACGAAGTAGTTGTGCCATAGACTGCCTGCTCATGGCATTTACTATTAGCACTATTTGCTTTGCGTTTTGTTTTATTATTATTATTTCATTTTACAGAAGGGGAGCCTCGGCGCAATGGTAAAATTTGCCGTCATGTGACCTTGAGGTCACAGGTTCAAGGCGTGGAAACAGCCTCTTACGAAATGCAAGGTAAGGCTGTGTACTTTAGGCCCTTGAGGTCCGCCCCTTCCCGGACCCCGCATAGGTGGGAGCTTCGTGCACTGGGGCTGGCCCTTTTTTTATTATTTCATTTTACATAAATCAGGCTCTGGTATTACATTCAGAAAGCATGGTCATTGAGGAGGGACAAGTAGAGTGGTGATGCTAATTGCTTTAAAAAAAAAAAAGATTGGCAACTTAAAAGACGCCGGACAGAGATCCAAAGGCGGCAAACAAATCACCAAATCTTCAGCATCACTACATAGATTCCTATGGCTCGCACAAATGTTTATAGACTTCTATGGGATATTACAATTACCAGGATCCACAAGTTCCCAAATGATGGAAGACCACATGGATGTAGAAAGCAAGCTGCATCAATATCGACCAGACTCATAATATTAGCCAATGGACGAGATGAGGTTGGAAGCTGCACTGAAAATTATTTCCATCAATGGTTATTTGATGTGCTATAAACTTAATGCTGCCGATACATTCATCGGAAGTTTGCATATGCTAATTGAGTCAAAGAAGAAGTCAAGGAAGTTTGCATATGCTCCCTGAGTTTAAGAAGTCAAAGCCATTGTCTGTGGCAGTTTAGAAACCGGAAGCAAAAGGGTTGTCCAACCAAATCATTAAATTAGAAGAACAACTGAGGATCAATGGATATTTCCTTAGGATATTCATCATTGAGTATGTAGGAGTTACTCAAAGCTGCATTGAATATGCAAGTGTTATGGCCAAGGCCAAGCATAAGGCCGCAAGCACAACGACTAGTCACTCAAGGATCATCCACAAAGGCACTTACAGGATATCCACCACAAGATCATGAACGATATATGCTGGCAGCAGACAGTTGCCTGCATAACCTGTAGGTTTTATTCTAGAGAATAAATAAAAAGGCAAGTACACTGGCAAATGGAAAATTGAAGAATGCTAGAGTGGAAACAGTAAACAGATACATTTGTTCGTGAAAGCAGGTGGGTTTTTGAAGTTTCTGTTTTTCGCAGATAGCCTATCAGGTTTGCCCGTAAAGAACCATTATGGAGCTGAAAGAAGTTATATCAGATGGTTAATAAAATGTAGCTAGTGAAAAGGCACATGGACATGTAAACATGAGAGAGAGAGAGAGAGAGAGAGAGAGAGAGAGAGAGAGAGAGAGAGAGAGAGAGAGAGAGAGAGAGAGAGAGAGAGAGAGAGAGAGATGATTTAGTAGTTATTGATCTATAAATAGGGAAGATGAGAGAAAGGAAGGATGAGAAAACCAGGAAGTACTGGAGAGAAAAAAAAAATTAATACTTAGGAAAGACACCACAATCTCCTTAATACTTAGGTCTTCTGATTTTAAGAAACCCCTAAAAAACTGAAGAGGCTTCTCTTTCTAAGTAGTTATCTTCTAGATACTCTTTCAGTAATGGAAATGGTAAACCATTTGAACAATATCATTTCATGGTCCCTGAGTCCAGAAGAATAGTGTTTACATAGAAAGGTGTGACAGGCTGGATACTATCATGGACAGCAGGATAGTAATAGTCCTTTCAGTAGATGATGCATGTCTATAGGTTGATTACAACAACATATAGTCAAAGTCAGACATGTTTGCCGATTAATATTCTGTAGTCTCTAAAGGAAAAACTTACACCTAGAGATAAAAGTTCCACACATGGAACCCACAATTGACATGTGGCAGTCAATAATGGTGCAATCCATATGTATTTGGCAATTTGCACAGTCAAAACATTTATGTCATGCAGATAAGATCACAAATAATCTAGAAGGGCAGCCTTAGCGTAAGGGTTGAGTTGTCGCCATGTGACCTGGAGGTCATGGGTTCAACATGTGGAAACAGCCTCTTGCAAAAATGCAAGGTAAGGCTGCATATTATAGACCCTTTGCAGCCTGCCCCTTCCCTAGACCCCGCATACCTGGTAGCTTCGTGCAACGGGCTGCCCTTTTTCTTAGATAAGACTACAAATAGGTTCTCCATCAATTCCTGCAACCACGATAGTGATATACCTGAAACACATCTGGAACCTTCACAAATTCTATTATTGCCCGAACAGCTTCTTCTTTGGCTTCACTCATTGTATATGAGTCCTCACCAGAGAAAGTTGCCAAGTACTTTGTCAGAAAAGTAAATGACTCCTTTGCCGAACTGCAAATTACAATGAAGATTAAAAAATGAATACGACAAGATAACCAAAAAATAATAAGTAATTATCTAAAATACATACACGCATATCAAACATATACATATATGTGCATTTGCATTTGCATGTACATACACTATAGATAAGTACAAGAAGAGAGAGAGACCTATGTTCAGTTCTAATAAAGATTCAACATGCACCTTTTGTTTTCCTTTAAAACATTAGCAACGCTCAGAAAGAGTTCCCTCTGATCCAAGGTCCCGATATTCCATTCCTTCAAAAAACTATCCATCTTTTTGAAGGAAGGTCTGATGTGCTCAGTAACATTGCCCTGCACTGCCAAATCAAGGGCCTTCATGTAAACAAAGTACCGGCTGTAAGGGTTCACCAGGAGGTTGCAGAGATTGAACAATCTGTCAAAAGCAGGAAAGAGAGTGAGAAATGAACACAAAGATCAAATAGCTTAACAAAGGAAATGGACTACATCTTCAAACGCAGTGCAGGCTTGTCACTTGGCTGTTGGGTGACTTTAGCAGAAATGCACTTTGCCATCTCCAGAGCTTCATCCAGACTCTCTGGTTTGGTCACAAGGCTGCAAATTATAGTGAAGATACACTCCAGATCTGCAACCACACCAGTAAAAAGCCAGTTCAATTACATAAGAACTCAGCAAGTCCTCAACTAACATGAACAATCTGATGGTGTTCCCTCGTGCAGACCCAGGCAACTCACATGCTTTGTGGATGTGAAAACTGTTTTTCCTAACCTTGAAAAAAGCTACCGAACGAAGCATAGTCAAATAGTCAAATAGCTTGAGGTTTTGGTTCAGAGTCTTCGGACCATGGCCAAGGCTCAGTTGTAAGGTACAATGGGATCCTAATTACATGTGACAGATAGACTGCCATCCTTAATTTCTTTGCCTCATGGAAAGTGCTTATATGCCCACTTTTATATGCTAGATATCTCGTATTCTCTTCTGGAGAAACACTTACAAAGTAAAACATTTTGTAAAACATAACTACAAAGGAAACTAAACAAAATAGACCTTCCTTTACCAAAAAAGAAAAAGAAAACTAATACATATGACTAACTCACAAGAAGAATAAAGGACCTCTAAATGATCAATATATTCCAGAATTTTGCCAGAGATGTACATAAAGGATAACATTTCTTTAGAAGACCAAGCAAGAGAATTACATGACTGCTCTTCTTACAGGGTCCCAAAACTTCATAAGATATCGAACCTCATCTTTAACAACTAGAAGCCCGAGAATACCCATAAAAATAGGCACAATTACAAATCTCTCCTCCCAACTAGATGTGGATTACCTCACAAGTTTGCCATCAGCCCATCAACAAGTTGTCACAACCTGCATGACTGTTCCTCTTCTACTACTGACTTCTGTTTTCTCCTTTCCCACGTGGTGCAAGGTGAAGTCCTACTCCCTAAACTCATGTTTGACCAAATTGTGAATCATTAAAAATAAAACTTTAAACATGCTTCAGCTAAACAAAGAAACGTTTTGTCACCTCAGTAGAAATTTTACAGGAAAAGCCTTGATGCTTCATTGAGTACCCTTGATTTGAAATACTTCTCAAATGGCGACCGAGATACAGAGTGCACTTAAAGTTGCCATATAATAATGTTAGAAACAACTTTACATTGTTTAGATCAATGATGATTTCTTTGAATTTGAGGACAATTTTTCTATCAACCAACTAGTTTCCTAGCTTCTGTGAATTTATTAGAATCACAATCAAAATGTAGTATGGCAAGTTAGCATGACAATTGCAAAACAAGTAGAATTCCATTTTCACCAATTAATCCCCCCATAAAGTTAGTCTGCATACTTGTCCTCCATCCACATTATAAGAGTGAGGGAACAACAGTTTTAATCAATTTTAGAAGCCTAATAAAAATTATTACCATCTCTCCAGCTTTTCCTGGGTGAAAAATATAGTACAAGTTAACCATGCATGGTTGAAAACCCGCCTATCATTTGTATCATGATTTTGGTATATACCTTGTGTAAAATATGCCGAAGTGCATTTTTATATGACAGCATGTTCCTTGGAGTGCCTTTATGTATAGTTAGGATGGCTATTATAACTATAAAAAAAATTGAATAATAGCAGGATTACCTTTCTCTGACACTCTTGAAAATATCAAGTCAGCAGAAGTGAGCATGAGATTTGATAAATCCAACCATCTACCCATCATCATGCATTCTTGCGCCTCAATGCACAATCTGGTAACCTGAGTCTCCGCAACCTGTCAATAGAAAGGGAAACAAAGAAAAATATGACAATATCAGATGCAGTGAGTATGAAATCCCCATTAGAACCACGTGTGATATATTCACCCTAATGGAAGAAATTACCAATGCATTCCAAGCAGTTTAGGATGAAAGTTACAGGACAGAACATCAGTTATTCACTCTCAGTCCCACAATCTAAACGGAAAAAATATAAATCATTTACACTTTCTTTAGGGATGCCACAAATTTATATAGGTTTGATCATTCAGAGGTTGAGTAGTAACATTCTTGTTACATATTGTCATGATCAATGTAACAAAAGTTTGTTTCCACCAATGTAGTACGAAGCAACAAGATTACCCAGATATAATCATTATCGGGACTACATATCTATTTCAGTCATGATGTTAACATCAATCTGCATGACAGAATCACAACAGGGTGGCTGAAACCATATTATTCCATATGTATCAATATTTAATTATTGCAAATTCTGTATCCTGAAAAACAGTTAATCCTGCACAATTGTTCTCATGTTTTGCTTCTTTGGCAGATGAGAAGTTCCTTCAAACATATATAATAAAAGCTCAAGGCCTAAAAGCACTAGGATTGCGTCAAAAAGTTGAGAACAAATAGCAGAGTTTGATCGGCATTGTAGAGGAGACTAAAACCTGAAATCAAGAATATACGCTGATAAAGCCTTAAAATTTTCAAGAAGCCCAAAGGGCGCTTAATGTTGGGACCCGACAATGTGGGCTATGGCCAATAACTAGATAAGAGATTTTCAACCGTTGCAGTTCAAAACAAGAAATTGAAAACTTTAAACAGTTTGGTCGTCAACTTTCTGCTTCTACATTGCCATAAGAAGTGAAAGGATAACAGGAATATGCAAAATCAAAAGACCCAGAACAGCTGTTTAGCAAGAGAATAACAATCCTGGATTAACTTATCCACGGATAATGATCTTCTCACCTGCTTTTCCAACATAAAACATGATAAGATTATCCAAGAACAAACAGCTCAAGGTTCAAGGGTATATTATCTATGTTTCAGAAGTGGTACCTTGTATATATATTTTCAGGTTGCAAATAGCAAGGAAGAAAATCAGTGTCCCAGGATTACTCAATTCACGGTTTAACTACCCATCTATCAACAGCCAAAAAGGCAAAAGAAAATCTATGAATCTGCTGAAAATATTTTTAAAAAAGAGAGAGAAGAAAAACAAAGGAAAAGTTAACACTTTAGCTAGTACAAATAACACGATAACGATCCCATGAACAAACAGAAAAGGGGGGGAAATTTGTTTTTGACGGTGAAGAAATTGCATAAATTCATGCACAAAAAATGAAGAAGAATCGAGGAAGGATTTTTCTACCTCTGGACCTGCATCAGCCCATGCAAGTTCTGAGGTGAATCGGACGACGGCAAGCGCTGGATCTTCCTCTGATGTTGCTACCACAGTCGTCATTGTCTTCTTTGAAATAGAGACAGAAACCCTGGATTTTGTTCTGGTAAAGGAGAAGAAACCCTAGACTCTTTGGAAGCAACTCAAGAGAAATAGGGACTTCGGAAGGTTTCCTCGGGACCCTAGATTTTGGCAGTTCGAGAGTGTGTAAAAGGCCACAAACGTGAGAGCTAGAGGAATAACGCTGCAGGTGCGACTACTGCTGGTCGTTTACTAGAGAGACTTCTGATGGGACGGAGTTGGTTGCTCCATCTGATTTTTTATTTTATGTTGGATGATTATTAAAGGGTTTTTTTTTTTTTTGGCAAAAATGCCATTATATTTTAACATTTTTGTAAAAAAAAGTCCAACATCTTTTCAGTTTTGTAAATTTGTCATTTAAGTTTCTATGAGCTTCACAAAACTGTGATTCTTTTAGTTTTCCAGCCTCCTTTCATGTTAGTTTTTTGAAATTTTGATATTATCCTTCTTCGATAGATGATAGTAAATAAGAGGACTATGCATGTGATTTTTTGTTTTATTAGTCAACGAAAATCTCTGAAATTGATGGTGATGGATAAAATACATTGATAAAAAGAAGACCCAAGTTTTATATTTCTAATTTTCATTAAAAAGTCATCCAATAAACTTAAAGTCGGCTACTTAAAGTTATTCATTTAAACAGTAACAGCTTTTTTTTTATGTTTTAAACTTGAAATTTTTTTAATTTATTGTATTTTTATTTATCCAAAGTATTATTGTGTTATAATTTGTGTTAGGAAGAGTTTTATATCAGTTTTTAATGATAAATTGAAGTTTAAATTGTTGAATTTCATTGAAGAGGCTTAATAGTTACTATTGTGCAATTGGTGAACATGGTCCGTTTGCAATTGAATATCTCACTATTTGTTGGTTTTTGTTGAAATATAATTTATCATTAGATTTCTTGTTATTAAATTGTGTTAGATACCAAGTGTTGCTGAAACTTTCCATCAGAAAGTCACTGAAATTAGTGGCCAAATTAGGTAACTTAATCATGTATGCGTCTGTGAAGTAGTAGGTCTATTAGAGAAGGATAATATAGGAATTTTATAAAACTCATGAAAACTTAATGTCAAATTTGTAATGGCATTTTTGCAAAAAAACCCATTATTAAACCATAAGTAGTACTAGGACCGGAAAACAAGGCAAAGTTGTTATTACTAACCATTCTCAAATTATATTCATTTTTCAAACTAGATCTTCTTCTTTATCTTACAAAGAGTTCTAAAGCAAACTACATAAACCATATCCTAATTCATAAATCTACTTGAAATCTCCCCAATAAGGAGAAAGTGTCACTTTGAATCTTTAACCAAGAGTAACGAGGTACAATAGCCCTAATTTTTAAATTATTATTTCATGTAATTTTTGTTAAATTTTATTTAGAATAAAATGTAAATTAGATATTATACTTTCTAACTTTTGAGGAAATAAACTTTTAAAAAATACAAAATCGGCTATCAAAACCTAAACAATGGGAATGTACTTCACAAAGAGCCTTTCAATGACATTAAGAACTCATAAAGTAGAGTTTGGACGAGAAAATCCTAATATCATGAACAGGGTTCAAATTGATAAAAACACTCTAAGGGGTATTTTAGTGTGTCCATTGACCCAACCAAATTGGTTCCACCTAAGAGTTGAATGGGAATCTAGTTAGACTCGATGTAATACATCATGACAAATTATGATGCTGAATCATTATGTTTCAAAAATTAGGAATTGTGAGGGACCAACCAAATAATTAGATATTATAATAATTAAAAATATGGTTTTATAAAGAAAATATGAAAGGGAGAGAGAAAATTGGTAAAGGGGATGACGGGACAGAACAGCTGAACCTAGGGGTGGCAATTCGGGTTGGCAGGTCATGTTTGTGGCGACACGAACACGACACGATTATAGTTATGGGTCGACATGAACACGACACAATTAATAGTCGTGTCAAAAACCTATGACTCGTACACGACTTGGTTCTTAAAAAAATGACACAACACGACCTGTGTAACACGATTAATTGACTGAGTCATGTTGGATACACGACACGAAATGACACGACATGACATGACATGAAACGACTCGATTTCCCTATTACGACTTAGGAAAAAAACTGCTCCCAAGTGAATGGAGCCAAACCAACCACAAAACATAGGATAGTTATTTTACAACTGTCCTATAAAACATAACATATAGGACGGTATAGGATGGTTATTTCACAAGCATCTTATAAAACACATAACATATAGGATGGTTATGCACTAACCGTCCTATTTTACACATATGGATATGGTTTATTAGTACTTAACCAATCTGTGAGTGTAACTGTGATGTGCCAGACTTCCAGTGACCAGTCTGCCTGTGCCGGCAAATGGCCTAGCCTTTTCCGCCGACCTGCCTGACAGGGACAGATAGTTTTCTTTCCTCCAATTCCAAACTAGCAAGTGGCAACTGGAGTTAATGAAACTTACACTTCAATCATTTGTCAAATATTTTGAGTCCTTGATGTTAGATCCGATGTGTAGGCCCCCTTGTAGTGGCTGGAAAACAAAATGGAAACTAAAAACATAAAGGTTTAACTAATTAATAATTATCTAAATCTACTAAGTCAATCTAGTCTAAGGCAATTGTTTTGTCTTTTTGTATGTAAGTAAGCCCAATTCCCAAATCCAAATATCCAATTGAATTTGAAGTCTTATGCTAAAGCTAAGTTGCTAAAGCGCCCTAGCCTGGCTGGTGGTTGTTTTCTATAAGCCTATAACTATAAGTTATGACCTAAGACTTAACTACACCTAGGGGTGGCAAAATATGACACGACACGAACCCAACACGAATTTAGCGAGTTCGGGTCGAGTCTTATCGTGTTCGTGTCATTTTCGGGTCAACCCGAAAACGACACGCCAAAAATTGTGTCTTGTTCGTGTCAATCAACGTGACCCATCGTGTTGACCTGTTTGACACGAGACCTATTTTATTTATCGTGAACTAACAGTAATATAGGACGGTTCCAAATGAACCGTCTTATAGTACAACATGATATGTAATATAGGACGGTTCATCTGGAACTGTCCTATATTGTAACCCCTATATTAGTGTATTGTAACTCCTATATTATATTGTAAGATGTAATATAGGAAAGGAACCGTCCTATATTGTAACTCCTATATTACTATGTAACATGTATTATAGGACAGTTAACCCCTATATTAGTATATTGTAATATGTAACATGTAATATAGGACGGTTCGTTTGGAACCGTCCTATATTGTAACCCCTATATTAGTATATTGTAACTCCTATATTAGTATGTAACATGTAACTCCTACATTAGTATGTAACATGTAACTCCTATATTAGTATGTTTGTAACTCCTAATATTGTAACATGTAATATAGGACGGTTCTTCTGAAACCGTCCTATATTATTATATTATTTATTTAATGGTGTTATACGAGTCGTGTCATGTCGACTCATTTAATAATCGTGTCGTGTTCGGGTTACGGATTTTTGACACGATTATTATGCAGGTCGTGTTCGTGTCAACCTAAACTCGAAGCGTGTCGTGTTCGTGTGGACACAAACACGACCCACCAACCCGAATTGTCAGGCCTAACTACACCTACACACTGTCTCTAATTGTCTTATCAATCATTTTAAGATTAGTTACACATTGTCAGTTACAAACTTACAAGTCACACTTAGTACAAAATTAGTTAACCAAGTTTTGTAACTTGTGCAAGTACAAGTGAAGTGAGAGACTAACTAACTATCATATATTGTATAAAATTATAAATGCTAATGATTTTCTTATGTTAATTTCACATGTTATCACCAATTGATCTAATATATCTCTTTTTAATCAAATTCATGAATATCATGTATCCAACTCATATAACTCAATATTTGTTTCTCATTTCTAACTCCCAATTGATGTTAATAAATTACGAATAACTCATTCATCCATGATCCATTGATCCATCATTCATGAAGAGTAAAATTTAGTAACTCCCTTAGTAATATCATTCAACATTTGTGTTAATTCAACACATAACTCCTATTCTCTATTCTCATTCTCATTCTCATTCTCACCTCACCTACTGAGTTAATTACATAACTAATAACTAAACCCTTCGGACCCTTCCTATACTCATTATCCACTAATGAGATAATTACATAACTCTTTCTATACTCATTCTCAACTCTCAAGCTACTGAGTTAATTACATAACTATTTCTATTCTCATTCAGCTATTCTTACCTAATGAGTTAATTACATGACTCTTTCTTTACTTATCATCAACAACTTTTGAATTAAGTATGAGTTATTTACATAACTTTGCTTTTTTAAGCTGATCCTCAATTGAGATCAGATGAGTTAAATACATAACACTTACTTTACTCATCCTCAACCTCAACAACTATTGAATTGAATATGACAGTATGAGTTACTTACATAACTTTGTTTTTAAGCTAATACTCAACTGAGATGAGTTAATTACACATATACTCTGTCTTTTTAAGCTCATCCTTAAGGAAATTAAGACGAGTTAATTACATAACTCTTTCTTTAGTCTATACTTAATAACTATTTTTTTTAAAGCACATCCTCAACTAAGATTAATTAATAACTCTTTCTTTACTCATCTAGTCATCCCCAACTGAGATGAGTTAATTACATATATGCCCTATCTTTTTAAGCTCATCCCTAAGGAAATTAAGATGAGTTAATTACAGAACTCTTTCTTTATTCTATACTTAATAACTATTTTTATTTAAGCACATCCTCAACTAAGATTAATTAAATACATAACTCTTATAGCTTATACGACAGTTATGCAACAACATGTCAACAACCGTCCTATACCTTTCTAATAAATAAAATAACCATCCTATATAACTTATAAGATGGTTATAAAAAAACCGTCCTATATTTCATCATATATATTATAGAACGGTTATTTAAAAATCATCATATATTGTTCTATATATTATAGGACGGTTATTTAAAAATCGTCCTACATTGTTCTATATATATTTTTTCACCTTGATCAGCCCTAATTTCAAAATTTCAATCTTCCAACGGTCCAAACTACTGAGAAGGTAAAAACAACCATTCCACTTTGATTTTTCACAGACCTAAGCAAAATAAGGTATGTATTTACAAATTTTACAATATGTATACAGCTATGTAAAAAATGTAAAAACCACTACCTTTTTTTTAATTTTTTTGGTTTTTTGTTAACTATTTTTCTTAGATCTTGATGGGTTTTAGTCTTAGAAGGTGAAAATGACCATTCCTCTTCGATCCTTCACAGATATAAGCAAAAAAGGTATGTATTTATGAATTTTACAATATGTATACAGTTCTATAAAAAATGTAAAAACTAGTACCTTTTTCTATAAAAAAAATTGTTTTTTGTTAACTATTTTCCATAGATCTTTATGGGTTTTAGTTCTATGTGTATAAGAAACATTCCATTTGAGTTTTATACTTCTTTGCTCTAGATTTGAGTTTGTTTTTAGGTTTTTTACTGTTTTTCTGAAAAAATCAGTTACAAAAAAAAAAAAAGAAAAAAAAAGTGGTTGTTTTTTTCGTATTTCTTTATTGAAACGTATTTCTATCCTCATATAAAGCTTTCCCATGTTGTGTATTCATGTGTGATAATGTCTTCATCTTCTTCTTTTTTGTAATTTAGTGTTATTTTTTAATTTTTTTCAAAAAAATAAGTTACAAAAATTAGGAAAAAATTGTTCCTGTTTATATTTATTAGTTAATACCTATTCTTATCCACATATATAGCTTACTCATACTTGAATCTTCATGTATTAATGACTTTTAGCTAATTTTTAGCATTTAATCTAATTTTTAGTAATATAGGACGGTTTATTCAGGAACCGTCCTATATTACCTGAATAATATAAGACGGTTCTTGAGGAACCATCCTATATTTTCAACCATTCCATAGGTTAGAATCATGTCAAGGTGATGAGTAAATTGGTCACGTGTCAAACAGGTCGACACGACAGGTCAAATTGATTAACTCAAACACGACACAATTTTTGGCGTGTCATTTTTGGGTCACCCGAAAATGACACGAACATGATAAGACTCGACCCAAACCCACTAAATTCATGTCAGGTTTGAGTCATGTTATCATGTTGCGTCATATTTTGCTGCCCCTAGTTGAACCCCCTCCCCCTCTATCTGATCTCCCTCTCTTTCTTTCTTTCGGTCTCGCCTACTACTTATACTAATTTCTTCAATGCCAATGGTAAAGAACAAAACCTACTTACTATAATCGTGAGATCAATATGAAAAACCCCAACAACACATCTTATCTAGTAGCCTAGAGAAGAACTGTCATTAAAAGTCATTGCTAGTGACTATCATCTCCTTCCCTAAAGAAAAGGACTTGAAACCCACTTCCATCATCACTTAACACATTGATTTTGTGGGGTTTTGTGGAGATCTAGTTGGAAATAGAGGCGTGACTGTGATTGTGAAAGTTCAGCACTGGCAATCGCTTTAGATCATCCTCTTTAGCAATGTTTTTTGATTGACAAATGCAAATATGGGTAGGATTCTTCATAACTCCTCTTTGATTTCTCTTTCTAGGTTACACATATGTAGATCTAGGGTTTTTTCTATGTTTTTCTTGTGAGGCATATAGATCCAAGCCAGAAAAACATTAGACTCAGTGGCCAAGAGAGGTAGATCGATAGATTCTTACACTATTGAATGCCAATCCACCCCCCGACAGCTAGATCTGGATTTTTCACAAACGCTACTCATCAACCAATGGTTAAAAAAACAAAAAAAAAAAAAACAAATATAAACTCCTACGGCTTGAATTTTCCTGTTAAACTAGTTGATTGCAATCGAATGGTTGAAAAAACATAGGTTCGACCATGTTTTAAGGCTGGTAGTCCTTGAAACTCAGATATGACTGTCTAAAAAGTGGATCAGAGTTTCAATCCATGGTTTGGGACACCAGTCCACAAAAACAGCGGTCTCTTTTTCATGGATTAGTGATTCCAAATGCATGCATGTCGATCTGGAATGCTGATCAAAAAGCAATAGTTTGACCCAAATTTCCAATGACTAAATTTTGTTTCAATCATTGATCTAAGTTATGATTTATAATCCAGATGTAGTTCCAAAATTCAAACACAATTAAGAATTCTAAATCATGCATCTAAAACTGGATCACGCATCAACATGGATCACAAATTCAACTAAAATCATAAGTCACAGTTACATAATTAGCAAACGGTCTTGATTAGCCAATGAGTGAAAGACTGTGATATTAAGTATATAATGCTACCAATCAATGGTTCAAATCTTCCTAACATGGAAGCTTGTAGACTTCATATGGCCTAATTTTCCTAAAGAACCTAGAAACATAAGATATGCATTATCTGAAGATGAGAATAATCGTCATGGTTATATGAGCACTAAGAATAGTTGTTGGCCTATTATATTAGTTTGTTATAACCTCCCACCATTTCTACACATGAAGAGGAAGTTCAAGATGTTGACTATGTTGATATCGAGTCCAAATTAGCCAGGGTACAGCATTGGCGTGTACTTGGCTTCCTTGATCGATAATCTTCATGTATTATAGGAAGTATGTGTTGAAGCATATGAGGCATATAGGAAAGAGTTGTTTACCTTAAAAGCTATACTTTTGTGGACAATAAGCGACTTCCCTGCATATGGTAATTTGTCTGGATGCACTATAAAGGGATGCAATGGTTGTCCCATCTGTAGTGATCAAACACGTGATGTATGACTTAAACATGGTATGAAAATAATATTCCTTGGCCATAGAAGGCGGTTGAGTAGAGACCATCTATATCATTTTAAGAAGGGAGAATTTAACAGTATTGTAAGGACTAGGACACCTCCAAAGATGTTGATAGGATGACAATTATTGGAGCATGTTCAAAACATCAAGAAATCAAGTAAACGTGCAGATGAAAGAAGTTATTGGAAGAAGATATCAATATTCTTTTTGTTTGCATATTGGAAATCACTACATCTACGCCATGTGCTTGATGTCACGCACATTGAGAAGAATGTGTGTGAAAGCTTGACTAGTACCTTGCTTGACATCCTAAGAAAACTATATGATGGACTTGTATCTCAAATGGATCTTATGATGATAGGTTTGAAGAGGAGGTTGCATCCACACGATAGGCGCAATGGAGGAATATATCTGCCTAAAGAAAATTATATGCCGATAAAGAGGAGAGAAGAATAGTGTGTAAAACCTTGTTCGAGCTCAAAGTCTGAGATGGCTACTCTTCAAACTTTAAAAACATTATCTCCATTGAAGAGGTGAAAGTGTTAGGGATGAAGTCCCATGATTGCAATGCATCGATGCAACAACCCTTACCTATAGCAATACATTCAGTGTTACCAAACAAAGTCAGGGGAGCTATTACAAATTTTGCTACTTCTTTAATGCTTTATGTAAGAAGGTGGTGGATTTTTCAAAATTATAAGAAATTTAAGGACATTTAGTGATAACTTTTTGTGAGCTTAATACAATCTTCCTGCCATCCTTCTTTAACATCATGATACACTTAATAGTGCACCTCATTGATGAGGTTAGACTATGGGGGTCAGTTTACTTGCAATGGATATACTTGTTTGAGACGTACATGAAAATTTTAAAAGGAAATGTACGAAATCATAACTAGCCAAAAGGGTGTATAGTTATATTACAGAGGAAGTAGTGGAGTTTTGCATAGAGTACTTATTAGGAGTGGATGCAGTTGGAATTCCAAGAAAGAAATGATCAGTTGCATTTCATGATCCTAAGGTTGGTAAACCTCTATCAAGTGGTCATGTATCGATTGTTAACTATAAAGAATGTGACCAGGTGCACCTTTATGTGTTTGAAATGTTGATGAACTTCAATTATACATTAAGTTGATCATGCACTTAGGTAGACATTAATTATTACTGCTTATATTTTCTTTGATCTCTCCATTAATTTGTGAGTGAGTGTGTGTGTAGTAAGCATATGTATGTCCTTAAGGTAAAGATTCCAAGTTACCAAAGAAACAAAAGTGGCTACAATTTGAGCATTGTCACACTTTCAATACTTGGTTCTGTCAAAAAGTAAAATGAAAGAATTCACCCTTACTAAATTACATTATATATAATCTTATTTGCAACAATCATATCCCACTTTATATGTGTATGCCCAGATTCATGATCAGTGAGAAGTACTAGGCAGTGGTATATCCAAATCCTTGGGTTGGATGGTGATAGGACCACGATTATAAGTAATAAAATATGCTGGATATGTCATCAATGGTTATTGCTTTTACACAAAAGACCGTGATAATTTAAGAGTCCAATAGAATAGTAGTGTTAGCTTAGCTTTCAAAGCTATATTCTTTTCAAGTTCAAAGGATAGTGGGCTAATAGTGCCAAATGATATTTATTACGGGGTTATAAGAAAGATATGAGCCTTGAATTTATACTTGCAAAAGTATGGTTGTGTTTAAGTGTGATTGGGTGGAACACAACAAAGATAGCATCAAAACTGATACCCTTGGATTAACATTGCTTGACCTCAACAAGATGGACTAAAAAAATGATCAATTTATTTTGGCATCTCAAGCAGAATGAGTATTTTAAGTGTATGGCAAACGTGATAAGAGATGGTCAATAGTTTTATAATCTTGTAAGAGGGATTTTTATGATGAAGACGACTTAGGTGATACTAAAATAGATTACCCTTATATTACTAAAATAATTTCATTAAATCAAATTACTTAGTGAGAATGAGGATTATGTACATGATAATGGTAAGGAGGGTGCTTGGGTTGAAAATAATATATGATGGGGCTATATGGATTGTATTAATGAGTTGCAATAATTATAGATTTATAATTAACTCTTTTATCATGTACTAGAAGAATTGAAGTGAGATGAATCCTATATGTGTGACATTATATATATGTAATTAAAGATTTATTTGAAAAGTAAATTCTTTTGCATATTTTTATATTTATTATGTATAAAATACATGAATCAATGCTAATTATCATAAAAAATTAGTTTCATTGTATTTAAGTAAGTTATTGTAAGGTGAAATAAAATGCATTTGAAGTGAAAAATATATTATATTTTAATGCTTTTTTAAAGTAGTCTAAAAATAGACTAAAAATAGATATTTTTTAAGTTGTTTGAAAAAATGACTTTAAAAACTCTATTTTCTAAAATGACTTAAAAATTGGATATTTTTAAAATCATTTGAAAAATAACTTTAAAAATAGAGGTTTTTAAAGTCATTTGAAAAAAATGACTTTAAAAACTCTATTTTTTAAAGTAATTTTTTTCAAACGATTTTATAAAACATAGTACTTAAAGTTGTTTTGAAAAAAACAACTTAAAAAATTCAATGTACCTAGGATCAATTTTTTTAATCCCCCCATTTGTTTCTTAATCTCTATCATCTACAGTTATGCCCTTTGCAGTCTCTTTATCGATCGATCAATCGTGCCATGCCTCGTCGGAAACTTCGCACTAGTTAATTAAGGAACATCCCCCCTCCCCTTACCTCCTCCTTACAACCCCATCTTCCCCTCACCTTGTCTCCTCCCTACAATCCCCTCTTCCCCTCACCTTACCTCATCCCTACAACCCTGTCCCATTACCTCCCCCCTACGACCCCCTCAACCCATATTCACCTCCCCTCCCCTGCCTAAGGTGACCACCACTTGAAATCGTCACCCCATCCCCCACTCCCTATGGTGACCAACACCCAAAACACCCCTGCCGCAGAGCACCACATGAAAACCACCTTCCCACCCTCTCCCTATGGTGACCACCAACACAACCCCAACCCCTTCCCACCCTCTCCCTGTGAAAACCACCTTGAATGTCCTTTCCTCTTTCTTGGCTGCTCTCTTCCAAGCCTCCATGCCTCCCTCTTGCTTGTGTTTTTTGGTTGTTGCACTCCTAATTTCTAGGTTAATTAGTTCATTGCTCTTGTTCCTTATTTGAGTTCCTCATTTTCTTTGTTTGTTTGATTCTTGTTTCAATGTACATGTTCCTCTGTTTGTAAGATTTTTTATTCAATAGAAGGGCACATGTTTTGTGCACAATGTTCCAAGTTGTTTCTAATGAGTTTAAGTTTGTTGGATTCTATGTTTATTATTTAGATTTCATGCACGCACATATCGAGAACTCCATGTGCAATAGTCTTAGGATTCATGCATTCCATTTTAGATTGTTTCATGCATTCTTTCTCTTATCCCTATGTGTACCACACATGCATCATGAGCAATCATCTTAAGTTTAATTGCATGTTTTAATTGTATTGTTAGTCCATATTTAGAGGTTTCCCTTCATTGATAAGTTTAATTGCATGCTATGTTAGGTTTAGGTTTCATTGCTTAAAGTTGTTGCATCTTCATGATAGCTTAGTTAGTTTCTAAGTTTATTTTTAGGAAAGTTTAATTTTAGAATTCTCTATACTTAGAAAGTTTCTATTTTCATACATGCTTTAGTTTCCTTGTTATTTAAATTCTTAGATTAGATTAAAAAACATATCTTTTGGCTAGGATAAGTGATTTTATTAAGCAAGATACAGTCAATATACAAAACCATGGGATTCCTCATATGATAGACGTCTCCTTGTGTGCAAATTACTACATTGATTCGTGTGCTTGCAAGTAATTTAAAACATACACCAAAGGACATTTAGTGGACATAACTATAGGAGTGTTTGCCTTATCAAAATGTTACATTCATTTCCCCACCAAAGAGAAAGTAAACCTTCTTCTTAACAATGATCCAACCATTGCCATGAGCCAATATACATCTAATGATGCGTAAGAACAAGTCCTAGGTTTAATTTAAGACATGAAAGTAGCAAATTGATATGCATTCTTGAAATTAATACTTGTTCTTACCCCATCTAATGGATCACCTACAATTTAATTATTTAAATGATCATAGAGTATCTTCATTCCTTTGGCAAGCTTGAGGTTAATCTTGTTATTGTGTTTAAAAAGTATCTACATCATTTCAAGTTGTTTCTTCTCCACTAAAAAAATCAAGTTTCTTGTTTATCTGATTTGCTTTTGATTTGTTTGCTACCTATGTCATGTTGGTTTGTTTTATTTAAATGCATTACATGGCCTTTTTTATCTCATTGTTCTAATATTATTTTTGTTCTTATTTATAGTAAAGATGGAACAAGAACAATATCAAAATGAAGAATAAGGGCAAAATCAAGAGCATGAACAAGATGCCAACATGAGAAGTACTCGAAAGAAAAAGGGCAGAGGACAAACAATAATGACAAAGGTTATCAAGACAAAGTCGAAGGGAATTAAAGGAACTATCCAATACAACAGTAGGGGCAAGAGATAGGTAAGAGTGTAGCCTCTTATAGTAGTTTTCTCTACTCCATAGTAAGAAGCATGATTCCTATCACATTTGATTATTGGAGACTGGTGCCATCCTCGACCAAAGATTCAATATGAAAAATGGTGAGCGTAGGTAAACATTAATAAAATGTATTATATAATTTATAACATACCTTATTTCAATAAATATAGTAATGTGTTGTGTACTTTACAAACTACCTTTGACATACTTGAGCTAAAGAAGGAGCAGTTGAGCAATAGAGAAAATATAAGAACTACCTTGTTTGCAATTACACAGCTCTATATGTCAATGATCTGTTGAGGCTATACACAGTGCCTATTATTTATTCTGACATCATTGATTAGGATGTGTGGAATGAATTTGTACAAAGCCACACATCCACTGAATGTGAGGTATCTGCGAAAAAGATGTTTCATTTAATTAATTACATTTAACATCTGATTATTGCATTTAATTATGTATGTACAAATGTGCAGGCAAAGAGTGAGAGAGGAAGAAAGGTACATGAAACTAATTGCAGCACCACCTTTCCAAGTTGGGCTACACTTGTTTAGAAGAGTGCGAAGTAAGCATCTATGACAATTTATTCCTTTCAAATTAATGTTACTACAGTTATATACATTTTGTTATTTAACTATATTGTTTTGCTTGACCGTAAAAGAAAGCTAGGACTATGAAACTCATTGATCGCTCCATCCTCTGGAAGATGGTGAATTCAGTATTGGCCAAACATTCTCAAATGAAACTGCTACACAAGTTTCTTCTCGCATTATAAGTGGTTCCATCTACCTTTTACTAACTTTAATTTTATATAATTAATTAGATGCATGATCATGCCCTTCTAATTAAATTTTACATGACATTCTTACCTAAGAAAGCACAAGTACAAGAATTATAAGCAACACTACTGCCAACAATGACATCATGTGTAGGGCTATGAGCAATAAGAAGGAACACCCTAGTCACATTAGGAGCATGGGCTGCAGTATTGTTTCTTCCAAATTCTTTGGTAAAAGATTACCTACAATTCAAGATCAGGAGGCCTATAATGAGTTGTATGAGAAAATGAAAATGTATACATTTAGTTAGTTGTGTGAAGGAGGTTTGATGGTAGTTTCTCATTCCCTAGCAAATAATTCTTGCAACACTCTTGTGCCTCCATCAAATGCTAGCTACAATTCTCCAATTGAAGAAGTTCATGAAAGACAACCAGCACCCGTCGAAACAAAAATTCTAGCCAATGAGGTATTAATATAGAGAAAACTGAAAATTTTCATTATCCTTCTATAATTCTTTATCTCAATCTCTCTATTGCATATCTAATTTGTAGGTGGGCCAGTGCTTATTAGCCGTGGATTCCCATCAAAACATCATAGCAATTGGTTCATGCTATGGGCATGAATAAATTGTTTTGCAGGTAATTAGTATGCCTCACATACTAAGCGAGAGTCCATTACAATGGCTTTGGATGCTAATGCCAGCCTACCATTCCCTTTAGAAATGAAAATTATTATAACCATTGGGTCAACAGTTGCATATCACATTGCTTGGCCTAAGGCACGGGTTATTCCTATAGTGTTCATAGTATGTATCTTATCATACTACCTTCCTCATCAATAATTTTTAGCTAAAGATCTCAATTTAATTATTTATTAACTTTATATGGTTAATCAACAACATGCTCTATTGAGGTCATCCACATTTGCACCATCATATATGTTTGTTTTTTTCCATCATAAATTAGGTCCTCTCATTGATCAATATTATTTAGCTAAAATTTTCTATATCTTTTACAATAGCCGTCTAAGGGTCGTGTGGAAGCCCCACCTAACATGCCTCAATTCCTAAGGTTAATCTACAACCTCATCAACAAAGATAGGGCAATCAACCCCGTATGAATCAAGGACGAAGTGCTTGCTGATGATGTTGTTGAAGTGCCACATATGTCAGAGGATACATTATGAGTTTGCCTGTGGGATCAATTCGAGCACCCTCGCATTATCTCATACATGGGATATATGCCCATATTTTCTTATAAAATACTTGGCACAATATATTATATTTTCACTGTATAGAAAATAATTATTTCTTTCATGCAACTTCTTGAATGATGCAACTTGCCTTTTTGAGGGTGAGGGTATACTGTACTAATTTCTTGACCCCGGCATCATATATGTAGATAAATAATTTTTTATTCATCTATAATGCATTTGAGATTTAAATTTGTAAGGCATGGTTAATATGAACTAATGTGACCGAGACTGTGCAACTACTGAAACTCACTTGGAACACTGTCAAGGTATAGAAAACAGTTAATTACTCTATTTTGTAACTAATTAAACATACAATATTACAAATGATATTTATTGATTCTTTTTGAAGGGGAGCCTTAGCGCAATGGTAAAAGTTGTCATCATGTGATCTTGAGGTCACAGGTTCAAGGCGTGGAATCAGCCTCTTGCAAAATGCAAGGTAAGGCTGCCTACTATAAGACCTTGTGGTCCACCCCTTCCTTGGATGTCATGACCTAGGTTTTTATATGATGCAATTTTGATAAAAAGGCGAGATCTCTTGTTTTATAAGTATGAGATGCATGAAAATCTTTTTCTTTAGGAAAACAATCTTTCATAAAAACCCCAAGTGTCAAAACACATCCTCAATTTATTTAGCCATGGCAAAGTTTAAATCAATATTATTCCTAAGAAAGTGTTAGTCACAAATTTCTATTAGAGAGTAACTACAATCAAGTAACATTGAAAGATAAGGTAGGGGTTTACTCACTTGTACTTAGTCTGTGTGTCTTCCTAGCACAAGCGTTCCTTTCCTTTAAGTATTTACTTGGTGTCTAAAAAATGTTGAGGATTGGGTGAGTATATGCTATACTCAGTAGGAGCCTATCACTACTAGTTTTATAATGCATGAGATGTTTTAAAATCATATGCTCATTCAAAACATGTGTATGTTTGAATACTCATGTGCAACATCGATATTAAAATCCATTGTTAAACTGAAATACTAACGACTTAAAGGATCATATAATATAAAAAAAAATCGAAAGTATCATATACATATATATCATATTATGATATGCATCAGATGCTTCATGGAATCCAACTCATGGATCTCTAGTATGGTATGGTCGACCAACCTCATATCATGCTATATGAAATGCACATAAATCAATGAAACCATAGGGTCTCACTATGCCCACGATCTCACCGCCGTGTGGTCCCCGGGTACCTAGGGACACAGCATCATATACCTCCACGGGGCATATGACACTTCGACCCAGTGCCGTGACACTAGTGGTAGCCCCTTGTACCACATGCAGTCGAAGCAGGGACATGCCCTTTTTGGGCGTGGTACCCATCCACCTAATAGTGGTAGAGGCTGGGTGGCCAACCCACACCCTCGGCATAGCACCCACGAGCTTACTAGCCCAAATCATGTATGATCAAATAAGCCAAAAACCTCTGTTCAAAACCGGTCCTCTTTGGGTCCCTCCCAACTGCCTGGCCCTCGGCACTCCAGCGTCTTTCGGCAACCCTCAAGGACATGCAATCTTTGCAAGTGCTTAAATCATGCAATGTATGCACTTGTTTGCAAAACATATATGTGCGTAATGTATATGCAATCATTTACAAAACATGTCTATGCACAAAACATTTATCACATGCGTGCTGAATTAAGTCATGCTAAACAAGTCATATACTTAAAACATATGTTTTCAAAACAATAATAGATCTTTGAAAAGAATCTAATAGTGATAGAACACCTGCCTGGCTAGGTCGTGCTAACCCTTTTGTCCTCGGATGCTTCTGATCATGGTTTGGGGAATCAAGGTTAGTTTGGCCTATCTTTTATGGGTTTTAGAGTAATTGGTCTTATTACTTAGGTATTAGGGGTCCATCCCTATGCCTATGGGTGTCCTAAGGTCCTAATTGGGCCTTAGTATCCTCAGTTTTCAAAAGTTCTAGTGGCCACATGCCACCATCCTATTCTAAGGGTCATGCCTACCTTTTATTGGGCCTTGATCAGGGATTTTATAGTTTGGATGTGTCCGCGTCATTGACACGGACACAACGCCTTTTGCGGCGCCTCAATCGGAGCTCTAGATCTTAAGTTATAAGCGTTTTAGTGTCATATGTACATAGAGTCTTAAGAAAGAAAAAAAAACGGAATACTAGGGCGTTGTGCGACTGCGTCGTGCGCCCTGGCTTCCTTAAGGAATGAAAAGAACCCGCAGCGCTAGCGCACTGTGCGTCTGCGGTGTGCGCCTCAGTGGACGCATCCCTGGACGCCCCTGTTTGGTTTTTCAAACGGAAGTCGACGCATGACGACGTGGGACGTTCCTATTGGATCGTCTCGCTCGTTGGGGACCCGGGTCGTCCTCAGGTCACCCTGGTTCAACCCTGTCGAACCAATGCGGCCCTGGGGACATCCCAGGGTCCTTGGTGACTCCCTAGAGGCCTATTCCCCATGGATTTTCATGCAAAAACCTAGGGAAACTAAGCCTAAGACTATGGGTGAGATGGGTTTGGGGAGTTTTTGGGCGTACCTGCTTCATGGCTGGTTTTCTCTCCACGTTTTCTCCTCCAGGTCACTGCTCCATGATGGGTTTTCTTCAACATTTTGGGCTGCCATTAGAGGCACCCAAGAGCTCTATTTATAGAGCTAAGAGAGGGTTCTGGAGGGGGCTCTCATCGCCTTTGAATGGCGGTGGAGAAACCTCCAGAATGGCGGTGATTTCTCCTCCAATCACCGCAATTCTAGAACCCTCTAGAGGTTGAAGATGAAGGGGTGCCCGTATCAAAATGGGCCCCTGTGTTTTGCAGGTTAAACCATTTTTGTAAAATTTACAGTTTTGTCCCTGAACTTCAAAGGGCCATATCTTGCTTATTTTAACTCTGTTTTGGGTGATTTTGGTCTCGTTGGATTCCTTTTTTTGAGATGCATCTAATGGAACCATTTTTAGGACCAAATTTCTGGGTTCAGTCAAGGTGAATAGTGAAATGACCAAAATGCCCTTTTCTTTTAAAACTGAACTTTTCATTGCTAAACTTGGAATTTCAATATTACAAAATTGGAGTCATTACATTGGACCCCGCATAGGCGGGAGCTTCGTGCACCGGGGCTGCCAATTTTTTTATGGATTCTTTTTGTTTTCCTTGTTACACAATGCCTTAGAGATTAGTCTAATTGGGAGTGTAGATAATATGTGCTGAGATACATGAGGACCCTAATATTCGATGGTGTTGGTGTCTCCCAATTAAGAAAGGTAAGAAACAATTTTACTTTTCATAATCTTATATTTTTTTCACAATTTTTTATGAATCTAGCTAAAATAATGTGACATGAATTAAATATGTTGTATTACGGGCTGTTGTGCTTTGTGAGTGGGCAAACAAGAAGAGTTACTCCAGAGCAAAACCTCGATGAAATATGAAGTGAATGGGTTGAGTATGTAATGAGTTTCAATTAGAACACTTGGAGTCACTACATGAATGTAAAATACATAATAAAGTATTTTTTTCATTATATGCATGTGTTCTTTTGGTTTTCATTGTTTCCATATATATATATATATATATATATTAAGTGATGCATAAGTGCAAACTTGGAGTGTGGGTGTAAATGAGTAAGCATGGATGAAGTGAATTTGGAGCATGTAAATGAAGTGAATATGGAGGTTGGTTTTCTTTACATTGACTATATAACTTTTATGGGATGATGAATGAGGGAAACTTAGAGTGTGAAAGTAAATATGAATGCATATGGACTTACAAATAAAGTGAATGTGGATGTTGTAGTGAATGCATGTTTTGTGGTTTATTTTATAAAGTCTTTTCAAGATAGATGTGGATGGATAATGATGAATTAGGTTGTTTTGCACCTAATGTAGAGGTGAATATATTTTTGTTATTCATGTGTATAAAGATTGTAAGAAAATTATATCAGGTGATACATTGAATATATATAGGAAGTGATTGCAATGTAAAAGAAAAGAAAAGAAAGGAACTTTTAAATGACTTTAAAAGTCAAGACTTTTGAGTTTAGTAAACAACTTTAAAAGTCGGGACTTTTGAAGTTGTTTACTTAATAACTTTAAATTTTTGTTTTTTAAATTCATTTACTAAAGGACTTCTTTTGTTACCGATTTTTGAAGTCAGCTCAACAGAAATCATTTTTCTAATCAACTTCAATTAACATTTTTTACTAACTTTAAAAGCATTTTGTGTAGTAGTGTATGAACATGTAAACATCTAATAACTTATGTGACTGGTGTTGCAATTGAAAGTCTTGGGTGATGAAGATATTGTCTTGTATAAGTACACCATCTTTGAACGGTTAAATTTAAACAATATGAAAAATTGTGTTTATCAAGTATTTGAATCGCATGTCTTAAATGCACAATGTCCAAAAAATAGAGGAAACTCTATTGAATTTTTGGTAGGAATAAGCACTTGATTCTTACTTCATAATCCAATTTTTGTAAAGTAGTAATGACACTTAGGGATTTTCATATATTCTTTTCAGAGAAAAATGTCTTTGTTGTTTGACTTCTAAAAGAATTTTCAATTAAAGGCCTCGCTTTTGAAAAGAATTGACAAAAAGTCATTCAAAAACCCAGGTTATCACACAAGCATCTAAGTCAGTTATTGAAGTTACTCTTCTTTTCTTTAAGAGTATTGCTAAAGTTCTCATTGATCCTGGATCAACACGTTCATTCCTATCCCTAAGCTTTGAGTACATTTTAAAGAGAAAACCAGAACCAATAGAATTTGATTTTATGATAACTACACCAACTGGAGATTCCTTAGTCAAGTAACGAGTATACAAGTCTAGCATAGTTAAAGTAGGATATAAGAAATTACTTGGAGATCCAATTATCCTAAATACAGGATTTTGATGTTATCCTTGGCATGCACCAGCTTTATGCTTGCCATGCAAATGTTGATTGTTTTAAGAAAATAATCACATTTAACTTACCATATTAGACAACATTTCAATTTGAATGGGTTAAAAGAGTCTTTTTAGTAGGCATCATTTCTACAATTCATGCCAATCAACCCCTTAGAAATGGTTTTTAGTGCTCATTGCACACATGTTAAACCATTTTAAGGACAAACCACCCATAGATGACATTATGTACTAAGTGAATTCCCTAAAGCCTTTCCAGAGGATCTGCTAAGGTTGCCACCTAAGAGAGTTGTATTTAGTATTGAACTACTCCTTGGAACTAGCCATATTTCTAAGGTTCCTTATTGAATGACACCAGTTGAACTAAAGGAACTCAAGGATCAATTAGAAGAGTGGTTGAATAGGGCTTCATTCAACTTAGTGTGGGTGCACCGATGCTGTTCATTAAGAAGAAAGATGGATCTATGAGATTATGCATTGATTATAGGCAGGAAAATCAAGTAACCATCAAGAATAAGTACCTACCATCAAGAATTGATGATTTGTTGGATCAGTTGCAAGGGGCATAGGTGTTTTCAAAGATTGACCTTAGATTAGGTTATCATTAGCTTAGGATCATAGATGATGATATTGGTAAAACAACATTTTGAACAAGGTATGACTACTATGGTTTAATGCCTTTAGGATTAACAAATGCCCAATAGTCTTTATGGATTTGATGAATAGAATTTTCAAACCAGTTCCAAACAAATGACACCATTATATTAATTGATGACATCTTAGTCTATTCTAAAAATAAGAGGATCATGTGCAACACTTGGGAACCTTTTTACAAGTCATAAGAGAGCATAACTTAGATGTTAAGTTGAGTAAACATGAGTTTTGGCAAGAACAAGTGGCTATATAGGTCATGTGATTTTGAAAGAAGGCATATCCATTGATCCTGCTAGAGTTGGGGTAGTATCTTAGTGGGAAATGCCAACTAATGTAATTGAAATTTGAAGTTTCTTAGGGTTGGTAGGGTAATACAGAAGATTTATTGAAGGATTTTCTCGTATGCAAATCCTTTCATAAAATTGACTCAAAAGAATGCCAAACTTGACTGGAACAATGCATGTCAAAAGAGCTTTTGAGACTTAAAGTCAAGATTGACATTAGCACCTATTCTGAGTATCCCTATTGGAAGTGGAGGGTTCATTATTCACTATGACACTTCGAGAGAAGGCCTAGGGTGTGCATTAATGCACCACAAGAAGGTAGTGGCATATGCATTAAGTCAGTTAAAGAATTAATAGGAAAATTATCCAACTCATGTTCTAGAATTAGTTGCAGTAGCATTTGCTTTAATGATTTGGAGGCATTACTTCTATGTCAAACAATTTGAGATATATACTAAACACAAGAGTTTGATATATTTCTTTTCTCAAGAGGAGCTAAATATGAGACAAAAGATATGGATAGATTTTTTGAAGGCTTATGATCTATTCATCTATTACCATCTAGAAAAAGCTAATGTTATGTTGATGCACTGAGAAGGAAGTCTATGAGACTTTTAGCTCATTTAATATTGAAGGAATGACATCTTATATATATATATATATATATATATATATATAGAGAGAGAGAGAGAGAGAGAGAGAGAGAGAGAGAGAGAGAGAGAGAGAGAGAGAGAGAGAGAGAGAGAGAGAGAGAGAGAGAGAGAGAGAGAGATTACATCTATACCTCATATTAAACCTGTTTTAGCCTTAGAAATCACTTAACTATCACTAACTAAGGTTAATTCTACTACATTGCAGTTCCATGGTACAAATGAAGAAAAAGCATAAAATTGCTAATTTTACCCTTAAAAGAGCAATTATGCCTTCCAAGCTACATCATGGGTCACAATGCCAAAAATGAAGTTCTTGGAGGTTATCATTGGATGTCATTGGCAAAGTTAGAGTAGTCAAAAATCACCTGCACAAATCCTACTCAAATGAGGTTGAAATGGTGGCAAATTTTCAATTCATGCATAAATGCATACATTTCACCACCTTGAGAAACTTATGAGAAAAGTTTAACTCACATAAAATGGGATCATATACAATGATAGCTTCTTAGAAATAAAAGAAAAATGGGACCCACTTGAAGACTTTTTACTTATTTTCTCTCTCCTACTCAACCAAAAGAAGAAGATCAACCAATGATTGGATGCCTTATCCATGTAAGGTAGTGAACCTGTAATGACTCAAATTTTGAAGATATTTTGTATCACTTTTACAACCATGATCAATCATGATGTTTACCATTTTCCAATCAGTTATAAATTATTTATTTTGAAAATTAATATATGTTTAATGATATTAATAGATGGTTAGATGTTGAATTTCAATTAAAATATAAAACAAAGTAATTTGTGATAAAAATTAATTCATTAGATTCTACACTCGAAATAGAATCCAACGCCTCAAAGAACACTGAAAACGGAGCTCGTATGACCAAGTTATGGGCTTTTGAACATTGAGGGTATTTTTGTAAATTGTGTTTAAAATATAAATGGCCCGAAAACATAGGGGGTCATTTTGATAAAGATACCCCTTGCGTCGTCTTCTTCCTCAAGCCAGGCGGTGCATAGCACCTCCATACCTGTACGGAGCAAAAAAAAAATGGCAGCATTACCTCGGGACGGCACCGCCTTCATGGGCTATCAAACCCAACCCCGGCTGCCCTACACTCTGTGTTTCACGACAGCCTAGGGTTCTGACAAAGCTTACATTGGAAAACCCCTCCTCCAGCTTCCTTTGCAATTTTTCGGCACCAGCCCAGGTCTTCCCTTCGGGCCAGCCATTCTTCTTTCTTTTTTTTCCCATTTTTCCTCTGGTTTCACCGGAAACTGGGTTTTTTCCCTTCTTCGTGTTTTTTAGCGTTTAGGGTTTGGGCAACCTGGAGAAAACGCAGAATCTCTGCCTCTTCCAACACCCCGGTACCCCTCTTCTTCTCTTTCTCTTGGTTTCCCCCTCTTTTCCAGCCCAAATCCATGCTGGATCTGGTATTTCTTGATCGAAAATCACTAGGGAAAGTCGGGTTTAGATCTGGCTTGTTCAAGCTAAAGCGTCCCGAGGATGCAGCGCCTAATGTGCGCTCGGAACACGCCCTGCTTGGATAGCCTACGGGCATGCGCAGCGTGTGAGCGTGATCCCGATTCGACCGGGCTGCACAGGAGTCTTGGGAGCCCTGACGTGTGCATCTTGCCGAAGATACATCCACACAACGTCGTCTAAGACACGCACTACAGCGCATCGCTCGAGCATGAGCACACATGTGAATGTGGTAGCGGTTTGACCTGAACGTGCATGTGTTCTAGGAACCATGACGCGCGGGCCCTACATGGACAATTTTGGTTCGTCCGTTGATGTCTGACACAAAATGTAATTAAGGAGGCTATATAACTCCGATCGACGATCCAAAAGAACCGTTGCATTCATAATGACGATGAGGACCTAATGATACTATAATATTTAGGATCATTGGACTATTTTACATGACTATAGCCCAAAAACCATAGAAATCTCATAGATCGGCAAGATCAAAGATGATCAAAACTCATGGATTGATCCATTTGATATATTAAGAGATCAATATACCTAGATCAACCCTAAATTGCATAAATCAATCATTAAAAACCCATAAATAAAAAATCTATAACCTATAATATAGATCTAGCTGTTGACCTGTAAAATAGGAAATAATATTTGGATTCTTATTTCCAAATAATATCTAGGACTTCATCAAGATATGCTAGGACTCTCATTGAAGAGGGACGCGGGTTAAGTGAAAGCTAAGTGACAACGGTCGAGATAGGTAGTCTGATGCTACTAAGTTTTCAAATGCATTCCAAACCCTAAGTGATTTACTTAACTTTAGTATCGTATTTAGTATGCATTTTGAGAAATGATGTTCTTATACGAGCATGTAGAATTTATGGCCTTGAATACGATTTCTGGCATGAGCAAATTTTATGCATTGCTAGCATGTTTGAAAATAAATGCATAAATTGCATGATTTCGATGATTAAGATTTGGATTTATCTATATATGCTTTTTGGGTTATTGAGCCTAGTGGGCACTATGTTGAGAGGTTATTATGTACAGGGTTGGCCTCTCGGCCTCTACTAGTAAAAAAGTGGATGGTATCACTGCCAAAATGTCATTGTCCCTTCCCTGACTGTTGTGGTAAACAGGGATGACCACTAGAGGTGTTCACAGCACCCTTTCGGGGGACATATCCATAGTTGCTGTTGAGGCTATGGTGGACTGGTCTCTAGGTACTAGAGACACACGATTCCGATGTGTTCTGGTCATGAGCATAGTTGGCCCTATGATTTTAGTGTTATCGATCTGCATATAGCATTGAGATGGTCGTATACGAGTACTCGTGGCTAGTTGGCGTGATATGTTCGAGAGACTCATGTGCATGATACTGATGATAACATCTGCTTTGAATGATGACTATTTTAAGAGTTTCATGAGTATTATATTTGACTCGTTAGTTTGATGTGTTTGCCGAGATCTTCTTACATGGATCTATTGATTTCTACTTTATGATTTTAGTCATATTTATATTATTGAATAATAGATTTCGGTAAAGGATTCCACGGTTGAAATTGCATCAATGAGCTTACGTTTTATGCATGAATATGCATGTTTACACAAAAAGGAATCACTGATGTTTTACATGAAAAGCTCCTTGAATTATGCTTATTGCCTGCCATGTTTTCAAAATAGTAGTATTAGATCACCTACTGGGTATGCGGAATACTCACCCATATATATTATTTTTATAGATTAGCTCTAAAAGAATTAGAAGAAGCATCAGAAAATGTTAGTGCTGCATTCAATTGAATGAAGAGAAGACACGTATAAATGTAAGTGTATGACTTACCCTTTTGGACATGTATTTGTACTTACTACAGTAGGATTGTGGGCTGTGACTGGATAGACTTGGGAAATATTTATGATTTTCTTCATTTTCAAAATTTCCTTATTCATCTTGAAAGTAAATGACACTTAGGGTTTTTGAAATGACTTTAAAATAAAAGATTTTTTGTTGCACTGCATTGTTTTTTTTTTCTAAAAGTGTTTTCAAATAGGGATCGATCCCGCCTTAGGAATTAGTTTTTGCATTAAAAAATGCATGTGAAAACCCGGGTTGTCACATAACTACACTTGGTCCCACATGAAATACATGAAGATATTTCTAAAGAATCAAGGCTATTCATTCTTGGGCAATCCAATCCAATTGTGGAGAGAAAATGAAGCTTAAGGAAGATCTACAAGTCATAAAGGGATCCTATATATTCAAGTAAGGATAAGTACGATCTAAGGGCTAGCAATGAAGTATTGGAAAGATTAAAACCCCAGTCACCTTTCTCATGTTGAAAAGTCAACCCACTAAAGAAAGGAAGATCTCAACCATCCATCTTGATTAAATGGTCATCTCATCTTTGGGTTTCTAAAAACAACACTCATACACCCAATTGGAGAAACACGTCCCCTCTTTAATACTTTTTAATTTTGAAATCCCTTGATTCCCTCCACCTACTTTCCTTTCTTTCCCATCTCTTTCCTTTCCCGCTTATTATTTACCTTCCTATTAGGTTATTTCCTTCTCTTTCCATCTTATCACCTTCCAATTTCCACTCTACTTTTCCTATATGAAAAAGATGCCTCCTGCACCTAACTATATACCTTCTAATTTTGACCAAAGCCCATCTAACATCCTAGATTCTCTCATAATCTTTCTTGTTTCCCTACCTCTTAGTTAATCTGTTTCCTATCCTACCCAATCTAGTTTTCTTATGTCATTCTTTCCCGACTCTCCCATTATAGTCCATAGTCCAAATTTGAATTCAAGTCAAACCCATTCCTAAAATGGAATTCACACCCTCTCCTTATATTCATTGCATTTTAATATCCCATCTTCTCTTCCATCTCAATGATTCAACTATTCCTTATACCTTAGGTCTTAGCCATCCATCCTTAGGGCTTTCACTTCTTAAAATCAATAAATAAGTGCTTCTATCCCCACTTCTCTTTCTTTCTATCTTTCCCCATCTTCTTCTTCCCCCCTTCTTAATATACTCTTTCCTTCCTCTTTGTTTTACATGCACTCCCCCACTTCTCCCGCATCTATATTATGTGCATCCTCATTATTCCTCACTCCATGATGTTTCCCTTCCACACTTATTCACTTTCACATGCATTCCCTATCTTTCTAGGCTTCCATCTTTCTTTGATTTTTTGTTTTCTTTCTTTGGGATTTGGGAACAAAGGAAAAGGAAGAATACCTTCTAATGGTAGACAAGGACTCTTCCAATTCCTGAAGTATAATTGAGAAATAATTTGGGTTTGTGGCATGTTGGATTAAGGACATGAGAAAAGTTTGGTTGTAGATTAGTGTCCTTTGGGTTGAACATAAGTATATAAGCTTTTGTTGTGTGACACAATGAAGGACTCCTATAGTAGCCACTTCAAGGAAGTTTCTTTTCTTGCTTTGTTTTGTTTATTCTTTTAATTCTTTTTAATGTAATGAAGTTTATTAATGAAATCATGTTTTTCCATTCCTTAGTCAGTTTTAATTTTATTTCCTTTATTTTATTCTAAGTAGTTTTATTACTTATGTTAACTTGTTTTGATTTAGTTTGCTTAAATTAGTTGTTTAGTTTATAGTTCTTTTACTTTCTTTCCTTGATTGGTTAGGTTGGAGTAAAGCAACTTAATTTTAAATTAACTCTTATTTATGAAAGAGTCTTCATGGGATCAAACCATCTTTGCCCATTCTCTACTTTAATAGAGTTGTGCACTTGTAGTAATTATTAAGACACATCACTTTTAGAGAGAGATCTAAGGTTTAAAATCTAAGCATTAGAGAAGAGAATCTTAGGTTAGTTATTGCCAACTTAAGAGCCAAACTAGTTATGATTCAAAATATCAAAGATGCTCAAGACAGAGATTCTTAGTTATCAGATATCATAGAAAAAGTGAAACATGGACTTAAATAGGATTTTGAAGTTGGGAATGATTGTATCTTGAGATTTAAACTAAGGCTTTGTGTTCCAGGTAATCCAAGCTTGAAGAAAGAGCTGTTAAAGAGGCTCATCAATCTAGATCCAAGGTACATCTTGGTAGTACCAAAATGTTTCATATTCTAAAAAGCAAATATTTGTGGAACAATATGAACATAGAAATTGTTCAATTTTTGTCCAAGTGTTTAGTGTCCCAACTAATTAAGACAAACCATTAGAAGCTTGGACATATAATACAACCATTGGCAATTATTGGGTCTAAATAGTGACACATCATAATTGAATTTTTTTTATTTGCTTGCTGAAAGCTTGAAACAATTAAGGCATTATTTAGGTTGTTATAGGAAGGTTGATTAAGTCCTCTGACTTTTGGCTATTCGAATGACTGATTAATTGGATCATTTGGTCAAGCTTTACTTTCAAGAAAGGACCATTCATCCATGACCATATGGAAAATAAAAAGGACCATTTAGACATTAGAATATATGTTAGGATCATGCATGTTTTATGGACTTAAAGAAAAACTGGTGATCACTTACATTTGGTGGAGTTTGCCTATAATAACAATCATCAATCTAGCATTTAAATGGTTCCTTATGAGCATTTAATCTGCTTTAAGTAAGTATGTTCCTTGGCTTCCCTTATCCTATGGATGCAACATTCTCTTCAAACCCATTGTCATGAGATCCATTCGAGCTGCAAGTCCATCCTTTGTTTTTCTCAGTTGTCAAGTAAGGTATCGGTCAGGCTTTCGTATATATTCTTCTCAATATGTATGACATCAAGCACAAGCCGCATATGTGGGGATTTCTAATATACAAGTTCAAAGAATATTGACTTCTTCTTCCAACAGCTTTTAGAGTTGCTTTCATTTGTATGTGAAGTTGCCTTCTTCTTCTTCCCCCATGGTTCTCAACTTGTTCTAATATTTGTTGTCTAGTCAACCTCTTTAGGGGTGTTATAGTCTCCACACTACCATGAAAGTCTCCCTTTTTAAAATAGTATGGATGGTTTCCATGCAACCATCTTCTGTGGCCTAGGAATGTCATTTTCCTGCCATGTTGAATTCGTGTGGCACAAGTTTTATCACTACAAATAGGACAGGCATTGTATCACTTCATTGTGCATCCAGCCAAATTACCGTATGCAGGAAGGTCGCTTATTGTCCATAGTAGTACTACCTTAATGGTGAATGTCTCTTTCTTGTATGAATCATAAGCTTGAACCTCTACTTCCCACAATGTCCTAAGGTCATTGATCTATGGAACCAAGTACACGTCAATGTCATTCTTAGGTTGCTTAGGACCTAATATTAACATAATTAACACCATGAACTTCCTTTTCATGTACAATAATGGTGGAAGGTTGTAATAAACTATTACAACAAGCCAACAACTATACTTGCTACTCGTAGAACCATAAGGATTAATCCCATCTATAGATATTGCAAGTCGTAGGTTTTTGGGTCCTCCAAAATTAGGCACATGAAGTCTACAAGCTTCCACACAGGGCTATCTACTGGATGACATAAATAGTTATCACCTACTCTCTCCTCGGCATGCCATACTAATTTCTTCACTGTTTCTTTGATATGAAACACTCTTTGGAATCTTGGAATAAGGGAAAATTACCATAGGACCTTTGCAGGGACATCTTTCACTTGTCGATCACTTGAATTCTTCCTCATCTTCCATCTTGAATGTCCACAAGATGGAAATATAATTTTGTCTTTGTGCTTCTTTCTGTACAAGATGTAGTCATTGTGACATGTATGTATCTTTTTATGCTTTAAGCCTAGTGCAGCTAAGGTTTTCTTTGCCTTCCATGTCGACCTAACCAATTTGTTCTTCTTGGGCAGCATTTTACTAATGACTTTCAACAATTCTGTAAAACCATGATCTAAAATACTAAATCTTGACTTCACATTGTAAATTTCTAATGTTGTAGACAACTTGGTATAATCTGCACACCCAATGTACAATGGCTCATCGACTTCCTCCAATGCAGTCTGAAATTGTACTGGGTCATATTGGAAATCATTGTATACATCTCGAAACATACGTGTAATTGTCCTACTATCTTCACCACTTTTTAGAGTGGCTTCTTTTCAATAACACATTTAGCCCTCATTGAGTGCAATAACCCCAATTTTTACAAATATATTTGAATTATTGACAGTGAGAAATTAAAATTTTGAAAATGGAACTGAAAATTGAAGTTATGAGAAAATCCATTTTGATAAAAAATAGAATAAGGAATTAAGACATAAATAATTGGAATGTACTAAAAATTTGAGTCAAATGACTATAAATATGCTAAATTCAAAGTTTGGGGAAATTTTTTCATTTTTCTCAATTTTTTAATTAAAAGGGTAAAATGGTAATTTCACTTTTAGTGGGGCTCACAAAAGTTAGGTAAGAACTGAGGTCAGCAACGATGCAAGTCAAGCATCAGCCAACACTTAGTTAGCAGTGGAGGAAGTGGAAATTCCACTCCCCATTTAAATATTTTTTAGCAGAATTTAAATTAAAATAAGAAATTAATTAAAATTTACAAAAATTGCCTATAAATAGGTCAAATTTTTTTTTTTTCCAAAATTTTCCATAAAATTCTACACTAAGTGCCCTAGCTCTCCATCTAATCCCACTCTCTCCCTCCTCCTCTTCCTTCCTCTTTTTCTCTTTCTTTCTCCACTCCTCTCTCTTCACTATGCAAGTCCCCTGATGCACCTGACACCTAGAACGCTGTCTGGAGTCGGGGCACGTCTAATGATAGGTCGCCCCTGTCTGACTAGGGTTTTCATTTAGGAACCCTAAACTCAATTAGCCATCCATTTATGTAAACAATCTCGATGATCCAACTCATTAAAATGATTCGGAATCACCGGATCTATGAAAGCCTAACTTTTCTAAATGATCCCCTGATGAAATCATCGAAAAACTTACCTGTATGACATCATCAATATTGGCATCTTCTCTGGCAACAGGTTTCACATTATTCTAGCAAATTGGACTAGTAAAATTACGATGTAAACTGATAAAAATGTCTGTAACACTCCGATCTATATTTGCCCCATGATTTCTATTAGTCTCTGGCAACGTCATCAGAGTTATTCCCATCTGTATGTTATCTGACACATCTGGGTTTTCTCTCCGGTAATCTCTCTTTCTTTGATAAATTATTATGCTCTAGCTGGTCTAAGTAGGCCACCCCTCTTCTTCCCCTTTGTTTTTTAGTTATCCTTAAGGTTTTTCTGGCTTCCCATGGTCTCCCCGGCCAGTGATCTGTCGAGAAGACAAATCTGGCACCTAGGGTTATGACTCATACCATGATGACTTAGATGAGAAATCTAAGCCATTAGATAAGTTGTTGGAGCACAAAAACCTCTAGAAAGGTGATCACAGTAGTTTAATTATTTCAATTTGAGGATGATCCGGAGCTGGTTGATCTAATTGTTTAGATCAGACTGTCTCAAAGGTTCTCTGAGATCTGTTCTTAGAACGCAGCGATGAAACGCATACAAAAATGCATGCTCTAAGCATGCCTTCATATGTAATCGCTTGTGTGTGACATCTACGATGCGGTCGGGGCCCACTATGTTTTCTCGCATCCTCATTTTCTAGATTGAATCTCACATCCTCATCGTCCAGATTGAATCTAAACCATTGAAATTTGAATTGAAACCTTAAAAATGCAATTCAAAACTCGTTTAAAGTCCAAATTGAGATAAAAAAGACCCATTGAATTCCTCTTAATGAGTAGAATCTACAAAACCCCAAAAAAATGAAGATTTAAGTACTATAACATTTTGTTAATTATAAAATCTAGTACTAATCTCCTTGATTAGTGAGATCTAAGATGATTAGACTTTATGGATGGGATGTATTGATGATCTGGTGATGAGATCACATGAAATTGTGGGTCAGATGTGACAGAAATGTGAAAAATTAAGATATGGACCCTTAATGGGATGAAAACCCTAGTTCTAAGGAATAGAAATCAAATATGATCGCTAGATCATGATGGATATTTGTGATATGTTTAATTATCATATGAATTATTAATTTATAGTTTAATTATCTATGAATTAATAGTAGATTACTTTATTAGATTTATTTTTATGATTTAAAGTTCATGTTAAGTAAATATGAAAAATTACATGAAAAATCATCAATGGTGTAATTATTTGAAATCTAGATTTACTTTCATGAACACTTACAACACATGAATGAAATGAAATTAATCCTAATAAGGGCTATTGCAATTAGTAAAAGATAAGCAATGGAATTAATCACCATGTCCTTAACCCATTTAGGAGAATAATAAACATCCATGAATGACATTATCTATGTTCATAGACTTAAGTTAAAATCAAGCAGAAAATGGACTTAGGGGGAAAAGCTCATAAGAATCTTGTAGAAGTTTGATCTAGTGCCACCCTAGTGGACTTTGAATATCATGGTTATGCAGGGTATACAAAATCCAAGTGATCTTCCCTCACCTTCCATTGACATTTGTTGAGATCTAAACGCCACCTTACATGGGAATTGTATTAATCACTTTTTGAGCAGACTTTAACTAGTAAGCATTAGTCAAATTAGACATAAGGAGGAGCAATCTAGACTTAGGAAGAAATAAATCACTTCAACTAGTAAAATAGTAACTATTTGAACATTAATAATAAGAATATAAAAGGTTAGGAAATTAGCAAATCAAATTAAAATTTAAATAAGATAATTACAATCAAACAAGATCAATTATGAATCTTGAACAATCAAAAACAATAAAAGAAACAATCATAAATTTATATTTTGTTCTTGAATTAGAATATAGGTTTTAAATATCAAATGTAGATCAATAGGATAGATGATCTAAACCCTTGATCAATAAGATTCAAGGAAAGAGATCCAAGATCATCCACCTTAGAGATGATCAAAAGATCAATCTTAGATCAATAGAAACTAGAAGATAGAGGATCTAAACCCTTGATCTTGATCAACAATTATGAACTATTGATATGTCAAAAAGATCAAAGAAATATATAAAGATCAAAATCAATGAGATGAAGGATTAGAAAATACTTAGATATGATAGATTAGAAGTTAATCTAACTATTAGATTTATAAGATCAATAGTTAGAAGCACTATCTCAAAGAGATAAATGAAAGAATATAAGGAGATCTAGATTCTTAATATTAATCAAAGGACAATAATGAATAGATGAGACAAATCTTAAAAGAAGATAGATATGATCAAAGAAAGATAAATACAAGACTATATAAAATTATGACAAATAATGACAGTATGTATGAATTGACAGATTACATATGTCGATTAAGATCATGGAAGATCTTAAGGAGTGGGATCACTGCATTTGAGGTAAGTGGAACCTTAAAAATGCATTTTATTAATGTGTAAGATCTATGTAATAAACATGATCTTATGAAATTAGTTGTTAATTAGAATGTGCCTAAATTTGTAGAATTTAATTTAAAAAAAAAGGGCAGCCCCAGTGCACGAAGCTCATGCCTATGCAGGGTTTGGGGAATTTAATTATTAAATGTTTAATGACTTAATAAGAATGATATCATGCTTAGAATTATGTGATTACTATTTGATGAGTATGTGTTAGAATTAAATTATCTAATTAGGTTAAATATATGATAAATACTAGGAAACCATTTATATGAATGATTTTGCTGACACTTAGATATGAAATTACATCATTGGTATATGAATACCAAAATTAAGGAAAATAGGTATAATTTATATTAAATGATTATCTCTAAACTTAATATGAAAAGACTGAATTAATGAACAAGGGTATCATTTATATTAAATGATTATCCCTGCACTTAAATTACATCTTTGGTATATAAATACCAAATTAAAGAAAATGGGTATCATTTACAGAAAATGATACCCCTAAACTTAGATAAGAACATAAGGTTAATGAACATGGGTATCATTTACATTAAATGATTATCTCTAAACTTAGATGTGAGATTATATCCTTGGTATAAGTATACCAAAATACGAGGATGGTGAGGTAAGGTTTTATAAAAGACAAATTGTCTACTAGTATTAATATTAATTTTCATACAAGCATGGAGATCTATGGATTTTGTTTTCGATAGGCATAGCCCTAGGGATACTATGCTAGGAGAGTTGTAGGGTTTGGCCACCCACTCTCTGAAACTGATGATGATATGGGTACCGTGCCCAAAGAAGGCCAAAAGTCGGGTAGGGCAATTATGGGAAGGTCGCCACTATGACAGCCATGGTCCCCCATCCCGATATGGATATAGTATATTCCACACTTGGTATCAGTCAATTATTTGGCAGTTATCCAGATCACTATTATGGGTTGAATTGCATCATAGTAGTCCTTTGTGTATTTTTGCTTTATGATGCATGGCATGATGAAATGCCTTATGATATGATATGATGAAATGCCTTATGATATGACATGATGAAATGTCAGGTAAATGCTCATTACCTAGATTTCCCATGAAGGGATATTACCCGACAGAGGTTGGGTGATTATTCAACCCAGTGTAGTTTTGTTGTAAATGTTATGGAATTGTTATTGAAGATATTAACTATTTTTCACGATATATATATATATATATATGAGTATTAGTTGTTGGAGAATATCCATAGAAGATCTTACATGAGAAATTATAAGATAGAGTTATCATATATAGTATGGTTCATGGAAATTGAATTATTTGATTCATATGGAATATGATGGATATAAATATGGAATTTATGAAAGATTTATTGAATTATATATTATGTTGTAAATTCCATATGCTTCTTAAATCCCTTACCAAGCATAGTTTGCTAAGATATTGTAAATGTTTGAATGTTTACAATATCTCAGATACAAATAGAAAGGAGTGGATGTATATGATAGGGGGGGAATACAACAACTACACTATTGATCAAGGTTATGTATGATTATGGAAATTTGATATTGTAATTTGGATTTGTGTACTTTAGACATCATATGTAATAAAGGGGCTATATGTGTGAACCACCAGATCGATCCTATTATTTTTGATAAATGAAATTCTATTGATTAATTTAGTAGAAATATATGTTATACACAAAATATGTATTCTCGAGCATTGACATCACATTCGATTACAATCACCACCTACGTCAAGTGCATACTCAATGAACTTTTCTATTATCTCATCATATTCTCTTGATGATCTTTCTGCATGCATCCAAGCATATTTGTCCATTTTGTCCAAAAGTTGAAGTTCAAATGTGTGTAGAGACTTTCTAGACATGAAAAGATTAATAACATGAGTTAGGCATTTAACCAAATACATGGTGTGCACATAAAGTGTACACAGTAAAAACATATATAATTAATATATATATATATTAGGAGTTAACACTTCTCAAGTCTATGATTGGAAAAAGTAAGAATGATGAAAAACATGACTAATCCATGCACATCAATGTTCCACACACTAATTCATACATATGGATATATCACACAAATGCAAGAAAAAAGAAGAAAAGGAATTTTATATCCTAAAACATCAAATAAAGTAAACATATGACAAAGTATAAGAATGAATACTACCCAACCAATATCAACTGAGAAAATGCAAGTTTGGAACAAAGTTCATGTAAATCCAACCCTATGTTTGAGTTTTCGTTGAAGTAGTAGAGAGTAAAACATTAAAGGTTGAACTTCAACTTATAAAACATGGAAAATATAAGATAGTTTTTAAAAACTATCTTATATTGTTAATAATATAAGATGGTTATCAATAACTACCTTATAGAAATTTTATATAAGATAGTTTTTGCAAACCATCTTATATTATGTTAATATTAAAAGACAGTTTTCCATAACCGTCTTATATAAAAATTTTATAAGACGGTTATGTGAAAACCATCTTATATTATTATAATATATAAGACGGTTTCTCATAACTGTCTTATAAAATTTTATATAAGATGGTTGTATTAAAACCGTCTTATATTTGTAGTCTTATAAAGCCCAAAATTAATATTGATTTAACCTCCTAACTAAGGACACCCCATTCAAATGAACTGTTGAGTATCAAGAAGCTTTTACCAAGCTAAAGGATAAGTTGACGACCGCACCGCACAACACCTATCATGAAGCCACTCGACTGGAAATTGCCCTTTGAAATCATGTGTAATTCTAGCCTAAGAGATCTCGTCCTAACTTTCAATCATGGTTAGTTCTCTTGAAGCAATCTCATTCATTTGATCAATTTATCAGGTCATCTTATAGTCTTTCTAGTGTAAATCCCTTAAGATCATGATAGTAAAATAATTTAGTGCTTTAAATTCACATTAAATCCTCCCTGTGGATTCGACCCTGTAATACTGCAATTAACTAACTGTGCACTTGCAAGAAAACTCTCAACATTTCCTTTGTAGCTCTTAGGTTATGGGATCTTGACTTTAGGAGCAAATTCCTTTGGTCTTGATCCTTCCCCACTAGTGACAACCTTCTCTAATAAGACCAATTGAATCTTCATATCCTCTAGCTCAGCCACTTTCTTATGGAAACTAGCTATTTCACATTCCATAATCTCAAGGCAGTCAGGCGTGCTCTCCACCCTTTTAGTAATCTGTGCATCTATAGACTTAAACACCTCAATAATTGCTTCGCATGTTGGCTTTAATATTATGCAAGGTACACATAAAGGCATTAGACTTGTTTAAACAATCAGAAAGAGTTTGTACGAACATACCGAATTGGGCCTCTAGAGTAGTAAGACGAGCATCCAAAGCCAACTCCTGTGATGGCTCTCTTGACTTTATTCTCTTCAACCTCTGCTAAATTTCCACAGGTATGTTGTCACTCTTGACTCACTTGCCATGATGCTACCACAAAGTTCTCATGATCCTCAACAAGCAACTCCAAACTCGAACTACTTTAATACAACTATCATGGGATTGCAATTCCATTTGTTAAACCCATGTGGCACTTCTGCGCAACTCCTTTACAAAGTACAAGTCAGCCTACAACTCCCTAATTTTACTTGCAAATGTTATACTCACTCACCCACAAAAGCAATGAGAAAACTCAGAAAGGAACTTAAAGAGAACATGTTTACTTTTCACTTGATTTGCCTTGTTATAAATGAGGGACTCTCCCCTATTTATATCTTTTGGGAAGAGCAAGCCCCAGTATAGATTATGTACAATTGTCTATCATCCAACAGTGTTGGACCATGCTACAATGTTCTAAACTATTCTATCATTCTCTTGGATAAGGATGATTCTTCACTACTATATACAATACATAGGTGTATGCCCAAGTGCATACACTGAAGCTAGCTATGTGTATATTAAGTTCTAGAGACTCCTCCTTCTAGAATCTAAGCTGGGCAAGATTTCCCTCTATGGGCAACAAAAAATGGGTTATGAGCCTAAGTGTCTTAAGCCAAGTTCATGAGCTAAATAGACATCGCTTAGAGCCTGTATAGGCCTATAGGGCTTGGTCATGGACTGTGCAGCAATAGTTTGTGAGATTATGCTACTCTAGTACTATAGCTAGTCCAAAAAATAAGCACTCAGACAACTATTTAAGACCAAGTAAAGAAAGTACAAAAAAGAGCAAAAGAACTAAACAAATATAGAAATTTAAACTCAACTAATCTAGAACAAGCTACTACTATTATAAAAGTAAAGCTTCAAATAAACTACTTATATTAAACATGATAAACTACTTGGTGAAGATGGGATCTTTTGTTGAAGCTAACAACATCTCAAGGGAATCTGACAGTCCACAAATTTCTTCTTTCTGAGGGTTCTGCAGCACCATTTCGAGAGGAAGTGTGACAATCTTAGGGGTATCCAACAAGCAACAGCTATTCTAAACAAGAACAAACATTGGCTAATTACATTTCCCTTATGTTTTGTGTCCCAAAATGTCAGTAATGAATCAAATTTTTATAATAAAATTATGTGAAATTATTGAGGGCAAAATGGTCATTTGAATTGATTATTATTCCTAGAAAAATAATAGAAATTATGTGACTCATTTTTAGACAAAATATTTGTTATGTATTTAGTTACTCGGGTAAGTTGGATTGGTTAGTTGTTAGTTAATTAGTTAACTAATAGTTTAATTGAGTCATAAATTAATTATAAAATTAGATCTAAAATAACGAAACAAAGATTATTATGTTAACTAGTTAATCAAAACTTAGAAGTAAAAAACTAGGTGTTAATAAGCAAAATTGATTAGATTTAAAATGAAAAAAAAAAAGACTTTATGATTTAGAACTGAATTCTAGATTTGAAAATAATTTTCTCAATTGAATTTTAATTTAAATTTCAAAAAGAATTCAGATATGTAATTATTTTGGATATGGAATGGATTTAGTAGTATTACACATGATAGAAGTGTTGGATCTTGTGATTTCATGTGTTTTATACTTGTAATATAGTGATCAATATCTAGACAACAATATTTCAAATTAACAATTAGATCCATGTTTCTTCTTTTCATACACAATCAGAATGGATAAAATTTTTGGTTATTTGACTATGGATCTATAATGTGAATCAGTGAATAAAGATAGTATAAATCTAACCTATGGTAATGCTGATTTAAGACACATTATTTAACAATGAAGATCACTTAGATATTGCCATATGAGTAAAGATCGAAACCATGTGTGTGAAAAAAATGAAAAATGATAAAACCCACTTTGATATATGTGCAAGATTTAATTCAAAACATTAGATATAGACAATTCTAATTATGTAATCAATTACACACGATCACTATCAAATCACATGATCTTGATTGAATTACTTAATTTTACATGATCTTATCTCTCATTTAAGTGCATGGGATATTGATCTTGTGAACACTATCTTGATCAAATAATTAGTTGTATACGATCTTGATCATATGCTTAGAAGTGCATGATCTTGATCATTATGATCTAAATCATGTGTGTAGATTCATATAGCCTTGATATTACTAATTAGAAATGTGAAATCTAGTTGAGTTCATAGAATTAATTTAGTAATTATAAGAAACAATTTAAGATTAGATGAAAGTGTATGAACAATCAAACTCTCAAGATCTAATCTAAGTAAAATACTTAAAATAATAAGTTAATCATTAGATAAAACAAGAATTCACATATAGATCATGTATAGATTGGTTAAAATGAATTATAAAAATATTGGAAAATCTAAAATAAGCAAAGAGATGTTTGATAACATTTTTCTAAAAGAAATATCACAAAAATTGAAAATATATAGATGTGATCTAATAGATCAATCCATAACTATGGTTAAGATTGAATGATAAGTATGCAAGATTAATTAGATGTAAATCATTGGATGTTAGTTATGGTTGAGATTAAAAGTAATGATTGGAATGGATTTTATAAGCTATATGTTTTTAGTATATTTTGAATATTTGGAAGACTATATATATATAGATTATCAAAGGGTTTTTAGTTATAAAAATTATAAAGAAATTTAATATCTATATAAACATGGATTTTTGCTTATTTAATCAAAGAATTTTTAAAACAAAATTTCTAAATTAACAGTTTTGATCAATAATTTCATAAATATTTTAATAAAATATTTTTAAAAAATGTGAATTTTAAACTTAGAAAAATTATGAAGATTTTAAAAAGAATATTTTATTAAATTATTTTAATATTAAAAATTAGAACATTCAAAAAACTTATTGGAAATGTTTATAGAATTATTATTTTGAAAAGTTTGAAAATAAGCATTTATTATTATATGTAGTTTCAAAGCAAAGTTTTGAAAAGTATTTGAATTCAAAATTCAAATTTTGGTGTGACATCTAGCTAGAGTAAGAAGCCCATCTGTGTATATTTGTTTCCATTTTCAGTCCCTAGTAAGATATTATTAAGCCTTTATTTGGCTTTTTTCGAGACATCAAGAGAAAGCTATTTTGTTTGGACTCCATCTAATCAATGCTAGTCATAGTGAATGACTCATCTACGATGTACTTCAGTGAGGGCCTTTGTTGAGACATACTTCAACGAGATTTATTAGGACTTTTGACTTAGATTTATTTGAACCAACAGTTGATCAACATTCGGTAATAATCCTAATTTTTAAAGCTCATTATGTGTAATTTTTTTTTTAAATTGCAAAGAAATGAGAATAAAGGATTTTAAGTTTTTGAAATTCTAAGAAATAAACTTTTATAAAATCCAATTAAGTGTCAAAACCTTAATATTTGGATTGTACTCCAACAATGAAATCCAACAATACTAAGAAAGTTGAAATTGAAGTTCTAATGAAAAACTTAGAATATCGTGAATTGGAGGGGCATTTTGATAATTTTATAAGTGAGCCCAAATAGTACTTTTTTAAGAAGGAAATGCCTAAAAATGGAGGGATCACATTTTATAATGGTAGCCCAACTGATTTGTCTTGTCCCATGATTTTCTCCTTCCTCGACACCTCCAATTAATGCTAATAGTAGCATGACGGAACACGCCATCATCACGTGCCCTGCTGGAGAAAATTCAAGAGTAGCTAGCATTAAGAGCCCATCTTCCTTCCTCCCTCCTTTGTGCCATCTCCCTTGTGTAGCAGTGATCACTCTCTTCCTCTTCCACTCTCTTCTCCTCCAGCACAACCAGTGTAGTTTGGCCACACTAGAGCCACTCCCAATTATTTCACAATTTTCCTTGCTAGCATTTTTCAAGGCAGCCATCCGATGATGCCTCTCTCTCTCTCTCTTGTGTTCCATTTTTCGACATCTGTAACCGTCAAAGGCCATTGGGTTACAATGATGGACCAAAGATTTGGCACCATTGTTGGGTTGTTCGAGATGAGAGGAGTAAAATCCCTATAGAAAATTCATAATTGAGAGAGGTTTCGCCAATGATTGGACAAAGATTTAAAATTCAACCACTGTAACTTTTTTTTACAACATTTTGACAAAAAATATCATTTTTCTGGCAGCAAATAGTGGGGAAATGACCTCAAACTTAGTAGAATTGTAGATAACCTCCCAATCTACATTTCCCCTTAAAAAATTTACATTTTGTGGTAAAAGACATCATTGGGGATGATCACATTGGTCATCTTCTCCAACGATAGCCGATCATTGCCGTGACTTGAAATTTTTAGGTGAAAAACATGGTTCTAGGGTCTTTCAGCTTGATCTACATGATGGAATGGTTAGATTTTTTAATCAGGGATCATCTAACCATTCAAAGTCAAACCTAATCTCGATCAGATATCCATGATTTGCAATCTTCCATATTTGACTATTAAATAGTAAGATTATGATGATCAAAAGCTAAGTGCGAATAATCTGACCTCTACGTATCAAATTTTTACACATATTAATCAATGATCTTACATATTCGACCTTCCATCATGATTTGACCATTGATTTGTCTCCAATACTAGATCTGTCACTTATTTGCAAACCCCCACACAATCCAACCATCAGTCAGTCCCCATCACCTATATCTATAATTGGTCTAACTATTCATCATGATCTAACCATTGATCAATCATTATACCCCAGATCTGTGGCTGACCCACCCCATTAAGATTATTTGACAGTTGATCAGGTATTTACCACCCAAATTTGTGATCGATCTAAGTTTCAATTTGGATTTGGTCATAGATTTAACACTAGATCATCTAATATGTGATTGATCTAGCCCCTCACCTTAATTTGACAAAAGATCTATTATCAAATCCCTACAATAGTGGCATATGTGGCCCTTTTTTGTGATTTGGCTTTTGATTAGTGGTTAAATTTTAAATTGTGAGAATGAATGCTCCATTTCCTTAATCAATGATTAAAACATTTGATCTAAGCTGTCCAGTTCATTCAGCGTGATGCAAGGAGTAAAACTCCCCTAGTTATTTGATGATTAGTGGAGTCTAGCTAGATATTTGGAGAAGATAGTGACGGACAACCATGATCGAGCTTCATTGAGGCAATCCATCAACAATCTATCATTTCTATCAACAATATGAGAAAGGAATCAACACAAAAAGGTAGGATTTGAAAAACCCACATTTGATTTTGATCTATTTTGCTAGATCTACTTGATGCACATTAGATCTAGGTTTTTAGACCAATCCAACCCTCAGATATTTAATCTATGCTTAAGAGAACTACGATGGTATGAACTCAAAAAAACACATTTAAGATAAAATTATAGAAATTTGATGGTTCAATGATCTAGGATGATATGGATTGTTAGATCATAATTAAATTAAAATATCCAAGTGAATATAAGCATATTAAAAATAGAATTTTTGTGTGTTGTATAGATTAAGGCACAAATGGATTGACTCATTATTGGATCTACAATGAGAGCTAGGGAAAAAGCTTGAGGAATTTGCAAAAATCACCATAAGAGGGAGGTAGTTTTAACATCTATTTGCTATATGCAATTTAAAATATTTATATTTTAAGTAATTGAACTATGTTGATCATTTGATCAGTGTACATTCGATTTGAAATTACATGCCTCTCATAAAAATGATATTTTGTCATATTATCTTATTTTTACTTCTAAAGAATGCAAGTACTTATAAATGAGGCATGCAAGTTATGTATGTTTTAAGCTTTATGATACATACTTTCATCTTGAACATAAGAATGATATTGCTTACTCTATTACATGCAACTGTCTTTTTTTGAAAGAAAAGATGATTCACAAAATGTATCAATCTTATGTTTTGACATGAGTTACAGAAATCACATAATTTTAGTATGTGATAAATATCATGTGATTTAATGATATTTGAATTTTGATAAATACATATATGTTTGTTTAAGGTAGTAAGCCTAGTGGGCACTATGCTAAGACGTTGTACAGGTTTGACCTCCTAGCCTCTGACCACCAAAGGTGGTAAGTATCCATGCCCAAAGAGGCATCTATTTTTCTCTACTATTGTGGCAAGAAAGGACATTTGGAGGTGTTCTCGACACCCTTTTCAATATGCATTTATAGTCACCACGGAGGATGTGATGGCTAGTCTCTAAATACCATAGACACACGTTTTAGTAAGCTGGTTGTGAGCATAGTGATCCATGAGATTTCCATTTTGTTATACAATGTATAATGAGATTGTTGATAGTCTTGAAATGAGTACTCATGACCAATCAACTGATGTGTTCGCCGATGTGCATATGTGGACATGATGATATTGTTTATTTGGGACTACTGATGATGCGGTTTAGTTGATTACTACTTTAATACTTTAAGAATCTTATGATACTAGATGGACCTTTTGCATGATTTAAAAGTTATGCACATATGTGATCTTATGATATATTATATGTTAGGGTTTTGTGAGACTATATGGGTTTGATCCTTTGAAAAATATATATTCAAAGTTGTGCATGTTTTGATATTGTCTAAAATATTTTAGCATGAAATTGCAATGCTTAGGTGATATGTGAGTTCAAATTACATTCCCTATATCTGATTTGAATATTTTATTCTTTAGAACTACATTAAAAATGGTTTGAAATATCCTTTGGAATTGGATTTTACAATGGGTGAAATAGATGTGAAACTACCAACCCAATATCTTAGGATTTTGAAGAATTTAACTTGAGGAAGAGCAATTTGAGGTAGATGCAAATCTTGGATGAAGATAATGATGCATCAGACTGTATAAATAATGTAAGCATACGACTTATCTTTTTTGGACATATATATGTAATTATTACATTTGGATTGTGAGCTGTAACTGGCTAGATCTGGGACGTATGTATTTTTAGTTTTATTTTATAATTAAAAAAGAATGGAATCTTAAGTTATTTTGTTTTATTTGAAAGTAAATGACACTTGAGTAGTTCAAAATGAATTTATAAGAAAAAGATATTTCTGCTACATTGTTTTTATAAAATTTAATTTTAAAATAGGGATTGATCTTATATTAGAATATAGTTTTGCATTTAAAATCCACATGAAAACCTAGGTCATCCTAGTCAGGCATTTGGACTTGCTCAACAAGATTTTAGAGAGAATTCATTATCCTCTATGATAGGTGCTCTAAACCTCATTTGATCGCTAAGGTAGTAAACTTGTCTGGATCAAATGTTAGCAGCTATCACTTTAGTTGATCGTATTTGATGCATGAACCAATGTTTTTGGATTTGAATGATATTGGATATATAATTCTATTTTGAATATGAAATTGGATTTGAATTATGATTTGTATATGAATTTGATTTGGATAATAAATGTTTTATATGAAAGTATTCTGTTTTATTTATATAAAGTCAGATTTAATTATAATCTTTAATGAAAATTAGAAAACTATTCATGTTTATAAAATAAACAACACATTTAATTGTAGTATACTTACCGAATGTGAGTTTTCTAAGAGATGCTTAATATCTCATATTGGAGAAGATCTTAAATGAAGGAAAGCAAAAAAGAGAAAAAGCAAAGGAAAAGAAGAGTTTTAGAGTGTTCCTTATTGCATTTAAAGATATAAGAATCTAATTTAAGAATTTTTTTTTATGTATTATTTTAAGTTTAAACTTTATGAGATTTTGTTCAACATTTATTTGCTACAGTAGTGAAATTTAATTTTATAGCTCATTTGAGTTCTAAGAATCTATCACATCTCTAACTCTGTAATAAATGCTCCACAGTATGGGAGCGTGACAATGGTGGATAGGTATTGCTAGAGAGAAGACTGTGGTGTGTGTATTGAGATCATCTCTTTCTCTACATGATGCCTTTTGTTCCAATCATAATGTTTGTTTCTGAACTTTAGTGTCCTTCTCACTTGCAACAATTATAGTTTGGAGAGAAGACCCTTTCTCTTTGTTTGATAAGACCATGGATTTGTTTACTTCTTTCCCTTCCCATCTCTTGATGTGCTCCTGTATAAGTATTCCTTCTTCCAAATTTGATCCTACCATTCAAAAAGAGAGATTAATTACTTGCAATGTCCTAGTATACTTAAGAACTTGAAATTATGTCAAAGGTTTTTTTGTACCCCTACCCTAGGGGAGGAATTCTACATTTTATTTGGTCCGCATTTATTTTGGTAAAAATTTATGCTTTTAGTTCATGTTTGTTTGGCTAAAAAATTGTAACCATTTATTTTCATTAATCATTTCAAAGACCCAAAACAAGTTGTTAAGATCATCCAAATGCAATGAAATCTCACGGGTTACATATATTTGGTACCAGAAATAAAGGACACCTACAAAACATTGTTCGCACTATATTTAAATAGGGTGGGACTCACATCAGGACTTTATAAGGTTTATCTATATATATCTATACTTAGCTTATTAAACTTGACCATGAAAAACTTTCTATTTTCATGAGTAATCACATTCCCCAACATCTTTCTAGTTATATGAACTGCTTTAAAAATTGTTTATGGAAATTACTTCCATAATATAACCTTTGAGTTTCATCTTTAATAATGAGTTTTATTGCAACTACAGGTGTTGCATGTTTTCCTTTGTGACTTGTTTCTTTATCTAGACATTACTCAAAGTACAAAGGTGTTTCGTAAGATTAAGAAATTATTTGCATCATTTTTAGTAATTATGCTGATTTTCATGTATCTCCTCTTTTTCTTTATCTATTTCACTACTTATTAATTACATGTGCTGCCATTTATCTTTTTTTCTTTTTTAATGGTGGGTTCACACACAACCTTTAAGGAGCCTTGAACCCCTAACCTTCACCATTATCTCTACAATGATCTTTTTTTGAAATGGTCATTTATCTTTGCAAATGACCACAATTTGTGTTTGCCTATTTTCTCTACATCCTTTTTTTTTCTCTTCCTTGCTTTATAAATGCTATAATTGTCAAAATTTCCAATTTGAATGGAATTTCTTAAACATTCTCTTCTAGAATGAAAATTTTTATAACAAATTGACCTTAAAAAGTTCTAGTCAAAATTCCTAGTCATTTTAGTTCATTTTGGCCCTTAGTCATTCCTCTCTAAAAGTCTAGTAAAAATTAATATTTTTCTCCTAATTTTATTTAACGACTATAATTTTGTCCTAAACTTTGTCAAAATTCCAAGGGCTTTGCTCCATGCCTCCAACAACCAAAATAGAACAAAATTGACAACTCTGGTGCATGTGCATTGCCTTGTCCTATTTATTAGTTTATGCAATAAATGTAGCATGAATTAGAAGTGGAAACATCGCACAATTTTTTGGCTCCTTGCAAATGGAGAGTTAAGGTTATAGAACTAAGAAGATCTTTGAATCTATCACTTATCTTTAATGTGGCCCATCAAGATAAGTTGTTATGACCTTCATATCACTAGCCATCTATTGCCAATCCAATAAAAGAAAAAAGGGGGGAAAAAAGGTCCAGCCCCAATGCCCAATTTCTCTCTTACACAAATGGAAGCTTACGATGATATAAAAGAATAGATATTTTTAGTATCAATTGTCTATTGCTGTCCCAAAAGATCAAAGGATTTGATCACCAACCAACCATCTAGGCCCACATGAACCTTTACCTCTAAGGCATGTTGTCACAACATAATTTCTCCCTCGAAATACATTGCTTATTCTAACAACCCTAACGAGCAACTGTAAAACAGCCATGTCCTTCCTGTGACCTCTCTCTTTCACTCGCTAGTAGCTGCGAAACATCCACATCCCTTTTAAAAAATTCTCCACAATTCGATGCCTCTAACTCTTTCATCTGTTAATGAAGATAAACCAATATATTTCAATTTTCTAACTGCCTATTTTAAAGTCCGTAATCTAGGGCATTTCTTTTTGGTAAACCATAATCTAAGGCATAAAACTGTCAGGCAAGTCCCAGTTTTAGGATAGGCTAAGCAAAAGATAAACCCCGTCTATTGAGATCATAAAAAACAAATGACCCATATCATTTGTGCTTTCTCCAGCTCTTCATAGTACACCCATCCAGCAATAAAACCTCCATAGACATGCACGAGGACTGCTAAACTAACCGCACTAGGTGTCGGTCCAGCGAACACATTTTTACGGGGCTTATCCCCAAACGATTCGACTTAGTTAATCTCATTGCTCTTTATTCAGATATCTTATGGATAAAACACGTGATTTGGATGACTTTGGTTGTTATAGATAAAAAATAATGTGGTTTGCCTACAATAGACGTGCAAACGTAGAGAAATGAGACGAACGAGTGGAATAACGCAGAGGTCGCTCGGTAAATTGTGCAGTCTGCTAACGTCCCTCAATAGACATACCCCTTGTTACCTTGCATTGACCCCGCCAAAGCGGGTAAATACACCCGTTCGTTTGTCTTCCATTTATTACAAGCCCTTTCATTTCTCTTCCTTCATCCCAAGGCCCTTCATTTTTCTTCCTTCGCCCCACCCGCTTTCTCTCTACACAATCTACGATCATTTCTCCAGATCCGATCCGAGGAACAAGGTACGAAGCCCTAGATCTCTGCTCTTGATCCTAAGGTTCGCCTTTTCCTGCACTTCTCCACTGTTTTCCTGTCAAATCTCACCCAAAATCGCACTATAACGGTTCCTGTCATTTTCTTCGTCGGTTAGGGTTCCAATCATGGATTTCTCTTGTAATCATGCTTCTTTTTTGCTGATCTGATGCTCCTCAAGTTGATTATTAACTTTATCAACTCGCATTGGATTCTTGCCAGTTTTTTGCTTCTTTTCTTGTTTATAACTTCAAGGATGATCAGAATATTGGATTTTTACACATATTACCGTTTGATTTGGTTGTATGAGATGCTAGCTTTTTGTTGTGCTCTTGGTTTTTTGTTTTTTTGGTTGTTTGTTGGAATATCTCGTTTTCTTACCATAACTTCCTGATTTGACGCTTTCGCTTTTGGATCTGGGAGTTTTGGTCAGGTTTAGGTGCTTTTCTGGACTTTGTTTGTTAGAACGAATAGCCGTTATGATCTGATAATGACAATGCATTGTGTGTAATTTTCAGTGTAAACATGGCAACTTTTTATTAGACTTTTAGTAACAAAGACTTTTCGGTGGATTCTGTATTCTGAGACATAATATTATATTACAAAGGAAAAGAATGCACCGAATTTCTACATGTGCTTGTTGCTTTGTTTAGGTGCATTTCTGGACGTGGTTAGTGAAAGTTGGGATTGTTAGAATGAATAGCCGTTGTGATCTGATTATGACAATGCATTGTGTGTGATTCTCAGTGTAAACATGGGAACTTTTTATTACACTTTTGGTAACAAGGACTTTTCGGTGGATTCTATATTCTGAGACATAATAGATTTCTAGCTTATATTAGTCTTCAAATGTTTGCTCGGTGAATTTGTAGTCCTGTCTCCCTTATTCTTAATTTAGTTGAAATAGTATGATGTAATACCTTTTCTACATGTGGTTAATTTTCCGATTCAGAAGATTTCAGATCTTTGTCAGAACACCTCTTATCCATAAGTGGTTAGAAATATTAAGGATTGTTATTTTGCATTTTATGGAACAAATGGCAGGATCCTAATTCAATTAAAAAAAAAGTGTTTCACTTTCAACACTAATATGCGGTCTTATTAATTCTGGTTATGTAAGATAATTAGACCATGTTGCAAGTTGCAAATATAATTTCATGTAGTTCTAAAAGACAAGGTCTAGGCCTACTAAATGAGAAAAACAATATCGTGCTTCATTTGCAAAAAGGTCCGACATTTTTTTTAATTTTTTAATTTGTTAGTTTTTCATCCTCTTTCCCTTTTAATTTTTACTAAATTTCAATATTACACTTGTCCCCTTCTTGCAGCCTTGTTTCTGGCGCATTTGCCCTGCTTTCTTGCTTGTCAACCTCTGGTAGCCCCTGTTATCCCCGGTCTCCAACTTGTCCACTCACTCTTTGACCAGCCTAGCTATCCCCTCGCTGAGCCTTAGTTTCCTTCGTTGGCAACCCCCTCTAGCTGCACACGCCTTGTTTTCACTGCTCTTGGACCCAATCAACACCCTATTCCTCCCACCCCCCTACCCAATAAACACCCAACCGATCACCTCAAAAAAGTCGTCAGCACCCCATCGCCTCCCGACCTGATCAACACCTTGTTTCCAATGGCCGCAACCACCCCAACCCATTTTCCGGCTTATCCCCCTACACAGCCCCAGTTTAATTTGTCGGCACCCCCCTTGTGCCACACACGCCCTTTCCCTCCCCCCAACCAACCCCCCACCGGTCCCCATTTTCGACTCCTCCCTCTAGCCCGTACATGTCTGTTTGTGAGCTAGCTGGTTTTTTAAATAAGGGTAATATTGAAATTTTGTAAAAATAAACAGGGAAGGATGATGGAAAACTAACAGAATGACAATTTTGTAAAGTTCATGAAAACTTAATGGCAAATCTACAAAATTGAAAAAATCTTGGATTTTTTTGCAAAAATACCAAATGTAATGCCATTTTTGCAAAAAACCCAAAAATTTAAGATGCGTATTTGGTGTTGCTTGCTACAAAGGGTATGATCAATTTCTTCTTCCCAGTTTTTGTGTGAGAATTTTTTATATCCTTACTCTTTCTTAATTTGATAAAAGTATTTGTAGTGATATTGTATTACATTCCTTTTCTCTGTACTTGTTAATTGCCTACTATGTCAAATGTTTATACTTAAACATTTTATCTAGTGGACTAGCTTGCATGACCTGGTGTATTGTGGGAAGCTAATATCTTTGGCAATCTAAGTTTATTTTCTCTGGCTAGCAGCTTCTGGTCCTTTTTTGAAGATTTCTTATTTTTGATGTGATGTGATCTATTAAAACGTTCTTTATACATGGTCTTCAATTGTTTGCTCAGTGAATTTGTAGTCTTATCTCCTTTATTCTTAATTTGGTCAAAATAGTATGATGTAATACCTTATAGAATTTGCGGAAAGGATTCTGCAAGGAACTATTTCTTTTTTGATCTTTGTCAAATCTCTGTGTTGTATAACTTAACAAAATCTGATTCAAGGAAAGGACTCTTCAAGGAGTCAAAGAGAAGTGGGGTCCCCAGAAACCAGCTAGTTTACCGAGTGTTCTTGATGGATAGTTTTGTCATATACCACACAATGCAATTCATGCAGAGATTGCTTAGAGAAAGAAGGTTTTTACTAGCCAACTTTTCTATCTCCCAATTCCTGCCTCTTTTTGAACTTAATTTTCTTCTTTTCTCTTGGTAATTAAGTGTACCTTTTAAATTAGCGTTCTTATATTTAAATTAGGATTACACCAAGGATTGGCATTGAGCCCGTACCTTTTTACCTTGGTTATGGATCAGTTAATAAAACATTTGCATGAGGAGATTCCATGGCGCATGTTATTTGTGGATGATATTGTTTTGATTGATAATACAAGAGAGCATAAACACAAGCTAGATTTATGAAGAGATGCATTAGAATCTAAAGGATTTAAAATTAGTTGCACATAGAATATATGGTATGCAAGTTTAGCAAGGAGAAGAGCAGGAGTGGAGGAAATGCATTAGAATATAAAGGATTTAAAATTAGCTGAACATAGAATATATGGTATGCAAGTTTAGCAAGGAGAAGAGTAGGAGTGGAGGACCAGTAAAGATTGATAACCAAGAAGTCCCCCTAAAAGAACACTTGCGATAATTAGGATTGATAATTCATGAGAACGGAGAGATTGAGAGGGAGGTTATCCAAAGATCTTAGCGGGTTGGAACAAATGGAGATGTGCCTCTGGAGTTTTGTATGATTGGGAGGTGCCACCCAAACTAAAAGAAAAATTGTATAGGATGGCTATAAGGCCGGTTATGCTTTATGGATCAGAGTGTTGAGCAATTAAGGAACAACATATATATAGGATGAGCATAAATGAAATGCGGATGTTGAGATGGATGAGTGGCAAGACAAGAAATGATAGAATTAGAAATGAAAACATTAGATGAAACTTAGGAGTAGCACCAATAGGTAACAAGATTAAGGAGATGGGACTTAGATGGTTTGGACATGTCCAACAAAGACCAAAAATGGCATGGTTAGGAGTGAGGTGATCCAAGTCCAAGGTTTTAAAAGGGCAAGGGGAAGGCCTAAAAGAACATGGATGGAAGTGGTGGGAAAAGATTTAAAAGCTTTAAAACTAAATGAAGCCATGACATTTGATAGAGAGGAATGAAGGAACAAGATTTATGTGACCGACCCCAAATCGGGATAAGGTCTTGATGATGATGATTTTGTCATATTGGCTAAATACTAAACTAGTTTATAGAAGTCTTACTAAGTTCGGCGTTAAAATGGATGTCTCCTGTGGTAGGTCGTAGGTTTGAGGCTGCCTGGAGGTGCATCCTCTAACTTACAAAAACGAAAAGGGGAGAAATATTATGATTTTGTTTGATGAATTATATCTTAAGAATCAATTTCTTGCGGAGCGTGTCCGGTATAGTCCATAGATATGGGCCGTAAAAATGAGGAAGCGAATAAGGATTTTCCAAGTGAAAGTCAGTTTGGTCTGGGCAAGTCAATAATTGATATGTAAGTTCTCATTAAACTCAAGCTGTTGAAGGAGTTTTCAGTTGAAGAAGGTGAAACCTACTTGATTGAGGCAAGTCAATGGTTGACAGGGTTTTTGAAGTAGTGCTGCAGTTGTCATCCATGAACATTTCTTACCTACTTTGATTTAATCAGACTTGATTCTTTGCAATGTTGTGTAACCTAGCAATTTTGATACCTAGACAGATGGGCCTGTACCTAGCTGAATCGACTGCCATTCACATGGTATATTTTGTGAATGTTTTATGTTATTATGATACTTGTTTGCTTGTTATTTTCATGATACTATTTGCGTGATACTTATCTCTTGTATCTAAATATGTAAGAATAGAAAACAATAATATATATGAGTTTATCATTTGTCAACTCTATAAAAAACCATAAGTATATATATGAGTCTGATCTTTCTTAACTCTATACATTGTTTTTGAATTACAATTCTTTTGAAAATTTTGTTGTACATAATATATACAATAAATGCATGTTGTTTTATTATCATTTTTTGTTGGAATGGATTTATTCTGTTGGGAAATTTATACAAGTTTGTTAGTGTATAACTCGCTGTTTAAGACTTCTTCGAAGACGTCATGTTTTCTTGTGGTTTTCTTCATGAAACATGAGCTGGATATTTACCTCGCTTTTCTTCTGGAAAATTTATGCAGGATCTAGTCTTAGTCTGGGAGAATGGGTCGTGGCATCAGCAGTGGAGGGGGGCAGAGTTCATTGGGCTACCTTTTTGGGAGTGGTGAAGTTCCCAAGCCTGCAGCTGAACCTGCTCAAAACTCAGGACCACCGCCTGTCCAGAAGTCAATGGCTTCTCAGCCAATGGAGAAGCAGATTCCAGCCGGCATTCACTCGAACCCTGCAAACAATTACTTCCGTGCAGATGGTCAGAACAGTGGGAACTTTATCACGGTATGATTACAGATTCTAGTTAAGATACTTCAGTCTTTTCTTTGTGCTGTTGATCAAAGTATGGTTTACATTATATTTTTTTGCTGGTGAATAGAGGATAAAATGCAATTTGCAATTGTAACTTTTTGACCTTAACATATAAAGCCAATCGATATTGATCTTGTTTATTTCATTTCAGCCAACTATTTTACCTACTCGGCATTATCATGAATGGGCATATACTATGTTAAAGAATGGCATTCATAGTTGTTATGGATGTTAATACCTGTCTATTGGAAATTAGAAAGCATCAACATAAGGATATACATTCAGCATATAGTCCAGCTGAGTTAACCCAGCTGTGCCAATTGATTATACTCATTTTTGTGCCAATTGATTATACTCATTTCTGGTAGACTAGAGTTTGTCTTTTTTCTCTTTTCAAATGAAGTACATGAGACCCACACATAGCACTCATCACAAACTCTTGGCCTTGTTGAACACGGATCAGCCTTTTTAAACAAATGGAGGATCACTAATGCAGCCAGTTCCATTGGTAAAGAGGTTGCAGGAGATGGATTGTCGAGGCCGATTTTTTGTCCTGCTACCATTTCATTTTGCTCGATTAAGCTTTTATTGTTCTAGTGGAGAGATTAGGAACAGAAAATGAATGGGTATTTTTATTTGGTTTTAGCTTTCCGGAGAGGATAAGTAGACAAGTTATTATTTGTCAATCTCCTTGGTCACATTTTTTAGTTTACTTGAAGATGGTAGCTATGCTAATGGCCCTGGAATTTGCTTGGTTGAAGGTTCAAGTTGCCACTTTCCCTTTTTATCCATGAATTAGATTTAAAAGAGAGACAGTGTGTGTGTGAGTTGCTTTGTATTTCTTCGCTTGCAACCAAAAAAAAAAATCACTAACCAAAACAACATTGGTCACCGAAGCCACATACTTTCATCGATGGCATTTCCACTTTGAACTCCCGCTGTGCTGCAGCATTGACTAGAAGATTGCATTGCATGCATCATAATGCTTTTCATAAAGTACTGTATCCTATTTTTGTTTTAGATGTCATCTGTTCATTGCTCTAGAATTTTATGTTGGCTTAGCCTGAAGAATTTCCATCATTCTGGTGTCTAATTTTTGGTTGCTAACTGTTCAGGACCGGCCTTCCACCAGGGTTCATGCTGCCCCGGGTGGCGGATCTTCCCTTGGCTACCTCTTTGGCAATGGCAAAAAGTGACAATGACCTTTGCCAATTGAGCATGAAATTCTTGACGTTGGTTTAGATCGAAAATGTTCTGATCTGATGGTGAATATGTGACTGTTGGAACATGTAATATAGCCCCTTTGGCAGGAATTGTTCCGTTCGCTTGGCGTAGACTTTAAATTCAGGATAAGAAAAACAATCTTTGTGCTTACCCTGATAAAAAATTGTCGGAACGACCTGGTAACTTTTTATGTTCCTGCTATGATAATCCTACTTACCCCTTTATCCAAGTGTAGCTTATGTAATTACGGGTCGATCTCATGGAGACTTGATTTAAAATGATGGAGTTTTACATAAAATTTAATTAATAAAAGAATAAAAATAAAGAATATACTAGAAATAAGCTAACAATAAACTAAAATTTAGATTTATTCAACTGTTGCAATTTATAGAATTATTTATTTTAAAAAAATACAATTAAATACGCTGTCCTGGATAAGCCTATCCTTAGATAGTTAGAATGTGGATCATGTAAAACTAGGATATTTAGGGACATAGATAGAATTAAATTGGGGATATATATGGTATTTTAGACAAAGGATAGAGGTGTGATAGCTCAAATTTGTTAGGGGCAGAGTTGTAATTTTATTAGAGTTCTGGTTTTTAACGAACAACCAGGAAAACACGTTGAGGTGAAAACCGGAGGAGGGGGAAGAAGGAGAGAAGGAGGAACGCGGGGGTAGAAACCCAGTTTGGGTTTCCTTCCTTGGAGCGTCTGCTACCCTGGAATTAGGCTGACGACCCAGTGGAGAGAGTGCGATCCTGTTTCCTGGGTTGATGCGTCAGGGTAATGAGGATGCGATGAAGGAGAATAAGAGAGAGAAGAGAATGGACTAGCCGGTGCTTGGAGCTATGCTGAATAGCTGGGGAGAAAATGAATAGAGGGGGTGTGATTGGTCTGTGTTGGGCTAACAGAGGTGGAGATAGAGATTGAGAGAGAGAGAGACTTACGGGGTGATAGAGAAGAATAAGAGAAAGAAGCAGATGGGAAGAATGAGAAGCAGAAAAGATGGTGGTGCCAGCAGAGAATAGAGAAAATAGAGAGAAATAGGCGGGAGTGAAGAAGAGAAGAGAGAGGATGTGGGAAAGAAAGAGATAGCAGAGGAGAGGGATGTTCAATGATGGAGAAGAGGTACGTAAAAGTTGAGAAAGAGAAGAAGGTTAGGGAGGATCTTCTCTCAACGATCTAGCCTAAGTGGAGAGAACCAGGGTAAGAAGGGAACAAAGAGGATTGGGAGAGAGGGTGGTGGAACGGATTGAATGAGAGAGATATGAGAAAAGGAGGAGGGAAATTCGGCTAGGCAGTGGTTCAGTAGATCAAAATAGAAAAACTGAGGGAGAGATGCGGTGTGGTGAGGAAGTGGAGTAGGGAAGGAACGCACGATGAGAAGGAAGGATAGAAGAGAGAATTGGAAAGTGGGAGTGACGGGTTTGGTGCTAAAGAGAGGTGATGGTTGGAAAAAGGGAGAATTCAGCCAAGAGAAGAAGACTAGAGAGAGGCTGGACGTGGAGGAGAATGGAGGAAAGAGGGAGTGAGGGCAAGAGAAGAAGGGGAAAGTTGGCCTACTTGGTGTGTCACGCACCTAGGCCGGCCAGTGGGAAAATGAGAGTGAGAGAACAGATAGAGGAGGAGGAGATCGAGAGGGAAACTGGGAAAAGGAAGAAGTGTGGTGGAGGTAGTCAGGTGCTCGATCAAACAGAGCAAGGGCAGCCGAGGCAGAAGAGAGATGGGAAAGAGAGAAGAATGTAGAGGGAGTAGTGGGGAAAGGAATGAGAATGTGAGAGAGTAGAAGAGGGAGTAGAAGGAGCTGGCCAAGGAGATGGAAAAACGAGAGTGTAGAGAGGAGAGAGTGGAGGGAAAGAGTGAGCGGGCCAAGGGAGAAAGACGAGAGAGAATGTTGACAGAGAAGAAGAAGAAGAGGGAGAGAGGAGGGTGCTAGGCCAGCCACCATGGGCCTGCCCAGGGGGTCCAGAAGAGAAGAGAATAAAAGGGATATGAGAGAGAAAGTCGTTGGAGAGAGAGAGCCATGAGAGAGAAGGAGAGAGGAGAGCTAAGAGCAGGAGAGAGGATAGATAGAATCGTGGGAGATAGGGATGTGAGAAAGATGGCGATAGAAGAGAGAGGAGAGATGTGTGAGATGAGAGAAAAAGGGTAAGAGAGAGAGGGAGAGAGAGAACAGAAGGATAAAGAGGGGTGGGGTCCATCAGTATTCCAATCTTACTAGAACTCTATCTTCAACTTTGTTCTGTCCTAGGAGTCTTCAAATGCCTATCTTTCCAAGAAACTTCATCATCCTCATCTGATATTTGTGATTTGATTTTGATCATTCACGCTTGAGTTAATTGATCTACAATGCACAGAACTTAATTAGAATCATTTGAACTATTCATTATTCATCTAATTAGCTTTGATGATCATCTGACCACTAAATCTTGCAATTCAATGGTTGGATGGCCAATTAAAGCTAAAATAAAATATTTTATTCAAAATCTTGAAATTGATGGCTTAGATGCTCTAATTGAACACTAAATTAGGGGTATTTTGACCAAAATTGCACACTTAACACGCCCCCAACCAGCATTTTGTTAATCCCTAGCAAAAGATGCGAAAAATCAAATTACAGAATTTCAAATTTTTTATTTTTCAGGTCATCTCCATTTTTTTTAAAGATTTTTTTATAATAAATCTATCAACTTTAGCAAACTAATAAAGATGACTGAAGAATTCAAAACCCTACCCATATGCTAAAAATATTCAACTTAAGTTCAAATCTCAAAGTGAGTGTGTACATATACAATCTACACATAGAATAATCTTTGTCTCTAAGTAGATTTCTAACTTTTAAACTCAATCTGAAATATGTTTTGACCTCAATCTTTACTAAGGGTATACGCTTATAAAGAAAATCTCTCAGATAGAGGGTTTAAATTATATCTATCTTTTGATTATGTGAGAAGAGTTAAACAATCAACAAGGTCTAGAAACAATAGCCTGTGCACTTGCAGTTAAACAATCAACAAGGTTTAGGAACAAGGCAAATTTATAATTCCTTGTGAAGAGAGGCCCCGATTTGCATCAAGCCCCTGCACTTCAAATACGGTTTGCACGTAGGCAAAATTTAGTTTGTTCATGAGTTGTTATCCAATTTCAAAATGATTTTTTCGTAAGCCCGTTATTATTGACTGTTATTGGTGCAGTTTGGTCATTTCAATTGCCTAATTAACTGCCAATATTAACGGCTTTTTCTTCAGGGCCTTAAGCAAAAACCAGTTTGGAAGTTAGAGGGCAACATACAAGAGCAACGTGCAGACCGTGTTTAAATGGTAAGAGCTGAGGCTACGTGCTGACCGTGATAAAGTTTGATAATCATGCGCTGGGTTATCAGCTCCTACACTTAATAACTTTTCAAAATTTGATGACATCTTTCTAAATTGAAGACTTCAGTTCCGCTATCATAGTAGATATTTGCCTACGGAAAGCTTTCTCATTGTATGGAGTAATGGCCCAGGCAACCTCTGTAGGTGTTTGGCAATTGTTAGCAGACCCTGATCACACTTCGAACTGTTTACCGATTGTTCAGTGATTTATAAAACGTGAAGTCCCATCATGTGGGCTGAAGTGCAACACCAAGGTAGCTTGCTGTACAGCGTTCCCTTTTCTATGGTAGGCCAGTGTTTAGCTGATCTGATGGTAGGTCTGATTTCTCTGATTGTGATTATGGATTTGGATGAGTCTGGAATCTGAAACATGCACTTTAAGTCATTAAGACAGGGACCGTCAGAAGCATTGCTTTACAGAACAACAAGTAAAAGGCATGTATTTGGATGTTGGAAACTTAGATATCAACCAAACATGGTGTTGTTTGGATACAAGATATCATGAGTTAGCAAATGAGATGAACGGGTCTGATCAACTAAAGGCAGGTGCACCACGTACGTAAACTGGGGTGCCGTACATCAAGTTCACATAGTGACACGCTGTATCTGATAATACAGTCCTGCACGACAAAATAAGTTCTCAACAGCTCTCAACTTTTACCATGGTGAGCTCACTTTTTGTTTGTCGGACTTGTTCATCTGAATGCGAACTTGATGATTTTGAAATCTCAAACATGTACTCTCAATCAGAAGGACAGAGACAGTCAAAGACATTGTTTAAAGAACGATCTAGAATCAAACAGTAAAAGCATATTTTTTGGAGGTTAGCAATCACAGTAATTTCTAGGGTACAAGATATCGTGAATTAGAGAAATCCAGAACAGGCTTGATCAACCAAAAGTGTGGCCCACCATGTTCAAGTGAGGCGACTATACGCAAACTTGTGTTCTTCTCGTAGGACTATCATTTTTGAACTTTTATTTCAAAAGATATATCCAGCAAACATACCTGAGTAAAAAAAGCATGCCTTTCGGGACCCCTTTGCACCACAGCGACCACAAGGTTAATAAGATTCAATTTTCTTGGCAAAGGAATGGCGCCATAGAGCGGCACCCCACTTTCGGCTGATGGGCTTCACAATTGGTCAAGAAGACCCGTCCCTTTCTCGTGTTTTGATGACAACTGCTCCGGCTAAAAGTGATGACGGATGAGCCCAAAAAATGAAAAGATGCGGACAATTAGTAATAAGCACATTTCTTTGGATGTTGAAATCATCCAATCACCTTGATATTTAGGATGCAAGATACTCATAGTCAAAAAAATCAGATGAATGAATTTGATCGATCAAAGGTGATGAGCACGAGCACACTTGCAGCTACTTGTGATGGTGTCGCCCTCTATAAACAGTCTTCGCAAGTATGCTATATTTTGACTACGTATACGTTGTCCATAAGAATATCGTAATTTAATGACACCCCTCAACTGTGCCATCTCTCCAGAATTAATTCATCGAATAATTTGGATCCCTTCAATTCAAGTCTTTCATGCTACATACTTGTATATACGAGGAATGCTACTGTACAGCGCAACCACGACCCACCCCACTTTTACATGGACCATTCATCTGATTTGCCTGAATTTTGACATCTAGTAGTGGAATGCTATGTTTATACTAAGTTTCCAACAGTCTATTTCCAAGTGCATTGTGTAAGTTGGGTCACCAGTTTGCCATGATGAGCCCTACCTTTGGTTGACCAGGCATGTTCATCTACTTTCCCTGATTTGACTCTAACATCCGAAAACAGTACTTCTAACTGGATCTTCCAACACATTGATTGTGGACCTTTATGTAGACGGTCAAACAGTGCATGTCCTGCGACCGGAACTCTATGCTTTCAGATTTCAGGCTAATCTGATCTGCAATGTTGTCTAGTCATCCACGGGCAGATAAATCAGCAGCCAAAAGTGCGGCCCATCAAGTAAAAGTGGGCCTAGGTCAACGTTCCGTAGTTGGGCAATTTATGACTGGCCATTTTACACACAACAATAAAGGCTAATATAATCTATTTAATAAGTTCACTTTCACTTAATTCTCCAGATTTTTGTTAACCACTCATTTGCAAGTTGCTGCTTTAATGGCTATGATCACTCAATTGCTGAGAGTTATATACTGGTCCCACCATAACTGAGAGAGAGAGATGAAAAGAAATTTCTGATATACTTGATATTCTGTCTGATACAGTTGATAAATCTATGATATATTATCTACATCGTCTTGGTCTTGGTTAGTAAGAACACCGAGGCCAACTGCATGTATTACCCCATGATTCCTCTCGTGTAGCACCGAATCCAGTGATAACTTCTTGGTATCTACAACAGCGCGATGGATTTCATTTGACCAAGTTGGCCACTTTACTATTGCACCCAGGAGTTCTGCTTCAAATCGATGACACTGTTAAAAGCCCGTTACTTGAGCGGTTCTATTCTTTCCCAACTAGGGTGGACTCGCCTGATATTGCAATCAAGAGAATATATCAAGAAAATCCAAATAGTAATTTGACCACAGTATCGGTTGATGCCTGTGAATAGATACTAATATGATTCTAGAATTAATGCTTAGATCGATGATTAGACGAATTGCGCTGGCAGAAAACAGTATTTAGTACCACAGTATCGGTTGATGCCTGTGAATAGATACTAATATGATTCTAGAATTAATGCTTAGATCGATGATTAGACGAATTGCGCTGGCAGAAAACAGTATTTAGTATACGAGGAAAATGGCAACTGCAAGGCCACGTGTTTATGCATTGAGATAAAATGGCCCAGGGAACTCAAAGCTACATGTAGCATGTTTCAATAATTGCAATACTTGGGCACATGTATACAGCAGCTCTAAGAACTCAAGGCTCAACTTTAGAGAGAATGACCAGAAAAGTAGGTCAAGTACACAACCAGGTTTCTGCATTGAAAAGGCTAGTGTTCAGATAGTTTGGGCCATTTCAAATACAAAGTTCAAGTTTCGAGAAGGGCTCTTTCAAGTTTTTGAAAGACACGTAAATAATCTGAACTCAACCAAACTAATTTAAACTCGAGTTGGCCATTGTCTAGTTTGGTAGTTTCTTGGTGGTGGGGCATGGAAGGATAAGTTAAAAAAGGAAGGAGCACAAATTATGTCATACCTTGCTTTTGGGATGAGCAATCCATCTCTAATGACGTGGCAGAAGGATTGTGACAAGGTCCTTCCATGTCTACCATGTGCTTGTCATCTGGACTGCTTTCTTTCGAGTCTAGAGATGCTGGTGATGGTTCTGACTTCTGAGGGGTCTGTCAAACAGTTTCATTCAGATCAAGGATCTCAAATGTAAAAATAGATGGATGCTTTACACTGAAATTTCTAATATCATTTTCTAAAATTTTGTTTTCCGATGAACAACACCAACACCATAGTGAGACTTTCTTTAATCCAGATTTGCTTTACTAGTGAAGAACAAAACCAAATGACAGAAACAAAAATAAACAGATCAAGTACCAGAAGAGATATACAGTGTTATGTAAACAGGTCAACAAGTGGAGAAATGGATGACAGATCCACGGGCATCTGAACCAAAAGGATAACATTTACCTGTGCCTTCACCAACTCCGGTTTTCTTTCTTCACATTGAACCTTTGAACAGGAAAACAAAGACAGACCTAAGGGAGATGGCCAATCAGACAAATACAAAATTTGAACCAAAATAAAAAAAGCAGCAGATCATCCCAGAGGCAGCTCATCTGCGACCACCTACTACATCCTACTTGTGTCAGTACAGCTATTTATTGGGTACAAGATGGATCTGATCTATTGATCAGTAATCCAACAGTCTGGAATAGATCTAATTCACATACACACAAAGAGACAAAATTTACTTGGTTCAATCAAATTTGATCTATGTCCACGGGATAGAGATAAACAAGCTTCAGTATCTGATCATATTACAACAAGGAGGATAGTCCTCACTCTACTCAAACTCTTCCACAGATCTTCAGATATCAATCTTTGATTTCTTCACTTGCTTGCTTTCCTTGTTTTGTAGTAATTGGATCATCCCCTATTTATAGGGTTTTGATGATCTGATTTGTCAAGATTTGCAGCACTGCAAACCTCAGTTCCGGCGTAGGCAACATCTAAGGTGGCACTGTCTCTTGTATTTTATATGGCGGCATGCGCCGCATTGTTGTAACATGGGTATGGATCCATCACTATTGGCAAGGTCAAAGTTAAAAGCAGAATGAGAGACGCAACTATATTATGGGTAGCACAATATAAGTCTCTGAAATGAGAGTTCTAAGTTGCCAACCTCTGCCGAAACAATTACACAAAAAAATCTCTTTTCACGATGAGCAGTTACCAAAGAAGTCATGGAGCACACTAAAGACCCCAATAACCCCTAGATTTTTTTTCTCCCTTTTTTTTTCTGAGAAGCTAAGTCTCATTAGAAATTAGTAAGAAAGGAGCACAAATGATAGATACCATGTCTTCCCTCGGAACATCTTACTGCTAGAAAGCCCATACTTCTTATAACTGCCATCTAAGTTGAATGTCATTTCATTCATAGAAGGGATTGATGAAATACAACTTTTTCTGATTTGGTTACTTAGTCTGTGATATGATGTTCTAATTTCTTAGTGCCTGAGTATTTCAATCAGCGATAGTGTACAAAGGTTCAAAAATTAACCAAGATCTCTTTGTTAGAATAACCATCTGATGCCTGCTCCTTAAAAGATTTGCAAATTCTGCTCCTAAACTCTATCAAGACATCAAGCGTAATCAACCAGTGGTCCTTTATTTCTCCTAGCAACTACTTCCCAGCTAATCAAGTGCTCAGCATAACTACAGAACATACTAAAGCCTGAAGGACTTAACAATCGAACTCCAAAAACAACTAGCTACGTACAATGGAGGAAAAGAATTATGCTCCACTTCATTTTTCTTTTCATCTTTTTTTCCATTGGAATGGAGAGCACACTTGAAGTGACAATCTAGTGACCCTAACCAAAGACCAGAAGTTCTTCACTATTAATACATTACAAGTAAATTTCTCAGATATAGAAGTCCAACCAAAGACCAAAAGTTTGGGAGGGATACAAGGATACAGTGCCACAGCTAAAGAGGAATAATCACATTCCGGAACCTAGTTAAACTAAAAAAGAAAAACCAAACTTTCTCCTTTCACCAATATGAAATCAATGTGATGGAGAATATCATCCCACTTTTTTTTTATGTTATGTTATAGTTTAGTTTGCTTTGGATATTTACCACTAAGGGTATTGAGTTTCTTAGTGTGTTGTAACTTAAGTAGGGGCAATTTTATCTTTTTCTCTAGATTAGGGTTGGATGTCCCTACTTAAGATCTTTTTCTCTTTTGTGTAAGTACTTTTTGATGAATAATGAATGAAAATTTCATTAGACTTGGTGGATTCCTCGTTCTAGCTTCCTTCCTGTAGGCGTGAAGTCACGTTCAATACAAGGACGAATCACTATTGTTTCATCCTATTCTGTAAGTCAGTACTTTTCTACCTTGTCTTTACGTGATTTGCTTTGGTAAAAATCTAAAATTCTTATACTGCATTAAATTCCTAAATCCTAGATCCTAATCAGGACCATTAGTCAATTAGAGGGATGATCCAGATTGAAACTTCAATTTTACCTTAATCGGTAGATATCTGGGCCAAATCCTATAATTCATTGTAGGCTATTCAGGCAAATTAAGACTGATTTTCTGCATGTTAAAGTAGTGGTTGTAGTTTAGTTTATATTTTATTATTTAAGTTAATTCTGATATGATCTCAGCATATATAGTAGGTCATTTTGCATGCTGTCTTACATCAAATTTGGTATCAAAACATAAAGTTGCTTAGGATCTGCACTACTTTGCAGTCGAAAGTTCATCAATGAACTGGGAACTTGGTTAAGTAATCTTGATATCAGGCTCCAAATACCCAATCAGAAATAAGTTTGGACAAAGTTGGAATTTGGAAGACCAAGGACTAGGACTCCTAGCATTTATTAACAGCTAAAAGTGATACTACTACAGAATAGCTAGGAAGCCATGCCAAAAGTCACAGATGGAACTCAGAGCCCCCCTATAGTAAGATTGTTTAGTCTTCTCACAAAGTACACTTGTCCTTACATAAAATGGCAAAGTTATGCCCACCTTAATGCATAACAAATAGCAAACAAGCTTCTCACACATTTCTTCAAGGAGACAAATGAGATCAAAGCCATTAACTCAGAAGGCATGCAAATTCATGAATCAGCAAAAGACATGGCAATCAAGATGGGACGATGGTGGCATGAAGGACTTTTTTGTTGCTCCTTTTGACGATTTCAAGGTAATACTAGGTGTGGAGTTCTTGAGTCCAGCTAAGGCCATACCCATTACTTCCTCAAATTCATATGCATCATGGAAGAAAATAGTCCATGCATAGTCACAGGCTTCAAGAAAAGTAAGATACGGTGGAGATGCTTTCAGCCCTACAACTAACCTAGGGCCTAAAGAAAGGAAGAAATCTACATGGCTGCTACAGTGGGAGAACCTAAGGAGGACCTACCCCAACCCATTCTAAAGGTCCGAGAAGATTTCAAGGATACCATGCCATATGAATTGCCCAAGAAGCTACCACTTAGGAGGATGGTGGATCACAACACCAAGTTAGAACTAAAAGCAAAAGCCTCTTATAGGATGCTCCACCTAAGTTAGTTGAGTTAAAGAGAAATTGAAATAGTTGCTTGACGTCAGGTGCATTGAATCATCCCAAACACCCCATGGAGCCCTGGTATTGTTTCAAAAGGCACATGATGGAAGCTTTGCATATGTGTTGACTACCAAGCCTAAATAAGGTGACCCTCAAGAACAAGTATCTCTTAACCCTCATTGCCAACCTATTAGATCAATTAGGAGGGGTGACGAAGAGGGAACTTGCAAACATGATCGCGGCCTTAGATAAGGAGGTTGAAGCCATATTGTTAGACCAAAGAGTAAGTGCGCATGGGGTTCCTACAATATCGAATACTTGGTTCAATGGAAGGTCCCACCAGTTAGTGAGGCAAGTGGGCAGACATGATATGGACAAACGGCGATATGGTTCATCAATACCATGAAGCCAAGGAGTCGACGGGGACATCAACGGAATGAGGTGGGGATAATGACAAAGACTTACTATGAGAAGCCACAAATGAGCTCACGGCCTAAGGATTAGTCCAAAGATGTTTAAACTTGGAGCATGAGGTATGACTTGTACTCAAGGCCCATAGTCTCAACCCAATTTTGGTAGACTCGAGTACCTGCAATTGTGTAGACTAAGATAATTCTAAAAATATTCTAGATTAGTCCCTATAAATATCTAGAGTAGCTTGATTGTTCTAGAGAGAGATCTAGAAGAATCCCAACCATTGGATGTGAGAAATGTGACACGACCATAAAAGTTGGTTGAAAAGGTGGCAACTTATGTAAAGGGATGAATTCCTCGTTTACAAACCACCTCAAAAATTGTAAGTTCAGTTGAGTGCAATAGAAGTTCTCCATTCACTCAAACTCTTGTGTGCTTCCTAAGTGTGGACGAGTTCTCCTGTGGCCTAAGGAACTAGGCACTACTTGAGTAGACTTAAGGCACTCGTGGAGGTGTAGCACAAGTTTCTCATAGTCGAGAGGCTAAGGAGATAGCAAGGCAATTACATATGACTTTTAATGATGGCACACTTTAACATAAAAAAAGGCAGCCTAGGGCATGAAGCTCCCATGTACGCGGAGTCTGGGGGATGGCACACTTTAACATCCAAACGAGAAATTAAGATATGAGGGCTATTAAGCAGCCATGGTGTCATATCATGGATGAACCTAACAAGGATCCAACTTGCAGCATGCATTGTAGCAGGAGGGCCTGTTGGGATCTTAGTTGCTAATCTCAATACTGTACCACACATACACTGGGTTATTACCAGTTCCAGACAGAAATGGTGCCAAAACATCAATATCGGTACCGGGCCAATATCAGTCAACACCAGTAGTACCAGTCAACACATGCAACTGTTATATCAGTATTACCAGCATTGAACTGATTTTTTCAGAAAGAGAAAGAAGAGAAAAAATTATATTTTCTAACCATTCATACCAGCTGGTATTGTTGGTACATGCTGGTCAAAACCAGACAAGTACAAGTCAGAAAACAGTAATGACAACTTAGGTTGCGATAATCTGGACAAGCATGTGTCTTCTTTTTCCCCTTCATATATACTGTAGAAAACACATTTGGACACACATGAGAGAGAGAGAGAGAGAGAGAGAGAGAGAGAGAGAGAGAGAGAGAGAGAGAGAGAGAGAGAGCGTTGGGAAACCATTTAGGAAAGAGATGTGGAAGCCAAGAAATGTGCAGAAGTTGTCTTTTAAGTTAGGGCATGAATGACCTTAAGTCATTATAAAATGCACCAAAAATGAGGGCAGATGTTCACTGAAAAGTAGAAGGAGAACCTGCTGTATCACATGTTGTTCATGTGTGTGTGTGCGCCTGCATATAGGTAAATTGGAAGATAAATGGCAAAGAGATCAAGACAATAGAACTGTGAAGAAACAACGGGAGAAAACAGGAGTTGTTGAACATTACACGTGCACTTTGCTTTTAAATAGTTGCTGTAACATTCTCAATCAGGAAAGCAAACAGAAACTCGTATAGACAGGAAGTCTCTTAGGTTAGCAACTAGCCTAGGAAATTTTTCTAAGATGATTTAGGAACCTGGCCAACTTGTTTAACTAGGAAACTGTCTTAGGAAACCTACTTAACCTGGAAACTGTCTGAATTATGTAGCTAGCTTATCTTATAAAACTCATTCGTAAAAGAACTATCTTAGAAACTTCCTTAACAGAGAAAGCGCTTAAACTCTGAAGCCTATGAATGACCTCAGCAAAAAATTTTAACTAGGAAACAGCCTTAAAGTAGGAGCCTGTTACTTAAGAGCCCAAAGGCAAACATTTACGCGGTGTATCAGTTACCTAGTTTGTTGCCGTGGGACCTTAAGGTCACAGGTTCAAGGCATGAAAACAGCCTCTTGCAAAATGCAAGGTAAGGCTGTATACTACTGACCCTTGTGGTCCACCACTTCCCTGGACCCCACATACTCGGGAGCTTCGTCTACCGGGGCTGCCCTTAGTGGTGACCTAGTTTGTTGGTTTTTCATGGAGCTACTTTTGTATGGGGTTCCATGGTTTCTGAATGCTTTTTATTTTTCAATAAGGTTATTTGTTTGGATGTGTTTGGAGGAGATACTTCTTGGTGTGATTATATTGGTTTATATGGTTTTCTGTGGATAAATAAGGTGCTTGCTATATTAATAGCATAAACCTTAACCAGCCAATAGGAATTAAGCTGCCAACGTTATATAATAAATATTAGTCCGATAGGCTGGGCTTGTTTTAAGTCCATCTTTCTTACAGGAATCCGAATTGACCCACTTAAGAGGCACATATATGGCAGGGCCTTCACTCGTAGATGCGCTGTTATGGCCCAAAACTTTCTATGTCATTAATAACCAATGTGATGGTATAATGGCGTGTGGATCATCCATTGTACCAGATGTTCAGGTACCATATGAAGATTCGATCAAGGCCCTTTAAATTCATATGCTTCCATGACATGCTTATTCGGCTACTAATACATGACGGTGAACCCTGCAGAATCATATGCACGAAGTACACATGTGTGCTAGGCAATGTAATTGCAAGAACTTCGAAGTGATTTTATACCTGGCAGATGGTAATTTTGTGTGTGCTATATTATTATCATATAACCAAACCTATTGATAATAATATGGACCATAAATGGAAAGAGTGATCAACCCTTCTCAATGAGCAATAAAAACCTAGTAGAAAGCAACATATCTAACCCATTTCTACAAACCTTTACCACATATGAAAGGATTCATCCACCCATCCTAGAAATGATCACAACCATCAAAAGATGGTACAAGTATAGGAGGCGTCCAAGATGCATTGAATGCCTACTAATTTATTTTTTGAAAGGCAATGAACGGTTGAATGGCTTATATTGTTGACTTGAAGTTGTAAAGTAGAAACATGAGGTCTTTTTATCAACATAAAGTAGTTCAAACATAAGTAATTATCAATAATAATTTTCATGACAAACTAAATTTACTTGAATTAATCAATAAATTAGAAAGTATATCAATTAGATAAATTACCTAAATACGTTAAATTTATCTGAATTACAAAGTTACCTAAGTATCTGTAAATGCATACCAAAAGTTACCTAACAATCTATTACTTATAAATTAAGGTAGAAGATGCATTAGAGAAGTTAACCAACAGCCTATTAATTTATGAAGTAAGAGATGTAATTAGGATTCATAATAATAAGGTAATATTTTTAATTAAGTACTATGGGCATTAATTTATATATAATAGCAATATTTAATTACTTATTTATAATATCCAAGTGCCACTATCAAACCTCTGATTATATGATCTCACAACCAATCCAAGCCCTAATAAAGGAGGGTTGAGTCAAGTGCCAAATGGCATAAAATCCTTTGGCAAACCCTATGACATGAATCTTATTTCAACATTCCATCATACTAGGACGTTCCCATAAGCAATGCACTGCATCATATCCTAGATCCAATGAGAAATGGGCAAGGCTGTTAGGTCGTTCCCCCATAAGTGATGTTGTGCATTGGATCCTAGGTGCAATGGAAATTGGCAAGGGCTGTTAGAGCTTTTCCTTGGAAGCAATGCACTACATCAGAATCAAAGTACAGTAGAAAGTAGGTAGCAGTTCTCACGCCATTCTAGATGTACGTAGAGAATAAGAATTGTATTGCCATGTACAATATAGGCACATTGATAGGTAAGAGTATAGAATTAGTGGATACAATAAAACGTAGGAGAGTCAATGTAACTACTATCCAAGAAACTAAGGAAAAAGGGGCTAAAACTAGAGAAATTGATGAGTATAAGTTCTAGTATGTAGGAAAGGCAATAATAAAAATAGTGTAGGGATAGTGGTGGATAAAGAATTAAAAGATAAAAGCTGTTGACATAAGAAAACCCAATGATAAAATTCTACTAATAAAACATGTTCTAGAAGAGACAATTCTAGGAAGATATGGAGACAGCAGTGTAACAAGTTCCCAACATAGAGGGGATATTTATAGGAGAAGACTTGAATGGTCATGTAGGAAAAGGGAAAAATAAAGATATGATAGGTTATATTGAGGATATGATGTTGTAGAAAGAAATGAGATGGGGGAAGCTATTCTAGATTTTGCTTTGGCATATAACCTAGCTCTAGCAAATACATACTTTAAGAAGTGGGATGAACACTTACTAACCTTTAAAAGTTGATTATATAAAAGCCAAATAGACTTTTTCCTACTCAGGAATACTACACAATATAAGTTAATGATTATGAACATTTACATTATAAGGATGGAAGAAAAGAAATGAACATAATAGGTGCAAAAAAAACTAATTGGTAAAACTTAAAAGGAGAAAAGATAACATCATTCATAAGCAAGTTAATGGTAGAAAAAAGGGGAACAATGAAATAGAAGCAAGCACAATGTGGACTAATGTGGCCAAGTCTACTAAGAAAGTGGCAAAAGATGTTCTAGGACAGTCTAAAGGTAAAGGCAGCCAGTAAAGAAAAATCAGTGGTAGAGTGAAATAACAAAAACATTGAACAATATAAGAATGCTAAAAAGGTTGCTCAGAGAGTAGTGAGACTAAACTCAATGCATATGATGATCCCTACAATAGATTAGGATCAAGAGAAGGTGAGAAAGACATTTTCAAACCAGCAAAATAAGATAATATAAGAATAAGGACTTAAACCACATTAAATGCTTTAAAGAGTGATGACCAAGGGTACTAGTAAACAATGATGAGATCAATCAAAGGTGGGAGAGTTACTTTCAAAAATGCCAAATGATAATGGCCTTAAGAATATAGAGATTGCGAGAACTGTAAACCCAAATAACAATGGACTATAGAGACGACCATAAGATTAGAAAACCTAAAGTAAAAGAAACCTTTAAAAATATGAAATCAGGAAAGGCCCTAGGGCACAATGATATACAAATAGAGGATTTGGAAATATATGGGAGATACTGGAGTTTGGTTAATAATGTTTAACAAGATTTTAAAATTGAAGAAAATGCTAGATTAATGAAGGAAAAGCTCTATCATACCAATCTATAGGAATCAAGGAGACATACAGAGTTGCACTAATTATTGTGGGATCAAACTTATGAGCCATATCATGAAACTTTGGGAAAGAATGATTGAGAAGAGGCTATGACATGATAGTTGTGTATCCAAAAACCAGTTTGGTTTCATCTTGGCAGATCTACCATAAAAGCTATTTTTCTCCTTGGACAATTGATAGAGAAATGTAGGGAAAGGAGGAAGGACCTCCACATGGTCTTTATTGACTTAGAAAAAGCTTATGATAGGGGCCCCAAAGAGTTACTGTAGTAGGTGTTGGGCAAGAAAGCGGTTTTACAGGGCTATATAAACATAATTAAGATTATGAATGAGAGAGTGGCAACAAATATTAGGACCACTAGCATAGAGACTAAGGATTTTCCTATCACCATAGGATTGCATCAAGGATCTGCATTGAGCCCATACCTTTTCACATTGCTTATGGATGAGTTGATAAACCATCTGGACAAGGAGATTACATGTTGTATGTTATTAGCATATGACATAGTTTTGATTGATAAGACAGGGGGCGTAAATACAAAGCTAGAGTTGTGAAGAGATGCTATAGAGTCTAAAGGATTTAAGCGAGCTAAGATAAAGTATATGAAATGCAATTTTAGCAAAGAGAGGAGTGGGAGGGAAGCACCAATAAAAATTGATAACCAAGAAGCACCCAAAAAGACCATTTACGATAGTTGGGATTGATAATTCATGAGAGCGGAGAAATTGAGAATTATTCAAACTGAAAGGAAAATTCTATAGGATGGCTATAAGGCCGGCCATGCTCTATGGATAAAAGTGTTGGGCAATTAAGGAGCAACATATATATATATATATAGGATGAGCAAAGCCAAAATGATGATGTTGAGATAGATGAATAGCAAGACAAGAAAGGATAGAATTATAATTAGAATTGAAAATATTAGAGGAAACTTAGAAGTAGCACCAATAGGTAATAAGATGAGAGAGGGTAGACTTAATGGTTTGAACATATCCAACAGAGACAAAAAGCAACATCATTTAGAAGGAGTGAGGCAATACAAGTAGAAGGTTCTAAAAGGGCAAGGGGAAGGCCCAAAAGGGCGTGGATAGAAGTGGTGAGAAAAGATTTAAAAACTCTTTGACTCAATGAAGCAATGATACTTGACAAAGGTGAATGAAGGAACAAGATTTGTGTAGTCGAACTCCTAATTGAGATAAGGCATTAATGATGAGGACTAAAGAAATGGTATACAACAATTGCTAGTATATTTTATTTTAATGCATGTAGTTTCAAATAAGAATGACAAAGAAGCATAGTTGAGACAGAGAGGAGGGGTGAGGACAGTGAAAAGAATGGATTTTCCTCTCTCTAGAGGAACTTTTTTGGATGGAGTTCTCTCTCTCTAAAAGGGCTAAAATTTACACAGCTACAAGTCCCAATGCTACCAAGTTGGTGTTCTATGGTTTTTTCACCAATGCATGGTCAACGGGCTAAACTCCACAATACACCAAATGTACATTTCAGTAACATGGTGTATGGCGAAGGTTTTGACGGAGATTTTTCAAACACAAGAACCACTACTGTGGTTTTGTACCAAACTCTACTCACACATGGAACCACTACCACCCATGTTAAGGGTTGCCAGGGATTTGTATGGTGAGACATACAGTTAGAACTCTGTACAACTCATGACAGAGACCGAAGGCAATGAAAGTGACATTCAGAAGCCCACAAGGTCAAAACAGATCTTATATGGATATGCAAGAATTGATAATCCTAGATATCTGTATCTACTTTTTTCATGGTAACCCATTCCTCACAAGTTATTTTGTGCAGATGGGACATGTGTGAACTGGAGTAAAGGCAATTCTACCCCACCCAAAGAAAAAGAAGTTAAAAAGAAACCAACAACAACAACTAAAACACTATAGCAACAATACTTGATGCTCATCCGATAACGTCTCATTATCCTATGCACATGGCACAGTGAAACACCATCAACTACAAGTTCTGCAATTTGCCAATCCGGTGCACAGTGCCACCATCTGTTGTTTTTCCTAGTTCGTCCTTCCCACCATTGGATGATAGAACTTGATAGGCATTTTCTTAATCCATTAAAGTTAGTTTCTTGCACCTGAAATTTTTGAAAATTTAATTTCAAAAAATTAATCTATATCTGCTTTGCTATTTTAAAAGGTAAGTGTTAACAAAATCAGGCACCAATCATCTTGAAACCCAAGGTAACACATGATGCCAAGGTTTTGATATGCACTCAATCAACATCATATATAGCCTAAAACCCTTGTCTGATCCAATTTATTCATCATTCTTTAGCCAGCTTCACTTATTTGACTTCTTGATATGCTCTATTCCCTTCCACTGCTTGTCGGTTGCAGTAATAAATTTGCATAAGGGAAAATTTTCTTGTAGCAGAAGATCATATGTTCCTGGAACTCCATAGAAAGTTGATGTGTCGTCCCATAGAACCAAAATCCAAGATAGGTTCATGGGGTCCTATCCAATCAATTTTCATTCCAGTGACTAGAACTGATGGAGAAAACAGAGAAGTTGTTGCATCATATGACAATTAACAAGTGAGCATGATGTACTGGCCAGATTTTAAGCAGATGAATGAGTTATCAAAAATAAAAGAAAAGAGGATCCTAGAGAAGAGTGGAATACTAGACATGCTGTGGAGAGCCTTCAGTTACATGAGTACAGCAGAAGGCGACAATAAGCGCAGGATGGGATGAAAAGCATGCTATGAAAACAGAAACCTAAACTGGGTAAGGCTTAAATATAAGTAGTTATACAAGCACAACATAGCAAGTCCTCCACATTATAAAGACCCCTAGAAGAAGATATAATAACATCAGTAGTGTATTGGTTGATAGCATAAAATATGAAGATCCTCAGGTAATTAGTCACCAGTGAAATTACTTCTTTGAGAAATGAGATAATCAATCACCAATGAGATTCTTTGTTTACACTTGTTCTCATATCAGGGCATGAGAATAATAGGCTTGAGTCTGTTAACACCAATGCCCATGGTGAATAAACTTTCCGTGATGCATTCTGATAAATGGGTAGACTAACAGTTGGTCTTGTGAGTAAAACAAGACTGAAAAAGATTATTGCATATACTCATCAATTGAGCATGAACAATAAATAGTTTAAAAAAGCTTTTACTTTTCTGTCATAAGCCCTCATTCATGCAGCTTTGGAGTGAGTATATGCAGTTTATCACCACAAAAGCTAAAATGAAAATACAGATAATAACCAGCTAAACAAGTAATGTAAGAGGAAAATAATTTAAAAGGATTAACATTATTGTACTACTTCATAAATCTGCAGCAAATTAACAAACTTAAGACCCACAGAAACAAAGAAAGTTTTGGGGTAACTGAAATATTGAGACTAACCAATTGTGGTAGACGGGCATCAACAAGAGTTGAATTATTTGAATCTGAAGCAAGAGTTTCCATTGGTGAGTCTTGTGATGCAGTCTCTTTGCCATGAACCTCATCTATTTTCCCATGATCTGATTCTCTTCCTGCCTGATTAAAAGATCTAGCAATTTTCATTCTAGGATTACATTCATCTTTCATCTCAACAGTACCACCTTCAACGCCCATCCTTTTCCTGACATAGAGGAAACTCATCTGATTCAGACTATTTCTAATAAGATACTGGAACCGAAGATCCTAATACAAAAGAGAACAAAGAGAAAGTAAACATATTCTTACCTACTGAAATAAGCTTGAGCAGCATTGCCAAAGCTTGGCTTGTAGGAAAATAATATGCCACGAAGAACTTTTCCATTAATTTTGGTTTCAATTGTATATCCATAATGAAATGCATCTGTAACCTTGGCTTCAAATACCTTCTCTTCAGCAGACTTGAATCCATGGCCTGGCAAGTTTTGTTTGCCAGCATCCCAAAGCATATCCTTTTCGGGCATATATCCTATAATGCAAGAATCCTAGAGTTCACTCTCGACCACAAAAGTTCAGGAAAAAAAAGAGGCTAATTTTGGTGACTGGAGGAATGAAAAATTAGAAGGTTCAAAAAGAATATGCGCAATTACCTACATCTTCTGACAGCACTATTACATATATAGTTGACAGGTAGCCCCTTGACATAGGATCCAAGATAGTTAAGCGAATTTGAAGATCCCAAATTTTAAATAAGTTTAACAAAATAGAGAACCATGAAGAATATGAAGCTCTGACAAAATTCTCATTTTATGAGATATGGTCCTGGAAGTTATTTCTAGAGAAAGTCTATCTCAAATGTAGCTAATTCAAGAGAATCACCCCAATAGCCTTCTCAATGAATCTCAGCAAAAAACAGTACTGATAAGTGACTAACAAATAATCTGTGGATTTATCCACCTTAAATCAGATGATGTGGCAACTAAGAGATAATATTGAAGCCAGCTTCGGTGTCTAACAAAATTCTCACTTTATGAGATATGGTCCTGGAAGTTATTTCTAGAGAAAGTCTATCTCAAATGTAGCTAATTCAAGAGAATCACCCTAATAGCCTTCTCAATGAATCTTGGCAAAAAACAGTACCGATAAGTGGCTAACAAATAATCTGTGGATTTATACACCTTAAATCAGATGATGTGGCAACTAAGAGATAATATTGAAGCCAGCTTCAGTGTCTAAAAAGAAAGTTTACTTGTGTCATAACCATAATTAGCTAATGGAAAAGGCTCAATACTAGAGATTAAGATCCCCTTGGTGGGTGCAAGTGTTGAAACCCTAACTGAGATCCTAACAACTTTGGTGCGTCATGCGACATGCCATCCAGCACCTGCACTAACCCAGGAGGAAACAAATTGCGTTTCTCCTCACTGGGAAATGACACTGCCTTCTGCTTTTTCTTCACCAACAAGCATATCTTCTATAATGTATTTATAAAAGGTTCATGGTTATCATCAGAAATTCCAATTAAAGTTTTACATGCTGATGACAAAAATGAATACGTTCCTTGTCTGAACAATTATATTCTATGGTACAAGTGCAGTCACATGACTCCTGTAGTATACAAGGTAAAATTATTGAGGATTGACTTGGACTCAACAGAACAGGTCACAATGAATCAGAACAACACGATATATTATTTTTAAGCCTTTGGTTTGCTGAAGGTGTCAAGCAAGTAAGTTCCAAATCTTTGTTTCTGGAAAAGGTTTTTCAAGCTGCTGGTTGATTACTGTTTAACATTTCAAACTTTTGGATCAAGCGATCTGATTTTCATCCTATATATATTGTACCATGTCACTGGGAAACCTCAATGACAACTTTTCAGGTCATGTCAACCTGCCTGGTCTTCAAACCATGCTCACAGCAATTAAATAAAAACCAACCATAGTATGTAAACATTAAGGCCACTAAAGTGGCCCAAGACAAACACAAGCAGCTATATTTTGAAGTTTGAACGGTCATTAGATACTACAAAACAAGTATCCAAACAGAAAGTCACCTTGACCAAAATAGTCAAGAGAGAACTGAAAGAGCTAGCTAAAGAACATCAACCAACCCCTTTCGAATAAGAGCTCCATGCACCATAAAAAAACCCCACTAAACATGTGGCAGAACCAGCTGCAATCCTACCTCAACTAATAAAGTCCATTAACTTAATAAAGAAGGAATTAATTCTGCCACCACATTTCATCTATATTACAGTTGTAATATGCAACTGGACCCAGCCCATATGGAAGGATATGCAAGGACAGTAAGAGCAAGGAAACAGAAGACTTAAAGAGACAATGTTTCCAAGTTTATCTTGAAGCTATGCATCTTAAGAAAGAAAAAAGGCTAAAGAAGCTGGCTTGCAAAAATAGAAGTCCATTATTACCAGTGTCCAGAAGAAATATAGAACTCAAAACTAGGTGACAGAAAGATGTACACTATTCAACATAGAACTCAATCCAATTAGCCTGAGGAAGAGCATAAGAAAACAATGCTCCTGAGGGCTCTAGCACCTCTTAAGTAAGCAGCATCACATTTTGTGCCGACAGATGAGGAACGGACGTAGCTGGAAATTCCTTTCTTTAGTCAATTCTCCATATGCATCACGGTGAAGTGATGACACTGGATCAACCCACATCTATAGAATCATATCTTCAAGAAACAGTTTGGTTGCCTACTTTTCAGACACACCCATGAGTAACACAACATATTTCCAGGTTAAGATAACATTAAGGCCAGTGGAACTGTGTTGACCAGATAAATCACAAGAAACCGATACATGAGTTGACAAATTATTGGTTGTGAAGTTAGTACAAAATTTATCTATTGCATGCATCTCGATAAGTACAGTCAGCGTTTAGGAAATAAAAAAGGACAACAATGAGTAACAAAAATAAAGTAAGAGCAGCAATACCAGGTAAATAATGAAGTTGGTCAAGTACAACATGGTCAAAACATGTTATAATGGGTGAAGCCCTTAGTATTAAAATTCACATGTTATGTTTACATGTGATGGTACTGTTTGTATATAAGTCACAAGAGAGAAAGCAGTTACCTTCTTGACCAGAACTCAGCAAAGGTACTGATCTATGGAAATCAGGCACCATACCGAGCTTCATCTCAAGCTTCAACACAGCTTTCTCATTTTCAGGTTCGTTTGCAGGAGGATGATTCTCTTGACGCTTCTTCTGTAATTCTTTCTTCATAGAGAACTTTTCTGGCCTTTGCTCATTGTTGTCATTCTCGATCGAGATACCTATTTATGTAAACATCATAGTGAAAATAGTCACGAACATAGAAAGCACAGTCCAAACCTCAGTCAACAAATATACGACAACATAAGAAACTGAAAAGCAGCCAAACCTGTGTGTAAATAGTACATATCATCAAGGGCCTCAAGACTCTGATTGCAACCCCCTATGAACACAATAATACCCTTCTGAGGATCCAAACAGTCACCAGCTACAGAAAATCGGGAAGAAGGCCCTATGCCTGTACATGCCATTTTGATCCAAATACCATTCTCTGCCCGGATGAACCCAAAATAAGTTTATAACTTACAAGGTGTTGTCAGTACTACCAACAAGGTATGGCCAGTTTCTTTTAGATAAGTAGACCAAAAATTGCAAAAAGCATAAACCATGAGATGTAAACGGATGGACAAATATAATTAAGAATCAATACTTACCCACGTTTAGCACATGAAGGTCATCAAAAAGGTTTCTATCATCAGTAAATCCCCCAAAGACAAACAAGTGCCTCCCAAGGGCTACAGTTGAGTGGCCCGCACGAGGAGGTAGCATCTGGCCTGTCGTAATCAACTTCCTCCACACAAGCGTACCTATTATAATATGCATACCACTCATTAATCTTACATAATAACCCCATAGTAGAAAACACACAAACCAATGGTACGAATCACTGTTCCCAGGTCATCAAATGCAGCTAGAAACAAGCTCATGCTGACTGCGAGGGGGTCATGATAACAAATCATCAATAAGTGTATTATGCTGACAAAATCATCATCATCATCAAGACCTTATCCCAATTAGGGGTCGGCCACATGAATCTTATTCCTCCATTCCACTCTATTAAATACCATGGCTTCATTTAGTCCCAAAGTTTTTAAATCTTTTCTCACCACTTCTATCCACCTTCTTTTGGGCCTTCCCCTTGCCCTTTTAGAACCTTCAACTTGTATTGCCTCACTCCTTCTAACTGGTGCCATTGTTGGCCTCTTTTGAACATGTCCAAACCATCTAAGTCTAATCTCCCTCATCTTGTTACCTATTGGTGCTATCCCTAAATTTCCTCTAATATTTTTATTTCTAATTCTATCATTTCTTGTCTTACCACTCATCCATCTCAACATTCTCATTTCTGCGACACTCAGCCTATGAGTATGATGTTCCTTAACTGCCCAACACTCTGATCCATAGAGCATGGCCGGCCTTATAGCCATCCTATAGAATTTTCCCTTTAGTTTGAGTGGCACCTGCCGATTACATAAAACACCTGATGCACATCTCCATTTGTTCCAACCCGCTTGGATTCTCTGGGTAACCTCCCTCTCAATCTCTCCACTCTCATGGATCAATGATCCTAAGTATCGGAAGTGGTCTCTCATGGGGAGCTCTTGGTTATCAATCTTGATTGGTGCTCCACTCCTACTCTCCTTGCTAAAATTACATTCCATATATTTTGTCTTAGTTCGGCTAATTTTAAATCCTTCCGATTCTATTATGCTCACAAAATAGAAACTGCTAATGCAGCCTTTATAAAGAAATCGTCAATAGATAAACTAGCTATATCTTTTCATATCAAATAAGTGTTATTATTTTGTAAGCTCAAATAGGTAAACCAACGGTGTTTGGTGAACTTACAAGTGAAGAAAAAGGGAATTATCAGGAACAAGAAACTAAACGTAATTATACACCAGTTTATCAGATAACTAATCTAAAACAAATACAATCAAACATCTCAAAACCAAGGATCTCAATCTCATTAAGAAAATAAATTCAACCGAGCCAAGTTAAAATTGCAAAATTGCAGTCAGTTTTACTCAACCTGCATGCTGTATATAAGCAAAAAACAACAGATACCTGCATCAAGTATATGGACATCAGATAGATAATAATCTGCTGCATCTTCTCCACCAAGCACTATTATTTTGTTCTTCCAAGATGAACAGGTATGGCTATCGCGTGCAGAAGGTGGGGTACCAGATGTAACAGCACATTTCCATGCTAAGCTCACTGCAGGTCAAACAGAAAATGATTCACTAAAGAGAGTGGATGTCTAAATACTATTAGCTTAAACATTAAAATCACATGTTATCATGTACTTAGGATAGAAGTCTTAGTACCTTCCATCTCTAATACTGGCAAATAGTCTCAAAAATACAAATACTAAGTAATCTTATACCATGTATAATGGGAAAGAGCAATGGTACGACCAACCAAATGAAGTGACCACTTTAGAGGTATATAATAATATGAATCCCAGTAGGTGCAGATGCTTATAAGTGTCCTAAGCTGTAGACACTAGATTTTCTCACTCATGGTGATTATATTTCATAGATCTAACCCCCTCCCCATGTTTGAATGGTTTAGATAGACTAGAAATCAAATTTCAGAACCATTGGTTGCTTCTATACATGTTTCTTAAGGTAAAAAAGCAAGACCATCAATTTTTATTTCATTTTTTGAAGACCAAAACTAATGGCTAGGATCTTCCAAATGCATTGATTTCTTATGGGTTACCTAATTTCTATATGCTGTACATGATGAAGGCTCAGATCTTCCAAAAAAAAAAAAACTACTCCAAAGCCAGCATCCACTTCTTAGATGCTCATGAGCATCTATTCCTACTGCAACTAATAATATAATATTATAAAATATCATAGTTTCTATATTATATATTTACGTGAAACGAGTAGAAAATACATGGAAGGGTATTTTGGAAATGACAGGAGGGCACTTTAGAATAGGCAAAAGGGCATTTTGAGAATAGGCGGAAGGGTATCCAGGTGATAAACATAAAGTCTGCCACTACAAAGCTTAGGAAGAATTGCCAAAGGCCTTCTAAGCCCAGTGATTGCAGAAAAATGTCTTCCCACTATACACCAGGTCACACTTTGCGGTTGGCATCTCCATGTTCTTGGGGATGCATTGTGAAATCCCATCCCAAAGAAGATGTGATGCATATAATGGAGTTTAGGAGAGTGACTGTGGTTTACTCTATAACATTCTTCACATGTCATCATCATCATCATTAAGACCTTATCCCAATTAGGAGTCGGCCTCATGAATCTTGTTCCTCCATTCCCCTCTATTAAGTATCATGGCTTCCTTAAGTCCCAAAGTTTTTAAATCCTTTTTCACCACTTCTATCCATGTTCTTTTGGGCCTTCCCCTTATCCTTTTGGAACCTTCGACTTGCATTGCCTCACTTCTAACAGATGCTGTTTTTGGTCTCTGTTGGACATGTCCAAACCATCTACAGTCTAATCTCCCTCATCTTGTTACTTCTTGGTGCAACTCCTAAGTTTCCTCTAATGTTTTCATTCCTATTTCTATCCTTTCTCGTCTTGCCACTCATCTATTTCAACATCCTCATTTTGGCTACATTCATCCTATGTACATAATGTTCCATAACTGTCCAATACTCTGATCCATAGAGCATGGCGGCCTTATAGCCATACTATAGAATTTTCCTTTCAGATTGAGTGGCACTCGCTGATCACATAAAATTACAGAGGCGCATCTTCATTTATTCCAACCCCGCTTGGATTCTCTGGGTAACCTCTTTATCAATCCCTCCACTCTCATGAATTACCAATCCTAAGTACCGAAAGTGGTCTTTAGGGGGACTTCTTTGATATCAATCTTTATTGGTGCTTCACTCCTGCTCCTCTCCTTACTAAAATGGCATTCCATATACTCTGTCTTAGTTAGGCTGATTTTAAATCCTTTAGATTCTAAAGCTTGTCTCCATAACTCTACCTTTGTATTTATGCCTTCCCTTGCCTCATCAATTAAAACTATATCATTTGCAAATGACATCACCTTTGAATCTCCTCATATAGATGTTTTGTTAACTCATCCATAACCAACGTAAAAAGGCACGGGCTCAAGGCCAATTCTTGGTGCAATTCTAAAGTAATAGGAAAATCACTAGTTGCTCCACTAGTGGTCCTAACATTTGTTACTATTCCCTCATACATATATTTATTATGTCTATATATCTCTGTGAAACCCCTTTTTTGCTCAATGCCCACCATATTAACTCTCTACGAACCCCATCATAAGCTTTTTCTAAGTCAATAAAGACCACATGGAGGTCCTTCTTCCTCTCCCTATATTTCTTTATCAATTGTCTAAGTAGGAAAATATCTTACATGGTAGACCTTGCGAGCATGAAACCAAACTAGTTTTCTGATACTCTTGTCTCATGTCGTAGCCTCTTTTCAATCACTCTTTCAAAAAGTTTCATTGTGTTGGCTCATAAGTTTGATCCCTCAATAATTAGTGCAGCTCTGTACGTCACCTTTATTCTTATAAATTGGTACAATAGAGCTCTCCCTCCATTCATTTGGCATTGTTTTTGATTTTGCAATCTTGTTAAACAACTTTGTCAACCAAACTATTCAAATATCTCCCAAATGCTTCCAAACCTCTGTTGGTATACCATTGGGCCCTAGGGCCTTTTTTTATTTCATCTTTTTCAAGGCCTCTTTCACTCCAGGTATTCTAGTCCCACGGTTATATATATATCTAATGTCCAATGTTATTTAGGTTTATAGTACTCTCAATCCCTATGTTTTTAGGGCAATTATCATTAAGCAATTTTTAAAAGTAACTTTCCCACCTTTGTTTAATCTCGTCATCTTTGACTACTACCCTTTGATCATTGGTTCTAATGCACTTAACGTGGTCTAAGTCCTTACTTTTCTGTTCTCTTATTTTTGCAAGTTTAAACACATCTTTCTCACATTCTCTTAATCCTAATTTACTATAGAGATCATCAAATGCCTTGAGTTTAATGTCACTTTATTCTCTTAGCAACCTTTTTAGCATTCTTACATTGTACAAAGTTTTCATTATTTCTAATTATCTGCCACACTTTAAAACACACCCATTTTTCTCTAATAACTTTTTGCACTTTTTCACTCCACGACCAAGTTTCCTTTCCTGATTGTCTTTTACCTTTAAATACTCCTAAGACATCTTCTACCACTTTCTTAATGGACTCGGCTATATTAATCCACACAGTGCTTACTTTTATTACATCTTCATGTGGTCGACCCCTAATTGGGATAAGGTCTTGATGATGATGATGAACTTGTTTGTGAGCCCCTTTAAGTTTCACTACTTAGTTTTTGGACACCTTTTAATTTCTAATCATGTGTAGTGAGGTTAAACTCTCACTAGGTATCACCTTACAATCCTTACACATTCATCTTTCAATATTCCTAAGTATAAAAGTGTTTGTTTGGCTTTTATAGAGTCCAGTTTTAATGGTTATTAGGTGTCCATCCCTCTTCTTATAGAATATATTTGCCATGACTAGATTATATGCCAAAGCAAAATCAAGGATGGCTTCCTCTATCTCATTTCGTTCTCTAATACCAAACCTTCTATGTACCCCATCATATTCTTTCTTTTCTTTTCTTATATGATCATTTAAGTCTGCTCCTATAAATATCTCCTCTATGTTGGGAATTTCTTGCATGACTCCCTTGATATCTTCCCAAAACATCTCTTGATTCGATCTTCTAACCTTACTTGAGGTGCATATACAATTATAACATTTATGATCTCCTCTCCTAGAACAAGTTTTATTATTATTATTTTATTACTAGTTCTTTTAACGTCCACAACTTTATCCTTTTATTCTTTATCTACCACTATCCCTACGCCGTTTCTATTATTGTCCTTTCCTATGTACCAGAGCTTATATCCATTGATTTCTCCAATTTTAGCCCCTTTCAACTTGGTTTCTTGGATACAAGTAATGTTGACTCTCCTACGTTTCATCGCACCCATTAACTCCATACTCTTACCCATCAATGTGCTTATATTCCATGTGGCAATACTAATCTTATTCTCCTAAGCTAGCCTAGTTACCCACGCCCTTCTTATCCCCCATGACATTAATTCATGCCAACTATCCATTGCACTTGGGTTCTGATGTAGTGTATCACTTTCGAGAAAACGCTCTAGCAACCTTTGCTCATTTTCCACTAGACCTAGGATCCGATTCAGTATGTCACTTCCGAGGGAATGCCTTAACATCCCTTGCCCATTTTCCATTGCACCCGATCCGATACTGCGTGTCGCTTATGAGGGGCACCCTAGCTTGAGAGAATGTCAATCATCGATTCATGTCATGTTAGGTTTGCAATAATTGAAGAAGTTGAAGATTTTCATTATTTTCTGTTCTTACTTACGAACGAATATACCTATGTATGTAAATTCATTTGTAAGTAAGAAGAGAAAATAATGAAACCATCTTTAACTTCTTCAAAAAAATTTACTTGCTAGCTGGCACCTAACACAAAACCCTTCTCCCTGTTATCCTGGCTTAGAACGTACAATGACAAAGACGATTCTTCATATGTAACCCAGAAAAAGTTTATTCAAAGAATAAGAAGTATAGAAAATTGTAGCAAACCCATTCTCTTACTCAATGAGCATTTGAATTTTCAGGGGCCCCTAAAGTTTTTTCTTGTTGTTACAATCAAATTGATTATTAAGGATGCTTTGATGACACCAAATTGCTTCTTGGACAATGAGGATGCAACCAAAGATCTTAAAGATCAATGGAAATTACAAATGCCTATGATACTTGGTGTATGAAGGAGATTAATTAGATTCAAACAGCCAGAAGAGAAGCTTGGTTCCTCGTGCATGTGTCCAAGCAATGATCCACTACCCTATTTTATTTCAAATAGTAACCACTTCACAACAGTAAAGGAGGGGGGAACTAAGTTGATTTATCAAAAATTATGGACAGCTTCCTCTTCAAACAGAACCGGGGAATGGATTTCCTGAAGTCTTCACAAAGAACCTTACCATTTGCCAATCCTTTCCATTTACTGCTACTCTCCGCCAGGACAGCTGTCCTAGCAGGTTTTATTCTTTCTCTACAGTTTTCTTTTCTTTTTCTAGTAAATTTTCTATAATGATTCAAGGGGCAAAAGAAAAGAAAGAAAGAAAAGAAGGAAGATAGAATGTTAGTGTTAAAAGAACAAGCTTTTTTGTGTTTATGATATGGGAATAGGGAACAAGAGAAATTAAAGTCAGAAGGTTGCAGATCACAATGAGAAGCAGAAAGAATGCTAAATTGGTAAAATAACTACAGTTACATTCTAAGTGGGTAAAACAATTAGACTATGCCAGCCAGGTTCATGCAAAGTTGTCAAAATCAAGAGCAAAATGATTATATGAAAAAGAACAAGATGCACTAAAAACAGTTGAAGAATACCTGTATCCAAGATGTAAAGATCATTATAATATACTTCATCTGGATGATCAGGGGACTTCCCACAGCCTCCAAATATGAAAAGTCGTCTATCAATAAGTGCTGCACTATGTCCTTCTCTTGCATCTGGGCCCTCACCACTTACTTTTGGTGATATCCATGTATTGCATGCTAAGAAGTGGAAGAAACTTGTTACCATCTATTGAATAAAAACATGCCTAAAAAACATGCCTAGCATATCAAATGGAATCAAGACATCACTATCAATTATAGAGAGCAATATCTAGACCTTGGATGGAATAAATTACGTAAAAGAGAAAAAAGGCACGTGAATCCCCCCCTACTCATATGGAATAAATCCTATATCTGCAAGTCGCAGAGCAGTTAATCTAAGTTTCTCGGTATAATAAACTTAAGAGTAGAAGATATGGCATTAAAGGGCAGTCCGATGCATGAAGCTCCTGCTTATTTGGGGTACAGGGAAAGGGCAGACCACAAGGGGTCTATAATATGCAGCCTTACCTTACATATTTGCAAGAGGCTGTTTCCATGCCTCGAAACCGTGACTTCTAGGTGATGACAACTCTCTATTGTGCCAAAGCTTCCTTTCCATGATATGGCATTAAAATCTAGAAAATTTTGCATTTATTTTCAAATGAAATAGTAAAAATAGAAGAGGGGGAACCAAAAAAACAGTGGGAAGCATGGAATCATAATCAGTCATGCAAAGGAGAAGGCTTACAAGTATCAAAAATGTGCAAATCATTGAGTGGGCTCTTCCCATCTGTACCCCCAAACACAAACAGGTTGTTTCCAACTGTGGTACAACTGTGACTGTCTCTTGGAGAAGGAGGATCTCCCTTCACCAGTGGCTTACTCCAAGTCTGCTTAGCTGCAAATGGATCAAAATGAAAACTAAAGACCTAAGATCACTTTATTCTACAGAAAGAGAGATTATTCATCAAACAAGCAAAACATGTCCCATGGACAATCACGAAATTGAAAATGCATCAAATAAAAAACTGTCGGAGAATTGAAAAAACAAGATAGATATTCAAAGCAGGAACATGAACAGTGCCCCTAAAGAGTAGAACACTGACATGCAAGATTTCAAGGGCCCACGTGAAGCAATAAAAATAACATTTTGATAACTTCATTTGCATAAAAAACACCTCCAAGACCAAAGTTTTGGAAAGCATAATAGAAACTCCTTTAAAACAGCAAAATGGATAAACGGAAACCCTTAACCAACAAATCAAGCACAAAGCAGAGTTGCAATTACAAATATGCGATCAAACAACATTATCCAAAAGCACAAAATGCATCAAAGAAAAACCCAAAAAACAACTGAAAAATAAGGACATAGACAAAAAAAACAAAACAAAAAGCAACCAAAATCCAATTAATAAGACCTCGAAAAGCTGCAAACTTTACAATACCCACTTGTATCAAAGACGTGAACATCATTTGTCTGGCAGTTATCTTTGCCATAGCCCCCAAAAACATACAGAAATCTCCCTCCCTTGATGAAATTGCATGTGTGGCCCCACCTCTTTCCAGGCCCAAATATCCCTCCTTTTCTTCCCGGGAAATTCTTTCCCTCTGCAGCTTCTCTCAATTTTGTGCTCAACTCAACTTTTTCCCACCTCATCATTTTGACAAAACCCTGAAAAGGGTCTTAATAAAACTTTGAAAAACCCAAAAACCCAGATGAACAGAACTGAGATCAACTTCTTTCTCTGCAACTAAAATGTATTGCAGGTCTATCAGTCAGAGAAAATCCATGATTTAAATGTTACTAATAAGGTGAAAAGTGTGCAACTAAACGATGTGTGGCTATAGGAGGAAATGCAATCGAAGGGTGCAAGGTGAGAAGTGGAAATTGTTATCAGACTGCTGATGGCACGTGTGGAAGAGAGAGAAGAGGCAGTTATAATTTGCATGTGAATTTGCATCGGCAGAAAGGACATAGTCACACAATCTACAGTCATCTAAACCGTTCATCTGGTGAACCATGCCAAGGATGAGGCTTGGACCAAAAGTCAAACATATCTGACAATTCTAACCTTTGATCCTGTACCTCTGAATGGATGATTACAGGATAGAAAGGCCACGGCCTTAATAGTACAAATCAAAGGATTGGAATCATGTAACAAAGGAGAACTATTTGAACACCCTGCTAAAGAAAATAGTCTAGATAATTGGGATTATTAGACCCATTTTTACAATTGGCTAAAATGACATTAAAACTATTTGCAGGTTTTTATACATAATGGTAGGTTTTTATAGATCTAAGCCATTCATCGTACTTGGGATGGTTTAGATAGGCTGCTTTTAGTATCTCATGCTGATTGCATATTTTCATCCTATGTTCTTTTATGTTGAAAATCATGAACATTGAATTTTTAGAAAGTTTTAAAACATAAAAAAGTTATTACGATTACCCAAATTGATTATTTTTAGAGGTTTACTCAAGACCAAATATATTGAAAATAGGCAAGCATCTTTACCAAACCATTGTTAAAGATATACTCATTTGGTGTGTTAATATTTAGGAAACCAAATCATTAAGAAAACAATAGACTTTTGCACACATTTCATATTTTAAGAAAACTAGCCGACTGCCAAAATCTCAAATAGTTGATTGCTTCGTAAAATTCTTGAATTGCATTGATTTGATTGATTTTAGCCAACTAGTTTTATAAATCCAGCGAGTTGTATTTTAGGAAGAATTTACATCTTTTTTATAACCAAATAAAGTCCATTGAAATTCAATTTCAGCCAACTGGGCTATAGGATTTTGGACGAAATTCATTAGAATAGAGTAGAATCTAATTCCAACCAACTTATATTCAATCAACAATTTTTTTCCCCTCTTTCTAAAACCTAGACAACTCGACAATTTTGTGGCATTAACTTATTGAAATTTAAATATCAGGTGACTAACATGCCGAATTTCATGATTTGAAGTCATTTTCATTTCATTTTTTGCGTTTTAGGTGGGCTTCCTTAGGACATGTTTTAAGAACTAGTTTCAACCCAACCTTCATTCTTTCATTTCCACCATTGAAACTCAAATCTCTCCATCCAAAACCTTTCAATTAACATTTATTTCACTCCCCTTTTCTCATTGTGTCAAGTTCTAACTTATTCGCTCCAAAATCCTAGAAAACCCAATCATGGTGTTTACATGAAACCAAAAGAACTCCTTATGGGATCGTAATCTACTACTAAAGGAAGCACCCCAAGGGAGGAAATCAAGGTTATAAATATTGAGGATGATGCCCTAAAAGCCCCGAGGAAGAAGAAGAAAGGAGGTTATATCCATAAGTGCAAATGATGATGATGACACCTCAATTGATGATGATGGACTGGCAGATTAGATTGTCTAGTAGGCTATAAATGAAGATGAAGAAATCTACACTGAAAGATGGTTGCCTTTTTACTTCGAATAGCTATTTATTTTCATTATGAAAAAGTTCTATAACAGAGAAGTGTTTTAAGGTTGTTGTTGTGTCTTCTCAAAATTTCATGGATTTAGGTTATCTACATGGTTTTTCATACTACCTGTGAGAGATTTCTTTAGCCTTGATGGAGATATTTTTGAGAATCTAGTTCAAGTATTTTATTCCAACATGAAAAAGAATGAAGGCGATTCTATCTCCACTTTCATTGATGGGCATGCTCTGAAAGTCACTATTCAAGATCTTGGACATCTTATGGATATTCCTTTCAAAGGGTTACACTTTAGTTACGCTATCAAGAATGCTACAATGAGAAGGGCAATTTATCACCCTACACTTGGTCAAGTGGTAGAGAATGGAAATGCACTACTAAGGGTTATCTCTTTGTGTCTAAAATCACAGCTGCTACTCATGTATGTATGCAAAATCTTACTCCCTAGAATTGGAGATAGACCTATACCTCCTTGCTTGCACTAAGTATCCTGCATCTTTTTCAAATAGGTAGGTCACTAAATATTGCTCAACTTGTACTTGATCACATGTGGTAGAGTAAAGAGAAAGACATGGGGGCTCTCCCCTATGGTATCTATACTACTCAACTACCAATAAGGCTTCACATATTAGTTGGTCTTGAACTGATTATATGACTCATTCAAAGGACCAACTATATAAATGCGACTTCCATTAAATTAGTTAGATATGACTTGGTGGATAATAAATGGGTGAGGACAAAAAATTAAACATCTTCACCAAATCAATAAAAGCCCAAGCCCTCACATCAAGTTCTCATAAGCATGCTTAAGGCTACTTTCTGTTTCTTTCATTTTTTAAATCTCTATGATTGAAACATTTAAAAATGTTTGTGCATGTTTTTGTTTCAACTTCATGAATATTTTGGTGTTCTTTTGCAATTTTTGGATATTTATGGTGTGATTAATGATGGCATTTTGAATGCCTTGTAATTACTCATCTTTTATAAGCTTATCTTTTATCTCTCTCGTGTATGTTATTGTTGTTTTTGACATATTTCAAGTGGGAGTTACCTTTTAGGGGGTCTTTGTTTAAGGGGGAGTAAATTGCTCTTTGTCTTGATTATATTCTTTGATTTGCGCTCTATGCTCTCTGACCTTTTAGCTTAAGACAAAAAGGGGAAGGTGAAGATCTCTTTGCTTGTGGTAGTAATTACGAACATCTAGTAGCTTGATGTTGTAAAACAACATGTTGGTAATGAAATGCAATGCATTAAAGTAAGGTAAGAAAGAAAGTTGAGGTGAAATAGTAAGAAAGATTGATGATTCACTTCTCAATTTCTAGTAGCTTCACTTCTTGATTTGCATGTGAGCCATTTTTTGTGTGATGCTATCAAGAATGCTACAATGAAAGTTTAGGTGCAAATCAAGCTGACTATCAATAACTAGTGACCGAAGTGTAATCTAAAAAATCTTACTCAAAGTGAAGAAGTGAATTTCCTAAAATCAAGCTAATTATTTTGAAAGGTCAAGCTTGTTGGATTCCACATTTTTCTTAGAAAAGACTTTGCTTGAGAATCGAGCTAGTTGCCAAATTTTGCCAATCAACTATATTTGAAATAAAGTGAGTTTTTGAGCTGGCTAAGCTTGATGAGAAGTTAGATTCCCTTTAAATAGATTTTTATGGATTTACTCTAAGTAGAAATGAATCAGCTCCCAAAGTCATTGAGTCAATCAAATAAGGAGACAATTACTCCAACTATCATTTTAGATTTGAAATCTTGTCTCCTAAATAGACATATTGGTTTGCAATGGATTTATTTCAAATGTTATTATATTTTGTAGGATAAATGCTAATTGCATACACACCCCTCCCTTGCAAACACGTAGGCAAGTGTACAATTAGCATTCACTACTTTTGATAAATAGCACGATATAAAGGGCATGCTAGTTGTACACATCCCTATGTGTGTCTGCAATGAGGGGCAAGTGTGTGAGAGTTGTGCAGCTAGCATTCCTCATACTAGAGATATCTAGAGGAGAAAATAAGAAGATTGAAATTCAAATTCAAGAGTATCAAAGCTATCTCCTCAAGCAATCAACTTTAAGTTTCCTGGCTTATCTTTTATATCCTTTGATTTGTAAAAACTTTATCTTTTGCTTTTGGATTGAATGTATAGAGAGAGAACTTTTTCTTCAAATCTCCCTATGAATTTGAGAAAATGGTGTACCTTTCTTATTTTGAAAATAGGTGGCTTGGGTTTTAAGCACCTTAAGGATATGAATTTTGCATTGCGCCTCAAGTAGAATTGGAGGTTTGACCATTAAAAGAGTAGCTTATGGGTGAAATTCATTGCAAAGAGATATGGTGGAGACTCACTTGGGTGGTTGTTGAATGAACATAATGGCTGTGAAAGGAAATATTACTAGTTCAATATTCGTAAACTCACTAAACATGTGATAGAACATTCCAAAGTTATTGTGAAAAAAAGGAAGCATTATGTACTTCTAGGAAGTCATCTAGATTGGGGATAGGTTTTTCTAATATAGATTTAGGATTTTCTGGAGAATTGTTGGCTCAAAGTAGCAACCTATTGAACAAGTTAGACATGTTCTGCCTTAGGAATACAAACATAACTTAAATCTCCAATCATTTCTTTATTTCCATAAGGAGCAAATATTAGAAGATTTTACTAAGAGTTTGAATTTTTATCAATTTTACACTAACAAAGATGATAGATTGGTTTTGAATTGGGCAAAACTCTATGAATTTACAATGAAAGCTTATGCCTCAATTCAATTTGCAAGGACGAGCGCAAGTTCAAGCACATGAAGATCTATACTCAAGGAGCACTGCCTAGAGTTTTGGCATTTGCATGGCTGGTGACGAGAGACAAAATTCTTAATATTGAGAATCTTATGAAGCGAGGATGACATATTCCAAACATATGTCATCTTTGGCTATCTCATTCTACAAATGTTTATCACTTGTTCATCAACTTTAAAGTGGTTAGGTATATTTGGAGGATGATTCTTAGCTAGTTTAATGCCTCATGGGTTGTTCCCAACTTTGATCCAAGTTTTATTGCTACGTGGGTTGTAAAATTTATCATTAGTCATTTTTAGGTGATAGTCATTTGTGTCATTTTTTTTCAAAATAAATGATGAACTTGTTAGTCACAATAATTTTTTGAATTTTCCTACAAGTGCAAAGTAGTCAGTTGTAAAGTTATGCAGGGTCGAATCCACAAAATTAAAGAAAGATGATAATTTTCCAATTCAATGGTTGAGATTGAATGGACTTTTAATTTAAATATGAATTGCTAGGATTAAAATCACTTATTTTAAATTAGATCCACCACTTATTATTTTATTTTATAACTCAAGAATAAAATTGAAACTACATGTACCCTCTCAAAAAATATTTTGTTTGAAAAATTAATTAAAAATTTTTAACATTAAAAAGTAGATAATTCACTAGTGAATTCTAAGTAAAACCTAATTATAATGGATCAAAGATCAACTCCAAGCATCTACAATGAAAATTAATAACACAAAATCAAAGAATTATACTTAAGTTGAAATGATTTTTTCTAAATTAATTTATTAAGATTGTCTAAGACATTGAAATTTCATATGTTGTGTTTTATACTAATTCCAAAAATTATAAAAAAAATAAAAAAATAACTAAAAATAAAATTTCTAACAACTAAAGTAAATTAACTCCTAGACATTCAAACATGAATCAAAAGTAACATCTAACAACATAAAATAAAACCTAGACCATACCATAAAAAAAAGAACTAAAATCCAAAACAAAATAAATTAAAAAAATTATTCACTTTAATACCTAAAAATTGCTAATTTAATTAAATCTTGAGATCACTCATACTTTTTCTTGATGTGTCATGCATTAGAACATAACCACAAATTTCCTCCAAAAAAATAATAATAAAAGAAGCAACATACTATGTAATTGTAAACTAGCAAGTGACACTAACATTGTAAAAATTAAAAAATTTGAAAATACTAGAATTTAAAACTTGATTCTAAAACTAACATTCATAATGGATTCCTTCATCAATTTCATTCAAGATTCACTATTTGAACATCAAAAGCAATGATGAAGTGAACAAGAAGTAAACTAAAATATAAAACTTGCGAGTGATAGTAGTAGCCAGTGATTTCAATTACTTTGTTCAAGGTTTTCTTGAATCAAAATCCAAAATCTAAAACATGGGGCTTCTTCTCCTTTTATCTAATTCAATCAATGTTATAGATTTTCATTAAGGGACAAGTTAGAAAATCTCATGTGAATATCCCTTATTCACCAGCCGCAAACACTATTTATCTTCTTCCTTTTTCTCTTTTTGTTCTTCGAATGTTGGGTCCTTTTCAACTCTTTTTTTTATCTAATACCTACAAAACATGTTAAGGTTGGTGTAGAAGTTTCCTAATCTCAATCCCTACTTCATCAAGCAATCTAATCAAAGTAGATTTCTAATTTGACTTGGTTTCTAACTTAGTTTCCTTAAGAAAACTTCCTCCATTCTCCTCATCCTTTTTTCATAACAATGTTCATTTTCTTCCTCCAAAACTTTACTCTCTCTCTCTCTCTCTCTCTCTCTCTCTCTCTCTCTCTCTCTCTCTCTCTCTCTCTCTCTCTCTCTCTCTCTCTCTCTCTCTCTCTCTCTCTCTCTCTCTCTCTCTCTCTCTCTCTCTCTCTCTCTCTCTCTCTCTCTCTCTCTCTCTCTCTCTCCACATCCCAGCCAAGTAAGGTAGCTAATTGATCATTAGCACCATTCATATTGTAGGACATACTCAAATATGTTAAACTAAAGAAATCTTTGGGATTTTGATAATCAAACCTATCCATCTATCAGTATCTTTCCAATGCCATCTTATATGTCTGATCTTTCATCTCCAAGGAATTATCTTGATTCAATCCAAGATGTCAAATACTATAATTTCATATGATCCAAACCATTGACCATGTCCATATTGATGATACCTTCACATCCATGACCAAATATTCTAAAGGAGACACATTTCAAGAGATTCTTTAGAGAGATCTAACTATTTAAAGCTAGATCACTTAGATCGTTATTGATTTTCTTCAATCCACCACTAATCTTGGAATCCATAAATACTTAAATAATTTTTATTTGGAAAATGTTATTACTTAAGCAGTTGCTTCTAGATTTTGATCTAGATCATCTAAATTAATATGAACCATCCATTTTTATTCGAGCTTGATTGGAGATCCATAATGTTGATGGGCTTGATCTAACTACATAGATCTTGATCTGTCACCTACGAAACATAGAAAAAGTCCTAATTAGTATCATATGACATGGGTTTTCTCTCTCTCTCCATATTTACCTTGAATATCAATCTAATCCTAAAAATTCACTAAACTATGGTTATGATAAAAGTTTCAAATGATATAATTTTCAAATGCATTTTTAAATAATTCCCTAAAAATACATTGAATGTCATGCTAAATGAGGGTAATTTATACAAAATGGACACTTACCAGTAATGGCCAAAATAGCCATTAGTTAGGATATGGAAATCACGTGATGTCATTTTTTTCTAAATAAATTCCTAGTAGAAAAAAAAGTGCCAGTAGTTTTTTTCTCAAAAATTACCCAGATTGTTGTAAATGAGGTGATGGTGGGATGCTCTTTTTTCTTTTCCTAGTAGGTCACATTTTTCATACGATTAAAAACCCTTGATTGTGAGTCCAGTTATTGTAGAAGTGTTTTATAGTGTGGGTTTCCACATATATTTTGTTTATTCTAAATGACCAAATTACCCTAATAGCCTTTTTGGTTTTTCGCCTCTTTCCATGATGTAAAAGTCACTACATATGAGAATAGATTGATGAATTGGGCTCTTCATCTCAGATAGGGCATGGGGCAAAAGAATCTCAATTAAATGATTTTAGACTCTAGGAAAAGTGAAACTAATTCACCCAATGGAGGATTAATATCATATGATGGAGAGGATTATTGGATGTAAGTCGCTAAGGTATGGCCTTAGACAATGAATCGATGTGGACATATAAGTCATGTGGTCTAGATGATTGGAAAAAAATGGGTGGGCCCAAATTCTATGATGTCGACATGGTTATTAGAGGTTGCCCATTGTCATGGGCCTGCTTATTTATACCAAGATTTTATAGTGCGGGCTAAAATTGAAATAGTAGGCCTCCATTGTGGGCTGGCTAATTAGCCCAATAGCAAACATTATCTTGGGTTATTTCTTTCTATACAACTATAAAACAATGAAAGAGGCAAATAATGTTGACCACGTGTGCCTTTGTAGTCTTTTCATCTTTGAAAAAATGTTAATGGTAATTTTTGAAAAAAAGAGTTGATGACTATTTCTTTAAAAAAATCACTAAATGGCTAGCAAACAGCCACCTTTAATCAAGAATCAACAAAAAGGGGCCACAGAAACTATTAGAAAAGAAAAAAATTGACTGCAACTAACATGCCTCAAATCAAAGATATTCAAAAGAAGTGGCAACTTTCACTATTTGAATTCAAGTGGGTAATATAGAGGGAGAGGAATTTCAAGATTTTTGTGGTCCTTAATGTCTATGATTTGATTAAAAATTTGGTTACTTTCAGGGCTGCAGTCTCTACTATATTAAAAAATTATATTGCAAAGGGGATTTCTAAGAATTGGAAGACGTTTGACAATATTCACCAAGTCAAAGAAAGAATCAAAGTGGCTATCCCCTCCATTGGTTGCCTTCAAAATAAATTTCAATGACTCATAAGTTCTGCTCCTTGGATTATGGTGGTGTACTTAAAGATTGGGGGAGGTTTTAATATTTTTATATAACTTTGGTTCAATAGGAATTGCCTTTGTGAATGATGAAAAAATTATGTCTTCAAAATTTTCCATCTCCCTTTGTGACTATTGAACATGAATGAGATCATTATTAAAGGGGATTCGAAGGTTGCAATCGTAGCTAAAAGCCTATCACATAGCCCAATGGAAGCATACTAATGAAACAAAAACCTTCAATAACACTATCAAGGTAAGAAATTATAAAGTGATGCACACTTTGAAAGAAGAAAATGATGGGGCAGAAATTGTCCAAAATGGGTGTTGGTATGATGATTCCAACCATCTATTTAGGTAGATGATAACGTTGCTAATTAGGTTGATCAATTCAAGCAGAAGTTGGTTAATAGATGATTGTTGACTCAACTTCTTGATGATAAAATGGTTTCAACAAGGATTCCAATTGGGATAGGCTAATTGTTTTTATTCACCATATTAACTCTGTCTTATTTCCTTGTAGTTTATTTTCTCTTCTATTTTGGTTCTTTTCTTTTCACAGTGCTAAAGTTCTCATCTATTTTTGGATACGGAGCATTATCCTTCTGTTTGGTGGTTGGTTTGAAAGGTAAGGTGCAAGCACTTTTATGTACCTATCTTATCTTTAACACCCCACCAATATTCAAAAATATTGTTTTGATCACATCAATACGAGTGTAACTTGTAGTTTTTAGCTAGTTTCATTGTCCATGTCAAATCTTATATTATACATGCAAAGAAAGAAAACATGAGGGTTGACTTCTCTGTAGGGGGAAGGATTCCTAAAAATATTTTACTAAATCAAGTGATGTAAGTAATTCTTGGGGCATTAATTACAATTTATTAGAATACAACACATAAAACAAAGAATCAAACCCTTAATTATGGTTTGCTTATGTATTAACGGAAACACAAATTGGTAACTTCCATGTTCTTTGTACATTATAGCTCCAACTTTGGATCAAACTCTTGTTTGAATTAGTTTTACAACCAAATTTGGTTCACAGTTTAGTTTTATAACATGAGCCAGTTGGTAGCTGGTATGTGTGCATCTTCTAAAGCATTGCTTTGACTTGATTAAAGTGTGTGGCCTCTTAAGTCTCTCTATTTAGTATTAGGTACAGCCTTAACAAGTTCTCTCTTTTATCACTATGCATAGGTAGCTTTATCATAGTTTAAGTGCATAACAATATTGTTTCTTCTTGCAATTTTAAGAGATGTGTAGTAGCATTGGGCATTGATTTTATGTTCCTTTAGCCATTCGGTACAAGAGGAGAAGGTACATGTGTTGCCATTGAATGATTAACTTTAAGAGGGCATGAGGCTTAACTTTATCAGAGTCATATTATATGTTTTATAGGCATGGTATGAGTGTGTCATGATTGGTGAATTTTATGTGATATGAGTCCTCACTATTTAGGGCCCTTTAAGTTGATAGAACCTACTCAACTAGAACCTTCATTATTTAGAATTTAGAGCAATGAGACCTATTTTCTTAGAGTCCTTAATTTATGGGACATTTTTTAGGACTTTGATTTCTTTAAGGACTCTTAGGTCTAAGGAATTTTATTCATTCAAAGACTTTAATGTCTTTAGAGTTTTTGTCATTCTAGGATTCTTAGGTCTAAGACTTCTAGTCATCCAAGGACTCTAAGGCATTTAGAATTTTAGTTTCTCAAGAACTATGAGGTCTTTAGACTTTTATTCATCCAAGCTGAAGGACTTGGTCTTAGTAGCTTTTAGTCATCCACATGCTCTAATGCTTTTGAATTTCAGTTGCTCAAGGATTCTTAGATCTTAGGATTTTTAGTCATCCAAAGTCAAGTCCTTCAGAATTTCAGTTGCTCAAAGACTCTTAGGTCTTAAGACTTATGGTCATCCAAGGACTCTAAGGCCTTTAAAATGTAATTTGATTAAGAGTCTTTGGTTTTAGGTCTTTGATTTGCTTTAGGAGTCTTAATGTCTTTAGAAAGGAAGCAAGTAAAAGTCCTTCAAATCCAAGCTTGAATTCTGCTGCGGGGCCCTTATGTTATGTCACTTAAGAGGAGCTTGTACACTTCTAACCAAAATACACTCAAGTTACCTCCAATCTTTTCTCATCTTTACCCCTACATGCCATAAACTAAAATAATTCGCATCCAATGATCCTTAGGAATGATGTATTAGGAAATCCAAAAAAAGAGAAGCTTAACACCTTTCTTAAACAATCATCACCCCAAGAAAGAAAGAAGATTATGGAAATAGAAGTAGAAAAAATTATGGCATTTTCCTTAAGCTAGAAACTCTAAAGAGGGTAGCTTCAAGAAGTTTGAAAAAGAGGAGATAAAAGGCCATTTATTTTTAAAATAGGTGAACTATAAAAGAGGCTTCCTACCTTAAACATGAAAGAGAACAAAATAAAAAGAAAGAAGAGACGGTGACCCTTGGCTTGGGACTCACCGATTCGAGCCTCACGAGATGAAGCAAGAGATAGGTACATGGTATAATCTTACCCTTCAACATAAAGCCCTTAGCTAGGAATATAGTTGGCTTTATGGATGAATTTGGATGTTTCTACAATCTCATCTAGGAATTAGAAAGTCCCCTTAATGTCATAGAAAGATAAAAGGTTTCTTTCCTTATTCCAAATCCAAAAAAGAAAGAGAACAGATAAAAGAGAATGATGCATGAACTAACTAAACATGGAACTATGCTTGTAATTGAAAATAGAAAGTGTGAGTATATGGAGATAGAAAATGAGGTATAATGGTATGTGTGAAGGTGAAGAGAGATGCATGTAAGTGAAGGAAAATGAGAATGAGAGATGAGAGTCGAGGATGTGTGCAACTTAACATGGAAAGATACCATGCATGCGAAATAGAAAGTGTCTATGCATGTAATGCCTATTAAATGAAAGATGGTATGGTGCACACAATTAAACATGTCATGCATGGATTGGATTATGCATGCAAACTAAATGGTTATCATGCAAACCCTAAGAGACATAACATGTATGGAACTTCAAATATGATCCTAGAATAAATGCAAAGAAAATGAAAGTCTAGCTAAAGCTAATTATGAATTTCTAAAATTAGAATGTGGCATGTTTTTAAATTATGAAAGTACTAAATCTAAGAATCTATCATGCAATTAGTTTCTAAAATGATCCTAAGATGCATAGAAAGAAAAATGGAAAGTTAACAAAAGCTAAAAAGAAAGATTCTAAGATCTATGTCTGAGATTCTAAAATTATAAACTACCATACTTCTAAATTAGGAAAGTGCCAAAACATGTGCTACAATAATGATGAAAGATGTTCTAAACTAGAATCATGATGTATGATATTTTCTATGCTAGAAACAAAGTGTAGAACACATGCAAACCTAGTGCTATGCATGCAATCCTAAAATTAGAAATTGTCTAAAAATAGAAACTATCATGCAATTTAGGAAAGTGCATACCTAACTAAGTGATGAATGGATGCTAGCTAGAACAATGCAAGAACTATGATGTGTTTAATCCTATATGATTCATGTAAGAGAATGGAGATGGAAGAGAAATAAAAAAAAAAAAAACAAGAAAGTAATTGGAATAGGTTGAGACCTTGCCTTCATCTCCAAAGGATTTGAATGTGTGAGGTTGAATGCAGCTTGAGTATAGGTAATCTTCTTGACTCTATTTGTCCTAGCCTTAGCTTTGAACTCTAAGGTCTATTGAGAGTTTTTATACTCATTCTTAACATCCCTATTTATAGATTTTTAGAATGGGAGTCATGGAGCATGAATGGTAGAGATTAAGCCAAACTTAATTACAAAGGAATGGATAGTTAGATGGTAGAGGCATGAATTAGATATGGGTGTATGAGGTGGAAAATAGAAGGAAGTAAGATGGAAAGAGAAAGAATGGGAAAGGAAATAGGCATGGGAAGGAAAGGGATATAAGTGGGAAAGGAAAGAGAAAGAGATAAGAAGGAAAGGGAAAGAAATAGAAGGGAATCTAAGGGGGAGTGGGAAATAGAAAGTCTAGGGGGGAAGGTGTTATATCCATGTGGGGAAGTGGGAGGGTAAGATGGAAAGAGAAAGAGAAAGAAAGGAAATATATGGAAAGAAAAGGGAAAGAGAAGGAAAGTAGGTGGAGGGAATTGAGGAGATCAAACAGTAGAAGGAGGGGCCATGGAATCCATGTGTGTGTGCTTTAGAAACCTTAAAGTTAAGGTGAACCACAAGATCAAGAGAGGTGGTTGAGATATTCCTTTCCTTGGGGTTTTGGGTTGACTTTTCAACATGGAAAAGGTGGCTAGGGTTTGTAACTTTCCTTCATTCCTTATCTTGAATGAATGAGATTCCTTTAGGACATGTAGATCTTCCTTAAGCCTCATTTTATTTCCACCATTGGATTAGATTGCCCTAAAATGAATGACCTTGATTTCTTTGTGTGTCTCACATGGGACCAAGTGTCTTCACCACCCTTGCATGGACAAGATGTTTAATCATTAGGTGGTCTTCTTCATTTGGTTGAGTAGGAGGGAGAAAGTAAGCAAAAACTCTTCATGAGGGTCCCAATCTTCTTCTTTTTATGAGAAGCTTTCATTGTATATGATCTCTTTGTATATGAATTGAACTTCTCTCATAAGCTTCCTAAGGTGGTGAAATGCAAGCATGGAGGAGTTTGTCACCATTTCACCCTCATTTGAGTAAGAACTCTGCATGGAGTTTTTGACTACTCTGACTTTGATAGTGACATCCAATGATCATTCTGAACCTCCAAGACTTAATTTTTAGCATGAGTGACTCCACAATGTAGCTTCGAAGGTAAAATTTCTCTTTCCAGGCTAAAATTATCAATTTTTTGTTTTTTTGTTTGTACCTTGGATTTGTAAATTATAAAATTATCCTTACTTAGTGATTTTTACATAATTAGTGGGGCTAAAACCTACTAAAAGTGTAAAAAATTTCATGCATAACATTGACTTTTTAGTCGACACTATTTCAAAAGATAAGCTATAATGGACCCAGTTAAGTTAGAGGTGGTGAGAAGTGAAAAATACTCAAGACGGTGATGGAAAATTATAGAATGATGTTGATCTATTAGTGAATTAAGAATGAAAATTAGAGTGCATAGTGAATGCAACATAAGGACTTAGAGTACAAAGTTAAGGATCACATGTTCTTGAATTAAGAATGTAATGCCTTGATATTTTATGTCCAATGATTATATTATTTTTCATATGTTCATCATTGAATTTGACTTGCTTAGGTGTATGAGAGACTTTGGTTTAGAGTTCAAACCACCACATAATATTTATAGCTTTCTTTTCTAGGGAAAAAGATAGAAAGAGATGGACGCATAGATTTGATGGGGTTAGAATGGATAAGGAAAATATGTCACACTCCCCATGAGGAAAGGGAATTGACACCCAATTCTAGGAGTCTTGGAGATGCATGGAAACATGGTAGCCAGTGGAGTGTGCTACCATGTTTTCAGGAGAATGTTAGGTAAGGAAAGTATATCTTGTAGGGGACTATGGTAAGTGGGATTCATGTAGAGTTTGAGTATGAGAATTACATGACATTTTGAATAGGAAATAGGAAGGTTTTGACTTGGGAAAACTTGGCAACCAGGAAAGAGAAAGATGCTTGATTTCTAAGAGTTCATGGAAGGCTGAAAACCTAGAGTTTTTGAGAGATTAGAAAGGGCATTTCACATGGAGTGTAGCTAGGAGAAACACGTTCTAAATAGGTTAGGAAATATCTTCTTAATGGGATTGGGAAGTGAAGAATTTAAGGGCTAAGATTAGTCTTAAGTTAAGATTGAAAATTGTGAACTTTTATCCTAGTAGATTGGAGAGTTTAAGTTGGAAACAACATCCAAAACCCTAGCCTATGAAATAAATATGTATTTGAAGAGGAAGAGAAACATGAAAGCAAGGAGGAAGAGAGAAGGAAAGTAAGAGGGAAATAGAAAAGGAGGAAAACCATTCCAGGTAGGGGGCTTGGAACTTCTAAGAAAGGTTTTTCAAAGGTATGCATGATGTTTTAATGAAAAACAATTTTTTTATACTGTTTAGAGTTACGTGATTTCTGTTAAAGTTTTAGTGCATGATTATGCACCTAAATCGAGGATGGTTTTCAGTCACTTTTGCAAAGATTAACACTCATGTTTTATTTATATATTTAACTCATGTTTAAAGCTAGATGATCTTTTGTTTTTTTGCAACATTTCTATACACCATGAGAAATTGTTTGAAATATGTTTAATCAATGTGATTCAGGGACTACCATGATATGTTACAATTATGTGCATTTTGCCATAAACTTTTGCACCCATTTTTCATGGGAAGCTATACTATTCATTTTTTAATTTGATGTTTGAGGTTACAGATTGAAAAAATATGAGAAAATTGATCGATTTTTTTATTGTGATTTTTGTTAAGTTTTTGATGCATTTTGCACCTTAATTTGAGATGTGCATGTACATTGTTTTAGTCATTATTGTGAATGCCTGATGATCAAGCATAAGACATGTGTTTTAAAGTGGCTGTGATCCTCATGAAAATATTCCATGTTCATAGTTCAAAAGCCTTAAGTTTTAAGGCAATGTGTTCAATGCATGTTCTTGCTCACTGTAGTGCATGTTTTGAAGCTTGAAAACTTGATGAATTTGGCATTGTTAGATTCAAATTTTTAATGAATTCTATTGTTAACTTAAAGTATCATAAGATAGCCAATTTCATCAGTCATTAAGTATGAAAAAATAGGTTGTTAAAGGAAGTTTTTAACTTAAGGTTCATTGGGAAGTTTTTAGCTATGTTTTTAGGTAGGTTTTGTGCAATGTTTTGGACCCATCTTTAAAAAAGAAGGATTTCATAGTCTTCTAAAGAGGATTTTCTACTAAATCATCTTTATTTTAATGTGACGAATTTTAGGAAAATAATTTCTAAAAAGGAAGCTTTAAAAATGTTGTTTTTACATGAAAGTTCTAATGCCATCTTGATATGTGACTTGAGTATTTGTGATGTGTGAGGCATCTCAACAACTATTTTCTATGCGTTTGTTGTTATAATTACTTAGAACTACAATAATGCAGTTATGATTATTACTTGATAATTCCTCTTGCAATGATTTTACTTGTTAAAAACATGATTGCCACTAGTTTTCAAAACTAGTCAAAGTTTTCCTATTAAGTAATTGTACTCACCCACACCAACATTTTACGTGAAACTTCATTAGGAGTATAATTCAGCTAGAACTCAAAAGGAGACAAATAGCAATAGAAGATTAAAGTATGAGGAGTAGACTTTAGTTGTTTAGTTAGATTAGTTCATATTTTAGTTTATGGACATTTGTTGATGTACGTGTAATAAGGATTTAATTCTATTTCATATTTGAATTATGGATTTATTTTGTTGTTAAGGTTATGACCAGTAGGTCCTCTTATGTGCTCTTTTAATTCTCTAATTACTTTACATGTATATGTGTGTTCTTGAAAAGGTGCTTGGGCAAGAAAAGTAATTTTAAAATCTATTATATTTTATGTTTTTTGAAAACTTGGGATGTCATGTAGAGAGAGAGAGAGAGAGAGAGAGAGAGAGAGAGAGAGAGAGAGAGAGAGAGAGAGAGAGAGAGAGAGAGAGGTACGACCCTTATAAGTGGGCCTACTTCTCTATTCCTTTTTACTTAAAAGACTTTTACTTGAAAGTAAAGTAAGATACCCTTTCTTATGTAGAAAACTCTAGGATTTTCACATGATAGAAAGAAAGTTAAAAGAGTATGATTCTTATGTGGGCCAACTTTGTTCCTAGTCCTAAAAATGGAGTTTTATAAGTAGTTGGATATAGAAAATGGGGAACCCCTTTTTGGATGAGTAGTTGCTTGATTTTGAAAAGATAGGTGTGAAGAAAATTGAGACATGGTGGGACTCTTAGGTGGGGCCATTTCCATATTTTTTTCTCTTAAAAGAAATGGGATTTTAAGAGGAGATGGAAGGAAAAATGAGGTGCCCTTTTAGTGGGCACCAACTGATTTTAAGAAAGAAAAATAATTTGAAAAGAGGTGGAAACCTTTAGCTGAAATGGTTCCCACTTCTTTTTATCCAATATTTTTATTTCATTTTCTAATAAAGTGGGCCCCAAATATAAGTTTTCTACACTCTTTAATAAATCAAGAAAATTATTTAAAGAGTTTAAAATTCATAAGAGATTTCGTAGTCTTTCAAAAGAGTCCTTTAGTAAGAAAAAATCTAAGGCATTCAAGTATGAGAGACTCTTCTTGAATGAGTTCTCAATCATTATTGTAATGACTCAAAATTTTAAGATACTCTTGTCAAATAATAGTAACCCTCTTTCAATTACAATCAATCATAGTGTTTGTAATTTATGAAAATTTTATATCTTATCTATTTTGAAAAATAATTATATTGGATGGGTGGATAAATGTTCTATTTTATTTAAAATATATGAAGTGAGAATTTGCTGAAAATATCTCTATAATTGGATTCTACTTGAGAAATGGAATTCAATGCCTCAAAGAACACTGAAAAAGGAGTTTGTATGAAAACGTTGTGAGCAATTGGAAGATGGAGGGTATTTCAGTAATTAAAAGAAAAAAAATGCAAAAACATCATGGGGTTGTTTTGTTAACAGCACCCCCTTCCTAAATCATGCTACGCAAGCCCTTCGTCACCCTATGTCTACTCCCCGTGTCGGCTCTACGTTGCCGCATCGGCGTCGGGAAAAATGACGACATTGCCACAAGGACAGTGCCGCCAAAGAGCGCACCACCGCCTCTCACTAGTTTTAAATACCGGACTCCTTCCACCCTCTCCTCTCCTCTCCTCTCCTCTCCTCTCCTCTCCTCTCCTCTCCTCTCCTCCCATCACACCACTCTCCCTCTTCTTCCACTTTAGCCTTCCCCTGCATTCTCTGGCATCTAGGATTCTAGCGACATTGAGGATCACGCACCATCGGGAAACCCCAGAACTCTTCTGGCTGACATAGGATACCATAAAGACCTTGAAGAAGATCTAGAATCTAAACTAAAGGAAGATACAAATTAAGTGACAACTTTTGAGGTGGGTAGTCTGATGCTATTAAGTTTTCAAATGCATTCCACGATTTAAAATGATTTACTTGACTCTATTACCATGTTTAGTATGCTTTTTGAGATATGATATTCTTATAATGAGCATATGGACTGTCCTCGTGATTTATGATCTTGAATACGATTGTTTGCATATTTTATGAATAGTTTTTATAAGTGCAGGTACGTAGTCTAATGCTATTAAGTTTTCAACTACATTCCAAATCTAAATGTTTTCGGTATTTAATATGATTCTGAAATGATGTTAAGATATGATATTCTTATAAAGTATTCTTATGGTTTACGAGCTTGATTGAAAATGCTATCGCCTATATCTTTCATCTTTAAGTTTTACTTTTGAATGACAACATAGTTTTTATGTATTATTGCATGTTATGAATCAAGATGCATACATTGCATGATTTGATAAATATTTAAAACCTTGAGTTCCAAGTCGGTAGATCGCCGATTGAGGGAACCTGCCGAGGGAACAAAACCTTGAGTTTCGAGTGGGTAGATTGCTGATTGAGGCAACTTGTGGAGCAAACAAAACCTTGAGTTCCAAGTGGATAGATCATCGATTGAGGCAACCTACAGAAGGAATAAAACCTTGAGTTCCAAGTGGGTAGATCACCGATTGAAGCAACCTACAGAAGGAACAAAACCTTGAGTTCCAAGTGGGTAGATCGCCTATTGAGGCAACTTGCGGAGGGAGCCTACGTGTATGATATCTATAGTTGGATTGATATTTTATCATTCTGGTTTGATCATTTACCATTTTAAGATTTTCTGTAATGTTTATGTTATTGTCTGATGAATTTGATCAAAGATTCCATGGTTTGGAAATGTGTGAATGAAATTATAGTTTATACATAAATACCCATGGTTATATGAAATCGAATTGCATGCCTTCATTACTTCACTTGAAATTATGCATCCTACATGCCTTGTTTTCAAATTAGTAGTATCAGGTCACCTACCGAGTATGATGAATACTCAACCAAATCCATTATTTTTTAGATCAGATAAAGTATGATTAGAAGGAGCTTCAGGAAGTGTTAGCACTACAATTAAGTGAGTGAAGGTAAGGTTAAGTGAGAATATAGGTGTACCAATTTCATACTAAGTGATCCTTTTAGTATTTGATGTAAAATTGACTGTAAGTGATTATTTGTAACTTGGGATGTGATTAACAATCTTGGGAATGGTAATTATTCATTTATATATTTTTTCCAAAATTTTCCATGGCATGGTTCATTTATCAATGATGACAAATTATCTGTTTATTGAAATTAAGTAATGACACTTGGGGTTTTCATGAAAAAGTTTCAAATGAAAAGAAACTTCTGTTGCATTCATTTTGGAAAAAATTGTTTTAAAAATAGAGGTCATTCTTGAAAATGAAAGTTTGTTATTTATAAATTACATTATAAAACTCAGGTCGACATAGTTGTGGGCACAAGACAGCCCTTTTAAGGGGGGAAATATTTTTATTTGTGAAGGAGGAGGAATAACAAAGGTACTCTTCCAACACTCACCTCTTAAAGGAATGCTTAATAGGCCCACCAAATACTGTCCTTTCATCGAACTCAACCTTTAGATATCTAGGAGAAATCATGCCTAATGGCCCATCCTAGCATATTAGGAAAACTACTTTTACACTCGTACATGGACTTTTAGGAACTTCCTAAAGCAATATTCACATTTTTTTATTTTATCAAAAAACAATGAGTCATTAAACTAATGTAGACATTGAACAACCAAAAATCACATTTTCCACAGCTACTATAGCAACATGAATTTTCACCCCACTCTCTATTATTTTGCCGTGTGGCCCTTTTATCGTTATTCTCCATCTTTTAGTTTTTAAAGATCTTTTTCTCCCTTTTCTTATGTACCACAAATCTCTAAATCTTTCTCTCTCCAACCTTTCCTACTTATTTTCTTCTAACTATTAATTAACTTATATTATAGTATCAAGCTCCACTACTTATTTTTTGCTCATAAGTAGGCACACTTGAATACTAAAATCTCACTTTCTCTCTAACCTATCTTATTTATATTCTTCTAATTCTCTTATACAATTATTTGAATAAGTGAATGTTGAGTCGTTAATTTTGTCAAAAATAACTGTAGATTACTATGTTATTAGATTAATTATTAAGGTAATTTTGTGATTTTGAATCAATTTTAGCTATAATGAACCATCAACCGTTAATTTGAAAAATTTAATGATTAGATGATCATTATAGTTAATTACCTATATAAATTAATTCTAATTTTATATTTTGCTGTGCAGATGATCTAAAATACATTGGACGGTTTAGATTTGCTTAGTGGGTCCATGCCACAAATCTGGGCAAAGTTGACCCACGATGCATATGGCAACACCACATGGACATGCTGCAAGATATCATGGGCAAAGCATGGGCGAGGCATGGGCAAGCTGCACGTTTTATTAAAAAAAAATATACTTGGCTGGCTTTGCTTCCTTCAAGGGGAGGAGCAAACAGCTCAGCCCGGGGGACAGATTTTTTCTCAAGGGCTCCCCTCTTCTCCATCGGCTTCTGCCCCTTGCATGGAGAGAGACGGAAGGATTGTTCCTCTCCATCTCTTCCGTTCCCCACTCTCTCTCCACCTCCCTCTCCTGCTCTCCCTATTCTCACTTCCCTTCTCCACTATCCCGAGCACCATCTTCTTCTCCACATAGCCTGCCTTCGTCACCCTTTTCACCGTCACCTAGAACCCTGTTGCACTTGCCTCTCCTTTTCTATTTTCCTTCCCACGGCTACCTTCCCTCTCACCCACTTTTTCTCCTCTTTGTTGCTTTGTCTCAACCATTCCCCAGTCACCGCACAGACCTCTCACCATTCCAACCCCATTGGCTAGTTCCTCCTTCATCTCTGCCTAGTCTTCACCACCTCAACTCGCCTGAGCAACTTGGGCGCAGCCCAGAACTCCTAGATCCCATGTTTTCCTCTCCTACTTTCTCTCATTCTACCCCCACTCTGCTATACCTCTTTTCCCATCAGGCCAATACCCATCACCGGAAATCACCCCCGGTCTGCCCGCAGGCTCTCACCATTTTCTCCTCTCCAACAAGTATTTTCCTGAATTTCTCTCTCTCTCTCTCTCTCTCTCTCTCTCTCTCTCTCTCTCTCTCTCTCTCTCTCTCTCTCTCTCTCTCTCTCGTTTCTTCTTTTTCCTATCGCCCCTACCAGCCAGCTTGGAGAAGGAAACTCGATCTGGGTTTTCCTTCTTTCCTCGGCCTCCTTCTCCAGTACTGGGTGGCCCATATTTCCCTCTTTCTTCCTTTTCCCTTCTCCCCTTTCTTTGGGGTTTTCCTTGTTTCCCTCACCTTTCCTCTCCTTCTTCTTCTCCCTTCTCTCCCATCTTCTTCTCCGGTTTTCCCCTTCACTGATTTCTAGTTTTTTTCGTTTAAAACCAGAAATCCAGTGAACTTCCAATCATGCCCTCGTCAGATCCGATTAATACCAATCCTGTCCTCATTTTAATACCATTTGTGTCCTTATTTTAATTCCGTTTGGATCCCTAGTTTAATTCCATCCGTATCCCTGACTAATCTGGTTTTTACTTTATCCTTATTCTACTTATTCAGGGACAGTGTTGTCCAAGACTGTTATTTAGCTTTATTTTCTGTTTTTCTTTTAGAATAAATAAGTCTGTACATTCCAGCAATTAAATAAATCTAAGATTTTCTTTTATTGTTGGTTTATTTCTGTTATTTGTATTGTTATTAATTGAAATTTATGTAAACTCCACATTTAAGTTGAGTCCCTGTGGAAATCGACCCGGACTTGAACTAGCTAGACTACAACAGCCATGCACTTGCGGAAAAACATTCAACAAGTTTTTGGTACCATTACTGGGGACCCGCAATGGTGTTTTCATAAATTTTAATTAAAAATTCAAAAAAATTAATTTTTTTAAAAAAATCATAAAAATTCAAAAATTCAAAAATTTTAGGAGTTGCATTGTTTTAACATTTTAGGAATTTTAGGTGCATTTTAAAATTTTGTTAGTGCATAAATTTAATTTCTCCTAATTTTTGATACTTACTAATAATTTCTTATTTTGCAGGAAAATTGAAAAAAAAAGGAGAAATTCAAGGAGTTTAATTAGGATAATTGCAATTTATTTTGAGTGAATTGTAGTGAGAATTTCATGTAATTATTTTATTTTTACAAATTCATTTAAAAGGTTGTAATAATACAGGTCAAGGGTGGGCCATCGTAACTTGGAAGTGGAGGTGGAATGTAAATGGCCCCACCCTTGTACGAGAAGACATTTTCTAGGACCCCACTGTGAGAAGGTCCTGAACTCCTTTAAAGTTCTAGTTTAGGTGGTGCATTCTTAGATTAAAATTGCATTGGGTGTTAGTATAAAAGCATATAGATCACATTTGATACATGTTGCAATTTTTAGGGTTTGCATTAGTTTATTAAATTTTTCTTGCATTTTTAGGGCATGTTTAATTGCTTTAAGGTGATTATATGTTAACCGAATTGCCATGGAATGGAAAAGCTAATTAGTAAGGGCACTTGACCCCACAAGATCAATGGTGGATTTCATCACTACCTCTTGGCCCACTTAGGATAATCACCACAAGCACGTATCCCAACCTTCCAATTTAATTTAAAATCGATTAGAAGAGACCTATAGGGCCTACCACATGCTCATAGGACCCTCTTGGAAGGAGGTTACCTAGTACCACTCCAGTGGCCCCCATTTAACTACTACGCTGGTTTTTAAACGACTAGCTCTACCAGCACATTCAATGACTCAGACTACCTATGGCTAGCTGAGGAGGCTGTGAAGTGGTTAGTTAGGTAGGATCTAATTGGTAAGCAGTTGGATAAGTCTAAAAGAGAGGAGGAGCTTTAGCTTAGGCTAATTTAAAAAGTTTCTCCCCCACACAATCCTAAGATAATCAAAATTGTTTGCTTGCTAGCCTTAGGGGTGTTTGAATTTTTGTGCCCGATAGCATTTAGGATTTGTTAAGTTAAAAAAAAAATAAAAAAATAAAAAATCCTTGCTGTATGCACTTGTGGACATGCGATAAAATTGGACGTTTAATTAGAAACGACATACCACAACTTCAATCAATGAATGAATAAAGATCAAGGGGTAACTCACCCCTAGGCAGTGTTAGAGGAGATGTGGGCCCCACACTCATTATGAATGAGGACCCACCACTTCCAATAGATGAAGAGCCTCAACCTCCACCAAGGAGGAATAATCAGCCACCCATCCCTAGGAATTGGAGAAGAAATGGAAATGTAGAGTGGGACCAACATAGTGACCATGGGGATAATGATTTTTATCAAAACCCTCGTGGTAGAACACTAAGGGATTATCTTTAGCCAACTTGTACAAGTACGCCTTCTTGTGTCATTCTACCTCAGAATGCAGATACAGTAGAGCTGAAAACAGGAGTAATTCAATTACTACCGAAATATCATGGGCTAGACAGTGAAAGTCCTTACTTACACTTAAAGGAATTTGATGAAGTGTGTACTACAGAATGCGCACAAAATGTCAGATTAGATACAGTAAGGTTGAAGCTTTTTCCTTTCTCTTTAAAGGAAAAAGCTAAGATGTGGTTCAATGCGTTGCCATCAGGTTCAATATAGACCTGGCAAGACATGACAAGGGAGTTCTTGAAAAAGTTCTTCCCAACTCACAAAACCAACACTCTTCGCCAGAAGATCATGAACTTCACCCAAAATGACAAAGAAACCTTTTATCAATCTTGGGAAAGATTCAAAGATCTGTTGTTAACATGTCCACATCATGGATAAGAATCTTGGCGCATTATCAGCTTCTTTTACGAAGGACTGAACTTTGATATGCGTCAGTTTGTAGAAATGATGTGCAATGGAAATTTTCTAAACAAACAACCATAAGAGGCACGAGAGTACTTAGAATGGTTGGCTGAGAGCGCACACACTTGGGCTAATTCAGAAAGAATTGATCATTCAGATAAAACAAAGCCCACCACATCTTCTAAGGGAGGTATTTATGCCTTGAATGAAAAAGATGACATAAATGCAAAGATAACTTCCCTCGCTAGAAAAGTAGAGGCCATAGAAATGGGGAAAGATTCCTCCATGACGATCGAACAGGTGTGTGGTATCTGTGAAAGTATTGCACACATTACTGAGAAATGCCCAACAATACAGGCATTTCAGGATGTGCTTCATGAACAGGCAAATGCCCTAAACTCTTATAAGCGACCTTTTCCCCCCTTTTCTGAAACATACAATTCTGATTGGAGAAATCACCCTAACTTCAGTTGGAGAAATGGACCAACATCAAATAGTTCACAGCCAGGTCCATACCAGCCTCATCAACAAAATCAAGGACTCCTTACCCTACCTTACCAAGCCATCAAAATCTTGCTCCTGCACCATATATCCCCCCATTCAAAAGGCATGGGGAGGATAATCACATACTTCAAAATCAGGAGAAGAAAATTTCTCAATTAGAAAAATCTATGGAAGAATTAAAAAATATGGTGGGTCAGATGATGCAAAACATGGAGAAAGGAAAGTTTCCAGCTCAACCACAAGCAAATCCTAAGGGAGTGCATGTGGTTAATACTAATGTTTGTGAAGCATCATCTAGCTCTACCATAGAACAAACCAAGGCTGTCACCACTCTTAGGAATGGTAAGAGAATTGAGAAGTGTGAGTCTCAAAAGATTGAATAGGTGCAAAAATCTACTAAGATCACTGAAAAATCTAAACAAAAGGACCCTACACCTGTTGACCCATGTCCTATCCCTGCCTCATTTCCTCAAAGATTGTGTCAAGCTTCAAAGATTGGCTCCAATGATGAGATCTTAGAGATTTTTAAGCAGGTCAAGATCAACATACCAATCTTAGATGCAGTAAAACAAATTCCATCATATGCCAAATTCTTAAAAGACTTATGCACCATAAAAAGAAAACTCAATGTACACAAAAGGGTATTTTTGACTGAACAAGTGAGTTCTATTCTTCAATATCATACACCACCAAAATACAAAGATCCAGGTTGCCATACTCTTCCTTGCATTATTGGCAACCATAGAATCAATCAAGCTTTCCTTGATCTGGGATCTAGTATAAACCTATTACCATACTCAATATATGAACACTTAGGTCTTAGAGAATTGAAACCTACTTTTACTACACTCCAGGTAGCTGATAGATCTGTGAAAATACCAAGAGGAGTAATAGAAGATGTGGTTGTTCAGGTGAAACAATTTTGCTTTCCTGTAGATTTTCTAGTCCTGGATACACAACCAGTGGTGAATGAGAAGAATGAGATACTAGTCATCCTAGGATGCCCATTCTTGGCCACATCCAATGCCTTAATCAACTATAGAAATGGTGTCATGAAATTGTCTTTTGGCAATATGACATTAGAGCTGAATATCTTCAACATCTGTAAGCAACCGGGTGAATCTATTAATGACTTGCACAACGTTAACATGATCAATTCAGTTGTGCAAGATCAATTCCAGTCATCTTCCTTATCAAACCCACTTGAAGCCTGCTTGGCTCATTTAAATGAATTTAGTAAGGATGCATTAATAGAGGAAGTTAATGCCCTCCTTGATTCTGTTCCTATCATGGATACAAAAAAATGAAAACCTCATTTTGAGGACTTTCCACCAAGGGAATCCACCCCCCTCCCATCATCCATAGAACCTCCTAATCTTGAATTGAAATCTCTACCATTAGATTTAAAATATGCTTATTTAGGAGAAAGAGAGACTTTTCCTGTAATAATTTCCTCTCAATTGAAAACATCTCAGGAGGAAAAATTAATGACACTTTAAAATAACACAAAGGTGCTATAGGCTGGACCATAGCAGATATAAAGGGCATTAACCCTTTAATCTGCACCCATAGGATATATCTAGAGGATGAAGCTAAACCATGTCGCCAAATGCAAAGAAGGTTAAATCCGAATATGAAAGATGTGGTTAGAGCAGAAGTCCTAAAGTTGCTTGATGTGGGAATCATCTATACCATAAGTGATAGCAAATGGGTAAGTCCTACTCAAGTGGTTCCAAAGAAATCTAAAGTGACAGTAATAACTAACGCCAACAATGAATTGATCCCTACTAGGGTTCCTACTGGATGGCGTATGTGTATCGATTATAGAAAGTTGAATGCTATCACAAGGAAGGACCATTTTCCTTTGCCCTTTGTTGATCAAATGTTAGAAAGGGTTGCAGGACATCAGTACTATTGTTTCCTAGATGGTTATTCAAGGTATAACCAAATAGAAATTGCACCCGAAGATCAGGAAAAGACCACATTTACATGTCCATTTGGCACTTTTGCTTATAAAAGAATGCCAATCGGATTATGCAATGCTCCTACAACATTTCAAAGATGCATGTTGAGTATTTTCAGTGATATGGTAGAGTGCTTTCTGGAGGTTTTCATGGATGATTTCTTAGTTTTTGGGAATTCATTTGATATGTGTCTAGAAAATTTGAGAAAAGTCCTACAGCGTTGTGAAGAGAAATACTTAGTCCTAAACTGGGAGAAGTGTCACTTCATGGTACCTCAAAGGATTGTACTTGGCCATATTGTTTCGTCCAAAGGAATAGAGGTAGATAAAACAAAAATTGATCTCATTTCTAGTTTGCCCACCCCTCAAATAGTTAAAGACATTCGCTCCTTCTTAGGACATGCAGGATTTTACAGGAGGTGTATAAAAGACTTCAGTACGATATCTCGACCACTGTGTAACCTCCTAGCTAAGGACACTCCATTCCAATGGACTTCTGACTGTCACGAAGCCTTTAAAAAACTGAAGGAAAAGTTAACCACTACACCCATCATACAACCACCTGATTGGAAGGTACCCTTTGAAATCATGTGTGATGCAAGTGATTATTCTGTAGGGGCAGTCTTGGGACAAAGAAAGGATAAGAAGCCCTATGTCATCTACTATGCAAGCAAGACACTTAACAGTGCACAAATGAATTATTCTACCACGGAGAAGGAGCTCCTTGCTATAGTCTTTGCACTAGATAAGTTCAGGTCCTACTTGATAGGCTCTAAGATAGTCATTTTCACTGATCATTCAGCACTAAAGTACCTTCTTTCAAAGAGGGATGCTAAGCCACGACTTCTTAGATGGATCCTTCTACTCCAGGAATTTGATTTAGAGATTAAAGATAAGAAGGGAGTAGAAAACGTAGTAGTAGACCACCTTTCTAGATTGGTCCTAACGGAGTCTTTGGATTTATTGCCAATCAAGGATACCTTCCTTGATGAACATCTTTTTAATGTCTCCAATCTCCCTTGGTTTGCAGATATTGCAAATTATCAAGCCACGGGAAAGATACCAGAACATTGGACCAAAAATGAAAAAACAAGATTCTTCTCCAATGTTAAACAGTATTTTTGGGATGATCCGTATTTGTTTAAATATTGCTCGGATCAAATAATTAGAAGATGTGTGCCTGATATTGAACAATCAAGTATCATCTCTTTTTGTCACTCAGAAGCATGTGGTGGACATTTTTCTGCCAAGAAAACAGTTGCAAAAATCTTACAATGTGGTTTCTATTGGCCAACTCTTTTCAAAGACACCTATTACTTTTGTAAGGCATGTGAACACTGCCAAAAGTTAGGAGGAATAACTCATAGGAATATGATGTCGTTAAACCCCATTCTAATAGTGGAGGTCTTTGATTGCTGGGGCATTGATTTCATGGGGCCATTTCCACCTTCTTTTGGATACCTATATATTTTAGTTGTTGTAGACTATGTATCCAAATGGATAGAGGCTATTCCATGTCGAGTTAATGATCATACAATTGTCATTAGGTTCTTAAAAGAAAATATATTTTCTCGATTTGGAACACCTCGAGCCATCATTAGTGACAATGGGACTCATTTTTGCAACAGAGTTTTTGAAGCATTAATAAAAAAATATAACATCACACATAAAGTTGCAACCCTATATCACCCACAAACAAGTGGACAAGTTGAGGTGTCAAATCGGGCCATTAAACAGATTTTGCAAAAAACTGTTAACCCAGATAGCAAAGATTGATCTATTCGACTGACGAATGCGCTTTGGGCATATCAGACTGCATTTAAAACCCTGATTGGCATGTCCCCTTATCGTATTATTTATGGTAAAGCTTGTCACTTGCCTGTGGAATTGGAACATAGAGCCCACTGGGCAATTAAAAGATTGAATTTTGATATAGGCAAAGCAAGCTTGCATCGTAAGCTCCAACTTAATGAACTGGAGGAGATCCGACATGAAGCTTATGAGAGTAATAGGATCTACAAGGAAAAGATGAAAGTTTTTCATGATCAAAACATTTTAAGAAAATCCTTTACTCCATCCCAAAAGGTACTTCTTTACAACTCTAAGCTTCACCTATTTCCAGGTAAGCTTAGATCTTGATGGACCGGTCCAGTTAAGGAAGTTTTTCCATATGGGACTATCGAGATTGAGGATCCTAGGATTGGGCATACTTTTAAAGTAAACGGTCAACGTTTAAAGCCTTTCTTGGAATATGAGAATCTAGAAGTTGAGTCCACAACTCTGGATGATCCTATTTATCAAAATTGAGTGGGTTTTATCCCTCTGTACCATATTTTGTATTATTTCTCTGCATCACCCATATTCATTTTAGGTCCTATTTTTTTAAAACATTGAGGACAATGTTTCGCTCAGGATGGGGAGTGTAGAATTTTGGCAAATTCTAGTTATTGTTTCTTTAAAATAAAAATAAAAATGGGGACAGTTCATATACAATAATGAGAATTGGATTGTCTGAAAGTCTAATCTTGAATTACTATCCTTAGCTTATTAATGGAATTGTACATTTTACTTATTTTCTAAAGAATTTCATAAAAGCTAAGTCTCAAATCATATCTTTATACACAGCTACATGTATATAGTCTACGTGATAAGTAGTTATAACTTAGAAATCTTGAAGAAATTCAGTAGAGACTTATAACCTAAGTAAGCTTTAGAGCTATTCATTTCTTTTACGAGGTTATACATGTTCCTAACTTTCTTCAGCGTGCTTAAAGAAAATTGATCCCAAACTCTTAAATTTGGCTAATTACCTGAATAATTAGAATACTATCTTTAAAATTCTAGAAGTTCATTGAATTTGATAGATTATATGAAACCTAGAAAATGATTTAGGCCATTTTGGTTAACCTAAAGACATAAAGCCTACCCAAAATAATATATATATATATATATATATTACCACTAGTAACCAATTTAAGCCTTTTATATAAGCCTTTTCTTTTTCTCACCCAACTAACCTTAACCCATATAACCCACTATAATATATCCATTACCTATTTCTTCAAAAGATAAGTTAGAGATAATGAAAATATACTTTTTAGTTGCAATCAAAGTAGGAAAGTGGATATTGAGAAAAGAAATTCAAGTGAAAAAAAAAAATTTGATTGAGAAAAGGTACGAAGAATGTAAAGAATATATATATATATATATACATATTCACTTTAGCAAAGAAAAGAAGGAATTGCCAACTTTAGTAGAAGACCTCAACTTATTTTGAAGAAACTTTGAATACCCTTTTTACCTCTTCTTTTGTACTCCATCCTAAGCCTTCATATTGTCCTAGCTAAAGACCTAATGATTTTAGGGTAAATATAGTCTTAAGGAGGATATGAAAATATAGGATTTAGAGAATAGTATTTCTAAATATTCAAAGGTAATGGCATCCATTCAAAAGGGGATCAAAACAATTAAATTTCTTTGTAACTCCCATTCTTAATGAGTATATGTGAGACAAATTTGTTTCTATTGGCTCTTCTCACATAATTAAAAGAGAGATATGATTTGAACCCTCTATCTCTGAGAGATTTTACTTCTGAGCATATGTCATTAGTGAGGATTGAGGTCAAAACATATTTCAGATGGAGTTTAAGAGTTGTACTCTACTTAGAAACAAAAGATCTATTGTATATGTAGACTATACACACACAACACCTTGAGATTTACGCTTAAATGAAATATCATTAGAATATGAGTACAGTTTTACAATTGTTATTCATTAACATGATAAGGTGGTAAATTAAGTATGGATAGAAAGAAAGTCTCAGAGATAAATTTAGGAGTTGTCCTTTATGAATTTTGTGGGTAAATTCTCTACAAACCCTCACGAGGCATAACTCATCCATTAGGGGTAACCTATGGGTTTAAGGGCTTGTTGCATATGCTAAATGCAACCGTGAGTACCTACGAAAATGATGACTATTTTGTCCTCAATTTTTAGCATGTTTTGCTAGGGACTAGCAAAATGCTGGTTGGGGGGTGTGTTGAGTCCTTAATTTTGTCAAAAATAACTGTAGATTACTATGTTATTAGATTAATTATTAAGGTAATTTTGTGATTTTGAATCAATTTTAGCTATAATGGACCATCTAACTGTTAATTTGAAAAATTTAATGATTAGATGATCATTATAGTTAATTACCTATATAAATTAATTCTAATTTTATATTTTGCTGTGCAGATGATCTAGAATACATTGGACGGTTTAGATTTGCTTAATGGGTCCATGCCACAAATCTGGGCAAAGTTGACCCACGATGCATATGGCAACACCTCATGGACATGCTGCAAGATATCATGGGCAAAGCATGGGCGAGGCATGGGCAGGCTGCACGTTTTATAAAAAATATATATATTTGGCTGGCTTTGCTTCCTTCAAGGGGAGAAGCAAACAGCTCAGCCTGGGGGACAAATTTTTTCTCAAGGGCTCCCCTCTTCTCCATCGGCTTCTGCCCCTTGCACGGAGAGAGACGGAAGGATTGTTCCTCTCCATCTCTTCCGTTCCCCACTCTCTCTCCACCTCCCTCTCCTGCTCTCTGTATTCTCACTTCCCTTCTCCACTATCCCAAGCATCATCTTCTTCTCCACATAGCCTGCCTTCGTCACCCTTTTCACCGTCACCTAGAACCCCGCCTCACTTGCCTCTCCTTTTCTATTTTCCTTCCCACGGCTACCTTCCCTCTCACCCACTTTTTCTCCTCTCTGTTGCTCTATCTCAACCATTCCCTAGTCATCGCACAGACCTCTCACCATTCCAACCCCATTGGCTAGTTCCTCCTTCATCTCTACCTAGTCTTCACCACCTCAACTCGCTTGAGCAACTTGGGGGCAGCCCAAAATTCCTAGATCCCGTGTTTTCCTCTCCTACTTTCTCTCATTCTACCCCACTTTGCTACTCCTCTTTTCCCATCAGGCCAATACCCATCACCGGAAATCACCCTCGGTCTGCCCCCAGGCTCTCACCATTTTCTCCTCTCCAACAAGTATTTTCCTGAATTTCTCTCTCTCTCTCTCTCTCTCTCTCTCTCTCTCTCTCTCTCTCTCTCTCTCTCTCTCTCTCTCTCTCTCTCTCTCTCTCTCTCTCTCTCTCTCTCTCTCTCTCTCTCTCATTTCTTCTTTTTACTACCACCCCTACCAGCCAGCTTGGAGAAGGAAACCCGATCTGGGTTTTCCTTCTTTCCCCGGCCTCCTTCTCCGGTACTGGGTGGCCCATATTTCCCTCTTTCTTCCTTTTCCCTTCTCCCCTTTCTTCGGGGTTTTCCTTGTTTCCCTCATCTTTCCTCTCCTTCTTCTTCTCCCATCTTCTTCTCCGGTTTTCCCCTTCACTGATTTCTGTCTTTTTTGTTTAAAACCAGAAATCCAGTGAACTTCCAATCATGCCCTCGTTAGATCCGATTAATACCAATCCTGTCCTCATTTTAATACCATTTGTGTCCTTGTTTTAATTCTGTTTGGGACCCTAGTTTAATTCCATCTATATCCCTGACTAATCTGGTTTTTACTTTATCCTTATTCTACCTATTCAGGGACAGTGTTGTCTAGGATTGTTATTTAGCTTTATTTTCTGTTTTGCTTTTAGAATAAATAAGTCTGTACATTCCAGAAATTAAATAAATATGAGATTTTCTTTTATTGTTGGTTTATTTCTATTATTTGTATTGTTATTAATTGAAATTTATGTAAACTCCACATTTAAGTCGAGTCCCTGTGGAAATCGACCCGGACTTGCACTAGCTAAACTACAACAGCCGTGCACTTGCGGAAAAACATTCAATAGTGAATAAGAAAACTTTTATTCTCTCTCTCTCTCTCTCTCCCCCCCTTTCTCTTCAGTATTTTGGTTGAAATGCTTCAAGGCATATATGATTCACCATGTCAAGGGTTTAGATCATTTGATGGAGATTGAAGATTTGTTTATAGTTTGCATGTATAATCTTCCCTTTAAGATGAATGCTTTTACCAGTTCTTGAACTCCTTATATGATAGTTGACCTAGAGAAAATCCCCATGTGGTATTCTTGTAGTAGAATCAATTTAAAGTTGCATATGGGTTCCATATGGTTGGTGAACAGAACCTTTCACCATATGAATCACTTCTTAGATTTGGGATACGCTAAAAATCTTATCAATTAGATTTTAATCTTATTTATTTCCAAACTCTCTAAGTTGTTCATTTTTCATACTCATTTGAAGACATAGATGGGCTTTCAAGAATGTAGAGGAGGTGGTGGCTAGTTTCCTCTCTTTAGAGCCCACCACCTTCTAAATTTGGTTCCTCCCCTACTTTCCTTCTTTTCTCTTTGGTTTAGAAATCTCCACCTTTGGAAACTCACCAAACTTTGCATGTTTCCATTCCTCTTCAACATTCACTTTCTTAATCAATTGCCCATGTGCCTTTTGTTCCTTAATGATGATATAGTTCATTGATTTGATCTAAGCCATTTAACGTTCAATTTTGTTGATCTGCACCATACAAAATGTAATTAGATTCATCTCAACCATACTTTAGTCCACAAATTAGCTCTTAATGATCATTTGACCATTAAATTTTACAGATTCATAGTTAGATGATTAATTGGATCTCAAATCAAAATTGAGCTAAAAATTACAAATTTGATGGTTTAGATGATCTAATTGAATGTTAAATTAGGGGTATTTTGACCAAAATTAAATAGTTAACACACCCCCCAACCAGCATTTTGCTAGTCCCAAGCAAAACATGTGAAAAAACAAATTTTAAAAATTATTTTCAAGTCAACTTCACTTTTTCCTAGAGAATTATCTTCAATAAATTCATCATCTTTAGCATACTAATAAAAGTGACTGAAGAATTCAAGACCCTACCCATATGCTAAAAATATTTCAATTAAGCTCAGATCTCAAAGTAAGTGTGTGCGTGTATATAATCTACATATAGAATAATCTTTATCTCCAAGTAGACTTTTAACTTTTGAACTCCATCTGAAATATGTTTTAACCTCAATCCTCACTAATGACACTCGGGGTTTTCTAAATGAATTTAAGACAAAAAGATTCTTCTACTGCATTACATTGTTTTCACAAAATTATTTCCAAATAGGGATTGATCACACATTAGGAATTAGTTTTGTATTTAAAAATGCATATGAAAACCTAAGTCATCACAGTTGGTATTAAAGCCCAGGTTTATCCTTTCACAGTCAATCCTGCATGTCCAAAATTAAGAACAAGTAGAATAATTAAGAATAAGTAGTCTAAATACGGGTTATGGAGATGACTAGTATAGGAAATGGTATCAAAGTAGAAAGAAATACATCTCAAGTAAGTTGGAGAAAAAGATAGTTTGATTTAACAAATACTTGGGCATTGGAAGATGCAAACCTTATCAAAATCAAGTATAAACTACTTAGGGTTAAGAAATTATGAGAAGTGAAGTAAACAAGGAAACTATTAACCTTGTAGGTATAAAAATAAATAAATAAATAAATAATTCTATGAGACTAATATAATTATGAGAGTGAAGAATGAGAATGTAGGATCATATTGATGATATCTTGAATAGATAACCCTAATGTATACTAGATCTATTAAACTAATAATTGTGGAGAACTTAGCTCAATGATGGATGAACTACATGGGACTTTGTGAGAAGTAATTGCTATCTTACAATAATAACCCAAGTATAATGGAGTAGATCAGAAAATAATTATAGTAAATGATATTTTATGTGACCAAGAGGAATACAACATGAGTATGAACATGATAGTGGATGTAAGAGACTGAATATGAGTGGTTCTACAAGGAATTTAACTAGAACGTAGTTAATAGAAGATTTTTATGATAATCTGCTTGAGGATATTTGACTTGTAATGATAGATTGATCATGGAATTTAAACACAGAGAAGGAATGAGCTTTTAAGGTAGAGAAGTGTAGTGTGATATAAAAAATTCAATGGATTCCTTATGATATTGTAAGGATTCATTGGAAATATGGACATTTGAGGATTTAGATGTTGTTATTAAAGGAGTCTAATGTTATTTGGAAGCATTTGATTTGTAACATCTGACCAAAAGTGTAGACATAGTGTCTATTATGTGCAACAAATCAAATGGAGACATTGATCTAAGTGGAAAAAAAAGGAAGAATTTCACTACTAGGAAACATGAGATGCAAGTATTCATAATTGGTGGACTTTGAATGGTTGAAGCAAGAAGATCATAAATTTGACTTACTTAAGGAAGGTAGACAAATAAGGATCTTGAATGATTTTGCCAAATTGAGAAATGGGAGGAACCAACCATTGCATTGATACTTACACTACCTCCTGATAATTAAGGTCTAATGATTGTCGTTGATGTCTTTGAGAAATGATTAAAGAATGTGCAGATATAGGATAAGAAAAGAGAAAACATGATTCCGAGAGGTGAAAAGAAGTAGCTTGATGTAGGCAAATGGTAACGAGGTAAAGCACTCACTGCAAACCTAGCAGTGACATCCATCATAAAAAACACTTTAGATATAGACAGACAATGATGGAGACACAAACTTTCGTTGAGGAATCAAGTCTCATGTGAAAGGTGAAAGACAATTGGATTTTGAAGTTGGAACATGTGTTTTTGAAGATTTTTCTGACTAAGGGTGTTATGAGGTTTGGCATGAAGGGAAAACTCAGTCCTTGATTTATCAGTCCATTCAAAGTTCTTGATAGAATTGGGTTGACTGCAAACAGACTAGCCTTACCATCACAGTTATCAAAAGTTCACAATGTTTTTCACATATCCAAGTTGGGAAAATATATCCTAGATCACACACATGCACTTGAGCGAGTGCCAATCGAGTTACAACTAGACTTGACTTTGGAAACAACTAGTTCAAATTCTGGATAAGCAGGTCAAGAAGTTGCAAAGTAAAGAAATTTTACTAATTAAAGTTCTATGGAGCAATGCGTCTGTCAAAGAGGAAACCTAGGAAGAGGAATTGAAAATGAGGGGCAAATATCTTGAACACTTTAGAGAGTAGTAAATTATAGAATTTCAATGATGAAATTCTTTATAGGAGTTAATGATGTAACTACCCGATTTTTTAAGTCCTATTTTATTTTAAAATTTTGATTTGAACAGAAGGATGAAATTTTTTATAAGTTTTGAATCTTAGAAGTGAGATTTTATAGAAATCAAATTTGTTGGAAATACCCTCACAATTAGATTCTACTCAAAAATTGAAATCCAACGACACTAAGAACATTGAAAACAGAGTTTGGATGAAAAAGTTACATAACTTTTTAAGTATAAGGGCATTATGGTAATTCACAAATAGAATATTGGAAAAAGGTCAGAATTAAAGGAGGCCATTTTTGATAATGACAGACCTCCCTTCGTCTCTGAATCCTTCATCAGGGGAAGAAGGTCTATGATCACACCGCCCGAGAGAAAAGCAGATCACTAGTGATAAATATTTCATCCCCCTTTCCCATCACACTCTTCTTTTCTCCCTAGACTCCTGTTCCCTCTTTCTTTTCTTCTTCTCTCCCTCTGGTTACCTTCTTCTCCATCACTGTAGACTAGGGTTCTGCAAGGCACAGACAATCTTGCACCCACCGGAAACACCCACCAGACCTTCTCTGGCTGTGTAACAACCCCAAAATTTCACTATCCCATGATCAGGTTATGAGTTTTCAAGAGGTATATCATTTTATACAAGCATAATTTGGAACTAATAAAACCATTAAATAGTACTCAGAAAACGAAATCCAATAAGCCAAAGAATGTTGAAAATAGAGCCTGTATGAAGAAGTTATGAGCCTTTGAAGTGAAGGGTAATATGGTAATTAAAAGAAAAGAAAAAACAAAAACAAAAACAAAAACAAAGGACACAACTTAATGGGAGGGGGCCAAATTGATATTGGCACCCCTCTTCACGTTCCAAACTCGACGAAATGTCGGGTCTGCTCTCTCTCTCTCTCTCTCTCTCTCTCTCTCTCTCTCTCTCTCTCTCTCTCTCTCTCTCTCTCTCTCTCTCTCTCTCTCTCTCTCTCTCTCTCTCTCTCTCTCTCTCTCTCTCTCTCTCTCCACCATAAAACCTGGGGCTTTTGCCCTACTCGAATCTTCCATCAGCATGGCGACCTTCCCCTTGCTCTGATCTTCCACCGGCGAGCTTCCTTGCACCCCCACTTAAGAAAGGAAAATTGTGCAACAGACCTAAGTTAGTTCCCAAAACTCGACGAGCAAAGCAAAGAAGAAGAAGAAGAAGAAGAAGAAGAAGAAGAAGAAGAAGAAGAAGAAGAAGAAGAAGAAGAAGAAGACGAGGAGGAGGAGGAGGAGGAGTAGGGAGATCTGTGAGTTGGTAAAACCTAGTCAAGTAGGATCTGAAGAGCTGGGCAAGGGTTTTTGTGTTGCCGGAAAAGATGGAGTTCTCCAGCAACAATGACGGCAAATAACATTATTTTCAGACGATTCAAATATAGGTATGCGTTTTTCTAGTTTTGATGATTGATTTCATTCTTTGCCATGAGCGATCAAATCTTGTTATTACATTCTTAAAAATGGGCATTGATCGATTAGCATATGTTCTACTTTTTTATTGTGGGTTTTATGCATTTTTCTTTTGGGAAAGTAGAGTTGAAATCTTGATTTCAGATCTGGCCGACCATTAATAGCACCCTGAAAACCCATTCTTCCCCTTTCTTGAACTGATGATTTTCCCTCCAGTTGGCCTCATGAAAACCGCCCACTATTCTTCCTTCTCTCTTCTCGTCTCATTTCTAGTCCCAAGAGGCATCAGTGTCAAGGGCCACTGGCCACCACTAAAAACCCCTACCATATCTCTCATCTTCTCTCCCTCTCGGTCTCCTATTGTTTTTCTCTAACAAATGCAGCCTGACACGTAGGTTGCGCTAGTCGCACACTCCCTTGCTCTTCTCCCTCTAGCTTGCTACTTGAGAAGGCCACCAGCAAGCAAGGTGCTCCTTGATTCCATTATACACCAATTACCTCTCTTTGGCTTCTAATCCATGCAAATTTGCACAGATCCGATCGTTGAACACAATCGGAGCCATCGATAGGTGGATTGACAACAAAACCTACAAATTAAGCAATCAATTAAATGGAGCTTGAGGTACACCTGTGAGCCGAGGATGAGCACCAGTTGAGATTAAAGCATGCGAAGTCAGTCGTGAAGAAGAGTGCAATTAAAGCTAGTGGAATTCGGGGAACGCGTCGCATGAGGTAGGTGGAAATTTAAGACAGCATGTCTAAATAATAAGATGCATGTTCTAACATGATCTTATTTCTGATTATATGATTGATATTTGATATGCTTTAAATTGAAATAATGAAATAATGTTAATTAAAAGAATTGCATGTTATAATTGTTGCTTATGCCTTGTACATCATGTATTTGAATTGTGATATTAGATATTTAATATAATGTTATAGGGGTTATACAAGTGAACTATTGGATGGTCCTGTTTTCAGAAATAAAATTTTTATCTTCTAGAAAACTATATATATCTATGTATAGTGTGAGCATGAAGGAAACATCTGGGTTTTTTGAAAAATGAATTTCAAAGAAAAACCTTCCACTATTTTTGTATTTTAAAATTTAGAGGCGTGCCATCTTTTGAAATAAATGCAAAAAATTTTCATGAAAAACCCGGGGTGTCACAGTTGGTATCAGAGCGGTTCATCTAGTCACTTGCAGCCCTTCATGTCCAATAAAAAGATTACAATTCAAGTATCAGTTAGGATCTAGTGAGTTGATGTAGTATTATGATGGAATTAATTAATTATTAGAAAGAATGAGTTAGTATAATTACAGTGCAATGGAATAGTAAACCATGAGGAGATGTCCTTAGTATGACAACTAGGAAGATGATTTGAGAAATTAGTGATTCCACTATCAAGAATTGTGAACACGGGAACCGAGTAGTAGAAATAGTTAAGTGAGTGTGATAGAATATAATTTTTATCTATAAAGTACACAAATACCATAACTTATAGTAGTGCAAAATGCGCCAACTCAGATTTAATAGAAGTTATGCCTAGTATCAATGTTCGAGGATAGAATACCAAACATAGGTGTGTATTGTTCACGTATACCAAGTGTAAGAGTAGGAAGTTTGAAAAGAGGTAAATGATAGGCTAGAATAGCTTATATAACATGTATTGAATGTGGTTTTGGTTTGTATAGAAAAGTCTAAAATAGAGATGACGAAAGAATAGTAAATTAAAGAGGAGACATATGAACAATTGAGGAATGATAGGTTCAAGAGGAGAAAACTTAGAAGAATTGTAGACTTCCATTGAAATGGAAGTTAGAATACCATATACTTTGAAACTAAAAATGGTATGTTAGAAATAAAGAAGCAAATGTATCTGTTGAGACAATACTACTTAGAAAGAATACAAGAAACTTACTACAATGAAATGAGGACTTGTGTATTCTTTGTTATGTATAATTATGAGAAATATGTTATGGCCGACCCCTAAGTGGGATAAGGTCTTGATGATGCTTATGATGAGGTATAATTATGCTAAATATGAATGCATTGGTGAAAAGTTGAAAAACAGAGTTGAGATGATAACTCCAGTTGATGGATAAGTAATTAGCACAAGGACTTATTCTAGGAAATGTTTATTAAAGCTTATCGAAAGAATGATAAGTATATCCTCATGTGATACAATAGACTTGGGTATGATACCAAGATTGAAATGAATTGCAAATTATGAGACAATGTTGATTGTCATAAAGATGAAATGATGTGTTATGATAAAATAGTCTTCATATGTAGAAAACAAGATATGATAAAATCTTACATTATGTCAGTTGTAAAGTGAATGAATGATGAATGATGACATGTAATTATGATTGTTATGAATGATGTGTAATGTAAGATTGAGACAAAAAAGAAGAAAAAGTATTTGATATGATGGACTTTCAGTTATTCCACTAGCTATTGATCGACCCTATGAATTTGGACTCTGATGATGAAGTGTGTCTATATATTTGAGGTTAAGAGACATAAACCTTATTTGATAAATTAAGTGAGGAAATTCATTTCAATAGTATGTCAGAGGAGAACATACTAAACAATTGTATTGTATACAATGATGGAAATCTTTTAGTATCATTATGTAAAGTGAAATGATACCATATTAGTGTTATTTAAGTATTTGATTGTAATTGCACAGCTAGTTGAATTTCAGTTGTTCATTAGATGTCAGTGGTTTCATATATGCATTTGAGAAACATTGAAAGTGTTATTTCTATTTTTGAATATGATTATACCAAAGGGTGTAAGTTTAGTTATTATAATTTGAAATCATATGTGTTGTCTCTAGTATAGTTACTTGTATGTTTGTATCTATATTTAAGCTAAAGATGAATGTTTATGATTATCTAAATGTAAGGCTGTATATAGGATTCTAGCAAAAATGGAATATGAATACGTCAGTTATGTTCTTAATTTAAGTGACTATCTCTATAGTTTGGATTGATATGTGGAAATGGATGAATGATTGTGAAAATTCTATTCATTATTATGATTGAAATGTTATGATATGAATTGATATTCTATATTACATGATTGTTTATGAAAGAGTCAGTTGTTGGAATATATATTGAGATGATGATATTTTGTCCTGTGTCATTTCTAGATATGCATCCTGCAAGGTATTAATTCTGCACTAGTTCTTACACTGTCGTTTAGCCATGTTATAAAGTACTAGGCATTGAAGGGGAGACTTTGGGCAATGGTAAAAGTTGTCGTCGTGTGACCTTGAGGTCATGGGTTCAAGGCATGGAAATAGCCACTTGCAAAATGCAAGGTAAGGCTGTGTACTTTAGTCCCTTGTGGTCCGCTCCTTCCCCAGACCCCACATAGGCGAGAGCTTCGTGCATTGGGGCTGCCCCATAAATGGAAAATTATGTGGGCAAAGACTATGATGATAGAATTAAATTAAGATTCATTTTAGTGATTAGAATTTTGAGTTGTAGTTGGGATTGTAAATTTTCATATTTTTAAATCAATGCAAATTTATGATGGATTTTGATAGAAGATTGTGGATAATATGAAAATCTTCAATTATATATGGTTGATGATGATGATGATGATAATTTTGATTAAATATTTATCAATTGATGATTTTATAATGGATTGGTACAATACTATTGAAGAACTTGGATATTATTCATGAAGTTGTGGAAATGGGTAAGTACTTCTCACCTCATTAGGATTTGTTCTATTATGGTAATGTGGAGAATGTAAGGAGACAGAGTCTCTGAGATGTATATTAATTATGGATGAATGATTAATTTACTTTTGTGAATGATGAAATGGGTGAGACAGAGTCTCATAGATGTATTATTGTGATTAAATTGTTTATCAGGTGTATTGCAATCACATGTGTTAAATGCGTAAGTCCTAAAAATAGAGGAGACTCTGCCGAAATTTTGTCAGAAATATGATACTTGGAATTTTGAAGATAGATAGTTTCATAAGGTTAGAATTGGTTAAGCATATGCAAAAAGGGATTATCTTTAAGTGAGAATTATATATTCAATGTTTGAAGTTAGTGTAAAAATTTATATGGATAAGCAAATAGAAAGGTTGAGTTGGAGAAAAAAATAATAGTTTTGTGTTCTAGGAATCATTATAACTAAAGGGATTTGGAAGTTGAAATAAAAGAAAAGTTTAGTCAGAAAATTATTATTTTGATGGATTATCAAGTAAAGGTAGTTGTCAGAGTACGCATGATTCTATTGCTTATTGTAGATAGAAAAGCTATTTTGCGAAGTGACATAATATCTAATTTAAGTTTAAAATCATTCATACTTTGAGGATTGACGTTTAATTAAAGTAATTATATGACTTTAAATTTACAATGAGATGAGAATATTATTAGAGTGGTTGGTAAAATATCATGAAGAGAATTTCAGAGATGAAATTCTATAAGGAGGGAAGAAGGTAATGATTGTAAAAATTTCGAGGACGAAATTTCTCTAAGGCAGGAAGATTGTAACAACCCCAAAATTTCACTATCCCATGATTAGGTTATGAGTTTTCAAGAGGTATATCATTTTATACAAGTATAATTTGGAACTAATAAAATAATTAAATAGTGCTCAGAAAACGGAATCCAACAAGCCAAAGAATGCTGAAAATAGAGCCTGTATGAAGAAGTTATAGGCCTTTAAAGTGAAGGGCAATATGGTAATTAAAAGAAAAACAAAAGAACAAAAACAAAGGACACAACTTAACGGGAGGGGCCCAAATTGATATTGGCACCCCCCTTCATGTTGCAAACCCAATGAAATGTCAAGTCTGCTCTCTCTCTCTCTCTCTCTCTCTCTCTCTCTCTCTCTCTCTCTCTCTCTCTCTCTCTCTCTCTCTCTCTCTCTCTCTCTCTCTCTCTCTCTCTCTCTCTCTCTCTCTCTCTCTCTCTCTCTCTCTCTCTCTCTCTCTCTCTCTCTCTCCCCACCGCAAAACCTAGGGCTTTAGCCCTGCTCGAATCTTCCATTAGCATGGCGATCTTCCCCTTGCTCCAATCTTCCATCGGTGAGCTTCCTTGCACCCCCACTTAAGAAAGGAAAATCGTGGAATAGACCTAAGTCTGTTCCCAAAACTCGACAGACAAAGGAAAGAAGGAAAAGAAGAAGAAGAAGAAGAAGAGGAGGAGGAGGAGGAGTAGGGAGATCTGTGAGTTGGTAAAACCCAGTCACGTAGGATTTGAAGAGTTGGGCAAGGGTTTTTCTGTCACCAAAAAAGATGGAGTTCTCCGGCGACAATGATGGCAAATAGCATTATTTTCAGACAATTCAAATATAGGTATGCGTTTTTCTGGTTTTGATGATTGATTTCATTCTTTGCCATGAGCGATCAAATCTTGTTATTACATTCTTAAAAATGGGCATTGATCAATTAGCATATGTTCTACTTTTTGATTGTGGGTTTTTATGCATTTTTCTTTTGGGAAAGTAGTGTCAAAATCTTGATTTCAGATCTGGCCGACCACTAATAGCACCCTGAAAACCCCTTCTTCCCCTTTCTTGAACTGATGATTTTCCCTCCAGTCGGCCACATGAAAACCCCTCACTATTCTTCGTTCTCTCTGCTCATCTCATTTCTAGTCCTTGGAGGCGTCAGTGTCAAGGGCCACTGGCCACCATAAAAAACCCCTACCATATCTCTCATCTTCTCTCCCTCTCAGTCTCTTGTTGTTTTTCTCTAATAAACACAGCCTGACATATAAGTTGCGCTAGTCGCACAACCCCTTGCTCTTCTCCCTCTAGCTTGCTACTTGAGAAGGCCACCAGCAAGCAAGCTGCTCCCTGATGCCATTATACACCAATTACCTCTCTGTGGCTTCTAATCCATGCAAATTTGCACATATCTGATCATTGAACACAATCGGAGCCATCAATAGGTGGATTGACAACGAAACCTACAAATTAAGCAATCAATTAAATGGAGCTTGAGGTACACCTGTGAGCCGAGGATGAGCACCAGTTGAGATTAAAGCACGTGGAGTCGGTCATGAAGAAGAGTGCAATTAAATCTAGTGAAATCCGGTGAACGTGTCGCATGAGGTAGGTGGAAATTTAAGACAACATGTCTAAATAATAAGATGCATGTTCTAACATGATCTTATTTCTGATTATATGATTGATATTTGATATGCTTTAAATTGAAATAATGAAATAATGTTAATTAAAAGAATTGCATGTTATAATTGATGCTTATGCCATGTACATCATGTATTTGAATTGTGATATTGGATATTTATTATAATGTTATAGGGATTATACAAGTGAACCACTGGATGCGTCCTGTTTTCATAAATAAATTTCTATCTTCTAGAAAACTATATATTTATGTATAGTGTGAGCATGAAGGCGACATCCGGGTTTTTTGAAAAATGAATTTCAAAGAAAAACCTTCCACTATTTTTGTATTTAAAAATTTAGAGGTGCGCCATCTTTTGAAATAACTGTGAAAAATTTTAGTGAAAAACCCAGGGTGTCACAGGTTGCCAGGTGGAGTCCCTCCCTCCCCCCCCCCCCCACCCCTCTCTCTCTCTGTTCCTTTTCCTTTTTCTTGGCACTTTTCCCTCAAATCTAGGCTGGATCTGCTTCCACTGGTTGGTAGATCGTGGTGAAAATTGATCTGGGTGGATCTAAGATGGTGCCCACTCAAAGATAGCTTAGATGGGAAATTTGAGCCATTTGATGAGTGTGTGGGACCCTAAAATCCTCAAAAATAGTAAAATTTAGAGTCATCCTAGGCGTTGATTGGTGATCAAAATGATTGATGGTCCAGATCAAATCGTATCATCCCAGTTGGCTTGTTCAGGTGATAGGGACTCTCCCTAGTGATGCGTGATAGAGACGCATCAGCTTGGCTTGTCCCTGTGCAGGCGCAGTGGCTTTTTGACTTGGACGCTGCTGTGTCCTAAGAACCGAGTTTTAGCCTGGTACATTACGGTCACCAAGATGCATCGGTGCGTTAAAAAACATGCATCCCGGTAATCCCATCTTAACACATTTTGATCCAAAATTTAAATCTAGACCATTTAAGAATATTTGAAACACAAAATCTTTAATTTGTAAGGCTATACAAGTCCAATTTAAAATCAGAAAGTCCATTGGATTTTTCTAGACAACATGAACCTAATTATACAATAAAATTTAGTATTATAGGACATTTTTAACTAATCATGACCTATAAACTATAAAAAAAAATTCATAAATCTATAAGATCAAAGATGATCAGATCCCAAGAATGATCAATTAGAATTAGATCCAACCATCCATCATCATCTAGCCCATGGTCTAGCATCTAATGTCCAATTTATGATCAAATCAATGAACTCCCACATGATCCAACCATTAATCAATCACTAAAACTTAGATCTATGACCGATTTGACCTTTTCATCACGATCCAATCGTCAATCGACCACTAGATGTTAGATTTGCAATCTATCTATCCTATCAAGAGGAGCTAACTAGTGATCAACTACCTAACACCTTGATCAGGCACCGATTTGAGCTTCTAATTAGATTTGACCATAGATCTAGTACTTGATATGAGTTGTTCATTCTTGAAATTTTGATCAAAGGCAATCAAACTCGATTAGGCATATCAGATACAACATCATACATGGATTTAAGTGATAAGAGGTAAGAGCACTACTGATTCTTATTTAAATAAGTTAAATTTCATTTTATCTTAGTTATGCCTAATAAATTATAAAAAATTTAGAAAATAAATATGACTAAAATGCATTAAACTTTAATAAGAACAATTGAACTATTTATATTAGTAATTAGATTAATCTAGTGACCTTAGATTCAAAAATGTGATTACAAGATGAGTTGGAACTATATATTTGACTAATTAGGATTCTACCTGACCATCGGATCAATAGAACAAAAATATAGATATGAAATAAACTATCTACGAGTCAGAGATTAATAGGAATTGAGGACAATTAGATAATCCAAACCATTGATCTTTAATCAACGGCCAATATTTGACATTACGACAAAAATAAAGAGGAATACGTGTGATCAGAAAGTGGTAAAAGCATGATCACCACGTTAATGGTTATCAAAGACTAAATAAGTCACAATTAAGAAATCATAAGTAATATAAATGACATTGTAATGTACATGTGTTGACAGAGATATTGACTGGTATGAACTAGGTTCATTGAATACTCCGGAAATTTGTATAACTGTATTCGTGATAGTTAGTTTTAACATCTATTTGCCATTGGGATTTTTAGCATATTATTAGTTTTATTAAAATATATGATTTCAAATAACCAAATCATTTGATTATCATGCTTTTGATTTGAGACTATTTTCTTATTATAAAATTTATATTTTTTCATGTTGCATAATTTTAGTTTAAAAGAATACAATATTTGCAAATGAGACATGTGATTTATATATATGTAGCTTAACAACCATGATGCATACTTTTATATGAAAAATGAAAGCAATGTTGTTCATTCTATTACACACAGTTGTATATTTTTAAAAGAAATGATTATACTTGAAATTTGCTTCAATCACATGCTTTGAGATGAGTCAAGGGTGGCAGGTATTCGTGCACAAAGAGGCACCTATTTTTCTCGAATACTATGGTAGGGAAACAACCAATAGAGGTGTTCGCGGTTTAACTGATTACTACTTTAATATTTTGAAGATCTTACACCATTTGATTTATCAAGTTAGATGATGGATCTTTCACAAAATTTACAAGTTATGCATTCATGTAATTTTGTGATACATTATATACTACAATTTATGTCAGATTACCATGTAGATCCAATCAATTGAAACATATACATTTAAACTCATGCATATTTTACAATGATATTATCTGAAATGTTTTAGCATAAAATTGTAAAATGACATTTACATGCTGTTTCATCTACATTTCTTATCTCTAATCTAATCATTATATTCTTTAGAATTGCATTAAAAATTGATTTGAAATATTCTTTATAATTGGATTTTAAAATTGGTATAATAGATGTGAGACTACCTATGCAAGTGCAAGCTTGCTGAGGTATTGTAAATTGTTTACAATATCTTAAGTCTTTGAAGAATTTGACTTGAGGTAGAGCAAATCTAGGTGGATGCAAATTTAGATGAAGACAATAGCTTAACGTACTACGATCAATATAAGTATATGACTTATCTCTTTTGGACATGTATACGTAGTTATTACAGTTGGATTGTGAGCTGTGACTAGCTAGATCTGAGATGCATGTAACTTTGTATTAGTTTTATATACAAAAAAAATTTCTCTAGCTATTTCATTTCCTTAGGAGTAAATGACACTCTAGGTTTTTTAAATGAATTTAAAACAAAAAGATTCTTTTGTTGCATTACATTGTTTTTATAAAAGTATTTTCAAAAAGGGGTTGATCCCACATTAGGAATTTGTTTTGCATTTAAAAATGCATATGAAAACTAGGGTCGTCACACGACCTCATGACGACAAACCCATCTTCCCCTCCTTGCCATTTTTGGGTACCCTGTTGGGTTCCCCAGCACCGGAGCTATGCTCTAGGCACGGCCACCGTTGCCTCCCCCTTTCCACTATCTCTCTTAGTCATCTCCCTCTTTGTCTCACTCCTCTAGTTAGTGCAGACCTGATGATGCCAGCTCGCTGCTCCTCTCCCTATCCTCCCCCTACTTCCCTCTTCCTCTAATGAGTTAGGGCAGGGTGACTCACCCATGCCACCCGCTCCCCACTCACCTCAGTGAGTCGAGTTGACAAGATGAGCCCCACTATACCCCCTTAAAATTTGACCCCCTCTACTACCCAATTCAAGAAGGATTCGTATGTGAAGCCTTAGGCCAATGAGGGCAGGCTAAGAGAAGGCTGGGGTGAAGGATAGAGAGTTAGTCTTGCATCGCCTGGGGAAAGGAAACTGAGCTGTTTATAAGAGTTTGAGGAACTCTAACAGTCATAACGTGTTTTCCCTGGGAAACTAGGGAAGAACAAAGCCATGAGGGGTGTATGGGAGCCCCAAAGTGAACAATATTATGACTATTGGAACCCTACTAGGGTGTTACATTGTAGATCCGAGACAACTATCGCAATCCTTGAAATGCGAGGAAGAAGACCCATCTGTCCATTCATTGATCAGAGATGATCAGACTGTTGATCGTGATTAGACTCTTGATTAGACTAGATCATCAGATCTGTAACCAATCTAACCATGCGTCGAGATCTAGTCATTGATCTATCTTTGAATGATGGATTTGTGTTTGACTTTGTAGATCTTGCCATGATCCAACTATTAATCTACCTCCAAATTGCAAATCTGAACCAATTCCAACCATTCATTGCAATATGACCGTTGATCTGCCTACAAAAGTTAGACTGTGATCTATTCGTAACCCTCACATGTTGTAGCCATTGCTCAGTCATCAACACCTTGATCTGTGGCTAATCTAACCCATTCACCATGATCCAATCATTGATCGATTATTACAAACCAGATCTATGGTTGATCTGATCCATTTATAGTGATCTAATCTTAAATCGATCATTGAAACATTAGATCTTTAACTGATCCATCCCTAAGAGACAATCTGACCATTAATTAATGACTTAGTTCTTAGATCTACAATCTAGATAAGCTCCCAATTTGATTTGGATGTAAATTTTATACTAGATCATCTGATATGTGATTAGATCTAGCCCTTGATGTTGATCTAACTATATATTAGTTAAGCATACTCCTAGATTCATATATGATTCAAGTATTCATTTTGATCTAATAGTAGATCTATCACCAAACCCCTAAAACAATGATATTTCTAACTCGTTCCTAAGATCTGACTGTTGATTGACCATCCACTATCATATCTATGAGATTAGGCACTACATCTCTTTCTGATATATATTGTCACACATTTGGAGTTACAGATCAACATATCTTTACTTTCCTGGCACACTAATAAGTGATAGAGACACAATTGGAGTTGTCCATTTGTGGATAGATGATGAAGCCTATGAATTGGTCAATCGATAGATGGAGCTAAAGGAGATACACACGAGAACTGAGGAGAAATGACATAAGAGGTAGGTGGATTAAGATTTGCTATTTTGAAAAGTTTACTGATTTCCATATGTTTACAAGAATGATTGTAGGTAGATGATGATTTACAAAATATTGTCTTCAATTACTAAAATCAAGGAAGTACGTGATAAATCTAGAGGTTATCTTGTGACACCTTTTAAAATTTTAAATCAGAAATGGAATGACTAATTTACATAGAAAATGTTACTATTACTCTAGTGGCATTGTCTAAACAAAAGAATGAAAACCATACTTATTGACTGGAACTTAGTGTATATACATTTAGTCGATGTTGATAATACTTAGAAACATGATATACATCCGGATTAGCTACATATGTGAAATGAACATAAAACACTTGTTTTATTCCAATTATAACATTATGACAATTGAGTAACTGAACTTCCTACCTTGATTTTGAACTTATACTTACATCAAGTGGACATTGTAATACCTTAAACAAGGTTTGATTTTACGAGTGCTACTAAGACATAAAGACTTGTATATTGATACTATAATATTTGAAATGCTCCAAACAATATGAAATATCAATAAGTATATTAGGAATAAAGTAAATATTTTAGAGTAACTCACAAGGTGTTGAATTATAGGAAGATCTAAGCAAATTTTCTGGAAGACGTCAAAATTGTAACTCAATGACTCAAGAATGATGAAGTGATTCACATTTAAACTAGGAAAGAATATTCTAAATGCCATGGAAATGCAAGAGATATTTACAATACATGCCCTTAAGTTGTAACGCGTGTGTCTTTACTGATAAAGGCTTTATTACCAGTTTAACTATGGTCCACTTAGCGATAAGTACTTGAAAGATATTATTTAAAGATTCATCTTTCATAATCATTGTGTTGGATGCATACTTTTGGGAATTGAAAAACCATTATCTAATATATGAATAAAGAATGCATGTTTTGAATGCTCACAAAGATATGTTTTCACAACTTGTTGAGAATATGAGTTGAAAATGAATGGATTTGAATGGTTTCTCATACAACTTTGAAATACCAATTTATTATTATTATTATTATTATTATTATTTTTAATGTTTAGGCAAGTAAAAACATGAGCAAACGTAAGCCCTGATAGTGTAGGTTTCATGAATGCTTTTGGAAAGCACTCATTGAGTGGCTATAAGTCCTAATGGATGTAGTTTTGTTAATATTTGGGCAAGCGCTCTACGAACATCTATAAGACCTCATGATTATGGATTTCATTAATGGTTTAGGAAAGCACTCTATGAGTGGTCATAAGTCCTGATGGATGCGAATCTTGTCGAAACTTAGGTATGTGCTCTACGAGCAACTGTAGTTCCTTATGAACATGGATTTTATTGATGTTTTTGGGTAGTCACTCTTGCAGTGTCTTGAGTCCCGAATCACTTGGCAAGTGCTCTATGAGTATCATAAGATTTGAAGGCTCGCACGCCTAGGGTGGTAGTAAGACTTGGAAGCAAGCGTACTACATGCCACTATATATCCAGGAGACCCTATGCTAGGAGGTGTAGTTGGCCACTGACCTCTGAGATGAGATTGATACTAGCCTATCAATGGAGATGTCAGGTAGTAGGAGTACCTTCTCATAAGGAAGTGCTCTGAGTGGTAGCCGGGTACCCTCCATGAGGTTCAGTGGGTCATGGTTTGTTCAGGTATCCATGAGCAA